>OV277693.1:7435442-12235442 GCA_922987775.1 Agonopterix subpropinquella
GAAAGAATGAAATAGTAAAAGCATAAGCAGAACTTACCCTAAACTTAAACGATACTAAACATTCTAAAACTTACCCCAAACTTATACCATGCTAAACATTCTAAACTACAAACTTATCAACTTTAACTTGTCTATTTTCAAAATGTTCTAACCGTGGGGAGATTTTAATTTTTTTCCCGTGGAAAAACCATAAATCGAGGTAGTTTTTAAGATAACGGGCTTATCACATTCAGTATGTACTTTTTTTCTTCACAACACGCCTTCAGAAGTTTGATTTATTGTCAGAAATGTTTTTTTTTATTTGTAAATGTTTTGACGTAACATAACATAAATAATATTTATTATTTGCACTGCACACCAAAAACATACAACAACAAAAACAGAATAAAAAGAACGTAAGGGTACAAAAATGGTTTTCTTGTTGATTTCTTGACATTTGAGCAAATAAAACCGGTCAAATGCGAGTCGGGCTACTCGCGCACCGAGGGTTCCGTACCACACCACCACAGAACACAACATTATTAACTTTGAAAAAAACTTTTTTTGTCCGGGACCTTTAGCGCGAGACCGACTCACACTTGGCCGGTTTTTAGTATTTGTTGTTATTCTGTAAAGTTTGCTCTATAATCACACTAGGTTTGACGCTTGCATGTATTATCGTTTTTACTATAGAGCGTGAAGAAAAAACGTTGATAAAAACTAGTTTCTTGTTGAAAACCCCCCTTAATTTTTAACTTTCTACCATTTTTATTATTTGTTAACAAATCCGCCGCAATAACGCATAATTTGAGAAAATTTCAACTATCTAGCTATTACGGTTCAAAAGTTACAGCCCTAAATAGGTAGGACAGACAGACGGACGGACGGACAGACGGACAGACGGACGGACGGACGGACGGACGGACGGACAACGTAGGCTTAGTAATAGGGTCCCGTTTTCACCCTTTGGGTACGGAACCCTAAAAACATTATGTCAAACGTCAGTTACATTACTGAAGTATGTTTATGCCGAATTTCAGCTCAAAATAATGACTCGTTTGACCACAGTAACCATGCAGCAAACAGTTTAGTGGCACAAGGTAGCAGATCAGTGAAAAATTTTGAATAACATTAAAAAACGGTTTCCAAAACGGTTGATAATGATGTCCCCTACCCCCGATTTTCCTTGGACCAAATGGACCACCTTAACTCGAACACCCTGTATACAGGATGTAAGGAACAGCAGGGCAAATACTGAGTCAGTCGGGGTACTACAGTTTTGTTTGTACACAGTTTGTTTGAACAGCAGGTATTTTGCGATTTCGATGTTGTGTTGGTTCCATTATGATAGTTGGTCAGTTTGATGGTCTGTAACACACAATTTCAGTATTTATCGACCTGTCTTTTACACACTGTATTTTTCAATTGGAAAATGTATCTTCCTATAACGGTTTACGTAATATGAGATAAAAGGCTTATATTAATATATGTTTCTGTACCTGCCGGATACTAAATCTCCACATTATTACTACTTTCTTGGCGGTAAAAGTAAAAATGTTTAAATTCAAGGTACATTTAGGACTAATGGAATGGAGTAAGTACCTACTAAGTCACCCATTATGCTAAATTTTGAACCGGAGATCTGATCCCGCTATCTTGATGTTCACAAAAATGACTGAGAAAAAAATTACAGTTCACGCACGCCAAATTGAACTTAATATCTATTACAGTAATACCAAGTAATACTTTTACAACATGGTCGTTCCAAAACATCCGTTGGCAACAGAATCGAATAAGTATATTATAAAGTAATTTACGTTTTATAATTACGTTTTAAAATGTTAGTGGTACGCTAAATAGATACGATATTTAATGATATTTGTTTCGGTTTTCAAATTAACTTTAATTTGTTATTTTGCACAATACTTAACTAATTTGAACGTCGGCGCATGCGCGCGAAGATTCCGTTGGTTTTTAAAATTCAAAGCGTGCGTCGGCGTCTCGGCGCTTCTTCGTTTCTCGCTACTCGCGGCAGACGCGTTTGGGTTCAGGGCTGTTTTGAATTATTTACGAATTTTTCCTAAATGTCTATTCTCGAACGTTTTGAAACGTTGGGGTTTAAGGGGAATTCGAGGTGGTATCTCAGAGACAATTTTTATTATGTTGCAGAAAGAACGAGGGCAGGCCATGCAACGTTGCGGTGCTCCGAAGCCGGTTCGCTGAGATGTCCTGCAGTTTGGCGCCAGCGGACGACCGGAGATGCGGCTTTAGCACCATGCCACCCGGCACACAACCACGAGCCGTTACCATGGATTGGTGAGAGGTAGGTGCCTACTTAAGGATGACTTACGCTACTCCTACCCCGGCCCCGGCACGGAGCCGGGGCCGGGTCGGGTCGGTTCGGTTGCCTACGGCCGACACTCGCCTCGGACCCAGCACTGTATAGCGTGAGTCTCCCTAAAAGAGTTGAATACCATAGATTTTTATTGTATATCTACCTACCTATGCATGACACCGCAGCGGCGCCGCACCGCCGCGCCCACGGGCCGCGCCGTGTTCGGTTCGTCCGCGTACGTTGGACGTAGCGCTAGATTACCTATGTACCTATGACGCGTACTGAATCAAAATAAAAGTAGGTATGTAGGTAAAGGTGGATGCAAATTAGGTAGGTATCTAGGTACTTGCCAAAGTTTATCGAAGTTTATCAAGGTTCAACGGTTTAAGCGTGAAAAGTTTAGTTTTTGTGATCTGTGGTGAAAAGTAACACACAGAGTAGTACCTACCTTTCGCATAGCCGTAACAAAGTAGCCTTATGTTAAATCCAGTGCCTCACTCATCAGTAGGTAGGTACTACATAGAATACCTACTTCATCATCTCAGCCGATGGACGTCCACTGCTGGACATAGGCCTCCCCCAAGGATCGCCATAACGACCGGTCCTGCGCTGCCCTCATCCAACGGATTCCCGCCGCCTTCACCAGGTCGTCGGTCCACCGTGTACCTACCCACGCTGCGCTTTCCGGTACGCGGTCGCCACTCGAGAACTTTTCGGCCCCACCGGCCATCGGTTCTGCAAGCAATGTGCCCCGCCCACTGCCACTTAAGTTTAGCAATTCTTTGGGCTATGTCAGTTACTCTGGTTCTTCTGCGGATCTCTTAGTTTCTGATTCGATCTCGCAGGGAAACTCTGAGCATAGCCCTCTCCATTGCCCTTCGGGTGACTTTCAGCCTTTCAACCTACTTACTTACTTAATATTATTTACCTATGTACTCATACTTTTATTACAGAAATATCATGTTTGCGGCGCTGAGGCGGCGGTCCGAAAATGAGGACACCGCCCTCAATACTATATATACAGAGGAGGCTGCCAGGTATGTACTATCAGGGTCCTTCTTAATAATTATGCTGACACTTTTTTAAGGGGATGATCAGACCATCAAACTGAACAACTTTCTCTATGGGACCAGCATCGAAATCGCGAAAAAAGTCCCATACATACAGTCATTTGGCTCGAGTCGGTTTGCAGTTTTGTATAGAAGAGCTGATTTTTTTTTCGCGGTTTCGATGTTGGCGCCATAGAGAAAGACCCTATACAGGGTGTTAGGGTAAACAGTTGCGTTATTTTCTCTATGCGGTATATACATTAAATCTCAGATATATTTGGCGGTCTACTTTCAAAAATTATACTTCTGACATATTTATTAAATCAAAAATGTTTGTTTATTTTGGTGGTGGTGGTAGTTCGAGTATGTGTTCGAAATCATGAATCATACCTACTTGATACTTCAAACACGACCGGAGAATTAGATAATAATAGTAATTCAATGATAAAATGTGATATGGGAGATGAAACTAAGATTATTCATTTTTATTTGATTTTCAGTTTTGTCTATGAAAAAATGCAATTGTTGCTTTAGTTGTGGCTTATTGCTAATATTTTTTTTTTACCAAAGTAATTTTTAAATGATTTGAACGAATTTTCCACGTGTAGTTTTTTTTAATGATCGGTAGAGTAAAAACATTTTTACAAAAAAAAATATTTGTGACAAGTTTAAATCAAGATTTATTTATGATTGCCTTTGCAATTATTGTATAAAATTATTGTGATGAAAGACTGTGTACTTAGGACTAATTCAAAACCAAAATAAAAAAGATTTAGCCCCTAACTTGTATGTTATGGACCTCTAACCGCACCGATTCACGCATATTTTGATCATAACTTAAAAACTATGACACTTGTCATAATATTATATGTGGTTTAAAATGTTCATAAATGTGTCCTCAATCGGCTCAGAAAATATCTACATCGTTCTACCAAACACCCTGCTGTATAATCTCCCTATGACTTGCTTCTTCAGCCAATTCCTCACCCTATCATTCTACAGTCCCTTCACATCTTAAATACATAATGAACAGGAGTGCGATTTTTGAATCTCATTCGCTGAGTTCAGCAGTTGTAAATGTCAAAATAACTTTGGAGATATGCATCTTTCTAATTCTGATTTGACTTTCAAAAATCATACTTCAGAAGTGCGATTTTTGAAAGTCAAATCAGAAATAGAAAGATGCATATCTCCGTACTCCGTAGTTATTTTGACATTTACAACGGCTGAACTCACCGAATGAGTTTCAAAAATCGCACTCCAGTTCCTTTATTATTAAATTGTTACCAATTATTGTTCTTATATTCAAATTATTTAGAATCAACCTTCTTAGGTCCTTACTTTGGTTTTTGTAATGATCCATTGTTTATTTTCTGTTTTACCAAAATAACAACATGATTATGTACTCAAGTATAAAAACAATGTTTTAAAAATCTATGTTATGCTTTTCACTAATAACATATTGGTCACAATACCTACCTTAAACCCATAAAAAAAATTAAAATTAAATAGGTACATTTGGAGCTTATATCATACACATAGGTCAGAATCTGAAGTATTTTATTTTTATTTATTTGTAAGACAACAAAAATACACAACACAATATACCTACACCTTAAAATAGACTCAAGTAAGCGTCTCCAATATTATGCAGGCCCTGTACCCGGACTTTCGATGTTGGATATATCACCACTGTTTCGGTCCACACCTCATTGTAATAGAGTTGACATTGGAACGAAAACGTTCACGCAATTGCAAAGTTCGAATGTGCGGGTAGAGACCCAGGTGTTGCAGTAACAACCCAAAAAGACTATCAGGGTTAGCTACAGTTCATGTTGGTGAAAAATTCTGAGAGCGACCGGTACACAATGTTAATGAATGTTTATACAAAATAAAAATCTAATTAAGTAGGTATAAACCAATACATGCATCAGACATGCATAGTATTTGAAAACGTTTTTATTTTATTTAAAAAATTTACTAAGGGAAGGAAAAAAAAATAATAGGAAAATACCCCATACCAAAAAAAAAGAAGAAAACTGTAGATACTATAATTTTGTATATTTTTATTATGCAGGCACCCCGATGCAGCAGCACACTTGCTGTTTGAAGGGGTCGTCTCCTCGATGCGAAACTGGCGGAGAAGCAGGACTCCACCAGTGCCGCATACGCTGCAAGCATATGGCACATCTCTCCAGGAGCACCCTCGCTACCGTGGCTTGCTACTGGCCACAGTGCAAGTTATTGGGGCATGGGCGATTGTCTTGGCCATGGAGGGTTTTGGAGAATGCCTCCGCTTGAGCACAACGCTGCTCGTAGACGGCACATTCCAGACTGTGCCAGCCGGCCTGGTGAATGCCGCACAAATTCTGACGATCACTTGTGTATATCAAGGCCATTTTTTTCATCCCATCGTGGTCCTGATGAGCAACAGGACGCGAACACTGTATGACGCGGTGCTGCAGCGGGTTTGGCAGGCGGCGGGACATCCACAACCGCAACACATAGTAGCGGACTTTGAAGAGGCATTACACGGCGCATTGGAATCTGTAAGCGGCTTGCAGACACAAGGATGCTTCTTCCATTTGATGCAGGTTAGTAAAATATTGAATCCTTTATTATACAAGTTGTTCTAAAACCGATGATATTTACTACTAAAATGTTGTATCTTTTTGTAGGCCTTGCGACGTCGTGCTGCCCTTTTAGGGCTCCCGGTGCGACAGGTGGAGGCAAGAGGGTCCAGGTTGACGCGGCTCTACGGGTCACTTGCCATGCTGCCTCCAAACCTTATCCGCTTAGGGTTCGCGGAGGTGACAGCTATAGCAGGCGAGATATTTAGTGCGGAGTTTCACGCCTATTTTGAGACTCAGTGGTTAGGAAGGGTAAGAAATTTCCGGTTATTACACAACACACTCTTCCACAAACTTAAAAGAGGATTAGGTACACTCTTCTCTTCACATTTTGTTCATATTATCACATTCAGTCAAGCAAGTCAGAGAATCAGATTTAGTAAATAACAGAAATTGGCACCCATTACACGGAACATCATGATCTTGATCCCGTGATCGCGCTAGGTCTACGTTGATTGACGGAAAAATATTAACCAAAGAGAATATAATCACTATTAACATTAGACGGTCAATCATGATCACAATCAGAAACCGTAGCATGATGCGCGTGATACGGCTATATCACTCATTTTATCTCGTTCGTTCACGTTATTTATTAACTAAGAACACATAATTTTTTTTTCAAAAGAGACCCGATTTTAAGCTAATTCTTTTTACATCGTTAAAATGGTTCTAATGCACGTAGGTCACTATCCATCTCATTCAAACTTGTACCTGGCAATTAGGGACTTAGAAAAAGCCTAACGTGCATTAGAACTATTTTAACTATGTAAAAAGAATTAGCTTAAAATCGGGTCTCTTTTGAAAAAAAATTTATGTGTTCTTAGTTAATAAATAATCTAGCTAGTATTATACCTTTTTAGAATCCTGACTAAATACACCATCTTTTAAAGTCACTTGCCGAAATAGGACAGTACATTTTTTTTTCAGTACAGTTAGTTAAAGTTGGGCGATGTAATAATTTTTAGTGTATGGTGGGGCAAAAAGTGATATTTTCTTTAAAACTGAGGCAGTTGTGTTTTAATTTCAGACTGTAGATGACAGAAGGGTTATTCAGGGTTACACCACACAAAAAAAAAATTGAAAAGTAAAGAGTTGTAGTCATAGTACTTAAAAGATCATCACAGGGTGTAAATTTTAAAAAAAAAATTTTTGTGGAAAGTACTAATCTTAGATTTTTTTTTTTTCTGATAACTGTCACCACCTGGCCTATCAACCGTTTTCGGCTTGACGTTGGTTTTTGGGACACCCTGTATGCGCTGTTGTCGTCCGCTTCCATCGCGGTGCGAACAAAGAGTAGAGTAATATATCGGAAAAAGAGAGCCCTCTAGTGCCATTTTAATGCAAATAAATTTGAAACGCCACCTATGATATTTAACAAGAAACAGTTGCTATATATATACGCATACCTATAGCTATATGTATGCTTTACAATGGAATCTACTTTTTCTCAGTAATGAGCTATTTTGTTCTAGTTTAGAGTAGTAGCCTCAGTAACAGGACGGAGGAGTAATCTTGCCTCAACGTCTGAAGTGAAGATCAACACTCAAAACACTCAAATCACAAAATGGGCGCAAAACACAAACAAGCGTACGCGCAAGTTGTAACGGCGGCCATATTGTGACAGACAACTTGTGTAGCTGGTGTTGCTAGGTGACAATAATATGGTGCTACCGCAGAACATAAGTTAAATTATTTACTAATTTTAATTAAAACAGTTTTGAAATATTACGTAAATTGTATTAAATAGGATTAAAGTTTTTTTATAATTTTAGTAATAAATTTGCTTTATTGTTGAGTTTGAAGAGACATCTATCGGAAATTGGAGACAATATTTTTGTAGTTAAACGTTATTCAAAGAAGATGCCGCTGGTTTCTTTGCGTTTTTCCTCAAAGTTCCCCTCTGTCCCCCCTCTGGGTGCGAACGCTGACTGACGAAAATTGATTGATGTAACGTTAGACGCATCAATCTGGATCGCGATCACTGATCACGATCGTTGATTGTGCCCCATTACACCATCAGTATTTACCAAGATCCGGTGATCGTGATCAATGATCTTGGTAAATACTGATAGTGTAACGTTGATGATTGACGGATCGTGAGATCTGATCGCAAATATTTAGATATTTTGAAATCAACGATCGTGATCAGTGATCGCGATCCAGATTAATGCGTCTAACGTTACATCAATCAATTTTCGTCAGTCAGCTCAGCGTTCGCACCGCGATGGAAGCGGACGACAACAGCGCATATAATAATATGTAATTTTCATAGTCCTCCTCGTCTTCGGTGTTATGAATGTCATCTAACAAGGTGTTATAACTATGACGTCTATTTCTGTGGCATTGGACCGATTTCAATGCAGTTTTTTGTAGAGGAAGATATTTTTTTTCAATTTTCTTAGTCCTTGTCAACTTAATTTAATATTTAATATTAGGTTAGAATTACATAACATTTAATTGCGGGATTTTCAAAAGGCCCAACGCCAAATAACAAACATTAAGTACTTTATTGTACACAAAAAATACACATAGCATTTAAAAGGGAAAAATAACCTATTACATAACTTAGTACCTATTTATTTTGTAGAGTTAGGGGTTTCTCAAAAATTCATTTTTTTCTGTTTATTACGTGTTCATCTTATGGCGGCAAACAGTGAACTGCGGCCGTAACTGTAGTATGCCAGCATGATATAGCGTTATCGCGCCTTCTCTTTCTATTTGCGCGTGAACGAACGAGATAAAATGATACGACGTGACGTGATATAGCCGTATCACGCGCATCATGCTACGGTTTCTGATTGTGATCATGATTGACCGTCTAATGTTAATATTTTTTCCGTCAATCAACGTAGATCTAGCGCGATCACGGGATCAAGATCATGATATTCCGTGTAATGGGTGACATTTCAAAATATCTAAATATTTGCGATCAGATCTCACGATCCGTCAATCATCAACGTTACACTATCAGTATTTACCAAGATCACTGATCACGATCACCGGATCTTGGTAAATACTGATGGTGTAATGGGGCACATTGTAGCGCGTTTTATGTTCCTAGTCTGCGATTTTTTGATTCTCTGAGCTGCGAATGCTGCGATTGAGCTCTTCAGGTTTATAAAATTAATTTTATTCTTGTTGATTCTTGTATTGTTCCTATATCCAATAATACTTTATACTACATGAGAGTCCAGAAGTGTGATTTTTGAAAATCATACAAGCGACTTGGCAGTAGAAAGATGCATAATCTCCATTGTAATTTTGACATTTTCTACTGCCAAGTCGCTCGTATGATTTTCAAAAATCGCACTTCAGCGGTCCAGCACATCTAGCATGATTTCTCTACACGCGCGCGACTCGGCTATTTCCCATACTTCAACTCATGGCAAGCGCGGCTCGCGCTTTCCGAAAAGCGCGGGAACAGGTTATTTTGTACATACGCAGCGAAGGCGCGCCGCGCGCGTGTAGAGAAATCATACTAGACGTGAAGGCGGGGCTAGTAGTACTCTTTGGGCTAGTACACCAACCCGCGTAGACTACAGTTTAAAACCCGCGATAAATAGCGGGTATAACCAAGAAGCTTGAAATTTTCTCTAATTTCAAGCTTCTTGGGGTATAACCTAGGTATAACACATCCATCTGTCAACTTTAGGTCATACGCCGTCCGTACCTACAATCTTCTTGCATACGCCCATAGATACGTTTGACAGCTACGCGCGCTTAAATCTTATCTTTTTGACAGTTTTAAGTGGTTGTGTATTAACGTAAGGATTTCGCCTAGTTCAAGGAACATATGTACAATAGTAGCTTATCTATGATATGTACTCTCTACGCCTAGTTATTATTATTATGTTTTTTTTCTTATTATCCCATAAAGAAAGATGTCCAGCTTGATGGTCTGATCATCTCCTTAAAATAGTTACAACTAATTTTCATAGGCCACAAGGCCAACAATCAACATAATAAAATTATATTATGTTGATTGTATAGCTCATGGCAAAATAGAGCAGATGTGTGTTAGAAAAAAGCATGAGCGAGCAGAAAGAGCTTTATATTAAACAGGATATTATAATTCGGTTCCAGCGAGAGCTCAGTTTTAGAGCGCCAAAAATAAAACAACAAAAATGAGCTCGAAATTTTGCAATAAGTATAAATTTTTAATACCTTTTTTATTGACTGTAACAGACTTTTAAATAATTCCTTTAAATTTTGGGGTGGGCCTAAATCTTCGAGAAATTTCTCTCAGGCTGCGGGGCCCCTAGGCAGCGCTGGGCCTATAGGCAGCTGCCTACTTTGTCTCTATGGTTAATCCGGCACTGCGTACCTAAGTAGGTAAAATACCTACCTATTGTTTACGGTAGTAACAATAGAATAAAGGAGATCATTCCTCTGAGCGTAGTTGGAGGGTAGTAACTATTAAATCAAAGACTACAGTTATTAAATAATCTGTGCTATTGTATGGTAATTGAATGATAATAAACATATTTTGATTGGAATAATAAAATTGTTACTAATAAAATGGATCTTAGTTTACAAATTAAGAATTTTATTTATTTACTAAATTTTAAAAATGTTTACAGGTGGGGCCCGAAAGACTGTCTGTACACGGGAGTCCACACCGCACAAATAATGCCGCTGAGAGCTACCACGAGTCTCTCCGTCGCTCATTGGGGTCAAGACCAAACATATGGCATTTTACAGGTATGTAGGGACCAAAATTACAACAGAAATGCATTTAAAACCATTAAAAACATAACAAAGTGTACTGACGTCCTTGTCCCATGGAGGTCGGCAGAGACCATAGACCGCCACACGTTATGATTCAGACAAACTCACATATCTTTTAATGCATCCACTTTCATTGGTTGAGTTGAGGGTGCATCGCACTTGTTTGACCTTTTCGGAAAACCAATAATCATTATTATGATCGATCTTTACTTATGTTCTCCTGGGACGGCCTCTCACAATGAGATACACGGTAGATTTTTTTAAGAAAATTATGAATTACTTTCAGCTGTCATGCAGGCAAAAATGGCCGTATGTCGATCCCGGTTACAAGCGCAGATGGCCGGTGGTAACTTGAGGCGACGAAATCGCGAGCGACAGTACGTGCGGACGCGGTTTCTGCTGGAGCAGGAGCGTGCCCTCGATCGCGGGCAAATCACCTTGCGGGATTTTTTGTCTATAGTCTCGCGCAATATAATATTGGCTCCTGTCGAAGAGGTGGTGCCGGAGATCGGGCAAGAGGTCGAGCTTGGCGAGAGGGAAGAGATGGAACCAATTCAGCTTCTTGAGGATTGGGGCAAGTATCTAGTGAATATTTTGAACCTTCACCAAATTAGGATTCCGTAGTCAAAAAGGAACCCATGTAGTTTTTGTCGATCAGTCCACCATCATCATTTTCGTATATCAATACCAAAGAGTTAAGACTGCACCGAGGCTGTTGTGCTGTCCCCAATCGTATCTTTTTGTTTCTAAACAATTAAACAACATTTCCAAAAAACAAGAATGTCACATTGTAGTCCTGATAGGGTGTCCGTATAGCTAGCGTAGACATGAAAGAGATCTGGCTGAAATTAGCGTCAATTAATAGTGCCTAAATAGTGCCTACAAATAGTGCCTAGAATGAAAATAAAGCGCCATCTCTGATCGATATCTCGTAAAGTACAGAGGTACTATTTATTTGACCTAGGTACTAATTAGGCACTATTTAGGCACTATTTATTGGCATCAATTCCAGCCAGATCCCTTTCATGTGTACGCTAGCTATTCGGACACAGGAAGGTGGCCATAAGAAGTAACTATTATTACCGAAAAATTCTTCGTCTAATGATTATTACCTATTCATATGAGCTGGCATAGGTTAGGCATAGGTGTAGTTATAATTTTATTCTAAAATCCTTGGTTTATGATAATATATTTCAAGCTTCTTGGTTTATGAATACTACTAGCGCCATCTGTATATATTTTACCAACATTAATTTATTAGAGTTAATTTTTTTTTTTGTCAATAATTACAGGAATTTATTTACAACAAGATATATACAAACAGATACAAATAGTCTGTCTGCAGTTCTGAATATCAGTCGTGTAACTAAAACGGAAAACTCAACTATGGACAAAATTTTACCTAATATAAAGTACATAAATGAAAAAAATGCCATCATCTCTTTTCAGGCCTCTCCGTGTGCAGCCTGCATAAGACAAGTCTTCCAGTGAAGCCTTTTGGTACCTAGTTTTATTTAATAAATTCAAATGCCGAGATCATGCGTTGTCTACTACTACTATTACAAAAAGCAAACATTTAAAGATATACAAATAGCCAAACAGCCAAATCAAGAATAAAAAATACGCACAACTACGAAATTAAAAGTTATAAGTATGTAAGCAGTTATAATAGTGTAAGTGCAGGTATAACTGCCAGAAGACTTCAATGGAAGACTTGTCAGAGATGGAAGATTGCATTGATTGCATCAGCACCAAACTTGTTTCTCAATTTTTAGCTCATTTTATTTACTTATGTACTTTTCCTTACATTTTTTTCAAAACTTTCTTCTGAGATCATCCTTACCAAACAATGTCAACCCTTCAGACTTTTTTTTTATATTTGTTTTTAAGTTTTTTTTTTCATGTGAAGCGGTAAACAGAGGCGAGGTCTCTCCACCAACGCCAACTGATACATATTCCTACTAACTTCTCTATAAATCCCTTTAACCACGTCCTAAGCCCTACTATCCTTCTTTAGCTGGTGTACCTGATCAGAATGCCCTGCCCGCCGCATTCCCTGCCCCGCCTGCCTTACCTGCTGCGCCACTTGCCCATCCCGCCGCCCCACATGGCCTACCTGGTCCGCTACCTGCGCTACACGCAATGCCACCAGCTGCACTACCTGCTCTACCCGCTGCACCACTTGCTCTACCCGCTGCACCACTTGCTCTACCCGCTGCACCACTTGCTCTACCCGCTGAACAATTTGCTCTACCCGCTGCACTACCTGCTCTACCCATTGATCCACCTGTTATACCTGTTGATCCACCTGCTCAACCCGTTGATCCACCTGCCGATCCCAGAGCAGCAGCTGAACTGCCCGCAGTAGTGCCTGTTCCGCCTGCTGCGCCAATATGCAGGGTGTGCATACAGAACGTGCCCACGGAAGCCTGTTTGCCATGTGGGCACGTGTTCTGCAGCGAATGTATGCAGGAGATGCAGCGTCATGATGACAGATGCCCGTATTGTCGTCAAGTCATCCGTGACACTTTACGAATTTATTTGTCGTAAACACCCTTCCTACCACACCATATCGCCTACCTGCTCTGTCACCTACGCTGAACACAGTGCCACCTGCTGCGCTACGTGCTCTACCCGCTGCACTATCTGCTCTACCTGCTCTACTATTCTTTGTTATTTTAAGTACTTACTTAGTTTCTTTTTAAGTATACTTAGTTTTTTTAAGTACTTAGTTTATTTAAGTTCCATTCTTTGCCATTATACCTACTTAGTTTTTTTAAGTACTTAGTTTATTTAAGTTCCATTCTTTGCCATTATACCTACTTAGTTTTTTTAAGTACTTAGTTTATTTAAGTTCCATTCTTTGCCATTATACCTACTTAGTTTTTTTAAGTACTTAGTTTATTTAAGTTCCATTCTTTGCCATTATACCTACTTAGTTTATTTAAGTTCCATTCTATGCTATTGTACCTACTTAGTTTTTTTAAGTACTTGGTTTATTTAAGTTTCATTCTTTGCCATTATACTTAGTTTTTTAAGTACTTAGTTTATTTAATTTCCATTCTTTGTTATTGTTCTTACTTAGTTTTTTTTAATACTTGGTTTATTTAAGTTCAATTCTTTGCCATTATACTTTAAGTAGGTACTTTTTTAGTTTTTTAAGTAGGTACTTAGTTTATTTAAGTTCCATTCTTTGCCATTATACTTAGTTTATTTAAGTACTTAGTTTATTTAAGTTCATTTCTTTGCTATTGTACTAGTTTATATAAGTACTTAGTTGATTTAGTTCCATTGTTTGACATTGTACTTAGTTTATTTAAGATCCATTCTTTGATATTGTATACTTAGTTAAGTTAAATTCTTTGCTATTTAAGTACTTACTTTTTAAAGTTCCATTCTTTGTCATTGTACTTAGTTTATTTTAGTTCCATTCTTTGCTATTGCACCTGCTTAGTTTATTTAAGATTATTTCTTTGCTGTTGTACTTAGTTTATTTAAGTTACATTCTTTGCTATTTAAGTACTTACCTACATATTAAAAAATAAGTAAATGTTTTATAAGGTTGTTGGTCTGATTAGGTTTTTCTGGGTTTTCCCTAATCCTGCGCAACAAATGTTGGACCATGATAATAATAAATTGCTACCCCAGATAAAGGCGAGCGTGTGATTTGTATTGTAAATGAAAATAATAAGATACAATTATACTTTATTGCACGTCTAAAAATTTAGTATTATTGTCGTGTCGATTCGAAATGTGCCACGAATTACTTAACAAAATTTATTCCTCTCACTTTCTAAAATAAGATTTAAAAAAAAGACAGAAAAGCAACAACTGACTTTAGTGCTGTCAAAGTGACGTTACACGCCCAAAAACGCCTTAAATAAGATGGGGTACATTATGATGGCATCATATTTTGGGCGTGTAACGTCACTTTGACAGCACTAAAGTCAGTTGTTGGTTTTCTGTCTCTTTTCTTAATCTTATTTTAGAAAGTGACAGGAATAAATTTAGTTAAGTCGTGGCACAGTTCGAATCGACACCTGTTTCTCTCCTCATTAATATCACGGCACAGAGGCCAACCTAGATATGCGTTAACCCTTTCAACGCCCGTTCAATACAAAAGTCGTCACTTCATACGCCTTGTCCGTTTGGAATCCTCTAAGGTTGCCAATTGCTATTATAAAAAGTGCCATTTTCGAATCTCATTCTTTGTTTGAACTCAGCAGTTGAAAATGTTTGGAGATACGCATCTTTCTTATGCTGATTTGACTTAAAAAAATCCCACTCCTGGAGTGCGATTTTTGAAACTCATACTTTGAACTCAGGAGTTGTAAATGTCACAATTACCTACCATGGAGATACGTATCTTTGTAGGTACTGCTGATTGGACTTTCAAAAATCGCACTCCAGAAGCCGTAGTACGCCAACCCACGATAGCCGTGATTACGGCTATCGCGGGTTGGCATGCTACCCATGCTGAAGTATGATTTTTGAAAGTCCAATCAGCAGTATAAAGATGCATTATCTCCATAGTAATTTTGACATTTTCAACTGCTGAGCTCAGCGAATGAGTTTCAAAAATCGCACTCCTGGAGTATGATTTTTTAATGTCAAATCAGCAGTAGAAAGATGCACGTCTCCATAGTAATATTGACAAGTGACTTTCAAAAATCGCACTCCTGTGGTCATACGTTGAACTCAGCAGTTGAAAATGTATGGAGATACGCATCTTTCGTGAGCGTCAGGATGTCTGGACCAAGCCGGCGATTCGATTAAGCTATGCACGATTTAGTTCTATTTGGTATATCATCAAATATTTAGTACCTGGAGTGCGATTTTTGAATCTCATTCGGTGAGTTCAGCATTTGAGAATGTCAAAATTACTGTGGAGATATGCATCTTTCTACTGCTGATTTGACTTTCAAAAATCATACTTCAGGAGTGCGATTTTTGAAAGTCAAATCAGCAGTAGAAAGATGCGCATCTCCATAGTAATTTTGACATTTTCAACTGCTGAACTCAGCGAATGAGATTCAAAAATCGCAAAACAGCGGTCCAGTCATCCTGACGATCAGGTTGTCTGGATAATTTTTTTACCTAGTTGTAATCCTCCTACCTTTTTATCATGATTTTTTTTTTTTTTTATTTAGTACCTAATTAGTACAGGCAAAAAAAATATTTCCAGATTCCTTAGAAGTAAGTACCAAAAAAAAGTAGCATCTGTAAATCAAGGTCATGAGATATATTTAACATTAAACAATACTAAGTTTTAGTACGTATTGGGTACTAAATCGTAGTAACCTTCAGATATTTTAGTACCTCACTGTAAACCAAGATAAATAATAAGAACAGTGATCTAGCATTTCTTTTCAATCAATCTAATCAGTTGGGGAAACTTAACAAACGCATTTGGTATCTGTTAGGTACTAAAGAGATTCACTGCAGAGAGACTCACCGCAGAGAGAATCACTGCAGAGAGAATTCGATGCAGTGAGAAACATATACGCACGAAACGACGACGGGTGGGACGGAGGTGCGGCGGCGGCGGCGGCGACGCGCCACAAAGTCTTCAGGAGTGCGATTTTTGAATCTCATTCGCTGAGTTTAGCAGTTGAAAATGTCGAAATTACTATGGAGATGCGCATCTTTCTACTGCTGATTTGACATTCAAAAATCGCACTCCTGAAGTATGATTTTTCAAAGTCAAATTAGCAGTAGAAAGATGCATATCTTCACAGTAATTTTGACATTTTCAACTGCTAAACTCAGCGAATGAGATTCAAAAATCGCACTCCTGGTAAGTGTGCCATTTATTTTAACACCCTGTATAGAAGTGCCAGCCCTCGTAGCATGAGCATGACAGCTAATCTCTAAACTATTATAAAACTGTAACAGAAGTGTGTCTGTACATTGAAGATATTTACAAAAAAAAGATTACGATATGGTTTAGGCTTCCCTGATTCCAAATCACAAATTTTTGGACTTTTTGTCTGTCTGTTTGTTTGTTTGTTTGTTTGGGTGTTTGTTTGTTCAAGTATCACGCAAAAACTACTGAACCGATTTTGATGAAACTTTTTTTGTTTGATAGCTTATCATCTGACTTAAAATCTGGTATATAATTTATGCAGACGAAGTCGCGGGTAAAAGCTCGTGATGTTATAAAATCATTGATGACACCTACGAATAAGAATAAATATAGGGAAGAAATTAAATATATTCTTTGGGGAAGAATAACTCTAAACAAAAGCAACATAATTTTTGGCACCTAATGAAAAATGACATTTTGTATGAGTTTTGGCGGCAAAGTGTAGTTTTTTTGGTGTCACTTTTTGAGCTTGATTTACATTTCTATACATTCTTATTCGTAGCAGCTAGCACCTATCGTGCATAAGCTCTCTCTCTACGTAAAAGCGGCAACGACTTATCACGCGCAACATGCTACGGGGGCTGGTATAGGTACCTAATAAAATGGTCACGATGCTGAGTATCGCGTGATATTATTGACAATGTACTCCTTTCCAAATAGCAACGAAATTTTAAGGCTATTTTGCATTACAGAAACACAGATTAGTGAAAAATCCACTAAGTTGGAAACACTGGTCGAACTTTAGCGGCATACTATCCCATCTCCCGCCTCGCTCAGCCAGCTTGCTCGAAAATGTATGAATTTCAAAACTAGCTCCCAAATCCCTGTCCACTGGAGCTGGCGGGTTTTTTTATGCAATCCTATTGGTTAATATTTTCCTCATTACACAGCTCGCACAGCCAGCTCGCGTCAATGGACAGGCAGCCTAATAATGGGCTAAAAGCGGGATAATAGGAGCGAAAGAAGATTATCAAGCGCAACATTGGCTGGTAGGTTAATGAATAGAGCGCCTTATAATCACTGCTAGCATAGACAAAGCTGAATTAAAAACAAAAATGACCATAGACTAAGAATAAATCATGAACCAATCAGAACACAGAAAATAGACGCCATCTTGTCCACGAATTACGGGGGTGGCGTAGAGGGAGTAAAACTATAGAGCAAGTGACAGTGTAACCGGTTTTCTATCGGTGTCTGATTTGTACATGTGTGTGTAAATGTTACCCGATTGAACTCAATTTTCCCACAAATTTATCAATACCACCAACTTTTCACAGTCGGCTAGTCTAAGTAATACATTTTGTTAATACTACTTTCCTAACACAAATCGCAGAAATATTCACAAATAACATTAAAATTTAATGTTACGGTGGTTTCAGTCCATACAAAAGTTTGACACAGAATACGCGTAGACGGAATTAATAAAAGTAATATTTTATATATGGAAAAATAGTTTATAAAATCTAGATGCCGCGTTACAAATAACATTTGCAATTTATAATATAATTACGAAGATTTATAAAGCTTTTAAAATGTAGTATGAAAAATTACAAAGCATTATATCTTCGTAATTATATTATAAATTGCAAATGTTATTTGTGACGCGGCATCAAGATTTTTTAAACTATTTTTACATATATAAAAAATAAAAATTTATTTATTCTAAGTTACTAATACTTATAACGTCTATGCGTATTGTGCGTCAATAAAATTGTTTTTGTATAAAATTGACCCCTCTGCAACCACCTTAATATGTAATAAAATTAGCCAGAATTGGAGCCTTGAAAAACTGTGTAGTTATTTGTCAAGCAATGAGGTCAAAGAGGTTATTTTTTCGAATTTGATCAATTTCTTTATTTGACTGAAGCATGATGAAGGGTTATGGTAAATAAATTACAATTTGGAAAATAAATTTTAATGTTTCTTAATCTAACCAAATGGCTTTGATCAGGAATAGTGTTGTAAAAAAACAGTTTTTTTTCTACCGTTAAAAAAAACGTGAAAAAAAATTTAATTTAAAACATCTGCACTGGTAGCATGCAAACCCGCGATAGCCGTGATACGGCTTTATCACGTCTTTTATCTCGTTCTTTTGCGCGCGAAAGAACGAGATAAAAGCCGTGATAAAACCGTATCACTGCTATCGCGGGTTGGCATGCTACCAGTGCTGAAATCATAGCTTTAACTTTTAATTCCATGATTATATTGAGTAACTCAGCATTCTTCTTTATTAATCGTCTTTGCGCTTAACGAGTAGTACGCAACTTCTTTAGGCGCTTTTCAGCTAACTCACTCTTCAATTGAATTCTAAGATGTTTCTTCCTCAGTGTTTCTGTAATTTTTTCTATTATGACAGGTTGTCTGGTAGCTGAATCCTGAAAATGAACAAAACAGTGATGAAACCAAACCATTACTAGGTACCTATGTATTTTCCAAGTCAGTTTTCCCGTATTTACGGGTGTTTCAAAGGCCATAAACTGGTAACACTGAATGACTGCTGATCTAGAGGTTATGGAATCAATGTTGACCTATAACTTGGTTTTATGATTTAATTTGTATTGTAATATCATTTTAACGTGTACAATAGACATTAATCTAATCACAAACAAAGTATTTGTAGCATTTAATTGCAGTGAAACGTACCTGTGAAACGAAATATTCCCAGCAGCACTTTTCGATCTGTTTTTGCATCCTAGGACACTGCAGACCACCATTTTCACTTCGATAATGATTATAAATTATTATATTATCAGAACACCTCACACAGCAGGTAATTCAGGCTGTTACAATTCCGTAATTCATAACTTTTGATAAGCCTAACAACAATACTAGTCAATTTGGACCGCAATACGTCAAAATGACAAGTTGCGGTCACCAAAAAAGTGGTTACACGGCGTTCATTATAGTCTTTCTCACTCTTTCTACAGACTAGTGTATAGGTTCACCTCTATCGAACATTAAAGATGTGTGCGTATCATTTACTCCATAGTTCTACTCCCTCTACGGGGGGTGGACATTATTTTGGTCGGCAATTACGCCCCGGACCAAAACTGTCCAAAGCATAATGTCCGGCCCGTAATTGGTGTCAATGTAATTGGTGGATGGTCTCCAATTACTGGGTCGGACATTACACGCCGCGCATTACACGACGGACAATACGAGCTGGACCGTCACTGTCCGGGCCATCAATTGGTGCACATTTTTAGCTCGGGGTGTAATTGCCAGCCCATCATTGCATGGAATACGGGCTGGACATTGTTGGGTCGGACATTGTTTGGCCGCGCATTATTGGCTGGCCATTGTATGGACCCAAGAATTTAGGAGGACATTCCATTTTACGCAGAAATGGCAACGTAATATTTTCAAGGTATTCATGCGAGCGCCAACATTGCCGCAACGCGAAGCTGTATTCAAATATTTATGATTATGACCTATCCCAATAGATCGGGATCCGGTGACGAGTTCGTATACCAATAGAGCTCATCCATAATTCAGTTTTCATGCAATAGTTTACTATTAGAAGATGCGAAAAAACTTGGTCGGCCGACCCCTATCCTGGTGGGTTTTGTGTAGGAGGGTGACTAGTAACCTCTCTGAGACGAGACTAATTACCCATCGAGCTCATGAACCAAATTATGCTTATCCGATTGGACTTTATTAGTGTTACGAAGTACACTCGGTCGTCCGCCGGATATCCTGGCAGGTAGTGCTGGCCAACCAAAAACGGTGGTCAAATTTTGGAGTACTTCTCACCCATCGAGCTCATGGATGAAATGTATGCCAAATCAAAGGTTAGACCTTTACCTTCAATATTTCATCGGTCGTCCTGGCCGAAACCTGGTGGGTTCTGGTGGCCAACCAGATTTATCTGTCAAAGTAAGATCATGCGTTTTCACGTTTATATGAATAAATACTTTATTTACCTGATATATGCAGTTCTTTTAGCATGAACGTGAACGGTTGTATGGTTTAAAAGTATTTAAAAAAAAAACTTGAAAAAAAAAAGTTTTACTGTGTCGATAAATGAGACATCAAATAAAATGTTTTTTTTCGATATAACTTCGTCATTTCTAAACTGATTTGGCTGATTGTTTTATTTTACAAAAATATATATTCAAGAGTTCATGCCACTAAAATTTGGTGAAGATCTGATGAAGCGTTTCGAAGATGTTCAATGTTTTAAGTGGGTCAGATTTTACTACAAAAAATATCCAACCAAATTTATTCTTTAACGAGAATAGTAATTGAGTTCTATTAATGATTCTTACTAAAATGAAATTTGCTCTCTTAAGAGATGTCTATATAATAAAATAAACTAGTAATGACCGCGGCGTTGCTTTCAAAAATGAAGTTGAAAAAAAATGTTTCGTCAAGTAAAAGCTACCTATGTTTATGTGGATGATCTGATTTAGTACGTGCCTATATTAGTTCTAAAATAATTAGCTGAAACTGTTTAAAGGGATGACTGGATCATCAAACTGAACAACTTTCTTTATGGGACTAACATCGAAAACGCGAAAAAAATTTGCTGTCCCATACAAAACTGCAAACTTACTCGACTGGAATCGGAATGTATGAGACAGCAGTTTTTTTAGCGATTTCGATTTTGAACCCATAATAAAAGTTGTTCAGTTTGATGATCCAATCATCCCTTTAAACAGTTTTAGCTAATTATTTTAGAACTAATATAGGTACGTACTAAATTAGATCATCCACATAAACATAGGTAGCTTTTACTTTACGAAACATTTTTTTTCAACTTCATTTTTGAAAGCAACGCCGCGGTATTACTAGTTTATTTTATTATATAGACATCTCTTAAGAGAGCAAATTTCATTTTAGAAAGAATCATCAATAGAACTCAATTATTATTCTCGTTAAAGAATCAATTTGGTTGGATTTTTTTTTGTAGTAAAATCTGACCCACGTAAAACATTGAACATCTTCGAAACGCTTCATCAGATCTTCACCAAATTTTAGTGGCATGAACTCTTGAATATATATTTTTGTAAAATGAAACAATCAGCCAAATCAGTTTAGAAATGACGAAGTTATATCGAAAAAAAACATTTTATTTGATGTCTCATTTATCGACACAGTAAAACTTTTTTTTTTCAAGTTTTTTTTTAAATACTTTTAAACCATACAACCGTTCACGTTCATGCTAAAAGAACTGCATATATCAGGTAAATAAAGTATTTATTCATATAAACGTGAAAACGCATGATCTTACTTTGACAGATAAATCTGGTTGGCCACCAGAACCCACCAGGTTTCGGCCAGGACGACCGATGAAATATTGAAGGTAAAGGTCTAACCTTTGATTTGGCATACATTTCATCCATGAGCTCGATGGGTGAGAAGTACTCCAAAATTTGACCACCATTTTTGGTTGGCCAGCACTACCTGCCAGGATATCCGGCGGACGACCGAGTGTACTTCGTAACACTAATAAAGTCCAATCGGATAAGCATAATTTGGTTCATGAGCTCGATGGGTAATTAGTCTCGTCTCAGAGAGGTTACTAGTCACCCTCCTACACAAAACCCACCAGGATAGGGGTCGGCCGACCAAGTTTTTTCGCATCTTCTAATAGTAAACTATTGCATGAAAACTGAATTATGGATGAGCTCGATTGGTATACGAACTCGTCACCGGATCCCGATCTACAAGATATACAGGGTGGATTTTTGAGACGGGGCAGTAAGGGCAGGACCTTAACCGTTGTAGCTACAGCGAAACGTTCTTAAGAGACTATCCTTAACTTTTTGAGACATTTCGAACTGCATTCACTGATTTTGAAAAAAATGTACAGTCAGCTAGAAAATAGGCAATTTACACAAAAACTTTTTTTGATGCCAATCTGTTTCTTATAAGGATCAATAAACTCTAGCAGACCAACCGAGGTTTGAGTACTAGAAACGTCAGAAATCTCAAAAAACTTTTCCCGTATGGGAAACCCGTACGAAATGTATATTTCGTAGGAAACGAGACTACAACTCACTTTTATACTTAACAAAACTCTTTATTATGGAAAGACTGGCCGCTAAAGTAAACAGGAGTGCGATTTTTAAAGTTCACACTTTCAAATAAGCAGTATAAAATTTCAAAATTACTATGGAGATTATGCATTATTCGATCATGATTTTGGATATCACGATTCAAAAATCGCACTCCTGTTCGTAAATAAGCGAAAAAAATAAAATTGTTTAAATTCCATACATACCTTATTTTTTAAAGCAAAGATGACATAGTTTTAAAGGTAAATAAAATACTTACATGTTCATGTAGGTTTGTTCGAAATACGAAGTAAAAATTTTCATTCTTTTTGTTTATTCTCGACCAGAAGTGCTATTTTTGAATCGTGAGATTCAAATCATGATCGAATGATGCATAATCTCCATAATAATTTTGAAATTTTATACTGCTTATTTGAAAGTATGAACTTTAAAAATCGCACTCCTGTTTACTTTAGCGGCCAGTCTTTCCATAGTAAAGAGTTTTGTTAAGTATAAAAGTGAGTTGGAGTCTCATTTCCTACGAAATGTATGGGAAAAGTTTTTTGAGATTTCTGACGTTTCTAGTACTCAAACCTCGGTTGGTCTTCTAGAGTTTATTGATCCTTATAAGAAACAGGATCGATTGGCATCAAAAAAAGTTTTTATGTAAATTGCCTATTTTCTAGCTAACTGTAAATTTTTTTCAAAATCTGTGAATGCAGTTCAAAATGTCTCAAAAAGTTAAGGATAGTCTCTTAAGAACGTTTCGCTGTAGCTACAACGGTTAAGGTAGCCCTTACTGCCCCGTCTCAAAAATCCACTCTGTATGCTCTAACTTTGACCTAGAGAGAAAACACCCTTGCGGCTAAGTTTGTGGTGCCCGCATTATTCTAGTCTCCGTTTTGCACGATTTCTCATAAAAAAAATTATCATTTCTCCATCCGCTGCTCAGCGAATCTATAAAATAGGTACTCAATGGAAAAAAACCTAGAAAAAGCTATACTATAAATGAAGACATCGCATCGCTTTGATAAAACGAAAAACTACTAAAGACAACGGCTGCAAAGGGTAGATCACATTGCCTTTTTGAAAAGAAGAAGAACTTATATCAACAACAACAGAAAAATCAGGGCTGCGTTCAGAACCTACACCCGTTGTGCACCCCGAGTGCAACTTTCGCACTAACGCCGTTCAGAAGTGCGATTTTTGAAAATCATACGAGTGACTTGGCAGTAGAAAGATGCATAATCTCCATAGTAATTTTGACATTTTCTACTGCCAAGTCGCTCGTATGATTTTCAAAAATCGCACTTCAGAGCCTCGGTGAAAAAACGCTCTTTGCAACTCGGTTGTCACAACTCAACCGTTCCGAACCTCTGACGGGTTGCAACTTTTAACCGTCTAATTCGATGGTTGAAAAACACTCTGACGTTTGTATTATCTGTGGTCACTTGACTTTTCGCTCGTTTTGAATTAAAAGTTTGTTTTCCAAATTATTTTTTGATCCGCTAACATGGAAGAAGAGTTTTTTATTGTATTTGGAAATGATGGAAGCTCTGGAAGCCCATTTTACCGTCAATGTCAAAATTTGAGGTTATAAAACAACCGTGATCGTTCCGTACCTTATGGCGAGTTGAAAAAATGCCCTGGCCGTTCCGTACCTTAAGGGGCCCATTCACAGTAGTCCTACATGTAGTCCTACACCAATATCGGATCGTGAATGGTGTTGTAGTCCTGCATGGCGTCCGACGTCCTTGAGCAAAATATATGAGTAGTCCTACTTGCAGGACAGTGTGTGGGCTCGCAGTCCTACATGTAGTCCTACACCAATATCGGATCGTGAATGGTGTTGTAGTCCTGCATGGCGTCCGACGTCCTTGAGCAAAATGTACTCATACATTTTGCTCAAGGACGTCGGACGCCATGCAGGACTACAACACCATTCACGATCCGATATTGGTGTAGGACTACATGTAGGACTACTGTGAATGGGCCCCTTTAGAGCGAGTTGAAAAAACAACTGCACAAAAACGTTCTGAACGCAGCCCTGTCACTCACTGTCAAATACTGTCAAGTTTGCTTGCCGCCATTATTTTGTTCGTTTGTGGCTGTATTTGATATTTGTGAAAAGTTGGTTTTTAGTGATATTTGTGACATAATTTCGTGCGGATTGTGTACCAAAAGGTTGCGTAGATCGACCAACATAACAAGAATCTCAAATACATACGAAGAAAGAACAAAAGTTTTGGTGCAAGTTTACTCGTACATGGTGGTTTTGGGGGCAACGCGCGAGCTTACAAAATCAACCAGAATTTCATTGTCATCTTTCATCTATCATCCCATCATCGCCCAGGAGAGTTCTGCACGAGAATCTTGAAGAAAAGGACGGGCTTTGTTTCTTAATTTTCTAAATTAGTTTTTCATGGTCATTATTGTGTTAATGTGGTGGAATTAGTTTAATAATGTGCCATTAATGGAGGACAATGTAGTAAAAGTGAGAAATAAAGAAGGCGCTCCCGTTTGATTCGGATTGATCCTCACGTAAAACTCTCTTGAATATTGGAATGTGTGTACCATCCTCGCATTTCAATAGTTAGGTATAAGGTTAGTTAGGCTTATAGATATAGGTTAGGCTAGTTTAGTTTTAAGTACAAAGAAAAATGTAACTTATGACCATGCTTTAAGGGCTAGTCCCCATTGCATTTCCGAAAGGATAAATTGTTTAAAAAAAAAAAAATATCAAATACTGTCAATGTCAATTAGTGATGAAACCGCTTACAATTTTCAGCACCGGTATTTTTCAATTACTTTTGAGAAAAAACCGGTTTTTACCGATTATATTTATGTTTTTTAAATCTTATTAAAAAACAATTATTATGCGTAAAATAAGCCTACAATAAGTATGTATAGACCGTAAATTGAGGCCTTTGTCCATCAGTGGACGTTTATTGACTGAGATGATGATGAATTTGACGACCCGGTTGGTGTAATGGTTACCACGCCGGACTGCCAAACCAGGGTCCTGGGTTCGAATCCCGGTTCGGTCATGGATGTTTATATGTTTGTGCCGTTGTTGTATGGTTTCCATAATAAACAGCCTATCAATAGTGCTTTCTTGGGATCATTACAATGTATGTGCCTGTGAGCGTTATTTATTTATTATTTATTTATAATTAACACTAAAATACATACCTAAGTATATACAACGTGTTAATGAATTAACGCAAAACTAGAAAGTAGTTTGTTTAGAATCGAGAGCAGAATCGAATTATCATGGTTTCAACATAGGTAATTTTTTTCAAAATATTAAATAATTTTTTTGCAAAATTTTAAATTTACTGAACCCGATGACAACCCACCGCACGGGCATACTCACCCTACTTAGTACCAAAACAAGATTACAAAAATGTATCCATGAGTACTTTAGCGCTTCCTTTCAGTGCTGAAATGATAACAAATCATTTTTGCCTCAAAACTTAAAATGCGAATAACTTTAAATTTTAACTATCAAAATAATGAAATTATTGTTGCAATCTAATTATTTAGTTATAAATCAGTTGGGGTGTATGAGGTTTTGCGTTAATTCATTAACACGTTGTATATATACTAAAACTCAGGATACACAACAATTATTGAGATTCATGTAATGAAATATTCAATTGACATAAGTCCCGCCAAAAAGAGGTAGGTATATAGGCTGTCTATTTTAATAAAGCTGCTTTATTTGGTCGTTTAAATAGGATAGGATAGGATATTTTGTCGAATGTCTCTCATTTTAAAGATTTTAAATCATATTTGTACAAAATTTTAATAAAATGACACTTTTAAATAATAATGAAAGTAATCGGTTTCTTAAAATAAAAACCGGTGTTTTTAGGTTTTTGACAAAACCGTTTTTTTAAAGGTTTTCTTGAAACCGGTTCACATCACTAATGTCAATCAAGTCCAATTCAGGGCCGACTCGACTCCACTCCAAAGAATTATTTAATTGTACAATTGAGTTACCATTTGTGCTACGTTTCTCTTTCCGACGAACAACACAGCGCGGGCAATAATATCTTGGAATTGCATTCACAAATAATCGAAAAACAACATGCAACAAATAATAAGAAAAGAAGTGCTTTGGATCGGCTTGCTGGTATTGTTGACTACATCCTTCGGCCAACATCAGGAGCCTGAATCGCAAATTGAAAATCGAGGGAAAGAATCTATACGTGGCCCTAAATTAGCCGAAGAAAATCCTTATAGTGATGGAACTTCGCTCAAGAAATCGCCAAGAACAAAACGAGCAACTGAAAACGTCACAATTTCCAGCGAGACGAGTGCTCGCGAAAGTTCTACTTCGCCTTCATCCAGCTCTTCTACTGAGAGTATAAACGTGTATGAAATAGGTCCGTCAAATAATTCGATATTGGGTGTCGTCGCTGTCAATAATATTTCATCACCGAACGTCTCGGTCGCTAGCCCTTCCGATGCAGCACCGTTACCTGAGAAAAGTTCCGCTGAAGATGAACACAATAGCTCCATGGCCATTTTCTTCGTACTGTGCATTCTTGCGCTCGGCATACTCCTCATTCACCTCATGCTCCAAACTGGATTTTCTTATTTACCCGAAAGTGTGGTCATTGTGTTTCTCGGTGCACTTATCGGTATGATTATAAACCTTATGTCTATTAATAATATTTCGAATTGGAGGAAAGAGGAAGCTTTTTCACCGACTGCATTTTTCCTCGTCCTGCTACCCCCTATCATCTTTGAATCCGGTTATAACCTCCACAAAGGTAATTTCTTTCAAAACATCGGATCAATATTATTGTTCGCTATCGTCGGAACGGCTATATCGGCATTTGTGATTGGAGCAGGAATATATTTGCTAGGGTTAGCTCAAGTGGTTTACAAATTGAGTTTCGTTGAATCGTTTGCTTTTGGTTCGCTCATATCGGCCGTGGACCCCGTGGCAACTGTCGCTATCTTCCATGCCCTTGATTGTGATCCCGTATTGAACATGTTGGTGTTTGGAGAGAGTATTCTTAATGATGCTGTGGCTATTGTGTTGACAACGGCTGTGTTAGATTCTAATGACCCCATCATGTCGACGGGAGAAGCGATTCTGTCCGCTATAAACCGATTTTGGTTAATGTTCTTTGCTTCGGCGGGTATTGGAGTTCTCTTCGCACTTGTAAGTGCCCTTCTTCTGAAACATGTGGATCTACGTAAGAATCCATCTCTTGAGTTTGGTATGATGTTAGTGTTTACATATGCTCCATACGTACTTGCTGAGGGTATTCATTTATCAGGTACGTTTTGTTTAAAATTTTCTCTACACTTAAAATTAACCGAAAAAATTTATGAGAATTTCTGGACCGATTTTGATGAACTTTTTACTATTCGAGGATATTTTCGTTTTATTTTTTAATAATTATCACATGTGTTTTTTATTTGACTTGTCTTTAAAGAGCAGTCACTAAAAAGTGGATGTTTTAATTTTATTTGAAAAGCTATTTACACCTAGATATAAAATAAAATAAAAATCATTGGCTTAGGTTAGGATAATAGTTAGGGTGCATTTACCATAAAGATATTATACCTTACGGAATACAGGAGGTGACATGAGTTGTCAAATGAAAGCGTTTTTTGGACATTTTCAGGAGTCCTTGGCAGGGTAAAAATTCGATTTCTGTGTATAATTCTCAATCTAACGTGAAATCGTGGATAATTTAATGAAATAGTGTTAGTATATTTCACAAAATTATCTATGATTTCACTTTAGGTTCACGATTATTCACAAAAACTGAATTTTTACCAGGACTCTACATCCCCAAATACGGTTCTATTGCCTCGCGTCACGTATCTCTTTCTATTATACAGTGATGCCGCTAGGTACATCTCGCTCTCTCAGCTGTCAATGCCTCTTTTCTGTAGTATAATACCTTATGGCTTTACACTGACGCGGAGCAAAGCAAGAGATGTGTGAAATAAACTAATCAAATCACTCAATTTTCATCACTTTTTTTTTTTTTTTTTTTTTATTAACTATGGGTTTGCTCTTGACCTCAATCCAGTCCTCAGGACGAAGATGGGGTCGTAGATGTAGCGAGCTTACCCAGAAGATGCCTATTCACTCGTACTTTAAAGGAATCCGGGTTGTAAGTACTCGGAAATACTGACGCAGGTAAGGCATTCCACTCCTTGGCTGTGCGCATTATAAAAGATTCAGAAAGGATTCGCTTGTCTGAATCAACTTATTTTATTACTGGTTGGTTTTACACATCTCCGCTCCACTTCAGTGGAAATGCAACCTTATATTACTTTAATTCTTTTTCATTAAGCATAAAAAAATTCATTGAATGTGTTTGTATTTTAGGTATAATGGCAATATTGTTTTGTGGGATAGTGATGTCCCACTACACACATTTCAACCTTTCTACGGTGACTCAAGTCACCATGCAACAGACAATGAGAACACTGGCTTTTATTGCCGAGACTTGTGTTTTTGCTTACTTGGGATTAGCTATATTTAGGTAAGTCTATTTTGAATGACATACTTATAGAACTGAAACACTTTTTTAGTGTTTTCTTTAATCATTTTAAGTATAGATTATAATAATACCTATGTAAGAAATGCTATCGTGAAAATTGAATAAAAAACAACCTATCAAGTCCCCATCAGGAGACCGACACTTTTGACTGGATTATTTTGTGATTTCTATAGGGTGAAATTGATATCATTAGCATCCTTTTAAACTAAGAGTCTACCCATCAAACTGAACAACTCTTACTAGGGCAGCAAACCGATCGGAGCAAAAAAAATCTGCTGTTGCATACATTTGAGTCGCAAACTCGCGCGTCGACATTGCTGTTTAGTATGGAGCAGATTTTTTATTTGCTCCGATCAGTTTGCTCCCATATTATTATTATCTGTGGTTTTGGGCCTTGACAGGCTTGCTAAGCCTGTGCCACGTAGACCATCGCTGGTCCTTTGTGATCGCCCTTTTTATAGTTCCTTACCAATCCCCACTGCGGCCAGAAATCGCAGTAGATTCTTGATCGGGATAGTTTGTATCTCATCTGGTGTCAGCACCTGCCTACCCAGATGAGTGCTGCGTTTGTACATCAGGGGGCCACAATCACATAGGAGGTGCAGAGGAGTTTCCATCTCCTCCTTGCAAAATCTGCAGCCGGTCGTGTCACTTAAATTCAGTGTGTGCATGTGCTTATTTAATTTGCAGTGGCCTGTGAGTGACCTTGCTATTGTACAAATTTGGTCCTTGCTGAGGGCAAGGAGACCGTTCGCAAGTTTGCGATTGTAGCCTTTGATAAGTGCTTTTGAGTGGCCCATGCCTGGGGTGTTACACCAAAGCTTTATTGCCTCACCAAAGCTGGCCTTATTCAAAGAATATCGCGTTAGACTATTGGGGATTCCGAGAAAGGGTTCAGGGCCTATGAAGTGGTTTTCAGTGCCTCTTCTAGCCAACTCGTCCGCCCTCTCGTTCCCTTCGATTTGCTCCCATAGTAAAAGTTGTTCAGTTTGATGGGTAGACTCTTAGTTTAAAAAGATGCTAATGATATCAATTTCACCCTGTATAAATATGGATTACCTACTATTTAGCAAACACTGATTTTTTTTATTTATGTAATTAGTTTACTGACCCAGTGATGGGACTTTACATCAATATTATTTTTATATACCTACTGACAGCTACAAGGAAAATTGCTTATAAGGATAAATATTATAGTTGAGTGCAGTACTATATTATAAACAAAACAAGTCAGAGTACAGATTTCCTGTTATGAGATTAATGCTGAACTTTCATACTGTTATCTTTATTACTATTATTACTGGGCAACCACTAAGAAAAAATTTAGTCAAAAGTACCTAATCTATTACATATACTAAAATTCTAAACTTGGCGTGAATGTACATAGAAGATATGAGCAAAAAAAATTTGGGGGCGTTAAGGACACGTAATGGAATGCATTGAGACCATTTTTAGAATTTTTGTCTGTTTGTCTGTCTGTCTGTTTGTCTGTTTGTTTGTGTGCGCATCACTTAAAAACGGCCGAACCGATTTGGATGGGGTTTTCACTAAAGCATAGGGCATGGTTCGGCTTAACATTTAGGCTTTGTTTCATCGCAATCGATTAACTCAATCAAAAGATATGAGTATTTACTATTATAAAACTGTAACAGAAGTGTGTCTGTACATTGAAGATATTTACAAAAAAAAATTACGATATGATTTTTAGATGTCCCTGATTCCAAATCACCTATTTTTGGATTTTTTGTCTGTCTGTCTGTTTGTTTGTTTGTTTGGGTGTTTGTTTGTTCGAGTATCACGCAAAAACCACTGAACCGATTTTGATGAAACTTTTTTTGTTTGATAGCTTATCATCTGACTTAAAATTTGGTATATAATTTATGCGGACGAAGTCGCGGGTAAAAGCTCGTGACCTCGTGAGTATTTAAAGACAGTGGTCCGCGCGTACGGAGTTGCGGGCGCCGCTAGTGACTAATAAAAAAGGCAACCTGTAATTTATACTTTGCCACAGAATAGGTAATAGTATATAGTTCTACATACAGAACGGCCACTCCCCGCCCCCCTCTGACTTCAGATACCTCACCTCCCCTCACACTGTCTGTGGTAACTTGAGGGAAGCCGAGCAAGGGAATGCAGTCAGGCGCGCGCACCCGTTGGATTTCACTACATAAAATATATTTAATTTTTCTCCACAAAGTAAAAATAAACGTTGGAAAATAACGCTAAATTCACATTTTCTGTGATTCTTTAGATTAAAAACTATTTTTAATAACAGAATGAACTATAAAAAGTAACGAAATGTATAATGTAGTTCATACAATGCGTGTTAAGTCAACCCTACACATATGTCATGCACAATTTTTGCAAAGTGCGCATATGCAAACATCATCATGTCAAATCTAAAACGTCGTTTGAAGTGCCGGACCTGTGACTTTACTGTAAGTTGCTGGCATCAACAACATTCTCAGGATGTCTCCAAATCAGATGCTATTCACTGCTATCATGGGCAGTTCTTAGCCATCCAATGGGCATCCTTCCGTCTTTTTACAGAATTGCCTTGTTTTACCCGACTGCGCCAGAAGGAGGGTTATTATTTTCTTCACTAGGCCTAGGGTACCATTCTTTAATACTTTTTGATCCATTTCTCTCTTTATTGATCGTATTATTGTACTCCATAGGTTTATAGCACCTGAGTAAATACCCCACAGAGATAAAGCTTCTAAATAGCGCACAAAATGATCAACGCGATGCATTCGCCTATAGATTGTCCACTAGCTGAGCCAGTTTTGTCCACGGGCGGTGTGGGTGAACTCGTCGGTGAATGAGACGCACACAGCAAAGTGCCTTGCAATCTTTATCTCTGTGGCGTACTTACTCATGTGATAAAAGACTGTGCACAGATTACCCCCAATAGATACCGCATACAGGGCCGCCGACGCTTGCCACACATCTATGGTTTTTCACTGATATAAACAACGCGAGTGAGCGAGCTAGAAGTAGTGCGACCTTGAAATGGCCAATCACGTTGCACCGTTTCGTGCCCCGCTACCCGCACCTATCGCCAAAAATGGTAACTTCGGGCGTGAACAAAATGTTCATTATGCGGTATCTATTGGGGGTAATCTGTGAGACTGTGTTAATTCGATTTAATGTTTTAATAAATATGTAAACCCTTAGTTTCAGACACCGTGTTGAGCCAGCCCTGGTTGTGTGGAGCATAGTGATGTGTCTGCTAGGGCGAGCTGCCAACATCTTCCCGCTCGCTCTACTCTGCAATAAGTTCCGCGAACACAAGATTACTAAGAAAATGATGTTTATTATGTGGTTTAGTGGTAAGTGTTATCTTATCTCATAGTTATTATATTCTTTTAGTCTATTTCGAATACTGCAACTGTTCTGGTGCAACTGCTACTGTGGTGCTCCGGAGCAGACTATCGAGCAGATAGTTAAGGAGTACCCCGGCAGAAGATTTGACAGTGGAACCCGGGAACTGAACGTACTGACCCAGAGAGCCAAACTATGGCTTAGAACTATGGACCTAAATTTGTAATCTCCGTAGGAAATAGGAATGGAAAGCCATACATATAATAATACTGCAACTGTTTAGAAAAATAAAGCAGTCAGGTACACGGGATTCCTATATCACAAAGCGACAAAACGAGAAAACCGTAACAAAGAAAGAGGCACATCTCGATTTCTGTCATTTTCTCGTGGATGGCATGCTAGCTGTGCTGGAGAGAAACTATTTCTCTCTCGAACCAGATCGTACAGAAAACTGCTATGATTAGAGAAGGGATCCAGAAGCTTAAAAACAACTGGTACACTGGTAACTGACAGCCCGGTAGCACAGTCGGTAGTGAACCTGCCTGCTGTGCCGAGGGTCGCGGGTTCGAATCCCGTAAGGGACAAATATTTGTATGATGAATATGAATATTTGTACCCGAGTCATGGATGTTTGTATCTATATATGTATTCTATATCGTTGTCTAGTCATCATAATACAAGTCCAGGCTAGATTCTGGTACTTTAAATGTGACTAGATAATTTGTGTGACATTGTCCAAGATATAAAAAAAAAAAAAACTGGTCTTTGGGTATCAGATATGTTGACGAGGCCTGAAGGGAGTAGTCGCCCTCTTGCGACACTCTTCTGGATTGGTGCCACGCTACACCACACAGCAAATTGATATTATGTTAGAGATATCCTAGATAGAGAGACGCTACCAAAGAGTAATATAAGTATATTAGAAAAGAGAACCCACTCGTGGCAACATTATGCATCCACCTTATGTCAAATTGAAGGCTAGCTAGCGCCATCTGTGTTTCTCTGAAAATAATTCTACCTATACTATACATACCTACTTATATATATACTTATATACTAATACCGTTGTTTGAATGCTAGTTTTCGTTCAATCCCGCACCGATCGAGTGAAATTCCAGTATCCTTACTATTCCTGTAATCTGTACATTGGTAAGAGAACAACTGAAACTCCAAAACATCACTAAATCGGCACAAAATTGAACAAAAACTACAAACAACACGCACATTATGCAAGGAAGGTCGCCATTTTGTAAATTTGTCAATTTGACAATGACATAGACAATATAATCTTTTTTTTTCATAGTAAAAGATATATTTAACAGATGGCAGCACATTCTATGCAAACTGAATCGGAAAAACCACCAAAAGGCAAATGTCCTCCGCCTGGACGCTACTATACTTATCTTATATCTATCTAAACTATTATAAAACAGAAGTGTGTCTGTACATTGAAGATATTTACAAAAAAACGATGACTATATGATTTTTAGGTGTCCCTGATTCCAAATCACAAATTTTTGGATTTTTTTTCTGTCTATTTGTTTGTTTGATCGAGCATCACGCAAAAACTACTGAACCGATTTTGATTAAACTTTTTTGTTTGATAGCTTATGATCTGACTTAAAATCTGGTATATAATTTGTGCGGACGAAGTCGCGGGTTAACACTAGTCTACACTAATATTATAAAGAGGAAAGATTTGTACCTATTTTTGTATGTTTGTATGTGTGTAATGAATAGGCTCAAAAAGTACTGGGTCGATTTAAAAAATTCTTTCACCATTAGAAAGCTGCATTCACCCTGAGTAACATAGGCTATATTTATTGCTAGAAAAGATTAGACGTCCACCCGTGCGAAGCCGGGACGGGCCGCTAGTCTATTATAAAACTGTAACAGAAGTGTGTCTGTACATTAGAATTTAGAGATATAAAAAATACAAGTTACGATATAGTTTTTAGGTGGCCCTGATACCAAATCGCCAATTTTTGTTTGTTTGTCTCTTTGTTTGTTTGTTCGAGCATCACGCCAAAACTACTGAACCGGTTTTCATAAAACATTTTTTGTTTGCAAACTTATACTTTGACTTAAAATCAGGTATATAATTTGTGCGGACGAAGTCGCGGGTATAAGCTTGTACACTTGTTATCTTGTAATAGATAGAGGCTAGACTAGCTACTTAACGTTTCAACTCCACGTTATCAATTCAGCAATGGTACCGATTCAGATTGTGCCACGACTTAACTAAATTTATTCCTGTCACATTCTAAAATAAGATTAAGAAAAGAGACAGAAAACCAACAGCTGACTTTAGTGCTGTCAAAGTGACGTTTCACGCCCAAAAACACCTTAAATAAGATGGCGTACATTATGATGGCATCTTATTTTGGGCGTGTAACGTTGACAGCACTAAAGTCAGTTGTTGGTTTTCTGTCTCTTTTCTTAATCTTATTTTAGAAAGTGACAGGAATAAATTTAGTTAAGTTAAGTCGTGGCACAGTTCGAATCGACACCATTATCTATTTAAAGCTAATTCATTAATTATGCAACAATAAAACAATTTCCGTATTTGGGACACCCAAACTAGAATTGCTAAAATTAAAAGCATTGTGTCATTGAACAAGCTGCAATGAACAATGTGAAAGCAATGCGCCTTGAACTACTTTTAATTCTGCGGTACTAACTGGTAATACAGGAAAAATAGATTATTTTGGCGGCAAAATATGTTCATTAACACGTTGAACGCCGTCGGGTCACAATAACAATAGATTTTCCATTGTTTGTCGGTCATTTGGCAGTCAAAACCTTAATGAAATTTTGTTTTTTAACTTCTTGGCACTAGAAATGAGGATCTGCCCAGTCCACCCAAAATTTAGGGGTCCTACCCCCTAGGGGGTAGGGTACGGGGGACAGTACCTTTTCTCGAAGAGATTCGGCGTATTTTTGAACGCTCATAACTTCGGTCTGGATAGTACCTGAGAGCTCAAATTTTCAGGACAGCATGTGGTCATCACTTTTATAAAACGTACCCAATTTCAGCTTTCTAGGACTTCGGAAAGTACCTGTTAGTGACAAGAGTGAGTTAGTGAGTAAATGACGAAATTAACGAAGTTTGCGTATTAATAAAATCTAAAGTAGCAGGGCTATAAATATGATATTGTGCACATTTCATAAGAGTGATAACCAAATGCTGTCCTGAAAATTTGAGCTCATGAGTACTATCCAGACAGAAGTTATGAGCGCCCAAATATACGCCGAATCTCTTCCGGAAAAGGTACGGTAGTGCGCCCGAAAAAGGTCCTACAAGCATGGGGATGGTCTCATCTCATTCGATTCAGCGCATAAAATTACATAGAAAATGATACGTCACTCACCCAGGTTGTTAAATGTGCATTTGCCAACATTTCCCCCCTACCCATACCCCTGGAAGAGGGTAGGACCCCTAAATTTTGGGTGAACTCTGCAGATCCTCATTTCTAGTGCCAAGATAAAGTTTTAAAGCAAAGTTTCATTGATGTACATATTTTGCCTCCAAACCCGGCCCGACGAACCGGTTGGTGTAATGGTTACCACGCCGGACTGCCAAACCTGGGTCCTGGGTTCGAATCCTGGTTCGGTCATGGATGTTATATGTTTGTGCCGTTGTTGTATGATTCCCATAACAAAAAGCCTGAGGCTTACTTGGGATCATTACAATGTATGTGCCTGTGAGCGTTATTATTATTAATTTTTTTTCAACATACATTATTTAGGTTACTTTACCTGTATTTGATATGTTAAAGAGTTTTATTGGTTGCAGGCTTACGAGGCGCGATTTCCTACGCGTTATCTCTACATCTCGGGTTCTCCGACGAGACTCGACATGTGATTATCACGACTACTCTCATCATTGTGTTGTTTACCACACTGTTCTTTGGAGGATCTACTATGCCGTTATTGAAATTCTTACGGGTAATTATTATAGAAAAACATACACACATACAGGGTCTTTCTTAACATGCTGACACTTTTTAAGGGGATGATCAGACCGTCAAACTGAACAACTTTCTCTATGGTACCAACATCGAAATCGCGAAAAAAATCAGCTGTCCCATACATTTGGCTCGAGTAGGTTTGCAGTTTTGTATGGAACAGCTGATGTTTTTTCGCGATTTCGATGTTGGTGCCATAGAGAAAGTTGATCAGTTTGACGGTCTGATCATCCCCTTAAAAAAGTGTCAGCATATTAAGAAGGACCCCATACAACGTGTTACACGTGTTAACACGTGTTAATGAATTAACGCAAAACTAGAAAGTAGTTTGTTTAGAATCGAGAACAGAGTCGAATTATCATGGTTTCAACATAGGTAATTTTTTTCAAAATATTAAATAATTTTTTAGCAAAATTTAAAATTCTCTGATCCCGATGTCAACCCACCGCATGAGCACACTCACCCTACTCACTACCAAAACAAGATTATAAAAATGTATCCATGAGTACGTTAGCGCTTTCGTACGTTGAAATGATAACAAATCATTTTTGCCTCAAAACTTAAAATGCGAATAACTTTAAATTTTAACTATCAAAATAATGAAATTATTGTTTCAATCTAATTATCTACACTAATATTATAAAGAGGAAAGATTTGTACCTATTTTTGTATGTTTGTATGTTTGTAATGAATAGGCTCAAAAAGTACTGGGCCGATTTAAAAAATTCTTTCACCATTAGAAAGCTGCATTCACCCTGAGTAACATAGGCTATATTTATTGCTAGAAAAGATTAGACGTCCACCCGTGCGAAGCCGGGACGGGCCGCTAGTTTTGTTATAAATCAGTTGGGGTGTATGAGGTTTTGCGCTTATTCATTAACACGTTGTTTAAACTTTGTCGTCTTTTTTCCATTAAATGGTTCAAGTTCAAGGCCAGTAATATATTAAGTAATATATTTTGACGACCCGGTTGGTGTAATGGTTACCACGCCGGACTGCCAAACCAGGGTCCTGGGTTCGAATCCCGGTTCGGTCATGGATGTTTATATGTTTGTGCCGTTGTTGTATGGTTTCCATAATAAACAGCCTATAAATAGTGCTTTCTTGGGATCATTACAATGTATGTGCCTGTGAGCGTTATTTTATTTATTTAAAGAAAAATATTGGTAACATTTTCTGTCGCAGGCTAACAAGAAGGTTAAACGGTCTCGTTCACAACGCAAGCAGAAGGAAGTCAGTCTGTCGAAGACTAAAGAATGGGGGCAAGCAATCGACTCTGAGCACTTGTCTGAAATAACTGAAGAAGAGTTGGAGGTATGTGCGATATGTGTTGATAGTTAAGGGTTCCATACCCAAAGGGTGAAAACGGGACCCTATTACTAAGCCTACGTTGTCCGTCCGTCCGTCCGTCCGTCTGTCCGTCTGTCCGTCTGTCCGTCCGTCCGTCGGTCCGTCTGTCCTACCTATTTAGGGCTGTAACTTTTGAACCGTATTAGCTAGATAGTTAAAATTTTCTCAGATTATGCGTTATTGCGGCGGATTTGTTAACAAATAATAATAATGTCAAAATGTTAAAAATTAAGGGGGGTTCTCAACAAGAAACTAGTTTTTATCAACGTTTTTTCTTCACGCTCTATCGTAAAAACGGTAATACATACAAGCGTCAAACTTAGTGTGATTATGGAGCAAACTCTACAGAATACCAACAAATACTAAAAACCGGCCAAGTGTGAGTCGGACTCGCGCTAAAGGTCCCGGACAAAAAAAAATTGTATCTAAGTTAATAATGTTGTGTTCTGTGTTGTTGTGGTACGGAACCCTCGGTGCGCGAGTAGCCCGACTCGCACTTGACCGGTTTTTTTATACGTATTCGTACTAACTTTTACCTGGTACTTTGTATGCGCAAAATTGTTTCTTAAACTATCCTTGCAGTCCCGGGAGAATTCGGAGAAAAATATTATTGCAGTTGATAGGTAAATCAAAGGCTATCGAACATTAAAAACCGTATAGATAGACAAACAAAAAAAAATTATTGGCTTTTTTTTGGGCACAGAAATGCCCCGATAAGATTTTATGTCACTGAAAAACTTTATACAATACTTTTATAGGTTCTAAACATTCCACTTTTAGATAATTTCGAATAAAAACAAAAGCAGCAGTTTTTTTTTCTTTTTTCTTTGTATGTTTTGAAAACCTTACCTTTAAAAAACCTATATAAGTATTCTATGAAAATTGCTTGAAGACTTTTGTAGTTTATCTGTTGGGCACTTTTTTAATTTAGGCTTTCTTTATTGAGAAATGTTTATTATTGTGACGAGGGCGCCACTGAGCTCGAATAGCCCTCTTAAGCTCATTCTGTAATGTGTATGACTTCCAGGTGAATTACTCGGACGCTGCAAGATTACGAGGTTTTGTGAGGCTCGACATGAAGTATTTGACACCATTCTTCACGAGGAGATTCACGCATCAGGTTGGTCTTTAATGTTTTTTTCTCAAACATGCTTGGAAATGTGAGCATTATTTTGACAACCTTCTTCGAGATAAATCGAAATTGCAGTACTGGCCAAATACATGCGGCAGCGGCCGGCAATGTTGTATGAAAATCCATATCTGTCGTGTTTAGCGACCAAATAAATTACATACTAAACTCATATCTGTCGTGTAATTTAAAAATGGAACGATCTTTTTCTCCGAAACTTGGCTACCAAGGAGGTAACTTATCAAAGGTTTTATTTAAATTTCGAACTGGCTTGCAAATAGAACGCTGTTTATTGAAAAAAAAAACTAATTGTTGTTCGATGTTCGTCATTGATTTTGAAAAGAGTTTTAATTTCCGCGAATTATTTGAGAAAATTTACTGTTTTAATTTCCGCGCATTGTTTGAGAAAAGTACTATACAAGCCTTGGCCACACCTAGGCATTGATGGACTTACGTATGTGTGCCTCGGCTTCGCCTCGGCCCACATTTACACGTTCGTCCATCAATGCCTCTGTTGCTGGCCGCTGCAGTAATGCACTATTAACTGAATGCGAATGACACGCAACATAAAGAAACTTGCAACGCGACTCAAATGTTTTTTTAATTTCAAAAATTGATTTATCTATATCAAAATTAGCTCTAAATCAATATTTCATTATTTGAAACTAACCAATTTAAATTTATTTCAGGAACTGAAGGATTGTAAGAGTCAAATGACGGACCTCACGAACCAGTGGTACCAGGCGATCAGGATATCGAACGACCGCGAGACCGACGAAGAGGAGAGCCTACAACAGAGCTCTCTCTCTAACTCGCACAGCAGCCTGCAGAGAGGTGTCTAAGTTTAAGCTAATTATACACGTACCTGGCGTAGCATGACCAAAAATAGAGTAGGTTGACGAGAAAACGAGTAAACCGTCATGCGCGCTCGCTTTCGCATACGTAACGTAACAAAGACGGGCATGTCTCGATTTTCGTCGTTTTCTCGGGGTTGGTATGCTAGGCCGGCCCATTGATCTACATCTTGTGTCTTCACAAGCAAGAATAGAATTATCTTAGCGACATAATATACAGGGTGTAAACTTAAAAAAATGAGTTACATACTGTGGTACTTCAGATTATTAAACTGAAGTGTCATTTTTGAATCATGAGATTTTCCCGATCTCCATAGTAATTTTGTCATTTTCTGCTGCAGATTTGGACGTGTGACCTCATAGCACAACGACGACAATGCGTGTGACTTACAAAAATCGCACCTAATTGACATTTGCTACGGAACAGCAGATTTTTTTTTGCTATTTCTAAGCTGGTTAATACTAAAGTTTGAAAGTCTGAAGAACCCCTTTAAGTGTGTAGGTAACGCATTTAAGTTTACATCTTATATAATAGTAATTGTACAGAATGGCTATTCCTTACTCTTCACTTACTTTAAATACCGCACGGCACCTCACCCCGCACTTGAGAGATTTGAGTGGAGCTGTGAAGGCGTGCATGCGCCATTTGGTTTATGTAGTCGTAAGATCGTTCCCACAGAAACGATATCCTACCAGAAAAACTGCTTCATACAAGCTCACGGCGGCCATTACACCCCTACACACGCATGTTTCTACCAAATTGCCGCTCATTCTCGTATGAACGTTCACGTATTGCCGCTGTATGCGCATGTAGGGGTATACCGGCCACCGCGAGCTTGTATGAAGTTGTTTTTGTGGTAGGATGTATATTCTGTGCCCCAATTCAACCAGTGGGTGTTCCAGAGGCAACTAGGGAGGGGCAGCATTGTCCCCTTGAGGTATACCACCTTGCGTCCTTATAGTTACCCGTATGGTGGCGGGGAAACCACAATGGTACCGATTCGGACTGTGCCACGACTTAACTTAAACTAAATTTATTCCTGTCACTTTCTAAAATAAGATTAAGAAAAGAGACAGAAAACCAACAGCTGACTTTAGTGCTGTCAAAGTGACGTTACACGCCCAAAATAAGATGCCATCATAATGTACGCCATCTTATTTAAGGCGTTTTTGGGCGTGTAACGTCACTTTGACATCACTAAAGTCAGCTGTTGGTTTTCTGTCTCTTTTCTTAATCTTATTTTAGAAAGTGACAGGAATAAATTTAGTTTAAGTTAAGTCGTGGCACAGTCCGAATCGGTAGCAATATAGCATTCCCAAATAATTTCGGCGTCAGGCGACCCGCCATGTGCTGGTTGTAAATCGTATGCAATGCAAATATATTGCGCCGACTCCTGATATAAGGTGTAACAAAAATCCCTAGTAATATTTTTAAACGGGTGGTTTAGACCATCAGGTTGTACAACTTTCACTATGGAGACAAAGACGAAAAAAGAAAAGAGAAATATCCTGTCTTATAATGAGTCGAGTATGAAGATAAGATAAAATTAAAACCTGCTTACGCGAATAACCCGCCCGGGTCGTGTCTGTACCGAACGTACCCATCACGCTGGCGGCATTACCACGTTGGATGGCTAAAGAGATACGTTGAACAAGAAATGCCCCAGAGCGAGGGTCATTCCTGTAATCTACAGACAAACTTCTTGGCCTCAGCTCTGCCCTGCGGTTTCCACCACAGAACATTACACGAGGGGTTAGAAGTGCAAAGTGCGCCTGGAACGTGTCGCCACAGGTTATGCAATGATTTGCATAACACCGTTAGGCGCGCGGCGTGGTGCGAGCGATGAGTAATTGTAGCAGCGTGAGCGGGAAGAAAAATGGCGACAGCCGTCTCCGAAGCAAAAGCACTACTTTGCATTTCTATGATAAATATCCTTTATTTGCTCACCAAAACTGCAGTTTTGTATGAAACATTTAATTTTTTCTCGATGCTGGCTCCGTAGTCGTAGATTTTCAGTTTAATCACAGAGTACTATAAGTACTACGTTTGATGGTTTACCACCCCCTGGTTTGGTAACCACCCCTTTAAATATTACTAGGGTGTTTTATAATACCCTGAACCTGTATAAGGGTAGAACAATAATTATCAGTGATAGGAATAGGTAGTGCAATTTAGGGGTAAAGTTGCGAATATTTGTGTGATGAATATTAATATTTGTATTCGATTTGTGGGTGTGTGGGGAACTAGTGAACTACTACAGATGGTCAGCACCCACAAGTTATAGCAAAGATGCCAACAGATGGCGATACCGTCGCTCGCGGAAATATGCTCCATACAAAGACAACGCTCATCGTAAATACGTAACTCGTAACCTACTACAAATAAGGTTCACAATAGGATGCAAGACATAAATCGCGCAAGAGAAATAATCACAGAGATTCGATATATATACAAGGTCCAACTAAGAACTGTTGGACCACGGCCGGTCCCCAGGCATCACACCTAGCCTGGCGGAAGTACTTCCCTTTTCAATGGAGGAACATTCCCAAGTAGCACCCCCATAGGTGCTTGTATTTACACGGGGCGTGCACCCTGTTTTAAATTTTACGCCCTGTACAAACACCTATGAATCGAATACAAATATTAATATTCATCACACAAATATTCGCAACTTTACCCTAAAAGCCTATGCCTAAAACTGGCGCCTTTTTTCTTTTTTAAGCGCGGCCATAAATGTAACTTGAATATTATAGTTCATAATAAAGTTAAAAACAACACTTGTTATTACAAATATCTCGGAACTCAGTCTGAACTGAGATATAAAGGCTTGAAGTTCACGTAATAGTAATATTTTCAACTTCAAGCCTTTATATCTCCGTCCAGACTGAGCTTAGGGATATACATGTTAATAAGTTTTTATTGTTACCTTATTCTGAAATAATATATTCAAGATTGGTTGCTGGCCGCGCCTTAAAAACAACGGCGAAAAATAAGGCGCTAACCTTACGTACAAAACCCGCATTGTCTTTTCACTACCTATTCCGATCACTGATAATTATGTCTGGTCGAGTTTGCTAATTGCAATCGCTTTGGTCATTCAGAAAGTCTGTGAGTGTCAGCAAATCATGTTATTAAAATAATTGGAAAAGTATTAAGAAAAACAATGTGCAATGTGAGATTGTTGTTATTTATGTGATGTTATTATTTGAAATGTTTTGTGATAGTAAAGTTATCAAATAACTTGCACAACTTAGTTGTGTCATAGTGTAAAGAACTAATAGTGGTGAAGCTCAGCGGTCGCGGAAGGCTATTCGTGCGGGGCGTGCGGGGGCCGGGAGGAGGTGCGTCCCCTACCCTAACAGCCAATTGAGTTAGGGTACGCCCGTCCCCCGCCGTACCCCGCACGCCACGCGGACATAGACCCGCCGCGATAATTAAGCTTCATCACTATTTTATTTACACTATGGTTGTGTGGAGGAATAGGTTTTGTGATACGCATTAATTAACTAATTTGTGGCATTAGTTTTGTATCTTGGGTTTTTAAAACCAACGATTTTAAAAGTTTCTTTAAATCTATCGACGTGGAATCGCATCAAGCCGGTCGGCATATCTTAATGAAATGAAATTGTATTTATTTCAGGTCACTATGAACCCATATAAAAGCACAAACATAGTACATTATTAATAAAATCAAACTAGAGTCATCTCAACATTAGATTAGGTACATTACATTACAAAACGAGACAAAGTGAAATTACGTACATACATTTTAGCTGGCGATTTTAGAGGCCGCATATAGTGAACTTACATGCACTATATACGGCCTCTATTATCCCATTGTCAGACGATCTTATTCTATACATGAACGAAGCGTGTCTTTTTCTCATAATTGCATAAAAGTCGTCCACCCTGCTCAGGGCAAACATGGCAGAAGCGCTACACCGCCAAGGCAGCCGCAGCATGCAGCGGAATGCGTTATTGTACTGCACACGCAGCGCGTTGTATGCGCGCTGCGTGTACTGGCTCCATAGCTGGCTGGTGTAGAACGACTGACAGTATGCCCTGAACAGGGTGATCTTGACTTGTACCGAGCATTGTGCAAACCGGCGCGCAAGCATATTGCTTTTTGTAGCAATAGCCCTACGCTGTCTTTCCATGTCCTCATCATCCTTTAAGTATTCAGTCACTACATGTCCCAAGTATTTAAATTTCTTTACTACATTTAACGGAGATCCATTTAATGTTATCAATGGTATATTGTCAAAGCCTTTACTTTTACTATGTTTGAAGATCATCACTTCAGATTTCTTAACATTATAGGTGAGCCCATGCGTCACTGCATACTTATTACACACTTTTAGTAAGTTATTTAGTCCTTTAGCTGAGGGGCTCAATAGCACCATGTCATCAGCGTAACTGAGATTATTTGTGCATTCGTTATTAATGTGACAGCCGATTCCGGTACCATTGAGCTCCTCAAGTAAAGCATTCACATATAAGTTAAACAGAGTTGGTGACGTGAGTCCCCCCTGACTCACTCCACATCTCAAAGCATACTCTGAGGACAGTGTATTCCCCCACCTTACAATGTTAGCTTGGTTTCCGTACCAATAACGCATGAGCCGGGTGACACAACCCGATACCCGTGCTGCCTCCATCTTCTCCCATAATATATCGTAGTTAATTGTATCAAACGCACGGCTCAGATAGCGCGAGAAAGCACGCGTACACATTCGTGTTTCTGTTCAGATAATACTTTACTGTATTTTTCAATGCATAAATTGCCATATCCGTCCCGAGCGCGGCCCGGAAACCAAACTGCGCTCTATTAAGATCTATTTTACTTTGTAATTCAGGATGTATTATTCTTTCAAATATCTTTGATAGAACAGTCGCGAGTGAGATCGGTCTATAGTTTGATAAACTTGAGACGTCACCAGTTCTGTTTTTAACTAACGGCACAACAATAGTCTTCATAAACTCTTTAGGAAGATACCCATGACATAAACAGGTATTATACAGAGATGCTAGCTTATCGAAAAGTAATGGGCCACCGTACTGAACGTGTTCTACTACGTGTTCTCTACGGTTAATATTACTAGCTCGTACCGCTTGGGACCAGCCTAAATGGACCGAAAACAACTTTTTAATCAACCAAGGTCTACAATCTTTTATAAGCTATTACCTGCGACTTCGTCCGCACAAATTATATACCAGATTTTAAGTCAGATCATAAGCTATCAAGCAAACAAAGTTTTATCAAAATCGGTTCAGCAGTTTTCGCGTGATGCTCGAACAAACAAACTCAAACTTCTTTTTTTTAATTTACAGTTTTATAAGAGTACTAGCGTTAACCCGCGACTTCGTCCGCACAAATTATAAACCAGATTTTAAGTCGGATCATAAGCTATCAAACAAAAAAAGTTTCATCAAAATCGGTTCAGTAGTTTTTGCGTGATGCTCGAACAAACACAAAGAAAAAAAATCGATTTAAATTTACAGTTTTAAATAATGGAAGTATTTATTTGCACAACGACATAAGTATGTTAACAAAGACATAATATTATTAATCTAATAATAGTATAGATAGATAGATATAGATACAAAACCAAAATAAGCTGGCCGCGGCGGACGAGTAATGTACCTATACGTCACGCGACCAGCTTATATTGGTTTTGTATAGCTTGATGTGTCGCCGTGTGTACATAACCTGTACGTACACAAAGGAATTAATAACGGGATTCTATTCCACGTCGATAGATTTGGGAGACGATTTACGCAATCTAGTCCCATTTACTGTGAAGTAAAGTCAAACAGTAACAGATGCGTTCAAAGTTATACTTAAACGGTACTTAAGTGTTGTTAGCTTTAATTTATAATGTTATTCTGATAATGAATTATTGTTATCAGAATAATAGTCCATGTAACGCAACTATACAATAACTACAATAATTTTACTGTAAAAATGTGTAAATGCTTGTAAATAGGTACTATTTCAATACATAATTAATTTTATATTCGACATCTTACATATTTATTATATTTTTATTATTTTCAGTTTTAGGGTACCACCTACCCTACATATTTGATAGCAATATTTGTATTTTTAAGTGTGCTCTGTGTGTAATGATAAACTGCCTCCGTGGTCTAATGGTTAAGAGCTTTGGCTCTCGACACGGATGTCGTGGGTTCGATTCCCACGGGGGACACCTAATGATATGTCACTTTGTGCGTTTTTCCCCAGTTGGTTAGGACATTGCAGGCTGAATCACCTGAATGTCTGAAAAGAAAAATGATTCCGTGCTTCGGATGGCACGTTAAGCCGTTGGTCCCGGCTACTATCTCTGGTGGTAGTAGTCGTTACATAAAAACCACGTCAGAGGCCGTAAGGCGGTCTGAAAAAACTCTGACACCAGGGCTCTGCCCACACGATAAGAAGAATAATAAAGTGGATGGATACATTTCTTTCTATCACAAAGACTTTGTATATCTTTAATGCATTGTAATTATAAGCCTTTCAACTAAATTATTGTGTTACCGTTGTTTCTTTTATCTGTATGAGAAGTAAAGGTGAGTAAATATTAAGGCCTAGCATGATGCGTGCGACGTTATCCCCCGCCTTTTTTCTCGCTGTGTTATGCGCCAAGTGAAAGAGAGATAAGACGCGGCTATTATCACGCTGCCATGCTAGCCCCACAGTATGAGCATTAATCACAATATTATGTAAAGTAGTTTGTATATTAAGTAGATCAAGTTTCATTTAAATTGTAATTTATTTAATCTAGAATTAAACATTTTAACGGGTTCTTACCGCGTTTTGGTATTTGTGAGTTCCAGATATTTCGGCAGTGTTACAACTGCCATGATCACGGGAAATACCAAAACGCGGTAAGAACCCGTTAAAATGTTTAATTCTAGATTAAATAATAACCGCGTAACTCTCAAAAACTGTAATTTATTTATTTATATAAATACTTAAACGTTTTAGGCAAAATGGGCTAAATAAATACTTTACAACATTTGAAAGACCTATCTGTATTTTAATATCTAATATATTATATACCTTATTAGCATTAGCATATGCTTACGCCTGTATTCCACGAGGGGGTTTGTTATGAGATATTATATTTTCCAATAATGGTACAGTCAAGAGCCCATAAAGCTTTACACTTGCAGTTCGATTGTAACGCTTACGGCGCACTAAATAAAAAGTCCAAAGTGTCAAGCTTGACGTGCTCTTGACTGTACATTGGATACAGAATTTTCACTAGCTACTTTAACTAGCAGTGATCAAATCTATACAGTGTTGTAATAAAATCCTATACTGAGGAGACGCGACGTGGTGCCCGCGGGCACAATGTCCGTCGTCTGCGTAGCGCCTTAAAGTCCTTGATTTTTTAAATTGGTACTCGATAGAAAGAAAATCACTTACAAGAGGTGGGGTGTTTGCTGCAAAATATTTATTCTTCTGCAAAGCAGCACAATATAAATAAATATCTTGGACAATGTCACACAAATTATCTAGTCACATTTAAAGTACCAGAATCTAGCCTGGACTTGTATTACGATGACTAGACTACGATATAGAATACATCGTCCGTTAAAAAGAAAACTGTCATAAATCGAAAACATTAAACTTTACACTACGAGCGTTTAAAGTTTTGAGTGTGTTTATATTGATCATTTACAAAAACGTATTTAAAAAAATCTATAAGTATAATATATCATTTTATTCGTATTTACGTAAGCAATAAGATGGTTTATAAGCTAATTGCAATAATAAAAAACACCCAATTTGCACCATGTGTCACTTTTCTATATTAATTATTATATTGAATCACATGGTATTTTATGACAGAAAAACCTTGTTAAAGGCCAGAAAATAGTTTTAATGGTTATAAATTTCTATATTTAACCCAGTTAATGAATTAAATGTGAACTAAGCATACACTTTTTTAAGAAATATAATATTACGGCCGCTGTCAAACGTCAAACGTGAAGAAGGCATTCGAAAATTCGGCCGGCTCATTAACAATCGCCGTGGTCCTACGGTCTAAGGTTCCGCCTCCCATGCTAGGGGGTGACGGTTCGAATCCGATCCGCGCCAAAAATATTTCTAGATTTTTGTGTTTTTAGAAATGTTCTAGAAGGTAGAGAGAGAAGGAATATTTAAAAAGGGACCAAAAGGTCTAGGGGTGTCTAGGAACTTCGAGAAAGGAGGCGAAATTACGAATATTTGAAAAGAACCAGAAAAGTGGGCGTGTCTTCGATCGGTTTCGAAAAAGGAACGCGGGGTTAGAACTATCTGGAGGAAAACAATCGAGTAAAGAAAAGAAGATCGAAAAAAGGGTATTCCGGAATGTTCTGCGGGATATAAAAAGGCGGCGAATTTCGACTGGCGGCAGTCCTTGGTTAAACAGTGAACAGTGCGAAACAAAAGGAAGAAAAGTAAAAGTGGAAAAGTACTAGTGAAGAGAAAAGTGCTAAGAGTGGAACAGTGATTAGACTAGTGTCGGTGTAGTACGTGACGTCATAGTGTCAGTGTAGTGCGTGACGTCATAGTGTCGTACGTCTTGACGTCATAGTGTCGTACGTCGTGACGTCATAGCTGTGACGCGTGTCGTGTCGTCACAGTAGTGACGTAGTGGACTGTGAACAGTGACAGTAAGTGGTGCACGGGGAATCCCTGCGAGGAGGACCCGGTGAAGTGAACCGTTTAGGGGAACCTCTGCGAGGTGGACCGTTTGTAAGTTTAACCCAAATAAACTCTGTAAAATTGGACTTAGCGTTTCACTCCAATCCCGGAACCCGTAGCTCGTAACAATAACAATAGGTAACTGAAAACTACAAAAAATTGGTCTTTAAATTGGCAAAAGTCTGAAACCATACTTAAGAACTATAATTAATTAAAAAGATAGAACGAATAAATGTAAACTGAAACATATTGTTTCCCTGGCCACCATCTCTGATACTGCCTTGATCTACTGGCCGTCATCCTGCCCGTCTAGCCTAGTGTCCTGTCCATCTTCACTTCAACTTTGTGATCACCACGACTTCGTCCCTGGTTCTTAAAAAAGAAATCCTGTTTTCCAAAAGCTGCCCAGCTTAACTGAACACGTCCCTCCAACTCCTATAACTGGGATCTTTAGTCAAAGGATAAACAGTCAAAGGATAAACAATGCAGGATAAATACGATAGACGTAATCGTTGACTACATCTACGTGCTCGCTACCTACATTTAATTTTATACGAAGGTGTATTATTTCAACGGTTCCTTATGCATGAACTTAGTTTTGGACACGTTCATTCATCCGCAGACTAATTTTCAGGGAGTCATCTTGGAAATCAGACGTCCTCCCGCTAGGAGTATAAGATCGTTGGCGACCTTTCCGAAAGCCGGCTTGCTCGTCAGGCTGATAGTCAAGGAACCAAGGAACGGGTCTTTCCATGGCACAGGGTCTTGGCAAACTGTTTGTAAACCTGAGAGAGTAGAGTGATTGGGCGGAGTTAGAGAGTTTTTTTGTTTCCTTTCTTGTGTAGGATCGTGATCAGCGCCGTTCTTCCATCACTTTCGGGTTGCACTTAGTTGCAGCACCATGTTAAACAATAAACTAACGAGAACTGGCAGTACCGGGAGGCCCCCTGATTGTAGCATCTCCACCTATATCCCACCGACCCTCAGCACAGCAGGCAGGTTCACTTTTCTGCCCTAGAGTCAATAACCTCCGATGCGTCTGGTTTTCGTGTTTCGGACGCGTACAATTCTGCATAAAAGATAAAACTCTTCAATCATAATCACAAGAGTCAACTCATAAGGTCATCATTACCAGACTTGTTTGTGAGTTTATTTATTCCTGTAAAACCGATTTCAAGAACTTTTCTCAAAAAATTAATCCTTTTACTCTACAAAATAAATTCAGGGGGAAAATGACATGTTTCAAAATTCTAGTCTAAGAATTATAAAGAACAGTGTTATATTTCAAAATGAGTCACGTTTCAATATAAAAATTTCTCGAAGCAAGGTTTAAAATTTGAAAGAAACGTGGCACTGTACAAAATATGACATTTTTCTATAAATAATAAAATATCATTATCCACTTAATTGTGGTATTTTTTCGAATAATGACACCTTTCCCCATAAACGCACGCATGTTCATCTCTCAGATTGGGACGGAACTAACAAAATGACAGTTTTCTATATACAAGACGGTGGATAACTATAGAATGGAAAAGTGACACTTGCGATTTATCTTGCGTCTAACGAGAAACTGTGAAGCGCCACTTTTCCACATGAAAATATATCGACTTTTATACTCATTTTTGCAAAAATCCGAAAATCTGAAATTTTTGATTTATGTCGCTTTTCTTTTTAACGGACGACATATACAGGGTGGCCGGGGAGTTGACGTTCAAACGTAAAATTTAGATCCGGTATGTCGTGGGGTATCCGAATCACCCCCATGTATGTTCCGCGATTTTTTATAGTTTTCGAGTTATGATGATTTTTCCGATTTTTTGAGGAAACTCGACATGACCGGCTTAAACAACTTCTAAAAAAAAAAGTGTAAGACTTTTTAGAGATTCTATTTTTGCAACTTAATCTTCATGAATTGCGCCTTTATTCATAACATCATCAGCATCGTAACTTTGATAAAAGTTATGAAAATATTGGTCTAAAGTTAAAAATTTGCGATCCGTGAATTTTGACCAAATTTTCAACTTTAAATTAAAACTCTAAACAGGTGACCTTATGATTATTTAGCCAATCTTAAAAATGCGCCCAACTCTCAGCTTTCATAATCATAAATAAAAAGTAGTACTTAAGAGGGCTAATTTGGCTAGAATTTATCTTTAAAGACAACAAGGCGGAAAATTCTTAAATTTAAAAATATTTTTTTTTTGCCATAACTACCACGCCTAAGGCTAAATAATGATTAAATAATGCTGGAAACCTATCGTGTTGGTGGAATAAGGAAAGTTTTAAGTAAAAAGTAGATAACCTAACCTAACATGAACTAACCTAACCTAGGAAGAGGGAGCCGATAGCCGGGTGCCACTACTCCGACGGCTGTCTCGACGAGACGGCGAAGCACGTGCTGCAGGAGTGCCCTGCGTGGGCGGGAGAGCGCAGTGAGCTCTCCCAGGTAGTTTCAGACCTCTCGCTACCGGCCATGGTTCGCGCTATGGTCGACAGTGAGGCGTCTTGGCGCGCGGTTCTCTCCTGTGAGGCAGTAATACTCCAGAAGGAGACGGCGGAGAGGTAGAGGGAGTCGACTTCTGAACTCCCGATCCGCCAAAGACGCACGGGGCGCAGACGGGCTGCGTTTGCTCGCGGTCTGCCTCCCCCGTAATTTTTGAGTCTCTGGGCGTCGGGCTGGGGGGTCCGGCGTCCGATCATAGGGACTCGAGGTGGTTGTGTGCGTGTTCCCACGCACCACCTAAAGGCCTGTAGGCTTGTCAAGGCCAACAGAGATGAGACCTGGTAAGGTCGGTCGCTGCGCCGTAGAGTGTGGAAGATTCCTCACGGGCCCTCAGGCTCTACGGCAATATGCGATGAGGTGGACCACGGTGGGGTTTTAGCCGGTAAGAGTCCGGCATAACCCGTCGCCGTTTCGGTTTCCAGCATTCTTTAATCATTATTTAGCCTTAAGCGTGGTAATTATGGCAAAAAAAAATATTTTTAAATTTAAGAATTTTCCGCCTTGTTGTCTTTGAAGATCAATTCTAGCCAAATTAGCCCTCTTAAGTACTATTTTTTATTTATGATTATGAAAGCTGAGAGTTGGCCGCATTTTTAAGATTAGCTAAAAAATCATAAGGTCACCTGTTTAGAGTCTTAATTTAAAGTTGAAAATTTGGTCAAAATTCACGGATCGCAAATTTTTAACTTTTGACCAATATTTTCATAACTTTTATCAAAGTTACGATGCTGATGATGTTATGAATAAAGGCACAATTCATGATGATTAAGTTGCAAAAAAAGAATCTCTAAAAAGTCTTACACTTTTTTTTTAGAAGTTGTTTAAGCCGGTCATGTCGAGTTTCCTCAAAAAATCGGAAAAATCATCATAACTCGAAAACTATAAAAAATCGCGGAACATACATGGGGGTGATTCGGATACCCCACGACATACCGGACCTAAATTTTACGTTTGAACGTCAACTCCCCGGCCACCCTGTATAAATACAAACATTCACGACTCGGGTACAAATATTCATATTAATCATACAAATATTTGTCCCTTACGGGATTCGAACCCGCAACCCTTGGCACAGCAGGCAGGTTCACTACCGACTTAGCTACCGGCTAGCTAAGACAAGAGATTCCTTTTATAATTTTATTTCCAGAGTTTGTTAATAAATTAATAGAATTAACAAAGTACCTATTTCATCTCTTTCCTGAAGCAATATTATTCGCTTGGTATGATTTAAAAATATATATTTAAAATGTAATGCAATTTAAATAAATACCTCATCATAACTATAATGATATTAATGAGGTAAAGATGCCTTGCTACAGTATTTACTTTTTAATTATGTTCCTATTTCAATAATGCATTAGTTAAGTTAATTGAGCAGGCACTTCATTCTCGCCGAGAACGGGCGAGACAGGCCGAGAACGAGAGTGTGGATGCCCTTCATTGTTCTCGTGGCATCATAAGCTATAGTAATTTTCCTTGAAAGTTCTCGCCGAGAGTGAAGTGCGAGCTTTAGAAAAAATCAAAATGTACTTTTGAAGAATTTAATCAAATTGAAGATGTAAACATAAACATTTTGAAAGCATTAAATAATAAAAAACTCCACATTCTGCTCAATGCCACATATGCAGCTAGTCAAAATTTAAAATGTTTTTAATGATTAAAAATTCTATGTAATGTTGTGATATTATAAGATTAATAAATAATACTGAGACGTAGCAGGTATTGCGCGTATAAAATAATTTAACTAACCTTCACTGCAACCCATATTTAAACCAGTCAAAGTAGATAGCTGGACACAGATTATTAATAGTTACTGTGAAATCACCAGATGTTGAAGTGGGTCACATATGTATATGTCCCACCTGGTTGTGATCTGTACATTGTAGCCATGTGGGTCGCGCGCGCGCCTGCAAGCATCCATGGCGTGGGCTAGCTTGAAAAATTGCATGTAGCCAGCTAAATAATGTTTGAAGGCCAGTACACCACATGGTGGTGTGTAAGTATTCAATAAAGTCTGAAAATATCTTAAATTCTGTGAACATTTTTACTTTTGAGGGTGTACGAAGTCTTCTCTAAATATCAGTAAATGTCACAGTAAAGAGGTTGAATGCGAGGGTCGAATTATATGCAGTGGCATCGCCGCACGGCTGAAATATCTTTGTTATTGATGAATGAACATTCTGCTGGTCTCCTTACTCCATCTCGTTAGTCTTATGAATTCTAAATCAAATATTCTTTATTTTACACCAAACATAAACAGTAAAATCATCATCATCATCATCAGCCTATAAACGTCCCATTGCAGGGCACAGGCCTACCCTCAAGGAGGATGTATGGGCATTAGTCCACCACGCATGCCCAATGCGGGTTGGTAGACTTCACATACACATCAGAATTTCTTCTTCAGTGTATGCAGGTTTCCTCACGATGTTTTCCTTCACCGTTTGAGAGCAGTCGGTTTTACGTACATAAGTTAGAAAAACTCATTGGTACATGGCATGTTGTCTGTGCGGATTCAAACCCGGACCCACATAATTGGGAGTCCATACCTCTCCGCAACGCGCCACTGACGCTCAGTAAACAGTAAAATACAGAGAGAAAAATACAAGAGGCACAAAACAAGGCGGTGTTATCGCTAAGAAGCGATCCTATCTATGTCGTCAGTATTATTTATTAATATTATGACTATAATTATGGTGATCTTGAGTAAAATAAGGATTATCTTAGACGGACAAGAAGCATTTTAATTTCATTCCTCTTCATTTTCCAAATTAATGTGGCTACCAAACTTTCCATACAAGTGAGCCTTTAGTTCGCCCATTTGAGATTTAAGCTCTTCACATTTTGCTTCCAATTCACTAATTTCACCTTCTTTCTTTGTTTTTGCGTCTTCTAAGGATTGCTGAAACAAATTACATTTTGAAATTAAAAGTGGGAATAATTTGGCTCCCTTTTCCGGGAGGTAGTAATTAATTAATATTAATATCTTGGACAATTTCACACAAATTATCTAGTCACATTTAAAGTACCAGAATCTAGCCTGGACTTGTATTATGATGACTAGACAACGATATAGAATACATATATAGATACAAACATCCATGACTCGGGTACAAATATTCATATTCATCATACAAATATTTGCCCCTTACGGGATTCGAACCCGCGACCCTCAGATTCACTACCGACTGTGCTACCGGGTAGTCTCTACTCTAGGGCCTTCCTGCTATTCGATTTCCAATAAGATATGTCACCACAAGAAGAAGGAAAACATGAAGTATATTTGATTTGAAGTATTAATAGATATGGGTACAAACATGGTACAATAATATACTGTGCCTGGGATTCTCTTCCGATCACGTGACTGACACAAGCCTACGTCATCATACCCTTTTATCATGTTTAGTGGCCATTTTTTTGTGACGTAGGCTTGTGTCACTCTGGGAATAGAAGACCTTGTTTTTTTAGACTATGGGTACAAATAGTGTCAACCCCATAAGGGTAGGATGATGAAACCTAATAATTAAATTAAAGATTGAAAAAGTCTGGCGGCGAGCAGGATTCGAACCCACAACCTGCCTTTCTGGGGCATGCTCCTCTCCAACAGAGCTGTCGGCGCCCCGCAGGCCACGACGAAATCAGTAGTTTGAATGAACTCTGGTAGATGGCACTGCCGTCCCTTAAAGACGATAATATAGATTGAAAATTTTGTCGTGGCCTGCGGGGCGCCGACAGCTCTGTGGGAGAGGAGACTCTTAGTTTAAGATAAGATAAATATTGTTTATTTGTACACCAAAATACACATAATATACATGAAAAAGAAGGGTACAAAAGGCGGCCTTATCACTAAAAGTGATTTCTTCCAGACAACCTGTGATTGGAGGAAGTTTAAGAGGATGCTAATGAATTAATGATATCAAAGGCTGATGATTATGATTTTGTATTTATGGCTCCTTGTAGGCTTTTTGTCCTAACTACTGAGTACCGCACGCAGACTTAAAATTGTAATTTACTGAAGAGACCCATTTCAGTGTAGTTACGTCGTACGTTAGCGACATGAGCTGCAGTGCGCATGACTCAAACCTTGAGTCAGAATTGTATAATTCCAGTTTTAGAACTGCGTGAGTGTCATTGTTTTTAGCTTAGGGAACGTACCCATACGACGGGACCCATTTTTCACAATTTTTTACCCCCATCGGTAACCATCCGTAGTATATGCCAAGACTCCCCCCTCCCCCCTAGTTTTCACATAGTAATTCATAAAGACGGTTTTAAGCCATTTTTTGCAAACACAAAGTAAAAAATAAAATTTTAGCTCATATTTAATTTTGTCCTTATTAGCGCATAAAGGCTGTAGTATAGGTAGTTCGTTTAACGGTGCGAAGCCAAGACAAGAAGGCTGGTTGACCACAAATACTCGAAAAAGCACGAGATTTCCCTAGAGGATATTGACTATGTGACGAAAACCTAACGCCCCCCCCCCCCTGTGACCAAGCGTGGTATTTTGTAGACCCCCCCCCCAAACGGGTCACGTAGTATGGGTACGTTCCCTTAGCAGCGAAAGTGTTAAAGGTTTACCAGTGTGTCTTCGAGACTCTGACAAACGAACACTTCTCCGATGAGGTAGGGTATTTTCTCTGTGTCGTCGGCGAGGCCTAGTTCTTCAACAGCCTCCTCCAAGTTCTTCATGTCATTTTGTTTAACTTTTAATTCGTCTTTGTAGTCATCAACTTTAGCATTCAGACGCGCAAACTTGTTTATTTTTTGTTGATCTTCGTAGGAAATGTGAACGTCAGAGTCCTGAGAAAGAAATACGTTTATTTCATTCACAAATTGAAACCATTTGTTCGTGGAATCATAACCTATAAACTGAAGTATATGAATAAGAATGGTCACGTACCGGTTGGAAAGTGCCTTTTCCTGAATTAGCCATTTTGTTTTCTGTTTATTCTTGCTTCTAGGAAATGCAAACACGTAAGTATTTTGTATTTTTAAAAACTTCTAAATTTGCTTTTGAAACCAAGCACAAATCCAAATTACCTTTTTTTTTTTGTAATGTGCTTTACGCGTAGAGGGAGTAGAACTATAGAGCAAGTGACAGTGTAACCGGTTTTCTATCGGTGTCTGATTTGTACATGTGTGTGTAAATGTTACCCGATTGAACTCAATTTTCCCACAAATTTATCAATACCACCAACTTTTCACAGTCGGCTAGTCTAAGTAATACATTTTGTTAATACTACTTTCCTAACACAAATCGCAGAAATATTCACAAATAACATTAAAATTTAATGTTACGGTGGTTTCAGTCCATACAAAAGTTTGACACAGAATACGCGTAGACGGAATTAATAAAAGTAATATTTTATATATGGAAAAATAGTTTATAAAATCTAGATGCCGCGTTACAAATAACATTTGCAATTTATAATATAATTACGAAGATTTATAAAGCTTTTAAAATGTAGTATGAAAAATTACAAAGCATTATATCTTCGTAATTATATTATAAATTGCAAATGTTATTTGTGACGCGGCATCAAGATTTTTTAAACTATTTTTACATATATAAAAAATAAAAATTTATTTATTCTAAGTTACTTATACTTATAACGTCTATGCGTATTGTGCGTCAATAAAATTGTTTTTGTATAAAATTGACCCCTCTGCAACCACCTTAATATGTAATAAAATTAGCCAGAATTGGAGCCTTGAAAAACTGTGTAGTTATTTGTCAAGCAATGAGGTCAAAGAGGTTATTTTTTCGAATTTGATCAATTTCTTTATTTGACTGAAGCATGATGAAGGGTTATGGTAAATAAATTACAATTTGGAAAATAAATTTTAATGTTTCTTAATCTAACCAAATGGCTTTGATCAGGAATAGTGTTGTAAAAAAACAGTTTTTTTTCTACCGTTAAAAAAAACGTGAAAAAAAATTTAATTTAAAACATCTGCACTGGTAGCATGCAAACCCGCGATAGCCGTGATACGGCTTTATCACGTCTTTTATCTCGTTCTTTTGCGCACGAAAGAACGAGATAAAAGCCGTGATAAAGCCGTATCACTGCTATCGCGGGTTGGCATGCTACCAGTGCTGAAATCATAGCTTTAACTTTTAATTCCATGATTATATTGAGTAACTCAGCATTCTTCTTTATTAATCGTCTTTGCGCTTAACGAGTAGTACGCAACTTCTTTAGGCGCTTTTCAGCTAACTCACTCTTCAATTGAATTCTAAGATGTTTCTTCCTCAGTGTTTCTGTAATTTTTTCTATTATGACAGGTTGTCTGGTAGCTGAATCCTGAAAATGAACAAAACAGTGATGAAACCAAACCATTACTAGGTACCTATGTATTTTCCAAGTCAGTTTTCCCGTATTTACGGGTGTTTCAAAGGCCATAAACTGGTAACACTGAATGACTGCTGATCTAGAGGTTATGGAATCAATGTTGACCTATAACTTGGTTTTATGATTTAATTTGTATTGTAATATCATTTTAACGTGTACAATAGACATTAATCTAATCACAAACAAAGTATTTGTAGCATTTAATTGCAGTGAAACGTACCTGTGAAACGAAACATTCCCAGCAGCACTTTTCGATCTGTTTTTGCATCCTAGGCCACTGCAGACCACCATTTTCACTTCGATAATGATTATAAATTATTATATTATCAGAACACCTCACACAGCAGGTAATTCAGGCTGTTACAATTCCGTAATTAATAACTTTTGATAAGCCTAACAACAATACTAGTCAATTTAGACCGCAATACGTCAAAATGACAAGTTGCGGTCACCAAAAAAGTGGTTACACGGCGTTCATTATAGTCTTTCTCACTCTTTCTACAGACTAGTGTATAGGTTCACCTCTATCGAACATTAAAGATGTGTGCGTATCATTTACTCCATAGTTCTACTCCCTCTACGGCTTTACGGCACTGGACTGGATCCAAATTACCTTTTTTTTTTTTTTTTTTTTTAAGTTTTTAACGGCTCTGGATTTTCTTTCCTTTTGAGCCAGTCTTTTTAAGCAAATTATTGTTTCTCATTTATAGCAAATAAAACGTTGGTGTTCGACGTTTCAACGCTTCTTTGGAGTTTTTGGAGGCAATCGAGAAACGCAGGAAACGCAGAGAAGTCCACAGGAAAGAGGTGAACCGACCGCTTGCCGCGCTACAAAAGAACGGAACACTTTTCCTGTTCACGACCCACACCATCATATTTCACTGAACTGTATATTGTTCACTTGCACGAGACTTTGTTACGCAAAACAACACCGATTTTACGAACCAAAACTCACTATAAACAATAAAAATTCGAGGAAATATGAGGACTCCAAACGTATCTGTTCAAATCCCGCCAAAAACTCCTCCAAATTACCTATTCAATAAGTGTTGCCAGCCGAATCTTGTCGAAAGTAACCGGAATTAGATTAAAAAGTAACATTTTTGTGTGAAAAGTAACGTTTCATTTTTTTTTTCTAGTAATAAGGTATTAAAAGTTGAATGAAAAAATTCAGTAGGGTTTTCCATTTTAAGTTGCATTTTCTTCCGATTGATTGATCGAGCTAGTAAAAGAGACAACTTAGACCATTTTTAGTCATTCGTGATTTGGTACCTATATACATTAGTGGGAGAAAGAAAACGGAGAAAAACGTGTTTTTAGGAGTTGGACTCACTACGTTACGAACGTTTTGCTTTATAAAACAGTGCAAAAATATGAAAAAGTATTCCGTTTCATGGAAAAATATGTTAGATAATACAAATTCCGAAAAATCACCTAAAAGTAACCTTTTGAATCGTGTAACCTAAAAGTAACCTGACAGAGCTAAAAATCACCTAAAAGGTTACGAAAGTAACCTTCTGGCAACACTGTATTCAATAGGTAACCTTAGAGTTTTTGGCGGGATTTGAACAGATACGTTTGGAGTCCTCATATTTCGTCGAATTTTTATTGTTTATAGTGAGTTTTGGTTCGTAAAATCGGTGTTGTTTTGCGTAACAAAGTGTCGTGCAAGTGAACAATATACAGTTCAGTGAAATATGATGGTGTGGGTCGTGAACAGGAAAAGTGTTCCGTTCTTTTATAGCGCGGCAAGCGGTCGGTTCACCTCTTTCCTGTGGACTTCTCTGCGTTTCCTGCGTTTCTCGATTGCCTCCAAAAACTCCAAAGAAGCGTTGAAACGTCGAACACCAACGTTTTATTTGCTATAAATGAGAAACAATAATTTGCTTAAAAAGACTGGCTCAAAAGGAAAGAAAATCCAGAGCCGCTAAAAACTTTCAAAAAAAAAAAATAGGTAACCTTACCTGTCAATGTTTGACAGCTGTCACAAGGGTTGCCAGATGTGATTTCGGAAATTCCTCCAGCATGGGTAGCATGACAACCCGCGATAGCCGTTAATGGCTTTATCACGATTTTTATCTCTTTCGTTTGCGCGCGAACGAACGAGATAAAATACGTGTTAACAGCGTGTTAAAGCCGTATCACGGCTGTCGCGGGTTGTCATGCTACCCATGCAGATAGAAATTTTTTTCCCGCAAATCGATACGTTTTGAAGAAAAATCCTCCAAATGCATAGATATAGTAACTAGATTTAACCATAACGTGGCTGCCCATGAAACAGCAATAGCGTGACTTTTGCATACAAAACGATACAAAACATAGACGAAGAATTTTTCGCTTACGATACAAAAGGACGATTTGTTTTGCAAGATGTCATCAACATTCCATAGGTTTGACAGTGGTTTGACATCTTGCCAAACAAAAAACCGGCCACGGTGACCGAAACAAAAATAATATTTCTGTCTTTTTTGTTTACATGAGTTTTCATAACTGGCTATCTCGCTCTCTCATTTCTTGGCTACATCTTTCAGCGTAAGCGAAAAGTTTTTAATCTAAGCTCAAATGACTTGGCGGAAATAAAACACAAATGCATAGAAAACAAACGGTCGATCAACTTCCAGACAACACCATAGAAATATTAATTTACTTGGTATGGACCATAGAGAAAATAACGCGCTCCCCTGGGGTAGAGATGTTGTATCGAACCGTGCACAGATACTCAACTGGGCCTGACGTCATATCATACACATCTAGCGGGAAGTAGCGTATAACCACAGGTCCGGCACTTCAAACAACGTTTTAGATTTGACATGATGACGTTCGCACATGCGCTCTTTGCGAAAATTGTGCATGACATATGTGTAGGGTTGACTTAACACGCATCGTATGAACTACATTATACATTTCGTTAATTTTTATAGTTCATTCTGTGATTAAAAATAGTTTTTAAGCTAAAGAATCACAGAAAATGTGAATTTAGCGTTATTTTCCAACGTTTATTTTTATTGTGAGGAGAAAAATAAAATATATTTTATGTAGTCATATCCAACGGGTGCGCGCGCCTGACTGCATTCCCTTGCTCGGCTTCCCTCAAGTTACCACAGAGAGTGTGAGGGGAGGTGAGGTATCTGAAGTCAAAGGGGGGCTGGGAGTGGCCGTTCTGTATGTAGAACTATATACTATTACCTTAGACCATATACCTATAATAGACGGAACAACCAGCGGGCCAAACGGTCCCAACAAAAGTAGTCAAAAACAGTACTACTTGTGAAAACCGTCAAATAGTGTCAATAATGACGCGTAACGATACACACCTCCTGAATCCAAGATTTAAAATACCGAAAATATTACTTACGTGCTGAAATTGTGACAAATTCACATAAAATATGCACAATAAAAAAAAGATGAACATGTTTCATACTTAAAAATTAATTTTTCACCATGATTTGAGATACAATAAGATGAATGAAAATTTTGAAAACTTTGTATTGTTTACGTAGGCCATTTTTAAAGTGTGGTCAGATTTTCCTTTCGAAATTTCCCACCATTTTTTTTTTAAATATTTATTCTTTCGGAAAGGCAATGGGAATTTAAACCTTAGAGTCCTCTTTAGTTATACATATTTTTCTATGCTCCTATTCTTAACCCAACTTTTAAAATGTGACGGTGGTTCGCACATTCCAATGTTCAAGGAAGTTTTACGTGAGGATCAATCCGAATCAAACGGGAGCGCCTAACTTTATTTCTTACTACTTATTACTGTACAGGGTGGACCAAACGAAGAGGTACAACATTTTTTTTTAAGTTCCTCACACCTATAAGTATGTTCCGCGATTTTTTGTAGTTTAGAAGTTATTATTTTTTAAAGGTGTATTTGAGAATTTTCTACCGGAGCGGCTTAAAAACGTCATAATTTTTTTCATAGTAAGAATTTTACGAATTTTGTTATTGTAACATGATCGTCTGAAAACAATCTTCCATACGTGAAATAATCAGCAACACGACATCCTTACAAATTACCGCAAAAAGGGTCCAAAATGAAAACTCTAGGTTTGAATTGCACGGAGCAAAATTTTTAAAATTTTTCTTAAAAATACAAAATGGAAGTTCCATAGGTTAAAACTAATTTTAAAAACTTAAGTGATTATTCAACTTACCAAATAAGAAATAATAAGTGGTTAAGTGGTATAGGCCATTTTACGCTCTTTTTTTATAAGAATTAGAAAACTAATTTGTTTTTGGTTGAAGACACATTGTCTACGGTCAAGAGTCACAACAACACACAAAATAATTAACAGAATCAATTCAAGATTTTTTTTTCTTTCAGCAAGATAATATTAGTTTCGATATTTTACAGGGTGTAACAAAACACCCTACTAATACTTAAATCTTAGTCCTTAGTACTTAAGTCCTTGAGACCAATAAATGAACAACTTTCACTATGGAGCCAACATCAAGAATAAATAAAAAAAATTAGCTGTCCCATATACAGGTGTAACAAAACACCACAGTAATACCTAAGGGGGTGGTTCAGACCATCAAACTGAACAACTTTCAGTATGGAGCCAACATCGAAATCGCGAAAAAAAACAGCCCTCCCATACATTTGAGTCGAGTCGGTGCTGCAGTTTTGTATGAAACAGCTGATATTTTTTTCGCGATTTCGATGTTGGCTCCATACTGAAAGTTGTTCAATTTGATGGTCTGAAGCACCCCCTTAAGTCTTACTAGGGTGTTTTGTTACACCCGGTATTTAAGCCGAGTCGGTACTGCAGTTTTGTATTGGACAGCAGATGTTATTTATTTTTTCTCGATGTTGGCTCCATAGTGAAAATTGTTCAGTTTGATGGTCTGAAGCAACCCCTTAAGTATTACTAGGGTGTTTTGTTACACCCTATAAAAGGTCTAACAAAATTAGCTGAAACCATTTTAAGATGATCAGACCATCAAACTGAACAACTTTCTCTGTGGGACCAATAGAGAAATCGCGAAAAAAAATCCGCTGTCCCATACATTTCGGTCGGGTTATGTTTGCAGTTTTGTATGGGTCAGCTGTTTTTTTTTCGTGATTTCGATATTAGTCCCATAGTGAAAGTTGTTCAGTTTCATGGTCTAAACCACTTTAAATATTTATTTGTATTTTTGTAACAGCTTGTATATGAGAGCGTCATATTCTTGGTTCAATGCAATTTGATTTCACACAAGACAGTAGGTATGTCTTATTTCAAGAAATCCTTTTATCCGTGTACTTGTTAAGTATACTTAATCGATTGATTGTTTTTTAAATATAAATAGTTAAATGGTTCTCTGTTGCCTAGTAATTAATACTAGCTGTTATTAGCAAATTACGGCAAAATTTGTTGATTTTCGACTTAGAATTATGTTTACTAATATTTCCGAAGAGTTGTCTATCTTTGAATACTCAAAAACAACAAAACCCGAACGTTTCCGAACCTTGGACTACATCAACAACAAATTAAAAGTGCAACCTTACCTACCATTGATTTTTCTATATCAAACAATGAACGGATAGTATTGGCTGAATTGATTCAGAGCCAAGGCCAAAAAAAAAAAATATCCCCTATTTCGAGGAAAAATGTTGTTCGCTGGTATCATTAACACTCACACATTGAAGGGCTGATACTTGTGTAGGACACATCACTCACGCACACATCTAGAAAAAAATGGAACCATTTTTGTGTTCCATTTGTAAAGCGACACTCCATCTAGATAATCTAAGACTATTACCTATTCTGTGGTATAACCCTCCCGTCACCCGTTTTTCACCCCCTTTGTTGGCGACAACATTTTCTATAGAAACAAGCCGATATGCCATCTCTTCTTACTCTATGGTATGTGGACAACACCGTAGAGGGAGTAAAACTATAGAGCAAGTGACAGTGTAACCGGTTTTCTATCGGTGTCTGATTTGTACATGTGTGTGTAAATGTTACCCGATTGAACTCAATTTTCCCACAAATTTATCAATATCACCAACTTTTCACAGTCGGCTAGTCTAAGTAATACATTTTGTTAATACTACTTCCCTAACACAAATCGCAGAAATATTCACAAATAACATTAAAATTTAATGTTACGGTGGTTTCAGTCCATACAAAAGTTTGACACAGAATACGCGTAGACGGAATTAATAAAAGTAATATTTTATATATGGAAAAATAGTTTATAAAATCTAGATGCCGCGTTACAAATAACATTTGCAATTTATAATACAGGGTGTAAATTAAAATGGGACAGCTACTCAAAGGGGTGCTTCAGACCATCAAACTGAACAACTTTCTCTATGGGACCAATATCGAAATCGCGAAAAAAAAATCCGCTCTCCCATACAAAACTGCAAACATAACTCGACTGAAATGTATGGGACAGCAGATTTTTTTTTCGCGATTTCGATATTGGTCCCATACAGAAAGTTGTTCAGTTTGATGGTCTGAAGCACCCCTTTAAGTAGCTGTCCCATTTTATTGTACACCCTGTATAATTACGAAGATTTATAAAGCTTTTAAAATGTTGTATGAAAAATTTCAAAGCATTATATCTTCGTAATTATATTATAAATTGCAAATGTTATTTGTGACGCGGCATCAAAATTTTTAAACTATTTTTACATATATAAAAAATAAAAATTTATTTATTCTAAGTTACTTATACTTACACCGTCTATGCGTTTAGTGCGTCAATAAAATTGTTTTTGTATAAAATTGACCCCTCTGCAACCACCTTAATATGTAATAAAATTTGCCAGAATTGGAGCCTTGAAAAAGTGTGTAGTTATTTGTCAAGCAATGAGGTCAAAGATGATCTGAGTCTGATCTAATGAAGACCATTATAGTGCCTATTGTGAAAAGTAAGACGGGTGATATATCAGATAAGACCAATTACAGGCCGATTTCATTGGCAACTATAACTGCCAAAGTTTTTGACTGGGTGCTTGACCGCCATCTTGAAAATCATATTAACTTACATGATGCCCAATTTGGTTTCAGAGCGGGCTTATCCACAGAAAGTGCAATTCTGGCACTCAAGCATACCGTTAGATACTACACTGACAGAAACACGTCTATTTATGCGTGCTTTTTGGATCTTTCTAAGGCTTTCGACCTGGTCTCATATCCCGTTTTGTGGGACAAGCTTGAGAAGATAAATCTCCCGTCAGAACTCATCGGAGTATTTAGGCACTGGTATGACAACCAGGTGAATTATGTGAGGTGGGCGAATGAGTGCTCGGACATGTACAGGTTGGAATGCGGCGTGAGGCAGGGGGGACTGACGTCTCCGAAGCTTTTCAACCTGTACATGAACCAGCTGATTGTTGAACTCAGCAGCATGCATGCAGGATGTTCGATAGATGGCATCAATGTCAACAACATCAGCTATGCGGATGACATGGTGCTGTTGAGTCCTTCGATCAGCGCGCTCCGGCGACTGCTGTCCGTATGTGAGGCCTATGCGTTTAAACATGGTTTGAAATATAACACCAAGAAAAGTGAGCTGATGGTCTTCGCTGCGAACAGGGGTGCGCCGGAATACGTACCACCAGTTAGCCTAAATGGAAATGTTTTAAAAAGAGTACAACAGTTTAGGTACCTGGGTCGGGGTACGATGCTGATGCCACCTCCACGTGTGTGCTAATATGTTGCGGTTCTCCGGTTCTGACCGGGAAGCTGCAACATCTTGGCACCGGTGTACCCCGGGCAACGTGGCCCGATATAGAGGGCTGGCTGGCCAGAGGGCCGCCAGCAGTCTATATTTAGTCACGGCGGAGAGCATCACACATAGCCTGGTTTTGTAAGTGGGACCAGGGAAACCTCACACTTACCTGCGTCTATTGACCTGCGCAGTTGAGCGCCGTACGCTGGGATGAAGGAGTCCTGGGAGGTTGAGCCGAACGATGCCAGGGTGATAGTGCACTCGTAAGGCAACACGCCCCTTTGGTCTGGATTTCCAGCTAAACGGCAACTCTTACAGCTAGCCACTGTAAGGGGAACGGTCATGCGTCCCGTCAGAGGGCCGCTGGCGAGTAGTGGTAGGTCTGTGATGATCACGGTGGTCATCACAGTGGGTGGTCAGCCATGCTGACGGGGCAAGGGTGTGGGGGGAAAACCGACGGACACGTCGGCCTCATGCCTGTAGCTCCCGATGTCGCGCTGGAGCGCCAACCTGTCATTGCTATATTCCCCTAGTAGTCTTAGTGTCCCTCTCCAATCTTTATTAGGAAGGGCACTCCCAGTTGCGGGCTCCGTGGAGGGTGGGAAGCTAGGTGAACGAATTACAAAACTGACAGACAATGGACCTCAATTTAAAAAATTTTCCACCACTAGGGACGGCGTCGGACGGGAAACCCGAAGGCGTCTCCCACTCGAACTCGGCGAAAGCTGATGCCCAAGACGCTAGAGTTCCAGAAGCAGGGAAACCCGCTGATGGAATTCGCGCCGAAGGCCAGCAAGTAGCCACTGGGCACCGTGCAGCCGCAGTGAAATCCAAGGGGCAACCCAAGGACCAAACGCGAGCTAGGACGGGCTCACATGGTGGTTCGGAGCGGGGGCAACCCCAAACCAAGCCACAACCAGAGGCCAAGGGTAAAACCAAAGCCTCGGCAGCAGCTGGGAAACCGGCTACTGCCAAAAAAGGTCCTAAACCACTGTCAGACTCGGGGAAACCTGAGTCTAGGTCAGTGGTAAAGGATATTGCTGGTAAGGACAGGGGGCAACCCCAGGCCCTGGTCCAGCATGACCTCTTCGATGACACGTGGACGCTTGTTGGCCCCAAGGAGCTGGGTAGCAAACCCCGTAAAGGGGGGAGCGGCCCAGCACAAGGAGTTCCACAGCAGAAGCCCGTGTTAACTTCTAAAGAAAAGCGAAAGCTGAGCTCCAGACAGCGGCGGAAGCTGAATATGGAGAAGGCAACCGCAAACATCGAATCGCCTTTATGTCAAGAAGAACAACCTGTTGCTGGCTCTAGTGGGAGTGGCCAGCCGACAGCCGGTGAGTTTAAACCCCCGCCGGCATCTGGTAAGCCCACAGCACAGGGTGGAGGTACAGCAAAGGGAGCAACAGCCGCTGGCAAAAGGGACCGCGACGAGAGTTTCTCTCCAAGGGGCGAGAACAAGCGACAGCGGCTGGGGACTCCCATCATCACGCACCCAGAAGGGTATGCCAACGCCGTGAAAGCTGATCTTGTGGTCGCCGTCACAGAAGTCCGATCGGGCAACTTGTCCTCAGCGCAGGCTGGCCAGGTCTTGGAGATTCTACACATGAAACTCCTGGAGCTGGCTAGGGTGACGCCGGAAGGGACCAGTGGCCCACTTTTCCAGGGCAAACCCACACATGTGGATGGAGCACTCCAGATTTGGTGTACCGACGCGGATGCACTGAACTGGCTCAAAACCTCCATTGAGAGCACCACACTGCCGTCTGGAGAAAAACTCGTCGTGAAGCGGCCATGTGATGTACAGCGGAGGGTGCGCTGTGGCATCGTCATACCCGGGGCTTTTGAGACCAAAGACATTGCCACAATGCTTCGGTTTCAGAATCCCTGGGCGCAGGTTAGTCGCTGGCTGCTTCACCGAGCGATCAAACAAGCGAAGGACACGTTTCTCGTCGTCAGCATCCCGGAGGACGTGGTCAAAGCTCTGGTTGATCACGAGCGCCGACTCGGCTTTATGCTGGGATCGGTGTACGTGAAGTTCCAGGGCCCCAGGGGGAAGTTTACGGACGTACCCCCTGATCCGCGAACAGACCGGGACTCTGGCGACGAGGAAGGTGAACCTTTGCAACAACAGGCAGAACCTATCGAGCCCATGGAAACCGCCTCAGTATTAGAGACCCACAACGTCACTTCTGACGGGCCACCCGCATCACCTGGGTCCAACTCAGAGTTGTCGGACCCCAGCGCAGCATCCTGCCTGGGCTCCGATAACGAAGATGATTGGACCAGGAGGATCGAGGCCCTGGTAATGGGGGAGGGGGAGGAGATGCCCGATGGCGTCCCCTTCTGAGAGTAGGATCCTCCAAATCAACCTCAACCACAGTGAGACCGGTACGGCTCAGCTACGGCGGTGGTTAGAGGTCAACAAATCGGCCATTGCGTTGATCCAAGAGCCGTGGATCTACAATGGCAACAGAGTACGTGGGCTCTCTAATATAGGAGGTAAGCTTATCACTGGAACAGATCAAGGCCCTAGGGCCTGTATCTACATATCTAATAAAATATCGGCATATCCGCTAACAGATTTCTGTTCCAGAGACCTGTGCGCAGCTGTGCTCACATCGTCGCAGGTGAATAGCCTCAGGAAGATCGTCATCGCGTCGGCATACATGCCGGCAGAGGAAGATCCACCTACCCACGAGGTCGCGAGGCTAGTCCGGTACTGCGAGGACGGCGGGATTGAACTCATCGTTGCCACCGACGCCAATGCACACCACACCATCTGGGGCAGTGAAGACTGCAACAATAGAGGTATAACCCTTATTAACTATCTTTACTCAACAAGCCTGGACATATTAAATACGGGCTCGGAACCGACCTTCGTACGAGGCAGGAGTAGGACTATTGTTGACCTAACCCTGGCTACCAACGGTGCGGCGGAACTCATCTCTGGTTGGCACGTGTCGAGTGAGGCATCATGCTCAGACCATAGATGGATACGCTTCGACTTGAAGGTAACTATCAGCGAAATTATACCGCGTCGAAACCCTCGGAAAACCGACCGGGACAAATATCGAAAACTTTTAATCGACAAATTGAGTAGACATAACATTCCTGACAGAGTAGCAGGTACACATAACATCGAAGGCGAAATGAACGACCTCACCAAAACGATAACAAGCTGCTATCACTCTGCTTGTCCCCTGACCAACCCATCAGAAGCGGGCCAATCTGGCCAAACCTGGTGGGGACCTGAACTGAATAGGCTCAGGTCAAAAGTCAGAAGACTATTCAACAGAGCGATGAACACAGGCGACTTATTGGACTGGGACAACTACAAGGTGGCCAAGGCCAAATATAAGAAGCGCCTAAGATTTCGAAAGACCGCCGCATGGCGCAAATTCTGCGAAAATGTGGAATCTAACGAAAAAGCCAACCGGATAAGGAAAGTGCTAAGCAATCAACCCAACCATGGCCTAGGGTCCCTACGTAAAACTGATAACACTCTAACCAGCTCACCGAAGGAGGTTCAAGCCGTCCTTCTGCAGACTCACTTTCCGGGCTGCAGATTAGTTGAGGACGGTGACAGCTTCTCAGAACCAACAACAGAAATAACACCGACAGCAGAGTGCTGGCTAACCGCCCAAAACGTAGTCACGTTAGACAAAGTCGAGTGGGCTATCAACAGCTTCCACCCGTATAAGGCGGCTGGGGTGGATGGAATCTTCCCCGCCTTACTTAAGTGGGGCGGCAGACGACTAGCGGAAGCCCTTACAAAGCTGCTGAGATCATGCCTAGCACACAGGTACGTCCCCGAACAGTGGCGCCAGGTTAAGGTAGTTTTCATACCGAAACCAGGGAAAAGCGACTACACCAACGCAAAATCCTTCAGACCTATCAGCCTGACGTCTTTCCTACTCAAGACGTTGGAAAGGCTGTGCGACAGGGAACTGAGGGACAAATCGCTTCGTAACATACCTCTACATCGTAACCAGCATGCTTATAGCTCGGGGAAATCAACAGAATCGGCTCTGCACATGGTTGTGTGCAAAATAGAAGAAGCCCTTCAAAACAAAACAATCTGTCTGGGGACCTTTATAGACATAGAGGGGGCCTTTGACAAAACAACCTTTACCAGCATCAACGCCGCCCTAGCCAGACACGGAGTAGATGAGGTTATATCTGGCTGGATAGGTAACATGCTATGTAAAAGGGTGGTAAGAATTGAAGGGAATGAGTCACAACGGGCACTGGTCGCTAGAGGATGCCCTCAGGGAGGTGTCCTCTCTCCGCTCCTCTGGAACTTAGTTGTGAACGACCTTATTACAACCCTTAATAACCAACGGTTCTATACTATCGGATATGCCGATGACTTGGCTATCCTCGTAACAGGACGATTCGCAAACACGATCTGCGACGTAACAAGAGCAGCGCTTCGCATAGTTGAGAGATGGTGCACAGATTACGAGCTAACAGTCAACCCGGACAAAACGGAACTAGTTATGTTCACTAACAAACGAAACTTAGGCAATTATCAACTGCCTAGACTATTCAACACCGAGCTAAGGCTATCGCCTGAAGTAAAATATCTCGGCATCATATTAGACAGCAAGCTGAATTGGAACAGCCACCTGAATAATAAATTAAACAAAGCGAGCATTGCCTTTTGGCAATGCCGAAGGATGATGGGCAAAAAGTGGGGCCTATCTCCAAAAATAACGCTGTGGCTCTACACTGCAGTAATAAGACCGATGGTTAGCTATGGAGCAGTAGTCTGGTGGACACGGACGAAGCTCGCTACTACCATAAGCAAACTGCAACGGTTCCAGAGGGCTGTCTGCACGGCAACGACAGGATGCATGAGGACGGCACCCACTGCTGCCCTAGAAACAATGCTAGATATTCCGCCACTACAGCTATTCATTCAACAAGAGGCAGCCAGCTCGGCGATCCGCATGAGCACGCTTAACCTCTGGAGAAACACTGGTGTCCAACACACTAAAATTGTCAATAATGCAATAGAGGATATCCCCTTCTGCTCGGCCATAAATGACAGGATACCGGCCCAATTCGTATTCGACAAAAAATACAAAATACAACTGTATGAAGAAGATTTCGAGAGCTTAAACACCAGAGATCTTAGAATCTTCACTGACGGTTCCAAAACTGATACAGGTACAGGCTCCGGGGTCTTCTCGGAAGACCTGCATATCAAGATATCTTCGCCTCTCGGGACACACAATACTGTGTTTCAGGCTGAATGCATGGGCATCACCCTAGCAGCCAGAGCGATTAAGGATAGAGCGACTACCAATCACTCAATCAGAATTTTATCGGATAGTATGTCCACACTAATGGCACTCCAGAGCAATGTTATCACATCAAGCATAGTTCTGGAATGTCACAAAGCCCTATCAGAGGTATGTGAAGGCAACCACATTACCCTGCAATGGATAAAAGGCCATAGCAACTCGCGTGGTAATGATGCAGCGGACGAACTGGCGAGACGCGGGTCCAGCACAGTCGCAATAGGGCCCGAGCCCATTATACCGCTACCCTTCGGCTGGATTCGCTCGCAGCTATGCAAGCGCACCAGTCAAAAACGGGACGCACTCTGGGCTGCACTAACAGATTGCGAACAGGCGAGGAGTGCTCTACCAAGGGTTAACCCTCGCCTCACCAGGAGCCTCTTGCGTCTCAAGAGAGCTCAACTACGCATAGTTACTGGAGCCCTGACTGGTCACGGTCCTTTTAACAAACATCTGTTCAATATTGGTGTTACTAACAGTCCTCTATGCAGGGTGTGCATGGAGGTTGAAGAAACGGCTGCGCACGTGCTGCTGGAATGCAACGGGCTAGCACACTATCGGGCACAACACCTCGGATCACCGGGGTCCCTTCCAGAGGTCTTCAACAGCATTAACAAGCTGGTGGGCTTCCTGGAGGAACTGGGATGGCAGGAGTAGTCATTCCCACCCAACGCAAAATAGGCGCCTAAGTCGTCGAGTTGCGGAAAATGAGCCCGCTCAACCAATACCAATACCAATTAGGTACCTGGGTCATATTGTAACACATGACATGAAGGATGACCTAGACATTGAACGGGAGCGTAGGGCGTTGGCGGTCAGAAGCAATATGTTGGTCCGCAGGTTTGCTCATTGTACAGAACAAGTAAAGATTACATTATTCAAAGCGTTCTGTCAATCTTTTTAAACGAGCAGCCTGTGGGTTCGATATACGCAGAAGGCCTACAACGCCCTACGTGTCCAGTATAATAATGCTTTCAGGATGTTGTTGGGACTGCCACGTTTCTGTAGCGCTTCAGGCATGTTTGCAGAGGCTCGCGCCGATGGCTTTCATGCTATCATGAGAAAAAAAATTGCCTCCCTAATAAACAGAGTGCGTGGAAGTTCGAACAGCATCCTGAAGGTGATAGGTGATAAGTGCGAGTGTCCAATCATGAGGCACTGGACTGCGATACTGGTGGAGTGATCTTGCTCACACGAGATAATTATGTGCAAATTTGAATTGACATTGTGTATGTACCTGGAGAAATTGGACTTATAATATAAATGTAATAATGTAATGTAATGTGTAATTTAATTTTAATTTTAATTTTAATCTATAATAACTTGATTCTCTGACAAACTACCTATGTAATGCTCTTTGTATGGGACCTGGTTTCCTGAAATAAATGATTTTTTATTTTTATTATTATTATTATTATGTATCTCTTGTTGGTATTTCTCGGGCCGAAGCCCGGACCTTTGGAAGGCTTGCGTGGGGACACAGGTCCAACACGTAGAGGCCCCTTAGAGACACTTTTATCTAAATGCAATGGGATGCACCAACCGTGGTCTATCTCTGAATGCATTATGAAAATGCACCAGAAGACATATCACGTTCGGTGCAGAGACTATTGTAGGAAGGACAAAATAAAACTACTCGGGTTATGGGGGTGAACTTGGTGGGCCGGGAAATCTGGGTTATTGCGGAGAGACTCGGGACGCCTGCCGTAACAAATGTCTCTAAGTTTGTCAAAAATGGCAGACGGTGACTTGCCAACTCATTTCATGGGCCCCCCAAAATAGCCGCTCGCAAGGAGCGACAAGGCGGCAACATCTAGTGAGCGGCTAAGGTTGTAGAGAGGTGAGTCTGCGGGCGCCGGTTCCCGGTGCTAAGCGCACCAGTCAGCAGGTCCCGGCGTTATGACATTTTACACTTCCAACCTGGAGCATAGGTTCCGCTCTTGCGACTCCACTCCTGGCCGGCCGGTTAAGGCAAGACAGGAGGTGAGGGCCAAATCAATCCGGGCCCTCTGGAGAATCGGGTCCGTGGTGTCGCCAATCACCAACAGCTCGCCACAAGCTGCCCTGCGGGCTTATTATTATTATTATGTTGGTACATGAAAGATGCACGGGTCCACTGGGACCCGGTCCTTTGGGAGGCATACATGGGGCCGAAGCCAACACGAAGAGGCCTTATTTGGTACCATCGCCGGTTCCCGGTGCTAAGCGCACCAGTCAGCAGGTCCCGGCGTTATGACATTTTACACTTCCAACCTGGAGCATAGGTTCCGCTCTTGCGACTCCACTCCTGGCCGGCCGGTTAAGGCAAGACAGGAGGTGAGGGCCAAATCAATCCGGGCCCTCTGGAGAATCGGGTCCGTGGTGTCGCCAATCACCAACAGCTCGCCACAAGCTGCCCTGCGGGCTATTATTATTATTATATTGTATGTCTTACGTTCCGTAATCACGGGCAATTAAGTCCCGGACCTTTGGAAGGCGTGCATGGGGCCGAAGCCAACATGTAGAGGCCCGTTCAAAAGACAAGTTAATCTAAATGTAAGGGATACACAAATGGCGGATACCATCTCCGAGCGTACAACATGATACCCACGGGGATGGTCCCCGCCATTTGTGTAAAGACTATTGGAGTACGGCGCTATGGCCGCGATGGAAAAATAAGGTCTTGGGCTATGGAGGTGAAAGTTGGATGGATGGATACTGGGCTATGGGAGGAGACTAACGGACGCCTGCCATGACAACTAGTCTCAAAATTGTAAATAGGGCAGGCGGTGACTCGCCGACTCGTCGAGTGGGCCCCATAAAACGGCCGCACGCACAAAGTGCGACAATGGGGCAACATCTCATTGAGCGGCTGAAGGTTGTCGAGAGGTGCGGCTCCGGTTTCACCATCGCGGGGTTTACCCCCGTGAGCGGGTTTCCCCGTTATTACGCCATTACGTGCAATACACTTCCAACCTGGAGCATAGGTTCTGCTCTTGCGATTCCACTCTGGACGGCCAATTAAGGCAAGCCAGAGGTAGGGGGGTGTGTTACTGTATGTGTGGGTGTGGGGGTGTGTGTGTGGGTGTGTGTGTGTGTAAGCGCATGTCTGTATGGTCCCCCTGGATAGGGGTCCGCGGTGTCGCCACTCACCGTCAGCTCGCCACAAGCTGCCCCCGCGGGGTTATTATTATTATTATTATTTTTTTTTTTTTTTTTTTTTTTTTTATTTATTTATTTTATTTTAAAGAGGTTATTTTTATCGAATTTGATCAATTTCTTTATTTGACTGAAGCATGATGAAGGGTAAATAAATAACAATTTGGAAAATAAATTTTAATGTTTCTTAATCTAACCAAATGGCTTTGATCAGGAATAGTGTTGTAAAAAAACAGTTTCTTTTTCTACCGTAAAAAAAACGTGAAAAAAAAAGAATTTAAAACATCTGCACTGGTAGCATGCACACCCGCGATAGCCGTGATACGGCTTTATCACGTCTTTTATCTCGTTCTTTTGCGCGCGAAATAACGAGATAAAAGACGTGATAAAGCCGTATCACTGCTATCGCGGGTTGGCATGCTACCAGTGCTGAAATCATAGCTTTAACTTTTAATTCCATGATTATATTGAGTAACTCAGCATTCTTCTTCATTAATCGTCTTTGCGCTTAACGAGTAGCACGCAATTTCTTTAGGCGCTTTTCAGCTAACTCACTCTTCAATTGAATTCTAAGACGTTTCTTCCTCAGTGTTTCTGTAATTTTTTCTATTATGACAGGTTGTCTTTTAGCTGAATCCTGAAAATGAACAAAACAGTGATGAAACCAAACCATTACTAGGTACCTATGTATTTTCCAAGTCAGTTTTCCCGTATTTACGGGTGTTTCAAAGGCCATAAACTGGTAACACTGAATGACTGGTGATTTAGAGGTTATGGAATCAAATGTTGACCTATAACTTGGTTTTATGATTTAATTTGTTTTGTAATATCATTTTTACGTGTACAATAGACATTAATCTAATCATAAACAAAGTATTTGTAGTATTTAATTGCAGTGAAACGTACCTGTGAAACGAAACATTCCCAGTAGCACTTTTCGATCTGTTTTTGCATCCTAGGACACTGCAGACCACCATTTTCACTTCGATAATGATTATAAATTATTATATTATCAGAACACCTCACACAGCAGGTAATTCAGGCTGTTACAATTCCGTAATTAATAACTTTTGATAAGCCTAACAACAATACTAGTCAATTTGGACCGCAATACGTCAAAATGACAAGTTGCGGTCACCAAAAAAGTGGTTACACGGCGTTCATTATAGTCTTTCTCACTCTTTCCACTGACTAGTGTATAGGTTCGCCTCTATCGAACATTAAAGATGTGTGCGTATCATTTACTCCATAGTTTTACTCCCTCTACGGGACAACACCCACAATTAGGGTTGCCAACTTTTTTTAGACCAAATATAGTATTTCGAGCCTTAGTGCCCGAAAATTAATAAAATTAATAAATAATATGTACCTGTTTCAAAGCAAATAAATTATATTCTATTCTATTCTATTCTATTCTATATTCTAAAAAATATAGTAGATCGGGAAAAAATAAGAAAAAATATAGTACTTATTTTTCGAATTGTTAATTTAATTTTTTTCAAAAAGATATTTTCTTGCTACTTTTTGGTTTGAATACCAAGTTCTTATTTTTAAGGAACAATCACTCCTCTATTTGGTATTCGTTATAGAAAATAATGCATCCTGAAAACGCAGAAGTCGCTGGATTCGATACAGAAATAATATAATTTCTAAAAAAAATAGATAAAAATATGACTTTAGGAAAACTTGCTGTCACTTTTCAGTAGTATATTTTGTTTCCGTTCATTCATGAAGATTCGATACAGAAATAATATAATTTCTGAAAAAATTGATTGACTTTAGGAAACCTTGTCAGTAGTATTTAGTAGAAAATTGTTAATGGAACAAAATATGTGATGAAGAGAAAGAAAATTGTTAAAATAATGTTAAGTTATTGCTATTGTTAAGTTAAGTTAAGATATGGTACCGATACGTGAGTGTCACAAAGAGTTATGAATGTAACGTCATCGCTGTTGTGTGCCGGTCAAGAATAAGACTTCCTCTCCGTAACACTACTAATATACATAATGTTACGAGCGACGGGTTCCGGGATGGGAGTGAAACGCTAAGTCCAATTTTACAGAGTTTAATTGGGATACACTTACAAACGGTCCACCTCGCAGAGGTTCCCCTACACGGTTCACTTCACCGGGTCCTCCTCGCAGGGATTCCCCGTGCACCACTTACTATCACTGTTCACAGTCCACTACGTCACTACTGTGACGACACGACACGCGTCACGGCTATGACGTCACGCACTACACTGACACTATGACGTCACGTACTACACCGACACTATGACGTCATGCACTACACTGACACTTGTCTACTCACTGTTCCACTTAGCACTTTTCTCTTCACCTGTACTTTTCCACTTTTACTTTTCTTCCTTTTGTTTCGCACTGTTCACTGTTAAACCAAGTACTCCTGTGACCGTGAACTCGCCGCTTTTTATACCCCGCAGAATCTTCGGGAATTCCCTTTTTTCGATCTTCTTTTCTTTACTCGATTGTTTTCCTCCAGATAGTTCAAACCCCGCCTTCTTTTCTCGAAACCGATCGAAGACACGCCCACTTTTCTGGTTCTTTTCAAATATTCGTAATTTCGCCTCCTTTCTCGAAGTTCCTAGACACGTTCACCTTTTTGTCCCTTTTTAAATATTCCTTCTCTCTCTTCCTTCTAGAACATTTCTAAAAACACTAAAATCTAGAAATATTTTTGGCGCGGACCGGATTCGAACCGTCACCCCCCAGCATGGGAGGCGGAACCTTAGACCGTAAGGCCACGGCGATTGTTAATACACCCTCCGAATTTTTGAATGCTTTCTTACGTCTAACGTTTGGCAGCGGCCGTAACACTGCCCCTCCCTTAGTTCTGCTCGTCCCGAGCATCATTACTGCTGAAATATCGAGCCAACCGGTCAACGTGCACTAACTTCAACGGGCTCCCTGGCGGACGCCAGAATCGGTATTGGCCGACGTTCATCCTGGTCACTACTTCATATGGCTTTTCCCAACTTGCTTGTAACTTCGGACGCTTCTCCTTCTTACGAGCAAACGGAATGCGCCTAAGCTGCTCCTCGACTGGCGCTATGTCTCCTGTATTGTTCGCGTGCTTCACCAGGTCTTTTCTACCAATATCTGCGCCGTTCTTAGAAAGCGAGTTCTTCGCTATCACAGCCTGTGGCTTTGCCAGGTCCTTGCTGGAGTCTTCTACAACTTTCGATACGACATCCCCCTCAGCCTTCTGCTTCCTAAGAGGATTATCCCCACAGTGATCAACAACCTCCCCTTTCCCAATCGTCAGGTCCATTTCTCCAACGTTAGGTATCAGGATCGGAGCAGAAGAAACTGGTCCAACAACTTTCCTCACCGGAATCCAACAAGTCCCAGCTTCAACCTTTTCCATTACAGCACAGCTCCCATCGTTACTCTTGGGCAAAACAACAGGTACCAAGTTCTGTGATCCAGGCTCGAGAACCATTCTTCTCACATGGTAGACCTTTTCCGATGATCCACCTTTCATCGGAACCTCCTCTGTATTACATCGTAGCACTCCGTTTTTCATGTCTATGTTGCACTGGTGATTTTGTAAGAAATCCAAGCCAATGATGCAATCGTCCACTATCTCAGCTACAATCACCTCATGTTTGAAAAGAGTCCCACCGATCGTAATTGAAACTCCCAACTCCCCCTGAACTGGTATGCGCTGGCCGGTAGCAGTCGTTAACTGTAGTTTAGTTCGCTGCAGAAGTCGTGTCTTCTGATAACTTCCCATTCCGCTTATCAGTCGAGCATTGACCACCGTCCTCGACGCACCGGTATCCACAGTTAGTTGACAGATTCTACCATTCACCCCTCCTTCAACTAACAGACTATCTCCGTCCGATATTCGCCTGACTCTAATGATTGGGTTTGCAACATAACCGGCCAACGTTCTCCAGTTCTCCTGCTGCTCATCAGTCGAGACTCCTATGTCCCGACGACCTGTACGCTTCGGGCAGGAACTGCGAATATGCCCCCGTTCACCACACTCATAGCACACATAACGACGGCCTGTGCGCCCCGGGCAGGAGCTGCGAATATGCCCTCGTTCACCACACTTGTAGCACACATAACGACGGCCTGATCGGTTCGGACAGGAGCTACGAATATGCCCTTGTTCACCACACTTGTACACATACATTATAATTGTCACTCCGATTTCTCGGCGCTGACGCTCCAGTCACCACAATCTCCCTGAGACGGGCGGAACAAGGATCCTGACGTACAGCTTCCACTTCCAATGCATGAGCAACAGCGTCCCTGAGTGTAACATGGTGCCCAAGTCGCACTGCAGCTCGCACCTCCGGGTCCCGTATCCCATCCGTAAAGGTCTGCAGGAGCATGTCATCGATGACTGCCGGTGATGACTGAAAAGCCTTCCGCACGAGCTTCTCCACTTCCACGGACCATTGCTGCAGACTCTCGTTAGCATGTTGGTTACGTTCCTTCAACCGCGCCCGATACACGTGTTCGAGATGTCCATCGCCGAATCTAGCCTCCAGAGGTCTGAAAAGATTGTCGAACGACAGGTTTCCGCCAGCACCCACGGCTTCCAGCACCGTGAGAGCCTGTCCCTGGAGTGCTAATATCAACGCAGGCTCCGCCTCCTCCTTGCCCCAGCCATTAACTTTCATCGCTGTCTCAAACTGTAGCTTAAAGGCGGGCCATGACGTCAGTCCATCGTAAACCGGAGTCTTGACACCTTTTGGTTGAATGGGTGAGTCAAAAACAGCAGCGACACGGCTATGAGATTTGCTTTGTTCAACCTCTCGCCGGATTTTGGCGAACTCACCCTCCACACGATCCAACCTTCCTTCTACGGCTTCGACTCTCTCCACTGCCTGCTGCAAGCCCTTCGTAATATCTTTATGAAGCGCCTCCTGCATCGTGCGTATTTGCTCCTCCTGACGGCGAGCCTGTTCTACCGCCATGCATGCCTGCTTCTCCTGACAGCGAGCCTGCTCTTCATTTAATGCGCGCAGTTCGTGAACCTGTTCCTCCTGACGGCGAGCTTGTTCTCCCATCATGCGCATTTGTTCCTCCATCATGCGCTGGATTTGATAGAGGAAGTTTCCTGGGTTCTGCTCCGGAGTGCGCTGCACTTCACCTCCCTCAGGTCTTCTCTCTGGGGTTCGCTGCACCTCAGTTACAGGGGCTGCACCTTCTTGCCGCGCTTCCGACATGGCCCGGGTGGTGACACCCTTTAACTCTTTTGGCACCAGCGGCATCTTACTCCAATCCCACACTTCTGACACCAAATGTTACGAGGGACGGGTTCCGGGATGGGAGTGAAACGCTAAGTCCAATTTTACAGAGTTTAATTGGGATACACTTACAAACGGTCCACCTCGCAGAGGTTCCCCTACACGGTTCACTTCACCGGGTCCTCCTCGCAGGGATTCCCCGTGCACCACTTACTGTCACTGTTCACAGTCCACTACGTCACTACTGTGACGACACGACACGCGTCACGGCTATGACGTCACGACGTACGACACTATGACGTCACGCACTACACTGACACTATGACGTCACGCACGACACTGACACTTTTCTACTCACTGTTCCACTTAGCACTTTTCTCTTCACCTGTACTTTTCCACTTTTACTTTTCTTCCTTTTGTTTCGCACTGGTCACTGTTAAACCAAGTACTCCTGTGACCGTGAACTCGCCGCTTTTTATACCCCGCAGAATCTTCGGGAATTCCCTTTTTTCGATCTTCTTTTCTTTACTCGATTGTTTTCCTCCAGATAGTTCAAACCATAGACATTATTATACTACCTTCCGTGTTCAAACCCCGCCTCCTTTTCTCGAAACCGATCGAAGACACGCCCACTTTTCTGGTTCTTTTCAAATATTCGTAATTTCGCCTCCTTTCTCGAAGTTCCTAGACACGTTCACCTTTTTGTCCCTTTTTAAATATTCCTTCTCTCTCTTCCTTCTAGAACATTTCTAAAAACACTAAAATCTAGAAATAATTTTGGCGCGGACCGGATTCGAACCGTCACCCCCCAGCATGGGAGGCGGAACCTTAGACCGTAAGACCACGGCGATTGTTAATACACCCTCCGAATTTTTGAATGCCTTCTTACGTCTAACGTTTGGCAGCGGCCGTAACAATAACATAGTCTAAGAGTGTGACAGACAAGAAAAAAAATTCCTGCCCGTCACACGGATTTCGCGATCTTTTATACTAATATCATTGAAGTGCAAAGGTGGTTCACACATTCCAATGTTCAAGGGAGTTTTAAGTGAGGATGAATCTGAATCAAACGGGAGTACCTATCTTTATTTCTCACTTTAACTATACCTATTGTTCTCCATTTTTAATGGCAGATTATTAAACTACGAAACAAAGCCCGTTCTTTTCTTTTCGATTCCCGCGCAAAACTCTACTATAACTTGATGAATGTTATTTTAATGTTTTTATTATTTTAATTAATGAAACATGAACACCACTCCTTCAGAGTTCTTATATTTTTCAGTCCAAGCAGAAGTTGAAAGACGTCTACACTTTTTGAGTTCAAGGAACATATTTTTTTTTTAACTCTATATTCAGTCACACTGACATATAGGGTGGGATGTCCATCAGTGAACCAGGCAGAAACAATGGACTAGTATGGGTATTTCACTAAATCGACAATGCTATTCCGTGCTACTCACACGTGCCTATCTATAGTACTTATCATAATACCGTCCCTTACCCCTAAAGTCGCCAGCGAGCTATCTAGTCGGACTGTATTTTCTCTTTACAAATACATTACAATGACATTGATGACAATGATCTTCTTCTTCTTATCGTGTGGGCAGAGCCCTGGTGTCAGAGTTTTTTCAGACCGCCTTACGGCCTCTGACGTGGTTTTTATGTAACGACTACTACCACTAAAGATAGTAGCTGGGACCAACGGCTTAACGTGCCATCCGAAGCACGGAATCATTTTTCTTTTCAGACAATCAGGTGATTCAGCCTGCAATGTCCTCACCAACTGGGGAAAAACGCACAAAGTGACATATCACTAGGTGTCCCCCGTGGGAATCGAAACCACGACCTCCGTGTCGAGAGCCAAAGCTCTTAACCATTAGACCACGGAGGCAGTCACGACAATGATAATCGGGTTTTTTCAAATCCCGGGATTTTTTTCTATCCAAATTTTCATAGGTGGTTCAGACCATCAAATTGGACAACTTATGAAAATTTCGCACCGTTCAGTTCAGTTGTTCCTATATTTGTGTAGGCAAACCATCGAAAATTAAAATGTGAAATGCGAAGGCGGCCATCATCAAATTAAATAAGTAAGTAATTAATTCATGGTTTCTTATTATTCAGTACAGTAGTTACATGAAAAAAAAAAACGGCGTGGAAATACATAGCATATGCTCACGACTATAGTCCCCGAGGGGGTAGTCATAGATATAGGACAGGGCGTGGAAAAGAATTTCTATAAATACAGCAAAGACTTGAATCATTGATAATGATAATCCATCGATTAAAGTTTAATTTAATTATTATTCATATTTACAAAGATTGTGTTACTACATAATCTTACCCTATTCTATTTTATTGTGCGTCAAAATCATTGTTATTGATTTTACATAAACGATGCGATGTTTGATCTCTCTCTGGGGGTAGGCCCCTCACACGGTGGACCGACGACCTGGTGAAGGCGGCGGGAAAACGTTGGATGAGGGTGGCGCAGGAACGGTCGTTATGGCGATCCTCGGGGGAGGCCTATGTCCAGCAGTGGACGTCCATCGGCTGAGATGATGATGATGATGTTTTCTCTAGTTATAATTTTACTCTCTAAATAATTTTTTTAGATATTCATATGTAACCAGTGATCGGATTGATGGGATTGTTAGAGTTGTTAAAACCACAAAATTTATTTTATTTGAATCCCGTGATCCCGGGAACTGTCGTATTAGTCAGCAGTACATTGGATCGAAGTAGTTATTATCAATTTAAATGATCTTAAACAAAATTACGGTAGTATAATTTTTTTCCGAATCCCGGGATTCGATGCAGGATTGCAGTGTTTATGTGGGCGAAAGGATAGTGAACGATCACCACTGGCACATCATTCCATCCTGCAGGCCTAGTATGCCAACCCTCGATAGCGTGATATATCATGCTTCCGCTCTCTTTCAATTTGCGCGCGAGCGAACGCGATAAGACTTTTGACATCGTCCTAGCTTTTGACAGATAAATGTGTTGAATGTCGCTATCGCGGGTTGGCGTTCTAGCCCCGCTGTAAGCAATTCTCAACTGAAACATGATTGGAACGCGTGCGAACCAAAACTTTTAAAACATTCGGTATTGCGCTATTAGTTTGACGGCCCGGTAGCACAGTTGGTAGTGAACCTGCCTGCCGTGCCGAGGGTCGCGGGTTCGAATCCCGTAAGGGACAAATATTTGTATGATGAATATGAATATTTGTACCCGAGTCATGGATGTTTGTATCTATATATGTATTCTATATCGTTGACTAGTCATCATAATACAAGTCCAGGCTAGATTCTGGTACTTTAAATGTGACTAGATAATTTGTGTGACATTGTCCAAGATATTTATATTTAATTTGACCGCTGTTATAGCTGTTTTGACAGATCGCTCAGACGGTAAAGGCTGTCAGTCACTAGAGTTTAGCGCGACGCGGAATTCAGCACATTTGAATATTAATTGGATTGCAATGTGTTAGAACCGAAATTGGATTAAGACTTGGATGTTATTTAATTAGCGCGATCGCCCTTCTGAAACTTGGTAGCTGTAGCAATGGTCCTGATCACCCCGAAAGGGATTAACGATCGTGAGTTTATGTATACAACGTGTTAATAAATTAGCGCAAAACCTCATTCACCCCACCCAACTGATTTATAACAAAAGAATTGGATTGAAACAATAATTTCATTATTTTGATAGTTAACATTTTAAGTCATTCAAATTTTAAGTTCTGAGGCAAAAATGATTTTTTATCATTTCAGCAATGAATGAAAGCGCTAACTTACTCATGGATACATTTTAATAATCTTGTTTTGGTAGTAAGTAAGATGAGTGTGCCTGTGCGGTCGGTTGGCATCGGGTTCAGTAAATTTTAATTACGAAAACATTATTTAAAATTTTGAAAAAAATTTCCAATGTTGAAACCATGATAATTCGATTCTCCTCTCGATTCTAAACAAACTACTTTCTAGTTTTGCGTTAATTCATTAACACGTTGTATGTATATCTGCTGTATATGAGGAGAATTGCTGGAATGTTGTTCGTGTTATAAAGGGCATGTCAATATAATATCTAAATTGTTGGAAAAAATTGTATCTATTTATATTGCCTGGGTTAGTTTTTTTTTTTTTTTTTTTTTGCTCACAGGCACATACATTGTAATGATCCCAAGAAAGCACTATTGATAGGCTGTTTATTATGGAAACCATACAACAACGGCACAAACATATAAACATCCATGACCGAACCGGGATTCGAACCCAGGACCCTGGTTTGGCAGTCCGGCGTGGTAACCATTACACCAACCGGGTCGTCGAATTTATCTAGGTATTAGGAATAGGTAGGTTTCCTTTTATAACCCTTGACCCGAGCCGTAGAGCTAAGTCGATTATAGTTGTAAATAGGTAAGAAAATAATGTTGGTAGGTAGACTTTATGGCCAGTTTTTTTCGTTCTGACAGGTTTGCTCCAATAGTAAAAGAAAATGTTCCTCTGGGAAAGCTGTTGAGTTCAGTTGATTCATGACTACATTTACCCATTAAAGTAATGCAACTGTTACCCTGTATACAGGGTGTAAGGAAAAGTATCATTAGCCTTTAAACCACGTAGCTACCAATTAGCCTAAGCGCCTATTATAGGTCTTAAGACAACATTCGCGAGTTTCTCATATTTCAAGATGAGCATTTGAAGTGTCCAAAGCCTCCGTCATTTCCAAGTACAAGTGAGGGACACCGTCGCGTCGGCGCGGCGGGGCGCGGCCCCACCATGGCGCTCTGCGCCTACGCAGCTCGCCACCACTCACTTGCGCGCACTCCTACTTCGAACGTCAGACATCACGCGCGCAACAACCAGTACACTTACCTAAACTTTTTATTCTGAAGATAATTAACGTGATGGAGAAGGAACACCAGCCAGACTCCATGGCTACCATCACCATGAAGCCGGAATATCCCCCGTCGGAATACAGCGCGTCGGAGCCTCCACCGGTATGCTATGCCCGTTATTCACTTTGAATAATGTTAAGCACGTTCACTTATGCAGGGACCTACTTCTCTTGCCACCACAAAGCTTTAGAGTGCTTATAATTTATTCTTGGGTTATAATAATGTTGGCAATAGGCTTGACGAAGTTTGAAGACTTTCTTAACGCAACGTTGTTGCATTGTTTTCATAATTAACGTGCATTTATTTACGGAGAGTGCCCATTAGCTTTCTAAAACCATATGGAGCTAATGATAAGAGAACTCTAACCGTTAATTTAGTGGTTGTGTGCAGTTTAGTGGTCATAAAATAACACAAACAAAAGAGTAAACGGCACAGTGCGATTAACTGGGCGAAAGCGCCTTTCTCTCCGTCAGTCAGCGGCACCGCTGACGCATAACAGCCAGTTTGTAAACACGGGGTTCCCCATTAGCTTTTAATACCATCTTACATTACGCGGGATTTGTGCCCTAGGGATAACGGGTTACGGGAATAGATGGAAACCGCGCGCGTCACAACTTTCTCAATGCGCAATTTGTCACAAAAAAAAAAAAAAAAAAAACGCTTTGTTATTTTTAATGATTGAAATATAAATGGCTTTTTGTTTAATGAATAGGCTGAATGGAGGTTTATTCAAGGTTTTTTTCACGGTCGGTGTTCACACAGTTTTGTTCAGTCTTGTGTCTCGTGCAATGCAATTATTATCGTCGCGTCATTAAACAATAGGGTATGCTTTATTTTAAATCACAAAAAGAATTTATTTTTGAATGCAATTATGTTTTTGATATGTGAGAGCGGATAAGAGATGTTGAGAAAGTGGAGGCTCTATCTCAAAATCTCTGGATTTCTCTAAACATCCCTTTTATTGTTATGACGACCCGGTTGGTGTAATGGTTACCACGCCGGACTGCTAAACCATGGTTCAGGGTTCGAATCCGGGTCATTGATCATTGATGTTATGTGTTAGTGACGGTGTAGTATGGTTTCCATAGTAAAAAGCCTACAGTGATTGCTTGGGATCATAACAATGTAGGTAGGTATGTGCCTGGGAGCGTGAGCGCTATTTATACAACGTGTTAATAAATTAGCGCAAAACCTCATACACCCCAACTGATTTATAACAAAATAATTAGATTGAAACAATAATTTCATTATTTTGATAGTTAAAATTTAAAGTTATTCGCATTTTAAGTTTTGAGGCAAAAATGATTTGTTATCATTTCAGCGCTGAAAGAAAGCGCTAACGTACTCATGGATACATTTTTATAATCTTGTTTTGGTAGTAAGTAGGGTGAGTGTGCCCGTGCGGTGGGTTGACATCGGGTTCAGAAATTTTTAAATTTTGCTTAGGTACAAATTATTTAATATTTTGAAAAAAATTACCTATGTTGAAACCATGATAATTCGATTCTGCTCTCGATTCTAAACAAACTACTTTCTAGTTTTGCGTTAATTCATTAACACGTTGTATTGTAGGGCGATAATATTCAGTAGGTATTAAGAAAAATCTAAAGATACTTACCAATTTCATTTGTATGAAATTAGCAATGGAAAACTTTTACTGTAAAGTTGACTTGACATAAAGTGACACTGATAAAAAAATCAGCATAGAAGGATCTGTTACAATGAAAATAGTGTTACAAGGAAATATGGCTACCTAACTAATGAAAAACTAGATTAGATACGTTTTTACCTAGAATTCTGATGAGATATGTACACTGGTCTCATCAATATGTGTGAAAATCATTGTTCTATTGTCTCTGGCCATTTATTATCATAACCATTAAGCACTTATCACGCAACATCAAACAACTAAGCTGTTTAGTTATGCATTGATGAGATCTCAGTTTGAACTGAATCGTAGGCAAATCATCCTAGTGTCGCTCGGTAGGTTGGTATGTATACCTGAAGCATCTGAAGCCATGGCACAGATTATTTAATAGTTACTACCGTAACAGATACTGCACTCTCTTAGAAAACACTGATTCGCGCGCTTTTACAGACAACCGAGTCTTACGATCTGTCACCGCGACGAACGACGAACTTAAACGCGTCTTGTGTCAATTAACCTAGAGTCCATATCACATTGCCCGTCACGCGCCTCTGACGTAACTACCGAAACGCTAGGGTTGTTTATTGTCAGAAAATACCCTCCATCACCAGGAATTTATTTTCTTCAATCTTATTTTCCAAAATAACGTTTAAACCAAGTTCGAAGACTACGGGAATTACTTCTCCTGAAAGGAATTTTTTTTTTGCGAAAAAAATTTAAACCAACAACTAGTTACCAACATTGATAAAATTATTCCGTTTATTTGTATCTTTATTGGCCATGGTTAGGAAGATTATTTGCCTAGACCGGTTCCTAAACCAATCGGATTGTCAATGTTGCACTGTAAATACGCTTTGTAGTCCGAGATCCGACCGTAAAATTATGCACCTATTTCATAGGCGAACGAAATGTGATTCTAGTGTATGTTTACACAGTTGCCTAGAAAAATCTTGCCGCAAGTACCTTTTCCATGAAAATTTTTGGTATAACTGTTTCCACGTGTCTGGTAGGGAAGTGAAATAGACGCCATCGGAAGGAGACTGATCTAAAGTACTGGAAAAACTAGGGTTGCCACCTCTCAGTCTAACTCTAGGGTTGCCAGGTTCAAAAATGACTTCTTTGGTCCCTACCTTTAGCGCGAGACCGACTCACACTTGGCCGGTTTTTATTATTTGTTGTTATACTGTAGAGTTTGCTCTACAATCAAACAAAGTTTGACGTTTGTATGTAGTACCGTTTTTACCATAGAGCGAGAAGAAAAAACGTTGATAAGAACTAGTTTCTTGTTAAGAAACCCCCTTAATTTTTAACATTTTGACATTGTTATTATTTGTTAGCAAATCCGCCGTAACAACGCACATTCTGTGAAAATTTCAACTATCTAGCTATTTCGGTTCAAAAGTTACAGCCCTAAATAGGTAGGACAGACGGACGGACGGATAACGTAGGCTTGGTAATAGGGTCCCGTTTTCACCCTTTGGGTACGGAACCCTAAAAACGATATTTGCTAGAATTGAAAAATTGGCCAGAAAGCTAAATAGGAAAAAATTTGAAAATCTTTTCGTCCTTATATGGAATGAAGTAGGTATAGACTCTTCCATGAGTTTTATTTTCGTCTTTTGTCTAACTATTATTTCAGATTTTTATAAAAAGCATACTAATTTAGGGCGCCTTAAACCTACCCTTGCACTAAAAGATTAAAGGAGTTATAGCTCTGGTATTAAATAGCTCTATCTCTCACACTTATCATACTGATGAGTGATGACAGTGGCAGCATCATATTTAAACATGTTTAAGCCTAAATAGAGATGACGGCCCGGTAGCTAAGTCGGTAGTGAACCTGCCTGCTGTGCCAAGGGTCGCGGGTTCGAATCCCGTAAAGGACAAATATTTGTATGATGAATATGAATATTTGTACCCGAGTCATGGATGTTTGTATTTATATATGTATTCTATATCGTTGTCTAGTCATCATAATACAAGTCCAGGCTAGATTCTGGTACTTTAAATGTGACTAGATAATTTGTGTGACATTGTCCAAGATATTTATTTAAATAGTTTTTGGTACAATCCAGCCATAGTCATTTCAACGATTAGCATTTCTATTGGATCTAGATGAAGATTTAAGAAGTCAAAAAATGTTATTAGGTTCTATATACAGGGTGTAACAATACACCCTAGTAATACTTAAGGGGGTGCTTCAGACCATCAAACTGAACAACTTTCACTATGGAGCCAACATCGAGAAAAAATAAAAAAAATCAGCTGTCCCATACATTTTAGTAGAGTCGGTACTGCAGTTTTGTATGGGACAGCTGATTTTTTTTATTTTTTCTCGATGTTGGCTCCATAGTGAAAGTTGTTCAGTTTGATGGTCTGAAGCACCCCCTTAGGTATTACTAGGGTGTATTGTTACACCCTGTATTTTACTAAACTAGATTTCTAATAAAGATTCGGAGAAATAGGCACAAAAAGGTAAACAATAAGCGATAGAGTTAGGAGACAGAGTGAAATCGTTATTGACTGGCTGACCAAGTTGACACAATGATGGTTACGTCACATCCGAGTCAGCCGGCCGCTGTCTGTCTGCCTGCAAACTAGAATATTATTGCGAGAAACATCCTTCGAACGAATTAAAAACATTATGTGTAGGTAGGAGTCTGAGGCGAAAACTATAAACCTTGTCAAACATTTTTCCTCTCACTAACATAAATAAAATCGGTAAAGTGCGAGTCGGGCTACTCGCGCACAGAGTAGAGGGTTCCGCACCACACCACCACAGAACACAAAATTATTAACATAGAAAAAAAACTTTTTTTGTTCGGGACCTTTAGCGCAAGATCGACTCACACTTGGCCGGTTTTTAGTTTTTGTTGTTATTCTTTAGAGTCTGCTCTATAATCACAAGAAGTTTGACGCTTGTATGTATTACCGTTTTTACGATAGAGTGTGAAGAAAAAACGTTGATAAAAACTAGTTTCTTGTTGAGAACCCCCCTTAATTTTTAACTTTTTGTCATTTTTATTATTTGTTAACAAATCCGCCGTAATAACGCAAAATCTGAGAAAATTTCAACTGTCTAGCTATTACGGTTCAAAAGTTACAGCCCTAAATAGGTAGGACAGACGGACAGACGGACAGACGGACAGACGGACGGACGGACGGACGGACGGACAACGTAGGCTTAGTAATAGGGTCCCGTCTTCACCCTTTGGGTACGGAACCCTAAAAACGCATATTCTACTAGAACGGTTGTGCTGGAATTCAGAATCGTCTTTTGAGCGTGAGTTTTCAGACACTCGTTTCAAATCTCTATAGAAAATAACGTCACATAAAAATACACTTTATTTTGTAAAATCGAGACCAAACGAGGAAGCTTTTAACAACTTGCAATGTTATCATAACATGATAATTGGGTCCGTTACAAAACACGCTACTCTACAATGTATACACTGCTCAAATTCATTAGTCAAAAACACAATTTTAATAAAGGACTAAAAATCCAACAGTGTACAATTGTGCTTTTAATCAAAACAACTAAAAAACAGTTAGGGAATTGGCAAAAACGTGGAAAATAAAAACATAAAGCCCGCCGGTTACTGTACGAACGGGATTTTAGGAGGCAACCTGCACTATGAATAGAATTTTATCGATACCTAGGTATACCTTCTACAATGTGTTAATGAATTAGCGCAAAACCTCATACAATCCAACTGATTTATAACAAAATAATTAGATTCAAACAATAATTTAATTATTTTGATATTTAAAATTTAAAGTTATTTGCATTTTAAGTTTTGAGGAAAAAATGATTTGTTATCATTTCAGCAATGAATGAAAGCGCTGACGTACTCATGGATACATTTTTATAATCTTGTTTTGGTAGTAAGAAGGGTGAGTGTGCCCGTGCGGTGGATCGACACCGGGTTCAGTGAATTTTAAATTTGACAAAAAAAAAACATTTCGAAAAAAAATTACGTATGTTGAAACCATGATAATTCGATTCTGCTCTCGATTCTAAACAAACTACTTTCTAGTTTTGCGTTAATTCATTAACACGTTGTATAGACAACTAGGTATCGAAGTATTTGAAATTAACATAATGGTATTTAGTTTACCCACACGACTCACAACACGTTAAGACGTATCTAGCTGCTCCGGCTAAGGGTGGCACTTACTTATGGTCATATTTTACCTAACTAGGTATTAATCTGTCATTGAATTTGATTTTGCGGCGAATCTATCCAGTCGATGGTACACCTGCAAGTCCCTTGTGGCCGAACACTTGCACGAGATTGGACCTAAATAAAGCTACACTTCAGTGTAGCTTTATTTATTAGCTTGACATTGCAGTGTCCACACTGTCAAGCTTGCCGAGTATCTGGCGCATACGATGTACAAAACATCATTGGAGAAAAGAAGAAGAAACGGTAATACAGGATGCATAAAGTACAGATACAATGGTCCATCACTATCATGCAATAAATAAATGCACCTCGAAAGGTGACTAATTAACCGATTAACATGCTTGGACCGCGATGATTCCGCTGAGCCGGTGACCAAGCCGTACCACTATGTAACTGGAACCCAATGTTGCGATTTGCATAGGTATTCGAACGTTATTATAGCCAAAAGTATAGATTAATGTATTTGATAGTCGCATTATAACACCTACTTTTATAACAAAATATTGCCTTCCTCTGTTTATGGGTGATTATTTTAATATTCTCATGCTGATTTAGCTTGTTTTGTTTTAGCAATTTTATTGTTTCGTGTTTTTCAGTGTAGCGACAAAATGTGATGAATTAATGTTGTATAATAAATTTGCGAGGATAAAAAAAAACATTCAAATTATTTCACGTAAAGAGTGGACATAATTATCCAGAAATTGTCATACTATATTAATCAAGAAGAAGGCATTACACACCATCATAAGCATATGGGAATCGTGATTATTGCAAATCAAAACAACACATTGTTTTGTGGAGAGTTTGCAGAGTTGTTTTAATCAGTTTAATAGTGGCTGAACATTTTACAGTTATCAGTTTTCAGTGGGTACTTATTGTGTTAACATATTTGTTGGTTACAATAATAACAAACAAAGAAAACCGACGCCGCGCCGCGCCCCGCGCCAGATGGCACGCGTAATTGAAACTTATTATTTATTATTATTATACATACATATATAAGCTCACGCCATTGTCCCATGGGGGTAGGCAGAGACCACGGACAGTCTCACGCTACGACTCTGACACACCTCTTTAGCCTCATTCACATTCATACATCTTTTCATGATGCATGATGATTTTTTTTTTCCACTTTCGTCGATTGAGGGTGGCGGGTGCTACGTACTTGTCTTTTTCGGAAAAGAGGCTTGGTATTAGTAAAGCAAGCCTCTCTAACTAACAAACAAACTTTTGCAATTAGCCATCTCGCTTCAATTGAAAGTAAGATCGTAAAAAAAAACGTATTTTTCATCAATATCTTTTCTCTTGGGTGTTTTGGGGAAAAATCCATCGGGTAGAAGCCCTGCTATAATTATTTACCTTTCAAATGATGGTATATTCAAAAGAAATGGTGTAGGGTGATTCTTGTAAAACTGGTTATAAATCTGAAATCGAGTTTACTTTGCTCCTCTTTTCTATCGAGAAAATTTAATAGAATCGTGTTTTCAACGGTTAGATGCCCTGCAGAAAGAACGTATCTACACTGTTATGTGAACTATATATATTAAATGTATAATTTGGTTATCAAAAATCGGTTCGAAAACAGACAAAATTTTTCTCGGACTGCCCAACATTTTCGCTTACCTTCGGCTATCCCAACATTTTCGCTTACCTTCGGCTATCCCAACATTTTCGCTTACCTTCGGCTATCCCAACATTTTCGCTTACCTTCGGCTATCCCAACATTTTCGCTTACCTTCGCCTGATTATACGAGTATTTCATTCGAGATTCGAGTAAGTCTTCTTTCATTCATTCTCACGCGACCAAACCATCTGAGCATACCCCTCTCAATCCTAGTTACTACATCATCCTAACCTAACCTAACTTAAACTGCTTCAGACCATCAAACTGAATAACAGATTTTTTCTTGCGATTTGTATTTTGGCTCCATAGTGAAAGTTGTTCAGTTTGATGGTCTGTCTGAAGCACCCCCTTTGACATGTAACGTATTTAATTGTCTACCCTGTAAGTATATTTAGTACCTTGTTATGTCCTGTGTTTATGCAATTTTATCCCTATCATCATCATCATCGGTAGGCCTTTCTTTCGTTTAAAGGGAACGGACTGTACCATGCCCATCCAAGGTGGCCCAGTACTGAGTAGTGGTAGCAAATTATTGGTTAACTTGTTGATAGAGTATTTTCTATACATATAGATAAGATAGGCCTTAATGAATGTTTCCAAAACTAAATTCCAATAGAACTGGGTTGCGAAATTACCCTAAAAACTATTGAAAATCATTAAGATCTAACATTTACTGTACTCTGTACTGTAACTGTACTGTATTTATTAGCAAATAAATGATTTGTATTTGTATTTGATTTCTCCTAGTATTTTGTTGCAATAGAAAATTCCAATGAAAGACAATAACAATAGTTTAAATTACGGTTGTCATTAGTCATTATAGCTATAACTCTTCATGCTTTCTATTCTAGAAATCTATTTACTTGTGCCAGACTTGTGCGATTAATTTTCGAGGGAAAAACCACTTGACAATAAAATCGAATGATCACGATTTTATTTTGTAAACAAAGCTCACATATAAATTCTGTCGTCGCCACGACTGGAGAGGATGTGGGTTGCATTCAAAATTAGTTTTTTATTTACTTCAGTAATGTGATAAACATATACAATGAGACATATATGGTTATATGATGAATAGACAACTTATGTCTTGCTTTGAAGTCGATCGTTCTAATATTTCCTCATGGTTTTTACGACACGTACAAATTTTCCTTCAACAAAACTTCGTGCGTGAATATTCGTGTCCATAGAATTATGTGGTTTCTCGGTGGTTTTATGATTATTACCAAATGAAAAATTAATAATGCAAATCATCACAAAGAATATAGTACGTTATACAACCACTTACGTCCCTCTATTCTCATAAAAGTGTAGACAGAATTTAAATAGAGGTAGAGCTTTGTTTGCATTCCTACAAGAAAAGGATACAAATATAAAAGTTACAACAATAAATATAAGGTAAGTAAGAATAGTCCTGTCTTTGAGTTTTAGTAGAAATGGCGGTCTGAAAAAACTCTGACACTAGGGCTCTGCCCACACGATAAGAAGAAGAAGTAGAAATCCAAGCAACATTACCAAAATATACGCAAAACCTAAACCCTTCCAAACGGTACAAGAAGGATCCTACAAAACATAAAAAAAAAGTTGTATTTTTAATTCCTCAGATGATTTGAAGAAGACTGATTCTGAAGTAGCAGGTCTTCAGGTTTTGGTCACATCTGTTAATTTAATACCTAAAATGGTATCACCAGTGCCGTAAATAGCCTTTTATGCGCCCGGTGCAAGCGTCTAAAACTGCGCCCTCGAAAAATGTTCTAACCTCAGACATAGGGTCGCTGAACTGAGACGGTGGTGGGTGGTATGAGTTCCATTTAGCCATGCTTAAAAACCACTCAAAGGTCGCAAAGCGAAGAGAGCTCGAAATTTCACAAAACAAGACTCAATCTGGCGTCTAGACCAGTATGCGCGAAAAAAATATTGCATAGGTATTATGTATGTCTACCATACCATGCATGAACCAAAACTTTGGACCAACCTGGTCAATTCTGCGCCCTGTGCCTGGGCACCGCTCGCACCGCCCTATTTACGGCACTGGGTATCACACAAGCTAGTGAGTCAGTTAAGTCTAGAATTGTAGACAGTCTGACTCGCGATAGAAAGCAGTCTTTCCTGTTATGGTAACTTGTCTTGTCGTATACGAGACAAAGATGGGCCGTGTGCCTTTGTGTATTAGATTAGTATTCACCAGGAAATATTGACTGTTTGTCAGCAATGCTCAATATAAGTTAGTAATAATAAAGAAACATAGAGTCATGCGTACATTTTAGAAAGTACATAATGTGAAGAAAATTATTATGTTCGCGAATTTTGATGTTCGCTACATATACAGGGTGAAATTGATATCATTAGCATCCTTTTAAACTAAGAGTCTACCCATCAAACTGAACAACATTTACTATGGGAGCAAACCGATCGGAGCAACTAAAAAATCTGCTGTTGCATACATTTGGGTCGAGTAGGCACTGCAGTTTAGTATGGAACAGCTGATTTTTTAGTTGCTCCGATCGGTTTTTAGAAATGTTTGTAAACAAAATAACCAATTAGTTTTTAGAAGATTCGCTTCTAAATTGAAATCATAACCATTTCGCACTCCAGCAAAGATGTTGATGGATTTCTCGAATGCAATCGGCAAGCCACTTTCACTGTGGTTCCCCTCACCCCGCAGTACTCACCCGCAAACCCGCAGTAGGCAGTCATTATGCAATATTGCGTCTGTGCAACCATTCAGAGGTTGTTAGTAAACCGCCACTTCATTAGCTCCGCTGCGCTAAGGACTATTTGCACCATAGCACCTCGTTCAACATTGTGTTCGAAAACGTTTACGTTATTACTCTATTCAAGGTGCAGTATCATCTTTTTACTACACTATGTCGTAACGTAACCGTAACGTTACTTGTTGCCTTATAATGGCGTGAGGTGGTTGCGTAAGTTTAAATGTTCCTTGTTTAGCGAAAAGAAAGTGTAAAATGTACAGAAATAATTTTGCGAAAACTTCACAGTTTGAGACCCGTATTGTATTAAATTGCCCCCGGACTCTAATCGATTGCCAATTTTATTAGGCCATCACGTTTAAGTGGTTTCTTAATCTCTAGAGGTAGGCATAAAGAATGTAGCCATTATACATGATCAAATTGATTGTTGCATTGATTATGGAAGCGTACAATTGTTGCTAGACAACACCTAATGTAATAATCGGTTCTTTCCATATAGAAATGAGTACAAACATAACATTATCAGATAAATTTATTATTTCGTAGAATCTCAAAATAATCACCGAAAGCGTGCAATTATTTAACTATCACCATACCTACCTAACTATCTATTGTAGACCAAACATTTTTCCTATCGGCCGCATCCGGCTAATGAAAACTTACTAATTTACTATAATTTTCATCGAATTTACAACTATGCATTACAGGGTGAAATTGATATCATTGGCATCCTTTTAAACTAAGAGTCTACCCATCAAACTGAACAACTTTTACTATGGGAGCAAACCGATCGGAGCAACTAAAAAATCAGCTGTCCCATACTAAACTGCAATGCTTACTCGACTCAAAATATGTATGCAACAGCTGATTTTTTAGTTGCTCCGATCGGTTTGCTCCCGTACTAAAAGTTGTTCGGTTTGATGGGTCGACTCTTAGTTTAAAAGGATGCTAATGATATCAATTTCACCCTGTATAATCACAACATTTCAAGGCAACAGAAAAACTAAACAATATACACCAAACCAAAGGTTCGGTTTTCTGAAAGAATCGTTTTTTGCCGAAAAGATAGGAACAAGAACAAGATATTTGTATTTTTTAGAATAAAAACAAAATATAAAATTTAGATTTTCTGATTCCTATTTAGATTTCTAACCAATACTCATTAGCAATTTAATTAATACTTATCCCTGTGTACACACAAACAGATTGATACAGACAGTAGAAAAGACATGTAGGTACCTGCCATCTACGCGACGCGTCATTCTGCCATCGATCGATGGCATCGATCAACTATCAATCGGTTGGTGTGGTAACATTGAAATGCTGTCTGGAAATATTAACTAAAGTTTTGGTGTGTAATTAATTGTATAATTTTGTCGGACAGGCGTACCGGCAAAGGCCCTCATCAGCAGTGCAGATCGCGAGAATCGCGGCGCTGACGGTGGTGGCGGCCTCATTCATCCTGGGCTCCTTCATCCTGGCCTCCAGCTGGGTGTCCGCCCGCGCCTCCTGTCACCAGCTCGAGCAGCTGGACGCCATGCTGGACAAGGAGCTCGCCTTGGAAGGCAGAGCTTATGGAAACGATGGATTGATGGCTGTGAGTCGTGTTTTGTTTATTACCACATTTAGGATGCATTTCAAAGTCAGAAAGAAGTCTTGCGAAGAGAGATCAATATTATTTGTATCTTTGTTTAGACGTGGACATAGTATCCCAGCTAATGATACCTATGCAATTGAGTTTGATTTGTCATTATAGTGAACACACCTACCTACACATTTTTATATTGTTTAACGAATATAAGGTTTCGAGGTTTCTTCTTTTTATCGCAGATTCTAACAAACATAGCCGTAGAAAGCTTTATTTGAATAATCTTTATGTCCCGGATATTCAGTCGTGCGAGTGATATTGTAAGTCAATTTGAACATCAATTTAATTTAGAATAACAGGAGTGCGATTTTTGAATCTCATTCGCTGAGTTCACCAGTTGAAAATGTCAAAATTACTATGGAGATACCATAGGGAGATACGCATCTTTCTACTACTGATTTGACATTCAAAAATCGCACTCCTGAAGTATGATTTTTGAAAGTCAAATCAGCAGTAGAAAGATGCATATCTCCACAGTAATTTTGACATTTTCAACTGCTGAACTCAACGAATGAGATTCGAAAATCGCACTCCAGGTTCTATCAATGGTGGACACTTTCGTGATAGGTACTCTTTCTTATACTTTGCTTTCGTCTAAGTATGTAGAGTGGGTAGTCAAGTCATATTAGCTTAACCACAACCGCCTCTACAAAGGTAGAGTCATAAAAAAGGAATACAAAAGAGTACTATTAGTTAGCGTGTAATTTGGTACGTCTTTAAACATATTAGTCGTTGTTACGTCAATTTATGCTTGGCCACAGAATAGGTAATAGTATATAGTTCTACATACAGAACGGCCACTCCCCGCCCCCCTCTGACTTCAGATACCTCACCCCCCCTCACACTGTCTGTGGTAACTTGAGGGAAGCCGAGCTAGGGAATGCAGTCAGGCGCGCGCACCCGTTGGATTTGACTACATAAAATATATTTAATTTTTCTCCTCACAGTAAAAATAAACGCTGGAAAAAAAAGCTAAATTCCCATTTTCTATGATTCTTTAGCTTAAAAACGATTTTTAATCACAGAATGGACTATAAAAAGTAACGAAATGTATAATGTAGTTCATACAATGCGTGTTAAGTCAACCCTACACATATGTCATTCACAATTTTCGCAAAGTGCGCATGTGCGAACGTCATCATGTCAAATCTAAAATGTTCTTTGAAGTGCCGGACCTGTGGCTTGGCGACGTAACTGCAGTCAATCTTGTCAACCTTGACTCTGCTCACTGCTATTATTGTATGTACTTAGATTAAAATCTTTTTATTCTTTAAGGAAAACAATTGATCTTTATCACGGGGAATTTTATAATTTGTATCATCCATCACGTATGTTTTCAGCAGTTATGTAACGTTCTTAGGAGATGCTTAGTTATTATAATGAATGCGCATAGGTACATAGGGCTGGTAAGTGCTAAAATACAAAAGCCGGACACACACGCCTGATATTTAGCCCTAAAAGCCGGACTAATTTTTTAACTTTCGAAAGCCAGATAGATCTACGTTTTTGATGCCGAACATAAGTTACCTATTTAAAATATTATAACTGTTAACAATCAATAATTAGTCCTGTCATTTGGTATCTATGGCAGCTGCTCCGTCACTCGCGTTTGACAGCTGCAATAAGTACCTACGGCCAGCTCCGCGTATCGCATGAGATACAGACAGGCCATATAGTAATTAAAATATAGTGGGTGCGCTCAGCGGTCGCGGCAGATCTATGCCGCGGGCAGCCACCGGCAGTATTGGTACCGCACGCAGGCAAATTGGTACTGGGACATGCTCCCCCGACCCCCGCCGCCGCGACGATTGGCCTGTCGCGACCGCCGAGCGCGCTCACTAGTTTAATTCCGCTATGGACAGAGGTGTCAAACTAATGTCGGTCGTTCGACAGTTCGGTGCAGTCTCGTTAGAGTGCCAAATTCAACGAAAATGTGCTCGCAATTGCGAAGTTCGAATCCCGGAGTAGACCCCCTGGCTGTCCTGGGCTGCAATCGCGGTAAATATTCTGTGATTTGCGATGTGATATTGCGCTAATCGCGGTACTGCTCTTGACAGCCATTAGAGCCGTTTTGACAGATCGCTCAGACGTTAAGGGCTGTCAGTTACATAGAGTTTAGCGTGATGCGGAATTCAGCACAGAGGCCATGACATGAGGCGCGTTTTATTTCGTCGTTCGTCGGGGTTGGCTGTAAAAGCGCGCGAAATCGGGAGAGTGTAGACAGTGTATTATCTGTTACAAAAACACTATTAAATAATCTGTGACTATGGCAATAACGATTGAACGATTACGTGCCTGTTTCACCGTGCGTGCGATGCGAACAAACCTAACTAAAGCCGGACAGGCCGGACACGTAAATATGCAGCTGGACATGGCCCTAAAAATCCAAACATGTCCGGCTGAAGCTGGACGCCTGGCAAGTGGCAACCCTACGCGCACACAGAATGGACTATAAAAAGTAACGAAATGTATAATGTAGTTCATACAATGCGTGTTAAGTCAACCCTACACATATGTCATTCACAATTTTCGCAAAGTGCGCATGTGCGAACGTCATCATGTCAAATCTAAAATGTTCTTTGAAGTGCCGGACCTGTGGCTTGGCGACGTAACTGCAGTCAATCTTGTCAACCTTGACTCTGCTCACTGCTATTATTGTAGGTACTTAGATTAAAATCTTTTTATTCTTTAAGGAAAACAATTGATCTTTATCACGGGGAATTTTATAATTTGTATCATCCATCACGTATGTTTTCAGCAGTTATGTAATGTTCTTAGGAGATGCTTAGTTATTATAATGAATGCGCATAGGTACATAGGGTTGGTAAGTGCTAAAATACAAAAGCCGGACACACACGCCTGATATTTAGCCCTAAAAGCCGGACTAATTTTTTAACTTTCTAAAGCCAGATAGATCTACGTTTTTGATGCCGAACATAAGTTGCCTATTTAAAATATTATAACTGTTAACAATCAATAATTAGTCCTGTCATTTGGTATCTATGGCAGCTGCTCCGTCACTCGCGTTTGACAGCTGCAATAAGTACCTACGGCCAGCTCCGCGTATCGCATGAGATACAGACAGGCCATATAGTAATTAAAATATAGTGGGTGCGCTCAGCGGTCGCGGCAGATCTATGCCGGGGGCAGCCACCGGCAGTATTGGTACCGCACGCAGGCAAATTGGTACTGGGACATGCTCCCCCGACCCCCGCCGCCGCGACGATTGGCCTGTCGCGACCGCCGAGCGCGCTCACTAGTTTAATTCCGCTATGGACAGAGGTGTCAAACTAATGTCGGTCGTTCGACAGTTCGGTGCAGTCTCGTTAGAGTGCCAAATTCAACGAAAATGTGCTCGCAATTGCGAAGTTCGAATCCCGGAGTAGACCCCCTGGCTGTCCTGGGCTGCAATCGCGGTAAATATTCTGTGATTTGCGATGTGATATTGCGCTAATCGCGGTACTGCTCTTGACAGCCATTAGAGCCGTTTTGACAGATCGCTCAGACGTTAAGGGCTGTCAGTTACATAGAGTTTAGCGTGATGCGGAATTCAGCACAGAGGCCATGACGTGAGGCGCGTTTTATTTCGTCGTTCGTCGGGGTTGGCTGTAAAAGCGCGCGAAATCGGGAGAGTGTAGACAGTGTATTATCTGTTACAAAAACACTATTAAATAATCTGTGACTATGGCAATAACGATTGAACGATTACGTGCCTGTTTCACCGTGCGTGCGATGCGAACAAACCTAACTAAAGCCGGACAGGCCGGACACGTAAATATGCAGCTGGACATGGCCCTAAAAATCCAAACATGTCCGGCTGAAGCTGGACGCCTGGCAAGTGGCAACCCTACGCGCACAAGGAGCTCTAAAGTCCGCCTCGAGACGAGAACCGTCGCTCAACTCAACTGGCTCACCTTGAATCTCCACAAATGTTACACAATGCTGTGATTGTAACAGCATTTAATATTGTAGAATCTCCTCTATCGAAACGTAAACACTAGCTCATCTTCTAAACTTTAGTTCTAGGTACTTGATTTCTAAATAGACATCACAGGATTCACTGTTGTCGGATTGGTCGTCATTGAAAAAACAATCGCTGTAATCACTGCACTATTCCAGATACGTGCTTGAACAATGAATTCCCTCACAAGACCGTATAGCCACGACGACGCACGCGACGCCTTTGAGGCTGAGATTCAGAAACGTTTTTTAAGTCTTCGTCTTTTTTAAGAGTTCGAACTCCCGTATGTCAAAATCCATACATTTTTGACCGTACTTAGTCCGAACTATAACTTAAAAATCGGCTCTGAATCTCGGCCTTACATCCGGAATAAACCTTATTCGGAATTCAGTGTTGTCGCTTTCAGATACTTTTTCACTAGATATAGTGATTTTTTGATGGCATTAGATTGAATTTTTTAAAGATTTAAAATATCATATCACTCAAGCGATTTTTGACCGTAGGCGTATCGTGACGGGGCAGTTGCGACGTCGTTGCGGTATAGTTGCAAAATCGCCTACAACCAAAAATAGCTTGTGTGATAATGGTTCATGCCATTTTTTATGCAGATTATGTCTAATGTCAAAAAAACTATCGATGGTCTTTTGATATAGTTGCATAATATTGAAATACAATTTACAAATGACATTTTTATTTTAGGCATTTTTTAAACAGCACTCTAGTATTTTTTGCAACCATAGTTGACAATTACTGTTGACAACACTGAATTCCGAATCAGGTTTATTCCGCGGACCAGACTTGGTTGTTAAGAATATTCAAGATGGTAATTGTATATTTTTTTTACATGGGTCGTAATCGTAATATTATTATTCACATACTGTTGAATTTTTTACCGGACTTCTCTCGTGACATCCCATCGCAATGATATACTATTGTTGTTATTAGTATGCCATTAATTGCCTCGATATACCGGTATACCGTCATGTCCGTCATCGGATCTGAAATGCGCGGACTTCATATCAATAATTAACGTTCTTCTTTACCCTACTTTATCTAAAAGGATTTGTTGTTTAAAAGATCCGGTTCGAGGTTAAACTTTGTGAATAATCTGGTACAGTGTAACGGACTTAGAAGGTTATTTCAATTGGCATTGTATTCAGGTTACGCGTAGGACCTTCCTCAACAAACTGCAGTAACATTAGTCTTCATTTCTTGCCTCGCATTCCTGTTAGTAATATTTTCTAGTTAACCTAAAACGTCTAGTAATAATACTAGGTTTATTCTGGTTTATTTTGCAATTTTTACTACCTACGTTGTGAAACTTTGAAGGTAATCGAGTAACCACGTGATAGATCATAAACCTTATAAGGTTCCCGGTACTTAAGCAAATAGAGCACGTAATAGTAATATAGTCTAAGAGTTACACGGTTTATATGTAATTTGTAATCCCATCTAAGTGGTTGTTTTGCTATTCGGATGTTAAGATCATTCAGATAAGAAAGGGTACACCTAACACTACTAAAATAAGACGATGTTAAGTAAATTGATTAACTGGAGAAACATCAGGATTCAGGGTCTCCAAAATTACAAAAGCGGTAAGATAAAAAAAAAAGGTTCACGATACACTTTATTTTAAATTATACTAACAAACTTTACTTGAGGTGGTTTCAGTCCATACAAAAGCTTGACGCACAATAGGTACGCGTAGACGGCATTAATACAGGGTGTCACAAAACACCCTAGTACTTAATACTTAAGGGGGTGCTTCAGACCATCAAACTGAACAACTTTCACTATGGAGCCGACGTCGAGAAAAAATAAAAAAAATCTGCTGTTCCATACATTTTAGTCGAGTCAGTACTGCAGTTTTGTATGGGACAGCAGATTTTTTTTATTTTTTCTCGATGTCGGCCGCAGAGTGAAAATTGTTCAGTTTGATGGTCTGAAGCACTCCCTTAAGTATTACTAGGGTGTTTTGTTACACCCTGTATAAGTAACTTTGAGTATATATGGAAAAATAGTTTAGAAAGTCTAGATGTCGCGTCACAAATAACATTTGCAATTTATAATATAATTACGAAGATATAAAGCTTTTAAAATTTTGTATGAACATGTTATTTTTGACGTGACATCTAGATTTTCTAATCTATTTTTCCATATACTCAAAGGTACTTATATTAATGTCGTCTACGCGTATTGTGCTTCAAAGTTTTGTATAAAATTGACCCCTCTGCAATCACCTTAAATACAAAAATAATCATCAATTTTTTTTTTCGAGTTAATCACGAACATGGTACCTACATTTATAAAGTTTTTTATAAGTTTGTTAAAGACGCCAGAATTTTTTTTAATATTCGCATGAATACCTACATTTACGAGGATATTTATAAAGGTAGAGTTAGAGAGACCTTCTAGAAACACTTAAATCACAGTAAAATTACAGCGTAAGTATTATATGTTACCATGCGTCCGTGGTGTGCGTGTTGCAATACTTGCAATAGCAACATTAGAGCGGCTGTACTAGAGTCAAAGGTCACTGGCGGAATCATCAAGAGGGTCTTATAACTACCTACCTCTACCTATTGCGATTATACATAGTATGGCGAAAGTAACCGGCAGTCGGCCGTTGAACCCAGGTCAGATGCATCTCTTCGGCGACACGGATGAAAATCATGTGCGTTTCGAATGTAACACTTGCTCGTTAGTTAAAATGTTAACTGTCACTTGCATATAGGTAGGTTAGGTTTATTGGCGACAGATGTTTGAAGAGAAATCAACTGGTTGGAAAGGATTTGGTAACGTAAAACATTGACTTCCGTCCGGCATGTGATGATGATTGATGTTTACAAATATTCATTTATAAGTAGCAATAATTTTTGACAATTATACAGGGTTAATTTTATATCACTGCGGATAACTTCAGCATATATTCTACTCATCAAACTGTACAACTTTCACTATGGGGCCACCTTTGAAATCGCGAAAAAAAACAGCTGTCCCATACAAAACTGCAGTACCGGCTCGACTCAAATGTATAGACAGCTGTTTTTTTTTTTCGCGTCTTCGAAGTTGGCTCCATAGTGAAAGTTGTTCAGTTTGATGAGTAGAAGCTATCCGCATGCTGAAGTTATCCGCAGTGATATAAAATTAACCCTGTATATTAATTTTTACATTTATTTAACAGCATAATTGTTTGTGTATGTACAGGGTGTAACAAAACACCCTAGTAATACTTAAGGGGATGCTTCAGCCCATGAAACTGAACAACTTTCATTATGAAGCCAACATCGAAATCGCGAAAAAAAAACCGCTCTTTCATACAAAACTGCAGTACCGTCTCGACTCAAATGTATGGGATGGCGGATATTTTTTATTTTTTCTCGATATTGGCTCCATAGTGAAAGTTGTTCAGATTGATGGTATGAAGCACCCCCTTAAGGCTACTCCTCCCATCTGCAAGGCTCTCTTTCTTACAAGCAAACTTTTGCAATTAGCCATCCCGCTTCAATTGCGCGGCTCCGGTCAGAATTTTCAGTTTTCTTTGAAAACCTGTATGATGTTTTATGAATTTTCAAAAAATAAGAAAACCACATCATTTTATATTGTATTGTGAAGAATATTGTAAATTTTCATATTCTTCTGATCAACAATGTAAGAGTATAACGGTTACAACTGGAAAAAAAGAGGTGACTTTGGAGTCGTTTTTCTTCAGTTTTATTAATTAAAATAGATTTCGAGAAAAACCACATCACTTCTCATATCCTGTAGATTGTTCAGTTTTGTTTTCTGCTTAAAAAGTGCCATAGTTAATGTATAAAATGGTTACAAAGTTACTCAAAACCGGGCGGACGCCCCTTAAGTATTACTAGGGTGTTTTGTTACATGTATGAATATATGTATATTTGTGTGTATGTATGTATTTATTATGTTTACTCTATATATGTAGACAGGTACATAGGTACCTAATAGTGCACCGCGCCGTAGCATTTGTCTCTGTTAATAGTTCTTCCCTCCAATGGTTGTCTGGAAGAAATCGCTTCTAGTGATAAGACCGACCTTTGTACCCTTCTCATTCTTGTTACAAATTGTATTTGTTTATTCTTGGTGTGCAAATAAAGAATGTCTATCTTATCTTATCTACATCATGATTTACTAAGTATATTCTATACTAGCTTTTCCTGCGCGTCTTTGTCCGCGTAGAATGAGCAAGCAATTTAGGCGAAGGATGCGGGTAGACGGATTGTTTCTCGCTCTCTTAAAACTCTTCCTGCAGTTCTTCAGTCATGTCGTACACCTAGTCACCTAGCCTGGCCTGGGGGACACACCTAGTGTACCTGGTGTACGCACGCCAAGATCTACCCTTTTCCGATGGAGGAATATTCCACCTTAGTTTACACCGTGAACGTGATCAAAGAAGTTGTGACACTGTCGACATATCGGCAGCTCAAAGAATTGTAAACCCGGTATTTATACCGGGTAAAAATAAAATATTTCGATGGTTTTTTTAAAAACCATCGAAATATTTTATTTATATCCAAAAGTTTCCATATACAGTCGAGTTAAGGCTTGGCGTAATGAGTCGTTCTAAAAACTTGTTTAATAGACAAATTTAGATGATGGAATCACTTTACTAGTAAAAATTTTCATAATAAAGCATGCTGAGATAAGACCGGTTACACTTCGTTAGAATTTTCATGATCTGGAGTGCGATTTTTGAAACTCATTCTTTGAACTCAGCAGTTGAAAATGTCAATATTACTACGGAGACGTGCATCTTTTTCATAGATTTATATATTACTAGCGTAAGGATAGGCCCGTCAGAATATTTTACAAAAACCTTCTTCATAGAAATAAAAATTTGCGCCATCTGCCATACATAACTCGTATACGAACTATATCGTGTCATATATTTGTAGTGCTCTAAATTGTCATTTTTCCTTGCATTTTAGAGCCAACGAACTGGGGACAATAGTCAAGCTCATAGGCCATGTCCTTACGCTAGTAATATATATGTCTTTGATCGTTTTACTGCTGATTTGAAATGTCAAATCAGCAAACTCCACAAAAAATCGCACCAAAAATCGCACTCCTGGAGTATGATTTTTTAATGAAAAAATCATACTCCAGGAGTGCGATTTTTGAAAGTCAAATCAGCAGTAGAAAGATGCGTATCTCCATAGTAATTTTGACATTTTCAACTGCTGAACTCAGCGAATGAGATTCAAAAATTGCACTCCTGATCTTCAGTATCAAGGACTTTTTTGGATTGAATGGGACCCACTTTGGCCCAGACACGATATCCAAGGCCAGAGATAAAAATGTCGTATTTTTCTGACTCTACATAGAAAGAGCACAATTTTACCGTCACACTCTTACCTTGGTCTCCATGTACGGATTAATATTGTTTTTCAATTTCAAAAAGACTAAACTTTCTTTTTTTCTCCGTGGTTCATTGTTCGTAGCATACATTTCTCATACTTTGTTATTGTCATGCTAAATAGCTGGCTATCCGATGTGTCTTTCTGTTATTGTAGAAAGATTTAAAATTTTAAACTGTACCGACATTAAGTGCTCACCTACTTAGTTTACTTATAATGTAAATTAGTTTCTTTAAATATTAATAAAGGATAAACCAAAAACGACTTAAATAAGATGGCGTACATTATGATGGCATCTTATTTTGCGCATTTAACGTCAATTTGACAGCACTAAAGTCAGCTGTTGGTTTTCTGTCTCTTTTCTTAATCTTATTTTAGAAAGTGACAGGAATACATTTAGTTTAGTTTAGTCGTGGTACACTCCGAATCGAGGCCATTGAGTACCTACCAAAGATATTTTAAACAATAGAACACTTAAAACTTGATGGATATGTAGCGATGTATAACGACGTCGCACTATGAATCAAAAGGCTGATTTAGCAAGACAAAAAGGGTTACTGCAACTCTATAATAATACGAGCTTTTACCCGCGACTTCGTCCACATAAATTATATACCAGATTTTAAGTCAGATGATAAGCTATCAAACAAAAAAAGTTTCATCAAAATCGGTTCAGTAGTTTTTGCGTGATACTCGAACAAACAAACACCCAAACAAACAAACAAACAAACGAACAAACAAACAAACAAACAGCCAGACAATAAATCCAAAAATTGGTGATTTGGAATCAGGGACATCTAAAAACCATATCGTAATCTTTTTTTTGGAAATATCTTCAATGTACAGACACACTTCTGTTACAGTTTTATAATAGTTTAGATTAGACTAGCAAAAGCGATAGCAGATACTCCAGAGGTCACTATTCCGGTAGTCATTTTGTGCAAGTTCCTTCCAATAAATTCATATTTAATTTTAAAGTGTCATTACCACATTAATTATTATTTATAATTATTATTATTTATTAGTGACATTCATAATAAAATCACTCACTTTTCTGCACTTGATGTGTCGATATTTCCATTCAAATTAGTTGATATATTTAGTGATGTTTCGTGAAGTTGACGATAAGTACTACTATTTTTATTTATTCATGTTGCAAATACCTTTACGGTTGCTAAAAAAATTGCAGTCTGATGTGATGGATACAAAATTTTTATGCGAACTTTATGTTTCTTGGACCAGAAACTACATGTAGGTACCATCTTGTACCATGGCTGCAACTTTTTTATGTAGTAGTCTCATTTATACAACGTGTTAATGAATTAACGCAAAACTAGAAAGTAGTTTGTTCAGAATCGAGAGCAGAGTCGAATTATCATGGTTTCAACATAGGTAATTTTTTTCAAAATATTAAATTATTTGTTTGCAAAATTTAAAATTTTCTGAACCCGATGTCAACCCACCCCACGGGCACACTCACCCTACTTACTACCAAAAAAAGATTATAAAAATGTATCCATGAGTACGTTAGCGCTTTCTTTCAGTGCTGAAATGATAACAAATCATTTTAACCTCAAAACTAAAATGCGAATAACTTAAAATTTGAACTATCAAAATAATGACATTATTGATCTTATCTAATTATTTTGTTATAAATCAGTTGGGGTGTATGAGGTTTTGCGCTAATTCATTAACACGTTGTATAGTATTGCTCAAAGTAAATTAGAAAGTGCGGACTGGTGCGGAACCCTACCAAAATTTTAAGTTAAGCTTATGCTAAGATTATTTTTATTACCCTAAATATTATTAAAATATATGAACATAGATATATGAAAATGAATATAGCCCAAATTTAAAAAGAAATTGGCTGAAAAGTGGACTGGATGTGGCAATACACGGGACCGTTTTAAAATTTATATTGACATGTTATAAATACACCAATGTCATAAAATCTAAATTACGAATAAAATGATAATAATAAATGAAAAAATCAATATCAATATATAATATAATGTTATAAACCAATTTACATGGACCTCAACACACGTACTAAATCTTCATAAACGGAGGTCATTTTATATTGGTTTTTGTATTATGGCGTAAATAAGACTCATAATTTTATCGTAACTATATATTTTGACAAAACATGAATTGATGTTGTGTTTAGAACAAATTAAAAGTGTCAAATAATACTGTCTAGCTAAAAGTGCGTTTTAAACCTTATTGCGTCGTATTAGAAGTAGAATCATAGTGTAATGCAAATAAATAATACTCAACTCATAATATTTTTGGCAACCGACAAGCTGGAATGTAAACATTTGAGAAGCATGAAGTCCTTGAATCACCTGCCGTGCCGAATTTAATGAAAATTAACACGTAACTTGGCCTGGTAGGCGTTACGAAGATAACCTCATAGCCTGCTTATCCATGACCAGTTGACTACTTTGAATAGATTCATTTGTTTTATTGATTTCACCCTAATTAATATTATTATTATTTGTGGCTGGGCTATTGCAAGCAAGGGTCGTTATGTAACACTGCGACCATCGCTGATCTTTCGTGTTCGCCCCAAGCTCACCCATATTTTACGCATACCTTCGAACTTATGGTATTTTCTTTTCATTCTCGGGAATGCAGGTTTCCTCACGATGTTTTCCTTCACCGCCGAGCTAGTAAATGATAAATACAACCGTACGTAAATTCCGAAGAACTTTGTGGTTGAGGCCAGGAATCGAACCGCGTCCTCATGATTGAGGCGCTAGCTCTCTTCCGTATGGGCTATCATCACTCTTACCCTAAAGTTCTTTCCCAAAAGCTGTTAGAAGTATTAACGAAATTCCCTAGGAAATAACAATGTAACTTTTTTTTTGAAGTGAAAGTTCTTTAGCGGCGCGGCGATGTGCACTTTTTGGAATGGGTAAAAAATTTTAAACTCGCGTCAGGACCGTGACGTCACCCTGATCCTGATCGAAAATTGGTCAGACATATCCCCCTCTCTTTCTACCGCGCGTAGAAAATGTATGCCTGTTCCTGCTGTTTCGTTTAAGCGGCTTAAATTGTCATGTTTGTGTACGATAGCGCAATAAATGAATATTGTATTTTACCACATAAATGATAGTACTTTTATACTGATAATTAAAGCAATTCGTGCGAAATTATTATCTAGCCTTTCCAAAATATCAAAAATGCACAACGTTAATGTTCAAGTTTTCACTTCTGCCGGCACTCCCGGAGTGCAATCCGTTGTTTTTTAAATATAGACCGGGGAAAATAGCTATCTAGCACATGTGAAATAACGCTCACAGGCACATACATTTTAACGATCCCAAGTAAGCGTTAGGCTTTTTGTTATGGGAACCATACAACAACGGCAGAAACATATAACATCCATGACCGAACCGGGATTCGAACCCAGGACCCTGGGCTGCAATCGCGGTAAATATTCTGTGATTGAACCGTTATTGGACTACGTACTAACCATAACTTTTGATACATTTGGTATTGCGCTAATCGCGGTACTGCTCTTGACAGCCGTTAGAGCCGTTTTGACAGATCGCTCAGAAGTGCGTTTTTTGACAATCATACGAGCGACTTGGCGGTAGAAAGATGCATAATCTCCATAGTAATTTTGACATTTTCTACTGCCAAGTCGCTCGTATGATTTTCAAAAATCGCACTTCTGACGTGAAGGTCTCTCAGTTACATAGAGTTTAGCGTGATGCGGAATTCAGCACAGTTGAATATAAATTGGATTGCAATGTGATTAGAACTGTAATTGGATAAGAAATAGAACTTCGATGTTTTAACTTAGCGCAATCGGGCTCCTGGTTTCGCAGTCCGACATGGCAACCACTACATCAACAGGGCCGTCAATTTTTTGGTATTTTAAAGATTAAATGCAATAAAAATACTTTGAAATAAGATACAATGTTATTTCTCCTACAGAGTATCGATAGAACGTAGTATGGTATGTTGATACAAGGTTTGCGCAGTAACGTCACCTGTATCAAATCCATGAAAAACAACTGACTGTAACAGTACTGACTGGTTCTAAGAATTGTGTTAGTTCCATCCTACTTCCTACTTAATATTATAAACGCGAAAGTTTGTAAGTATGGATGGATGGATGGATGTTTGTTCCGCTTTCACGCAAAAACTGCTGAACGGATTTTGATGAAATTTGGCATACAGATAGACCATGGCCTGGATTAACACTACAGTACAGTACTTTTTATCCGGGTAACGCAGACGAAGTCGCGGGCAACAGCTAGTTTATTATACAGACAATAGGTTGCTTGAACTGCCTTAAAAATAAAGGGCATCCGCCCGGTTTTGATTTGTAACAATTATACATTAACTATGGCACTTTTTAAGCAGAAAACAAAACTGAACAACCGACAGGATGTGAGAAGTGATGTGGTTTTTCTCGAAATCTATTTTAATTCATGAAACTGAAGAAAAACGAATTCAAAGTCACCCCTTTTTTCTCCAGTTGTAACCGTTTTACTCTTACAATACAATACGGAATGATGTGGATTTCTTAATTTTAGAAAATTCATAAAAAATCATATTGGTTTAAAATAAAAACGGAAAATTGTGACCGGAGCCACGCAATTGAAGCGGGATGGCTAATTGCAAAAGTTTGCTTGTAAGAAAGAGAGCCTTGCATTAGGGAGGAATGACCTATAGTAAACTCTATGTATGCTGATTCAACCGTAAACTACAAAGATACGATCAATGATTTGAAAGAACAAAGTTACAGGAGTGCGATTTTTGAATCTCATTCGCTGAGTTCAGCAGTTGAAAATTTCAAAATTACCGTGGAGATATGCATCTTTTTACTGCTGATTTGACTTTCAAAAATCGCTTCAGGAGTGCGATTTTCGAAAGTCAAATCAGCAGTAGAGAGATGCGTATCTTCATAGTAATTTTGACATTTTCAACTGCTGAACTCAGCGAATGAGATTCAAAAATCGCACTCCAGGATACTACAATCAAATCTGTTCGTTGAAATCAGTAATCAATTCTTATCTGTGGTCAAAAATAATTTAGATTTATTTAAAAAAAAAACAGTGATTCATTATCTGGTGGCTTATAAATATGGGCATTAGTTGGGAGCGGAAGCCGGCGATTTTCCGCGCACGCGCGCTGCAATGATCTTCCCTCGCATCCGTCCAGCGCCCACACGTGTAGTCAGCGCCTAATTATTGGCTTCAGCTTCAGACCCACGTTAATTCTTCACGGTCTACTGGCTCCAACAGCGCTTGTCATTAGATTCATGAGAATATTCTAACGAGTTATCGCTTCGCTTGCAGCTATTACTGTTTTGTAAATGATACAGCTAACTAATGAAACTCATCGCACTAATTTTATGAGCGTCACTTTTATTAGGGTTCCGTACCCAAAGGGTGAAAACGGGACCTTTTTCATTACTAAGCCTACGACCATCCGTCCATCCGTCTATCCTATTTAGGGCTGTAACTTTTGAACCCCAATAGCTAGATAGTTGAAAGGGGTACGAACATTTTTATATGGAGCCTGGGATGGATACCTAAACTTTTATTTTATTTTTTTTCTAATTTTTATAATTTCGTGCGGCCAACCTTAAGACTTTGCATATCGATAGAACACGTCATTACAAACATACTTTCTTATTTGGCAAAATCTCCTAGCCTGCTGTTTTAAGCGAGATATTTGATTTAAAAGTTTTAATTTTTCAAGACTCCTTGGGGCTATATTTCTCATCTGTTCGAGATGAGACATGGTGTTTGCATAGTAGAGGTGTAAATCTGTTCGGGGTTGGAACATATCTGTTATAACCTCCTCCTTTTTTGAAGTCGGTTAAAAACCGGCCCAGTCTCTTGCTATAGGTCCCGGAGAAAATTTTTTTTTTGTAAGTGGTACGGATACGGACCCTCGATGCGCGAGTAGCCCGACTCGCACTTGACCGGTTTTTATTTTAACAAATCTTTCTGACCATATCGAAAGGAATTGTGATCGTGTATTTATGTATCATATCATCTCATATTTGAAACAGATGCAGTTCGCGATGTTTTCTGACGTGCGGACACAATACCCTACCGTTACTGTTTTGATCGTTTATCTGAGGGGTATTGTTCCACGGCTCTTTCACTTGGTTCAATCACCGCATTCATGCACACAGATTGGGAGGCTCGTCACGTCATCACACACAGAGGACATTGACCATTCCATTGGTTAATGTTTTACATAACCAAACGACAATAAAATTGTACAGAATACATTCCTCAATATTACACGTCAAAAACTTTTGGGTATGGTAAAAAAACCCCCAAGAAAAGACACAGGGATTATAGGGTATTTTGTTCTCGCGTCAAATTTTCAGGGGTGCCTCAAATTATTCGTAACTTGGACATGATTTCTTCGTCATTGTGTAATCATTGTAAAAAAAAAGAAAAAAAAAAGAAGATTCATCATCATAGCCTATTATAAGTCTGTAGCCTACCATCCCCGGGGGGGAGAGCGTGTGGGCGTCTGTACCCAATGCGGATTGGTAGACTTCACATACGCACCAGAATTTCTTCAGCCTATGCCAGCACTGGTAGCATGCACACCCGCGATAGCCGTGATATGGCTTTATCACGTCTTTTATCTCGTTCGTTCGCGCGCAAAAGAACGAGATAAAAGACGTGATAAAGCCGTATCACGGCTATCGCGGGTGTGCATGCTACCAGTGCTGGTTTCCTCACAACGTTTCCCTTCATCGTGTGAGAGCAGTCGGCATTACGTATGAGTTAGAAAAACGCACAGGATCGACTGTTAATCATTTCCCTACGTGTACCTATAATATAATAAAAAGATTTCTCCCGTCACAAAGTGTCTAGCTAAATGATTGCTTTCTATCTTTGTAAGAGGTGTAATTTCCTTGTTATCACGCAACGTAAAGCGGCTGTAAACGTTTCGTAAATCCAGTAAAAGTGTCGTGGGTGTAGCTGTACTGTGGTCTATACCTGTGGCTGTAGGTACACAATGCGACAATAGTACGACGTAATCGCTGTTTTCTATCAGTCGCGGTCTCAAACACTTCGCGCTTGGCTGCCCTCCGATACCTGACTCCGTCGAACGTTTTCACACTGCACTCTTGTACTGCAATATAATCTCTTTAGATTTCGTTATGACATGATTGGCTGTATACCGAATATGAGACAGCATTCATTTTGCAATTCTTCATGTTAGGCAAGTTCAAGCTTCTTGATGTTACGAGAGGAAAAGTTTGTACATTCTATCCAAAGATTTTTTTTGGTCTATTTCTTTTGCTTGTGTTTTCGCATCTGTCAATCCCATCTTTACCATAAGCCGTTTGTATTTCACTGAACTCAATCTTATACATGCAATTCATACGGCGTTTTAACAATAGCCATGGAAGTCTTCATTCAAAAAATGTACAGACTTATGAATAACATTTATCTTATTTTTGACGACTGAAACATCGTCGATTCCATTGAATTTGTAGAATTCCCCTTAATTACATTTGAAATTACAATTTTATTTGGACCAAAACCTTTCAGTCCATAAAATTACATAAGTAACTGATATTTTATTTACTTAATAATTACAGCAGTTGTGGTTTATTTGAAATTTCTTCATTATAATGATGGTGTGATGCAGGTCCTGCAGTATGGAACGTATATAGGCTGACGATGATCGTGTGACTGTGTAGAATGTTTTTTTTAATAAATAAATAATTATTCCATTCTATTAAGTTTGTCAGTGCCTGTAATAAACGAGAGCGAATGAATTTGGAATTTTACGCAAGAGCCAAAAGTTTATTAAATGTTTCGAAGTAACAAGATTTCTATCCATTATACTCTACGATGTTTGTCCCCGAACATCTTAGCCTCGAGCATCGTTAGATAAATCTTCATATATTTACGTTACGGTACCTTATTGTTTTCCTTTCAAGAAGAATCTGGTTTGTCTGTTCATGAGGTCAACAAGTGGGAAGTACCTCCAATGAAGGTTTGACTTTGCAGTGCAAAATAATAATTATGACTAAATTAGGTATTGCAATTTCAATCGGTTTTTTATGCTTTCACCTCTTTCTAAAGTCTTTCTTCACATGTTGAGAATATTGTTCGGGAAACTAGAAACTTTAGTAGGTAAACGTGTTGGTAAAATGTTTTGTTAGTCAAAATCGACGTATAACATCAGAAATACGTATTCAGATGGAGTTGAAAGTTTATGATGTGGACCTTTCAATAACCATTAGGTATATAAAATGACCTGCGTAATGTAAAAAATGTTGCTGTGTTCTGTGTACTTTCGGTTTCAAAATTAAGAATTCTTCATTCCCTCAATCCCTCCCAAATTCCCTCAGAATTTATCAGATCATTTTATTGGGTGTGGACACCGAACAAGGGGTAGAAATGGCAAATTATTCATCAAAAATTACTGTATTACTCGTAGAGATATAAAAAAATCTAAATTACCTACCAGCATTTTGGCTAAAAGGTTGGTGATTACATTTGGAAGTCACCTCTGTAAAATCTCACGGTTCACATCTACAACAAAACAATAGGTAGGTACATAATAATAGCGACGCCGGCGCCGGTCGGTGGCGACGTCAACGACGAACTTCTCGTCTAACCTTGCACTTTTCCTATAAATGTTTGTTTAAAACACTTGTCAGCCGCAAATACTGCGGCTATATAATATAGTGAGAATACGACAATTGACACGAACAATGATGATCCTTAATGTCTGTGTAGATGGATGCATACCTACATAATACATAGAAGAATCTACGCGTTACGTAAGAGACCGTAGCTGGCTACATGCAAAGGCATCCGCCATTTTGTGATGAGCACTTTGATGGTTTTTGCGCTAAAAGTGAGCGGCGATGTTGGCAATGTTTTTGCTTCGTAATTTGTCGCACAAATAACAACCTTTTGTGAGGTTTAAAATCGCGTTGAATGAGCAATCCACGAAAAGCGATTAAGCGGAAAATTACGTTTGAACTTTAGCGACTCGACTCAATTACCATTTTTCGGTGTATACACAAGGGAGGAGAAATGCCTTAAAATTTTCAAGCTTTCCTTTATTAGATTTAGTTTATCCTTAGATAATAAATTGCTTTTCGTTGTTCCAACGTGTTTGCTTGTTTAACATAAACAAGCTGCATTACAAATAAGGCTCTACCATAGGATAACAAATTATTCTTATGACTATACTTATACAGGGTGAAATTGATATCATTAGCATCCTTTTAAACTAAGAGTCTACCCATCAAACTGAACAACTTTTACTATGGGAGCAAACAGATCGGAGAAAAAAAAATCTGCTGTTGCATACATTTGAGTCGAGTAGGCATTGCAGTTTAGTATGGGACAGCTGATTTTTTAGTTGCTACGATCGGTTTGCTCCCATAGTAAAAGTTGTTCAGTTTGATGGGTAGACTCTTAGTTTAAAAGGATGCCAATGATATCAATAATTTCACCCTGTAGTTACCGCCAAAGAGGTGTGGATAATATTTGAGAATAAAATGTAGCTTACGTTATGTTTCTTATTATTTCTAGGATGAGCCCTTACCGAATGCTCACGCGCTGCATGGTCTACCGCCACCAGCAGCGGCGTCATCGTCGCCTGCGCCAGTTACCAGCCAGCCCCCAGTGCCCGCCAGCCAGGTCAAAGACGACGCCCTCCACCATGCTGAATCTAAGATAGATGAGGAGAAACTACAGGTTTGTTGAATGCCATTTGTTATGCTATTGTTTGTAATTGTTACATTTAGCATAGAAGTGACGATGACGTAGCGAATTACCATGGTCTATAGATTTACGATGTACGATAATATCGTTGTCAATTTCATTAAGAAATCAACGACAACCGCAGCGCATTTAAATAATTAATGTTCTGTGAAGGATAACAACTATCCCAACAATATATGTCGACATTATCTCTACATTATACGTGTGTAAGTTATTGCGAATGCCAATAATAAAGATGAGACCTAGCTAGATAGATTTTATTATCCAAAAAACTCCATGTAACCCTATTAAACTTTAGTATAACAATTTATTTTGCGGTAAACTATCAAGGCGCCCGACTTTCAGTTTACAAACTTTTATAAATATCAACTTTACTCTTTAAGGGGCGTCCGCCCGGTTTTGAGTAACTTTGTAACCATTGTATACATTAACTATGGCACTTTTTAAACTGAAAACGAAACTGAACAATCTACAGGATATGAGAAGTGATGTGGTTTTTCTCGAAATCTATTTTAATCAATATAAACAAAATTTTAACAAAAAATTAAAACCGCCTTCAAAAAAACTAAAAAGTGAAAAAATAATATTGCAGCCTATGACTTTTTCGTTCGCATCATAAGAACATTAATTTGTTTTATTGAAGTCGCTGTCAAGCCGGTACGTTTCGTGACATGGCTTGCATTTTTTGGCTTGGCTTGACACCGACTTCTATAAAACAAATTAATGTTCTTATGATGCGAACGAAAAAGTCATAGGCTGCAATATTATTTTTTCACTTTTTAGTTTTTTTGAAGGCGGTTTTAATTTTTTGTTAAAATTTTGTTTATTTCACAATTTTCAGTGGTGAATTCATTAGTTCGATTTAATAGGAGTGCTTTAAATTAAAAAACGCACTAGTCGGCAGTACAATTTTCGAAGGTTCCCCTCGATTTCTCTGAGATGCCATCATCAGATCCTGGTTTCCGTATCATGGTACCACCCTCGGGACATCTCCTTTCCAACAAAAAAAGAATCATCAAAATCGGTTCATAAACGACGAAGTTATCCGCGAACACACATAAAAAAAAATATATACGGTCGAACTGAGAAACCTCCTCCTTTTTTGAAGTCGGTTAAAAACAGAAGGAAAACGAATCCAAAGTCACCCCTTTTTTTCCAGTTGTAACCGTTTTACTCTTACATTGTTGATCAGAAGAATATGAAAATTTACAATATTCTTCACAATACAATATAATGGTGTGGTTTTCTTATTTTTTGAAAATTCATAAAAAATCATATATGTTTTCATGCATGCATGCTACCAGTGCTGGTTTCCTCACAACGTTTCCCTTCATCGTGTGAGAGCAGTCGGCATTACGTATGAGTTAGAAAAACGCACAGGATCGACTGTTAATCATTTCCCTACGTGTACCTATAATATAATAAAAAGAAAACGGAAAATTCTGACCGAAGCCACGCAATTGAAGCGGGATGGCTAATTGCAAAAGTTTGCTTGTAAGAAAGAGAGCCTTGCACTAGGGAGGGAGAGCCTTAAGGACAATTAAAACAAGTTTCGTATTTACATAACATTTGCAGTATCTGTTACAAAAAAGCGTTGGGATTACCGTCGAGTATTGTGCAACGTGTCGCAGTAGATTTAAAATGCGATGAAGCGCGATTGGTGCAAGATGTGACGTCACAAGCTTTCACTTGCATGCTGTCTGTGGCTAGGCTATACCGTACCGGTACACAGTGGCGCCACCAAGTCCGTTGCACTTTGGGAAAGCTGATTATGTTACTTATTTTTATTATTATTACCTGCATCAATAATGTTTTATATACTTAGTGATTTATTACTTCGATAATAACGTATGTGTAGTATTTGTCATGAGTTAGGTAACTAATGTAAACGTAGAGTGCATTCATTTTCTTGATTTATGTCGTGTTATGTGAAGTCATGATTACATAGGTATTATTATCTATCTATTAGTGTTCTATGATTACAGTTAATTCGTTCTGTATGTACAGGATGTACTTACTTAACTAGTAGATACAATTCTATAGGTAAAATAACTAGTATCTAGATCTACCTAAGTAGATGATGACGTGTTTGTACACTATAGAATACTGTAATTATTTTTAATTTAGAATAATTGTTTTCGGTTTTTGTAATCCAATAATAAACAAACGATACGATACGATACGATAAACTCACGATCGTAAATCCCTTTCGAAGTGATCAGAATAAATATGTTGTTAAAAAGGAAAGTTGCGAGTTCTCAATCGTCGAGGTTCAGGATAGAGCGAAGAGGAGGAAAGACAATGGAAGCTGACCCTGCTACCCAGCAGGACACTAAATAGGAAGATGATGATGATGACAGTAAAACTGAAATACTTGACTTACCTTATAGTCAGCCTACATACGTTCCACTGCAGGGCATAGGCCTCAGGGAGGGTGTACGGGCATTAGTCCACCACGCATGCCCAATGCAGATTGATAGACTTCACACACGCATCAGAATTTATTTTACAGTATAAGCAGGTTTCCTCAAGATGTTTTCCTTTACCGTTAAACAAAGCTTAAAAGGCTTTAGTATGGCAATTAAAAACAAATGTCCAAAATACGAACTAATAAACGAACCTCTGATTAGGCATGTAGCCAAACCGCACACAACAATAACGAAACATAAAAACAGATAAAAACATAGTTATCCTAGGTACTTACTTTATGTAGGTACCTAGTTCGTGCATGTGGCACGTATTAAAGTAGATAATAAAGGGTTATCTATATTTTAAATCTGTGGAAACTACCTGCGGTTTTCCTCATGCATTTTACATGATGCAGACACCTAACTACATCCTAGTTACTTAGTTTATTTATTAATACAATCAACAGGTTGGTGTTATGGTTGGTTAGTGACTGTTAGCTTATACATTATTCACACGCATATATTTTTATATGTAGGTATATAAAATCGTCGGTGCGTCTGTTAGTACCAAATCGTACCTATAACTTCCACATAGTATATGGTCTTTCTTAATATGACGGTTTTTAAGGGGACGATCAGACCATCAAACTGAACATCTTTCTCGATGGGTTTAACAACAAAATCATATTACAATACAGGGTGTAACAAAACACCCTAGTAATACTTAAGGGGGTGCTTCAGACCATCAAACTGAACAACTTTCACTATGGGGCCAACATCGAGAAAAAAAAAACTGCTGTCCCATACAAAACTGCAGCTTACCGACTCGACTAAAATGTATGGGACAGCTGATTTTTTATTTTTTCTCGATGTTGGCCCCATAGTGAAAGTTGTTCAGTTTCATGGTCTGAAGCACCCCCTTAAGTATTACAAGGGTGTTTTGTTACACCCTGTATAAACTCACAACCTTTTTACCTTTTGAGGTGGATAGAATCTTTGCCGACATTGTAGAAGGTGCAAGTTTATTGTAAGCAAGGTTCACTTTTAGCCTATTTAGGTTTCAGAATGAAATGATGTGTCAAGTGGTGATAGTTGGCTAGCCTTTCAGCTACAAAGCACTTCAAAAGAGACACTATCCCTTAGTCGCCTCCGCCTATGCTCGAGGTTGGAAGTGATGCCATAGCGCCGCGCCGCCCCGGAGCCGCGCCGGGAGGGGGGGGCTGCTACTGGTGCGCTCAGCACTGGAAACAGGCAACAACGCACATCTAGCGGAGAACTTCTTCTTCTTCTTATCGTGTGGGCAGAGCCCTGGTGTCAGAGTTTTTTCAGACCGCCTTACGGCCTCTGACTTGGTTTTTATGTAACGACTACTACCACCAGAGATAGTAGCCGGGATCAACGGCTTAACGTGCCATCCGAAACACGGAATCATCTTTCTTTTCAGACAATCAGGTGATTCAGCCTGCAATGTCCTAATCAACATATCACTAGGTGTCCCCCGTGGGAATCGAACCCACGACCTCCGTGTCGAGACCCCAATGCTCTTAATCATTAGACCACGGACGCAGAGAACTGCTCGAACAGTTTTCATTAATCAATAGATAATGAACTTAATGAAAGTTGAAATAGTTATGAAAACGCGAACACACTTCATAGGGATATATTTTCAACTCTGAATCATTATTAATTGGTTACCTAATGAAAATTGTTCGGCAAGTTCTCAGCTACATGCACTCTGACCCTTAGCCGCTCAGTAGATGTTGTCGCCTTGTGGTTCCTTTCCTTGCGCGCAACTGTCTTGGGGGGCCCATTAAATGTGTAGGCGAGTCACTGTCTGCCATTTTTGACAAGCCAGAGACATTCGTTACTACAGGCGTCCTGAGTCTCTCCACAATAACCTAGATATCCCCCTTAAAACACAAGTGCACCTTCAGTCTGGGGTGGTTGGGGATCTACCTCCTAGTGGTCCACCCTGGGCAACGCCGCCACAGACTACAACAAGTTCGTGGTGTCGGCTGAACGATCCCCCACAGCGGTGGTAGGCTCCGCAAGGAGCCGCCTGGCTCGCGACCACCCTCCTGCCGGAGTCCGGCGCCAAGCAGCTTGCTGCGTTCCGTCGGTGTGCAGGAGTCCCAGCGCCATTGGGGAATGGGAAAAAGTCAGTTGCGCTACTCAGAACCGGTCTTGACCTCTGAGCAACACTGTACCGGGAAACTCATTTTGGAGGGTAGCGGGATCCGAAGCACGGTGACAGTCGTTGGCCGACCGCAGTTAGTAGGGGGCCCAAGTAGTGCGCTAGCCACGTGTGAAAGGCTGCCCCACACAACTTGCGAAAAATCCCGCAATGCTCCACCGTGCCAGTTGGCGACTGGAAGGGAGGACCCGGTGGCCATTGCGGGGGGGTTCGGGCGTCCCCGCAGTCTCCAAATGAGTTTCCCACCAGTCAGTCGAGCTCATGAGGTCTTCTAGGGTACCTAAGTGGCATCTCGACTTTTTTTCCACCTCTCCACCACTCGACAAACTATGAAAAACAAAGTCACAAAAAAGAAAATGGTTAGACAACGGCTGCACTTCCTCCCACTCAAAGTGCACCTCAGTAACATACGAGGTCTGCACTCAAATCTCGATCCGGTCCACCACCACCTCGAGACCGAGAAGCCACACCTATTCTTTTTAACGGAGACGCAGATAGCAACCCCGTCTGATACGGCGTACCTCAACTACCCAGGATACTCGTTGGAACATAAGTTCAAGAGGCGAGCTGGGGTCTGTGTGTATGTTCGCGACGACATTTGCTGTCGGCGTCTCCGTTGCTTTGAGGTTTCCGGGTTCTCCGTATTATGGCTTTTTGTAGACACCGGAATGGAGAAATCTCTCTACGTCGGTGTCTATCGATCGCACGACGGTGACCAGGAGACAACCAGGCTCATGGAGTATCTCACTGAGACGGCAGAGACAGCCCAACGAAGGTATCCAACGGCGGAGCTTGTTTTTCTGGGGGACTTCAATGCCCACCATAGCGAGTGGCTGTTCCCGTTCCAGTTAACTGACCATGCTGGGAGAGAGGCGCGCAAGTTTGCATTATCGCTAGATCTCACCCAGCTGGTGAATCAAGCAACGCGGGTACCGGATGTTGATGGTCATACGCCCAATTGTTTGGACCTTCTGCTGACTTCAGATCCAGACAGGCACTCAGTATCGGTCTCTGCCCCGCTGGGAACGTCCGATCACTGTCTGGTGAAATCCGTGTCGATCTGCTCTCCTCCCGATGACAGCCCTAAGGGCACGAGGCGAGTCTGGCGATACGGGTCGGCAGATTGGGATGAGATGCGGCATTTCTTTGCGTCCTACCCGTGGCGGCAAGTGTGTTTTTCTTCGAGTGACCCTGCTAGTTCGGCTGATGCGGTTGCGGACGTGATACGACAGGGAATGGAATATTATATTCCTTTCTCCGACATCTCACTCGGTCACAAAGCCCAACCTTGGTACAATGCGGATTGTGCTCGCGCTGAGGCTAAAAAAGAACCCGCCTACCAAGCATGGGTCCAGGCTCGCGACCGCAAAGTTAGAGCTCGTAGGGTTCGCGCGAAGAAGAGGGCCTTTAATTCTGCCGCCAAGTCCTGCAAACGGGTGATCCGGAGGGCTCGATTCGACCATGTCAGCCGCATTGGAGCCAAACTGGCATCCTACCCTTCTGGTAGTAAACAGTTCTGGTCCCTTTCAAAATCGGTCGAATCCAACTTCTGCCGTCCCACTTTGCCTCCCATGCAGAAGCCTGATGGGTCGCTGGCTCACTCCGCAACTGAGAAAGCTAATTTATTTGCTTCTCTGTTTGCGAGCAATTCACGTCTGGACGCTGGTGCCAAACAGCCGCCAACCATCCCTCGTTGTGATTCTTCGATGCCGGAGGTCACAATACATACAAAAGAGGTCCGCAGAGCATTGCGTAGTCTGGATGTGAATAAGGCCAGTGGTCCTGATGGTATACCTGCAAGAGTGTTGAGATATTGTGCGCCTGAGTTGTCTCCTGTTCTAACACGCCTGTATCGCCTCTCTCTCAGAACAAGAACGGTGCCTAAATCCTGGAAGCTTGCGAATGTGCAACCGGTACCCAAGAGGGGCAGTCGTGCCGACCCCTGCAACTACCGCCCTATCGCCATTACTTCCATTCTCTGTAAAGTCATGGAAAGAGTACTTAACAGTAAGTTGCTGTCATACCTAGAAGACAATGATCTACTCAGTGATCGCCAATATGGCTTCCGCCGGGGGCGATCGACTGGGGATCTTCTTGTGTATGTGACGCACTGCTGGGGCGAGGCCATCGAGAAGCACGGTGAAGCACTGGCTGTATCACTTGACATCTCGAAGGCCTTTGACAGGGTATGGCACGCTAGTTTGCTGAGCAAGCTTCCCGCTTATGGCATCCCCGCTGATCTTTGCAGCTGGATATCTGATTTCTTGAGAGAAAAAAGAGAAAAAAAAAAAAAAAAAAAAAAGTCTGTCCTTTCTGCAACAGTCTCTGCAACGAACGTGGTTTGCATTCGGAGATAGACCAAGATTGGTGCATCCCATCGCATTTAGATAAAAGTGTTTCCAAGGGGCCTCTACGTCTTTTTGTTTGACCTGTGTTCCCACGCAAGCCTTACAAAGGTCCGTACTATAGGTACGGCGATCCGTGAAATACCTTCGAGATACAATGATAATAATAATAAATGACGCGGGATATCACCCCTTCTTGGTTGACATCCCACATATCCGCACCAAGCGCCTTTCTGAATCTTTTATAATGCGCACAGCCAAGGAGTGGAATGCCTTACCTGCGTCAGTATTTCCGAGTACTTACAACCCGAATTCCTTTAAAGTACGAGTGAATAGGCATCTTCTGGGTAAGCTCGCTACATCTACGACCCCATCTTCGTCCTGAGGACTGGATTGAGGTCAAGAGCAAACCCATAGTTAATTAAAAAAAAAAAAAAAAATTCAAATAGTAATAGTAGTACTTTGTTAGTAACAGGCTTATGTTATCATTAAAATAGAATTAAATTCCATTAAATGGTATCCAATTGTATGTAGAACTCATTGAATTGGACTTGCCGTTCGTGGTGAGCAGATTTGCCAATCAGCATTAGAGGCTTGCTGATTGAGCTTGATGGGCTCTAGCTAAACGATCAGTAATACAGTAATAACCGAAATTAATTTATTTAAGTATGTTTAGGACGATGTGAAGGTCACTCGGTCGCTTCACTGTACCTAAAACCTGAGATCAAACGATAAGCATGAAGCAAACTTCTTTTTAATTAGACCCATTTTTAAGGATTGTCGGTTTCATTTTAGGAATTTTTATCGTTTTTAGGCCGCCTTCATTTGACGGAGGTCCTTAGTAGTAGTGGTTGACCGTTAACGATCAAAAAGGTTAAGCAACGTGGAGCAGGGCACGTCTGTGAATGGGTCAGCATGGATATTGGTCTTCATAAAGGCAGGGAGTGCCCTGCCTTTATGAACAATGGCCTCTGACTTGCCGTGCGTATTCCTATTTCCAACAATAATTCTGTGATGTGGGTATCGTATGAGGTGACTATGGAATAAGGTTTTGTGTAGTGTTCTCCATTTCCCCTTTTTCACGTAATTCCATCCTGAGATCTTCAATATATCTAGGTACTAAATATTATTTTATGCAATAACTAGCATAATAAAGCGATTCATTTTGTATTCCACGAGGATATCCAAACTTTACCTATTCAAATTTTTGCATTTAATACAGGGTGTTTTATTGCATTACCTACTTTAAGGGGTACGATAAGACCCACGATACTGAGCAACTTTCCCTAAGAAACCTACAGGAAATTCGCAATCTTTTTTCTACTTTTCATACAAACTTTCGGTCAGCTGATTGTATTTAGTAAAGAAAGTCCAATTTTTTTTTGCGAATTTTATATTTGTTTCTTAGGGAAAGTTGTTCAGTATCGTGGGTACAATCAGTCCTTAAAGTAATGCAACTGGTTTACCCTAACACCCTGTATACTTAATATAACATAGATCTAACCTGACGTAATTTTTTTGGCTCAACCATCGCCTCGGAAGGTGTTCCGTTGTTGAGAAGGTGTGGCCCGAAACTCTACGTTAGCTCAGGTCCCGAACTTTGTCTCTTTTCTACAAAAACTACATCATAAAAGATGGTTGGTAGTAAAACTTGTTAACCATCTCGGAAGGGAATATGTATGGTCGTAAGTAGTGTATATGTGTATCAATGGGATGACAAGATTAGCACAAGCATAGGTCGATTGAGCGATGAGAGGTGTCTATCTGAATGTTGGTAATATTTACAAACGGAGGGCGGTAGAACAATGGTGCGCGGGCGCATTGTTCGAGCAGGATGTCCGATCCATTGTGGTCCGCAAACAGCACAGAACGAGATATAACGTTCTTGTTTCATACACCAACCTTTTTATTTATATTCCATTAAAACTGCATTGATCAATACAAAAAAGCGCAACTAGGAATGTGATTACGAAATGAGGACTGCTGCAAATTTAGTACGCATCGAATACTTGCCTGAATGGAAGTAATTACGTAGCGTAGTTCGTACCCAACGGACGTGCTCCTCAAATGCTCGAGCATTTATTAAGCCACGATGCTTGTAAAGGACGGTATTCAGAAAACCACGTTTTCAAAACGAGACCACTTGTTAGAACATACTACAACAAACTCGGAATATGAAAGATTATGTATAGAATAGAAGATACTGGATGTAGTAATGCCAATAAAGAACATAAATCCTCTATGACAGCGTTTCCCACTAGCCGGATCGCGACCCGGTACCGGGCCATAAAAAAAATACCGGGTCGGAACATTCCCGCCTTGATTAAAAAAATAAGCAGCAGCTCCATACTTCGCACTAAAATTTAATGACTAAATAGGTGATACCAAAATATGTATAACGCTCACAGGCACATACATTGTAATGATCCCAAGTAAGCCTCAGGCTTTTTTTATGGGAATCATACAAAAGCACTATTTATAGGCTGTTTATTATGGAAACCATACAACAACGGCACAAACATATAAACATCCATGACCGAACCGGGATTCGAACCCAGGACCCTAGTTTGGCAGTCCGGCACGGTAACCATTACACCAACCGGGTCGTCGTATGATGTGATGATGTTTATTATTTTACCTAATGGAACCAGCTTGGGTTTAAAAGTATTAAGTGGGTCACGAAGGGGCTGTGTGAAAATTACCGGGCCATGGCAGAACAATGTTTGGGAAACATTGAAATTCATTTTTTTTAGAAATGGAGCTCCTATTGTCAATTCATATTAATACTGAGCAGTTATCTATTTAATGTTATAAAAATGACATTACATTTATAAATTAGATATTTTAAAGCAGGAATGTCAAACATGCATGAGACTTCTCACTACATTTTCTTGCGGCTCTATCAAATTTTAAGAACAGCTTCCTTCTTCTTCTATCGAGTCGATGGCATGTCGTTTTATATTTTTCCAGCCCAGTATTTTGCCACACGGATAGCACTACCGGCAGCGTCCATAAGCTCCATTCGCGTGCAAGTTTGCGGGCAGGAAAGGCAAGATATGAGGTGGGCCTATAGTCTGAGGGGCAACACCACATTTCACACCTTAGGTCTGATCCATCGATAAAACCCCATTTGGACAGGTTCTCCTTACTCCGGCCGACTTGAGTTCGGAGCCTATTTAAAGACCTCCAAATCGGCCTGGGTAGTTCATGTCCTGGGGAAGGCTTTCCGAGGGGGGGGACAAACGGGTCAGGTAGCGTACTCTTTTCTCGCCATAGTCACATCTAGCCCGAGGACCCTCACCAATACCCTGTATAGGGTCGACACACTTCAGAAAGTTTTTGCGGCTCTTGAGCTTCCTGATGCGGCCCGTGAGCGAACAGAATTTTATCATTTATTAAGTACGTAGGTACTCATAATTATGTACCAACACCGTTCCGGAGTCATTTATTAAGCCCGCCCCGCTCTTCTGCCCCCCACCGAAGAGGCCTTACATTCCTAAAGAATCTACCACCAAGTGCAGAAGTGCTTGGGGGTAGAGAAAGAGCCCATGCACTAACTTAGAGAGATCTTATTGTGTAGGTATTTCTTCCTCACGTTCAGGTCCCCCAAACTACCAAAATAATCTATACTATTATAAAACTGCCTCCGTGGTCTAATGGTTAAGAGCATTGGGCTCTCAACACGGAGGTCGTGGGTTCGATTCCCACGGGGCACCTAGTGAAATGTCACTTTGTGCGTTTTTATTAAGACATTGCAGGCTGAATCAATTGATTGTCTGAAAAGAAAGATGATTCCGTGCTTCGGATGGCACGTTAAGCCGTTGGTCCCGGCTACTATCACTGGTATAATAGTCGTTACATAAAAACCACGTCAGAGGCCGTAAGGTGGTCTGAAAAAACTCTAACACCAGGGCTCTGCCCACACGATAAGAAGAATTATAAAACTGTAAATGTTTGTTTCTTCGCGCATTACGCGAAAACTACTAAACCAATTTTGATGAAACTTACTGCATTTGAAAGGTTATGATTAGACCGATCTCTAGTATATAATTTATTTTGCTAAAATGACGGGTACCCGTGCGGACGAAGTCGTGGGAAAACTCTCGTTTTTATATAATTTTGTAATTAAGTACTAGTTTCCCCCCGACTTCATCCGCACGGGTTCCCAAGTTCTGATCATCGTAGCAAAATAAATGGTATACCAAATTTTAAGTCTAACCATAAGCTTGCAGACAACAAAAGTTTCATCAAAATCGGTCTTTTAGTTTTCACGTGATGAGCGAACAAACAAACAAACATTTTCAGTTTAATAATAGCACTAGATTTGCCCACGACTTCGTCCGCACCGGCACTCGTCATGGTAGCGAGATCAAATATATATCAGTTTATACGTCTAGTCATAAGGTTTCAAATACAAAATGTTAAATTAAAATCGGTCTAGTAGTTTTCACGTGATGCGCGAACAAACAAACAAACAAACATTTACAGTTTTATTATAGTATAGATAGATTATTAATTATACTTAATTTCATTTTGGATGATATAAACCATTTCCTACTAAGTTATGTATTTTTGTCCTTTAAAAAATTCTTGCAATGCTAAGGCTCCATTTTTTTTAAAACCTATTCCCCTTATATTTAGTTTTTTTCCTGATAACAAAGGAACTAATCACTGTACAGGGTTAAATTTATATATAACTTTCCAAATTAATTTCTTATAATTTACCTCGCAGAATGAGTATTTTAGCCGATATCCTGTTCGGAAGACGGCTAAAACTACAATTTTGAACTTTTTGAGAAAAATTGCCAATGTTTAACGTGCTGTATCTTAAGACTTACTTAACGTACAGAGCTGCAATTAAATTCAATTTATAGAAAATTTTATCTACTTTAAACACATCATGAACAATTTTTATGTAAAATGCACCATTTAGAAGTTATAAGTCAGAACCTGAAAAAAGTCCGAAAAATTCGAGGTTTTTCGAGCACCACTTGGTTAGCACAGGTCTTTCGAAGCTGCAAACTTGGTTTTATATTACTGGTATCTATCCTAACAACCTCCCAAAAAAGCAGCTCTGTTCAATTTATTGCGACCTAATAATGTTTAAAATTACTGGCGTATCTGTAAAAAAGGTTATAATAAACTCGATGATTATTTGAATGACCAAAATGTCTGGTCTTGACAATTTTACACTATGTCACAGAATAGAATAGTATATACAAGGAACATATGTACTGAGTATATAGTTGACTATGTAATGCAATATCGTATTTTAATTGTACTTTGTACATTTTGTTTTGTTTAAAAGATGTTTGTTGTAGAGTTTCTGGCCGCATCTTCTCTCAACGGAACACCTTCCGACGCGGTGGTAGAGTCAAAAAATGACGTCAAAAAGCTATTATGATATTATTTTGAAAAAAAATTTTGAATTTTGAATTTCTCTATCTCCCGGGGGTCGCAATAAAGCCCATTAGAGAATGGACCAAGCCAAGTAGAGAATGAAACAAAAAAGAAATCTTCTATCTAATACCGTCTTTGAGAGCTGGACATGGAAAAGAATTTAAACGACTTGCCGACAAAGCTTTGCATTAAACCTGTATCTTTTCATTTTAAAAACAACGTACTGTAACATCTATTGCAGAAAATAGACGATGACGTGAGGAACGACTCTCCTAACTCTGGCAGCGACGAGAGCTCAGAGTCAGACAGTTCTGCCGAGGATGAGGATGACCTCGACAGCATCAGACCGATGCTCAAGCTGCCCATCCAGTTCGACCTCGACGAGCTCGCGGGGGCGTTCCTCGCCAACAACCAACAGAAGTGAGTCTTGTGTCTTATTCTTGAGGGTCACAGATTACCCCCAATAGATACCGCATAATGAACATTTTGTTCACGCCCGAAGTCACCATTTTTGTCGGTAGATGCGGGTAGCGGGGCACGAAACGGTGCAACGTGATTGGCCATTTCAAGGTCGCACTACTTCTAGCTCGCTCACTCGCGTTGCTTATATCAGTGAAAAACCATAGATGCGTGGCGAGCGTCGGCGGCCCTGTATGCGGTATCTATTGGGGGTAATCTGTGTTGAGGGTATAAAATGGATTATAGCAATTACATCTGCATCTAGCAAATCTTTCGCTTCCATTTGCATTTTTTATCAGGTGATAAGATTGAGTTTGCCAAGCGTAAGCCAATCTCAATAAAAACAGAAACGGTTTTTGGTCTCCAGATTATATAAAGTACAAATCGATGTTATGTTACCTATCTTAGGTAACAGGTCTAGACTTTAGACTATAACTAAGTTATAGTCATAGTCTAGACTATTACGGTAACTAGATAAGGATATTGAACAGAATATGTATGTACATAAAAGTACTAAGTAAAAGCTTAGATCAAAGTAAAATGAATGGTTAGGCCCAAAGCGCTTTAAGTCGAAGCACGAAAAACTAGGGCACTTCAATACAAACTAGGGTACTTGGTCTGTCATCTCGGTACAAATTCGAAGTAAAACTGTAAATTGTTTTGCCTCATTTTTCTGGTTTGAAATGTTCGCGTAATTAATTTTACTTTAATCTAAGTAAAAGTATACAAATTTATTTCAACACCCATTGGTAGAGTCTATATAATATGTGTTTGTAGAGTTACATATTCGTATATTTTTTACTCAAATATTTCACCCTGAACCTGCGGCCTTATCAAGTACGAAGAAGTCATCTCTTGTTAATATTACATACTATAAAAATTATGTACTTACCTTGGAGTATAGAAGTGAAGAACAACTATCTATAAATATCTCCCGAGACTCTACTTTCGTAACAAATAACAATGTACCTAGTATAATATGAGCACTTTCTGGTATTACATTGTATTTACGCCCACGCTGTGATATCCTAGAAAGAAAGTCATGCTCTACTAGCTTTTTCCTACGACTTCGTCCGCATGGAATAGAAGACGCCGTCGTTGGGTAATTTCGGTCGGGATACAAAAGTATCTAGTCTTTATATTGAACCATCCTTAGTTTTCGCTCGTTACAGACATACATCATCATCATCTGGTCTGTGTGTCTCTTTTCTGCTAGTCTCTTGAGTTGTTGGTGCGACACGACATCAACCTTTTCCTTCACTTGGGCTAGATAACTCTGTCCAGATCTTCCCAGAATTTTGTATGGAGCGTTTTATCAGGAAAATAACGTCTAAAACGTTTTCATTGAAGAGGCCGTATGAACTGCGTGGTGGAGCGCCGCCGTGACGACCCCATGGAGAGGAGGTTCCCCTTCAACATCCTCGGTGCCTTCGCCCCTCGCAGCGCCCAGGCTGAACGCATTGCCATCATCTGCCACGGAGGAGATGAGCCCAGGTGAGCGACTCCACATAATCGATCAACAGATTTTTGGGCCTTTTACAGACCATATAGGATCCTTCTTAATATTCTGACTCTTTTTTAATGGGATGATCAGACCGTCAAACTGAACAATTTTCTCTTTTTTTCCCGATTTCGATGTTGGTCCCATAGAGAAAGTTGTCCAGTTTGGTTGATCTTCCCCTTAACGTAAAAAGTATCCCAGCATATTAAGAAAGACCCAGACCAAGTTTGAATGGCTCAAATGTATGGGACAGTAGATTTTTTTTATTATTTTTCTATGATGAAAGTTGTTCCTTAATATTACTAGCGTGTTTTGCAATCTGTCAAATAGTGGTCAAATACAATCAACTAACAGATTTTTGCAACTCTATCAATAAATAAGAACAGTTTTTAGATCACAAAATAAATTGCATTTTGTATACGTTAAGGCCGCGTAGATATCGTATTTCATGTTATTAGTATATACGGAACAACAGATTCTTTATTTTTTTGGCAATTACTAAGTTGCACCCATAATAAAATTAGTTTGATTGGTCGTCTGAACAACCCCTGAAAATTTAGCCAACCAACGGTACAAAAATTACTTCGTCTAAATAGCAGATTTTTCGAACTTTTAGCAACCCCACCATAAGGAAATTCAATGTGTTTAAGTAATATATAGATACATTATATAGAAATTATTATCTAGAATGATGTACATAATTTAACGTCAAATACTTACTAGGGAATTTTCTTAATAAATTAAATTAATTATCTGACACATTATCACAAAAATTATCTAGTGTGACTAGTACCTTCCCGCAATCCTACTAATATTATAAATGCGAAAGTTTGTAAGTATGGATGGATGGATGGATGGATGTTTGTTCCGCTTTCACGCAAAAACTGCTGAACCGATTTTGATGAAATTTGGCATACGGGTAGACCATGGCCTGGATTAACACATAGGGTAGTTTTTATCTGGGTAACGCAGACGAAGTCGCGGGCAACAGCTAGTACATGATATAGACCTACCTACCTAGAATCTAGCCTGGAATTTTATGATGACTAGACAACCGACAAATAACTATTGTATGTTAAAATATTAGATTGGTGTTAACCTTTCAACAACTGACATTTTGTGGTACTAATAAAGACCTTCAGAACAGTTTTAAAAACTATTTGACCTCAAGATGAAATCATCTAAAGAATGTAACAAACATTCATTATTATTATTTATTTCTTTTATATATATAGATAAATTAATGGACTCTTGCTTGTGCGTTAGCACTGCATTTCCGCCAGTGTCAAATACTTTATTGGGAGAATCTATTCCAATCTCAGGGGTTGTTTTTGGACAAGAACAAGAAGAGATTGAGGAATGTGGAGCCTCGTGGCAGGCAAAAACGCGACGCGCGAATCCACGCGATACGTGTGCTCGGGTCAGTTCCTGCAACGTGACTCCAACAAACATACTCTGTGATATTACATTGGAAACTTAACTGTCACACACAAAGAAAATATTTACTGTTTTATTTTACTTTTATAAGGATGTTTGTTTAGTGAAGTGAATATAGTAGGATCGCGTATGGAATGCGTGAATAACTTACGTTTTTATCCGGTGGAATACAATAAGAGGAATTGCTTGTGTCAAAATTTCTCGTATTTTCTTTTATAGGAATGTTATTATTTGATACCGTGTGATGTGATGTGGGTTCACGCTAGGTTCACGCTCAGTCATCCCAAGTTGTAAACGTATGACTTTCTTCAGAATTTTACTGATCCTACCAATTTCTTTTTCACAATATACGGCTAGTGATATTTTATCGATATGAAGAGCATCGGTGGCGCGTTGCGGAGAGATATGGACACCCAATTATGGAGGTCCGGGTTCGAATCCGCACTGAAAACATGCCATATACCAATGAGTTTTTCTAACTTATGTACGTAATACCGACTGCTCTCAAACGGTGAAGGAAAACATCGTGAGGAAACCTGCATACACTGGAGAAGAAATTCTGATGTGTATGTGAAGTCTACCAATCTGCATTGGGCACGCGTGGTGGACTAATGCCCATACACCCTAAGGGTAGGCCTGTGCCCTGCAGTGGGACGTTTATAGGCTGATGATGATGATGAAATTTTATCGATGGACGCGCCTTATTTAAAATCTTTGCGATCTTTGTCATCGATTGATTAACTTAATTTTGAGAAAAATCTCAAAATTAAGTTAACTTAGTATCGCTACCACTTAATTACCTATTATACACCACTATTTTTTAATTACTAAGTAAAAATACTAAGGGTGTATTCAGACTCGATTTTCTATGGGAGAATGGGGGACCAATTTTTTTTTTAGTTTTTCAGCTCTCTTTACATAAGGAAACTTGTTCAACTTCATTATCTGAATACACCCATAAAATTTTCTAGTCATATAAAAATAGAGGTTTATTGTAATTTGTATTTGGGTTATAAATTATCTATTTCTAAATTATCTTGTTAAAACTGAAGATGAAGACACGTGTTCATAAGAGCGCGAAAAAAATCAATTTAATTGTCGTTAAAATAATGTATCTACCAGCCATTATCGCTAAGTGAACGCATGTAGGTAAGTTTCTTCGCAAACTAGAAGTTGAATTCCGCGGAGAAATGTGCTCATTAATCTTTGTTGGACTAATCACGCCATCTGGGAGTTGACGACTAACTTTGTTGCTCTACGCAAGTAATTTACATCTAACCATTCATAAAAATTGATGTGGATCTCATTATTGTCATTTTGAGCTTTTATTACAATCCACTGCAACATACAGGCACAGTGGCACAGTCACCCGGGTTTTATACCATTTTACAGCCCCCTTATGATAAGACCTACATATTAAATGGCAGAGCAAGCAAAGCAAGCTCGAATTTTTTTAACACAACTTCTCGGGTTGACTCGTTTTTAGGGTTCCGAAGTCAACAAGGAACATAGTTTCGCCATGTCCATCCGTCTGTCCGCGGCTTAGCTCAGAGACGCTTAGTACTAGAATTGCAATTTGGCATGGGTATATATATTAATCAAGCCGACAAAGTGGTAAAATAAAATCATGAAAAATAATTTTTTTTAGGGTACCTCCCCTACACGCGAAGTGGGAATGGAATTTTTTAATGTGAGAATGGAAGGGGCCCCCTCGTCAGCTAAACATATGTGAAAAAACTCATGACAGTAGTATATATTATAATGAATTTAAAAGGAAAACTATCACCGCTAAGTAGGCTTTACAAGTTTACGAGTAATAGTCGATCAACTTATAAAATGTACTTTTTAGACTTAAAACAAAAAGCCTCCTTCTAAGTCCATTTTATATTGTGACGGGCAACTATGGAACCCTATCCTGCGCGTGGTCCGACACGCACTTGGCCAGTTATTTTTTCCTCAATTCGGATCGGCTGGAGCCAGAGCTAGTATACAAAACATTTGCACCTAAGCAAGCTATGGATCGGGCGAAGCGAGCTCGACAATTTTTTAGCACCCCGTCTTAGCTATAGTCAGAACTCTTTATCAATATGTGTACCTACAGTGATTTAAACAGAGACTTCCCGCTCTACGAATCTGATAGATACAGCCCAATCAATACAGAGTGTAAGGGACAGCCCTGCGCAGACTGAAACGGTGAACTCAGACCATCAAACTGAACAACTTTCACTATGGAGCCTACCTCAGGAAACGCGAAAAAAACAGCTGTTTCATAAAAAACTGCGCTGTACCTACCAGACTAAAATGTATGTCATAGCTGATTTTTTTTCGCATTTCCTGACGTGGCTCTATAGTGGAAGTTGTTCAATTTGATTTCACCGTTTCAGTCTGCGGAAGGCTGTCCCTTACACCCTGTATAATATTTTCCCGAATTTGCCGCCCCTAGTAAAGTCCCGCCCGGGAGCACCCGGGGCATTTGCCTAGTTTGAAGTTGTCCTAAATCCACGCGGACGAAGTTGCGGACAAAGCTAGGTAGAGACTATGGTGCAGGTTTGGTCCTGGATGCGGAAGGCGGAGAAAAGACCTAAGTTCAGCAGTGGACAATGACAGACTGTTGATGATGATGGGTCTTTGTACCCAAGACTGTTTAATATACCTACCTATAAATAGTATAACCTGTTTTATTGCCGTATTATGTAAAGTTGTTACATAAATATTCTGTTCGATGGTACATGAGGAAGTTTGTTTGTTTAAACCTAAATTGGTTTTTACTGCACTATTAAACCTAAATTGGTTTTTACTGCACTATTTTTTGTCAATTCTGTAACGTTTTCTTTCATAAATAAATATATAATAATATATATATAATAAATTAATAATTTAAAATGTACACTGAGTAAGCATCGCTTCGTGTCGCTAGGTTTATGTTGTCATCTGAAATAACAGGTAAATTCTAAATATAAAACATGTTTTCGTGTCGTGTCGTGTCGTGAGTCACCTTGATACAATTTGTTTGTTAATCTTCGCTGACCTTTAAGACATCTATGTCCAAAAAAGTAATCTTGTTTCAGAGACAAAATGTCTGCCTTGATTTTATATTAGGTACCTACATTAATAATTGAGTAACAGCCTTGGTATATAAGAAAAGATCATGCCCAAAATTTTATGAAAGTTAGGATAAACTTGCGTCTGGACAAAATTGTCACCTAAAGACAGGAAATGTATACTAGCAATTATAATAATAAGCTGAGCTCCCGAACGCGCTGTATACAAACGAAGTTCCGTCTTATGTTCAATATTACCTAAGTCCATGACTTTTTAAACAGTATTATAGAAACCAATGGTATACCTGGTGTACCTAGTCGCTGCTTAGTCAGATTTCCGTTAAAATTATAAAGTTTCAATAGTAGGATTAATTTAAGATTTGTATGCAAAACTTGGAGCTACGATAACTTTGAAACTACCTATACAGGGTGTAAGGAAAAGTATCATTTACTTTTAAACCACATACTCTACCCATCAAACTGAACAACTTTTACTATTGGAGCAAAACGATCGGAGCCATACCTCCTCGACTGAGACGTATGAGACAGCTGAATTTTTTTGGCTCTGATCGGTTTGCACCCTTAGTAAAAGTTGTTCAGTTTGATGGGTAGAGTATGTGGTTTAAAGGTTATTATACTTTTCCTTACACCCTTTACACGTACCTACTTTTTAATGGAAATCTGAAAAGTTATACCGACACAGATAATTGGTTTCTAGATTGTGGTAACAAATTTTTTTTTAGTTTAAATGTTCAAGCTAGGCTGTACTTCATTTTGTATGGAGCACCGTACAAAACATATCATATCCTAACATCAATGTGAATAGCAAAGGCTATTTAGTTTGACCATCAGGAGTGCGATTTTTGAAACTCATTCGCTGAGTTCAGCCGTTGTAAATGTCAAAATAACTACGGAGATAAGCATAAATAAATAACGCACACAGGCACATACATTGTAATGATCCCAAGTAAGCCTCAGGCTTTTTTCTACTACTGATTTGACTTTCAAAAATCGCACTCCTGAAGTATGATTTTTGAAAATCAAATCAGAATTAGAAAGATGCATATCTCCAAAATTATTTTGACATTTACAACTGCTGAACTCAGCGAATGAGATTCAAAAATCACACTCCAGGAGTGCGATTTTTCAAACTCATTCGGTGAGTTCAGCCGTTGTAAATGTCAAAATAACTACGGAGATAAGCATCTTTCTACTACTGATTTGACTTTCAAAAATCCCACTCCTGAAGTATGATTTTTGAAAATCAAATCAGAATTAGAAAGATGCATATCTCCAAAGTTATTTTGACATTTAAAACTGCTGAACTCAGCGAATGAGATTCAAAAATCGCTCTCCAGGTGTAAACAATCTCTAGAATAAACCGTAAACTTTCGAAAATCCATCGGATTTCGAACTTTGTTGAAAGTTTGTTTGAATGAATGTGGTTTGTTCCAGACCGATGACCGGATTCCCGGAGCCCCAGTCGCAGGTGTTCGCGTTCCCTCTGTCGGGGCCCGTGAGGCTGCCCATGAGGCCACAGCCCGAGCGCCAGGGCCCCCCTCCCATGCAGGAGCCCCGCATGCCTCCCTTCGCTCCCATGAACCAGCACCGACCTATGCCGTTCCCGATGCCGGTGAGTTATAGTTTTAACGTCAGAGGAATAACAAGATTTAATTAAGTATAATGTTCCTTTTTTATATTATCAATATTTATACTATCTTACAGTCAAACCGCATAACCGATCAAAACCACTTTTGACTGCAATAATCAGGCAAAAGTGGGTTTCAATTTCAAAATTATATTTTTGAGTGGACTAGGGAAACAGTAGCAATTCTGTTCTGGCAATCGTCGGCCGCTGCCGCGGCACGCTCGCTACGCTCGCTCTGCTCGTGCGCTGTGGTGGCTAGAAACCTAACATGCTCGTCGCTTCACTCCTCGCTAACCTAACCGACTGGGTTAGATCTGGGGTCTAAAAACTCATAATCGGTCAAAACCACTTTTGCCTGATTTTTACAGTCAAGTGTTTGAGTTTGACCGGTTATGAGTTTTGGTACCTAATATCGCTATTAGGTACTTTTCACGTTGGATGTTGAAAAAATACTAACGTGCTCGCGCCCATCACCACTATTTAGATAGACCGCACATAAAAGAATTTTTCTATCGGAAAATGCGACGCATATTCAGAATTGTCGTACGCGGGTGCGGAGTCTAGTATAAAATGTGTGCACTGAGTGCCTTGCGGCGAGCGTTAGAATTTTTCTATTAGGCTGGCTTTAGAGCTCGACCGACGGATGCTCCGTCGGACGTACCTATTGATTATTTGTGGTTGGGCTATTGCAAGCAAGGGTCGTTGTAACACGGAGACCAGCGCTGGTCCTTTTGTGTTCGCCCCAAGCTCACCCGTATTTACGCATACCTCCGAACTTTTGGTATTTTCTTTTCGTTCTCGGGAATGCAGGTTTCCTCACGATGTTTTCCTTCACCGCCGAGCTAGTAAATGATAAATACAACCGTACATAAATTCCGAAGAACTTAGTGGTACAGGCCAGGAATCGAACCGCGGCCTCAGTATTGAGGCGCTAGCTCTCTTCCGTATGGGCTATCATCGCTCTTCCGTCGGACGTAGCTATCGTCATGCAATTAATAAGCGCGTTGCATTAGCCGTTGATTGGTCCGAACCGTTGGTATGCGGTCAGCGTAGCTCTAAAACCAGCCTTAGAAATTTCTTGTCTCGGCTGTGCGTGGAGTGAATACCTACAGTACAACATATAGGTTCCTACACCTTGACATTGAAGCATAGATGTAACTAAGGATTTTCCTCGTAATGTTTTCCTTCACCTCTACAATTTTTGCTGTGCTTCAGAGTTAATCCATATTCCAATGACAAAGTTTTTAATCTCTTAGTGCGCAATAAATCGTTGTACCAATAAATCTCAATAGATACTCTTTATACAGGGTCCTTCTTAATATGCTGACACTTTTCTAAGGGGATGATCCGACTGTCAAACTGAACAACTTTCTCTATGGCACCAACATCGAAATAGCGAAAAAAAAAAACTGCTCTTCTATACAAAACTGCTAAGGGACAGTAGATTTTTTTTTCGCGATTTCGATGTTTGTCCCATAGAAAAATTTGTTCAGTTTGATGGTCTGATCATCTCCTTAAAAAAGTGTCAGCATATTAAGCAGGACCCTGGGCCTGTATGTATACCTGTGAATGTATAAAGTAAGTAATATAAATGTTACGACGATACATGTTAAGACCGCAACCTATAATTCTGCTTGTCAAGCATGACATCACGGAATTTACATCGGACGCAGCAAGTAAGCTGTTACGAATAATTAGTTTCACCGTTTAATTGATCAATTTGTGGATATAATTGATTAATACGTAGGTACGTTTAATTAATTGATCAGTGTTCATGCGTAACAAAAGGCAATGCTGATGCCATATCCTTTCGTTAATCATAACTTATACAGGGTGTACAATAAAATGGGACAGCTACTCAAAGGGGTGCTTCAGACCATCAAACTGAACAACTTTCTCTATGGGACCAATATCGAAATCGCGAAAAAAAAATCCGCTCTCCCATACAAAACTGCAAACATAACTCGACTGAAATGTATGGGACAGCAGATTTTTTTTTCGCGATTTCGATATTGGTCCCATAGAGAAAGTTGTTCAGTTTGATGGTCTGAAGCACCCCTTTGAGTAGCTGTCCCATTTCATTGTACACCCTGTATACTAGATTATTTCCGCGACTTCGTCCTTGTTTAAATCGATAGACCCCGTCCCGTCCTGTTCAATCCAGTAAAAGCAGTTTTTATGTTGGACCATTGGCTTTTGAAAATCTGCTCAATAATTTGTGGTATCATCGGCGCGGAAACAGATAAGAGGCAAAAATAAAAATAAATAACTTGTTTGGGTTCGAAAAAGTTCAAATTCCCAATCCCGAGAAGTTTCACAAACAATCTGCTGTTACGTAAAAAACTGCAATCTTACTCGATCCAAACTTATACCACCTATAATGGGACGGCTGTTTTTAGGGTTCCGTACCCAAAGGGTGAAAACGGGACCCTATTATTAAGCCTACGTTGTCCGTCCGTCCGTCCGTCCGTCCGTTCTGTCCTATCTATTTAGGGCTGTAACTTTTGAACCGTAACAGCTAGATAGTTGAAATGTTCTCAGATTATGCTTTATTACGGCGGATTTACAAATAATAAAAATGTCAAGTTAAAAATTAAGGGGGGTTCTCAACAAGAAACTAGTTTTTATTAGGGATGCAACGATTACGAAGCGGTGCATCGTTTTGCATCTGTAATCGTAATAATCACGATTAATAACGATGCAATGCACCGTAGTAAGAATCGTACGATTATTAAATCGAATTGAAAACTTCAATGGGATTGGACTTGTTGACAAATACCAGACCTGAATACTAGATTCTAGAGCCGAAAAACAACCTTAAAAAAATCGGATCTCTCGCTACCATTTTAGCTCATTTTGAGCTAAATCTGACATTTTTTTGGTCAGATTTGACTCTCATTTTATTATTTTGTTAAATTCTACTAAGGTCTATGATTTGATTTTCGGTTTGAAATATTAATACATTTTCGTTCTCGCGATATCTCATCCACATTTTAAAAGATTAATCTTCCACGTAAATCGGATGAGATATCGCTTGATTAACGAGATTGTATAGAATTATGTTCCATATTGTGTTTTTCAAAGCAAATTGGCCTCTACGCATCCAAAAATTTGAATCCTGACCAAGTGAACCTTTGACTTCGATCTCAAATTAGTAGAAAAAATTACAAAATCTTTTGACTTTTCTAAAGTTTTTTTTTAATGATTTAACTTTCATTGGAATGCAAAGAAACACTATGAGAACTCATTCTGAGGATAATCTGAACTAAATTTGTTTAAATAATCGTAATGCATCGGTTATCGTAATAAATAACGATTAATATCGTAATCGTAATCGTAATGGCCGAATCGTTGCATCCCTAGTTTTTATCAACGTTTTTACTTCACGCTCTATCGTAAAAATGGTAATACATACAAGCGTCAAATTTAGTGTGATTATAGAGCAAACTCTACAGAATGACAACAAATACTAAAAACCGGCCAAGTGTGAGTCGGTCTCGCGCTAAAGGTCCAGGACAAAAAAAGTTTTTTTTTCTAAGTTAATAATGTTGTGTGTGTTCTTTGGTGGTGTGGAATGGAACCCTCAGTGCGCGAGTAGCCCGACTCGCACTTGACCGGTTTTATTTTTCGTTAGTTCGACGTTGGTCTCATAGTTGCAGTTGTTCAGTTTGATGACCTGATATCGTTCCCTTACAAAAATCGTCAGCATTATTAAGAAGCTAATACTTAAACCGTTGAATCGAGGTCGTTTTTACGCCGGAACAGGGTGCTGATTGCTGATTTGTTTCGCGATTTCAAAGTAAGGTCCTGTAGTAAAAGTTGTTCAGTTTGATGATCTGATGCACCCTGTCCAACGACCCCTATTCCACGGTGTGGAATCTTTGAAGGTACCTACACAGCTCTTAGATAAAAGTGTATGAACATAAGGGCTCTTACAGACGAGCGACAATTTGCTGTCGCGGTGGGTCGCAGAGCATCGCGCTCATACATTTTACGGTCGCGCGACCCTCCGGCGACCGCAAAGTGTCGCTCGTCTGTGAGACCGCTAAGTTAGCATAAACCCAAAGAGCTTATACCTAAAGGCATAGAGGAAGCCATACCATTGCAAGAATGCCCACTTTTTTGACGTTTGTGTTTGAGTGTGTGGTGTCCCACACACTCAAACACGTGTGGGTGGTATGGCTCCCTCTAAACAAAGTTGTATGGACAAAAGATGACCAAGTGACATTTGCCCTTATGTTTACGGTCACTTTTCACACAGACTAGCATAAAAAAAAATAGGACAGCCGCATAAACAAATATCTTAGTCCCGTCTCCTTCTACTATTAAAGGTGCGTCATTAAGACAAAAGAGACTAACTACAATCGTAAAATTGATGCGGGCTCTATGCTTTAGAATAAAGAGGTCCTTCCTCTGAGCATAAACCTAAGTAAATAACAAGTTGAACGCATCATGAAGAGGGCACAAATTGCAATTCGGATCGAGTCACCGACCGATGAGGTGCGCCGCTAATAGTGGCGTCGCGACGACGCCGCGCCGCCTAGCGCCCCGATGACATCGTTAACTGTTATAATACGAGCAGAACTATTATAAAGTGTTGTGCTGGAGAATTTTAATGTTACTGTATTAAACTTCATGAGAACACAAACGGTAGTGTACTTGCATCTATACATACAGTCATAACTTTTAGTTAAAAAAATATATACACTCAAACTAAAATGACAATGTTCCTATGTTATTTGGAAAAATTACAAAACTGTTAACTGACGGGTTTAGCCAAATTAAATTAAAGATTGAAAAAGTCGGTCGGCGAGCGGGATTCGAACCCACGACCTGCCTTTCCGTGCTCCTCTCCAACAGAGCTGTCGGCGCCCCGCGGGCCACAACGAAATTTTCAATCTATATTATCGTCTTTAAGGGACGGCAGTGCCATCTACCAGAGTTCATTCAAACCAAGCCAAGGGTTGGGTTTAGCCAAGCCTTGAATTTTTCAGGGACAATTTATACAAAAAAGATTTACACAAAAAGTAAATTACTAATTAATAATCTGAGCCCCTGAGTCCTAAGAAATCGCTCGCTAACCTGGATAAACAACAACCGCCGGGTAACAAAGATAAGCAATGGATGGCTCAATATAGCGTCCGTCCGTAAAGTTACAGGGGTAAGCCGAGATTAAAGCACAGTACAAGAAAGAGTATATCTATTATGATTAAAGATGTTGAACTAGTTTACTATTTAGCTTTGCCATTTGTAAATTAAGAATCAATCAAAAGGGTTTGTAAAACATATTTTCATTCTCGTCCGATCGATCGATAAAGCTAGTCGAAAGTGTGACTGTCGCAGCTCGCCAGTTTTTAGTAAACGCGCTGAATTAGACAGCCAACTTCCTGAAGCTTGCCGTCTCTAGGTCGAGAATGAAGCGTAAGTACACATAAAATAAGGAATCAAATAAGTTGCCGTTTCCATAGCCACGTCTACGCCGCGTAGTCCTAGCAACGCAATAAGCCGGGGTCTCTATTCACCTATCTCCAAGGAGGTGCCCCGCCTTTAGGCAGGTTGCTTGTGTGCTATTAACAAGGCTGACTTTGGCCGGTCTTTTTGCTGCGCGTAGTCATCATCAGCCTATCATCGTTCACTGCTGATCCTATGCCTCTCCCAAGGCGCGCCACAAAACTCTATCCGAGGAAGACCTCGGCAGCAGTCAGTCGCCACTCGCTACCTTAAGGTCGTCCAGCGGGCCGCAGCTGGTTGCCACTTCAACCTACTAATTTTCTAAGCTATGTCAACTGGTTTAGTTATCTCACCTCATTCCTGCGCTTTGTGTACTCAAATTTTCCGCAAAAATAAGAGCAATGAATGTGCATATTTTGTACCTGAGTCATGGATTCAAACAAGTTCAGGCAGATTCTGGTGTTTTAAATGTGACTAGATAAATTGTGTGACAATGTCCAAGACATTTATTGTTATTTATTTAACTGTCCACTAAATTGTAATCGAATAAGGATTATTTTTCACTTGGACAGTTGTAGCTCCAGAGCTCAGAAGTAAGATTTTTCTGGAATGCCTTAAATGCTTACTTTTATTCATGTGAAAAATGTATTTTATTAAATTCCAGGCTTAGGAAACACCATCCAATTTAATAAGATATAAAGACTGTGTTGTGCCTGGTCTCGAAGTTAGAGCAAAAAGTCCGTAAAGAGTACAAGCACAGAGTACTATAATAGGTACAAGCTAAGCTGGTGAAATCAGTCAGGCGTTCACGTCTCAAACTACCGCTTGGCCGATCGGTATCACTCTGGGGCTTGAGCATTTTAACAAATTCCAAAAATAGTTAAAGAATTTCAATTCGACGGAAACATACTCGAAATTTTGTTTTGGTACTAACTCGAGATTTTTTTTATAACACTAAATACCGGTCTCGTTGATGTCTTTTATATGTGACTTAATGAAAACGAACAAAAAATATTTACAACTAAAGACCTAATTGACCTACAAACGGATGTTTATCCTAAATAAATAAGTTATAGCCTGTAGGATCCCACTGCAATTCCGTGCTGCAGGGCAAGAGCCTGCTCTCACAAAGAAGGGTGAGTGTGGGAGTAGGTCATATCTTGCCTTACCCTCCCACGCCACGCGGGCCCAGTGCTGATTTTCGGAGGCAAGTAAGTGGTCAACTTACTGACGGTGAAATCGTTCTAATATCAGTTAATCAACAAAGCGATTCTTTGTCATGTAGGTCACCTACAGCGAACTATAAGTCACCTACCTATACCTGTAAAGATATAATAGCCGGCAAACAACTTGGCAAAAGCTTTGACTGCGCAGAACAAAATTTTTAGACGAAAACACTACTGCACACACCCCTCACCCGCGCCCTATTCGTAAAGTCGTTTGATATCTAAGCTATTATAAAACTGTTACAGAAATGTGTGTACATTGAAGATATTTACAAAAAAAAAATTACGACATGGCTTTTACCTGTCCCTGATTCCAAATCACAAATTTTTTTATTTTTTGTCTGCCTGTTTGTTTGTTTGTTTGGGTGTTTGTTTGTTCGAGTATCACGCAAAAAACTACGAAACCGATTTTGATGATACTTTTTTTGTTTATAGCTTATCATCTGACTTAAAATCTGGTATATAATTTATGCGGATGAAATCGCGGGTAAAAGCTCGTTTACTATAATTTTCTTGTACAATGTATTTTATGTTATTTCATTCATTCATTCGTTAATAGAATAGAAAAGCGTTATTAAAACTAAAAATCTTAAAACTGAACAAAAAGTAGGCAAACAATCAAAACAGTGTTACCAATGTCATTGAGTGCGTGGGGCGTGGGAATCTCCCCAAGTACCGACGGCAGCTCAACGCATGATGGCCTCTCGCTTCCACCGTGGACCCCGCAGATGCATTGATGTGGTTGACGAACATCGCAGCCCAGGCGGAGAGATATTGCCACCCGCATAGAGTCGCCGTCGAACAGGGTTCCCATGTGTGATGAAGGATTGAAGGCAGTGCCTGCAACCACGCTCCCGATTCTGCCCTTGACACCGCCCTGGGTCTGGCCAAATTTGAGGCAGTGGCCTCGCCTATCAGTTGGTCAATCGCCGTTTTAGCTCCCACGTCATCTCAGGTCCACCGAATTAATAAAATATTATGTTGATTCGACACAGAAACAGGGCCGTAGCTAGAACTGGATTGAAGGTAGGGCATAGGAGGTTTAAGGTAGGGCGGATGCAAAAAGCAGTTTTTTGGATGAGTACGATGAGTAACATAATTCAGTACCGTGTCTTCTCTCCAGGAAAGAAAAGAGCACACTAAGACTCAAAACGATGGTGATACTGAATGTTATAAGCCTACCTGCCCTCGAAACACCATTCAAAGGCTGGTGCTGGTGAGCGAAGCGAGCTCGAAATTTTACACTCTAAGATTCAAAATGGTGTTGGTATGAGTTTCATTAGTCCACCTTCACTTATAATACCATAGACTGGAGCGAGCGAAGCGAGCTCGAAATTTTACACTTCAATTCTCAAAACGGTGTCGATACGAATACGAATAATGGTTGGATAATTTTTAAGGTAGGGCATTGGAATTTTAAGGTAGGGCATTGCCCCACGATGCCCCCCCCTAGCTACGGCCCTGCACAGAAAGTGAGTTAAAATGTAGTTTCTGTGTCGAATAATCGGTATACATAGACACAAATCTCCAGAATTCATGCCACATAGTGTTATCAGTCATTCAAGTACAAAACTTTTGGATTATTTGTTACACTAAGGCTCTTCCTAACTTCCACGTTAGCAAAATTAACTAAACCTACTCACAAAGTTTCTGTGGAGAGGGGAGAAATGTCCTCGAAGTCACGAACATTAACCAGCGAGTAGGTAGGTACTTAATATTATTAGTATTACATTATTAGCTTCACGGTAATGCGGACTCGTAGTTTTATACTCATCGACAGGGTGAAATTGATATCATTAGCATCCCTTTAAACTAAGAGTCTATCCATCAAACCATTTTTAGAATTTTTGTCTGTTTGTCTGTTTGTCTGTTTATCTGTTTATCGGTTTATCTGTTTATCTGTTTATCTGTTTATCTGTTTATCTGTTTATCTGTTTATCTGTTTGTCTGTTTGTATGTTCGCGCATCACTTGAAAACGACTCAATCAATTTGGATGCGGTTTTCACAAAAGTATAGGGCTTAGTTTTGGTCAAGTTATAGGCTATATTTCATCGCAATCGGTTCATTCAATCAAAAGTTATGAGTATTTAAAGACAGTCGCGAGCGTCAATGAATTTAATGTACGCATCACTTAAAAACTATTAGACCTATTTGAATGTAGAGTTTCTGGCCGCATCTTCTCTCAACGGAACACCTTCCGACGCGGTGGTAGAGTCAAAAAATGACGTCAAAAAGCTATCTATATGATATTATTTTGAATAAAAAATTTTGAATTTTGAATTTTGAATTTTGAATGTGGTTTTCAAAAAAGTATATGGTTTGGTTTGAATTAGTATAAGCTTTATTTTGTCGCAATCGGTTTATTCATTCAAAAGTTATGGGTATGTAAAGACAGCAGCAGCCTGCAGCAGCAGTGTTTTAGTGTGGTCTGCGCGTACGAAGTTGCGGGTTTATCGATTATCATGCATAACGACTGTACGGATTTGGATTAAATATGGCACACAGGTAAAATATATGTTCTGGAATAACATACAAGGTCCTACTTAATATGCTGACATTTTTTAAGGGGATGACCAGACCATCAAACTTAACAACTTTCTCTATGGCAGTACATTGAAAACCGCGAAAAAAATTTGCTGTCCCATACATTTGGCTTGAGTAGGTTTGCAGTTTTGTATGAAACAGCTGTCTTTTTTCCTGATTTCGATGTTGGTGCCATAGAGGAAGTTGTTCAGTATGACGGTCTGATCATCCCCTTAAAAAAGTGTCAGCATATTAAGAAGGACCCTGTATAGGATACTTTTTATCCTGGTAATGTGTTCCTGTGGGATAATATACATACATATGGGTACTTGGACTGACTGCAGATGGGAAACCGATCTTATTGATCGTTGAACCTTGGCTACAGATATGGTCTAAGGCAACAGATACCTAAAAAAAAATATTCGTATAATATTGCCATCAAATTTGAATATCTATCTATCTATAAATTTCTCAAAACTACATCTAAATTGTAAAGTAAGTTCTTTATTCCTTTATTTTTTCTTTCTTTATAATTCTTATTCTTTTTTCTTTCTCTTTATGTTATTTCGTGGTCTGCGCGTACGAAGTCGCGGGCATAGCTAGTATAATAATAAATTAGTTACTCTAATTATCACTGTCACGGAACGTAAAATGAGGACGTCAAGTCTGGTAACATAATTTTGATATTATCATTAGTTTATTGTCAATAGGTGTCACTGGCTGCCGAAGAACTGACAATCGATGGGGTGTCACAGTATTAGTTATTCTATGCTCTATGGTCACAGTTCTAGATTGGAGACCACGAACTGGCGGGCGTAGTGTGGGACGCCCTACGGCTCGTTAGACTGACGACCTTAAAAAAGCGGGGAAAGTCTGGATGAGGAAGGCCGAGGGTAGAGTTTCTTGCTGCGCATTAAGAGAGGTCTATGTTCAGCAGTGGACGATGATAGGCTGATGATGATGATGGGTAACACTGTTGAGCAAATGGAAGATCACGACCGGGACACAGAGTGGGACCGGTCGCAGCAGAAATCGCAGGCTCAATTGCATCGCAGAATCAATGGAGTCGGCCAATGCCTTCATTTTGAGTGATTCATTTTTGAAAAAAAAAAATTGGAATGAGAATGTTAAATACCTTAAGATCATACGCAGTTCAATACGTTTCAAATTTTTTTTATTTACTTTTAGTTCGATGTTGATTCGATACAGCTTACGTTCTTGATTATTGTGTGAAAAGCTGTTATGTAACATTTATTTTGAAAATACAATACATCAATACCTAAATCAGACGACAAAAATTATGATTGCCTTTACCATATTATATTTATTCTATTTAACAAATAAACAGCGGCTAGTTATTTACTATTTTAACTATTAACATGATCAAATCGGTTAGTCCTGCAAAAAAAGGGGAGATGCGGAGTAGGTACTCGAAACCGACGGGCATGTATGAAGAGATGTATGGATGAGTATGAGGCAAAAGAGGTATGTAAGGATCATAGTTGATGACGCGCCCTGGGCCTCAATTGCGCAATTTTATACGGTTTTGGTTTGGTTTTTGTTTTGGTTTAGTTTAGTTTTGGTTTAGATTTGGTTTAGCTGAAGTAAAAAAGCTATCGCGATATTTTTTTCTGAACGGTTAAATCGCATAATGCAGAAAATTCGATCGAAAGGACATCAAACGTTACGCCAACATATAAAATAAAATAAATAAATAAATAACGTTCACAGGCACATACATTGTAATGATCCCACGTAAGCTCTAACAGGCTTTTTGTTGTGGAAACCATACAACAACGGCACAAACATAACATCCATGACCGAACCGGGATTCGAACCCATATCCCACCCATATACCCATATCTTCCGAAATAAAGCTAAATCGTTGCCGTTAATATAATTTGGGCGATACGAATTGAGCATAACGTAACGTTTTTGGTTGTGGTTTTGTTTTGGTAGTATCGTTCAAACTTAGGGCGATTGACGCCCTGGTCTCTGCCTACCTACTGGGAAAGAGGTGTGACGTTAAAGATATATTAACTACTAACATTTCATTAAAATGATCACAAGTGATTTTTGTTAGCTTCTTATTATGAACTATTTTATGAGAACACAGATAGTTTTCAATATCTAAGGTCCAATAGTTAAGCTGGAACTAAGGATCGAATACCACAAGTGTATTTGTAACCAAGCCATGGATCTGTTAGTTAATATCTCTATCATTAGATAGAGATATTAACTAACATGCATGCCATCGACTCTACAGAAGATTACTTCTGTAGAGTCGATGGCATGCATGGCATATCATTCTATATTTTTATTCAGCCTATTCTTATTATATATTGAATTTGGTTACTAAATAAATAGTTATTTAGTAACCAAATTCAAAATTTCAGCCAGAATATATTCTGGAACTTCCATTGGTATAAATAGGTACTTACCTATTTATTTATGGTAGATATTTCCTTAAATTCAACTTCACAAAAGAAGAATTTGACTAAACGTAGCCGACTTACTTTACTATAGTATGTAATTGTAATAAAATCTGGCCAAAGAGATACCCCAGAGAAAACTCTTGAGGAAATTGTGAACACCTGTTCCGTAATATTTTTATTATTAGCGCGGGAAAGGTCGGCTAATTAACTTTATTCCATTAATTATACCAAGATATTTTCCTAATCCAATTAGTAAGTATCTGGCTTTATTATCAGTATTACCTTATCTGCCTTTTTAACATATCCTATAAAAACAATAAAAATTATCTGCAAGGTTACCATTAGATTCTACTTAATTTAGATACAATTTTATTCATTTAGATTGTGTTTGTATTTTCAAATAAAGGCTAGTCTTTCAAAACCTTTTGAATAACATTATGAATAGTCTGTAAATTGTTGCTTGGAGTATTGATTGCACACAAAACGAACAATTTGAATGAACCACACCATCAATTACATTCAATTTGTTCTCGAATTCAAACCGCATCGAGCTCAAATATCTGAATTAAATGTTATGAAGTACCCTCGAGGTTCGGGAGTATTTGCAAAAATCAGGGTCGATCGGTCGTTGCTCCCAGCCCTGCACCCAGAATGCACATGCGTTATGCAACCAGCAACGATCCGGTTTCGGACTAACGTACTTCTTTGTCCTTCATACATCATTACGTGTAGACCACTTTTTTATAACCACTGCATTTATGAATGTTGAACGAATTATTCATATCTGCTAATAGAGTAAGATACGGTTAACAAGTTTTCTACGCCCATGTGCTTAGACTATGGTTCATATTGTAGTGGAAATGTCGTAGTTAAATTTTATTAAGGATCCTAAAAATAGAGTTGCTACCCCTACCTTTGTGGCAGCCGATTACAAAAAATTGTTCATGTTATGAAAATTATAGTACCTACTATTTATCAAAACCCTCCCAGAAGAGTAATTTCATATTTTTAAAGGAATAATAAAAATCTGTTAAATAGTTATTAGAGTAAATCTGTCCATTTCGCACGACTGAATACAACGTAGAGTTTTTACAGCCCTATGTTGCGAGCATTTTTATGCAGATAATCCTATTTTTTCGGGTATGTTATAACGTTCCTAAACAAATGAGCGTATTGCATATCATATCATATTATATCATATCAACGGAATAAATATTTTCGTACCCGATTGCTAGGGAGTAGCGACGCGACAGGGAAAAGGGTGGCAACCATATTTTTTAGGATCCTTAACATTTCCACTGGAATATATATCATTGCCTTAACATAGAAGTGTATAATACTTGCAACGGGATCTTGAAATAGGTATAAGATATTAAGTCTCGTCGTTACAATGGTGTTTAGTTATTTGCAGAGCGAGCTTTGTAACATATCATTCGTAGTTCAAATAACATGCATACATTATCATACGCTTACTTAAAGTTAGGTACATATATTATCGAGACTTATAAGGTTACATAAATTACAAACTGTAGGTTACAGATTGTTGGTGAAGGTTGGTTACAATTTCCATAGCGACTTCAATCACAAGGGAGGCGGAGGACGAATACGTAACAGAAAGAAGAGAAAATTGAGCTTTCCGCGAAGTGTTCCATAAATAAATGTACCCAAAAACATCCATATACGAGGGTGAAATTGATATCATTAGCATCTTTTTAAACTAAGAGTCTACCCATCAAACTGAACAACTTTTACTATGGTAGCAAACCGATAAAATCTGCTGTTCCATACTAAACTGCAATGTCGACACGCGAGTTCGCGACTCAAATGTATGCAACAGCAGATTTTTTTTGCTCCGATCTGTTTGCTGCCATAGTAAAAGTTGTTCGCGAGTCAAATGTATGCAACAGCAGATTTTTTTTGGTCCGATCTGTTTGCTGCCATAGTAAAAGTTGTTCAGTTCGATGAGTAGTTCTCTTAGTTTTGAAAGGATGCTAATGATATCAATTTCACCCTGTATAAACTCACAACTCAAATCCCTTCCGGTGTAGTCAGAAACTTAATCATATCATCATCAGCCTATTATACGTCCCACTGCAGAGCACAGGCCTACCCTCAGGGAGGATGTATGGGCATCAGTCCACCACGCGTGCCCTACATACACGTATTTCTTCTTCAACGTATGCAGATTTCCTCATCATGTTTTCACTCACCGTTTGAGAGCAGTCGGTATAGAATCATATCTACAGGGTGAAATTGATATAATTGACATCCTTTTAAACTAAGAGTCTACCCATCAAACTGAAAAACTTTTACTAGGGGATCAAACCGATCGGAGCAACTAAAAAATCTGCTGTTGCATACATTTGAGTCGAGTAGGCATTGCATTTTAGTATGCAACAGCTGATTTTTTTGTTGCTCCGATCGGTTGGCTCCATAGTAAAAGTTGTTCAGTTTGATGGGTAGACTCTTAGTTTAAAAGGATGCTAATGATATCAATTTCACCCTGTATAAGTTAAGAGGGAAAAGGCAGCGGCAGTAGACTGAACCACCTCTCGTCTTGAAGTTCCACCTTTTAAGCGTCCGAATTAAGTTTTAACGCATTTTCATATTTTCATTGATTCAGTGTGAATAATGCTAAAGCATATACATTATATTTACCAACTACTCAAATCGCCTTTCGAAGCAGTTAGGCAATCTGAAATATCATTAAAAAATTCACCCATCCAAAGACTTACCAGGGGCCTTTGTCATAATCATTTAATTTTAATTTTTTAATTTTAACACTTTATTGTACACACGGAAATATACAAGAAACAACATAATAGACAATTACAAAGGGCGAGCTTATCTCTAAAGAGATTTCTTCCAGCAAACCCGAGACAAGAGAGAGAGCATAGAAGTGAGGCAGGCATAGTGTACACATTTAAAACAGTATTTAAGACTAATAAATACATAATATATAAAGATACAGATAAATGTATACATACATACGTACATACAATACGGTATATAAATAAATAAATATACTAGTTTATTGAAGAGAGAGATAGTGATCTTTGACTTGTTTTTTAAATGAAGCAATTGTTTGACAGTCTCTTATTTTAAATGGGAGAGAGTTCCAGAGCCGGACTGCATGGACAGTGAAGGCATCATGACAATAGTAATTTTAAATGTCTATTCAGGATACATTGCTGGTTACTTATGGCATTAAAAAACATTTGTCCTAACATTGTCAAGAATTTATACCAAATTATCTGTCATTGTAGGTACATTACAATTGTCATGTTTATTAATTAAATAGGGCCCTGACCGGTCATTACTTCATTGGCCTGAAAGCTCCACTACGCAAACGAGCGTCTCATAGCAAAATTGGAAACCTCACATATTTCGTGGAACCTTCACGTTTCCCAAAATGTGGAATCTTCAATATTCCAGCGACTTATACAAAACATTTTAATTTCGCCATGGTTTGCGTAGTTTAATAAACATCTTGTAGCGACAGACGGTTGTGGAGGGGTGGGTGGTGGGGGGTGCGGTGAAATTGAAGGCATTTCGAAATTGGACACGGGCCACGGGGGCGCGGAGCGAACGTAAATAAATATAAACGGTCCCGATCACAGCAAACAAGCCTAAAATAAACGCCCAAGGCGCTACGGGGCCGATGCCCAAATTGAAAGGTTATGCCATATACATTTCCGCAGCTTTTTCTGCTACGGTGAAGCAGGGCTGATAAAATTACACGATAAAATTTTGTTATACACTTTGAGACTGTCGTCCTGGTGTTATTGCATTTTATTATAGTACTTACCTGTATTAGCGTGGTCTTTCTTCTTTTCGATTGGACAATTGTATTCATTTGATTTAAGGGGCGGCGTCCGCCCGGTTTTGAGTAACTTTGTAACCATTTATACATTAACTATGGCACTTTTTAAGCAGAAAACAAAACTGAACAATATACAGGATATGAGAAGTGATGTGGTTTTTCTCGAAATCTATTTTAATTAATAAAACTGAAGAAAAACGAATCCAAAGTCACCCCTTTTTTTCCAGTTGTAACTGTTTTACTCTTACATTGTTGATCAGAAGAATATGAAAATTTACAATATTCTTCACAATACAATAAAGAATGATGGGGTTTTCTTATTTTATGAAAATTCATAAAAAATCATACATGTTTTCAAAGAAAACGGAAAATTCTGACCGGCGCCACGCAATTGAAGCGGAATGGCTAATTGCAAAAGTTTTCTTGTAAGAAAGAGAGCCTTGCACTAGGGAGGGAGAGTCTTAAATATAAAATAATGGAATGTTTCACAGCCTTCTAAGCAATCAAAAAGTCCTTGGCTCTCAGAATAAACAACTGAAGGTTCGGTTTCAGTTAATTTTATACCATCACGAGCTTTTACCCGCGATTTCGTCCGCATAAATTATATACCAGATTTTAAGTCAGATGATAAGCCATCAAACAAAAAAAGTTTCATCAAAATCGGTTCAGTAGTTTTTGCGTGATACTCGAACAAACAAACACCCAAACAAACAAACAAACAAACAAACAAACGAACAAACAAACAAACAAACAAACAAACAGACAGACAAAAAATCCAAAAATTGGTGATTTGGAATCAGGGACATCTAAAAACCATATCGTAATTTTTTTTTTGTAAATATCTTCAATGCACAGACAAATTTATGTTACAGTTTTATAATAGTTTAGATTTCATTTATTTTGAACGAATAAAAAAATTAAGAAACAACAGAATTACAAGGGGCCAGCCGGGCGAATTAACTAGGCACCTGGCTCGCACGTGGCTCGGAATTTGAGACCACTCCTGCTGCCCCCCGCGGGACCACGCCGTCGTGGCGTGAGGGCGTAGCATAGCATTTCAGTCACCGTTGCGCGCGTCCCTGCGCTTTAGCATTTTCGAGTTAGTCTTTCCGAGATTTCCGAGTTTTTATTCCGAGCCAAGTGCGAGCCAGGTGCCAAGTTAATTCGCCCGGGTTGTAACATAAATAGCTCTACAGGTATGTTTTGTAAGTCACAAAAAAGTCAAAAGCTTTAGGTTCAAATCTGTTGATTATTTTTCTTTGAGACTCAAGTCTAAAGTCTCTAAAATAGTATTTTTTATAAGGCAGCTAGGTATTGGCACAACATACAAACCCGATATTAAATAATTCGGCGAGCACCAATTTTATGAACGCCAGCGTACGGTTAAAAAATTCATAACGTCTGGTTATGCATGTCACGATCTGTGTGCCGAGTATTTTGGTAATAATACGTTGTATATTGAGGGCTGAGAAACGCGAGCTTGTCGAAAATCTGTACGTTTTGTTGAACGAGCGGAGATTGCGGCCGCCCCGGCATGGCACGACACACGACTTACTGCAATATAAATAACTGATTTCCGACTTAAGGCCACTCCTCCCTAAAGCAAGGCTCTCTTTCTTACAAGCTAACTTTTGCAATTAGCCATCCCGCTTCAATTGCGTGGCTCCGGTCACAATTTTCAGTTTTTTTTTAAAACCTGTATGATTGTTTATGAATTTTCAAAAATTAAGAAAACTACATCATTCCGTATTGTATTGTGAAGAATATTGTAAATTTTCATATTCTTCTGATGTACAACAATGTACCTAAGAGTAAAACGGCTACAACTGGAAAACAAGGGGTGACTTTGGATTCGTTTTCCTTCAGTTTTATTAATTAAAATAGATTTCGAGAAAAATAACATCAGTTCTCATATCCTGTAGATTGTTCAGTTTTGTTTTCTGCTTAAAAAGTGCCAAAGGTAATGTATAAAACGGTTACAAAGTTACTCAAAAACCGGGCGGACGCCCCTTAAGGGCGATGTACACACGGCGACACATAAAGCTATACAAAACCAACATAAGTTGACCGCGCGTAGGTCGAGTAACGTATAGCATCGCGCGGCCAGCTTATGTTGGTTTTGTATAGCTTGATGTGTCGCCGTGTGTTCATTTATTCTATACAAGAGGCGCCCGCGACTTCAAACGCGCAGACTGCTGACTTTAAATACTCATAACTTTTGATCGAATAAACCAATAACGATGAAATACAGCCTAAACGTTAATCCGTTATGCTTTTATGAAAACCATATCCAAATCGGTTTAATACATTTTAGGTGATGCGTGCATAAACAGACAAATATGATCAAACACACCAATTTTTTTGGAAATATCGTTAATGTTGCAGGTGAATAAAATCATTAGCCTAGTAAATGTAAACATTTTACCTTGCAAAAGGTCTGGTATCCACGATTTTTTTATATGTTATACGGGTATAGGTCCTTATTAAAAATCTAAGTTTTCAACCTTGAGGTGCTGCCGCGGGCTCTGCCATGTCCATAAAAGAACGAAAATTTCGAAGATTTTTCAGTTTTCATTATTTAAAATCTAAAGCTTAGGTTTTAGAGTCAAATTATGTTTTAGAGGAATTAAGAGCACTAAATGCGCTATAGTTTGGTTTTTGAATCATCTTTTTATACTGTATAGTTACCGAGATACAGCACTTCAAAATAAGGGCAGTTAGGGCTAATTCCTAACTGCCCTATGCCTGTGGGTGCAGAAAAGCTGGGCTCAAGAGGGTTTTTTGTATGTAGGTAATCTCTGGAAGTACCAAACCGATTCGTAAAATTCTTTCACTGATAGAAAGCTACACTATCCCTGATTACCATAGGCTACATTTTATTTTGTAAAAAAAAAAATTCTATTCGATATCTAAGTATTTGTTTACCAATTGACATTTGCTGAAAATTTACAAGTGTCGCATCTTATGGTTCAAAAAACATATTGTAGCGCATTATTTATACTTCTTCTGAACACCTTCACAGTGAAACCTAAAGTTAATAACATATTTAATTTAAAAAAAAAACGAAATTTTAAGGAATTAGTCATACCTCTCCATACTTTGAGGTGTTGTATCTTGGGAACTATTCAGTATATAAAGATGATTCAACTATCAAATTGTAGCGGATTTGGTCTTCTTTAAAGCTTTAGTAAACAAGTTTGCTCTAAAACCCAACGTTTAAGTTTTACTGAAAAAGTCTCAAAATTTTCGTTGTTTTATGGTCACACCAGAGCCTGCGGCAGGACCCCAAGGTCGAAAACTTGTATTTTTATTAAGGACCTCTACCTGTATAACATATCCAAAAATCCCGGATACCCGACCTTTTGTAAGGTAGGGTATCATTTTCCAAACAGATTTACTGAACTACATTATTATCGCAAAATAATTATGGTAAAGATCTGATATCTGTGAGTCCAAGCCTCTGGATCACGTCATTACTTATCCATCGTCCTACGGTCCTATTCAATACACACTTAGCAAAATCGATGAAAATTACGAGTAAGTTTTTTGGTACATTTAGATGTGTAAGGCCCCTAAAGAAGCCTCAAATAACGAGATCACGTCCGATGCTCTTTGCCCGCTACAGCCTCGCCGATTCTCGTATTTCGAATTTGAGCGATTTGGTTTCATTGCTCTGTGACTCGTTAACGAGGCTTAGCCCTCTCAGATGGCTATCAATAGCTCTTGATGAAGACTATTTACTATAATGCCAAATCAGAGACTTGACCTGTCGGGGCACTAAAGGTGATTTGTAGTTTGAGATGAAAGTATAAAGGTCAATCATCACGATAATACAGTTAATTTTATGATTTTAGTTTGGATCGAATAGATAGGTACCTAGATAAGTTCAATGAAAGTTATCTCGCTATACATACATTACAATAAAATTGTAAACTTGGCGTAGATGTGTGATTGAAGATTTTTGCAAAAATACTAATTGGGAGCGTTAAGGATGCGTTGAGACCATTTTTAGGGTTCCGTACCCAAAGGGTGAAAACGGGACCCTATTACTAAGCCTACGTTGTCCGTCCGTCCGTCCGTCCGTCCGTCTGTCCGACTGTCCGTCCGTCCCTCTGTCCGACCTATTCAGGGCTGTAACTTTTGAACCGTAAGTGCTAGATAGTTGACATTTTCACAGAATGTGCGTTGTTATGGCGGATTTGTTAACAAATAATAAAAATGTCAAAAAAATTAAATTAAGGGGGGTTCTCAACAAGAAACTAGTTTTTATCAACGTTTTTTCTTCTCGGTCTATGGTAAAAACAGTAATACATACAAGCGTCATACTTGGTGTGATTATATAGAGCAAACTCTACAGTATAACAACAAATAATAAAAACCGGCCAAGTGTGAGTCGGTCTCGCGATAAAGGTCACGGAGTAAAAACAATTTTTTTTTACGTTAATATGTTGTAGTGGTGTGGCACGGAACCCTCGGCCTCGGTGCGCGAGTAGCTCGACTCGCACTTGACCGATTTTTATTTATAATTTGTTGTCTGTTTATCTGATTGTTTGTGCACGCATCACTTAAATACTATACTAAACTGATTTGAATGAGGTTTTCACAATAGCATAGGGCTTAGTTTGGGTTAACATTTAGGCTTTATTTCATCGCAATCGGTTCATTCAATCCAAAGTAAGTGTTCTGCGCGTACGAAGTCGCGATTACCGCTATGTAGTCACACATAATTTGTTAGGTTTCTGATTCTCTCAGGTAACGGATAAAGAATTTAACTTCGCATTTTTCTTAAACCAAAACTTCGCTAAGAATTTTATGAAATGCGAGTATTTACCTTCTTAAAAACCTTTGTTGACTTCTGATCTTGAAGACGAACTTTAAGTTTGGAACTTCTTAGACTTTCTCCTAAATATTTTTGTTCGAGGTTTATGTTTGAACTTCTGAGAAACTTCCATATTTTCCGGAGATGTTTTCTATAGAAAGAAGCCGTGGTGGTCCAGTGGCGAGTAACCTTGCCTGCCGTGCAGGAGGCGATGGTTCGATCCCCGTCCAGGCCGACTCGTACCAATGACTTTTTCGGAATTTATGTACGATTTGTAGCACCACTGGCTTTTCGGTGAAGGAAAACATCGTGAGGAAACCTGCATGCTTCAATTTCGAGGCATGTATCGTACCTACTGTCCATTACAAGTGGCGACGGGCTCACTCCCCGTCACACTGGACAGAGTTTCGGTACTACTAGTGAAACGTGGATGTTCTGAAGTTTCAGAATATCTCTGACTACCCCCTCGGGGAATATAGTCGTGAGCATATGCTATGCTATGTTTTCTATTATTTTCGGCTAAGAATAGACAATGGAGTGCCATTACTACCCGTAAATAAGGTTTCTTTTGCAATATTTTTTACGAGCCTATTAGGAGATTTAAAAGAAATGTCCGTACAAATATTAAGTACCTATATAAGTCCAGAAGTGTCTGGATGTTACTTCTTCAAGTTTTAACTTTTTTTTTAGGGGTGGAACCTAAACTATACATACATACATAGTCTCACGCCAGTCTTCCACTGGTGAAGGCAGACACAACGGAACGCCACCTGTAACGATCCTGACAAACCTCTCTAGCATCCTCCACATTAAGGGGCGTCCGCCCGGTTTTGAGTAACTTTGCAACCATTTTATACATTAACTATGGCACTTTTTAAGCAGAAAACAAAACTGAACAATCTACAGGATATGAGAAGAGATGTGGTTTTTTTTTTAAATCTATTTTAATTAATAAAACTGAAGAAAAACGACTCCAAAGTCACCTCTTTTTTTCCAATGGTAACCGTTTTGCTCTTACATGGTTGATCAGAAGAATATGAAAATTTTCAATATTCTTCACAATACAATATAAAATGAGGTGGTGTTCTTATTTTTTGAAAATTCATAAAAAATCATACAGGTTTTCAAAGAAAACGGAAAATTCTGACCGGCGCTGCGCAATTGAAGCGGGATGGCTAATTGCAAAAGTTTGCTTGTAAGAAAGAGAGCCTTGCAGATGGGAGGAGTAGCTTTAATAGTACTTTCAAACCTAAACTTATTGAAACCGAAAACAAAAGGCAAAACTGTTTGTGAAAATCTACTAAAACTTATCTTTATTTTTAATACTCTATTTGTCCACAGTTTGATATGGATACTAATAGTTATGTCCTCGAAAACAAGTAAAATAAGCTTTAGTAATAAAACCGGTCAAGTGCGAGTCGGGCTACTGCGCACCCAGGGTTCCGTAACACACCACCACAGAACACATTATTAATAACTTAGAAAAAAAAACTTTTTTGGTCCGGGACCTTTAGCGCAAGACCGACTCACACTTGGCCGGTTTTTAGTATTTGTTGTTATTCTGTAGAGTTTGCTCTATAATCACACTACGTTTGACGCTTGTATGTATTACCGTTTTTACGATAGAGCGTGAAGAAAAACGTTGATAAAAACTAGTTTCATGTTGAGAACCCCCCTTAATTTTTAACTTTTTGACATTTTTATTATTTGTTGACAAATCCGCCGTAATAACGCATAATCTGAGAAAACTTCAACTATCTAGCTATTACGTTTCAAAAGTTACAGCCCTAAATAGGTAGGACAGACGGACAGACGGACAGACGGACAGACGGGCAGACGGACAGACGGACAGACGGACGGACGGACGGACGGACGGACGGACGAACGGACAACGTAGGCTTAGTAATAGGGTCCCGTTTTCACCCTTTGGGTACGAAACCCTAAAAAAGATATCTATAAAATACTAATTTTTTCGAGTTTCGGACATTGGCAAACAGAAAGTTGTTTAAACAAACAATGATCGAGCACACCTAGTAAGCTATTTACCCGAATTGGACACACAAACGATGTCAGTAAATGGATTATTTTATTTGAACAGGCTGTTATTCAGCTCATTTATTCGTAACGAAATTACTGGTTGCTTGTATAGCGGTACAATACAAAATCGTGAGTGCACATAAGACAATTAGGTGCCAGTAGGTCAACCAGTAAAATAATTACTCATCTCTTACAGACAGCTAACTGTACTTGACGTTGATGCTACACCTCAATATAATTGAAAGCAGCTTTCATACACGATCTGTCTATGGTGAATACATAAACTTAAAAAATCTTTTATTTAATTTAACAACTTGTAAACTAACAATTGCGACACTGGCTCCTAAACTAGTCAAGTCTGAAGGTCTGGAGCCAGTACCTACCCACAATACAACAATGGCCTCGATTCGGAGTGTACCACGACTTAACTAAACTAAATTTATTCCTGTCACTTTCTAAAATAAGATTAAGAAAAGAGACAGAAAACCAACAGCTGACTTTAGTGCTGTCAAAGTGACGTTAAACGCGCAAAATAAGATGCCATCATAATGTACGCCATCTTATTTAAAGCGTTTTTGGGCGTTTAACGTCACTTTGTTGGTTTTCTGTCTCTTTTCTTAATCTTATTTTAGAAAGTGACAGGAATAAATTTAGTTAAGTTAAGTCGTGTTACAGTCCGAATCGAGGCCAATATCTATCTAATGCCCGTTTGCACTAAACTAAAATAAGGTGATCTTTGTAGAGATACGTTCCACTGCAGCACGGCTAGCATAACACCCACGTTTAAACGAGAAAACCGTCATGCTCGCTCTTTTTGGCATACGTAAAATAATAAAGATGGAGGCACGTCTCGATTTTTGTCGTTTTCTCGGGGGTGGCATGCTACTGGGCACAGAGCCTCTACCCGCACATTCGAACTTCGCAATTGCGTGAACGTTTTCGTTTCAATGTCAACTCTATTACAATGAAGTGCAGTCAATGATTCGACCGAAACGCGATATATCGTACATCGAAAGTCCGGGTACAGGGCCTGGCCTACCCTCAGGGAGAGTGTACGGGCGTTAGGGCACCTCGCTTGTCCAATGCGGTTTGGTCTACGAATAAGAATAACTATAGAAGAATAACTCTAAACAAAAGCAACATAATTTTTGGCACCTAATGAAAAATGACATTTTGTATGAATTTTGGCGTCAAGGTGTAGTTTTTAAAGGACAAAATTAGAACACGGTGTACTTTTTTTGGTGCCACTTTTTGAGCTTGATTTATATTTCTATACTTAAATTCTTATTCGTAGGGTTTGGTAGACTTCACATACGCATCGGAATAAATCTCCTCCAGCCTATGCAGGTTTCTAGGCCTAGGTGTAACTTTAGCATTAAATAGGCATTAGTGTATTAGGATTGTCTTAGGGTTGGCGCAATGCACTTTCTTGTTAGGGGTGTCTTATGTAATTTAGGCATCTATAAGGTGCGGTTAAGTTTAGTACAAACGGGCATAATACCCGTATTGATTGAAGAATCCTATGCGATCGCGAGCTCTTAACTTTTTAGTTTATGTTTTAGTATACGTGATTAAAACGTTCAAGCGTAAAGGTTTATCGACACGGGCTTGAGATATCACCGAGTTAAGTAATAGAAAAAACAATAGCGTCAACTTAATGTTTGGTAGGAATCGACCAAAAAAGTTGTAGTTAGGAACGTTGTTTTCATATAAAGAATTATATTCAATAGGATGACTGTAGGTAAATCAAATATGAATCATGTAGGTAATATAAGCGGCATACACGCTACTTCGTACGCGTAGACCACTGAATAAATTATGTAACAACGCCATAGTTTTATGGTCTACTCTAAACTAAGACCACAGCCCGGGCACTGCATACAAAAAATTGAAATTGACAAGATGACGTCAGCACATCCGAAGCCAAAGAAATTGAACCGTAAGTCTTCGTCTGGTAACGAGGAACTAGTGCGAGGTAACCAGAGGGTGATAAAGGGGTGAGGTTAAAAGTTGGTGGGAGGAAGGGAGTGTCCGTACTGTATCTAGTAATAGATACTCTTTCTTATACTGTGCTACGATTCTAAACCACCCCGAAACACGAAACACGTGTAGAGTAGAAATTATTTGGTAAGCAGGTTGTATTTTATTACGTAATACAACTTTGTCTACTAGGTATTTAGAGGCGGAGGTCTTGATACAATCGTGTCATCTACCTATTAAACCACCCCGTTAATATTACTAAGGTGTTTTGTTACACCGTGGTATAAAGAAGGTACCAAAATATTGAAAATACCACATAAGTGCAATAATAAATGCGGCTTGTAGAACATTTATTCTGCAAGTAGGTACGAGTACGTTAGCATATTTTTAACTTTCGTAGGGTTTATTTAAATCTCGTAAAGCTTCCATTCAAACAAATAGTCAGTTGTTAGGTGCAAAAGTACCTGGATCTAGACGTAATTGCGGACGAGTTGAAGGGCGGGGGTAAATGCCCGAGTGGACGATCTTCAATGTCTCGGGTAGGGTGACCACGACGCCTTAAACACTAATTTTTATAACTATTATTTAACTAGCAACCCGCCCCGGCTCCGCACGAGTGCAATGCTACTGCAATTATATACATATAAACCTTCCTCTTAAATCACTCTATCTATTAATAAAAAACAGCATCAAAATCCGTTGCGTAGCTTTAAAGATCTAAGCATACATAGTACAGACAGCGGAAAGCGACTTTGTTTTATACTATTTAGTGATATTGTATTAAGTTCAGGGTGTAACAAATCACCCTAGTAATACTTAATGGTGTGCTTCAGACCATCAAACTGAACCACTTTCACTATGGAGCGAAAATTGAAAACGTGAAAAATAATCAGCTGTTTCATACATAAGTATAGTACCGACTCTACTAAAATGTATAGGACAGTTGATTCTTTTTAGCGATTTCAAAGTTGACTGCGTAATTGTTCAGTTTGTGGTCTGAAGCACTTAAGTATTACTAGGGTGTTTTGTTACACCCTGTAGAGTGTAGGACGCTAACTTATCTTCATCCACATGATCTGGCCCAGACCGTGGTGAAATAAGGCCCACGCTGATTCACCACTAGTGACAAAGGCCTTTGCCTTTTAATGGAATCCTATATCAAGATTTTGGTAGATGCTGGCACTTTCAGTGGGATCAGATCTACGATCAGATAATGTGTGACAATGACCAAGATATTTATTTATTTATGAATATTCTTATTTTTTCATGTCGAAATTACTAATGTCTAGTGACGTATGTCATTTCCAGTCAGATAATTCAGTCTGGTATATGGAAATAAATACTAACCTTTTTAAATAAAGGAGAAAGTGTATTTTTCAACACTTTCTCTGGTTCGGTATGGTACCTAATAAAACCGCACCTTGAGACTCCAAATTATGTATATTTTCTCTTGTGTGTGAAAGTGTCACTCATACAAAAGAACGTGTGATTTCGAGTTGTTGTTTCGTGGTAACCCTAGCATGCAATGTTCGGGAGGCCCGTAGACTGCATGTCTATCACCAGCTTGACGACTTGACTGCAAAGATATTTAACTTATCAACCACATTACTGACAGCTATTACTCGGCTATCTTTCTACGTTAAAATTATGTTTATAACTTGCAATTTCAACCACAATTAAATTTGATTCTGTGGGCACTCTTCAATGATTATTATTTTGATAAACATCTGGTATTATTCTTATCTGATGAGCAAGACTTTGGTTTTGTATGTTCTATCTCAGACCAAAAATATTGTATTGAACATTGAATAACAAAAAACTAAAAAGTATAAAAATAATATGGCGACGATTCGCGACAGGGCCTGCATTCGTTTTTTGGCTTGACTTGACACCGACTTCTATAAAGCAAATTAATGTTCTTATGATGCGAACGAAAAATTCATCGGCTGCAATATTATTTTCACCGCACAAGCTCGGAAAGATTCTGTTTATCATTCAAAATCTGAGTGCAAAATTGCATTTTATCCGCTAGCGTGGAAAGAGTTTTTAAAATTCGAATCTTTCTATTCAATAAAGAAAAACAGCCTAAACAAGTTTTTTTTCACCTCACATGCGAGGAAAGATTCTGTTTGTCATTCAAAATCAGAGTGCAAAAGTGCATTTTATCCGCTAGCGTGGAAAGAGTTTTTAAAATTAGAATCTTTCTATTTAATAAAGAAAAACGTGAGAAAAACAGCCTAAACAGGTTTTTTTTCATGCTGTTTATGTGCTGGCCAGTGCGATTATTCTAAAAATGAGGTTGGCGCATTGAAATTTTCCTCGCTGTAGTGAGGTGAAAAGTTGTGTGTTTCGCTCGGCAGCAAAGTTATTCTGCGTCTCGTACTTTTGAATCCTTCGCTACTTTTTAGTTTTTTTGAAAGTGGTTTTAATTTTTTCGTAAAATTTTATTTATTTCGCAATCTTTTGTGGTGAAATACATTAGTTTGACTCAGATATCAGATATACACGCAAATTGTACATCGATACGAAGCAAATGTTTTCAATCTCCGATGATTTGCTGTCAACTTTTGAGGAGTTCTATTGTGTAGCTCTGAAGCGCATCATCAGGTCTTCACCAAATTGAAATGGAACCATCTCGGGGGTAAATCCTTCAGAACTAAAAAAGAATCATCCAAATCGGTCAAGAAATACCGAAGTTATCGCGTAAATACATACAAACCAGGCTGTCACTCTTACACGTATTAGTCCATATCTTGAAAACTACTGAACCGATTTTGATGAAGCTTGCACTGTTCCCTAAGTTTGAGTAAATTTAACCCCATAAAAAAAGAACGGTTACAATCCAATGAATAGTTTCGGAGATATGCGTGGACAAACATACATAAATACACCTATGAAATTTTGTATATTTGTTTGGAAGCCCTAATAGATTATCATATCAAATATGAATATTTTGCAATTCCAAATATTACATACATACGTATCGAATTGATAACCTCCTTTTTTTAAGTCGGTTAAAAACCCCAAACAAAGAGTAGTTTGCAAACAGCACGAAGAGAGCAAAAAACATAAAAATGATGTTTTTACTCGTCCTACACAATAATGCTCACCAATTTGTGGTTTTTGTGTGTGCTGAACCAAAATAACTATGATTTTGAACAAAAAATGATTAGATATCAAAGTTTTTGCTTACCACATAGTATTGCTTGGTGTGTTATTAATCGGTTTGCGTGGTTGAGCGGGCCGGTCACCTTGGACAGTGAAATCAGGACTAGCACGGAAGTTAATAATCATTTGATGTCGTACCTATAGGTGTATCACGGTTTGTTAATCGACAATACTACATTATATCGATCGTTAGTCGTTAATCATAATATCTAATGCTAGCAGAAACTTCTAGGATATTTATGTAAAATATTATATAAATTATTTACAATTACCTAGGTATACATTTATTCCACTACCAATATTGGTTCGATAAAGTCGATAACTGACAGTTACACGTCTACTCAGATCTTGCGACGAACAGTTTCAATTTGGAGGGAGTAATTTGTTTGGAGAAAAACTAAACAGGATATCCAATAATGATAAAATATGCTGCTGCACTGCACTGCCCTCGCATTCACACGGGGCCAGTCGTGATGCTGTCCAGAGAACCAGTTGGTGGAGGAAACTAAATGACCTCAAAAATAGACTAGCCGTCTATTAACTTTTTTGCCCCTGGGTACCGTCAGAATTGTTCTGCCAGCCGTCTATTAAATGTCCTTCCTGTGCACTGTCAGAATTGTTCAGCCTCGGCGCAGGTGTTGACACGACAGCTGCCCTGTCTTCACTGCCCGGGCCTCGTGTGAAAGGGGCATTACCGTGATCATGAACCATGCACAGCGTCAAATATGTAACAAATGTTACAATATCTTTGCAATAAATTCCAGCGTAACATACAATTTACAAGCCGATACCTGGGTAACCTCGCGTGAGTGCCTACTGCCTGAATAAGCCCTCTTGACACCGATTGTACCGACTGCATTTCAAACTCGCATACATTATATTTCATTGTTCCCATTACGACATGATAGGGTCTAATTGCTGTAATGTTCTTAAGGCCTACGTACTATAGTACTAGCCTACTGGCATGCAATACCTTGAATTCGTTAGGTACCTAGGAGATATAAATAGGTGTTCTAAAACGATTAATCAAAATGTCTACCGGTATCTGTTTACGTTTACACTTCCCCAATTTAAATACCACTAAGCCATCCGCCAATTTGAACGGAAATAACGTTCTTTAAAACTCTATTTAATTTACCCAACTGAAATTCATGGTCGTTGTACTAACCATGAAAACTTTAAATCATACATCTGTGACCTAGGACTTTAAGTAAAATATATCAAACAATTTAAACAAATAGTAAGTCCAATTTATTTTACATTTAACTCACGATCAAAGTCCTAAGTTCACAGATTGATAAATCTACTTGCATGTTATTCAAATGTAAAATCTGAAGAAGTTTAGTTTTTTACTCACAGAAACAAATAAAATATCTTTAAAATCGTATAATTATTTGAAGATCTACACGGTTAAACTTTCATTATTTCTACTAAATTTAACTTAACAATTGTTGGTAGGTACTCTGTCAATCGTTGCCTCCGAACCGTTCAAGTAACGGCATACCTTGAGAGTTCGATCACAGCCACTTCGTATGAATAACATAACAACTAGGTAGAGTCTATGCACGGCACATGCACATGTACGGGACGGGAGATGCGCTCGGGGCGCGTCGGGATCCACACGCGCTGCGTCTGCGCAACCTTGACATTAGGCGGCTCGCCGCGGAGCGCTGCGTCTAGCCCCAGCGACGGAAGCGGTAATAGCTCGGCACCGGCAGGTAGGGGTACCTCGCCGGCACCCTCACGTTCTCCAGGTTGTATCCTCGCCGCTGCCGTACCAGCTCCCCCTCGCGCCGTTTCAACGGCCGCACGATCGTCACCACGTTCGATTCCAATATCACATTATCTGAAGCCACTACATCATCAGGTTTAAGTTTAGTGACGAGCTTCGCTCTGTTCTTCTGAGCGGCGAGGTACTGGTCGTTGAGCACGTAGTCGAAGTGCTTCGGGACCTGGTTGAATCTGGTGGCGTCGATTTCCCGCTCGTATCCGAGGCGGTCGCGCGGCGCGGCGGCGGCGAGCGCGGGCGCCGCCAGCGCCAGCGCGAGAACGATCGCGAGATACGCGTGCATGTTGCGGTGTGTGTAGACTGTGTGAGCCGCGCGCGATCTACACACATTTTATATATCCGAGCGATCGATACCATTCGTTCCTCGTTCTCAATTTGAATACAAATTTTTTATTATCTCTGTGTTGTGAGCTCTTGAACTTGATAGCCCCGCTTCGCCGGGGAGGCTAGTGTCGTGGTGTGCTGCCGTAATGCAATCACTCATATAATTTGATGCACCGGTGGCTCCGAACGCTCATGAACCTTGTTCTACTTACATTAGTCGACATTACCCGACGTTATTCTCAAGATTACAAGGTGACCATCAAACGGGTGCATAGATTATATCATACCTTGTGTCTAATGATGCGCCATATTCGCTACTTGTCATAATTATTTTCCTCTCATATTTTTCGCCACTTAGATCTATATAACTTCTTCGGAAGATATTGATAGTCGCGCTACTATGTCTTAAAAGTCATAAACTCGGCCTTAATAATAATAACATTCCTAGGTACCTGTTCAAACGGCAAAACCGCAACCGTACGTATGTATTTAATAAAGACTACTCGTCAAGGACCAAGGATCATTAACTACATATGCATAAGTAGGTGGCTGACCAGGTTTTTTCTATAAATAATTCCCCATGTAATCTTATGATACCTTCGGCGATAGGTCGCTATGAAAACATCACTGACGACTTTGAACTTGTTCTGCAAAATGGAGCAAAAATTTTATGTTTTGCTGATAGGTGCAGTCTGTACATAATAGATAGAAACACTGATACAGATCTAATAAAATTCTGGTTCAAAAAACGTTACAAGCTTATTCATTACTTAAAGTTGAAGTTGAATATGTATGCGGTGCATACCACCTCAAATTGCACATTTACTGCCTAGAACACGATTTCTTCAAGGATAATATTTAAACTGCTACAGATGAATTACCCACGGCGCGGTGGTGGTGGCTCGGTGCGGCGCCGGCGCCGGCCGGCGGTGCTAAGCAAAGTTGCCTGCGCGCATGTTTTCAGTAGCCATATTTATGAGTAATTACTTCAAGAACACAGCAGACTTGCTACTTTTTAGATGAAATCTAACATCTTCGACATTGGAACATAGGATGAATTTAAAACAAGCCATATTAAATAATTAATCCGACGAATCACGAATACGAATACATAATTCATGAACACAGAAATAAACTTGTAAGTTTTGAGGAAACCAGATCTATCTCAGTTCGTTCGAAACTGTATTGAAAGAATTAGAATAATTTTTGAGATAGAAAGCTTAGCTTGAATAGTTGATCCGGAACTGAAAATTCGAGGTCGTCTTCAAAATGTATTAAACATAGAAAAAAAGGTAGCTGGCTGTCGACCTTCCGAGATCGGTCTTGCGTTGGTGATTACGCACTAACAGGTCGGTAAAGATGGAGCATTAGTAATGGTATAATGGCAGATAATAATGTAAACACACTACCGTCATCGGAATATTTTCTGTGTATGAACTAGACGCATATAAATACATAAATACTAGTTTGTAATTCATAACACAACAAGTCAAGGTTGGTGTCTCGACGAAAGCCGAAGAACCCGTTTACTCTTCTATTCATTATAATGATATTTCAAAATTAGTAGAAACATAATAATATACGGCATATTACTTATTTTCCCATAATTTTAATATATCAATAAATCAGTAGCGTTAAACCGACACAGGAACTTGATTAACATAAACAAATTACCACAAATAAAGTATATTTTATAACATTAATGGTAATGAAACTAGTAATCTTGTTTCGGATGTAGACAGCACGGAAATGAGTTCAAAGTAAACGGAAGTAAACGGACACTAGTAGAATTGAAAGTATGTACATACGAAGAGTGGGTAGGAGCCTGCCAAGGCAGAACCGAACAGCGCGAGCACCGCCACAGCCGCCGCGCCGCCCCGCCCGGCCCTGGGACATCCAGTTGACCCCCTACCGATTAAGTCATGCTTCGCGACTTTAACTATATTTGACAAAATATTTGACTTGTACAAGCCTCTATCTATAGCTTTCCGATCGATTTTTGGTATAAAGAGTCATTTAATTGAAACGAAGTCAAGGGAAATGCAAATCAAACTAAGTTTGATAAATGATTTAAAAGTGTCACGGACCAAGATGAATTGTTTCCGTGTACCGCACTTGACTTTAATAGTTCGTGATTATTCAAACATATCCAAATAAGTGTATGATTATATACAATTAATTAGAGGGAATTTCTGATTTACTCATAAGACCATTTGCTAATCAATCTTTAGATAAATCATGAGCAAAGCAATCGTGTAATTAATGCAATTACTTTTCATGAAAAAGTTGTAGAGCTAAGTAGTTCTGAGTAGGAGATTAAATGGTGGCAATTACATCAGACAAAGGCTTACATCTCTCGGCGTAATGTGGTTGGGCTCATCAAGACAGTTGCTATACAATACAATGCGCATTAAAAGACATTTGCTCAAGGACGCGTGGACAATGCGCGGAGCGTCACATCTTCCGTGTTCTTGTATCCGCATTAATCAAAGTATCATCGTTGGAATATTAATATTCGTTGACCAAATTCGATATCTGACTGCTTTGTTGCTTTGTTTATACTTATACCTGAACGGGTTTTTGTTATTTAAATTTAAACATATTTTGAAACATCAGTCGAATCACCGATACCGGTTCAGAGTTCATGTAAAATCTTTTGAATATCTAATAACCAAAGATTTTTTCTGCTAATAACTTATGTTTACACTATTTTAAATACCTAACGGAGTTTATATTTTCTTAGTTTATGACAAATTCGAAAATGGAGTTATGTAATTTTTAGGGTTCCGTACCCAAAGGGTGAAAACGGGACCCTATTACTAAGCCTACGTTGTCCGTCCGTCCGTCCGTCCGTCCGTCCGTCCGTCCGTCCGTCCGTCCGTCTGTCCGTCTGCTAGATAGCTAGATCTGAGAAAATTTCAACTATCTTAGATAGCTAGATCAGAGAAAATTTCAACTATCTAGCTAGATAGTTGAAATTTTCTCAGATTATTATTTGATTTTGCGGCGGATTTGTTAACAAATAATAAAAATGGCAGAAAGTTAACAATTAAGGGGGGTTTTCAACAAGAAACTAGTTTTTATCAACGTTTTTTCTTTACGCTCTATAGTAAAAACGGTAATATATACAAGCGTCAAACTTAGTGTGATTATAGAGCAAACTCTACAAAATAACAACAAATACTAGAAACCAGCCAAGTGTGAGTCGGTCTCGCGCTAAAGGTCCCGGACAAAAAAAGTTTTTTTTCTAAGTTAATAATGTTGTGTTCTGTGGTGGTGTGGTACGGAACCCTCGGTGCGCGAGTAGCCCGACTCGCACTTGACCGGTTTTATTCTGTATTCGTTTTGTTGATGCATAGAGGAGCCAGGCCAGTGGCTATGCGAGATGAGTTCGTCGGCTTTGTTTTGCGTTGCGCGGGCGCACGTCCTCGTGTGTCAGCCGGCGCGGCGGTCATTGCTTCCTGATCACCGCTCCTCATCTGCCCGCGAGGTGATGCTCTCGCTGCGTTTGCGCAACATCGCATGCATTATTCATAGCCGACACGATTGAGGCTCTATTATCCTTTGTTCTCTAACTAGTAATTTGATCATACAATGCTAATTTACTTATCATCGTTTGCGTGCTTTTATTGATAGTTATTTATTAACACTTGCAATTGCAACAAGTTTGTAGGTAAATACGATAAGAATGTCAAGGAGTTTACTAATGTTAATCAATTGCATAGTTGTATCATAATTATAATGTATCTTGGATTAGACGAACTAGTCCTGTTTAATTATAATACAATTTTGCGATGCAATACAAGGAAGATTGAACCGTTTTTATTCCAAAAGCTCCCGAGCAGACAAACGAATATTGGTCCTATTTTTTAAAATATTAACCAATTAAAGTCAATAGAATTTTTAAAACAAGATTTAGAAATCAATGTCTGTGATTTGCATTTGACAGATTTACTTTTAAATGTAAAGTTTCAATGCTAGGATTAATTTAAGATTTGTATAGAACACTTTATAACTTTAGAACTAAATATTTATAAATTCTGACAAATGCAAGGTAGATTTTGTTTAAAAAAATTGGTTTACTTTGATTACTAAAGAAGTTTGGCGAACGACCATGTAATTTGAGACCCAGATTTATCATAATATTGTACGGTTATTGTGAATTTTTATTAAAATAAACACAATAAATGCGTAGAAGATTAAGTGGACTATCTAATAAGAAAGATTATGAGTTTCACACACTTGATAAAAAAGGTATCATCAGGAGATATTTCTCCTGAGATGATGAATGATCATGATCCTCCATACAGATGATGATGATCCTTTCCCCCAAATTCTACAGGTTACAACCAATTAACTTTTTTGTTAGTTTTGTTTCACTCTACACGTATTACTAAGTTTCCTTCATGTATACATGAATGAAACTTGGTTGTAACCTGTAGAAGTTGGGGGAAAGGTATTTAGCTTGGTTGAACTGATAGTGTGTGTGATTTCGTTTTCTTCCATTATCATAATATTGTACGGTTATCGTGAATTTTCATTAAAATAAACACAATGAATGCGTAGAAGATTAAGTGGACTAATGACCAAAAAATACCTCAGTGATAATATTAGATGAAAATAGCTGTCATGGTTGCGTTTTACTACTGCTTTTTGGATGATTTGTCTATTTTACTAGTAATTTCTACTTTTGAATCCGGACAACTGTAGATGTGGAAGTATTTTTTAAAAAATGCCTTAATATTTTCTGTTTATAATAATTATGACCGCCGTCCTAAATGGCTTAGTTTTCGTAAAAAATAGCTAAGTCCAAATCTGCCTTTCTTCTTTTAAACTAGGACGGAACTCCGTTTTGTATAGAGCGCCATCCAAATTATATTATCTTAATTCTTAAAGTTCGTATCCTTTGTCTCCAGATGCCTTGGGATTCGTCCGAGGAGCAGATGGGAGCGCCCCGCGAAATGCGCATCCACGTGCAGCGAGTGATCGCTATCCCCGCCCCCCACAACATGCCGCCCCCGGAGAGTATGGGAAACATGGGCCCCTTCGCCCCTCCCCCACCACCACCACAAAACCTTGACCAGAACGAGGCAAGTACCTTTCAATCTGTCTAATAATGTTTTTTGATCTGGTTGAACGTGATTTACTTAGCCGATCGACCCGATCGTGTAAATTCTAGAAATTAGGTTTTTATAGTTAAACATTTTTATCTCGACGAGGCTTTAGTATAGATCGAAACGGTTTTTATAAATTATTAGCTTTTGCCCGCGACTTCGTACGCGAGGACATTTAATTTTTTCGTCAATTTTCCAATGTTTTTAATAGTGATTCTGTTATTCGGGACGGAGACAAATACAAAAAATAAAAAACTATGACTGACTGATATGTCGACGCGCGAGTTCGCGACTCAAATGTATGCAACAGCTGATTGCTGCTTTTTGCTCCGATCGGTTTGCTCCCATAGTAAAAGTTGTCCAGTTTGATGGGTAGACTCTTAGTTTAAAAGGATGCTAATGATATCGATTTCACCCTGTATATATATATAGATGATATCCAACATTTACCAATAGAGGGTATCTCCATCGTCATCAATAGAATCATTAAAACAATTAACTATGCCTGTATAAAAATGATAGTTTTCCGGATCGGAGTATGGGCCATGCTACTAATTAATTACAAATCTAATTTAGTGAAATGTGGATACTCTACAGGGTTAATTTTATATCACTGCGGATAACTTCAGCATGTATTCTACTCATCAAACTGAATGGAGAAAAAATCAGCTGTCCCATACAAAACTGCAGTACCTATTTGACTCAATCAAATGTATGGGACCGCTGATTTTTTTTTGCGATTTCGAAGTTGGCTCCATAGTGAAAGTTGTTCAGTTTGGTGAGTAGAATACATGCTGAAGTTATCCGCAGTGATATAAAATTAACCCTGTATGTTCTACTACTCCCTCGGGGAATAAAGTCGTTAATATTTACATGCACTTAGGAAAGACGAAAGATGAAATATTCGAGTCGTGATAACATATCGCACTCACATTTATGTGTTTTTAGATCAAAGACGATTCACATCTCGAAAATATAGATAGGTACAACAGTTTTAACTTAGTTACCTTCGCTAGCAACGCTAATTTGAAGAGCTGTGTACCAACGCGGAGTCAAAAAACTTTAATGTATGTTCACAAAAAAAATGTTCCGTTAGCGAGCAATTTACAACATCATTACAGCTTGTAATACGGAAGTTTGTTCGTAATGACATCTGCCAATAATTTAAAGTAACTGATTTCAATATTTTTTTTACATTTATCATGTAAATAAAAGTGATATAATTCTGTAAATATTTCACTCTAAGATTCGATGTATAAATGTGTGATATTGCTATTTGTTTTCCAGTAGGGGATAATATTAATAATATTATATTTACTTAATGTTATTAAAATAATTAATTAATAATTACGTATTTATTTTTTAATATTTTAGTAATATTATTGTATTTCATGGTCACTAGTAAAGTTAAAAGTACCTAACAATACTAAAAAATAATGAAAACTCGGACAACATGAACAACTCGAAAAATTTGGTCAACTTATACAATGTACTGGAAAACTAATAGCAATATCACACATTTAGCCATCGAATCTTAGAGTGAAATATTTACAGAATGAAATTACTAAAAATCACTTAAATTCTGAGCTACATACTATGTCTGTTCACTCTGGTTTTTTTAAAGCTTTGTCCTTTGTGTGGAACGAAATTTTCTGATGGGGTCAAATTGTATTCGTCCAGCGTTGTAAATGTACCAAAAAAAATGTACAAAAGGAAATAACATAAGTACAATAAGTACAGTGTTATATAATTATTACAACTCGTACTAATTAGTAGTTGAAGATCTAGAATGTCAGTAATTATCATCATTAATTAACAGGGATTAGAATGTCTCTAAGAAGGTTTCATAAGGATTGTTTATAAATACCTACGTTAATAGATAAAGTGTTATGTAGGTTAAAATGTTGCTAATGTGAGTGGAAGTGTCGGCAGAGGGCGCCCTCGTAGGACGTATGCTAATCAAATCAGTTGCATCCTACAATAAATTCGCAACCGCCTTATTAAAATAATATAGCCTATGTCACTCTCACAATTTTTACAAATCTAACTACACCTCATACGTCAAAATCCATCAAGCCGTTTAGGCTGTAGGCCGTGTCAAAGAAATATACATACAAACATACATACATACATACATACATACATACATACATACATACATACATACATACATACATACGCTCGAAGAACATAACCGTCCTTCTGGCGCAGTCGGGTAAAAAGGGGAGGTGCGGAGTACTCGAAACCGACGGGCATGTATGAAGAGATGTATGGATGTGCATGAGGCAAAAGAGGTATGTAAGGATCGTAGTAAGTGGCGCGCCCTGGTCTCTGCCTACCCCACTGGGAAAGAGGCGTGACGTTATAGATAGATAGATAGATAGGTTAAAATATACATTAATGACCAATAAATCGTTTATTCAAGAAATAAATAAAATATGTAAGTAACAAATATGGGAACTTAAAAGTAAACTAACCTAGGAATGTGGTGCAGGTTCGGTTCTGTGGTGTGTGCTCAAAACACTAGCAGCATTTCATCGCTGAATGGTTATGCTGGTGCGTTGAGCAAGAAAATGGTCTTACATAAATTAATTTTCTGCATATAATAATAATTTAACACTAGACAAAGAAAAAAATATAAAGACATGCTTAAAAGAGCATAAACATACCATTGAAACGAAATAATTATACATTATTTAATACGAATAAACGTACGAGTATAATAGGAAATTTTACACTCATAAGCATTAATTATTTATACTTAATTCAATCTTTATTTAACTGTTGTGGTAGATAATGATTTGCCATACATGTGCATATCAATTATTAAATGTTATTAACTCAAGACTATAAATCAATGCCACTCAATAAATAAGATTGGAATCGCAGTCTTCCATCAGAAGGTGTGAAAAAGCTCGTGTTCTAATCAGCCGAATACGTGAATTTAAATATAATCCCCAGTTTAGAAAGCCTCAAAAAGAATGAACTATTAAGATGCCGACTCTTCCTTATTTTGGTTTTTAGGGTACCGTGTTCAAAGGGTGAAAACCTATCACTAAGCCTACGTTGTCCGTCCGCCCATCCATTCGACCATTTAGGGCTGTAACTTTTGAACACACAGTTGAAATCAAAGAATATGAAATATTACGGCGGATTTGTTAACAAATAATAAAAATGTCAAAAAGTTAAAAATTAAGGGAGTCCTTATAAAAGAAACTAGTTTTATCAATATCGTAAAAACGATAATACATACAAGCGTCAAACTTGGTGTGATTATAAAGCAAAGTCTACAGTATACCAAAAAATAATAAAAACCGGCGAAGTTTGAGTAAAGGTCCCAGATAAAACAAAAGTTAATGTTGTGTGGTGGTGTGGTACGGAACCCTCGGTGCGCGAGTAGCATGACTCGCACTTGACCGGTTTTATTATCTATGTACAAGTAAGAATTAGTCTCGCAACAACGAATAACAAACCAATAAAAGAAACAGCCCGTACATCCGAATCACTGGAGCGTTTTCTCTGGAGGTTAAAGCCCCGTCACTTGTTAGCATAAAATAAACGAATGCGGTCAATATTATCTTTCCTTTTACGAATGTTTTGCGAGACGAAGCTTTCAAGAATGATGTGTTTGTAAAGGGGTGTGAAATAGCTGTTTAATTTGTTGTACATTTTTCAGCAACCAACCATTCTCCATCAGTTCGTGCCTCATTCTGCTCCCACGCAGGAATTGGAGCAGCCTGAGGTAAATATTCAATCAATCAATCAAATATAATTATATAGGGTCCTTCTTAATATGCTGACACTTTTTTAAGGGGATATTAATCAGACCGTCAAACTGAACAACCTTCTCTATGGCACCAACATCGAAATAGCGAAAAAAATCAGCTCTTCGATACAAAACTGCACACCTACTCGAGCCAAATACTTGGTACTTAAGGGGGTGCTTCAGATCATCAAACTGAACAACTTTCACTATGGAGCCAACATCGAGAAAAACTAAAAAAAATCCGCTGTCCCATACAAAACTGCAGTACCGACTCGACTAAAATGTATGGGGCTGATATTTTTTTTTCTCGATGTTGGCCCCATAGTGAAAGTTGTTCAGTTTGATGGTCTGAAGCACCCCCTTAATTATTACTAGAGTGTTTTGTTACACCCTGTATAAGTAAAATACAGGGAAAAAATATAAGAGGCCCAAAATAAAGAGGTCTTATCGCTAAGCGCTCTTACAGACGAGCGACGGTCGCAAAGTGTCGCTCGTCTGTAAGAGCTCTTAGAAGTGATTTCTTCCAAACAAGCTTAAGGTAGAGGTAACGGTGAGCGAAGAATAGATATTATTTGTAGACATTAGACTTTTCAATTTATTGTCTTGTCCGACACAAAACGGCGACCAGAATCTTTGAAATCCTAGGAAGTTAAGTTATTTTGTAGAATTGGTGACTTTAAAATACTGAAATATGAAAAACTAGTTCTGTACTCCAGGTACAGAGTATAGACAGTATACCTATTGCCAGCTTCCTGATGAATCTTAAATAAGGGGCTATGTAAAAAAAATAGGATTCTTCAAAGCTAAGCTAAGCAAAATATCATGAAGTACTAACAGTAGGAGTATGATTTGCGGATATGTGTAAATTGAACATATAATTGAAGTTTTGATTAGAGCCAAAACACGATTAAGACAAATTTTCTCGATAGAAAAACAAGCCAAAGTAGCCTCCGTTTTTATCTATAAACGCTTGTAAGTAACTGCTAAACGGTGAATAATAGAAACATCAGACTTGATTTAAAAAAAAAAAGATTGCTATTATCTAAGTTTTGATTATAGTACGAGATACGAACGTAAGATCATGCACCTATCCCTTAGGCGAACGGCATGTGATTCATGTTAAAGTTTACACAGGGGTTCACACAATGCCACCGGGTTGCCTAGCAAAATCTTGCCGCAAGTACCTTTACCATGATGATTTATGGTACCATATTTACCAAAAATGCACCTATCTTTTAGGCCAGCGAATGGGGTGCCATCGGAAGGAGACCGATCTGAAGATCTCGAAAGACTAGGGTTGCCACCTCTCAGTCTGCCGCAACTCTAGGGTTGCCAGGTTCAAAGAAGTCATTTTTTACGAGAAATGCACCTATAAAGTAGGGACTTAATTTCTACACCAAATTGAAGCTATCGTCTTCGTCGACACGGTGGACCAGGGTTGCCAGCCTAAAAGCTGCCGCAAATGAGGGTTGCCAGCACTTTTACCAACAATTACACATACCTGATAGGAACTATTTTAACAAGTAAATGGGGTGCCATCGGAAGGAGACCGACCTAAAGAACTGGAAAAACGAGGGTTTTCACCTCTCAGTCTGCCGCAACTCCAGGGTAGCCACGTTCAAAGAAGTCATTTTTAACGAGAAATGCACCTATAAAGTAGGGACTTAATTTCTACACCAAATTGAAGCTATCGTCTTCCTCAACACGGTGGACCAGGGTTGCCAGCCTAAAAGCTGCCGCAAATGTGGGTTGCCAGCACTTTTACCAACAATTACACATACCTGATAGGAACGATTTTAACAAGTAAATGGGGTGCCATCGGAAGGAGACCGATCTAAAGAACTGGAAAAACTAGGGTTTTCACCTCTCAGTCTGCCGCAACTCTAGGGCTGCTAGGTTCAAAGAAATAATTTTTCAGCGAAAAGTGCACCTGCAAAGTAAGGATTAATTTCTACACAAAATCGAAGCCATCGTCTTCTACCAGACCAGACTCTCGCCAGACCTGATCTACCATGGAAACTCTCGTTTTCTAACATGTATACATATTACATAGGGCATACACTGAAATGCGTTACATACCTTCCTACTTAAGGTTAAATTAATTCTGAAGACGGATACCTATAGGTAAAGGTAAACCGATTATTTCATTCATAGTTAAATACGTTTCATACATATTTATAAACACTCTAGTACAGCAAACAATGTTGATATTTAATAATAAAAATGGACCAAGTAAAAGGACAATGGGCAAAAATGTCTGGAGTGTGGCCCCGCCCTACTAAACCTTCAGTAAGTATGGCATGTCTGTCTAATTGTTGGTCTATTTACATGCATTCAATAACATTAACGCGCATTCCAGAAATACTTTATTATTGAAGATAATATACATGGTGTAATAAAAAACCCTATTAATAATTTTAACCTCTCGTTTAAAATCAATTGTTTTCGTCGCGCGGATCCGCGTTCCGGCATACCAAAGGTTAAAGGGCTAGTTAATACCATCAAAACGAACAACTTTCACCACGGAGACAACTTCGAAAAAATAATACAATCTGGTGTTTCAGACAAAACTGCAGTAGGTACCTTCAGCCGAATTTTTCCCCGACGTTCTCTCTGTAGGTAACGTTGTTCAGTTTGATGGTGTTAAATTAAATATTACTAGAGTGTCTTATTACACCAGTATACACTGACACCAACGAAAACTCTAGCACACAACAAATTCTTTTTAAATTTTCTGCCTAAGCTCAAATTGTTTTCTTTTTAACCGACTTAAAAAAAGGAGGTTATCAATTCGATTCGTATGTATGAATCATTCCCATCACGTCGCTTCCCATGACGCCGCTTCTGTAGATGTGCCTTGGTTCTATTCCCATCATGTCGCTCCTTCTATGTGAGTACAGGCGAATGTAATATTAAAGGAATTGCAAAATATTAGGGCTTCCAAACAAATATAAAAAATTTCATAGGTGTATGTATGTTTGTATGTATGTTTGTCCACGCATATCTCCGAAACTATTAATCGAATTGTGACCATTCTTTTTTTATTGGCTTACATTTACTCCAATTTAGGGAACAATTTAAGTTACATCAAAATCGGTTCAGTAGTTTTCAAGATAATTATGAACTAATACGTGTAAGTGTGACGGCCTGGTTTGTATGTATTTGCATGATAACTTTGGCATTTCTAAAAATTATAATTTTATTTGAAGTCATTCCGCCCCGCCACAGACCGACGCATGCTTGGACTCATAGTTACAGTGCACCAATAAATTTGACGCAGCTCAGTCGTTTGAAGTTGTATTTTTATACCATTAATGTTGTAAGATAGCTTATAAAATTCTGTATGTTTTATGTAATAGCTATAATCACAATAAAGCTACCGGTTTCCGAGAAAACTGGAGGAATGATTGCTGGTAGGTAACAAAAAATACAATAAATTTAAAATATTTCAGTAAATACACATTTTTCAATTTAGGTGTCTATGAAATGATTAAAGTAAATTTAATATGCTTTCAAATGACACCTTGCAAAACCTAATTAACCTCAGGTGCGATAAAATTGAAGAAAAATTAAAAACGTCGGCAGCGCGTATATGGAAACCCTTTCAGTACTCAGAGCCCCCGGTCCGGGAGGGTTTGAAGTATTATTTCAAAGAATGGTTCCAGTAAACCATTCCACTATTCAGATCAGTACCTTTACCATGAGTTTACAGTGAGTGAACTCGCTAGCGAGGGCAAATCAGATTTCTATGGCAAATTGAACAGCGCCTCCTAGCTGTCACTGAAAGAACTAAAATCGGTAGTATGAGTCAACACGTAAAAAACGTATCGAAATCTTATCGCTAGCGAATGGCTAGCGACTAACGTTTTGCGGCAGTTACTATAGAAATTCGGTACCATGAGTTATGAATTTGACATACGTTCTCGAGAAATACCGTCACGATAGTGGTGAAGTCATTCACTAGCATATTCAAGCGTGAATGCGTAGTGAAAGGATTTCTATTTACAATTTGTTTATTCATTTAGAGTATTCTTCGTTAAAATAATGTCGGTCTTCCATGTGGTCCGTCAGTGGGCATGCTAAGGTCGCCATTTCTATTAAAAAAACAACAACTCTAAGGAAAGATCACTCTTAACTGCATTCCTCCACTACTCCACCTAACCACTTGAAACGAAATATTTCTCCAAAAAAACTGGCTTACAATCGTTCAAGTCAAAGAGCACCTCTCAATTTGAAAAATTGTTTAAAGTACAATTTAGTTATAATATTTACAACGAAATAAATTTTAGTTGTAGCAGTGCTCACATTTACTTACTAAACCACCACTTCCACTTCTACTAACTATACTTACATTTATTTACTTTATAACACTGTATGCACGGTCCTTCTTAATAAGCTGACCCTTTTTTAAGGTGATGATCAGACCATCAAACTGAACAACTTTCGCTATGACACCAAAATCGAAATAGCAAAAAAAAACAGCTGTCCCATACATTTTGCTTGAGTAGGTTTGCAGTTTTGTATGGATGAGTTGTCATTTTTTTTTTTTTTTTTTTTTTTTTTTTTTTAACCTACTTCGTCCCACTGCTGGGCAAAGGTCTCCCCTAAACTCTTCCATATATCTCTATCCAATGCGGTATCCCTCCATTCGTTGCAATAGGCATCTAACTCATCGCGCCACCTTTTCCGGGGTCTGCCTCGACCTCGACTACCATCATTAGGCACCCATTGAGTGGCGATTGATGCCCACCGCTCGGTGTGCATTCGGCAAACATGCCCCGCCCAGTCCCACTTTAGTTTCGCAGATTTCTCACCTACATCAGCTATTTGAGTTTTGGAGCGCAGTGTTGTGTTCCGGACACGGTCCGTCCTTTTCACACCTAGTATACTACGCTCCATAGCTCTCTGACAAACCTGCAGTTTGGACTTTTGAACCTTCGTTAATGACCAGGTTTGGGCACCGTAGGTTAGGATGGGCAGAATACACATGTCGATAAGTTTGCTCTTGAGTGAGAGTGGAAGGTCGCCCTTCATTAGTTCCTTCATGGACCAGTAGCTCTTCCAGGCGTTGTCGACACGGCGTGCGACTTCTTTGTCCTGCCTGTTTTCGAAGGAGACTACTTGGCCCAAGTAAATGTACTCATCGACATACTGTATGACCTGCCCATCTACCTCTACTCTACGTTTCGTGCTGTTAGTCATCAACTGGGTCTTTGTACGATTCATCTTAAGTCCGACCTCCAGGCTTGCCGTGCTCAGGTCTTGGAGCATCAGTTTGAGTTCTGTTGCTGATGGCGCGAATAGCACTATGTCGTCGGCAAATCGGAGATTCGTTAACCTCTTGCCAACACCAACGTCAATTCCTTTTGTCTCCCAAGATGACCCTAGGTTTTTAAATATCTCCTCCAGGGTACATGTGAATAGCTTGGGAGAAAGAGGATCGCCCTGTTTGACTCCTTTTTTAATGTTAAAGATGGGTCCAGATTTTTGCAATTTGATATCTGCTGTACTACTTTGATAAATATTGCGGATCAGGTCTATATAAGTTTGGTCTATGTCTTGATTGTGGAGGGCTGTGAAAATGGAGGAGTGGGTAATACTATCAAAAGCCTTGGAGTAATCGACAAATGCAACGTAAAGAGGTTTTCGGAATTCATTGAACTTTTCTATCACTTGGCTGAGGGTATGAAGGTGGTCATTAGTTGAGAAACTGGGTCGGAATCCTGCTTGTTCCGGTGGTTGATGTCTATCCAGTTTTCCAGTTATGCGGGACTGAATGATCTTGATAAATGTCTTGTACAGATGCGACACGAGGCTGATGGGTCTGTAGTTACCAATATCACTTTTGTCCCCCTTTTTATGCAAAAGAACAATATTTGAGTGACACATATTGTCTGGTAGTCGGCCAGTCCTTAGAATGGTGTTAAATAGTTGGATGATATAGGGTAAAAGAGAAGTTTTACCAGTTTTTAGAGCTTCTGCCGTTATACCATCACTTCCAGGACTTCTTTCATATTTCAGGCTTTTTAAAGCGGTGCGAACTTTTAAATTTTTTTTTTTATTTTTTTTTTTAATTTTTAAATTTTTATTTTATTTGCGTTAAATGCGTTGAAACTCTTTAAAACCGATATCAATTTATGGATTAAAATTTAACCTAGTAACAAACACAACACAGCACAAAGCACGTCTTACATTGACAAAATATAACTTTGAATCTAATAGGTAACCAGTATAAATTAAAAAATCACTATGCGACGAACTCTATGAAGGTGTTCTATGACGCTTTTAATTGACAGGGTTATTTCAAAGTTTTAAGTGCTTCTACGATATTAGGCTAGGATGCAAAAAAATTGGGAGTAGCTATCTTACTCTGTCTTTTGAGTATAGTTAGAAAGAGGCAGCTTTATTAGTTGTGAAGTTAGATACCACTACGTGTATACCAACTTGACGACTCGGAAACTCGCTAGACAAAACATAAACAATCGAGCTAACACTAGCGAGTATAGAAAATGTTTATGTGACTCATGGTGCCAGTTTAATCGAATACCATGCGAAGCTCGTTTGTACGCTATCGACTCTGGTAATGTAATGTTATTTTTCGATAGCAACTCATGGTAGATGTACTGAGCACGATGTGAGTTCGGGTATTAATTTCGGAACACTTTTAAAGAAAAATCAAAAAAAAAGCTTCCACTATTCAGAATCTTACTTTATGGTACTAACGAGTTGGATCTGAGCCGCGGGAGGAATTTATGTGCGATGTTCCCGGACTTCAGATCGCCTGCCGAAACGAGTGAGCTACCTATTATCGCGTATTCGTTTCGTTTTTTTTTAATTTTCTTTTGATTTTAATTAGTTCTGTTATAATGAGTGAACAAATTTACATATTTACAAGTCGGTAGGTAGGTAAGTACTGCAGTTTTGTATGAAACATCCCTAGTGAACCACCCCTTTAAATATTACTCGGGTGTCTTGTTAAGAAAAATTATCCAAATGCCCGATAATTAGTTTATGGCATTTTATAGACACTTTTATGTACCTACCAAGTTATTCACCATAATTTTGACACTACTACAAATTTTATTTTTTCATCATCATTATCATAATCACGATATACACCACTAGTTTTAATTAGGTACCTAACATTTGTATAATGACAGCGGAATTATTTGCAATCTCAGAGGCTATATCTTACGTCGAGGGCTTGGGAAAGGAAAAGGTGGTGATTCTTACTGACAGTAAAAGCGCACTGCAACATTTAGCTCGCTGCGCCTCTGGTTTTAGGGGTGTGGCCTTAGCGTATTCCGTACTTAACAAAATAAGATCCTTGTCCCGCCATCTAACTCTGAGATTGCAATGGATTCCCTCTCACGTAGGGCTGAAGGGTAACGATGAGGCTGATTTCTTGGCAAAAGAAGCTTGCTTGAACGGTAACGAGGTTTTTGTGATACCAGACTATACAGAAATGCTCCCTAAATATAAAGCTAGGATCTATCTTAATTGGCAAGAGTATTTTAACGAGAGATCGAAAGAGAAAGGGATCTGGTATAAAACCATGCAGAGTGAACCTCCTCGTATACCCTGGTTCAGTGGTACCGGTCTTAGTAGGAAGTTAGTTAAAATAGCCTTTAGGCTGAGATCCGGACACGTTCCACTAAACAAATTTGCGTTTTTAATGAAAAAGGCACCCTCACCTAATTGCGAGGTGTGCGGTACTGTGGAGGATGTCCAGCATTTGTTGGTGGAATGTGTCAGGTATCAGTCGCAGAGGCGATTACTCTATAATAGTCTAAATCTAAATATTGTAAATGTAGGCCCTTTCGTCACCATTTTAGCTGCCCCTTCGTCGGGAGAGGCTAAAATGGTGTACCTTTTTATTTATAGTACTAGTGTTTAGTTGTATTTTCGGTAGGAAGTGTTAGGTTTTCATTTTATTGTTGAGTTTTGTTTTGTAGAGTCAAGGTTAAGGCACGATGGGGCTGACATAACCTCAGGGTTAAAAGCTCCAATTAAAATAAAATAAAAAACAGAATAAAAAAAAAAAAAAAAAAAACATAATTGTATGAATGTTTTGTAAAATGTTGTTAGTATAATTATTAAAAATTAGCGGTTTATTTACGATATACGATATTTATTTGTTACCATAAATCCTATTGGTATACCTACCGATTTAAAAACAAAGAAAAATGTTCCTAATGCCCGTTGATTCGTTTATATTACTATGTTTAAGTATATACAGTACTACATACATAAAATATCATTAAGACTTCACAAAATGTCACGACTTTTATGTTTTTGTTACCTACCACAATAACTAATTATTATAATAATTACTCTAATACTCAGTTGATCTTTTATTCCTTCTAAGGTAGTCCCCGTCTCACATATTTTTATAAGGGTCCTCGGAGTCACGGTACGGATTCATATTTAAAATGCTTTTTAGTGCATTGTGCATACCCTCCCGCGGCTCAGATCTTAAATCCGGGTAGCATTTAAACATCTAAATACTGAAATTGACCATTGTAAACACTCTCGGAGGATCAGCTTTAGTATCCTGCGGCATGAATTGGGGGGGGGGGGGGTCCCCACATGCCCTCCCTAAAGGGGAAAAGTGAGGAAACACCCCATTTTTTATTTTTTAAATATTTGAAGTTTGAGGTTATAACTAAAAAACACGCTTATTAATGCACTAAAAAGTACAAAATAATCAGATTTACTTAAAATATAATAAGTTACGATAAATATGCATCCTACCATTGTACACTTGTTAACGCAAACTTCTCACTTTTTAATGTTCAATGACCAAGTAAAAAGCGTGGGGCGCATTAGGGGAGCGTTGGTGGTAGTGGTAGGTAACGTTTCTTAGAGAAATTTATTTCGATAAAGCGCCCCACGCTTATTTACTTGTTCATTGAACATTAAAAAGTGAGAAGTTTGCGTTAACAAGTGTACAATGGTAGGATGCATAATTATCGTAACTTATTATATTTTAAGTAAATCACATTATTTTGTACTTTTTAGTGCATTAATAAGCGTGTTTTTTAGTTTTTTAAACTCGAGTGGTTTACTAGTAGCCATTGAAGAGTTCCACTATCCTCCATCTGTCTCCATCATGAGATCCACGACACAATGTATATTATATCGGACTCGACAAAACAAACCGAACGAGCTAAAACTCAAGCGATTTACTAGAAGCCGTGAAAGATTTCCACTATCCACTTTCTGGCTTCATCATGAGTCCCAAGACACCATGTATAATGTATGGTACTCGTCCAAACAATCTTAACGAGCCCAAACTCGATGGGTTTACTAGTAGCCATTAAAGAGTTCCACTATCCTCCTACTGGCTCCATCATGAGCTCCAAGATACCATGTATAATGTATGGGTCTCGTCAAAACAAACTAAAAGAGCCCAAACTCGAGTGGTTTACTAGTAGCCATTGAAGAGTTCCACTATCCTCCTACTGGCTCCATCATGAGCTCCAAGATACCATGTATAATGTATGGGACTCGTCAAAACAAACTAAAATACCCCAAACTCGAGTGGTTTACTAGTAGCCATTGAAGAGTTCCACTATCCTCCTACTGGCTCCATCATGAGCTCCAAAATACCATGTGTAATGTATGGGACTCGTCAAAACAAACTAAAAGAGCCCAAATTCGAGTGGTTTACTTGTAGCTATTGAAGAGTTCCACTAATCCATCTCATGACTCCATCATCAGATCAGTTCGATTATACAAAATTATTGTATTGTCATGCGAACTACATACACCTGCAAAGTTTCAAATCTATACATTAATTAGAAGTAGGTTAAAATTGATTTCCTAGATTTTCTTACATACTTACTTAGTTAGTTACATACAGGTGAAGCTAATATAAGCGTGTTAAAAAGGGTCCCGCTGGCTGTAGGATTTTTCAAACTGCCATTCTTCCATTTTGACGGAACAAATTATATTTCTAATTGGTTTCGATAGAACAAATTTGGAACTAAATCCCAGACATACTCGCATCGTTCTACGACACGGGGTCCCGCTGAGTGTAGCCACACTATTTTTAGTGTAATAAAAAACTTTGAAGGCTCAAACAACTTCTAAAAGTAAAATGAAAACTCTAAAACCACCTGTCAAAATCATCATGCAATCTTGGACGCACTATAAATTATTTTTACATTATTGGATTCGATTTATAAGGAAAATAAACTGAAAATAAACAATTATCTGCTAGAATGAAACTTGAATTAGTAGTTATAGAAATAAGGAAAATAAACTGAAAATAAACAATTATCTGCTAGAATAAAACTTGAATTAGTAGTTATAGAAAGAATAAAGACAAAAATGTGTCTTGTTATTATGCTATGTCACGTCATGCTATGTTATGTTATGCTAAGCTATGTTATGTTGTGTCACGTCATGCCATGTTACGTTAAGTAAAATAAATCTCTTGTCAGCTAACGACGATGTATGTTTAATATTATTCATATAATTTTTGAGGACAAATAAATTTGTAATACTTAATTATAATCATTCATTGTTGTTGGGTTATTATACGAACGTTCGAAAATATAATTGAAATTTTTTTTTCAATAGAGACACTCATTTGGTGAGTTGTAGAATAACATGATCATAATGTTTGCGTTTACAGGTAAGTGTAACATGATATTGAAAAGTAAGTAAAAATTATAGTATTTTTTTATAAGTAGGCAACGGTTTACGAAAAAATTAAAACCGCCTTCGAAAAAACTAAAAAAAAACAAAAAATAATATCGGAGCCGATGACTTTTTCGTTTGCATCTAATAAATAAATAAATATAATAAATATCTTGGACAATGTCACACAAATTATCTAGTCACATTTAAAGTATCAGAATCTAGCCTGGACTTGTATTATGATGACTAGACAACGATATACTATATACATTCATACATATATAGACACAAACGTCCATAACTCGGGTACAAATATTCATATTCATCATACAAATATTTGTCCCTTACGGGATTCGAACCCTCGGCACAGCAGGCAGGTTCACTACCGACTGTGCTACCGGGCCGTCACTAAGAACACTACCTTGTTTTATCGAAGTCGCTGTGAAGCCGGTAAGATTCGCGACAGAGCTTGCATTCGTTTTGGCTTGACACCGATTCCAATACCAAATTAATGTTCTTATAGATGCGAACGAAAAAGCAATCGGCTGCAATATTATTTTTTACTTTTTTAGTTTTTGGAAGGCGGTTTAAATTTTTTCTTAAAATTTTGTTTAATTTTTGTAATGAAATACATTATTTTGACTCAGATATCAGTTATACATGCAAAGGGTACTCGATACAAAGCAAATGTTTCAATCGCCAATGATGTGCTGTCAACTTTTGAGTATTTCTATTGTGTAGCTCCGAATCGCGTCATCACATCTTCACAAAATTAAAATGGAAATACCTCGGGGGTACCTTCAGAACTAAAAAAGAATCACCCAAATCGGTCAAGAAATGCCGAAGTTATCATGCAAATACATACAAACCAGGCCGTCACACTTACACGTATTAGTTCATAATTATCTTGAAAACTACTGAACCGATTTTGATGTAACTTAAATTGTTCCCTAAATTGGAGTAAATGTAAGCCAATAAAAAAAGAATGGTCACAATTCGATTAATAGTTTCGGAGATATGCGTGGACAAACATACATACAAACATACATACACCTATGAAATTTTTTATATTTGTTTGGAAGCCCTAATATTTTGCAATTCCTTTAATATTACATTCGCCTGTACTCACATAGAAGGAGCGACATGATGGGAATAGAACCAAGGCACATCTACAGAAGCGGCGTCATGGGAAGCGACGTGATGGGAATGATTCATACATACGAATCGAATTGATAACCTCCTTTTTTTAAGTCGGTTAAAAAGAAAACAATTTGAGCTTAGGCAGAAAATTTAAAAAGAATTTGTTGTGTGCTAGAGTTTTCGTTGGTGTCAGTGTATACTGGTGTAATAAGACACTCTAGTAATATTTAATTTAACACCATCAAACTGAACAACGTTACCTACAGAGAGAACGTCGGGGAAAAATTCGGCTGAAGGTACCTACTACAGTTTTGTCTAAAACACCAGATTGTATTATTTTTTCGAAGTTGTCTCCGTGGTGAAAGTTGTTCGTTTTGATGGTATTAACTAGCCCTTTAACCTTTGGTATGCCGGAACGCGGATCCGCGCGACGAAAACAATTGATTTTAAACGAGAGGTTAAAATTATTAATAGGGTTTTTTATTACACCATGTATATTATCTGCAATAATAAAGTATTTCTGGACTGCGCGTTAATGTTATTGAATGCATGTAAATAGACCAACAATTAGACAGACATGCCATACTTACTGAAGGTTTAGTAGGGCGGGGCCACACTCCAGACATTTTTGCCCATTGTCCTTTTACTTGGTCCATTTTTATTATTAAATATCAACATTGTTTGCTGTACTAGAGTGTTTATAAATATGTATGAAACGTATTTAACTATGAATGAAATAATCGGTTTACCTTTACCTATAGGTAGGTATCCGTCTTCAGAATTAATTTAACCTTAAGTAGGAAGGTATGTAACGCATTTCAGTGTATGCCCTATGTAATATGTATACATGTTAGAAAACGAGAGTTTCCATGGTAGATCAGGTCTGGCGAGAGTCTGGTCTGGTAGAAGACGATGGCTTCGATTTTGTGTAGAAATTAATCCTTACTTTGCAGGTGCACTTTTCGCTGAAAAATTATTTCTTTGAACCTAGCAGCCCTAGAGTTGCGGCAGACTGAGAGGTGAAAACCCTAGTTTTTCCAGTTCTTTAGATCGGTCTCCTTCCGATGGCACCCCATTTACTTGTTAAAATCGTTCCTATCAGGTATGTGTAATTGTTGGTAAAAGTGCTGGCAACCCACATTTGCGGCAGCTTTTAGGCTGGCAACCCTGGTCCACCGTGTCGAGGAAGACGATAGCTTCAATTTGGTGTAGAAATTAAGTCCCTACTTTATAGGTGCATTTCTCGTAAAAAATGACTTCTTTGAACCTGGCAACCCTAGAGTTGCGGCAGACTGAGAGGTGGCAACCCTAGTCTTTCGAGATCTTCAGATCGGTCTCCTTCCGATGGCACCCCATTCGCTGGCCTAAAAGATAGGTGCATTTTTGGTAAATATGGTACCATAAATCATCATGGTAAAGGTACTTGCGGCAAGATTTTGCTAGGCAACCCGGTGGCATTGTGTGAACCCCTGTGTAAACTTTAACATGAATCACATGCCGTTCGCTTAAGGGATAGGTGCATGATCTTACGTTCGTATCTCGTACTATTAGAGCAGAATTGAACTAACATAAATAGTACAATCACAATTAAATAAAGTTAGTTTTTTCGCTTGATTCGTTCCAGGCGCGCGCGCCGCCCCATCTCTTTCTTTCGCATCTGGCAGTAATATAAGCTATCACACGTCCGTTTCGCTAAAATTATTTTTCGACATATGCATTTTGAACACGACATTACAAATGCAAAAGACATTTTGAAAATCAGTCATTGGAAAAATCTGTCATTTTGAATTTCAGACATTTTGGGAAAAGGTGATTTTGAAATTAGTTCATAATTCTAATAGGTTATTTTGGATTTAGGTTCTTTTGGACCGGAGGCATCTATCTCTCTATGTATCGATGTTTCTCGGTTTTATAAATTTCCACAATGTTGTAAAAAGGTCAACCCTGGGGTTAACATGATTGTAGAAAAACATGACACTTTAGTCAGTCTGTGAAGATATCATGCTTGTTAAATGTTAGCTTCACAAGAGAAAACATTTCGTCTGCGGGATTAAAGAATCCGTGATTTCGTGCAAGTCCTTGGGATTTTACGAAACCTCTGGATATAGCGCAGCTTGACGCGATCTCTCTGAATAAATCTAGTGATTTTGCGATACTACAGACCATTAGCCCAGTCAATAAACGAGGTTTTGTTAGGAGGGGTGGGAAGTAATTATGTATGGGACTTTTAAACTGTAATCGGTAACATTTAGTGACAAAAGGACTATATGAAAAAAAAAGAAATCACTACGCAACATAGAAATCAAAATCGACCTTTTAATAATAATAATACCAATACATTCATTTTAACTAGATATAACAATATAAATTACTTTTGAGCAATAAAATAGTCACTGAAATTTAAATACTAAATTGTTCATTAAAAAATACTCATATATTTTTCAAAGCTTTCTAAGCAGACACTAGATATTATACAAATATATTATAATCCGTGTTTGAAGTGTGTATAATAATGGTAAAGCCTTAATAATGTGAGAAAACGTTTTTACCATCAGGTTTTTTAGAACGAGATAAATGCTAAGTTTTTAAGGGTCCGTTGTTAATAGGCTTTATTTTTCTTTTTGGTATATTTCTAGGCTCAAATTGGCTCTTAAATGATATACGAAAAAAAAACGATTCTTAATTAGTTCCGGGTCAAACCGTAAAATTACTGGGCTACATCTCGTTTTCCTGAAATCTCTAGACTAGTCTAGAGGGATAGGTACGTTAGAAACTTTGCTTTACTACCAACTACGAGCCACCATTTCAAGTGCGCAGTTAAGTTGTGGAACGGTTTACTTTTAGCACATTTAATTAAAGTTTCTAGATTGGTATTTTAAAATTTAATCGTTATTTAATATCTTCGAACAAAAGATATCAACGATACAGATTGTTTTTGTTTGGATTGTATTTTATACCCATTTATTCATCCAGTTTGAATTAAATGTAAAGAAGTAAGATTATAGTCTGTACAATCCCACTGTAGGGCATAAAAGACTCCACTTCTTCTTATCGTGTGGGCAGAGCCCTGGTGTCAGAGTTTTTTCAGACCGCCTTACGGCCTCTGACGTGGTTTTTATGTAACGACTTGTGACTGGTGGTAGTCCACGAGAGATAGTAGCCGGGTCCAACGGCTTAACGTGCCATCCGAAGTACGGAATCATTTTTCTTTTCAGACAATCAGGTGATTCAGCCTGCAATGTCCTAACCAACTGGGGAAAAACGCACAAAGTGATATATCACTAGGTGTTGGGAATCGAACCCACGACGTCCGTATCGAGAGCCAAAGCTCTTAACCATTAGACCACGGAGGCAGTGCTCCACTCCACTTACGATCACAAATAAGAGGGAGTGGGCCTCATTCCACCACGAGGGCCCAGTACGGATTGGTGGAGGCAGGATAAGCATTATACTGTATAACTAAGGGCTCTTACAGACGAGCGACACTTTGTAGTCGCGGTGGGTCGCAGAGCGTCGCGCTCATACATTTTACGGACCGTAAAATGTATGAGCGCGACCCGGCGACCGTAGTTGTGCTCATCTGTGAGAGCGCTAATGCTTATTCTGCCTCCACCAATCCGTTTGATTTGTTACCCGCTGGAATAGTAAAAGGGGTGCTTTAAATACCAAACTGTTTTTTTTATATGGAGCAAACATCGAGAAAAAATACGGCTGCTTCATACAAAACTATAGGACAGCTGTTGTTTTTTTTTAAGTTGTTTAGTTTGATAGTCTAAGCCACCCCTTTTAAAATGACAAAGGTGTTTTTTTCATCTTGTAGAATTTATAATGTGTAAGGCTCCGTTTCATGGGTGCAAGCTTAAATGTATGGTAAACCTTTGCAGAGTAACATTTGTTTGTTTATTAATAAGGCTTACCAACTAAATAGGCATACTCATAATTAAAAATGAACCTGTTCACCATCCCCAGATCCAAAAGATCCAGATGGACGGCACGCCTGTCCAGATGAACCTGCCATGGGGCCTAACCCCCGAGGACCTGCAGGCCATCCACCGCACGGCCGAGGACGCCGCCGCCGCCGCCAACCTGCGCCGCGAGCAGCAAATGGACAACGACATGCAGGAGGTAATTATTACCACAACAGAGGGTCAATGCCCATACTAAGAAAGATGCCACCTTATTATATGAAAACTCGCGCAAGTACAGCGACGATGATGAGTAACCGGTACTACACCAATGTTTAATTACGTTAAAATAATGGATCATCGTGGTTCGTCCATACCTATTCACAACGCGCCATGGATGTAGCCCTCATCATCAGGACTATTAATGGTACCTGTAACTGGGAACCTGCACAGATTTGTTCCACTAGTACCACAATTCGCTTGCCGTTTGGTGTCAAATTAAATACGTCATCCCATTTGCGGATTAACCACCTATATCCCTATATCATACCTAATTCCATTCTAAAACATAGCATGTTCACATGCTAAGTGTAAGGCTGCCTGTCCACTGATGCGAGCTGGCTGGGCGAGCTGTGTTACAACTGCATCACTACATAGTATAAAACAAAGTCGCGTATGTTAGATCTTTAAAACTACGCAACGGATTTTGATGCGTTTTTTTTAATAGATAGAGTGATTCAAGAGGAAGGTTTATAATGTATGTTTTAGTATCAGCATTGCACCCGTGCGAAGCCGGGGCTGGTCGCTAGTTACTGATAAAAAAACAAAGGTTTTTGTGGCATATGGTCTATGATCAACTTTCGAAACCTTGAATTTAAGTATCCGCCACGTATCCGCAAACACTCAGATTGATGACATCATCTAGTTTACACCGCATTTGATCCCATACTAAAAGCTTGACAAATCACAGAAACTTTTCTGTTCTTAGGTTCTGACAGAGATGTTTCTAGACGGGAGGTGAATCGCACATCACTTGTGAATTTCAATACAAAAGTTCAACGCACGGCGGAAATAATAATGTCTATGTACCTATAAATATCTTAGTAGGACGAATTATCTTAGCAGATGTTTTCGGATAAATTTCCATCGTACCTACCTATGTATTATACTTGAATATTCCACAGGGAGTATATAATGAGAGCCATTTCGTTCAAGCCGACGGAAGAAGTCATTTTCTGTAGAGCACCTCGATTAACTCGCTGCCGTAGCGTAGGACGTTTCTTACGGCATACTTTCGGAACATTAAGATTAATTTTTAGTAAAAAAATCAGATCAAAATTTGTTAAAAGAATTATGGTGTTGTTGGACGTAAATAAGAACCGATGGGAAAGATTATTATCGGAATAAAGGACTTAATAAAAAATGGGACAATTTTCTATATTTAGCCCTATTCTGATTTTTAGAGTGGTGGTCTTAGAAACAACATAACACGATAAGAAATGGACAAAACTAGAATTTTTCGCGAATGCTTACTTTGTAAACATGCTTTCCTATTTCAATGTTTCCATAAATTTGTCTTTAAGAGCATTTATCGTAGCAAATCAAACGCAATACGATACAAATCGGAGCTAAAGTTCATACAGATTTTAGGTTTGAACCTGTAGGTATATAATTTCAATCTTTTATTCTCTGATAACGACCCTAACCGTATCTTTTCCGTCATATTATTTTCTTTCTTTGAAATACAACATACAAAAAATTAGTACACTTAGTGCTCCCACACATAACTGCGAATTCGCATCGCATCGCATCGCAAATATCGCGAGCGCTCGATGACATATTACGATGACTTATTTTGTATGATTTTTCATCGTAGCGCTCGCAGTACGATGCGAATTCGCAGTTATGTGTGGGAGCCCTTAAAGCTCCCGACCGACAAAAAAAGTTGATTTGACTACTTAACGAACATCATGCAGTTGAGTTGTCCGTGTGGTGTCGGCTAAGAATAGCACCATCCCATTTCATCCCGTGGGTGTCGTAAAAGGCGACTAAGGGATCTACCGGAGGATGGGCAGCAGCAACCTCTGAGTACACACATTCAATCCAACTGCGATCGCCAACCCGCCTGCCAAGCGTGGCGATTATGGCAAATCCCCCAATTTTTGGGGGAGGCTTATGTCCAGCAGTGGACTTCAGTCGGCTGATATGATGATGCAGTTGATTAGCATCACAAGCTTAAATAAAGTAGTGTCATTCACAAAAAAGTTAACCTACCAGGTGAAGACGATCGTGAACACGCTGGCGGCGGCGGAGGCCGAGGCCGAGGAGCAGCAGCGACAGGCCGAGGAGCAGCAGCGGCAGGCCGAGGAGCAGCAGCGCCAGGCCGAGCCCCCGGCGCTCGCGCAGGACGCGCCAGCCCAGGTGCCCCGCGCGCCCCGCACTCTGCTGCTGCCACAAGACATGGACGAGAGGCCTCACTGTGAGTTCACTACAATTCGCCATACATTATTCTTCACACATATCACATCACATTCTCCTCTCATTCTTCTTTCTTTATAAATTACTAGAGTTTATCCGCTACTTCGCCCGCACAAGTTATGTACCAGATTTCAGTAGATAGTTAAATATACAGGCTGAAATTGATATCATTGGCATCCTTTTAAACTAAGAGTCTTCCCATCAAACTGAACAACTTTTACTATGGGAGCAAATAGATCGGAGCAAAAAAAAAAATCTGCTGTTGCATACATTTGAGTCGAGTAGGCATTGCAGTTTAGTATGGGACTGCTGATTTTTTAGTTGCTCCGATCGGTTTGCTCCCATAGTAAAAGTTGTTCAGTTTGATGGGTAGACTCTTAGTTTAAACGGATGCTAATGATATCAATTTCACCCTGTATAGATAGTCAAATCATAAGCTTAGTCAAAAATATAGTCAAATTATAAGCTTTCATCAAAATTGGTTCAATAATTTTTGGGTGATGGATGCTCGAACAAACAAACAAACAGACAGACTAAAAATGGAGTCAGAGACACCTAAAAATCATATCGTAATCTTTTTTTTTGTTTTAAGAATTCAAATAATAAAGTTAGAAAAATATAGTTCATAGTAAGTGTACCTTGGCTAAGTACACATTTTGTAACATATGCAGGGTTCTACTTAATTATACTGACGGTTTTACGGTTGACGGAAGAAGGGCTATACCAGCTGGCTGACTATACACAGTTGTAACATAGAGGTAATATTTAATATTGCAGACATGCAGCCGCGCTCGGTCCGCAGCGTGGACAACGCTCTGCTGCACAGTGAGAAGCGCGTCAAGCGCTGCTCGTGCGCATGCCGCTAAGCGTCCGCCGCGGCCGCAGCGCGCAGCACGTACCACGCAGCACGCAGCACGCAGCGCGCCCGCTGGCAGGGCCACCTCCGTCCATCTTATGTTAAAACAATAACAAAGCTCTTTATTATAGACATCACCTATAATACGACTTTTCGCCAATTTCTGTAAATAAAGTTGTTAATTTCTGATCTTCGAAAGTCGTTTTTAATTGCCTATCGATTCATTAAGGTTTTTATTTATGGGAGATTTTGTGATTGTTAATTCATAAATTACATATTTTATATTTCGTTTTTACAATGTATAGATTTAGGTAGACATCCCATTATGGATTTTATTTGTATCTCGAGAATGCGATAACATCATAGGAGATAGTGGAACGTACGAGTTACGGCTACGTATAACGTAATTGGTTGTGGACAGCGGGAGGTCGGTGATTCTATATTATGTTCTTGATTAAATTTACTTCGCCCGACACATTCCGACGTTCTTATAAATTGAAATGATAATGTTTTGTTACTAATTCCTACCATTTCTTTTAATATACAGTAAGTTTTCTAGCATTTCATGGAGTTGAAATTGCATTTATGTCACAAACATTTACAATACTTTAGATTTTCCATTGGGATATTGTTGTTGTAACCTAAAATTCATCTTACGATTCTATTGTGATCCTAAATTAAATTTTACTAGTTTTAATCTAACGCTGGTTTTATTTCTTGATTCTAAGAGCAAGATAAAATTATAGTTTTGCGATTCGCGAACTTAGTTACCTCTTGCAAACTTAAGTACCTACAAGATGAGATGAGATAAGTATTTGTTTTTACCTACTGGTTTCATACAACACAGCAAAATGGCAGCATGACTGAATTTACAACAATTCCTCGAAGTACGATGTACCAATAATACCTATTTTACTTTATTGCATAGTCATTCACATTAGATAAAACTTAGTCATTTGGAAATACCTAAAGTACCTACTTACCAAGTACCTAAGCAAACTTATTAAGTAGTAAGTAGGTAAGTACCACTGTCTTTACCCGACTGCGCCAGAAGGAGGGTTGTGTTTTTCGAGCGTATGTATGTATATATGTATGTTTGTATGTCTATTTCTTCGGCACCGCCTACAGCCTAAACCGCTTGATCGATTTTGACGAATTAGGTGTCGTTAGATTTGTAAAAATCGTGAAAGTGACATAGGCTATATTATTTTAATAAGGCGGTTGCGAATAAAAAAAAAGAGGGAGTAAAAATTTTTTTTTAGTTTAAAATTACAATATGGGTATTAAACGAAAGCTTGTGAACAGACGATTCCAAAAATATATATATTATAGCACTTTTATGCTACCATTTCGACACAAGACTAAAAGTATGAAATAAGTAAACTAGGGTAGGAGGTTATTTCGCGATATAGGTAATTTCATGATAATTTTTTAAACGTCTGCCGTGGCCTTTCCTGTGAAGGGATTGATTCAAAACCGCGTATGTGCATGCATAAGTGTGCATGAGATGGCGGGCGCGCACTGACGAACGCAAACGAACATCGACGGAAAAAGCCGAACATTTCCAAAGACGTATTTTTAACTCTAAACCAATTTCCTCGGCTAACCAGTTGGATAATAGTGACTTTTGTTTCTTTGAGATAGAGTTTGAAATTGAATGTTGGGGTATACTTTCCTAAACGTTTTCATAGTAACTAGTATGGCCGCATCGGCCGTCGGCCGCGAGCCGCGCGCGTCAGACGCGTCGGCCGCTAGCATCGGAAGTCCACCTTAATGCTAAGACATGGATTCCGGTCTGAACCCATTAACCCATTTTGTTTTAAAAGGGAATAAAATAAATAAAAAGTACATATTATGATTCCTTTTTTTTACATAGTATTAGTTTCGTTATTTATGTTGGTGCGACAATTTTTACAGCCGATAGAACATTCAAATACCTGTCAAATCAAAGTCAAATCTATGTGTCAAATGCTTATTATGCTGTTATTATGAGTCAGAAGTTAGAGCACTCGATAGGTTTCCTCTATGTCCAAATTGTGACGATTGTTCTCCCCCGTCCCCCCGCGTGATGTCTGTCATATTGTTGTTGATATTATGTTCATATACCTAATATAGGTGCGGTTATGTTCGAGTGATGAATGTTTTGGAATGCTAGTGCCTTATACAACGTGTTAATAAATTAGCGCAAAACCTCATACACCCCAACTGGTTTATAACAAAATAATTAGATTGAAACAATAATTTCATTATTTTGATAGTTAAAATTTAAAGTTAAAATGATTTGTTATCATTTCAGCAATGAATGAAAGCGCTAACGTACTCATGGATACATTTTAAGAATCTTGTTTCGGTAGTATGTTCGTGCGGTGGGTTGACATCGGGTCCAGAAAATTTAAAAATTTTATAATTTTTTTTTTTAATATTTTGATAAAAATAACCTATGTTGAAACCATGATAATTCGATTCTGCTCTCGATTCTAAACAAACTACTTTCTAGTTTTGCGTTAATTCATTAACACATTGTATACTTAGATGAAAAGTTATAAAAATTTGAAATTAGCGAAAATTGCGTATTGGTTATATGGCCCATAAATTCCGAAAGCAAAGACCTTTTCATGTCACAATATAATCCTTAATATCATCCAATTTACACAGCATGCTGAGAGGTTCAAAGCGTCCTGAAAAGTTTAAATGTCGAAAGAAACAGACAATAGGCAGCTAAGGGAATGCCCGTGAGCTAGCTCCATATAAACGAAGTTTGATTCTATTTTGAGTGTTAAACAATAAATGAATATTATAAAGAAGGTCTGGTAACTTATATCGATGTCTGTGGTTTGTCAAATTTCTGTTAAAATATATAGTTTCTATTTATAGTATATCTAGAATATTCTATATAGTATATAATTTGTGCGGACGAAGTCGCGGGTTAACGCTAGTATTTTCTGAAGGTAAAACGCAACAAAAAGTTTATTCGTCAGCCAGTCTCAATAAAGTGTATGTTTTGTTTTACATCAGGCCTATGACAGCTTAGTTCTGGTGTAGCCGTTGTGGCGCTGTTTCCCATCGTCCTCATTGGACGATGATACATTGTATCACCGTCCAATGAGGACGAGATACAACGCCATATTGAACTTACAACAACAGCAGCCTCATGCCGTGTTGTTGCGTCTTGTGATTTTACTGGTATTTTAGCTTGAGTTTAGAATCCTTGAGAAGCCTCAATTCTTCTCCATCGTATGACATAATAATATCGTTGAATAGTTTGTTCCTTGGTCAAATATCCCTATTTTTGCATCCTGGAATCAGTGTATACATACCTATAACTACAAGATCTATACACATTAGTTTGACGACAGAACCACAGACTATTATATGTACTGACAGAACGCCACAACGGAAACAATGGAACTAAGTGCAAATTTCACTGTCGCATCTGTAGCTTGCTACATATCAGTAATCTGTGTCACAGACTATTATATGTACATCTGTGTTTTACATGCATTTGGACGGGACGGTTGTGAAGCATTTTTTCTTAAAGAATATTTTTGGGATTTTACAACTCAGAGGATCTCTTTTTGATTACAAACAACTTTTTACATGCATGATTGTAGTTTTTTGTATACAACGTGTTAATGAATTAACGCAAAACTATAAAGTACTTAGTTTGTTTAGAATCGAGAGCAGAATCGAATTATCATGGTTCAGTTCAACACAGGTTTTTTTTTTCTTCAAAATATTAAATAATTTTATAGCACTCCGTGACCTAAACCCGCACTTAGGTTACGGTTTTGCGTTACCTAAGTAGTCCATTATTACACGGATTACACCGTTCGAAAATGAATCCACTTTATTGCACAGATGCATAATATACAAAAGAAGGTTCTTTTATAGCATTCCGTGACCTAAACCCGCACTTAGGTCACGGTTTTTCGTTACTAAGTAGTCCATTATTACACGGATTACATTACACCATTCGAAAATGAATCTACTTTATTGCACAGATGCATAATAAACAAAAGAAGGTAGGTACTTTTAAAAGTGCTTTCAATCAATGTGACCAACATTGAAATCGCGAAATCCCCTACTGACTCCAAGTTACCCCCCCTACTTTAATTATATTACGTACGCCCTACTTACACCCGCACCCCCTGCTCACACCTTATTAGTATGTTGGTAGTAGGGTGCGAGTAAGAGATGCGCCCCCTAGTGCGTAGAGGGTGATTGGGGATGCATAGGGGTGATAAGAGGGTACACCCCCTAATGCGTAAGGGGTGTGTAGTGGTGATTAGGGGGTGCACCCCCTAGCTCGTGGGTGTGATTAGGGGGTGTACCCCCTAGCTTGTGGAGGTGATTAGGGGTGTACTCCTAGCTCGTGGGGTGATTAGGGGGTGTACCCCCTAGCTTGTGGGGGTGATGGGGGTGTACCCCCTAGCCCGGGCTGGTGATTAGGGGGTGTACCCCCTAGCTCGTGGGGGGGGGGGGGGGTGATTAGGGGTGTACCCCCTAGGGCTCCTAGTTCGTTGGGGTGATTAGGGGGTGTACCCCCTAGCTGGTGGGGTGGTTAGGGGGTGTACCCCCTAGCTTGTGGGGGTGATTAGGGGGTGTACCCCCTAGCCCGGGCTGGTGATTAGGGGGTGTACCCCCTAGCTCGTGGGGGTGATTAGGGGTGTACCCCCTAGCTCGTTGGGGTGATTAGGGGGTGTACCCCCTAGCTCGTGCTGCTGATTAGGGGGTGTTCCCCCTAGCTCGTGCTGGTGATTAGGGGGTGTACCCCCTAGCTCGTGCTGATGATTAGGGGGTGTAACACCTAGCTCGTGGGGGTGATTAGGGGGTGTACCCCCTAGTTCGTGGGGGTAATTAGGGGTACGTGCGTAGGGGGTGAGTAGGGGCTGATGATGATGTGACGGTAGATGTGATTACGTGCCACCTAGTGCGTACATGCGTAGGGGGTGAGTAGGGGCTGATGATGATGTGACGGTAGATGTGATTAGAGGTGAGTATCTATTGATTGTGGTTGCGATATATGAACGAAGATTTTAAAGTCATGGTTGTGTCCTACGGGGGGCTCCGCCCCCCGTGTCCCCGGGGGGGCTCCGCCCCTCCACCCCGCCGGGGGTTTCGCTCCCGGTCCCCCTTTCTGCCCTTTTCGTTAGTATACGTTTTCGTAGAATTAAAAACTTCAACATGAAAGAGAATGTCAATACATTACACACACACACACACACACACACACACACACACAAAAGTTGGCGGGTTTAGGTCACACGAGCTATAAAATAGTATACGATACTCGTGACCTAAGTAAGTCCATTATTACACGGCGTTTATCACACGTATCGTAATGTACTATTTTTGCAAATCAAAATAATGAAATTATTGTTGCAATCTAATTATTTTATTATAAATCAGTTGGGGTGTACCTATGAGGTTTTGCGCTAATTCATTAACACGTTGTATAATATCATTGGTTGTAGTTTTTTCTAAGAACAAAAACCCAGTATTTTAGAATACTGACGTTTCATTTCCTTTTTATTAATGTCGAGTAGTTTTGACCGGTTCCGAAACAATCTATAATATTACTAACAATCACCATCCACCATCACAATTTATTTACAACCTAAAGGTATTCCTGTGGGGTAATCTGTGTGTCTAAATATTATAATTGTCACTTAACAAATTATTCTTGTTTTGAAATATTTTGAAAAAGAGAAAAGAAATAGAAAAGACAACCACCAACTCGGGCCATTTTTGTACTACCAACTTTTTCTACAGCGTTATAAAAATATGGGAATAATAGTTCGCATACTCATATTACTAAAACTATGGCGAAAAAAACATAGAACAAGTAGTCACAAACTTTTTGAAAAAAGAAGGCCTTGACAATAAATTGATTGACATATTTTGACATTGACCACTTGACATTGACATAATTTTTTTTTAGGTTTTATTTCTCTAATTCTCTATTAAGGCCCCTCACACAGGTGCGATTTCATCGAGCGATAATATCGCTGCGATTTTACGATTTTTATTTTCAGTACAGCATTGGCTTCTAATTTGTTGTACACGATTGGGTTTAATAGCAAAACTAACATTTAAACCAAGATCTGGTCCTAAAGCCAGGAATGTCTCCATATGAGGGAACTCTTTCTTTTTTAGGACTAGCGACAGTTACCAAAAGTATGTCTATCTCAGACTATACTTATTCATTCTCATTGGTGGGGCGGACGCGTGACGCTGATCGCAAAATCGTACCTGTGTGGTAGGACATGCGACGCGGTCACAAAGTCGCCGGGATATTATTGCTCGATAAAATCGCAACTGTGTGGTGAGCCTTTAGTATAGGTAAATGGTGAAATAAAACAGTATTTGATTAAAAAACATAATTATTATTCATTTTCCGCATCTTCTTTAACAATTATTTATCATCCAGATATATGCAGTAAGAGGCTCAATATTTGTCTGGTGTCGTGCCCAACCCATGTACCAGACTACCTTCAGTATGCACAACACTCCACAGTCCTTTTACCACTAACACTGCTACAATAATAACACAAATGCTATCTTCTTACGACTGTATCACACTTTCATTAATAAGTAGGTATATAAAGCAGAAAAACACAGAAAAACTAAAGCGCCGCCGATTCGAACAAAAACATCAGATAATTCCACTGGATAATTCAGAGCAAAGACTACAGTTTAATATACGGAAAATTCAGAGAAAGTACTCTTTGATTCAGAGCCATTTCAGAGCAAAATTCAGAGTGCGCTATCCATAAAGGAAGTAATGTGTAGTTTCACCTCCTTGAGGATTACCTCCATGATGACGCTATCATTAACCAAGAAGTTTTACTACAGTAAAGATCGCTTTTTTATATTGCTAACTGCGCTATTTGTAATTACTTCGAGCTGTCATCATATTACTTTAAATATTTTGTAACACGAAACGGCTTTATTTGTAGCTATTATAGCAATTGGTTTGTATTTTTATTATATTTGTCTATATTAAAATGCGTATATAAAAGCTATCACATGCATATGCATGCATATCACAAATTGGCCTGACAGCCCATACATTGATGAATGATGTCTTTTTCGTTATGTTACACACATAGATTTATATATTACTAGGTTACACATCTGGAAGTAAGGAATTTCGAAAATTTTTCCGATTTATTTTTTAAATATCAAAATTTAATTTAGTGTTGCAATAATGAACCAACAACTGGATTGCAAAAAGTAAGACTTTCATTTTAGTTTATTTATGTAGAAGTAATAATCATCGTTCACGATCCGAAAATGACCCACTGACCCTCATAGCCTTTAGAATAGCCCTTTAGCATAGCCTTTAGATGTCCGTGTGGTGTCGGCTAAGAATAGCACCACCCCGTTTCCTCCCGCGGGTGTCGTAAAAGGCGACTAAGGGATCTACCGGAGGATGGGCAGCAGCATCCTCCGAGTACACACATTCAATCCAACTGCGATCGCCAACCCGCCTGCCAAGCGTGGCGATTATGGCAAATCCCCCCATTTTGGGGGAGGCCCGAAAATGACTGCCGAAGACAATACTTTTGTGGCGTACCTTGGGAGAGGCCATGTTCAGTAGTGGACGATGCATTTTTGTGATCCATTAGAACATTGCTGTGTTAAAACCCAATGTTAAATCCGCAACCTCGATGTTTAAATTTTTGGTCAGTGGGTCATTTTCGTTTTCCCTCGATACCCATTACCTCGAAAGATAAGTTATCAGATGTCTAGAAGTGCAGACAATCTCGAATCTCTTATAGTCGGCACTATGCTGTCACATCAATGCTGGCTTCAAATTATTCCCGCTTGCTGACCAAATGCCTATGTTTCTTAGTGTAAAATTATCAAGACCAGACATTTTGAATGACCAAAATGTCTGGTCTTCACTCACAATTTAACAATATGTAATGCAATATTGTATTTTAATTGTACCTTGTACATTTTGTTTTGTTTAAAAGATGTGTGTTGTAGAGTTTCTGGCCGCATCTTCTCTCAACGGAACACCTTCCGACGCGGTGGTAGAGTCAAAAAAACCGGCCAAGTACGAGTCGGGACTCGGGCAATTAGTGTTCTGTACTACCAGTTGTTTAACATGGGTCATTGAGGAAACCACTATAAATTGACACTTACTTAGTATGTGGTCACATAGTAACTGAAGATCATTTTACACTGGTCGTACTGGTGTTATATTAGTTTTTTGGGTATAGAAAAAAACTATCCAAGTTAGAGCCACCCTGATAATTTTCACGCCATCTACACGTTATTTCTGATGTTCATGATTTTTTTCAGATCTTATACGGCTATATTTTTTGAAATAGAGGTGGGGACAGCAATTTCTCGGATTGAATTGAAAATTTTGTTAAACAAAGTTTTTATTAAAAATTTGAAAAGTATATTTTTAGACTCGTATTTTTATAAGCAGGAGGAGGTAGACAGGAGAATCAGGATGACCTGGAACAAGTTTTGGTCGCTGAAAGAAACACTGAAAGGAGATTTACCGTTGTACATGAAGAAAAAAATTATGGACTCGTGCATTCTACCCTGCCTGACATATGGTTCTCAAACATGGACGTTCACGAAAAAAGTAAGAGATAAAATTAGGACATGTCAAAGAGCAATGGAGAGGAGCATTATGAAAATAAGAAAGATATATAAAATACGGCACTCCAATATACGAAAGAAAACGAAATTAATAGATGCCCTACAACATGCACTATCTCTTAAATGGAAATGGGCTGGACATGTCGCTAGACTACAGGATGAGAGATGGACCTTAACAAGCACAACCTGGCCGGGGCCAAGCGGCCAGCGCAGGCAAGGTAGACCGCACGCAAGATGGGCTGATGAAATTATTAAAACTGCTGGTAAAAACTGGACTATAGTAGCCAAAAATAGAGAAAAGTGGAGTAACCTGGAGGAGGCCTTCACCCTCTGAGAGGGGTTCTTGCGCATGATTAATTGTTAAATTTATTAGATTGTTGACATTATTAATTTTGTATTATTTATTAAATAGTTTCAATAACAAAGTATGGAAATGACATGTAAAAATTAAAAATTGAAATTACTTACAAACTTGACATGGGTGCATTGTGTTGAAATGAAATGAAACGAAAGATATTTATTGTCACAGCATAAAAGTTGCAAAACTAATTTTTCATCTAAATATAATAGTGAAATTGTATTGTTTTTTAGGGAAATGTAATAATAATAATAAGTAATAAATAATAATGTAAAGTGAAATGATAGAATTTTTCTATTGAGAATAATTTAACAATATGTCACAAACTCTTAGGTATTTTGATTTGTTTATATTGCATGACACATAGGATTAACAAATATCTGAATTTTAAGTTATTTAGATATGTAAGAGAATGAAATGAAATTAATTTTTCTGTGTTATGTATGTTTTTTTTGTTTAAAGCAAGAAATTAAAAGACTTTTTTATTTTATTTTTATTTATTTTTATAAGCTTTCAATTGGATACCCCACACCACAGGGCAGAAAATTAGAAGATTTTTTTTTATTTGCCCTTTCTTACTACCGAAATTGCCCCCCAATATAAAAATTTAGTTTTTTTTACTTCATTTATGACATTGGACCACCAATTGCTATATCTGTACCGAGTTTCAACTTCCTATGTCTTAAGGTCTCTGAGAAAATTGACTGTGACAGACGGACGGACAGACACCGAGCTGATTCCATAAGTGTTCCGTTTTTCCAATTTTGGTACGGAACACTAAAAATGACGTCAAAAAGCTATCTACAGGGTGAAATTGATATCATTGGCATCCTTTTAAACTGAGAGTCTACCCATCAAACTGAACAACTTTTACTATGGGAGCAAACCGATCGGAGCAACGAAAAAATCAGCTGTCCCATACTAAATGTCTGTGCCTTCTCGACTGAAATGTATGCAACAGCAGATTTTTTTTTTGCTCCGATCGGTTTGCTCCCATAGTACAAGTAGTTCAGTTTGGTGGGTAGACTCTTAGTTTAAAAGGATGCCAATGATATCAATTTCACCCTGTATATTATTATGATATTATTGTGAATAAAAAATTTTGAATTTGAATTTTGAATGAACGAAGTGGTTTTATGCCGGGGCCTGGGTAACCAAAACCTTTCGTATCGTAAGGACAAAATGCCCTACACATCAAAATGACACAAGATCAAATCGACCTAATAGCGAAACGTCCTATTCAGCAAAATGACCTGTTAGCAAATAGGCCTAAAAGCAAAACGACCACAAATTAAAAATGTCACATTTACAAGTGGTACAGTCAGGTAATAAAACTAATACGAACGAAAATTTTTACAGTAGGTATGAAAAAAATATGCCTTTGCGGTACCGTTTTTATTTCATAATGTTTTTTTGTTAATAGGTAATTATAGTTTTCATAAACTTTATACTTTATATTTTTGCTCGGCTTTTTTTATATTTTTTGCGTAAAATTCTAACATATTGCTTAAGTGTCCTTTCGATACGAAAGGAATAATTATACATAATATTTATGTGGTTTTCATCAAAATTACTTTTGTTAGTTTTTTTTTTTTAGTGTCAACTCTATTGTTTGTTTACTTTTTCGATCTTCTTATGGAACAGAGACGTGATTGCTCACTCAAGGCCTTATAAAAAGGCTGAAAGTCACCCAAGGAGAGGGCGATGCTCGGAGTTTCCTTGTGAGATCGAATCAGAAATGAAAAGAAGACAAGAACCTCAGTAGCTGACATAGCCCAAGGAATTGCTAAACTAAAGTGGCAATGGGCCAGCGGCCATGGAATCCTGTCCATGATCGCGGAAAGGTTGGACTGTCGCTACGTGAACCACTGTTGCAGACTTCACGTGGTGCACAGTTCAAAGTAACCATTAGTTTTTTATTTTTATTTTTTTTTACAATTGAATGTTACTAACATAGTTTGACAAGACTTACTAACACAAATGGATTTGAAATATGGTCTGAAATAAATGATTTATTATTAATGAGCGAGGCAAATTTCTAGCAGAACCAATGGCCGATAGGGCCGAAGAGCTTCCGAGTGGCGACCGCGTACAGGAAAGCACTGTGTGGGTAACAAGGTGGACCGACGACCTGGTGAAGGCGGCCGGCGGGAACCTGGCCCTGTACCCGGACTTTCGATTTTCGATATATCGCGACCATTTCGGTCCAAACTTCATTGTAATAGAGTTGACATTGGAACGATAACGTTCACACAATTGCAAAGTTCGAATGTCCGGGTAGACCCTCTGTTGGATGAAGGCAGTGCAGGACCGGTCGTTGTGGCGATCCTTCGGGAAGGCATAGGACTTCCCGAAGGATCGCCACAACGACCGGTCATATGCTGGACATAGGTCCAGCAGTGGACGTGATGATGATGAAGCTTTTCAAGCCTATGATATTTTTTCGAAGTGCATGATTTGGTTCTTATTTGAATAAAAAATTGTTTGTATAAAAAATTTAAATAACACTGTATTAATTTAGTACCTGACTGTACATGGAACATGTAAATGTGACATTTTAATTAGAGGTCGTTTTGCTTTTAGGCCTATTTGCTAACAGGTCATTTTGCTGAATAGGACGTTTCGCTATTAGGTCGATTTGATCTTGTGTCATTTTGATGTGTAGGACATTTTGCTTAAGTGTCCTTTCGATACGAAAGGAACCAAAACTGGTAGTTGGATCCCCGTCTAGTCTAGGCTGACTTATACTAATGTATTTTCCGGAATTCACGTACGATTTCGAAAATAGCATTGGCTTTTCGGTGAAGGAAAACATCGTTATATGAAACCTGCGTGGTTCGATTTCGAGACATGTAACCACACTATACATTATACTCACTCATTGTGTATAAAAAAAGTACTCTTTGCTCATTGTCTCACTACCCTTCATACTGGACACCACAGAACATTATAATGGGGGTTAGAAATGCAAAGTAGCGCTTTTACTTCGGAGACGGCTATCGCCGCCTTGTCTTCCCGCTCACGCTGCTACAACTACTCATGCCCTCTCGCTCGCACCACGCCGCGCTTTATGACCTGTGACAACGCGTTCCACGCTTACTTTGCACTTTTAACCCCTCTCATAATGTTGTGTGCAGACTTGTGAAATTTAATCGATGCAATTTGCTGAGTTCGGAATAGTTCTCACTAACTCGGGGAATGAGTCGCTAATGCATTTCTCTCTACGATGACGGTAGCAGGTGAAATCGCGAGCAAAGGCTAGTATGCTATCAGTGCAGTATTTGTCATTTTTAGATAGCTGTCGACGGGTGTACTGCAACGGCGCGGAATGAAGCCAAACAAAGATAAGAAGAAGAAGAAGATTAACGATGACCTGGTCGTGTTCATGCGCAAGCGCAGCAAGACCGATGCGCCGCGCTACACGGCCCGGCTTAAGACCTACATTGACCTCCAAAATAGGTTCGTATTGATAAATTTTTCTCATTCTATCTGTAACTGACACCAGAGCGCGCCATCTATGACGATCTTTTGCCTCATTCAGATCCCTACATCTCTACATACATGCCCGTCGGTTTTGAGTACTCCGGACCTCCCGTTTTTTGTAGGACACCCTCTGCTGACACTCACATTTTCAGCATATTATTATCTCTTTCGTACATCTGCAGCTGTCTCTAGTCCTCTCCATATTCCACATCTCCACATTTTTTCAAAGGTGGTAGGAGGATCTTGGTGCTTATAAACGTGCTGTGTGAACCTGAGTGAGACACAGTATAAGAAAGAGTACTACCAACGTGTAGTACGGGCACTCCCTGCCCCTTAGCAATTACAGGAGGTACGACAGAAAGCAGCAGTGGTGTATTCTCCTCTCACTCCCTCAGTACTTATACTTATGTGTCAATACGAGCCCGTTTGTGTAAAGTGTCTAGACTCCAGGGACGTGTGCCTGAGGCTTTGCTCGCCCCATAAAGTAAAACAAGTTGACGAGTATTGTATGTATAATAAAATACAAAAAATTATTATATTTTTTGACAAGTTCGATAGCAACACATTCGCACTGAGCCTGCATAGTGGTGTAATGGCCCACAGCCTTTCAGCCCCATTCATTAAGAGGCAAGCCCTGCAGTGGAATCTTGCCAGGGGATCCTGCAGGCTGTAAACTTATGTAGCAAATAAGACATCGGGCTCACTACTTGTCACACTGGACAGAGTTTGGACTTAACTAGTGAAATGCGGATGTCCTTGGGGAATATCCATATTCATGTGTGCCTATATTTTTTCTTATTACATTGTAAAGTCCGAGAACATTGAAGCTACGTCAATAGGACACACTGTGAGTTACACCGCCATCTGATAAAACTATCCGGGACCAACTGTTGAACGTGCCTTCTGAAGCACGGGATGAAATACCACTCAACATAGACATGTAACCACCACCGACTTAGCTCTACAAATGTGCTCTAGGCCAGCGTGTTGCCAGCAGTAGGAGTATGACTACTGCCTCTCACCCTAATAATTGAGTCTCATCTGGAAGCGCCGTATCGCATTTTGTCAAGCTCTTTTTTTTGCACTCTGAAACGTCATTGGCTTGAGCGAGAAAGGTCGCAGCACTGCCGGTGCTGCTACGTGCGATTGCATTCCCGCTATCTTTCTCGCCCTAGCAAATGACGTTTCTGAGTGACAGAAAAGGATAGAGCGACAAAAAAAAACCAATGCGGTGTTGCCAGATCAGGCTCAACCCTTATTCGAGAGAGGAGGCTTTACTACGCACGCCGCGCGGGCATAGACTCGCCGGCGCCGCGACCGCTGAGCTTCAGCACTTATTTTATTTATACTGTGCTTTAACTCTGCAGTATCTCACAGGCTATAATTTAAGTCTATCGTAATATAACTGTGCGATGATGACCACAGGCGGCGCCGAGCAGCCGTGGCGCGAGAACGTCGCCATCAGAGAGTCCACGGGTCCAGGAAGATCCCCGACGCAGGATAGCCCAAGAGTCAGAATAGGTCAGTTTTTGCACACTCTTTGTTCAGTCAACCCCGATCACAACGGCGTAGTGGCCGCGGTGCGAGAGGACCACCACTGTGATAAGGCTGTCTCCGGGTCCAGGAATAGTTTTCGTTCACTTGTTCAATCAACCCCGACACACACCACAGGCGGCGCGGCGCAGGTGATTCGGTCATCAGGATTGTACCACCACAATGGCTATGCTGGCTATGCTGTATATGAAGAATACCGATGGTGAGCCGATGGATAACAATAACAAAAGTTTTTGTACACTTCTTGTTAAAACTCCGACCAGAGATGTTGTTTATGACGATTTTGCTGATGATTGATTGATATCAAAATGCTAGGCATTTCTTTTGTAGGTCACTTAATTTAGAACTGCTAAAATATATACCGTACTTACGGCGATGGAAGTCGGTGATCGAGCCCAATGACATGATTGGGCCGTCATACAAATAGTATGCTGAGCTTTTGTTGTCAACTGTGTTAGGTGCTCATCGCGTCTTTCTAAAAGTATGTATGATCATCCATTCAACTGCACACTGTAAAATGATTATTGTAGAACTAGTAGTTTGCAATTTTCTTTCGATTCGCCTTTAAGAGGATTCCCGGACCGACCCTCTACTAAACTTGTCATTTTAGTAGGTATACCTATTTTTGACTAGCTTGTCCTTTATTATGTCACTGGTGCCTTCTAATCCAAGGAAATCGAATCCGAAAATCATAACTCGCACCAAATTTTACAATTATCTAATTAACTCATTAAATATTGGTCTTAAACAAAATTTACTTCATAGCAAATAAAGTCGAGATGGTGAAGATTATTGCAACATTTTTCATATCTTTCAAATAACGAGAAGATAGGATCCTCTCGAATCCGCTTTTAAAATTTTGCATTCGGCAATAAAATTGATACCTTTCACTTAAGAGATCCAGTTATCTAAAATATTTGACGTACGAGTTAATTATGCATACCTATTTATTTATTTCATTGAACTTATCAATGAAACTTCATCCGAATAATGGATCAGAGTTAGCTGTTACATCCCACATACGAAGCCGTTTCTTTTAAACAGCAAGCACCATAGTTATAACAAACATGCTAAATATCTTGATCGATATTTTACTACGCGATTGCATTCCATAAAGGCTTGTTTTTATCTACTGACTCAGATGCAGTAAATCCGTTTATCTTTTTAAGGACCCCCGCGTCAAATGTAGAGAACGCCTCGCGCGGGTCACTGTGTGGGATGTATACAGGGTCAGTATTTTTACAAATTCTTTTAAATTCTACCATTGTAATGATATTATTTTATTCCATTTTCACCTTCAACATACCTTCATATACCCACGACCGTATTTCAGAATAGGTACTTAGATAAATGTACATGAGCATGTTCCGCAACTCGACTTTTATAATTTTCTCTGGAATGGCGTGCTAGGCCAACACGTAGGATTAACATACCACGCACGACAAAGCGACTAAAACGAGAAAACCTTCATGCGCACTCGTTTTGACACGCGTAAAGTAATAAAAAATATTTTACAAAAATAAAACCGACTTCAACAGTAAAAAAAGTAAGAAATAATATCTATAGTATAGTATAGTCGAACTAACATATTTAATCACTGAGTTATGAGATAATTTTTTTTTTATAAAAAAATAAAAACCGACAACAGTACAAAAGTAAGAAATAATACTTCAGCCTATGAATTTTACGTTTTAATCTATAAGAAAATTTATTTGTTTTATCGAAGTCGCTGTCAAGCCGGTACGATTTGCGACTGGGCTTGCAGTAATTTTTTGGCTTGGCTTGACACCGACTCCAATAAAACAAATTAAACAAACAAACAAACAAAAAAAAGATTTTTTTAAATTGGTTCACAATTGACGAAAATATCGGTGAAAATATAAAAAAAAAATACATACAGCCGAACATAGAACCTCCTCCTTTTTTTGAAGTCGGTTAACAAAGACAAAGGCACATCTCGATTTTTCTTGCAAAAATTTTGTATAGTAACTAACGGTGCTGGCACCGGGGCAAGTGAGATTACCTAAATCCTCGTGTGTCCCTTTCTAACTAGGGAGTCCATTCATTCTCAAATTTGACTACGGGAATTGCTAGGGGGTACACCCCCTAATCACCCCAACGAGATAGGGGGTACACCCCCTAATCACCCCCACGAGCTAGGAGTACACCCCTATTCACCTCCACAAGCTAGGGGGTACACCCCATAATCACACCCACGAGCTAGGGGGTGCACCCTCTACGCACTAGGGGGCGCATCCCTTACTCGCACCCTACTACCAACATACTAATAAGGTGTGAGCAGGGGGTTCGGGTGTAAGTAGGGCGTACGTAGGGGTAAGTATAGGTACAATAAAATATAATTAAAGTAGGGGGTAACTTGGAGTCAGTTGGGGATTTCGCGATTTCAATGTTGGTCACATTGATTGAAAGCACATTTAAAAGTACCTTCTTTTGTTTATTATGCATCTGTGCAATAAAGTAGATTCATTTTCGAATGGTGTAATATGTAATCCTTCCGTGTAATAATGGACTACTTAGTAACGAAAAACCGTGACCTAAGTGCGGGTTTAGGTCACGGAATGCTATAAAAGAACATTCTTTTGTATATTATGAATCTGTGCAATAAAGTGGATTCATTTTCGAACGGTGTAATCCGTGTAATAATGGACTACTTAGGTAACGCAAAACCGTAACCTAAGTGCGGGTTTAGGTCACGGAGTGCTATAAAGGCGTTTTACTCTATGATTAACGTATGACGTTCTGTTCCTAAAAAGGATTTTTTGTATTACCTATTTCATTATTTATTATTTCGAAATCCTATGAATTTGGTCTATCACGATATTACCTATCCACTATCACGAAATTAACATACCCTATCACAAATTTACCTATGTCACTTTATCACCAAGAAAACATTATAAATAGTATCGAACTGTGTGTTTCATAAAGTAAGATCAAATATATGCACAAAACTTTAAACAATATCCCATATAAATTAGTTAATCTTTATTTGAGTTATAACAAAAATTGTTTGGTGTATCACGGAATTACCTCCCCTTACCCTACTTAAATAATTAAGAAAAACAAAAAACCCGACTGCATTATTGGAAATGTTTCCTTAGCTGAAGAATATGTGTGCACGACAGAACATAGAACGACCATTTGTACATAGTTTTTTTGTCTCAATTTACTTTACTTTGTTTTGATTAGTTATAGGATAGTTGTTTTGTATTGTTTCGCTTTGAATAAAGCCATAATTTCTTATTAGGATTAGGGCCTAGGACATAAGTTATGTAAATAGTTAGAATAGGGCTTGTATTTCATTCCTTAAGTGATTTCCCTTGAGATTCCTACCCCAGTTAGATAGGTACACATTTCCCTAGTTAAATTAGCACATAGTTTCATCAGATTTTAAAGTAAATAATACGATTAGCTTACATAATTCCAGTTGGAATTTACTCTGATTAGACTTAGTATCTCATTACAAGGGGAGGAACTTAAGAGAAATCAACGATAGAAAGAGACAGTGCAACTGTCCCTATCGGCGCATACAGGCGAGCGAGGGGGGCCCCGACTCCCGCGAATCCGCGGTGTGAGGAAGCGGGGGACGGGGTCATATAAATATTGAAATCTTTCGCGCGCGCTCCTCACTCTGTTTTGCGCCGGCAGACGATGCGAATGATATGTTTGGATATTAGAAACTAAGTATGTAAGTAATTAACATTATTTTGTTACCGTAGAATGTAAGTTTGAGTGTGAAATAAAGAGATTTGAGTACAGGGGAAGAGTGCGGGGTGAAGGGGAGTGGTCGCTCGAAAATTGTATACAACGTGTTAATGAATTAACGCAAAACCTCATACACCCCAACTGATTTATAACAAAATAATTAGATTGCAACAATAATTTCATTATTTTGATAGGTAAAATTTAAAGTTATTCGCATTTTAAGTTTTGAGGCAAAAATGATTTGTTATCATTTCAGCACTGAAAGAAAGCGCTAACGTACTCATGGATACATTTTTATAATCTTGTTTTGGTAGTAAGTAGGGTGAGTGTGCCCGTGCGGTGGGTTGTCATCGAGTTCAGTAAATTTTAAATTTTGCAAAAAAAATATTTAATATTTTGAAAAAAATTACCTATGTTGAAACCATAATAATTCGATTCTGCTCTCGATTCTAAACAAACTACTTTCTAGTTTTGCGTTAATTCATTAACACGCTGTATAAGAAGCGCCGATTCGGCGCAGATTCATTCCGGATCCAGCACTCGAGAAGAAAACATCTTGAAGAAAGAAGACTCTCTGCGACCACTAGCCCTCTCTACCCCACCCTCCAGCCTGGCTCACATTTGGAAAACCGCATCGGCATTTTCACTCAAGAAAGAAACCCCTACTTACAGTCCACGCTCCACAATATGCTCAGAACTACTATTCCCCGAGACGGTAGTCGAAAATTTATTGTAAACATAGGTGTAGAATTGTAAATAGAGTGCTTTTATGCCTCATAAAATCTACACAGTTGTGGGAAGGACCTACAGCGCTGGCTGCGTAGGGCGTAGGGTGGGCGCGGGCGGTAAGGTGATGCAAAAAGTATCTCAAGGAGTCTGTTTTATTTTCCTTGAAAGAAGTTTGGCGGAAGGTCATATAATTTGAGACCCAGACATAGAGGTCCCATACATGATTGAAACTTAGTAATACGTGTAGAGTAAAAGAAAACTAACAAAAATGTAAATTAGTTGTAATCTGTAGAAGTTGGGGAAAGGTATTTCTCCTTATGATACCTTTTGTATCAAGTGTGTGAAACTCATAATCTTTCTTATTAGATAGTCCACTCAATCTTCTACGCATTCATTGTCTTTATTTTAATGAAAATTCACGATAACCGTACAATATTATGATAATGGAAGAAAACGAAATCACACACACTATCAGTTCAACCAAGACAAATACGTTCCGTAACGACCATAAATACCTCAGTGATAATATTAGATGAAAATAGCTATCGTGGTTGCGTTTTGCTACTGCTTTTTGGACGATTTGTCTATTTTGCTAGTAATTTCTACTTTTGAATCCGGACTTCTGGAGGTGTGGAAGTTTTTTTTAAAAATGCTTGAATTTTTTCTGTTTATAATAATTATGACAACCGTCCTGAATGGCTTCTAGTTTCGTAAAAAATGGCTGGGTCCAAATCTGCCAATCTTCTTTAGTCATTTTGTTAATTGCTTACGTTTACAAATGTTTAGATAATATTTATGTTACTTTCATTTCATTTGTATGCTTGCATTATGATACAACAAATAGGTAGTTATTTTCAAAAATTACAGTAAAACATTACAAGAACAAATAAATAAATGTTTATTTACAATTTCTTCTTAAGATAATGTAACATTAGTATAATAAAGACGTTAGTAATGTAAGTATATCAAACTTCTAAACTGTGATTAGGTAAAGTATTTTTTGATTTTGATTGAGATTGAACATTTAAAAATATTAAAATTATGTATAGACTAAGTATAAGAAAATTTAAGAAGAAACCTAACACATAACTGACCAACTCAGTTGTGTATGAGTGAAAACACCACAGGAATATAATATCTTTAGAAAACAGATACAAATTTATGACTAAACACAGTAAAAATGTTGTAACGGCGAGACTACCGGCAAACTGTCTTATACTATCTTTGAATACTCTAAACAAAATAGTAACATATAGGAGAGTTCCTAAGAACATTAGCGGCCACCTAACTACACAACAAATAAGAAGGTAAACGTGCCACTTGTCAACAATATGGTTCACAATGAACGCAGTGCCCAGAGCACTGATAGGCACTGGCAATAACCACCCACACGCGAGTACTTTCACCAGATTATTTTGATTTATTTTCACCAACACAACTATTAAACTATCGTACATATGTTTGATAAAAAAGAAGATTAGAATCACTATCACAAAGTCCAGGTAAAACTGAGCACTTATTAACATAGTACTTAGTGCTTCAGGACTAGATATTTGTCCTCGGTTTCGACAGAATTCAACTAGAGAAATTATTCGTTTAATGAACCGCACTAGACTCAACTGCATTAACATTTGATTCCTGTAATTTCTTCTCCAACGAACCATTTTAAAAGCTGCCAATATTGATAACGTTAATTCCAAAGCTGTCATAACAATTTCAATTACAATAAAAGCTTCGAACACTTGCGAAATAACTTGAGATTCACTTGAAATTTGTTGCTTATCACCAATCGAATTAACACTTTGGGTTGTCGAGAAATCTTCGTCAAAGGAAGCAGCGGTCGAGGTAACTTCGTCATCGTACCGTACCGTCGATGGTATCGTGAACTCCTCAAAGTTTCGGGTCTGGCCATCTTCGGTTGTTATGGTTTCCGTGGACATTTTGAAAGCATTTGTTATTGTTATTCGGTGTGCTGCCACGAACGATACAAGAGAGTAAATGCGCCAGACTGACTGGCTCTTTTAACATTGGAACGTGTGACTTGCAGAAACAGGAAATATAATGGTGATTAGTAATTAAATGAACCCAATCATTAACTGTGTCAATAACGATGGCGATGTGGAGTCCTGCGGTTTTTTGAAAGACGTCATAGTGGTCAGCTTATCATAAATTCCCGGTACAGTTCACGACGACAATTCTTAGTGAAACAGTGAATTTATGAGCAAACAATGATTTATGTCCATGCAATTCACATGTACGTAATCCATTGTTTACCAAAATCGAATTTATCTTTATTAGGTTTATTCCCCTGCCCGACTAAGCGTAGTTGTCTGCGAGTGGTACAATAGTCACCGAAAATTTATGAATGTTTGCTACCTTTACTTGAGAATAAGGCTCAGAAGTATTCATCAACTTTCGTTGCCGACCGTACCGTACCGCCGACAGGACCGTACCGTACCGCCGACAGGACCGTACCGTACCGCCGACAGGACCGTACCGTACCGCCCGACAGGACCGTACCTTACCGCTGACAGGACCGTACCGTACCACCGACAGGACCGTACCGTACAACGGCAATGTTTCATCTAGAGAGAATTGTATTACGAAAGTTAGTTTAGGTAATTTTTGGTTTTTTGTGTGAGGCCCGGGTCACTCAAGACCGTAGTAATAAGTTGGGAGGTTTTTCTACAACTTTAATTCACAATAATTTTTAAAATTGTAAAGTGCTTGTTTCCAATTCAGCTGTAGTTTACCTAACTGAAAAGAACCGATACAAAGAGATTTTCCGATATCAATCTGTAAACAATATGTGAAAGTAAACAACAATATCGGAGCAATACCTAATGTTTATCAATAACATAAACTCGTTTACTCTAGATAGTATAATAATAAAATTGAACTGGAAGCAAACTGCATTTCAAACATTGTATTTTCTGTAACTGAATATCTATAACTCAGATAAATAAATAAATAAATAACGCTCACAGGCACATACATTGTAATGATCCCAAGTTAAGCCTTAGGCTTTTTTATTATGGGAATCATACAACAACGGCACAAACATATAACATCCATGACCGAACCGGGATTCGAACCCAGGACCCTGGTTTGGCAGATAATTATTAAAAACTTTGCAGAGATCAAACATTAATTTCCTGTATTTAATTAACTGTAATTCGTTTCGAGCTATTGACGACTGAGCAAAATATTATCAGTGCTCTTTAGCTGCTAAAATCTTGAAATGAACAAAAACACTTAAAAAGCTTTTTGCAAAGTTTCTGACTATTCGGGCTGTGCCAGTTGTACCACTGATGGTACTACTGACACGATCTAGTGCCAATTGTACCATTAATGGTACTACTGGCACCACCTAGTGCCAACTGTACCATTGATGGTACTTCCCGATTGTACTTCTGGTCCGGCGGGACTATTCCGAAAGGGTTACGGCCCTTTTATGTAGATATGTATCTGCAAAATTAAAAACAGCAGGTTATTTAAAAAAATTACTCTTATCAAAGGCAGTAAGTTTCCCTAAAGATCGATATGTTAACATTTGGGTCATGAACACTTTGACGTGAGTTACCCACGTCCCAGGTGAGATGCCTTTTGTAAATAGCTCGACATAGAGGGTAGGTAAGGAATTTCACGTGTGTTAAAGACACGCATCTTTCTACTGCTGATTTGACTTTGGTATGCTGCCACGAACAATACTTTAAAAAATCGCATCCCTGGAGTATGATTTTTCAATATCAAATCAGCAGTAGAAAGATGCGTATCTCCATAGTAATTTTGACATTTACAACTGCTAAGTTCAACGAATGAGTTTCAAAAATCCAGAAAAATCGCACTCCACGAAAAGAAACTCATTCGCTGAGGTTAGCAGTTCTGGAGTGCGATTTTTGAAACACATTTGTTGAACTCAGCCGTTGAAAATGTCAAAATTACTGTGGAGATTATGCATCTTTCTACTGCTGATTTGACTTTCAAAAATCATACTTCAGGAGTGTGATTTTTGAAAGTCAAATCAGCAGTAGAAAGATGCGTATCTCCATACATTTTCAACTGCTGACGAAAATCGCACTCCTGAAGTATGACTTTTTAAAGTCAAATCAGCAGCAGAAAGATGCATATCTCCATAGTAATTTTGACATTTTCAACTGCTGACCTCAGCGAATGAGTTTCAAAAATCGCACTCCAGCCAGAGCCAGTGCATTCTGTGGGAGGCAGACAAGCGGCACCCGCTTGCCTCTCGCGACACTCATTTCCGTTCTGCAATCGGCTCCAGATCCAATCTGCGCATTTCAGTTTTATTCCATTTGTTTGATACCTACCACAGCTTTGACCAACTTTGACTACGTATACAGGGTTATTTGTAATTCGACGTATTCCTCTCAGGACGTTAAAGGGCAGCCTAAATGCAATTATGTGAACCCCCATATTATGTGGGTCGGAAATTAATAGTTTTCGAGATATTTGGAATTTAAGGTTTTTTACCAAAAACCCAATTTTTTCGCACATTTTCTTAAATAAAAAAAATATGCTTATTCTATGGCGTCGATTTGAATTTTAATTCATAGCTAACATTTTTTCTGAGATCTTTTCATAAATCAATGTCCGATCATACTGAGCAATTCAAAATAAATCAATAACAATGACGGTTAATTTTTAAAAGGATATTAAAAAGTCTTGAAATCATGCGTTTTTTCTCAAACAAATTGTATGAAAATAAGTGTGCGTTTTACTGAAATAACTTCCTCGTTTTGTTAGCTTTCACTAAAGGTCTTCTTGCAGACCATGAATTGGCCGTCCTCTACCAATCCATCTATTCGAATAAGTTGCATGTCGGGCCAGCAACGTAAACATTTTAGGGATAGGTAGAGGAAGGCCAGTCCTTGGCCTGCAAGAAGCCCCGACTTGATCTCATGTAATTTTTATGTCTGGGGATACAATGAAAGACCTTGTTTATTAGTAGAAGACTTAAGGCAGCGCATAATAAACGCAGCGGAGGTAATGAGATTTTACCTTTACATCAAGAGTAACTACAAATGAACTAAGAAAGTGCTTGCGTGTAGCCTAGGGGCTCACTCTGAGTAAGATGTGTAGATTTAAGTTAGTAAATAAAGTTATCTAAAAAAAAATCGTAAAATTTTTCTCCAAGAGAATGTTGCCTCTACGTATCACGTACTAAATAAAAAACCTTTTTTGACATTGTAATTCCATTTTTTTTAAACATTTATACCTTTTTAGAAAGCTAACAAAACGAGGAAGTTATTTCAGTAAAACGCACACTTTTTTTCATACAATTTGTTTGAGAAAAAACGCATGATTTCAAGACTTTTTAATTTCTTTTCAAAAATTAACCGTCATTGTTATTGATTTATTTTGAATTGCTCAGTATGATCGGACATTGATTTATGAAAAGATCTCAGAAAATGAATTAAAATTCCAATCGACGCCACAGAATAAGCATATTTTTTTTATTTAAGAAAATGTGCGAAAAAAATTGGGTTTTTATAAAAAACCTTAAATTCCAAATATCTCGAAAACTATTAATTTCCGACCCACATATGGGGGTTCACATAATTGCATTTAGGCTGCCCTTTAACGTCCTGAGAGGAATACGTCGAATTACAAATAACCCTGTATAGGGACGATTTACGCGTGTCATTCTACTAACAAACATTTCTGCCACTTTTTGCGGGGGGCGAGCAACTTTGGATTTAATTCCCGATAAGTTTAGATTCTAATTTTGAATGTTAAAAATCATGAGAAGTAGTCTCGTGTGAACCCCAAAAGTTCTAAGTTCAAAATTATTGTTTCGCTATTATAGGCTGTCTCGTTTAGTGATAAGGTATAAAATTGAGTGTAAATGCACAAGATTTATTTTTCTTATACCGTGGCAGAGGGGAAATGCTACCGCAATGCCGCAAGGCCAGTCCTTGTACAAGTAGTCAAAGATAGGATACTACATCATACTTTACAATGTTCGTGGTTGTTCGGTTGTTCGCGTAGAAAGAGAAGGTACTAGAAGGAAGCACGTGTCTTGTCATATTCACTCAAGAAGAGATGCATATAGCAAATTCGCTCTAGTTAAAAAAGGACCGCTACCTTATTGCTGTCCTTATCGGAGTAACCACTTTTTGTACTGACTCCAGCTGACTCCAAGGTTGTCACTTCATATAAAGTGTATATGATTTTATAACTATCGCTATCTCAGCGCTATCTCATACCCGGTTACACTAACATTCCGTCTACCAGCGTAAGCGAAAAATTCTTCGTCTATGGTTGTATAGGATTTTAGTGGGATTTTATCATAAAGTTATTAATTATTATACCTGTGATTTTATATACAAAAAAAATCTCTGTATGACTATCGCTATCTCAGACGGAATGTCAGTGTAACCGGGTATGCCCGGTTACACTGACATTCCGTCTACCAGCTTAAGCCCATAGATATAATATCCAATACAGGATTGCGCTGTGCCAAATTATCTTTCTCTCGGTTTAATCAAAAATAATCAAAAATAATAAGTTGACCATGCTAGAAGAAGAAGGCATGAGTTGCATCCGGTGTCCCATTCTACAGTGTACTGGTGTTGCCATATGTATATGTTATGATTTCAGCCGAATTGGTGAAATGAAGCAAAAATGTATCAAATCTTTTTAAATTATTTGTGTGTTGCAAAGCCGTGGTAGTAAAAAAGAAAAAAATTGACAACCCAATCTGCCATATTATTTGAAATTGTCGCTAGCCGTCAAATTAATTTTTATTATTTTTTATCCACATTTTATGTTAAAATGGTTCGTATTTGCTTAATCGACGGCTGCAAAAGCGAATATTTTCCAGATTGTGGCTTATCGTATCAAAGGTTTGTATTTTTAATATGTTTTAGTCTTGAAAATATTAAATTAGTTAGGGTAACAACAAACATAGAAAGTAAGCATCGGACGCATATATTATGATAAAAATTACGAAGATAAAACTGTTCTAATATCTGTAATAAAACATAGTAGGAAGGTAGGTACGCGCGGCCAGCTTATTTTGGTTTTGTATAGCTTGATGTGTCGCCGTGCGTACCTACCTATGCGTTTAGGGTAAGAGGTTGTTTGTTTGTTTGTGTGTGCCAACGAATGTTCCCATTTATCTCCAAAACGGCTTGACCGATTTAGATACGGTTTTCTGTAAAGGGTTTGTGATTTGATTGGTTCTTAGATAGGTGTTACGGTTTCATTTGCCAGGGGGCGCTGCAGTAAATATTTTTCTTTCGTCAAAATGACGTTTTGCGCATTTACACCGAAACGGCTTGACATAAGGTCAAGCCGTTTCGGTTCGGCTGGATGATTTTTTTACCGTTTCGAAACTTTCAGGGGTGGTTTAGACCATCAAAATGAACAACTTTTACTATGGGAGCAAATCTGAAATCGTAAAAAGAAAATCATAGTAAAAGTTATTCAAATTGATGGTCTGAACCCCCTAAAAGTTTCGGAACGGTAAAAAAAAACAGAAGTGCGATTTTTGAACATCATACGAGTGACTCGGCAGTAGAAAATGTCAAAATTACTATGGAGATTATGCATCTTTCTACTGCCGATTCGCTCGTATGATGTTCAAAAATAGCACTTCAGGGTGTTCGCGTTAGGTACGCCACACACATACGGAAATGCAATCCGGAATTCCAAATCAATTGTGATTTTGTACAGGATTTGACAGCTGCGCAATTCCGAATGCAATTGTGGAGGGGGGAAATCCATACGAAATCGTAATCCTGATTCAGGATTCCGGATTGCAATTCCGTATGTGTGTGGCGGACCTTAAGGTACCTAGTCCATAGAAAATTCTGCTATTGTGAACCTTTTTAGTCACATACAGGTGATCCGAAAGGTTATGGTAGGCTGCCATACCTTTTGGATCACCTAGTACTATCACGTCTTTGCTCTCTTCTATCTATTTACACGCGCAACATGCTCCGGTTTCAGGATTATTTTAATGTCAATAAATAGTTCCTTAATAGTGCCTAGTAATTAGTGCCTAGGTCAGATAAAAATAGTGCCTTCAACGAAATGAAGTTTACGAAATATTTATTTTTTTACCATAGTACGCTAGTTTGATGTCAAAGTAGCGTAAATGTGTTAGGTATAGATATATAGATACACATTTTCTGTAGCAAAGCAAAACGACTACACAAATAGTGAAAATATAATAAAAGTCCTAAAAGCATAATCGCATTGTCACCCTACTAAGGATAGGGACACCGAGTCCAGGCTGCTTTATCCCGCTCTTCCCAATATTCCAAGAAGACCGCATTCCAGGTTTTACGTAGTAAATTAATATTTCTATGCTTAAGCCAGGCTTAAGCGAAAAATTCTTCGTCTATGGTTGTTCGTCATTGATTTTGAAAAGAGTTTTAATTTCCGCGCATTATTCGAGAAAAGTACTATACAAGCCTTGGCCACGGCTTCGCTTCGGCCCACATTTACACGTTCGTCCATCAATGCCTCTTTTGCTAGCCGCTGCAGTAATGTTGTACTAAGTATATATCAATACATTCCATTCAAATAATTCAATAAATAAAAATGCATAGGCAGATCTTAGGTGTTTGTAATTTATTTTTTCGCTTCGTCTTATCTATCTAGATAATGTTACGCCTCTTTCTCAGTGGGGTAGGCAGATACTAGTACCCGCCATATACTATAGGTACCTATAATAATTCGCCTCATTCGGCTCCATATATCATTTCAAATAAAAACACGCCCGCCATTTTCGAGTACCTGTTTAACTCTATTTTTTAGGGTCCCGAAGTCAACAAGGGACCCTTATAGTTTCGCCATGTCCATCCGTCTGTCCATCTGTCCGTCTGTCCGCGGCTTAGCTCAGAGACGCTTAGTACTAGATAGCTTTAATTTAGCGTGATATACATATTAATCACGCCGACAAAGTGGTAAAATAAAATGTTGGAAAATATTTTTCCACGTGAACTGTGGATGACATTTTTTTTTCTCGTGCCATGTTGTGGGGTATCGTTGGATAGGTCTTTTAAAAATATTGTGGGTTTGGGAAAACCATTTTTCGATTTAGGGATCCGTTAGCGAAATATTTAAGCTTTAAAGCGAAAATTTTGGGTAGAGTCTAGTGTCCTCTCCCCCCTCTCCCAGCTAAACGGTTGTAGTTGGAGATGAGAAAAAATTCAAGGCAATAGAAATTCGTTATTTAGTTATATTTTAGTTAGTTATATGTTCGGTACATAATATATATGTCTTTGGTTCGGTATATAGTTATATTTTATTGTTATTTCTGATAATTTACACAATAAACTTACTCTGTCCGGTAACTTATAAAATGTACTTTTTAGACTTTATTAGCCGTTATACCATAGTTTATAATAAAAAGTCTCATAAGTCCATATTATATTGTGACGGGCAACTACGGAACCCTACCCTGCGCGTGGTCTAACACGCACTTGGCCGGTTTTTTTATTATTAATTTTGTATTTTAAAGATAATTTTGATTCGTTTCAAACCCCGGTCCAGCATAGCTTAAAGTAAGATAAGCATGGAACTTTTATCAAAGATAAACATAAAATATTTTTCTTTCTTTGATTCTTTAGGTTGAAAAGGGTTGATTTGAGAATTTACGATACAGACGAAATTTATTATCGTCTGCAATACATACCTTTGAGTTTTATGATCATACTTGTAAATTATTCACTCTGTGTTCTCTACGTCACCTAAACGTGTCAGTTTGAGGGCAGAGCATAAAGTAAGTATGCTAAATATTATAAGAAAACTTTTTTACTTGCAAAAAAAAACCATACAACCCGTGCGAATTAACTAGGCACCTGGCTTGCACGTGGCATTTGACACCCCTCCTGCTACACCCCCGCGGGACCCCGCCGTCGCCGTGCGAGGCCAGTAGCATAGCATTTCAGTTACCGTTGCACGTGTCCCTGCGCTTTAGCATTTTCAAGTTATTATTTCCGAGTTTTCCGAGTTTTTTATTCCGAGCCACGTGCGAGCCAGGTGCCAGTTAATTCGCCCGGATTGTACGGCTGATTTGACTTTCAAAAATCGCACTCCTGATACAGCTACCGACAGGCGACGCGATTTTTTAAATTCAATAGTCCGAGAGACGCCTGTCACGAACCTTTGTCGTTATGATTATGGCGGTTGGTGAAATTCTTGAAAAACGTTTTCTTACGACATTCGAAATGCATTTTCCGTGTGGAAGAATTTTTGTTATTTTATTTTATCAGCTTCTGTTAAAATGGGAGATCAATGATCAGCTTACAGTTTTCGTAGACACATTTGGTTGAGTATGTTTTAAAGAATCTAAGTATAGGTATAGGTATTAAGGTTTTTTTTTTCACATGAACCCTTATTCGATTACAATTTAGTGGACAACTAAATAAATAACAATAAATGTCTTGGACATTGTCACACAATTTATCTAGTCACATTTAAAGCACCAGAATCTGCCTGGACTTGTATTATTAATACTAGACAACGATATTGAATACTACATCCACTAGCGCCGCGAATTCGTCCGCACAAATTAAACAGGGTGTAACAAAACACCCTAGTTACTTAGGTGCTTCAGACCATCAAACTGAACAACTTTCACTACGGACCCAACATCGAGAAAAAATAAAAAAAATCCGCTGTCCCATACAAAACTGCAGTACCGACTCGACTAAAATGTATGGGACAGCAGATTTTTTTATTTTTTCTCGATGTTGGCTCCATAGTGAAAGTTGTTCAGTTTGATGGTCTGAAGCACCTCCTCAAGTATTAGTAGGGTGTATTGTTACACCCTGTATGTACCTTTCATCCAAATTAGTTCATCCATTGAGTCATAAAAAATAAATCTTATGGACAATGTACACAAATTTGCTACGATGATCTGCTGATTTGCTCTTACCTTATTCACAGCCATACATATCTATATCATATCATACATACACGCCGGTTTCGAGTATGTACCTAACCTACTCCGCCTCCGTGCCTCCGTGGTCTAATGGTTAAGAGCATTGGCTCTCGATACGGACGTCGTGGGTTCGATTCCCACGGGGGACACCTAGTGATATGTCACTTTGTGCGTTTTTCCCCAGTTGGTTAGGACATTGCAGGCTGAATCACCCTGATTGTCTGAAAAGAAAAGTGATTCCGTGCTTCGGATGGCACGTTAAGCCGTTGGTCCCGGCTACTATCTCTAGTGGTAGTCAAGTGGTAGTAGTCGTTACATAAAAAACCACGTCAGAGGCCGAAAGGCGGTCTGAAAAAACTCTGACACCGGCTCTGCCCACGAACACGATACACGATAAGAAGAAGAACTCCGCACCTCACTTTTCTGTAAAACGCAATCGATTTGATCAGAAATGTTATTGTTGAATCTCACACTTTCAAAATTATGATCGAATGATGCATAATTTCCATACTAGTAATTTTATCATTTTCTACTACTGATTTGAACATGTGACTCTCAAAAATCGCACTTGAGAGTCTTCATTAGTAGGATGTTAACCAAAAACCATTATCGTGCCAGATAATGGTTTGATATTATTATGATAATATTATTGGTTAAAACTAGTGATGTGAACCGGTTTCAAGAAAACCTAAAAAAACGGTTTTGACAAAAACCGAAAAACACCGGTTTTTATTTTAAAAAACCTATTACATTCATTAACATTTTAAACGTGTCATTTTATTAAAATTTTGTATAAATATGATTTAAACTCTTTAAAAATGACATATCGATAAAATATCCTAAAACTAACTATCTAACTAAACGAACAAATAAAGCAGCTTTATTAAAATATACAGCGAAAAATACCTCTTTTTGGCGGGACTTATGTCAGTTGACTATTGCATTACATGAATCTCAATAATTGTTGTGTATCCTGCTTTTCCCTAATTGACTCAGTTATTTCTTTTAGTTCTAAGTCATCATCATCTTAATCAATAAACGTCAATTGCTGGAGAAAGGCCGCAATTTACGGTCTATACTTACTTATTCTAGGCTTAATTTAGTGTATAATCATTGTTTCTTAGTAAGATTTAAAAAACCTAAAAGTAATAGGTAAAAACCGGTTTTTTATCAAAAGTAACTGAAAAATACCGGTTCCGAAAATTGTAATCGGTTCAAATCACTAGTTAAAACGCAGTAGTCAGTTACAACGAAACATCATGACTGTTGCGTGTTAATGCTATAGTAGAGTGTTGAAATGATTAACATTAGATAAACTATTGTTATCACGACAGCTTGATAAATATTGTAATATTCAATAGATACTGTTGGGTAAGTACTTGTGAGACTTTTATCACCAGATCGCAATAAACACGAAAATGCCTTGTTTTAAAAGCTTTCTTCATTAATGTTTATTGCTAAAATAATCGTTTCTGCCGTAACTTCTGACGCCAAATGGGTTTATGTTATGTTTTATGAGGTTCGGTAAGTGTTAGGTAGTTATTGAATTAATACCATTTTTAGGACTAAAGATGACACGGCTGCACTTTAAATGACACACTACACTTCAAACTCAAGCAATACAATAAAAAAACATTGGCGAATAAAATTTGGACGTTACGGAACGTATTTGGCTTTATTGAACTGATAGTGCGTGTGATTTCGTTTGATTCCATTATCATAATACTGTACGGTTATCATGAATTTTCATTAAAACAAACACAATAAATGCGTAAAAGATTGAGTGGGCTACCTAATAAGAAAGATTATGAGTTTCACACACTTGATACAAAAGGTATCTTAGAGAAATACCTTTCCCCCAACTTCTACAGATTACAACCAATTTCCTCTTTTGTTAGTTTTGTTTCACTCTACACGTATTACTAAGTTTCATTCATGTATGGGACCTATATGTCTGGGTCTCACATTATATGGCCTTCCAACAAACTTCTTTGCAAAATTGTGTTCATTTGCTTACAGGCTATCTACAGCTAATAACGTAATTGTACGTTAGTCGTGTCAAAGTTTCTAACCAATCTGAAAATATCTGAAAAAAAAATGCAATTATACTGGAATACCTTCCAGATCTTTGATGATTCCATATAAATAGAGATAGAAAATTTTTATTCAAATCAATTGTTCATCGCTTCTAATAGTTTTAGTGGATTTCGTAGCGGGATGCCTATAAACATTTTGTGTGAAACTGTACTAAAGCAGTGTTCTTCGCAAAGTTGGCGAACTGCGACGTAAACTCGACGGTAACTGAAAAGTAGGCATGGTGCGATCTGAAGTATGCAATTTTAATAATGTTGACTTTGCGCTACAGATTCTATGAACAAATTGAATAAATATAAATATAAATAAATAAATATAAATATCTTGGACAATGTCACACGAATTATCTAGTCACATTTAAAGTACCAGAATCTAGCCTGGACTTGTATTATGATGACTAGACAACGATATAGAATACATATATAAATACAAACATCCATGACTCGGGTACAAATATTCATATTCATCATACAAATATTTGTCCCTTACGGGATTCGAACCCGCGACCCTCGGCTCAGCAGGCATGTTCACTACCGACAGTGCTACCGGGCCGTCTAATCTCTACTATTATAAAACTGTAATTTAAAAAAAATATTTTTTTGGTATGTGTGTTTGAACGAGCATCACGCGAAAACTACTGAACCAATTTTGATGAAACTTTTTTTGTTTGATAGCTTATGATCTGACTTAAAATCTGGTATATAATTTGTGCGGACGAAGTCGCGGGTTAACGTTAGTAATCTATAAATAGGCTAAGTGCATAGAGGAGAAGTATAGAGATAGTGCGACAAACAAAATTCCTTCACTATTTCTATGACTGGCAATATCTATTGTCTTTTCTTTTTCGCGTATAGGTTTGTCCTTATTTGCATTTGCTTAATATATTTCGGAGGGTGGGAAAAAAATATTGTTAACAATAATATTGAAAATGAGATCATCTTGCTTACCTATGAAAAGTTATTCCTTTACATACGTTTCTTGAAATGTTTGTGCAGTATCTCAGTACACACCACGGCATTTTTTATGCAGATTAAATTGTTTTCAATGTAACTGCTACACGTGACCGCAGTGAGAGAGCGACTAATGCCATACTATATCGCTGCAGTTGAATGGGATAACGTCATGAACTTTCCTCTATGGCTAAGTGCGATAGTAGGCATCCCGCTACGAAATCTTTCAGTGTGCCTCCGAGCTTTCACCTTTAAGATTTCGTGGAATCGATTCGTTCAAGTTCTGGACCAAAATTTGCACTTGCAAAGAAAAACTTGTTTGAATTACAGAAAGAAATTTTACAAGAAAGATCACGAGAAAAAAGGTCCTTTTTAAGGGTTCCGTACCCAAAGGGTAAAAACGGGACCCTATTACTAAGCCTACGTTGTCCGTCCGTCCGTCCGTCCGTCCGTCCGTCCGTCCGTCCGTCCGTCCGTCCGTCCGTCCGTCCGTCTGTCCGTCCGTCCGTCTGTCCTACCTATTTAGGGCTGTAACTTTTGAATCGTAATAGCTAGATAGTTGAAATTTTCTCAGATTATGCGTTATTACGGCGGATTTGTTAACAAATAATAAAAATGTCAAAAAGTTAAAAATTAAGGGGGGTTCTCAACAAGAAACTAGTTTTTATCAACGGTTTTTCTTCACGCTCTATCGTAAAATAGGTTATACATACAAGCGTCAAACTTAGTGTGATTATAGAGCATACTCTACAGAATAACAACAAATACTAAAAACTGGCCAAGTGTGAGTCGGTCTTGCGCTAAAGGACCCGGACAAAAAAAGTTTTTTTTTCCAAGTTAATAATGTAGTGTTTTGTAGTGGTGTGGTACGGAACCCTCGGTGCGCGAGTAGCCCGACTCGCACTTGACCGTTTTTATTTAAAGAATAATTTTCTTTATATTCCAAGAAAAGAATGACTGAGATCGAATGATTGAACGAGTAAATGATTTAGACAATATGCTAACCTCGTGCTAACAAATGAACGCAAAAACGATTTGTAAAATGTCGAAGCGATAACAGACCAACACTTGGATATTAACTTTACGAGTTTTTGTTTGTTTGAAAAAGGGATTCGTCGTTCCATGTAGGTATTTACGACTGATCCGAGTCCCAAAAGTTGATATAATTTAAAAACTATGTAGGTACCTACATCATCAGAGTATACAGGTGTAATATTTAAGGCGGTGCTTCAGACCATCAAACTGAACAACTTTCTCTATGGGGCCAACATCGAGAAAAAATTAAAAAAATCTGCTGTCCCATACAAAACTGCAGTACCGACTCGACTAAAATGTATGGGACAGCAGATTTTTTTTATTTTTTCTCGATGTTGGCCCCATAGTGAAAGTTGTTCAGATTGATGGTCTGAAGCACCCCCTAAAGTATTACTAGGGTGTTTTGTTACACCCTGTAAATGTGAGTATATTATATGTATAGGGTCCTTCTTAATATGCTGACTCTTTTTTAAGGGTATGATCAGACCGTCTAACTGAACAACTTTCTATATGGCACCAACATTGAAATCGGAAAAAAATCAGCTCTTCCATACAAAACTGCAAATCAACTCGAGCCAAATGTATGGCACAGCTAATTTTATTTTCGCGATTTCAATGTTGGTCCATTAGAGAAAGTTGGTCAGTTTGATCATGACCATCCACTTAAAAAATGTCAGCATATAGTTATGGCACGTTTTAAACATTTATAAATAAGTATGGTATAGCAATTCATTTTCCAGCTTCCTGGGTACAAAGTATCCATCGAGTGCAAGGAATATAACTACTCATCGAGTGTTATCGGGAGAGTCGGGAGGGGCGTCCAAGGAGAACTTATTCTGATTGAAGTTCTCAGAACAAGGACAAGTGCGTAGCATCCTTGTATAGACGGAGATCCGACCGTAATATTATGCACCTATTCCTTAGGCGAACGAAATGTAATTCTAGTGTATGTTTATACAGGGGTTAATTCAACGCCGCCAAGTTGCCTAAAAAAATCTTGCCGCAAGTGCCTTTTCCATTACAATTTTTGGTATAACTTTTTCCACGTATTTGTTAGGGAAGTGAATGAGGTGCCATCAGAAGGAGACTGGTCTAAAGTATTTTAAAAACTAGGGTTGTCACCTCTCAATCTGCCGCAAGACTAGGGTTGCCAGATTAAAAAATGACATATTTGGACCTGGCAACCCTATAGTTACGGCAGATTGAGAGGTGGCAACCCTAGTTTTTAAAGTACTTTATACCAGTCTCCTTCTGATGGCACCTCATTCACTTCCCTAACAAACACGTGGAAAAAGTTATACCAAAAATTATAATGGAAAAGGCACTTGCGGCAAGATTTTTTTAGGCAACGTGGTGGCGTTGAATTAACCCCTGTATAAACATAATCTAGAATTACATTTCGTTCGCCTAAGGAATAGGTGCATAATTTTACGGTCGGATCTCGGACTAGTAGGACTATTATAACTCGATCGATTAGCTTTCCTTACCTACTTTACCTTTATTATCTTACTAACTTTCACCACCATTTTAACACCTTTAGGGGTTGAATTGCGAAAAATCTTTTTTTTTGTGAACACCTATAAAAAACATCCCTGCCAAATCTAATCTAAACTATTATAAAACTGTAACAGAAAGTGTGTCTGTACATTGAAGATATTTACAAAAAAAAAGATTACGATATGATTTTTAGATGTCCCTGATTCCAAATCACCAATTTTTGGATTTTTTGTCTGTCTGTTTGTTTGTTTGTCTGTTCGTTTGTTTGTTTGTTTGTTTGGGTGTTTATTTGTTCGAGTATCACGCAAAAACTACTGAACCGATTTTGATGAAACTTTTTTCGTTTGATAGCTTATAATCTGACTTAAAATCTGGTATATAATTTATGCGAACGAAGTCGCGGGTAAAAGCTCGTTTTAAGTATTAGTATTAGCTGGTTAAGATATTTGAGTATTGAATGAGTGTGCGGATTTGCATAGATTCAATCAAATCTGACACTAGCTTCGCCGTCAGCAGTTCAAATATTTGCCACAGCGTGCGCTGCGATTAACTTGACAGTTCCCAACACCCACTTCGCACATAGCCAATAGCTGTGTTATAGTTCTAAGCAAAAGTACTTACGTTTAGATACGATATTTCACTATGTAGCGGCTGTAAGAGAATTATTACGAGCATTTACCCGCGACTTCGTCCTCATAAATTATATACCAGATTTTAAGTCAGATCATAAGCTATCAAACAAAAAAGTTTCTTCAAAATCGGTTCAGTAGTTTTTGCGTGATGCTCGAACAAACAAACACACAAACAAACAGACAGATAAAAAATAGAAAAATTGGTGATTTGGAATCAGGGACATCTAAAAACCATATCGTAATCTTTTTTTTGTAAATATCTTCAATGTACAGACACACTTCTGTTACAGTTTTATAATAGTTTAGATATTCAAGTACCTATGTAGGTCATCATCATCTTATTTAAGAGCTACGCTCTTGTCGGTGGAGTATTCGCCAATCCTGTCTACTTTCAGCTAGTGTCTTGAGTTCCTGATACGACACGACATCAACCTTTTCCTTCACTTGGGCTAGATAACTCTGTCTGGGTCTTCCTCTGCCTCTCTTCCCCTCTATCTTCCCCTCCAGTATGGTTTTAAAGAAGTTGTCGTTTCGTATCAGGTGTCCGATCATCTTTCCCCTCCGGTTTTCTATTGTCTTCAAAATGTTTCTCCTTTCTTTAACCATTCTTAATACCTCTTCATTTGTTATTCGTTCCGTCCAACTTATCCCCTCCATTCTCCTCCAACACCACATCTCAAAAGCTTCCAGCCTATCTCGATCACGTTTAGTCAATGTCCACGTCTCGCTGCCGTACAGTGCAATACTCCAGATATACACTTTAATTAGGCGTTTTCGGATTTTGCTCGATATTTTTGCTTTCAAAAGGTGTTTTTTGTCGTTGAAAGCTCTTTTTGCCATAGCAATCCTTGCAACGACGTCTGGGGTGCATCTGGAGTCATTTGTAATGAGACTACCCAAATACCTAAATTTATTTACTTATTTACTTATTTATTTACCTATGTAGGTACCAAAATATTATTCAAAGTTCCACCTGCCAACTCGAGTTAAGATGTATTTTTCCATCAATCGTTAATGAGGCGACCAAACTTTTGTAATCACCGGCACCGTTCGAACGGCCACTCGTTTAAGAATAAATTACAAGTAAGTTTGGTGGAAAGTAAGTAAGTAAGCAGAGTGAAGTCGCCACTTACGGACCCTGACGTGCTGAGGATCCCAGGAATTCTTACTACTGAAGTCTTAATGACCCTGTCTAAACGTCGTTGACTTTAGGCGCTTTGATTTATTATGCGCAGAGCTGAAATGACAGTCTTTTGTTTTGTCGTCCCAGTGAAAATATTTTAATACGAGGGGTGATCAAAAAGTAATGATAATTGGTTATTTCCAGTGCACATAAAAACACTAAAATATTTTTTTTGCTTGCTCATACCCACTAGGTTAGAAATAAAAAAATCACATACATAGGCCACGATTCCTGCACTGGTAGCATGCACACCTGCGATAGCCGTGATACGGCTTTATCACGTCTTTTATCTCGTTCGTTCGCGCCCAAAAAAACGAGATAAAAGACGTGATAAAGCCGTATCACGGCTATCGCGGGTGTGCATGCTACCAGTGCAGGGAGGTAAATCTATTTGAATACGAACCGTCGAAGAGATAACATCAAAAATAGAGAAAAACTAAAAAAGAGCTGTCATCAAGTACCTCTGTTTGAAAAAAAGTTCTACCAAAGACATACACACTGACTTGGTGGAAACATTGGGGGACTCTGCTCCTCCATATTCCACAGTTGCACGCTGGGCCAATGAGTTTAAGCTGGGCAGAACATCCACGGAAGATGAACATCGCGAATGACGCCCATCCACATCCCTCATTGAAGATAACGTGAAAAAAATCGAACGTGACCATCAGGCATATAGTTGAGGTCACAGGGATCGCATAATGACAATGTTCAAAGAATCTCCACAAACGAATTGCGTATATAAAAGGTCTGCGCGCGTTGGGTGCCAAGAAACGCACCGGCTCACAAAGCCGCTGTTGCGATGGCTGCCATTCAAGAATCGGGATTCGAACTATAAATAAATATCTAAATATCTTGGACAATGTCACACAAATTATCTAGTCACATTTAAAGTACCAGAATCTAGCCTGGACTTGTATTATGATGACTAGACAACGATATAGAATACATATATAGATTCAAAAATCCATGACTCGGGTACAAATATTCATATCCATCATACAAATATTTGTCCCTTACTTGAACTGCTCGAACACTGGGCCTATTCGCCAAATCTAGCTCACAGTGACATCTATCTCTTTCCTCGGCTCAAGGAACACCACCGAGGCAACAATGATAGGGAAGTGATGGCCGCTGTTGAGAGGTTTTTTGAGGGTCTAGCTAGACAATGATTTTTATTCTAAGGGAATTCTGGGTTTAGAAAAAAGATAGATTAAATGTATTGACTTGTTATGAGACTGTGTAGAGAAATAAATATTTTTTTTAAACTATTTCATTTTCATTTTCATTACTTTTTGATCACCCCTAGTAGAAGCGTTAGTGCCTCTCCACCAGATCTGTAAAACCACAGTATAAGAAAGAGTATCTAGTACTAATTTTACTCCCACCAGTTTTAACCTTACCAGATTGGTAGGAAGCGTGGAGGAAAATGGAGGCAATGGCGTAGGTATTCCTGTCTCGCTCGCACTCGCTCAATATATCAATGCTTACTTCTTCTCGTAATTATTCAAAAAAATCTCGCTCTGTTCAGACCAGGTTCAGACCTTTTCTACGAAAGCTGCGCTGTGCGAGGCTAAAAAGACGAAGTAATGCTATTCGTGGATTATTTCCTCGAGCTTCTTCACACAGTCCTGGTGGAAAGGCACACTGATGTCGACTATGTATAAGCACAGTATAAGAAAGAGTATCTATTACTAGATACAGTATGGACACTCTCTTCCTCTCACCAACTTTTTACCTCACCCCCTATATCGCCCTCTGGTTACCGCGCTCTGATTCTACTAAGTTAAGGTTCAATTTCGTTGGTTTTGTATGTGCTGACGTCATCTTGTCAATTTCAAATTTTAGTATGCAGTGTCCGGGCTGTGGTATAAATCAGAGACGTACGCTATTGGCTATGTGCACGACACTAGCGCCACACTAGCGCGGCGTACTGACAGAACTTTTTCGGACAGCCGTGAATTAATTACACTGTTATAGTACCGTGTTTGTTCGAGGATTCTGCCAAAACTACTGGACCGATTTTGATAAAACTTTTTACATTTAAAAGCTTATTATTAGTCTTAAAAGCTAGATTATATTTTATTCCGGTACGATGACGGGAGCGGATGCGGACGAAGCCACGGACAAAATCTAATTTGTATGGGAATTCCCATACAAACTTTTACCTCAGTTTTAACACCTTTGGGGGGCTAAAATGCGACAAGCCTTTTTTAAGTGAGCATCTAGATGCCAATAGAAACTTCCATGCCAAATTTTTAGTTTGTAGTCTTGACAGTTTTGGAGATTTCGTGTTAAGTTAGTGTGCTGATTTGCATAGATTCAAGCATATTTTCACAGCTTGTCCGGCAAAAGTACAAATTTCTGCCACCCCGGGCGCTGCGATCGACTTGACAGTTCCCAACACCCACTTCGCACATAGCCAATAGCGTGGCGGTGTGCAAGGAAAAAAACCACAATAGAATCGCTCTAGGAATCGCTTCTATTTCTTTATGACGATGATGTGATGGAGCGAGAGAGTCTGTCATGTCTCGGCACAAATTTTTTCATCAGTTTCATCCTAAAACAATTTATGAGATGCGAAAGCACTTAACTGAATAAACTAAAAATAGTATTTTATAATGAAAAGGTTAGCTAGGCTTGAGGGCGGCGCGGCGCGGGCGTAGTCGTTGCCCTGCACACCTACGAACAAAATACTTTACTAGGATCAGGCTAGGTAAAAAGGATTTTAATTAAAATGCAATCACGACACGATTAATAAAAGGTTAGAACCAAAGTAACGATTATGGGACTTTCAATCAATTTAAACAATTTTTTTGGGTGAATCAACTTTTTGTTGTCAGATCGGGTCAATTTTGTGAACCAAAAAAATTATTAAATTACTATTTTTTTTTCATATTATTCAGAAATAATTACTGACAAACTTCAGTATTTCAGTAAGGGGCACGAACTTAAAATGATATTAATGCAATTTTAAGGGCTGAGTTTAGAACTTGAGCTTATGTGGGGTCCCATGAGGAACTAGTATTCTATTATACAATAATACGATGGATTACTTTATAAATCACTGTAAATTCAATACCTATAAACAGAGAATTATACTTAAAAACCTCGGATTCACGGAAATTAGGATCCTAGGAATAATGAATAAATTAAAACGTAGGGTCGTGAAAACCACCAGTAACAGTGCAATTGACATATATGTGGATAATATCAAACAAAAATAAACTTCAATTGTGAGAAACAGTAAAAAGTCATCACTAAGGTAAGCCAGTGGACCAGTGAGTCAGGAGACATTTAAAGGTAAAATGAACTTTTACCATGTTTTTTATTGACAAATCTCTAAAATAAATGTTACTACAGCATATTAAACTACATTTGCTATGTTTCATTCTTAATAATACGTATTTAAAGTGAAAATACTATTGAAAAACGGAGTCACCCAGCAGACATGTAATAAACACTCTTTGACTCTCTTTGAGCCGCAAACGAAATGACCGCCTGAAATGAAGTTCCCTGGATAGGCGGACTCGATCGTGTGAGTCACAGAACGCTTCCTTATTGGTAAGATGAACCGTGGTAAGATCCCGCTTCAAATTAGTGGAATTATGCTAGGTTAGTCAGTGGACTTCAATATTACTCCTCCACCAAAGACACAAAATTACAAGACAATTGTATAAAATCCAGCCAACTTCATAATATGTTTTAAAGTTCTTTAAAAATTATAGACTTTATTCTTACTGCCAATGGCATAAAACTTTACGCGATCGTATAATTTTTTATACAGCAAGATAACATTCAAAGTCAACTCACTCTGGGGACAGTGAATATTTGTAGGGAAGCGCAAAATTGTCTGCTGGGTCACCAATAAAAAATCGAATAAACGAGAGATAATATTTGTACTGAACACTGAAGTTTACTGTTTAATCATCTAATGTATCGTTAGAGTTGTTAAAAGTTATTCAGATTCTCTAGTTTTCATATAATAATATTAATAATGTATGAAACATTGGGGACGCTCATTTACAACAAAAAGTTGATTCACCCATTTAACACTTTATTGTACACATAACAATACAGACAAAACAATTAAAGTAGACATGTGCAAAGGGCGAGCTTATCTCTAAAGACATTTCTTCCAGCAAACCCGCAACAGAGACAGTTCTAAAGTGTGAGGCAGACAAAATGTGTACAGCACAAATGATAAAAATTAGATACTTAAATGGACGATAATGTAATTATGTATATAATATATATAAATATAAATACATATATATAGAATTAAAATAAAGAAATAGATACAATAAACATACATAAACTATGGCTTACTTTAGACAGTGATAGTGTTCATTCACTTGCTTCTTGAAGGACGTAAATGTTTGATAGTCACGAATAACGGCGGGGAGTGAGTTCCACAACCGGGCGGCATGGATAGTGAAAGAGTAGGAGTAGAAGTCGGTGGAGTGGGTCGGGATTCTAAGTTGGGTACGGATATGAGATCGACAAGGTTTGTCAGGAGGGCGGGAAAAGGAGAAATGATCACGGAGATAGCTAGGGGCAGAAGGATTGTGAAGGATTTTGTGGAGGAGACAGAGGATATGGACGTTACGACGCTCGCAAATAGGGAGCCACTTTAACTGCGCCCTATACTCGGACACGTGGTTAACAATATTGCAGAATAAAATATATAGGGTGTTAAATTAAATGCGTTACATATAATACTTAAGGGGGTGCTTCAAACGGAACAACTTATGGGACCAACTGTGAAATCATGAAAATAAAATCAGCTGCTTCATACATTTTGGTCCAGTAGCTATTGACGTTTTCTATGGATAGCACATAGATAATTCACACGCTCCCTGGGATAACAGCTGATTTTTAACAGTAAAAGTTCAGTTCGATGGTATGAAGCATCCATTTAAGTACGTAGCGCATTCAAGTTTACACCTTGTATATAGGAAACTTAAACATACACAGAAGTGTCTGTACATTGAAGATAATTATTTACAACAAAAAAAAATTACGACATGGTTTTTACCTGTCCCTGATTCCAGATCACCAATTTTTGGATTTGTTGTCTGTCTGTCTGTTTGTTTGTTTGTTTGTTTGTTTGGGTGTTTGTTTGTTCGAGTATCACGCAAAAACTACTGAACCGATTTTGATGAAAGTTTTTTGTATGATAGCTTATCATCTGACTTAAAATCTGGTATACAACGTGTTAATGAATAAGCGCAAAACCTCATACACCCCAACTGATTTATAACAAAATAATTAGATTGAAAAAATAATGTCATTATATTGATAAGTATTTAAAATTTAAAGTTATTAGCATTTTAAGTTTTAAGGCAAAAATTATTTGTTATCATTTCAGCAATGAATGAAAGCGCTAACGTACTCATGGATACATTTTAATAATCTTGTTTTGGTAGTAAGTAGGGTGAGTGTGCCCGTGCGGTGGGTTGACATATTTTACAATCAAATTATTTAATATTTGAAGAAAAAAAATCCTATGTTCAAACCATGATAATTCGATTCTGCTCTCGATTCTGAACAAACTACTTTCTAGTTTTGCGTTAATTCATTAATACGTTGTATAATTTATGCGGACGAAGTCGCGGGTAAAAGCTCGTAAAGTAATAATCTTAATTGCTTAAAATAATAAATAAGGACATAAAGAGGTACACGGTGTTGCTCAGTTAATAGTAAATTAGCACGAGTGCAGGTAGATTCAAATCGATAAGTTGGCCATAAGGAGTAGTTTATGTTCAAAAGCGATGGGGTCGGGATCACCTGTCGCGTGCACGATCAACAGGAAGCGACTCCGGGCGGAGGAAGAGCGGCGCAGCCTGCGAGACGAGAGAGCGACGCGAGGACGCAGTGATGCCAGCTTTACAACTTTATAGCCAGATCTAGCAATTTTTCTATGTCTGCCAGCTACAAAGTAGCTATTTTTATCTTAGCTTTGTGTTGTTTGGTTAGAATGGACCACTGCAACTCTTTCTGAAGGTGTCGTATGAGGCAACTAAGGTATTAAATGTTTCTTATGCACGTGTTTATGGGGGCGAAAGGCTTGACATGTCATTTCATCCAGAAACTTAAATTGCTGAATGTGAGCATTACTACAACTACATTTCTTAAACAGAAAAATGGTAGTTGTATCAATGTGTGAAGCTTTAGTCCATCGACGTATTAACGCTTCGGCCTAATGATATATGGACCATTTAGAATACCGACGAATTATGTTATCTCGTATTCATATTTTGAGCAATTTTGGGTATTTGAGTACTTTCAATTCAATATATTTTATTTTTATCTACTCAATAAAAAAGGGTTAGAAAATAACGCTTAACTCCCAGTTTCATTGAGTTTTTAGCTTGAATACTATTTTTAATAACAAGATAAACTATAAAAAGTAATGAAAATGTTGATGACGTCACAACTCAATATTTAGTATAAATCTTCATACAAAGCGCATGTTTTGACGTCCGATAAAGAGTAGCTGATTTGACTAGTTGTCAAGTATCCAAATTCGATCATTTATAATAAATTGGTGTTCGACTATTTATTTTTCGGTGTGGTGACTAAACCCGTTTCTGACCACCCCGAAACGGTGAGTCGTTATTGTATTTTAAATGAGTTATTGTATGTGTGGTAGCTAAACTTTTCGGCTACTATTTCTAGCAACTATCGGGATTAATACTTTTTTGAAGGCACTAGGGGTGTGAATATAAACAAAAATTAAGCAAATTATGAGAATAGCGTAATATTTGATTTTCTTTTCCTTTCACTCCCTCGAGTCGAATATTACGCTTTCCCATTCTTACTTATTTGTCTTCATTTGTTCGTTATAGCAGCAGTTGGCAATACTGCCATTTTGTCGTGATGAGAACCTAATAAAAACATACAAATTAAGACTTGATAAAAAAAACTCTTTTTAAATTCCCGCTAAAGATTAAACAATTTATTTGAATAAAAACAGTAATATTTGAAGAAATTTGACGATATTTTTTTGGAGTAATTGTGTTGTTTTAATCGTTTTTATGTCAAAAAATTTAATCAATGATCGCTCAACATAGCCATTCAGGGAGCAAATGCGGCAAACGTTCTGGGTACCCTCCCACAAGGACCGAACCTGCACCACATCCTAGGTTAGTTTAGTTTTAGTCAGTTTATTTATAATTTTTTTTAATGTTACTATTTTATGGATCTGTCGAATCAATGATCAAACTCGTTGTTTAGCTACTTCTAGCAAAATTTTAGGGAAGGGAAATTGTGCAATCTGGCAACTTTTTGTAGATTAATTTAGCTTACAGACCTATGGGAGCAATTGGCAACACTGGATGGCGTCGCCAGTAGCGTCCCAGCCGCCCCGCGCGACGCCCGCCCTCCGTGCCGCTCCGACCGCCCAACTCTTATGTGCGACCACCGACCATCTCACATATCGCATCCCCTTTTATGTTCTATACAGTATATCGCGCAGTAAGTCTTGGAAAAGAATCTAGTTGGAAGTTTACTAAGTGCAAACGGACAGCAGATGACTAGGTGCCCTTAAAAGCTTTTTCCCTTCGGGCGAGGTAAGTTTGGTAATTTTATTTAGGTGACTTGAAGATGTTTGTTTTGTACTTTATCGGTTTTATTCAAATCATTATTTATTCTATGCTGCTCTTTATTCCTGCTTCGTTAAAAGTACGTCTAATAAATGGTTCTATTCAAATGTGTTCGTATATTTTTAAATAGGTGAACAGAAAACTTATGAAGAAAAACGTTATTTTAATTAGTTGGAAACAACTGTTACCTTTTTTAAATTACACAAACTTTGATTTAAGAGCAGTGTTTTAGTTCAAGTTGAAAAACTTTATTAATTAATTATTCACATCGTTCGTTCTTGATAATTATAATTATTAGAAAGAATATAATGATATTAATGATTCAGAAACGAATAATGATTTTCGTGCTATCGTTTTCGTATGATTTTTGTTTTTTCGTGTAAAAAACAAAATTGCTGATTAAAAAAATGTTCAATAAAATATTTTTATTATGGATTATTATGATATGGGTTATTATTTATTTTGGATTATTATTTATTATGGTACACCACCATAGATAGCATTAAAAATTCTTTCATCCAATGGTATTTTGGAAATAATAACTTTTAGTAACCAGGTCGCCTTTGGTATCTCCAGTAGAGAAGGTACCTTCTAAATGCTTCATTCATGCCATTCATGTTATAATTTTATTTTTAGTATTTTTATTTTTTGTACAAACTAATAATATTAATGTTATTTTTGTTGTGTAAACAAGCAATATAAATTGCATACAAATTAAATAATGGAATAGAGACTGAATTTTACAATATCACATTACACAGTATTACGACTATTAAAAATGGTACCTATTTTCATTTCAAAATCATCAGATTGTTTATCTTTAGTTTCCTGAGGTCTCCGGTCGGCTTCTGGATAATTAACTCACTCCGCGATATCACTTAACAAAGGATTTAATTTAATCACTCCCAAAAGTCCCTAGTCCACTAGTTATCATTCCGTCTGAAATGTAATGTACACTGACTAATGTTCATTTGACTGCCTCCGTGGTCTAACGGTTAAGAGCATTGGGCTCTCGACACGGAGGTCGTGGGTTGGATTCCCACGGTGACACTTAGTGATATGTCACTTTGTGCGTTTTTCCCCAGTTGGTTAGGACATTGCAGGCTGAATCACCTGATTGTCTGAAAAGAAAAATGATTCCATGCTTCGGATGGCACGTTAAGCCGTTGGTCCCGGCTTCTATCTCTAGTGATAGTAGTTGTTACATGAAAACCACGTCAGAGGCCGTAAGGCGGTCTGAAAAAACTCTTACACCAGGGGGCTCTGCCCACACGATAAGAAAGAAAGAAAGTTCATTTGAGTTATATTCTTCTATAAATAATTTAAATGAATAAAGATTTTTGTACGCAGGGTGAATTTGAAGTCACTAGCATCCTTTTAAACTTTGACTCTACCCATCAAACTGAGAGCAAACCTGAAATAGTGGTTTCATACTAAACGGAAACGTCTACTCGTCTTAAATGTATGAATAATATGATTTTTTTTTGCGATTTCATGTATGCTCGCATAGTAAAAGTTATTTAGTTTGGTGGGTAGAGTCTTAGCTTTAAATAATGGTAATGACTTCAAATTCACCCTGCATACCCTGTATAGTAAAATAATCTCCATCTGACCGACTCTTTATAAAGTATATGTTTTCTCTTAGCTTCTGCATGCTTGGTACTTTAGAAATAGAAATATATTTATTGTGCAGCATAGGTATAGAGGTTACAAGGGTATATACATAATCGTCATCAGTCCAGCAATGTCCCGCCGCATCGGCATACAATTGAAATTCTTACATCTATCTATACAGAGTCATTTAAATACGCACTTAAAGTGTAATAACATTTATCTAGAAGAAGTTTTAAAAGTCCTTGTGTTTGAACTTTCCCGCAGTAATTTTGGGAGTTTATTGTAAATGAGCAGGATTCTGCAGTAAACATAAGAATGTTTGTTGTGTGTTGCATTAATTTCGTTGTAGATCGTACCAGCCTCATTTGATCCTTTATTCGCTCCCTAGTGTGGAACTCGAATAGGTGTAGGTTCGACTTTGCAAAAACACGACATTCATATATATGTACACTCAAGAGTTCATGAAGCTTTACACTTGCAGTTCTTTTTTTTCTTTTTTTTTTTAATATCTATGGGTTTGCTCTTGACCTCAATCCAGTCCTCAGGACGAAGATGGGGTCGTAGATGTAGCGAGCTTACCCAGAAGATGGCTATTCACTCGTACTTTAAAGGAATTCGGGTTGTAAGTACTCGGAAATACTGACGCAGGTAAGGCATTCCACTCCTTGGCTGTGCGCATTATAAAAGATTCAGAAAGGCGCTTGGTGCGGATATGTGGGATGTCAACCAAGAAGGGGTGATATCCCGCGGTGCGTCTGGAAGTCCGATAGTAGAAAGGGGAAGGTGGGATGAGCTCATGCAGCTCTTGGGCACACTCACCGAAGTACAATCTGTAGAAAACCGACAAGCAGGCCTGCGGCGGTGGGCTATGCTATGAAGCTTGGTCGAAGGTCGTGGCTTGAAGTTTGTAATAAGAACGGTACAAAGTCCAAAGTGTCAAGCTTGACGTGCTCTTGACTGTACATGCCAGCTAAAGTTAAAAGCTTCAGATCTTTAAAATATGGTTTACACATAGATTTATATATTACTAGCGTATATATAAATAAATTAAAAATTAAAAAAAAAAATTTGAATATCGGTTCTTTTTGAAATGTATCCGCATAAAAATATTACGATCATCAACATAATAAGATAATCAACGCGTTGCAAAACATGGAGATCCAGCTAGTCCAAGTACTAATATAATACGGTACGGGCGTGAATAGCTTGTTACCTTTTCACGCCCGTACCGGAGAACCGATCTTGATCTAATTCGGCAGGGAGACAGCTTGCATCCTGAAGACAGACGTAAGCATAAAAATTCCGCGTAGACAAAGTCTCGGGTAACAGCTAGTCTAAACTATTATAAAACTGTAACAGAAAAAGATATTTACAAAAAAAGAAATTACGACATGGTTTTTTCCTGTCCCTGATTCCAAATCATAAATTTTTGGATTTTTTGTCTGTCTGTTTGTTTGTTTGGGAGTTTGTTTGTTCGAGTATCACGCAAAAACTACTGAACCGATTTTGATGAAACTGTTTTTGTTTGATAGCTTATCATCTGACTTAAAATCTGGTATATAATTTATGCGGACGAAGTCGCGGGTAAAAGCTCGTTAGAAATAAATTAAAAAGTTAAAAGATTATATGCACAGCTACCTACCTGCGTATCAAAGACGGGCAAAGGGAGATGGGGGGACCGCAGTCGCTCCGGGCCGATGGAGCCCCTTGTGGATCGGCTTGTGTTTGATATTGATTAGCATTGGGTTTGAAATTATACATTTATTTTATAACAGAAACGTCCGAGGACATGCCATGGTCTAAATTTGGTCTAAATAATGAACCTTTCTTAGACGTTGCTACGAAACGTCAACTGACGATAGTGAATTGATGTATGAACGTTGATGAGGTATGACATAATGGCACAAACCATGCACACACCTATAAGATTCTTAGGTACCTAGATTTTCTTTTGAATACACACTTTCTTATCTTATCTTATTATGCATGGCGAGCCAGCAACACTTCGACCCAATGGGATCTTTTGTGTTGACCCCTAAACATTTATTTTCTTCAACTTTTAAAAACACGGTAAATGAGGAAGCAATACCCTTCAGGGGAAGAATACTGTAATATCCCGGTTTCGGATATCCATCTCCAAGTTAAGCTATAAATCAGCTGTACAGTAGCCGCATAAAGGAAATTTCCTTTATGCAGCTACTGTGCTGCTGCTATATAGCTTGCGTGTTCCTTGAGTAGGTACATGCGTTTAGCCGACAAATTATCGCAGTCACACAAGATATGTGTTCTGGTTTCCTCTTCCTCTCCGTGCGGTCTGCCGCAACTGGGTTCTTGGGAGAGCTTCATCGTGCCTTTAGTGTAGTGCCTGGTAAGGGCTCCGATGGTGTCACGAGCTTTGCCCCTGCTGTTGTTCAGTATGAACTTTGAGATTAGTGTTGTCATGTTGCTGATACTGATATTTTTGCAGTATTGTAGACCTGAAAGGCCGGCCCATTCTAGCCCGTGTCTTTTATCAACCCATTCCTTAATGGTCACTCTAATGTTGAATGCCGGTTGCATTTATGATGAAGGATTCATCGGTTTGTTTATAATTTCAAAAACACCTTTTCTGAAAAATCTAGTCTTTGCAAATAAATACGACAAATAAATAAAATGAACCGAAACTAATTCTGGGTTCTATTCGGTGAAATCTTTTACGTAAATAAATTAATGCTGAGCACGGCATTGTCAATTTCGCCTGCAGGCGTTGGAATATTGTTCCATGGAAGCCCGCGGGCTGGGTCTGAACTCTGAACAGATCTGTAGAGAACTCAGCACAGATCTACGAGTATACTCAATTATTTGGATTAGCATCAAGTTACAAGGCTTTGAGACTTGAACCGTCTCAACTTTGGTTTCAATTATAAACAGTATTAAGCAGGCTGTTTTGTTTACTTGAGACTTCTTTGATGACGAGTTTATGATTTTCTCCATTCGCGAATTACGGAATTGAAATTAATTGATAGTGCGAAGATATAAAGCTTTGAAAATATTGTATGAAAAATTTCAAAGCTATATCTTCGTAATTATATTATAAATTGCAAATGTTATTTGATACGCGACATCTAGATTTTCTAAACTTTTTTTCCATATATACAAAGTTACTTATATTAATACCGTCTACGCGTATTGTGCGTCAAAGTTTTGTATAAAATTGACCCCTTTGCAACCGCCTTAAAGTAGATTTTACGTTGTTATATTCTTACTAGTTTTATAAATGTCTGTGAATCTATACACTTGAGAGCTTTACAGAGCGTCATGGCCTGAGGCCAAGCTTTTCATCATTATTAAAGAATGATGAAAAATAAAGTTATGTAAATAAAAGTTAAGCAACAAATACACTCACGGCCTGTTACACCACTTTTGGTGAAATATTATGTCAAACGATCTGTCAAATAAGCTATCAAGAACTTAGTCACAAGTGTTGAAATAGGCCTTTATCCTCCTATTCGTTTAGCTTTTAATCACAAAAACATAATAATGTTACATAGTACATCAATACGTTATCGCCATAAAATCGATTAATGACTCATGCATGATAATAAGAAATACCAGACGCACTTTGAAGGATTAATGTACGAGCGAACATTCTCGTAGTTATAGGGTTGTAGATTAACAAAGGTATAATTAATTTGCAAACTTAATTATTCCGGCACAAATGCAACTGCGGTCGGAAACATATGAAAGCAAATTGGTAATTTTCCGCCACTAAGGGGGCAAAACACACTGGGGCCGAGTGAAATGAAATTGAAATTGAAACAGATTTGTTGTCACAGCAAAAAAAATAATACATCATTTCATCTAAACATATTAAATGAAATATAACATTAACATTAAACATTTATAAATACCATGACAAAGGGACTAGGCTTCAGCTTTTGCTGGTAGTGTGGTAAAACACACTGACCAGCGGCTGTTTTTCAGCATAACCCCTTTTTCACGTACCGGCAAAATAGTGTCGACACTGTCGCAAAAAACAAACATTGCAGATTGGTTGCACACAATGCCCTAGCCGCTGATAAACGCGTTCGATAGCTTGTCATTTAATTTTCACTTTGATCAAAACCTTTTTATTTCCTTATATTTATCGTTACCTAAATTCGTTTCTTTTCCTAGTTTTATTTACATACTAGCTGACCCGGCAGACGTTGTCCTGCCATTTGTCCTTTGCTACACCTATCCTACACCTTCCCAAACTTGACCGTTTTTTTGAAGTGAAAACATCTTTAGCGTCGATGATAGTACGGAAGCCTCGGTGCGCGAGTCCGACTCGCACTTGGCCGGTTTTTTTGAAGTGAAAACATCTTTAGCGGCGTTGTGCACTTTTTTGATATGGGTAAAAAATTTTAAACTGGCGTCACGGACCGATGACGTAACCTGGAGTGCAATTTTTGAATCTCACTCGCTGAGTTCAGCAGTTGTAAATGTCAAAATTACTATGGAGATATGCATCTTTCTACTTATGATTTGACTTTCAAAAATCATACTAAGGGAGTGCTATTTTTAAAGTCAAATCAGCAGCAGAAAGTTGCGTATCTCCATACATTATCAAGTGCTGAATTCAACGTATGAGACTCAAAAATCGCACTCCTGACCTGATCGATGACGTCACGTGACGTAAGACTTAAAATCTTGTTTGTAAAGCGCCCTCTGTAACAAACGACCTTTTTATTTCCTTATATTTATTGTTACCTAAATTCGTTTCTTTTCCTAGTTTTATTTACATTATTTCACATTAATTACAAGTGCTGGAGTGTGGCCCGCTTCCACCCATTGTTATCCGTGAGATGAGACTTGTGCCCAGGTAAATGTCTATATGCTCACGACTATATTCCCCGAGGGGGTCGTCAGAGATTTTCTGAAACTTCCGAATATCCACGTTTCACTAGTAGTACCGAAACTCTGTCCAGTATGACGGGGAGTGAGCCCGTCGCCACTCGTAATGGACAGTAGGTACAATATATGCCTCGAAAATGAAGCATGCAGGTTTCCTCACGATGTTTTCCTTCACCGAAAAGCCAGTCGTGTTACAAATCGTACATAAATTCCGAAAAACTCATTAGTACGAGTCGGCCTGGACGGGGATCGAACCATCGCCTTCTACACGGCAGGCAAGGTTACTCGCCACTGGACCACCACGGCTTTACTAGGTAAATAATCGGGGCGTATATAAATGCCGTCATTCCCCTCTCCAATATTATTCCGAGAGATAAGTGTACTTTTTGCAACCATCAGCAGCAAGGCTGATTCAGTGTTTATGGAGTGTAAAGCATCTCTGTGACGGGGATGGACCAGGTCTGCCTGCATAACTCCAGTCGGTTTAGGAGTTACTGATGAATAAAGGTCTGTAAAAAATTAAAGATCTGCTGCAAGGCTGATCGTATGTTATTGTTGTAGTATGCACTGTAGCTATGTGAACAGTACAAAAACTGACATGGTTCATCAGTCAGTTTAGGAGATACAGCCGTTCAAAGGTCTGAACTTTGACTGGCTGTATCTCCTAAACCGACAAACAGAACTTGGCGGTTTTCATACTGTTCACATAGCTACAGTGCATACTACAACGATCAGCCATGCAGCTGATCGTTAATTTTTTTACAGACCTTTAATCATCAGTAACTCCTAAACCGACTGGAGTTATGCAGGCAGACCTGGTCCATCCCCATCACAGAGATGCTTTACACTCCATAAACACTGAATCAGCTTTGCTTCTGATGGTTGCAAAAAGTACACTTATCTACATCTACATCTACATCTACACTAATATTATAAAGAGGAAAGATTTGTACCTGTTTATGTATGTTTGTGTGTTTGTAATCTACATCTACACTAATAGTATAAAGAGGAAAGATTTGTACCTATTTTTGTATGTTTGTATGTTTGTAATGAATAGGCTCAAAAAGTACTGGGCCGATTTAAAAAATTCTTTCACCATTAGAAAGCTGCATTCACCCTGAGTAACATAGGCTATATTTATTGCTAGAAAAGATTAGACGTCCACCCGTGCGAAGCCGGGACGGGCCGCTATCTCTTATATTGTCAATCTTGTTTCTATGAAAAGGTAAAAAAAAATTATAACGCTGCTATAAAGGTCTGCTAAAAAATTTATATTAATTTCAATTAAATATGATGAAAAAAAAACAACGGGTTGCATTCCGGGAGTGCCGGCAGAAGTGAAAACTTGAACATATAGAAGTATTATCATTTATGTGGTAAAAATCTACGTAAAAATACAATATTCATTTATTGCGCTATCGTACACAAACATGACATTTCATGCCGCTTAAACGAAACAGCAGGAACAGGCATACATTTTCGCCGGTAGAAAGAGAGGGGGATATGTCTGACCAATTTTCGATCAGGGTGACGTCACGGTCCTGACGCGAGTTTAACATTTTTTACTCATATACCAAAAAGTGCACAACGCCGCTAAAGAAGTTTTCACTTCAATGACGGCGTTTAAAACGCCCCGAATATTTATCCGTCCTGCAGTATGTAATGTGCATGTAAATGGAATTATGCATGGTTGACTTACGTTAACATTTCTCGGACATTCAACTCGAAACATAATGTCATTTGATGTTGCGGTCTTTACAACTACCTATAGTTCTTTTTCTTTTATAATATACAGGGTGATTGGAAGATGGGTGGAAAGATTTAAGGCGAAGATGGTACCATAAATTTAGAACCAGTTAAGCCTTCCTTGGTTGTCTTAGATTAGACGAAGTCTGAGTAATTTTTTTAAAAGTAATTTTTTAATTATTTTGCGAAAATACCACTGCATGGCAAAGGCCTACCCTCAGGGAATGTGTATGGGTATCAGTCAACCACGCGTACCCAATGTGTATTGGTAGACTTCAAACACGCACCAGAATATGCATGAATATACTGCGTGTATAGTTACATGCTTTGATTACATTAAAATAGCGGAAGATAGGTGACGTTCCTGCATTACGCACTCGGAAAATGGACCTGCTTTTCATTTACTTACGAGTGAAAAGTAATGCTGTGTGATTGGATTTTTTTTGAATGAGTTTTAAGCACAAGAAGGTATCTTCGGAATCTTTATCCCGCCTAAAATAAAAAAAAGTATCTTAATCACGCAATGCTCTAAGCCGCATAAATTAGGCCCTGTCGCCTAATTTAGGCGACAGGGCCCAATTTATGCGGCCCATGCGCGATAGGCTAGTCACCTACATTGTTATTTTAATTTAATCAAAGGTCACATGTAACAAATTCCCAGTTCTTTTTAACCGACTTCAAAAAAGGAGGAGGTTTCTCAATTCGACCGTATATATATATATTTTTTTTTATGTGTGTTCGCGGATAACTTCGTCGTTTATGAACCGATTTCGATGATTCTTTTTTTGTTGGAAAGTAGATATCCCAAGTGAGGTCACATGATAAGGAAACCAAGATCTGATGATGGATCCCAGAGATATCGAGGGGAACCTTCGAAAATCGTAGTGCCGACTAGTGCGTTTGTTAATTCAAAGCACTACTATTAAATCGAACTAATGAATTTGCTACTGAAAATTGTGAAATAAACAAAATTTTAACAAAAAAATTAAAACCGCCTTCAAAAAACTAAAAAGTTAAAAAATAATATTGCAGCCGATGACTTTCCCGTTCACATCATAAGAACATTAATTTGTTTTATAGAAGTCGGTGTCAAGCCAAGCCAAAAAATGCAAGCCCTGTCGCGAATCGTACCGGCTTGACAGCGACTTCAATAAAACAAATTAATGTTCTTATGATGTGAACGGGAAAGTCATCGGCTGCAATATTATTTTTTAACTTTTTAGTTTTTTAATAGCTGTTAAACGCTGCTCGGAATAGTCGATTGCGATTGGTGTGTGTCAGACTACGGTCGTCGTTATTTCAGCAGCTTCACACATCAAAACGTTGGAGTAAAAACTTTGTAAGCTGCTTTGCGAGCTCACTATTCATACTAACTGGGCGGTCACTTTAATTTGGGGTGGAATGGAATGGCGTTTGCTGGCGGGCGGGGGAGGGTAGGGGACCGACATGAGCATCGTTATGTTTGAGGATTATTTGCTCAGACATATCATTTTGTAAGTTTTCTTCTATAAAGGTTGCAGATGTTCAACCTAAATAGTAATATGATGATAAATAATTGATTTTTTTTCACTAATCGTTAGTTAAGTACAATACAACGTGTTAATGAATTAACGCAAAACTAGAAAATAGTTTGTTTAGAATCGAGAGCAGAAGCGAATTATCATGGTTTCAACATAGGTAATTTTTTTCAAATTATTAAATAATTTGTTTCTAAAATTTTAAATTTACTGAACCCGATGTCAACCTACCGCACAGGCACGCTCCTTACTACCAAAAGAAGATTATTAAAATGTATCCATGAGCACGTTAGAGCTTTCATTCATTGCTGAAATCATTTTTGCCTCAAAACTTAAAATGAGAATAACTTTAAATTTTAATTATAAAAATAATGAAACTATTGTTTCAATTTAATTATTTTGTTATAAATCAGTTGGGGTGTATGAGGTTTTGCGTTAATTCATTAACACGTAGATAGTATATACACATTGGAATAAAAACAACAAATGGAAATAAACTAATCATGAAATCATTTGACAAACCTTTAGGGGTGTTTTTGCTGTTACCGTCGATAAAACAAAGTTATTGCGTCTACCATCCCACTGCAGACCAAAAACCTCATTTCACAAACATTTATTATTATGGCACCTAAGATCAAGGATCTCCTTTATTCTAAAGCATAGAGACCGCATCAATTTACGATTGTATTTAGTCTCTTTTGTCTTATGACGTACCTTTAATAGTAGAAGGAGACGGAACTATAGATTTTTTTTTTGACAATGTCACACAAATTATCTAGTCACATTTAAAGTACCAGAATCTAGCCTGGACTTGTATTATGATGACTAGACAACGATATAGAATACATATATAAATACAAACATCCATGACTCGGGTACAAATATTCATATTCATCATACAAATATTTGTCCCTTACGGGATTCGAACCCGCGACCCTCGGCACGGCAGGCAGGTTCACTACCGACTGTGCTACCGGGCCGTCGTCCTCCGTCCGTCCTCCTCCGGCCGTCGTCCATAGATAATATGATTATGCGGCTGTCCACTTTTCACTTGTCACTTTTGTGCTAGTGTGTGTGAAAAGTGACTGTAAATATTAGGGCATTTGTCACTTTGGTCTAATTGGTCTATAGATATAGTAACTAGATAGTCTCTGCTAGATGAAACCATAACGTGGCCGCACATGAAACAGCAATAGCTTGACTTTTGCATACTAAATTGGTTTGTTTGGCAAGATGTCATCAACATTCCATAGGTTTGACAGTGGTTTGACATCTTGCCAAACAAAAAACCGGCCACGGTGACCGAAACAAAAAATAATATTTCTGTCTTTTTTGTTTACATAAGTTTTCATAATTTTAATAACGAGATATTGTTCTCTCATTTCTTGGCTACATCTTTCAGCGTAAGCGAAATTTTTTTAATAATAATAAAGGATATTTGTTTATGCGGCTGTCGACATTGCACTTGTCACTTTTGTGCTAGTGTGTGTGAAAAGTGACCGTAAACATTAGGGCATTTGTCACTTTGGTCTAATTGGTCTCTTTTGTCCATACTACTTGACACCACACCCTCAAACACAAACGTCAAAAAAGTATAAACTCTTTTAAATAGCTCCCTCTATGCTTTAGAACAAAGGAGATCCTTGCTCTTACTATATGGCACTAAAGTTGTAGGTAATTGTCATTTGTTTAAGTTGGGTTCAAAAAATCTGCCTTTTCATACATTTTCGATGAAATTAGCTAATGCTTAGTGATCTCTTAGATCTTGTCTGTTCCAGCATTTTTTAGAACAGCACCAAATATCTTATCCTTGGTTTTATTAAGGTTTGAAAAAACTGCCTTTTCGAATAGGTACATCTTTGATGTTATAAACTTACAGCTACAGCTTTTATGCCATAATCACGGACCTGAAAAAAAGACGGACATAATGTCACACTAAAAAGAGGTGAAGCATGCAAGGTCCTACAATTTCGTTTGTTCTACAAGGGACCTACACACACACAGACGCACAAGTTCTAAGCGCAGCTACGACAACCCGCCGCCATATTGTGTACCGCGCGACAGGGCGACAGCAATGACAATGACAATGACACTCGTATCAATGGGTGCTTCACTTTTGATTAGACGAGATTCCGTCCGTCTTTTTTTCAGGTCCGTGGCCATAATAATAAATGATTAGACGGACAAATTCTAACTAGCACTAGTTTTTGTTGGCCGGCACATTCTCATTAATTAATTTTACTTTAAGCAGAGTGTCTGACCATCCCGACAGGGATAATGGTCGTGAGTGTAAGTATGTATGTTTGGTACACTACAGTAGGGAGGTAGAAAAATTATCATTCCCATCTTTAGACATAATATTATAACTCGTCTGTGACCTCACAAAGTATCGACATTAAATTTATCTTCGGAATACGATAGAGTTGGGTTCACCTCTTTTATTTGAAAAAACATTTCACATCGATACGTTTTCCTTATTATTGTTTAGGTACTCGATTCGGATACGAAAGAAAGTTAACATTATACCTACATTGTATTTTATCTTTTTTTCATATTGTGTATTTCCGTATGAAAACAGATTAGAAGTTATGCCGCTATTCATTGTAATATATTGTGAATCCAGTAGATGTAGAATGCTTAACGCGGTTTTTGTGATATTTTTTAGGGTTCCGTACCCAAAGGGTGAAAACAGGACCCTATTACTAAGCCAACGTTGTCCGTCCGTCCGTCTGTCTGTCCGTCTGTCCGTCTATCCGTCCGTCCGTCTGTCCTACCTATTTAGGGCTGTAACTTTTGAACCGTAATAGCTAGATAGTTGAAATTTTCTCAGATTATGCGTTATTACGGCGGATTTGTTAACAAATAATAAAAATATCAAAAAGTTAAAAATTAAGGGGGGTTCTCAACAAGAAACTAGTTTTTATCAACGTTCTTTCTTCGCGCTTTATTGTAAAAACGGTAATACATGCAAGCGTCAAACTTACTGTGATTATAGAGCAAACTCTACAGAATAACAACAAATACTAAAAACCGGCCAAGTGTGAGTCGGTCTTGCGCTTTAGCGGGAAAAAAACGGGAAGTTTTTTTTCTAAGTTAATGTTGTGTTCTGTGGTGGTGTGGTACAGAACCCTCGGTGCGCGAGTAGCCCGACTCGCACTTGACCACTTTTATTATAATCCGACTTCGGCGAGGCCAAAAGGAAGGAGGAAAGTTATTGAAACAATGGTTTTCTATCAAAGCCTACGTCGTAGGCATTTGCTACGAAGCGAAATTCTTCTACGGAATGGTATATTTGGAACCCAAAAAAAAAAAAACAGTTACCACATTGCAGTTTTCATGCAAAAATGATTAGTTATTATTTCAGCAATTAATGAAAGCGCTACCGTGCTCTATGCTGCTAAATCCTGAAAATGTATCCATCATTTTAAGGATTTTGTTTGACATCGGTGGGTTGACATCGAGTTTCAATACATTTTAAAATATACAAACAAATTATTATTATACAAAAAAATTCCTATTTTGATAAATCGATTGAACTCTCGATTCTAAACAAACTGTTTTCTACTTTAGATAATCATAACTCTGCCATCAAACTGAACAACTTTCATTATGGTCTCAAGTTCGAAATCGCGAACAAAACTGCACTTTCTGCATGACTAAAATAGCACATATTGAACAGCTATTTTTTTTGCGATTTCGCTGTTGGCCTTTCTGAAAGTTGATTCATTTTTATGGTACATCATCATCATCATTGGCCTTTCCTTCTATAAAAGATGATTTAAGCAGCGTCTCGGCGGCACTTACGCTCGTGACTAAACCCCTTTAAATATTACTATCAAAGATTGTTCTTTGATTACTATCTACTTTTGTGACAACCTGTATTGGCTACGTGCAAAGTGGGTGTTGGGAACTGTCAAGTCGATCGCAGCGCCCGGGGTGGCAGAAATTTGTACTTTTGCCGGACAAGCTGTGAAAATATGCTGGAATCTATGCAAATCCATACACTAACTTAACACGAAATCTCCAAAACTATCAAGACTACAAACTTAAAATTTGGCACGGAAGTTTCTATTGGCATCTAGCATTGATGGTACTTCCCGATTGTACTTCTGGTCCGGCGGGGATGCTCACTTAAAAAAGGCTTGTCGCATATCAACCCCCCAAAGGTGTTAAAACTGAGTTACAAGTTTGTATGGGAATTCCGAAACAAATTAGATTTTGTCCGTGCCTTCTTCCGCATCCGCTCCTGTCTTCGTACCGGGATAAAATATAAGCTAGCTTTTATGACTAATAATAAGCTTTTAAATATAAAAAGTTTTATCAAAATCGGTCCAGTAGTTTTGGCAGAATCCTCGAACAAACACAGACTTTTACAGTAGGTACTATAATAGTGTAAATAATTATAAGTTCTGTCAGTACGCCGCGCTAGTGTGGCGTTAGTGTCGTGAACATAGCCAATAGTAAATTGGGTTTGAATAAATTTTTTTTACAAAAAAATAAAAACCGACTTCAGAAGTAAAATAGTTCAAAATAATATTTCAGCCTGTGAATTTTACGTTCGAATCTATAAGAAACTTAATTTGTTTTGTCGAAGTCGCTGTCAAGCCGGTAGGTACGATTCGCGACTGGGCTTGCAGTAATTTGGTGGCTTGGCTTGACACCGACTCCAACAAAACAAATTAATTTTCTTATAGAATCGAACGTAAAATTCATAGGCTGAAATATTATTTTGTACTTTTTTACTTCTGAAGTCGGTTTTTATTTCTTTGTAAAAAAAATTTTTATTTCATAATTTTTATTGATTAAATATGTTATTTCGACTCAGATATCAGTTAAAAACGCAAAGGGTACATTGAAATTGATTTGCTGTCAACTTTTGAGGAGTTATATCATGTAGTTCCGAAGTGCGTCATCAGATCATCACAATATTAAAATGGGACCCTTTCAAACAAAAAAATAATTTTGAAAATTGGTTCACAATTGACGAAAATATCGGTGAACATACATAAAACAAAAATACATACAGCCGAACATAGAACCTCCTCCTTTTTTTGAAGTCGGTTAAAAATAACCAGTGAAGAGAGAAATTGGAAGCAAGCATCGAGATTTACATAGAAAGTTTAGCTGTTTGCGCCGGACAGCGGCTGGATTTAATTACAGGCGTCTGCGGTCTGTCTCCAAAGATTACTGCCTCATTCATTTCATTACTAGGTACTCGAATTAACCGCTGTCATTGTGGCTATAAAAGCGGATTATCTGCTAAAACGGATTTTCTTTATATTTACTGAAATGTGGTTGTAGCAATGCTTACAGTTTCAGGAGTGCGATTTTTGAATCTCATTCGCTAAGTTCAGCAGTTGAAAATATCAGAATTACTATGGAGATACGCATCTTTCTACTGCTGATTTGACTTTCAAAAATCGCACTCCTGAAGTATGATTTTTGAAAGTCAAATCAGCAGTAGAAAGATGCTCTGCTCGAAACTGCCTCAGTGGTCTAATGGTTAAGAGCTTTGGCTCTCGACACGGAGGTCGTGGGTTCGATTCCCACGGGGGACACCTAGTGATATGTCACTTTGTGCGTTTTTCCCCAGTTGGTTAGGACATTGCAGGCTGAATCACCTGATTGTCTGAAAAGAAAAATGATTCCGTGCTTCGGATGACACGTTAAGCCGTTGGTCCCGGCTACTATCTCTGGTGGTAGTAGTCGTTACATAAAAACCACGTTAGAGGCCGTAAGGCGGTCTGAAAAAACTCTGACACCAGGGCTCTGCCCACACGATAAGAAAGAAGTAGAAAGATGCATATCTCCACAGTAATTTTGTCATTTTCAACTGCTAAACTCAGCGAATGAGATTCAAAAATCGCACTCCAGGCTGGAAAGACGTGTCAAGTGGTGAGAGGTGGCTAGCCTTTCATCCACATAAACACTGGGTAGGTAACCTTTAATCCCTTAGTCACCTCGTACGACACCCACGGGAAAAATGGGGGTAGTCCAGTCTAAGCCAAAACCTCACGGCTCAGATTCAATATACAGGGTGTAAACTTATGCGTTAAATATCGAACTGCAGAACAGCAATCTCTCACTATGAAGCCAAATAAAAATCGGTCAAGTGCGAGTCGGGCTACTCGCGCATCGAGGCCGAGGGTTCCGTACCACACCACTACAACATATTAGCGTAAAAAAAAACGTTTTTTACTCCGGGACCTTTGTCGCGAGACCAACACACACTTGGCCGGTTATTATTATTTTTTGTAATACTGTAGAGTTTGCTCTATAATCACACAAAGTTTGACGCTTGTATGCATTACCGTTTTTACCATAGAGCGAGAAGAAAAAACGTTGGAAAAAACTAGTTTCTTGTTGAGAACCCCCCTTAATTTTAAACTTTTTAAAATTTTTATTATTTGTTAGCAAATCCGCCGTATCAACGCGCATTCTGTGAATTTCAACTATCTAGCTCTTTCGGATCAAAAGTTACAGCCCTAAATAGGTCGGACAGACTTATCTTCATGTCTTGCTCGCACTCACTCAGTATCGCACATGAATAAGTCTTTTATTCAGTTTTTCCCACTTGTATGAAATGACGGTTTCAGTTAAGGGATAGGAGGATATCAGTTAAGGAGAACGCCCAATCCCGTTTCGCCTACAAAAACTGATAAATTTGAATTTGAATTTTTTTAGGAAATGCCACGATAGTAAAGGATAATTTCCATTTCCTTGGGAAGCACGATGTTCCTCCTATCCTGCGTATAATTTCAGCTATGATACGATTTGTATGTGTTCTTTGATAGTTCACATTCGTCAGCTGCGAAACGACTGAAACGAATACACTTCGTCACGTAGGCAATGGCCTCGATTCGGAGTGTACTACGACTAAACTAAACTAAATGTATTCCTGTCACTTTCTAAAATAAGATTAAGAAAAGAGACAGAAAACCAACAGCTGACTTTAGTGCTGTCAAAGTGACGTTAAATGCGCAAAATAAGATGCCATCATAATGTACGCCATCTTATTTAAGTCGTTTTTGGGCGTTTAACGTCACTTTGACAGCACTAAAGTCAGCTGTTGGTTTTCTGTCTCTTTTCTTAATCTTATTTTAGAAAGTGACACGAATACATTTAGTTTAGTTTAGTCGTGGTACACTCCGAATCGAGGCCAATGTCTTTTTAACCGACTTCAAAAAAAGGAGGAGGTTCTATGTTCGGCTGTATGTATTTTTTTTATGTATGTTCACCGATCGGGAGTATACCCTTTTAAACAAAAAAATCTTTTTACTCTTTATACTCCCGTGGTGGTCCCATTTTAATATTATGATGATCTGATGACGCACTTCAGAGCTACATGATATAACTAATCAAAAATTGACAGCAAATCGTCTGCGATTGAACCATTTGCTTCTTTTCAATGTACCCTTTGCGTGTATAACTGATATCTGAGTCGAAATAACATACTTAATCAATAAAAATAATGAAATAAAATTTTTTTACAAAAAAATAAAAACCGACTTCAGAAGTAAAAAAGAACAAAATAATATTTCAGCCTAGTTCGAATCTAAAAGAAAATTAATTTGTTTTGTTGGAGTCGGTGTCAAGCCAAGCCAAAAAATTACTGCAAGCCCAGTCGCGAATCGTACCTACCGGCTTGACAGCGACTTCGACAAAACAAATTAATTTTCTTATAGATTTGAACTAGGCTGAAATAATATTTTGTACTTTTTTACTTATGAACTCGGTTTTTTATCATTTACTAAGTTGTGTGCTTTTAAAATGTCGTTTGACCTTACAAAGTTAAATCAAGTCAGCAAAAGTAAAATACAGTTGAACTACCTATAAGGCGGTACAGCTTGCTATTCGTAAAAGCTTTTCTCGAAACACAAATAACAAGCTCTTTCAACAGCTGGTTGCGAGAGAGAGCAAAACAGTAATTGGTCGCCCGACGATTAGAGCACGATATACGACACGATAACGATCATGTAAACTGTTGTAGGTAATTAACTAACAGCCGATCTCTATCCTTTATATTGAACTAGTTCAAAGTTAGTTTGTGATATAAACGTTTTGAAACGTCATCCATCGGCTTTCCGGTGAAGGATAAAATCGAACAAATCTAAATTCACCAAAAATACCTATAATATACACAAACATACGTCAATGCATACCTATACCAATAATATTATTAAATTGTTTTTTCTTTCATCATCATCATCATCAGCCTATAAACGTCCCACTGCAGGGCATAGGACCCTTAAGGAGGGTGTATGGGCATTAGTCCACCACGCATGCCCAATGCGTGTTGGTAGACTTCAGATACCCATCAGAATTTATTCTTCAGTGTATGCAGGTTTCCTCACGATGTTCACCTTCACCGTTTGAGAGCAGTCGGTTTTACGTACATGAGTTAGAAAAACTCATTGGTACATGGCATGTTGTCCGTGCGGATTCGAACCCGGACCCCCATATTTGGGAGTCTATACCTCTCCGCAACGCGCCACCGAGACGCTCTTACTCTTACTCTTACTCTTACTCTTACTCACCAAAAATACACATCAACCTTATATTAAAGTTCTTATAGATGTAGGACATTAGAATTAGCAAGTAAATTTTGATTACCATTTATAGCCTACGCCGTAGCCATTTGCTACGAAAGGAAAAATAGTGTAGCCTAATGTGGGGATATCCACATGTACATTTACTCGGCGGTTTACCAACGAATAGGGAACCACCGATTCAAGGGTCAAATGAACATAAAATAAAGTTTGTCATATAAAATTATAATCTCAATGGCCAAAATATATAAAAATGTAAATTATATTTAGAAATTGAGGTTTATATTTTTAGCACCTATTGTTATTTACGATAACATTATTGTAGATAACTGCTTTTATTTAATTCAATTCCTTCGAGCGTAGAATAATTTCCTTTCGTAGCAAATGGCTACGACGTAGGCCTAGGCGTGCAGACGTTAAATTATGAAGAATGGCAGATTTGGACCCAGCCATTATTTACGAAAACTACAAGCCATTCAGGACGGCGGTCATAATTATTATAAACAGAAAAAATTAAGAAATTAAAAAAAAAACTTCCACATCTCAAGAAGTCCGGATTCAAAAGCATATTTGGAATTAAGTTTAGCGCCGGGGTCGTGCTATTTAGTTGTTATTTGTATAAAAATAGAGTAAAATCTGTTGTTTTATCTCTTGGGTCTCGGCAAATCTCACGTAATATTCTTAGTAATCACTTCACTACATAGTATAACGAATTTTAATGCTGTTTAATAGATAGAGTGATTCAAGAGAAAGGTTTATATGTATAATACATGCATAATATAGTGGAGAAACACTGATAATTTAAGAAGTTTCTAATGTGATGTGTGTAATAAACGCATTTTTTTGCGCTTACATTGCAAACGCTGGCTGAATTAAACCTTTAAAAGATCTATAAATAAGTCTGCGTTGGTATATGTATATCTCTTAGGGAATCTCGTATACCCACAATAACCATTTTTTATCCTTTACTTTTTATGACAAGTAATGGCTTATTTACGAAGCGATTTTAAGCAATACAGCATTGATCCTTATAAATTTAAGTACGTTAAATACATTGTGCAGTTAATATAGATCAATATGGTCTTTTACAGCATGTAATTTAAATGAATATTTTCGAAGATATTACAGATTGACATAGCGGTTACGGCAGCAGCGGTACCGGCCGGGCTTTCTTATAATTATGATTCTGTGGTATAATTATTTAGTATCAGCATTGCACCCGTGGGAAGCCGGGGCGGGTCGCTAGTTAAAAATAACAAATTTTTTAAAATAAATCTAACGCAATCAAGCACAGATTAACGTATTTACTTAAAAAATATAAAAATATGCATTTTGAAAAATCTCACGTGTAATTAGGAGAGGAGGGGTCGTAAAATCGCAAAAATCACGACACGTAATTAATGGACTCCCCCTTACGTCTAAATATAATTATGTAAAATCTCAACTACATATTAAATGAAACCCTAAGAGCCGTGTACGTATTAAAACAGGATTATTATCATAATGTATCTCACACGAAGCCAAAAGGGTTCTGGATTATAACCATTAGGAAATGGACCCAAATCTCGATGGAAACGTACTTCCTCATTAATTTGTAATAGGAATTAAGGGAATAAGGTATCTTTTGTGTTACATTAATGACTAAAAATATTTCTCGTTTTTTTATACAACGTGTTAATGAATAAGCGTAAAACCTTATACTCCCCAACCTTACTATTTATTTAGATTTTCTTGATCAATTAAAATAAAAATATTACTAAGTATTTAATTTATTTATTACTAGTGCCAGTTAGGCGGTAACTTAATTATGATCGTGAAAATCCATTGCCCATCAAAAGATTATAAGTAAAATTAATTTATATATTTTTTAAAGGACATCCGGCACATAATACCAAAAAATGTATAACCGTACTTTTATTTTTATTATGGACAATGGAACACTAGAAACTAACTGCAGGCATTAGTTTATTTTAGAATGATTTATTAGTTTTTATCATTTTTATATTTAAAAAAAACATTGTGCTTGCATCACCTCCTACTAAAGAACATTGACAGCCATTTTGGGGTTGCTGCTTTTTTATAATTTATTAATAATTAATGACTAAATTACTCGTTAAATAAAAATAAATGATACTATCTGAGTCGTTTTTATAAAACCCCATAATTTATTACACATTTGACTTCAGTCAAAACTTCTATACATTTTACGGTATTTTTTCAAGGGAGAGCAGCGGTTGTTCTTTAGCTGTCATTCCTTAACTCCTTGTTCTCCTCCTCCTGTCGATCCTTGCTGGCTGCGTTACGGGATTGAATAAATCCGATTAAAAACATAATCACAATTAATCACGAGCTACGTCACTCAATCATGATTTCCAAATGAACAGCCTTTTGTGTTTAGTTATAAACTTATGACACAAAATGATGGCATCGTCTCGCTCGTTAATACTTAAATTTAATTTTGCTGAGAGTTATGTTTCACGATAAAATAATAATGATTCGTATTTGATATGACACGATAATGTATTGTGTGTCACATAATTTCTATTGGGAATTCTCGTTGGATTAGATAGTAAATTATATAGTTGTGTGATGTCCAGTATAGAAAGTGTCCGACCTAAGCTTCTGCTTTTGTCAGATATTCGGCTCCAGTTAAAATCAGCCGAACTTTTGACTGAAGCTTTGTATAACTTTTGTTACAATATTACTGTTAAAATTTTGCTTTTATTAAAATAAACTAAAAGTAATAGTTAGTTACTTATGAAGTTTCTGTTTCGTGTAGCTAAATTGAATCGCGACTTAAATTAATGTAAGATTAATACATTATTTCCGTTTAATAAATATACAGGGTGTAACAAAACACCCTAGTAATACTTAAGGGGGTGCTTCAGACCATCAAACTGAACAACTTTCACTATGGAGCCAACATCGAAATCGCGAAAAAAAAATCCGCTCTTTAATACAAAACTGCAGTACCGTCTCGACTCAAATGTATGGGGCGGCAGATTTTTTTTATTTTTTCTCGACGTTGGCTCCATAGTGAAAGTTGTTCAGATTGATGGTCTGAAGCACCTCCTTAAGTATTATATATATGTAAGATTATGAGATATATGGTAATAATAATGTGTAACCAAGTAGGTATAGGTATGATTTTGTATACGGTCTGTGTATTTATGACTAACGCTCATAATATTTTAACCATTAATTTAGATAGTCCACAACTGAAATGACCATTTCAGATGGATGTAAATAAATTATATTGAATCGAATACCAACTCTATAAAATGGAATTTGACTCATAGTACGGACGAGACAATCATCGTATTCAATATTAATGAGATTAACGCCTGTGTCCCGCTTCGGTGCAAATCAAATAACGCCACGTCGCAGCCAGTTTGCAGGCATGCGAAATTACGTATCACTTAATTACGAAATTTCAAAAAAGGTTGGCGGTAAAAAGTAGGAATAGAGAGATCTCAGATTCAGGTACCTACATAAATTATTACACGGTGTTAAGAAATTAACGAAAAACACTGAATTGTTTTTCAAAAATAGGTCTCTGAAGGTTTGACTAGTATAATTTGATATGCACGAGTAACATTGAAATGATGACATTAAAAAAAATAACATACAGGGTGAGATCCGCACAAGAACCAGAGTAGCTGACATAGCCCTAAGAAATTCTTTAAACTAAAGTGGCAGTGGGCTCGCAGAACCGATGGCCGATGGAGCCGAAAAGTTCTCGAGTGGCGACCGCGTACCGGTAGGCCTCCGTTGGACCGACGACCTGGTTAAGGCGGCGGGAACCCGTTGTATGACGGCAGCGTAAGACCGGTCGTTATGGCGATCCTTGGTGGAGGCCTATGTCCAGCAGTGGACGTCCATCAGCTGAGATGATGATAAAGGTGAAAGCATCCTTTTAAACTAAGAGTCTACCCATCAAACTGAATAACATTTACCACAGAGTACTCGACGCGCCTACTGAAATTTAAAAAATAAATAGCAGCTCTATATTCCAGTTTGCGTGAAAAATAGAAAGATTTGTTTTGAATTATTGCCATTCACATTTTTTTCATTTCTTTACATGAAGCAGGCGGTTAAGTAAGTACCTTATTAACGAATGACGTTAAAGCTTTTCTCACTGCGGAAGAGAAAAGGACCGACAGATTACCTAAACAAAAAGAAAAGTAGGAAAAGTTGGAATAGAGAGACAGTTCAAGTAAAAAATTAATTAAAAGTTTTGTAAGAATTTTTAAATAATCTTATTAAAACATGTTGTGAAAAAAAAACTTGTTTGACTATTAATGTGCACTTAAAACATTTAGGACAAGCTTTTTTTGAGATAGACAGAAATAAAATGACCTCGTCTAATCTAAACTATTATAAAACTGTAACAGAAGTGTGTCTGTACATTGAAAATATTTACAAAAAAGATTATGATATGGTTTTTAGATGTCCCTGATTCCAAATCACCAATTTTTGGATTTTTTGTCTGTCTGTTTATTGTTTTGTTAAACTATCAAACAAAAAAAGTTTCATCAAAATCGGTTCAGTAGTTTTTGCGTGATGCTCGAACAAGCAAACAACAGACAAAAAATCCAAAAATTGGTGATTTGGAATCAGGGGCAGGTAAAAACCATGTCGTAATTTTTTTTTGTAAATATCTTCAATGTACAACAGACACATTTCTGTTACAGTTTTATAATAGTTTAGATTAGATAAATCTACCGCCTTCAAGTGACAATTATTTTGACAGTTACTAAATCAATGTCATATTGTGAAATGGATGAACATTATTGGACATGCTTGCTTTTACGTCGCTGGTAAAGTATATTATCTACCCTCTTTCTGTTACAAAAACCGGCCAAGTACGAGTCGGGACTCGGGAAATTTGTGTTCCATACTACCAGTTGTTTAACATGGGTCATTGAAAAAAACCACTATAAATTGACACTTACTTAGTATGTGGTCACATAGTACCTGAAGATCATTTTACACTGGTCACAATGGTGTTAGTTTTTTGGGTATAGAAAAAAAAAACATCCAAGTTAGAGACACCGTGATATTTTCCCGCCATCTACACGTTATTTCTGATGTTCATAATTTTTTTCAGATTTACGGCATTATTTTTTGAAATGGAGGTGGGGACAGCAATTTCTCGGATTTAATTGAAAATTTTGTTATTTAAACAAAGTTTTTATAAAAAAATTTAAAAGTATATTTTTAGACTCGTCTTTTCATAAGCTTTCAATTGATACCCCACACCATAGGGTATAAAATTTTCTTTTTTAACCGACTTCAAAAAAGGAGGAGGTTTCTCAATTCGACCGTATATTTTTTTATGTGTGTTCGCGGATAACTTCGTCGTTTATGAACCGATTTCGATGATTCTTTTTTTGTTGGAAAGGAGATATCCCAAGAGAGGTCCCATGGTAAGAAAACCAGGATCTGATGATGGATCCCAGAGATATCGAGGGGAACCTTCGAAAATCGTAGTGCCGACTAGTCGTTTGTTAATTTAAAGCACTACTATTAAATCGAACTAATCAATTTACCACTGAAAATTGTGAAATAAACAAAATTCTAACAAAAAAATTTAAACCGCCTTCAAAAAACTAAAAAGTTAAAAAATAATATTGCAGCCGATTACTTTTTCGTTCGCAAGTCGGTGTCAAGCCAAGCCAAAAAATGCAAGCCCTGTCGCGAATCGTACCGGCTTGACAGCGACTTCAATAAAACAAATTAATGTTCTAATGATGCGAACGAAAAAGTAATCGGCTGCAATATTATTTTTTAACTTTTTAGTTTTTTGAAGGCGGTTTTAATTTTTATTTCCTTTACCTCTTACTCCCCAAATGGCCCCCCAATATAAAAATTTCGCTTTTTTTACTTCATTTATGATATTGGACCAGCAATTGCTATATCTGTACTTACTGAGTTTCAACTTTCTATGTCTTACGGTCTCTGAGAAAAATGCCTAAGACAGACGGACGGACGGACAGACACCGAGCTGATTCCATAAGTGTTCCGTTTTTCCAATTTTGGTACGGAACACTAAAAATTATGTGATATCTACCGACTCTGTACTCAGTAGTAAATAAAAATTTGTCCATTGTAACAGAAAAGATGCTTTAAATAATACGAGATCAATTAGTTTCAAAGTTATTATTCATTGAAATTAAAAACCATTGAATAAAAATTCACAATGTACCTATATCAATGACAATATGTATAAAACACGTAAAACTATAGTAGTATGATGATGATGTATTAAGAATACACTTCGTCGACGGCAGGATATTTTGAAGTCCAAATAGCCCTAACTATAGCCATCCTCTGATACGAGATGGCACTACAAGAAGAAGAAGTAGGTATCTATAATGCGCTAAACACAAGATGCACTCTCTTGTTCTTACCCTCCTATATCATATGGAACGCTAAAATGGATAGCTAAAATACCTCGCATGGTTGCAGGTAACATAAACGTGAGGTATGAGCAAAGATTAAACTACGAGAGATTAAAAATTCCTTCAGACCGTGCCGGGTGCGGAGACCTCATAACCATCTTTGCTATTTTGACCTCTTAATTACATTACAAAAGGAAAAGAGGGGGAGGGGGGAAAGGGGGGGAAGGAAAGAGCCTCCCAGAGTGGTGAAACCCGACTTCGTCTGGCGCACCCTGGGCCGTCGTCCTCGTTATAACCATTTTCTTTCTATTTTCTGTTATTCAGAGAAACAAAGCAAAGGAAATAATAAAAAAGTATCTTTTTTTATTTTATTTCACACATCCTAATTCGTACTTATGTGAAAGCGTAAGTATATGCATTAACCGTAAACGAATCTGTGTGAAATATAAAAATAGCACCCCAGATAATTCTAATTCAATAAGTAAGTAGTAATACCTAATTCTAATTGAATAGTAAAAGTGGTAAGTAATATTGTAATAGATGCTTGTAAAAAATGTTTACACATTTAGTGAAAACATTGGAGCTTAGATTAAAAACTTTTCGCTATGCATTGGAGGGTTTAATTTTTCAAATGGCATCTACTAGATGCCAGATCTAGTAGTAGCGCCAACAAGCTTGAAATTTAGTAGCGCAAAGTATATTTTCTTTGGCAAAGTGGCTCTAGTTATCTCCAGCGTGACCATTTTTTTCAGAGAATCTACCAAAATTACTGCTGAAATCTACCAAAATCTACCAAGACCTGTTTAAAATTCTACTTAAATTCTACCAAAAATATTTATGTCGTTTCTACCAAAATCTACTAAACAATTTCCCACTACTAAATTATCGTTCTCTTTGCCCAAAATCTACCAAAAAAGTAGAAATCTACTAAAAGTGGTTATCTCCTAAGAATAAATAAAACAAAAATGAAATCTGACAACAGTAGAATATTATTTTGAACGTGTTTTGAACATAAAAACAAAATTCAATCAATATTGATTGATTGATTTCGTGAGTATACAGGGTGAAATTGATATCATTAGCATCCTTTTAAACTAAGAGCCTACCCATCAAACTGAACAACTTTTACTATGGAAGCAAACGACGACCCGGTTGGTGTAATGGTTGCCACGCCGGACTGCCAAACCAGGGTCCTGGGTTCGAATCCCGGTTCGGTCATGGATGTTTATATGTTTGTGCCGTCGTTGTATGGTTTCCATAATAAACAGCCTATAAATAGTGCTTTCTTGGGATCATTACAATGTATGTGCCTGTGAGCGTTATAAAAAAAAAAGTTGTTTAGTTTGATGGGTAGACTCTAGTTTAAAAGGATGCCAATGATATCAATTTCAATGAATAGAGAAAGTGGTTCAGTTTGATAAAAGGTTTGCCTTTAGTTAGTTTACATACTGTATCCTACTCATAAAATTGACATGCGGTTCTTACTATTTTCATTATAGATCGTTTTTCGACCACTTAACTAACTTAACACACCTAACTTAACACTTAACAGGTTATTTATAGCACGTTTCGCTATTAAGGTCAATTTGATCGTAGGACAATGTCCTACGATATGAAAGGGCAATAAGTCTCACAAAATTAACCGTTTTACAGGTTTGTCAGTAGGAACGAGTCTCAATAATATTTTAAGAACTGAATAATATATTAATATACTTAGGTACTAATCCCCAATCAGTTTGTTTACTAAATTATTAAGACATGAAAAAGGTTCCTGAAAAAAAAAAACATTTTACCCCCGTGACGGTACCAAGTATTTCGATTTCATATTGACACAATTATAATGTAAATACTGCAAACAAGACGATCGTACAATGATGAGTGTTGTTTGGAACTATTTAGGGAACGGTCACTTGTTGGCTTGATGTTGTTTTGTCGACATTCCGGACACGGTCCGGTCGTTCCGTGGAGTCTGTCCCGCACCGCTGCGCAGCGCCTCGTGACACTTTATTTCTATTCGACGAGGGTTTGTATACCTATCCCGTCGGGTTTCCATTTAGATGACAATGTTTCTAATAATAGTTTTACTATACAAGGTGTTACAAAAATACAAATAAACATTTAAGGGCCACCCCCTTAAATGTTTATTTGTATTTTTGACGATTTGTAGACCATCAAACTGAACAACTTTCACTATGGGACCAATACCGAAAGCTTGAAAAAAAATGGAGGTTCCATACTATATACAAATCTACTCGCGATTTCGATTTTAATGCCATAGTGAAAGTTGTTCATTCAAACAAAAACAAAGTTGTTAAATCTAAACAACACACTTAAAAGTTTTAAATTTTTATTTTTACTTTTGTAACACCTTGTATAAGTACTTTCTTTTTATTTCATTATAAAAAAAATTAAATATAATGATGTACTTACATGTAATAATTTAAAATGAAAGCATAAAAACAGTACAGGTATAAGTACACTTAAAGATAAAAATAAAACCGGTCAAGTGCGAATCGGGCTACTCACGCACCGAGGGTTCCGTACCAAACCACCACAGAACACATAACACGCAACATTATTTACTTAACTTAGAAAAAAAACTTTTTTGTCCGGGACCTTTAGCGCAAGACCGACTCACACTTGGCTGGTTTTTAGTATTTTTGTTGTTATTCTGTAAAGTTTGCTCTATAATCACACTAAGTTTGACGCTTGTATGTATTACCGTTTTTACGATAGAGCGTGAAGATAAAACGTTGATAAAAACTAGTTTCTTATTGAGAACCCCCCTTAATTTTTAACTTTTTGTCATTTTTATTATTTGTTAATAAATCCGCCATAATAACGCATAATCTGAGAAAATGTCAACTATCTAGCTAGTACGGTTCAAAAGTTACAGCCCTAAATAGGTAGGACAGACGCTAGACGGACGGACGGACGGACAACGTAGGCTTATAGGTAATAGGGTCCCGTTTTCACCCTCTGGGTACGGAACCCTAAAAAAATGTCCCATGCCGCATGCTGGCAGCTTTCCCCCTTTGAATAGTCAAGCTAATAGGCTACTTGACAACTAGTCAATTCAGTTACTCTTTATCGGACGTCAAAACAACGTGCGCTTTGTATGAACATTTGTACTAAATAAAGAGTTGTGACGTCATCAACATTTCATTACTTTTTAGGGTTCCGTACCCAAAGGGTGAAAATGTGGACCCTATTACTAAGCCTACGTTGTCCGTCCGTCCGTCCGTCCGTCTGTCCGTCCGTCCGTCTGTCCTACCTATTTAGGGCTGTAACTTTTGAACCGTAATAGCTAGATAGTTGAAATTTTCTCAAATTATGCATTATTACAGCGGATTAGTTAACAAATAATCAACATTTCAAAAAAATAAAAATTAAGGGGGGTTCTTAACAAGAAACTAGTTTTTATCAACGTTTTTTCTTCACGCTCTATCTTAAAAACGGTAATACATACAAGCGTCAAACTTAGTGTGATTATAGAGCAAACTCTACAAAATAACAACAAATACTAAAAACCGGCCAAGTGTGAGTCGGTCTTGCGCTAAAGGTCCCGGACCAAAAAAGTTTTTTTTTCTAAGTTAATAATGTTGTGTTCTGTGGTGGTGTGGTACGTAGCCCTCGGTGCGCGAGTAGCCCCACTCGCACTTGACCGGTTTTTAATGTTTATCTTGTTATTAAAAATTGTATTCAAGATTTCAAGCTAAAAACTCAATGAAAATTGGAGTTTCGCGTTATTTTGTAACCCTTTTTAGGGTTCGGTACCCAAAGGGTGAAAACGGGACCCTATTACTAAGCCTACGTTGTCCGTCTGTCCGTCTGTCCTACCTATTTAGGGCTGTAACTTTTGAACCGTAGTAGCTAGATAGTTGAAATTTTCTCAGATTATGCGTGAAATGTTATGCGTAAATAATAAAAATGTCAACAGACGGTCAGACGGACGGACGGACGGACAACGTAGGCTTAGTAATAGGGTCCCGTTTTCACTCTTTGGGTACGGAACCCTAAAAAGGTAGCGGGTGGCGACTGGATGAGGAAGGCTAAGGATAGAGTTTTGTGGCGTACTTTGGGAGAGGCCTATGTTCAGCAGTGGACGATGATGACGATGATGTATTTGTTTAGTTCGGTAACAGTTTACAATAACAAAGCTCGACTACACGCACGAACCTCGATATTATGAAGATAATGAATAGAGTAATTAGCGCCACCACATTCAATACTCCTAATTACCTATAGTTAACGAAACATGAACCACGCATTAATAACACTCGCGGAGCGTATAATTTCAAGTGTTGTGAAATGTTTCTAAGGGTTTGTGCAGACAGCAGACAAACTGTGTATTAGTGACAACTCCCCCTTATTAATAGATACTCTTTCTTATACTGTGCCCTGCACTGGTAGCATGCACACCCGCGATAGCCGTGATACGGCTTTATCACGTCTTTTATCTCGTACGTTCGAGCGCAAAAGAACGAGATAAAAGACGTGATAAAGCCGTATCACGGCTATCGCGGGTGTGCATGCTACCAGTGCTGATCTCAACTCCAGTCGTCCAAAATGCACCATATACTATTTTTCTATGCTAAACGTTGCAATCATTTTTTTTTAAATAGGCGCCGTATATTAGTTTTCCTTATAAATAACTACTTTTTTGCCAGTATGTATTTATACAGGGTCCTTCTTAATATGCTGACACTTTTTTAAGGGGATGATCAGACCATGAAACTGAACAACTTTCTGTATGGGACCAACATCGAAATCGCCAAAAAAAATAAGCAGTCCCATACATTTGGCTTGAGTAGGTTTGCAGTTTTGTATGGAAGAGCTGATTTTTTTCGCGATTTCGACTTTGGTGCTATAGAGAAAGTAGTTCAGTTTGACGGTCTGATCATCCCCTTAAAAAAGTGTCAGCATATTAAAAAAGACCATATATAAAGGTTGATGACTATTCCAAAGATGTTCTGGAAATAATAAAGCAACTCAAAGCCAAAGTGGAGGAAGAAAGGAAGAAAGGGAATATCGCTTACATAAAATTATGATAAATTAGTAATAAAAGAAAACAACGTTACGGTAAAGAAAAACGGAAAAGAGAATCAATTTTACCAGAAACACAACCCCGGAAGCAACATACAACAAACTGTAAGGAAGACTCAACACTTTTTATTTAATGCGAACAAGGTTAAACTCCTCGTCATTCTCTCAAAAGGGAAAATTGTAAGAGTAACCATTACAGTAGGCCTACCATGAGTTCACACTGTAGTAAAGTAAACTACAGTAAAACTACTGTAGTAATCTACAGTTTTTGTATTGAATTTCGTACAGCGCTCCTAGTGGTTACGTTGAGAACTAATTCTGTCATACATTGATATTGGCGACGCAACTACAGTAGTAACATACAGTGAAAACTCATGGTAGGCCTACAGGAAAACCTGCCCCAATACGGCTGGTCATCGACGGCACATCCGTGGGGAAGTAGACACCACCCCCCAGAGAAAAATAGATGTCTTTAGGGGAGGCCTATGCCGTAAGGCAAGACGGCCTTAGTGAATAGTTTTACAACTGAAATGAAAACTTATTTTCCCTTGAACTTTAAACCGTAGCACAGCACAGGCGTGCGCGACTGCAAAGAACATGCTCGAGCACGCGCGAGCAGTTCTACGCTAGGTGTGCGCTGACTCTTACTTTCCTGCACTCGGTCTATTTAATACATACCTTACAAGTTCGGAGCGGTTGCAGTTATGTAGTGGGGGAGTCGAAATTCCTCAAATAATGAGAGGACGGTTCCGTCTCGTGCGGAGGATATTTACCTTATATTCACTAATAACACTGTAGATTGTATTTCGTCTGTGCAGGGCCTTAATTACTCAGATGATTTAATTTGCTTCATTTAGAAAGGTTCCGGAATGAAAATTATTGCATTAAAACTGAGCAATGAATAAGACTTTAATTATTGTGTTGTTTTTCTTTAACAAAATTGTACGCTATTTACTATCAATGAAAGAAGATTACTTACTTGTTAAAGTTAATAATACTCAAGGTACAAATTATACGAAAATACGAACTGCAAAACTAAGGTTAATTAAAATATTTAGGTATATTTCTGTGTACAGAAATAAGAAGGTTCTAGATGGTTCTAGTGAATAATACACTATGCTTTTTAGGGTTCCGTACCCAAAGGGTGATAACGGGACCCTATTACTAGTTGTCCGTCCGTCCGTCTGTCCGTCTGTCCGTCTGTCCGTCTGTCCGTCTGTCCGTCTGTCCGTCCGTCCGTCCGTCCGTCCGTCCTCTGTCCTACCTATTTAGGGCTGTAACTTTTGAACCGTAATAGCTAGACAGTTGAAATTTTCTCAGATTTGTTGACAAATAATAAAAATGTCAAAAAGTTAAAAATTGAGGGGGGTTTTCAACAAGAAACTAGTTTTTATCAACGTTTTTTCTTCACGCTCTATCGTAAAAACGGTAATACCTACATACAAGCGTCAAACTTAGTGTGATTATAGAACAAACTCTACAAAATAACAAGAAATACTAAAAATCGGCCAAGTGTGAGTGAGTCGGTCTTGCTCTAAAGGTCCCGAACAAAAAAAGTTTTTTTTCTAAGTGTGGTAGGGAACCCTCGGTGCGCGAGTAGCCCAACTCGTACTTGACCGGTTTTATTTTTATTTTGAAAGCACTAATTCCTAGCCTGCTACATTATTGTACCTAAATTAGTTTAACAGCTTATAAAGCTATGGTAAAATAAAACCGGTCAAGTGTGAGTCGGGCTACTCGCGCACCGAGGGTTCCGTACCACACCACCACAGAACGCAACATTATTAACATAGAAAAAAAACTTTTTTCGTCCGGGACCTTTAGCGCGAGACCGACTCACACTTGGCCGGTTTTTAGTATTTGTTTATTATGTACTACATATTACGTATTTAACACGTTTTTAAAAGCTTATCAAGTTTTCCGAGATTTAAAAGAATTCTAGATTTATTGTAACGATCCATTTAATTTAAAGATTAAATAAAAAAAAAATAAAACAATATCATGCATATTCTATTTTTCACAGTCACCCAATTTTCGATATCGTGCGCTTGGTAATTGTACTTAGGTACATAATAATTTATCAGAATGCATAACTTACGATACAAACAATCCGATAGGCTATAATATAGTAATATCTATCTTAGAAACTAACTTACAGGCACTGCAGGGGAATTACCTGTCAAATTAATAACACAAGTTCCAAAACTAACTCTATAAAGAAAATGGGATAGCTTCCACACCTGTAGACCTTAACATTATACTAGCACATAAACTTAGCGGGTTCCGTAAAGCTGTAACAACCGATTTCAACTTCGTATAATTTTCATCACGGCTCCACGATCTCGCCACGATTATTTCGTCGCCTACGCCGCAAAGAAACAAACACAAAATGTGAAAATTTTACAGGAATATTCCCAATAATAAGCTAAGCCAATAATATTTTTTCTTTAGTACTCGCTTATTTCCGACCATATTTTGAGATACACCTTCAATCTTTTTTCTTTAGTCTTAGAGCCAAGCACGTATCCAGACTATTGTTTCGAGAGTTTCGTTGAAAAACGATGAAAAAATTATAGCTGTAATCATTATACAAATATTCGGATTTCGGGGGGAGATAAATCCCACCTATCCCCCCTCCCGCCTGGATACGTGTTTGCTTAGAGCTTAGTCTTTTTGTGGCGACATAGAACTCGACGAATGGGGCATTTTTGTTTAGGTACTTTCTTTTTTGACCATTTGAAGTTCGCCCTTTGCGGCGTTGGCGACGAGTAATTGATTGCGAGACACAAACAGGAGTGCAAATGATTTAGTTGCCTACACATATTCTTCAAGTCGAAAACCCATAAGATGTACATTTTCATACATGAATTAGAACGCGCAAAATAAAAAAAATTGCACCACAGGCCACGCGTTCTTTGCACGCCATTTCCGCTCTCGACTCGCTAGTAAAATTGCGAGGAAATCGCAAGTTTGAAAACGCATTTGTATTGTAAGGTAATGTGCAATATGGGCCACAAAGCTTCCTCTAATCAAGTAGGTCTGGGCTGGCCAGTTGAGGGCCAATTCCCAATATTGTTCCCAGCGAGGAGGCGGGATTAAGCGGGACATCAGGCTCGGCTTAATGGATTTACGGGACTCTGTGACCGTAAATGGACTTGCTTTGTTTACTGAACCATCTTCATAATAATTACTAGATACATCTTTTAATTAACTGCGGGGTTAAAATAACAAGAACGTTTGTTTGATTTTTAATGTTGTTTACGTTGGTTCAGGCACTGAATAACCCTCCTTCTGGCGCAGTCGGGTAAAAACAACAACAAGAGGTGTAGAATATTTTAAAATTTCGTGAAATTTAGATTGGAGCAAACTTTGCGGTATTAATAGCTACCTAACCATTAAATATTATGAAATTAAAAAGATATTTTTAAGAAAACGTCGCAGAGCACATAAAAATGTTTATGTCTTGATTTATTACGAGAAATATTGCGGCCAATTTTTTGTAATAGCCTGCATTCTTTCCTTTATGTCTTCTTTTCAGAAAATATTATATTTTGTCTATACAGTCATATTGTATGTAGTATACCTACCGCAAGTACTTATAACGGGAGTTGTACTGAATGTGTGTTTACCTACTTACCTGTATTTTAGGGTTACGTATACAAAAGGTGCTTGACGGACGGACAGCCTAGGCTTAGTAATAGGGTTCACCTATTACTAAGCCTAAGCTGTCCGTCCGTCTGTCCTACCTATACAGGGCGTAAAAAAAAGTATCATTAACACATTAATCTTTAAACCTACAACTACTCTACCATCTTTACTCTACAACTACTTTTACTATGGGAACAAAACACAAATCTGCTGTACCATACGTTTGAGTCGAGTACCATTGCAGTTTAGTATGGAACGGAACCCTTTGTTCGCGAGTCCGACTCGCACTTGTTTTATTTCCATAAACAAAAACAAATTAAAATAATAAACTTCTGTTGTTTCAGATAAAGAACCGTACACGTGGCGACCGTTTTGTGGAGTGAAGTATACCTTTGTGTTTATCGAAGTGAAGTCTCGTCTCGAATGCGTAACGAAAGTCATTCATATGTGAAATAGGTACAACAAGGAAAGTGCTTGATAAATAGGTATCTGCTAGAAATGTAGCTTTAGTAGTTCCACTCAAAATTATCAACTACGAGCAAACTATTCAAAAATTAAACTCATGGTATTGGAAGTCGAATTTATAAAGTTGACGTCGAGTTGAAGTTTGAGTTGTTGTATTTATGAAGTTGAATTGTTATTGAGTTTACTAGAGAGACCATTTAAATGCTGATATAAGAGCAAGTGTAGTGTGGCCATGAGTTTCCTGTCGTCCATCGGACAGTATGTGGCGGGCATGGCGGACAGCGTGGCCGGGCTGGCGCTGTCCCCCCGCCGCGCACCCCCCGCCCGCCACCGCTCCGCCGAAGAGACGCAGGCGCAGCCGCCACAACCATCCACAGCAACTATGAGGGGTAGGAAAATTCATCTCTTAAGAGGGCTATCGCAGTCCAGGGGCGCCCTCATCACATTAAAAAAGATTTCTCAATAAAGAAAGCCTTCAAGCTTTTTTCATAGAATACTTTTATAGGTTTTTTAAAGGTCTAAACATACTAATTTTGAAAAAAGGAAAAAAACTGCCGCTTTTGTTTTTATTCGAAATTGTCTATTAAGTGGAATGTTTAGAACCTACAAAAGTATTGTATGACAATGGCTTGAAGGCTTTTGTAGTTTATCTGTTGAGCACTTTTTTAAATTTAGGCTTTCTTTTTTGAGAAATCTTTTTTAATGTGATGAGGGCGCTACTGGACTGCGAGAGCCCCTTAGATTAAAAACTTTTCGCTTACGCTGAAAGATGGAGCCAAGAAATGAGAGAGCGAGATAGCCAGTTATGAAAACTTATGTAAACAAAAAAGACAGAAATATTTCGGTCACCGTATGGCCGGTTTTTTTGTTTGGCAAGATGTCAAACCATTGTCAAACCTATGGAATGTTGATGACATCTTGCCAAACAAACCGTCTTTTTGTATGCAAAAGTCACACTATTGCTGTTTCATGTGCGGCCACGGTATGGTTTCATCTAGTTACTATATCTATGGATAGCCCTCTTAAGGATATTACCGTAGGTTGGCGCGCTCATCTGGTAAATGTCATACAAACGAAGTTTGGATGACATTTACCAGAAACTATCTAGATCTAGAAAATCCAGAAAAAATCCAGGATTAAATTAAGATTTGTATGAAAATCTTTAAGGCACTGTAACTTTAAAACTATACATTTTAACTAAAATCTGATTAAATACAAGCATAGAGATCAGTTAGTTTCTGAAAAAATTTATTGACTTTAATATAACCAAACTTCGTTTGTATGAAGCGCCCCAAGTGTATTATCCCCTTAAAGAATTCTTACCTCGCTTTTGCGGTACCCTTCAACCCTGCTATCACAGCTGCTATGTTCCCTGGAATTTTCTGACTAACAGCCATGCTTTTTAGGATTCCGAACCAGATGGTGCCAACGGGAATTCATAGGCTGTCGGTCTGTCTGTCCTACGTATAAAGGGCTATCCTTTGAACTATAATAGCTACATGCTTGACATTTTCTATGAAGAAGCGTTATTATGGCGCATTTGCAAACAAATAATAAAGAAACTCATTTCTGAAGGGAAGAAACGTTTTAATGTTTTTTTTTTTTTGCTGTCTCTTAAAAACGATAATACAGTATACAACCAACAAACTTAGTATAATTACAAGTGCATAGGTAAAACAACAAATAATAAAAAACGGACAAGTCTAGTGTGTGTCGGACTTTTATTTTTTGGTTATTATTGTATGGCGGTACAGAACCCTCAGTTTGCGAATCTGACATACACTCAGCTGGTTTTTCTATAAATGTATCCCGTTTTCAATTGAAAGTAGAGCAAGGAAGTCAGATATTTCCTCGTAACTTTGATTAAATTAGTTTCGAGTTTCAAAAAGATTTTCTTAGAGTCTCCCAGGCTCGCTGGACTTCATCGTCTAGTGTTGTGAGTGGTTGCCTCATCATCATCCTAGGTAACAGGAGCCACGTTGCGTATGACCAGGCCTGGCTCAGTCCGCACTTTAGGTATAAAAATGTACCTATACTACGTGGCCGGGCCCCGACGTCGAGGCCTAATTGAGTCGAGTGTCACGCGCTCATTGTATCACACCGAACGACCTTAATACTTGTTTTTTTTTATTAGAAAATTAAATTAGTATTAAATAGATTATCGGATGTATAAAATAATATAAAAATATTCATAATCAAAAGATTGTAAGAAATACTCCATCGTGATCGGTTGTTTGGCCCGAATTTTATGTATTTTTGACTTAGCAACGACTCCCGGCCCCCGATCGTAGATTTCGTCCTCGGTCGAGCTTAACATTCGTTCGTTCGGAATCGGAACGCACTACTGACGTCCCTTGCACCAGAGTTCATGTGTGCGTAACATTCGCATACAGGGAGTCAATGTGTGCGTGTCAGTTGAGCTTGGAGCGAGCGTTCTTAGATAGTGAATCTTCTGTTGCATACTCTTATATGTTCCGTGGTATGACTCAGGTTTCCCACGCGTGGTTCCCACGGAGGGGGCGTCGGCGCTGAGCGCGCGGCGCCGCACTCTGGACTGCCTGGCCCCGGCAGCGCCGCCCCGCCGCGGCGGCTCGCTGCGGATGCCGCGCCACCAGCAGGTCCCCGAGAGACCCACCATGGCGTTCTGCAAGAGACGACTGTCTTGGCCCGAAGTCGACAGCTCCGTTAATTCTGGGTAAGTTTTTAGGGTAAGTTTTTATGCGGCAAACCAAGATTTAATATAATTTATTTACTCTATGATTTAATACAGAAAAGATAGACATCTTATTGTTGTTAACGGGCTATGTTGTTGTTGGGTATAAAACTGTTTTTTTTACTTGTATACAGGGTGTAACAAAACACCCTAGTAATACTTAAGGAGGTGTTTCAGACCATCAAACTGAATAACTTTCACTATGGGGCCTACATAAAAAAAAAAATAAAAAATCTGCTGTCCCATACAAAACTGCAGTACCGACTCGACTAAAATGTATGGAAAAGCAGACTTTTTTTATTTTTTCTCGATTTTAGCCCCATAGTGAAAGTTGTTCAGTTTGATGGTCTGAAGCACCCCCTTAAGTATTACTAGGGTGTTTTGTTACACCCTGTATAAAATTCCATTCAGATTGTATCATTTATTTTTATTTAACGAGTTATTTAGTCATTTATTATTAATAAATAATAAAAAAAAGCAGCAACCCCAAAATGGCTGTCAATGTTGTTTGATAGGAGGTGATGCAAGCACAATGTTTTTTTATACAGGAAGATTTTTTTATCACCATCCAAATTTTAATAAAATGTTTGTTTATGAAAAAAAATCGATACGTGTTTTTTCTTTTAGTATCGCTCAGTACTAAAATATTGAGATATGACTACGCAAAAATGTCTTAAGAAAAACAATTCGACTGGACACAGTACGCACCTACCTGTGCCACAGATTACTTATTAATAGTTACTACCACTCGACCCGATTTCGCGCGCTTTTTCGAATGTAGAACTTTGCTTTTCAAGAACGAAACTAACGAACGAATCTCTGTGGTCAGTAATTTTCTTTGGGGCAGAGCCTTTTAATTTTTAGAAAAAGTTTATTATGTGTCATTGTGTCATTCGAAGAGTACTTTATTGTAACCGTGTCATTGAACAAAAATAAACAAAATAAGGGACTAGTATAACATTTAAACAATGTTTTGAAAGTGTTGTGTGTTCCTGTTAAGTTTACAATGCGTGGGACTCTGAAGCTAGGGCTCCGCCCCCCGGTCCTGCCGCACCCGATCGGTACGAATACGAAACTCGATGACCAAGCTTTATGGAAAATTCTGTAGGATAAAAATTTTAAATGTGCAATTTTGACCTGCCCTTTTTTTTTATAAAATGGGTTCTTTATGTGATACCAAACATGTAGAAAAAATTTGGATGGTGATAAAAAAATCTTCCTGTACTATAAAAATGATAAAAACTGATAAAGCATTATAAAATAAACTGATGCCTACAATTAGTTTATAATGTTCCATAGTCCATAGTAAAATAAATACGGTACGGTTATAAATTTTTTGGATTAATATGCCGGATGTCCTTTACTTTAGCATCGCACGCGTAGGTAGATATTTGCACTAGGTATACACACACACACAGTCTACATTATCTTGTCGATGTCACCACAACAAAGGCCATCAATACAAATAACGTTATTGAGGAAATCACAGGCTCTCGAAGGATATTAACGTGTTTCCCCCGGAGGGAATTGCAAATCAGCGGCAAGAGGAGGTGTAGTGTCGGAACGCATCGGATAGGGGCGAGCCGGTCGAACATCCCCAAATAAGTTTAGAGGGTAGCTTTATAAATTCATAAAAAAGTTCTCCGAGAGCGAAACGGGAGTGTTTCTTTTCTCTCTTTTTTAAGTGCGCAGTTTTCGAATAAGAAAGTTTCTTGTTCGAAATGAATAAATCTGCTCCATACTGTCCGCCTGAAGCTTTTTTACAGATTTTTTACACATTTACACTCAATTGCGTGTGTAGGGTTGCCAGGTCTTAAAACTGAATGAATAGTCGGACATACCAGCCAGTTTAGCATTTGGGTGAAAAACCCGGACACCGGATTTATTGTCTTGGTATTAATTTAGTTTTTGTGATCCGTGGTATTAATAGGATAAAAAAAAGATTATAAGCAAAACCAGGCTTTTTTAACATTTATCGTAAAACTTTTTAAATTCTAATGAAATTACAATAAAAATTTAATTAATTTGTCTTCTTTAATCATTCATTATTCATTCTTCATCCATGCCTACTAACTTATATTGCAATTTGAAATGAAGGACAAAATGGAATAAAACTTTCTTCACTAAATAAACTTTAAATTTAAAGTAGGTAGGTAACTGCTTAAAGAGCGCAGTTTCCTTCAAAATAGAGTATACTGGTCAAATGTAAAAAGGCTAACAAAAGCCGGACATCGTCTAATTTGGCCGGACACTCATCCAAAAAGCCTGACCCTGTCCGGCTTTATCCGGACGCCTGGCAACGCTATGCGTATAGCATATTTTTATATCAGGATAATCTTCTCTCACACAAAGGCAGGTAACCTTTCTGACATTAGAGTTTAGATTTAATTTTGGTAATGGTGCCGAGAGCCTATAAACAAAACGAGGCGAGGCGCGGAATAGCAAGCGGTCTCTCCTCTCGTCGTGAGATGACTCCATTTATCAGCGGGAGTCCCATTTGGCCGAATGGAATATTTGATTAAACCTCCAGACGCCAATTATCTCTTTATTTATTCTGCCACTTTGATGTAATCTAATTCTCCACCTCACCGCGGTGAGGTTATGAGAGGCAGAAAATGGGCATCTTGTGAGAATTCGACGTTCGCGTTTATACAAAGAAATGAGTTTGTTGTTTCATTTAAAATATACATTAATAAAAATCACAAGAATGGTGAAATGTATTTAAATAAAATTGGTTTTCTTTTGATAATAACTTCCCGGATTATTTTAATTATTCGACACAATGATAGAACATTATTTGTTATTTCAATCTCGGTCGCTTTCGCAATTTGAAGTGCCTCCTTTTCATACCTGTTAATCAAGTTTACAGCCTGTACTTCTCGCTGTCATCCATAAATTCTTTAATTAAGTAATTTCCTGCCCATAAGAGTTCGCAAACTTATATAGAGAAGATAGGGAAAGTTAGGCCAAGTACTTTAAAGATACAGGTCGTGACGTTTACTCGCTTCCTTCATCCGTGATGGGACCTATTAACGGTTTATGACTAGCTCATATCCTTGGCAACAAATTCAATCAGTTGCTTCGCTTGCTACAAGTTAATAGTAATATCGACGAAAATTTAATGTATGTACATCCCGGCCGAATTAACTAGGCACCTGCCTCGCACGTGGCTCGGAATTCGAAAACCCTCCTGCTACCCCCCGCGGGACCCTGCCGTCGCCGTGCGAGGCCGTAGCATAGCATCTCAGTTACGGTTGCACGTGACCCTGCGCTTTAGCATTTTCGAGTCTTTCCGAGTTTTCCGAGTTTTTTATTCCGAGCCACGTGCGAGCCAGATGCCAAGTTAATTCGCCCGGGTTGTATGGACTTAAGTATGGATTGTTGTATTGGCACTCTCCATAGTTGTAAATTAAATGAATAACCTACGTTTTATGTGTCATCTTCGGAGATAGAACAATTATAATCAAATAATTTTAAACTTTTATCGCATATTATTATCATGGCAAATAAAACACTAAAGATTTTACCACTAAAATGACATTAAAATGAAAATTCTTCATACAAACATTCGTTCATTCATTTCGTTTGTATGGAGCGCGCTCCGAATTACCATCTTAATACAAACAAGTTACTACTACTACTGATGTGAATGTTTGTATGAAGAATCTTCATTTTAATGCCATTTTAGTGGTAAAATCTTATGTGAAAATAGTCCCATCCAAAGAAGTTTGGCGGAGGGCCATATAATTTGAGACCCAGACATAGAGGTCCCATACATGAATGAAACTTAGTAATATGTGTAGAGTGAAAGAAAACTAACAAAAATGTAAATTGGTTGTAATCTGTAGAAGTTGGGGGAAAGGTATTTTACCTTATGATACCTTTTGTATCAAGTGTGTGAAACTCATAATCTTTCTTATTAGATAGTCCACTCAATCTTCTACGCATTCATTGGGCTTATTTTAATGAAAATTCACGATAACCGTACCCTACATGGAAGAAAACGAAATCACACGCACTATCAGTTCAACCAAGACAAATACGTTCCGAAACGACCAAAAATACCTCAGTGATAATATTGGATAACAATAGCTAAAGCATTTTGCTACTGCTTATTGGATGATTTGTCCATTTTACTAGTAATTTCTACTTTTGAATCTGAACTTCTGTAGATGTGGAAGTTTTTTTAAAAATGCCTTAATTTTTTCTGTTTATAATAATTATGATGGCTGAATGGCTTTTAGTTTTCGTAAAAAATGGGTGGGTCCAAATCTGACAATTTTCTTTCAAAAATACAACGGCGATCCTGACAAAAAAAAATTAGATACTTTAGCCTCTCTCTATATGCACATACAAATGTTGTCAGATTTTCATTGCATCCTACACTTATTATAGATTAATGATTGGTCTTCGCTACGATTCTATGTAAAAGAAAACTATTAAGTATTAATGTCTCAGTATATTCTAAGTATATACTGAGACGTTAATACAATCTAAGTATATTGAGGCATTCGATTTCTCCTACAATTTTTTCTTATACACTTGAATTGTGTGATTGCTTACCCATATGGAGCAAGTAATGAGTCAGTAAAAGTGGGGTGATCGGGGGTGGGGGGTGGGAGTAAGTGGGCGGGGGCTGAGGTCACAGGGGCTCGTGCAAGGACGAGCAACAGGTCGCCCGGTGACCTACTTAGCAGGCAAACACCGAGTACATCACTGTATTAACCAATTAACTATCTTTCCGATGTTTTACTCTTCTTGAACGCCATAAAGAGCTAAATGTAAGGAATAGAAAAAGCCTGTACCTTGATCTAAGCCTGTACGTAGTAATTAAGGTATAGTACTCTGTGCCTGTACCTAGTATATAATTTAAGATTTTTTACGTCAATCCTGTATCTTTTCCGATAGTGTTTACGAGTAGTCACTCGTGGTCACATCTTGGACACTTAGCGTAGGTAATAGATACTCAAGCACGTATCCAGAATTTGGTTGCGGGGAGGGGACGGGATATTCATTTTCGAGGGGGGGATTTTCATTGACAAACGATGAAAAAGCTGTAATCACTGTTCCATACAAATATTCATATTTCGGGGGGGGGGAGGGGGAAAAAGCCCCCCTTGGATACATGCCTGAAATACTCTTTCCTATACTGTGACTTAGCTCACATTTCATACAAATAGGAAAAATTTACATGAAGAGGTATGTATAGTAATAGTAACCTCACGGTAGAAAGTAGTTGATTCCTTGAGACTTGAGGAGGCGAGAGATGTGTGCATTTGGCGATCTGTTGTCTCTGCCTACCCCAGTAGTGGGACATAGGCGTGAGTATGTATGTATGTAGATTCCTTGGTAGTAACTATAAAGTAATCTGTGCGCGCGAGTGTATTTATGCGATCTGATTAAGTGCGAACGAGACATGAATACATTTTCAGCCACGCTTTCTACCGAGCGGGGATGACACTAAAACTGGTGGGGGGCAGGTAGTATCCGTACTTTACGTAGTAACTATACAACGTGTTAATGAATTAACACAAAACTAGAAAGTAGTTTGTTTAGAATCGAGAGCAGAGTCGAATTATCATGGTTGTGGGTAATTTTTTTTTTCAAAATATTTAATAATTTGATTGCAAAATTTTAAATTTTCTGGACCCGATGTCAACCCACCGCACGGGCACACTCACCCTTCTTACTACCAAAACAAGATTATAAAAATGTATGCATGAGTAGGTACGTTAGCGCTTCCTTTCAGTGCTGAAATGATAACAAATCATTTTTGCCTCAAAACTTAAAATGCGAATAACTTTAAATTTTAACTATCAAAATAATAAAATTATTGTTTCAATCTAATTATTTTGTTATAAATCAGTTAGGGTGAATGAGGTTTTGCGCTAATTCATTAACACGTTGTATAGATAATATTGCCTATACTGTGACCATTTTCTTTCTTTCTCGTGTGAAGGTGATTGATCACACTTTGTCCTTCCAACACTTGGCCACCTCTATTCCTCGAGCAAGACACAGGGCATATAATACAGGGTGTACAATAAAATGGGACAGCTACTTAAAGGGGTGCTTCAGACCATCAAACTGAACAACTTTCTCTATGGGACCAATATCGAAATCGCGAAAAAAAAATCTGCTGTCCCATACATTTCAGTCGAGTTATGTTTGCAGTTTTGTATGGGAGAGCGGATTTTTTTTCCGCGATTTCGATATTGGTCCCATGAAGAAAGTTGTTCAGTTTGATGGTCTGAAGCACCCCTTTGAGTAGCTGTCCCATTTTATTGTACACCCTGTATAGAACGTGTTAATGAATTAACGCAAAACTAGAAAGTAGTTTGTTTAGAATCGAGAGCAGAATCGAATTATCATGGTTTCAACATAGGTAATTTTTTTCAAAATATTAAATAGTTTTTTATAAAAATTTTAAATTTTCTGACCCCAATGTCAACCCACCGCATGGGCACACTCACCCTACTTACTACGAAAACAAGATTCATAACCTCAAAACTTAAAATGCGAATAACTTTATATTTTAACTATCAAAATAATGAAATTATTGTTTCAATCTAATTATTTTGTTATAAATCAGTTGGGGTGTATGAGGTTTTGCGCTAATTTATGAACACGTTGTAGTACTGCGATAGATGTGCAACTGTGACCTAGTGAAGTGTGATATAAACTTATTGATTTGTTATCCCGAAAATAAAAGGATCTACGCTGCTGTGATAGGCTTTAAACAGGTAAAATATGACATAGGTACAATGTATAACAACATCTTTTGATGGTATGCATGAATATGAAAGATTGAAAGAGTACTTATAAGCTTAGCTTATAAGCATACGAAGATTACATATGCTAGAGTGATAGTGAGATAGATGGACATATAGGTATTTTTAAGTTTTTAAATAGACCCTAAAATAAAAGTCGTTACAGTATTTTATAATTTTGTAATAACTAGTTCTATTAGTTCTAGTGATTAATAAATAGTGCGATAAATTAAGAATTAATATTTTATCAATTTTCTTTAATTTATCAAATTTCAAGAGCGGAAAGACAAGTGGCGACAGTCGTCTTCGATGCAAAAGCGCTACTTTGCATTTCTAACCCATCTTATAATGTTCTGTGGAGCTTCACTACTATTTTTTTTTATTACACTATGGTGCGGTGTAACCATAGTGTGAAACGTAGGCAACGCGAGGTGTGTTCGAGTGGCGCTATCTGCCTCAGTGCAGACAACTCGGAACACGCAACATCCGATCCGATACACCTGAGTGGCGTTATTGGAACAACCGTAGCATTTCTAGGAACAATTAATTGTTGATGCAATACAGTTCTATAACAAAATAAATATTACCTACTGTATAGACAGGGTGGGAAACTTGCCCCTCCTCTAGCCCCTTTTAATCAAAATATAATATACTAGCGGCCCGTCCCGGCTTCGCACGGGTAGACGTCTAATCTTTTCTAGCAATAAATATAGCCTATGTTACTCAGGGTGAATGCAGCTTTCTAATGGTGAAAGAATTTTTTAAATCGGCCCAGTACTTTTTGAGCCTATTCATTACAAACATACAAACATACAAAAATAGGTACAAATCTTTCCTCTTTATAATATTAGTGAAAGTGAATGAATGAATAGTGAATGAATGTACTATGTATACATGTGTAAATGCAATGAATAAATGAATTATGAATTATGAGTGTAGATAATACCCACATATGAACATACATACTATCTGCATTAGTAAAACGTCTTTGTTTTACGAAACTTTAAAACAGATGCTATTTATAATTAAAGTAATTTATTACACGAGATCGTAAAACCCCCCAACACCTTTGGGCACCTTTTGGACAACTTTTGGGAAATATTTTGACGAATATTGGACACCTTTTGGACAAATATTACACAACTTTTGGCCACCTTTTGGAAAACTATTGGACAACTATTGGGCTACTTTTGGACAACTATTGGTCAACTTTTGGCCACCATTTGGACAACTTTTGGCCACCCTTTGGACAACGTTTGGAAAATATTTGAAAAATATTTGGACAACTATTGGTCACCTTTTGGACAACTATTGGACAACTTTTGGCCACCTTTTAGACAACTTTTGGAAAATATTTGATCAACTTTTGGACAATTTTTGAACTTTTGGAAAATATTGAGACAACTATTGGACAACTTTTGGAAAATATTTGGACAACTTTAATATTTTGAAGAATATTAGACACCTTTTGGAAAACTATTGGTCAACTTTTGGCCAACTTTTGAACAACTATTGGGCAACCTTTGGCCACCTTTTGGACAACTATTGGGCAACCTTATGGACAACTTTTGGTCACCTTTTGGACAAAAAATTAGGCAACTATTGGGCAACTTTTGGACAACTATTGGGCAACTATTAGCCAACTATTGGGCAGCTTTTGGATGACTTTTGGCCAACTAATACTGTTTTATTAGTTAAATGTGTACACTATCCCCCGATTTTGGGCGAAGCCTATGTCCAGCAGTGGACGTCTATCGGCTGATATGATGATGATGACTCATCTATATACTTTGATTATTTACAACCTATATCTATACATAAGTAGCCTTCCCAGCAAGCAAGCTAGGTAGCAAATAGGTAGTAGGTACGTACTAGGTCTTCTTCTATCGAGACAGTACAGCAACTTCAGCGTTCACTCTTTTCAATTGACAAAAAAAAAACTGAAAAACGCTGATAAAAATTTTAAAACGGAGATCAGCTGAAACTTAGACAGTTAATTGCTGCTAATATACAACGTGTTAATGAATTAACGCAAAATTTTGAATTCCGCAGCGAAAATAATAACTTTCATACAAACTTATAACGGTTTTGCGTAAATTCTAGTTTTTCTTTTTATTAAAAGGAAGTAGGGTTTTTCCATACCGTATAGGCACAGCCAGGACTACTTGAAAAATTTGAAATTTCAAGATGACGTCAGCACATGAGAAACCAAAGAAATTGAACCTTATGTCTTCTTCTTAGGAAACGAGTAACCAGTGCGAGGTAACCATAGGGCGATAGAGGGGCTGAGGTAAAAAGCTGGTGAGAGGAAGGGAGTGTCCGTACTGTATCTAGTAATAGATACTCTTTCTTATACTGTGGTATAGTCACGACAGTCCTAAAACCTTAAATATGCTAAAGCTGATTGGTAGTTGTAGCTATGTTTACGACCACCCCGAAAGGGATTATGGTCGTGAGTTTATATATTACGTTTGTATAAAGGCATGTGGCGTGAGGACGTTGCACTTTAGTCTTCACCCCTCCTGTGTCCCGGACAGAGACGTGTCACTTGACTGAATACTCAAAGACAGAAACTGTCTTCGAGTAGTCTGTCGTTTTGTGTTCATTAAATTATGTTGTAATGTCTAAATGAAATAAAATAAAATATATTTTTTTTGACCATTTGGGTAGCTTCTTCTTCTTATCGTGTGGGCAGAGCCCTGGTGTCAAAGTTTTTTCAGACCGCCTTACGGCCTCTGACGTGGTTTTTATGTAACGACTACTACCACCAGAGATAGTAGCCGAGACCAACGGCTTAACGTGCCATCCGAAGCACGAAATCATTTTTCTTTTCAGACAATCAGGTGAGTCAGCCTGCAATGTCCTAACCAACTGGGGAAAAACGCACAAAGCGACATATCACTAGGTGTCCCCCGTGGGAATCGAACCAACGACCTCCGTGTCGAGAGCCACAGCTCTTAACCATTAGACCACGGAGGCAGTTATTTGGGTAGCTTACAATACGGAATATAAAACTGTTTTCAAATTGATGATGATGTTTTCTTTGTGTTGCCATTGACGAAGCTTGTAGCGAATATAGATGAATGTGTGTAAGGTTTGACGAAACATGCGTTGAGGATTCGATTTTTTTGGTACCTTTACAAAAATACAAATAAACACTTAGGGGGGTGGTTAAGACCATCAAACTGAACAACTTTCACTATGGGACCAATATTGGTGTAGAGTGTAGAGAGACAATATTGAAATCGCGAAAAAAAATATCATCATCATCATCATACCTGCCGATAGACGTCCACTGCTGGACATTGGCCTCCCCCAAAATGAGGAGATTTGCCATAATCGCCATGATACGATGCGTTTGCGATGTTCTATACTAAACTGTAGATCTACTCGAGCTAAATGTATGGGACAACAGTTTTTTGTTTTTCACCATTTCGATGTTGGTCCCATAGTGAAAGTTGTTCGGTTTGATGGTCTAAACCACCCCTTAAATGTTTTCAATTTTAATTTTTACTTCTGTAACACCCTGTATATTGATTTTAAAATGAATTTTTTTTTTTTCACATTTTGAAACTGGATATTTTAGGAAACTATTGCAAGTTTCTATACCTATGAAAAGTAGCTTCTTTTGACAGCGTTTTTTACAACGTATGCGATAAAAATAAATCATCAGTGTCGGTTAATAGTCGAGTATTTAACAACGCCAAACATATAAGATTTTTAATTTAATATGTTATCTAGGTAGGTGTTATCTAAACCGTACTTGAAAATTTTGGAAACCCCTGATGTAGCCGATACGTAGGTAAGGCGGAGGGTTCCACGGCTGCGTGCTCTGATAACGTCATGTCACGTCAAGTCATGCCACGTCACGCGTTTGTCTTCCTTTGAACTGGATGTAAAATATGGAGCGGGAGAACCAATTAAAATGTAATTATTTTACCCATACAAAATTAGGGCATTGTTTTTAGTGTTCCGTACCAAAATTGGCAAAACGGAACACTTATGGAATCAGCTTGGTGTCTGTCCGTCCGTCCGTCCGTCTGTCACAAGCATTTTTCTCAGAGACCGTAAGACATAGGAAGTTAAAACTCGGTACAGAGATATAGCAATTGCTGGTCCAATATCATAAATGAAGTAAAAAAAACTAAATTTTTATATTGGGTTGCAATTTGGGGAGGTAGAAAGGGTAATTTAAAAAAAAAAAATTTCTACCCTATGGTGTGGGGTATCAATTGAACGCTTATAAAAACACGAGTCTAAAACTATACTTCTCAAATTTTTCATTAAAACTTTGTTTAACAAAATGTTCAATTAAATCCGAGGAATTGCTGTCCCCCCACCTCTATTTCAAAAAATATAGTTGTATAAGATCTGAAAAAAATCATGAACATCAGAAATAACGTGTAGATGGCGGGAAAATTATGAGGGTGGCTCTAACTTGGATAGTTTTTTTTCTATACCCAAAAAACTAACACCAGTGCGACCAGTGTAAAATGATCTTCAGTTACTATGTCACCACATACTAAGTAGGTGTCAATTTATAGTGGTTGTTAGTCCCATCAACTGGTAGTACGGAACACTAATTGCCCGAGTCCCGACTACCGAGTTGACCGTGTTGTTCATGTTGACAGAGTTGACGTGTTGTTCAAGTACCTAGTTACAGTCTGTGGTGTGATGGTTAAGAATACGATTTCCTATCCGTCACACTAGTGTGATGGTTAGTAACAAAATTTCTTGACTGTCACACCGTCCCTCCAACGGTGTGACAGCCAAGAAAAAAAATTACTGCCTGTCACACTGGTGTGACAGAGCAGTGTGACAGGCAGTAAGTCGCGAACTCGTACCTGGCCGGTTTTTGTATTACCTATTTTACCAAGAGAGATTTTTGTGGTGTAACTGGAATGGACAAGATTAGGAATGAGTATATTAGAGGAAGTTTGAAAGTAGCACCTATGACGAAAAAATTGCAGGGTAATAGATTATAGTGGTATGGGCATGTAATGCGGAGGGATGAGTGTCATATTACGAGACGAGTGTTAAGTATGAATGTGGATGGCTGTGGTAGGAGAGGCAGGCCGAAGAAAAGATGGATGGATTGTGTGAAGGATGATATGTGTAAAAAGGGGGTGAGTGTTGAGACGACGGCTAAGAGAGATGAATGATACGGGAAGAGGAAGAGAGAATAATGGAAAATGGGCAAGAGAATGATGATGACCAAAAGAGATTTTTATTTTTATTAATTTTTTTTTAAGAGTAGAGGTCAGTAAATTTATAATAAGTAAGTATACGATACGAGCTTCTACCGGCGACTTCGTCCGCATAAATTATATACCAGATTTTAAGTCAGGAGTGCGATTTTTGAATCTCATTCGCTGAGTTCAGCAGTTGAAAATGTCGAAATTACTATAAATACCCATATTTCTACTACTGATTTGACTTTCAAAAATCATACTTCAGGAGTGCGATTTTTGAAAGTCAAATCAGTAGTAGGTAGAAATATGGGTATCTCCATAGTAATTTCGACATTTTCAACTGCTGAACTCAGCGAATGAGATTAGTTTCATCAAAATCGGTTCAGTAGTTTTTGCGTGATGCTCGAACAAACAAAGACACAAACAAACAAACGAACAAACAAACAGCAGACAAAAAGTCCAAAAATTTGTGATTTGGAATCAGGGAAGCCTAAAAACCATAACATCGTAATCTTTTTTTTGTAAATATCTTCAATGTACACACTTCTTTTATAATAGTTTAGATAGGTACTCGTTCCGGCCAATTATTAAAAGGCATGCAAAAAGACTTTTATTTACTTTTATCGGGATTTAATTGACTATTAATTTGGATTAATTTGGGCCAGGAAAAAGATAATCTGAAAAAACATCGAATTAATTAATTTATTTATTAGCATAGCATCTCACGACTATATTTCCCAGGGGTAGACAGAAATATTTTGAAAACACTACAAAACTTCAAAACTACGATATGGCTTTGTCACAGAGAAGTCACACGCAGGGCTTTGTGCACGACACTAGCGCCACACTGTGGCGTACTGATAGAACTTTTTCGGACAGCCGTGAATTATTTACACTATATTATAGTACTGTAAAAGTCTACGTTTGTTCGAGGATTCTGCTAAAACTACTGGACCTATTCTGATAAAACTTTGTATATGTAAAATCTTATTATTAGTCTTAAAAGCTAGCTTATATTTATTCCGAATTAGATTTCTAAGTCTAATGTTAGCACAGATGTACAGCTCCTGATATAAATATTTCATACATTGCATGTTCCTTCTTATATTAAACCATCTATCTGTACGGACTCATTTCCGACAAACTGTGGTATAGGTAAAGTGACACTATTGTTGCAACGATTTTAGATTCACAACGCAGCTTTTAAACACTTGTGCATTTTACTTCCCATTATGAAACTAGTGCGATAATTATATAACTGGGCGCGCATTTAACTAACTCTAACCATTTTTCACAAATATTTGTCGCAACCTATTGTGATCATTGATCATATCGTGACACTCTCGGCTGTGGATTAAACCCTCGCCTGCGGCTCGGGCTGCATTCTAGCCTAGAATCTAATGACCACGTCATCGAGTCGAATATACTTAGCTTTGTATCTACTATAATGCGTACGTATTTTCTTGACAACTGTTGTTATTTTCCTCGTACAAATAGAGATAAAACCGTTACACGAGCGCTATTGTGACTAAATACCTACTTAAGTATCGGTAAGAACCGTTTTCGGTCGTTATTGCAGACAATAAATAGTACCACGTATTGTAACCTTTTTTGAGAGAGGGTTTTCCTCTGTATTTATTTCTGAAACGTGAAACAATACATTAGTTAAGTACGTATATCTCCAGTTCGTGACTTGCGTACTCGATACCCATTCGAAATGGGCACCAGTTTGTTGAGAGGTGAATATTGCCCAGTCGCCTTTCGTCTATTGAAAGCAGATAAATTTTGTGTTCCTAATCGGAGAAGTATCGTCGGCTTGTGTTGTGACACGTTATAAAAATAACACGACACGTATGAATGGCGCCGCGTAGGGACAAATTATTTTTGCATTTGTTTTGTTCCTTCCGCTTTAAAATAATGTTTAGGACGTGACACCTTTTGCATTACATATAATAAAAGTACTAAAAAATATAAGCCTCCTTTTAGAAATGCTGCTGAAAGGGAATTAGCACTCTCCATCACGCCCAGGCCCGATGCGTAGGTTGGTTGAGGTTTATGTTTTTACAAATTCGCATGTCGTCCAGACAATCTTCTGTATTGGCGTTATGAATCTTAATGTATTACAGCTAAATAAAGGGTAGCTGTCAAGCTCGCCAAATAACTGGCAAGTAAAAACAGGTAGAACAATTGTTACTAAAAGAAAGAAAGAAAGAGGGAGATAGTAATAAAATTGTACCTACTGTATTGAAGTACCTACCACTACCACATAATACGGAATTCTACTATCTAACAAGTATCCGAGACCAGCTGCTTTTGTACGTCGAAGCACTATTGGCCCGCCGAACAATAGATGCAATACTGAGCAGCACTGTATACAGGGTGAAATTGATATCATTAGCATCCTTTTAAAATAAGAGACACATCAAACTGAACAAGTTTTACTATGGGAGCAAACCGATCGGAGCAAAAAAAAGTCCGCTGTTCCATACTAAACTGCAACGCCTACTCAATTCAAATGTATGCAACAGCTGATTTTTTTTGTGCTCCGATTGGTTTGCTCCCATAGTAAAAGTAGTTCAGTTTGATGGGTAGACTCTTAGTTTAAAAGGATGCTAATGATATCAATTTCACCGTGTATCAGCCTGTATGAGCCTGATAATTGAAACGAAAACGTCTCTGATGTTAAACCTTGTTGACCTTGAGGCTACGCGTTGGAGTCACTGCATACGACCGCTTGAGTTCTGCTCTGAACGTAGCAGTTTTTCGTTCCAACAGATTCAGATGGATACGAGCGAATGCATCAGTGATGCACCTATATCCTACACACCTGACTATTTGTGCTTTAGTCGAAATCCGCTTCAGTATCACAATAACACAGATTACAATAATTAATTACTACTATCAATTTAATATTAAGCAGGTAATGGAGATCTTCCGCCGCAGACGTAAATCGATATCCTACATCGTCCTATATCTCTACATACGACTAGGTAGGTATTCAAGCCGAGTTCTTCTTCAAGTACGGTACTCTACGTCGTCCTTCTTTGTTGTTTCGAATTTATCTACTTTATTTACTTACTGATACTCCAACTTTTCTTCCAATATATGAGACATTACGAGTCTTCCATTTTCTCTACTGGGGCACGGAAATGGACAAACAATTAGCTCGTCTGAGACAACCGTGTTTATTTCAAAATATAGCATTATGCATTTATAGCACTATGAATATGTAAAGTGAATAACGTAAAAGTCAAAAATAACGATTTTGCAATTTCTTTTTTCGTTCTTTCCTGCACATAAAAGTTTAATCAGATTTTATGACCCTTTAATATTATTATTCTACTACAAATAAATTTATGAATGATACTAATATAAAGTCAACACATCTTTCATGGGGCACTGTATACGCTTTTATAATAAGATACCAGAGGATATTCTAAACTTACCAGACAAAAAGTTTAAGTCTCATGTTAAACAAGTCCTCTGTAAAAAAGGTTACTATAAACTCGATGATTATTTGAATGACCAAAATGTCTGGTCTTGACAATTTTACACTATTTAATGCATAGACATTATTATACTACCTTCAGTAGATTTAATGCAATATTGTATTTTAATTGTACTTTTGTACATTTTGTTTTGTTTAAAAGATGTGTGTTGTAGAGTTTCTGGCCGCATCTTCTCTCAACGGAACACCTTCCGACGCGGTGGTAGAGTCAAAAAATGACGTCAAAAAGCTATCTATATGATATTATTTTGAATAAAAAATTTTGAATTGAATTTTTGAACTGAATACAATGCGTAGGTACTGAAGAAGGGTCATGAATCAACGAGCATCTAGAAAGAGACGTATGGATGTTAAAGAGACGAGAGATATGTCAGAATCTAATGTGGCGATCTATTGTCTCTGCCTAACCCAGTGGGACATTGGCGTGAGCATATGTTTGTATGTAAATACATTTATAGCTTGTTTACCATTTCAGTGAAAAGCTTAGATTATCTACCTAATCTACCTTGTACGTTAAATTAAAATCACTAACGTTTATGTGAATGTACGGAGCTTAGGCATTAGCAGTATTACACGTCTCAAATTTCCCGAGGTAATTTTCACCTGTTAGAGGTATTAAAGCGGTACCTTCATTGTGTTAGGCATGGGATCGGATAATTTGTACACGTTTCCTTCCTCGTATCCCACATTAGATACGACACCGAATTACGTAACAAAGAAATTTGTTACAATGTATTGTATCAATTTAACATAGATACCTCGTCTTACAAACGATACGTTTTACGCTGGTTATTCTTTTTTCGCACATTAATCTCACTGTTAGGTCACTATTAAATAATCTGTGGTTAGGTATATTTATATTCAAGTATATTTTTGGAGAGCTGAATCGAAAACCATTTCGAGATCGATATGAAAATCTCTAGCATAGAAAATTCTCTTAGAAATTTAAAAATAAAGGATTAGGTACTTATAGATATAATATCTCTACTATTATATCTTCCTGGGGGTCAATCGCGCTAATTTAGAACGATACTACCAAAACAAAACCACAACCAAAACCGTTACGTTATGCACAATTCGTATCGCGCAAATTATATTAACGGTAACGATTTAGCTTTATTTCGGAAGATACGTTGGCGTAACGTTTGATGTCCGTTCGATCGAATTTTCTGTATTGTGCGATTTAACCGTTCAGGAAAAAATAACGCGATAGCATTTTTAGATCAGCTAAACCAAATCTAAACCAAAACCAAAAACGTTCCGTCCGAACGAAACCGTATAAAATAGCGCAATTGAGGCCCTGCTCTCTACACATATCATTTTTAGAATGGTTGTCTGTCTACCTGTTTGTCTATTTATTTGTGCGTACGCATCACTTAAAAACTACTGGACCTATTTGAATGGGGTTCTTACGGAAAGCATAGGGCCTACTTTGGATAAATATTTAGACAATATAGGAATTTCACAATTGATGTTGCCGTTTCTGTTTCCAGCATAGAGTTAGAAAGAGAAGGCAGATGATTTTTAGTTTTTTTTTTTAAATTAAGCAATAAATTAAGCAAAGGCTTTCTTCCTGGAATTCCGATGATTTTTCGCTGGAAGCTCGCATAGGTATTGTCTATTTTCTCGCTACCTACCATTTTTTGTAGTTATTGATTACAGATCGAAATAATTTAGAAATTAATAAAATTATTGTCTTCCGTAAAAAAAAAAGACGGGGACGGGGTGTGTGAATATCTCTGACTACCCCCTCGGGGAATATAGTCGTGAGCATATGCTATGCTATGTAAAAAAAAAACATAACTCGACCTGCCGAATTATGTATGATACCCATAGAGTAAGAAGAGATGGCATATCGGCTTGTTTCTATAGAAAATGTTGTCGCCAACAAAGGGGGTGAAAAACGGGTGAGGGGAGGGTTATACGCTACTTCCCGCTAGATGTGTATGATATGACGTCAGGCCCAGTTGAGTATCTGTGCACAGTTCGATACAACATCGCTACCCCAGGGGAGCGCGTTATTTTCTCTATGATGATACCCATAATTATGTACACAATATCGTAAGTGACAATATCATAAGTGGACATCACGATAAGGTGAGTCATTCCAGATACATATAATTTGCGTTATTCAACTATTTGGAAACCAATAAAACTAATGTAGTTGACTTGCTCATAGTCTAGTCTAGACTCTAGACATAGACATAGACAGGAACATTAATATCCATAGACAGTGTTCATGAGTAGGTACGCTTTATTCGTTGTCCCATTATTCGGTGACGTAAGTAGGTAATAGGGGAGCGAACTGCATAAAATATGTTTTAGTTTTATCTTCTTAGAAAAAAACATTTGAAAATAACGCTATACTCACATTTTTAGTTTTTTAAAAGTTAGAATACTATTTTTAATAACATGCTGAACTATAAAAAGCATAGAGTATGAGAAGATGGCATATCGGCTTGTTTCTATAGAAAATGTTGTCGCCAACAAAGGGGGTGAAAAACGGGTGAGGGGAGGGTTATACGCTACTTCCCGCTAGATGTGTATGATATGACGTCAGGCCCAGTTGAGTATCTGTGCACAGTTCGATACAACATCTCTACCCCAGGGGAGCGCGTTATTTTCTCTATGATAAAAAGTAATGAAATGTTGATGACGTCACTTGTGGGTACAATTTTTCATACATCGCGCGCTTTTTGACGTTTGATTAAAAGTTGCTAATTTGACTAATTGTCCCGGACTGTCCGATCCCCTATTATCTGTGGGTAATTATATTTTTAAATCATAGCTTATTGAATATCGATACCATAAGCGAAAAGTTTTTAATCTAAGATTGATACACACAATACTGATAATGCAATACGAGTAAATCAATAGACTCAGCGTTGTAGGAATTAATACTGAGATCAGGAAGTCAATATTTCTCAAGAAGCTTGAAATTTTCCCTACAGAGAAATTTCAAGCTTCTTGATATTTCTTTCTTTGATAAGTTATAAATGTCACATGATAAACAGTCGAAGCTAAAAAATATCAGCCAGTCAAGGCTGATAAACCCTATCCATATACACGCACACAGAGATAAGTTGTATGATGCCTCACGCATACCAGTACCAACCTAAGAAAGTTAGCCCATTTGTTTGTACGTTAGAAGCCTGAGGTTCTATCTTGATTAATCAAAGATTTGTTCCAGCACGTTCCAAATATAAATACGTGTGTGCGTGTGTCGGTGTGTGTTTGTGTTCGGTTAGAAACAAACCTAAACATTTTATAACTATATTTTATTTCGTAACAAAATATCATAATATCGGAGGCTATTTAAATAAATTGTATTTCGATCAAACTTTCATACCTGGAAAGTAAACCATCACATGATACCATAGACGAAGAATTTTCCGCTTACTTCTCTTTCTACGCGCTGACATTTGAATCCCAAACATAGATAAGCTAGTAGGTACAACGCAAACAATGTTCTTGGTACCTACAATACTTATGAGTAATGATAAAAATAATGGGCTAGCAACTGGCTAGCAAGTTGTCATGAATGTCCATTGAATACATAAAGGTATCATATAGAGGAACTGACAGCTGAGAGAGCGAGATGTACCTAGCGACGTCACTGTATAATAGAAAGAGATACGTGACGCGAGGCAATAGAAGCGTTTTTGGGAACTTGTCAGCACAATCGACTGGGTAAATATTCGTGCTCTGTGAATAATTAGTGAATCTAAAGTGAAATCGTAGATTATTTTGTGAAATATACTAACACTATTTCATTAAATTACCTACGATTTCACGTTCGATTCACATTTATACACAGAACTCGAAGTTTTAGGGTGCCGATAAGTGCCGACAAATGCACAAAAAACGGTTTCATTTGACAACTCATGTCAGTTATTCTATTCCGACTGGTATGATAACTTTATGATTGAATATGTCCCAGTATTTTGTTTAGTAACAAGATGGCTGCCTGTCACCTATAATTTAGAAACTATTGCCCGCTCCTAGCGATTTTTACTTGCAAGGGTGGATAAGCAGCTGAATTCATTCTCTACGCTTTTTACCGATATAACAACAATGTTGATGTTGATGTTGTTGTTCGATGTTTTTTTTGAGATAAGTTGAATGACTCTGTCACGCACACCAACATAAGAAAGTTGGTCCCTTTATTTTAGTACGGTAGAAGCGTGAGGCTCAATCTAGACATAATTATACTTTATCTAAGATTCATACAGTTTAGAGTTCTGCGTTCACTTGCTAGCATAAATAATGTCTCTATTTTTCAAATAATTTACAAAGTGTTTAATTCATAGGGTACAAGAAACAGACGGTTCGTACTTCGAGAGCTTCACGGCGCTATCGTGGAGGCAGGAGAACCGGCGCCTGGCTGCCCTGCGGCTGGCCGAGGCGAGGGCCGAGCGCCCGCCGCCCGCGCCGCACGAACTAGGCCTGCCGAGCGTCTCCGCACAGCTCTCACACAAGGAACACGAACATCTATACACCGAGGTTAGAATTGTAGGAAACTATACTTTACCATTTTAAACATTGACTTACCAACTAATTAATGTCGAGTCTAATACAAAATTTATCGATAGAAGTGTCCTAGACTAACCTACATCAATATAATTACGTGATAGTAATGTAAACCAACTACATTGAAACTGTTGTCATTATTTTTTCATTTCGGTTGCGTAGTTTTTTTTTACAGAACAGCGATATGGAACTTATAGACGCGCGCGTAGTCGGTCGATCAAACGAAGACTGGCGCGTAGTTGTTACTCTTTATGCGTTTTGTTACTCTTTTGGTACGGACACTTTTGAGCGCGGGCCCGTCGTCCATTAGTTGGTACGTCAATGTTTTTAAATGAGTCTGAATGCATTTATTACGAATAGGCTCTTCCGATCATTAAATACTAGTTCATTTTAATTTCATTTCTTATAGAACTCTGAAAGTTAGTTTATCTAGGAAGCAGGTTGAATGAAAATAACGAATTTCCTCCCTTGTAGGGCTGAAAGCTGAAAAGTACTTGTTTACAAAAAATGAGAGCAAAGTGGAACAAAATGACAGAAATCTATACCTACAGCCACACGTCTTAGAAATAAAAATAGAATTTCTTTATTTGTCTTATAAACGCTTAAACTCTCTTATTTTATAAATTCAATACCTATGCCATCTTGGTGGGAAAATAGGCACCAAAGAGACAGTATTGGGATTATACGGGATTTCGGAATAAAAACTTTTTATTAATTCAAATTGTATTGATGAGAACAGGCAAGATGTAGTGCAAAAAAAATTAGAAGCCATAAAAATTTAAAAGGAAGAAGAAAACTTTTTTTTTTTTATTTAAGTATTTGGCTTAACGTAATTTTTTTCTGTCAGATAGCTGCCAGTGCTTATTTCTTAGATGCAATGAAAACTCTTTGGTTGTTTAAAAATATTATGTAGACCAGAATTTTTTTTTTTTGGGTTTCCAAAATGTTTTTTAACTTCTCTTGATTTACTAATTTAGGTGCCTTTCATAAAATGAAATGTTGTCCATTAGACAGAAATAAAGTGGATAAATAAAACCTCGCAAAAAAAAACTGGCAGGCACAGTAGCGCTTAAAAAAATAAAAGCTATATACCTAGTTGTGCCACAGATTAATAATAAGTTACTAACAGGTTACTACGTGAGTTTGCTTGCCGCCATTATTTTGTTCGTTTGTGGCTGTATTTGATATTTGTGAAAAGTTGGTTTTTAGTTATATTTGTGACATAATTTCGTGCGGATTGTGTACCAAAAGGTTGCGTAGATCGACCAACATAACAGGAATCTCAAATACATACGAAGAAAGAACAAAAGTTTTGGTGCAAGTTTACTCGTACATGGTGGTTTTGGGGGCAACGCGCGAGCTTACAAAATCAACCAGAATTTCATTGTCATCTTTCATCTATCATCCCTTCATCGCCCAGGAGAGTTCTGCACGAGAATCTTGAAGAAAAGGACGGGCTTTGTTTCTTAATTTTCTAAATTAGTTTTTCATGGTCATTATTGTGTTAATGTGGTGGAATTAGTTTAATAATGTGCCATTAATGGAGGACAATGTAGTAAAAGTGAGAAATAAAGAAGGCGCTCCCGTTTGATTCGGATTGATCCTCACGTAGAACTCTCTTGAATATTGGAATGTGTGTACCATCCTCGCATTTCAATAGTTAGGTATAAGGTTAGTTAGGCTTATAGGTAGGGTTGCCAACCGTCCCGCGAGAGGCGGGACGTCCCGTTTCTAGACCCTCAGAGGATGCGTCCCGCGATAGATGTGTGCGGGACGCCTTTTGTCCCGTTTTCTGGCTAACCTTTGTGGCAGAGGTAGTTATGAGCTCAGTTGACTCAGAAGAAGTGATATAAAACTTTATTAAGTTTCTTCTAAAATTTTTGCATTTTTATTTCTTTTTATTGAATGCTTAAGTTCAAAGTTAGATGTATTCTTCTTCTTTTTCTTTCATGTCAGCATAGCCATATCGCATGACTATTTATTCATGATATCATGATATATAGGAAAGATTAGCCAGCTAGTAATTTTAGTAACGAGGCTGACTGTCCAAGGAGTGCCTGACGTACCAACACTGGTTTCATTAAACTGCTGATTCCTGGCACCCCATGGTATTAACTTTTATGTTTGTAAAATCATTTAAAAGTTTACTTAGGTAATTAACCGATTTTCATTTCTGATTCGAATGCTCCTTAAAGTTAAAGTTTGATGTACCTACTTATTATTATAGTTTAGTTGTTTGTGTGTCTTACGTTCCGTAATCACGGGCAATTAAGTCCCGGACCTTTGGAAGGCGTGCATGGGGCCGAAGCCAACATGTAGAGGCCCGTTCAAAAGACAAGTTAATCTAAATGTAAGGGATACACAAATGGCGGATACCATCTCCGAGCGTACAACATGATACCCACGGGGATGGTCCCCGCCATTTGTGTAAAGACTATTGGAGTACGGCGCTATGGCCGCGATGGAAAAATAAGGTCTTGGGCTATAGATGTGAAAGTTGGATGGATGGATACTGGGCTATGGGAGGAGACTAACGGACGCCTGCCATGACAACTAGTCTCAAAATTGTAAATAAGGCAGGCGGTGACTCGCCGACTCGTCGAGTGGGCCCCATATAAAACGGCCGCACGCACAAATTGCGACAATGGGGCAACATCTCATTGAGCGGCTGAAGGTTGTCGAGAGGTGCGGCTCCGGTTTCAACATCGCGGGGTTTACCCCCGTGAGCGGGTTTCCCCGTTATTACGCCATTACGTGCAATACACTTCCAACCTGGAGCATAGGTTCTGCTCTTGCGATTCCACTCTGTGCTCTTGCGATTCCACTCTGTGCTCTTGCGATTCCACTCTGTGCTCTTGCGATTCCACTTTGTGCTCTTGCGATTCCACTCTGTGCTCTTGCGATTCCACTCTGCCCCTTGCGATTCCACTCTGTTGTTTGTGTTATTATTATAATGAAAAGGAACCAAAAATACAAATTTTTTATTTTTCTTCAAATCCTCATTGTTTTTTCGACTTTTTTTTTATACTTTGACAGCCGGGTCCCGCTTTTTTTAGCCACGTCCCGCATCTTGATTGCAAATATCCCGCTTATCCTTGTATTAAGGTTGGCAACCCTACTTATAGGCTAGTTTAGTTTTAAGTACAAAGAAAAATGTAACTTATGACCATGCTGTAAGGGCTAGTTCCCATTGCATTTCCAAAAGGATAAATTGTTTAAAAAAAAAAAAACAACGTTGTGCGAAAAAAGGCGGGAAAGCGAGATTATTGTGCTAATTTTACAAGCTTTTATCCAATTCCAATTTTAGTTTTATGGCTGCACCGTTATTGCCGGTTTAACTTGCAATATTTCTTTTCAATTGATTTTGCATATTTGCGTTTTATTTACTTTCCTTCGTTGTCGAAACGAAAAGCAGAGTGTTTAATCTGGTGAAAGTAATACTAAGTTTGTGGGTGAAATTTCACAAAACAATTTCACACTTGATATTTTTATGTAAAAATGCTTTGGTATCAATACAAAATTGATATTAAATGTGCTTCGTCATGAAATGAAATAAAAGAGCAAATTGAAAAAGGTAGGTAAATTTATTTTCAACTCGTACATGAACATGAAAAGTCGTTCTTGATTCCGTAGAGAGCGTACATTTCTTCACGACAGACCTTTCTCGTCACCGAGTTCATCTTGAATGTAAAAGGTACCTAGGATCTAACGTACCTACCTATATCTAACTGGATGTTTTCTGGATGAAGTAGGTATATTGTAATTATTGTATTGTTATGTTATAACATAGAGAGCCTCGTTTTTTTACTAAGTACCTATTTAAGGTCCGGCCGAAGCGGCCCATCTTAATAAATGCTGAAGGTTTTTTAAACCGGATAATCAGACCATCAAACTGAACAACTTTCTCTGTGGGAATAAATCTGCTGTTTCATACAAAACTGCAATCTTACTCGACCTAAACGCTAAACGTATGAGACAGCTGCATTTTTTTTCACGATTTTTTGGTTGGTCCCTTTGAGAGACTTCGTCCGCACAAATTATATAATTATAAGATTTTAAGTCAAATTCAAGCCTAAAGCCTATACAGGGTGTTACAAAAATACAAATAAACATTTAAAGGGGTGGTTAAGACCATCAAACTGAACAACTTTCACTATGGGACCAATATCGAAATCGCGAAAAAAATGTCATTATCATTATACCAACCGATAGACGGCCACTGCTGGACATTGGCCTCCCCCAAAATGAGGAGATTTGCCATAATCGCCATGATACGATGCGTTTGCGATGTTCCATACTGATCTACTACTGATCTACTCGAGCTAAATGTATGGGTCAAAAGATATTTTTTTTTCACCATTTCGATGTTGGTCCCGTAGTGATAGTTGTTTAGTTTGATGGTCTAAACCACCCCTTAAAAGTTTTCAATTTTTATTTTTACTTCTGTAACACCCTGTATAAGCTTTCAAACAAAAAAAGTGTCATCAAAATAGGTTCAGTAGTTTTTGCGTGATGCCCGAACAAACAAACAAACAAAAAAGACAAAAAAAGAATTTGGAGTCAGGGACACCTAATAAGTAATAACCATAACGTAATCATTTTCGTGTAACTATCTTCAATGTACAGACCATGTACAGACACACTTATTTTACAGTTTTATAATAGTTTAGATGACATTGATCATAAGGGTGCCTGTCCATTGAAGCCGTGCAAGCTGTGCGAGCTGTGTAGCTGTGTTTTTTTAACCAATCAGGAGCTCGGGCGAGATCGGCCGCGCCTCGCCTGAGCTCCTGATTGGTTAAAAAACACAGCTACACAGCTCGCACAGCTTCAATGGACAGGCAGCCTAAGACTGATTATAATCAGTGTTCGAATCTAATCAGCCTTCTTCTTCAGGTCCTATACTGCATCGAAAACGCGGTTGGAGCACCAGCTCCAGGTGGTCAGTTCGCAGCATACAAGGAGGAGGTCATCGAGTACGCCCGGCGCGCGTTCAGGGTGTCACCGGAAGTGCACAGTCGTGCAATGCGCGCAGCCGGCAGCGAGCGCCCGCCCACTGTCGTGCTGGGCTGCGCGGTGTTGGAGGCAGACGGATTGGAAGCCAAGGATGCCAACGGTGAGTATCTTTGTGTTCGAGGTCTCAACAATCTATGACTCTCGATTATTTACGTAGGATTTCAAAGTCCTCTTCGGTGATTTTGTGCATTCATTGAATTTTTGGCTTCATTTAAGGTTTTTCAGAAGGGAGAGCTTTTTTACTTCATCAAAGGTCGCGTAATTTGATTGTTTTCTATTTATTCCTTGACAGGTACCTAGGTATTTATTTATTCATTTCAATTTTAAAACAATTTTATTCAACTTTGCTTGGGTCACCACGGACTCTCGTGCCTAAATAGTGTAGGCAGACTCCCACGCCATGCCACCCTTAACGACATCATACGTAGGTCTCTTGCCTCAGTCAACGTACCTGCCACTCTCGAGCCGAAGGGCATCATACGGGGCGATGGCAAGAGACCAGACGGGATGTCACTCGTCCCCTGGAAGATGGGTCGGGCGCTAGTGTGGGATGCCACCTGCGTGGACACACTAGCCCCGTCTCACTTACAGGGCACGAGTCGAAGGGCTGGCGCGGCGGCGGAAGCGGCCGAAAAACGAAAGGCCTACTGGTACAGGGATATCGGCACCCAATACCACTTGGTTTTGGTGTCGAAACTCTCGGGCCGTGGGGACCTAATGCGCAGGCGCTTTTTAAAGACCTATCAAAGCGCCTGAAAGACTCGACAGGGGACCCAAGGGCTGGCACTTTCCTCGCTCAACGGATCAGCATAGCCATTCAGCGAGGAAATGCGGCCAGCGTTCTGGGTACCCTCCCACAAGGACCGAACCTGCACCACATCCTAGGTTAGTTTAGTTTTAAGTCACTTTATTAATAATTATTGTTTTACTGTCACTATTTTACCCCATTTGTTGTAAATAAAGCAAAATTAAACTTTGTAGATATCTATATAATTATCTTTACCATCTCGATAATTTATTTTGGCTATAAAATCGTGGGCGCCTGCATTCCAATTATAAATGTGTAATAAATAGACTGGCAAGCGCCCAAGATTTTTAATAAAATACATTATTGAAGTTTATTTTTTATATAATCGTTTTACAAATTTTTATTTTATTTAATTCTATTTTTAGTGTATACAATACATAACGATATTAAACTATAATCCATAATGACATACCTATATATAAATACAAAAGTAACTTCTTCACTTTTTGGTAAATTAAGCAGGTATCTACTCAATTTCCTTTACAAGAAAATGACAAAAAAAATGAAAAAAAAATTTTCCTTCTAATAATTTAAACTAAACATAATAAAAAGGAAAGCTTACTGTTTTGTAAACAAATAATTACTTAACGCAAGCGTATCTTATACCTACCTATTTGATCGAAATCACAAAGTCGTGAATAAATGTAACACCGATATTTTATTACTTTCAAGTAATTTACTTCCAATCTGAGTTTCTTTTCACTGTTCGTTCCGTTTTCCTCTGACAGATTCAATTCTATCCCGCCTTAGATTAAAAACTTTTCGCTTACGCTGAAAGATGGAGCCAAGAAATGAGAGACCGAGATAGTCAGTTATGAAAACTTATGTAAACAAAAAAGACAGAAATATTATTTTTTGTTTCAGTCACCGTGGCCGGTTTTTGTGTTTGGCAAAATGTCAAACCATTGTCAAACCTATGGAATGTTGATGACATCTTGCTAAACAAACCGTCTTTTTTATTTATGCAAAAGTCAGACTATTGCTGTTTCATGTGCGGCCACGGTATGGTTTCATCTAGTTACGCCTTTTTTGTTTAAAGAAAATCACTGGTGGAATATTCTATGACTGATCTTTACGAAGCTTTCCACTTCGCCAGGGCAAATCGGTAAAGCGTGCTCTCGGTAACTCAGAACCAGCACTTCCGCACTCAAATGCCGTCTCTTTGTATGCTCCTCATATTCAGTAATAATGTGTCGCCTTGATAAAATTTACCGCAGTGTACATACCTACCTACTCGTCTTACCAATTTTACTCGAGGTATTTTACACGAATATACCTATATTTTAATAAATTTTGGTATTTCATTTCATTATTCATTCATGGAAAAAGACGAGATTGTATATTTATTTGCATCTACTTCGCTTTGTTTCTTTGATAAAGCAGCGGCAGAAAACTTTTTGATGCTAAAAGGCTAAAGTGAAGTAAAATGTATTTAAGTGACATCTTTCACGTTGCGAAGGAAATTATGTCGCCGAGACTTCTAAACATTGTAGATCATTGTATTTTTACGACGATAATGTAGCTAAGTAAATATCGTAATCCTTTGTGAAATTCTAAAAAACCTAGTCTCGAAGTAGAGTATTGTATTACAATTCAGTATTTCATGTAGTTTCATTCATTAATTATCTAATGCAGTAGTTAGAACATTTCTCGAAAAATAATTTCTACAAGTGTCAAAACAAGTGCCACGTCAAGTCATGAACTGATAAACATACCATAGGTCCATGACCATACATTTCACTTCTACGCTTTTTGGTGACTTCAAGGTGACTTGATGCCACTGTAACACAAAAATTGTTGCTAACCATACATTTTGATCTGTTATAGTAGTTATTTGTAAAATTTAATGCTATTATGGCTCTCCTTTTCACTAATATTATCAACAAGTAAGTACATAAAAAGCGTGATTGAAGATATTATCTGCTCTACTTGTTTACTGTATGTCAATTACATTTAGCATGCCAATGTCGTGCCAAGTCAATTCTATGAAACCAAATGAGATAAGCAAGCCCAAAGAGGATATCGATCGATATCGACTTACTCAGAATCTGTGTCGTGCCTGGAAAGCTAAATGCGCCGTATACCTACTGGGAAAATTTTTAATTAGTTTCTAAATTTTCAGTAGTGGTTCCGACCGTCAAACTTAACAACTTGATCTTCCCAAACATGGGAGCAGACCTAATTCATCTTCTTCGGGTTCCTTTCGATTAATGAAGGGTGTCAGTCAGCCAGGTTCTTTTTTGGGATTTCAAGCTTGCTACCAGTAGCTTAAAAATCGCCCTATATTTTGCAGATTAGATAAAGGTTCTATGGTAGAAATGTCTAAGGAAAAGCAGATTGGCGGGTGCTATTTTAAGGCTAGTGTAAGCTTCGTGTTAAATGCCGGAAAGAGATGGCCTGGTTGTACAAACACTTAATAAATTGCTTAAAAAGAAGTTTAAAATTGTCACTAGAAGCTGACGATCATGCACGAGGAGCTAATGAGGTGTGTCAGAGTCGTAGTATGTGGCGACCTAATGTATCTATCTATTCTTAGATATCTGCCTATAGAGGCGTGAATATGAATGCATGGCTTAGTAGGTATTGTACCCCTTAGTAGCAGTGGGGACGGCAGGGCAAATGCCTCCCCTCACCATTTCTGAACATAATTTCCATTTTATAATACTGTATTATTCATTTCATTCTTATCTAAATCATTTCATTTACAATTAAATTATTTTTATAGACAATAAATTACATTAATTGAAGTTTGAGCTATTATTATTTTTACCATGCAGTTACTCTAATGCAATTAATAAATTCGATTTCGAATTCCATTGTTATTATAAATCTATAAAATCTCTAAGCTCAGAGTGCCTTTCAGCAAAGGCCTCCTCCAGGTAAGGACCTGGAGGAGGCCTTTGCCGAAAGGCACTTTCACTGCCTTCTATCAAGGGCTACACGACGCCAAAGTGGGCCAGCTGTCAGTTTGATTTCATCCTCCCATCTTTTGAACGGCCTACCTCTTTCTCTTTTCCCGTCTCTGAGGTACCAATTTGTCACTGTCTTGCTCCATTTCTCGTGGTTGTTTCTCAGTAGATGCCCTGTCCATCTCCATTTCAGCTGATCGATTCTTGTTAGTATGTCTGTTACATTTGTTCTTGTTCTTATATCAATGTTTCTTAAGTGGCCATACTCCACCATAATAAATATCCATCAAACAATAAGCACATTATTTATAATAATGGCAGTAACTTTTCTTGGTTCCATAAAGTATATTATAAGTACTTGTAAGTAATGGCTTCTCTAACATGATCCAGAGCTTACCTCCACCCACAACAACCCTCTCAGTGTATCCGTCAGTGATTTGAAAATGTTTACAAAATGGAAAGTAAAACCAATTTTCTGCTGAAACATTACTTTGTTACGACAGGTTTTATAAATGCTTACAAAGTTCGGAACGTTATTCAATTTCGTTTACTGAATTCCATAAAACCGCGTAGGTAGGTAAGTACCTAGTCGGAATCCTACTAATATTATAAACGAGCTTTTACCCGCGACTTCGTCCGCATAAATTATATACCAGATTTTAAGTCAGATGATAAGCTATCAAACAAAAAAAGTTTCATCAAAATCGGTTCAGTAGTTTTTGCGTGATACTCGAAAAAACAAACACCCAAACAAACAAACATCCAAACAAACAAACAAACAGACTGACAAAAAATTCAAAAATTTGTGATACAGACACACTTCTGTTACAGTTTTATAATAGTTTAGATGTGAATGTTTATGGCACATTCACGTACAGACGGCTGAACAGATTTGAATGAAATTTGGCACACAGCTAGAATATCTTCTAGATTAACACACATGATACTCTATATAGGTACAGCCGTTTGGTACTTTAAGGGGTGATTGTACCCAAGATACTGAACAACTTTCCCTAAGAAACCTATAGGTACGTAGCTGAGCTGAGCTGCACTTAGTATGGAACGGCCAATTTTTTTTGCGAATATGTTTCTTATGAAAAGTTGTTCAGTATCATGGGGACAACCACACCAGTAATGCAACTGTTTACCCTAACACCCTGTATATTTTCAAACCGATGCAATAACAATTTGATCTGAGAGGTTAGAGCTTGTCGATCCGTTCCACCTATCGTAAACACTAGTCTCTCACCAAATAAAATACCAAATAATTATTAATAATAATATCGAACAGGGTTCAGTGACCCGTACTGCATGCTGGGCATCCAGCCGGCGTCGCTGCCGGCCTCGCCGCGGGCGTCTGAGGACGAGGGCCGCAAGCACGGGTTCCGGCTCAGCTTCAAGCGGCGCGACGGCCGCCAGCAGCGCGACAGCCTCGGCCGGCTCCCGGCGCGCTACATACGCGCCACCAGCGTCAGGCCACACACACTGTCGCCCAAGTGGAATGAGACTTTCAAATTGTGAGCTATTTGTTTGTTTTTTTTTAAGGTTCCGTATGGGTGCCTATTGGGAAGGGTGAAAACGGGATTCTATTCATAAGCCTTCGCTGTCCGTCCGTTCGTCTATCTTACCTATTTAGGGAACTTTTAAACCGTATTAGTATAGACAATTTAAATTGAAATGTGTTAGTATTGGCAGATTTACTGACCACTAATAAACATTTTAAAAAGTCAGAAATTAAGGGGGTCCTCATACAAGAAACTAGTTTTTATAAATGTTTTTTCTTTTCGGCTCTATCGTAAAAACGGTAATACATACATACAAGCGTCAAACTTGGTGTGATTATAGAGAAAACTCTACAACAAATAATAATAATCAGCCAAGTGTGAGCCGGTCTCGCGCTAAAGATCCCGAAGAAAACAAAACTTTTTTGTAAGTTAATTATGTAGTGTGTGTGGTACGGAACCCTCATTGCGCAAGTAGGCCGACTCGCACTTGACGGGTTTTATTTTCGTTTTGTTTTTACCTGTTGTGGAAAGCTCTAACAGGCCAGAGCCACTCCGCATTTTAATTGATTTTCATTCGGTTTAGTTCCAATATTTTTACATTTATTAAAACCTTTCGGTTTCTGGTAGAAATTACACAAAAATTTTAAGAATGTATTTGGAAAACCATCTTATTTAAATGGAGAGAAAAGTTCTACAAATGAAGATGTTGTTGTAAAACTAATCAGAGGGTTCAATGCTAAATGAAATTAAATAAATAAACTTCTTAACTTTCGGAATGAATGCAGGGTACATTGCTGGTTACTAATGTAATGACGCTTAACATGCACCAGGTAACATTGTGTCCTAGGACCCTCAGCAATGTAGACTGAATTGTTATTATAAATTACAATAGTCTTGTTTATCAAATGGAGCCCGGGGGTGCAGTGCGGGTGTTCCGTACCAAAATTGGCAAAACGGAACACTTATGGAATCAGCTCGGTGTCTGTCCGTCCGTCCGTCTGTCACAGAAATTTTTCTCAGAGACCGTAAGACATAGGAAGTTGAAACTCGGTATAGATATTGCAATTGCTGGTCCAATATCATAAATGAAGTAGAAAAAACTTAATTTTTATATTGCGGGGCAATATGGGGAGGTAGAAAGGGTAAATAAAAAAAAATTCTCTACCCTATGGTGTGGGGTATCAATTGAAAGCTTATAACAATACGAGGATAAAAATATACTTTTCAATTTTTTTATTTCATATTTCAACTAAGTTTTATTTTATATTAAAACATAGTTGAACAAAATTGTCAATTAAATCCGAGGAACTGCTGTCCCCACCTCTATTTCAAAAAATATAGCCGTATAAGATCTGAAAATATTATGAAAATCAGAAATAACGTGTAGATGGCGGGAAAATTATCAGGGTGGCTCTAACTTGGATAGTTTTTTACGGTTCCGTACCCAAAGGGTAAAAACGGGACCCTATTACTAAGCCTACGGTGTCCGTCCGTCCGTCCGTCCGTCCGTCCGTCCGTCCGTCTGTCCATCCGTCCGTCCGTCTGTCCGACCTATTTAGAGCTGTAAGTTTTGAACCGAAAGAGCTAGATAGTTGACATTTTCACAGAATGTGCGTTGTTACGGCGGATTTGCTAACAAATAATAAAAATGTCAAAAAGTAAAAAATTAAGGGGGGTTCTCAACAAGAAACTAGTTATTATCAAGGTTTTTTCTTCTCGCTCTATGGTAAAAACGGTAATACATACAAACGTCAAACTTTGTGTGATTATAGAGCAAACTCTAGAGAATAACAACAAATATTAAAAACCGGCCAAGTGTGAGTCGGTCTTGCGCTAAAGGCACCGGACAAAAAAAAATGTTTTTCTAATTTAATACTTATGTTGCGTTCTGTGGTGATGTGGTACGGAACCCTCGGTGCGCGAGCAGCTTGACTCGCACTTGACCGGTTTTTATTTTCTATACCCAAGAAACTAACACCAGTGGGACCAGTGTAAAATGAGCTTCAGTTACTATGTGACCACATACTAAGTGTCAATTTATAGTGGTTGTCATCAATGACCATGTTAAACAACTGGTAGTACCGTAGAAAGAAAAGGTAGTAGAAGGAAGCACATGTCTTGTCATATTCACTCAATAAGAGATGCACATATCAAATTAGCTCTAGTTAAAAAAGGAGATCGCTAGCTTATTGATGTCCTTATCGGCGTAACCAGTTTTTTGTACTACGGCCACCTGACTCCAAACTGTCACTTCATATAAATTGTATAGGATTTCATGAGTATCGCTATCTCATACCCGGTTAACCGACATTCCGTCTACCAGCGTAAACGAAAAATAAATTCTTCGTCTATGGGTAGTACGGAACACTAATTTCCCGAGTCCCAACTCGTACTTGGCCGGTTTTTTTTTATTTTTCGTTTCGTAAGCGTGTGCTATTTAAAAATAACACTCCAGTACATTTTATATCTTAGTCTTACAGCGTTTTATCCTGAGACTCTTGGGAAATATAATACTTCAAACCGACTAAGTGTTACTTTAATTTATTATTTGCCTTTTAGTAAACTCTGAATGAAACTTTCATCATTACTGCTACATTAATTACCCCGCGCCGCCCCGAGTTGATCTTCATTGTAACTTGTTTATGTACTAAGAAGCAGTTTAGTAAATTCTAGCTTAGTATTAAAAAGTAAAGCAATTATATTTCAGTTTGCACATTTTATAACTTTGCGCCTCTCGAATGAAACAACATAGAAAGTCCTGGGCTATGATGTAGGGAGAGGTCATACCCCGAGGCAGTTCGAAACTTGTTTGTATTTTGTCGAGCGACAAAACTTTGTCAGGATTGTGCATGCTCGCTCCCGTTAGGTGTCGAGTTCCATTATATTATTTTATAACTAGCTCTGTGTATAAAGGGCAGATGCACAAAAGCTTAGCATGATATTATAGTATTTATTATGTTTTGGTAAGCACATCAATTTTGTCAACCACCCCAGGAGGCCGCTATCCCTTGGCTATAGAGAGGGTAGCACGCATGATAAAAAGAAACATTTATGTGCTAAAAAACCTTGTATTAACCATTTAATTATCAGCTAGTAGTAATAATTCAATGGTAAATAATGGTATAATTAGTTTACCGACCTTCGATAAAAACTACAGTTGAAATCTTTAGTTTGATTCAGTGCTTTAGGTAATCAAACTGAACAACTTTCACTGGAAGGCCGACATTAAAATCGAGAAAAAAATCTACTGTTTATTTAAAAAAAGTAAACAGCTAGGTACTCTACCATAACGTATGCAACAACAGATTCTTTTTTGCTATTTCAAAGCTGGTCTGTGAGCACTGGCTGGCGGCCGGTACTGACACAGCAGTGACGTGGATTCATATTCGGTTCGTTAAATAAAAATGTGAAAAATGATCTGTCACATGTAATGTGGACTTGTAATAAATAAAGATGTTGTGATCCATTTGTAAACGTTCTTTGTGGAAAAACCCTCACAAATTGGTAGCAGAGCGTGGTTGCTTACAAGTAAGAAAAATCATGACATCAAATACAAGTTTTCGTAACATAGAACCGTTGACAAAATCAAACTATGATACATGGTGCCTGCAAGCTCAGGCAGTCCTAATTAAAAATGACTATTGGGACATCGTAAGCGGCGAGAAAACATTGCCACCAAATGCGGATGCGGCGGCGAAGTCGGCGTTCAATAAAGAGGACTTGAAGGCAAGAGCTGAAATCCTACTTTTACTGTCGCTTTCAGAATTAAAACAAATTAAAGCCTGCGCGACATCTAAAGCTGTATGGGACAAGTTGAGAGCTACTTACCAAAGCACTGGGCCTGCAAGGAAAGCTACGTTATTGAAACAGCTGGTTCTAAAGCGAATGACCACAGAAGAAGATATTCGTGACCATATAAATAATTTCATGGATATCGTGGACAAGCTCGCCGACATGGATATAAAAATACCTCCAGAGCTACTAAGCATAATGCTTCTCTACAGTTTGCCGACAACCTTTGAAAACTTTAGAATAGCCATCGAGTCTCGAGACACACTGCCTCATCCTGAGGACCTGAAAGTAAAAATCCTCGAAGAATACCAGGCCAGGAGCGGTAATGAACAGCCCGAGAACTCAGAAGCTTATCACGTCAAGAAAAATAAGCAAAGATTGTACTGCAAAAGCTGTAAGAAGAAAGGACACGCTACCGAGACGTGTCGGGGCAAAAAGGAAAACACAAATGAGAGAGACCACGGAGGCAAGTACAAAAACTATAACGTTTGCCTGAACACCGCAGGTTCATATGAAAATAAAGAAATATGGTGCCTAGATAGCGGCTGTTCATCTCATATGTGCGGCGACAAATCGATGTTTTCTACCATGTCCCCTGAAAATGGTACCCTAAAAATGGCATCAAACAAATATGTCAGTAAAATACAAGGTAAAGGAAAAGTTACAGTCTGTACAAAGAAACAAGGCTACAACTTCAATGACACTCTGTACGTTCCCGATGTGTCTGTGAACCTTTTGTCTGTGGCCAAAATAACAGACAGAGGAAATAAGGTTGTCTTCAGTGAAGATAAAGCCTACGTCATAGAAAAAGACGGCGAGGTGACACTGACAGCACAAAGAAAAGATGGGCTCTACTATCTTGAGTTTGAAAGAAAAGAGACTGCAAACTACACACCTAAAGAAGATGGTAACATCATGGAATGGCATCGCAAACTTGGCCACATAAACGAAAAAGATTTAAAGAAGATGGCTAAAGAAGACCTTATGCACGGTTTAAATTTAACTGACGAAAAGTTTGAAACATGTGAGACCTGCATCAAAGGGAAACTGTCAAGATTACCATTCACAAGACATGATGACCTCTACACGACGGACACGCTAGAGATAATTCACAGCGACGTTTGTGGACCTTTTGAGTGTGAGACGCTAGCTGGCTCAAGATATTACGTCACGTTCATTGACGATTACACTCGTTACTGTCACGTCTACTTCATTAAAAAGAAGAGTGACGTATTCAACGTTTTCAAGGAGTACAAAAAGGAAGTTGAGACGTTCCACAACAAAAGGATAAAATACCTTCAGACAGACAATGGCACAGAATATCGCAACAAGGAGTTTGATGATTTTCTCAAATCGAATGGCATCCAAAGAAGGTTGACCACAGTTTATACCCCACAACAAAATGGGATTAGCGAGAGGAAAAACAGATCCCTGTTAGACAAAGCCAGATGTCTGTTGATCGAGGCCAATGCACCAAAGAAGCTTTGGGCAGAAGCGGTAGCAACCGCGAACTACCTCATAAATCGTAGTCCTACCAAAGCACTGAATGGCAACATACCCTTCAAGAAATGGGTAGGCCGAACACCAAGCGGAAATCATCTTCATGTTTATGGCAGGAAGACATTCGTCCTAAAAAGAAACAAACGAGGAAAGCTAACCCAGAATGCCAAAGAAGGTGTATTCATGGGGTACTCGTTGACTTCCAAGGCTTACAGAGTATACATACCTGAAGATGATGACGTTGTGACGACGAGGGACATAAAGGTCATAGATAAAATGTACTTCAAAGAAGAAAGTCAGAACCATGAAGGTCTTACAAACGACGTAGGACAACTAGAAATTGAAATAACAGAAAATAAAAATGAAAACTTTCTTGAAAATCTGAATGATCGAGAAGATGATGTTTCTTCGCGAGACGAAATAGAATCTCGCGATGACGCATCAGAGATCATGGAAACACCTGGAAATGGGAGGCCACAAAGAGAAAGGCATCCACCAGCGTGGACCAAAGATTTTGAAATGGACGAGACTGAAGAAAGTCACCTATTCTCAGAAATATCTTACATGTCCGACGAAAATGAGGATGATGAATACTGGCATGATGCAATAAAAGCAGAGATAAGAGCACATGTTAAGAATGGAACCTGGAAAATAGAAAGGAAAAACAAAGATATAAAAGAGGTGGATTATAAAATGGTTCTAAGAAATAAAATAGGACCAGATAACAGCATAACAAAGAAGGCCAGACTCGTAGCACGGGGGTTTACTCAGCGACCAGGTGTCGACTACAACGAAACATATGCTCCCGTTGCTAAACTAAGTTCGATCAGATCTGTTATTGGGATAGCAATGGAAGAAAAGAAAGAAAGAAAGAAAGAAAGAAAAATCTTTATTCACCATAGGGGGGGGGAAGAAGGGTTAAAGTTAAACCAGATGGACGTAACGACGGCGTACCTGAATGGTGAACTAGAGGAAAAGATAGTGATGAAATACCCTGACTATCTAGAAGAATATCTGACAGAAATTATGGTCGAAGAAAGTAAACAAAAAGATCTGACTTTATACAATAAGACAAAGAGTATGCTGAAAGACATAAGAAATAATCCCAAAGAGAAAGTCTGTCATCTTATAAAAGCTCTATATGGACTTAAACAGGCAGGGAGGCAGTGGTACAAGAAACTCGACACAGAATTAAAGAACATAGGTTTTAAAGCATCAGAAGCTGACCCATGTCTATACCTACTAGAGAAAAGAGGAGTTAAAGTCATAATAGTAATATATGTCGATGATTTATTGATTGCCTATTCATGTCCAAGAAAGCTCAAAGAAGTAAAAGACCTGCTAAATGCGAAATTTGAGTTAAAAGACTTAGGGATACTAAAACGGCTAATTGGAATAGACGTTGCCTATAAGAGGGGCGAAATTAAACTGAACCAAGAGAAGTTCATAGAAGACACTCTCAAAAAGTTCAAGATGGAAGATTGTAAAGCAACTACCACACCAATTGAACCAGGCCTCATGCTTGAAAAGAGTGGAAGAGGCGAAAGGAAGGATCTTCCATACAAAAATTTGATTGGTACGCTCATGTACCTGGCGGTGGCGACTCGCCCTGATATTATGTTCGCCATTAGCTATCTCTCCCAATTTAATGATTGTTATGGGGACGAGCATTTCAAGTGCGCCAAAAGAGTACTACGTTACCTTAAAGGAACGAAGAGCATCGGTCTTACTTTCAAGAAGACTGGGCAAAAATTGCTTGGAATGGCAGATGCAGACTAGGGTGCATGCAAGCTTGACCGAAAGTCTTTTTCGGGCTATTGTTTTATGTATGCTGGGGCATCTGTAAGCTGGATGTCTAAAAAGCAAAGAAGCGTTGCCCTATCGACAGCCGAGGCTGAGTACGTTGCCCTAACCGAAGCTGCAAAAGAAGCTATTCATTTGAAGAGCCTTTATAAAGACCTAGGGGCCAGCTATGACAGAATAGTCGTATTAAACGACAACCAAGCTGCCCTCAAGCTCAGCCAAAACGCTATGGTGACTTCAAAGTCAAAACACATAGACCTAAAGATGCACTTCATTCGGAACTGTATTCAAGAAGGATCAATAGAGGTCAGGTATCTGCGAACAGAAGATATGGGCGCAGACATGCTGACAAAGGCTTTGGCTGGCCCGCGGCTAAAGAAACTGCGGTGCAGCTTAGGACTCTCCGATGACCACGACATTGCCGTGAAGAGGAGTGTGAGCACTGGCTGGCGGCCGGTACTGACACAGCAGTGACGTGGATTCATATTCGGTTCGTTAAATAAAAAGGTGAAAAATGATCTGTCACATGTAATGTGGACTTGTAATAAATAAAGATGTTGTGATCCATTTGTAAACGTTCTTTGTGGAAAAACCCTCACATGGTCCCACAATGAAAGTTGTTCTGTTTGATGGTCTGAAGTACCCCTTACGTATGTAACGAATTTAAGTTAACACCACATTTATGTTCTTCAACTGTTGTCCAAGTCTAATTAAGTCAGTTCATGAGAAGCATCGGATTACCCTGAATGCGATTAATTCAACACTGCACTTTACCCCATTCTAATAGAGTGTAAATTGTTAGTGAGATCGACGACATATCATCGGACGTGCTGCACCTGGACATCTGGGACCACGACGACGAGAGCTCGGTGCTGGACGCGGTGTCGCGGCTCAACGAGGTGCGCGGCGTGCGCGGCCTCGGACGCTTCTTCAAGCAGGTCTGCCAGAGCGCGCGCCAGGGCAGCCAAGATGACTTCCTCGGTAAGCTACTATCAGGGCTCTAAATTATCAAGATTATTAATTTCTTTGATAATTATCATTCTTTGTTTTGTATATCCAGACTAACTAGCTTATAGCATTTTCGTTTCGTATCACAATGAGTAACAAATAATTGAGTCTACTAGATTCAAAAACCGCAATCTACACTAATATTATAAAGAGGAAAGATTTGTACCTATTTTTGTATGTTTGTATGTTTGTAATGAATAGGCTCAAAAAGTACAGGGCCGATTTAAAAAATTCTTTTACCATTAGAAAGCTGCATTCACCCTGAGTAACATAGGCTATATTTATTGCTAGAAAAGATTAGACGTCCACCCGTGCGAAGCCGGGACCGGCCGCTAGTGTCCATATAAAAGTGAACAGACATCTAATATAGACTCAATTGAAAAAAATCACAGAAAACAGTGAGAAAACTTATTTAGTGATTGTGAGCTTCTTTTCTCGCTAATCGTGATCGGATGCACGCACACGGCGCGGCGTGACATTGCTAGCGCAAAATTTTTGTTCTTTCTGTTAATTTTATAATTATCAAGATAATTATCATGATAATTATAAAGGATGAGGATGGATAAGCGTGTTTCAACCTCAGCCTCGACATCATTTACCTACCGTCAAGTAAAACTGAGATCATAATTAAAAATAACCAAGTAAGTAAAGAGAAAATATTTACCTAAAACGTAAAAATTTATAAATGAAGGGGAATTTAGGGTAAATATTAGCTAACAAAAAGAGTGATCGACACTAATAAAGGAAGAAGAAACACTTGACGGACATTACAATAAGCTATAACGGATAAATTATGCAAAGTTACAATAAGTAATATGATGCAACATTTAATAATCAATGTACAATAATATACATACAGGGTGAAATTGATATCATTAACATCCTTTTAAACTAAGAGTCTACCCATCAAACTGAACAACTTTTACTATGGGAGCAAACAGATCGGAGCAAAAAAAATAAAAGCTGTTGCATACATTTGAGTCGAGTAGGCTCAGCAGTTTAGTATGGAACAGCAGATTTTTTTGTTGCTCCGATCGGTTTGCTCCCATAATAAAAGTTGTTCAGTTTGATGGGTAGACTCTTAGTTTAAAAGGATGCTTATGATATCAATTTCACCCTATATAATGTGAGCTGCATTTGCCGATACATAATCGGTAATAAGCTTTACGAAATATCAGGTATTTATTGGAATGCTGCTGATATGACGCATGAATAGTAAGCCCTCAGATATAATTGAAATGGCATTTTCAATTTGTTGGGCTACATTTAATCAGAAATTGATACACTTACAATTTGGTTAATACTGAATTACATTAATGTGATATTTATTTATTTGGTTGTAAGGGCTTGGTCAGTGACCAATAGTAGCTACCACGACCGGACAGATCTTTTGTAGCTGTCACCCTTGACCGAAAGGTAATTTCCTAAGGCCCACGGACTTCATGAACCGTGTTTTGCTTTTGGAGGGGAGGTCCCTAATGTCAGTAGGTGTTATTATGTACCCATCCAGATGGCGACTCTTGCTGTGAATGAGTACTTCGCATTCGCAGAGGAGGTGTATGGGCGTTTCCTCTGCTTCACAGCAGAATCTGTAAGTGGGAGAATCTACAAGGCCCATTCTTATGTATGCTTGTTTAACTTACAGTGTCCTGCGGTTTGAAATTTGAATTGATGGCATCCGAGGTATGTCTGTTTGAGAAGCCGGTCTTATACAGGTACATATTGTATGTGAATAGCTCGAAGGATCAGTAAGTAAAGAGGCTACGGGCGAGCACATAGCTCGCAGAACTGATGCCAGATGGAGAGTAAAGATTTACACGACCCTCTTCTGCCTTTTTTCCCCTAAGTCCGACATTTGACCTCATTTGGCTAAAATTATTAATGACGAGCTTTTACCCGCGACTTCGTCCGCATAAATTATATACCAGATTTTAAGTCAGATGATAAGCTATCAAACAAAAAAGTTTCATCAAAATCGGTTCAGTAGTTTTTGCGTGATACTCGAACAAACAAACACCCAAACAAACAAACAAACAAACAAACAAACAAACAAACAGACAGACAAAAATCCAAAAATTGGTGATTTGGAATCAGGGACCTCTAAAAATCATATCGTAATCTATTTTTGTAAATATCTTCAATGTACAGACACACTTCTGTTACAGTTTTATAATAGTTTAGATTAGTAAAACAGAATCGTTTGTTCCGTAGTAGACAGGAGTAGTTGAATTTCACCCCAGGGCATTGTATAGGGCACGCTACATTACCATTATTATACGTCTGCCCATTTCATACGTTATATGATGCAATGATGATGTAAATTTTTTAATCAATTGCTAAGTTAGACTTTACGTTATGTTTAACAAGTTGCTAACACGTGTACTAATTTAATAATGTGTTCGCGTTGCACACTTTAGCAGCGTGCTGCGTTGACTCTAAAAAGTACCCAAACTAAGGGAATGATCAGACCATCAAACTGATCAACTTTCTCTATGAAACCAATATCGAAATCACAAAACAAACAGCTGTTCCATACAAACATACATCATTAAAAAACACAAACTTATACAAAGTGCACCTTTCGTGATCTTTTCTCAATTTTTGACCTCGTCTCACTGCACCGTTCTGTCAGTTACATAAATAACATCAGTAAATATGAATAAACAAGTGATTGGTAAACAAAGGGACCGTTTGTTCTGTAGTCGACTGATGGCTAATGGCGGTACATCGTCCCTCGGGGTAGAAACAGCAGCCTCACGCGTTTCCGCTCGCTTCTTCACACATAACGTTGTTCATCTCACTATCCATAGTACACCTGTCGGATTCGTGTGATGTGGCGTAATGAATTAAATTTGAGCGTTCAAATCTGGGTCATAATATTGCCGATGCCGGTATTCGAAAAACCGTCCCGTGTCGGGCGGGTTCTTGACGTCCGTAAGACCATAGGTAAGACCTATAAATATCGTCGGCAGCAAATGTTTTAAAAATAAATGTTATTTATTAAGATCTAATCATGTGTTTATGCAAATACTAGCTGAATTCGCTAACGGATGTTACATTTGTGAGCTCGTCGATGTTTTCGACAGTGATGTGACGCTTAACTCGACTCATTGACTAAGCAATGTCACTTGCACTGTGGACTATAGCTAGAACTATATAAGTACTATTACCTATTCTGTGCTATAGCTACGCTTTGGCTACGCCAGAGATTTTGGGCTACGCTATTGTCAATTTGACAAGTTTCTGACAGAATTAATAGGACTCTGTGAAGTAGTGAAGTTCAGAGGTTGTTCAACGTGTTCTGTTTCTCAACAGCTTCTCTTGGGAAACATTTTGGACAGCAAATTCCTGTTTGATATTCTAGAGTTAGTAAACTTACACAATCTAAGTTACTAACTAGAGTGCGATTTTTGAATCTCATTCGCTGAGTTCAGCAGTTGGAGATATGCATCTTTCTACTGCTGATTTGACTTTCAAAAATCATACTTCAGGGGCCCTAGACAAGTTGACATTCTATTGGCGTCGAGATGGATTTGACGTATGGTGGAGAAAGCAAACGTCAAAATGTTTCGTACGCCAACTTAGACTACTTATAAAAGGACCGGCCTTGCGGTAGCATTTCCCCTCTGCCACGGTATTAGATCAATTAATCTTGCGCATTTACATTCAATTTTATAACTTATCACTAAACTAGCCAGCCTATTATTGCGAAACAATAATTTCGAACTTAGAACGTTTGGGGTTTACGCGAGACTACTTTTCATGATTTTGAACATTCAAAATTAGAATCTAAAGTCATAGGGAATAAAATCCAAAGTTGCGGATAACATGGTACCTCGCCCCCCGCAAAAAGTGGCAGAAAGTTTGTTAGTAGAATGACACGTGGTTACGCGTCCCTATATAAGTAGTCTAAGATCGCCAATGTCAAATCCATACATTCTGCCATTTATACTAGCGTCTCATCATCATGGGCCTTGTTTCATCTAAATAGATGTTTCAAACAGCGTCTGTTTGCTTAAGACACCGACGTTCGTGGCTATATAAGCCGATTCGGGAGCGGCAAAGCCTGCCGCATTTACGGCATTTGTGCTGTGTGTCGGTTGGTGCAGGAGCTAATATAAATGTTACTTTTTCTATATATAGACAGAATGTATGGATTTGACATTGGCGATCGAAACATTTTGACCTTTGCTTTCTCCACCATACGTCAAATCCATACATTTTTTTCCGTTTCTATTAGCGTCGACGCCAATAGAATGTCAACTTAGCTAGGGCCCCTGAAGTATGATTTTTGAAAGTCAAATCAGCAGTAGAAAGATGCATATCTCCACAGATTTTTGACATTTTCAACTGCTGAACTCAGCGAATGAGATTCAAAAACCGCACTCCTGTATAAACTTAGTGACTTTATATTGAATCGTATTATAATTATTCAATATATTAATGCTAAATTATTTCAGGAAATCGATCAAAACAGAATGCGTTATATGTCAAAGAAAGACAGCTTACTAATCAACTTCTTGTCCAACCGATCTTCAATAAGACCCTTTTGCCGAATATAATCCATCCGAGTCCCAAAAACCTCCAGACACTTTGAATTCACTGCAAAGGGATGAGGCGCGAGTTCAAGCCGAAAAATTGGATATAGAAAACTTGATGGACGAGATCGCAAATTCGATATTTACTTATTTAGCCGGGAACGTCAGCGGCATTAGATTTCATGCGGAGTGGAAATGATTCGGAGGGCGGGATACGACAGGCATGGTCGCGCCTTGGGAAATACATCAGCTTCAGATACAAATACAAGCTTATGCCTGTATCTACATGTATCTTGTATACTACGCATCAGTAATACTCCTTTAACTAAAATGCTTGTCTAGAATTTTTTTTTTCCAAATAATTTGTTTAATTCAAATTAAACGGATAAATGTAGATGTTCGTCTTCGCTATCATCAGGGCCTCCACCCGCACATTCGAACTTCGCAATTGCGTGAACGTTTTCGTCCCAATGTCAACTCTATTACAATGGAGTGCGGATCGAAACAGTGGCGATATATCGAACATCGAAAGTCCGGGTACAGGGCCTGGTGTACGTTTATTGGTCGTAAGATTTTATTAATATTTTTATTTATTTATTTATTTTATTTTATTACAGGTCAAAGTGTATCTTTGAGATTGTTCATCTGTAACATGCAAAATCCTTTCGGCCACCATCGTATAACCGCAGATTCGAAACCTTCAACGCTTTTTTCCACTTGTATGAAATCAAACCAGTTACGATCTAGCCTTAGATAAATTGTATGTCATACATATTAACCGCGCTCATTATATTCACGTCATCGACATCGATGCTCTCAGGATATTTCAAGATTTCACCTTGTGTTCCAACACACATGGTAGTTAAAGCCTTTAGAACTTTACCATGATCAATATTTGCATTTGCATAATAACACATATTCATAACACAACACACACCAAAACATCTTTCTTTTTTAACACATTGGTGTTAAATGAATAAGCGCAAAACCTCATACACCCCTACTCATTTATAACAAAATAATTAAATTGAAACAATAATTTCATTATTTTGATACCTACTTAAAATTTAAAGTTATTCGCATTTTAAGTTTTTAGGCAAAAATGATGATGACATGTTTCACTTCTAACCAATTCTGATTCTTTGTTTTTATGGACACTAAAGTTGAAAACCCTGCTTCAGAGAGATAAAAAGTAGATTGCAAACGGAATCAGAACTATACGCGAACTATCCCTAATATTATAAATGTGAATGTAAGTTTGTTTGTTAGGCTTTCACGCAAAAACTACTTAACCGATCATCATGAAACTTTGTACACATATTCTTGGAGGTATTAGAAGTAACAAAGGATACTTTTTAAATGGCTTAAATGCGAGCGAAGCCGCGGGTAAAAGCTAGTAAGTAATATAATGAATGACAGATCGCCGTCAAAGGGCGCGAACCGAAAATATTTAAAATATTTACTAACAACGCAACGTAAGTATAGGCTTGCCATGGACCCCCAGCTTTCCTTACACGGACCCCTTAGGGGTCCATGGACGACAGGTTAAGAAACCCTGCTTTATATAGACCAATGGCTTCACATATTTTTTGTTGCGGCCAGTGGTAGAATACATATATAAATAAGAAATGGCTATTTTATACAAAATAATTTTAAAATATATCATAACAGAATGTCCCCACTCTCCTTCACTGTATTATTATAGAACTACACTATATCTAAGGTTTAGTTACACGCTTTGTGTTTGTGCTTTCTAAATCCTTAGTGGGTAGGTAATTGCCTTCTTCCCAGCTCGTTACGAATTTAGAAAGTCACAGCAATTTCCTTGAAACAGAAACATTTAATTGATACAGAAAACAACCCTCATACAAACTTAATTCTAACGACGTAAATTGAAAGTTTGTGAACGAAATTTTTACAAGTTAAAAAGAACGCACAGCTTAAGAAAAACTACATCGTTAGCCAAATTGACTGAAAACTGTATCGTGTTAAACAGCTTACGAGTAGGTTGTACGAGTAGATTGAACAAAATATAAAGTAAAACAGCCCACCTTCGCGTGCGTGGGCTCTTTCCAATTTAACATTAATATTCAAAGCTTTTTACCAAAATAAGAGGGGATAGCCAGGCAAATACTGAAACGGTGAATTCAGACCTTCAAACTGAACAACTTTCACTATGGAGACAACGTCAGTAATCGCGAAAACAAATCAGCTGTTTCATACATTTGAGTCAGGTAAGTAGTTACAGCAGTTTTGTATGGAACAGTTGATTTTTTCGCATTTTTGAGTACACTAACAATGACATTCTACACATAAGGAAATTGCATCAGTAGCGCGCTGTGAAGGCAAAAGTATGCTTGATTGTTTTACATTACTGCTTAGTGACGGAGGTCATTTAAGAGAACTGGAATGTCAGCTGCAATGTATGATAGCAGAGCATAACTGAAACATAAAGGTGACATTTGTTTTCGGGTTTTGCATAGAAATATTAATTTACTAATGGGGTTTTGTCATTGTATAATGTGGTGAGCCCAAACTGTCATTGCACACAAATAATGAATGAGTGCTCACACTCTCCTTTACAATGACTTTCATTATGATGTCATAAATGACGTAGGAAAATATATTCGGATGGTGAACGTTTGATGCAGTACAGTATGCCAAGTACTTCCGGCCAGCTGGGAACTGACAGACTTATGTTTACCCTCTCTGCGAAAGAAGGGCCGCTTCAGACCATCAAACTGAACAACTTTCACTATGGAGCCAATATCGAACTCGCGAAAAAAAAAACCGCTGTGTCATAGAAAACTGCAGTACCGTCTCGACTCAAATGTATGGGACGGCATATTTTTTTTATTATTTCTCCACATTGGCTCCATAGTGAAAGTTGTTCAGTTTCATGGTCTGAAGCACCCCATTAAGTTTTACTAGGGTGTTTTGTTACACCCTGTATGTTGCCACGTGTTTCAACATGATGTCATATGACGTAAATTGCACCTTAAAAATTTACCATAAGTTCGAAATATTTTCGTACTTCCGGGAAATTCTGGGTGCATAATTCAACTGATCTTCGCTTAGCATAACTTTTTCGACCGTGTGCCATTCATAATTTAATTGTGATGTCACGTAGGCAATCATTCGGCCGGCTCACGGATTATAGGCTTGTGCCTCAGTAGTGGAAACTATTGGCTATGTGCGATGTGGGTGTTAGGAACTGTCAAGTCGATCGCAGCGCCCGGGGTGGCAGAAATTTGTACTTTTGCCAGACAAGCTGTGAAAATATGCTTGAATCTATGCAAATCCGCATAACCAAAACTGCCAAGACTACAAACTAAAAATTTGGCATGGAAGCTACTATTGGCATCTAGAGATGCTCACTTAAAAAGGCTTGTCGCATTTGAACCCCCCAAAGGTGTTAAAACTGAGGTAAAAGTTTGTATGGGAATTCCCATACAAATTAGATTTGTTCCGTGGCTTCGTCCGCATCCGCTCCCGTCATAGTATCGGAATAAAATATAAGCTAGCTTTTAAGACTAATAATAAGCTTTTAAATATAAAAAGTTTTATCAAAATCGGTCCAGTATTTTTGTCAGAATCCTCGAACAAACACAGACTTTTACAGTACTAATAATAGTGTAAATAATTCACGGCGCTGTCCGAAAAAGTTCTGTCAGTACGCCGCGCAAGTGTGGTGCTAGTGTCGTGCACATAGCCAATAGAAGCTGAATGTGATGATGTTGTGCAGGATCAGTAAACATCCCACTGCGGGAGATCCCCTCGACCGGCGTGGAGGCGTGGTACCGGCTTGAGGCGCGCTCGCAGCGCTCCTCGGTGCAGGGCCGCATCAGGCTCAGGCTGTGGCTGTCGGCGCGCGATGCCGGCCGGCACGACGACGACAACTATCAACAGGTAAGTAATTACATTAACGGTGTAGCCCCGTCATTTTACAGTTTGAGCCGGGACTAATTACTAATTGCATTTTTTGTCGCTATAATATTGAAGAGCCAATTTGAGCTTCAGAATGTACCAAAATTAAAAAAAATTACGTTAGCAACAGTTCCAATTTTAAAATATAGATATTATCTCGTTCTAAAAAACCTGATGATAAATTTTTTTCATACTTCAAACATGGTGTAAATATTTTTGTCTACTTAGAAGGTTTTGAAAAATACATTCGTATTTTGTAATAAACACCTAATTTTTTAAATTTTAATGCCTATTTTATTGATCAAAAATAATGTATACTTAAGTATTGTTAAACCTAATTCAAATCTACTCCAATTTAGTGCCACATTATTATTTCGTGCCCCTGGCCTTTGAGACCACGGGCTGCTGGGGGTCGGACGCTTTGACTTTCGTTAAAGAGCTCGGCCGTCGACTCCAGGAGAGGGGGAACGACGCTCGCTCCGGGTACTTCTTGATGCAAAGGTTGTCCATTGCCATCCAACGCGGAAACGCGACAAGCGTCATGGGCTCCTTTGCACCCGGTATGACCCGAGGAGGGCTCTTTGACTGAGTGTAAATATTATTGTAAATATTTTATTAAGCTAGTTATATATATATTTTTTTATTATTATTTATATTATAGTTATTTAGTTATATTTTAGTTAGTTATGTTAGGTATATAGTTATATTTTAACATTATTAGTAAGAAACAAAATACAAGAATTCAAATGAGTGCATTGGTATTAATATTATTAATTTAGAAGCCTTCTGGGACACACGATTTTGATTTCTATGTCGCGTAGCAAATTGTTTTTTAATATAGATTAGGATAGTATTTTTGTCACTAAATGGTGCCGGTAACAGTTTAAAAGTCCAATTAATAATTACTCCCTACCCCGCCTAACAAAACTCCGTAAAATAACTGGCCTAGTATCTGTGCTCTGTGATGCTCGGTAGCTAGCACGTTTCAGCCAGCTGAAAGCACATGAATTCAGAACGAAATCTTCATGCAAGCGGCCGCTGTCGGTGCACTGACACATAGTGTACGTTATAGAGGTCGTACAAACAGGTGCACAAATGCCCCGGCTGAGTGTATGCATCTGTTTGTACGTCCTCTTACGCTAAGTACACCGAGAGTGGCCACTTGTATCAAATTTTCTTTTATATTTATTCATATGCTGAAAGTACGCTCGCAATACAGCATCACAAAGAATACCTACGAATAACTGATATACTTAACCTAAATTCTGTTAGGGTTGCTTTACACATCAGCGGGTCGGCACTGTCGGTCGGTTCGGCAGTATTTTTTTTTTGTTTATAAATTAATGGACTCTTGCTTATGCGTTAGCACTGCATTTCCGCCAGTGTCAAGTAGTTTATTGGGAGAATCTATCCCAATCCCAGGGATTGTTTTTGGACAAGAACAAGAAGAGATTGAGGAATGCGGAGCCTCGTGGCAGGCAAAAACTCAACGCGCGAAACCACGCGAGACGAGTGCTCGGGTCAGTTCCTGCAACGTGACTCGAATGCTCACGGCAGTATTTGTCGATCAACAAAGCCGACCCGAAGCAATCACTTGTTCGGCTTCATTCTGCTTGTGCTGAATAAATGCTGAAAACTAGCTTTTACTTTTAACTCTAACTTGAAAAACTGTATTTTTTGTATGAGTGTATCGTTGTAATATGGAATGCCTCAAATGGACTGTTTTACAAAAGAACCATAACAAGCTCTCTTTTGACGGTATTCTGTGGGACATAGCAAAATGGAAAAAAGAGACGAGAATAGTAGACCTAGATGATAGCTACCTAATTATTTGTATGAATATTGTTTTCTACTCTTACGAACAAAAGATACGGAGCTTGGATTTCCACACGAAATTATCACTGTCAGTAAAACTATGATAGTAATAATTATGTTGTAAATTCGAGCTTTGCCCATTACAAAATCCTACCCAGTGAACGCAAATACAGACAATTTGCGTTCACTGATCCTACCCAATAAACTGAAATCATTTTCAGGTTGCCGGTTGCTAACTGTTAATAATTATGTGTAAAATTAAATTGATGGTATAGAGCATGTCCAAATAATAAGCTTTCGAATGCGTGTCCACGTAATAAAATTTGTGATTTCAAATTGTCGTAGTAAATCTTTGATAAAATACATTCACATATACAACGTGTTAATGAATTAACGCAAAACTAGAAAGTAGTTTGTTTAGAATCGAGAGCAGACTTGAATTATCATGGTTTCAACATAAGTAATTTTTTTCAAAATATTAAATAATTTGTTTGAAAAATTAAAAGTTTTTTAAACTCGATCACAACCCACCGCACGGGCACACTCACCCTACTTACTACCAAAACAAGATTATTAAAAAAATTAAAACCGCCTTCAAAAAACTAAAAAGTTAAAAAATAATATTGCAGCCGATGACTTTTTCATTCGCATCATAAGAACATTAATTTGTTTTATTGAAGTCGCTGTCAAGCCGGTACGATTCGCGACAGGGCTTGCATTTTTTGGCTTGGCTTGACACCGACTTCTATAAAACAAATTAATGTTCTTATGATGCGAACGAAAAAGTCATCGGCTGCAATATTATTTTTTAACTTTTTAGTTTCTTGAAGGCGGTTTTAATTTTTTTGTTAAAATTTTGTTTATTTCACAATTTTCAGTGGTATATTCATTAGTTCGATTTAATAGTAGTGCTTTAAATTAACAAACGCACTAGTCGGCACTACGATTTTCGAAGGTTCCCCTCGATATCTCTGGGATCCATCATCAGATCCTGGTTTCCTTATCATGGGACCCCACTTGGGATATCTCCTTTCCAACAAAAAAAGAATCATCGAAATCGTTTTATAAACGACGAAGTTATCCGCGAACACACATAAAAAAAAAAATATATATATACGGTCGAATTGAGAAACCTCCTCCTTTTTTGAAGTCGTTTAAAAATGTATCCATGAGTACGTTAGCGCTTTCATTCATTGCTGAAATGATAACAAATCATTTTAGGCTCAAAACTTAAAATGCGAATAACTTTAAATTTTAACTATCAAAGTAATGAAATTATTGCTTCAATCTAATTATTTTGTTATAAATCAGTTGGGGGCGTATGGGGTTTTGCGCTAATTTATTATCACATTGTATATGCATTCATGATTGAATATAAATTAAACCCATAAAGGAATGTATGAATTCATCGAAAATATTTAATATCCCTTTACAAATTATCTTCACGCTTTTACAAATTTCAACGTTGAAAGTAGCGATCCTGTAAGGCTTTCAAAGTTAGCAAAATATGTGAACCATTTTTCATTTTAACAGTGAATTTCATTATCCACAGTGAAGTATTAAAAGGTTCTTACCCGCATTCGCCAACACATAATTCTATGTTAAAAAAACGCTACCTACCTTTATCTTCTTTTCAAGTTGACATTTTTTTAGGGTTATAAGCGTTAAACTTAGTGTGATTATAGAGCAAACTCTACAGAGTAACAACAAATACTAAAAACCGGCCAAGTGTGAGGCGGTCTCGCGCTAAAGGTCCCAGACAAAAAAAGTTTTTTTTCTATGTTAATAATGTTGTGTTCAGTGGTGGTGTAGTACGGAGCCCTCGGTGCGCGAGTAGCCCGAGTCGTACTTGAGACGGACAGACGGACAGACGGACAGACGGACAGACGGACAGACGGACAGACGGACAGACGGACAGACGGACAGACGGACAGACGGACAGACGGACAGACGGACAGACGGACAGACAAACAGACGGACAGACGGACAGACGGACAGACGGACAGACGGACAGACGGACAGACGGACAGACGGACAGACGGACAGACGGACAGACGGACAGACGGACAGACGGTCGGACGGACGGTCGGACGGACGGACGGACGGACAACGTAGACTTAGTAATAGGGTCCCGTTTTCACCCTTTGGGTACGGAACCCTAAAAAGGCACATACATACAGATGAATTGAAAACCTTTTTTTGAAGTCGGTTTAAAAATCATGTACACTGTTCCATTAGAATGCAAAGAACAATTTATTTCAACCTACAAGTTACATCACTCCAGTTTTCCATAACCTAATTTTGCAGTAGAGTGCTTCCAATTATTAATAACGGCAAATTGGACGTTAATTCCGTAAAAACATTGCCGGTTAACCACTATAATATAGTACCTAGTATATCATAAAGAGTAAAGCCCTAACGTAATATTGTTAATATATGCAGAGCTTCTGCTCCATTCTATATTATAAAGCACTTTATTGACTTTTTGCAATGAACCATTAGCCTTAATACTCTCGTACCTAACCTTTGTATGAGGCGTCGCTATATTTACGCTGGATAATAATTATATTGTGGTTTTTGAACTGTGGTTAAAGTCGACTTACGAAACACATAATATATATAGGACGAGTGATGAAGTGAATATTGGTAAAGGCAGACCCAGAAAATGCTAGGTTTAAGCATGTCTGGTCAGTTCCATACATTTTAGATTTAGTATAGTCTTGGCGCAAACAGATGTCGCTACAAGTATCATCTGGCCTGAACGAGAGATAAATCTTAATTAAACTTTATTAGATCACTATTAGGTATTTGAGTTTTGTTCCACGGAAATAAATTACATAAGTAGATTAATTTTCGTAAAAATGTTGATAACAAATGTGTTTAACACGTATTTTAAATGTAATTAAACATTGCCGTAGTACCGTTACTCACCACCGTCGCTGTACTTAAGCGAGTTGGCAACTAAGAAGGTGGCAACTTTCTTAGTATGGGCATTGACCCTCTGTTGTGTATAATTTATTTACTCTATTCTATTTCTATTTCTATTTTTGTTTAATGGCGTTTCCTTGGTGGATTTTGCCAATATCTAGTTTAAAAAGAGCAATTAGTGCTTGACGTTGTACGGTAATGGATATGGCGATCTCAAAGCCCTGTTTTTATACAAAAACACACTCGAAACCGCCATAAAATGGCGAAGCTGCGTGGCAACCTAAATCGCGAGCCGAACGACAGACGTCCACTCGAGAGCCCTCCTGCCAAGCGACTCGTTATTTACTCTATGGTTTAAGTGTCGCTGACATTCACGGCTAGCTTATCTATGCACGGCAGTGTATGACAAGATGTATGAACCTAGTCAGGACTGACCAAAGTGGAGATCCATAGTATCTGCGAAAAACCTTTGGGGAAAAGGCGTTTATGTTTGAACTTGTGAAAACTATATTTAACCAAAATAATGACATCACATCTTTATAAGTCAGTTTGTAGTACCTGTCATAATAGCTTCCTTTTTTTTAAGTCGGTTAAAATATACAGGATAGGTCGCTATCAACAAGCGAGGTTTGCCTAAAGCCCACGCTCCATCGGCCATATTGTTATTTTGGTCCACATTATTCATAATGTAAATAACACTCGCTTGTTTACTTATTTATCAGACTAGAACAATATTAAACAAAAGCAATAATAAGCTATAATAATAATTACCTATTATTATATCGGATCGGAAGAGCATCGGTGGCGCGTTGCGGAGAGATATGGACACCCAATTATGGAGGTCCGGGTTCGAATCCGCACGGAAAACATGCCATGTACCAACAGGAAAACATCGTGAGGAAACCTGCATACACTGAAGAAGAAATTCTGATGTGTATGTGAAGCCTACCAAACCGCATTGGGCACGCGTGGTGGACTAATGCCCATACACCCTCCCTGAGGGTAGGCCTGTGCCCTGCAGTGGGACGTTTATAGGCTGATGATGATGATGATTGTATCGGATATCTTGTTACTGCTACTGTGCAAAATATCATTTACATATCACATTTCAATAGTAGTCCCCCAGTTTACATGGTGTGACTACCGTCGCCATATTACATAATGATGCGCCTCCGGTTCAAAAGAACCTAAAACCAAAATGTCCTACTACCATTATGAACTAATTTCAAAATCACCTTTTCCCAAAATACCTGAAATTCAAAATGACTGATTTTTCTAATGACTGAAAACAAAATGTCTTTTGGATTCTTTACAGTCGTGTTCAAAACAGTTACAAATGGTGCTAGTAGAAAACTGCACAGCGCTGTTTTCAACCTGTCCTTTGTTATACTTATTTGTTACTAGCTGTTGCCCGCGACTCCGTCTGCGTGGACTTTAAAAAAACATCCTATATGTCAATCCAGAACATAATCTATCTGCGTGCCAAATTTCATCCAAATCCGTTCAGCCGTTTATGCGTGATTGAGCCACAAACATACAAACATCGTCACAAACTTTCACATTTATAATATTAGTGAGATAGTCCAACACGCACTCGGCCGAATTTCCAAAGTGCCAACCAAAGCAAACTTTGTGAACAAAAGAAAATATCCCGATAAATAAATTCACAGTCTCTGAATAACGTATTCAGCGAGTGAACTTCTCTTTAAAGGCGTAATCAAGTGAGCGAGCGAGTGAAGCCAAATTGCGATTAGGTGCCGACACAATAAATCTAATTCGTCCCTCTAGGTGCTTCCGGCACAATGACTACAACATTCCCTTTTTAGGGTTCCGTACCCAAAGGGTGAAAACGGGACCCTATTACTAAGCCTACGTTGTCCGTCCGTCCGTCCGTCCGTCTGTCTGTCTGTCTGTCTGTCTGTCTGTCTGTCTGTCTGTCTGTCTGTCTGTCTGTCTGTCTGTCTGTCTGTCTGTCTGTCTGTCTGTCCGTCTGTCCGTCTGTCCGTCCGTCCGTCTGTCCTACCTATTTAGGGCTGTAACTTCTGAACCGTGATAGCTAGATAGTTGAAATTTTCTCAGATTTTGCGTTATTATGGCGGATTTGTTAACAAATAATAAAAATTTCAAAAAGTTTAAAATTAAGGGGGGTTCTCAACAAGAAACTAGTTTTTATCAACGTTTTTTCTTCACGCTCTATCGTGAAAACGGTAATACATACAAGCGTTAAACTTAGTGTGATTATAGAGCAAACTCTACAGAATAATAACAAATACTAAAAACCGGCAAACTGTGAGTCGCTTTTGCGCTAAAGGTCCCGGACAAAAAAAGTTTTTTTCTAAGTTATTAATATTGTGTTCTGTGGTGGTGTGGTACGGAACCCTCTGTGCGCGAGTAGCCCGACTCGCACTTGACCGATTTTATTAACACTTCACATGTTTTCGCATTCCGAATTTAATTATTTTGGGTTTTACGTTATTTTAATCCAACTTTGTTGTAGGTAGGTAGTGAGAGATTTGTTTTTGTCAATATTTGTGTTTTATTTATTATTGTTGTAAATCACTTATTACGAGATTTTTTGTTAAAGATTAAGAGTAGATGGCTTACTACCGCGATAAAAAGTGACCCATTCATTAAGTTATTATTCCAAAATAATAACTATTTAGGTACTGAGGTATGACAGCCCGGTAGCACAGTCGGTAGTGAACCTGCCTGCTGTGCCGAGGGTCGCGGGTTCGAATCCCGTAAGGGACGAATATTTGTATGATGAATATGAATATTTGTACCCGAGTCATGGATGTTTGTATCTATATATGTATTCTATATCGTTGTCTAGTCATCATAATACAAATCCTGGCTAGATTCTGGTACTTTAAATGGGACTGCCTCCGTGGTCTAATGGTTAAGAGCATTGGCTCTCGATACGGAGGTCGTGGGTTCGATTCCCACGGGGGACACCTAGTGATCTATAGATAGAAGCCGGGACCAACGGCTTGACGTGCCATCCGAAGTACGGAATCACTTTTCTTTTCAGACAATCAGGTGATTCAGCCTGCAATGTCTTAAGTAACTGGGGAAAACGCACAAAGTGACATAATATGTCACTTATATACAATTAAGAAGGACCCTATATAGGCATGAAGACTGTATGAAGACGTCTTCATGCCAAACGATTCAATACCTACGTGAAAAAATTGGACTTGTAATAGAATCAGGGCATACAGACAGACATAATGATATAAGGGTTTCCTTGTTTGACTACTGAACCCTACAAATATTAATTGAGGTGTTCTCAGGTTACTATGAAAGTATCGCCTCTGTAACGCTAGTATTAGTCTCCTTGGTTTGGATTAAAATTGGTTTTGATTTACTTTTCTGACAGCATATTAATGCTGACACTTTTTTAAGGGGATGATCAGACCATCAAACTGAACAACTTTCTACAAGGGACCAACATCGAAATCGCGAAAAAAAATCTGCTCTTCCATACAAAACTGCAAATCTACTCGAGCCAAATATATGGGACAGCTGATTTTCTTTTCGCGGTTTCGATTTTGGCCGCATGGAGAAAGTTGTTCAGTTTGATGGTCTAAACATCCCCTTAAAAAGGGTCAGCATATTAAGAAGGAACCTGTATTATGTTAACATATAACCAAAAACAGAAAAGTGGTATGTTTTAAAAACGAAAAAAAAAATGTTTAACGAAATAACCAAAATGATATGTGACTGAAATGAAAGGGGCTTTTTGCTATAAATGAAAAGGGTGTTACAAAAATTTGTTATTTCTAATATGAGGTGTCGTTCGATAGGTTTGTAACATGAAACAAGGAGTCACGTTGCAGGAACTGACCCGAGCACTCGTCTCGCGTGGTTTCGCGCATCGCGTTTTTGCCTGCCACGAGGCTCCGCATTCCTCAATCTCTTCTTGTTCTTGTCCAAAAACAATCCCTGAGATTGGGATAGATTCTCCCATAAACTACTTGACACTGGCGGAAATGCAGTGCTAACGCACAAGCAAGAGTCCATTAATTAAAAAAAAAAACCTCAAACAAAACACTCAAAGAAACTAAAGTCGTTATAATGTGGAAGTGTTGGGAGAGGCCGTCCGAGGAAAACATACCACGATCAAATCAATGATCTTTTCCGAAAAGGACAAGTGCGTAGCACCCTCAATCGACGGAAGTGCATGAAAAGATGTATGAATGTCAATGAGGCTAGAGAAGTGTGTCAGAGTCGTAGCGTGTGGCGATCTGTGGTCTCTGCCTACCCCCTTGGGACAATGGCGTGAGCTTATGTATCTCGTTAGTAATTACTTTTACTTGTATAAAAATCAAATAGAGTTATAAAACGGACATTTAAAAACTGACCAAGATATGTAATTTGTTGAAAAAGCTATTGTGAAATAAACAGTCCTTAACGGAAGAAATAACTGCTATTATTTTCCAATGTCCTCTGTATAAAGGTGCGTCAACACGAGCGACTGTTCGGCGTGCTGCTCGCGCACGAGGCGGAGAACGCGAGCAGTGGCGCCGCGAGCGCAGGGGAGGGGGAGGGCGAGGGCGAGGGCTGCGCCGGCGCCGCGTGGGAGGGCGACCTGTGCGGCGCCGCGCAGACGCTGCTGCACCAGCACGCCGTCCAGGGGGACCTGAGCACGCTGCAGGCGGCCATCGCACGCTTCGCCGCCGCCTGCAGACTGAATAGTGATGCACCTGTCGATCCTAAGTAAGTTCGTGTAAATATTCTTGAATAAAATATACAGGGTATAAGTGACAGCCTAGCAAATACTGAAACGGTGAGCTCAGACCATCAAACTTGAACAACTTTCACTATGGAGCCTAAACGCGAAAAAAATCAGCTGTCCCATACATTTTAGTCGGGTAGTACAGCAGTTTTGTATGGGACAGCTGATTTTTTTTCGCTTTTCCTGAGGTAGGCTCCATACTGAAAGTTGTTCAGTTTGATGGTCTGAAGCACCCCCTTAAGTAATACTAGGGTGTAAATATTGTTACACCCTGTAAATATAACGTGACAATCTTTATATTGAAATGATTAATGATTGATCTACATCAAAGTCGGACCTTCGGCCTCATCATCACTCAACATCAGGTGAGATTGGGGTCAAATGTTTACCTATCGAACATAAAAAAAAAAAAAAAAAAAAAAAGTCTGCATATTTTTATGTGATCTTAACGTCTATGAAGCGTTTAAATTATATTAGATACGAGCTTTTATCCACGACTTCGTCCGCATTTAAACTATTATAAAACTGTAACAGAAGTGTGTCTTGAAGATATTTACAAAAAAAAGTTACGATGTGGTTTTTAGGTGTCCTGGATTCCAAATCACCAATTTTTGGATTTTTTGTCTGTCTGTTTGTTTGTTTGTTTGAACGAGCATCACGCAAAAACTACTTAACCGATTTTGATGAAACTTTTTTTATTTGATAGCTTATAATCTGACTTAAAATATGGTACTTACATCATTTGTACGGACGAAGTCGCGGGTTAACTCTTAAATTACATTACCAGATTTCAAGTCAGATGATAAGCTATCAAACAAAAAAAGTTTCATCAAAATCGGTTTAGTAGTTTTTGCGTGATACTCGGACAAACAAACACCCAAACAAACAAACAGAAAGACAAAATTCCAAAAATTGGTGATTTCGAATCAGGGACAGGTAAAAACCATGTCGTAATTTTTTTTGTAACTATCTTCAATGTACAGACTCATTTCTGTTACAGTTTTATAATAGTTTAGATATTTTATGTCGGAAGGATCTACCAACATTTTGGATAACTCAAATATCTGTCTAGCTTATATTAAAATGAATAGCTACACAATCGACTCCCACAGATACATGTACAAGCTTCTAACGGAGATGGAGCGTGCGTGGTGCGCGAATGAAGCGATAAGCTGTAGCGCCAGCGGCAGCGGGAGCGGGAGCGGCAGCGGGGAGTCAGGAGCGGGCGCGTCGCGCGACGAGGAGCGCTGGCTAGCGGACTGCTTCGCCGAGTTCGTGGAGAGGGCCTTACACCAGCTGCGACTGCACAGGGACCTCTACCCTGTACTGCATCATCTCAGTTTAAATAAGTACGTATTTATTTATTATTTATTTATACAGGCTGTAAAAAAACACCCTAGTAATGCTTAAGGGGGTGCTTCAGACCATCAAACTGAATAACTTTCACTATGGAGCCAACTTCGAAATCGCGAAATAAAAATCGGCTGTTGCATACGAAACTGCAATACCGTCTCGAATAAATGTATGGGACAGCAGATTTTTTTTCTCGATGTTGGCTCCATAGTGAAAGTTGTTCAGTTTGATGGTCTGAAGCAACTCCTAAAGTATTACTAGGGTGTTTTGTTACACCCTGTATATAGGTACATAAATAATAAGCCCTTGTGACCCCTGCCAAGACACGTCCGTTAAATAGATCTTGAAACCATTTATTTTGATTTGCGGTTTTTAGAAACTAGTACAATTCACAATAACATTTCTACTACGTAAACACTACGTGGCTACGAATGGTCTACGGCGTAGGCCACCGTAGCACCTGACGATGAAATTCTTATTTATTTCTCAATAATAAAAGACGAGATAATAAAATAGAACACTTTCTATACTAGGAAAATACAGGGTTACTTCGGAGACAGTGCGCATTTTTCTTCCATGCAATCAGTATCGTTAATAGAACACGTTAAAGGGGAAAATATTTTATTTTTTGTTTTTTTATTTTTTTCAATTTATCAATCCGAAAATTAATGTAGCGTTGCTACACTACATTCGTGAGTCAAAAGGGTAGGTAGGTGCGAGGGTAGCGCGGGGGCGACCGGCGTACACGCCCCGTGGCCTCTCTCGAGGGTGAGTCACTGATCGCAACCCCTCCGCAGAGTGCGCACGCGTCTTGTTTACGCTCGACTCTTAATATTTTTGTATGAGACATGGTAAAATATTAAAATACGGGTCTTTTTATTTTGAATGAACTTCATATGCGTAAAATTTGCGCTCTGTCTCCGAAGTAACCCTGTATATTAAGAGGTTTCCCTGACCGAACGACCTTGACCCTTTCAGCCTCACTTCTACTAAACTACGTCATTTTAGTAGGTATACCTATTTTTGACTGTTTTGTCTTTCATTATGTCACTGTGGTGCCTTCTAATGTAAGGAAATCAAATTCCAAAATCATAGGAATTCAGACCTCTAACAATCTCATTAAATATTGGTCTTAAAAAAATGTACTTCGCAGTAATTTTAGATCCAAAGATTTTTTTTGGTCTATACGACAATCTTTTGTCAACACAATGGCATAGTGTGACAAATGTGACAATGGTGTGTGTCGCAAATAAAAGTGACTTCAGCTTATAAAGTAGATGCACAAAATACAGATTTTTTCTAGGCTTTCCTTTGAACACAGATTTCATATGTATTTTATAGAACAATAAGCCGAGATATTGACGATTATTGATACATTCTTCAATAATTTGTATGTCTTTCAAATAACGAGAAAATACGTTCTAAAAACCAGAAAAATATGGCCCGGCCCAGCGTTTACTTATGGGGAGCCTCTTAATATTACGTAGACCCGTTTAAATGCCACCTCCCTGTAATTTATTAGGATATTAATAATCAGCGCGTAGCAATTAAACAGTTTAACGTAATCACTTTAATTTAGTACTGAACTAAAGTACAACCATTACGTACTTAAGGTTTCTTCGTTATAAATACAAGTTATTATGATTTATTTTCTCGGAAGGCGAAGTTATTTTTATATTCACCGCGCAGTAAACATTTTCTTTCCAATAAATTTTTAATTTGTAATTTTTTATGAATTAAATTGTGTTTTTCTTGGTAGTGCTGCATTTCATTTTCAGCGTCTGCATTTTTTGTTATCCTTTCCTATAAATTTTGTTTAAGATGTTTTGCATAAAAGTTGTAAATAGGCTAGACAAAAAACAAAACGAAAAGATAAACTTTAATTACAATAATATACCCGGTAGTAACATATAAAATCATTGCCTATACCACAGAGTAAATAAATTATACACAACAAAGGGTCAATGCCCATACTAAGAAAGTTGCCACCTTCTTATATGAAAACTCGCGCAAGTACAGCGCTGGTGGTGAGTAACGGTACTACAGCATTGTTAAATTACGTTAAAATAAATGTTAAACACATTTGTTATAATTTTTTTTAAAAGATTTATATATATAATTTATTTCCATGGAACTAAACTCAAATAATAATGATCTAATAACGTTTAATTAAGATTTATCTCTCGTTCAGGCCAGTAGCGATATCTGTTTGCGCCAAGACTATACTATTAAATCTAAAATGTATGGAACTGACCAGACATGCCTATACCTATGTACACTAGGCTATAAAGGACATTTTATTGACAATAAAGATACTTTACAAACCAACAAACTGCATTTCAGCCAATGTCGTACCCGTAGCTTGTTCACAAAGTAAACCATGACGTTGATTGTAGATTGTATAACATGACGGACACAACACAATAACTACAGGGTGAAATTGATATCATTAGCATCCTTTTAAACTAAGAGTCTACCCATCAAAATGAACAACTTTTACTATGGGAGCAAACCGATCGGAGCAACAAAAAAACAGCTGTTGCATACATTTGAGTCGAGTAGACGCTGCAGTTTAGCACAATACAATCTATACAAAAAAAATCAGCTGTTCCATACTTGGAACAGCAGATTTTTTTTTCTCCGATCGGTTTATCGACTGAGTAACCGATTGTATATCGACTTTATATTTACAAACCTATCGCTACCCATGCCCGTAGGATGTTCACAAAGTAAACCATAACGTTGCTTGTAGATTGTATAACATGACAGACACAATACAATAACCATATCGACTTTATATTTACAAACCTCGCTACCCGTGCCCGTGACATGTTCACAAAGTAAACAATGACGTTGTTTGTAAATTTTATAACATGACGGACACAACACAATAACTATATCGACTTTATATTTACAAACCTCGCTACCCGTGCCCGTAGCATGTTCACAAAGTAAACAATGACGTTGTTTGTAGATTGGAGTATCTCCTGCGGTGTTTGGGTCAACTGTCTCAAATGAAGGCGTTTTGGAGGTGCTGCCCGTTCAACAAGGAAATTAGGCAAGTTACAATATTCATGTTTAGAACTTTCATATACCTATTAAATATAAATAGTACATTACTGCAGCGGCCAGCAACAGAGGCCTTGATGGACGAACGTGTAAATGTGGGCCGAGGCACACATACGTAAGTCCATCAATGCCTAGTTGTGACCAAGGCTTGTATAGTACTTTTCTCAAATAATGCGCGGAAATTAAAACAGTAAATTTTCTCAAATAATTCGCTGAAATTAAAACTCTTTTCAAAATCAATGACGAACAACGAACAACAATTTGTTTTTTTTTTTCAATAAACAGCTTTCTATTTGCAAGCCAGTTCGAAATTTAAATAAAACCTTTGATAAGTTGCCTCCTTGGTCGCCATGTTTCGGAGAAAAAGATCGTTCCATTTTTAAATTACACGACAGATATGAGTTTAGTATGTAATTTATTTGGTCGCTAAACACGACAGATATGGATTTTCATACAACATTGCCGGCCGCTGCGCGCATGTATTTGGCCAGTACTGCAATTTCGATTTATCTCGAAGAAGGTTGTCAAAATAATGCTCACATTTCCAAGCATGTTTGAGAAATAATTATTTATCATGTTAGCATAAGCAATAGGGTGACGACTATTTTTATTCCCCGAGATGGAAGTTACACGTTTCACCTTCTTCTTATCGTGTGGGCAGAGCCCAGGTGTCAGAGTCTTTTCAGACCGCCTTACGGCCTCTGACGTGGTTTTTATGTAACGACTACTACCACCAGAGATAGTAGCCGGGACCAACGGCTTAACGTGCCATCCGAAGCACGGAATCATTTTTCTTTTCAGACAATCAGGTGATTCCGCCTGCAATGTCCTAACCAACTGGGGAAAAATGCACAAAGTGACATATCACTAGGTGTCCCCCGTGGGAATCGAACCCACGACCTCCGTGTCGAGAGTCAGTACTCTTAACCCTTAGACCACGGAGGCAGTCACGTTTCACCTGTAGTACCGAAACACTGTCCAGTGTGACGAGTAGTGAGGTCGTCCCCACGTCGTCGCGTCACGTCGTCGTTTGTGCTGTTTAAATTAAGAGTCCTTTTACAGTCGCGTGGCGCACTCATCACAATATTGAAGATTTCTCAATAATGAAAACCTAAAATTATAGAATGCTACTCGAACTTACTACAATAGTTATTTGTTCTGCAAGGCTGCAAAGTTGCTTTTTGGCGCGAGTACTTGTATTGAAACCTGAGCAAGCGAAGGAGTCTAGGATTGAACCACGAGCGAAGCTAGTATATTCAAGTAAAGAATCCTGAGCGTCGCGAGGGTTTCAAAGGTACGAGACGCAGAATAACTTTGCTGCCGAGCGCAACACACAACTTTTCACCTCACTACAGCGAGGAAAATTTCAATGCGCCAACCTCATTTTTAGAATAATCGCACTGGCCAGCACGAAAACTAGTACCTATATTGGAGTAGCTGTTTTAATGTAGGCTTTCTTGTTTGAAAAATCTTAAATAAATTGTGATGAGGATGCCACAGAACGGTAAAAGGACTCTTAAAAAAGATAAAGCAAGCAATAAGCAAGCCTTTAAGCAATAAATGATTATGAATTATTAAATTAAAGATTGAAAAATTACGCATAAAAATACCAGTAGATGGCACTGTGTTCCTTACAGGCGAAATACACAGCATAAAGTATTCCATTTTAAGAGGGCTATTACAAGCTCAGTGGCGCCCTCGTCATAATAAAAAAGATTTCTCAATAAAGAAAGCCTAAATTAAAAAAGTGCTCAACAGATAAACTACAAAAGCCTTCAAGCTATTTTCATAGAATACTTTAATAAGTTTTTTAAAGGTCTAAACATACAAATTTTGAAAAAAGAAATAAAACGGCCGCTTTTATTTTTATTCGAAATTATCTAAAAGTGGAATGTTTAGAACCTATAAAATTATTGTATAACAATGGCTTGAAGGCTTTTGTAGTTTATCTATTAAGCACTTTTTTAATTTAGGCTTTCTTTGTTGAGAAATCTTTTTTTATTGTGACGAGGGCGCCACTGAGCTTGTAATAGCCCTCTTAAGGCTAAGCGTAGGTCTGATCTCAATTCCCAGACAACTATTGGCGTTTGTTCTGTACGGACGCACTTTTAAAGCCACGATAGGCTTGAATACATCAGCGATCTATTAGCAAATCAACGAAGCTATCAAAATCGAGAGTCATAATCATTAGTTGTGATCGAACACGGCCATGAACCATCCTTATTTTTATCGAAGCTTGTTGTGGATTTTTGACTGTAAATTTTGGACAAGGCATGTTGCCAATTTTATTATCAATTTTTTATTTCAATATTTATTATATTACAATAAATAATTTCAACTTTATCATTATAATTTAATTAATGTTTTATCGAATCTATTTTACCTTTTTAGGGTTCCGTACCCAAAGGGTAAAAACGGGACCCTATTACTAAGCCTACGTTGTCCATCCGTCCGTCCGTCCGTCCGTCTGTCCGTCCGCCTGTCTGTCCGACCTATTTAGAGCTGTAACTTTTGAACCGAAAGAGCTAGATAGTTGCAATTTTCACAGAATATGCGTTGTTACGGCGGATTTGCTAACAAATAATAAAAATGTCACAAAGTTAAAAATTAAACGTGGGTTCTCAACAAGAAACTAGTTTTTATCAAGGTTTTTTTCTTCTCGCTCTATGGTAAAAATTAACTTTGTGTGACTATAATAGAGCAAACTCTACAGAATAACAACAAATATTAAAAACCGGCCAAGTGTGAGTCGGTCTTGCGCTAAAGGCACCGGACCAAAAAATGTTTATTCTAATTTAATACGTTGCGTTCTGTGGTGATGTGGTACGGAACCCTCGGTGCGCGAGTAGCTTGACTCGCACTTGACCGGTTTTTATTAAAGGTTATTTTAACTTTTAATTAATTTTCCTTTGACAAAATAGCATTGCTTATTTAAACACAGTTAAAATACAATTATATGTACCTATACCGGCTCCAATTTAGAGGTTTGCGTAAAATGTTTGTGGAAATATCTTACTAAAGATGAGAGGATTGAAGTCGTACTATTATTTTGTTTGAAGTGCCATCAGAATGTTTCGGTTGTCCGTCGGCTTATTGTTTCCCGACATTCGCACGTACCAGCTCGAATTCTCATCAACATGCCCTACATTGTACAAAGGCGAATATGGTCTATACTATTCGTTGTAAAACATGTGGGCACGGTGGTAGCTTTGTGAATATTAATAAAAATTGGTCAAATAAAGTATTGACTGTATATTTCATTAGGCATTCGTTAACTTATTCGTTATTCGTTAGCAAATAACTGCCTCCGTGGTCTAATAGTTAAGAGCATTGGCTCTCAACACGGAGGTCGTGGGTTCGATTCCCACGGGGGACACTTGATATGTCACTTTATGTGTTTTTCCCCAGTTGGTTAGGACATTTCAGGCTGAATCACCTGATTGTCTGAAAAGAAAAATGATTCAGTGCTTCGGATGGCACGTTAAGCCGTTGGTCCCGGCTACTATCTCTGGTGGTAGTAGTCGTTATATAAAAACCATGTCAGAGGCCGTAAGGCGGTCTAAATAAACTCTGACACCAGGGCTCTGCCCACACGATGAGAAGAAGAAGCAAATTAGCTAATACAAATGAGTTTTAGACACTTATTAAAGCTAAAAATCTGCACTTCTTCTTTGACTTTTTTTATTCAAGACAAAGCACAGTCTGAAAGTTATTTTTGGTTTTTATACTCAATAAATGGATGAATTAATTAATGAACTAATGAATGGATGAGTTAGTGACAGGTTCATTGGTATGGTAAGAGCACGTTAGGGGTTGCGGTGCAAATTGTTTAGGGTAATGACGAATACGTTTAAAATAATTAGTTTTTGATCATCATGCGTATAATTATGTAAACCGCGCGGTTTACATAATTATACGCATGAACGAAAAACCTGAAAACTGGCATAGCTTAGAGATGGTGTTGAAAGATAAGTGCAAACAAAGGTTCCAATTTTAATAGTTCTACGATTAAATAGGTAACATTAGAAATAAAAGAATGAATTTGTGTATAAATTGGCAGTTCACATCGCCGGTTTCCTAATTCGTATGAAGTCGAAAAGCGTTTAAGGCTGCCTGTCCATTGACGCGAGCTGGCTGTGCGAGCTGTGTAGCTGTGTAAATATTAACCAATCAGAGATCCGACCGAGACCACCCGACCTCTTGATTGGTTAAAAAAACACAGCTACACAGCTCGCACAGCCAGCTCGCGTCAATGCACAGGCAGCCTAAGGGCGAACAAATAAAACATTATTTCATAAAGTTTTTCAGATATTGATCCTGTACAAATTGTTTTCAAGTTTTACGTCTATTTGTACACCAATAATCTATAGCACGAATGTCACGATATGGTTATTTTACTCAATGAACGTTTTCGTTCTTTCAGTATAACATAATAATATACTTATAGTCTTTAGATATTAAAGAGAATACAGTTCCAGTATGTCTGTCAGGTGTGAGATCGTGAGCGCGCTGCGCAAGGGCACGTCGGAGTGGTACGAGGCCCTGTGCGCCCAGGACACGGAGTCGGAGCGCGGCGAGGACCTGGTCAATCTCATCACCCTGGTCCAAATAGACCTGCAGCAGGGGCTCACCTACTACCACCCGCTGTTTGAGACGTTAGTAGTTGCCATTCGGGCTTTACGTCATCATTATTAACGTTTACTACTTAAGAGGGCTATCGGAGTCCAGTGGCGCCCTCATCCTCGCCCTCGACCCACAGCTTTGTAGGCTCATTTACTACCTACTAAACAATCTGAGCCTTCGATATATTAAACCGAACATTCCGAAAAGGCCGAAGAGATGTTTATAATATGCTATAAATAGAGGCCCATTTATGAAAACAAGTTTTTTGTTACTTCTATTTTCATCTCGTAGAATTCAATAGGATCACGCAGATGTTTTTCGACATCTGTTTTTGTATCGTATTTTGTACGTTATTTGTAACTGTTCAGTTAAAGGACGATAAGGCTTCAGGAGTGCGATTTTTGAATCTCATTCGCTGAGTTCAGTAGTTGAAAATGTCAAAATTACTGTGGAGCTATGCATCTTTCTACTGCTGATTTGACTTTCAAAAATCATACTTCAGGAGTGATATTTTTGAAAGTCAAATCAGCAGTAGAAAGATGCGTATCTCCACAGTAATTTTGACATTTTCAACTGCTAAACTCAGCGAATGAGATTCAAAAATCGCACTCCAGATCCCTGGGGGATGTATTTTGTTTGTATTATCTCTTTTAGCGATAGAAGATGATTTTCGTAAGATAAAGTGACGTTAATGTTCTTCAGGACAAACAACGTGCCGTACTTCCATGTGATCTTCACACAAATAGACAAAATGGTAAGTACACAACAACACGAGAGCTTGTAAGAGCATTTTAATGAAGAGTAAATGATTCGCTTCATCGTACACATGTATAAACACGCAGAAACAACAAAGTTCGGTATACAGGATGTAACAAAACACCCTAGTAATACTTAAGGGGGTGCTTCAGACTATCAATCTGACACCTTTCACTATGGAGCCAACGTCGAAAAAAAAATAAAAAAAATCTGCCGTCCCATACATTTGAGTCTAGATTTGAGTCGAGATTTTTTTTCTCGATTTCGATGTTGGCTCCATACTGAAAGTTGTTCAGTTTGATGGTCTGCAGCGCCCCCTTAAGTATTACTAGGGTGTTTTGTTACACCCTGTGTATGAGATAATGAATACGACGCCTTTTAACACGTGTAAGTACATTAGTATTTACATACTATAGAAATTGCAGCTTTTTTGTTGGAATGAAATAGATTCGGTTTCAGTTAAGTGCACATGTTTTTAAATAAAAACCGACACTATAATTTTTACTGCATAATTATTTTTAACCTACTCTTAATGAAACATACCTACCTTTATAATTTTCAAGAGAAGGGTTGTAACATAATATTTTTAGCGTGTTGTTTTATTACTAAAACTAATAAATAAATAAATAGTGAACTCAAAATTTGGGCTTCTTTTAATTTATTGAGTTGGCTACAATCTCATTACCGGTGCCCGGAGTCGGGAACGATGCTGTTTTTTTCTTTTAATTATTTTTCCTATTCACTAATAAGTTAATTATAACAGTACCATACTGTATTTCAGTACAGTACAGTAACGTTTTAGGTATAATTTTTAGGGTTCCGTACCCAAAGGCTGAAAACGGGACCCTATTACTAAGCCTACGTTGTCCGTCCGTCCGTCCTTCTGTCCTACCTATTTAGGGCTATAACTTTTGAACCGTAATAGCTAGATAGTTGAAATTTTCTCAGATTATGCGTTATAATGATTTGTTAACAAATAATAATAAAAGCGGTCAAGTGCGAGTCGGGCTACTCGCGCACCGAGGGTTCCGTACCACACCACTACAAAACACAACATTATTAACTTAGAAAAAAAAAACTTTTTTTGTCCGGGACCTTTAGCGCGAGACCGACTCACACTTGGCCGGTTTTTAGTATTTGTTGTTATTTTGTAGAGTATGTTCTATAATCACACTAAGTTTGACGCTTGTATGTATTACCGTTTTTACGATAGAGCGTAAAGAAAAAACGTTGATAAAAACTAGTTTCTTGTTGACTATCTAGCTATTACGGTTCAAAAGTTACAGCCCTATTTAGGTAGGACAGACGGACGGACAACGTAGGCTTAGTAATAGGGGCCCGTTTTTACCCTTTGGGTACGGAACCCTAAAAATGACAAATGGTTGAAAATTAAGGGGGGTTCTCAACAAGAAACTAGTTTTTATCAACGTTTTTTCTTCACGCTCTATCGTAAAAACGGTAATACGGCGCGGGGGCTTTACAGGCGTTTCGGGGGTGAAGGCGCGCGCGGCAGGGAGTACAAGTGACGTTTCTCGGAACAAGGAATTACGTGTGTATCGTTACCCGTGCCCACCCCCCTCTTGCCCCGCGGGCGTACCGCGAGTTATATGGTTTACCTATAGTGATACTTTTTTCAACTAGTTCCACGCAGCTCAGTGCGAATTGAAATGTGTCAGGTATCAGAGGACGTGCGGCAATGCGTCGAGCTCTGGGTGGCGGAGGGGTGGTGCGGTGTGGCCGAGGAGGACGTCTACGACGAACAGGGCAACGGAGGTATGTCGCTCGCACCTACGTCTCAACAACCTTAAGGCTGCCTGTCCATTGACGCGAGCTGGCTGTGCGAGCTGTGTAGCTGTGTAAATATTAACCAATCAGGAGCTCGGCCGATCTCGGTCGGATCTATGATTGGTTAATATTTACACAGCTCGCACAGCCAGCTCGCGTCAATAGACAGGCAGCCTTAGAGGGGGTGATACCTATTTTGTCTGTTTTCGAACCGATTTGATAACCAAATTATTACATTTAATATACAGGGTTACTTTTTATTCAGCGCACAAACTTTCACAACGTATTAGGAATCGTCAATAGAACCCGAAAAAAAAATTAAAAAAAATATTTTTTTGCAAATTTTATCTCTAATTTTTGCCATCCCGTAAACTTGAATAAAAATTGCTGTGCTGATCTGTTGATAACAACCGCGACAGGTGGACAGTATGGTCTGTACAAACCAACATTTTTTATTTTTGTTCTAAACCGGGTTAAACAAAAAAAAACACGGGTATTCTTAATTTCGATAACCATCACGCTCGCAAAGTTTGTGCACTGAATAAAAAATAACCCTGTATGTAGTTCACATAACAGTGTAGATACGTTCTTTCTGCAGTGAATCTAACCGTTGAAAACACGATTCTATTAAATCTCGATAGAAAAGCAAAGTAAGTTCGATTTCAGATTTATAACCAGTTTTACAAGAATCACCCTACACCATTTCTTTTGAATATACCATCATCTGAAAGGTAATTAATTAAGGCAGTGATTCTACCCGATGGATTTTACCCCAAACACGACAGACAGCGACTTTGATAAAACAAATTAGTGTTCTTATTAGATGAGAACGAAAAAGTCATCGGCTGCAATATTATTTTTTGCTTTTTAAGTTTTTTGAAAGTGGTTTTAATTTTTTTCGACTTTTGCATGAAAAGACTCACCACTTGACACGTCATTCCATCCTGAAACTTAAATTGGTAAATGTGAACTTCGAACTATAGAAAGTAAGGTAGTTGTAGCAATGTTTCTGACCCCGACAGGGATTACGGTATGTTAATATGAAAGTGAAAAGTTCTGATTTCTATTTTTTTGATAAAAGTTGCATATTGTATCAAAAGTTGATCAGTTATCGATTGTGTATACAAATAGTTGTAAGGTTTATATCAATTTCTTCACACCTCACTTAATAGGCTGATGAAGACATTATAATGCATTGTAGTCTAATTGCGGTGATATTGTATTGTATTGTAATGCAGTGTGCGTGGTGTCGGCGAAAACGTTGCCATTCGAGGTGCTGGCGGCGGTGCGTGAGCTGTGCGCTGCGGCGGCGCCCGCGCCCGCGCCCCACCCACACACCCACCCGCACCCACACAACCACCCAGCGCACGAGCCCCCGCCACAACTACTCGAGGCTTACCTGTAAGTTCAGTTGTTAGAAGACGTTTCGCTAGAGGTGCTGGTGGCGCCCCACCCACATACCCACCCACACCCACACAACTACCCCGCGCTCGAGCCCCCGCCACAACTACTCGAGGCTTACCTGTAAGTTTAGTTGTTAGAAGACGTACCGCTCGAGGTGCTGACGGCGCCTCACCCACACCCACACCCACCCACACCCACACCCACACCCACACCCACACCCACACCCACACCCACACCCACACCCACATCCACACCCACATCCACACCCACACAACCACCTCGAGGCTTACCTGTATGTTCAGTTTCGTTTTTTCAATGTGTGAACGGTTATTGGTTTGCATGTTTTGCCCCACAAGAGGGCACATCTGACTGACTCTGTCAAATTAGGCCAGCTTGACAGCAACTGGTCTACCTTGAGGCAACTGACTCCCAGTTGTTAGAAGACGTTCCGCTCGAGGTGCTGGCAGAGTTACCCTACCCTAAGAATTTTAAGAATCTCATGTATGATTTTTAACCATTTTCAATGAAGGAAAACATCGTGAGGAAACCTACATACAAGGAAAAAATTCTGAGGAATTAACAATTTCTAAAACAATGTATTTTTATAGTCATCATAACAGAAAATTATCAAAAATCCAGTGTGTATGACGAATCATACACACTGATTTTTGATAATTTTCTGTTTTGTACAAGTTGGCTTTTATACAATCGAGTATACCTACCTACTTATTAAATACCTACTGTTTGGTAGGTATCCTAGTGGGTACGAAAGTTTATCAGACTTAATAAGGTTATGAGTTTATTTTTAACATTTGTTAACATGATTATTAAAAGTTTTATAAATGTTCCTTGGAACCTAATATGTAACTTTCGACGGCACGTGTAAAAGTGAATTAATTATACTTAATTAACGTGAACTCAATGGCGCACGCATACACAAAAAGTATTGGCTGGTGCGCGCCGAATCATAATTAAGTTTGTATACCTACCTACTTACACGTAAGAGCTTTTATATACCTATTTAATTAGTTTAAAAAACACTCTTACAAAGAAGCTTAATACTTATATTTATTAGTTCGTACTTTTTCGCAATTAGATTTTTTAAGGAAGAAGAGACTGTAGGTCCAGCAAGCACGAGTTCTCTAGCTAGATACACATCGCATCCTTTTCATTTAGCTAAATCAATTTGTAAAACCTGAGCCCGCGGCATGACGGCGCGATAAAGCGCTATCGCGCCCTAGCTCTCATTCTTTTTGCGCGCACTGAAAAAAAAAATTGTTTACTTCAACCAAAATCTTGTTTATGATAATCATACATCATGAATCCATATGAACCTATCAACATCATGACTTCTCTGACTGAGAGAACTTTGTTAATCGAATTCGGCTTGTTGTTATAGCTACCATCTTTTGTTTTTAGTAAACAATAATAACGTCATTTCAATTATTTTGGTGCTAATTAAGAGAAAATACTTCTTAGTTGGCTCGCATTTTTTCAGTGCGTGAACGAACGATTTAGCAGGCGCGATAAAACTTTTGTCGAGGCGTCATGCCGCGGGCGCTGCACAGATAAAGTACGAGGGGGCGTTTTTAAGTTCGCGGAATGAGGGGTAAGGAGTGGAAATAAAAATCCAAATTCATTTTTCCTTCTCAATATATTCACCTGCTACCCTAATACATTTTTCGGATCTTTCAATTAACTTATGTATACCCTCAAAAAAAAATGATTTGTCTTTGTCTAAAAAATACGCCGAAACTGCTTCCTTCACTTCTTCATCACTTAAAAACTTTTTCCCACGAAGTTCTTTTTTAAGTTTGGAAATAGATAATAATCACTGGGGGCCAGGTCAGGACTATAGGGTGGGTGTGGCAAAATTTCGAAGCCCACCTTTTGCAGGGCAGCCATCGCAACACGGCACTTGTGAACAGGCGCGTTGTCGTGCAGAAGAAGGATACCTTTGGTCAATTTTCCCCTTCTTTTCTCCTTTATGGCTTCCTTCAATTTTTCTAGGATTAAAGCGTAGTAATTTCCGGTTATGGAGACACCTTTATCTTTATAATCAATCAATAGGATTCCTTCTGAGTCCCAAAAGACTGTCGCCATAATTTTCCCAGCCGATTGTGCCACCTTAAATTTCTTGGGTGGTGGTGTGCCTTTTTTGTGCCACTGTATAGAGTCCTGTTTGGACTCAGGTTCATAATGGTGAACCCAAGTTTCATCACCAGTAACAATTCGAGCCAACACTCCATCTTTGTCTTCCATACAGAGGTCCAAAAATGCACGAGAACACTCCACGCGCTGTTGCTTTTGAGGCGGCGTGAGCATTCTAGGCACCCATCTTGCGCTGACTTTAGTCATGCCAAGATGGTCGTGAAGAATTTTAAAAATGGTTTTATCTGATACTCCAACCATTTCTGCGAGCTGTTTCTTCTTTAGGCGGGCATCTTCTAATATAAATTTTTCGACTTTTTGAATAATTTCCGAAGTGGTCGCCTCGATCGGCCTTCCAGGCCGTGGGTCGTCTTCAAGTGACTCTCTGCCTTGTTTAAAAAGGGTATTCCACTTGTAAACCATAGTTTTACTTGGACAAGAGTCCCCGTAAACGGATGACATCTCTTCCAGTATAGTCTGAACTGATTTTCCTTGCTTGGTAAGGAACTTTATAACGGCACGTAACTCGATTTTCTCCATATTTTAAAATTTCTTCCCGATTGACTTGTTTGGATGACGATAACTCAAAGACTAATGATCTAATTACAATAAAACCCGGTATTTATACTAATAATGAGTTGCTTAATTAGCACCTAATTCAGCGACATCACCACTAATTACCTACCTACCCATTCCGCGAACTTAAAAACGCCCCCTCGTATGTGATCAACTGAAATCCTGAGAAATATAGTTACCTCACTTACACTTCAAACAGCAGCGTTCATAGAGCAAAAGCTTTCAGCCAATCCCATTCTCTATGTTCTCTAGTAATATTAGAATTTATTGGTTATATGGACAAAATAGACACTGTCGTAAAACTATCGCATTCGATACGTGAACGATATTAAACCATTTTGCAGTTCCCTGTATATTGGTAGTTAGCAGGTATGTAGGTATAGTACTGAACTAATAAAAAATAATTCCAAATACGAAAAAAAGTCTGCGTTTAACAATAACTTTATGCGTTTAACTGAGTGCCTGTAGTAATGGAGTGGTGCAGGAGGGTATGAAAATGAACTGTCGACTGTCGTTCTATACAAAGAAATTGCGCGAAAGTGACGTCATATTCCACACCCTCCCGCACCGCTACACTACCGCAGGACCAACTCAATTAAAGTGCGATTTACCTTTACCTGTAAATGTCATTAAATTACCACATTATATAGGGTCCTTCTTAATATGCTGACACTTTTTTAAGGGGATGATCAGACCGTCAAACTGATCATTTTTCTCTATGAGACTAACATCGAAATCGCGAAAAAAAATCTGCTCCTCCATACAAAACTGCAAACATACTCGAGCCAAATGTATGGGACAGCTGATTTTTTTTCGCGATTTCGTTGTTGGTCTCATAGAGAAAGTTGTTCAGTTTGATGGTCTGATCATCCCCTTAAAAAAATGTCAGCCTGTATCTACATATAGGTAATATCTCGTACAAAGACCAAATCTATAACGAATACAGCCACTTTATGAATTACATTCACATTGTTAGATGTCTATTTTAATTTGTAAAACATGAATAAATAAATGGAATTGAACAGAAGCTTTCAAATTGCCTATTTATATCCATTTTGAAATTCTATTTATCATGCCTCGAGCATTTCAATCTGGTTGCACGTAATGTAATGCTCGGTAGACTATATAAATATACGGTTTTAAGAAAAATGCTGTTATATTCATCTAGATTTTGTCCCCGACTTCGTTTGCACCGGCTCCCGTCATGGTAGCGAGATAATAAAATATATACCTACCAGTTATTAAGTAATCATAAGGTAACACAAATATACACAAAATTTTAAGTAACACAAAATGTTTCATCAAAATCAGTCTGTACTTTGGCTTGATACTCGAACAAACTAATAAATGAACAGAAGGCCAAAAATTCAAAAATCGGTTGTATTGAGTCAGGGACAACTAAACACAATAATTATCACTACCTTTTTTTGTAATTATCTTCAATGGACATACGGCAACACTTCAATCTATACAAAACCAACATAAGGTGGCCGCGCGACGTTATACGTTACTCGACCTACGCGCGACCAGCTTATGTTGGTTTTGTATAGCTTGATGTGTCGCCGTGCGTACAACAGTCCTGTATATAGAGAATAGGTACTTAGCGCCACAAGATAGTCAGGTACCTAGCTATATCTAACTAAATACATAATTAGAAAACCTTTTTAACATTCAAATCTCGAAATCGCGTCACATTGGAAAATAAAACCTGACGCTAAGCGTAAAAAAATAGGCTCCTATTGTTTCTTGAAGCATTTCCAAATATTTAATGTCATAAAGTGAAACAATAAACTACGCAATGACAATAATTTATTTTATCCAATATGGGAAAGTAAAATGTGGTAAAATATACTCATTATGAAAAAATCTATTTCGCTTGCTACTAGTGTGTTTACAACGTTTTTTTTAACGTGAAAGACCTGTGGCTACCCAGACATTCGATCACACTCTTTACCGTTCTTAGTGATTGACGGTACCTACTTAATAACTAAGCACAAACAAGCACTCAAAATATTAACATAAAATATTCGTATTTTGGCATTCATTTGCGGAACTCTAAAAGCATCCAGGAAGAAAATAGGTATTAAGTAATATAGTACTGTAATTGTATGTCAGGCTAGCAATAGATCTACAAATGCTGGGCCAAGGAAAACTTTCACGACGTGTCGTGGGCAATTAGCTGTCACGTTAAACCGTCAATCAGCTTTGTGAAGCCCACGCCACGCCACGCCACGCCACGCCACACACCGTCGCGAGCCCTTGACGTCGCCCTCCCACTATACAAACATTTGTACACGCCAAACATAGAAGGTTCCGAAAACTTAGTTACCACGTGTAAACTTGAAACTTTGCGGTCATTATGTCAACGTGAAAATTATATTTCAATCCCGACAAAATTCATAGCTTTGTACTTAACCCCTTCAGACCCGGCGTCCATTTCAATGGACATTACTTTTATTATTTTATTATAATATGACTCAGTGTTGTTCTGAAGGTAATGTAAACATGTCGCGGTGCTCTATAGACATAGAGGATCGTTTATATCAGTTCAGTCCTTTTATCTATTAGAATGGACACATGATTAACTAAAAATAAATATAAATACATTTATTTTTTCCAAAAATACTCTAATTAGACCGCAAATATGCAGTAAATTATCAGCAATATTTTTTAAACATAATTTTGTAATTCAGATGCTGTAAGAACCTGTATTCTTATTATAATATCTTGGATGCTGTCACAACATACATTATGTATAATTCCAGTCAAAAAGACTCTTTCCTTCTTTTGAAAAACCCAACTTTAACTCTAATCAAACTATCGGGCCGTGAAAATGATTAAATTTTAAGTCAATTAGTAACCGCAAAACGTTCTAATTTATACGTGCATTACTTCGTTGAGATACTTTGTCCATGCGGTTAAAGTGGATCTCACTGAAACATGTAAAATATTTCTAGTTAATCATGGTCATTTATTTCCTAGTTGTGATTTCACAATTATTTTTTAGAACTCTAGATTTTGTAACTAAGTAGGTATATAACTAACTAGCGGCCCGTCCCGGCTTCGCACGGGTGGACGTCTAATCTTTTCTAGCAATAAATATAGCCTATGTTACTCAGGGTGAATGCAGCTTTCTAATGGTGAAATAATTTTTTAAATCGGCCCAGTACTTTTTGAGCCTATTCATTACAAACATACAAAAATAGGTACAAATCTTTCCTCTTTATAATATTAGTGTAGATTTAACAGATTTTTCTGTCTGTCAGATAAAATTTTAAACTTTATTGGCTTGAAATAATAATTAGTTTTGATATGAAATACCCAGTGTATGTTTCACGTTAGTTTTTTTTACTTTTCTTCACAATACGTAGTAACAAAAACATTTTTATTTTATACACTACTCAGTCCTAGTCCTAGAATATTTTCTTATTATAGCTGATTTTTTTAAATTATGTTTTTCAATTTGTTGTCAGGAGTGCAATTTTTGATTCTCATTCGCTGAGTTCAGCAGTTGGAAATGTCAAAATTACTATGGAGATATGCAATTATGCATCTTTCTACTGCTGATTTGACAATCAAAAATCATACTAGAGGAGTGCAATTTTTGAAAGTCAAACCATCAGTAGAAAGATCTTCACAGTAATTTTGACATTTACAACTGCTGAACTCAGCGAATGAGATTGTAAAATCGCACTCCAGCACTGGTAGCATGCACACCCGCGATAGCCGTGATACGGCTTTATCACGTCTTTTATCTCGTTCTTTCGCGCGCAAAAGAACGAGGTAAGAGACGTGATAAAGCCGTATCACGGCTATCGCAGGTGTGCATGCTACCAGTGCAGGTTGGATAAACGTAGCACAATCAAAATCAAAAGTGAATACATTATTTTCAAAAATTATTTTCGTGTTAGTAATTTTATTATTAGCTTCGGGTGAAGTTTAAAGAATCAAGTTACATCTAAACTTTGTAACAGTAAACATTTGTTCAAGATTAATTTTGTTTTAAAAGCCTATGTCTAAAAATGGCGCTTTTTTTTCTTTTTTTAGCGCGGCCATCAATCAAACTTGAATATTATAGTTCAGAGTATAGTTAAAAACAACACTTGTTATTATAAATATCTCGGAACTCAGTCCGAACTGAGATATAAAGGCTTGAAGTGCACGTAATGGTAATATTTTCAACTTCAAGCCTTTATATCTCCGTCCTGATATACATGTTAATAAGTTTTGTTTGTTACGTTATTCTGAAATAAAATATTCAAATTTGGTTGATGGCGGCGCTACACACAACTTCGAAAAATAAGGCGCTAACCTTCCATACAAAACCCGCATTGTCTTTTCTCAAATGTTCACTTCTGTTGTTGAGTGTGCGTGTAAATGTCGGTAGGTATAGTATAGGTAAGGTTGCTTCGTTCAATAGATGATTATGTAAATGTAATGTAATGTGAGGGTGGTCGCAGGTGGTTCGAGCCGCTGATCGATCGCTGGCTGGTCGTCACCAAGACCATGGCGCTGCAGAGGGTGCGCGCCGCCGTCGAACTCGGTATGTCTGTTTATTCACTCACATTGTTATACAGGGTGTAAAATTAAATGCGTTACATATTAAACAGGCTTTAGACCATCAAACTGACTAAATTGGAAGTCGCGAAAAAAATCAACTATCCCACACATTTGGGTCGAGCAGTGATTGACGTTTTCTATGGAAAAGCAGATTTTTTTCGCGATCTGAACTGAGCACCCCTTAAAGTACGTAACGCATTTAAGTTTATAACCTATATACTTACTTAATATTTATCTAGTTCATTAAAAACTACAATTTAATGTATCTCTAAGAAACTAATAAACGATAAATAAGTTTTACTTAAAAAAAACTATCCAAACTATTATAAAACTGTAACAGAAGTGTGAACATTGAATAAATTTACAAAAAAAATATTACTTTATGGTTTTTCGGTGTCCCTGATTCCAAATCACAAATTTTTGGACTTTTTATCTGTCTGTTTGTTTCTGTGTTTTTTGTTTGAACGAGCATCACGCAAAAACTACTGAACCGATTTTGATGAAACTTTTTTTTGTATGATAGCTTATGATCCGACTTAAAATATGGTATATAATTTATGCGGACGAAGTCGCGGGTAAATGCTTGTAGTTTTTAAAATGCTATTAGTCAACTTATACCGAGGTTATTGCAACTAAAAAATATTAAGTTCTGCTTCGGCAATCCTTTATTCTCAGAGAAATCATACAGATAATTAGTTTAATTAGTTGCAATAACCCCGCCGCGCAATTTACGTTGGTATTATTTTTGTAAATTATTTAGGTATGTTATAATTTTTTGTGAAAAACATTCACGAGGAGTTCCATTTGTCAATCATGCAGATAAATAGGACTGACATTAAAAGCACACGTTATAATTTGAAGCCATCTATGAAACATTAAAAACTTAATTAATGAAACACGGTTAATTAAAATACTTTATTATGTAAGTACAGTCAAGAGCACATCAAGCTTTACACTTGCAGTTCAATTGTAACGCTTATGGCACACTAAATAAGAACGGTATAAAGTACAAAGTGTCAAGCTTGACGTCCTCTGACTGTACCTGTTGAAAAATTCAAGAGAAATGAACCATTTGTACATTTTAAAACATACGTACAAAGTAAAACTGTCGCCCACTTCCAATGTAACAAAACTACATGCCACATTTAGGTTTGTTTCCACTCGTGTGTACACAGTCATAGAGCAATATTTCACAAGCAATATCACCAGGTAAACAAACACTACGCGAGTAGCTACGAACTGCTACGAGCGTAGCATGCGTAGCACACATTTGTTTTTATTTTACTACGGCGAGCGTTAACAGCTACGTCTGACAGAGGATGTGGGTATTTTCCACCGGAGAGGTTTTATTACTTAGGGTCATATCACACAAGCTAGTTTTGAGCGTAAACATTGAAGGAACGATATCGTTGCTCTAAAAGGTCTGGCGGTTTTTTAAGATCAGACCATCAAACTAAACAACTTTATCAATGGGACCAATTAGCGAAGTCACAAAAAAAATCGGCTGCCCTATACAGGGTGTACGGGTGCGTCCACATCTGGCAAACGCGCCGCGAATGCGCAGCTCGCGCGCCACTCGCGAGCCGCTCGCGAGCGGCTCGCGAGGTGCATTTTTTCCTTGTGTGTCGCTACTGCGCAGTTCGCGCGCCGTTCGCGAGCCTAGTAATACTTAAGGGGGTGCTTCAGACCATCAAACTGAACAACTTTCACTATGGAGCCAACATCGATAGAAAATAAAAAAATTCTGCTGCCCCATACATTTTAGTCGAGTCAGTACTGCAGTTTTGTATGGGACAGCAGATTTTTTTTTTCTCGATGTTGGCTTCATAGTGAAAGTTGTTCAGATTGATGGTCTGAAGCACCCCCTTAAGTATTACTAGGGTGTTTTGTTACACCCTGTACATTTGAGGTCGAGTTGGATTGCAGTATGCATTGATTGTATGAAACAGCAATTTTTTTTACGATTTCGACATTGGACCCAGATAGATATTGGACCCATTAGATAATTTTATCCAGTTTGATTGCTTTAGAATAAAGGAGATCATTCCTCTGAGAGTTTGATGGTCTGATCGATCATCTCTTTAAAAAACCGCTGCGACATCGCTGCAATATCACCGCGACATAACTGCCATATCCCGCGACATCGCTGCGTTATCGTCGCGATATTTCTGTCATATCAGTAAAAGTCACGGCGGTTTAGTTGTGATGTCGCGGCGTTAGTTACCACTTCATTGCGACATCGCCTACGCTCAAAAATAGCTTGTGTGATAGGTCTCATACTGTTGTACAAAGTTGGCTAGACTAACTAACCGCCAAGCTTAACTAAGGCACCATGTATCACGCAAACAATAAACCCGACAACCATCTCAAGTTACACCATTTCCGAAACAAATAGTAACAACAAGCTTACCGAGACTCCACTGGCTTCGAACACCATCCAAAATTTTCAAAGGAAATTGTACGTAATTGCAAATGAAAAGAAGTGATTTTCGAACGAAGTGGCGTAATTATCGGAAGGGCAAAGGGCGGAGGTTCACACCCCGTAGGGCGCCCGTTCAGATAAGCATCGAAATCTTAACGGAGGCGCCACACGAAAGCTTTTACTACTCTTAGATAATTGGTCGCCGTGATGTTAATGTACCTACTGACTGTTAAATCCATAGCCATTTACAAGATCTCTAATTACTTGCTCTGTATTTAATTTGACGGCTGAAACGTTAAGTATTAGAGACTCCTATTCAACTGAAAATTCTAAACTTCATATAACATAAGACTCTCTTATAAGTAATTCAGCTCTGGTAATTTTAGCTCAAATAAACTTAGTTGGCATTTTAATTAGATTTTTAATAAATTAGTAGGTATTTTAAGTTGTATGTAGTGTGATGGTTGCAGCGTAGTATGGGAGAGCGGGGTTGATAGTTCCGATTTTCAAACAATCAAAAAAAATTGTATGAAAAATAAGTCCTATGTATATGAGTCTTACATGAGTGCAAGCGGCATTTATCGCTGAATATTACTACTATATCGATAATCTATTGCACGCTTTAATACTTTTTAGCACAGGATCGCCGAGAACTCTCGGCGAGAACTTTCAATGTAAATTACTATGGCTTATGATGCCACGAGAACAATGAAGGGCATCCACACTCACGTTCTCAGCCTGTCTCGCCCGTTCTCGGCGGGAATGAAGAGCCGGCATTATATTACACAAACACGTACCAGGCTAAATACAGTACAGAGGAAGAAACAAAACTAAAAATACCAACAAAATGCATGCAATTTGTGTAAAGTAAACCTTACCTATAAATTTTGTAATAGAAGCATATTAGACTGGGTCTGAATTCCAGCACGTTTCAGTGATATTTCGCTGCGCATTCTCGTATGTGTTCCCGTTTCGTGACTGAAATATTGTTTTCAGACCGTCCGGTGGAGGGCGAGCACCTCGTTAAACACAGCACCTCCTCCGTGGACACCGCAGCTTGGTATGGAATTGCACTATTGTTTTAAATGTACTCATAGGTGCCTGCCTAAGATCAAAGACCTCTTTATTCTAAAGCATAGATTCCGCATCAATTTTACTTATGTAGTTAGTCTCGTTTGTCTTATGACGTAGGTACCTTTAATAATTAAAGGAAATGGAACTATAGATATTTGTTTATGCCCACTTTTTTGACACTTTTGTGTTTTACAACAGCTAGACCAACTATGACCACTTTACACAACTTTACACACACTAGCACGTCAAAAAGTGTGGACAGTTTTGCAATAATGTAGCTCTCTCTATATTTTAGAATAAGGAGATCCTTCCTGTTAGGTGCCTGCACAGAACATTATTATTTTAGTTTCATCTTTTCAGTGAAAAAAAAACATTTGAAAATAACTAATAAACTCACATTTTCAGTAAATTTGCAGCTTGAATACTATTTTCAATAACTTCCTATTAGCTGCCTGCACAGAACAATAATTTAGTTCCATATTTTCAGCAAAAAAAAATTTTTTTGGAAATAACTACAGGGTGTACAAGTCACCCTAGTAATACTTAAGGGGGTGCTTCAGACCATCAAACTGAACAACTTTCACAATGGAGCCAACGTCGAGATAAAATTAAAAAAAATTGTTGTCCCATACATTTGAGTCGAGACGGTATTGCAGCTTTGTATGAAATAGCGGATTTTTTTTTCGCGATTTCGATCTTAGTTCCATAGTGAAAGTTGTTCAGTTTGATGTTCTGAAGCAGTTAGTATTACTAGGGTGTTTTGTTACACTCTGTATAAACTACATTTTCAGTAAATTTGCAGCTTGAATACTATTTTTAATAACTGGATACAATATAAAAGTATGATGAGTAATATGACGTCATATTACAGATTTTAGTCGAATAATTTTCATACAAAGCGCATGTTTTTGACGATCTATAAAGAGTTGCTGATTTGACTATTGTCACATTACTTTATTGCACCTTAAAAAAAAGGTCAGTCTTAACACTAAACAGTCTTCTTTAATAAATTACTGTACGTATCACAATTTCGGTCTTACCAATTAGGGGGAGTGCGGGATGGTTGAACCACCTTTTGCTTAAACGCGCACCACTTTTTATTGCATAGATGCAGTGATGTCACTTTAGTGGCATTAGATAGCACAGCTATTTGGCTACAAATAATATGTACTAAGATGTTTGTGAGTATAATATTTATTGGGCTAGACAGCTTTTTACAAAAAATGAGATTTGGCTCAACCATCCCCAATGGGTGGGATGGTTGAACAGGGGGGTAGGGATGGTTGAACATACCCTTATATTTAAAGAAATACAACAAGATAGCGTTCAAAATTCATTGCAATTATAATAAAATATCATATTAAATGTATGGGAACAATCTAAAATTGTTAGGATTGAAAATGGAACAAAAAATAACGGCATGTCAACATTGCACACTTTGACTACGGTTTTCTTGACTGGTATGAAGAAAATTACTACATAAGAAAACATTTTAATGTCTAATTTAGTATTATAAACACTATTATTTAATCAAATGAACCCACTAAGAAAACGTTAATAAGAGAAAAATTTTTTTAAACCAAAACATGGCAAAAAAACAAAAAGCTGGTATATGGCCCTTAGAAGCTTCGGAAGTCCGAATCTACAAATTTCTGCTTTTTGACTTCGTTTTTTGGGGCTTCAAGCCTATATTCTACTTAGTTTTGGATTGGAACGGCATTTGAATCTCCAACATAAATAAAATCGAGGAAAAATATTACTATTGACTATGGTAAACCATCCCTCTGTGGGGTGGCTCAACCATCCCTTATCGACCCGTTCCTACTTTTGTTTAGATTTCCGAAAAACTCTTAATCACAGGTCAAATAGGCTTTGCATTCAACAAACTACACTAGTTTGACAATATAACCATACATCAATATACTACATACTTTTTAATATAACGCAAGAATAAACAAATAAACCAAACACATTTTTTTCACTTTTTACTATGAAAAACACATAAACTCAGCTCGAAGTCAAACTACTCTGCTGGCAACCTAGATGGCACTTGTGGTGGTAGATGTGGTTCGCGGGCATGCAATGACCTGTCAACCGAATCGATAGCACGAAATTTTCAATCGAAATATTGAGGTGGCTCATCTATCCCACCTGTTCAAGCATCCCGGTTTTCCCCTACTTTTCATTTAATTATTATCACATTTAGATACGTTACTTACCTAAGCACGAGTGACCATGCGTGTGTATACGTTCGTCAGTGATCCATCTCCTGTAATCAGCCTACTGTGTGATTGATTATCAGTTTTGTAGGAAACTTTGCGTAAATGTTATTCGTAGAATACTTTAACAAGTAATGTTATATCGCCCCATTGCACTTCCCTACTCTCGCAGTCATTTCTGCAGTCCATTTGGATTGGATATTTGAAAATGTTTATTTTAAGGTAGCTTTTCGAACCGAGCGTCTATAGCGTTAGTGGCGCCGCGACTGTGACGCCGCGCCGCGATAGAGCTACAAATAGATGTTCTATGCAAATGTATGAACGTCAAGCCCAGCGACACTAACGCGGCGTCAGTGACGTCACTAACGACGCGTTAGTGTCGCTGAGCTCGAATGACGTTCGTTCTCTAGTATTTCATACATTTGAATAGAACATCTATCTGTCGCTCTGTCGCGGCGCCATTGACGCTATAGACGTTCGGTTCGAGAGGCTACCATGAATATAAATATTTGAAGGTACACGAAGTATATTTTTACGTTCATTTTATTTCAGTTTTAGTGTATTATTCTCATAAGTAGGTATCTAACTCTAATTTCATTTTTCTAGGTATTTTTTTCTGAAGAAATCTTTTTCCACATGACTGTAGTTTTGTCTTGAAGTTAGCTTCCACTTTTATCTGTATCGTCCTATCAAGTCTTCTCATCAGACTAAAACAAATTAACATAGAATACGGTAGTTACTTTAGTCTTCAGCTATGCAGGGTGTAACAAAACACCCTAGTAATACTTAAGGGGGTGCCTCAGACCATCAAACTGAACAACACTATGGAACCAAAATCTACAAAAAATTAAAAATAAATCAGCTGTCACATACAAAACTGCAGTTGTTCAGTTTGATGGTCTGAAGCACCCCCTTAAGTATTACTAGGGTGTTTTGTTACACAACCTGTAGATACTCTTTCTTATACTGTGGTACCTTTCTTGAAAATAGCTTCAAGCAGACTCCCGCGTGAATGAATTAAACCATTGTTGCCAGTCTGTACCACATGCGGCTAGTATGGCGTGCGATCGGGGGTGTGGAGGAGGGGACGGTGGGGGGCGGGCTCAGGCTGCTGGAGGCTGCGTGCGCGACGGCCCTGCACTACGCGGACCTCGTGCACGGCGCGCTTGCCGACCAGGGATACTACGAGAACCACGGTACAGTAGCTTCAGTGGCGTAGCGTGGGTGTCTGTCGCCCGGGGCACTGACGTGTTTTGCCGCCCCTCCTTGTCTTTATAAAGGGGCCCATTCATAGTCTTGCAGTCCTACACCAATATCGGATCGTGAGTGGTGTTGCAGTCTTGCATGGCGTCCGACGAGCAAAATGTATGAGTAGGTAGTACTGTACAGTCCTAGTCACTAGCAAAAGTCCAAATATTTCTGAGCAGTGCTAATTTTCATAAAATTGTTTACAGTAAATGTTACCAATTATATCTAAACGTGTATTTTGTCATAAATATCTGAACAGTTTGCATTCAATAATTTTAATGAAATAAAATAAAATATTTTATTTCATATTTAATAAAATAAAATTAGAATGTAAAACAACAGAGTAAGGTTTTGTTTCCGAAACTGTTCAGATGTTTATGACCACCCTGACTGCGTAGATATATTTGATGTTCTAGGCGTTCCTATATTTTTGATTGGTTATGAGTAAAGAAATTATTGAAAATTAGAACTGCTTAGAAATATTTGACCACCTTATTTGCTACGATATATCTGCTGGTGACTGTACTTGCAGGACAGTGTGTGGTGGGCTCGCAACCCTGCATGATTTTTTTAGAACCTTAGCCCTTTACAACACCTACAAAAAAAATTACTAGTCATTCTTTAGCACAACTACTCAGGTTGTGGTCAGACATCTTTTGGTTTATTCATGCAAAACTAGAAAGTAAGAGGCCAGCGAAGCGAGCTCGACTTTTTTCCTTAATACGAATCGATTGGAGCCAGACTGTCAGAGGTTTTTACGTACCAAACATGTGCATGTGTAACGTAAGATCGGTAACGATAACGATGTGTTCGATCGAGCGAATTTGGCACCCTTAGTAAAGTGCCGCACGGGGCATTTACTACTACTTGCCGCAATCTACATTCGGTCAATTGACTTCGGTCAATCAAATTGCCTCTTTAAGCAAACCTGAAATCACAAAAAATAACATCTGCTCCATACTAAACTGCAATGCCTACTCGACTCAAAATATGAGACACCAGATTTTTTTTACGAATTCAGGTTAGAAAATGGTTTCGAGTACCGTCGGGAAATGTTAGCCCCTGTCTACCCGAATCAAGATAGACCAGCAGAATTAATTTCCTGGTCGAACATGATGCCAGAGTACCGATAAATTGACTATTGGAGCGATTACTGGAGTAACAAGCGTCTCGCAATATCGTAGCGAAATAAACCATTCTTGAACTCTACCTATATAATTATTGTTAATATTATTAAATTCAGTCAGGTTTTAAAATGCGACTATTGCTATTATTTAAGACTTATTTTATAGGGTATGCACTACGGTATGCAAGTTATTCGGATATGATTATACTACTATTAATTGAATTATCAGTATCAATCAACTGCCTCCGTGGTCTAATGGTTAAGAGCATTGGGCTCTCGACACGAAGGTCGTGGGTTCGATTCCCACGGGGGACACTTAGTGATATGTCACTTTGTGCGTTTTTCCCCAGTTGGTTAGGACATTGCAGGCTGAATCACCTGATTGTCTGAAAAGAAAAATGATTCCGTGCTTCGGATGGCACGTTAAGCCGTTGGTCCCGGCTACTATCTCTGGTGGTAGTAGTCGTTACATAAAAACCACGTCAGAGGCCGTAAGGCGGTCAGAAAAAACTCTGACACCAGGGCTCTGCCCACACGATAAGAAGAAGAGTATCAATTAAATTATACTTATTAATATATACGTAGAATATTAAACTTTTTGAACTCATTTTAAGTCTTGTGTTATTAAAAGAGTACAATTAATGATGTTGAGAAGACGTGAACAGATCTCTGTTCTTTTGGTTTCCGTTGAAAACATTGATAGTTTCCTGGTAACAAGACTGTACTGTACTGTTGCCTACAGGACAAAACAAAACGACAGAAGAGATATGTACGATAGTGAACAACCTGGAGTACGTGCGCCGCTCGCTGGCGGAGTACGACGACGAACACACGTAAGTGGCCCCTAATCCCTGAACCATGGCAATTACCCGCCTCCGAGCTCCGCCTTGAAGCGGTACCGGTACCGGGTAGGTATACATACTCGCTTGTTTTGTGGCTTAGAGTAAAAGGAGAGGTAAGTTTCGTTTGCGAGGGAATCTTTCTGTTAGGGGTTTGAGCTTTTAACACATTCGCGGACAGTGAACGAGACACAATAGAACTTTTATTGTTATGAATGCTATAGCAGGTCACTGTCCGCGAATGTGTTAAGTGATTGCGCTACAAATAATATTTAGGTTTTCGGTGTTTATATAATTTGCGATGTACAGGGTGTTAGGGTTAACAGTTGCACTGTGTTAAGGGGTGATTGTACCGAAGATACTGAACAACTTTCCCAAAGAAACCTATAGATAATTTAAAAAAAATAAAACCTTCCATATTCAGTTCAATCAACTGATCGAACGTATGAAAAGTTTTTTTTTTGCTTAAATTAAATTAAATTAAATTAAATACTCATTTATTTCGGACCAAAAAAGACAATCCATAATTTTGTTAGTAGGATGATTAGTACCTTTTTTTTTTTTTTTATTAACTATGGGTTTGCTCTTGACCTCAATCCAGTCCTCAGGTCGAAGATGGGGTCGTAGATGTAGCGAGCTTACCCATTATACCCATAGATTAGTACCTTAATTGCTTATATGTTTCTTAGGGATAGTTGTTCAGTATCATGGGTACAATCACCCCTTAAATTAATGCAACTGTTTACCCTATCACCCTATCTAAACTATTATAAAACTGTAACTAGAAATGTGTCTGTACATTGAAGATATTTACAAAAAAAAAAATACGACATGGTTTTTACCTGTCCCTGATTCCAAATCACCAATTTTTGGATTTTTTGTCTGTCTGTTTGTTTGTTTGTATGTTTGTTTGTTTGTTTGTTTGTTTGTTTGTTTGTTCGAGTATCACGCAAAAACTACTGAACCGATTTTGATGAAACTTTTTTTGTTTGATAGCTTATGATCTGGCTTAAAATCTGGTATATAATTTATGCGGACGAAGTCGCGGGTAAAAGCTCGTAAACAATAATGCTTTCGCTTTCAGTTTACAGAATAAGTATTCATACAAATTTTAATAAAATATTGTATTTCTTTATAATATTTGGTGTACAGTCAGCAGCAATAAGTTGTATGCACTTTAGTACTGTAGTAGACTGTAGGTACCTTTATCGGTTGTGATATTTTTATTTGTTGTTTAATAAAGGTGTATTATTTCGTTTGGTTTTTATAATTATTATTTATTTATGAGAGGAGGCGTTTGCCCTGCAGTGGGATCCCACAGTTTATTACTTACTTAGGTACTTATTATTAAAATAAAATAAAAATAACGCTCACAGGCACATACATTGTAATGATCCCAACTGAACCTCCGACTTTATATTATGGAAACCATACAACAACGGCACAAACAACATCTATGACCGAACCGGGATTCGAACCCAGGACCCTGGTGAGTTATTATTGTATTTATTGTATAGATACTTGCATGGGTTTTTAGATAATTTTATTATAAAAGTTTAGTCATAGTAAAACATTGTATGAGTGCTTGTGACCCAGCAATTATTCACAAATATCGATGGTACAAAATAGTACTAGTTGGAAAGCGACATCATAAACTATTTATAGCTGTGATCAAGGTGTTCTGGGAGCCGATCAATTTCTCGGTAGTGTGCACCCTCGAACAAGCCTACACTGCATGGACGCGTAGCCTAGTTGGCCAGTGGGCAGGCGACCATTCAAAGAAGATTGGCAGATTTGGACCCAGCCATTTTTTACGAAAACTAAAAGCCATTCAGGACGGCGGTCATAATTATTATAAACAGAAAAAATTAAGGCATTTTTTAAAAAACTTCCACATCTCCAAAAGTCCGGATTCAAAAGTAGAAATCACTAGTAAAATAGACAAATCGTCCAAAAAGCAGCAGCAAAACGCAACCACGACAGCTATTTTCATTCTAATATAATTATTGATAATTCACTGAGGTATTTTTGGTCGTTACCGATCGTATTTGGCTTGGTTGAACTGATAGTGTGTGTGATTTCGTTTTCTTCCATTATCACAATATGGTACGGTTACCGTGAATTTTCATTAAAATAAACATAATGAATGCGTAGAAGATTGAGTGGACTATCTAATAAGAAAGATTATGAGTTTCACACACTTGATACAAAAGGTATCATAAGGAGAAATACCTTTCCCCCAACTTGTACAGATTCCAAGCAATTTACATTTTTGTTAGTTTTGTTTCACTCTACACGTATTACTAAGTTTCATTCATGTATGGGAACTTTGTCTGGGTCTCAAATTATATGGTCTTCCGCCAAACTTCATTTAAATTAATACCGGTTTAATAAATAAAGGAACTCTTGTCGTTGTCAGTAATGCTGGGATTATTATTGTGAGTAGGGATCAATACTGCGTCCACATTCATTTCTATTGTGTAATGCTGTTTATTATTATATGCCGACTGGAAAAATGTGTAAAGATTTTCCCCACGATTTCGCCCGCGTTGACTTTGTTTCGTTGTACAGAACATAATTGAGGGGCACGGCCGTGCCCCCCGCAATTACGCAAATACGCAGCTTTATCAAGCCTACAATTGACTGGTTATTGAATCAACGTTTTCGAACTGGCAATTCTCCATCGTCAATGGGTAGCGGTTCTGGCGACAGATTGGTGCAATGGTGTCATGGAGCACCTGGTTTTGTACCCTTGTGTACCCTTCAACGGCCAAGTCACACAACAACTATTATAACTATTATAATTATTAACTATTATTATAAAGAAAGCGCAGTAAGGAACCTTAGACTTGGCACGACTTTGTCTAGATTTCATTACTGTTTAGAGATATAAACAAGCAGCCCCATCGAGACTTGGCTAGTTTTTTACAGAATGTTATTGGTGGGATAGAAAAATTTCATGGTGATCTGTTGAACGGCCGAGGCGTGAAAGTGGGACAAATAAAACCATCTTTTTGCATTTATCATAATATTCATAATTATTAGAATACAATGGCACAACTGCGTAGGAAGGTAAGTAGTTCAATAACAACTCATATCACGTAATAAATTAAAAGCCCCAAAACGTTAGTTTTTTTTTAGATAGGTAATCGGTTGATCAAATTGATATTTTTTTTAAACTGTTTGATATCTTAAACACTAAAGTGAAATTAATTTTCGAATATCTTTAAAAATAAGTAACTGTCATTATAAGTGTTCAAAATTTACGATTAGAGCGAGAGTGAGAAGTACTTTTCATATAAATACTTAGTTATGACGTCACGTATTGTCATTATAAGTGTTCAAAAGAAGTTAAGCGGACGGCCATGTAATTTGAGACCCAGACTTAGAGGTCCTAGGTCATACATGAATGAAACTTAGTTATACCTGTAGAGTGAAACAAAACTAACAAAAAAGTAAATTGGTTGTAACCTGTAGAAGTTGGGGTAAAGGTAGTTCTCCTTATTATACCTTTTGTATCAAGTGTGTGAAACTCATAAATCTCATAATCTTTCTTATTAGATAGTCCACCCAATCTTGTTCGCATTCATTGTGTTTATTTTAATGAAAATTCACGATAACCGTATAATATTATGATAATGGAAGAAAACGAAATCGCACACACTATCAGTTCAACCAAGCCAAACGACCAAAAAATTACTCAGTGATAATATTAGATGAAAATAGCTGTTGTGGTTGCGTTTTGCTACTGCTTTTTGGATGATATGTCATATATTTTACTATATTTTACTATTCTACCTACTTTTGAATCCGGATTTCTGGAGATGAGGAAGTTTTTTTTAAAAATGCCTTAATTTTTTCTGTTTATAATAATTATGACCACCGCCCTGAATGGCTTTTAGTTTTCGTAAAAATTGGCTGGGTCCGAATCTGCCAATCATCTTTACGATTAGAGCGAGAGTGAGAAGTAATTTTTTTTATATAATTATACTTAGTTATGACGTCACGTTAGTTATATTACATGTTTAGTACATAAATATAAGGTACGAGCTTTTACCCGCGACGTCGTCCGCATAAATTATATACCAGATTTTAAGTCAGATGATAAGCTATCAAACAAAAAAAGTTTCATCAAAATCGGTTCATTAGTTTTTGCGTGATACTAGAACAAACAAACACCCAAACAAACAAACAAACAAACAAACAAACAAACGAACAAACAAACAAACAAACAAACAGACAGACAACAAATCCAAAAATTTGTGATTTGGAATCAGGGACATCTAAAAATCATATCGTAATCTTTTTTTTGTAAATATCTTCCATGTACAGACACACTTCTGTTACAGTTTTATAATAGTTTAGATAAACATTTAAACGCGAATAAAAAATATAAATCAGAGGGTTTCATCCAAACCATTACGACCCGTCATACAAACATCTGCTTTGCATGATAGAGATGGAAAATGATAAAAACTTAAACGGTTTATAACTTTTTTGTTTTCTGTTCGATTGGAATTTCGTTTGAACATTTTGTTTTCAAATTAAGGCTTGGTATTAGTAGAGCAAGCCTCTCTTTCTAACAAGCAAACTTTTGCAATTAGCTATTCCGCTTCAATTGAAAGCAAGAATGCAAAAAAACTTATTTTTCATCAATATCTTTTCTCTTGGGTGTTTGGGGAAAAATCCATCGGGTAGAAGACCTGCTATAATTATTTACCTTTCAAATGATGGTATATTCAGAAGAAATGGTGTAGGGTGATTCCTGTAAAACTGATTATAAATCTGAAATCGAACTTACTTTGCTCCTCTTTTCTATCGAGAAAATTTAATAGAATCGTGTTTTCAACGGTTAGATGCCCTGCAGAAAGAACGTATCTACACTGTTATGTGAACTATATATATTAAATGTAATAATTTAGTTATCAAAAATCGGTTCGAAAACAGACAAAATAATAGGTATGACCCCCTCGTTATAACATATGATATAACATATCCAGGATCAGTCATCATCCCTATTCAGTTTCTTTATTCTATTTGTGTTTCTCAACGGAAAACATATTTTTAGTGCAGGAAGGTATGCCCCAATAAACTTTATCTTAGTGGAGAGAGACCAACTTAATAACGAAGTTACGAAGCGGTTGCTGTGCTGTACGTACAGAGTAACATTATTTGACAAACTATCACAATTTTATTTTAAATAAACTATGACAGTGGTAAAAGCACAGTTGGAAAAAGAACAGTAAAAATTTTTGATCGTGTGTTATGTTTTGAATAACCGTAGGTACACAATTTATGCAAGAAATAGATATCTAGTGAAAAAATAGACAGTACCAAGACTGTACGAAAAAGCTTTGTGGATGAAAGCAAGCCACAATCGAATTCATATGGAACACTGGAACTCGTATGGAACATAGGTAATCAATACACAAACACTAGACAAACACCCCCTTTAACTGCTTATAGAATAACGTTTTAAGGTTTCTAGTTTTGATTAACTACGAGCTTCTGCTCGTGCCGTGTAATGGCTAAATCAAAAGTAGTTCTCTGAAATTAGGTCACTAAAACCTAATTTCCTGAAATTAACCTATTACCAACTATTGATAACGCTGTGTCAAAAGGAATTAATTAACTGAACCTTAAATGATTTATCTATTCACCGTTTTAAGAGGGCTATCACAGTCCAGTGGTGCCCTCATCACATTAAAAAAGATTTCTCAATAAAGAAAGCCTAAATTAAAAAAGTGATCAACATCAAAACTACAAAAGCCTTCAAGCCATTGTTATACAATACTTTTATAGGTTCTAAACATTCCACTTTCAGACAATTTCGAATAAAAACTTTGCTTGTTTAGACCTTTAAAAAACCTATAAAAGTATTCTATGAAAATTGCTTGAAGGCTTTTGTAGTTTTGATGTTGATCACTTTTTTAATTTAGGCTTTCTTTATTGAGAAACCTTTTTTAATGTGATGAGGGCGCCACTGGACTGCGATAGCCCTCTTAAGGCGAACTGAAAAACTTTATTTAAAGGTAATTTCATAAAAGCGTTGGTCTGGCTAGCATAAACTTAATTTTACGAAAGTATTATTAAGTTTATGTTGGCTAGATACATTTTGTCCTTAGGGCTTAGTCCCTTGGTGCCGTTTCATCATATTTAGACTTCGTATTTTCTTATAGATTAAGAGGGGACCGTTGGCAACCCTACCTCATCGAGTAACAAGATGCGACCTACCTAGGGTGTAGCACATGAGAAAGGTACGTCTTAAAGTACAGGGTTGCCTGGGCGTAACCTGGAGCGTTTTGTACAGTGAGCAAAAAAGTGGGTATTTTTTTTGGTGTCAATTACCTCATCGGGTAACAAGTTGGTATATAGTACATTCGATAGAGCTCATCAAGAAGTGCCAAAATATATAGGGTTGCCTCGCGTAGTCCTGGGACTTTCTCGAGTCGGCCTGATTTTAGAGTGGCAAAAAATTCAAAAAATTACCGCATCTAGTAACAAAATGACACTTATGCCATTTGATAGCTCTAGTCATCCTATTAATTATTAATAAAGGTTGCCGGCCCTATACCTGGAACTTTTCTTAGTCGGCCGAGTTTTATGTTCGAATGTAAATACTGATTGATGCTACAACGTCGTGGAAATGAGTCCAATGGATGGTTTAGAGATTGGTGGCATGTAGTGATCGATTGTAGGTATTAATTTGGAGGGACACAACCTTGAAAATTTTGTACAGTTAGCAAAAAAAGAATTTAACTTTGCGTTTTCTGAGAGTTCTATTACCTCAACCGCAGTTGAACCTATAAAGACTTATGTTCCTTATCAGTAAGAGAATCGAATGGGATGAAAAAAAAAGTTTTGTCAAAATTGCGGGTTATGTCGATGACTGTACATTTTTTTCAAAATCGGTGAATGTAGAAGTAAAACACTCCAAAAGTTAGGGTTAGTCTTCAAAGAACGGTTTCTTGTAGCTATAAAGCTTCTGGTAGCTGCCCTTTGTGTCCCATCTTAACTTTCCACCCTGTATAAAAGTAATAATTTGGTTATCAAAAACCGGTTCGAAAACAGATAAAAAACGTTCAAAACGTTAAGAGGAAAGCTGGTCCACTAAAAATTTGAAGAATAGGTATTTAAGAGATCTATTTAATGTCGCGCTGTTCCTGAGCAACTGAGCTTCCAGTGCGAAAGTGACAACTGCTGCGCGGACCGATTTTAACTACATAAAAATGGACAAAATCACGGTTTCGTATTCCCGTTTCTTCCTCCAAAACTAAACCGATTTTAATAATGTTTTCAAAAATAATATCAGAAAGACTTTTTCCGTTTGTTTTCCTTTTTTTATCATGTTCGTCAAAGGGGTACGAGGGGGGTGGGTAAAGTTTGGCGTCTTTTTTTAAGCAGTCAGGTACCAAATGTTACGGGTATTTTAGGGCTAAAATTACCGTACATTATTATGTAAAATAAATAGTCCTGCGGTGCAACGTTTCGGAGATATACAGGAAGATTTTTTTTACCGTTCCGAAACTTTCAGGCGTGGTTCAGACCATCAAACTGAGCAATTTTTATTACGGGACCAAACCTGAAATCGCGAAAAAAAAATCTGCTGTTCCATACTAAACTGCAATGCTTAGTAGACTTAAATGTATGAGACAGACGATTTTTAGTATTCTTGAAGTGATTGTGATATATTTCAAATTAAAATAGTTTAGTAAAATAATAATAATAATTAGACAGTAAAAGTGAAAATAAAACAGAGTGTTTCAAAGTCCACCGGTTTTTGATTTCGTGATATTCAGTTTCATGGTCTGAACCACCCCTGAAAGTTTCGGAACGGTAAAAGAAATTAAACGGTATAATTTTAAATAAAAAATAATAATAACTTTACAAAGCCAATTAAAAGTTACTCATTTTGGTTTTTTTACCACTTTATTTGTTTTTATAGTTTTGGTTTTATATTCCCAGTTGTCGCCAGTGCTGTGACAAAGCAGTGGCGATGACTGGGAATACTCGTTTGCGGCGTGTATACCCAGTTGTCGCCATGGCCTCCATCGCTGCTGGAGACAAATGGGAAAAAAATCCCAGTCATCGCCACTACTTTTTAGAGTTCTTTTTTTAAAGTTAATTAAATATCTCCAAAACGTTACACCGTCGGACATTTTTTTGCATAATAATGTAAGGTGATATTAGCCTTAAAATATCCCCAACATTTGGCACCGTTAAAACTCATATTAATTCAAACAGACGAGCGGAAACTAGCAAGGAGCCGAGGATGTTAACATGAAACATACGTGATTATGTCACAAATAATTAAAACTAATAATTATGGGCTATAAAAACAAATAAAGTGGTAAAAAAACAAAATGAGTAACTTTTAACGAGCTTCGTAGAGTCTTTTCTTTTAAACTTAATTAAATATCTCCTAAACGTTACACCGTAGGACAATTTTTAATGCATAATAATATAAGGTAATATTAGCCTTAAAATACCAACTGGCACCTGGCCGTATTAGCATTTAAACTCAAATTAATTCAAACAGACTAAAATTAAAGTGGTAAAAAAACCAAAATGAGTAACTTTTAATGAGCTTCGTAGAGTAATTTTTTAAACTTTAAAATTAAATATTTCCGAAACGTTACACCACAGAACTATTTAGTTTGCATAATAATGTTAGGTGATATTAGCCCTAAAATAACCGTAACATTTGGTACCCGGCCGCTTAAAAAAAAATTACGCCAATATTACCCATACCCCTTTGATGAACATGATAAAAAAAAACATACAGGAGTGCGATTTTTGAATCTTATTCGCTGAGTTCAGCAGTTGAAAATGTCAAAATTACTATGGAGCTACGCATCTTTCTTCTGCTTATTTGACTTTCAAAAATCGCACTCCTGAAGTATGATTTTTGAAAGTCAAATCAGCAATAGAAAAATACATATCTCCACAGTCATTTTAAATTTTCAACTGCTGAACTCAGCGAATGAGATTCAAAAATCGCACTCCTGACATAGCAAAAGTCTTTCTTATATCGACAGTCTTCGATCAACAATAATATTGTTGATCGAAGTCGACAGTGGACAAATATGTCGTAATATATATTAGCCAAATCTTCTTATAAGGTACATTGACATAATAAATGCTCTTTTAAAACAATTATAAGAACTTAGACTTATAAAGTAAAGAAGTTTGGCGGAAGGCCATATAATTTGAGACCCTGACATAGAGGTCCCATACATGAATGAAACTTAGTAATACGTGTAGAGTGAAACAAAACTAACAAAAATGTTAATTAGTTGTAATCTGTAGAAGTTGGGGGAAAGGTATTTATCCTTATGATACCTTTTGTATCAAGTGTGTGAAACTCATAATCTTTCTTATTAGATAGTCCACTCAATCTTCTACACATTCATTGTGTATATTTTAATGAAAGTTCACGATAACCGTACCATATTATGATAATGGAAGAAAACGAAATCACACACACTATCAGATCAACCAAGCAAAATACGTTCTGTAACGACCGAAATTACCTCAGTGATAATATTAGATGAAAATAGCTGACGTGGTTGCGTTTTGCTACTGCTTTTTGGACGATTAGTCTATTTTACTAGTAAATTCTACTTTTGAATCCGGACTTCTGGAGATGTGGAAGTTTTTTTTTAAAAATGCCTTTATTTTTTCTGTTTATAATAATTATGACCGCCGTCCTGGCCTGAATGGCTTTTAGTTTTTGTAAAAAATGGCTGGGTCCAAATCTGCCAATCTTCTTTTATAAGCTTAGCTTTTTTGTTTCTTGAAAGAATTATTAAACTCGGTTTAGTTGTGGAGGAGGAAACGGGAATACGAAACAGTGATTTTGTCCATTTTATGTAGGTAAAATCGGTCCGCGCAGCAGTTGTCACTTTCGCACTGGTAGCTCGGTTGCTCAGAAATAATAGATCTCTTAAATACCTATTCTTCAAATATCTTGCGGACCACCCCTTAACGTTTTTTGTCTGTTTTCGAACCGGTTTTTGATAACATAATTATTAAATTTAATATACAGGGTGGAAAGTTAAGATGGGACACAAAAGGCAGCTACCAGAAGCATTATAGCTACAAGAAAACGTTCTTAGGAGACTAACCCTATCTTTTGAAGAGTTTTACTTCTGCATTCACCGATTTTGAAAAAATGTACAGTCATCGACAAAAACCGCAATTTTAACAAAAAAAAATTTTTCATCCCATTCGATTCTCTTACTGATAATGAACATAAGTCTTTATAGGTTCAACTGCGGTTGAGGTAATAGAACTCTCAGAAAACGCAAAGTTAAATTCTTTTTTTGCTAACTGTACAAAATTTTCAAGGTTGTGTCCCTCCAAATTAATACCTACAATCGATCACTACATGCCACCAATCTCTAAACCATCCATTGGACTCATTTCCACGACGTTGTAGCATCAATCAGTATTTACATTCGAACATAAAACTCGGCCGACTAAGAAAAGTTCCAGGTATAGGGCCGGCAACCTTTATTAATAATTAATAGGATGACTAGAGCTATCAAATGGCATAAGTGTCATTTTGTTACTAGATGAGGTAATTTTTTGAATTTTTTGCCACTCTAAAATCAGGCCGACTCGAGAAAGTCCCAGGACTACGCGAGGCAACCCTATATATTTTGGCACTTCTTGATGAGCTCTATCGAATGTACTATATACCAACTTGTTACCCGATGAGGTAATTGACACCAAAAAAAATACCCACTTTTTTGCTCACTGTACAAAACGCTCCAGGTTACGCCCAGGCAACCCTGTACTTTAAGACGTACCTTTCTCATGTGCTACACCCTAGGTAGGTCGCATCTTGTTACTCGATGAGGTAGGGTTGCCAACGGTCCCCTCTTAATCTATTATAAGATAAGTGTCATCTGCGAAGATTTATAGCACCAGAAACCACTTTATTTTGACCTTGAAAGGAATTATTGCATGCAGTGTTTATACAACGTGTTAATGAATTAACGCAAAACTAGAAAGTAGTTTGTTTAGAATCGAGAGCAGAGTCGAATTATCATGGTATCAACATAGGTAATTTTTTTCAAAATATTAAATAACTTGTTTGCAAAATTTTAAATTTTCTGAACCCGATGTCAATCCACCGCATAGGCACACTCACCCGACTTACTACCAAAACAAGATTATAAAAATGTATCCATGAGTACGTTAGCGCTTTCTTTCAGTGCTGAAATGATAACAGATCATTTTTGCCTCAAAACTTAAAATGCGAATAAGTTTGAATATTAACTATCAAAATAATTAAATTATTGTTTCAATCTAATTATTTTGTTATAAATCAGTTAGGGTGTATGGGGTTTTGCGCTAATTCATTAACACGTTGTATAAACACTGCATGCAATAATATCCAACCCGCACCGTCGACCCGGTTGGTAAAATGGTTGCCGTTGCCACGCTGGATTGCCAGACCAGGGTCCAAGGTTCGAATCCCGGTTCGGTCATGGATGTTATACGTTTGTGCCGTTATTTTCAGATTTCCATAATAAAAAGCCTAGTTAATGAAAAGCTTACTTCGGATGATCGGATCTTTATAAGACATTTGTTACTATAACACAATAATTGGATGAATAATCTGAAATAAATTATGATTAATTTTTTTTTTAAATTATAATGTATTGCGCTCACAGAGCATTATTTACTTATTTATTAGTATTGGGTGTTTCTTAATATGCAGACGGTTTTTTAAGGGGATGATCAGACCATCTAACTTAACAACTTTCTCTATGCCAACATCGAAATCGCGACAAAAAAAATTCCTTATACCTAACACATTTGGGTCAAGTCAGCGTTCACTGGGTCAAGAGATTTGCTTTGCAGTTTAGTATGGAACAGCTGCATTTTTTTCGCTATTTTCATGCTGATTCCAAAGAGAAAGTTATTCAGTTTGATGGTCTTAAAAAACCGTCAGCATATATAAAGTTGGACCCTGTATGCAGTGCCCATTTCGTGTCGTTTTTACACGCAGTACCCACGATGATAACTCGCGTCAGTTGGTTCGGGGCGCGCTGGGCACACTGGACGCGCGGTCGACGCGTGCCGCGGCGCCGCTGGCTGCGCGCGCGCGCCCTCCCTTGCGCAAGGCAGTCTTCCATCTCGCCTGGTCACCGGACACGCTGCCCACGCCGCAGGTAATATCGAACTGCACGGGTAGCATGCACACCCGCGATAGCCGTGATACGGCTTTATCACGTCTTTTATCTCGTTCGTTAGCGCGCAAAAGAACGAGATAGAAGACGTGATAAAGCCGTATCACGGCTATCGCGGGTTGGCATGCTACCAGTGCAGGAGGTCATTTTAACACTTTCGCTCAAAGCTCAAAATCGTGATCCTCGCGCAGTGCTAAAACTGACGCCCCTCGTAGGTCGTGTGCACAGTCGTAACGTAAAAAGACCAAATGCGGCTCACCTCGTGGGTCACCCGCACAGGCGTAGACGCTGAATACTGTTTCGTCTCCCATTTCGCAGGCTATAACTCCACTACTAGAGTTCCTGGACCAGCACTTGTCATCACTAAACACGTGGTTGCTCCCGAGAGCGTTCATTCGAGCCCTGGCCGGCTGCTGGAGCGCCGTGCTGAAGGAGGTCTCCGCACAGGCTGATGCGGGCGGTGCCGAGCGGCCGAGGGTCTACCACCACAGGCTGAGGGAAGCCCTCGATTTACTTGCAGAGTTCTTCCACGCTGAGGGGAAAGGTTATTAAAAAGTTCCACTTTATTTAATAATGACTAAGAATAACTGATTTGATGATGACGTAACAATTTGGCAGGTCTCCCAATGTCCGAGGTGCACAATGCAGAATGGTCCAGGTTGGAGCAGAGGATGCAGTACCACCAGGCGCCTACTGAAGAGTTAATAGAGCTGTGGCTAGCTGATCGACTCATGGAACAGATTCGCACTCCGCTCCCGTCTCCTTATGGATCGATACTTGTTCGGTGAGGCGTCAACATTTAGCCTAGCATACTCCACTGGATTGCTCCTTAACTACTAATCTATTCCACATATGAAGTCCCCTGCCAGCCGCCAGAACTCTTATTCTAACTTTTAAAGTATGGAAATTCGATGCGTTAAGTTTTTTGTATTTATTTTATATTTTTTACGAATAGTAGACATAAATTTCGATTTTGGTTGTACTGAAACTAATAATTTTTTTTGGCCATAATCGAGTTTGTCAATATACATTTGGTGGCGATAAAAAATTTAAAACTCCAAGGAGAAAACCTTTGCAAGGATAAAAAAAATAAAAAACGCCGGTCTTCTCTTTCTAATCTTAACTCTATGCTAGAAACAGAAACGGCCACGAAACGGCAAACATTTCATTTTGTTTTCTTGATGGCTTGATGGGATTTTGAGCTTAGGGTACCATGGAGTTGACTAGTCATTGAGTGACGTCACCCTTTTTAATGAACATGACATATATATTACTAGCGTAAGGACATGGCCTATGAGCTTGACTATTGTCCCCAGTTCGTTGGCTCTAAAATGCAAGGAAAAATGACAATTTAGAGCACTACAAATATATGACACGATATAGTTCGTATACGAGTTATGACAGATGGCGCAAATTTTTGTTTCTTAGAAGAAGGTTTTTGTATAATATTCTGACGGGCCTTCTATTAATTTCAATCTTAAATTCTATTCGTAGTAATTACTTGCTCAGTGCATTTGTAATCAAATCTGTAATCTTTAAAATTATAATATCATAGACAATTACATGTCTCTAAATGGTTTTCGATTCAGCCATCCAAAAAAAAATAGAAAAACCAAATTGCTTGATTTATTGTGCGGCTGCTTATGTACTATGTACACACGGTGACACATCAAGCTACACAAAAGAAAAAGCTGGCCGCGCGTAGGTAAAGTAAAATATAATATCGCGCGGCCAGCTTAGATTGATTTTGCGTAGCTTGATATGTCGCCGTGTGTACCTCATTGGTGTGTACTTAACAAACCTATAAATAAGAGCTCGTTTCGTTAATCAGGGTGTACTTCAACCACGACTCGCTATGTGTGGAAGTGTTGTCAGCCCGTGACGTCATCCCCCTGGACCCCAACGGCTTGAGCGATCCATTCGTAGTGCTAGAACTGCAGCCCAAGCGACTCTTTCCTAAGGCCCACGAGCAGACCACTAACGTGCAAAAGGTCAGTTTTTACATACGAATACATGGTGTTAGTTTATAATACTTTAAGAGGTGATTGCACCCATGATACTGAAAAACTTTCTCAAAGAAACCTATAGGAAATTAGCAATTTTTTTTCGACTTTCCTTACTAAATGCAATCAGCTGATCGAATGTTCGTATGAAAAGTCGTTTTTTTTTTGTTGCAAAGAATAATGGCAGATTTGGACCCAGCCATTTTTAACGAAAACTAAAAGTCATTCAGGACGGCGGTCATAATTATTATAAACAGAAAAAATTAAGGCATTTTTTTTTTAAACTTCCACATCTCCAGAAGTCCGGATTCAAAAGTATAAATTACTACTAAAATAGACAAATCGTCCAAAAAGCAGTAGCAAAACGCAACGGCAGCTATTTTCATCTAATATTATCACTGAGGTATTTTTGGTCGTTACGGAACGTATTTGGCTTGGTTGAACTGATAGTGTATGTGATTTCGTTTTCTTGCATTATCATAATATGGTAAGTTTATCGTGAATTTTCATTAAAATAAACACAATGAATGCGTAGAAGATTGAGTGGACTATCTAATAAGAAAGATTATGGGTTTCCCACACTTGATACAAAAGGTATCATAAGGAGATATACCTTTCCCCCAACTTCTACACGTTACAACCAATTTGCATCTTTGTTAGCTTTGTTTCACTCTACACGTATTACCTACTAAGTTTCATTCGTGTATGGGACCTCTATATCTGGGTCTCAAATTATATGGCCTTCCGCCAAACTTCTTTGCTATATGTTTCTTAGGGATAGTTGTTCAGTATCATGGGTACAATCACCCCTTAAAGTAACGCAAATGTTCACCCTAACACTCTGTGTACACAAGCTCACGACCAAATCCCTTTCGGGGTGGTCAGAAGCCTTGCAACTACCAACTAAATTTTTAAGCATGCATTTATAGCAAGGCTCACTTGTTGAAGGTTTCACGATGAAATGATGTGTCAGGTGGTGACAGGCTATAACATATCGCCTACAAAAACACTGCACACCCTTATTAGTCGCCTCGTAGGTATGACACCCACGGCCACGGCAAGAAATGGGGTGATCCGTTCTAAGCCGGAACCACGGGGCAAAAAGTGAGTTTTAATTATCTCTAAATCATGTCCTTGGGTTAGGGCTTAAGTGCCAGCTTAAAACATTGTATGGTTCATTGTGTGTGCGTACCTACATCTACATAATGATTTAGAAAGCAGTAGACAGCCCATTACAGCAAAGCGCCCATAAATCACTGATAATGATCACTATTTCGCAAATCCCCACACTTACCTTTTATGTAGTCAGTATTTTCTGAAGAATATTTCTGCTAATAATAAAATTCGGCAAGAGGTGCGATAGAGACATAAGGGTGCAAAATTAACTCTGTTTATTTGTCAGATTTTCATGCCCAAGCTTTTCAACTAATTGCTACATTTTGTATGCAGATACCTGTATACTTCACTTTTCTTGAAGTCTCTTTCCTCTATAGGTATAACCTTCTCCGTATAATTTAGCATTAGAAAACGCTTCAGTATCCTAAAGGTAAGGGTATACCGGGACGGGCCGCAGCGCAAAAATCCGCCGAAATAGCTTTTATAGAATTGATTATGTATGAACTATCGCATACTACACCGCGCCGGGGCGGATCGCATTTTTGCGCTGCGGATGTATGCCAGTATTACATCAAACGTTATGACCACAGAGAAGTTACACAATCAATGCGTTGCGACCCGGCCCCATGTAGGTGTAGGAATGAATGCAGCCCGCTCTGCCCCGATGGGGCACGCCCTATACAGGGACTTTCTTAATATGCTGACACTTTTTTAAGCGGATTATCAGACCATCAAACTGAACAACTTTCTCTATGCGACCAACATCGAAATCGCGAAAAAATATCAGCTGTCCCATACATTTCGCTCGAGTAGGGTTGCAGTTTCGTATGGAACAGCTGATTTTTATTTCTCTATTTCTATGTTGGTGCCATAGAGAAAGTTTTTCAGTTTGATGGTCTGATCATCCGCTTAAAAAAGTGTCAGCATAAAAAGGACCCTGTATAATCCGCTTACCTTTTGAAGTGAGCCTTGCTACAACTAACAACCTTTTGTAGACGTAGAAATGTTTCTAACCACCCCAAAAATTTCGATAATCGTGAGTCTGTGTATGTACGATCTTTTGTCCGCATCCGCGTGGATTACCCCTTTAGGGGTAGATTTCCGAAAAATCCTTTCTTAGTGCACCCCAACATCTTCTGTAGAATATAGAGGGTCCTTCTTAATATGCTGACGGTTTTTTAAAGAGATGATCAGACCGTCAAACTTTCTCTATGGGACCTACATCGAAATCGGGAAAGAAACTCTGCTATTTTGTTTCATAGAAAACTGCAATTCTACTCCGCCCAAATGTAAGGAACAGCAGATTTTTTTTTGTGATTTCGCTGTTGGTCCCATTTAGCAGTTTTATGGTCCGATCATCCCCTTAAAAAACTATCAGCATATTAAGTTGGACCCTGTATGTAGGTATACCCCAACCGGTTCGTAAAGATGTAGCAATGTTTTCCGTCCACTCCAAAAATGACGATAATCATCAATGTATGTTGTGTAGAAAACGCTGAACCCCGTATGGGACGAGTGCTTCGAGTTCGCGGTATCGCTGGAGGCGTGCCGCTCGCAGCAGGCGGCGCTGGCGCTGTCGGTGTGGGACCGCGACGTGCTGACCGCCGACGACTTCGCCGGGGAGGCCTTCATCCCGCTGACCAGGGTGCCGGGCGTCAACAGCCACTCCCCCCCGGACCCCCTGCGACCCATAGAACTTCCCCTGATGCAGCTGCATGACCGCAGTAAGTACAGTCACCAGCAGATATATCGTAGCAGACAAGGTGGTCAAATATTTCTAAGCAGTTCTAATTTTCAATAATTTCTTTACTCATCAACAATCAAAAATATAGGAACGCCGAGAACATCAAATATATCGACGCAATCATGGTGGCCATAAACATCTGAACAGTTTCGGATAAAAAACCTTACTCCGTTGTTTTACATGTTAATTTTAAATAAAATTGTAAAGAAATTATTGAAAATTCGCTGTTCACATATTTATGACAAAATACACGTTTAGATATAATTGGTAACATTTACTGTAAATAATTTAATGAAAATTAGCACTGCTCAGAAATATTTGGACACCTTGTATGCTACGATATTATATCTGATGGCGACTGTACCCGCACTTTCGATGTTCGCTATATCGCCACTGTTTCGGTCCACACTTCATTGGAATAGAGTTGACATTGGAACGAATGTGCGGGTAGAGGCCCAGGACATCATTGTTGCACAACAATAGTGAAACTATCATACAGGGTCCTTCTTAATATGCTGACACTTTTTACAGGGGATGATCAGACCATCAAACTGAACAACTTTTTCCATAGCACCAACATCGAAATCGCGAAAAAAATATCAGCTGTCCCATACATTTGGCTCGAGTAGTTTTGCAGTTTTGTATGGGACAGCTGATATTTTTTTCGCGATTTCGATGTTGGCCCCATAGAGAAAGTTGTTCAGTTTGACGGTCTGATCATCCCCTTAAAAAATGTCAGCATATTAAGAAGGACCCTGTATAAACAAGATGAAAATGTTCGGTCTGATAAATCAGGGCGTTCAAACTCTCTGAATATACACCGTGCAGTGCCAGTGGTGGCCCTATGCCGAAAAAAAAAGTACGTCGTAGTTCAATTATTATAACGACGGCATTTGAAGGCGCACGTTTCTTCGTACTTGCTGAAAAACCATCATATATTATGAATTATGACTGAAAAACAACCTTCTGAAAAATAGTAACGCTCTAAATTAGGTTATGTTAAAAGCGTGATTTAAATTCAAATTAAGATTCAGGACGCGCTCCGTGGCCGCGCGTCGGCTACGACCTTAATGTAGACAACCTATTATAACAGCGTCTTAGCACTAAGACTACCCAAACTTATGAAACGTTCAACCAACACATTTCGCTATCTTAATATTATAATAGTATGTTTTCTTAGACTAATTATATCGGGACGCGTAACCACGTGTCATTCTACTAACAAACTTTCTGCCACTTTTTGCGGGGGGCGAGGTAACATGTTATCCGCAACTTTGGATTTTATTCCCTATGACTTTAGATTCTAATTTTGAATGTTCAAAATCATGAAAAGTAGTCTCGCGTAAACCCCAAACGTTCTAAGTTCAAAATTATTGTTTCGCAATAATAGGCTGTCTAGTTTAGTGATCTACACTATTATAAAACTGTAAATTTAAAAAAAGATTTTTTATTTGCTTGGTGTGTTTGAACGAGCATCACGCGAAAACTACTGAACCAATTTTGATGAAACTTTTTTGTTTCATAGCTTATCATCTGACTTAAAATCTGGTATATAATTTATGCGGACGAAGTCGCGGGTAAAAGCTCGTAAGTTATAAAATTGAATGTTGAATGTACATGATCATTGCTCTTATACCGTGGCAGAGGGGAAATGCTACCGCAAGGCCGGTCCGGATATAAGTAGTCTAAGTATATTTTATACTACAGAGCAGTGAGTGCTTAATATAAAAGCAGTCAATTGCACTTGTAGAACTAGCAATCTTCATACAAAAAATGTTTTACACTCCTAAACCTTAAAGGTATTTCAGTAATTTTTTATATGTTTTTCGAATTTCGCGATGTATTACAGATACCACAACGCGCTGTGAGCCGTTTTTTCGCTCAATGAGCACCGTTTTTATTGTTCTTTGGTCTGTGTTTAAGACTAAGGCTAAGGCTAACAGATACATTATAAGCATATCAATTTTCCTATAACAATGTCAAAAGCATTTATTTCGCAAAAATGAAGTAGGTAATTTTATACTAAAATCTAAACCTACTAAACCTACTATTATATTATTGAATCAAATGAGACCAAAACCATAGATTTTTGTAAGGTTTTAGTGGGGTTAAAACGTTTTCGCTTCTTGCTTGAAGATTGCATCGTAGATAGATAGGTAGATAGATAACTCGTTTATTTCATCAGTACAATGCAGGATAAACAAGTGACAGACAAAAGCAGTAGGTAATATTATAGAATTCGCATAAGGAGGTCCGTGCAAAGCCGCAGCAGCAACAGGGAGCTCCCATGACGGACCAATCAATAAAACAATATAATATTGTAGGTCTATGATAGGTGTTAGAATTTATGACACCGTGCGACCTGTATTGCGCCAATGAAAAAGGTTCTGACTCAGCATTAATGCTGAAGCAAAAGCTACAGCGCTGTTAATTCTGCCAGAACACTATGGTTCGAGCGTGCGTTCGCGCAGCGCGAAACAGTTAAATTAGTTAGGTAAGGCATCCAAGTGCAAAAATGTTAGCCACAAACATATATATATATCGTCGTCCTGAATCTTATGTTTTCGATCCACCAGATTTATCAATCAATCAGAATCAAAATTGATCAATCAGAAAAGGGATCGGATGCCGTAACTCTATAGTCGGTACACGGAGAAAATTTTTATTTTGAAGGCTGTACTAGGAAAAGTGTTGTAAATCAAATTCTCGTAAATTTAACTAAAATTTACTTACAACAGCACATTTTCTAGTAAAGTATACTAAAAAAAATGTCGGTGACAACCAAGCGTGTGAATTCTCTATGGTGACAACTATTTAATTTTAACAGACTTTACTAGAAAATGTGTTGTTGCAAGTAAATTTTAGTTAAATTTACGAGAATTAGATTTATAACAACACTGTTTCTAGTACAGCCTACAAAATAAAAGTACTGACACAGAAATTTTTCTCCGTGTAGGCACATGTTATGAGTATCAGAGATGTTAAAGATTCCTGAAGTCGCCTCGGGTTAATCCAGACCAGTCTGAATTTGTAGAAAATTATTAATATTTAAAATATTATTGCAGACCACCCCATCCTTCAAATCTTGGAGTCTCGCACAACGGATAAACATGCCCTCGATTTCGTCAAGAAACAAAAATTACGATTTGCTGAACAGTAATTGTATGAGTACACATTCCAAAATTCGATTTATTTATTTATTTACATTTACGCACAACGTCCATATAAATGTCGACAATATTTATGAAAACATATTTTACAGAGTTCAGTATTTTTAAAATCATTTTTGATTTACCTATATTATTCGTAAATGTGTAGATATCTATTTAATGTTGTATTAATATTATATGTCGCAACAGTATTATTGTCAAAAAAATACTACAAGACTGTAAATCTTCTATTCATGAGAGAAAAGTGTATTGTGAAATTTGAAATATCTTATATATGTGTATAGATGCACCTGCGGAGCTTATCGTATGTCCCTAGTGGTTAGTCTCTCGTAGTAATTCCCGACCAAGTATTATAAGACTCGTTGTTAAACTATCATTTTCATATACACAGGTGAACCTACCTATATATCACTACTCCTACATTATTATACGTAAGATTACACGACAGCTCATCAACAATACAACATAATGACATACTCTGCTTTATATTGTGGCTTGCTTGCACCACATAATATACAACGGTGTTGTTTTATTTCGTACTTCTAGCTTAAACAACTGAAAAGGAGAAGGTGCAGCATTGTAAATGAGTCAATGGAGAATAATGGTCAATGCCATTAGGTATCTAAATATTTTATTTTAAGTTGTAGAGACAAATACAGGTATAGTTTGCATTTCTAGTGCGCTGCAAAACTTTCTTCTGACAGTACAGTCACCTGCAGATATATTGTAGCAAACAAGGTGGTCAAATATTTCTAAGCAGTTCTAATTTTCAATAATTTCTTTACTCATAACATAACCAATCAAAAATATAGGAACGCCTAGAACATCAAATATATCGACAGTCAGGTTGGTCATAAACATTTGAACAGTTTCGGAAAAAATCCTTACTCCGTTGTTTTACATTTTAATTTTAAATAACATTGTAAAGAAATTATTGAAAATTCGCTGTTCAGATATTTATGACAAAATAAACGTTTAGATATAATTGGTAACATTTACTGTAAAGAATTTAATGAAAATTAGCACTGCTCAGATATATTTGGACACCTTGTATGCTACGATATATCTGGTGGAGACTGTACAATGTAGGTCCATTGACAGGCACATATCCAGGGGGAGGGGGGGTTAAATAACCCCTCCCCCTCCAGAAATCCGGTGCTTCATCTTCGACTTTCAGTTTCACATGACTGCTGTTGTCTTTTGATGAATTTAAATTTTATAACACTTATTCCCCAAACCCCCACTATGTATATCTGTAACGCGCAATGTAAAATGAGCTTTGTATAATTCACCTATCCGTCATCAATACTATTACATTATCTTTGACGACTGATTTTCATAGTTTTTATTGATGTAAAAATATTCAAAATTTTATAAACTTATGTGACAAATGTTTATTGCGTATACAAGTATATTATCTTAATAGAAGAACATATTGTATTGATGTTTATTATTATTACTTAGTCAATAAAAATATTATAATGTAACAATTAGCAGAAACTATGTATCTAATGTTGTGAAATTAAATGGATTTAGATATTTATTGAATGCTACATGGATTATGAAATGATATAATTGATATTTCATTGTGGACGAGATTTAATATGAATAGAAACATAAATATAGTTAGTTACGTATCATGGAAAAGTATTGAAAGACTACCAAAAGTACTTGGCACAGAAAAAAATTAACTCTATTCGTGTTAAAATATAAGCCCTCTTGTGTTTGTGTATGTAGGTATATCAGTTGCAGACTAATTCCTTCAGATGGCGTTATACCGTTATAATATAAATGTGTAATTTTCATATCCCAATTTAACCCTATCATATCGCTGAGCTTTTAAAATAATATAAATACCTAGCTACTCATAAGATGTACCAATCAAAATAAGAAAACGCAAATTTTTAAATCTTTTGGCAAAATGAACTTGACCATTCCAAAAGTCAATTACTTAAAATAGTATATTTACACAGAGGAAAGTTCTTTTACATTCGAAATAAAAATATTTCGAAATTAATTTCTAATCGCATTTTTTGAATACTTACCGAATTGTAATTTTTTTATACGAAGAAGTTTTGTACGAACATAAATTGCTAAGCATCAAAGTTATAATAGGATTACCTCGAGATGGTAATGCAAAGGTAAAATGCACCTTTGGGAATAACATAAAAATGAAACGTTTAAACCAAGTTATTTTTAACGCAACTGTTACGAAATAATATTAGCATTTCTACAAACTTCAGACCGTGTGATCTTATGCAAAATAAATAAATTGCTCTCTAGATAAAAAAGTAACATTTTTTATTAAAGTCTTATCTAGAATTCTACAATTAACTCAATGGGTGTCTTATTTAAGTTACGTGTTTGTACCTACTATATTAACAACTAATATTGTATTATTGAAAGTTGTGTTCCTGGCTTTAATAAAAACTCTTTAAACCATTCTTACTTTTAATTTACACTTCCCAGATACTTCCCAGATACTTTCAGCAAACTTGTTCCATTATTGCGTACATTTTGTAGGCGAAAGCTGAGAGCAAGGATCTCCTTTATTCTATAGGAGCAAACAATATTGCTCTTAGGTACAAACAAAAAACGTTTGACGACTAAGGTCTCGTTCAAGGAGATGAGGCGCTTCACGCGGCGCAGCACGCGGCGCGTCACGCGGCGCGTCAAGCGTATTCTCCGTTCATGGTTCCGTCCGCGGCGCCCAAAATCATCAAACCAAACAAAAGCATGCAAAGACGCATCTCCGTGAACGCTCTCATACATCTTCATATGTTTGTTTTTCCGGCAGCCCGCGCCGCGTGCCGCGCCGCCTCTCCTTGAACGAGGCCTAAGGGTCAGCGCACTTTTAGTGGAGAATTACTCGAGCAGTTTTTATTAATCTATTGATAACTTAGACAATTTATATAGGGACGAGTTACGCGTGCCATTTTACTAAGAAACATTTCTGCCACTTTTTGCGGGGGGCGAGGTAACATGAAATCCGCAACTTTGTATTTTATTCCCCATAACTTTAGATTCTAATTTTGAATGTTAAAAATCATGAAAAGTAGTAATCTCGTGTGAACCCCAAACGTTCTAAATTCAAAATTATTGTTTCACTATTATAGGCTGTCTCGTTTAGTGATAAGGTATATAATTGGGTGTAAATGCACAAGATCAATTGTTCTTATACCGTCGTGGCAGAGGGGAAATGCTACTGCAAGGCGAGTTATAAATTGTCTAAGATTGATAATGAACTCAAAAAGGCATGAAAGAGATAACACACGTCACAGAGATATTGTCTAAGATTGATAATGAACTCAAAAAGGCATGAAAGAGATAACACACGTCACAGAGATATAATTATCTCTTGCACGCAATTTTTTCAACTGTGTTTTTTCGAACCTTTTACATACCTACGTACCGTAGATAGAGAAGGTACTAGAACGAAGCACGTGTCTTGTCTGGTCTTGTCATATTCACTCAATAAGAGATAGATATAGCAAATTCGCTCCAGTTAAAAAAGGAGATCGCTACCTTATTGCTTCCTTATCGGAGTAACCACTTTTATAACACACAGAAAAAAAACAGCTGTCCCATACAGTTGGCTCGAGTAGGTTTGCGGTTTTTGGTGCCATAGAGAAAGTTGTTCAGTTCAGCATCCCCTTAAAAAAGTATCAGCATAGAAGGACCCTATAAAGAAGGATCCTGTATATTTTTTTTCGCTTAATCGTTATGTAATTAGCGTAAGAAGCCTATCTCGTTTTCGCGACTATTGTTATTAACCAACTTCAAAAAAAGGAGGAGGCTCTCAATTCGTCTGTATGTTCCTTTTTTTCTTATTTCTGTTACACTATAATTTCTATATGGTTTTTGAAGGTTGGATGGTGGTGAGCGAGCGCTATAGAGAGTGTAAAATTAAATGGGACACTTACTTAAAGACCTCAGGGCCTATAGACAAAGTAACATTTCTATTGACGTAGACGCTAGTAGAAATGGCAGAATGTATGGATTTGACATTGGCGATCGAAACATTTTGACGTTTGCTTTCTCCACCATGCGTCAAGTCCATACATTTTTTCCGTTTCTATTAGCGTCGACGCCAATAGAATGTCAACTTGTCTAGGGCCCCAGACCTTAAAGAACAAACTGAAAAACTTTCTCTATGGGACCAATATAGAAATAATGAAAAAAAAACTGCTGTCCCATACCTACATTTCAGTCAAGTTAAGTATGTTTGCAGTTTTGTAATTTTTATGGGTCAGCGGATTTTTTTTTCGCAATCTCAGTGAGTTGGCAAGTGTTGGTCCCATAGTAAAAGTTGTTCAGCTTGATGGTCTGAAGCACCCCTTCGAGTAAGTGTCCCATTTAATTTTACACCCTGTATTTGTGGGTTATTTTCCTGATCTTTGCGTCGTCGCTGCTTCGCACATATCGTGGAAAGGCATCCACTCTTACGCGTTATCTAGGTAAATTAGCCACTCCGGAGGCGGCAAGCGTCAAGTGTATGTGGTATCGCTTTAAATTTACAGTACACTGACAACCTTGCCTCGTGTTGCTTTTTTTTGTATCACACATGTATCACCGTATAAGAAAGAGTATGTGGAAGTTGTAGCACAGCCCGGACACTGCATACTAAAATTTGAAATTGACAAGATGACGTCAGCACATACAAAACCAACGAAAAGACATCATTCATCAATGTTCAACCTTAAGTCTTCTTCGTAGGTAACGAGGAACCAGTGCGCGGTAACCAGAGGGCGATAGAGGGGATGAGGTAAAAAGTTGGTGGGAGGATGGGAGTGTCCGTACTGCATCTAGTAATAGATAGGTACTCTTTCTTATGCTGTGGTTGTATCAATGACTGTTTTCTACTACTTCAAAACATACAATCTGTTTATGTATTTTTTTTGTTTTTTTTTATGTGTGATAGGTAAGCATTTGACCCCAATCTCACCTGATGTTGAGTGATGATGAGGCCGAAGATGTAGCATGCTTACCTAGTATGTGGGTATATGTTACACATACATACACTGAGTTAAGAAACGATAATGACGCTAATTTTGAGTTTTGCTTCCGTCACTAAAAGGAAATTTTTAGCAATCGATAACCAAAGACTTAGGTATAACTGGTATAACCTACATAGTTTGACCATATTGGATTTATGATAGATAACATAATCTATCCTAATCACACCCATTGGATATGTAAATATCGTCGGTACCTAATATACTATTTGGTATAATATGTTACACGTGTATATAATACAGGGTCATTCGACCATCAAACTGAACAACTTTGTTTATGAAACTAAGGCCAATGATACCCAGACCACTACCCAGATTGTAATTAAAAAAAATGTATTATTCCTCCCTCTCTTTTTTAATTCGCAGACGCCATCTTGAAATACTTTTTATTTTTACGAATCTAAAGGCTCCTTCTGGCACAGTCGGGTAAAAAACAAATATTTGTGTGGAACAGCTGATTTATTTTTTGTGATCCGTTGTTACTCAATTGGTTACTCACATAGAGAAAGTCCGTCAGTTTGATGGTATGGTCATCGCCTTAAAAAACCTTCAGCGTATTAAGAAGGACTCTATATAATATAGAGTGCATAGATATAGTAACTAGATGAAACCATACCGTGGCCGCACATGAAACAGCAATAGTGTGACTTTTGCATACAAAAAGACGGTTTGTTTAGCAAGATGCATGCAAGATGTCATCAACATTCCATAGGTTTGACAATGGTTTGACATCTAGTCAAACAAAAAAAACGGCCACGGTGACCGAAACAAAAAATTATATTTCTGTCTTTTTTGTTCACATAAGTTTTCATAACTGGCTATCTCGCTCTCTCATTTCTTGGCTACATCTTTCAGCGTAAGCACAGAATAGGTAATAGTATATAGTTCTACATGCGTAAGCGAAAAGTTTTTAATCTAAGATAGCTCTGTAAGATAGAGTGGTATACCATAGATAAAAACATTACCACCCTTTTGGTTTTTCGATAGTCGGGTAAAAACTGGGTAAAAATTACTCCTGCTATCATTGAATGAGTTCAGTTCCTAGTTGTATAAATAAATTGAGAAACAAAACCAATAAGGTCTCGGCTGGTCTCGGTCTCAGGATACTGACCTCTTGTTCCGAAAACTCCCAAAGTCCCAATAATACTTAATACTTTTGAAGATCGCGTCAACTTCCTAACAAGAAACATCACATAACACAAAAAATATTTTAAAATTTTGTTCTTTTGTTATGAAAACTGATTATATTTGTAGTTGAAAAGTAAAGCAATCATTTTAGAATTGCAGTGCAGGATAACAATACGGTTTGTGAATCCAATTTACCTGTGACTTCCTGTTGAAGCGCTTCCATCCCAGATCTAGTTTACCAGACAAACTCGCATCCCGCAAAACTATGTTATGTCCTACTTACATCTAGGAACAGACAGTACCTAATATACGTACAGTCACCAGCAGATATATCTTAGAATATAAGGTGATCAAATATTTCTTAGCAGTTCTAATTTTCAATAATTTCTTTACACATAACTACAGGGTGAAATTGATATCATTGGCATCCTTTTAAACTAAGAGTCTACCCATCAAACTGAACAACTTTTACTATGGGAGCAAACCGAGCAAAGCAAAAAAAAAACAGCTGTTGCATACATTTGAGTCGAGTAGGCATTGCAGTTTAGTATGGGACAGCAGATTTTTTAGTTGCTCCGATTGGTTTGCTCCCATAGTGAAAGTTGTTCAGTTTGATGGGTAGACTCTGAGTTTAAAAGGATGCCAATGATATCAATTTCACCCTGTATATTCTAATATCTGTGACATAACCAATCAAAAATATAGGAACGCCTAGAACATCAAATACTACTACGCAGTCAGGGTGGTCATAAACATCTGAACAGTTTCGGAAAAACCTTAGTCCGTTGTTTTACATTTTAATTTTAAATAATAAATAAATTTTCAATAAATTTTCAATAGAAAATTTGCTGTTCAGATATTTATGACAAAATACACGTTTAGAAATAATTGGTAACATTTACTGTAAAGAATTTAACAATAAAAAAAATTTTAACAATAAATTAAAACCGCCTTCAAAAAAACTAAAAAGTTAAAAAATAATATTGCAGCCGATGACTTTTTCGTTCGCATCATAAGAACATTAATTTGTTTTATTGAAGTCGCTGTCAAGCCGGTACGATTCGCGACAGGGCTTGCATTTTTTGGCTTGGCTTGACACCGACTTCTATAAAACAAATTAATGTTCTTATGATGCGAACGAAAAAGTCATCGGCTGCAATATTATTTTTTAACTTTTTAGTATTTTTGAAGGCGGTTTTAATTTTTTGTTAAAATTTTGTTTATTTCACAATTTTCAGTGGTGAATTCATTAGTTCGATTTAATAGTAATGCTTTAAATTAACAAACGCACTAGTCGGCACTACAATTTTCGAAGGTTTCCCTCGATTTCTCTGAGATCCATCATCAGATCCTGGTTTCCTTATCATGGTACCACACATAGGATATCTCCTTTCTAACAAAAAAAGAATCATCAAAATCGGTTCATAAACGACGAAGTTATCCGCGAACAAACATAAAAAAAAAAATATATATATACAGAAAGATTTTTTTATCACCATCCAAATTTTAATAAAATGTTTGTTTATGAAAAAAAATCGGTACGTGTTTTTTCTTTTAGCATCGCTCAGTACTAAAATATTGAGATATGACTACGCAAAAATGTCTTAAGAAAAACAATTCGACTGGACACAGTACGCACCTACCCCTGTGCCACAGATTACTTATTAATAGTTACTACCACTCGACCCGATTTCGCGCGCTTTTTCGAATTTAGAACTTTGCTTTTCAAGAACGAAAACTAACGAACGAATCTCTTTGGTCAGTAATTTTCTTTGGGTCAGAAGAGCCTTTTAATTTTTAGAAAAAGTTTATGTGTCATTGTGTCATTCAAAGAGTACTTTATTATATCCGTGTCATTGAACAAAAATAAACAAAATAAGGGACTAGTATAACATTTTAACAATGTTTTGAAAGTGTTGTGTGTTCCTGTTAAGTTTACAATGCGTGGGACTCTGAAGCTAGGGCTCCACCCCCCGGTCCTGCCACACCCGGTGGGTACGAATATGAAACTCGATGACCAAGCTTTATGGAAAATTCTGTAGGATAAAATTTTTAAATGTGCAATTTTGACCTGCCCTTTTTTTTAATGAAATGGGTTCTATAAGTGATACCAAACATGTAGAAAAAATTTGGATGGTGATAAAAAAATCTTCCTGTATATATATATATATATATATATTTTTTTTTCTATCTATACTATTATAAAACTGTAACAGAAGTGTGTCTGTACAAATCACTTGGACTTTTTGTCTGTCTGTTTGTTTGTTTGTTCGTTTGTTTGTTTGTTTGTTTGTTTGGGTGTTTGTTTGTTCGAGTATCACGCAAAAACTACTAAACCGATTTTGATGAGACTTTTTTTGTTTGATAGCTTATCATCTGACTTAAAATCTGGTATATAATTTATGCGGACGAAGTCGCGGGTAAAAGCTCGTCTCTTATAAAATAAATTATGATTGCTAATGGGAATTGGGAGTTGGCCAGAAACTTAACTAGGAATCTGAATATTACATCGTAACTTAATACATTAAAATGATTAGAATAACCGGATTCGAACTAAGAACTGCATCGTTGTGCTCAAACACGATATTTGTAGGTACAGTAGGCGCAAAGAACATCCTCAGTCTTAGCATGGGAAAAGGGCTGACAAAAAAATGTTAGCGTATTAGTTGACGTATAGTTATGGAACTCGTGTCGATTTGTTTCTCATAATCTCTAGATTATAATGATAACGTTAGCTATACCTCATCTAAACGGAGTGTCGCGTAATCACAGTTGGCGCACATCGTGTCTTGGTAAAATTATGTTGGGTTTTTTATTTTTATTTTCGTATGAATATCTAAGACGTTCCTATACACGCATTGCTTTACATGTGCCATTTTACCTGGAAAAAAGTATCTTAGGAAAAAAGTCAAAACGGAGCTTTGTAGGGTTCCGTACCCAAAGGGTGAAAACGGGACCCTATTACTAAGCCTACGTTGTCCGTCCGTCCGTCCGTCCGTCTGTCCGTCTGTCCGTCCGTCCGTCTGTCCTACCTATTTAGGTCTGTAACTTTTGAACCGTAATAGCTAGATAGTTGAAATAGTTCTCAAATTATGCGTTATTACGGCGGATTTGTTAACAAATAATAAAAATGCCAAAAATTTCAAAATTAAGGGGGATTCTCAACAAGAAACTAGTTTTTATCAATGTTTTTTCTTCACGCTCTATCGTAAAAACGGTAATATATACAAGCGTCAAACTTAGTGTGATTATAGAGCAAACTCTACAGAATAACAACAAATACTAAAAACCGGCCAAGTGTGAGTCGGTCTTGCGCTAAAGGTCCCGGACAGAAAAAGTTTTTTTTTTCTAAGTTAATAATGTAGTGTTCTGTGGTGGTGTGGTACGGAACCCTCGGTGCGCGAGTAGCCCGACTCGCACTTGACCGGTTTTATTTTATGTTTATTTCATAATTCCGTTTGCATTTTTACCAAATCTATCGTCTGATTACTATAATAAATGAAATTATGTATTTAGAGTGTAATACCACCAATAAACGTTACCGTTTGGTGGGCCTACAAAAAATTTACTCCTTTACCATCTTGGCTCTACAAATAAAATCAAAACAAACAGAGCATGTCCTCCTCATGCACCTCAATGATAATGTTAGTATTGATTCTGTAAACATGTTTTTTTTCTATGTACCTAAGACACACTACTAGTCGTAGGAAATAAATATAAAATACCGGTTTTGAATGCATGCCTCACGATCACGGTCACGGTCCTTACTGTTAAAACTTGATTATCAACTGTTTAACTAATTAATGTTTAATGCTCTATCAGTTTTATCTTTGTACGAACACAAACTTCTTTTTCATCTTTAATCCAATGTTCCGTGAGGTAGGGCAATAAGTAGGTCTATGTTATTCAGGGGGTAAACTTAAGCAACACGACGCGCGGCTTGTAATGCTATGCAAATTATTGCATAACCGTGTGGCACCCGCTCCCCGCCTACTTTGCACTTCTAACCCTCTTATAATGTTCTGTGGTCCACTCCTTACGCTGAAATGATGGCTAGAAGAGAGAAATGCAGAAAGAGTGGTGTAGGCAAGAGTGTATTTTTAAATGAGTTACATACTTTATGGGGTACTTCAGAGTCTGAAGTTCAGACCACAAATCTGAACAAAGTTTTACTATGGGCATATGAATAGATAATAGTGTACTATTATTATCTATTCATATGCTATGGGACCATCTTTGAAATAATGAAAACAAAATCAGTTGTTTCATACATTTTGATCGAGTAACTGTACTGTACGACTGTACTTGTACATTTACCTACTATGAAACAGCAATTTTTTATTGCGGTTTTTACGTTGGCTCCGTAGTGAAAGTTGTTCAGTTTTATGGTCTGAAGCACCCCATAAAATATACAGGGTGAAATTGATATCATTAGCATCCTTTTAAACTAAGAGTCTACCCATCAAACTGAACAACTTTTACTATGGGAGCAAAGCAATCGGAGTACAAAAAAAATCAGCTGTTGCATACATTTGAGTAGGCAGTAGGCGTTGCAGTTTAGTATGGAACAGCTGATTTTTTTGCTCCGATTGAATTGCTCCCATAGTAAAAGTTGTTCAGTTTGATGGGTAGACTCTTAGTTTAAAAGAATGCTAATGATATCAATTTCACCCTGTATACAACGTGTTAATGAATTAACGCAAAACTAGAAAGTAGTTTGTTTAGAATCGAGAGCAGAATCGAATTATCATGGTTTCAACATAGGTAATTTTTTTCAAAATATCAAATAATTTTTTTGCGAAATTTAAAATTTACTGAACCCGATGACAATCCACCGCACAGGCACATTCACCCTACTTACTACCAAAACAAGATTATAAAAATGTATCCATGAGTACTTTAGCGCTTTCTTTTAGTGCTGAAATGATAACAAATCATTTTTGCCTCAAAACTTAAAATGCGAATAACTTTAAATTTTAACTATAAAAACAATTAAATTATTGTTTCAATCTAATTATTTTGTTATAAATCAGTTGGGGTGTATGAGGTTTTGCGCTAAGTTATTAACACGTTGTATAACGCATTTAAATTTAAACCCTGTATATTGCTGATAGTTTGTATTAATTCTCAGCAGTTGGCTGTAGGCACATACCTATTCTACCAAAGCTTAGTTGAAGAGATAAGAGAGCTAGTAACTTTGTAAGTAGGTATCATTTATATAATAACATTGAAACTCAAGCAGAAATCAAAGTTATTAATTAACTCAACAAATACATTGTTATCAGAAAAGTAATTAACCTCCTCAGTTAGATACTAACCAAAGGTTATTAATTACATCTTCTCTTAACCATACTTGATAATAAAGGCCATTAGTGAGTTAGTAAACATTAGGTAGGTATATAAGATGACCTATTTAAACTTCAGAGACCAGTAGCAAAATATATCTCATCAGTGTAACTTGTAGAATCCGACCAAGTTGAAGATACAGTTTCAGCACAGAGTACAATAATTTGTACGTTTCAGTATGAAACAATTCGTGTTTTTGTGTTTTTTGTCGGTGATAGCTACGGCGATGGCTGACACGATTCTTTATCCGAGAGGCTGTATATACATTATGGGGAAATGTTAGTATTTATTAATTATGTTTGTTTAGGATAATATTAATTCCATCAAAAACATTTCATGTAAGAAGTAGCCAAGACTCCCAACCCTTTTATTCTTAAAAAGTTTTGAGATCTCATTTTAAGCAAAGTCTTGAGTAAGTGCTCAGCTCCGTCGAATAAAGAAAGGGCTTGGCCAAAGAGATTTAACATAATACTACTTATAGAGAGGACATTGGACACTTTTTCATACAAAAACGTTCATCCCATGCGTCAGTGGCGTCATCTAGAATTGAATAGCGAAACCACTAACTAAACGAATTAAAAACGCATTTCAGCTATTACGCCCAAGGTGGCGTTTTAGTAAGTTACACGTTATAGGGATGGGACATGTCGATATCAAAGTATCGATAATTTGGATAAATGTAATGTAAATAAAATATTTCATGTTTGAATCATTTCTAACAAAAATGTGATGAATTTAGGAGGTATTCAAATAAATCAAGTTGTTTCGATGTATCTTAGTTATTTATTTACATTGCTCTCAACTGACATTATTAATCCACTTTGCAAGAACCAAGTACTTTACAACTATAATACTGGTACCCGGGACGAATTAATAATTGACAACATTTCATTTCTTTAACCACCTATTTTTAATGAAAAATATAAAAAAAGGTTAAAAAATAAGCGATACGTATTTTACCGATTTCATTTTTGACCGATCATTCTTTGAACTCAGCTGTTGAAAATGTCAATATTACTATGGAGACGTGCATCTTTCTACTGCGGATTTTACATTAAATAATCATACTCATCACTGCCTCCGTGGTCTAGTGGTTAAGAGCATTGGCTCTCGATACGGAGGTCGTGGGTTCGATTCCCACGGGGGATACCTAGTGATAGGTCACTTTGTGCGGTTTTCCCCAGTTGGTTAGGACATTGCAGGCTGAATCACCTGATTGTCCGAAAAGAAAAATGATTCCGTGCTTCGGATGGCACGCTAAGCCGTTGGTCCCGGCTACTATCCCTGGTGGTAGTAGTCGTTACATATAAACCACGTCAGAGGCCGAAAGGCGGTCTGAAAAAACTCTGACACCAGGGCTCTGCCCACACGATAAGAAGAAGATCATACTTCAGGAGTGCTACTTTTGAAAGTCAAATCAGCAGTAGAAAGATGCGTATCACCATACATTTTCAACTGCTGAGTTCAACGTATGAGATTCAAAAATCGCACTCCTGTAAGCATGACTTATAAAATACTGGAAATAATCCATAACCCTTTAAGAGCCTATCGAGCCTGTTGTGCTGCCCTCAATCGCATTTTTTTTTATTTCGAAACAATTAAACAACATTTCCAAAAAAAACAAGAATGTCACCTTGTAGTCCTGTAGGCCTCGCATGCCACCCCCGAGTAAACGATAAAAATCGACATGTGCCTCCATCTTTATTATTTTACTTAGGCCAGAAAGAGCGCGCATGACGATTTTCTCGTTTAAACGCTTTGTGGTGGGTGGCATGCTAGCCGTGCTGATAGGCTTTCAATTTATCGTAAAATTACGGATTATTGTTTGTTTTATGCTTGTAGCTATTATCTTTAAAACCGCCAAAAGTGGCCACTTTAGGCGGTTTTAAAGATAATAACTACAAACATAAAAACAAATCCGCAGTGACCCGATAAATTGAAAATCAGCAATGACTACATACAATGTGACATTCTTGTTTTTTGGAAATATTGTTTAATTGTTAAGAAATATAAAAAATAAGACTGGGGGCAGCACAATAGGCTCGGTGCAGCCTTAAATAATTACAAGATTTTTGCTATTTTAATAAAATGTTGACTATATTTATTTATTCGAATAAATCATACATCAACCCTATTTAAAAAATATAGAAAAATATATTACTTCAATTTCGTCACGGATATTTTTTTATAATGGCCCTAATGCGAATATTATTACGATTTTACCTGACAGCCGAATCCTATTCTTAGGGTTCACGGACTGTACAATTCTATAGTAAAATTATTATTTAGGTACCCCATAGTAATATTATCGATAACACAATTATCGACATAATTATAACGCTACACACTAATAATAGGTACTTGCTACTGAACAACAGAGGGCGTTATTAGGGGTATAGTATAGCGACATTTTCTAGAATCATCTATTTGACGATTTTGTTTTATACAAATTATTTAAAAATATAGGTAATCAGACAAAATACTTACGAAAATAAGCTGAAGTCACGTCCAGTGCATTTGCCGTAACGTGACTTACAGGATCTCAACGGCCAACTAGGCATATTTCCCGTTAAATTATTTTTATTTATAATATTCAGTCCATAGAGTAAAGCTCATGTCAGTGCGACGTCTCAAACTAGACTAAATGACTTTTTACCCCGAGGTAAAAAGTCATAGATTACGCTTTGGGTCGCTATGACCAGTCTATAAGCTAGTAGTATTTTTGAATGTCTTTGGGCTTGGCCGACATCGTCATCCCGTGTAGAGTAAATCTCAATGACAAAATAATGACGAACATGAGCATTGGTCAGAGCCTCACTACCACGCACAGCTCTGGTGGTAAGCCAGTTGATATTACTACCACAGTACACTACTAGTGTTACTACTTAGAGTATTACTACGAGGACGAGTACTACGACAAAATAATCCGTCTGATTTTTTTGTGATGTTGCTTGTTACGCATTTCGGTAATAGATAATTTTTGTTACTAAGAAATAAGAAGCGTCGCCACATAATGGACTGTTTATACGATGACAATTTCTAGGCGCCAATTCTGCGGCGTCTAAAATTAGCACCGTGTAAACACTTTAAGGCACGACAATTTTACGCCGTGCCTTATAATTGTCGTGCCTTAAAGTGTTTACACGGTGCTAATTTTAGGCGCCACAGAATTGGCGGCGCAAAATTGTCATCGTCTAAACCATCCATTAGGTCTGGTGTGCGATTTTTGAAACTCATTCTTTGAACTCAGCAGTTGAAAAAGTCAATATTACTACGGAATATGTATCTTTCTACTTCTGATTTGACTTTAAAAAATCGCGCTCCTGAAGTATGATTTTTGAAAGTCGAATCAGCAGTAGAAATATACATGTCTCCATAGTAATATTAACTTTTTCAACGGCTGAGTTCAAAGAATGAGTTTCAAAAATCGCACTCCAGGTAGGTATATACCAAAGCATACGGAAAAAAGTCATATTTTTAGCCATGAACAGCTCAACAGCCGCAGCCTAAAAAATGACTGAGGAACCTTGTAAACATGCAATATTTGCAGGCTCGACACCATGTCCAGAAGGAACGCACGGCTACTCGACCGGCTGCGGGCGTAGACTTCCAGAAGCGACGTGCGAGGAGCCCGTGCCCGTGTTGGAAGAGGGCGATATATGCGACTACACCGCGTGCTACTGCGACGCGCCGACTGTCAGAGACACGAGCACAGACAAGTGCGTCCCGGCCGAACAGTGTCCCAACAAGAAAAATAGATCATAGTATAATAAATAGGGTGAAATTGATATCATTGGCATCCTTTTAAACTAAGAGTCTACCCATCAAACTGAACAACTTTTACTATGGGAGCATACCGATCGAAGCAAAAAATAAATCAGCTGTTGCATACATTTGAGTCGAGTAGGCATTGCAGTTTAGTATGGGCAGCTGATTTTTTAGTTGCTCCGATCGGTTTGCTCCCATAGTAAAAGTTGTTCAGTTTGATGGGTAGACTCTTAGTTTAAAAGGATGCCAATGATATCAATTTCACCCTGTATATTTATTTCAAACTTATAAATACCTAATAAACTGTTCTAATAATGTGACTTGAATTTTTTGCTCACCCTCAATTCTGTTTCTGTAGCACGCTTTTTAGTGTTAATAATAATAAATAATAAATAATAAATATCTTGGACAATGTCACACAAATTATCTAGTCACATTTAAAGTACCAGAATCTAGCCTGGACTTGTATTATGATGACTAGACAACGATATAGAATACATATATAAATACAAACATCCATGACTCGGGTACAAATATTCATATTCAACATACAAATATTTGTCCCTTACGGGATTCGAACCCGCGACCCTCGGCACAGCAAGCAGGTTCACTACCGACTGTGCTACCGGGCTGTCATGTGCTGTCATGTCAGTGTTCCGTACCAAAATTGGCATAACGGAACACTTATGGAATTAGCTCGGTGTCTGTCCGTCCATCCGTCTTCTCAGAGACACAGAAGCTGAAACTCGGTACAGATATAGCAGTTGCTGGTCCAATATCATACATGAAGTAAAAATAAAACCGGTCAAGTGCGAGTCGGGCTACTCGCGCACCGAGGGTTCCGTACTACACCACCACAGAACACAACATTATTAACTTAGAAAAAAAAACTTTTTTTGTCCGGGACCTTTAGCGTGAGACCGACTCACACTTGGCCGGTTTTTAGTATTTGTTGTTATTTTGTAGAGTTTGCTCTATAATCAAACTAAGTTTGACGCTTGTATGTATTACTGTTTTTACTATAGAGCGTGAAGAAAAAACGTTGATAAAAACTAGTTTCTTGTTGAAAACCCCCCTTAATTTTTAACTTTCTGCCATTTTTATTATTTGCTAAAAAATTCGCCGCAATATCGCATAATCTGAGAAAATTTCAACTATCTAGCTATTAGGGTTCAAAAGTTATATCCCTAAATAGGTAGGACAGACGGACGGACGGACGGACAGACGGACGGACGGACGGACGGACAGACGGACGGACGGACAACGTAGGCTTAGTAATAGGGTCCCGTTTTCACCCTTTGGGTACGGAACCCTAAAAAAGCTTAATTTTTATATTGGGGGCCAATTAAGGAGGCAGAAAGGGTAAACAAAAAAAAAATTTCTACCCTATGGTGTGGAGTATCAATTGAAAGCTTGTGAAAAGAAGAGACAGAAAATATATTTTAATTTTTTTTATTAAAAATTTGCTTAACATTTTCAATTAAATCCGAGAAATTGCTGACCGCACCTCTATTCTATTTCAAAAAATATAACCGTATAAAACCTAAAAAAAAAAACATGAACATCAGAAATAACGTGTAGATGGTGGGAAAATTGTCAATGTGGCACTAACTTGGATCGTTTTATTTCTATACCCAAAAAAGCCGGCCAAGTACGAGTCGGGACTCGGGCAATAGTGTTCCGTACTACCAGTTGTTTAACATGGGTCATTGATGTAACCACTATAATTGACACTTGCTTAGTAACACACTAGTTACAATAGTTTACATAGTAACTGTCATTTTACACTGGTCCCCTGGTGTTCGTTTTTTGGGTATAGAAAAAAAACTTTCCAAGTCAGAGCCACCCTGATAATTTTCCCGCCATATACACGTTATTTCTGATGTTCATGTGTTTTTTCAGGTCTTATACGGCTATATTTTTTGAAATAGAGGTGAGGATAGCAATTTTCGGAAATATACTTTCAATTTTTATAAGCTTTCAATTGATACCCCACACCATAGGGTAGAAATCATTTTTATTTACCCTTTCTTCCTCCCCAAATTGCCCCCCAATATAAAAATTAAGTTTTTTTATTTCATTTATGATATTGGACCAGCAATTGCTATTTCTATACCGAGTTTCAACTTCCTATATCTTACGGTCTCTGAGAAAAATGCCGGAAAATGACAGACGGACGGACGGACGGACAGACACCGAGCCGATTCCATAAGTGTTCCGTTTTGACAATTTTGGTACGGAACAACTTAGGTATGGCTAACTCTCTGCTGTTATACCATATGAATATAGTGCACTATTATTGTCTATTCATATGGTTATACCTTTATTAGTGTGAGCAGGCCTGGTCCCTTCAGAAGGACGTGTCAAGGCTTATGATGATAACCTACGTTCTACTCAATGGCTTCTAATTTTAACTACTGCTAGCAATTAGACCTAAGTATATGCGGTCTTGTAACTGCCCGATTTGATCGCTATAAAACAAAAACGGTGTTTCTTGACAGTTCTTGGCGATTCTGCTTCAATATTTAGTTAATCAATTTCAGAGAAAGGATAGCCAACCTCCGATAGGAGATGGCACAACAAGAAGAAGAAGAGAAAGGATATTGATGATAATGATAAGCGGAGAAACCGAATACTATTAAGAGGGCTATTACAAGCGCAGTGGCGCCCTCGTCACAATAATCAAGATTTCTCAATAAGGAAAGCCTAAATTAAAAAAGTGCTCAACAGATAAACTACAAAAGCCTTCAAACTATTTTCATAGAATACTTTTATATGTTTTTAAATTGAAAAAAGAAAAAAACGGTTGCTTTTGTTTTTATTCGAAATTATCTAAAAGTGGAATGTTAAGAACCTATAAAAGTATTGTATAACAATGGCTTGAAGTTGTAGTTTATCTGTTGAGCACTTTTTATTGAGAAATCTTTATTGTGACGAGGGCGCCACTGCGCTTGTAATAGCCCTCTTAAGTACTTAAAACTTACGTAGGGTGGTCATATATTACAGTACCCAACAGTTAGGGCCAATTTCGGCATATATTGCCTGATTTGATCTCTCTATTTTATCAATCAAGCAATCAATGTACCTATGCCAAAATCGGCCCTAAATCACAGTATAAGAAAGAGTATCTACAGGGTGAAAGTGATATCATTAGCATCCTTTTAAACTAAGAGTCTACTCATCAAACTGAACAACTTTTACTATGGGAGCAAACCGATCGAAGCAAAAAAAAAATCTGCTGTTGCATACATTTGAGTAGCGAACTCGCGCATCGACATTGCAGTTTAATACGGAACAGCAGATTTTTATTTGCTCCGATCGGTTTGCTCCCATAGTGAAAGTTGTTCAGTTTGATGGATAGACTCTCAGTTTAAAAGGATGCTAATGATATCAATTTCAGAGATAAGAGAGAGTATCTATTACAATACAGTACGGACGGACACTCCCTTCGTCCCACCAACTTTTTACCTCACCCCCTCTATCGCCCTCTGGTTACCTCGCACTAGTTAGGTACGAAAAATAATAATAAATTAAGGTTCAATTTTTTTGGTTTCTCATGTCCTGACGTCATCTTGTCAATTTCTTTGTAATCGCTGCTTTAGTAGAACTTCAGGAACAAATTATTTACCTAGTATCTTAGACTATGTAATACACTACGTTTAGTATGATCATTGATCAATGACTCTAATGACTCAGTCAGTCCAGGAGTGAGATTTTTGAACACGTTCAAGCGAGTAGAAGAAAATGTCAAAATTACTATGGAGATTATGCATCTTTCTATTACTCGTTAGAACGTGTGATGTTCAAATATCGCACTCCAGACGTGATATGAGAATCAATGAAGCTATTTATTTACCTACTACATAATTTTACCTTACATGTCAAGTTTCATCCAGATACAAATTCATCCATAACATCGTGTTTGAATAACAAACATTTGTACCTATTTAGATTATTAATAGAACTAAGTACCTACGGTTTTCTCTACCTATGTGATTGGGAAATTGCTCATCGAAGTACTTAAGGGGCGTCCGCCCGGTTTTGAGTAACTTTGTAACCATTTTATACATTAACCATGGCACTTTTTAAGCAGAAAACAAAACTGAACAATCTACAGGATATGAGAAGTGATGTCGTTTTTCTCGAAATCTATTTTAATTAATAAAACTGAAGAAAAACGACTCCAAAGTCACCTCTTCTTTTCCAATTGTAACCGTTTTATAACAGTTTTATAACCTAAAATGAAGTTTAAAAAAAAGAAAATAAAGGGAAGTAAATAAAGTAGGTAAATAATATAGGGCCTATATTATTTACTCGATGGTAAAATACTTTACAGGTCCTTTTCCATTTTTAGGTTGTCTTATTTATTTCAAACCTTTTACGGTACCACATCACATTACCTACCTTGCGCCAGAAAGAGGATAATACGAAACGAGTGATTTATTGTTCAGTATCAGTAACATGAAAAAACCGGTCAAGTACGAGTCGGGCTACTCGCGCACCGAGGGTTCCGTACCACACTACCACAGAACACAACATTATTAACTTAGAAAAAAACTTTTTTTGTCTGGGACCTTTAGCGCGAGACCGACTCACACTTGGCCGGTTTTTAGTATTTGTTGTTATTCTGTAGAGTCTGCACTATAATCACACTAAGTTTGACGCTTGTATATATTACAGTTTTTACTATAGAGCGTGAAGAAAAAACGTTGATAAAAACTAGTTTCTTGTTGAAAATCGCCCTTACTTTTTAACTTTCTGGCATTTTTATTATTTGTTAACAAATCCGCCGTAATAACGCATAATCTGAGAAAATGTCAACTATCTAGCTATTACGGTTCAAAAGTTACACCCCTAAATACGTAGGACAGACGGACGGACGGACGGACGGACGGACAGACGGACAGACGGACGGACGGACGGACGGACGGACAACGTAGGCTTAGTAATAGGGTCCCGTTTTCACCCTTTGGGTACGGAACCCTAAAAAGGGTTGAATAGACTTCGTGTTTCATTCAACTTAAATACAATGCTTTTTGAATTCTCAATTTGTAAACTGAATCATTTTCAAATATTCAAAGTACATATAATAAATCATTGTGTTAGGTAAATTTTTCACAGGCAGAAAGAGCGATTTGTTTGTGTGAGGTGACTCGGATGGAATAGCAGAGTTTTTTTTCGCCATGTTAGCGTTGGTCCCATACTGAACAATTTTCAGTTTAATGGACCCTTTTATCTAATACGAGCGACTTCGTCCGCATAAATTATACACCAGATTTTAAGTCAGATGATAAGCTATCAAACAAAAAAAGTTTCATCAAAATCGGTTCAGTAGTTTTTGCGTGACACTCGAACAAACAAACACCCAAACAAACGAACAAACAACAAACAAACAGACAGACAAAAAATCTAAAAATTGGTGATTTGGAATCAGGGACATCTAAAAATCAATCATATCGTAATCTTTTTTTGTAAATATCTTCAATGTACAGACACACTTCTGTTACAGTTTTATAATAGTTTAGATATACTACTTTTAGTTCAATTCCAATCTATCGTTGTCTAGTCATTCCAGGCTAGATTCTTTTACTTAAATGTAACTAGATAATTTGTGTGACTACGTCCAAGATATTTAATCCTATGTTGCTTGGACTACGGTTAAGTATTATTATATGTCTTACGTTCCATAATCACGGGCAATTAAGTCCCGGACCTTTGGAAGGCGTGCATGGAACCGAAGGCAACATGTAGAGGCCCGTTCAAAAGACAAGTTAATCTAAATGTAAGGGATACACAAATGGCGGATACCATCTCCGAGCGAATAACATGATACACACGGGGATGGTCCCCGCCATGTGCAAAGACTATTGGAGTCCGGCGCTATGGCCGCGATGGAAAAATAAGGTCTATTATTAGGTATATTATTATTAATCTTCCAAATAGCAACTTTTGTTGTCGTTAAGGCGGTTGCAGAGGGGTCAATTTTATACAAAACTTTGACGCACAATACGCGTAGACGGTATTAATATAAGTAACTTTGTATATATGGAAAAATTGTTTAGAAAATCTAGTTTTCGCGTATCAAATAACATTTGCAATTTATAAAATAATAACGAAGATATAAAGCTTTGAAATTTTTCTTTCATACAAAATTTTCAAAGCTTTATTATCTTCTTAATTATATTATAAATTGCAAATGTTATTTGTGACGCGACATCTCGATTTTCTAAACTATTTTTCCATAAGTATACTAAATATTACCTACTTTTCTTAATTCCGTCTACGCGTATTGTGCGTCAAACGTTTGTATGGACTGAAACCACCTTAAACTATGCAGTTATGTATAAAATAGAATACTGAAATGTCATTATCGTTTTTCCGTATCGTATTGTGTTCAGCAAAACCGAGATTCATTTATTTTCATTTGAGTCTCTTCACATTTTCCCCTGGCAGCGGAGCAAGGTCCGTCCACTACTCCCTTTCCACCGGACTGTCGCGGAATATAAATTAGATTCCATTTTGCCACTTAAGCGTAGTTAGAATGTACCCAAGTATTTCTATGTAGGTATGTAACCAAGTATGATATTATGCCTCTACGATTGGACGTACGTAGTCCGATCGTAAGTAATTCAGATTTAAAGGCTAATATTGTTAACTAGTTTTTTTTTTTTTTTTTTTTTTCTATTAAGGATGGGTTTGCTCTTGACCTCAATCCAGTCCTCAGGACGAAGATGGGGTCGAAGATGTAGCGAGCTTACCCAGGAGAAGCCTATTCACTCGTACTTTAAAGGAATTCGGGTTGTAAGCGCTCGGAAACACTGACGCTGTTTGTTGCCAGCAACTCCATCTGCGTGGAATTAAAAAAAGTATCTTATGTGTTAATCCAGAACATGTTCTATCTTCGAGCCAAATTTCATCCAAATCCGTTCAGCCGTTTATGCGTGATGAAGTGAAGTGACAAACATCCAAACCCCCAAACATCCAAACTTTCACATTTATAATTTTACTAGCTGTTGCCCGCGACATCGTCTGTGTTGATTTAAAAAAAATATCCTATTTAAAATATCCTATCACTATGTGTTAATGCAGAACATATTCTATCTGTGTACCAACATCCAAATCTATTCAGCCGTTGAGTAACAAAGATCCAAACCTATGTCCAAACATCTAACAATCCGAACTTTCATGTGTATACTAAGTAGGATAACTAAGTAAGTACCTACTCAACATTATTAAATACTTGATTTCTATATCAATAATGGGGTATTTTATTTGTAAATAACAGATAAAATTAAATAAAAATAAACGGAGCTATCATTAGCATTGAAGAACAGAACTCACATCGCAAATTAACTCGACAACAATTCACAAGGGATCAATTTGGTCACAGATCGTTCGTCACTGTAAATAATATTGTTATCTTTATCGAAGGCTAATCCGTTACCATTTTCCAACGTTAATATCCGTACTAGTTGTTTACTTTGCTCATCGATTGAGTAAATCCCATCCCGAGCAATGAAATGTGGCATACCGTACACGTCTGTTGTTGCTCCACGGTAATTTAAATCGACATTATCAAGTAATATGGGCGATTTGGACTTTATAGGTTGCATGAATAATCCAATAGAACTTACATAAACCAATTCATTTCTACCATTGATTACGAAATACTTGATAAGGTTTGTTTCCACTTTAGGAAAGTTCTTTCTACTGCTGGTGTAAATGTGCAGGTTTTGGTTAGCGGTGTCTACGAAATAAAGATGTTTGAAGAAGAACATGTCGAATATATCTATTCCTTTGACAAGTGCTGGTTTTTCTACATCTTGAGTATCGTAACTGTATTTGAATATACCATCGCTGCCTCCCAGGTAGACGGTGCCCGTGGCTTGATCCACGGTGCTCGCAAAACCATTTCGAATGCCTGGTATAATTAAAGTAGACCCCGTGGAGAGGTTCAAAACGACAGAGTGGAAGCTTTGGTCTGAAAATTGGTCGGCATTGATACAGAAAAACAGATTGTTTGTCTTTCTATCTAGAGAAAGCTTGTAAGGTATTTCGGCGTCGTCTAAAATTATGTGTTTTTTGAATAGTTTACCGCGTACTACGATTGTTTCGCTTTGTTTTTGTAGTTTTGTGAACATCACTTGCAAATTCAACACTCAGTCACAGATTATTTAATAGTACTCAGTTCGATTTTAATAATAATACATACCTAAAAATCGTACAATCATCAAAACGTCAGGATTATACTTCACAAACTGACAATCGACATTATTAGTAAATTAATATTTCTATGCATTATAGTCACAACTTACATTAAAAACTTTTCGCTAGTCACAATAAGAGAAAAGTTTTTAATCTAAGATCAAAACTTAAAAAAAGTCGTGGTGGTCCAGTGGCGAGTAACCTTGCCTGCCGTGCAGGAGGCGATGGTTCGATCCCCGTCCAGGCCGACTCGTACCAATGAGTTTTTCGGAATTTATGTACGATTTGTAACACCACTGGCTTTTCGGTGAAGGAAAACATCGTGAGGAAACCTGCGTGCTTCAATTTCGAGGCATGTATTGTACCTACTGTCCATTACAAGTGGCGACGGGCTCACTCCCCGTCACACTGGACAGAGTTTCGGTACTACTAGTGAAACGTGGATGTTCTGAAGTTTCAGAAATATCTCTGACTACCCCCTCGGAGAATATAGTCGTGAGCATATGCATGCATGAAAACTAAGAAATCAAAGCTATTTTTTACTGTAGTCTTTGACCACTTTAAAACTCCTCTAACATCAAGAACCTTGAAATTTTTGTCAAGCTTCTTGTCTAACATTTTCACAATATAAGAGAAAAGTTTTTAATCTAATGTAGGCGAAAAGTGTCTAATCTAATATTTTATCTTTGAAGAGTAGTAGCTTAAGATCTAAGCACATACAACACTAATTAGAAAGAACTACCGTTGATCTAAGCCAGGAAGCTGGCATGGGTACCTATTGATGATTCTAAAATCCTTGCGTAGAATAGGTACACTACAATCTAGAACGGATCGTCCTAGACTACAATAGGGGAGCGCGTGATTTATCTATGACTACCTACAATACGCCAAAAACGAAAATAGCCGATGTCGGTGAGAAAATAGCCCAGTCATTTTACGGTTTGAGCCTGGACTAATTAATAATTTAACTTTTTTTTCGCTATAATAAGAGCCAATTTGAGCTTAGAAATGTACCAAAATTAAAAAAAAATCACGTCAGCAACAGTTCCAATTTTAAAATTTAGATATTATCTCGTTCTAAAAAGCCTGATGATAAATTTTTTTTGTAAGGCTTTACCATTATACATACATCAAACATGGTGTTTACAATATTTTTGTCTACTTAGAAGGTTTTGAAAAATACATTCGTATTTTCTAATAAATACCTCATTATTAAAATTGTAATGCCCACTTTATTGCTCAAAAATAATGTATATTATTAAATCTAATTCAAATCACTGCATTGGTATTAATATTATTAATTTAAAAGCCTTCTGGGACACACAATTTAGATTTCTATGTTGCGTAGTATTTTTTTTTAAATATGATTTACTATAGTATTTTTGTCACTAAATGGTGCCGGTTACAGTTTAAAAGTCTTAAAAGTCCAATTAATAATTAGTCCCTACCCCGCCTAACAAAGTCCGTAAAATGACTGGCCTAAAACCGCCAAGTTAAAATGGGATTGGGCCGGCCATGTCTGTCGATTGCACCCGGAAAGATGGGCCAAAGTCTTAACACCTTGGATCCCGGAGAATGGACGTCGCCCTCAAGGTCGTCCCCGAAAGAGATGGAGAGACGCCTGGATACATTCGACGAAGAGTGGATGGAACTGGCTCAGGACAGAGATGCATGGAGGATAAAAGGGGAGGCCTTTGTGATGCATGGAGGATAAAAGCTCCCCTTTGCCCAGTAGTGGGATGAAACAGGCTAAGAAAAAAATAGCATAGATAGTACCTACATACAAAGACATTCAATTTATTACTAGCTATATTAAAACTCTTTGCCTACTTAGGGTTGATACGGAATCACCAATTAATTTTCCCTCACAAACTCCTCGTCTTCAGATTAGAGTAGCTAAAAGCTTTGTTCTTTGTTTGGATAATACCATCTACAGGGTGAAATTGATATCATTGGCATCCTTTTAAACTAAGAGTATAACCATCAAACTGAACAACTTTTACTATGGGAGCAAACCGATCGGAGCAACTAAAAAATCAGCTGTTCCATTCTAAACTGCAATGCCTACTCGACTCAAATGTATGCAACAGCAGATTTTCTTTTTGCTCCGGTCGGTTTGCTCCCATAGTAAAAGTTGTTCAGTTTGATTGGTAGAATCTTAGTTTAAAAGGATGCCAATGATATCAATTTCACCCTGTATAGCTAATATCATAGATTTTATGCTAATATACACAGTGTTTAACTGTGACTAGTAAACTCCACAAATAAATGAGTTAGCAAACATGCATTTATATGCCTTATGCTTGTTCCTAGGTATATGCTAAGGACTATATTCCCTGAGGGGGTAGTCATAGTATTGGCTTATCTATGGTAGGTACCTACCTGTACCTAGTAGGCTAGTAGTTGTGTATAATTTATTTACTCTAACACACTCTAACTATTAAATAATCTGTGCCGAAACTGTACCGAAACCGAACTGTGAAAATGAGTTAGATATTGGAATATTTGTATCTACTTTGTCGTGTACTTTTCCTATACGTGAATAAAAGCATGTGTTATAAATGTTATAATAATTATACAGGGTGTAACAAAACACCCTAGTAATACTTAAGGAGGTGCTCCAGACCGTCAATCTGAACAACTTTCACTATGGAGCCAACGTCGAGAAAAAATAAAAACAATCTGCCGTCCCATACATTTGAGTCCAGACGGTGCTATGTAGTTTTGTATGAAAGAGCTGATTTTTTTACGCGTTTTCTATCTTGGCTCCATAGTGAAAGTTGTTCAGTTTGATGGTCTGAAGCACCCCCTTAAGCAAAATAAAACCTCACTTCACTTCAAAGCTATTTTAATACAATAAGGTTCGAAACGTTCCTCATAGGTTTTCTTGATTGAGAAATCATAACTTCTAAAGGTACCTAATCATGTAATTAGTATAGTTGAAAATCAGGCTATTTATCCATCTGTCTCTCTCTATAGTGCGTAAATATAAACTGATTAACTGAACTGCAATAAAAGTTTGTGATACTGTGCAACCTTCCTAGCTTGTTATAACTTGAGTACAATGCAATAAATATGCATTGGATCGGGGACTTTAAATGAGACAGTCTACAAATGCAATTATAAAACTTTTAATTTATCTGTGTTCATTGGAGATACGAAGCCGATCAATAACCGTATCAGCTCGTTCTTATAGGCCGTAGATAACAAAACAACATTTAACAAGGTATGAACATTATTTATTATAATAACAAGCCAGCTTCAATTTCATAAATACTTCCTATGAGTACATAATTACAAAGATAATTATGTAATTAATTTGGATTACGCTTTATCTTCAAATCCGTGGACGTCCATTGACCTGATCAGATTGATTGTTCTGTCATATAACAAGGACTTAGCGTCGATGCCCCACACGAAGTCAAGGTGGCTGAATCTGGACAAGGGAATACGGAATAAGCCCACAGGTCTGCCAAGTTCTCTGAACAATCTGTTAACGTCGTTTACATGAGCGAGAGGGTCGTTGTCAGAGAAGTGCAGGAAGACAGGTGTTGTTACTTTGGAGAGGTCGTAGTTCGGTGGCCTCCTGCTGCCGTAGGCACGCCTGTTACCGATCAAGCCGTGGTCGTAGCGACGGAACCGTCCACTGTCGATGCCCTGGCCGTAGTGAGCGAACTGCCTGACAGAGGCGCCCGCGGGAGTGTGCCCCAATTTTACTGGCAACATAGTCTGCAATCGGATAATTTTATGGTCAGTTATTGTAAGGTACCTAACGAAAATAGCGTTCAGTGGCTCTACAGGCTCCAACTTAATAATGTTGACGGTTGTTCAAGAGGATGATCAGACCCTCAAACTGGTCAACTTTTACTATGAAACCAACATGGAAATCAGGAAAAAAAATCTGCTATCCTATACATTTTTGTCGAGTAGATTGCAGTTTTATACGGAACACATAGTCTAAAAAAAACAAGGTCTTCTATTCCCAGAGTGACACAAGCCTACGTCACAAAAAAATGGCCGCTAAACATGGTAAAAAGGTATGATGACGTAGGCTTGTGTCAGTCACGTGGTCAGTCACGTGATCGGAAGAGAATACCAGGCGCAGTATATTATTGTACCATGTACGGAACAGCAGTTTTTTTTTCGTGATTTTGACGTTTTGGTCCCGTAGAGAAATTTGTTCAGTTTGATGATCAAATCATCCCCTTAAAACCCGTCTAAGACTCTTTCAGTTTGATTATCTGAACCATCCAAGAAAATTACAGCACCACCAGCGGCACTTACCGAATTATGTTGATCCGGATTCCATCCGCCGACCAAAAACATAATGCTGCTGCATACCGGCTGCAGCAGCACTTCGTCCATGCAAATAGATTGTCCTGCCCAAGTCATAACATTGCTGTTTGGCATAAACTCTCCGATACCGAGCAGCGATGTGATTCTCTGAAATTAACAATAGCTTCATAATCGTAGACATTAAAACTTTATAGACATTAAAACTTCACAGGCATCCTGAGTTTTAGACATTGACTCTAGGCATTTTGCTTCATAGTTCAGTAAATCTGTTTGGAAAATGATACCCTACCTTACAAAAGGTCGGGTATCCGGGATTTTTGGATATGTTATACAGGTAGAGGTCCTTAATAAAAATACAATTTTTCGACCTTGGGGTCCTGCCGCGGGCTCTGGTGTGACCATAAAACAACGAAAATTTTGAGACTTTTTCAGTAAAACTTAAACGTTGGGTTTTAGAGCAAACTTGTTTACTAAAGCTTTAAAGAAGACCAAATCCGCTACAATTTGATAGTTGAATCATCTTTATATACTGCATAGTTCCCAAGATACAACACCTCAAAGTATGGAGAGGTATGACGTAGGGTATGACAAATTCCTTAAAATGTCGTTTTTTTTTTTAAATTAAATATGTTATTAACTTTAGGTTTCACTGTGAAGGTGTTCAGAAGAAGTATAAATAATGCGCTACATGGCTACAATATGTTTTTTGAACCATAAGATGCGACACTTGTAAATTTTCAGCAAATGTCAATTGGTAAACAAATACTTAGATATCGAACAGAATTTTTTTTTTAACGAAATAAAATGTAGCCTATGGTAATCAGGGATAGTGTAGCTTTCTATCAGTGAAAGAATTTTACGAATCGGTTTGGTACTTCCAGAGATTACCTACATACAAAAAACCCTCTTGAGCCCAGCTTTTCTGCACCCACAGGCATACGGCAGTTAGGAATTAGCCCTAACTGCCCTTATTTTGAAGTGCTGTATCTCGGTAACTATACAGTATAAAAAGATGATTCAGAAACCAAACTGTAGCGCATTTAGTGCTCTTAATTCCTCTACAGCATAATTTGAATCTAAAACCTAAGCTTTAGATTTTAAATAATGAAAACTGAAAAATCTTCGAAATTTTCGTTCTTTTATGGACATGGCAGAGCCCGCGGCAGCACCTCAAGGTCGAAAACTTGGATTTTTAATAAGGACCTATACCCGTATAACATAAAAAATCGTGGATACCGGACCTTTTGCAAGGTAAAATGTTTACATTTACTAGGCTATCATAGGCATGGTGCATTTTAGGTACTTCGCTCAAAAGGTTGATTTTGACTTTCATTCGTAGTTGGTTCTCTTAGTTATCAATAAGGTTAACCTATGTACCTCTTCTTTTTATCGTGTGGGCAGAGCCCTGGTGTCAGAGTTTTTTCAGACCGCCTTACGACCTCTGACGTGGTTTTTATGTAACGACTACTACCACCAGAGATAGTAGCCGGGACCAACGGCTTAGCGTGCCATCCGAAGCACGAAATCATTTGTATTGTTTGTTGACCTATGTACCTAATTTATGCTCAAATTATCTTGTTGACGACCCGTACGGTACCCGTATGTATTATACCTAAATGTGCAAGCATCTAAGTTTGTTTTCTTTTATGCCAGCTGTACCGCTAATCGCCATAAACGCCATCAAATGCTATACAGATAACCTTTGGTACGAAGATGTACGGACATTGGATACTTTTTATCGCAAAAACATCTACAGTTCTAATAATTTCCACGTGGACTAGGCCCAACCAAAATCTAGATATCTCATTAGGTTTATAATATTTACATTAATATTTACCTCAATGCTATTGGAGTACTCAGCAATGTAATTCAGCAAAAGGTTTCTGTTATTCGCCATATAAGCCACAGGTGCAAATGCGTGCATAGAAATAACTTTGTCGTTGTACTCAGGTCGAAGAGAACCCATCACGAAGAATGATGTGGTACCCTGAGAATGTCCAACGTAGTGAAGCCTCTGCCTGTTAGTCTTTTCAAGAACATAATCAATCATAGTGGGCAGATCAATATTTCCTATTTCTTCCCAGGAGAAATTCCAGAATGCAGTGCTTAGGAGAGCGTCGGGGTTCAAACGGATATGTTGACGGGAATAGTAGTTACCACGCGCGTTGCCCATCCACACATCGAAACCCTCCTCTGCCAGAATGTAAGCTGTGAACAAACAACAATAGTTGACTTATAACGGAGGTATTGTTTCGTTTTCATAGGGTGCCGTTTAGCCACAGATCGTTTAGCCCTGACAAACGTTTTCCCCTGTTTTCTCCCTGCATTAATTAATAATAATAATAATAATTTTTAGCTAATTTGTAGCTTACAATCTATATCACAGCTATACCTATCACCTCTACCATATGCCTGGTAATTTATGTTTCGTTATTTTTCATAAATTACCACTATAAGAACTTTGAAAAACTTATAAATTTTACCGCCGTTTTCAGACATCCAGCAAAGAAACAATAAAACCGGTCAAGTGCGAGTCGGGCTACTCGCGCACCGAGGGTTCCGTACCACACCACCACAGAACACAACATTATTAACTTAGAAAAAAAAACGTTTTTTGTCCGGGACCAAGATCGACTCACACTTCTCCCGTTTTTAGTATTTGTTGTTATTCTGTAGAGTTTGCTCTATAATCACACTAAGTTTGACGCTTGCATGTATTACCGTTTTTACGATAGAGCGTGAAGAAAAAACGTTGATAAAAACTAGTTTCTTGCTGAGAACCCCCTTAATTTTTAACTTTTTGACATTTTGAATTTTTGACTTTTTACCCGAGTGCGCCAGAAGGAGGGTTATGTTTTTGACATATAGCTAACAAATCCGCCGTAATAACGCATAATCTGAGAAAATTTCAACTATCTAGCTATTACGGTTCAAAAGATACAGCCCTAAATAGGTAGGACAGACGGACGGACGGACGGACGGACGGACGGACGGACGGACGGACGGACGGATGGACGGACGGACAGACAGACGGACGGACGGACGGACGGACAGACGGACGGACGAACGGACGGACAACGTAAGCTTAGTAATAGGGTCCCGTTTTCACCCTTTGGATACGGTACCCTAAAAAGGAAAAAATACAGACAAAGTCTTTCTCATATTATTCTTGAATAAAAGAATAAAATCGGTTTAGTATTGGAGATGGAAACAAGGTAAAACGAGTTTGTGATTTCGTCTATTTTATTTATGTAAGTAAAATCAGTCAGAGCCGAAGTGTCACTTTCGCACTGGAAGCTCGGTTGCTCGGGATCACCACGACAGCAATACATCTGTTAAAAAAATCCTTTTTTTTCAAATGTAGACCGCGTTTCCTCCTAAAATCTGGACATTGTAAGTAAATTTTCCAAAAAAAAAACGAATTCTTCTTACCAAAACCGGCTCCAGGGCCCATAATAAGCCAATCAGCCGAAGACGATAGTAGACCATGCATCAGGAATACAACCGGTTTATTTCCATTAGGTCTGTTGTTGCTGTCACGGCCGTGGGGAATGCGGTGCATCTCCAGAATGTAGCCATCTTCGGTTGTCACTTGGTGAACCTCCACGGGATATCTGTACTTCTCGATTAATTCAGGCTGAAAAAGAATGTTCATTCATTATAATTAACCCACGGCCATAAGCCCTTCGAAGATGCTTCGAAGTGATCGAATCCGCAGGGTGATCCGCCATGTACACACGGCGACACATCAGGTTACGCACCCTATATACCCATAACTACACTACATACAAAACTCAAAATAGTGCGGTCTTCTTCTTATCGTGTGGGCAGAGCCCTGGTGTCAGAGTTTTTTCAGACCGCCTTTCGGCCTCTGACGTGGTTTTTACGTAACGACTACTACCACCAGAGATAGTAGCCGGGACCAACGGCTTAACGTGCCATCTGAAGCACGGAATCATTTTTCTTTTCGGACAATCAGGTGATTTAGCCTGCAATGTCCTAACCAACTGGGGAAAAACGCACAAAGTGACATATCACTAGGTGTCCCCCGTGGGAATCGAACCCACGACCTCCGTATCGAGAGCCAATGCTCTTAACCATTTAACCACGGAGGCAGTTAAGTGCGGTAGAGAGCCTGCATAGACGCGGCTGCCGGCGCGGGCGCAGCGTGCTGTGAGACGAAACAACAACAACAACATACCGCACCCTCTTACACGATTCGCAGCGTTCAACTTTTAATAGTTCAAAGTCCAAACAGGGTAACCTGACCTGTCGCCGTGTGTACCAATAAGTTTTTTAACTTAATACCGACCGACTGCTCTCAAACAATGTTAACGGTGAAGGAAAACATCATGAGGAAACCTGTATACGCTGAAGAAGGATTCTGGATTCAGGCTGATTCTGATGTGTAGGTACTACCGTGTAGTCTACCGCATCATTGGCACGCGTGATGGACTATCGCCCATACACGATCTCTGAGGGAAGGCCTGTGGCCTGTGCCCTGCAGTAGGACGTAGGTATACAGGGCGTTATTGGGTAATTGTACCCATGATACTGAACAAATATCCCTAAGAAACCTATAGCAAATTCGTAAAAAAATTGTTTTACTTAAACTAAATAATCATCATTTTGACGACCCGGTTGGTGTAATGGTTACCACGCCGGACTGCCAAACCAGGGTCCTGGGTTCGAATCCCGGTTCGGTCATGGATGTTTACATGTTTGTGCCGTTGTTGTATGGTTTCCATAATAAACAGCCTATTAATAGTGCTTTCTTGGGATCATTACAATGTATGTGACTGTGAGCGTTATTTATTTTATTTATTTATCATGCCCTGGATCCCCGAAAACGGTCGTCGGCGTCCAGGTCGACCCAGGAAAAGATGGCGTGATGACCTGGACAAATTTGACAACCAATGGCCAGAGATTGCCCAAAACAGGAACGAGTGGAAGAGCAGGGGAGAGGCCTTTGCCCAGCAGTGGGATGAAATAGGCTAATAAAAAAAAAAAAAAAAAAAAACTAAATGCAATCAGCTGATCGAACTTTTGTACGAAAAGTCGAAAAAAAATTGCGAAAATCCTATAGGTAGGTTTTTTTTGGGAAAGTTTTTCAGTATCATGGGTACAATCCAGAATCACCCCTGTAATGCAACTGTTTACCCTAACGCCCTGTATAGGGTCCTTCTTAATATTATGCAAACACTTGTTTAAGGGGATGATCAGACCGTCAAACTGAAGCACACAAAAAAAATCTCCTGTGCCATACAAAAGTGCAAACCTACTCAAGCCAAAGGTATGGGATATCAGTTTTTTTTGTTTGCTATTTTGATGTGTACAGAGAAAATTGTTCAGTGGTCTGATCATCCTATTAAGTCTGTCAGCATATTAAGTAGGACCCTGTAGGCTGATGATCATATCTGATCTGATGATACTTGTAGTAAGGTTCGATTTATCATTTATAATGGTAGGTATACGAGTGGAAGAGCAGGGGAGAGGCCTTTGCCGCTTTGTCCAGCAGTGGGATGAAATAGGCTAATAAAAAGAAAGGGTAGGTATAACTTATCAACTGGTGACAGGCATTAGAAGAAACCGTTTTCTTAGTAAGAGGGAACACAAATTTGTTAGGTATTGAAGGTATAAAGTAGTTTGTTAATTTCTTTAAACTATTTAGCTAAAGACTAGAACATTTTTTAACGATTAAGGCCTTTTTGGCCCCTAGGTCTAACAACAACTTTACAAAACTTACCACATCGAGACGAGCATCTTCGAGGACATCGTTAGAATATCTCGCACCGTTGCTTCCACTATCCACAAGTTTCTCTATGCTGTCAGCTTGGGGAGACTGCCTCGCGAGCGCTGCGCTCGCGCACAACACCACTAAAGTTGCACGCAACATCTTATGCGGTTGTCGGACAAACAATCGCAAAATATCTGGGCTTTTATAAGTTTTATAAAATAACAATTAAGATAAGGTAATTAGCATGATAAAGTTTGCTATCAAAAATCGCACAGTTGCGGAATTAATCTTATTAACCTATCTACGCGTTCATTTAAGGTGATCAATTTTGCAATTGTCAGTAGATACAAGTGTTTTTTAATACTTATCAAGATTTTAATAAGCGAGCTTACTCGAAGTGATTGTCATGCGATAGAAGAAGACGATAGATAGACACAAAAACATTTTTTTTTTTTTATGTTGGACGATTGATGATGGAGATGAATGGATAGATTGATGCTTATTAGTTATCCAGGTTATCCTACTACGAATAATCCATAATACGAATAGACTATCAAACTTAACCACCATCTCTATTGGATTAACACCAAAATTGCGAAAATAAATCAGCTGCTCTTCTGTAACAAAAGTATGCGACAGCAAATTTTGTTTGTTTTGGGATTTAGGTTTTACCTAGTCCCATAAAGAAAGTTGTTCAGTTTTATGGTCTGCTCAACCCTCTAAAAAACCGTTAGTATGTAATTAAGGAACGGTCGCTATCAGATATATCGTAGCATACTAGGTGTCCAAATATTTCTGGAGTGCGATTTTTGAAACTCATTTGCTGAGTTCAGCAGTTGAAAATGTCAAAATTACTGTGGAGATATGCATCTTTCTACTGCTGATTTGAATTTCAAAAATCATACTTCAGGAGTGCGATTTTTGAAAGTCAAATCTGCAGTAGAAAGATGCATATCTCCACAGTAATTTTGACATGTGCAACTGCTGAACTCAGCGAATGAGATTCAAAAATCGCACTCCTGAGAGCAGTGCTAATTTTCATTAAATTCTTTACAGATTTTTGTATACATTTATGTTTTTTATACTATTATTACTATTAACCATTACTGTCTTTCTCCTCAATAAATATATTTTCCCTTTACAGTAAATGTTACCAATTATATCTAAACGTGTATTTTGTCATAAATATCTGAACAGCGAATTTTCAATAATTTCTTTACAATGTTATATATTTAAAATTAAAATGTAAAGCAACGGAGTAAGGTTTTTTCCGAAACTGTTCAGATGTTTATGACCACCCTGACTGAGTCGATATATTTGATGTTTTAGGCGTTCCTATATTTTTGATTGTTGATGTGTAAAGAAATTATTGAAAAATAGAATTGCTTAGAAATATTTGACCACCTTGTTTGCTACGATATATCTGCTGGTATACATAATATTATAAGTAGAGTACCTACTCCGATCATAATTTTTTGACTTGGTGTAAGAGTATAGGTATAGGTACCTATTTTGGTTCCTATTTATTATAACGGTGTCGCGATGATAGGTAAGTACCTACGTTTGTAGTTGAGGTGTGGTATAAATCCTAGGTACAGTCACCATCAGTTATACCACAGAGTACTATAATTACTACGTTATACCACAGTATAAGAAAGAGTATCTATTACTAGATAGTTATACGGCTTTACTCAGAAAGTGTGGTAAAACGTGATAATTTTTACAGCAGTGTACTACTACATATAAAATTTATTGAAAATTTACATGACATTACTTACCTATCTATACTTTCCCTTCTGTTGCCAGACCTACAGTAAAACCGGAAGGCCAGGAAACATCTGGAACAAGGCTGGTCATATACAAGGTGTAACCTACCTACATTTGAGTCAAGTAGTACCTAGGTGGGTACTGCAGTTTTGTATGAAAACAGAATTAAAAAAAAAATCTCTATGTTGGCTCCATATAGTGAAAGTTCTTCAGTTTGGTGGTCCAAACCACCTCTTTAAATATTGTTACACCCGCCTGTATACTACCTAATAGGTAATAATAGTTTCTTACCTATTCATATGGTTAAGGTCAGGACGGCAATTGCGGTAAATAAATCGCAACTGAACCATGATTGGACCACGTGCGAAGCTTAGCTTTTTATCGCGGTACAGCTCATGACAACCGTTAGACGCTTCTGTCCACATGTGCCACATGTGCACCGGCAGGATTATTTTTAGGGGGGGTGCTGGTTCCACCGTTCCATATAATATCTAAACTATTATAAAACTGTAACAGAAGCGTGTCTGCACATTGAAGATATTTACAAAAAAAAGATTACTAACTATATGGTTTTTAGGTGTCCCTGATTCCAAATCACAAATTTTTGGACTTTTTGTCTGTCTGTTTGTTTGTTTGTGTGTCTGTTTGTTTGTTTGTTTGAACGAGCATCACGCAAAAACTACTGAACCGATTTCGATGAAACTTTTTTTGTTTGATAGCTTATGATCCGACTTGAAATCTGGTACTTATACAGGGTGTACAATAAAATGGGACAGCTACTTAAAGGGGTGCTTCAGACCATCAAACTGAACAACTTTCTCTATGGGACCAATATAGATATCGCGAAAAAAAAATCTGCTGTCCCATACACTTCAGTCGAGTTATGTTTGCAGTTTAGTATGGGAGAGCGGATTTTTTTTTAGCTATTTCGATATTGGTCCCATAGAGAAAGTTGTTCAGTTTGATGGTCTGAAGCACCCCTTTGAGTAGCTGTCCCATTTTATTGTACACCCTGTATAATTTATGCGGACGAAGTCGCGGGTAAATGCTTGTTATAAATAAAGTGATTAAACTAAAGATACAAATAAAATAAAGTTGAGCATATGCGTTAAGTTCATTGCGAGGTTTTGAAATGTATCTACTCTCAATAAAAAATGTTTATTATTATTTTTATCTTTTTCTTGTCTCTCTTCGAAGCGCCCATGTCTGTCCACCTCCTGAAATGAAATACGATCGTGATAATTAGAAGGTATCTACGGTCTAAGATCAAAGTAAAATTAATGGATAGGCCTTACGCGAACATTGTAAACCAGAAAAATGAGGCAAAACAATTGACAGTTTTACCTACTTCGAAAATGTACCGAGATGACAGACCAAGTGCCCTAGTTTGTCTTGAAGTGCCCTAGTTTTGCGTGCTTTAACTTAAAGCACTTTGGGCCTATCCATTAATTTTACTTTGATATAAGTCTACGGTAGTAGGTACCTATAGTCCGAGATCCGACCGTAAAATTATGCACTTTTTATAGAATAAATGGGTAGCAGTGATTATTTATAATGAAACATGAGAATCAGTCTACTTATTATCTTTAATTTACTTTCGATTCGACACGATTTACACAAAAAGACATTTAAATGAACAGTAATTACAGTACCTAACACACAAGTTATACTTAACTTTGGACAGCGTGACGTCCTAGTCGGACCAGTAGTAAAGGAATCAACCTCTCTAATGACCAGACAGGTCTATTTATGATCAAACTGTAATGGCGGCAAAACCAACCACATCCAACACAATTTGATTATACTTAATAAATACTGTCTTTATAATTATGGATATTCATTATAATTCAAACACATAATATTAACATAACTTATATCTCACTACGATTATAATTACCAATAATTAGTCACAAAACATGATTGTCAGAACAGTTGGTTGTTGTTGTTCGTAATATATTTTACGGCTCTGGATACTTGTCCTTTAGAGCTAGTCGATGGTGTCAACTCGAATCTACATTAATTTATTGGTAATTATACTTAATATTCTACTACTATGACACACTTATTTAATAGGCGAACGAAATGTGATTCTAGTGCAGGCATGTCAAACATGCGGCCCGCACTGCACTTTCTTGCGGCCCGATCCAAGTTTAAGAAACAGCTTCCTGATGTAGCCTGAAAGCGTTCAGACTGTTACGAGTACTTAGGTTTTCATGTTATGTGGTAATACCACCGTTTTAAACATGATGACGTGAAAAATTTCGAGCTCGCTTCGCTCGCTCACTTTCTTTAGATGATAATTTGCAGAGTAGAGACAAGGTATTGAGTATTGAAGGTCTCTCTATCCATGCCCTACCTTATTTTTTGATGTATGCACATAGAATTACCCCACTACTTTTTCCTCCTGTCTATTAGGGAAGTAAATGAGGCGCCATCGGAAGGAGACTGATCTAAAGTAGGTACTGGAAATACTAGGGTTGCCACCTCTCAATCTGCCGCAACTATAGGGTTGCCAGGTTCAGAGAAGTCATTTTTTAACCTGGCAACCCTAGAGTTGCGGCAAACTGAGAGGTGGCAGCCCTAGTTTTTCCAGTACTTTAGATCAGTCTCCTTCCGATGGCACCTCATTAACTTCCCTAATAGACAGGAGGAAAAAGTTATGCCATAAATTATAATGGAAAAGGTACTTGCGGCGGGATTTTTCTAGGCAACTTAGCGGCGTTGAATTAACCCCTGTGTAAACATACACTAGAATCACATTTCGTTCGCCTATTAAATAGGTGCATTACTTTACGGTCGGATCTCGGACTACTACCTATATCTGATGAAAATGTAAGTTCGTCTGAATACTAATACTAAAATACTAGGTAGAAAAGTGTCTAAAACATTCCGTTGTAGTTGGTATAAAATATCTACCAGTAGATTGTGCTCCGAGGGGATAAAGCAGTGTCTTTCTTCACGGGATATTGAATCCCGAGCGTAACGAGGGATTCTAGGTTTAACTCCCGACAATAGCGAGGGAGTCTAATTAAATCCCGAGCGAAGCGTGGCAGTTAAGACTAGAATTCTGAGTGAAGTGGTTCAAGCTTGCCCAAGAACAAAAACACGTTCATCCCCAAAGAGCATACTCTAGGTACTTTTCACACCTTCTGTGAAACAATAAAATTCAGTACCTACAATTTTATTGCCCGGCTAGATCATATGGCTATACTGTGGCAGTTGGCCATTGTCAAGCTGGTGCATGGTGGTGTGAAAACATAATTACCTAGGTTTTACGGTATCAAAAGATCAATAAAAAAACAAGTGATCGTCTCATTATCTTGAAAGATAAGGCGATTAGGGCTTACACCTGCCAAATCGGGATTATAACGATAGCAGCTAGAATATCGCTCTTAACGGTGATTGCCTCTAGGTACTTACGTCAGATATCATAACAATTTTTAAGTCTGATTTTAATCACAGAAACTGAGATTTACGTCTTTAACGGTACGACACAAACGACCTTGTGAACTTCTGGTATGTAGGTATATATGTATGTAGGTTTGTGTGTACCTACCTACATAATTATATACATACATAACCTACATACCCGCATATAAACATACATACACACACTCTAAAAACATTAGGTACCCTCTTCAGGAGGAGCCTGGCGCACCAAGCCCCATGACCATGAGCCCTTTTCAAAAATTCAGGAATGTCTACCACTCCCTTTAGTCTGCATGCCCAACTTGCCCTGTCTTGGTGGTGACATGATCACATGACCCCGTCTGCTGTGGTATGTAATATGGCATCTAAAATTTAGCACAAAATAATGCGAGTGCAGACATTATCTGTCTCTTTCAAACTGAATTATATTATATTCCGCGTATTGTCTTTCGCCAGTGGCTCTGAAGTGCGATTTTTGAAAATCATACGAGCGACTTGGCAGTAGAAAGATGCATAATCTCCATAGTAATTTTGACATTTTCTACTGCCAAGTCGCTCGTATGATTTTCAAAAATCGCACCTCTGACCTAGTTAACGACTTTGTAAAACAATAATTTGCGTTATTTTTGTTAAATCATAATACTTACAAATTAAAGACTTTCTTGCGACCACAGAGTGTAGAATTCACGATTTTACAAAACAGTTTTGTGAACAATTACTAGTTTGTTTGCGTTTACTTACGTCTATTACAAGGAGAAAAGACATAGGGATAGCTAAAGATAGAGGACGAATAAAAAAAATATCAGAAAATGTTAAGAAAGGTCAGCCGAATGTTGTTAATATAGTTAATTTTTTTTTATTTTTAAGTTAAAAGCCAATGTCTAAAACTGGCGCCCTTTTTTCTTTTCGCCTATTTTTTTAGGACGGCCATCAATAGCAGCATAAAATTTGGCAATACGCAACCCCCGTCGCGTCATCGGTACATTTTCTTCTGTATACACCACTAGTTTTTAATTACTAACAAAACTTTAAGGGTGTATTCAGACCATGAATCTAAACGACTTTCCCAAAGAAACATGGGTCGAAAAATGAGAAATTTTTTTGGACCTTACATACAAAAGTGCGGATCGACTGATCGATTTTCTATGGGAGGGCCAAAAAAAATTCTCGTTTTTCGACCCATGTTTCTTTGGGAAAGTTGTTTAGATTCATGGTCTGAATACACCCTTAAAGTTTCGTTAGTAATTAAAAACTAGTGGTGTATAATAGTCCGTTTTCTATTGGGATCCGTTGTATGGAGAGGTCTACAATTTTGAGTAAAGCAATGCCACTTGGTACAGGTGTAATCCACGTCAAACTAAGCTCAAAGAGCCTGGTAGGCAGATATAACTCCGTGTCTGGTAGGGGGGAGGGGGGGTTAAAGTACTGGACTACCAGTACTCAGAACAAAAATTCTAGCGGATGTATTTGAACTCTTGGGTCAAGTTTGGTGTCGTTTTCGGGTAAATCGATGATGGCCAATTCATTCCTCATACCAGTTTTTTAGGGTTCCGTAGCAAAAAATTAAGTAAGCCCTAAAATAATAAAATTTCATTACTAAAATAATGCAAATAAACCCTTATATTTTCAGATTTCATTATGAAAAGTGATATTAAAAAAAATACTTTCTGAAAGCCCATTTAATGCCAATTTTAAAAACATAACGTTTGATATCAATATATCTATTTTCAGTATAGAATTAAATATTTTATCGTACTGCGGCGTTCGGCTGCGGATGCATTGTAGCCAGTTGTGATTAAGATTAACAAAATACCAATCAAGTGCGAGTGGAACTTGTACTGCGAGGGTTCCGTACCACACAATACATTTGTGTTAATGTAATTAGCAAAAAAAAAAATTTTCTTTTTTCCGTTCCGGCTCCTTAGCGCGAGTTCGACTCACACTTGACCAGTTTTTACTCATTGTTGTTTTACTTTAGAGTTAATTTTGACGCTTTTGATGTATTGTCGTTTTCACGATAGAGAACGATAAAAAAAAACGTTGTAAAAAACCCTTGCCTTTTACCACCATAATAACAGGTACTTACCTATTTTGTGAAAATATCAACCAACTGTCTTTTACGATTCAAAAGATACAGCCCTTTGAACGTAGCATGGACAGACGGACGAACGGACAGCGTAGGACTCACTAATATAGAGTCCCGTTCCGTACCCTTTGGGTACAGAACCCTAAAAATAAGATACTCTACATCATACTTACCAACTACTAGACGTAGGGTCTGTGCTCAAAAGTGTTCAAAAGAGAAACAAACCACATAAAGAGAAACAATTACGCACTAGCCTTCGTTAGTTTGACTGACTCCGCCCACGATTGCATGCCGTGCTGCTATGTGCTGTAAGAATTTGTAAAAACCACACAAGCAAAATTAAATTTTTTAGCTGTTTTAGTGTTTTTAGTTGGATTTTACTAACACTTACTTTTGATTATGTAAGTTAGTCTGGGACTCTTTTTTCGAGCATTTTTTATTAGACTCGGCGCGTCCATAACTTAGTAAATCAATGCTCTATATAAAAAAGGACTTGCAGATAGAGAACTTACCCTCTACATAAAACAACATACCTTAGTACGGTTTTTAAGGGCGTTCGTGTTTGGAGGTAATACGATCTATCTCTATATTATTAGTACATACATACTACCTACTTAAGTACATAATGCTCACCCCTATGTAATTCTGTGGTAGGCAGAGACAATAGATCGTCACATCTTAGATGTTGATACACATCTCACGCCTGTTCAAGTCTCTTCATACATAATATGCTCGTCGGTTCCGGGTACATTTTTTTGGCCCTTCTTGTACACTGTTCTTCATCGTATTTGGTCAGCGGACGTGCATCTAGCCCCTTTTAACCCTTCATTCACACATGACTTGTAAATTTCATACGTCTACTTTAGCTCTTCCTTTCCACGTGGCCAAACTACCTCAACATGTCACTATATCTTCATTCAGACCACATCTTTCTCTAATCACACTATTCCGTGAGTGGTCATTCAAAGTTACAACACATCTACTACGCAGGGAGTGCCTTTCAACAGCATTTATTATAGATTCATGCTTTTTCTGCCATTAATACCCAACCATTCATTCATACATTAAAGTTGGTGCATCACATCCTCGTGATACACCAACTTTAATGTATGAATCGTCTTCGCAGAACGAGCCTTCTAAGCATAGATATATTATACCTATGCTTCTAAGACATAGTTTGACTTTTCATGAAGATGTACAAGAGCACATTAAGCATATTTCCTGCTTTAACTCTTCTCTTTATGTCTCCGTCGTACTTTACGTCTCTTGTGAACAAACAACCCAAGTACACAAACTGACAAACTGAATCGTTGACTTGCTCTAGCCTTTTATCACCTATCATAATCTTACAATCAGTCACTGCTACATCCCGCTCAATAACCATAACTTACCTATTCATTCATATATGTAACTTATTACCCTTCACCCCATACAAGATATGGCCAGAGTATCCCACCCAAAATTTATCCCTCCTCACTCTGTCATAATCATAAGCTTTCTCTAAATCTACAATGGCGTCTTTTAGGTTTTTAGCCAAATATTTTCGGAAATGCACCCCAATGCGTAAACTTGATCAACGCATATCCCATCCCCTTCCGAAAACCTGTTTGCACATCCCAGATTTGTGCTACCGTAGCGTACCAGTCAATATTCTCTCAATTAAAGCCTCAAGTAGACTGATGCCTTGTTACTCCTGCTGGAAACCTTTGCCCTATTATTACATAATATTAAAAACATAATGTATTACCAGCTCTTCTCTCTTTTCTTATTTGTAGGATTCCGTACCCAAAGGGGGCCAACGGGACTCTATTTACTAACGCTATCGCCCTACGCTGTCCGTTCGTCCGTCTGTCCATGCTAACGCTACGTTCAAAAGCCTGTATCTTTTGAATCGAAATAGGCAGTTGGTTGAAATTTTCACATTAAAGGTACCTGTTATTATGTTGGTAAAACTTAAGGGGCACCCCTTAGATATACAAGAATGGTTTTTTCAACGTTTTTTTATTATGTTCTATCGTGAAAACGACAATACATAAACACGTCAAACTTGTAGTTATTATAGCTCAAACTATAAAGTAAAACAAAAATAAATAAAAACTGGTCAAGTGTGAGTTGAACTCGCGCCAAGGAGCCGGAACTGAATGAAAGAAAATATATTTTTTTTGCTAAATACATTAACACAAATGTATTGTGTGTGGTACGGAACCCTCGCAGCATAAGTTCGACTCGCACCTGACTGGTTTTTTGTTAATCTTAATCACACAACTGGCTACAATGCATTTTTCAAGTATTTTTTCGTACTGCAGCCGAACGCCGCACTACGATCAATATTTAATTCTACACTGAAAATGGATATATTGATATCAAATGTTAATGTTTTTAAAATTGACATTAAATGGGCTTTCAGAAAATATTTTTTTTAATATCAATTTTCATAATGAAATCTGAAAATATAAGGGTTTATTTGCATTATTTTAGTACTGAAATTTTATTATTTTAGGGCTTACTTAATTTTTTGCTACGGAACCCTAAAAAACTGGTATGAGGAATGAATTGGCCATTATCGATTTACCCGAAAACGACAACAAACTTGATCCAAGAGTTCAAATACATCCGCTAGAATTTTTGTTCTGAGTAATGGCAGTCCAGTACTTTAACCCCCCCTCCCCCCTACCAGACACGGAGTTATATCTGCCTACCAGGCTCTTTGGGCTCAGTTTGACGTGGATTACACCTGTACCAAGTGGCATTGCTTTACTCAAAATTGTTGCACTTTTCCCAATAGAAAACGGACTATAAGAAATTGTGGAACGCTGATTTTCCATAGACAGCTTCCGACATCTATCGGTGTGTTGAATTTGGGTTCGAATCTAAACTGGTGCGATAGCGCTGTGCACTCCACCGCTGTAGTATTGAGTGATTTAAGTATTTAGCTCATATCACAGAGTACTATAATTGCTCATATCAATCCCATTTATTCCCTATCTTGTTGGTCTAGAGATATAGAGAACTGGCCCACGTTTCGGGTGGTTATGATTCGATCCTCGTGTCGGCCCAGACTTTTAAAGCTCAATTCACATTACGCCGGGCAGGCGCGGACGGAGGATGGAGGGTGCAAACTGTCATCTAAACTATTATAAAACTGTAAGAGAAGTGTGTTTAAGATATAAGTTATTTATTTTATGTTTATAAATGTTTTTATGGTGTCGGGGACACCAAATCAACCTTTTTTTGAATTTTTGTCTGTCTGTTTGTGTGTTTGTTTGTTTGATCGAGCATCACGCAAAAACTACTGAACCGATTTAGATGAAACTTTTTTTGCTTGATAGATTATGATCTGACTTAAAATCTGGTATATAATTTGTGCGGACGATGTCGTGGGTTAACTCTAGTGTAATATAATACTTTTTTCAATACCGATAGAACGTGTGACTTTCAAACATCACACTCCAGGCATTATATTGTTGACTCATCAATGTTGAGACGAAGGTGTCGAGATTGTAGCACGCAGACATGTTGTCTCTGCCTACCCTAAGGGGCGATAGGCGTAAATATACCTTGTTTGCGTTCGTGTCTATCTTTTGCATTATAGCAAGTTAGAACACGGTAGGTAGGTACACACGGCGACAGGTCAGTTTACCCTGTTTGGACTTTGAACTATTAGAAGTTGAACGCTGCGAATCGTGCGAGAGGGTGCGGTATGTTGTTGTTGTTTCGACTCACAGCACGCTGCGCTCGCGCCGGCAGCCGCGTCTATGCACGCTCTCTACCGCACTATTTTGTGTTTTGTACGTAGTGTAGTAATGGGTATATAGGGTGCGTAACCTGATGTGTCGCCGTGTGTACGTTTTAAAATAAAATCCACAACCCTGTCTTCAATTCAAATATATTTGAAGTTAAGACAGTGTCATGTTATTATTAATAACATTTTATTATGAATTTTGCGGTATGCGCGAGATCAATGACCAACAAAACCAAGGCTATATAACAGAAAGTGGGATTAAACTAAAAGTATTTTAGCAATGATATCATTTTAGAAAATAAATTAGTATCAATTTATTAACTAGCTTAATCAGATTTTAGAAACAGCAAAATACATTGTTTGTTTATTTCTAAACATTAAACATAATTTATGACTATAATCAAGGATACAAACAGAGAATGTCCCTGATTTGATTTCAGTGTTTTTTAAGGCATTGTGAGTAAAAATTAATCCATTAAAAAAATGCTTTAGCGGTGCTAAAAGTCGTCGTCATCAGAGTCAAAGGCTGCCCTTCTCCTATCGAATTTGACGGTGCTCGATGATTTGGGCATCTGCTGATTGACAGACTCCAGAATTTGTATAAGCTCCTGTTCCGATATCTTGGTGCGTACTTGACCCATCTGAGCCATTCTGCATATCATATTTTCGACCATTGCACCCTTTTCTGGTCTGCTTAATTTGATAGTGTTCACTGTAAAAAACAAACAAACATGTTAGTCTTTTTTTTAGGGTTCCGTACCCAAAGGGTGAAAACGGGACCCTATTACTAAGCCTAAGTTGTCCGTCCGTCCGTCCGTCCGTCCGTCCGTCCGTCTGTCCGTCTGTCCGTCTGTCCGTCTGTCCGTCCGTCCGTCCGTCTGTCCTACCTATTTAGGGCTGTAACTTTTGAACCGTAATAGCTAGAGAGTTGAAATTTTCACAGATTATGCGTTATTACGGCGGATTTGTTAACAAATAATAAAAATGTCAGAAAGTTAAAAATTAAGGGGGATTTTCAACAAGAAACTAGTTTTTATCAACGTTTTTTCTTCACGCTCTATCATAAAAACGGTAATACATACAAGCGTCAAACTTAGTGTGATTATATGACCCGGACAAAAAAAGATTTATTTCTAAGTTAATAATGTTGTGTTCTGTGGTGTGGTACGGAACCCTCGGTGCGCGAGTAGCCCGACTCGCACTTGACCGGTTTTATTCCTATTTGTATGAAAAGGCAGCTAAGTGTCCACGGTGTGCCTACTGTCTGTCCGTACAGGAAACTAGTTTTTTTCAATGTTTTTTGTTTTTGCTCTATTGTAAAACCGTTACTATTGAATTATAGAGCATTCTAAAACCGGTGATTATAGTGCATTCGAAAGTCAAACAACAAATAATAAAATACAGCCAATAAGTAGGTATAATATTGTGTTGGGGTACAGAACCCTCAGTGCGAGAGTCCAACTCTCAATTGGCACACTTTTCATTACCTGTGTTGTATTTGCAACTCCATGTCTTGAATGAATATACAAGAAAAAGAAAGAAATAAACAATGTATGGATCTACCGATCTAGCCGGAAGTGCCCACCTAATCAATTCTACTCTAAGAGATTATACCTAAAGGCATAGAGTGAGCCATACCATTGCAAGAATGTACACTTTTTTAGGTTTGTGTTTGGGTGTGTGGTGTCAATTAGTATGGACAAAAGATGACCAAGTGACACAAATGTCATCTTTTGTCCATGTGCGTGAAAAGTACAACACATAAGTTAAGTAAAATACAACACATAGGGGCAAACCCCTATGTTTACGGTTACTTTTCACGCACACTAGCATAGAAAAAGAAGTGGACAGCCGCATAAACAAACATTTATAGTTCCGTCTCCTTCTACTATTAAAAAAACGTCATAAGATAAAAGAGACTAACTACAATTGTAAATTGATGCGGTCTCTATGCTTTAGAATAAAGGAGATCATTCCTCTGAGATTCAACTCTTAAAATGTTGGCTTCATCTTAGTGTTTATGACTGAAAATATCTAGATTAAATAGCACACGTGCTTAACATTGTACAGTTAAAAATCTATTTAAGGGGGTGCTTAGGACCATCAAACTGAACTACTTTGACAATGAGACCGATACTGAAATCGCGAAAAAAAAGACAGATCCATAGATTTGGGTCGAGTCGCCATTGATGTTTTCTATTGGACTACGAGCTGGCTACGAGTTTTCAAAATGATAAGGTGCAAGGACAATTTTTATGTAAATATCTTCCTTACTAGCTGACAAGTACATTGCACTGACTGGCAGAAGTCTACCCCGGGGAGGGAAGCGGGGGCGGGCGGTCAAAGACGCCAATTTTTAATCAAAATAAAATCATTAGTGCAAGGCTGAAATTTTGTGTAGTTATAGTTTTTAGTAGTAGAAATAGCGTAAAATTATTGGCAGAAGTCCAGGTCGGGGATAAAGCATCGGCAGAAGTCGATGAAGTTGTCAAAAATTATAGAAATTTTAATGATAAGGTGCACTTCTGCCAATTTCGTTTTTATATAATTGATGGCTTCAAATAGCTGTACACAAATTGGCAGAAGTCAAAATGGTGGCTAAGTATACGAATAAATGACTTTTAATTGTGGCATTTTTGTACATTTTCTTATAATTTGTTCGACCAAGTATTGAAAATGTTATAGTATGTTACATATTTGTAATCTACTCACAAAGCCCTTTCATTTGATACCCCACGTGGTATGTTTCAAAGAGAATTGTTTTCTTCTTTTTACTGCCATCTCTTCATGACGTCACAGTTTCGACCCCCGCAGTCTGAGCGCATGTCATCTCATATATTTGTGTTCAGAATTTCGTAAAATCACTGTGGTGGTATAAGTAAAGTACAGTTTTTGGTCAAGAGATCACCGAGCCTCCAGTGCTGCCCTCAATGTTATTTTTTTACTTTCTAGATAATTAAACAAAATTTTCAAAAAACAAGAATGTTTCATTGCAGTCATTGTTGGTTTTCGATTTATCCAAACATTACAGACTGCTATGTTGTTTGTTTGCTGTTACTATAGTAAAACCGCCAAAAGTGGCCACTTTTGGTGTTTTTAAAGATAGTAAGTATACATTATAATAAAAACGCAACAACGTCAAGTCGGCATACATTATAAAAACGAAACACCGATATCCGTAATGATCCGATAAGAACGCTTAGAGCGCTTACAGACGAGCGACACTTTGCGGTCGCCGTATGTCACGGAGGGTCGCGCGACTATCGCGTGACCGTAAAGTGTATGAGCGCGACGCTCTGCGACCCACGGCGACAAAAGTGTCGCTCGTCTGTAACTTTAGTGGTAGGTATGTTTCCCTACTCTGAGAACATATATAAATATTAAAACGCCGATAGTTTCAGTAATATTAACAATAGTTCTGGAAGAGTATACATACACACCATTATACAGGGTGTAAAATTAAATGAGAGTCACTTACATTAAACTGAACAACTTTCTCTATGGGACAGATATTGAAATCAAAAATCTGGTGTCCCATACATTTCAGTTGAGTTATGTTTGCATTTTTGTATGGGACTGCAGAATATTTTTTCGCGGTTTCAGTGTTGGTCCCATAGTAAAAGTTGATCAGTTTGATGGTCTGAAGCACACCTTTAAGAATCTGTCCCATTTAATTTTATACCCTGTACCTGTATACAGGTTATAACTAACTGCTGTATAACTATATAACTGTATAATATAGGGTCCTTTAATATGCCGACATTTTTTAAAGGGGATGATCAGACCGGCAAACTGAACATTTTTCTCTATGAGACCAACAACGAAATCGCGAAAAAAAAATCTTCTCCATACAAAACTGCAAACCTACTCGAGCCAAATGTATGGGACAGCTGATTTTTTTTTCGCGATTTCGTTGTTGGTCTCATAGAGAAAGTTGTCAGTTTGATGGTCTGATCATCCCCTTAAAAAAGTGTCAGCCTATTAAGAAGGACCCTGTTGACTACCAGTATAAATAATTAAAAAATCTAATTGCCAGAAATGCACCTTATTATTTTAATTTCAATTAATTGCTTTCCGTTAAATAAACTTCTGGTGATATTTTCATTATTTGTATATGTAGACGGCCATCAGGAAGTTTGCATTCAGTTTTTTAAGGCATAAGAATATAATAACAAAATTGCCGGAACTGCACCTTGTTCTTCACCAGCAAAATTTTTCAACAATTTTATCGACTTCTGGCAACGTTTACTTATACCACAATGATTTTGCAAAATTCTGAACACAAATATATGAGATGACATGCGCTCAGACTGTGGGGGTCGAAACTGTGACGTCATGAAGAGATGGCAGTAAAAAGAAGAAAACAATTCTCTTAGAAACATACCATGTGGGGTATCAAATGAAAGGGCTTTGTGAGTAGATTACAAATATGTAACATACTATAACATTTTAAATACTTGGTCGAACAAATTATAAGAAAATGTACAAAAATGCCACAATTAAAAGTCATTTTTTCGTATACTTAGCCACCATTTTGACTTCTGCCAATTTGTGTACAGCTATTTGAAGCCATCAATTATACAGGAAGATTTTTTTATCACCATCCAAATTTTAATAAAATGTTTGTTTATGAAAAAAAATCGATACGTGTTTTTTCTTTTAGTATCGCTCAGTACTAAAATATTGAGATATGACTACGCAAAAATGTCTTAAGAAAAACAATTCGACTGGACACAGTACGCACCTAACTGTGCCACAGATTACTTATTAATAGTTACTACCACTCGACCCGATTTCGCGCGGTTTTTCGAATGTAGAACTTTGCTTTTCAAGAACGAAAACTAACGAACGAATCTCTGTGGTCAGTAATTTTCTTTGGGTCAGAGCCTTTTAATTTTTAGAAAAAGTTTATTATGTGTCATTGTGTCATTCAAAGAGTACTTTATTATAACCGTGTCATTGAACAAAAATAAACAAAATAAGGGACTAGTATAACATTTAAACAATGTTTTGAAAGTGTTGTGTGTTCCTGTTAAGTTTGCAATGCGTGGGACTCTGAAGCTAGGGCTCCGCCCCCCGGTCCTGCCGCACTACCCGGTCGGTACGAATACGAAACTCGATGACCAAGCTTTATGGAAAATTCTGTAGGATAAAATTTTTAAATGTGCAATTTTGACCTGCCCTTTTTTTTAATGAAATGGGTTCTATAAGTGATACCAAACATGTAGAAAAAATTTGGATGGTGATAAAAAAATCTTCCTGTATAAAAACGAAATTGGCAGAAGTGCACCTTATCATTAAAATTTCAATAATTTTTGACAACTTCATCGACTTCTGCCGATGCTTTATCCCCGTCCTGGACTTCTGCCAATAATTTTACGCTATTTCTACTACTAAAAACTATAACTACACAAAATTTCAGCCTTGCACTAATGATTTTATTTTGATTAAAAATTGGCGTCTTTGACCGCCCGCCCCCGCTTCCCTCCCCGGGGTAGACTTCTGCCAGTCAGTGCAATGTACTTGTCAGCTAGTAAGGAAGGTATTTACATAGAAATTGTCCTTGCACCTTATCATTTTGAAAACTCGTTGCCAGCTCTCCGTCTATATGGAACTGCTGTTTTCTTTTTCTTGAGTTCAATGTTAACGCATTTAAGTTTAGACAAATAACATTATGTATTTACATCTGGCTCTGGCGTCTTGACAGAGAGCTTGTGAAAGAATTGTGTGCTTAGCTTCTTCCATTGCCTGCGCTTGCTCCTCCCTGGCCTTGCCTTGGTTAGGGTCTCCAGTTCCCTGAAAAATATAAGAATTGCTGTTTTAATAACAATATTTTCCAGTTTAGTAGTTTCTTTTCTAGTGGCAGCATGCTCACTCCCCGTCACCACAGTATAAGAAAGAGTATCTAGTACTCAGCGAATATTTATTTCTTTATAGCTTTTGTCCGCGACTTCGTCTGCGTGGAGTTTGGAAAACCAAGTATCCTATGTTACTTCTAATACCTCCAAGCATATGTGTACAAAGTTTCATGATGATAGGTTAAGTAGTTTTCGCATGAAAGCCTAACAAACAAACTTACATTCACATTTATAATATTATAGGGATTCATAGCTAGTACAACATACAGTATGAACACTGCCTCCCACCAACTTTTTACCCCTCTGGCTGGATCGTGGCGTGAAATGTAAGAAATGAGCATTCCTATCTCGCTCGCACTTACTCAAGTACTTACTTAAGTTTGCTTTAATACTTTAACTGCTGACGACCTACGTGGTAGGTCAGCAACAAATGGGTCGCAGTGCGAACGACACAAACGTTGAGTCAGAATTGTATAGCATTCCACAGTGTCAGCACTGCGCAAATATCATTGTTTTGAGCTTAGCAGAAAAAGTGCCAACTCTTCTTTAAAAATTTTCCCATTTGTATGAAATTACAGCTCAGCCCTTTGTCAGCTGACAGTATCCAAGGTGTGCCGTCACATTAGACAGAATTTCGGGACTACTGGTGAAACCTGGAACTACCCCCTAGGGAAATTTTATAGTCCAAAGCATATGCATTTTCTAGTGAAACATCTATCGGCTCAACTGTACAATCTGCGTGCCGTCGAGTTCAGGGTTCATATTTTTTTTTCCAAATAGGTCTTCTTATAACTAAACTATATACGAAATTTCAACTTGCGGAAATTTATAGTTTTCGAAATATAATTTTTTGAAATTCAACAAATCTCATACAATTTTGTGTAAAAGAGCATGACGGCATAAGAAAAAAAAATTTACATTGAAGGCTATGGCAAGCTATTGAATTGGATACGGCGACCAGCCTAACAGTAACAATTCGATTCTGGCACTCGCCGGCCGCTGCCGCGGCACGCTCGCTCCGCTTGTGCGCTGTGGTCGCACGTCCTTCCCATCTACCTCCTCTCTGCCTCCGTAGTCTAATGGTTAAGAGCATTGGGCTCTCGACACGGAGGTTAGATTCCTACGGGTGACAGCCAGTGATATGTCACTTTGTGCGTTTTTCCCATAGATTTATATATTACTAGCGTATATATATGTCTTTGGTTTTTCCCCAGTTGATTAGGACATTGTAGGATGAATCACATGATTGTATGAAAAAAAGATGATTCCATGCGGATGGCACGTTAAGCCGTTGGTCCCGGCTACTATCACTGGTGGTAGTAGTTAGGGTTGCCAACCTTAATACAAGGATAAGCGGGATATTTGCAATCAAGATGCGGGACGTGGCTAAAAAAAGCGGGACCCGGCTGTCAAAGTATAAAAAAAAAGTCGAAAAAACAATGAGGATGTGAAGAAAAATAAAAAATTTGTATTTTTGGTTCCTTTTCATTATAATAATAACACAAACAACAGAGTGGAATCGCAAGGGGCAGAGTGGAATCGCAAGAGCACAGAGTGGAATCGCAAGAGCACAGAGTGGAATCGCAAGAGCACAGAGTGGAATCGCAAGAGCACAGAGTGGAATCGCAAGAGCACAGAGTGGAATCGCAAGAGCACAGAGTGGAATCGCAAGAGCACAGAGTGGAATCGCAAGAGCACAGAGTGGAATCGCAAGAGCACAGAGTGGAATCGCAAGAGCACAGAGTGGAATCGCAAGAGCACAGAGTGAAATCGCAAGAGCACAGAGTGGAATCGCAAGAGCACAGAGTGGAATCGCAAGAGCACAGAGTGGAATCGCAAGAGCACAGAGTGGAATCGCAAGAGCAGAACCTATGCTCCAGGTTGGAAGTGTATTGCACGTAATGGCGTAATAACGGGGAAACCCGCTCACGGGGGTAAACCCCGCGATGTTGAAACCGGAGCCGCACCTCTCGACAACCTTCAGCCGCTCAATGAGATGTTGCCCCATTGTCGCACTTTGTGCGTGCGGCCGTTTTATATGGGGCCCACTCGACGAGTCGGCGAGTCACCGCCTGCCTTATTTACAATTTTGAGACAAGTTGTCATGGCAGGCGTCCGTTAGTCTCCTCCCATAGCCCAGTATCCATCCATCCAACTTTCACCTCTATAGCCCAAGACCTTATTTTTCCATCGCGGCCATAGCGCCGTACTCCAATAGTCTTTACACAAATGGCGGGGACCATCCCCATAGGTATCATGTTGTGCGCTCGGGGATGGTATCCGCCATTTGTGTATCCCTTACATTTAGATTAACTTGTCTTTTGAACGGGCCTCTACATGTTGGCTTCGGCCCCATGCACGCCTTCCAAAGGTCCGGGACTTAATTGCCCGTGATTACGGAACGTAAGACACACAAACAACTAAACTATAATAATAAGTAGGTACATCAAACTTTAACTTTAAGGAGCATTCGAATCAGAAATGAAAATCGGTCAATTACCTAAGTAAACTTTTAAATGATTTTACAAACATAAAAGTTAATACCATGGGGCAGTGCCGGATTAACCATATAGGCAAAGTAGGCACGTGCCTACGGGCCCACCACCGCCAAGGGGCCCCGCGGCTCGTGAGAAAAAAAAATCGTTTTTGTATTTAAATTGAATAAAAAATTAAGAAAAGATTACAAAAAAATTTTTTACATTTTCATAACGTTTCCTTTAATGATACCCCACATGATAATTTTAGAATAAAAAACTTTTGACTCCTAAGCTCAATTATAATAATACATCTTTTTTTGACTGCACTCTTCTAATTGGGCCCTTAATTGATATAAAAAACGAAATTTTAGCTTCTTATAATATAAGAATTTTGTATATTATATAAAAATCTCTTTATCTCCAAGATAAACGAGTTTACGAGTGTTACAGACAGATGGACGGACAGACATCGAGGTGATTCAATAAGTGTTCCGTTTTCCCAATTTTGTTATGGAACACTACGCAGACTACACTATAGGTTTTGGAACGTGTTGCAACATTCGTCATTTTAGTAGATATGTGCTGTTTTATTGCGACTACCTAATCTGGACCACACTGGAAAAGAATCATTGTTACGCCCATGGGCAGGGGGGCCCCAAGACTTGCATTGCCTAGGGGCCCCTGCATGGCTTAATCCGGCCCTGCCATGGGGTGCCAGGAATCAGCAGTTTAATGAAACCAGTGTTGGTACGTCAGGCACTCCTTGGACAGTCAGCCTCGTTACTAAAATTACTAGCTGGCTAATCTTTCCTATATATCATGATATCATGAACAAATAGTCATGCGATATGGCTATGCTGACATGAAAGAAAAAGAAGAAGAATACATCTAACTTTGAACTTAAGCATTCAATAAAAAGAAATAAAAATGCAAAAATTTTAGAAGAAACTTAATAAAGTTTTATATCACTTCTTCTGAGTCAACTGAGCTCATAACTACCTCTGCTACAAAGGTTAGCCAGAAAACGGGACAAAAGGCGTCCCGCACACATCTATCGCGGGACGCATCCTCTGAGGGTCTAGAAACGGGACGTCCCGCCTCTCGCGGGACGGTTGGCAACCCTAGTAGTAGTCGTTACATAAAAACCACGTCAGAGGCCGTAAGGCGGTCTGAAAAAACTCTGACACCAGGGCTCTGCCCACACGATAAGAACGAAAGTGAAATAACTTAGGGGAAAGTTGATGCAGGATGAGTCATAGTAGCAATTCTTTTTCAGGTCATTCCTTTACAACACTACTGTGATAATACAGCAGCAGCTGTGAGCAGTCAGTGAAACATCTAACATTCAGCAACTTCAATATTACTAGACTAGAGAGAAGTCTAAACAAACCTAACCTCCTATTTATAGCTAAAACTTACCCCATGTTGAGCTTGTAGCTGCGCAAGACGTTGTTGCCTTATCTTATCTAACTCTGGGTCAGACATGATCGCACTTGATTATGTTTTTATTGAATTATACGTAAATTACGGGATAATCTAAAACAAAAAAAAAACAGCAGTGAATATAATACGAATGTAAGCCTCGTTTGACGCACGCACCAAAGAGAATATAATCACTACGTTTGCACGCACATATTACTGATATGTAGCGTTCAGTGTTGCCAACAGTTATATTAGCTCTCCACCAGATCCAACTCCTAAAACCACCAGAAAACCACTAACAGAAAGTGGCCCTACTCTCATAATCACTAAATTTTCCACTAACCAAGAAAACAATGGGTTTTTACCTTTAATCTACCCTTTAGTATACATATTTTGTAACATTTATTTGTAAGTGCCGTGCCATGGTGGTCCAGTGGCGAGTAACCTCCTTGGAGAAGGGGATGGTTCGGTCCAGGTCGACTCGTACCAATGAGCTTTTCTGAATTGATGTACGATTTGTACCTAACACCACTGGCTTTTCGGTAAAGGAAAACATCGTGAGGAAACCTGCATGTTTCAATTTGGATTGTATTGTACCCACTGTCCATTACAAGTGGCGACGGGCTCACTCCCCGTCACACTGGACAGATTTTCGGTACTAGTGAAACGTGGATGTTTTGAGGTTTCAGAATATCTCTGACTACCTCGTCGTGAGCATATGCATAATTATAAATGCTTTATTTGTAAGTCCTAAAATATAACTTAACTAAACAAAGTAATGAAATAACATTAAGAAAATAAACTTATTCGCTTCTGGCCGTACATAGACCAAAAGTGACAATTATTCTGACGGCATTTCGCCGCTGCACACACAGCTAAGGACATAACTTGTTGGATCAATTAATATGAACCCAGGTCCTTAAAGAAAGGTTTGGCTTGGCTTCGAATCCCCATGGCTCTGCTGTCTCGACAGCGAACAGTTGTTTATGTGTATCTACCAAATATATTTCTAGTTTTGTTTTGTAAATAATAAGTAAATCGGCATAGTGGTTGAGTGATCATCTGTCCTACTAATTGCAGTGCTATTTTTGAATCATTCACTTTCACAATCATGATCGAATAATGAATAAACTTAAAAGCTTAACACATTTTCGAGTATGAATTAGGCTGTGCATGATTCAAAAATAGCTCTCTTGAAATTAAATTTTACCATTTTTACCACTAGAAAAAACCACCAGCCACTAAACGCAAAATTTCTCCACTAAAAGGGGATCCAAACCACCAGTTTTAGTGGAGAATCCACTGAGTTGGCAACACTAGTAGCGTTTGACGTTTATTCTTTTTTTTTCACGCCATAGACAACAAACGATATATACGAAAGTACAAGCATTACTCTTTGGTACAGGCCCTGTACCCGGACTTTCGATTTTACATACATATAGCGACCGTTTCGGTCCGAACTTCATTGGAATAGAGTTTATATTGGAACGAAAATATTCACGCAATTGCGAAGTTCGAATGTCCGGGTAGAGGCCCAGATTCCATAGTACTCGTATCATTTGTCTCGATCATAAAGAGATGGCATATCGGCTTGTTTCTATAGAAAATGTTGTCGCCAACAAAGGGGGTGAAAAACGGGTGAGGGGAGAGTTATACGCTACTTCCCGCTAGATGTGTCGAGACGTGTGTGTGTATGACGTCAGGCCCAGTTGAGTATCTGTGCACAGTTCGATACAACATCTCTACCCCAGGGGAGCGCGTTATTTTCTCTATGGTCTCGATAGCCGTGATCAAAGAGTAATATAAGTATATTAGAAAAGAGAGCCCACTCGTGGCAACATTATGCATCCACCTTATGTCAAATTGAAGGCTAGCTAGCGCCATCTGTGTTTCTCTGAAAATAATTCTACCTATACTATACATACCTACTTATATATATACTTATATACTCATACCGTTGTTTGAATGCTAGTTTTCGTTCAATCCCGCACCGATCGAGTGAAATTCCAGTATCCTTACTATTCTTGTAATCTGTACATTGGTAAGAGAACAACTGAAACTCCAGAACATCACTAAATCGGCACAAAATTGGAAAAAAACTACAAACAACACGCACATTACACAAGGTAGGTCGCCATTTTGTAAATTTGTCAATTTGACATTAACATAGACAATATAATCTTTTTTTTTCTTAGTAAAAGATATATTTAACAGATGGCAGCACATTCTATGCAAACTGAATCGGAAAACCCACCAAAAGGCAAATGTCCTCCGCCTGGCCGTGATACGGCTTTATCACGTCTTTTACCTCGGTCTTTTGCGCGCGAACGAACGAGAGAAAAGACGTGATAAAGCCGTATCACGGCTATCGCGGGTTGGCATGCTATGCTACCAGTGCGATTTTTGAATCTCATTCTTTGAACTCGGCAGTTGAAAATGTCAATATTAGGGTCAGCGCACACCCAGCGTAGAACTGCTCGCGCATGCTCGAGCATGTTCTTTGCAGTCGCGCACACCTAGCGGCAAAATCCGCCGGCGGCAGCGGCGGAGCATGCCCGCGCGTGTTCGAACAGTCTCGCGGATGCTCCCGTGTTGCTACAGTTGACGTAGTGAATTTTGCGTTGTGTTTACAATATTTTATAGCAAAGACGTGCGATAACAACAATTTTAAAGTATGGTAGACTGGGATTTGGTATTTATTGTGTTACTAGCAAAGGAAGAGGAGCAAGAAGAGCACATCAATGAGATGAAAAGAGGCAGGAAAGATGTACTTATATTTGGGAAATACTACGCCCTGTGCTGTGCTACGGTTTAAAGTTCTAGGGACAGTTATTTTATGGCTAGGTAGGTACTATAAAATGGAATATGAACAATTTGAAAACCTGCTAAATCTGTTCCGACCTTTTAGTTTCTTTGCATTTTCAAAAAGAGTTCGATTATTATATAATATTATCTGTAGTAAATTGCTCTTTTCGGGCTAAAGTAGTTAAAAAATATGCTAGATTTAGTCCGAAACCGGCCGAGGCGGCAACACTTACGACGGATCGCAAGCATCGACACGGGCGTATGCTCGAACATGCTCGAGCATGCGCGAACATGCTCGAGCATGCGCGAGCATGCTCGCGACTGCTCCCGTCGCCGCGAGGAGCATACGCGAGCCTGAAGGGATTTAATCACTTGCAAGCTATTTTCAACCTTATTTCAATGGGAATAGAGTTCATTATCAATTGAATCAATGAAATCTGCTCGCGCATGCTCGAACAGTTTTACGCTGGGTGTGCGCTGTGTTATAGGAAAAAAAAATTAACTATGGTACATTGTCTATTCGCGCTCCATGTCAACGTAGCTAAAGGAAAATAAATTGATAAAATGTAAAACCATAATAGTTGTTTTGTTCAATACTTAAAGCTAAAAATAATAAGTAAAATATAACCACAAGAGGTTATGGGCCCAGATTTATTAAAAGTAAAAACAAATCAACGTAAAAACCGAAAGAATTTAAAGACTGCAAAATTGGGTGCGATCGGCAATATCATCCTACAAAAACAAAATGGAGAAAATGGAATACGTAGAAATACAGCGTTTAGAGGGGGAAGAAACATGCAGCATGGAAATTACAGCTAAACATTTTCTTGAAGGCTAATGGATGGCTCCATGTAATTAATAAAAAAGACGAAAAACCAGAAGATTGTCGTAGTGCATCCGAAGACAAAGAGACAAAAGACGATCAACAAACTGATGCAAAAGTGCAAAAATTGATTATGTGCACCATATCCAAGAAACATTTACCACTAATAATGACTTGTGAAACCGCAAAACAAATGATCGAAAAATTATCATTCATATTTGAAAAACACAGTGATCAACAAAAGTGCAACTTGCTGCAACAATTCTTCCAATATCCATATAATAACAGCAAGGACATGACGAGTAACATCAGTGCTATAGAAAACGTTGCATTTCAACTAAAATCACTTGGAGAAAAAGTTACAGATAGTATGATCATCTCTAAAATACTGTCTACACTACCAGAAACCTACCATAACTTCATAACTGCTTGGGAGTCCGCACCACTTCAAGAAAAAACTCTAAATAACCTAACATCACGCTTGTTAACAGAAGAAGTGAGGCTAAACTGCCAAGAAAGTAGATCAGGTGCGAAAACATGTTTCATCTGTAACAGTAAACAACATTTGGCTATAAATTGCAACAAAAACAAAGGAAAATTTATTAAAAAATGTAGTATTTGTAAGAAAACTAATCATGAAGAAAAAGATTGCTACTTTAAAAAACAATGTAAAATCTGCAAGAAAAACAACCATACCGAGAAAGATTGTTTCTTCAAAGACAAGAATAAGAACAACCAAAGATCTGCGTTATTAACAATGAATAATGGAAATACCAATACAGGCACAACAAAGTTCATCATTGACTCTGGATGTACTTCACACATGACTAAAGATGAGAACATATTGAGTGAAAGTAAGAAGAACCATATTGAAATCTATACAGCTAAAAGAAATGATAAGTTAGTATCCGACAAGTCCGGAAAAATTGATACAGAAAACTATTATCTGCAAAATGTGCTATATGTGCCAAATCTAGAAAAAAACTTAATATCGGTAAACGCCTTAACAGAAAATAATGCTGAAGTACTGTTCACAAAACAAAATGTAATAATTAGAAAAAATAACAAAGAAATTATTAGAGGAATAAAAAGTGAAAACGGTTTATATTCAATACAAATGAAAGTTGACAAAGAAGCTTCATATTATGTGAAAAATAATAACAGTGTACTGGATTGGCATATTAAACTCGGCCATCCAATCTACCAAACAATACAAGAATTGATGAAATTTTCAGAAGGTATCGTAATAGATAAAGATAACCTAAAAAATGTAGACAAAGAATGTGAGATCTGTATAAAAGCTAAACAAACACGTAAACCGTTTAAAACCATACGTCAAAAGGCTACAAGACCGCTACAAATTATTAATTCTGACGTATGTGGTCCCGTTGAGGTAAACACATGGGATAATAAGAAATACATATTAACAGTGTTGGACAATTATACTCATTTTACCAAAGTTTTTCTGATGACGTACAAACATGAAACTGCTGAATATTTAAAGCAATACATACAAGAAGCAGAAAGAGAACTCAATGAAAAAGTTCGTAAGATAAGGTGTGATAATGGAGGAGAATATACCAGCAACAGCTTTAAAAATTGGTGTCAAAGCAGAGGTATTGTTTTGGACTACACAATCAAATATAGTCCACAATTGAATGGAAAAGCGGAAAGACTGAACCGCACTATTATTGAAAAAGCAAGAGCTCTTCTATTTGAATCTCAACTGAATATTGAAATGTGGGGTGAAGCTGTACTCACTGCTACCTACATAATAAATAGATTACCAACAAAATCGATGAAAATAACACCATTTGAAGCCTGGATGAAAAAGAAACCAAATTTAAATAATATTCAAGCTTTTGGAACTACTGCATACGCAAAAAGACTCGGACACCTTAAAAAGTTTGAGTCAAGAACAGAAAAATTAATCATGGTCGGCTATGCTCCAACTGGCTACCGATTGTGGAATCCTGCTAGAAGACAAATAGTGTTCGAAAGAGATATAACCTTCACAAAGATTGAGAAACCTGAAACAACTAAAGACAATACTTACCATTTAATAAGACTAGAAGATGAAGAAACCTATAAGTACAATGAAGACGATGACACAGAAGAAGAAGAAGAATATTACACAGATCAAGAAGAAAAAGACACTGAAGAACACCAGGAGGAGATAAATATAGACTCTAACACAGAAAATCTTGATAATATAATACAGAAGACAAACAGGAAGATGTGGAAGAAAATATAGAAGAAAGTAATAAACCGAAAACACCTGAGAAGACAACACGTTCCGGAAGATCAGCGAAGAAACCAGCTTACCTGAAAGACTATGTGAGTAATATAGCTTATTGCCTAATAACAAATACAAATGTACCTAACACCTATGATGAGGCGATGAAAGACAAAGATTGGAAATCTGCAATAGATAAAAAACTGACAGCGTTAGAAAAGTTGGGAACATGGAAAGAAGAAAAATTACCTGAAAATAAGAAAACAATAGATGCTAAATGGATATTCAAGGAAAAAGAAGATGGAACCAAAAAGGCCAGGTTAGTGGCTCGAGGTTTCCAATTAAAGAGAGATAAATACTCAGAAATACTATACTCACCAGTTGCAAGAGCCTCCAGTATAAGAATGTTCATCTCAAAAGCTGTGAATGAAGATCTGCCTATAAGACAACTAGACATTCCAACTGCATTCCTGAACGGAAAGGTAAAATCAGAAGTTTACCTAAAACCACCTGAAGGATACATTTTAAAACATAAGAATAAGGTATTGAGACTAAAACGAGCATTATACGGGTTAGATGAATCACCCCTATGCTGGAATGAAACAATAGATGAATTCGCTAAAAAGAAAGGATTCAAGAGATCAGAATATGACTACTGTTTATACCACAAAGAAGACTGTTGGATGCTCTCGGTAGAGAGTAAGTTATATTCCTTGGTTGGATGATAATTTATGTTGATGATATTTTATTGATCGGAAACTATGAACAAGTAATAAAAGGATTGAAAACTGAATTTAACGCTAAAGATATGGGAGAAGCGAAGAAGTTTCTAGGAATGGATATAGAACGAGAAAAGGATAAAATAACTCTGAAACAAACTAACTTGATAGATAAAATTTTGGACAAATTTAATATGACAAACTGCAACGGAATAAGTACACCAATGGAATCAAATTTCAACGTAACATCTGAAAAACAAAGTACTGTTGAAGACAAATACAGAGAACTGATTGGAAGCTTACTATATTTGACGATAACTTCAAGACCAGACCTAACATATTCAGTATCTTACCTGAGTAGATACCTGGACAAAGCCAACGACCAGACGTGGAAGGCAGGAAAGCGAATATTAAGATATTTGAAAGAAACAAAAGATAAAGGACTTGTATTCAAGAAATCAAACGATAGCAACTTATATGGCTATTCCGATGCTGACTGGGCTGGTGACAGATCAGACAGGAAAAGCGTTAGTGGAGCGATGATACTACATGGAAAAAATCCAGTCGCCTGGTTCTCAAAGAAACAAACATGTGTTGCTATCTCAACAGCAGAAGCCGAGTACATTGCTGCTGCATTGACAGCTCAAGAGCTGATAAACCTAAAAGGAGTCGGTGAGCATCTAAGATGCATAGGTGAGACTAAGCTCCGTGTGGACAACCAGGGTGCCATCACCTGTATGGCTAAAAGCAATGAAAATTCGAAGAGAGCGAAACATATTGATATCAAATACCATTTCATTAAAGATCTTATTGGCAAGAGAATTATTAGTATCGAATACGTAAGTTCTAAAAATAATTTTGCTGATGTATTAACGAAGAGTTTGTGCAAAGAGAGTTTTTATAACATCGTTAATAATTTCTTGTTTTGAATGTAAAAGCACAGCCCGGACACTGTATACAAAAAAATGAAATTGACAAGATGACGTCAGCACATGCGAAACGGGTTTAGGGCTGCCACAACTTAAGTTGCGTGCGGTACAACTTGTGACGGGCAGATGGCGCGCGTGACTTAGTCGATGAACGAGTGGGAAAAATCAAAGAGATTGGTACCGTAAAATAAAGACCATAAACATAAACATAAAGTAAAAAAACCACTAACCTTGATTCTTCCTTTGGAAATCTGAAGAATCTTCTATAATTATCTTTATAATGGCTTGGACAGCCGTATATCGCACAATGTATGCCCATCTTGCCGTGGAGTGCTATTTTTGAATCTCATTAGCTGAGTATGGCTGAGTTCAGCAGTTGTAAATGTCAAAATTACTATGGAGATACGCATCTTTCTACAGCTGATTTGACTTTCAAAAATCGCACTACTCAAGTATGATTTTTGAAAGTCAAATCAGCAGTAGAAAGATGCATATCTCCGTAGTAATTTTGACATTTTCAACTGCTGAACTCAGCGAATGAGATTCAAAAATCGCACTCCTGAATTGTCTTGCAAAATGAAAATAGGCCGGGGAGCAAAACTAAGACAATAAGCGTTAGCGTTTTAAAATCTCTGCCGTTTGTTTGCCTAGAGCCCAGACAGTAATTTTTTTTTTCATTTATTTCTTTTTTCGTAAATAAAACGCATTGACACCCGTCTATTCAAAAAAGAGTTTTTATCCTTCACCTATACCTATGCTCTTTGTTTCGAAAACATAAATTCTAGATGGTGACAATCTAGGCTACAGGTAACTGCCGAGGGCAATAGAGGGGGTGAGGCTGGGGTGAGGTAAAAAGTTGGTGGGAGGAAGGGAGTGTCCATACTGTATCTAGTAATAGATACTCTTTCTTATACTGTGGTAAAAGTAGACTTTTATTAAGAATAATTATAGTTTGAAGTTAACTGTGAAGCATAGAATATTTTAGTTACTTAATCGTTGTAATATCCTCTAAGTTGTTGTATAACGATTTTAAATTTAAATACTTATAAAATTAAACTCGAGGAGGAGTGTTATAGGAAAAAAAAATTAACTATGGTACATTCTTAGATTATCTAGATGGAGTGTCGCTTTACAAATGGAACACAAAAATGGTTCCATTTTTTTCTAGATGTGTTCGTGAGTGATGTGTCCTACACAAGTTTCAGCCCTTCAATGTGTGAGTGTTAATGATACCAGCGAACAACATTTTTCCTCGAAATAGGGGATATTTTTTTTTTTGGCCTTGGCTCTGAATCAATTCAGCCAATACTATCCGTTCATTGTTTGATATAGAAAAATCAATGGTAGGTAAGGTTGCACTTTAACTTTGTTGTAGATGTAGTCCAAGGTTTGGAAACGTTCGGGTTTTGTTGTTTTTGAGTATTCAAAGATAGACAACTCTTCGGAAATATTAGTAAACATAATTCTAAGTCGAAAATCAACAAATTTTGCCGTAATTTGCTAATAACAGCTAGTATTAATTACTAGGCAACAGAGAACCATTTAACTGTTTATATTTAAAAAACAATCAATCAATTAAGTATACTTAACAAGTACACGGATAAAAGGATTTCTTGAAATAAGACATACCTACTGTCTTGTGTGAAATCAAATTGCATTGAACCAAGAATATGGCGCTCTCATATACAAGCTGTTACAAAAATACAAATAAATATTTAAAGTGGTTTAGACCATGAAACTGAACAACTTTCACTATGGGACTAATATCGAAATCGCGAAAAAAAAACAGCTGACCCATACAAAACTGCAAACATAACCCGACCGAAATGTATGGGACAGCTGATTTTTTTTCGCGATTTCTCTATTGGTCCCACAGAGAAAGTTGTTCAGTTTGATGGTCTGATTATCTTAAAATGGTTTCAGCTAATTTTGTTAGACCTTTTATAGGGTGTAACAAAACACCCAAGTAAAACTTAAGGGGGTGCTTCAGACCATCAAACTGAACAATTTTCACTATGGAGCCAACATCGAGAAAAAATAAATAACATCTGCTGTCCAATACAAAACTGCAGTACCGACTCGACTTAAATACAGGGTGTAACAAAACACCCTAGTAAGACTTAAGGGGGTGCTTCAGACCATCAAATTGAACAACTTTCAGTATGGAGCCAACATCGAAATCGCGAAAAAAATATCAGCTGTTTCATACAAAACTGCAGCACCGACTCGACTCAAATGTATGGCTGTTTTTTTTTCGCGATTTCGATGTTGGCTCCATACTGAAAGTTGTTCAGTTTGATGGTCTGAACCACCCCCTTAGGTATTACAGTGGTGTTTTGTTACATCCTGTATATGGGACAGCTAATTTTTTTTATTTATTCTTGATGTTGGCTCCATAGTGAAAGTTGTTCATTTATTGGTCTCAAGGACTTAAGTAGTTAAGACTAAGATTTAAGTATTAGTAGGGTGTTTTGTTACACCCTGTAAAATATCGTAACTAGGGATGCAACGATTACGAAGCGGTGCATCGTTTTGCATCTGTAATCGTAATAATCACGATTATTAACGATGCAATGCACCGTAGTAAGAATCGTACGATTATTAAATCGAATTGAAAACTTCAATGGGATTGCACTTTTTGACAAATACCAGACCTGAATACTAGATTCTAGAGCCGAAAAACAACCTTAAAAAAATCGGATCTCTCGCTGCCATTTTAGATCATTTTGAGCTAAATCTGACTTTTTCTTGTCAGATTTGACTCTCATTTTAAATTCTACTGAGGATTATGATTTGATTTTCGGTTTGAAGTATTAATACATTTTCGCTTTCGCGATATCTCATCCACATTTTAAAAGATTAATCTCCCACGTAAATTGGATGAGATATCGCTTGATTAACGAGATTATACAGAATCATGTTCCATAATGTGTTTTTCAAAACAAATTGGCCTCTACGCATCCAAAAATCAGAATCCTGACCAAGTGAACCTTTGACTTCGATCTCAAATTAGTAGAAAATGTTACAAAATCTTTGACTTTCTTAAAGTTTTTTTTTTAATGATTTAACTCTCATTGGAATGCAAAGAAACACTATGAGAACTCATTCTGAGGATAATCTCAACTAAATTTGTTTAAATAATCGTAATGCATCGGTTATCGTAATACATAACGATTAATATCATAATCGTAATCGTAATCGTAATGGCCGAATCGTTGCATCCCTAATCGTAACTAATATTATCTTGCTGAAAGAAAAAAAAATCTTGAATTGATTCTGTTAATTATTTTGTGTGTTGTTGTGACTCTTGACCGTAGACAATGTGTCTTCAACCAAAAACAAATTAGTATTCTAATTCTTATAAAAAAAGAGCGTAAAATGGCCTATACCACTTAACCACTTATTATTTCTTATTTGGTAAGTTGAATAATCACTTAAGTTTTTAAAATTAGTTTTAATTTTAACCTATGGAACTTCCATTTTGTATTTTTAAGAAAATTTTAAAAATTTTAGAGTTTTCATTTTGGACCCTTTTTTCGGTAATTTGTAAGGATGTCGTGTTGCTGATTATTTCACGTATGGAAGATTGTTTTCAGACGATCATGTTACAATAACAAAATTCGTAAAATTCTTACTATGAAAAAAATTATGACGTTTAAAAAATAATAACTTCTAAACTACGAAAAATCGCGGAACATACATGGAGTATTTTCGAATACATCTAGGTGTGAGAGACTTAAAAAAAAATTTGTACCTCTTCGATTGGTCCACCCTGTACAGTAATAGTAAGAAATAAAGTTAGGCGCTCCCGTTTGATTCGGATTGATCCTCACGTAAAACTTCCTTGAACATTGGAATGTGAGAACCACCGTCACATTTTAAAAGTTGGGTTAAGAATAGAAGCATAGAAAAATATGTATAACTAAAGAGGACTCTAAGGTTTAAATTCCCATTGCCTTTCCGAAAGAAAAATATAAAAAAAAAATGGTGGGAAATTTCGAAAGGAAAGGAGTTTTACGCGCGAAGTGAGACAAAATGGACGGGGCTTTGTTTCTTAATTTTCTAAATTAGTTTTTCGTGGCTATTATTGTGTTAATGTGGTGGAATTAGTGTAATAATGTGCCATTAATGGAGAACAATGTAGTAAAAGTGAGAAATAAAGTAAGGCGCTCCCGTTTGATTTGGATTGGACTCCTCGCGTAAAACTCCATTGAACATTAGAATGCGCCCATCCTCGCATTTTAATGTGTTAGGGTTTAGGCCAGGAGGAGAGTTCTGCACGGGAATCTTGAAGACAAGAACGGGCTTTGTTTCTTAATTTTCTAAATTCGTTTTTCGGTGGTCATTATTGTGTTAGTGTGGTGGAACTAGTTTAATAATGTGCCGTAATAAAGAACAATATAGTAAAAGTGAGAAATAAAGAAGGTGCTCCCGTTTGATTCGGATTGATCTTCGCGTAGAACTCTCTTGAATATTGGAATGTGTGTACCATCGACGCATTTCAAGAGTAGGTTAAGTTAGGTTATGTTAGTTTTAAGTACAAAGAAAAATGTTACTTATGACCATGCTGTAAGGGCTAGTTCCCATTGCATTTCCGAAAGGATAAATTGTTTAAAAAAAAAAAATTTCGAAAGGAAAATCTGACCACACTTTAAAAACAATACAAAGTTTTCAAAATTTTCATTCATCTTATTGTATCTCAAATCATGGTGAAAAATAAATTTTTAAGTATGAAACATGTTCATCTTTTTTTTATTGTGCATATTTTATGTGAATTTGTCACAATTTCAGCACGTAAGTAATATTTTTGGAATTTTAAATCTTGGATTCAGGAGGTGTGTATCGTTACGCGTCATTATTGACACTGTTTGACGGTTTTCACAAGTAGTACTGTTTTTGACTACTTTTGTTGGGACCGTTTGGCCCGCTGGTTGCTCCGTCTATAGGTATATGGTCTAAGGGTACATTGTCTATTCGCGCTCCATGTCAACGTAGCTAAAGGAAAATAAATTGATAAAATGTAAAACCATAATAGTTGTTTTGTTCAATACTTAAAGCTAAAAATAATAAGTAAAATATAACCACAAGACGCTGACCCTTACTATGGAGATACCTGGGAGATACGCATCCAGACATGATCCAGACCAAAAAAAATCTTTGTACCTACGCATCTTTCTATTGTTGATTTGATATTAAAAAATCATACTCCAGGAATGCGATTTTTGGAAGTCAAATCAACAGTAGAAAGATGCATATCTCAACCAATATACTATTACCATAGATTTATATTTATATATTACTAGCGTAAGGATAGGCCCGTCAGAATATTTTACAAAAACCTTCTTCATAGAATCAAAAATTTGCACCATCTGTCATAACTCGTATACGAACTATATCGTGTCCATATATATATCTATGATCGTGTCATATATTTGTAGTGCTCTAAATTGACATTTTTCCTTGCATTTTAGAGCCAACGAACTGGGGACAATAGTCAAGCCAGAGTCAAGCTCATAGGCCATGTCCTTACGCTAGTAATATACAGGGTGTACAATAAAATGGGACAGCTACTTAAAGGGGTGCTTCAGACCATCAAACTGATCAACTTTCTCTATGGGACCAATATCGAAATCGCGGAAAAAAATTCCGCTCTCCCATACAAAACTGCAAACATAACTCGACTGAAATGTATGGGACAGCAGATTTTTTTTTCGCGATTTCGATATTGGTCCCATAGAGAAAGTTGTTCAGTTTGATGGTCTGAAGCACCTCTTTAAGTAGCTGTCCTATTTTAATTTACACCCTGTATATGTCTTTGACTATTACATACTCTGTCCACGACTATTACCTATTCTGTGTCTCCACCAAGGTCTCCACAGTAATTTTGACATTTTCAACTGCTGAAGCTGAACTCAGCGAATGAGATTCAAAAATCGCACTCCTGTACGTGTTTTCCTTTTCGTTATGGTTACTTTTCATAACCCATGACAAAAAAGAGGTGTTCTAATGATCGTAGTTTTGCTGCATGCGATGCGATATGGATGTGATGTAGGATGCGATTAATAAAACAACTTTGTTCAGTATTTTCATATTCTTTATTCATGTTCACCCAGTTACATTATCGTGCCACTGAAGCGTCTGGTACTCAATTCTACCAATAACATTGCAGAAGGCTAAAACAGCCAGTTTATTGACTGCTACAGATAATCGTCCAAACGAGACGAGATTCGCTGGCCGAAACGTACTTGTTTGATCACAAATACATCGCACCATGTACATAGCGTGGAATTTTACTGGATCTCCTGAAAGTTAACAAAACGATTTTTTGTACTCTCGGGTAGTTGATTTTCGATGTTATTGCAATGAAAGCAAAGTCGATAATGATTTGGCTGTGAAAACTACTCTGCGCCTTAGATCAAAGTAAATGTCATTGCTCTGCGCTGCGCTTCTATACCGAGAGATAAGTGTACTTTTTGCAACCATCAGCAGCAAGGCTGATTCAGTGTTTATGGGGTGTAGAGCTTCTATGTGATGGGGGTGGACCAGGTCTGCCTGCATAACTCCAGTCGGTTTAGGAGTTACTGATGATTAAAGGTCTTTAAAAATCGTATGTTATTATTGTAGTATGCACTGTAGCTATGTGAACAGTACAAAAACTGACATGGTTCATCAGTCGGTTTAGGAGATACAGCCGTTCCAAGGTCGGAACTTTGACTGGCTGTATCTACTAAACCCACTGATGAACCATGTCAGTTTTTGTAATTTTTTACAGACCTTTAATCATCAGTAACTCCTAAACCGACTGGAGTTATGCAGGCAGACCTGGTCCATCCCCATCAGAGAGAAGCTCTACACCTCATAAACACTGAATCAGCCTTGCTGCTGATGGTTGCAAAAAGTACACTTATCTGTTATATACTATTCAGTTGGGCGCCGGGTCTTTTGTATCTTCAACTGCGCGACCTGACCTGCGCGAAGCCGGAACGGGTCGCTAGTTTAGAATAACTATGAATCCAATTTACCTGGATACAGCAGATAGTCTGAACCGAATTTTGATCCACTGGTAATGCTGTGACCCTTTTCCCATAAATCTTTGAAAATTGAATACTTAATAGCTCCTTCTCTTTCTAACACACCGGGATTTAAAGAGTCAATTCCAACTTTTCTTCTTTCTGCAAACAAATAAGAGTAAGAATATTAAGAGGGCTATCACAGTCCAGTGGCGTATAACATTCCACTTTTAGACAATTTCGAATAAAAACAAAAGCGGCCGTCTTTTTTCTTTTTTCAAAATTTTTATGTTTTTTACCTTTAAAAAAACCTATAAAAGTATTCTATGAAAATAGCTTGAAGGCTTTTGTAGTTTTGATGTTGAGCACTTTTTTAATTTAGGCTTTCTTTATTGAGAATTCTTTTTTAATGTGATGAGGGCGCCACTGGACTGTGATAGCCCTCTTAAACTTTGGTTTCAAATAAATTAACATGCTATGCAAGTGAACTAGTACCTCAGAATAGTATACATATACATCTACAGGGTGAAATTGATATCATTGGCATCCTTTTAAACTAAGAGTCTACCCATCAAACTGAACAACTTTTACTATGGGAGCAAACCGATCGAAGCAACTAAAAAATCTGCTGTTCCATGCTAAACTGCAATGCCTACTAGACACAAATGTATGCAACAGCAGATTTTTTTTTTGCTCTGATCGGTTTGGTCCCATTGTAAAAGTTGTTCAGTTTGATGGGTAGACTCTTAGTTTAAAAGGATGCCAATGATATCAATTTCACCCTGTAGTTCTACATAAACTTAAGGTTCTAAATACTATAAATAAATATAAATAAATATATCTTGGACAATGTTACACAAATTATCTAGTCACATTTAAAGTACCAGAATCTAGCCTGGACTTGTATTATGATGACTAGACAACGATATAGAATACATATATAGATACAAACATCCATGACTCGGGTACAAATATTCATATTCATCATACAAATATTTGTCCCTTACGGGATTCGAACCCGCGACCCTCGGCACAGCAGGCAGGTTCACTACTGACTTGTGCTACCGGGCCGTCAAACTATTATGGTTCCAAAGACCTTTAAAGCTAGGACAGACAGATAGATCGACGGCATAGGCTTAGTAATACGAGTAGGGTCCCATTGACTCCCATTTCGGTACAGAAACCTAAAAAAAAAAGGAAAAGAAAACTGACTAATAATGTTAACTTTAGGTAACATTAGGCTGCCTCCTGTTAACTAGGATTACAGCAGTAACCATTAACACTTTAACTGCTGACGACCTACGCCGTAGGTCGGCGACAAATGGGGCGCGGTGCTGAAGAACCCATGTAACGAGCCGGTTCAATTGCATTTCGCTTATGCTCATGACCTACCGCGTGAGTCACCGAAAACCCGAAAACCTTACGCCTGTGCGGGTGACCCACATTATCATTTCAACGTTACGACTGTACGCACGACCTACGAGGGGGTCAGTGCTATTGCATTTCGCCTGTGCTCATGACCTACAGCGTGAGTCACCCAAACCTTACGCCTGTGCGGGTGACCCACGAGGTGAGCCACATCGGTCTTTTTACCCTACGACTGTGCGCACGACCCAAGAGGGGCGTCAGTTTCAGCACTGCGCGAGGATCATGTTTTTGAGCTTAGCAGCGAAAGTGTTAACAACACCTATACTAAAGCTGTCTTAAAACCCACAACAAGTGAAACAAATATGAGGAAGAGCAGGAAAGACTTACCCGTGTCCATATTATGCTCTGTTGGTAAATGTACGAGTAGACGTCCCGGAGGTAAGTTTTGTAATTTATTGATTTCCTCTTGCAACAGGACATGCTTATCCAGATTTACATCTATGAAAAAAATACAGCGATTGAGTAAACAGGAGTGCGATTTTTTAATCTCATACATTGAACTCAGCAGTTGAAAATGTATGAAGATATGCTTTCTACTGCTGATTTGACTTTCAAAAATCGCACTGCTGGAGTATGATTTTTTAATGGCAAATCAGCAGTAGAAAGATGCACGTTTGCATAGTAATATTGACATTTTCAACGGCTGAGTTCAAAGACTGAGTTTCAAAAATCGCACTCCAGGTAGAATTTTAGTGGTGGACTTATACTGGTGGTACTTTACATGCCATAGATCATGATGATCAAACTCTAGCCATTGTCTATGGTAGCAGCTAACTCACTTATTAGCTCTCTTACTATCTTCTTTTTATTTTATTATTGCAATAATAGCAGCTGGCACTGTGTATTATAATTTTAAATTATGAATAGAAATTGTTCTAAAACTTGTATCCGATTATCTAAACTATTATAAAACTGTAAGAGAAGTGTGTCTGTACTGTACATTGAAGATATTTACAAAAAAAAGGTTACGATATGGTTTTTAGGTGTCCCTGACTCCAAATCAACCTTTTTTAGAATTTTTGTCCGTCTTTTTGTTTGATCGAGCATCACGCAAAAACTACTGAACCGATTTTGATGAAACTTTTTTTGTTTGATAGCTTATGATCTGACTTAAAATCTGGTATATAATTTGTGCGGACGAAGTCGCGGGTTAACTCTAGTGTGATTTATAAATTTATCTTTTTTACAAATGCAAAGATTACACTATAGCATAATAATAAGTAATAACGAGCTTTTACCCGCGACTTCGTCCGCATAAATTATATACCAGATTTTAAGTCAGATGTAACGCTACCAAACAAAAAAAGTTTCATCAAAATCGGTTCAGTAGTTTTTGCGTGATACTCGAACAAACAAACACCCAAACAAACAAACTAAATTCTTTTTTCAAATTTACAGTTTTATAATAGTCAAGATGATAAAGTTTTAACACTAACCAGTGATCCCTTTTGATAATAGTTTTTGTCTTTTTCCTGCAACTATAATGTCTATTTTCTGCGATAGCTGTCCTATTTTCTTCTTTTTTAAGGCATCTTGTTGTTCTACTAGAATCCTATAAACAATAAAATATAATATGATATTAGTTAAGCCTTATTTTAGTTGAGTCTTTTATTGCACTTCAGAATAATTATTGTCAGTGAACTACCATATTGTATGCTAAAAACAGCGAACTCTGGCTAATAATAAAGAATGTTATTATAGGGTAATTAAATGCATTAACTTGCATTTAACATAGGTTACATTGGTAAAATTTTATTAAAATTCTATCAAAAGTTATATTTTAAATACAAATTATCTACAACTGAGCCAGAAATTGGCCAATATTAAAATAGCAAAGAATTTTGGCGAATTTTGACCCAGCCATTTTTACAAAAACTAAAAGCTTGGCGGTCATAATTATTATAAACAGAAAAAATTAAGGTATTTTTTAAAAAAACTTCCACATCTCCAGAAGTCCCGGTTCAAAAGTAGAAATTACTAGTAAAATAGACAAATCTTCTAAAAAACTGAATTTGCATTAGTATATTTCATTCATTCATTAAACTAAACATTATACTTCGATGTTACATCCTCGAGATTTAAGTATACCATGTAGTCCGTTGTTCGATATATCGCATCATCACACAGTTCAGATTTGAATTTTCTAAAATAAAAACAAATTAAAAAGACATTGTACCGACTACCGCAGTTTCTCGTCTTTGCCGGCAGAGGGCTCAACTGACATTCGTTTTGTGTGTGTCGCATCATTCGCACTGTGTTAAATCAAACAATTTTGAACTTAGTTTCTTTCGGAGTTTATTTTACGTAGATAACTTTTATTTAGCTTCAAATGGGTAAACATAAGCGTAAACGTGAGAAAAGTGCAGAAGAATTAATGCGTAAAATAAGGAAATTAGAAAAAGATGTGCAACGGTCGCGTGAACGCCGCCGTTCATCGAGTTTTTCGAAAAATGATGAAGGTGAGTTCTTTCCCTCATATATAGCTATCTGTGATAACTTAAATTACATGATTTAGAAGGATATTGCCCGATATTTGTCTTCGACAATTAGATTTTTGTTTTTTAGTTTTATCATAATACCTACAATTATTACGAACGTGAACTTTATTGTTTTTTCGATTAAAAACTAAACTTATTTTGGCTGTATTCAATATTTCCTAAGTGATAGTACGTGATACTATCCGGAAATATTTTCACTTTCTTTCCTAACGTGGCGATACGTGATATCACCCCGAAAGTAAATAAAACGAAACTTACCATAGGTTTTGTTTTTTCCTTGTCCCATAGAAATGGGACCTGAGACCTCAAATCAGTTCGCCGAAGACGGCTCTTATCTAGCCTCGGACATGGAGTATGATCCAGCTGACTACCTCTTAACACAGGAAGATAATGACGGCCAACGGATAAAGTCGGTCGCTACAAGGATAGACTTACCTGAGGTGACGGAACCGGGTAAAGACTTACCTGAAGTGACTTCACCGTCCGGCGCCCCCTCCGGCGCACCTTCAGCTGAAACGTCCACTGCAGTACCAGTTCCCGAAGCTCCACTCGCTGAAAATGAATCGGAAAACGTTCCTGAAGAGATCCTCTCCATGCTAGGTGAAGCAAAGAAGTCAAGTGAGACGTTTGGAAAGAAAATTCCACATGAAATCTCTGAACGCTGGGGTAAGATCCTGCTGGAAGGCTTAGCCAAGGACGCCAAGGAGGCATTATTGAAGAAGACGCTGATCCCAGAGAATTTCCAGTTCGCAAAGGCTCCTAAATTAAATGCTGAAGTGGCTTCAGTGCTCACAGATCCTGCGAAAAATCGTGACAAAAGGTTAGAAAAGTCACAAAATCAACTTGGATCCGCAATAGCAGGGGTGGTAAACCTAACAACTGAACTGATAAACAGTAATTTAGATAAGATGCAGATCATTCAGAAATTATCAGAAATAAACCAGACCTTACTGGACTTACATTACGAAGAAACATTGAATAGAAGGCGGCTAATTATCCCAATGCTGGACAAAATTTTTGGAACATTATTCAAGGGGTGAAACGTGATACTTACCTATTCGGAGAAAACTTAAGTGAAAATATTAAAACATCCAAGAATCTAGAAAGGTCAAGCCAGCCAATAAAGAAGCCGGCTCCAACACAATCTGCCACTTTAAGAAGAACCAGTAATCAACCGGGAAACTCTCGTGCGCCCCCCCGTCAGACGACGGGTGCGGGGCGCGCTGCTCCCCCGCCGACCGCGCCGCGGCCGCCGCCCCCTCGCTACTACTCGTACCGCGAGCCGACTGCGGCACCGCCGCCGGCAGCGACGAGGAGACAGCCTGCAAAAGCGCAGCGGGGCCGTGCCAGTCTGCCGTACCGGCACACCTACGACTACGACAGGAGGGGTCGCCGCTAGAGGTACCTCACGCCGGTAGAATTAAACATTATTTAGACAATTGGCTAACGATTACTTCCGACCCTCACATTATTTCATATGTACAAGGTTGTCAGTTGACCTTTGAATCAAAACCTTATCAATTAGTGGAACCACAGAACCCACCATACTCAAAATTAGAAATGAAAAAGAACATTAATAAATTACATGACTTAGGCGCCATTGAACCATGTACGGAATCTAGTAATCAATTCATATCACCAATTTTTCTTATACCTAAAAGTAACGGTAGTTTCAGGTTTATTCTAAACCTCAAAAATCTAAATAAATTTATATTAGCTTCTAAATTTAAAATGGAAGACATAAGGACTGCTTCACAATTAATATCAGAGGGATCTTACATGGCAACAGTCGATCTTAAAGAAGCTTATTTTTTAGTCCCGATTCATCCAGATCATAGAAAATACTTACGGTTTCGGTTCGAGGATACTCTTTACGAGTTTACTTGCTTGCCCTACGGTTTGTGTACGGCACCCTACATATTTACCAAACTTATAAAACCGATTATGTCTTATTTACGTAATAAAGGTCATATACTTGTGGCTTACTTAGATGACATCCTATGTATTAGTAATACATACAACTCATGTTTAACTACAGTCAGAGTTCTCGTTGAAACGTTAGAATGCTTAGGATTTATATAAATAATGAAAAAAGTAATATGATACCGACAAACAATTCCAAATTTTTAGGATTATTAATAAATTCGCGAAATTTAACTTTAGAATTACCAGAGGAAAAAAGAATTAAAATATTCGAAATGACAAATAAAATTTCCAAACAATCGTTAATTACTATAAGAGATTTTGCGAAGTTTGTCGGTACCCTGAATGCAGCGTGTCCAGCCGTCAAATACGGCTGGTTACACACCAAGCGTTTTGAGAGAGAAAAATACCTTTCTTTACTAAGAGACAACGAAAATTATGACGCAAAAATGAATATAACCTCGAGTCTTGATGAAGACTTCCAATGGTGGAAAAAATCAGTTTGGACCACAAACAACCCGATACGTAAAGCACATTATACGTTAGAGATATTTACTGACTCATCACTCTCAGGATGGGGAGCATACTGTGATGGAGAAACAGCTCACGGATATTGGTCACCAGAAGAGTCTAGCAATCATATAAATTATTTAGAGCTACTAGCAGCATTTCTAGGATTGAAAAGTTTTTGTAAAAATTCAAAGAATGCTGAAATTCTACTTAGAATCGACAATACGACGGCTATTTCTTATATAAATAGAATGGGTGGAATTCAATTCCCGCATTTAACTTCGGTTACCAGAGACATATGGTCTTGGTGTGAACAAAGACGTTTATTCATTTTTGCATCATATATTAAGTCTCGAGAGAACACCGAAGCTGACCGGGCATCTAGGGTTACCAATATAGACACAGAGTGGCAACTCAATGATGACAGTTTTCTAGAGATAACTATTAAGTTCGGAAAACCAGATATTGACTTGTTTGCTTCGCGTATAAACAAAAAATGTACAAAATTTGTTTCATGGAAACGTGATCCGGAAGCATTCGAAATAGATGCCTTTACATTGCGTTGGAATTCATTCTATTTTTACGCTTTCCCACCGTTTTCTTTAGTTATGAAATGCTTACGAAAAATTGTAAACGACAAGGCTTACGGTATTTTAATTGTTCCCTACTGGCCCAGTCAGCCCTGGTATCCAATGTTTATGTCATTAATTTGTTCTGAGGTGCTATACCTAGAACCTTGTATTAATCTCCTTTTATCTCCTTCCAGGACGAGCCATCCTTTGTGGCCAAGTCTTACACTGGCGTGCGCGATATTATCCGGGAGGCGTTCCTGAAACAATCTCTTCATAATGATACTGTAGAAATTATGTTACAATCTCTATCTACGAGCACATTACAGCAGTATAATACTGCTTACAAAAAATGGATACCATTTTGTAATGATAACAAATATGATTGTTTCAACGTATCAGTGCCAGTATTATTAAAGTTCTTAACGGAGCAGTCTAACAAAGGTGCTAGTTATGGTACGCTCAATACATTTAGATCTGCGCTATCACTGATTTTAGGTAAACAATTTTGTAACAACGATTGTGTTTCAAGATTTATTAAAGGTATTTTTAAGATAAAGCCCAATTTACCAAAATACCATAGTTCTTGGAATCCTAACCTAGTACTTTCATATCTTTCTGGCAAGTATCCTAACGAATCATTATGTTTAGACATCTTGACCAAGAAACTTGTGACTCTTCTCGCGTTATCCACATGACAACGTGTGCAGACCTTGTCACTTATAATTAATAATGTTACAATAAATGAATCCAGTATAAATATAACAATCACCGATATAATTAAAACTTCGACCCCTACTAGGGCTAATCCAAGATTGGTCATACCATTTTTCAAAGAAAAAGAATCAATTTGCCCAGCCAAGGCCCTATCTTCATACCTTGACATAACAAGTGAGTACAGATCTCTTCCTAACACTAATAAACTTATACTGACTACTAAAAAACCGTTTCACAACGCAAGTTCCCAATCTATTAGTCGTTGGATTAAAGTGGTTTTAAAAGACAGTGGGATTGACATAAATACATTCACGTCTCACAGCACGCGGCATGCGTCGACGTCTGCGGCTAGCCGCGCCGGTGTATCAGTCGACTTAATAAAGAGGACCGCCGGCTGGTCAGGCAATTCATTATGTTTTGCGAAATTTTACAATCTTCCATTAGACAATTCAGTACAAGATAGGGCCTTCGCCGAAGCAGTATTTAATATCTAAGTTACTTAGAATAATTAGGTACGATAATTAATAGGTACATAACTATATAAATTACATTTACAAAATGGTAATTAATATAATTAAGATGATTATTCATTACTACTACACAAAGGTTTCCACCTGATTCCACCATCCCCCTTCCATCATCGTACGACAAGACGTAGTGCGAGACTGCATCCATACGTTGTCGATATTCCAACAATCCGCACAAATAGGTTCGCATCCTCTTTTATAATGAGAACCGGTAAGGTTTGGAACTCTCTCCCTGCGTCTGTTTTCCCAAGCAAATACAATCAGGATATTTTTAAAAGAAGAGTAAATAGGCTTTTTCTGGGCGAGCGCGCTACATCCTCGGCTTCATCTACACTTTCCATCAGGTGAGCTGAAGCCAAGCGCAAACCCATTATGAATAAAAAAAAAAAAAAAAAAAAAAAAAAAAAAGGTTTTATTTTTTCCAAACATACCCAAAGTCAATCATTCTGCATTTAGCGCTAAACATCTACATGGTATACTTAAATCTCGAGGATGTAACATCGAAGTATAATTTATGGTTAATTGAACTTACCTTAAGTGAACTTCAACCAAAATTATATGAGATGTTACATCCGAAGAGATTTAAGGACCCGCCCTACCCTAGTCACATATTAGGGTTGTGCTTACATTAATAGTGTGAACTTACCCTTTAAACAAATGCAGAATTTTAATGATGCTAACCTACTCTAAAAAGAATGTCAGTTGAGCCCTCTGCCGGCAAAGACGAGAAACTGCGGTAGTCGGTACAATGTCTTTTTAATTTGTTTTTATTTTAGAAAATTCAAATCTGAACTGTGTGATGATGCGATATATCGAACAACGGACTACATGGTATACTTAAATCTCATGGATGTAACATCTCATATAATTTTGGTTGAAGTTCACTTAAGGTAAGTTCAATTAACCATAAATAGTGAATCCGTAGGAGATTGAGTGGACTAGCTAATAAGAAATATTATGAGTTTCATACACTTGCTACAAAAGGTATCATAAGGAGAAATACCTTTCCCCCAACTTCTACAGATTACGACCAATTTATTTTTTTGTTAGTTTTGTTTCACTCTACACGTATTACTAAGTTTCATTCATGTACGGGACCTCTAAGTCTGGGTCTCAAATATATGGCCTTCCGCCAAAGTTCTTTGTCAGTAATCCTTTATCTTTGAATTGAGTCCACTGAAGAAGTTATTCAGGATTGCGTTACAAGTATTTTCATAAAAAATGTATAGAGGTAACTACATCTAAAAGTTGAGCGCAGGGTGTCGATTTTTATGTTAAAAACAGTTAAAAAGAAATTCAATGTCTCACAAACTATCAAACTTAGAATTTTTTGTGTATTTTTCCCTGAACCGTTATAAACTTGCCTATCTCCTATTTTCGGCTTGACGTTGCGCTTTTACACCCTGTATGTCTGTAATAAAGTTTATAACTGAAGTAATATGGATTTTTAAAGGTACCTTTGTTCTAAAGCGTTACTCTCTTGTTTTTCCTTCTCTGATGGTTGTTCAGTTATCCGGGGCAGTTCATACAATTCACAGATACCTTTTTCTACCAATAATGCTGCTTCTTCCGGCATGAGAGCCATCGGTAATCCTGTTAAATACAGCATCGTAAGTAGGTATATTACTAACTTTCATTTTGGGACAGTGACAGACAACTGTCTATACATTGAATACACACAAGCGGGTCGGCACAGTCGGTTCGGCAGTATTTGTCGATCAACACAGCCGACCCGAAGCTCACTGCACTTGTTCGGCATCATTCGGCTTGTGGCGAAGTTCGTTCAAGTAGACGCTCATAAAATTGTTGCCAAAAGCCGACCAGCATAAGTCGAGCGGCTTTCCTCCCTGAACATTCATCTACACATATTTGATTTAACCGCCCGGTTGTGCCGATTAATGCCGGCCCGCTTATACAAGGTGTAAAAAAACACCCTAGTAATATTTAAGGGGGTGCTTTAGACCATCAAACTGAACAACTTTCACTATGGAGCCAACACGAAATCACGAAAAAAAATCTGCTCTTTCATACAAAACTGCAGTACTGTCTCAACTCAAATGTATGGGATGGCAGTTTTTTTTAATTTTTTCTCGACATTGGCTCCATAGTGAAAGTTGTTCAGACTTAGTACTAGGGTGTTTTGTTACACCCTGTATGTATAGCAACCCTATCCTTACCTGAAAAGTCATTTTGCCTCGGAAATGAAGGAAGTGAACCAATGAGGGCGCCGCAGATCTGGTACTTAGCGCGAAGACTGTACCAATCTGTAACATGTTACAATATTTGTTGAGAATAACCACTTTCTTACGAGATTTGCTACAAGGGCGGATCCAGGGGGGGGGGGGCCAGGGGGCCATGGCCCCCCCCACGGACCTCCGCGGATTGAATTGAATTTCGAGGCTGAGTAATGACGGCACTTTACTAGGGCATAGATTGATTGAGCTCTGTCTCTGTCCATAACTAATTCATAGAGCGGAGAAAATTTGAGCTTGCTTCGCTCGCTCTGTTTCTGTTTTCATTATTGTACCTGTGTAGGTACAATAATTAAAACAAGGCTGTGGTCAGAAATCTTTAGGATTATACACATAATATAATCCTAAAGGTTAAACAGCAAACCGGGGAACCGCCCCGGACGGCAGGTTTAGGGGGCGCCAAAATCAAGATGGAAAAAAAATATTGCATCGACTTGAGAATTTTGCAAAAAAATCTCGTGCTAGCTTCGCTCGCTCCTGATTTCAGACATCTCATTATATTGCAGTGATGAAATCTCGAGCTTGTTTCGCTCGCTCTTGGTTTAAGATCGTATTGCAATCATCCCATTATATTGCAGTGAAATCTTGAGCTCGCTTCGCTCGCTCTTGGTTTTTTGTTGTATTGAAATTACCTATCGCAGAATTCGATCATATTGCGAATTTCTGACTCGACCTAATCATATTGCAGTAAAATCTCGAGCTCGCTTCGCTCGCTCTTGGTTTTAGATCTCATTGCTGCCTCCGCTGCTCCGCTTCGCTCCGCTACGGCCCGGTGCTAATGCCGGTACAGAAAGGTTTTTTGACATTAACTGCGGTTTTGCTCGTTGTATGATTTTTTGTGGGAGACCCCACGGGGGCCCTCCCTTCCCCATCCCCCTCCCCTTCGCTATCCCCCTCGCCGACCCCCTCACTATCCCCCTTGCCCACCACCTCGCTCACCCCCTCGCTCACCACCTCGCCCACCCGCTCGCCCACCCCCTCGCCCACCCCTCTCATTGTCCGTTACAAAAAAACAATTTTTTTCGGTTATTCACTCCTTTTTTGCCTCCCAGCGTGGGTGGTGGGGGGGGGCAGAGGGGGGCTCCCCCTCCTCCCACGCTCCCTACCACCTATTTTTGGACTGCAGGATACTAAAAATTGCACTTTTTTGCTAATTATAACCTCAAACTTCAAATATTAAAAAAAAAAAATGGGGGTTTCCTCACTTTTTCCCTTTAGGGGGGGCATGTGGGGACCCCCCCCCTATCCCCCCCCCCAAATTCATGCCGCAGGATACTAAAGCTGACCGATCCTTTAGTTTTCTTTGTATGTATACAAGACGTCTCGGGTCTGTGTCTCTTATAAAAATTTTTTATATCATAATATGTGGCCTGAGTCGGCCGAGGGCCCCCCCCCCGATATGAAATCCTGGATCCGCCCTTGATTTGCTACTGACTAAAGTGAGAGTGTCCTATTTTGGTCCTATTTAAAGCCATGTTGTGCTGTGTGCTGTGTGTTGTGTTGTGTTGTTTTCAATCTGAGAGTATCCTACCTTCGGAATTCCATACATAAGCAATGCCATCATCGACGTAAAGAGGTATCATCGTATTCACTTTACAGACAGACGTTTGCTAAAATTTGGCTAAAATTAAAGGACAGAACCAAGGAATATAACTACTCTCTACGAAGAAAAGGAAGAAAGAACTAAAATCTGTGACTAAACTAAAATTAAACTGTTGTCAACAGTGTTGCCAGACGTGCGATAATTATCCTAGATCCACGATATTTTGGAGGGGCATGCGATAGAAAATAAAAGTTAGGTATCGCACGATAATTTGTGGACTGAAATAGGTAGGTAGGTAATGAAAATTAGAGTTTATACGTTAGATATGGAAAAGTTCATGCTTTTTAAATCCCTGCAGCGAAATCCTCGAAATCAATATTTTTAGTAGGCTAGTAAAATAAAAATAAAAAGTCTTTCACTTCACTCAAGTCTTGGTCAATACGGAACTGGCACCAAATGTTTAAGTGTCAGCATGTCTTATCGTTCAGAATTTGAAGGCGGTTGAGCTCTTTTAGAAAAAATGGGACCTAAAAACAGAACTTTAAACAATCTACCGATTTCTACCGATTTTTTGTCGTCAATACTACCGATTTTATCAAAGTGACTTTTGCTCAGTGTGACCACTTTTAGTAGATTTCTACTTTTTCAGTAGATTTAGGGCAAAGAGAACGATAATTTAGTAGTGGGAAATTGTTTAGTAGATTTTGGTAGAAATTCGGTAATCGAAAATTTGATTAAAAATGCAAGGATTCAGGCAGGCGGAGGACATTTGCCTTTTGGTGGTTTTTCCGATTCAGTTTGCATAGAATGTGCTGCCATCTGTTAAATATATCTTCTACTATGAAAAAAAAAGACTATATTGTCTATGTCAATGTCAAATTGACAAATTTACAAAATGGCGACTTACCTTGCGTAATGTGCGTGTTGTTTGTAGTTTTTTGATTTAGTGATGTTCTGGAGTTTCAGTTGTTCTCTTACCAATGTACAGATTACAGGAATAGTAAGGATACTGGAATTTCACTCGATCGGTGCGGGATTGAACGAAAACTAGCATTCAAACAACGGTATGAGTATATAAGTATATATATAAGTAGGTATGTATACAGGGTGAAATTGAAATCAATCGACAAAATTTAAGAGAGTGTTATACTCGAGATATGGCTGGTTTTAAAAATAGATTTAGACCAAATTAAATAACGTCCGAGATTTTAAAATATCGTAATTATTAATTGTGGCTGATTTAATTTGTGACTGGCTGTACAGATGCGCGGCCGATACGCGGCGAGCGAGAGTGAGCGGTACGAAACAATAGCGCCATCTGTTGAGTTTTGGCGAATTTAAGCATTTAAAGCACGATATTTTTATGGTATAAGAATCAATGGTAGGTATACCATTGTCCGTTAAGTACTAAAAGAAAATGTCCTTACCTTATTTTAACAGATGTTCAAAGTGACCACCTCCATTTCGTATGCACCGACACGGCGCTGGTTGTGATTTACAGCTTCAAATGCACTGACATTTTTTTCTCTCAGTTCACTCACTGTGGTCGATTCAGTTTCATACACACATCTTTTAATTTCCCCCCACAAATAAGGGATGATACTTGAGAAGCAGGGTGCATCTTGCGATAGCGTCTTTGCGTTTCACGAAGCCTCCGTGTTTCTCACTAATAAATTATCACCATATCCAAAAAACTGCAGATTTGTGTACTTTTTTTTACAAATTCAGGTTGAACCTAATACGACACTGCACTGAAATCCAAGTTCCGATACGTAAGCGGGCACTGATTGATTACAGAGCGCGGTAACCTCTTAATCAGATCGCGACCAAACGGAAACTGTTTTTGTTTTGTTTGCCTGAGGCGCGTGCGACCTTGCCGAGCGGTGGGGATGCGCTCGCTAGAGTTGTGCGGGGGTGCTCCGCCTGCGAGGGGATGGACGTTGACCGGGCCGCCGGCCGGTGGAAATGTACAGTTCGAATGAGAAAATGTTTATTTAAGGAATTATTTAATTTTAATTTAAAAAACATTTTTTTTATTTAAAGTGTGTATGACACAGAGCGTTTATTATGAACCCCTTCTGAATGTTTTGGCATGCTTAGAATGTCTTTTATTTTCATAATTTAGATTTCAAGAAAACCCTGCAATATAAGATCTAAATCAGGAGTACAACTCGCCACCAAAATTTGTCGAATGTCTTCGATTTCACCCTGTAGTATAGGTAGAATTATTTTTAGAGAAACACAGATGGCGCTAGCTAGCCTTCAATTTGACATAAGGTGGATGCATAATGTTGCCACGAGTGGGTTCTCTTTTCTAATATACTTATATTACTCTTTGGATTCAGGCAAAAAAAATCAAAACTGGCAATACAAATAGCTGAGAAAACGATTGCGGGGATTTTCCGGAATTTCTAGTAAGCTTTAGTGGTGTACAATAAAATTAATCTTATCGCTTAATGTTGTTTTTTACAAAAGAGGGCTTATAAGACACGGAAAACTTTACCAACTTTAAACCGGCATATGGACGACGATATATTTAGTATATGGATTTATTTGAAAATTGAAGCATCGATGTTACAAAGTAATGAAAACCATTTTTTTTTTTCAAAAACGCAAAAATAACATGAGTGATTAAATGATTATCGATAAAAATGATTATATTCTGTTAAAAAACGTGTTTTATATTGAATTTTAACCATCTGGAACGCATACATATTAGTTGGTAGATTTTAAGTAGAATTTGATACAGGACTTGGTAGATTTTGATAGATTTCAGCAGTCATTTTGGTAGATTCTCTGAAAAAAAAGTGGTCACGCTGCTTTTGCTTTGCAACACTGGGTTATTATTTGGTTATTATCAGATATGCGATTTTTGAAAATCATACGAGCGACTTGGCAGTAGAAAGATGCATAATCTCCATAGTAATTTTGACATTTTCTACTGACAAGTCGCTCGTATGATTTTCAAAAATCGCACTTCTGATGTTCCGATCAAAACAAATTTTGTTTTCATTATTTAATTTGGCATAATAACAACATAATAATATAATTCGATCCAGATTAGATCAATCAATAAAGCATTAAATACCTAATTTAAAGATTGTATGAGGATTCCAAATCAACAGTTATAGCAAAGAGCGCTGTGTTACATAACCTCCAAAACCATGGCGGCTAGGAGAGTTCTTATAGGTTGGTATTTATGCTAAATAACTATTTTGCCTGACTTAGTTTATACCTGTACCTGTTAGCTGTACTTTCTATATCCATAGGACGAACAAAATCATTAGGTAGGTACCTACATAATTAATTGTACATGGTGTTACAAAAATACAAATAAACATCAAACAATTTTCAATATGGGAATGCAATATCGAAATGACGAAAAAAAATTTTTATATTCCATACCAACTAATCTACAATCTACAAATTAAAATTTACAGGTAATTTTGGGATACCTAAAATGCACCTGGGTGATTATTTCGTTGGGCGGTCATAGTGCACATATGAGTCGCCTATGATCACCCGCAGCCCCGGATCTACGATTTTACGGACCCGGAGCAAAAACTTGACATTGGCGCCCCTCCCCTCCAGGGGAGTAGAAATAATTTTTTTCCATTGGGTGGCCGGGTCCAGTTTCGGTTTTTGCAAAAATATCTAAAACTTGGAGCGAGCGAAGCGAGCTCGAAATTTTACGGCAATATGATTAGCTCATCGTAATGTCGCTGAGGAGCTCTATAATCTGGATCGAATTCTGCAATAGGCATGACTGGATACTTCCGGAACTTACTTTCCGGAAGCGAGCTTGAGATTTTACCGCAATATAATTACCAGGAGCGAGCGAGAGATTTTTTTACGATATTTTCAAGTCGTTGCAATATTTTATTTATCAAACTATTCATTTTAACGCCCCCTAGACCTGCCGCCCGAGGCGTGTGCCTGTGTGCAATATTTATTTATTTAAATTCCTTTTAATAGGAGGTGGTACAGGATTCATAGGGCAGCACCTGGGTGAACTGCTGTTGAACAACGGGTACAATGTGATGAACGTGACGCGCATGCCGGGCACGAGCAACATGTCGTGGTCTCAGCTGGAGTGCTCCGGGCTCCCAGAGAGATCCTGTGCCGTGGTCAACTGTGCGGGACAACAATTTATGAACTTCACTAAATCTTGGACGCCTGGGTAATTAATATAGTACTAATAAGAAAAGCTTAAAATAATTATTTACTACTAGCTGTTTCCCGCATGGACCTGAAAAAAGTATCCTGTGTTAATCCGAAATATATTCTATCTGCGTGACACAATTTCATCCAAATCCGTTCAGCCGTTTAACCTTACAAACATCCAAACATGTCGTCAACTTTCACATTTGTAATATTAGTAAGGTTTGTTAAGGTTAGAGATGCCAGATAATCACCTCAACCACTCGTACACCAACACTCGAGTTTTTGTTTATTAAAACCTTATATTAAAATGATAGGTTGTTTCCTCACCCCCGCCTTTCTCATGGACTTACCAACCCCCTACCTCCTTTGATTAACACATCACATTTCTAATGTTTAACGCCTCACACTTTAGAACCGTCTCTGTTGCGGGTCCGCTGGAAGAATTTTCTGTAGCGATAAGCTCACCCTTTGTGGTACAATAAAGTGTTAAGAGGGCTATTACAAGCGCAGTGGCGCCCTCGTCACAATAATAAAGATTTCTCAATAAGGAAAGCCTAAATTATAAAAGTGCTCAACAGATAAACTACAAAAGCCTTCAAGCCAATTGTTATACAATACTTTTATAGGTTCTTAACATTCCACTTTTAGATAGTTTCGTTTTTTTTCTTTTTTCAAAATTTGTATGTTTAGTTAGACCTTTAAAAAACCTATAAAAGTATTATATGAAAATAGTTTGAAGGCTTTTGTAGTTTATCTGTTGAGCACTTTTTTAATTTAGGCTTTCCTTTAATCTTTATTATTGTGACGAGGGCGCCACTGCGCTTGTAATAGCCCTCTTAAATAGATAAAATAAATGAATTCTTTTTAATCAAAAATGTTGTCTGTAGGTTCAAACAGAATGTCCATAACTCCCGCGTCTACACCACTAAGGCTCTAGCTAAAGCAATAAATGCGGCTACAGACAAACCCAAAGTATTTGTTCTGGTCACCGGTGTCGGCGCGTACGAGCCCTCGGACCACATGAAGTACGACGAGACCAGCCCCACCACTGGCAACGACTTCTTCTCCAGGCTCGTCGTGGAATGGGAGAAAGCTGCTATTGTTGATCCACCCGTCAGGCTTGTAAGTGTTTTTTTAACTTTTAACATAGCGTAGCATATGCTCACGACTATACAGGGTGTACAATAAAATGGGACAGCTACTTAAATCATCAATCATCAGACCATCAAACTGAACAACTTTCTCTATGGGACCAATATCGAAATCGCGAAAAAAAAATCCGCTCTCCCATACAAAACTGCAAACATAACTCGACTGAAATGTATGGGACAGCAGATTTTTTTTTCGCGATTTCGATATTGGTCCCATAGAGAAAGTTGTTCAATTTGATGGTCTAAAGCACCTCTTTAAGTAGCTGTCCTATTTTAATTTACACCCTGTATTCCCTGACCCTGAGGGGAGTAGTCAGAGATATACTGAACTTATCAGACTTCGATTTCATAATCTGGTAGTTGCGTCAGAAGCGTGTATCTTGTGTATTTTTCGCTTGAGTTGAGAATCCTTGAGAAGCCCATTTTAGGGTTCCGTACACAAAGGGTGAAAACGGGACCCTATTAGTAAGCCTACGTTGTCCGTCCGTCCGTCCGTCTGTCCTACCTATTTAGGGCTGTAACTTTTGAACCGTAATAGCTAGATAATTGAAATTTTCTCAGATTAAGTATGCGTTATTACGGCGGATTTGTTAACAAATAATAAAAATGTCAAAAAGTTAAAAATTAAGGGGGGTTCTCAACAAGAAACTAGTTTTTATCAACGTTTTTTCTTCACACTCTACCGTAAAAACGGTAATACATACAAGCGTCAAACTTAGTGTGATTATAGAGTTAACTCTACAGAATAACAACAAATACTAAAAACCGGCCAAGTGTGAGTCGGTCTCGCGCTAAAGGTCCCGGACAATGTTTTTTTAAAGTTAATAATGTTGTGTTCTGTGGTGGTGTGGTACGGAACCCTCGGTGCGCGATTAGCCCGACTTGCACTTGACCGGTTTTATTTAATTTAAATGTCGAAATCGCAGAAAAAAAAGAGCTATAAAATTGCAATCTCACTTGACCCACAGGTATGTATATATATGGGACAGCTGATTTTTTTTCGCGATTTCTTCTTCGGCCCTACCCATGGAGAAAGTTGTTCAGTTTGATGGTCTGATCATCCTCTTAAAAAACCGACTCAGTATAATAAGTTGGACCCTGTATATTATAACGAAACAACAAATTGTAAATTAATTCCCTGTTAGAAACCTACTGCGATTCCTGAGTTCATTAGGGATCAATAGGGAACTATAAAAGGGGCGTTCACTAAAGACCAGTGACGTTCGGATTGTCACAGGCGCGGGTCTGTCAAGGCTCCCAACTCCCTAATCAGTCCTGGATTTGTCAATAGGCAGTATAGGCCGCGGCCTACCGCCTAGGGGCGGCAGCGTCCTAGGGGCGGCAGATTTCAGAAGACGCTCACTCGATTTCAGAGGATAAAAGTCAAACAAGTTCACTGGTTTTCTCATGGTTTTTTTATGCTAATATAATAGGTTAAATCCCCATAGAAACTCATTCCTATCGAAAATTATCAATCCTAGGTTAAAAAAACAATCTTTAGCTCTTCTCTACATAGAATGATGATATTACTGATGATTTTGCTATTATAAGGTCCCGTAAAAATTTTTAATTCTTGTTTCTTTTTTACGCTCTTTCTAAGTCTTTCTTAGTGACTAATTCATTCGTTTATTTAACTTTTTCTCAAACATGCTTGGAAATGTGAGCATTATTTTGACAACCTTCTTCGAGATAAATCGAAATTGCTGTACTGGCCAAATACATGCGCGCAGCGGCCGGCAATGTTTGTATGAAAATCCATATCTGTCGTGTTTAGCGACCAAATAAATTACATAGTAAACTCATATCTGTCGTGTAATTTAAAAATGGAACGATCTTTTTCTTCGAAACATGGCGACCAAGGAAACAAAATACAAAAAACAAAATAGAAAGCTGTTTATTGAAAAAAAAAACAAATTGTTGTTCGTTGTTCGTCATTGATTTTGAAAAGAGTTTTAATTTCTGCGAATTATTTGAGAAAATTTACTGTTTTAATTTCCGCGCATTATTTGAGAAAAGTACTATACAAGCCTTGGCCACAACTAGGCATTGATGGACTTACGTATGTGTGCCTCGGCTTCGCCTCGGCCCACATTTACACGTTCGTCCATCAATGCCTCTGTTGCTGGCCGCTGCAGTAATGTACTATAGTGACTTCCTTACTACAAATGGAAAACTATTATTTTAGAAAGGTACCTAAATGGAGCGGTAGAAATAAAGTGGCCTACACTCATAAAAAATATAAATCCAGCACTGTCCCTAATATGTATTCCCTATTTGCAAAGATGCTGACTCCATACTGAAATTTTTTCAGTTGCATGGCCTAAACCACCCCTTTAAATATTACCAGCATTAACCCGCGACTTCGTCCGCACAAATTATATACCAGATTTTAAGTCAGATCATAATCATAAGCTATCAAACAAAAAAGTTTCATCAAAATCGGTTCAGTAGTTTTTGCATGATGCTCGGTCAAACTAACACACAAACAAACAAACAGACAGACAAAAAGTCCAAAACAATTTGATTTGGATCAGGGAAGCCTAAAAACCATATCGTAATCTTTTTTTTGTAAATATCTTCAATGTACAGACACACTTCTGTTACAGTTTTATAATAGTTTAGATTTAGATAGATAGACTAGGGTGTTTCGTTACACCTTGTATGTGTAGTGGAAATCCTAAAATCTTTAGCAAACTTAAGCCATTATTCTCTCATGTATAAAATGCTTTCAAAGTCACTCAAATGAGTGTAAGTATTTTTTTTCTTTTTTTTTTACAGAATCTTTTTCTTTTTATCTACTAGTTATATTTTAGTTTTAGGATGTTTTGGTTTTATGATATTTTAGTTTTAGGATGTTTTAGATTTATTGTGACATTTTCTTTATAATAATGAGTGTATTGATTGTTGCAGGTGATAATAAGATCCGGTGCTGTCATAGGTCGCTGGGGCGGCATGATAAAGAACATGATTGTGCCATTTTATTTTGGTGTTGGCGGCAACATCGGCTCTGGCAAACAATACCTGCCTTGGATACACATCGATGACCTCACTAGACTGATACACTTTGCCATTGAAAACGATAAAGTCGAAGGAATACTAAATGGGGTAGCCCCGCAAGTTATTACAAATGAACAATTCACTAAGGTAAGTTTTAAAAAGTTTTAGAAACACTATTGGTAACCCGCGACTTACCAGATTTTACAGAACATAAGCTATCAAACAAAAAAAGTTTCATCAAAATCGGTTCAGTAGTTTTTGCGTGATGCTCGTTCAAACAAACAAACACACAAACAAACAGACAGACAAAAAATCCAAAAATTGGTGATATGGAAGCAGGGACAGGTAAAAACCATGTCGAACCTTTTTTTTTGTAAATATCTTCAATGTACAGACACACTTCTGTGACAGTTTTATAATAGTTTAGATACAGATATATTCAGGTTTTGGGGGAACGTAGGTGGAAGGTTCTTCCATTGAAAAGGGAAGATCTTCCGCCAGGCGAGGTGTAAAATTGTATATGTTAAATATCGAACAGGGTGCTTCAGACCGTCAAACTGTACAATTTTCAGTATGGAGCCAATATCGAAATCGCGAAAAAAAATCTGCTGTTCCATAAAAAATTTCAAAAATAGCTTAGCTATTCAACCAAAATGTATAAAATGGCACATTTTCAAAAAAAGTGGGCATTCTTGCAATGATATGGCTCCCTCTATGCTTTAGAAAAAAGAGATCCTTCCTCTTAGACCAGGGGCTTATTTCAAAGTTACATGGACAGTTCAGAAAGGCTGGTTACTTAGGTCGCTAAACAATATGTGTCCTAACTAACATTCTCAGTAGATATTGTAAGTATCAGATATTTTATGAAATAGGCCTCTGATTCAGGATGTAATTAAAAAATGCCAGGTTAAAAGTAGTCGAAATAGACCAAAATATTATAGACGAGGTATCTTAGTTTTAGGCTGGTCTGGCATATCTCTCTGCCTACCACACTGGGAAAATGCGTGAGTTTATGTATGTTTTATAAAGCAACTTATAAAAAAAGCATTTTGTTGATGGGAAATGTCTTTATATTGGTAAATACTTTACGGTGTTGGTACACGCACTTATGGATAGTCCATACCCTTTACAGGTGCCCTTAGGCCGGTTGTTTAAGTTCATTCACTGGTTCTGACCTATCGGGGCATTTTGTCGTCGCTGATGTGTTCCCTCCGTAGCCAGCAATAATAAGCAGCAGCACAGTGTGTTATTTTCTCAAAGTTGCGGTCATCCTATTTTATGTGTCTTTTGGAAAGATGATATTAAATCAAAGCTTCTATTGAAACTCTTTCGTCTTTATCTATCATAGTTTTAGAGAAATTAATAAATGGAGAAAAGTCCATAAAAACCATAAAAAGACAATATCTGCTTTCTAACTATGTTTATTTGTTTGATGTTTTATGGTATGATAGATACATCAATTAATCCGTTAAAAAACACAAATGATTACGCTTTTACTTGTACGTGAAAATCCTTTTTTCTATTATTTTGTAAAAAAAATTTCTATTGAATCTCTACATGGTCGCATTTTTTCCAGTGCCAAAATGATAATGAAAGCTATAAGTTCTACCAAAAAAAAAGCAGATGCTACAAACACAGGACTTCGGAAATATATATTTTTTTAAACGATTTTATTTAACTTCGAAGCTGTCTAACTAACTAACAATGGATTCTTGTAATCGAATTCTCACCCATTTCCTATCAACCGATAAAGTTGAAACTTTACACACACGTATAGTTCTGATGACAATACAATATTATGGTAACATGGAGTTGATCTGATGATGGAGACGGAAGGTGGTCAAGGGATCTCCTCGATGAATTATAGCAGAGGACTCGTGTTTGGTATTAATCTAAAATTGAATCCCTATTGTAATACCTTTTTTCGTCATAATTATTATGAAGATAGGTTAACATAGGTTATACTCACAAATTTCCAGCTAACAGTATGGTGCAACATGGTAGGAAAATTTTACAAAATTATTTTTTACCGTTTAGTGCAGTTTTATTAAAATAAAATCGTTTTACTTAAAAAGTTTTTTTACTTATTTTTTTAAATGTAAATTTAAAAAAAATCTGTTTCCGAAGTCCTGTGTTTCTGGCATCTGCTTTTTTTTTTGGTAGATTTAATGTAATCTTTCCGAAAGACACATAAAATAGGATGACCGCAACTTTGAGAAAATTACACACTGTGAGCAGGTGCTCCCTGACCTGCTGTATTTGTAATCTGGAAGAAAAAAAATTATGTGATAACTAAGAGGCCACATAATTAGTATTCAACAAAACAGACACGTGACTTGAAACATGGTTTGTTTCAGTCATTTGCAGCGGCACTACAACGTCCTGCTTTTATTCCTGTCCCTGAATTAACATTAAATTTTCTTTTACATCCTGAGAGAGCTTCGATTTTGACAACCGGGCAACATGTTACACCAAAAAGAGTTGTAGACTACGGGTTTAAATATAAATATGGAAACATAGATGAAGCTTGTAAAGAATGTGCACATCTATTTCCATTAACAAAACCGTCCACGTCCCGCGAAAAGAGAGATTCTTAGATGTTTGAGTAAACAATTACATTTATTTATATGGGACGTGAATTTGTTTCAGTCCTTTGCTAAAGCACTACAAAGACCGGCCATCTGTACCGTCCCAGAGATGATATTAAACAGGTTACTGAATCCGGAACGAGCTATGATCCTGACCAAGGGCCAACATGTCGTTCCCAAGAGGACCCTAGAATATGGATTCAAATATACTTACGATAATATAGAACCGGCCGTGCAAAGTGTAGCTCATCTTTTTCCTAGAAAACATCCTCTTAAGTAATATAATATAATATTTATGTGAAAAATACTAATGTTCCTACTTAATTTGTTAGCACTCTTGGATTGTTACTCGTTTAAATTATTTAAGTATAAAAATACACTAGTCAATATCATGTTTTTATTTACCTAGTTTGCAAAACTACATACTTACTTACTTACATAATTATGTTTATTCATTATGTTATTATGTATAGTTTATTTTATTATGTATAAACGTATAAACAAAGAAAAGCCTATGCCTGCCTATTTATATAAAGAAAGTACTTACTACCTTAATCTAACTCTTTTTAAATAAAACTTTTTCAATTTATTCACTTTAGAAGCTAAAACAATTAAGCATTAAATATTATGAATAAGAAACTCAAACAGTGTTAATTTATTTATTCAGTTTGTCATTATTTTTACTAATTACTAAGTAAATCAAGTTTAAAATATCACTGAAAAGATAATTCTAATAAGTACCTACCTACATTATTATAAAAGAATCATGTTAGAGATAGATAACAGTCCATACATGAAACACAATCAAATCATAGCCAACACTTACTGTACTAGTAATTTAGTATAATTACAATTTGGTGACATTTATAAGTAAGTATTATCGTAATTGCATTGTACTAACTAAAAAAATAATCCTTATGTATCTTAAACTATGAATTAAAGATAAAAATCGACCTATTAAAATTAGCAAAATAAATATAAGAACTTAAACAAGACACAAGTAGGCCTACCATGAATTGACACTGTGTATAACCACAGCCCGGACACTGCATACAAAAATTTGAAATTGACAAGATGACGTCAGCACATGCGAAACCAAAGAAATAGAACCTAAAGTGTCCGCACTGTATCTAGTAATAGATACTCGTTCTTATACTGTGGTATAACCACAGACTTCTTTAGGTATTACAATACCTAAGTCTGTGAGTATAACTTATACTTTACGGTGCATTCACTCAATAAGAGATGTTTATAGCTAATTCGCTCTATTTAAGACCACTCCTCCCTAGTGCAAGGCTCTCGTTCTTACAAGCAAACTTTTGCAATTAGCCATCCCGCTTCAATTGCGTGGCTTCGGTCAGAATTTTCCGTTTTTTTAAAAAACCTGTATGATATTTTTTGAATTTTCAAAAATTAAGAAAACCACATCATTCCGTATTGTATTGTGAAGAGTATTGTAAATTTTCATATTCTTCTGATCAACAATTTAAGAGTAAAACTGTTACAACTGGAAAAATAGGGGTGACTTTGGATTAGTGTTTCTTCAGTTTTATTAATTAAATAAAAATATATTTCGAGAAAAACCACATCACTTCTCATATCCTGTAGATTGTTCAGTTTTGTTTTCTGCTATAAAAAAGTGCCATAGTTAATGTATAAAATGGTTACAAAGTTACTCAAAATCGGGCGGACGCCCCTTAAAAAGAAGGTCGCTACTATGGTCGCTACCGTTTTGCAGTCCTCATCGACGTTTTGTACGTGTATTACATAGTCTAAGTTTTGTACTAAGGCCACTGACTAATAAATGTCAATTCATATAAATCGTATTCAATCGTATGACTATCGCTATCTCATACACTGACATTCTGTCCATTAGCGTAAGCCTTAGACAAATTATATAGGGACGAGTTAAGGTGGACTTCCGATGCTAGCGGCCGACGCGTCTGACGCGCGCGGCTCGCGGCCGACGGCCGATGCGACAGTACTAGTTACTATGAAAACGTATGGCGCCGCTTCCGATGCCAGCGACTGACGCGCGCGTCAGACGCGCGCGGCCGATGTCTATCGCATCGGCCGCGGCCGCGCGCGGCTATGCTCTGACGTCACGCAGAACAAGAATGTTTGCCAGAAATATTACGAAGATTTTACCGAAAATTTGCTTAATTTTTACTATTTTATTTGTATTTTATTATCTGCAAGGTCGCTCAACGTAGCGATAACACCATCTATTGAGCCAATTGAAACAACTTTTTCTTTTATCGGAAAATCCCTCTTGCCTACATAATTACTAAATAGACAGCGATCCATATACAGGTTAAAAAGCCATGGGGACGCAACGCATCCCTGTCTAATTACTCCCAAAAATGTATTTTATCAAAATCCTGTTAAAAAAAATGCATTCATATATTCTCTAAACCTAGCAATCTATCAATCAATCAAATATTATTTATTAAAATACGTATGTATTGGTTTTTTTTGTTTGTGTTTTTATGTTTTTGTTTAAACACCAAAACATAAAAACGTACTCTAAATTTCGGGGAAAATATCCTAAAGTGATAACACTCTGCACAATAGGCACGCGTCAGTCGCTGACATCGGAAGTGAGGTCTGTCGTCGGCCGCGTGCGTCTGACGCGAGGTTCTGTCATATTTGACAGAACCTCGCGTCAGACGCGCGCGTTAGACGCATCGGCCGCTGGCATCGGAAGTCCACCTTAACGCGTGTCCTTGTACTAAGAAACATTTCTGCTACTTTTTGCGGGGGACGAGTAACATGAAATCCGCAACTTTGGATTTTATTCACCATAAGTTTAGATTCTAATTTTGATTGTTAAAAATCTATTAAAAATCATGAAAAGTAGTCTCGTGTGAACCCCAAACGTTCTAAGTTCAAAATTATTGTTTCGCTATTATAGGCTGTCTCGTTTAGTGATAAGGTATAAAATTAGGTGTAAATGCACAAGATCAATTGTTCTTATACCGTGGCAGAGGGGAAATGCTACCGCAAGGCGAGTCCCTATATAAATTGTCTAAGGCGTGAGTGAAAAAAAAATCGTGGTCAATGGAGTAAAACTAGGTGTATAACAGTACAAGCTCATGGTAAGCCTAAAGGTTGTTGTATTCACGTGGTTTTGGTTTCGATCTGCTCAAAGCGGTCGACGAGCCTGGAGACGAACTTGCTCAGCAGGTCCTGGCGGAGCCGGCCCACGTCCAGCACCTCCTCGTGGTTGGCCTCGTCATCTTGCTCGTAGCTCGTGACGCACTCGTTCGTGATCAGAGATAGGGCGAACACGTTCATGTCGCAGTGTCGCGCGGTGATCACCTGCAAGATAAACCCATTCATATGTTGAGTTGAGATCAGATATCATGTTACTTACGACAGAGCTTATAATACCCGTATTGGCGATTTAAATATTTACGTAGCACCTACGTAGGATTTTTTAAAATCGATATGATAAATCTAGTAAGCACAATCGATTTAAACCCATATTTGGTGATTTCTCAATAACAAAAAACCAAAATAAAAAAGTGCCTAACTTATTATAAACTTACTATTTTTATTTTTTATGCAGTACTTTTGTAGGTTTGAAACATACGAGTAGGTGACGTTGACGTTATGACGTTATCACAGGCACATACATTGTAATGATCCCAAGTAAGCCATAGGCTTTTTGTTATGGGTACCATACAACAACGGCACAAACATATAACATCCATGACCGAACCGGGATTCGAACCCAGGACCCTGGTTTGGCAGTCCGGCGTGGTAACCATTACACCAACCGGGTCGTCAAAGTAGGTACCAGCACAATTAAGAAAAACTGAATAAAATAGTAATTTTATATTTTCTTCACATTTTTATGTAAACCTATAAAAGTATACTTAGTATAAAAATAGCTTTTAGACTTTTGTAGTTAGTTTGTAGTAAGTTAGGAATTCTTTTATTTTGAATTTTCTAGATTGAGAAATCAAAAATTTTGTGATGAGGGCGCCACTGAGCGGTGTAAAGCCTCTTACTATTGATCACACTCCCAAAACTAAATGAAATTTCGTTTTGTTTATGCTACATTTCTCTACAAATATGTCGTACTGAAGATAAGATAAGATAAATATTCTTTATTTGCACACCAAGAATATACAATTAAAATAAGAATGAGAAGGGTACAAAGGGCGGTCTTATCACTAAAAGCGATACTACGTACTGCGTACTGAAGTAGTTAGTTATGGTAGTTATACAGGGTAGGTATTTGATCTAAGGTATTAGGTCCCCCTCGGGGAATATACAGGGTGAAATTGATATCACTGGCATCCTTTTAAACTAAGAGTCTACCCATCAAGCTGAACAACTTTTACTATGGGAGCAAACAGATTAAAGCAACTAAAAAATCAGCTGTCCCATACTAAACTGCAACGCCTACTCGACTCAAATGTATGCAACAGCTGATTTTTTTTTTGCTCCTATCGGTTTGCTCCCATAGTAAAAGTTGTTCAGTTTGATGGGTAGACTCTTAGTTTAAAAGGATGCCAATGATATCAATTTCACCCTGTAGTTGAGAGCCATTTGCGAGCATAATAATATGCTAGCTATACTATGAAGTAGGTATACTAACCTCGTGAACGGTAGACATGCCCACGGCATCGACTCCAACCAGCTTCAGCATGCTGAGCTCCGCGACAGTCTCGAAGTTCGGTCCACCGAGACAGGTGTAAACGCCTTCACGGACTATGTTGTCAATATTCAGTTCTTTGGCCACCTGGAAACATCAATAAAGGGATATAAAAAAGCTATCATCATCACATCCTGCTCTTATCCCATTATTTGTGTCGATATCAACATAAGTCATCTCCTATTCATCAGAGTTATGGAGGTGCTACTGGGAATGTTCCTCCATTTCAAAGGGAAGATCTTCCACCAGGCTATGTGTGAAGCCTGGGGACCGGCCGTGGTCCAACAGTTCTCAGTTGGACCTTGTAAGTATATCGAATCTCTGTGATTATTTCGCTTGCGCGATTTATGTCTCGCTCGATTGTGAACCTTATGTGTAGTAGGTTGCGAGTTACGTATTTAGGATGAACGTTGTCTTTGTATGGAGCATATTTCCGAGAGCGACGGTATCGCCATCTGTTGGCATCTTTGCTATAACTTGTGGGTGGTGACATCTGTAGCAAGTCCCCACAGAGTCATTTCAGTGCTCTTTCTTACCCATGTCATCTTTCAAACAATCCATACATATTTTCTTTGGTCTTCCCTTCCATTTCAGAGGGACTAGCATGATGCGCGTGACAACATTATCCCTATTCTATCTCTTTTTATGGGTCAAAGTGAAAGAGAGATAAGGCGCGACTTTATAGTTCTGCCATGCTAGCCAACAGGTCATTTAGATGCATAGGTACTTACTTAAAATTATTCATGCAGGTAATTGACACTTATTCTTCGTATCCACACAGCTTTTCTGACCCGGTCCCTACTTTTAGCTCATTCCTAATCCTGCCCATTTTTTACACCACAAATACATCTCAGCATTGGCTTACTTTCTCGACAATATACTTACTTATATTACCATTTATCACATGCTCGGCTGAGATAAGAATTATCATGTTGACCCTAGATAGATGGATAGCCCCAACCTCCGGATATGGCAATGAAACCAGAGTTGCGCTCTGCCAAGTACCATAAGCATCGTAAAAAACCAAGGCTGTTTATTGTACTGAAATTATTTTCTGATTCATCATCATCATCATCTCAGCCGATGGACGTCCACTGCTGGACATAGGCCTCCCCCAAGGATCGCCATAACGACCGGTCTTGCGCTGCCCTCATCCAACGTTTTCCCGCCGCCTTCACCAGGTCGTCGGTCCACCGTGTGAGGGGCCTACCCACGCTGCGCTTTCCGGTACGCGGTCGCCACTCGATAACTTTTCTGCCCCAACGGCCATCGGTTCTGCGAGCAATGTGCCCCGCCCACTGCCACTTAAGTTTAGCAATTCTTTGGGCTATGTCAGTTACTCTGGTTCTTCTGCGGATCTCTTCATTTCTGATTCGATCTCGCAGGGAAACTCCGAGCATAGCCCTCTCCATTGCCCTTTGGGTGACTTTCAGCCTTTTTATGAGGCCTTGAGTGAACGACCACGTCTCTGTTCCATATTATGTCATCACTGGCAACACACACTGATCGAAGACTTTCGTTTTAAGACACTGCGGTATTTGGGACGTGAAGATACTACGTAGCTTCCCGAACGCTGCCCAGCCGAGTTGGATTCGGCGGTAGATCTTTGGCTGATTCTGTTCTTCTAATAGTCCGAGATCCGACCGTAAAATTATGCACCTATTTCTTAGGCGAATGAAATATGATTCTAGTGTATGCTTACACAGGGATTAATTCAACGCCACCAAGATTTTTCTAGGCAACTTGGTGGCGTTGAATTAATCCCTGTGTAAGCATACACTAGAATCACATTTTGTTCGCCTAAGAAATAGGTGCATAATTTTACGGTCGGATCTCCCACTATAATTTGTGTTAAGACTTCCTGACTTACAAGTTTAAAGCCTAGACTGTGCGGGGACCAAACGTATGCCAGCAGTGCCTAAATATGCCTCTTTATTACCTCTTTAGCTATTTTCCTGTATCCGAAGTTGTACGCCTTGCTCATTGGAGGGAATCGCGGTCCAAACCTCTCGTCGTTCGGTCCGTGCAACGGATTGTTTCCAGCGAATCCCATCATGTTGATGTGATCTTTAACAATCATGATGTCACCGATCTTGTAGTTAGAGTTCAGACCACCGGCAGCATTGGTCGCTATCAGGGTCTTGACTCCAATCAGCTTCATTACTCGTACAGGCAGACAACACTGCAAAAAAAGAAATAAAACCGGTCAAGTGCGAGTCGGGCTACTCGCGCACCGAGGGTTCCGTGCCACACCACCACAGAACACAACATTATTAAGTTAGAAAAAAAATATTTTTTTGTCCGGACCGTTAGCGCAAGACCGACTCACACTTGGCCGGTTTTTAGTATTTGTTGTTATTCTGTAGAGTTTGCTCTATAATCACACTAAGTTTGACGCTTGTATGTATTACCGTTTTTACGATAGAGCGTGAAGAAAAAACGTTGATAGAAAGTAGTTTCTTGTTGAGAACCCCCTTTAATTTTTAACTTTTTGACATTTTTATTATTTGTTAACAAATCCGCCGTAATAACGCATAATCTGAGAAAACTTCAACTATCTAGCTATTACGGTTCAAAAGTTACAGCCCTAAATAGGTAGGACAGACGGACGGACGGACAGACGGACAGACGGACGGACGGACGGACGGACAACGTAGACTTAGTAATAGGGTCCCGTTTTCACCCTTTGGGTACGGAACCCTAAAAAGATATTATAGTGTACCTAATGTTTTGCGTAATGGAAGTCAAAAAAAGGTATCTACATAAATAGTCACCAAGTTCATGAGTGGATTTAGTAGGTATTGCTTAGATCAAAGTAAATTGAATGGGAAGCACGCAAAACTAGGGCACTTTAATACAAACTAGGGTACTTGGTCTGTCATCTCGGTAAAAATTCGAAGTAAAACTGTAAATTGTTTTGCCTCATTTTTCTGGTTTGAAATGTTCGCGTAACGCCTATCCAAAGGGTATTTGTGATAAGGTGGAATTTACAGCCTTTTCTATTGATTCCTCTATGGAACCTATACTCAATATATTTATTGCATTCCATAATGTACAGTAAGATGTTAACTTATAAACTAGCGGCCCGTCCCGGCTTCGCACGGGTGGACGTCTAATCTTTTCTAGCAATAAATATAGCCTATGTTACTCAGGGTGAATGCAGCTTTCTAATGGTGAAATTTTTTTTTAAATCGGCCCAGTACTTTTTGAGCCTATTCATTACAAACATACAAACATACAAAAATAGGTACAAATCTTTCCTCTTTATAATATTAGTGTAGATGAGATCATTATGGACCCTGTAGGGCACAGCAATTATTACAATACCTACCTACTTATAGGCAAATATCTGAAGGTTGTACTTAGCTTAACATGCCCTTCTCGATTTTTCTGACATCTTTATGTAGACCCCCCCCCCCCCCCCCCCCCCCCTCCATCTTTGTGTCACCCTGTAGATACTTTTATCTACAGGGTGAAATTGATATCATTAGCATCCTTTTAAACTAAGAGCCTACCCATCAAGCTGAACAACTTTCACTATGGGAGCAAATCAATCGAAGCAAAAAAAAAATCTGCTGTTGCATACATTTGTGTCGCGTATAGGCATTGCAATTTAGTATGGAGCAACAGGCCCTGTACCCGCACTTTCGATGTTTGCTATATCGCCACTGTTTCGGTCTGCACTTCTTTGTAATAGAGTTGACATTGGAACGAAAACCTTCACGCAATTGCGAAGTTCGAATGTGCGGGTAGAGGCCCAGATTTTTTTGTTGCTCCGATCGGTTTGCTCCCATAGTAAAAGTTGTTCAGTTTGATGGGTAGACTCTAAGTTAAAAAGGATGCTAATGATATCAATTTCCCCCTGTATATAGATAGGTAATATACAAGAAGCTTAAATTGTATATAACTAAATTATCTTAATGTAGCTCTCATTTAAAAGTCAAGTTATTGAAAAGTTTGGTGTAATTGTTTGTATAATAACGTCAACATGTAGATTACGTTATCGCTACTTTTTATCTTTGAACGACGTTACTCTCTCATTGTGGAGCTCAAAACAAGAGATAACCTTCTCGGCTGGGGGTCGTGGCAGCTTGCATCAGCCTCGTCCTACGAAATGTCGGTCTTTCTAACAACTTCCTTCTAAGATGATCTTTACTACTGATTGTTTACAACAATTTTATCAATATGTAAATATATTTAAAGTCAGTAACTATGAGAATTCTAATACGGTCTGGAGAGCGATTTTTGAACCTCATACGTTGAACTCAGCAGTTCAAAATGTATGGAGATACGCATCTTTCTACTGCTGATTTGACTTTCAAAAATCCCACTCCTGAAGTATGATTTTTGAAAGTCAAATCAGCAGTAGAAAGATGCATATATCCATAGCAATTTTGACATTTTCAACTGCTGAACTCAGCGAATGAGATTCAAAAATCGCATTCCAGGACTACTATGATGTGAAATTCTTGTTTTTTGGAAATGTTTAATTGTTTAGAAATTAAAAAATACGATTGAGGGCATGACGCCGTGTTTGGTGGTTTTTAAATCCACTTATTTAATTATCATTTAAGTACTTTTATTAAACAATTGTTGCATCATAAGAAATGTGAGTAAGCTCGATAACTATCAATGTGTGAACATTTCGTTGTAATCAATAGTTAATACTTATCTGTTTATGTACCTACCTTTGTAATATTGTTATCGGAATTAATTTATAATTTTTCCATATCCTTGTGTGACCCCCAGCAAAGCGGAGATTATAATTAGTAGGTATTAATTACAAATTAAAGTCAAACAAAGTCATACTACAGGGTGAAATTGATATCATTGGCATCCTTTTAAACTAAGAGTCTACCCATCAAACTGAACAACTTTTACTATGGGAGCAAACCGATCGGAGCAAAAAAATAATCTGCAGTTGCATACATTTGAGTCGAGTAGGCGTTGCAGTTTAGTATGGAACAGCAGATTTTTTTTCGCTCCGATCTGTTTGCTCCCGTAGTAAAAGTTGTTTAGTTTGATGGGTAGACTCTTAGTTTAAAAGGATGCTAATGATATCAATTTCACCTGTAGAATTTAATTTTTTTCCAATAGTTTCTTTATGGGACCTTATAGTTCTCTTTGAATTTGTTCCATTCGATGCTTACCTTCCATAGAGGATATCCTTCATAGTAATGGAAGCGACCCTGCATGGCGACCACAGGCACGCCATTAATTTTGCCGAACACCAGTTTACCGTGGTGACCCTCAACTGTACTAATAGGGAAGTTTGGGATATCTTCGTATGGTAAACATTCCGCGTCGTTTATACTCTCTGCCAAGGACCCTGCGAATAATAGGAGACATTTTCATCATCATCAACCTAATATACAGGGGGTAAATTTATGTAGCGTAACAATTAAAAGGGGTGCTTCAGACAATCTTAATATCTAGAGTGCTATTTTTGAATCTCATTCGCTGAGTTCAGCAGTTGTAAATGTCAAAATTACTGTGGAGATATATGCATCTTTCTACTGCTGATTAGACTTTCAAAAATCATACTTCAGTAGTGCGATATTTGTAACTCAAATGAGCATTAGAAAGATGCATATCTCCACAGTAATTTTGACATTTTCAACTGCTGAACTCAGCGAATGAGATTCAAAAATCGCACTCCAGATCTATTTTCACTATGTTACTGACAATGAAATCGCCAAAAAAAAACGAATATTCCATAGTAAACTTCCAGCGCTACTCGGCTCAAATGTATGAAACATCTAATTTTCTATGGTAATTGGATTTTCTCTGATCAAATCTGAGCTAGGCCCAGTGCAACAATATAATTTTTTCTTACTTCTGCGTTCCTTTCTATCGAACACATCTCGAGGCATCATCTTCGACATTTTAATAATAATGATCCTAAATATCTTGAGACTTCCTAATATACAGGTGTAACAAAACACCCTAGTAATACTTAAGGGGGTGCTTCAGACCATCAAACTGAACAACTTTCACTATGGGACCAACATCGAGAAAAAAAAAAAAAATCTGCGTCCCATACAAAACTGCAGTACCGACTCTAGTAAAATGTATGGGACAGGTGTTTTTTTTTATTTTTTCTCGATGTTGGCCCCATAGTGAAAGTTGTTCAGTTTGATGGCCTGAAGCACCCCCTTAAATATTACCAGGGTGTTTTGTTACACCCTCTTCAGTAACTTGCACATTGTAATGTAATTTGTGACCGACTTAGACTGCTTGCGTGAGGCTATATTGAAATCTCTGGATGATTCTTCAACGTTTAATTGATTCGTTAATGCTTTGATAAATGCCGGTAATTAGGTACTTGATTAATGCCATTGTTTAACGGCCACGGACACTGAATATTACTTTAAAACACTATGATCATTTATTAAATTCCGATCGGGTTCTATGCTACTCAATTTATAATCATTGTTTTAAGTAATTAACGTGTATTTAGAAAATTACTGGGTAAATACTACTTTTTGTTTAATTTATAAGTAGTTGTTGCCCACTTCTTTGTCTTTTTTGAAATAAGTAAGTATCCCCTATTTAACCAAATTCATTTTGCAAAAACGCTGAAACACGTCATTCGTTATTCCTTACCAAAAGCCTTAAATATGAATTATTACGTGGGGCACACTGAATGTTTCAGGACAATAAAAAGTGTATGGAAGTAGGAGGTTGGGAATACTTTTAATATTTTTAGAAGTGGCCTCCATTCCATTTTATGTATCGTCCCGTTCAATGGAACCTCTGTGAGAAGCAGTAGACCCCCTCTGCTTTAATATGAAATTATTGAATTCGGTTAAATTATGGGGTATTCATCTAGTACAAAGCTTCCCTACGCCTTAATATTCGTGTAGGATCTTTTGCACTTGACTCATATCAATGCTGAAGCTTGCCTGAATCTGCTGGTAGGTCACTCTTTTATCAGCCTCTCTCATGAGCTGCACAGCATTGGCGTTTTCTTCAGTTGTCGCCGTTGAACGACATCTCCCAGGTAGATAGATCATCACTGAGATTGCTCCGATCATGCCTAAACTCATTTAACCAGTTGTAAACAAGTGTCAAGGGAAAGGGTTTCATCATGAAATACCTATCGAAGTTTATCATTAACTTTGCTATGGACTAGGACCACGACGAAAATCGTAATAAATTGGGGAGAAAACATTTTTCCTTGCTAAATTCGTTTTGCCTCGCGACACACTCTTTTCAAATTGCCGCCAAATCGTTAAAACAAATGACAATCGAATAAAATTTTCGGCTATAGGTTGATAAAGAGTTTCGTAATTAAAATAAATTTTTCATTGGCATTGTCACTAACTGGTCCGTTCCTGAAACTTTCAGTGTGCCCTACGTATATCTCTAATTTGAGAAATGATGGGATCCCCATACGAACTTTAATCCCCTATTTTACCTCTTCAGTTTTTTTTTAGACAAAAGGTTACCTATGTCCTTCCTCATGAATCTCATAATACACTCTATCTCCTTTTGAGTGGTTTAGGCATTAAAAGGTAACAGACAGAGTTCTTTTCGCATTTTATACCTAATATCAGTATGAAATGGAAATATTGATGAGAAGATAATCTGAAATAAAATAAATACCCTCTTTCCAATACGCACCCATCCCTGAGCCGCAAATGATTCCAATGCGCGGCCGCACTGAGGTGCGCGAGAGTAGAAAGTTCGCCGTCTCCAGCAACGTGTCGTACGAGTACCTGGAACCATGTATTATTATTATTGATTATTTGTGGTTGGGCTATTGCAAGCAAGGGTCGTTGTAACACGGAGACCAGCGCTGGTCCTTTTGTGTTCGCCCCAAGCTCACCCATATTTACGCATACCTCCGAACTTATGGTATTTTCTTTTCATTCTCGGTAAGCGAAACGTTTTTAATCTAAGATTCTCGGTAATGCTCTTATTTTGGGCGTGTAACGTCACTTTGACAGCACTAAAGTCAGTTGTTGGTTTTCTGTCTCTTTTCTTAATCTTAGTTTAGAAAGTGACAGGAATAAATTTAGTTAAGTCGTGGCACAGTCCGAATCGGTACAAATGTTTAAAGTAACATTTTCGGGGCTTCATTTTAAATATCTAAAAAAAAAAACATTTGCTCCAGAAGTTTAGTATAAGTGTATTAGTGTATAGTGTAGGTATACATTAAAAACAAATAAAAATGTAGGTACTTATACTTACAAGTAAAAATCAAGTTTCGTGGGAAAAACATTTAAAAAATTAAACATTATAACCGATTGAAAGTAATTAAGGTAATAACTAACAAGTAGCAACAAATGTGATTTAAAAAAATAGCTGATGAGATTGTTTTCTAGTTGCAAGTTGCAACATCGTGTTTCATAAATTCATCAATGAGCATGTGACGTCAGTATATTTTGTCTGAATGGAAACACGTGAGTTCCTAATAATGTCTATTTTAAATTAACATAATTTTAATGAATCGGTACAATTATTACCATGTCAGTATTTTTAACCGACTTAAACAAAAGGAGGTTTTGTGGTCAAGTATTGTTCGCATTAGTTTTCTATTCATAGAAGAAGCTAGTCTAGTCTTCACTTGAACAATTGGTTTTAAAATAGTTAGGTAAGTATAGTAAACGAGCATTTACCTGCGACTTCGTCCGCATAAATTATATACCAGATTTTTACTCAGATCATAAGCTATCAAACAAAAAAAGTTTTATCAAAATCGGTTCAGTAGTTTTTGCGTGATGCTCGTTCAAACAAACAAACAAACAAACAGACAAACAAAATATCCAAAAATTTGTGATTTGGAATCAGGGGCACCTAAAAACCATATCGTAATCTTTTTTTTGTAATTATCTTCAATGTACAGACACACTTCTGTTACAGTTTAATAATAGGTAGTTTAGATTTTTCGAAGAATTCGCGCTACGGGCACCGTTTTGACTCGGGCCCATAGATATATTATAAAAGAACCTCGGGCTGCTTCTACTATATCTATAGCACCCCTTTATTGGGTTTGGGGGTATACAAAAGTAATATAAAAGAGGCATGAAAAGTCTTAAAAAAATTATATTCAATTATAGCTTTTGTCCGACACTTCCCTGGGTGGATTTAGGAAAATTTCAACACCCCGTTGCACCCCTTTAGTGTTGATTTTCGAAAAATCCTTTCTTAGTGCACCCCTACATGCTCTGTAGATTGTGAAGTCCACCTTGAGGGGGCTAGGCTTTGCGTTGTCTGTCAGTCAGTCACGGAACGGTTTATAATTATAAATAATTTATGGGTGGGTATCTAACCTACCTAGCTAGGTACCGAAATTCCAATACAGTAATTACAAGACTTTTCCTTATGCTTCGTTAAAATGTCCTTCCCACCCTTTGGGGGTGTGTCAGTGTCAAGTCAAGATCACAAAGATCAACTCTTCAACCGGAAGTGTTACTGACAAGATTCTTTGGAATGTAAACTGGTTTCTACCCAGTTCTCTACATTTATAAAGCTCGCAATAAACTATATACTTATAGGCATTTTAATGTAGTGTCTTTATAAAAACACTGGATAGTGTCTCGTATCAATTGAAAGATTGAATTGTTAATGATGAGCTGAAAGAACGTTCCAGAGTCAAGGGTGCGCGCGCGCAGTTGGACGAGATTTATTGTTCCCAATTAACCTCTAATAGAGCTCATAAACAATAGGGGTATTTTTATTATCTTCATGAGATTTCTCTTCTTGAAGGCCTACCCTGACAATACAATTATTAAATTGTAATTAATCGAATAATTGTTGCAAGTTTTGTAAATACCCTCTCCGTAACTGAACTTGTACGAATTTTAATATTTACAACTTTTCGTATGAAGTATCATAAATAGGTATTTCAAATTACATTACAAACAAAATGCATACCCATGTTCATTTCCATTTTCGGTTTCGACTTCTGGTAGAACTTCCTTGGGCACATAGGCCTTGCTGCCGTGCAAAACATTTGCGTTAATTGGTGCCATCACTGAACTAATAAGTCAATTAATTATAATGAAATAAAGATAAGATCGAGCTGAGAGGTCCACAGTGTTTGCTATCTAAACATGTAATGCGATGGCTGGACTCTCCGTCCACTTTATAGATTGTCTTGCCGGCCGATATGACTAATTACATCTCGTTTGATTTCAACTACGGTCGACAACTCTACACGCTATGCAATAAATACACTTATTTGTACAATTATCAACTCTATTTTAAGTACGTAGGATGCATGCGATTAAAAAACTTTTTTTCTGTCCGTATTTTTTAACTATATTTTTATATCCAGGCTTTATCTGTGTATAGTTTACAATAGATAGATGACTAGAGAACTTGTCGTTGTGGGGTTGTGATTTATTGATGAAATCCTAGGAGCTATTAAGTCATTTCACGTCGTCGTCAGATCTTGGCACACACAAGTATGCTTGGAATTTTTCCGCAGTCTAATCAGGAATAAGATTTGCAGGAAAATCTGAGTTTTTTTTTTAATTAAAGATGGGTTTGCTCTTGACCTCAATCCTGTCCTCAGGACGAAGATGGGGTCGAAGATGTAGCGAGCTTACCCAGAAGAAGCCTATTCACTTGTACTTTAAAGGATTTCGGGTTGTAAGCGCTCGGAAATACTGACGCAGGCAGGGCATTCCACTCCTTGGCTGTGTGCATTATAAAAGAATCGGAATGGCGCTTGGTGCGGATATGTGGGATATCAACCAAAAAGGGATGACATCCCGCGGTGCGTCTGGAAGTCCGATAGTAGAAAGGGGAAGGCGGGATGAGCTCATGTAGCTCTTGGGCACCCTCACCGAAGTAGATTATGTACTTCGGTGAGTGTGCCCAAGAGCTACATGAGCTCATCCTAACTCTACAGAGTTAGGAGAAACATAGCTGAAGGGTGTGGGCGGGGCACATAGCTCGTAGAACTGATGACCGATGGTGGGTAAAGGTTATTCTGGAGTGGAGACCGCTCGAACTGGAAGCTGTGTTTGGTACGACGCGATGGGGCAACGGTTCGAAAAGATCGTGGGGAATCGATGGCTATGAGCTGCTCACAATCGATCGCTATGGCCATCATTGGGGGAGGCAAACGTCTGAAATAGTGATGATAATGCAATGCGGTATTTTTGGCACACGAATATTCAGTCAACGGCTATAAAATCACACGCATTGTGAAAACCGAATTAAGAACACACTAGATATTTAAAACGTAGGCAGGTACCTAAGTATATGACACGCCTTAAAATAGTAAAGATTAGATTAGCTGATAAGGTTACTATGTGATATTGTTTTCATTACTCATCATTATAATCGAAAGTAAAAGAAAATACCTAAGGGTAATTTCAGTACCTATTTCATAATTCGCGGCCGTCGTGTAACGGATTGATAGGGATTTTTGCGCAGGTTGATGACGTTGAGGGTCAATGGTGTTGTCGCGTCAGCACAGCAGCCGCCTCATGCGTCCCTCCGCTAAATAGACCAGCATTGCTAGTACGCCAACCCGCAATAGCCGTGATACGGCTATATCACGTCTTTTATCTTGTTTGTTCGCGCGCAAACGAGCGAGATGAAAGATGTCATATAGCCGTATCATGGCTATCGCGGGTTGGCGTACTAGCTAGGCAGAAGCCGTAGCATGCTACACGTGATATACGGCTGTATCACGTCTTTTATCTCGTTCGTTCGCGCGCAAATAGAAACAGAGTGAAGGTGTGATAGCGCTGTATCACGGTGGCATGCTACCCATGCAGAATATGATTTCTGCGCTTTCAAGGTCATTATTCCTGGTCTTGATGGTCTTGGTCTTGGATGGTCTTTCATGGTCATGGCTCGATGCGCAAGATATCTGTAACTAGCTGTCGTCCGCGTCTTCGTCTGCGTTGATCAGACAATCCAGAATTAAAATTTTCAGAACGCCAAATTTTTTAAACCCGTTCTTGCATGATTATCATTAATTCGTAATCTGTTTGTGGAATAAGTCAGCGAGAAATCAAAAGACGCAAGTACAAAGTAGCCAATGATCACTTAGCTCATTGAAAATAAATATTTTTGATTATTGTTATTTGTTGAAATAAGGCGGCAGTCCATAAGTTTGAGTTGTATCTAGATGAACATTAAATAGGTACATTAATGATTAAACTATTTAAAAGCAAGTAGAAAAGTGATTGAATAGTCAAGGGTGACCGGTTGACTGATTTTCAGTAGGTAAATTGTTTCTGATAGCAAGCATAATGGTTTTCCTTCATATATTTTAAGCGTAGCTGTTGGCTCTCCGATGTCTGGAGATTATCCTTTGCTTTTATGAATTTGGTAGGTAGGTATAGGTATAGTCTAAGGTACACACGGCGACAGGACAGGTTACCCTGTTTGGACTTAGAACTATTAGAAGTTGAACGCTGCGAATCGTGCGAGAGGGTGCGGTATGTTGTTGTTGTTTCGTCTCACAGCACGCTGCGCCCGCGCCGTCGTCGGCAGCCGCGTCTATGCAGGCTCTCTACCGCACTATTTTGTGTTTTGTACGTAGCGTAGTTATGGGTATATTATAAAGGGTGCGTAACCTGATGTGTCGCCGTGTGTACTTCTTTGACGTACCTTTAGGTACCTACTCTATCAATACTGATCGGTACGTGGCATACATGACAGTTTTAAAAATGCCTATACCATCATACCATTACCCTATTTGCCTGGACACTTGGACGAGTTACTTTTTTGGCAAAATACCTACTGGGCTGGCTGGGTAGAAAATAGAATAAAACCGGTCAAGTGCGAATCGGGCTACTCGCGCACCTAGGTTTCCGTACCACACCACCACAAAACACAACAATATTAACTTAGAAAAAACTTTTTTTGTTCGGGACCTTTAGCGCAAGACCGACTCACACTTGGCCAGTTTTTAGTATTTGTTGTTATTCTGTAGAGTTTGCTCTATAATCACATTAAGTTTGAAGTTTGTATGTATTACCGTTTTTACGATAGAGCGTGAAGAAAAAACTTTGATAAAAACTTGTTGAGAACCCCCCTTAATTTTTAACTTTTTGTCATTTTTATTATCTGTTAACAAATCCGCCGTAATAACGCATAATCTGAGAAAATCTACTATCTACCTATTACGGTTCAAAAGTTACAGCCCTAAATAGGTAGGACAGACGGACGGACGGACAGACGGACAGACGGACAGACGGACGGACGGACAACGTAGGCTTAGTAATAGGGTCCCGTTTTCTCCCTTTGGGTACGGAACCCTAAAAAGGACCTTCACTACACTAATACCGCATTATAAATCACTTTGTTTAGCTTAGATTACACGTTACATTAGCGATTAGAAAAAATCGTCTAGAATATTACTCTAAAGGGTGATATGATTGTACCTACTCAGTATACGGAAACACTTTTCCCAACATATGGGAAATTCGTAACAAATGTTCGATCAGTTGGTGGCATTTAGTAGGTATGACAACTTTGTCTACTAGGTATTTTGAAGTGGAGGTATCGATGCAATCTTGTTATCTACCTATTACAGTAGTTGGATTATGGCATCGACTCGACAGTAGAAGTGTGTTCTTGTTTACGTTTTAAGAAAATGCTTCTGGAATGGTGCATAATGTATAGAGATCGGATATTCGGATGCATATTTACCTAAACTTCACTTTTCGCAAGAATAATGTGGACACGTCTTAGTTCGTTTATTTTATGAAACAATCCCAGGATCGTTCTGAAGTCACGGGATTGCTAAAAAAAAATTCGACATACAAAATATCGCAGAACTTGGACATCTGAACAACGTTGTCAGAGTTTTTAATGTTGTCCAAGTTGTTCATGTTGTCGGAAGTAGGTTATATCATAGTGGTCTGACTACCTTCGAGGATCAGTATGACAAAACGGTGCGGGTGACCCGAATTTTTAAATAACTTTATTCAGAAAGGCATATCCATAGAAAAAAATGAAGTTTAGGTAAATATGCATCTCTAATAATGTACCTATATTCATTTTTGTTTACGTTTTAAGAAAATGCTTCTGGAATGGTGCATAATGAATGTACCTCTACCTACATTCATGCTTCAAACTCAATTTAAATCACAGAAGAATTGTGATGTCACATGTTTAGGAGATAATATCTGGAATATATTAGTCTACCAGATATAATATTTCTGGAAGTCAGTCGGTATTTAGCCTGATGAGCGTTGTGATGTGGTACTTAATTATTTGTACGATTTTGCTTTTGTGCTTTTTTTTGGAATGCTCGCGAAGACCTCATTACTTTCCACCAGGTTAGATATAAGTATTTTTAATGTTTTTGTCAATATTATGCAAGGAAAAATAATATTATGAAGATACAACTATGTTTTTTTCATATAGAAATGTTGCTCGAGTTAAAGTGGTCCAAAGGAAAATCTCTTTCCTACTAATTATGTATGTAGGTAACCCAGATTTTCCATATAACGATTTCTTTATTGAAATTTTTGTGATTTTTTTTTACTGATCTGCTACCTTGTCCCACTAAACTGGTTACTGTGTTCAAACTAGTAACTATTTCTAGCTTTTCGTCATCACTACATAGTATAAAACAAAGTCGCTTCCCGCTGTCTGTCCCTATGTATGCTTAGATCTTGTAAACTACGGAACGGATTTTGATGCGGTTCTTTTTAATAGATAGAGTGATTCAAGAGGAAGGTTTATATCAGCATTGCACCCGTGCGAAGCGGGCGGGTTATTAGTTTTAATATAATTGAAGAAAAATGAAATTTGAAATCGTACATTTTTTTATTATTCTGTCTGTAGAGAACCAAAAAGGTTGATAATGATATCCCCTACCCCAGATTTTCCTTTGGTCCACTTTAACTTGACCAACCTGTATATTGATGTGATGAAATATACATTTTATTTTGCGATTGTGTGTGTAATTAATAATACATAAATGATGTATTTTTAGGTCCACCACCACTGCCAATCATAGGGAATCTCTTCTCCGTTTATCTTAGTGTGAAGAAACTGAAATGTCATCACAGAGTGTGGCAGTCTTGGTCACAGAAGTATGGAAATTTGTTGGGCTTGAGACTGGGGTTCACCAACGTGGTCGTGGTCTCTGGTAGAGACCTGGTAAAGGAGGTTTATTCGAGGGAAGTCTTCGAGGGAAGACCAGATGCTTTCTTCTATATGATGAGATCGTTCGGGAAAAAGTTAGGTGCGTATAATGCTTATGAGGTAGAGTATGCAAGGTGTAAACTGAAATGAGTTGCATAGTAAAAGGGTTGTCAGACTTGTCAGACCATCAAAGTGAACCAGTTTTACTAATGGGACCAAATTAAGATCGCGAAAAGTTCAGCTGTTCCACAGAAACTTACAATAGTTACCTACTCGATCAAAATGTATGAAACAGATGATTTTTTTCGCGATTTCAATTATGATCCCTTTGTAAAAGTTAAAAGTAAAAGTTTACTAAAAGTTAAAAGTGTAAAAGTTGTTGCTTTAGACTCTAAAGCATCCCCTTAAGAGGGCTATCGGAGTCCAGTGGCGCCCTCATCACATTAATAAAGCTTTCTCAATAAAGAGAGCCTAAATTAATAAAGTGCTCAATTGACAAACTACAAAAGCCTTCAAGCCATTGTTATACAATACTTTTATAGGTTCTAAACATTCCACTTTTAGCCAAGGTCGAATTAAAACAAAAGCGGCCGTTTGTTTTCTTTGTTTCAACCTTTAAAAAAACCTATAAAAGTATTATATGAAAATAGCTTGAAGGCTTTTGTAGTTTGTCAATTGAGCACTTTCTTAATTTAGGCGTTCTTTATTGAGAAATCTTTATTAATGTTATGAGGGCGCCACTGGACTCCGATAGCCCTCTTAAGTATGAAAATGTAAAACATACATTTATGCTTACAACAATATAAGTTTGGTATATGTACCTACACTGAAAGATTTAACATAAAAAATAATGGTAGGTATAGTATTTTCGGATGGACCATCGTGGACTTCGACCCGACGCGTAGTTTTGCGATATCTGAAGACATTTGGCTACGGGACCCGTTCGATGGAGTCGAACATAGCCGAGGAATGCAAAGCCCTTGTCGATCTACGGACGGCGGACGCCGGGCAGCCAGTGCCAGTGAATCAAATGTTTGACGTCTCCATCGTTAATATACTGTGGCGATTAGTAGCCGGGAAAAGGTACCATATTAAACACCAAAACTAGTTACTCAAGTTTTTAAATCTTAATTATGATAAATTTACGCAAATGATTTATTTCCAGATACGACCTTCAAGATAATCGCTTGAAAATGTTATGTGATCTAATATCACAATCGTTCAGGGTGTTGGATATGAGCGGAGGCATTCTGAACTTCATGCCATGTCTGCGGCACGTCGCGCCGGGGTGGATTGGCTACACCAAGTTGAAAGATATACATGACAGGCTTTACGAATATTTAAGGGTAAGTTTTTATACCAGAAGCATGATCAATTTCACAATAATAATATGTTGAGAACTCTATCATAATAAATAATTATATATTATCTACTACACAATTATACGTACCTATTATAGGTAATGATTTTTAGATCAGGAACTAACAGTCAATCAGACCTTTTGCGTAAAGAGTGACCCTGAACTCGACGTGTTTCTCTCATAAGTAATTATCTCGAACTCACGGGTCGGGAGTGCGATTTTTGAATCTCATTCGCTAAGTTCAGCAGTTGAAAATGTCAAAATTACTGTGAAGATATGCATCTTTCTACTGCTGATTTGACTTTCAAAAATCATACTTCAGGAGTGCGATTTTTGAAAGTCAAGTCAGCAGTAGAAAGATGCGTATCTCTACAGTAATTTTGACATTTTCAACTTCCGAAATCAGCGAATGAGATTCAAAAATCGCACAATCCTGGCTCTAGCATGACTCCCCCAAGAAAGAGAAATAAAATACAAGACGTGCCTTTGTGGCTACTTCGCGTACTATGTGAAAGCGAGGACGCTTGACGGTTTTGTAGAGCGTGACATGCTAGCCCTACTGCTGAAATAAATCTCTTCAGAGATAAGCTTGCCCTTTGTACTAGTCTACTGTGCATTCATCTTTATTTCCGTGTGTACAATAGTGTTAAATAAAAAATAAATGAATAGACTCCGATAGTTCCGTTCTGTGCTACACCATAGAATAACTAAGTATACCTAAGCTAGGGCATTCTTTAACAGGGAACCATCGCAGAACACCAAGAAACCATCGACGTTAAAAATCCAAGAGATGTCATCGACACACTTCTAATTGAAAAAATGGAAAACAAGGATGGAGCATGTAAGATTTACGACCTGAAGTGCGATTTTTGAAAATCATAAGAGCGAATTGGCAGTAAAAAGATGCATAATCTCCATAATAATTTTGACATTTACTACTGCCAAGTCGCTCGTATGATTTTCAAAAATCGCACTTCAGGAGTGCGATTTTTGAATCTCATTTGTTGAACTCAGCAGTTAAAAATGTCAAAATTACAATGGAGATATGCTTCTTTCTACTGCTGATTTGACTTTCAAAAATCGCACTCCTGAAGTATGATTTTTGAAAGTCAAATCAGCAGTAGAAAGATGCATATCTCCACACTAATTTTGACATTTTCAACTGCTGAACTCAGCGAATGAGATTCAAAAATCGCACACCAGTTAAAAATTACTACCTACCTACCAGCATCTAGAGCAGGGGTGGCCAATACGTCGACCGCGGTCAACCGGTCGACCGCGCCGTGTTTTATGGTAGGCCCGCGAAGAGTTCAAAAAAATTATAATAAAGAAAGAAACAATTTTCAAATCATGGCGCAATTTTCTAAAAATCGAATTTAAATTCCTAACATTCAGAAATATCGCTGATAAACTGTTCAGCTGTTTGTGTAACATATGGACTTCTAAAGACTTTTTTCGAATTTGGAAACTGCAGAAGGAAATAATATTCAAACTCTGATTGATGATACCTAAGACATTTTTTTTTAAATTGTATGTTTTTGGAAACAGTGGCAGGTTTCCACATTACAAGTAGATTATGATATGAATCTGCGTTTTCTATAGTAAGTTATGAAAAAACATCCACCACCAAAATAAATAAACATTTTTGATTGAATAAATATGTCAGAAGTAAAATTTTTGAAAGTAGACCGCCAAATATATCTGAGATTAAATGTAGACGTACTTGAAAAGTTTGGCCACCCCTGATCTAGAGCCCTATACATAATTATTTGTTCGGAGATACGGGCTCGTTAGCCAAAATCACGATACATAATAATAACACCCCCACACCCACACACACAGTAACACACCCCCCTACCTCTGGCTTGCCTTAATTGGCCGTCCAGAGTGGAATCACAAGAGCAGAACCTATGCTCCAGGTTGGAAGTGTATTGCACGTAATGGCGTAATAACGGGGAAACCCGCTCACGGGGGTAAACCCCGCGATGGTGAAACCGGAGCCGCACCTCTCGACAACCTTCAGCCGCTCAATGAGATGTTGACCCATTGTCGCACTTTGTGCGTGCGGCCGTTTTATGGGGCCCACTCAACGAGTCGGCGAGTCACCTGCCCTATTTACAATTTTGAGACTAGTTGTCATGGCAGGCGTCCGTTAGTCTCCTCCCATAGCCCAGTATCCATCCATCCAACTTTCACCTCCATAGCCCAAGACCTTATTTTTCCATCGCGGCCATAGCGCCGTACTCCAATAGTCTTTACACAAATGGCGGGGACCATCCCCGTGGGTATCATGTTGTACGCTCGGAGATGGTATCCGCCATTTGTGTATCCCTTACATTTAGATTAACTTGTCTTTTGAACGGGCCTCTACATGTTGGCTTCGGCCCCATGCACGCCTTCCAAAGGTCCGGGACTTATTTGCCCGTGATTACGGAACGTAAGACATATAATAATAATAATAATAAAATTTTATTTCAGGCACTTGTCCCATAGTAGGCAAACATAGTAGGCAAACTGCTTCTTTAGTCACTTGACATGATAGGTATGATTGCTCCAGTGGCGTCTTTCATTTTAGACACTGTGCTCATAATCTAATAAAATACTTATGAATACCTACCTACATATCATAATTATCATGGCCAATTTGTGTAATTGGAGCAAAAGCAGAAAAACATAAATTATCACACATCACATCATGTTGACAAAAATAATTACGTCAGCCAGCAACGTACGGAAACTGTCATAAAAATATGATTAGATAATGTTTAACATAGTAAACAAACTTTTATCTGTTTCTTAATCAATCATTAAAATGTATTTTATTAATTGAACTAATTATGTAATTGGAACTAAACCTGGGATTGGGCCGATCGTGCCTGTTAGATGTAGGTACCCCTATAGACCTTACCTTCACTCCCTGGATCTCCGAAATCGACGTATGGTATGGATCTACTTAGGGAGGAGACGGGTTGACTATTGGATACTTTTGACCACCAGCCATCCATGCAGAGCTGATCCCTGATGTCTTTGCCCAGCATTGAAGGCAGCGTCCCGCTTTGACACACCAATGTAACCACGAGATGTTTTGTGTTTCACCCCTCTAGTAGGTATGACGTCGCTTCTTGCGCGCGACTCTGCGGTTTTCGATGCAAGTCGCGGCAAGCGCGCCTTTCACTCTCAGAAAAGCGCGGGAAGAGGATCTTTTGTATGCAGCGAAGAGGTAGTAAGTGTCTTGAACAGTCTAATCAATGTTTTAAGTCTTTTACTGAAGCCGAGAGTAGTTACAGATGAGCAACTGCAAGTGGTTTGCCTGGACCTACTGCAGGCTGGAGTGGAGACGGTCAGCAACACGGCGGTGTTCATGTTGCTCCACATCGTGCGCGACGAGGATGTGCAGCTGCGCCTGCGCCGCGAGATCGACGACGTCGTGGGACGTGACCGAACGCCCACTCTTGGTGATCGAGCCAGGTCAGTAAGGGTATTATGTGTCCCTGCCGACACGTCTTCAATAATAAATAATAATAATAATTTATAATAAATATCTTGGACAATGTCACACAAATTATCTAGTCACATTTAAAGTACCAGAATCTAGCCTAGACTTGTATTACGATGACTACACAAGGATATAGGATACATATACAGGGTGAAATTGATATCATTAGCATCCTTTTAAACTAAGAGTCTACCCATCAAACTGAACAACTTTACTATGGGAGCAAACAAATCGGAGCAAAAAAAGAATCTGCTGTTGCATACATTTTTGTCGCGTAGGCATTGCAGTTTAGTACGAAACAGCAGATTTTTTTTTTTCTCCGATTTGTTTGCTCCCATAGTGAAAGTTGTTCGGTTTGATGGGAAGACTCATAGTTTAAAAGAATGCTAATGATATCAATTTCACCCTGTATAGATACAGACATCTATGACTCGGATATAAATATTCATATTCATCATACAAATATTTGTCCCTTACGGGATTCGAACCTGCAACCCTCGGCACAGCAGGCAGGTTCACTACCGACGGATGCAATGGATGTTAGATTTGTGTTTTAGGCGATTCTGAAACGCGTTTAAGACTGGAGGACCTTGGGTGGTCGATGCCAAGGGCTTTATTAGGGAAATAGGGCAGCGACTGCGGACTAAAGGGAGGGAGTCGCTCGCGCCCTGCTCGAGTGCCTTTTTGGTATACAGATAATTTGTCGGGCCATCCAGAGTCCCTAAGAGGTCCCAAGGTCTCTAAGATGCTGACCGCATTGCCCCGATACGGTCAGCATCTTAGGGACCTTGAGCCGGGGTTGCGCAGGGCAGGGCCTTCAGTTTAGTTAGTGATAGTCTGACGAAGGTTGCATGCTGATTGTATCATATTTCATATTTCATTTATTGCCATCACACAACTACATAAAATCTTATGTCTTATGTACTCGTATGTACATATCTTGTGTTGCCATTGACGAAGTTTAGTAGCAGATATTATATGGATGTGATTTGACGAATAGATGATTTTGGTTTGACGAAGCCTGCGTTGCAGATTCTTTTTTTATTTTGTACTAGCGGCCCGTCCCGGCTTCGCACGGGTGGACGTCTAATCTTTTCTAGCAATAAATATAGCCTATGTTACTCAGGGTGAATGCAGCTTTCTAATGGTGAAAGAATTTTTTAAATCGGCCCAGTACTTTCTGAGCCTATTCATTACAAACATACAAACATACAAAAATAGGTACAAATCTTTCCTCTTTATAATATTAGTGTAGATTTAAGAGGGCTATCACAGTCCAGTGGCGCCCTCATCACATTAAAAAAGATTTCTCAATAAAGAAAGCCTAAATTAAAAAAGTGATCAACATCAAAACTACAAAAGCCTTCAAGCTATTTTCATAGAATACTTTTATAGGTTTTTTAAAAAACATACAAATTTTGAAAAAAGAAAAAAACGGCCGCTTTTGTTTTTATTTGAAATTGTCTGAAAGTGGAATGTTTAGAATCTATAAAAGTATTGTATAACAATGGCTTGAAGGCTTTTGTAGTTTTGATGTTGATCACTTTTTTAATTTAGGCTTTCTTTATTGAGAAATCTTTTTTAATGTGATGAGGGCGCTACTGGACTGTGATAGCCCTCTTAATTTCAATAAATGCTTTTTGGGGTTCTTGATTCTGAAGTTATGTTGTCGTTTCCAAGATCATTTTCGTCTAAAAATGACTCCAGAACCAGAATAGCCAACAACCGTAACGAAACGATAGGGGAGCACCCGTTAACCTAGATATGTACCTACTTAGTTATGTTGAGAATTTAGTTGAAAACAAACGGGATGGACATAAACAGTTGTTATAATTATAACAAATTAGATAACGATATCATTTGAAAAAAACAACAAATATGACAACGTAGACTTAAAAACTGTTAATATTTTACAAAATAGCATCGTGATTAGATAACAAATAACATCGAATTATCGACTTTATTATGAAAATTGAAGAGTTAATTGGCCCCGATTCGGACTGTGCCACGACTTAACTTAACTAAATTTATTCCTGTCACTTTCTAAAATAAGATTAAGAAAAGAGACAGAAAACCAACAGCTGACTTTAGTGCTGTCAAAGTAACGATACACGCCCAAAAACGCCTTAAATAAGATGGCGTACATTATGATATCATCTTATTTTGGGCGTGTAACGTCACTTTGACAGCACTAAAGTCAGCTGTTGGTTTTCTGTCTCTTTTCTTAATCTTATTTTAGAAAGTGACAGGAATAAATTTAGTTAAGCTAAGTCGTGGCACAGTCCGAATCGGGGCCAATGTCGGTGTTATATTTTCGATTAGGATGGTGTACACGGAAGCAGTGTTACTGGAAGTTCTGCGTATTTCAACTGTGCCTGCAGTCGGTATACCCCGCATGACGCTAGACGATGCCAGGCTAGGCGACTACATCATACCTAAGGTAACTAACAATATTCAACTTAAAACTATAAATTAAGATGCACAATTATACAACGTGTTAATGAATTAACGCAAAACCTCATACACCCATGCAACTGATTTATAACAAAATAATTAGATTGAAATAATAATTTCATTATTTTGATATTTAAAATTTAAAGTTATTCGCATTTTAAGTTTTGAGACAAAAATGATTTGTTATCATTTCAGCACTGAAAGAAAGCGCTAACGTACCTCCTCATGGATACATTTTTATAATCTTGTTTTGGTTGTAAGTAGGGTGAGTGTGTCCGTGCGGTGGGTTGACATCGGGTTCAGAAAATTTGAAATTTTGCAAAAAAATTATTTAATATTTTGAAAAAAATTACCTATGTTGAAACCATGATAATTCGATTAGTCTCTCGAACTGTGCTCTCGATTCTAAAGAAACTACTTTCTAGTTTTGCGTTAATTCATTAACACGTTGTATAGGGACTAGTTAATCGTGTAATTCTACTAACAAACATTTCTGCCACTTTTTGCGGGGGGCGAGGTAACATGAAATCCGCAACTATGGATTTTATTCCCCATAACTTTAGATTCTAATTTTGAATGTTAAAAATCATGAAAAGTAGTCACGTGTGAACCCCAAACGTCATAAGTTCGTAGTTATAGGCTGTATCGCTTAGCGATAAGGTATAAAATTGAATGTAAATGCACATGATCAATTGTTCTTATACCGTGGCAGAGGGGAAATGCTACCGCAAGGAAAGTCCTTATAATAAATAGTTAAAGTCCCCATGATTCTGAACAACTTTCCCTAAGAAATCTATAGGAAATTCGCAACATTTTTTTGTGAATTTCCTATTGGCTATGTGCGAAGTGGGTGTTGGAACTGTCAAGTCGATCGCAGCGCCCGGGGTGGCAGAAATTTGTACTTTTGCGGGACAAGCTGTGAAAATATGCTTGAATCTATGCAAATCCGCACACTAACTAAATACGAAATCTCCAAAACTGTCAAGACTACAAACTTAACATTTGGCATGGACGTTTCTATTGGCATCTAGATGCTCACTTAAAAAGGCTTGTCGCATTTTAACCCCCCAAAGGTGTTAAACTGAGGTAAAAGTTTGTATGGGAATTCCGTGGGGAATTCCGATACAAATAAGATTTTGTCCGTGGCTTCGTCCGCATCCGCTCCCGTCATCGTACCGGAATAAAATATAAACTAGCTTTAAGCTTTTAAATATAAAAAGTTTTATCAAAATCGGTCCAGTAGTCTTGGCAGAATCCTCGAACAAACACAGACTTTACAGTACTATAATAGTGTAAATAGAGTGTAAATAATTAACGGCTGTCCGAAAAAGTTCTGTCAGTACACCGCGCTAGTGTGGCGCTAGTGTCGTGCACATTGCCAATAGGTTTCCTTGGGAAAGTTGTTCTGTTCAGTATCGTAGGCTTACCCTAACTAATACCCTGTATTCTTCTATTAATTCTTTGCTAAGGCCGTTGTTAACTTAATTTAAGCTATTTTTACCTTGGTATCTAACTCGTGATACCTACCTACCTATTTGTGTTTAGTGACATAATAATATTTTTCAGGGAACATTGGTACTGCTCGCTCTATACGATTTACACAACTGCAGCCATTGGAAAGATCCAAATGTATTCCGACCAGAAAGATTTCTGACTAAAGATGGAAATTTAATACAGGACGAGTGGCTGCTGCCTTTTGGAACTGGTAAGAACAAGGCTTTATAGGGTTCCGTACCCAAAGGGTGAAAACGGGACCCTATTACTAAGCCTACGTTGTCCATCCGTCCGTCTGTCCGTCCGTCCGTCCTTCCGTCCGTAATAGCTAGATAGTTGAAATTTTCTCAGATTATGCGTTATTACGGCGGATTTATTAACAAATAATAAAAATGACAAAAAGTTAAAAATTAAGGGGGGTTCTCAAACAAGAAACTAGTTTTTATCAACGTTTTTTCTTCACAGTAAAAACAGTAATACATTACAATCGTCAAACTTAGTGTGATTATAGAGCAAACTCTACAGAATAACAACAAATACTAAAAACCGGCCAAGTGTGAGTCGGTCTTGCGCTAAAGGTCCCTGACAAAAAAAGTTTTTTTTTTACGTTAATAATGTTGTGTTCTGTGGTGGTGTGGTACGGATTTACGGAACCCTCGGTGCGCGAATAGCTCGACTCGCACTTGACCGGTTTTATTACATTACGTTGTGGCCTTGTAACACGAGATTGCTACTAGTCTAACAAGTCGTCTTTAAAGTATTTTTTATTAAACTACTCTGTTTATTTAAGTGCATTAAAAACAAATGTATTCACGTTTTATTCTCTAGTTAAAGTATAGTCTAAAAATAGGGAGGGCTATTACAAGCTCAGTGGCGCCCTCGTCGAAAGCCTAAATCAAAAAAGTGCTCAACAGATAAACTACAAAAGCTTTCAAGCCATTGTTATACAATACCTACTTTTATAGGTTCTAAACATTCCACTCAAATACTTTTTTTGGTCTATTCCACTTTTACATAATTTCGAATAAAAAACAAAAGCGGCCGTTTTTTTTTTTCTTTTTTCAAAATTTGTATGCTTAGACCTTTAAAAAACCTATAATAGTTATTTGTTATGCAAGGCTGCAAAGTTGCTTTTTGGCGCGAGTACTTATATTGAAACCTGAGCAAGCGAAGGAGTCTAGGATTGAACCACGAGCGAAGCTAGTATATTCAAGTAAAGAATCCTGAGCGACGCGAGGGTTTCAAAGGTACGAGACGCAGAATAACTTTGCTGCCGAGCGCAACACACAACTTTTCACCTCACTACAGCGAGGAAAATTTCAATGCGCCAACCTCATTTTTAGAATAATCGCACTGGCCAGCACATAAACAGCATGAAAAAAAAACCTGTTTAGGCTGTTTTTCTTCATTGAATAGAAAGATTCGAATTTTAAAAACTCTTTCCACGCTAGCGGATAAAATTCACTTTTGCCAGACTTTTGCACTCAGATTTCGAATGACAAACAGAATCTTTCCGTTCCGAGCTTGTGAGGTGAAAAAGTATATTCGATGAAAATAGCTTGAAGGCTTTTGTAGTTTATCTGTTGAGCACTTTTTAATTTAGTCTTTTTATTGAGAAATCTTTATTATTGTGACGAGGGCGCCACTGAGCTTGTAATAGCCCTCTTAAGAAGATATTTAATAATATTTTTTTGTTCCATTCCAGGCAGAAGACGTTGCATTGGAGAAGGACTCGCCCGTTCAGAACTGTTTATGTTCCTAACACACCTAATACAAAGGTTTCATCTGACTCTACCTGTCGGGGACCCACAACCGTCTATCGAACCAAACGACGGAGTTTCGCTCTCAGCCAAACCTTTTAGGATTGTATTTCAGCCACGACTTTAGAAATAATTATAACTACCTACATACCTATAAGTATCTTTTTACGTTATTAAGGGGTTTCCCTGACCGAACGACCTTGACTCTTTCAGAGCCACCTCACCTCTACTAAACTACGTCATTTTAGTAGGTATACCTATTTTTGACTAGCTTGTCCTTCATTATGTCACAGTGGAGCCTTCTAATCCAAGGAAATCACATTCTAAAATCATAAGAATTCGCCCCAAATTTAACAATTAAATTAACTCATTAAATATTGGTATTAAAAAAAAAATTGCTAAATAGCAATTTTAGATCTTAATATTGTTTTCACAAAGGTGTGTGTCTCAAGTAAATGTGACTTCAGCTTAAAAAGTAGATGCAAATAATACAGATTTTTTCCAATATTTTGGCTTTCCTTTGAACACAGGTTTCATATGCATTTCATAGAAAAATATGATCTATAGCAAATAAAGACGAGATGTTGAAGAATATTGCTACACTTTTCAATTATTTGAATGTCTTTCAAATAACGAGAAGATAGCTTCTAAAAACCAGTAAAATATGGCCCGAGCTAGCGTTTACCTATGGGGAGCCTCTTAAGGGTATAATTTTATTGCGAGTTTAGTCTAGGGACTTGGGATATTGTTAAGTTTCAGATTACAATTACAATGGTAATGTGTAGGTATTTTATTTCTGTGATCATCATATCCATTGTCTGAAATTATTAAAAAGCAGTATCGCCAAAACATACCATGTCTATTTGATACGGATTGAATCGGGTAGTTACACAATAAAACCCCTGTAGAGCTATTGTGTAAGTTTGCTAATATAACGTTAAGGTGGTTGCAGAGGGGTCAATTTTATACAAAACTTTGACACACAATACGCGTAGACGGTATTAATATAAGTTACTTTGTATATATAGAAAAACTAGCGGCCCGTCCCGGCTTCGCACGGGTGGACGTCTAATCTTTTCTAGCAATAAATATAGCCTATGTTACTCAGGGTGAATGCAGCTTTCTAATGGTGAAAGAATTTTTTAAATCGGCCCAGTACTTTTTGAGCCTATTCATTACAAACATACAAACATACAAAAATAGGTACAAATCTTTCCTCTTTATAATATTAGTGTAGATAGTTTAGAAAATCTAAATTTCGCGTATCAAATAACATTTGCAATTTAAAATATAATTACGAAGATATAAAGCTTTGAAATTTTTCATACAAAATTTTCCAAGCTTTATTTCTTCGTAATTATATTAAAAATAGCAAATGTTATTTGATAGGTACGCGACATCTAGATTTTCTAAACTATTTTTACATATATAAAATTTAACTTTTATTAATTCCGTCTACGCGTATTGTGCGTCAAACGTTTGTATGGACTGAAACCACCTTAAGAGGGCTATCGCAGTCCAGTGGCGCCCCCATCACATTAAAAAATATTTCTCAATAAAGAAAGCCTAAATTAAAAAAGTGCTCAACATATAAACTACAAAAGCCTTGAAGCTATTTTCATAGAATACTTTTATAGGTTTTTTAAAGGCTTTTGTTTTTATTCGAAATTGTCTGAAAGTGGAATGTTTAGAACCTATAAAAGTATTGTATAACAATTGCTTGAAGGCTTTTGTAGTTTATATGTTGAGCACTTTTTTAATTTAGGCTTTCTTTATTGAGAAATCTTTTTTAATGTGATGGGGGGCGCCACTGGACTGCGATAGCCCTCTTAACAAAATCGGTAGCGGGTTGTTATGTATGACTGTACTAGACAATTTTTAATCATATTTTGTTTCTGTGATCATCATTATCCATTAATTAAACTAAAATTTAGTATTTTAACGGGTCATCCCGTGATCATGGCAGTTGTAACACTGTCGAAATATCAGGAACTCCAAAATCAATAAAAAGGCGGTAAAAACCCATTAAAATGATTAACTTTAGCCGTTAGCTTAATCATTATCAATTTTTTGAAATTAATGAACTAAATGTCAAGAAGCAGAATCGCTAAGAACTGCCAAAGAATCCATGTCGATTCGAAACCGATTGAATCGTGTCCGTATAGCTAGCATACACATGAAAGGGATTTGGCTGGGACTAGTGCCAATAAATAGTTCCTAAATAGTGCCTAATTAGTACCTAAGTCAAATAAATAGTGCCTCTATAATTTACGAGGTATCGATTTTTTTTACGTACGTAGAACTTTACATCGATTTTTTATATTGTTTCACTACGACTTTACATAAAATATTAGTACTGGCAGAGGCACTATTTCAGGAACTATTTATTTGATGTAGTTTTTATACAAAGAAACGTCTCCTTCTGTAAGAAAAAAATTGTTCATTCGTGTGTACGCCAGCGCAACGCCAGCTCCGTGGTTTATTTAAAAGACTTATTTATATCTCCGCTCCCTGAAGACCTAGCCTCATGAGATTTTGGATGCCTAGGGCACTATTTGAGAACTATTTTTTGAGTGTAAATTCGATGCTGCAATGCAAGCCGTTTTAGCCACAGAAAATGTGTACGCTACCTTGACGTCAAGCCAGCGTACCAGGTAAAAAAATCGATATCTCGTAAAGTATAGAGGCACTATTTATTTGACCTAGGTACTAATTAGGCACTATTTAGGAACTATTTATTGGCACTAGTCCCAGCCAAATCCCTTTCATGTGTACGCTAGCTATACGGACACATTGAATCTGATAGTTACACAATTAACCCTGTTCTATTTCTATGTTCCGCTTCTGCAGTCTCTCCTCTTCCCATTCGATTTTACTTATGTTTAATACTGCCCTATTTCAAATAAAATATTGATCTTACTATGTTCAGTATTTTCTTTGGTGAGTAAAATAGTGAACCGAGATTTTTTTCTCAAAGTTCCCTGCACTAAAAATCAATGTAGGGCACGCATGCGCCGTTAATAATCGCTGTCAAGCAAGAACCACCGGCCGAAATGTTGTTAAAAAAGTGAACAAATCCAATATGAATTAAAAATAATGAATCCAAATAATCGAAAACTTAACGTGTTTGTGTGACAGAGATAACGTTAATTATTACTCTTAGCGATAAATAATGATGCAAATAGTGTAGTATTATGCACGACTCTTCTTTCTTTTAGTTAATTGGTCAGTAGGTACGGTTATCGAAAATAGTTTTTAAACATTTAATCGAGATCCATAATGTGATCGCAGTTTCTCAACATCTTTTCTATAAAGAAAACAAAAGAAAAATGATGTTTTTTGCTCATAATCATAAATGATTATGTAAATGAGTGAAGATGGGAAAGTAAATTAAAAACAAAATGAATGAGACATTAGGCCGGGGCTATGCCCGCATCGAGGCTATCCGAGCCGCCCGCGGCGAGCTCGCGGCCATGGCGGAGCCCAGCGCTCCGCCCCCTGATAGATACAATTCTGTTTACCTTACATTATTCGTCGCAGGCGCAGCCTTCCTACTCCCATTCAACAGGTAAGTAATTTTAATTACAAAATATTCTTTTTTAGGGTTCCGTACCCAAAGGGTGAAAACGGGACCCTATTACTAAGCCTACGTTGTCCGTCCGTCCGTCCGTCCGTCCGTCTGTCTGTCTGTCTGTCCGTCCGTCCGTCCGTCTTTCCGTCCGTCCGTCTGTCCTACCTATTTAGGGCTGTAACTTTTGAACCGTAATAGCTAGATAGTTGAAATTTTCTCAGATTATGCGTTATTACGGTGGATTTGTTAACAAATATATTTGTTAGTAAAAATTTCAAAAAGTTTAAAATTAAGGGGGGTTCTCAACAAGAAACTAGTTTTAATCAAGGTTTTTTCTTCACGCTCTATCGTAAAAACGGTAATACAAACAAGCTTCAAACTTAGTGTGATTATAGAGCAAACTCTACAGAATAACAACAAATACTAAAAACCGGCCAAGTGTGAGTCGGTCTCGCGCTAAAGGCCACGGACAAAAATTTTTTTTTCTTAGTAATGTTGTTTTCTGTAGTTGTGTGGTACGGAACCCTCTCGGTGCGCGAGTAGCCCGACTCGCACTTGACCGCTTTTTATTGTACATTATGTTGTGTGTATATATTAATACCCAAATTATGATGTACCTACGTGTACACAAGGCGACACATCAAGCCATACAAAACAAAACCAACATAAGCTGTTCACGCTATGTTACACGTTACTCGACCTATACGCGCGACCAGCTTATTTTGGCTTGATGTGTTGCCGTGTTTAGATCAGAGCCGTGCGAAGGGGGGGGGGGGGGGGGGGGGGGAGGGGGGCGAAGGGGGCACCCGCCCCGGGCGCCTTAACCAGGGGGGCGCCAAAATCATGATGAAGCATAGGCAAAATTTTTAGAAAGTGTTAAGGAAAAATAATTCAGTTAACTACTAACTACACACTGTACACACCATTAAATAAATAAGTATCTAAATCTTTAGCTATCTACCACAACAGTTTTCGACTCCCGAAACACATTGTATGCACCGACCCATCTGAGTTCGATGGTGGGCGCGTACAATAGAAGTGTCAAATATTTTATTGCCCTTATAACCGCCTTCACTCGGCACGGCTCCCAGATGTTGAATTTGCCAGTAACTGGCCAGTAAGAAGTAAAAAGTAATTTCTTTTGTTCTGTCTTGCAAGCCGCTTTTAGTTTTTGCTGTGGTTTTTGCGTTGTCCGTTATTCTTCATTATATGCGGCGACGGTGCCACTACTATTATGCAGTTCTTTACTATAAATCAAACGGTCTTTGTTTGCTAGCAGTTAGGTTTTTAATTTGTTGAAAATAATTATTGTAGTGCATTTGTACTTTTAAGAAATTTAAAGTCTGAATCATATCCAAAAACCCAAAGTTACCAGTATCCACATCCATATTGCTGAGTACCTACCACGTACCTATCCTACGGGGCTAGTACGCCAACCCATAATAGCGACATTTAACACATATCCATCTGTCAAATTTAGTCTTTTATCTCGTTCGTTCGCGCGCAAATACTTAGAAAGAGAGCGGAAGCGTGATAGCGCTATATCACGATATCGCGAGTTGGCGTACTCAAGGCGTACTAGCCCCGCTGGGGCGTATTCTCCTAAGGGCAAAATGGGTAAGGGATAAGGGCGGCCAGGTCAAGAGGGGCGGCCTGGAGGAAATTGTTGCCCAAAAAAATTCAGAATAGCCGAGGCACGAAAGAGCGGAGGGATCCAAAGGTGCATTTCGAAATACTAAATAAGGTTTATAAAAAAATATACTTTTTTTTGTGCAATCAAGATAAAAATATAACCTACTTCAAATAGTAAAAAAATAAAAGCTCGCCTCGCTCGCTTGGTTATTAATTTAAATTCTTCAATTTAACATTATGCAGCGCTTTTTTTACGTGATTTGAACTATCCTCGCTCTAGTTGGTTTTATTACCACTGCACCTTCGAAAACACACCCGAGTCTACAGACAGACAGTTTCCTGGCCACAGCCCAGACATATTGTGAAAAAATTTCGAGCTCGCTTCGCTCGCTCTGGATTCTCTTTTTATTATGATACTTACTACATACATAGACCGGCAGAGTTACAATCACAGCCAAGCCATATTGCGGAAAATTTTCAAGCTCACTCCGCTCGCTCGTGTTTGTCGCTGCATTTGCATTTTTAGCACTGTATGCGTCCAAAGCATTGTAGTAAGGTAGCGGGGAGCGACTGGATGATGTAGGCAGCTGACAGAGTCTTGTGGCGCGCCTTGGGAGAGGCCTATGGTCAGAAGTGGACGATGATAGGCTGATGATGATGCGTCCATGCTTAGTGTTAAAAATACAAATAAACAGAGTTCTAGTCATAGACAAGTCATACTGAGGAGAGATGCGATTCTCCTATCTCGAATCTCACAGAAAGTTAAATAGAAAACAAGAGTTATACTTATAACTATAGGCATAGGTAGGGCGCAGGTACCAGGGCCTATACAGGGTGTACAATAAAATGGGACAGCTACTTAAAGGGGTGCTTCAGACCATCAAACTGAACAACTTTCTCTATGGGACCAATATCGAAATCGCGAAAAAAAAATCTGCTGTCCCATACATTTCAGTCGTGTTATGTTTGCAGTTTTGTATGGGAGAGCGGATTTTTTTTTCGCGATTTCGATATTGGTCCCATAGAGAAAGTTGTTCAGTTTGATGGTCTGAAGCACCCCTTTGAGTAGCTGTCCCATTTTATTGTACAGCCTGTATATATATGCCTGATAGGTACGTTTGAGCACTAGGCCCTAGCGGAGCGTGTCATTTTTTTATGGACTAGACAGTGACTTCGCAGTGACAAATTGACAAAAAAATGGGGCGCCAAAATCAGACTTCGCCCCGGGCGCAGTTTTATATTCGCACGGCTCTGGTTTAGATACATAAGTTTAAGCAAAAAAAATTAAATTTGATCGGAGGGCGCTACAATCGACCATAACATTTAATGTTGCATGGTTGCAAGTAAACGAAATAACTTAGTTCCAATGATTTGCCGCAAAATGGCGAAGTTTTTTTATTTTTCGCACAGCCTATACTTACATTATCTTTATGAGAATGTTTTATTTTATCATCTTTTATTATACTTTGCGTTCAGTGAAAAAAGTTTAATGCTTCGATGTTTCCAGTTTTATAATGGCGGTGGACTACTTCCAGCACCACTACCCGAACACGACGATAATGTTCGACATGTCGACCGTGTACATCGCCTCGGCGTGTGTCGCTGTTATCACTAACAATATGCTGCTTGATTTCTTTACATACAACACAAGGATCACGTTTGGTAAGATCTACAGGGTGAAATTGATATCATTGGCATTCTTCTAAACTAAGAGTCTACCCATCAAACTAAACAACTTTTACTATGGGAGCAAACCGATCAGAGCAACTAAAAAATCAGCTGTCCCATAATGTCTGTGTCTACTGGACCCAAATGTAACAGCTGATTTTTTTTTTGCTCCGATCGGTTTGCTCCCATAGTAAAAGTTGTTCAGTTTGATGGGTAGACTCCTAGTTTAAAAGGATGCTAATGATATCAATTTCTCTCTGTATATTTTAGATTATTATCGGATCTGTGAATGTAAATAGTTTTATTTCTTCATATTTCAGACACTTTACCTAATTGACACTAAGTGCATGTTTCATCACTTCTAAGTAGATAGGTTGATCATAATCATAAAGATATTATACCTATCATAATAGCAAAGAAATGTCAAACGATTTATCATATACAGGGTGGAAACTTAAGATGGGGCACAAAGGGTATTCAAGGGCAGCTACCAGAAGCATTATAGCTACAAGAAAACGTTCTTAGGAAACTAAGGGTTGAACCTCATCTGACAGCACCGCATCGCTTTTTTCTGTCGCTCCATCCTTTTCTGTCACTCAGGAACGTCATTTGCCAGAGCAAATAAGATAGACGGAACGCGATCGCGCGCGGAGATGCTGCGGCGTGCTGCGGCGTTCCGTCTATCTTATTTGGTCTAGCAAATGACGTTCCTGAGTGACAGAACAGGATGGAGCGACAGAAAATGGCGATGCGATGCTGCCAGATGAGGTTCAACCCTAACCCTAACTTTTGGAGCATTTTACTGCTCCATCTTAACTTTCCACCCTGTATACGAGTAGAGTAAGAAGCTATCAAGAACTTATTCAGAAGAGGTAAAACAGGCTCTAAAGATGATCGTAAATAATAGTTACAACCACAAAGTAACTAGGTAGGTAGGTATTTTTTATTTCGAAGTCGGTTTTTTCCTATCTGAATAAGATGTAGAAACATTACAAAATGTAAATTGCTGTATAAAGTGCACTTCTCCAGTGAAATTATCATGCCTGTTGCTGCAATAAAGCTAAAGCATAGAGTAAATAAATTATACACAACCTCTGTTGTGTATAATTTATCCCATATCATTGACCCTCTGGTCAATGCCCATACTAAGAAAGTTGCCACCTTCTTATATGAAAACTGGCGCAAGTACAGCGCCGGTGGTGAGTAGCCGGTACTACAGCAATGTTTAATTACGTTAAAATAAGTGTTAAACGCGTACCGGAAAGCGCAGCGTGGGTAGGCCCCTCACATACGGTGGACCGACGACCTGGTGAAGGCGGCGGGAAAACGTTGGATGAGGGCAGCGCAGGACTGGTCGTTATGGCGATCCTTGGGGGAGACCTATGTCCAGCAGTGGACGTCCATCGGCTGAGATGATGATGATGATGATGATGAAGTGTTAAACACATTTGTTACCTATTAAAATTTTTAAGAATTTAATTTATTTCCGTGGAACAAAACTCAAATAATAGTGATCTAATAACGTTTCATTAAAATGCACCTCTCGTTCAGGCCAGTAGCGACATCTGTTTGCGCCAAGACTATACTAAATCTAAAATGTATGGAACTGTCCAGACATGGCTCAAGTCCCTTGACATTACCACCCCACACCTACACACCCTTATACAAGATTGGAAGGTGTAGGTAGAGCGTGCTTAAACGCAAATTTCAGGGCAGTCACTCATCTTGTACCTTTTCCCCAGGAATCCTTGTCTCCCTGGCAACGATGCTGTTCGTGGCAGTCTGCAACATAGGCTGGGACGGGTTCTCCACCCGTGTCTCTTACACTATCAACCTGGTTGCGATCGGAGTGGTTGCGTTCGGCTGCACGGTGCAGCAAGCTTCGTATTATGGATTTACTGGGTGTCTACCGCCACGGTATACGCAGGCTGTTATGGCTGGAGAAAGTAAGTTCAATTAGATATTTTTACATTTCCAATTGTACGAATATAAACTTCAAGTTTTTGTCTACACTTTTGATACCGCAAACAGAAGTTTGTAAATTCACTTACCTATACCACTCATGGTGAAGATCTTATGTGAAGTTATTTAAATATTCAAAAAGGAATTTTCATTACGCCCCATTAATCGTGCTTCCGAAGTTCTTGGATTTCGACACACGAGAGTTCGATTCTGCCCCCTTACCCGCACTTTCGATCTTCACTAAATCGCCACTGTTTCGGTCCGCACTTCATTGTAATAGAGTTGAAATTGGAACGAAAACATTCACGCAAAAGTTCGAATCGAATGTGCGGGTAGACCCTCTGGATCTCAACGTTGGGTCGAGATTAAGGGTGCCTATCCATTGAAGCTGTGCGAGCTGTGTAGCTGTGTTTTTTTAACCAATCAGGAGCTCGGGCGAGATCGGCCGCGCCTCGCCCGAGCTCCTGATTGGTTAAAAAAACACAGCTACACAGCTCGCACAGCTTCAATGGACAGGCAGCCTTAGGGACTTACCATTTTGAACGTGACTCAGTTTCTGAGTAGGATCGAAAATCTAGATTTTGACATACGGAAGTACGAATTCAAACTTTAAAAAAAAACATCTGACTGAATCTCATCCTTACTTGTTCACATCTAACCAATTGCTATAACTATTTCGCCAGGCGCTGCCGGTTTCTGGGTGTCACTGGACCGAATAGTCACAAAGTATGGATTCCGTCAGCCACAGCGCAGCACGTTTATGTTCTTCGTGTTCTCGATCCTCATACTGCTCGGGCACTCGATGCTGCACCACGTGATGATGCGACATCCTCTGGTACAATACTACTTGAGGTTGACGAACGAATCGCGGCATAGGCGACGCATCCAGCTGCATTTGAATCCCAACGAAGACGCCACCTTGGTAAGCATGTTTTACTGTCTCCTTATCAGCCCGGTATTGGCTATGTGCGAAGTGGGTGTTGGGAACTGTCAAGTCGCTCGCAGCGCCCGGGATGTAGGAAATTTGTACTGTTGCGGGACAAGCTGTGAAAATATGCTTGATCTATGATATCTATCTTAATCTATGCAAAACCACACACTAACTAAACACTAAATCTCCAAAACTGTCAAGACTACAAACTTAAAATTTGGCATGGAAGTTTCTATTGGCATCTAGATGCTCATCTGGGACGGGTCTGCCCAATACCAGCTGACCGCGCTGGACTCAATCGACAGGCGTGCCAGGAAGCTCATAGGTGATCCAACCTCGGTGGCGAAGCTACAAAGTCTTGAGCATCGTCGCAAGGTAGCCTGTCTGTCTGTTTTTTATAGGATACATTTCGGAGAGTGTGCGACTGAATTACACGATCTGATACCACCGTCTCCCTTTCATCTGCGGGGGACGAGACGCAGACTGGGTTTCCACCCCTATGTCGTTGACCTACCAGCAATTCGCACGAAGAAGTTTGCTTCTTCTTTGGAGTGGAGTGGAGGAGTGGAATGCCCTGCCTGCGGACCTGTTCCCTGAGCAATACAACCTGGGCCTCTTCAAGGCGAGAGTGAATAGGCATCTTTCTAGGTAAGCATGCTACATCTTCGGCCTCATCATCACTCAACATCAGGTGAGATTGGGGTCAAATGCTTACCTATCACACATAAAAAAAAAAAAAAATTTAAAAAAGGTTTGTCATATTTCAATCCCCAAAGGTGTTAAAACTGAGGTAAAAATTTGTACGGGAATTCCGATACAATTTAGATTTTGCCCGTGGCTTCGTCCGCGTCCGCTCCCGTCATCGTACCGATATAAAATATAAGCTAGTTTTTAAGACTAATAATAAGCTTTTAAATATAAAAAGTTTTATCAAAATTGGTCCAGTAGTTTTGGCAGAATCCTCTAACAAACACAGAGTGTTTACAGTACTATAATAGTGTAGTAGATAATTTACGGCTGTCCGACATAGTTCGTGCGCTACGCCGCACCAGTGTGGCGCTAGTGTCGTGCACATAGCCAATAGGCCCTTTCATTTCCACGCCAACCAGAACGGTCCCACGCAGGTCCCACGCTAGTCTCATCCACAGTTTGCCGGCTTCATTACACAATGTTATCCGACTATCTGGCTGGTGGTCTGCCCACTGACCGTTCCCGCGGCCGCTACTTTGTCACTGTCATCGTTCATCTGCCATCATTCCGCCTGGCCTTCCGCTTCTGGGTCGATCGGGGGAAATCAGCTTTTAGATATCAACCACCTTTTTATGGTCACCGTACAGCAACTATCTTCGACGTCTAAACCGTGCCGTGTCGCTGACGGGGCTGACGGTTATGTATAATAATAATAATATAATAATAAACGCTCATAAACGCACATACATTGTAATGATCCCAAGAAAGCACTATTTATAGGCTGTTTATTATGGAAACCATACAATGACGGCACAAACATGTAAACATCCATGACCGAACCGGGATTCGAACCCAGGACCCTGGTTTGGCAGTCCGGCGTGGTAACCATTACACCAACCGGGTCGTCGTTATAGCCGCTGTATCTGGCCCCGCCTCTGATCGTATCGGTCTCGTAAGGGCGAGAGATCTGCATCTGTGTTTAGCGCGTAGGTACAGTATGCACTTTTTAAGTGCTGAAAAATCAGACATACATCAAACATGCATCGGCTCTTGCATACAAAACTGCAAACCGAGCCAAATGTATGGGACAGCAGATTTTTTTTCGCGATTTCGATGTTGGTCCCATAAATAAAGTAGTTCAGTTTGATGCTCTGATCATCCCTTTAAAAAAGTGCCAGAATATTAAGAAGGATACCAATAGAGTTGACAAAGAGAACGCCAATACGGGCACCACGGACGTGGACGGAGCTTTCTCTGTAGACTATGTGTATTGAAGTAGGTATTATTTTACATAGCACCATCCGCGCCCATCCGCGCCCGCCTGTCGTAATGTGAATTGCGCTTTAGAACATTAAGTAATAAAATTAGGCAATTTAAAGTTTATAATACCTTTTTTGCCTTAGCATCTACAGGGTGTAACAAAACATCTTAGTAATACTAAAGTTGGTGCTTCAGACCATCAAACTGAACAACTTTCACTATGGAGCCAACTTCGAAATCGCGAAAAAAGAAATCACCTGTGCCATCCATAACTGCTGACTGATTTTCTATAGAGATTAGAAGCCGTCGTAGTAGAAATTGACTAGGAATCCATCCATCAAATCAATCACCTACTTTCACTGAATGGTGGTTTATTATGTAACCAATACACCGTTACGTTATGTATACCAGATGGAAGGAGAAGCTGGAGGCGAAAGCAGCTACGGTGTTCTAAAAATTCAGAGCCCTGCGATATCTACAGATCCAGGTAATTTGCTTTTTAGGGTTCCCTACCGAAAGGGTGAAAACGGGACGGGTTGTCCGTCCGTCCGTCCGTCTGTCCTACCTATTTAGGGCTGTAACTTTTAAACCGTTATAGCTAGATAGTTGAAATTTTCTCAGATTATGCGTTATTACGGCGGATTTGTTATCAAATAATAAAAATGACGATAAAAATTAAGGGGGGTTCTCAACAAGAAACTAGTTTTTATCAACGTTTTTTCTTCACGCTCTATCGTAAAAACGGTAATACATACAAGCGTCAAACTTAGTGTGATTATAGAGCATACTCTACAGAATAACAACAAATACTAAAAACTGGCCAAGTGTGAGTCGGTCTCGCGCTAAAGGTCCCGGACAAAAAAAGTTTTTTTTCTAAGTTAATAATGTTGTGTTCTGTAGTGGTGTGGTACGGAACCCTCGGTGCGCGAGTAGCCCAACTCGCACTTGACCGCTTTTGTTTAAGGTTCCATCTATTACTTGGGGGTAGTGAATTTACCTTCGAACCGAACCGGACACTAATAGTACATTACTGCAGCGGCCAGCAACAGAGGCATTGATGGACGAATGTGTAAATGTGGGCCGAGGCGAAGCCGAGGCACACATACGTAGTCCATCAATGCCTAGTTGTGGCCAAGGCTTGTATAGTACTTTTCTCAAATAATGCGCGGAAATTAAAACAGTAAATTTTCTCAAATAATTCGCGGAAATTAAAACTCTTTTCGAAATCAATGACGAACAACGAACAACAATTTTTTTTTTCAATAACCAGCTTTCTAATTTGCAAGCCAGTTCGAAATTTAAATAAAACCTTTGATGAGTTACCTCCTTGGTCGCCATGTTTCGGAGAAAAAGATCGTTCCATTTTTAAATTACACGACAGATATGAGTTTACTATGTAATTTATTTGGCCGCTAAACACGACAGATATGGATTTTCATATAAACATTGCCGGCCGCTGCGCGCATGTATTTTGCCAGTACAGCAATTTCGATTTATCTCGAAGAAGGTTGTCAAAATAATGCTCACATTTCCAAGCATGTTTGAGAAAAAGATTTTTTCTGTATGAAAATCCATATCTGTCGACTCTGTCGTGTTTAGCGGCCAAGTAAATTACATACTAAGGCTGGGAATACACGTCAGATTTTTTCATCCCACAGTCGGATCCGATGGTCTGATCAGACTGTCTGAAGGCACTCGTGCCATACATTTGTTTGAATACTTAATACACATCCGATCCGATAGTCGGATCAGACGTCCGAGTCGGAAACAGCGCCAAGACGTTTACGATTTTATTGCCGATCCGATTGTCTGAAGGCGCGGTCTGCATACTTTTGTACAGAGACCAAATAGACGTCCGATTCTTCCTTTCGATTTGCCAATTGACTCTCTAGCGTGCCACTGAACGGACGCATCGCATGGTTGTGGTTCGGACGATGGCGAAAAATTTCGACACCGAACGGCTTATTATAGCCGTTGAAAAACGTAGTTGCTTATGGGATACAGGCAGTGAAGGGTATCACGTTAGACGGATGAAAGATTTGGCTTGGGAAGACGTATGTAACGAAACATTGGAAGAATTATGGGTTTTATTGGACGTTGAAAAGAAAAAGAAAATATCTAAGTAACTTTTTTTTTCACAATTTTACCTCAAACTCATACCTCAAGCTACGTATGCAAGCAAGCACAGCTCGAGAACGACTGAGTTCAGACAAAGTCTGGCGCAAGAATCGGATGTGTATCGAGTAAAACCGATCAGATAGTCTGAACAGACAATCGGAAACAAAATCTGACGTCTATTCCCAGCCTAAACCTGTACTAAACTCATATCTGTCGTGTAATTTAAAAATGGAACGATGTTTTTCTCCGAAACATGGCGACCAAGGAGGTAACTCATCAAAGGTTTTATTTAAATTTCGAACTGGCTTGCAAATAGAAAGCTGTTTATTGCAAAAAAAAAAAAAACATTGTTGTTCGTTGTTCGTCATTGATTTCGAAAAGAGTTTTAATTTCCGCGAATTATTTGAGAAAAGTACTATACAAGCCTTGGCCACGACTAGGCATTGATGGACTTACGTATGTGTGCCTCGGCTTCGCCTCGGCCCACATTTATACGTTCGTCCATCAATGCCTCTGTTGCTGGCCGCTGCAGTAATGTACTATAACACCTACGCTGCGGCGCCGGCGTTTCAAAATTGGGCTATCCGCAGAATGCCAGTTACGTAGACAGTAGGTATACAGACAGGGTGAAATCGATATCATTAGCATCCTTTTAAACTAAGAGTCTACCCATCAAACAGAACAACTTTTACTATGGGAGCAAACAGATCGGAGCAACAAAAAATCTGCCGTTGCATACATTTGAGTCGTGAACTCGCGCGTCGACATAGTAGTTTAGTATGGAACAACTGATTTTTTAGTTGCTCCGATCGGTTTGCTCCCATAGTTAAAGTTGTTCAGTTGGATGGGTAGATTCTTAGTTTAAAAGGATGCTAATGATATCAATTTCACCCTGTAGTTAGGATTCAGATGGAAGGCATATTAATTTCCCGGATACGGCAGCGGCAGGTTCACATCATACCGCCTGCGCTGCGCTGCCCTCTTCCAACAGTTTCCCGCCGCCTTGTGTCACCAGGTCATCGGTTCACTTTGCCTACCCACAAAGTGACAGACAGTGGCTGGTCAGCCCCATCGGCCATCGGTTCTGCGAGCAATGTGCCCCGCCCATTGCCTCTTTAGTTTGGCACACACATGCACTCGCAGAACCGATGGCCGATGGGGCCGAAAAGTTCTCGAGTGGCGACCGCGTACCGGAAAGCGCAGCGTGGGTAGACCCCGCACACGGTGGACCGACGACCTGGTGAAGGCGGCGGGAAAACGTTGGATGAGGGCAGCGCAGGACCGGTCGACGGTTGTTATGGCGATCCTTGGGGGAGGCCTATGTCCAGCAGTGGACGTCCATCGGCTGAGATGATGATGATGATGATGAGTATTCTTCAATAGCATTGGTTTGACGTATTTCTGTCCGCAGGTGAACCACAAGCAAAGACGTTCAGTTTCGCGAACCCGGTGTATTCCCCGACGGCGACCCATGCGCCCGCGCAGCTACCCTCTCCGCCGAGCGTGTCTGAAGCATCCGCCTCCCCCTCCGCACTCCGCACCCCGCGCCCCTCCTACAAAGTTGAGGACGTGGTCTTCGAGTCGCCCGAGAGACCCACGTCGTGGAGAGCTTTTAAACGTAATTATTGTCCCATAAATCGATAATTAGGATGGCTTTCCATCAGAGCTATGCGTAGAAGCCAAGCTATGAGCGAGGAAAAAATCGGGTCGACTTTATCAGGGACGCAGCCGCAGTGGAGCACGTGAAACGTCTTGTAGCGAGTAATGACTTCTTTCCTCTAAATAATGGTAATAAAATAAATGATCCTCATCCGCATCCTTTTAAACTAAGAGTCTACTCATCAAACTAAACAATTTTTGGAGCAAACCGATCGGAGCAACTAAAAAACTGCTGTCCCATACCAAACTGCAATGCCTACTCGACTCAAATGTATGCAACAGCTGATTTTTTTTGTGCTCCGATCGGTTTGCTCCCGTAGTAAAAGTTGTTCAGTTTGATGGGTAGACTCTTCTTAGTTTAAAAGGATGCCAATGATATCAATTTCACCCTGTATAATCGACAAACATATGTCGTTAAATATGCATATTCATTTTCCCAGCATCGCACAGCGAAGTTCTGACGGAACAGAGCTTAGAAAAGAAAGGTACCTCTAAACTATTATAAAACTGTAACAGAAGTGTGTCTGTCTGTCTGTACATTGAAGGTATTTACAAAAAAAAAACATGACGACATGGTTTTCACCTGTCCCTAATTCCAAATCACAAATTTTTGGATTTTTTGTCTGTCTGTTTGTTTGTTTATTTGTTTGTTTGTTTGGGTGTTTGTTTGTTCGAGTATCACGCAAAAACTACTGAACCGATTTTGATGAAACTTTTTTGTTTGATAGCTTATCATCTGACTTAAAATCTGGTATATAATTTATGTGGACGAAGTCGCGGGTAAAAGCTCGTATTTTATATAGGTACAATGCGACCGAGATTAGTGCGCGGGATACGACCTAAAGATGCGTGGGGCCGAGGGATGCGTGCGATGGATACGTAGACTGCCCCAGCCCTGGGGCTGGGGCTACCCTACGAGTCTGGACTCGTAGCGTAGCACACTGCTTCTCGCACAGCTTTGCTGAAAATCGAGTCACATCGTTTCACAGCTCCACTACGCACTCTTATATTGTATGTTTCTTTTTCTAATTCTAATATCTAATTTCGTCTTTCTTATTGTATAAATTCAGTTCAGTACGTATGATTTTATTTCTAGATGTAAGTTAAATATAATACTCAAAAAGATAATACTCAATGAATTGCCCTGTGGTTACAGACCATCCATATAGTGTTGCCTGCTACCTTTGTCTGTCATTGTTTTTAGGGTTTCGTACCCAAAGGGTGAAAACGGGACCCTATTACTAAGCCTACGATGTCCGTCCGTCCGTCCGTCTGTCCGTCTGTCCTACCTATTTAGGGCTGTAACTTTTGAACTTTAATAGCTAGATAGTTGAAATTTTATCAGATTATGCGTTATTACGGCGGATTTGTTAACAAATAATAAAAATGTCAAAAAGTTAAAAATTAAGGAGGGTTCTCAACAAGAAACTAGTTTTTATCGACGTTTTTTCTTCACGCTCTATCGTAAAAACGGTAATACATGCAAGCGTCAAACTTAGTGTGATTATAGAACAAACTCTACAAAATAACAAAAAATACTAAAAACCGGCCAAGTGTGAGTCGGTCTTGCGTTAAAGGTCCCGGATAAAAAAAGTTTTTTTTCTATGTTAATAATGTTGTGTTCTGTGGTGGTGTGGTACGGAACCCTCGGTGCGCGAGTAGCCCGACTCGCACTTGACCGGTTTTATTCCTGTATTGTTTTGAAGGTATCGATCTATCCCACCTCTTACCGTAAGAATATTACAAGGCGACTGAGGAAAAAATATAGACGAAAGGCACTAAGAAAGCATTTGCTTGAGTTGTTTCTTCGATTTTAAGTGGTCATTTATGGAATATCCTTTATTTCCTCCTACTAGGTGGCTTACTGGCCCGGTGGGCGGTAGCGCGCGCCATCTACCCGTACATGGTGTCCATCGGCCTGGTGTACTTCACGACGCTCAGCCTCTACCCCGGCATCGCCTCCGAGGTGCCCTCCTGCCAGCTCGGCTCCTGGATGCCCATCATACTCATGTCAGCGTTCAACTTGTTCGACTTCATTGGAAAGGTAAGTTCACAATCGAGTCTCCTTGTAAAAAAACAGTCCAAGGAAATCTTTCTTTTGATGTGCGTAAGAAACTATTGGCACAGAATAGGTAATAGTACTTATATAGTTCTACCTATTGGTATGTATTGCACTTGCCGTCGTGTAGGGGCGGACACTTAGCAGCATAGATCAAGGGTCTATGACTCTATGCCATAGACCGAACTATAATTATATTCCCCTATTTTAGTCGGTTCCAATAAATTTTTCTAACTTATGTACGTAATGCCGACTGCTCTCAAACGGTGAAGGAAAACATCGCGGGGAAACCTGCATACACTGAAGAAAAAATTCTGATGTGTATGTGAAGTCTACCAAACCGCATTGGGCACGCGTGGTGGACTAATGCCCATACACCCTCCCTGAGGGTAGGCCTGTGCCCTGCAGTGGGACGTTTATAGGCTGATGATGAAGATTTTTAGTGCGGAATAGATTCTGGTCCTTTAAAATGGAAGTAGACAATTTGTGTGACAATGTCCAAGATATGTGTTGTGAACAGATAGCAGCTGCGTGGCCGTACGAGTGGAGCCGCAGTCAGCTGCTGATGGCGAGCGGACTGCGGCTGCTGCTGGTGCCGCTGATGCTGCTCTGCGCGGCGCCTCGCCACTCGCCGCACATTGTTGGAGACGTGAGTGAAACAATGGGGCAGGCTGTCTACTCGTGTGCATGTTTGTACGAGTGGAGCCGCAGTCAGCTGCTGATGGCGAGCGGACTGCGGCTGCTGCTGGTGCCGCTGATGCTGCTCTGCGCGGCGCCTCGCCACTCGCCGCACATTGTTGGAGACGTGAGTGAAACAATGGGGCAGGCTGTCTACTCGTGTGCATGTATGTACGAGTGGAGCCGCAGTCAGCTGCTGATGGCGAGCGGACTGCGGCTGCTGCTAGTGCCGCTGATGCTGCTCTGCGCGGCGCCTCGCCACTCGCCGCACATTGTTGGAGACGTGAGTGAAACAATGGGGCAGGCTGTCTACTCGTGTGCATGTTTGTACGAGTGGAGCCGCAGTCAGCTGCTGATGGCGAGCGGACTGCGGCTGCTGCTGGTGCCGCTGATGCTGCTCTGCGCGGCGCCTCGCCACTCGCCGCACATTGTTGGAGACGTGAGTGAAACAATGGGGCAGGCTGTCTACTCGTGTGCATGTATGTACGAGTGGAGCCGCAGTCAGCTGCTGATGGCGAGCGGACTGCGGCTGCTGCTGGTGCCGCTGATGCTGCTCTGCGCGGCGCCTCGCCACTCGCCGCACATTGTTGGAGACGTGAGTGAAACAATGGGGCAGGCTGTCTACTCGTGTGCATGTATGTACGAGTGGAGCCGCAGTCAGCTGCTGATGGCGAGCGGACTGCGGCTGCTGCTGGTGCCGCTGATGCTGCTCTGCGCGGCGCCTCGCCACTCGCCGCACATTGTTGGAGACGTGAGTGAAACAATGGGGCAGGCTGTCTACTCGTGTGCATGTATGTACGAGTGGAGCCGCAGTCAGCTGCTGATGGCGAGCGGACTGCGGCTGCTGCTGGTGCCGCTGATGCTGCTCTGCGCGGCGCCTCGCCACTCGCCGCACATTGTTGGAGACGTGAGTGAAACAATGGGGCAGGCTGTCTACTCGTGTGCATGTTTGTACGAGTGGAGCCGCAGTCAGCTGCTGATGGCGAGCGGACTGCGGCTGCTGCTGGTGCCGCTGATGCTGCTCTGCGCGGCGCCTCGCCACTCGCCGCACATTGTTGGAGACGTGAGTGAAACAATGGGGCAGGCTGTCTACTCGTGTGCATGTATGTACGAGTGGAGCCGCAGTCAGCTGCTGATGGCGAGCGGACTGCGGCTGCTGCTGGTGCCGCTGATGCTGCTCTGCGCGGCGCCTCGCCACTCGCCGCACATTGTTGGAGACGTGAGTGAAACAATGGGGCAGGCTGTCTACTCGTGTGCATGTTTGTACGAGTGGAGCCGCAGTCAGCTGCTGATGGCGAGCGGACTGCGGCTGCTGCTGGTGCCGCTGATGCTGCTCTGCGCGGCGCCTCGCCACTCGCCGCACATTGTTGGAGACGTGAGTGAAACAATGGGGCAGGCTGTCTACTCGTGTGCATGTTTGTACGAGTGGAGCCGCAGTCAGCTGCTGATGGCGAGCGGACTGCGGCTGCTGCTGGTGCCGCTGATGCTGCTCTGCGCGGCGCCTCGCCACTCGCCGCACATTGTTGGAGACGTGAGTGAAACAATGGAGCATGCTGTCTACTCGGCCGGATGTTTGAGATCAAATATTTCACATTATTGTGCAGGGCATAAACTTAAATGTATCACATACTTTACTTAAGACCATCAAACTGAACAACTTTCACTGTGGGACCAATATTGAAAACGAGAAAAAAAATCTACTGTTCCATAGAACACGATAATGACTACTCAACCCAAATGTATGGAACAGCAGATTTTTTTCCGATTTAATTGTTTGTCCCATAGTGAAAGTTGTTCAGTTTGATGGTCAGTTATAGAACAGTTTAAGAATGCATATGTTCGTTGTCTTTGATAAGATTCAACCCAAGATTCACCCATTCCCACCAGACCACCACGGTGACTTATTTTTTATTACCTACCTGCATTAAATGTAAGATTAAATGTTATTATAATTGTTTCAGATGTACCCCATAATGTTCTCCGTGATCCTCGGTTTCTCCAATGGCCTGTTCGGATCAGTGCCTATGATAATGGCACCGTCGCGTGTCGGGCGAGAGCACCGCGAAATTGCTGGTAAGCTTTATAAAACATAAGCAAGTACAGAACTTATATGGTCAAATAATTTGCCTTTTTTTGCTGAAACGAAACTCGCGTTATTCTCATACATGTATACTTCACAGGGTTCGAAATTATATGATAAAGGAAGACATAATTGCGCCGATCCCAAATAATGGGAAATGGGTAGCTTAAACACCTAGTTTTTGGCATTTTATTTTCATTCACAATGACTAAAAAATTATTGAGAAAAACCTCAGAAAACAAAACAGTGAAAACAATTATTCCGTGTTTGTGTGCTTCTTCTTTCGCGAATCGTGATCGGATACAATTAATTTTATCAATGACTAGAGTAAAAGTTTCATCAAAATCGGTTCAGCAGTTTTTGCGTGATGCTCGAACAAACAAACAGACGGACAAAAATTCTAAAAAAGTTTGATTTGATCAGGGGGCACCTAAAAACCACATCGTAATCTTTTTCTTGTAAATATCGCCGTGTGTACAGACACGTAGTTTTATAATAGTTTAGATAAGATATTCTTTCGAACCCTAATACTTCACCACGCCTCTAAAGTGGCATACAAATCTTGGTTCCACCATCACCGATCAATTAATTTAGAATAAACTAGAAAATACCAGAGATGTGTTTATCTACACGTATAATAAATAAACACGATTAAGATAAGGGTAGCACGCACTACTATTCGAACGTTTGCTTTGGCGCATGCCTAACGACGTAAATATTGTTCCATATCATTCTAGACGTTAGTGAATTGTTTTTTTAGTCTTTAAAAAAGATCTAGATTTTATAAAATGCACATAAATAAGAAGTTCTGTTGTCGTCTTGTAAAATGTAGATTGTAGATTTGTAGCTAATCATCAAATTAAACTTACAATCCCAAACTGGGCACTGGGCACTTGGAATATGGTAGGAAATGTAAAAATGTTAATATTATGAATGAAACTTTGAATCGGGCGCCGCACAAAATCTTACCGTAGATACCGCCTTGGCGGTATCGTGGAAAATACGATAAAAAGCGCGATAAAATACTGTGGAGCTAGCATACCATAGGTACCTTCGATCAAAGTAAAATTAATGGATAGGCCTTACGCGAACATTTCAAACCAGAAAAATGAGGCAAAACAATTGACAGTTTTACTACAAATATGTACTGAGATGACGGACCAAGTGCCCTTGTTTGTCGCTGCGACATTGGGGGAATTGAGGCCTACTTGATGAGACGCCAACTACGATGGCTGGGTCATGTGTCTCGAATGCCAAACGAGAGGATGGCTAAGCGTGCGCTATACTCTGAACTCCAAAATGGGAAGCGCAAGCAGGGTGGCCAGCTTCTCCGCTTCAAAGATGTGCAGAAGAGGCACATGAAGAACTGTAGCATTGAGGACTCCGATTGGGAACGACGTGCTGGAAACAGAGACGAATGGAGGCAACTGGTGCAGAATAGCGTGTTTGACTTCGAGGAGCGCAGACGTAACGAGCTGGACAGAAAGCGTGACGAGCTAAAGGCCCGCCCACCTGTGGCCTATCATTATAATTATGTGGATGGAGTGCTGACGTGTGCTCTGTGCAGAAGAACATTCAAGGCATAAATTGGATACTCTAGCCACATGAGAGCACATGTGCGGCGTGAAAGAGCCCAGCGGTCGCCATAACCGAAATCGGTTGGACTACTATATTTTTTTATATTGAAGTGCCCTAGTTGTTGCGTGCTTCAGATTAAAGCGAGTTGGGCCTATCCATTAACACGCACGACAAAGAAAAAGAAACGAGAAATACGTTATGGTCGCTCATTTTGTCACGCGGTAAATAAGTAACAAAAATAAAGGCAAATTTTGATCTTTCTCGTTTCTGGCGACATGCTAGGCCTACCGGTCTGCTCCAGCCAGCTTTCAGCTCCGTGTCTAAGCAGGTCTTCTGTTTCAGGTAACATGATGACGCTATCGTACAACGGCGGCTTACTATCCGGGTCACTAGTGTCCTACTTGCTGCTGAGCATGCTAGGCGCGCCAGCGGGGGCACCTTGCCGCCTTTACCCTACCCCGCCCCTACCTACATTACCCCCTATTACCCCAACTGTCGCTAACCTGACCACTACCACATTATTTACAGCTTTACATTGAATCTAAGCCGTTATAGCAAAGTGAATATAATAATAGTCTCGGGCGCTCTCGGGTCGCGACAGGCCTATCGTGGGTGGCGGGGGGTCCCAGTACCGATTCACCTGCGCGCTGTACCCCAACGGCCGGTGCCTCACCCCTCCGCACACCGCGCGAGCCTCCGCACTCCGCGCAAGCATAGACCCAACGCGGCCACTAAGCGCACCCACTTTATTGTATTTACGCTATGGTTATAGTTTGTTGAGGTATAGAATAATGATTGAAATCAAACGGGCATATACTGTGATTATTATTAGAGCAGGTGCACACCTGGAAAAGTGCAGTGCAGAACATTGTTCACTGCCAAACCATTATCGACTCTGTTTGCGTTGAAATAACATCGAAAATCAATTTCCTACCTTTCGCCTCAAGTAGCTTCGATGATCGATGAAAAAAAAAACCAGAGTGAACAGACATAGAATGTAGCTCAGAATTTTAGTGATATTTAGTGATATCATTCTGTAAATATTTCACTCTACGATTCGATGGCTAAATGTGTGATATTGCTATTTGTTTTCCAGTAGGGGGTTTTATTATTTTCATCTATGAAAAAAAAACGTTGATTTGAGTTTACAGGACGATGTAAGAACATTATTAAATAATATTAATAATATTTTTACTTAATGTTATTAAAATAATTAATTAATAATTACGTATTTATTTTTTAATATTTTATTAATATTATTGTATTTCCATGGTCACTAGTAAAGTTAAAAGTACCTAACAATACTAAAAAATAATGACAACTCTGACAACATGAACAACTCTAACAATTTGGTCAACATATACAATGTACTGGAAAACAAATAGCAATATCACACATTTAGCCAGTGAAATATTTACAGAATGATATCACTAAATATCACTAAAATTCTGAGCTACATTCTATGTCTGTTCACTCTGGTTTTTTTTTAGCATTGTCCTTTTCGATGTTATTCAATCAAAGTCGATAATGGTTTGGCAGTGAAAAATATTCTGCGCTGCGCTTCACCAGGTGTGCGCGATCCTATAGTTAGCCGCTAGACCAATATGACATCAAAGAGTACTTTTGTATGACATATTTATATCTAATGAGCGTTTTTCTCTTCTTTTTTAAATTTAGTTTCTAAAAAACTCGACAGATGACATGCTAATCGCTCCATAGAGACGTAGGCGAGATCCTGTCAAAATCATGTCAAGACTGTGCCTGACTTTTTTTTAAAGGCCAAGGGATCGAGCCCATACAACATTGTTAGACGTAAACAGTTTCATATTGTCGATAATGAAATATTCAACCAAAAGATGCGTTGGCATCTTTTTGATCATCTTCTCCCTCTTTATTATTTTAAAGAAACACTTTTTAAAATGTTGACATTTATTCGCATACACCGTAACGCCATCTATCGATCCACTAGAAAACTAAAAGAAAAACGCTCATTGGGTAATTAACACTGTGTTTTAAATTACATTGTCCGCAGTGACAATTTCATATTCATAAACCATTGAAAGCAAGGAATATAACTACTCTCTACATTGAAAGGGTACCCTCGTAACTATATTAAGTACCTATCTATTTATAAATTCGTAGATTTATAAGAACAGTTGAAAAACTGACGAAAAAGAAAGAAAATACTGTCTTTGACTGGATCCAAAAAAATCTTATCTTTAAAAAGAATCTAGTTATTTTAAATGCGAATGGATAATGGACATGAGGTTACATTTTAGTAGTTCAATTTTAGAGTCCTATCACACAAGTGTTTTCTGAGCGTAACCGATGTCGCAACGGCACCGCAACATCATTGCCGCGATTCCGCCGTGATACTGACTGTTTGATAACAGAAATATCGCGGCGGTATCGATATCGTTCCGTTACGCCTACGCTCAGAAATAGCTCGAGTGATATGGTCCTTATTGGTACGAGACAGTACGAGTACGAGATAAAGTGCATCATTAAAAGTCACGTTCATATCAGCAGCTAGAAAAAGTCAAAATTACCTATCCAAATTACGCATCATTCGATCATGATTTTGAAATTTTTTGATTAAAAAATAGCACTTCAGTGTTAATTTCGATGTGTGGTGACTGTACATCAACATATCCTGTATATTCCGTTCCAGTAGGACTGTTTAAGATGTAGACAAAAAGTCTGATCGAGGAGCATAAATCGATGTTCCAACGCACGAGGGATAATGTGCATTAACATTAGATTATTACCAAACTGGAGATAATACAACAAAAAATAGATGATTTCCAAAAGTATTCTTTTATGTTGGGATAAATTTTCAAGATATTTCGGGATATACAGGGAGTTAGGGTAAACAGTTGCATTACTTTAAGGGATGATTGTACCCATGATACTGAACAACTTACCCTAAGAAACCTATAGGAAATTCACAATTTTTTTTCAACTTTTCATACAAACGTTCAGCTGATTGCATTTAGTATGGAAAGTCCAAAAATTTAGTGCTAATTTCTTATGTTTCTTTGGGAAAGTTGTTCAGTATCATGGGTACATACAGTGGCGGATCCAGGATTAAGTTTTGGGGGGGGCTGAGGGTCGATTTCGCCGAGCTATTTCAACTTTTATGAAAATTTTATCAAATTATAAAATTGAACTACAAAAACTGCCTCCGTGGTTTAATGGCTTAGAGCATTGGGCTCTTGACAAGGTCATAGGTTCGGTTCCCACGGGAGACACCTAGTGATACGTCACTGTGCGTTTTCTCCCAATTAGTTAGGTTAGGACATTTCAGGTTAAATCACCAATCAATCAGAATTTGCTACGAACTATCGTAGCAATATGATCGAACGAGGAGTAGAGGAACGAGCGAAGCGAGCTCTAGAATTTACAGCAATATAAATAGATCGTTGAATGCAATCAGGAGCGAGCGAAGCGAGCTCGAGATTTTACTATATTATTGGTATTAGATCGTTGTAAATCTGCAATACGAGACAAATTCTGGAGCGTGGGAAGGGAGCCCGAGATTTTACACAACATTATAAAGTTGTTGCGAATTCGCTACACAATCTTAATCCTGGAGAGAGTGAGGCGATATCGAAATTTTGCTTAAATATCATTAAGGTCGTTGCAAAACTGCAACACGACCTAAATCCTGGAGCGAGCGCAGCGAGCTCGAAATTTTTCACACCGTTATTCACCTTAAAAATTTCATAAGATATATCTGGGAATTGTAATTTCTTTTATTTTTCTAGTGAAACGTGGATGTTCTGAGTTTTGAGAATATCTCTGACTACTACCTTGAGGAATACCTACCTAAATAGCATAATAAGTGTGTAATTTTTTTTTAAATCTTTGGATATACATTCTGTCGAGAAAGTATCAGGAATGGATGATTTGTGACGTTTGATAGTTCCAAATTGAATTTTTTGTTATGTAGGTAGTTGTTAGATTGGCACAACTGTGTTCCATTTTGGCGTGGAGTTTGAGTTGCATCTGCTATTTTATAGTGTGTGGTCATAAAAACATCGAACAAAGAGTTTGTCTTATATTTTGCATCGCCAATGTAATTTCGTGTTCGGAGTCACTGAAAATGTTACAGAAGGCTTACGGTGAATCGATTTTATCAAAAACACGTGCTTATGAGTGGTACGAAGCTGTCCAGATGTGATGGAAGATTTGCCTCGCTCTGGTAGGCCATCAACGTCTGCAACTGAAGTTAAAATCGCAAAAGTGAAGGAAATAGTGACTGAAAATCCTCATTCAAGTTTGAGAGATATAGCCAGCAAAATTTCTGTGTCTTATGAGTCCATCCGTATCATTTTGAATAACCTCTTGGGTGTGAAACATGTTGCCGCTCGGCTAGTCCCAAAAGACCTTATTTTCTCCAAAAATTAAATCACATATTCTTGACCAAAAACTCAACAAATACCATCGAGCAACCACCGGCCGACTCAAATTAAGTACCACTTCGTGGCACCCATTTTCATTTGTAGAAGACGTAAAGGAGAATTCGCGGCGAGAACTGAACTCCATCCGGGAAAAAGCGTTTAAAAATGTTTTGATGATTGGATTATTTGTCGGCGTAAGTGTGTCGTTTCAGAAGGAGCATACTTTGAAGGTGATAAAATAAATTTGGATGAATAACTAACATGTGTATTATTAATCTATTCCCGGTACTTTCTTGACAGAGTAGTATCTATGAATCCCCTTCGTTTGATAGATCATAGATGTCGTTGTTTTGAAATTAGTGAAATTAGTATTGGTGGAAGGCGAGAGAGTGTTCAAGGAACTTACACTTTTATGATTTTTCATTTTAACATTCTGAGGCCGTGTTCGAACAAGAAAGGATCAAAATTTATTGATGTGTCTACCTAATATTATATTATTACTGTCGACAAAATTTTTTTTGTACAGTTTGTCAACTGTAATAAATAAGACGCACATTTGGTTGACCGTTCCAAAACAATGCGTTACAAAAAACAATGGACCCAAAAATCTCGATTTGTTGTTGTTTTTTTTGTTAGTTGGACATACCATATGCGCGTTTGTTCCACGAAATTTGGAAAGTGTCCTAAATAAAAATAACAGATAATCAGTAATATCTAGTCGGTAAGGTAGTTTAAAGAAATCGGTTCTTATGCGTTTGGGGGGGGCTTCAGCCCCCTAGCCCCCCCCCTGGATCCGCCACTACTACAATCTCCCCTTAAAGTAATGCAACTGTTTACCCTAACACCCTGTAGATAGACTGGTCTTCCTTAAGACCCTGTGCACCAGGCACAGGGTCTGAAATTACAACAATCTAGTGGCAAATATTTGTATGATGAATATGAATATTTGTACCCGATTCATACATGGATGTTTGTATCTATAAATATATAGGGTCCTTCTTAATATGCTGACACTTTTTAAGGGGATGATCAGAACGTCAAACTGAACAACTTTCTACAAGGGACCAACATTAAAATCGCGAAAAAAAAAAGCAGCTGTTCCATACAAAACTGCAAACCTACTTCAGCCAAATGTATGGGACAGCAGATTTTTTTTTCGCGATTTCGATGTTGGTCCTATAGAGAAAGTTGTTCAGTTTGATGGTCTGATCATCTCCTTAAAAAGTGTCAGCATATTAAGAATGACCCTGGAGTGCGATTTTTGAAACTCATTCGCTGAGTTCAGCATTTGAAAATGTCAAAATTACTGTGGAGATATGCATCTTTCTACTGCTGATTTGACTTTCAAAAATCATACTTCAGGAGTGCGATTTTTGAAAGTCAAATCAGCAGCAGAAAGATGCATATCTCCATAGTAATTTTCAACTGCTGAACTCAGCGAATGAGATTCAAAAATCGCACTCCTGTATGTATTATGTAATCTATAACGTTGTCTAGTTATCATAATACGAGTCCAGGCTAGATTATGGTACTTGTTACATAAATGGGACTAGTTAGTATTTGTGACAATGGCCATATGATATTTATTTATTTATTATATACCCAACACACAACATTCCGTGTACAATCATAATCAACAACAGTTGTATGAATGCACTTTATACTTGTATGCTTAATTAAGTATGTTGCGTTAATCTATAAATCCATATTTCAATAAGACTAAATTTTACGCTAGTTAATAATGTGCATTAGGCATTAAAAAGTTACATTTTTGTTAAGTTTTTATTAATAATGAATATTTAGTATAAGTTTAACTATTTTAATATTTTGTTTTCTGTACTAAATAATACTTAATTGTAATTGATAAAAGCTTAACGTAGAATAGTAGTAAAAGAGACTGACTGCGAGTTGCGTATTGTGTGAAACGAAGCTTTATATAATTTATTACTTTGTTATTCAGAACGCAAGTGTGATTTATTGTGGGTGTGTCTATTTATAAATTGGGTTCTATTTGTATCATTTAAGGTTCAGAACCCAATATGAAAAGGGCATGTTAGCGGTTAAATGTTGTTTTCACATTTTAAATTAGTTTCTTTTTCATGACACACATTGACGTCATAATCGCATTGCCTTTCGAGTATGTAATGACCATAACCTTTTAAGGCCTGGTATTTGTCGCAAAGTTTTAGCCCATATAGGTCGCCCGCACATTAAAAAAAATTTCTAATAGAAAAATTCTAACACTCATCGCTGGATGGCTCTTCGCCTACGAACATTATCATCATCATCATCATCATCTCAGCCGATGGACGTCCACTGCTGGACATAGGCCTCCCCCAAGGATCGCCATAACGACCGGTCCTGCGCTGCCCTCATCCAACGTTTTCCCGCCACCTTCACCAGGTCGTCGGTCCACCGTGTGAGGGGCCTACCCACGCTGCGCTTTCCGGTACGCGGTCGCCACTCGAGAACTTTTCGGCCCCACCGGCCATCGGTTCTGCGAGCAATGTGCCCCATACGAACATTATACCAATATTTTTTAATTACGAAACTTTTAAGTATGTATAGGTATGTTGTATAATGAAACTAAACAACTTTCTCCAAGGAACATGGGTCGAAATACGAGAATAATTTTTGAACCTTCCATAGATAAGCGATTGGCTGAACCGCATCTTTATATGGGCGGTCCAAAAAAAATTCCCATTACTTAGATGTAATGTTCCTTAGGGAAAGTTGATTAGTTTCACTAACTTAATACACCCTTACATTTTATTTATGACAGAATTTTGTCGGACCGTACGTCAATTCTGATTGGTGCGCAGAATTTTCTCACACAAAAATCGTATACTGCGCGGCCGGCCTTAGGTAGAGTTTATACAGAAGAGACGCGTGGCGGTGGCGGGTAGTCAAAGTAACACCAATATAAACCGTAGCATAGCGTCGTTTTTTGACGTAAAGAAAAATCGCGCCCCCGCCACCAGGCGACGTCGCCTGGAGGCGCGGGCGTAATTCTCCAAACGAACGACTGTATGCTACGTACTATAAGGTTTATATTGCCGCACCCCGCCCGCGAAATGTCCGCGCCACGTCACTTCTGTTTAAACGCTCCATTAGGGTTACAGAGAGGAGGGTTACGATCATAGACAAATGTATGTGCTGGCGTAGTTACGATTATTTTTTTCTTGATAAAAAATAAACCTGGGACTGATCTTCTAGTTAGTGATAGAAGAGACTACTAATTCATTTGAAATGTTACCGTGTACATATTACATAAATGTAAATACTTTCTTATATAGCTTGTAAATACTCTCAACCTAAAACATATCTATCGGATTTTCGATTGTGAGACGTTCCTACTTCGAAATACTGTGCTTTCTCCATTCAGATAAATGTTGAGCCCTAAATATTATAAAGCGTTCTTCTTAACATTGTTATGCGAAATAAATATCTGGATATCGATTGCCTCATCCAGATTACTTTAATGAGCATTAACAGCCGCTTCATAATTATGAAATAATCTGACTTGAGATTCAGACGGATTTGCAAACGTATTTATTTTACTTACAATACAATAATTATGACAGAAGTGCGATTTTTGAATCTCATACGTTGAACTCAGCAGTTGAAAATGTATGGAGTTACGCATCTTTCTACTGCTGATTTGACTTTCAAAAATCGCACCCCTGGAGTATGTTTTTTGAATGTCAAATCAACAGTAGAAAGATGCGTATCTCCATAGTAATTTTGACCTTCACAACTGCTGAACTCAGCGAATGAGATTCAAAAATCGCACTCCTGGAGTATGATTTTTGAAAGTCAAATCAGCAGTAGAAAGATGCATAATCTCCACAGTAATTTTGACATTTTCAACTGCTGAACTCAGCGAATGAGATTCAAAAATCGCACTTCAGAACCGACTATCTCTCATTGCATACTGTACCTAATACAAATAGTAGTTTTGCTTGATTAGTGAACTACCTATAATGTAAGTTGCTATAAATGTGTAATCTGAATAACTATCTAATAAATAAAATACGACAAGCGTACAGCAGTTAGCACAATGTTTGTAACATATCTTGAGAAAAGGTGAAATAATGAAATAAATACATTTCAACTGCATTCCATTTGTTTAATCGTTGCACCCTATACTGTATTTGCAGAAAATGTTAACTTTAATTAAATATTATTATCGTATCTTTGGTAAATTAAATCCTAGACTAAATGCATTCGTTTATTTTTAATTGATAATGCAATACAATTATTGACAAGACTAAATTCCTGTAATTTGATAGTTTAATATCGGAGTTTTGTGATGCTTATAACAGTAATCGTAAAAACAAGCATTTCATAACATTATTTATTGAATTCAATTAAGAAATGAAATTAATAACAACTATGAGACGCACTCGTGTGACGTGCAGTTATTTTCGATGTTGTTGCCGAACGGCAAAGTTGGGATTGTTGTCCCATTGTGAATTCTTCGTGTGTAGGCTTCAGAAGTCGTTTTATCTCTTACGGCGGCGCGTGCGTGACTGCAGCGAGGATCTGGAGCTCCACTCCAGGCTGGGGTCGCTTAGCGACGGTGGCGTCTCAGGAAACTGAGCATCCGACGTCCACCGGCACGAAGCACACGCAGGCTTCGGAGACTCTGGCAAAATCCCAACTAGCTCACTTTTCCCCCCATACGATTCTAATATGTGCTTGTATGCACACTCCAGTGGTTCGGGATTTCTTCCTCGTGCTGCACATAAACGGATACGAACGCAAGCGTTGCAGTACCCACAAATCTCACCTCGAAGAACACTGTTTACCATCTTGAATACCTCTTGCTAGCTCTACTTATGAACTGATTGGACTAAAGTGAGCGGTTCGCGGTCGGGATATTTATGTCGGGCGTCGCGCACGCGTCTCCTTGATAACCCGCGGCCTGGCGCCTACTTAACTGCTCACCTAAGTACTGTGTCTGCAATCATACACAATTTACTACTACTCATTACGATTGAAAGCTATCACTTGAATTCTAAAAATAGGAGGACAGGGTCTCTGCTACGTCAACGAGAAATCAAAGGACAAACTGATGTAAAGGGTAGAATTATTGCAAATTTCTATTTCTGTCTTTCATTTCATATTTTCTCAACAATTTATTTATAGAACCAAGACTACTATTTTTGAAACTCATTGGCCGAGTTCAGCAGTTGAAAATGTCAATATTACTATAGAGACGTACCTACATCTTTCTACTGCTTATTTGACATAAAAAAAATCATACCTACTCCAGGAGTGCGATTTTTGAAAGTCAAATCAGCAGTAGAAAGATGCATATCTCCATACATTTTCAACTGCTGAGTTCAACGTATGAGATTCAAAAATCGTACTCCAGGAGTGCGATTTTTGAAACTCATTCGTTGAACTCAACAGTTTTAAATGTCAAAATTACTATAGAGACGTGAATCTGTTAATTTACTGCTGATTTGACATTAAAAAATCATACTCCAGGAGTGCGATTTTTGAAAGTCAAATCAGCAGTAGAAAGATGAATATCTCCATAGTAATTTTGCCATTTTGCACTGCTGAGCTCAGCGAATGAGTTTCAAAAATCGCACTCCTGGATTCTACGTGACTTTAGTATCCCTATACGAAACTGTTATAAAGAGAAATTCGAAATGCTGCCAAAACTAGCAAAACGAAATTATAGTGCTTAGTGATGTAGGTAAATGACAAATGAGCTAAGTCATTAAAATAGTGATGCACAAGCAAAGTTTCCATTAATTAACAAGACAGTGCCAAAATGTCGTGTTATTTCTAGATAAGACAATTGTTCTAGATTCTAGAAGTGAACCAGTTCTAACCGACTCTACACCTCGCTAGTGCGCAGTAGCGGCTGCATGCATCAGTAATTAATCTGTGCAAATAATCTACAACATTATTACCAATATTGTATTCCCACGTTTAAATTTCAAATGAAAACTCTTAAATCTCTACAGGGTGTAACAAAACACCCTAGTAATACTAGAGGGGGCGCTTCAGACCATAAATCTGAACAACTTTCACTATGGAGCTAACTTCGAAATCACGAAAAAGAAATCAGCTGTCCCATACATTTTAGTCGATACAGCAGTTTTGTATGGGACAGCTGATTTTTTTTTTCGCGATTTCGAAGTTAACTCCAATTTGTTCAGATTGATGGTCTGAAGTATATAAAGGGTGAAATTGATATCATTGGCATCCTTTTAAACTAAGAGTCTACCCATCAAACTGAACAACTTTTACTATGGGAGCAAACCGATCGGAGCAAAAAAAAAATCAGCTGTTGCATACATTTGAGTCGAGTAGGCATTGCAGTTTAGTATGGGACAGCTGATTTTTTAGTTGCTCCGATCGGTTTGCTCCCATAGTAAAAGTTGTTCAGTTTGATGGGTAGACTCTTAGTTTAAAAGGATGCCAATGATATCAATTTCACCCTGTATAGTCCTCTAGTATTACTAGGGTGTTTTATTACACCCTGTATAGGAAAGGCATAATTGAAAGTTTCCTTGCTCTGTTGTTTTCCAACCTTCTTGAATAGGCGACCCGTTTATAAATAAACACATTCTGGCGACATGTAAGCGCTCGTGTAACGGTTTTATCTATCCCAGCACCGCAATAAAACTATGTCAGTAATTTCAAAATGACGCGACGTAACTATTTAAAATAATTATCTTTCTATTGAAACTATACTGATAAGTCTTTCTTCTTATCGTGTGGGCAGAGCCCTGGTGTCCGAGTTTATTCAGACCGCCTTACGGCCTCTGACGTGGTTTTTATGTAACGACTACTACCACCAGCGATAGTAGCCGGGACCAACGGCTTAACGTGCCATCCGAAGCACGGAATCATTTTTCTTTTCAGACAATCAGGTGATTCAGCCTGCAATGTCCTAACCAACTGGGGAAAAACGCACAAAGTTACATATCACTAGGTGTCCCCCGTGGGAATCGAACCCACGACCTCCGTGTCGAGAGCCAAAGCTCTTAACCATTAGACCACGGAGGCAGTTACTGATGAGTGATGAGTATGACTGATGACTATAAGATTAACATCTCAAGGAGTGCGATTTTTGAAACTCATTTGGTGAGTTCAGCCGTTGAAAATGTCAAAATTACTATGGAGATAAGCATCTTTCTACCGCTGATTTATTTGACTTTCAAAAATCGCACTCCTGAAGTATGATTTTTGAAAGTCAAATCAGCAGCAGAAAGATGCTTATCTCCATAGTAATTTTGACATTTTCAACGGCTGAACTCACCAAATGAGTTTCAAAAATCGCAGTTCGATAGTTGGTTTTAGTTCGGTAGTATCGTTAGAAACTCATTCTTTGAACTCAGCAGTTGAAAATGTCAATATTACTATGGAGACGTGCACCTTTCTACTGCTGATTAGATATTAAAAAATCATACTCCAGGAGAGCGATTTTTGAAAGTCAAATCAGCAGTAGAAAGATGCTTATCTCCATACATTTTCTACTGCCGAGTTCAACGTATGAGATTTAAAAATAGCACTCCTGGATGAAAAGACAAGATGAATAATCATCCAGAGCTGGCAAGGGAAGCTTTCAAATTATTATGTTCATTCGCCCGCCACTTCTTACATATGTGAATTAACATTCTCTTCAATGGTGAACATACAAATTAAGAAGAGAAATATAGGATCCAATTGAAAAATTATTCGACACGTGATTAAAAAATAAACAGACACGGCCTCCTAACTGCAATTATTGTATTTGTTTTTATTATAATTTAGGATCTAATTACACTAACAAATCTAGCCTTGCTCTTTACATTTACCAGGAGCGCGATTTTTGACTCTCATACCTTGAACTCAGCAGTTAAAAATGTATGGACATACACATCTTTATACTGCTTATTTGACTTTCATAAATCGCGCTCCATGAGTATGATTTTTTTATGTCAAATCAGCAGTAGAAAGATGCACGTCTCTATAGTAATATTGCCATTTTTAACTGCCGAGTGAACTCGGCACAGAATAGAACAGAATGAGTTTCAAAAATCGCACTCCACAGGTTGAAAAACAGGTTGTTATATTATGTTTATCAGTGTCTAAAAATGTTATGTAGTATAGGTAACTTGAGTTATCTAACACAATTTTCCTTGAAATTAAGTCGTGGAGTTTCTAGAATTTAAAACGTCCAAGATGAATTCTGGAATCAACTTGACAAAGCCGCCCGCGCTTATCTGCGCGATGAGGATGTAAACAACCGATGCTATTTATAAAGACCTACAAGTTACCCTGTTACTTGACCGTTGATCCGACGGGCCTTTCCGGACCCAACCGGTGCCCCGCCGCCGCCCGCGCCGATCTTATTAAATTTTGTAAGACTGATTTTTACGTTTACGTTATCACAGCTAAACCGCTGAACAGATTTTGATGAAGTATATGAAGTGTTAGGGTAGACAGTTGCATTACTTTAATGGGTGATTGTACTCATGATACTTAACAGCTTTCCCGGATAAGGAAATCCGTAGAAAAAAAATGGTGACTCCACATAAACGTTCGATCAGCTGATTGCGTTTATTATTGAATGTCACTTTGTTTTGCAAATTTCCTATTGGTTTCTTAGGCAATGTTATTCAGTATAACGGGGTACAATGTTTTATGGACTAACTTATAAATCTTATAATGGAAACTAATTGCATTGCAGGCATTAGTTTATTTTATAATGCTTTATTAGTTTTTATCATTTTTATATTAAAAAAAATATTGTGCTTGCATCACCACATATCAAACAACATTGGCAGCCATTTTGGGGTTGCTGCTTTTTATAATTTATTAGTAATAAATATAAATGACTCAATAAATAAAAATAAATGATAAAATCTGAGTAATTTTTTTAAAACCCCATAATTTATTACAAATTTTACTACTGTCAAAACTTCTATAAATTTTCTGGTATTTTGTAAAGGGAATGTGGCGGTTGTCCTTGTAATAGCGTGCGAAACTATATTGACCAATCAGGATGTGACATCTTCGCGCCTGAAATACCTTGCCGCTATTGGCTAATTGTTTTCGCGCCCTTTCTGCCGCCGAAGCGTCCATCAGTGCTATTCGACTTAGATAGATAGAAATAGAGAAAGATTTAGTAGTACTCGATTTTGCACCCATTCGACTATACGACACATGATTAGATTTTTAATTACAAACGAAGATTGACACGTGGATTTATTTTCCTGGTCGCACTGTACTAATCGAGAGCGTCGGTGGCGCCTTGCGGAGAGGTACGGACAACATGCCATGTACCAATGAGTTTTTCTAATAGATCGGGATCCGGTGACGAGGTCCGTATACCAATCGAGCTCATCCATAATTCAGTTTTCATGCAATAGTTTACTATTAGAAGATGCGAAAAAACTTGGTCGGCCGACCCCTATCCTGGTGGGTTTTGTGTAGGAGGGTGACTAGTAACCTCTCTGAGACGAGACTAATTACCCATCGGGCTCATGAACCAAATTATGCTTATCCGATTGGACTTTATTAGTGTTACGAAGTACACTCGGTCGTCCGCCGGATATCCTGGCAGGTAGTGCTGGCCAACCAAAAATGGTGGTCAAATTTTGGAGTACTTCTCACCCATCGAGCTCATGGATGAAATGTATGCCAAATCAAAGGTTAGACCTTCACCTTCAATATTTCATCGGTCGTCCTGGCCGAAACCTGGTGGGTTCTGGTGGCCAACCAGATTTATCTGTCAAAGTAAGATCATGCGTTTTCACGTTTATATGAATAAATACTTTATTTACCTGATATATGCAGTTCTTTTAGCATGAACGTGAACGGTTGTATGGTTTAAAAGTATTTATAAAAAAAACTTGAAAAAAAAAATTACTGTGTCGATAAATGAGACATCAAATAAAATTTTTTTTTTCGATATAACTTCGTCATTTCTAAACTGATTTGGCTGATTGTTTTATTTTACAAAAATATATATTCAAGAGTTCATGCCACTAAAATTTGGTGAAGATCTGATGAAGCGTTTCGAAGATGTTCAATGTTTTAAGTGGGTCAGATTTTACTACAAAAAATATCCAACCAAATTGATTCTTTAACGAGAATAATAATTGAGTTCTATTAATGATTCTTTCTAAAATGAAATTTGCTCTCTTAAGAGATGTCTATATAATAAAATAAACTAGTAATACCGCGGCGTTGCTTTCAAAAATGAAGTTGAAAAAAAATGTTTCGTCAAGTAAAAGCTACCTATGTTTATGTGGATGATCTAATTTAGTACGTACCTATATTAGTTCTAAAATAATTAGCTAAAACTGTTTAAAGGGATGATTGGATCATCAAACTGAACAACTTTTATTATGGGTTCAAAATCGAAATCGCTAAAAAACTGCTGTCTCATACATTCCGATTCCAGTCGAGTAAGTTTGCAGTTTTGTATGGGACAGCAGATTTTTTTCGCGTTTTCGATGTTAGTCCCATAAAGAAAGTTGTTCAGTTTGATGATCCAATCATCCCTTTAAACAGTTTTAGCTAATTATTTTAGAACTAATATAGGTACGTACTAAATTAGATCATCCACATAAACATAGGTAGCTTTTACTTGACGAAACATTTTTTTTCAACTTCATTTTTGAAAGCAACGCCGCGGTATTACTAGTTTATTTTATTATATAGACATCTCTTAAGAGAGCAAATTTCATTTTAGAAAGAATCATTAATAGAACTCAATTATTATTCTCGTTAAAGAATCAATTTGGTTGGATATTTTTTGTAGTAAAATCTGACCCACTTAAAACATTGAACATCTTCGAAACGCTTCATCAGATCATCACCAAATTTTAGTGGCATGAACTCTTGAATATATATTTTTGTAAAATAAAACAATCAGCCAAATCAGTTTAGAAATGACGAAGATATATCGAAAAAAAAAAATTTTATTTGATGTCTCATTTATCGACACGGTAATTTTTTTTTTTCAAGTTTTTTTTATAAATACTTTTAAACCATACAACCGTTCACGTTCATGCTAAAAGAACTGCATATATCAGGTAAATAAAGTATTTATTCATATAAACGTGAAAACGCATGATCTTACTTTGACAGATAAATCTGGTTGGCCACCAGAACCCACCAGGTTTCGGCCAGGACGACCGATGAAATATTGAAGGTGAAGGTCTAACCTTTGATTTGGCATACATTTCATCCATGAGCTCGATGGGTGAGAAGTACTCCAAAATTTGACCACCATTTTTGGTTGGCCAGCACTACCTGCCAGGATATCCGGCGGACGACCGAGTGTACTTCGTAACACTAATAAAGTCCAATCGGATAAGCATAATTTGGTTCATGAGCTCGATGGGTAATTAGTCTCGTCTCAGAGAGGTTACTAGTCACCCTCCTACACAAAACCCACCAGGATAGGGGTCGGCCGACCAAGTTTTTTCGCATCTTCTAATAGTAAACTATTGCATGAAAACTGAATTATGGATGAGCTCGATTGGTATACGGACCTCGTCACCGGATCCCGATCTATAACTTATGTACGTAATACCGACTGCTCTCAAACGGTGAAGGAAAACATCGTGAGGAAACCTGCATACACTGAAGAAGAATTTCTGATGTGTATGTGAAGTCTACCAATCCGCATTTGGCACTCGTGGTGGACTAATGCCCATAGACCCTCCCTGAAGGTAGACCTATGCCCTGCAGTAGGACGTTCATAGGCTGATGATGATGTTGACTGTACTAATCACCAAGAGAAACAGTATTATAGTCTTAGTAAGTACCTTTAATACTTTCAAAAACATGTCAAGAAAAATAATAAACATATTTCATTTGATTAAAATAATTACAATGTGGAATTAGACTAAAACTATTATCTATATCATTTATTTATCGTATATTTTGCTCCTTCTCGAAATAACATACGTTGCTGCGTAGAAACGACAAACAGCTATCTTCGTTATTAATAATAATAAATAAGGTCCTAGTCTATACATATAATTAGACAAAACATGGTTATGCGAAATGATAAACAGATAGAAGAATAAAACTAACTAATGTGTGAGTAGACATTGTAAATTCATCACTTATTCATCAAGATTTAGATTAAGAGATTTTACGCCGCTCAGTGGCGCCCTCACCATACATTTTATACATTGTTTTTAAAAAATTTTAACATTACCTACCAAACCAATTTAAAGAAATCTTAAATTATTATTTTCTAGGTGGAATGCTTTAACAGATAAAATAATATGTATCATTGTATATATAAAAAAATATTATCATTAAATTAAAAATAGATTTTATTTTGGCTTCGGTAGAAAGTTATTACACCCTTTTTTATTGTAAGTTTTCTTGATAAAGAAATCTTAAATTTTGTTGTGAGGGCGCCACTGCCATGTAAATAGATAAAATATAAAAAAATTGATAAAATATAAAAAGCCTTAAAATTGAAATAGATAAAATATCAGTAACTGAAGCATAGATTTAAGTAACTAAAAAGGCGCGGATACGTACTGTATATAATAATAATTATCATTAAAATTGGACCCTTCATATAGACAACGCAACATTATTATTTTTATAACCAGTCAAGGAAGATAGATATTTACAAATAATTACTTACAGGATTTAAACTATCTCCAAGCTTATCTAATTCATCACTTCGAGACAGAACATTCAACGACTTTAAGTAATGGCAGAAGCGGTTGTTCCTCTTAGATGTAGTGTCAGTTTTGTCCTTCTCTATCCTGCAGATAGCCCGGCAAGAAGGCCAGTAGTCAAGTCCTAGGGCTCTCCTGTCCAATGCTGCAGAAGGATTCAAATAACATGTGATATTATCATGTCTTTCCACAGTCTTGTCTCTGCTCCTGTAAAGAAACATATTTCTAAATTAATATTATTCAAATAAAGGACATCTAGCAAATTTTTTTTTTTTTTTAGCCTACTTCATCCCACTGCTGGGCAAAGGCCTCCCCTTTAATCTTCCAACCATCTCTATCCTGGGCAAGCTCTGGCCACTTGTCGTCAAAAGCATCCAGATCATCCCGCCACCTCTTCTTAGGACGACCCGGACGCCGACGACCATCTTCTGGGATCCAGGGCGTAACAATTCCTGCCCACCTCTCCTGGTGCATTCGACAGACATGGCCGGCCCATTCCCACTTTAGTTTAGCACATAATACCCAAAAATGTATAACCGTCCTTCTATTTTTATTATGGACTATGGAACACTAGAAACTAACTGCAGGCATTAGTTTATTTTATAATGATTTATTAGTTTTTATCATTTTTATATTAAAAAAACATTGTGCTTGCAACACCTCCTACCTCCTCGTACTAAACAACATTGACAGCCATGTTGGGGTTGCTGCTTTTTTATAATTTATTAATAATAAATGATTAAATAACTTGTTAAATAAAAATAAATGATACTATCCGAGTCCTTTTCATAAAACCTCATAATTTATTACACATTTGACTTCAGTCAAAACTTCTACACATTTTAAGGTATTTTTTTCAAGGGAGAGCGGCGGTTGTCCTTTACAAACAATTTTATAATGGTGTAACAGGGGTCCGAAAACATACGACGAGCTGTCGATGTGACTATAAGATTTTGCCAGGAGCTTCGCATGGTGTAGCTACGCCGCCGCGCCGCTTGATGGTGAGATTTTCGATTGAGAATAGACCCATTTCAAACCGTGGGAGTTGTATGAGGTGACTGAGATATAAGGTTTCTAGTGTGGGCTAGCCATGCACCTTGACGCATCATTTCATCATGGAATCCTCAAAATAGACTAAAGTGAACCATGCTATAACTGCATGCTTGTGGTAGATGGATCATGCATTTACATACAGATTGCAGAGATGTTCTGACAACTCAGATCATCCATGCTTCACTAGTAGTACCAAATCTCTTATTTATAATGGACAGTGGGTGCTAAGAATGTTTTCCTTCACTGAAATGCCAGCGGTGTTACAAATCGTAGATTCCAAAAAACTCATAGGTACGAGTCCACATGGACGGGGATCGAACCATCGCCTCCGGCACGCAGGCATACTCGTCACTAGACCATCATGGCTTTCATGCGTCTTTACATGTGTTACCTTAGAATAATAGTAGGTGTAAGTGAGTGTAATTTATGATTGGAAACTGTCTTACCTTTGAGCTTCAATACCAGGAAAGATAATTTTATTTGTCATTTGAGTTTCAAAACATCTTTGAGCCCCAGCTACTGAACTTGTCACAAGCTCATGCATAATTCCGTTGGAAATTTCATGACATCTATTATAATGATCGAAACATTGATTCTCAGATACACTATCACTTTCAGAAGCATACCAAGGTGAAGAGGAAATGTTACTTCTTGTATCGGGTTTCATTTTACTCATATAATCAGATATTGAAATAGCATCTATTGCATTGGCAACTGCTTCTAATTGTAATATTTCTTGCCTTGTTTTACAGTTTTCTGATAGTAACGCCTTTACAGGTTGTTCTTTAGTTGAGTAGTGCAAAAGACTTGGAACACTCCACCATATGTTAAACAAATCATGGGGATATTTTATATGTAGTAGGCTTGACTGGTTCCCCATAAAGCTCTTCCAAGCATCCTCTGCATGAAGTGATAATTTAGAACCGGCGTTTCGTTCTTGTGAAGCTTCCTGGTCGGCCCACGACATGCCTGAATTTTCGTCATCAATATTTGATTTGTATTCGCTATTCTGTGACATTTCTTCATCGAGAGCAGAATCTTGTTTGTGTGTGGTCACATAAAATTGCAAACAATTTATGGCCTTCCTGATATCTCCCTTAAAGAAATCTAAGGTTTTGGATCCTAATCCTGGCCAGCATAACCCATTATCAGCTAAGCACATAATATCCAACCATGTACCGAGAATTCTAGGTAAGAACGGATGCATGTTCATAACTTTTCCCAATTGTAAAAATCTTTGGAGATGAGGGCATTCTAATGACGATGTAACTAATATAACAGGGCGTTTTGAGCAGTGTATTAGCTGTGCAATTGCAGAAGAGAATCCATCATCCTGCTCAAATACTATGTCCGCATCATCAATCAGGATTAGTGACATGACAGTTCTAACATTTTCCTGGCTTGTAGTTTGACTCGGCGTTTCTTTCTTTTCTTTAGAGCCAGGTTGACTTAAAGGTGCCTCAGAAGCTTTCTTTGGCCTTCCTCTCTTTTTAAACAGTTTTGGGGCAGGATAAACTTCTTGAGATTTTTGAGAATTTTCTGTACCTCCATTCCCTCTATTCACTTTGTGGGACTGAGTGGCTTCATGCAACTCTTGTAACATTACTTTGCCAGTTCTCTTGCTACTAACATTAACTTCAATTACTTTTATTGCTAATTCGGCAGCAACAGCATAAATGCTACATGTTTTTCCACTGCCTACTGGGCCGTTTAATATAAGTAGATTATTTACAGTTTTTGTGCTATCTCTGCTATCTGTATCAGAATCATAGAAGTCTGATGAATCTGAGTCTGTAGCCGCATTTTTTGGCCTCATTTTATTTTCCTTCCAAGATATTAACCATTTCTTTAACTCCTTAATACTTTGGAAATTGCCCAGCATATGGTTGGTTGACAAAGGTTTGTATTTGTCAGTCCATTTTAAATTGCACGGGTTCTCATTTACTATATCTATCATGTCGTTAATAATGTCTATGCTGTTATCTAATTCGGGACATTTACAGTCTACATATTCACCTTTTCTTTTGCTTTTTAATAATTTGTAGGTCCTATAAACAGGAAATTTAGGGTACAGCTGTTTGATATCTTTCAAAACAACATTTATGCAATTTTTTTTAACTAATGTCAGACTCTTCTCCTCAGTCAGGAAAAGTAAATTTCTGAAGAAGCTGTCATTTTCTTCATCACTTTCATCATCTGTATTATTTTCAGCAAGGTCATAAAACGATTGAACCGGTGATCTTTCTTTGATTGGTATTGATTCATTTTGTTGAACGTGAACCACAGTTTGGAAGTGACAACTAGGTTCAGTGCTAGCATTTTTTTGTTGAGTGATAATTTTTTTCAATTGATCAGGAACTCCACTGTAGAGAAACTTCTGTTTGGCTTCTAATTCCGCTGGGTTAAGTTGGGGTTTAACAGCAAATATTGGCGCTAATTTGGTAGGTTTCTTCTCTGTTTTGTCATTTTTGAAAGACTTCTTTTTCTGATTTGGACATTCCTTTTCTATATCAATTATTTCATCACTTTCATCTTGAATTGTGTGTTTAATTTTAAGCTGTTCAATATGCTTCCTTTTTTTAGGAGTGAAAATATGAACTTCATCATCTGAGCTTGATAACAGTACATCATCACTATATTTCACTGGTCTCTTGGCAGTGCGTTTTGGTCGTCCTTGTCTGGTCTCAATCGGATCTACAACAGCATCATTAGTTTTAGTGCTCTCATCAACTATGATCATCACATTTTCTTTACGTTTTCGCTTTCGTCTTTCCATTATATTACTTGAACATGCAGTTTCCTCAGGATTAACATTTTCTGTTTGCTCCACAGTATCTGAATCAAGTAACTTTTTTTCATTGTTTTCTTTAAGTACGTCACATGATGGTTCTTTCTGGAGACTTAACTTTTTCTTCATTCTTTTCTTTGTTTTTGATGATACTTTAACTTTGATTATTCCTGTACTATCTGCATTATTGTTTTCCGTAGGTGACACATTTTTCTCAATTTTCTTGAAGTAACAAAGCATATTTTCCCTTTTTCTAATAGACGGTGACAGCTTATTCAGAAACTCCTCATCTTCCTTTGGGATAGCTTTTTTCTCAGGACTCACTTTTTTGGGCATATCTGATTCATTAAAAATACTAATCAATTGCAGTGTTTTTGTTTTATTACTTACTTTATCTACTTTATTCTCTTCAGCTACAATGGTTTTAGTTTTAACAGAGTCCTTTTTTTTAAGCTTAGATTTTTTCTTTTCAATCATAGTTTTTAATCTCTCTGCTCTCCTTTCCATTTTCTTTTGTATTATTTTATCTTTTAACTCTTCAATTTCTTTATTTTTGAGAGCACCCTTTGCTTCTGCCATTTTTTGTAATGCTAAATTCCTTTTGGTTTTGTAGATCTTTTTCTCTTTGAATTCTTGCATTTCAGAATTATCAATGGTTTTCTCTTTTCCTGGAGAGTTACTTCCTATACTCTTATTCCTGGAATCCATTAATAGCTTAAATGCATTTTTTTGCTTATTGTCTTGACTTTCAGTGGTTGGTAAAATGTCACTTGCCAGTTCAGCAGCTTTGGGATTTTTAACAGCAGTGGCTGCTTCTTCCGATTTCGCCTTATGTTTGCGCCTTGCCATTTTGAAAAGATAATTTGTAGGTCTCAGCTCTAAGTTTTCACCACAGTTAGTAGTATTCCATAAAGAATCTTTACTATTAGGAGACTTAATTTTCAGTGAAGACAATAAGGTCTGAGACACATCTAGAATGTCTTGATCTTCTTTTCCATCTCTTCTCAACCTGTACTTTTTTAACTTTCTCTTCAGTGCTTTACTGCACTTGGGTTTAAATATATTTTTAGACTTTAGGATATGTCTGGGGTACCTATTATTATTAACAGAGCATTCAGAAGATTGTATGGGTTCGAGTTTTATTCCATTTTCTGCAACAAATGACTCCAGCAAAGATGACATTACTTTTCTGAAATTATAATAAAACTTAAATTACTCCTCTGGCTGTGAAGGTATACAGGGTGAAATTTATATCAATAGCATTCTTTTAAACCAAGAATCTACCCATCAAAATAAACAACTTGTACTATGGGAGCAAACCAATCATTGCAAAATCATAAAAAAATCTATTGTTCCATACTAAACTGCAATGCCTACTCAAACTATACCCGGCCATACCCGGTGGACATAAAAGATGTTTATCGCCTCCCTTCAAAGGAGTCTGCTACTACATCGGCACTGGTGATAGAGTTCTCAAATACTTTCAATTCAATTCAATTCAATTCAAATAATTTATTTCAGACAAGATGTCCATATAGTGTTAGTATACAAGTATCTTACAGCTAGTGTTAGTATCAAAACATTTTATTTTATTTTAAAAACCCGGTATGGAGCTTCACCCAGTGATGTAACAGCAGGGAGTCCCACCGGTCTTTAAACACACTCAGGAGACCGTTGGTGCTGGCTCGGAGCCTGCCCAACATGGAGGCGCATTTCATCAAGGATCAGTTTTTAAAAAGCGCCAAACAATATAATAAAGATAACAAATCCTCGCAATTAAACTCCCTACATCTTGGAATAGAAGGCGCTCCAGTTCCCCTCTATTTCTCTGAACATCTCACTTCAAGATCCAAGAGACTACATTTTCTTGCTCGAGATTTTGCTCAATCCGAAAACTTTCGTTTCTGCTGGATCGCGAACGGCCGGATTCTTCTACGTAAAGAAGAAGGCAGCAGGTACATACTTGTCAAAAACGAGAGTACTCTTCAACAGCTACGTGAAAACAGAAAAGACGATTGATATCATGTTGATGCATATTGCAACTATTTGCTCAAGGCTATACATTAAGCTCTTACCATTTTATACTATTACAAGTCCAAAGCTACTTACTAAGTTCCTGCTACTACCTGTAACTACTGAATACTTAATCCTAATAAGTCTTCACCATTTGTTACTCTTAATTATTATTCAAAGTCAAAGCCGCTCATAAAACTTTTGTTATTTGCTGTTATTATACACTCAAGGCTGTGCAATAAGTTTTTGCCATTTGTTTTTATAATTAAATACTTAAGATTTTATGTTTTAATGTTACTAGAAACTCAATCATTATTGTCCACACTCAAACCCCATACGAACGCATTTATTAAACACTATCACACAACACACACCCACTCATCAAACACTCACACACCACTCTCTTGCACTATACACAGAAAAAAAACCGAAACCCTATTTCATGTTCTAATATTATTATCAAAATCTAATCTTCTACCACTGCCTAAACGGACACTCTCAAACAGACACCTATATTCTATGAACTATAAAAATGGCTAATCAAAATGACCTAATTAATGACATTGACAGTACTGACATTTATTTCAGTATCAAGCATAATATTCCAGAAAAATGTGTAACAGACCTTGGTGATATTAAAACACAACTTACAATACTAAACCAAAACATACGAAGCATACACAAGAACTTTGACAATTTTACTATCTTCCTAACTAGACTAAATTTCCTGCCCGATATTATCATACTAACTGAATGTAGACTTAATGACACATCACCTAAAGTTCACCTCAATGGTTACCAATGTCACTACTCTAAATGCTTTCTAAACCAGAATGATGGCTTGGCAATTCTTTACAAAACCCAGCTGCAGGTTACTATAGAAGAGCCGCCCTTTAAGGATGCTAACTGTTTGTTAATTCGTGTTGGCACAGAAGTCACAATTTGTGCTATATACAGATCACCCTCATATCATAACACGGGAAACTTCTGTGACTCTCTAGATGAACTCTTACAAACATATAGCACGCCCACCAGTGTCATAACAGGGGACCTTAATATTGATATCAAGAATGGAAACAGTGACTCCCATGCTAGTGACTACCTGGACCCAACAGGGCATCACGGTTACTATCCTGGTCACTTATACCCGACGCATGACCGCACCTGTCTTGATCATGCAATGATCAAAACTAACTCGGGTGCAAAAGTAATAGTCTGTGAAACTGGAATTACAGACCATGATACGGTGCTAATCGGTATCGCAAACAAGGACTATCTCTCAACCCCTGCTCTGGATAAAACTATGCACAAACTGAAAATAAATTATCCCAACATAGTAAATGACGTTACTAATATAGACTGGAATCCTTTATACAATATTAATGATGTAAATGATGCAGTGAAAGAATTCACAGACAAACTAAGTTCCATTATAAAGCAAAATACTAAATCTGAAACTATAAAAAACTCAAAAGCTATAAGTAAGCCCTGGATGACAGAAAGTTTACTAAAGTGCATAAGGAGAAGAGATATCATCATCATCATCATCTCAGCCGATGGACGTCCACTGCTGGACATAGGCCTCCCCCAAGGATCGCCATAACGACCGGTCCTGCGCTGCCCTCATCCAACGTTTTCCCGCCGCCTTCACCAGGTCGTCGGTCCACCGTGTGAGGGGCCTACCCACGCTGCGCTTTCCGGTACGCGGTCGCCACTCGAGAACTTTTCGGCCCCAACGGCCATCGGTTCTGCGAGCAATGTGCCCCGCCCACTGCCACTTAAGTTTAGCAACTCTTTGGGCTATGTCAGTTACCCTGGTTCTTCTGCGGATCTCTTCATTTCTGATTCGATCTCGCAGGGAAACTCCGAGCATAGCCCTCTCCATTGCCCTTTGGGTGATTTTCAGCCTTTTTATGAGGCCTTGAGTGAACGACCACGTCTCTGTTCCATATGTCATCACTGGCAACACACACTGATCGAAGACTTTCGTTTTAAGACACTGCGGTATTTGGGACGTGAAGATACTACGTAGCTTCCCGAACGCTGCCCAGCCGAGTTGGATTCGACGGTTGATCTCTTTCTCGAAGTTGGACTTACCTAACTGAATAGTTTGTCCCAGGTAAACATAATGGTCAACAACTTCGAGCGCAGAGTTTCCGATCATTACAGGAGTGGGCACAACATGGTCATTTGACATGATCTTCGTCTTGTCCATGTTCATTTTCAGACCAACTCGTTCGGAGGCTCTGCTGAGATCATCGAGCATTTGACTGAGCTCCTCCATAGTCTCCGCCATGATGACTATATCATCGGCAAACCGAAGGTGACTGATGTACTCGCCGTTTATGTTGATGCCTAGCCCTTTCCAGTCCAGAACCTTGAAAACATATCGAAGAGAAGAAGATATATGATACTTGAGAAGAGATATCTACACTAATATTATAAAGAGGAAAGATTTGTACCTATTTTTGTATGTTTGTATGTTTGTAATGAATAGGCTCAAAAAGTACTGGGCCGATTTAAAAAATTCTTTCACCATTAGAAAGCTGCATTCACCCTGAGTAACATAGGCTATATTTATTGCTAGAAAAGATTAGACGTCCACCCGTGCGAAGCCGGGACGGGCCGCTAGTTCTACATAAAGAGGCAAGAAAAAAAGAAAACAAAAATGACTTGGTTATACAACAACGTTACAAGAACTATAGAAACCATTGTAATAATGTTATTCAAAATCTTAAGAATGCTTATGAGAAAGGACTGCTGGAGTCTGCAAAGGGAGATATCAAGAAGACTTGGGCAACTGTTAAAACAATATGTAGGTAACCTAAAAAGTAAATCCTCAGGCTCCCATGACCTACTGAAAGCGCACAAAGATCCCGTGACCTCGTTGAATATAGCCAACCACTTTTTTGCTAATGTCGGCGAACAACTTGCTGAGGTAACCTTGAAGCGACTTAATAAATCTGAGTCTGATTTAGCTGATACTGCTCCTACTCTCGACTATATTGACCCAATCTCACCAGAATCCTTCTTTATAACTCCCACTTATGAAGCTGAAGTGAGTGCAATCATATCGAAACTCAAGAACGACTCTGCTCCTGGATGGGATAGTATTTCAAATCGTGTTCTAAAACTAACTAAAGACTATCTAGCAACTCCTATTACGTTCATATGCAACTTGAGTATTTCCTCGGGAAAGGTACCAGCGCAGATGAAGGTTGCAAACGTGTGTCCAATCCACAAAACAGGAGACACGTCTGTGGCATCAAACTACCGACCGATTTCTCTTCTCACCTCTCTGTCGAAAATTCTGGAGAAACTGGTGAATAGGAGACTACTGAAATACCTAGAGAAGAACCTTTTATCGGCAAATCAGTACGGCTTTCGCAATGATAGATCGACGGAAGACGCCGTTACCGATCTGGTTGATTTTGTTGGGGAAAGGATCCGCTTCCCCACAAGTACATTGTACCAAGAGACCAGGGTTTTGACAGTACGTCAACTGTACATTATGGCAGTAATACTGAGATTCCACAAAATAGCTTTAAAAACTATGATATCCGACCATCGCTCAAGAAGAAAACCTCGGTGGAGAACACCAAGATGTTACCTGAAATTTGGGAACAAATCCTATGCCTTTATGGGTACCTTTTATACCTGGTTATACCTTTACACTGAAATAAATAACAATCTGAATGTACTACATGCGACAAGGTTTATTTGCAAAAAAATACTCACAAACTGGCTATTAGATTTGGACTATACTAATACTGAAAAATTGATCCTCATCAACTGACCCGACCTCTTCATGCTCAAATTAATTCTATGTATTTATTATATTATCTATTTCTCACTGTTACCTGTACACTCCCACATCCACACACACCCCCTCACACACACACACACACCAACACACACACACACCCCCACACACACACACACACACACACACACATACACTCCTACAAACACTCTCAAACATACAATCACAATTACCTGTTATTTCATCCTGTTCTTATATTGTTGTTACTATTTTTATAAACACAGTTTGTTTACTTACCCTTTAATTTTCGTTGTTCTATTATGTCGAGACGGAAGAGACTGGTCTTCACAACACAGGGTATCCTAGTGTGCAGTCTAGTGCTATCTTAGTACTAAGTTGTAAATCTTTTTTCGAACAATAAACATTTTTGTATTTAAAAAAAAAAAAATTATAAAAAACTAAACTCTAATGTACCTATGATACAGCAAATTTTTTTTTGCTATGATCGGTTTGGTCCCATAATAAAAGTTGTTCATTTTGATGGATAAACTCTTGGTTTAAAAGGGTGACTAAACAGAGAAGAAACCTACCAAATTAGCGCCAATATTTGATGCCAATGATATCAATTTCACCCTGTATATGTATGCATGGATAGATGTTTGTATGTAAAAGTTAGACAAAAAACAGTTTTGTGGATTTGGATTTTTTGTCATTTTATTTTCAATAAAAACTGGTATGAAATGTAGTTTTATGAAAATTTTTGGCTTTTTGGTATAGATTGGGTTTTTTAAAATTATAAATAATATCAGACATTATCATAATGGAATTCAATTATTGATGTATTAATGCTGATTAGTGATGCAACGATACCGATTATCGTATACCGCCGATTATCGTGTTTTATTACGATAATCGGCACATTATACGAATTTTACGATATGATATTTGAAAAAAAACATACATGTTTTACTTGAAACGAAACGCAACTCGGTGTCACTTGGCGGCCTGTCAATCTTGTTTTAACTTTTTTCATTTCTTTCAATGTAAATGTAAACAAAAAGATAGTTATATTCGCTACAAACCAAGGATGCCGAAAAAACAAGAACACAGCGAGATAAGGAAACATTTCTCTAAGTCCCTAATATGTGGCACCATATGCAACGTTTTCATCGTGAGGATGTTGACCAGGAACCTCAACCATCTTCTGATCCGTGTCCTGGAACGGAGGATGGCGCCTCTTCTGCTAAAAAACAGTGCACAATCGACATAATATATCTATATTTGTATTGTATCATATCTGTATTTGTATCGTAATGATATATCGTGATCGTAATAACTTATACGATATTATCTGTATTCGTATCGGTATCGTAATAGAGATATCGTTGCATCACTAATGCTGATCAATGCAAGCTGTACCTAGTTGTTTGTATAGAAGTAATTGGGGGAAACAGGTCTTAGCATTCTTAACATCTTTCAGATTATGAGGACGGATCAGTAGAAATATGGAAAATTGGATTTCATCTTTGATTTCATAGTTTAGCCTAATAATTATATTCTAATGCCTTCTTGTACTTGATTAAAAAAAACTAGTAAGTAGTCAGTATAAATGTATCAGTGGAGCTTAAAGGGGCCCATTCACGGCAGTCCACTTTCCCATCCGTTGCTTAGGGTTGGCAGTGTCTTGATGGACTGCCGTGTTTCAAGCATGAGTGTGAATTTGGATGCAGGACTGCAGTCCAGCCATTTTGTTTACAATAAACAATAGCGGCAGAACAGTGTGCGAGCTATATCCTGGTTCAGTCCTGCACGGTGGACTGGTAAGCAGGATAGTGAATGAACACGATGGATGGCTAAACAGGACAGTGTGTTAGCTATATCTTGGTTCCTGTGTCCATTCACTAACCTGCCTAGCAGTCCGCCGTGCAGGACTGTTCCTGCACGGCGGACTGCTAGGCAGGTTAGTGAATGGACACGATGGATGGCTAAACAGGACAGTGTTAGATTTTACTCTTTGGCATTATATTACTAAAAGTTTGATTATTGAGTCAGCGTATCGTAAATAATAAACAAGAAATAAGAAAATTAGTACAAACCATGCATTCTCCAAGCGAACTTTGTAATGAAATTACAACTGCAGTACTTTTATATAAGCCACAACGATAGTTGTAGTTTGTCCCACTGCATCACAGGTATTGTAAAACGCTCTTCATCATCTAAAACCTTTCTAAAACACTATCTTATTTCTTTCGTTTTTCTTCCCTCAACAAATTGGCGGCATTTCAGCAAAAGATCAGCGATTGAAAACTGTCATATTTGACAATTCACGAAGACCATAGACAAAACATTCTACATGAATGATTTACACCATTACCATTACACCACCACCACTGCGCAGAAAAGGATTGGAAGCGACCTATATAGATTTGGGTTTATGGCGGGCATTCATTAGTTAGTACGTTTGGAGTCCACCAAGAAGTTTCAAATTTGCCTACAGAGAAATTTCGAGCTTCTTGGAGTCCACGTATTTCATCGAATTTTTATTGTTTCTTTGGTTTCATCCAAAGAGTAATATAAGTATATTGTTTCATCGTTTCATCTAATGATTGGAACTTCTATTGTACATACCTACTTATATTACTCTTTGATTGGAACTCAGGGCTGCGTTCAGAACGTTTTTATGCAGTTGCTTGACGACCCGGTTGGTGTAATGGTTACCACGCCGGACTGCCAAACCAGGGTCCTGGGTTCGAATCCCGGTTCGGTCATGGATGTTTATATGTTTGTGCCGTTGTTGTATGGTTTCCATAATAAACAGCCTATGAATCAAAGAGTAATATAAGTATATTAGAAAAGAGAACCCACTCGTGGCAACATTATGCATCCACTTTATGTCAAATTGAAGGCTAGCTAGCGCCATCTGTGATTCTCTGAAAATAATTCTTCCTATACTATACATACCTACTTATGTATATACTTATATACTCATACCGTTGTTTGAATGCTAGTTTTCGTTCAATCCCGCACCGATCGAGTGAAATTCCAGTATCCTTACTATTCCTGTAATCTGTACATTGGTAAGAGAACAACTGAAACTCCAGAACATCACTAAATCGGCACAAAATTGAACAAAAACTACAAACAACACGCACATTACACAAGGTAGGTCGCCATTTTGTAAATTTGTCAATTTGACATTGACATAGACAATATAATCTTTTTTTTTCATAGTAAAAGATATATTTAACAGATGGCAGCACATTCTATGCAAACTGAATCGGAAAGACCACCAAAAGGCAAATGTCCTCCGCCTGCTATGAATAGTGCTTTCTTGGGATCATTACAATGTATGTGCCTGTGAGCGTTATTTATTTATTTATTTATTTATATTGTTTCATCGTTTCATCTAATGATTGGAACTTCTATTGTACATACCTACTTATATTACTCTTTGATTGGAACTCAGGGCTGCGTTCAGAACGTTTTTATGCAGTTGTTTTTTCAACTCGCTCTAAGGTACGGAACGGCCAGGGCGTTTTTTCAACTCGCAATAAGGTACGGAACGATCACGGTTGTTTTATAACCTCAAATTTTGACATTGACGGTAAAATGGGCTTCCAGGGCTTCCATCATTTCCAAATACAATAAAAAACTCTTCTTCCATGTTAGCGGATCAAAAAATAATTTGGAAAACAAACTTTTAATTCAAAACGAGCGAAAAGTCAAGTGACCACAGATAATACAAACGTCAGAGTGTTTTACAACCATCGAATTAGACGGTTAAAAGTTGCAACCCGTCAGAGGTTCGGAACGGTTGAGTTGTGACAACCGAGTTGCAAAAAGCGTTTTTTCACCGAGGCTCTGAAGTGCGATTTTTGAAAATCATACGAGCGACTTGGCAGGAGAAAATGTCAAAATTACTATGGAGATTATGCATCTTTCTACTACCGATTCACCGGTAAAAGTCGCTCGTATGATTGGAACGGTTGAGTTGTGACAACAGAGTTGCAAAAAGCGTTTTTTCACCGAGGCTCTGAAGTGCGATTTTTGAAAATCATACGAGCGACTTAGCAGTAGAAAATGTCAAAATTACTATGGAGATTATGCATCTTTCCACTGCCAAGTCGCTCGTATGATTTTCAAAAATCGCATTCTGCTCTGCAGATTCCATTCGCTCACCAAATTGTCAGAAAAAAAAAAGAACCTATCCTAAATTTTGTCTTTGAAAGTTATCTGGTTTTTCTCGACCAAGGAATATAACTACTCTCTACCGTTCTCGACCGACGTGCTAGCGCAAGTAAAAAATCTTCGAAATTTTGTGCTAAAAATGGCATCGAAGGCCCTAAAGAACCCTTTACTTCGCCATGTTGCGGTAATTACATAACATTGTAGTAGATCTTTTCAATATCTACTGTAATTTAGTCGGTCATTTACACCTACTAGTTTTCCTTGCTGTCAAACCCTGTTATGTAAAAGCAAATTTTATTAGAATTTTCAGCTCTACTTATAGTAAAATACTTAGTTAATTGTGCTTGAAATGGTGTTTTAGAAGCGGGGATACGCGCATGCTGCATGCGCAGTTCCATCGGTCAAGGAAGCGAGTATTACCTCATGTGTGATGCCCTCCAACACATTTGTTGCTGCGTTGGATAATGGTTCTCCGGTAACTCGGGTTACTATTGCCTTCAGGTAATTTATTAATAATAAATTATTAGTACCTCACCAAATTGCGATGAGTGTGGAGTGGTCGAGGACATTAGAGGAGAGTGTTCGGGTTGGCTTTACAATCGGAGCGCAGGAGTTGGGGGGCGGGAGTTGGGGGGAAGGAAGAGGGGGAGGAGGGGTACCCCCTGGTACCACTCCCTCCCCGCGGAGATGCATAGTTACTGAGATATATTAATTTAAAAATGTGTAAAATCTAACCTAAAGTTACTATTAGGACCGGAATTTTCGGGAGGGGGGAGGAGTGGGGGAAGGGGAGTGTGAGGAGGAGTGGGAGGGGGTGGGGGAGGGGAGGGGAAGGGGGTGTTTTATTTTGAATGCTCCAAAAAACCTTTCTGTACTGGCATTGGCACCGGGCCGTAGCGGAGCGAAGCAGAGCGGCGGAGGCCCGGCCCCTTTTTGACAGAAGTAAGGGGTGCAATAAATAAGTGCGGAGCGAAGCGTAGCGGAGCAGAGCAAACGCGTTTCGACTTGCAACAATGAGTCTTTCTATTTTTAGGTATGACATCAGCACCGCTCCACTCCACCCTCCCCCTCCACCATCCCACGTCGCCCTTCCCCTCCCCCCTCCACTCCCTCTCCTCCCCCTCCCACTCCCCCACCCACTCCGCTTCCCACCCCCTCCACCTCCCACTCCCCCTCCCCTTCCAAAACCCTAAAATTCCTGTCCCAATAGTAATTTTAGGTTAGATTTTACACATTTTTTAATTATATCTCAGTAACTATGCATCTCCGCGATTTCCATTAATTGACCAATATGATGGCCCGATAGCTCAGTCGGTGGTGAACCTGCCTGTTCTGAACTGGTGCGGATGAGTGACCTTTAATAGCGACTATCTGACTTCTGTTGCTTAAGTACGAACAGACCCACCGAAACAGATTACCGTGTATACCATGTGATTGAATTTTCTTACATAATATGGAATGATCAACTTTATCGAAAGCCTTGGAAAAATCTGTATAGATAGAATCTACCTGACTCGTATCAGCGAAAGCGCTACAGAGATAACTTTTATATTCAAGTAGGTTACTGAGAGTAGATCTGTTTCTTACAAACCCATGCTGTCTGTCGGTCAAAACTGGTTTGATGTGATAGTAAAGATAATTGTAGACCAGAGACTCAAAAAGTTTAGCCAAACATGAAAGGATACTAATAGGCCTGTAATTTTCACATTTTGATTTGTCGCCAGTTTTGTAAATAGGAACAATATGAGCGAATTTCCATTTTGAGGGAAAACACCCCGTCTGTAGGGATTTATTAAAAAGTAAATAAAGAGGTGTGCTAAGTTCATTTGCACAGGTTTTTACAAATAGTGCTGGAATACCATCCGGTCCAGCACCCTTGCTCATATCCAGCTGTTTTATTTTCGAAACAATTTCGTCCTTTCCAATTACGATTGTAGCCAATACATTACTTTGGACAGTACCGAGATCGGTTGGTATGTTACTACTACACGGAGTCGGGCTATTAAACACCGAACCAAAATACTGGGAAAAAAGTTCACTGACACCCTGTCCGCTGGAAGATGAGAGCTGATCGTATGTCATTGTTTGTGGTATAGTACAGTGCCCTTTCTTGGCATTGACAAACCGCCAGAATGACCGAATGCTTTTACCCATTCCTAGCGAGTCCTCTACAGATGTAATGAATGCTTTGTAACAGTTAGCAGTGAGGTTTTTACACCTAGCACGCAATATAGAGAACTCATCATAATCTCGTGGGTTGCCGAACTTTTTGTACAGCCTGTGATATTTATTTTTTTCCTTAATGCAACGTTTTAGTGTATAATTGTACCAGATTGGAAACTTAGACGAGTGGTTTTTCGTAAATGGAGTATGTTTGCGTATTATAGAGTCCAATACTGAGTAGAAGGTTTCAGTGCATATGTCTAAATTAGGAGATGCGAGTGTGGTCGGCCAGTCAACTTTGCTCAACTCTGATTTGATCCTATCGTAGTTGCATTTTAGGAAATTGAAACGTTCGTGATTACCTGGTAACATTGGTTTCGTAGGTTTGGGATAATCTATTTCAAATACCAGAGCGGGATGATGAGCATCGACTCTGCTCAGAGTGTCGGCGCCATATACATTAAGTCCTTCCAGACTAGACAGAACAAGGTCTAAACAGCGGTTATTAGCGTTCGGAATGTTATTGAACTGGAATAGGTTGCAGAGATTTATGAAAGAAGTAAGTAGTTGTGCTCTTTTATCTAAAGGATTGGTAGGGATGAATATACGGGTGTTATTAGTCGACATAGAGCTGGACCATGTGATGTACCGAGTATTAAAGTCACCAATAAATATGAATTCATTATTTTCGTTCGAATTAAGGATAACTTTCTGAGAATTAGTATAGAAGGCAGTGATATCATCAATTGACAGATGGTTCGGCAGGTAACAGACACATATATTAATAATAGGAACATTCGACTTATTCGGAATGATGCTCAACCAAAGGTCCTCCACCCTACTTTCCCAGGATGTCTGACGGACCACATTGAGGTGCGTCTTTGCAGCGACTAGTACTCCGCCACCTTCAGCTTTTTTGACAGATGTCGTGAAGCGATCACGTCGATAAATATTATAGCGCTCATCACAGAGTTCGCCATCATAAACGCCATCATTCAAGTTAGTTTCCGTCAGGCATACTAAGTCGTAATTACTATTTAATACGCTTAAATAAAATTCGGTTAACTTACTTCTAAATCTGTTGACATTTTGATAATATAATAAGGCCATAAAAAAGGTTTAAAAAAGTACAATATATTAAGGACAGTAGAATTATTATAAATAATCACATGAGAGACTTAAGAAAATCCTGGTTTTTCACACGAATGGACTTGCTCTCACTGCAGTCATCTTTACGCAGGTAAACATTGCCAAATTTCACCCATACGTATTTATAATTATTATCTTTGGCAAACTTTCTAGTTGCAGCGTGGAGACTCTTACAATCAGGTGAGTGGTGTTCAGTAATGTAGATTCTATGGCGTTCTCCGGAAATTCCTGCATGCACAGAGCTCAATTTATCTTTATCATGATCCTTGTTGAAGCGGTACACTGCCGAAAGTATGTTGTCTCGAACACGCGGTGAGGATAGTGTCACCAGAATATTACGGGGTCTATCAGAGGTATTATTAATTCTTGAGACTCTGCGACACGCTTTTATATCAGTCTCTAGGATAGGGGTATTTAATACATTACAAATGTTTTTAAATATTGCCAGGACATTTTCATTGCGAAATTCTGAGGCAGCCTGAATTTCGATATTGTGGTCCCTGGAGATTTTTTCCATTGTAGAGAGACGCTTGTTTAGGTTAGAAATTTCTCCTTGTAGGCTTGATTTTTCGCTCTCTAATTCTTTAATAGCCAGATCTCTAGATTTAATTTGCTGCTTGATATCATTTTGTTCCTCGATGATGAAATCAGTAGTAGCAGTGAAGTCTGTCTTCAGTTGTTGAACGGCAGAATTCAATTCGGTAGTGATCATTAACTTGACATCTTCCCTGAGTGCCGCCCGTAGGCTAGTCATTATTGTTGACGAAGGATGAAGTTTCTGATCTAACAGGGCACCTATACTCTCGAGTGTGAGGGGCGCAGGATTTAATGGCAGTGGTTTTTGTGGCGGCGGATTTAATGGCGGTGGATGAAATGGCGGTGGATGTAATGGCGCTGGATTTAATATGGGCTTGTCAGATCCGTTACCGAGAGAGAAGCTACCACGAGGTGTACGAGGTGGGCTGGATATCTTATCAGAGGCGGCTCCGGGTGCATGCCGGGTTCCCTTTCTTTCGCCCCGTTTCGAAACATTTGTGCACGATGGACATTTGAGGTTCGCTAACAATGCCTTATCTCGCTTATCCACATTGAGGCACTCGAAACAATAAATTGAGTTGCGCGTATTGCATTTTATATAGTTGTTTTCGTTCAAGATATTCTTACATCCCAAACAGTTCATCTTGATACATATGGCGACCTCTATGTTCGGCGCAAGAAGAGAACTCGTAGCTAGCCGAAGATGAACGCGTAGTTAGATCGGTATAGCAAGGTCTTGGAGGTGTAGTTGCTCGTCGCTAGATGGCGTCTCAAGGTTTTAACGCAGCAAGATCAGGCCTATGACAGCTTAGTTCTGGTGTAGCCGTTGTGGCGCTGTTTCCCATCGTCCTCATTGGACGATGATACATTGTATCATCGTCCAATGAGGACGAGATACAACGCCATATTGAACTTACAACAACAGCAGCCTCATGCCGTGTTGTTGCGTCAGAAGCTTATATCTTGTTATTTTCCTGGTATTTTAGCTTGAGTTTAGAATCCTTGAGAAGCCTCAATTCTTCTCCGTCGTATGACATAATAATATCGTTGAATAGTTTGTTCCTTGGTCAAATATCCCTATTTTTGCATCCTGGAATCAGTGTATACATATCTATAACTACAAGTTCTATACACATTAGTTTGACGACAGAACGCCACAACGGAAACAATGGAACTAAGTGCAAATTTCACTGTCGCATCTGTAGCTTGCTACATATCAGTAATCTGTGAGCAAGATTGAATCTCGAGTCGATGCTAAGTGCAGTAGTAGGCATACGTGGTTTAGTGTATTTTGTATAGATGGCGGTGTAATGATCTTCATAAAATTTTTGGCAAGCTAATTAAAATTTTATGTTTTCAGATTATGTGTAGTAAAGTAACACATTATACTTGCATAGTAAGTCCATGAAAAGTCGCACTGGCGATTTCGGCGACAAAATCCCTTGGATTACTTAGATTTTTGACATCAGAAGCACTGTGACAAATTTTCGTTGTTTTCACTGTTTGTGCTATAATAACACAGAAAAAAATACTGCTTACTATGAGATACGCACTGAACTTCATTAATCAACCGTTATAGGATGCAAATACTGAGATAAATAATTTAAATCGTATAAAATATGCTGAGAGTTACTACTTGTGTTAGAGGCGGTAGTACGAAAAAGATATGATATTTAAGTAAATCATATTCACGTTTCGTTGTTTGTATTTTGACTTTATTATCTATCTCTCATGATCATGACATTAACTTCGATGACATTGTTTAATAATGTTTAATAAAAAACTAAATATTCCAATAAGCGTGTCCGATCTATTTAATCAAGTCAATTTTCATTGTCTTCTTTGTTAAAAATTGTACTAAAACTGCATGTAAAAATTTGTACGCCGAACGGCAGAACAAAGCGTACCTACCTACTTATAATACTATGTTACATCTGTGTTTCCATATGCACTTGACCTATGTTTCACAAATAAATATATTATGAATTATGAGACCATCGAACTGAACAACTTTTACTAAGGGAGCAAACTTGAAATTGCAAAAAAAAAACTGCTGTCTCATACATTTGAGTCGAGCAGGCATAGCAGTTTAGTATGGAGCAGCAGATTTTTTTTGCTATTTCAGATTGACTCTCATAGTAAAAGTTGTTCAGTTTAATGGTCTGAACAACACCTGAAAATTTCAACATGATTACAAAATTTTCACCAAAAAGATGTGTTATATCTGGGACCCTTAGAGCGAGCCCGATACATTATACTGTGCCGATACGCACTTGGTCCATTTTAATTATCTGTTGTTATACTATAGAACTTGCACTGTAATCATACGAAGTTTGATACTTGTATGTATTACCGTTTTTACGATAATAGAGCAAAAACTATAAACGTTGAAAAAATGAGTTTCTTGTATGGAACCCCACCCCCTTAATTTTTAACATTTTGTTTTTATTATTATTTATTAACAAATCCACCATAATAACGCATATTTTCTGAAAATATTAACCATCTAGCTATTACGGTTCAAAAGATACAGCCCTTTATAGGTAGGACAAGCAGTACAGGTAGACAGGACGGACGGACAGACGGACGGATGGACATCGTTGGCTTAGTAATAGGGTCCTGTGGGACGCTTTTTGGGTTCGAAACCCTAAAAATAATAACAAAATCGATAAAAAAAAATTTTTTTTTAGCATTTTTGCCCTCAAATTTTTTCCAAAATATTTTTTTGACGACTTATTCATTGATTCAGCGCCCTCGACTTTACAGAAATTGACTATAATATGGGTACTGTATGACATTTTATAATTTTTTAAATTTCTCACAAAAAAAAACCAAAATATCCAAAATATCCAAAATAGAAGTTCGGAGGATCAAGGTTACGATTATGCGAAAATGAGTCCCTGATTGTCAATATCGGTTAAGTTTAGAAATTGTAAGAATTTAAGGAGTAGTTCACCACCCCCCAAAAACCGCCCAATAAGGGGTGAATCAAAAATCACTACGGGTCAAATCATTCCAAATGGTCCTAACTACCACTGTGCAAAGCGGCTTGCCTTTAACAAAAATGCAGTATTGTCATGAAATATCCGATGAACCACTAGCACTAATAAGAAAAAGCCTAAGGCTTACTTGGGATCATAACAATGTATGTGCCTGTGAGCGTTATTTATTTTATTTACTTTTAGGGCCGGGTCACGATATGAACCACCAACAGAGAGAGGTATCGCCCATGTGCTGCGCTCCGCCGCCGGCCTGACCACGAGCAAGTCCAGCGGGTTCATCCTTCAACGTAAACTCGCTCAGGTCGGAGCATCTTTCACTGCGTCTGGTGACCGCGAGTTCATCTATTACACCATTGAAGTAAGCTTTTATTATGATAATTTGTTTTTCTATTTATATTATTGTTATACCAGCTTTGAGAACAAACAGACAAATATAAAAACTGGCCAAGTGTGAGTTGGGCTCATGTTAAGGGTCCCGGAGAAAACATATTTCTTATCGATAAATATATTGTGTGGTGGTACGTATCCTAGGGTGTGTTGAGCAAAGGTTCATTCAAGCTCCAGGATTTTAAATGATTTTATCGTGACTACTTTTGCCATATAAAAATTACAGTCAAGAATTAAATGTATGTATTATTGATAAACTTGATGAATAACGAATCACAAAAAAAGTTTTTTAAAATGATGTCTTCTATCCGTAAAAAATCCTATAGCTAAAGTTTGTTTGTATGGATGTTTGTTACTCTAAAACGGCTGAACCGATTTCGATGAAACTTGGCATATAGATAGTTCATAGCCCAGAATAACACATAGGCTACATATTATTATATGTCCATGCAGACGGAGTCGCGGGCAACAGCTAGTATAAAATAAAGACAAGAAAACTTGTCATACCGAATTGAAGAGCATGCTGCACTCTCGCCTCACTGTGAATTATTGAAAATTGCTACAAGGGAGTATGGGCTCTTCGGTATTTATTTACATAAAATTGTGTTTTGTTTGTCCAGGCTACCCAAGACAATTTGCCAGGAGCTCTGGAGTGCCTGGACAACCTCGTTTCCTGCCAAGAGTTCAGACCGTGGGAGTTGAGTGACAATGTGTCTCGCCTCTTGTATGACACTGCGGCTTTACCACCTCAGGTAAAAATCTTTTACTATTAAAATCCTGGTTGAACAATAAAGTATGAAGAGGCAACAATAAAACACTGACTAAATTTGTCACTAACATAGTCTTAAGTCATTGTTACTAACACCAATATGGATCCACGATCTGAATTAAAATAAATGAATTGAATTGAATAAAGAAATACCCTCCACTGGGAGCTGGTTAATTCCACAAATAAACATCCTCACAGACATGATCCGCTTATACAGGGTGAAATTGATATCATTAGCATCCTTCTAAACTAAGAGTATCTACCCATATAACTGAACAACTTTTAGTATGGGAACACAGATGGGATAAAAATAAAAAACAGTTTTTCCATACTAAACTGCAATGCCCTACTCGACTCAAATTGTATCCAACAGCAGATTTTTTATTTTGCTCCGATCGGTTTGCTCCCATAGTAAAAGATGTTCTGTTTGATGGGCAGGAGTGCGATTTTTGAATCTCATACGTTGAACATGTCGGCAGTTGAAAATGTATGGAGATACGCATCTTTCTACTGCTGATTTGACATTAAGAAATCATACTCTAGGAGTTAGATTTTTGAAAGTCAAATCAGCAGTAGAAAGATGATATCTCCACAGTAATTTTGACATTTTCAACTGCTGAACTCAACGAATGAGATTCAAAAATCGCACTCCAGACTCTTAGCACAGAATAGGTAATAGTATATAGTTCTACATACAGAACGGCCACTCCCCGCCCCCCTCTGACTTCAGATACCCCACCCCCCCTCACACTCTCTGTGGTAACTTGAGGGATGCCGAGCAAGGGAATGCAGTCAGGCGCGCGCACCCGTTGGATTTGACTACATAAAATATATTTTATTTTTCTCCTCACAGTAAAAATAAATGTTGGAATATAACGCTAAATTCACATTTTCTGTGATTCTTTAGCTTAAAAACTATTTTTAATAACAAAATGAACTATAAAAAATTAACGAAATGTATAATGTAGTTCATACGATGCGTGTTAAGTCAACCCTACACATATGTCATGCACAATTTTCGTAAAGTGCGCATGTGCGAACGTCATAATGTCAAATTTAAAACGTTGTTTGAAGTGCCGGACCTGTGCTCTTAGTTTAAAAGAATGCTAATAATATAAATGTCACCCTGTATATATCCTTCTTAATATGCTGACACTTTTTTAAGGGGATGATCAGACCGCCAAACTGAACAACTTTCTCTATGGGACCAACATCGAAATCGCGAAAAAAATATCTGCTGTCCCATACAAAACGGCAAACCAATTCAATGTATGGGACAGCAGATTTTTTTTTCGCGATTTCGATGTTGGTCTCATAGAGAAAGTTGTTCAGTTTGACGGTCTGATCATCCCCTTAAAAAAATGTCAGTATATCTCTATTATTATTGTAAAGATGTCTCGGCAGCTATCACTTGTCCTGAGCGTTGCTCTGTGTACGTACTAATAAGCTGTGCTGCTCAGGTGCGTGCCGTGGACCTGCTGCACAAGGCGGCGTACCGCCGCGGCCTCGGCAACTCCCTGTTCATCTCTCCGAGGAATGTCAACAGCATTTCCTCAGAGTCCCTGAAGCACTACGCCTCTACCACGGTGACACCCAAGCGCTGCGCTGTCACTGTTGTTGGCGATACCCAGGTACAGTAATACCACGGCATAACTATAAATAGTCCTTACAGTACGCGGATGTAGTTGCGCAGAGCATCGGAGGGGTCTCCCGAGGTCTATATGAAGGTGTGTCGGGATTGCATTGCGTTTCTGCGCGTGTCAGCGTCAATACACCGGCGTACAATTTATTTTATTTCTATTAATGCAAATTGTTAAATTTTCTTTTATTTTAATAACCGCTGAAAGATTCTATTGATAAAGTGTTATTAATTTGTGCTATGTAAAAAAATTTTTGTTTTTTGTTTTGGTTCCTAGCCTAGTAAATGTAAATGTATGTATTTTTTGCTGTTGTAAATGTAGATTCTTTTGTTGCCAAGTTTGTTGTATTGTTAATATGTTGGTATATTTTGGTATTACAGAAATCAGAAAGTTTATTCATTCATTTTAATAGTTTTAAGGTATAATTATTTTGCAGTGCCCTACCAGGTTTCATGTGTTGTACTAATAATTTTTTAAGACCTTGTAAAACCTCATGAAAGCAATAAAGATATTATGATTATGATTATGTGGCGTCGGGGGGCGGCGGCATTGCCCGCCATCGAGAGCGTTGCCTTGGTAATACCACAATATAAGGAAGAGTATCTAGTACTGCCTACATACAGTACGGACACTCCCTGCCTCCCACCAACTTTTTTATCTCACCCCTCGTGTTGAATCGTGGTTCCTCAAATGTGTATTCCTGTCTCGCTCGCACGCAAAAGTATAGCATATGTTTAAAACTATGCTTTTAATTTTTTCCCATTTGTATGGAATGACAGCTATCAGCTGACAGTGTCCAAGGTGTGGTAATACCATGCTTATAAGTTTTAACCACGTAGGACCTGGCTGCTGGTGCTGGACGATCCACCCCTCTCTCGCCTGATCTCTGCCACCACTCGGTCAAGGCTTTGCTGCATCTGCCTTCTGTTCCTCTAGCCACGTGTCCTGCCCACCGTTATTTAATCGCGCAATCTCAGAATTGTTGAATGTTTCAGGAAAGAGCCCAGCTGATCGCCCAGTGCCTGCAACTGGAGTCGTCTGGTGATGCCGCCGATACGCCGTCCCAATACTACGGCGGTGAAATGAGGTAGCATATTGTTGTTGTTTCTGGAATATTCATAGAGTTAGGTACTATGGAGTCAGTCTCTGGTACAAAATTCTCGATAAAAGTGTTCGAACTAACATAAATAAAAATGTGGGTATGCATATAAAAACTATGTGTTTTAACGCACGCGAGTTCTTATCGCTAACTCACTCACACGCAGGAAAAAGACGTGTTTATGTATTTTTGCGTGCGTGAGAAGAGTACAGCAACATATTACAGCCGTAATAGCTGAAGCGTACAGCTGGCGTGAACAGATTACAAATTAATTAAAACTAAAATTAAATGTTATGTTCGTAAACAAAATCATGCTTCTAAATGATAAAACAATAGTCTACTTACTGAAAATAGGATACACCTATCATCTTTTTTCACTTTATTGAAGTCGTTTTTACAACGCAGTACGGCATCCTGAACTAGCGCGTGCTCGGACGGTCAAACAAAGACGGGCACGCTATTGACGCTCTTTTTTGAATTTTGATTCTCTTTCGGTTCGGTCACTTTTGAGCGTGGACGCAATTTCCATAGTAATCCTAATTCAATGGGAATATTGCTTGAATAGATAAACAATTTATTTCCATAAGTAGTATCTTCACGTCCCAAATACCGCAGTGTCTTAAAACGAAAGTCTTTGATCAGTGTGTGTTGCCAGTGATGACATATGGAACAGAGACATGGTAGTTCACTCAAGGCCTCATAAAAAGGCTGAAATTCACCCAAAGGGCAATGGAGAGGGCTATGCTCGGAGTTTCCCTGCGAGATCGAATCAGAAATGAAGAGATCCGCAGAAGAACCAGAGTAACTGACATAGCCCAAAGAATTGCTAAACTTAAGTGGCAGTGGGCACATTGCTCGCAGAACCGATGGCCGTTGGGGCCGAAAAGTTATCGAGTGGCGACCGCGTACCGGAAAGCGCAGCGTGGGTAGGCCCCTCACACGGTGGACCGACGACCTGGTGAAGGCTGCGTGAATCTATTGGATGAAGGCAGTGCAGGACCGGTCGTTGTGGCGATCTGGGAGGCCTATGTCCAGCAGTGGACGTCCATCAGCGGAGATGATGATGATGATGAAAAACAATAGTAATAACGATAATAAATGTATGTGATCGCCCACCAGGAAGGACATGTCCGGTGACCAGGCGCACGTGGCGCTGGCCGTGCAGGGCGCTCCGGCCGGCTCCCCGCAGTCGCTCGCGCTGGCCATCGCTGCTAAAGGTGAACCACACCAGCCTGCGTAACATGACAGAGGCGAGAGCGACACAGGTCACTTCTAAACGTCAAATTGGTGGTTATCTCCATAGTATTTCACTCAAATTTGACGTTTAGAAGTGACCTGTGTCGCTCTTACCTCTGTCATGTTACGCAGGCTGTTATTTTTACTCTTTTTGCTTATTCTTGAATCTTGCTGTTGTTAGGGATTAGCGCAAAATTTGAATAATATTTGTACGAAGTACAGAAGCTATATCTGAACATTAGATAATGCATACCTCTTTGAAATAGGTTTTAACTATGCTATTGTTTCTTTAACTTCTCACGTCCCACCTACACGTAGGTCAGCTGAAAAATACCTTTGCATCCTAGACTGGTAGATTTTTTTCAAGTTGTATTGGATTTTTAACGTCTAACGGCGTTTTGAGAAACTTTTTGGCACCGGGTTTTTTTAGACTAATTAGACCCCGCTGAACACGATTCTGCCCGGTGCCACCCCGTCCCCCGCTTCCTTAACCCCCCACCCCCCAAAATGTGTCCCTAACTGCGTTTTTTTTAGTTTTATACAAAAACTATTAAAGATAAAAGAAAACCGTCAATGACAAAAATAATTTACATTAAATTCTCTACAATATTTGTAAAACAATTTTTTTGATCGGATTAATAAGTTAGGAAATATGTGTGTCCGAACCATAGAGAAAATAACGCGCTCCCCTGGGGAAGAGATGTTGTATCGAACTGTGCACAGATACTCAACTGGGCCTGACAACATAATAGCGGGAAGTAGCGTATTTAAATGTTAACCCTTCCCCTTACCCCCTTTTCACCCCCTTTGTTGGCGACAACATTTTCTATAGAAACAAGCCGATATGCCATCTCTTCTTACTCTATGGTCCGAACTGCGTGTAAATTTTTGGTTTTGCTAATTTTTGGTTTTGTTTTCAATTTATCGAAAAACGGCCGAAGCTGTGATATCATGACCAAGAAGCGAATTAATCTTGATACATTTACCTACAAAACGAGACCTTATTTATATTCGTACGAGTATTCGTTTACGATTTATAGCTCAGTGCAGACAGACTCCACCGCGAGTATCGAGTACTGTGCTACACTGCTATGCTCGATGCATCAGAAAGATATGCATGTAATAATAACTATTTTGTTTATATTAACATTTTGTTGGTGACATTACAGACAGACAGAGGGTGTATGGGCGTTAGTCCACCACGCATGCCCAATGTGGATTGGTGAACTTCACAATAAGCATCGGAATTTCTTCTTCAATGTATGCAGGTTTCCCCGCGATGTTTTCCTTCATTTATCGAAAAATGGCCAAAGCTATGATAAAATAGTCAAGAAGTAAATTAATCTTGATACATTTACCTACAAAACAACACCTAGCTTATTTTTATACAAGTATTAGTTAAGGATCCTGCAGTGGCTGCAGTACAGATGCCGCCGCGAGCTTTTTAACCACGGTTTAAGAACAAAATTAATAGTAAAAGGGGAATTATAACTTTTTTTTAAATGTTTATGTGCACGTTTATTTACACAATTAAATCGTCAAAATGCTTCTTAAAATGTGCTAACACCTAGCCCCTTACCTTGCCCTGATAACTGCTTCCTTGCCGTAATGCTTAGACCTAACAAATTTAATTACGAGTTGTTGAGGCATGTCGTACCATTCAGCAAAGACGGCATCCTGGAGGTCTTGAAGGGTGGCATATGGGTAGGACCATGGGCCCGAACTCGTTGGTTCAGCTCGTCCCAATGGTGTTCAATCAAATTCAGGTCTAGACTTCACGCCCCAGCCACTGCATAAAAGGGTCCCAATCTATATTGTAGACACACGATGCTTTGTGGGAACGGGCGTTGTATTGCATAAATGTGAACCCATACCCAACAAAACCTACATATGAGACCACATGTACTGCAATGTATCGAGGAGCAACCAACGACCCTTGACCTGTCCTGGAAACGCATGCGAGTTCGGTTTTGCCTTCGATTGAGTAGCCGCCCCAGAACATGAACAATCCACCTCCGTAGTTCATTTTCTTCTGTATACAGGCTTTAGAAAAATGGTCTCCCTGACTCCTGTATACTCTTTCGAAGCTGTCGTTGCAGAAAAGGCACAACCTCGTATTATCCGAGAAGAGAACCTTACTTAGTTGATTTGGTCGCAGGCTGCTACCGGTCTCTGCGGTGTTGTGCAGTTAATTTGAGGCTTGTTGCAGCTTTATGGGCCGCAATTTTCGTCTCTCGCAGCCTTCTAACCGTAGAGATGCTTACAGAATTTAAAGAAGAAGAAAATGCAAATAAAGATTATGATTTTGCGAGCTGTTGCTGTTGCAACTCAACAGCATAAATATAGCGGTTGCGCAAAGATATCGATCCAATATATCAAACTATTAGTCTTTTATATAAGTCTTTCATTTCGTGTATACGTAATCCGACTGCTCTCAAACGGTGAAGGAAAACATTGCGAGGAAACCTGCATACGCTGAAGAAGAAATTCCGATGTTTATTATGAAGGCCACCAATCCCCATTGGGCATGCGTGGTGGACTAACGCCCATACACCCTCCGTCTCTTTAATGTCACCAACAAAATGTTAATATAAAATAGTTTATTACAAATGCATAACTTTCTGATGCATCGAGCATAGAGTGTAGCACAGTACTCGAAACTCGCGGTAGAGTATGTCTGCACTGAGCTATAAATCGTAAACGAATACTCGTACGACAGTAAATAAGGTCTCGTTTTGTAGGTAAATGTAACGAGATTAATTCGCTTCTAGGCCATTCTATCACAGCTTCGGCCGTTTTTCGATAAATTGAAAGCAAATGCAAAAATTTGCAAAACCAAAAATTTACACGCAGTTCGGACACACATATTTCCTAACTTATTATTCCTATCAAAAAAATTGTTGTATAAATATTGTAGAGAATTTAATGGAGATTATTTTTGTCATTGATGGTTTTCATTTTTCTCTAATAGTTTTTGTATAAAACTAAAAAAACCGCGGGTCGGGACACATTTCGGGGGGTGTTAAGGAAGCGGGGGACGGGGTGGCACCGGGCAGAATCGTGTTCAGCGGGGTCGAATTAGTCTAAAAAAACCCGGTGCCAAAAAGTTTCACAAAACGCCGTTAGACGCTGAAAATGATAGCATAATCTACCAGTCTATCCCGCCGACCCATTGGTACGTCAGCGTACTGCATGCGACTTTATACTATACGAGCTTTTACCCGCGACTTCGTCCGCATAAATTGTATACCAGATTTTAAGTCAGATCATAAGCTATCAAACAAAAAAAGTTTCATCAAAATCGGTTCAGTAGTTTTTGGATGATGCTCGAACAAACAAACAAACAGACAGACAAAAAATACAAAAATTGGTGATTTGGAATCAGGGAAACCTAAAAACCATATCGTAATCTTTTTCTTGACCTGCCTGACCTAACTAAAATTTAAAATTGTCTTGTTATAGCTTTGGGCAACGGGCCAGTCACCAAGTGGGGCCATGACAACTCTGTCCTCGCTAAAGCTATAGGCAACGTTGGGCCGTTTGCTGCAGCCGGCTTCAACGTGTCCTACAGCGACAACGGCCTGTTCGGGGTCGTCCTCTCCGTGCCCAAGGATGAAGCCAATTCGGTATGGTTAAGTTATTTTTGAGGGTTCCGTACCCAAAGGGTGTAAACGGGACCCTATTCATAAGCCTTATAGTCTATATTAGTCCAGTATACATGTATTATTCCATCCGTCCTACCTATTTAAGGCAGTAAGTTTTGAACGGTAATAGCTAGACAGTTGAAAAGCCTATGCCTAATAATGGCGCCTTTTTTCTTTTTTTAGCGCGGCCTGCAATCAAACTTGAATATTATAGTTCAGAATAATATTAAAAACAACACTTGTTATTACAAATATCTCGGAACTTAGTCCGAACTGAGATATAAAGGCTTGAAGTGCGCGTAATGATAATATTTTCAACTTAAAGCCTTTATATCTCCGTCCGGACTGAGTTTAGGGATATACATGAAGTTATGTTTGTTACTTTATTCTAAAATAAAATATTCAAGTTTGGTTACTGGCCGCGCCAGAAACAACGGCGAAAAATAAGGCGCCAACCTTACATACAAAACCCGCATTATCTTTTACACAGAATGTGCGTTATTACGGCGGATTTGCTAACAAATCATAAAAAGAGTGTAATCAGATCCATAGCACCTGTCGATATCGAAGCGAATTCTTAAAATTATTTCATTTGAAAAAGAAAAACATTTTTCGGTAAAATAAATCCCTGGAAAATGCCAGGAAATCCGGGAATGCGTAAGTAATCGGATGCATAGTATCAAAGCGACTTTTTAAAATGATTTAATTTAAAAAAAAATATTTTTTCGGTACAAAACTGCTTTCCATAATAGCGAACTCCTTGCCTTTACGTAAATATGCATACGATTATCCGATCTTTACTTATCATAACACTGTGCACCAGCGTACATAACATACAACCTGGGTGAATTAACTACGCACCTGGCTCGCACGTTGCTCGGAATTTGACACCCCTCCTGCTACCCCCCGCGGGACCCCGCCGTCGCTGTGCGAGGCCGTAGCATATCATTTCAGTTACTGTTGCATTGTGTCCCTGCGCTTTAGCATTTTCGAGTTATTCTTTCCGAGCCACGTGCGAGCCAGGTGCCAAGCTAATTCGCCCGTGTTGTATTAAACTTAAAATATTATTATTATGTCGATGTCTACTTTACAAAAATATGGGATTATACATGCCAAATAAACTTTGAATAAAATGTGAATTTCTAAGATTAAAAATAGTCAATTGTTTCAAGGTCGTGAAAGCAGTTGCCGGTGTCCTGAGGAACCCATCAGCGCTGTCCAGCGCCGCCATCGCCGCCGGTAGAAACCAGTTGAAACTGCAGATCCTCAGCGAGGCTGAGGACGCTACATCACTCTCCGAGAACTTAGCTGCCCAGGGCTTGTACACGGGCAAAGCCAAGAGTCCCTTCCAAATGGCTAAGGATCTTGATCAGATTCCCGACAGCCAAGTTTCCCAGGTAATTAAGTTTTACATTGTAAAGGAAAGCACCCAATCCCGTTTTGCCTCAAAACTGGTAAATTAGAATTTTATAAGGAACGAGCATTTCCCCGCGACTTAGTCCGCATAAATTATATTAGTGCTAGCGGTACGCTAAAAATTACTGCATTTTTGTTAAAGGCAAGCCACTTTGCACAGTGGTAGTTAGGACCATTTGGAATGATTTGACCTGTAGTGATTTTTGATTCACCCCTTAGGGGGCGGTTTTTGGGGGGTGAACTACTCCTTAAATTCTTAAAATTGCTAATCTTAACCGATATTGACAATCAGGGACTCATTTTCGCATAATTTGAGGTCGTTAAATTCAAATTTGGAGTAACTTTGATCCTCCGAACTTCTATTTTGGATATTTTGGGGCGTAAGGGTGTTTTTTTGTAAGAAATTTAAAAAATTATAAAAAGTCATACAGTAGCCATATTAGAGTCAATTTCTGGGAACTCGAGGTCGCTGAATCAAAAAAAGTCGTCATAAATATATTTTGGAAAAAATTTGAGGGTGTACAAAAATGCTTAAAAAAAAATTTTTTTTTTAAATCGAATTTGGTATTATTTTTAGGGTTTCGAACCCAAAAGGCGTCCCACAGGACCCTATTACTAAGCCTACGTTGTCCATCCGTCCGTCTGTCCGTCCGTCCTGTCTACCTGTACTGCTTGTCCTACCTATAAAGGGCTGTATCTTTTGAACCGTAATAGCTAGATGGTTAATATTTTCAGAAAATATGCGTTATTATGGTGGATTTGTTAATAAATAATAGGGAAAACCAAATGTAAAAAATTAAGGGGGGTCTCCATACAAGAAACTAATTTTTTCAACGTTTATAGTTTTTGCTCTATCGTCACAGGTCCGGCACTTCAAACAACGTTTTAGATTTGACATGATGACGTTCGCACATGCGCACTTTGCGAAAATTGTGCATGACATATGTGTAGGGTTGACTTAACACGCATCGTATGAACTACATTATACATTTTGTTACTTTTTATAGTTCATTCTGTTATTAAAAATAGTTTTTAAGCTAAAGAATCATAGAAAATGTGAATTTAGCGTTATTTTCCAGCGTTTATTTTTACTGTGAGGAGAAAAATAAAATATATTTTATGTAGTCAAATCCAACGGGTGCGCGCGCCTGACTGCATTCCCTTGCTCGGCTTCCCTCAAGTTACCACAGACAGTGTGAGGGGGGTGAGGTATCTGAAGTCAGAGGGGGGCGGGGATTGGCCGTTCTGTATGTAGAACTATATACTATTACCTATTCTGTGCTATCGTAAAAACGGTAATACATACAAGCGTCAAACCTAGTATGATTATAGTGTAAGCTCTATAGTATAACAGCAAATAATAAAAATGGAACAAGGGTGTGTCGGGCTCGCGCTAAGGGTCCCGGAGATAACACATTTTTTTGGGTGATTTTTTTTAACCGTGTTGAAATTTTCAGGTTTTATTCAGACCATTAAACTGAACAACTTTTACAATGGGAGCCAATCTGAAAAAGCAAAAAAAAAAAATTTCGCTCCATACTAAACTGCTATGCCTGCTTGACTCAAATGTATGAGACAGCAGATTTTTTTTTTTGCGATTTCAAATTTGCTCCCTTAGTAAAAGTTGTTCAGTTTGATGGTCTAAATAACCCCCGAAAATCTAAACACGGTTAAAAAAAAATCACCAAAAAAAATGTGTTGTCTCCGGGGCCCTTAGCGCGAGCCCGACACACCCTTGTTCCATTTTTTTTATTTGCTGTTATACTATAGAGCTTGCACTATAATCATACTAAGTTTGACGCTTGTATGTATTACCGTTTTTACGATAGAGCAAAAACTATAAACGTTGAAAAAACGAGTTTCTTGTATGGAGATCCCCCTTAATTTTTAACATTTTGTTTTTCTTATTATTAATTAACAAATCGACCATAACAACGCATATTCTCTGAAAATATTAACCGTCTAGCTATTACGGTTCAAAACATACAGCCCTTTATAGGTAGGACAAGCAGTACAGGTAGACAGGACGGACGGACAGACGGACGGATGGACAACGTAGGCTTAGTAATAGGGTCCTGTGGGACGCCTTTTGGGTTCGAAACCCTAAAAATAATACCAAATTCGATTTTAAAAAAAAATTTTTTTTTAAGCTTTTTTGTACACCCTCAAATTTTTTCCAAAATATATTTATGACGACTTTTTTTGATTCAGCGACCTCGAGTTCCCAGAAATTGACTCTAAGGGTCAGCGCACACCCAGCGTAAAACTGTTCGAGCATGCGCGAGCAGGTTTCATTGATTCAATTGATAATGAACTCTATTTCCATTGAAATAAAGTTGAAAATAGCTTGCAAGTGATTAAATCCCTTCAGCGTCTGTTCGAGTATGCTCGCGTATGCTCCTCGCGGCGACGGGAGCAGTCGCGAGCATGCGCGCGGATGCTCGCGCATGCTCGAGCATGTTCGAGCATACGCCCGTGTCGATGCTTGCGATCCGTCGTAAGTGTTGCCGCCTCAGCCGGTTTCGGACTAAATCTAGCATATTTTTTAACTACTTTAGCCCGAAAAGGGCAATTTACTACAGATAATATTATATAATAATCGAACTCTTTTTGAAAATACAAAGAAAATCTGAAAGGTCGAAGCAGATTTAGTAGGTTTTCAAATTGTTCATATTCCATTTTATAGTTCCTAGCCATAAAATAACTGTCCCTAGAACTTTAAACCGTAACACAGCACAGGGCGTAGTATTTCCCAAATATAAGTACATCTTTCTTGCCTCTTTTCATCTTATTGATGTGCTCTTCTTGCTCCTCTTCCTTTGCTAGTAACCCAATAATTACCAAATCCCAGTCTACCATACTTTAAAATTGTTGTTATCGCACGTCTTTACTATAAAATATTGTAAACACAACGCAAAATTCACTACGTCAACTGTAGCAACACGGGAGCATCCGCGAGACTGTTCGAACACGCGCCAGCATGCTCCGCCGCTGCCGCCGGCGGATTTTGCCGCTAGGTGTGCGCGACTGCAAAGAACATGCTCGAGCATGCGCGAGCAGTTCTACGCTGGGTGTGCGCTGACCCTAATATGGCTACTGTATGACTTTTTATAATTTTTTAAATTTCTCACAAAAAAACACCCTTACGCCCCAAAATATCCAAAATAGAAGTTTGGAGGATCAAAGTTACTCCAAATTTGAATTTAACGACCTCAAATTATGCGAAAATAAGTCCCTGACTGTCAATATCGGTTGAGATTGGCAATTTTAAGAATTTAAGGAGTAGTTCACCCCCCACCCCCCAAAAACCGCCCCCTAAGGGGTGAATCAAAAATCACTACGGGTCAAATCATTCAAAATGGTCCTAACTACCACTGTGCAAAGCGGCTTGCCTTTAACAAAAATGCAGTATTGTCATGAAATATCCGATGAACCGCTAGCACTATATACCAGATTTTAAGTTAGATCATAAGCTATCAAACAAAAAAAGTCTCATCAAAATCGGTTCGGTAGTTTTTGCGTGATGCTCGTACAAACAAATACACAAACAGACAGACAAAAAATTGGTGATATGGAATCAGGGACATCTAAAAACCATATCGTAATCTTTTTTTTGTAAATATCTTCAATGTACAGACACAACAGTTTTATAATAGTTTAGATGCTAAAATAGAATAGAATAATTTCCATTTCCTTGGGAACACTTTGTATGTGTTCTTTGATCATATTCATTCATTAGTTGTGAAACGATTTGAAACGAATACATTTCGTCATGTGGGCAATGTCTTTTGAGTATACACTACATCTTGATCTTGAGCTAATATTTGTAAATTAATCATAGTCATACCCAATTGAAATGTTTAATTTTGGTAAGTTGTTTTTCAACTACAGGGTGAAATTGATATCTTTGGCATCCTTTTAAACTAAGAGTCTACCCATCAAACTGAACAATTTCTACCATGGGACCAAACCGATCGGAGCAACTAAAAAACAGCTGTTGCATACATTTGAGTTGAACAGGCATTGCAGATTAGTATGGAACAGCAGACTTTTTTTCGCTCCGATCGGTTTGCTCCCATAGTAAAATTTGTTCAGTTTGATGGGTAGCCTCTTAGTTTAAAAGGATGCTAATGATATCAATTTCACCCTGTATACAGGGTGTAAAATTAAATTTTAATTACATATTAAACAGGGTGCTTCAGATTCAGACCATCAATTTAAATATCTTTCACTATGGGACCAATATTGAAATCGGGGAAAAAATATCGGCTGTTCCATACATTTAGGTCGAGTCATTATCGATGTTGGGGGAGGCCTATGTCCAGCAGTGGACATCCATCGGCTGAGATGTTGATTATCGGTGTTTCCTATGGAATAGCTGTTTTTTTTTCTCGAAATTTTCAATGTTATTCCCATAATGAAAGTTGTTCAGCTTGATGGTCTGAAAAGCATTTAATTTTACACCATGCATACAGGACAGGGTCAAACATGAGCAGACCATCGAACGGAAAAACTTACTCTATGTGACCAACATCGAAAAAGCGAAAATAAACACTTGTCCCATACATTTGTGTCGAGTAGGATTGCAGTTTCTCTTCGTGATTTCGACTTTGGTCGCATAGCGAAAGTTGTTTAGCATTTTGGTCTGAACATCTCCTTAAAAACCGTCAGCATTTAAGAAGGAGTCTATGTAAAAACGGGTACATTTTATTGCTCAGTTTTAATGTAAACTTTACCTACTCTGTTTTATTTATACAAGGTGAAATTGATATCATTAGCATCCTTTTAAACTAAGAGTCTAATATAAATATGTTCGCAAAATATGCTTAAAGAAGGGAATCTTTGAAAGAAACTAATTTTAATTTTTAATATTAGCTCTGCAAGAGTATACTGGTAGTCATCACAATCCACTTCAAGTTCTTGGCATAATTTATCGAAAGCTGCACTTTTCACTGCATCGCCTTTTCTGCCCTGTACACTAGATGAGCCTGGGAGGGATGGTCCAACACACTTGAAATAATTGTAGCCATTGTTGTTGTTGTTGCTATGGTTAGATACCATTTTTAAACGATTTTATTTAACTTCGAAGCTGTCTAACTAACAATGGATTCTTGTAATCGAATTCTCACCCATTTCCTATCAACCGATACAGTTGAAACTTTACACACACGTATAGTTCTGATGACAATACAATATTATGGTAACATAGAGTTGATCTGATGATGGAGACAGAAGGTGGTCAAGGGATCTCCTCGATGAATTATAGCAGAGGACTCGTGTTTGGTATCATTTCAATTGTTGCTAAGATAACTTTGTGGTACCAGTAAGATTGAGGATCTGATGATGGAGACGGAAGGTGGCCAAGGGATCTCCAATATAAATGAAAGCAAAACAGTTGTGTTTTGTCTTACTTCAGTCGTAGAGATGAGAACTTTGTGGTACCAGTAACATTGAGGATCTGATGATGGAGATGGAAGGTGGTCAAGGGATCGCCAAGATAAATGAAAGTAAAACAGTCGGGTTTGGTCTAACTTCAATTGTTGCGATGAGAACTTTGTGGTAATAGTAACATTTAGGATTTGATGATGAAGACAAAGGTGGTCAAGGGATCTCCTCAGTTAATTGAAGTAGAACACTCGTGTTTGGACACAATCATTTAAATGGTGTTGGTGAGGATTCTATAGTCTCGGTTAGATTGAGGGTGTTATAATGGAGACGAAAGTTGTTCAAGGGATCTCCTCAGTAAATTGTAGCAGTACATCCGTGTCTGATATCATTTCATTTGTTTTGATAAGGACTTTTTAGTCCGGGTAAGACTGAGAGGATCTGTGATGTTGGATATGGAAGATGGTAAAAGGATCTCCTCGATGAATTATAGAAGAAAACTCACTTTTGTCTCATTTCAAATGTTGCGATGAGAACTTTGTGATACTTACCAGTAAGATTGAGGGAGTGATAATGGATATGGAAGACGGTCAATGGATCTTCGGGATGAATTATAGAAGAACATTCGTGTTTGATGTAATTTAAATTGTTGCGATGAGAACTTTGTGGTACTTACCAGTAAGACTGAGGGTCAGATGATGAAGAAGGAGGGTGGTCAAGGGATCTCATCCGTGAATTATAGCAGAACACTCTGTTTGTTGTAATTTCAATTGTTTCAATGAGAACTTTATGGTACCAGTAAAATTGAGGGTTTGATAATGGAGACGGATGGTGGACGAGCAATCTCCTCTACAAGTGTAGCAAATCATTCGGGTTTGATCACGTTTCAATTGCTTCGATAAGAACTTTGTAGTGTCAGTAAGATTGAGGATCTGATGATGGAGACGGAAGGTCGTCAAGGGATTTCCTCAGTTAATTGAAGTAGAACACTCGTGTTTGGTCACAATTAATTGATTTTGATGAGGATTCTAAAGTCTCGGTTAGATTGAGGGTCTGATAATGGAGACAAAAGGTGATCAAGTTCAGTAAATTGTAGCAGTACAGTCGTGTTTGATAACATTTAATTGGTTTTGATAACGACCTTATAGTCCCGGTATGATTCAGACGGAAGGTGACTATGGGATCTGCTCAGTAAACTGTTGCACAACATTCGTCATTGGTATCATATAATTTTTGTCGATGAGAACTTAATGATAGGTACTGGTAAGATTGAGTGTCTGATAATGGAGATGGAAGGTTGACAAAGGATCTATACTTACAACTAATTGTAGCAGAACACTCATGTTTGGTATCATTTGTTTCGATGAATACTTTTTTAGTCTCGGTAAGATTGAGCGTCTGATGATAGGGACAGGAGGTGGTCAAGGGATCTCGACTAATTGTAGCAGATCTTTACTCAGAAACTAAAAAGTAAAAAATTAAATAAGTAAAAAAACTTTTTAAGTAAAACGATTTTATTTTAATAAAACTGCACTAAACGGTAAAAAAATAATTTTGTAAAATTTTCCTACCATGTTGCACGATACCTGTTAGCTGGAAATTTGTGAGTATAACCTATGTTAACCTATCTTCATAATACTTATGACGAAAAAAGGTATTACAATAGGGATTCATATTTTAGATTAATACTTTGTTAATTAATTTTCATTATAAAATCGTGGGCGCTTGCATAGTAGTAGGAATAACTCAATAGTTACACATACTATTTAACTTTTCAAACATTTTCAAAGTAAATAGGCCTAGTACGGCTAATGTGATATCGATGTGATTTTCATTGTTTTATGGTATCGAGCTATGAAGGCTGTCGTACCTGTACTAAGAATGATAGCAAATTGCTAGGAAAGTTTTATATTTTACTAGCAAGCGCCCACGATTTTATAATCAAAATTAATTAACAAAGTATTAATCTAAAATATGAATCCCTATTGTAATACCTTTTTTCGTCATAAGTATTATGAAGATAGTTTAACATAGGTTATACTCACAAATTTCCAGCTAACAGGTATGGTGCAACATGGTAGGAAAATTATACAAAATAAGCGTTTAGTGCAGATTTATTAAAATAAAATCGTTTTACTTAAAAAGTTTTTTTACTTATTTTTGCTCCAATCTGTTTGCTCCCATAGTAAAAGTTGTTCAGTTTGATGGGTAGACTCTTAGTTTAAAAGGATGCTAATGATATCAATGTTACCCTGTATATGTAGGTTTTACTATGTATTTAATAAATTTAGAATTTCTGATGCAGTTTAATATAAAATAAAATGTTTGTTCCAGGTTCTATCTTCGGTGGCAAAGACAAAACTTTCCATGGGTGCGGCCGGGAACATCGCATTTGTTCCATATGTTGATGAACTTTAAAATCGTCCTAGACTTTAAATGATGCTGTTTGTAGAATTATGTAGTTAACCATTATGAATATAACATTGGAAATTATCCATTTAGTACACATTGTTTATAATTTATTGTTTTAACGAAGATATAAATCATTTTGTTAATTTACAATCATGTCTTTTATTCTTAGAGCATTTTTCTGATCTTTTTAGGGGGAGGTGAGGTAAACACATACAGCAAACTATTGCAAAGTCTGACCAGAAAAATAAAACCGACGCCACGCCATGTTGCTTGGTTATTTCCCCAAAAAAACGTATGGGAATTTAATTTTGCGTTTTCTGAGAGTTCTAATACCTCTACCTCAGTTGACCCCATAGAGACTTAGGCTGCCTGCCCACATCAGACTTTTTGTAGGACCGATAAACGGTCCGATTCTTATGACCGATTTTGTGACCAACTCAACGCACACGTCCGCCACAGAGTACATATGTTGTCCGCCACTTTGTCTGTGGCTATCGAGGGAGCAGCACGTCATGGACAGGACAGAGAGAATCTCATGAATATACAAGTGCATGCGGCCGACTGTCGGTGAGTAGTGGGCGTTTACGCATACATTTCCGAAAGTTCAATTTTTCACTGATAATCGGATCGGTCGGGATGCAATGATTTTATTTCTGACCGACTTTTTGTAGGACGTGGGCGTTGCACTATTGCGAGCAGTACATTATATTTTTCTCCTACAAAAAGTCTGTCACCGATTGTCTGATGTGGGCGGACAGCCTTATGTTCCTTAGGGATCGTTCAACAATTACGTGATCATTTTTGGCGGTTTTTTTTAACCTCCCCCCCTTATGTGATCACAGCGTAATCTTTTGTTTTTAACCCCCCCCCCCTCGCCTTGATTACGTAATCTTCGTCCGTGCTTAAAATTTTTGCTGTTTATTAGCACTGACACCTATGTCACAGTATAAGAAAGAGTATCTATTACCCCTATGTCATGTTTCTATGGGTCTTAAATGACCTAAATTTGGGAAGAGGGTGTGTCATTTTGTCAAAATGCATATGGTAAGAACTACAAAGTTAATAAACTTCAAAATTGGACGTAAATATTTAAATGAAACCGTTTTCCCCCCAAAGGGTAGAAAACGATTATTTAGGGTTCAGCCGAAGCTTGACCCACATTGAGATGTTGTTGTCAAATATTGTGCATTTGCCTTGTAATTTACCTCTAGTATCAGCAGATGGCGCTACTATCGGCCGCCATTTTGTTGAACGCGAGCGTCGCGCCGTCCATGATTCAGTACCTTACTTACAAGCCGTCAAGGGTTTAAGTTGTGTGGGTCAAGCTTCGGCTGAACCCTAAATAATCGTTTTCTACCCTTTGGGGGGAAAACGGTTTCATTTAGGGGTTCGAGCCTTCGCTTGACCCACATTGAGACGTGTTTAGATTCTGACGGCGCTGCTCGCGTACTGTGACATAAGTATGAGGAACCTACTGGAAAGAAAACATAAGGTTAAGTGTGAAAGTATATATCTATTTTAATTGACAGATTATGGGTAAAGTCCATACATTGTATGCAAAGACGTATGGGTTTTAAAAAGACAAAAGAAACAATTAACATATTAGAACATAGGTAACAACAGATAAGTACAACTTAATGTCTCTATAAGAAGAGAATAATTATGATAATAACTTAAATAGGTATGAAATTTTCTAGCATTGGGTTGCTTGATTGATTTGGGTTATTTGGAGATCGAATTTCTCTAAAATAGTGATTAAATACTGTTGATTTGGATTTCCAATTCCCTCTTTTGAGGACGTCTTCGACAGATTCATGTCTGTTGTGGAGTATATCTGAGGCAACTGCTGCGCGAAAACTCCCTGACGAACTGTGTATCCCTGCTTCTTTTAATAATGTGCGGATCCATCCTGCAATGACTGTGCGTGAGGCGCCTTTAACATTTCCCCTTGTCGTAATGAAAAGGTTGTAAAGGTCATTTTGGCCACTTCGCCTTGGGCTCGATGTTTTTATCAATGTGCGTATCCATAATACTATGTCCAATTTCGAGTTTTTGTTGCATTGAATCTTCCAGCCGGATTGTTGACGTTCGTGGTTATCTGTTTTGGAACCATATTTTGGCCATAGGATAATGCTAGATCCGTTGTCGATTTTTTTTTTTTTTTTATATTCGATAGGTAAACATTTGACCCCAATCTCACCTGATGTTGAGTGATGATGAGGCCGAAGATGTAGCATGCTTACCTAGAAAGATGCCTATTCACTCTTGCCTTGAAGAGGCCCAGGTTGTATTGCTCAGGGAACAGGTCCGCAGGCAGTGCGTTCCACTCCTTAGCCGTGCGCATTATAAAAGAAGAAGCAAACTTCTTCGTGCGAATTGCTGGTAGGTCAACGACATAAGGGTGGAAACCCAGCCTGCGTCTCGTCCCCCGCAGATGAAAGGGAGACGGAGGTATTAAATCGTGTAATTCCGTCGCACACTCTCCGAAATGTATCCTATAAAAAACAGATAGACAGGCTACCTTGCGACGATGCTCAAGACTTTGTAGCTTCGCCACAGAGGTTGGATCACCTATGAGCTTCCTGGCACGCCTGTCGATTGAGTCCAACGCGGCCAGCTGGTATTGGGCAGACCCGTCCCAAAGATGGCAGCAGTACTCCATACACGATCGGACTTGTGCTTGATAAAGTTGTAGAAGCTGTCCCGGAGTGAAGTACCGTCTGACCTTCGAAAGGACGCCCAGTTTTTTCGCTGCGGTTTTCGCCATGGACTCAATATACCGCCCGAAATTCAAATCGGACGATATGTTAATGCCCAGGAGCTCCAGGCGATCAGCTATCGGTATGGACACATTTCGGAAAGTCGATGAAGGAATCGTCTCTGATTTCTAGCAAAGTCAGATCATGGACTCTTCTTCCTGATGCAAGCAAAAGGAGTACCGCGAGATGCCTAGATACTTCAAACAGGTTTTCTGGGTTGAAGGTATACTGATTCAGGAAATTAATAAGGTTATTGACGTTCCATATAGGTGGTCTTCTTACAGCTGGTTGTTTGGACTGAATGCCTTTTAGAGTATGCCTTACAAGTGGGTGTTTATTTATGGTGTCTGCGAGCACAGGATTAGCAAAGGTTACGACAACTGATTTTTGCAGTAAAATGGTTTTAGGTGCTAATTTAACCTGGTTATATAAGTAGCATAGGTATTGAGCTACTTGATCTGGTGTGGGATTGTCCGGTGGGTGGTTGTTTGAAGAGCACCAATTCATCCATCTTTTCCACGCATGTTGAAACGTTTTTTGCGTGGATTTCCGCCATGATGACTCTAGCAGAGTGATGTTAGTCTGTGGCCATTCTTTCAAGAGACTGGACCACTGCGTATTTTCCAAACCTGCAATTGTAAGTTCTCTATTGCTGCCGGAGGTCTGTTCGTTCGTAAATCTATTAGATGCCTCTCCAGGTTGTGAATTGTGAGTGGACGTACCTCCGACCTCTGTTTCAGTTGCGACAACCAGAAGGTATTTTTCCAGTTCGGGGCTACCAATATTAGGTATGAACCCGTGCATTTGTCCAGGTGATGTAGGATCCTTGGTATTAGAGCTGGAGGTGGGAACGCATACGCCAGTTCGAAATTCCATGGTTTGCTGAAGGCATCCACGAATAGGGCTTCTTGATCTCTTGCGTCTTCGGTCACATAACGTCTCACGATTGCGGATCTGCTTGATGCAAACAGGTCCACTTGTGGTGTTCCGAAAGTCTTGAATATGATATGTACTATCTCTTGACTCTGATGCCATTCGGGGTGTTCGTTGAAGCGAGATAAACTGTCGGCAATTCCGTTGTAACGTCCCGGGAGGTACCTTGCCGTGAGCTGTATATCGAACTTTTCTGATAGATCGAATATCTTGAATGTCATATTTAGAAGTCTCTTTGATCTTGTTCCTCCCTGTTTCGTTATGTATGCCACTGTCGTTTTGTTGTCTGTTTGAAGCATTATTGACTTTCCTCTTAATTCCGGACCTTTGATGTTCAGGACCACGTATAGAGCCCAAAGTTCTTTCTGGTTGCTGTGCCAAGATCTTTGGGGTCTTGTCCATCGACCGCTTAGGTGATGGGAGTCTATCGTTGCTCCCCAACCTTCTTCTGCAGCATCCGTTACCACGAAGGATGTGGGGTTGTTCTGCCATATCAGGGAGCTCTTTTCCATGTGATCTAGCCACCACTCTAGCTCGTTGCAGACTTCGTTTGGGATCCGAAATCTTTGATATGGTTTGTTCTCTGGTAGTCGATTGGCGTTTATCTGAATTAATCTGCAGTGTAGCCTGCCTAAAGGAACAGCGAATGTTGCAAAGTTTAATCTTCCTAGGAGGGTTTTGGCCAGTTTCCAGTTCCAATACCTTCGTTCCAATACCGATTTTATCACATTTCGTGTCGCTAGAATCTTGTCCTCGGGTAATACTTTTGAGTTGTTCCGGGTGTAACATTGTATTCCTAAAAATTCTAGTTTTGTGTTTGGTACGCATTTGGATTTCTGGAAGTTTACGCACCACCCTAGTTGGCTTAGTAGGTTTATTATGAAATCCACGTGTTTCTGAAGAGTGGTTTGGTCTTGGTGAACCACTAGGAAGTCGTCTAAGTAAACGATGACTCTCAGCCCCTGCTCCCTGCAATAATTAGCAAGCCAATTAGTGACTTTTGCAAAAGTATTGGGTGCTGTGGCGAGTCCAAAGGGAAGACAGGTCATCTGGTAGAAGTGGCCTTCATAAACCATTGTTAGAAATCTTTGATGAGAATCAATGATCGGTATGTGGTAATAAGCTTGTGATAGATCGATCTTCGCCATGTAATCGTTCTTATTTAAAAATTCTGGGACTTTGAAAAGGTTAATAAGTTGAAAAGACAACCACCAACTCGGGCCATTTTTGTACTACCAACTTTTTCTACAGCGTTATAAAAATATGGGAATAATAGTTTGCATACTCATATTACTAAAACTAATTATTTCAATGTTATATTTTATGGTACAAACAAGATATCTTGAATTGAATTTGGATATTTTAGTTACGAAATGTGAAAAAATGGCGAAAAAAACACAGAACAAGTAGTCACAAACTTTTTGAAAAAAGGCCTTGACAATAAATTGATTGACATATTTTGACATTGACCACTTGACATTGACATAATTTTTTTTTAGGTTTTATTTCTCTAATTCTCTATTAAGGCCCCTCACACAGGTGCGATTTCATCGAGCGATAATATCGCTGCGATTTTACAATTTTTATTTTCAGTACAGCATTAGCTTCTAATTTTTTGAACACGATTGGGTTTAATAGCAAAACTAACATTTAAAATCTGGTCCTAAAGCCAGGAATGTCTCCATATGAGGGAACTCTTTCTTTTTAGGAAAGCCTTTCTAGCGACAGTTACCAAAAGTATGTCTATCTCAGACTATACTTATTCATTCTCATTGGTGGGGCGGACGCGTGACGCTGATCGCAAAATCGCACCTGTGTGGTAGAACATGCGACGCGGTCACAAAGTCGCCGGGATATTATTGCTCGATAAAATCGCAACTGTGTGGGGGAGCCTTTAGTATAGGTAAATGGTGAAATAAAACAGTTTTTATTAAAAAATATAATTATTATTCATTTTCCACATCTTCTTTAACAATTATTTATCATCCAGATATATGCAGCAAGAGGCTCAATATTTGTCTGGTGTCGTGCCCAACCCATGTACCAGACTACCTTCAGTATGCACAATACCCCACAGCATAGATATATATATTACTAGCGTCCCCACAGTCCTTTTACCACTAACACTGCTACAATAATAACACAAATGCTATCTTCCTACGACTGTATAACACTTTCATTAATAAGTAGGTATAAAGCAGAAAAACACAGAAAAACTAAAGCGCAGCCGAATCGAACAGAAACATCAGATAATTCCACTGGATAATTCAGAGAAAGTACTCTTTGATTCAGAGCCATTTCAGAGCAAAATTCAGAGTGCGCTATCCATAAAGGAAGTAATGTGTAGTTTCACCTCCTTGAGGATTACCTCCTTGATGACGCTATCATTAACCAAGAAGTTTAACTACAGTAAAGATCGCTTTTTTATATTGCTAACTGCGCTATTTGTAATTACTTCGAGCTGTCATCATATTACTTTAAATATTTTGTAACACGAAACGACTTTATTTGTAGCTATTATAGCAATTGGTTTGTATTTTTATTATATTTGTCTATATTAAAATGCGTATATAAAAGCTATCACATGCATATGCATGCATATCACAAATTGGCCTGACGGCCCATACATTGATGAATGATGTCTTTTGTAGGGTTTTAGATATGTATTAAGGCCCTTCAGATTAAAGATAGCTCTATGTGTGCCGTCTTTCTTCGCTCTGGTAAACATTTGCGATACAAACCCTTTGTCGGCCGTACTTTTTACAATAGCGCCACAGTCCTTCATTTCTTTAAGGCATTTGGACATAGCTGGGGTTGATCTGGTTCGGAAGCGGTGTGTATTATATGTTGATAGTTTGACTACAGGTGGCTTACTACAAAAAGGAATTCTGTACCCTGACAGAATGGACACCACTGCCTTGGGGGTTCCTAAGTTTTCCCAATGATATATTCTTTGTCTTACCTGTCCCGCTGTGAAGTTAATTTTAGTTTGTCCTTTTGAGAAGTTTTGTCGCTTCTTAGTGTTGCCTGCCTCTTTCTTAAAGTGCGGTCGGGCTGGAGTTTGGGTCCTATCTCTCTGTGTGTTTTTGTAGGGCTGCTTCTTTCCAGAGAAGGAGGGTTGTGTACGTACTTGACGTTTGTCCTGCTGTAGTTTGTACGGTTTTCTTGAGCTGTCAAGAAAAAACTTGTTCACTCCTCCTTGTTCCTTTATGAGATCTGATAGGCTACTTTCTGTAAACAGGTGCGTGGTCGAAGGAGGTATACCATGTAGCAATTCATTAAGGTATTTGTTTCTTGCTTTATATATTAATCTACGTTGTTGGATTGTTTCTGCACGTTTGCCACATACATATTGTAATAGGGCATCCGAAGTTTTGCGGAACGTAGATTCAGGACCTAGGAAGTTCTTGCTAATAATAGTTTTAGTTTCAGGTGGGCTGTTATTATAAATTTCCTGAAACTGGTGTCTTTGTTTCAGCAGACCATGAGAGACTGCCCCTAAGCACAGGTCCATCTTCTCCAGAGTGGATATTTGTTGCCAGGGAGGTGTAACGCTTGTTAGAATGCTGTTGATTTTTAAATTCGAGAATACCGGTGTCGCCTGAAACTGCTTTTGCACTTCCGCATATTTTATATTATACCATCCTAATGAGTCAAGTCTTTGGCAGTGTGCTCCTTGTTTAGCCATTTCAGGATTAGCAGTTGTCACTTTTGGTTCCGTCTCTGTTGTATCCGGGTCGAAATTAAGAAATTCATTTTCGGGTGTTTTTATGGAGTCTTCTACATGATATGCTGGCGCTTCCCAGGCTGGAGAATCTTCGTACAGATATGAGGCGTCGTCACTTGTTGGTTCTGCGTTTTGGGTACTGGATACTGATTCAAATGAGTCGTTTAGGTTCACTTGCTCCTTTTGGATTAGGTTTTGTTTTAGGCCCTCTATACTCTCATATTGCCTAGCAGACATCTCTATGAGCTTGTTGAACATGTCATTTTGGGTTTTTACCAAAGTCATCAATTGTTCCTCCCTCTGGGTCGCCGCGCTGGTCGTACTTCTGTGCTCAGAATCATCACGGGTTCGGGCACGCTTGGGTGAGGGAGTTGCGATCTCATTTCCCCCCGTCATTTCCTTCAAGAGGGAGGAGGCTTCACCTCGTGAGATTATTCTGCTTTTTAGGAGTTTGACTGTGTCCATAAATTTTACGTAAAATTCTCCTTTATGCATCTTCTCCATAAGGGAGTGTGGAGCATAGATAAGTGCGCGGCCCAACGAATTAGTTTCCTTTTTATTATATATTTAAATTTTCGTTCTCCAATTGACGAAGCGTTTTCGTCGAAGCATAAAGCCAAGTCAACTGTTGGTATTGCAAATCGGAGTCTGCATTCTGTATCCGATGACAGGTCCTGTCCAAATAGTTCAGTAAACGAGAGGTTGCTAACTTCCCAGGATTGCCACCCTTGTGGGTAATATTTCTCCAAGACTTTAACTAGGTTGGAAAAAGGTTCTAGGTCCTCCTCCGGGGGTGCCCATCCAATAAGGTGTTCCAGTGTCACCGCCATACTGTAACCAAAGAGAGTGATTGAGTTAGCAGCTCTCATAATTGTTTTGTAGGTTATTGTCGGCTGCTCGGCCGACTGTCGGCTGCTCGGCCGACTGTCGGCTGCTCGACCGACTGTCGGCCGCTCGACCGACTGTCGGCTGCTCGGCCGACTGTAGTCTATTTAGGGGTTCGAGCCTTCGCTTGACCCACATTGAGATGTTGCTGTCAAATATCGTGCATTTGCCTTGTAATTCACCTCTAGTATCAGCAGATGGCGCTACTATCAGCCGCCATTTTGTTGAACGCGAGCGTCGCGCCGTCCATGATTCAGTACGCTTTCAAACATCGTGCAAGTAAGAACGTCGTGATCGTAATAACAAGACCATACTTTTTGAAAACTACAGGTACTTATACCTAATTATTTTTAATTGAATAACATGATTATGCCATGCGTCCAAAGCCTATGTGACGGCGTTGTCCGATCGCTGTAATTAAGATTGCATGCGTAACAGAAGACACGCTGCTATAAGGTTGGGACAAAAAACCGATCATGCAAAGCACGCAGCAACTAACTCGTGCGATATTCTGCCTTCATGCAGAACTCAGAGGCATGGGTCTCATCCCAAGAGGCACAGAATATTGCAGCTGCCAGAGGATTACGCAGCCGACAAAAGTCTGCGTTAATCGGCTGCGCACGCGCCAGACGGCCGCCCAGCCTACAGTCGGCTGAACAGCCTACAGTCGGCTGAACAGCCTACAGTCGGCTGAATAGCCTACAGACGACTAAATAGACTACAGTCGGCCGAGCAGCCGACAGTCGGTCGAGCGGCCGACAGTCGGTCGAGCAGCCGACAGTCGGCCGAGCAGCCGACAGTCGGCCGAGCAGCCGACAGTCGGCTGAGCAGCCGACAATAACCTACAAAACAATTATGAGAGCTGCTAACTCAATCACTCTCTTTGGTTACAGTATGGCGGTGACACTGGAACAGCTTATTGAATGGGCACCCCCGGAGGAGGACCTAGAACCTTTTTCCAACCTAGTTAAAGTCTTGGAGAAATATTACCCACAAGGGTGGCAATCCTGGGAAGTTAGCAACCTCTCGTTTACTGAACTATTTGGACAGGACCTGTCATCGGATACAGAATGCAGACTCCGATTTGCAATACCGACAGTTGACTTGGCTTTATGCTTCGACGAAAACGCTTCATCAATTGGAGAACGAAAATTTAAATATATTAAAAGGAAACTAATTCGTTGGCCGTTGGGCCGAGCACTTATCTATGCTCCACACTCCCTTATGGAGAAGATGCATAAAGGAGAATTTTACGTAAAATTTATGGACACAGTCAAACTCCTAAAAAGCAGAATAATCTCACGAGGTGAAGCTTCCTCACACTTGAAGGAAATGTCGGGGGGAAATGAGATCGCAACTCCCTCACCCAAGCGTGCCCAAACCCGTGATGATTCCGAGCACAGAAGTACGACCAGCGCGGCAACCCAGAGGGAGGACCAATTGATGACTTTGGTAAAAACCCAAAATGACATGTTCAACAAGCTCATAGAGATGTCTGCTAGGCAATATGAGAGTATAGAGGGCCTAAAACAAAACCTAATCCAAAAGGAGCAAGTGAACCTAAACGACTCATTTGAATCAGTATCCAGTACCCAAAACGCAGAACCAACAAGTGACGACGCCTCATATCTGTACGAAGATTCTCCAGCCTGGGAAGCGCCAGCATATCATGTAGAAGACTCCATAAAAACACCCGAAAATGAATTTCTTAATTTCGACCCGGATACAACAGAGACGGAACCAAAAGTGACAACTGCTAATCCTGAAATGGCTAAACAAGGAGCACACTGCCAAAGACTTGACTCATTAGGATGGTATAATATAAAATATGCGGAAGTGCAAAAGCAGTTTCAGGCGACACCGGTATTCTCGAATTTAAAAATCAACAGCATTCTAACAAGCGTTACACCTCCCTGGCAACAAATATCCACTCTGGAGAAGATGGACCTGTGCTTAGGGGCAGTCTCTCATGGTCTGCTGAAACAAAGACACCAATTTCAGGAAATTTATAATAACAGCCCACCTGAAACTAAAACTATTATTAGCAAGAACTTCCTAGGTCCTGAATCTACGTTCCGCAAAACTTCGGATGCCCTATTACAATATGTATGTGGCAAACGTGCAGAAACAATCCAACAACGTAGATTAATATATAAAGCAAGAAACAAATACCTTAATGAATTGCTACATGGTATACCTCCTTCGACCACACACCTGTTTACAGAAAGTAGCCTATCAGATCTCATAAAGGAACAAGGAGGAGTGAACAAGTTTTTTCTTGACAGCTCAAGAAAACCGTACAAACTACAGCAGGACAAACGACAAGTACGTACACAACCCTCCTTCTCTGGAAAGAAGCAGCCCTACAAAAACACACAGAGAGATAGGACCCAAACGCCAGCCCGACCGCACTTTAAGAAAGAGGCAGGCAACACTAAGAAGCGACAAAACTTCTCAAAAGGACAAAACAAAAATTAACTTCACAGCGGGACAGGTAAGACAAAGAATATATCATTGGGAAAACTTAGGAGCCCCCAAGGCAGTGGTGTCCATTCTGTCAGGGTACAGAATTCCTTTTTGTAGTAAGCCACCTGTAGTCAAACTATCAACATATAATACACACCGCTTCCGAACCAGATCAACCCCAGCTATGTCCAAATGCCTTAAAGAAATGAAGGACTGTGGCGCTATTGTAAAAAGTACGGCAGACAAAGGGTTTGTATCACAAATGTTTACCAGAGCGAAGAAAGACGGCACACATAGAGCCATCTTTAATCTGAAGGGCCTTAATACATATCTGAAACCCTACAAATTTCAACTTATTAACCTTTTCAAAGTCCCAGAATTTTTAAATAAGAACGATTACATGGCAAAGATCGATCTATCACAAGCTTATTACCACATACCGATCATTGATTCTCATCAAAGATTTCTAACAATGGCTTATGAAGGCCACTTCTACCAGATGACCTGTCTTCCCTTTGGACTCGCCACAGCACCCAATACTTTTGCAAAAGTCACTAATTGGCTTGCTAATTATTGCAGGGAGCAGGGGCTGAGAGTCATCGTTTACTTAGACGACTTCCTAGTGGTTCACCAAGACCAAACCACTCTTCAGAAACACGTGGATTTCATAATAAACCTACTAAGCCAACTAGGGTGGTGCGTAAACTTCCAGAAATCCAAATGTGTACCAAACACAAGACTAGAATTTTTAGGAATACAATGGGACACCCGGAACAACTCAAAAGTATTACCCGAGGACAAGATTCTAGCGACACGAAATGTGATAAAATCGGTATTGGAACGAAGGTATTGGAACTGGAAACTGGCCAAAACCCTCCTAGGAAGACTAAACTTTGCAACATTCGCTGTTCCTTTAGGCAGGCTACACTGCAGATTAATTCAGATAAACGCCAATCGACTACCAGAGAACAAACCATATCAAAGATTTCGGATCCCAAACGAAGTCTGCAACGAGCTAGAGTGGTGGCTAGATCACATGGAAAAGAGCTCCCTGATATGGCAGAACAACCCCACATCCTTCGTAGTAACGGATGCTGCAGAAGAAGGTTGGGGAGCAACGATAGACTCCCATCACCTAAGCGGTCGATGGACAAGACCCCAAAGATCTTGGCACAGCAACCAGAAAGAACTTTGGGCTCTATACGAGGTCCTGAACATCAAAGGTCCGGAATTAAGAGGAAAGTCAGTAATGCTTCAAACAGACAACAAAACGACAGTGGCATACATAACGAAACAGGGAGGAACAAGATCAAAGAGACTTCTAAATATGACATTCAAGATATTCGATCTATCAGAAAAGTTCGATATACAGCTCACGGCAAGGTACCTCCCGGGACGTTACAACGGAATTGCCGACAGTTTATCTCGCTTCAACGAACACCCCGAATGGCATCTGAGTCAAGAGATAGTACATATCATATTCAAGACTTTCGGAACACCACAAGTGGACCTGTTTGCATCAAGCAGATCCGCAATTGTGAGACGTTATGTGACCGAAGACGCAAGAGATCAAGAAGCCCTATTCGTGGATGCCTTCAGCAAACCATGGAATTTCGAACTGGCGTATGCGTTCCCACCTCCAGCTCTAATACCAAGGATCCTACATCACCTGGACAAATGCACGGGTTCATACCTATTGGTAGCCCCGAACTGGAAAAAGACCTTCTGGTTGTCGCAACTGAAACAGAGGTCGGAGGTACGTCCACTCACAATTCACAACCTGGAGAGGTATCTAATAGATTTACGAACGAACAGACCTCCGGCAGCAATAGAGAACTTACAATTGCAGGTTTGGAAAATACGCAGTGGTCCAGTCTCTTGAAAGAATGGCCACAGACTAACATCACTCTGCTAGAGTCATCATGGCGGAAATCCACGCAAAAAACGTATCAACATGCGTGGAAAAGATGGATGAATTGGTGCTCTTCAAACAACCACCCACCGGACAATCCCACACCAGATCAAGTAGCTCAATACCTATGCTACTTATATAACCAGGTTAAATTAGCACCTAAAACCATTTTACTGCAAAAATCAGTTGTCGTAACCTTTGCTAATCCTGTGCTCGCAGACACCATAAATAAACACCCACTTGTAAGGCATACTCTAAAAGGCATTCAGTCCAAACAACCAGCTGTAAGAAGACCACCTATATGGAACGTCAATAACCTTATTAATTTCCTGAATCAGTATACCTTCAACCCAGAAAACCTGTTTGAAGTATCTAGGCATCTCGCGGTACTCCTTTTGCTTGCATCAGGAAGAAGAGTCCATGATCTGACTTTGCTAGAAATCAGAGACGATTCCTTCATCGACAACGGATCTAGCATTATCCTATGGCCAAAATATGGTTCCAAAACAGATAACCACGAACGTCAACAATCCGGCTGGAAGATTCAATGCAACAAAAACTCGAAATTGGACATAGTATTATGGATACGCACATTGATAAAAACATCGAGCCCAAGGCGAAGTGGCCAAAATGGCCTTTACAACCTTTTCATTACGACAAGGGGAAATGTTAAAGGCGCCTCACGCACAGTCATTGCAGGATGGATCCGCACATTATTAAAAGAAGCAGGGATACATAGTTCGTCAGGGAGTTTTCGCGCAGCAGTTGCCTCAGATATACTCCACAACAGACATGAATCTGTCGAAGACGTCCTCAAGAGAGGGAATTGGAAATCCAAATCAACAGTATTTAATCACTATTTTAGAGAAATTCGATCTCCAAATAACCCAAATCAATCAAGCAACCCAATGCTAGAAAATTTCATACCTATTTAAGTTTTTATCATAATTATTCTCTTCTTATAGAAACATTAAGTAGTACTTATCTGTTGTTACCTATGCTCTAATATGTTAATTGTTTCTTTTGTTTTTTTTAAAACCCATACGTCTTTGCATACAATGTATGAACTTTACCCATAATCTGTCAATTAAAATAGATATATACTTTCATACTTAACCTTATGTTTTCTTTCCAGTAGGTTCCTCATACTTATGTCACAGTACGCGAGCAGCGCCGTCAGAATCTAAACACGTCTCAATGTGGGTCAAGCGAAGGCTCGAACCCCTAAATGAAACCGTTTTCCCCCCAAAGGGTAGAAAACGATTATTTAGGGTTCAGCCGAAGCTTGACCCACACAACTTAAACCCTTGACGGCTTGTAAGTAAGGTACTGAATCATGGACGGCGCGACGCTCGCGTTCAACAAAATGGCGGCTGATAGTAGCGCCATCTGCTGATACTAGAGGTGAATTACAAGGCAAATGCACGATATTTGACAGCAACATCTCAATGTGGGTCAAGCTTCGGCTGAACCCTAAATAATCGTTTTCTACCCTTTGGGGGGAAAACGGTTTCATTTAGTCGTCTGTAGGCTGTTCAGCCGACTGTAGGCTGTTCAGCCGACTGTAGGCTGTGCGGCCTTCTGGCGCGTGCGCAGCCGATTAACGCAGACTTTTGTCGGCTGCGTAATCCTCTGGCAGCTGCAATATTCTGTGCCTCTTGGGATGAGACCCATGCCTCTGAGTTCTGCATGAAGGCAGAATATCGCACGAGTTAGTTGCTGCGTGCTTTGCATGATCGGTTTTTTTGTCCCAACCTTATAGCAGCGTGTCTTCTGTTACGCATGCAATCTTAATTACAGCGATCGGACAACGCCGTCACATAGGCTTTGGACGCATGGCATAATCATGTTACACAATTAAAATAATTAGGTATAAGTAACTGTAGTTTTCAAAAAGTATGGTCTTGTTATTACGATCACGACGTTCTTACTTGCACGATGTTTGAAAGCGTACTTTTGAGCGTACTGAACAAAAATTAAAACCGCCTTCAAAAAAACTAAAAAGTTAAAAAATAATATTGCAGCCGATAACTTTTTCGTTCGCATCATAAGAACATTAATTTGTTTTATCGAAGTCGCTGTCAAGCCGATTCGCGACAGGGCTTGCATTAGTTTTTTGGCTTGGCTTGACACCGACTACGATAAAACAAATTAATGTTCTTATGATGCGAACGAAAAAGTTATCGGCTGCAATATTATTTTTTAACTTTTTAGTTTTTTTGAAGGCGGTTTTAATTTTTTGTTAAAATTTTGTTTATTTCACAATTTTCAGTGGTGAATTCATTAGTTCGATTTAACAGTAGTGCTTCAAATTAACAAACGCATTAGTCAGCACTACGATTTTCGAAGGTTCCCCTCGATTTCTCTGGGATCCATCATCAGATCCTGGTTTCCTTATCATGGGACCACCCTTGGGATATCTCCTTTCCAACAAAAAAAGAATTATCAAAATCGGTACATAAACGACGAAGTTATCCGCAAACACACATTAAAAAAAAAAAAAAAATATATACGGTCGAACTGAGAACCTACTCCTTTTTTTGAAGTCGGTTAAAAATAGTAGCTTATCTATGGTACTGAATCATGGACGGCGCGACGCTCGCGTTCAACAAAATGGCGGCCGATAGTAGCGCCATCTGCTGATACTAGAGGTAAATTACAAGGCAAATGCATTTTTTTTTATTTTTTGATAATTTTTAACGGCTCTGGATTTTATTTCCTTTTGAGCCAGTCTTTTTAAGCAAATCGCAATTTTGGGTAAAAATTTGGCTCCTTGCGAAATTTTGGAGAAAAGGAACTTTTGGAGAAAAAATAAATCATGTGGAGAATTTTGGGTAATTTAATTTTTGGTTTGGGAAGGCATCCGTATATGAAACGAACATGCATTTTTCGAACGTTCGTTCGATTCCTTTCGTTTCTTCATTCCATTTACTCGTTCGCTCCACCCACTCACCAGCTTGCACTCACCCACTCATTCACTCCAAATGAGGTGTTTGTTGTTTGTTTTGTAAAGTTTTGTTTGGTTTGTCGATTTTTGTGATCATTCTGTAATATCTATGAGAAGAAAATTTTAATAATTAGTCACAGAGAAGAAGTTAATTTAATTGCGCTGCGTAGTTAGTAACTACCTAGTAGAAAACATTACATTATGTCTTAATGTCAACAAGAAGATACGTTAATTTATCTGAGGAAGATACAGATCAGCTTGGGAAGCTGAACCACAGTTTTCTGGTAAGTTGTATGTTTTTTCCTTAATTTGCCGAACAAAACAGGGGTTTTACCCCGAAAATGACCCACTGACCGTTTTATTTCTCTGTGCAATATGTCTATCCTATTGAAAGCGTTTTTATTCTTTTTAGACTTTATTACTGTACGTACTGATCTGCATGCTGGCCTTTGGGTAAAACTAAATAAAATAGTATCGTTTTGGAGAAAAATTATTTCAAATGTGGGGAGAAATAGAAAATACTCCCTCTACGGGCAGCCCTGTTTGAGCTTCATCTGTCAGAATCTTCAAATTGTTTCTACCGTGCTTTTAATAAATTTGAATACAGCCTTATAATTGGATTTATCAGTTAAAAGTTCTTGTAAAGTGGATGGAAGCGACGAATTCAATTGTTGTAGCTGATCAACTAGAAGGAGTCTTTGTAAACCGTATTTTCTACATGTAAAAACGATGTGTTCCAAACTGTCTGGCTCTTTGCATAATTCACATTTGTCGTCTTCCACGAGCTTCAGGCGCTTCAGGTGAGTGCCGACCCTGGCGTGACCAAATCTCAATCTATTGATTGTCGTAATAAAAATCCTGCTATCAACTTCTCTGTTTTTGGAGTACCACGGTTGGGCGGGCGGGGTACTTTGTATTTTCGCATACCATTTCCCTTTAGTTTTGGTTTCTTCAGTGTAGTAATTAAACCATGTTTCTTTTAGATCATTCTTCAACGTGTGGTGATAATCTGTGAACGGCACTGGCAGGGAGGAGGAGTGGTCTTCATCGACTTCATTTCTTGTGGCTTGATCTACTATTTCGTTGCCTGTAATTCCGCAATGAGAAGGCACCCACATGAAACTCACGTGTTTACCTTTACAATGTAAGTCATTTACTAGATGTCTAATCTTATATATCAAGTAATTTCGATCAGTTCGAATTAAATTACTGCTTATTGCTATTAAAACACTTTTAGAATCAGATAGAATCAAAAAATTATTCTCATTAATGTTTGATATGTAATTCAAAGCTCTGAGCACTGCGTAACTTTCAGCTGTAAAAATACTACATGTTGAATCTATTTTGAAACATTTCGTTATCTTATTCTTAGGATCATAAAAAGCAGAGGTTACACCCTGCTCAGATTTGGAACCATCTGTATAAATTGTGTACATATTCTTATCCTCAATGAGGCAACAAAGTTCCATTTGATTATTTACTTTTTCTTCAAGAACAGTTACATTGGTATTCATTATCATATCATAAGTGTAATTATATACAGGCATTTTACTTTTAAAAACATTGTTGGTCTTATTATTTACATGTATTGCTATTCTTAAAATTTCAGGCAAATGTCCAGACAAAAGCTGTCCCAATTCAGGATAAGGACCTATGGGGAGATCCAGAGCTTGACGAGGCAATATTCGTTCCAATACACAGTTATTTTGGTAAGCTAATATCTTTAAACAAAATTTCTCTGCAATTTGTAGACGTCTTAAGTGAAGAGGCAAAATACAAGTTTCAGTCTGCATCGCTATAATTGGTGTGGAGCACATGCCACCTGAAATTATCCTGAGAGCTTTATTTTGTAGAACATCTAATTTACGTAAAATTGATAAGTTTGCACTCATATATGCTAAAGTGCTGTAGTCAAAGTGGCTACGTACAATACTTTTATAAAGCATGGAGAGTGTCTGTGGGTCTGAACCCCAGTGAACACCTGCTAATGATCTTAAGATGTCAAGGGCTCTGGAAGCACTTCGCATGATCTTGTCAATATGTGATTGGAAATTTAACTTTTGATCTAGACATATACCTAAAAACTTTTGTTTGTCTGTCCAGGGCAGAGGAACATTATTATATAAAATAGGGAAATTATAATCAAAATCTTTTTTGCAAAAGATCATAGCTTTGCTCTTATTGGGACTTATATTAAGCTTTAATTTAGTATTATACAATCTGTACAGTTATGTCATTGCTAAGTTTATATCTCTTACACCTGTATTTATATCTCCATTTATAGTATATACAAGCAAGTCATCTGCAAACTGCAGATATCTGATATTGGATATGTTCAAATATTTGTCAATTTGTGAGGTGTACAGGTTGTATAGAAGGGGTGAGATAGTGGCCCCCTGCATGGTGCCCTTGTACACCTGCCTAGGACCATGTATGATATTATTATATTTAACATACATAGTTCTATCATATAAAAAATTAAAGATCCACCTACATAGTTTACCCGGGATGCCCATCTCAGACAACACATTTACAAGTATTGTAGGGTCCACATTGTCAAATGCTCCCTCAACATCAAGGAAACCACAAACTACTGCTGAGTTACTGTGAAATGCTTTCTTTATATCCTCAATCAATGATACAAAACTTTCAACAGCACTACGACCTCTACGAAAACCATATTGTTCTTTTGGTAATAGATTGTTGTATTCTACATAATGTTCTAGCCTGCTTTTTAAGATGTGTTCAAACATTTTACCAATACAAGAAGATAAAGAAATTGGTCTGTAAGATTTGTAGTCATGGGCTGATTTCTCTGGTTTAAGTATAGGTATGATACATTGTGTCTTACATGATGCTGGTATAACTTGACTATCCCACAATAAATTAAAAATAATAAGCAAATATTTCTGTGCTGTGAAATGAAGATTTTTTATTAATTTATATAGAATGTCATCAAGTCCGGGGGTGGTATCCCTCCTATACTTTAAAGTATGTTCAAATTCTTTCCAGGAGAATGGTTGAGTTAAAAAGTTACCATTTTCATTTCCATTTTTATTAAATAACTGTTCTAAACTATTTATATTTATTTCTTTTTCAGGTGGAGAAATAGGAGCATACTCATCAAGAAACATTGGTATCCACTCATCATTTTTTGAAGAATTTTGTATCCTAATACGCTTAAATTTCCTTATGTAATTCCATATTAAGCTCACCGGTGTATACCTATTAAAAGACCCACATAATTTCTTCCAACTGCACTTTTTTTTTTCACTGATTAATTTCTTTTTCAAAGCATCTAATTTCTTGTATTGTATATAGTCTTCATATGATGACGTAGTCCTATATATGTTAAGAGCTCTTTTACTGTTTTCTACTGCTTTTTTACATTCATCATCCCACCAAGGGACTGGATTTCTTATAACACATTGCCTTGCTCTCTTAAATTTCGGTATACACATATCTTTAAGTAAAGTAATTTGATCACAAAAATTGTTATAAGACAATAAAGGATCGGAGGGAATGATTCGAAACATATTGAATAATTTTTCAGATTCAATATAATATTTAGCCCAATCTGCTTTATTGTATAAATATTTTTCCGTGGGTTCTCCTATAGTGTATTTGTGTACAGATGTATATAAATTTATGATAGTTGGGTAGTGATAACTACCCATAGGGTCACTGTGTACCTTCCAATCACATAAAGGCGCTAAAGTGGGACTGACGCATGTTATATCTATTGCAGAAGGATTGTAATTTGGCCTACCCACCGTGGTAGGGGAGCCAGTGTTAAGAGTACATAGGTCATATTGATTAATTATATCATAAATTTCATTACCCCTAGTCTTATTAGTTATACAACCAAATGTAACATGATGTGCATTTAAGTCGCCAGATAAAATAATAGGTTTCGGAATGTTTTTGAGTATTTGCTTTAATCGAATTCCTCTAAAATGCCTAGTTTCTGTATCAGGTGGGGCATAAGTACATAAAATAGATATATTACCATTAAACTGTAGTCTTTGATATTACCAATGTCAGTGTGTAATACGCAAGCAACAGATTGTAAAAAATCATAATAAGGTGTAGGAACAACAGTGTATTTGATATCGTTTCTGATAAGGATACCAACGCCTCCTCGACCATTATGTCCGTGTTGTGTTATAAAATTGTAATATGGAATATGAAATCTGCTACCTTCCCTCAACCAAGTCTCATTTAATAAACAAATGTCAATATCGTTACTAATTATAAAATCTACAAGCAAAGGTTTTTTATTTAACAATCCTTCTACATTAAATTGTGAAATTGTAATATGTCTCTTATCCATGTTTAAATGATTCTATTAAAACATCTTTAATGTGAGTCATTGTACAAGCCTTATTACTATTTCCCAACGTCACCAATGCTCCTACCAAAACTTTCAATATAGATTCATTTTTCAACACTTCTTCAATTAATAATTCTTTGGTTAATGGTTTATTTGTTGTCATAGCCGGTGTTTGTTTTGGTGGTATTAACATTAATTGGTTTTTTAGTTTTAATTTCATTATTTTGTGGAGTTTGAATGACCCGAGGTGGGAGCTCTGGAAAGTTCTCATCATACTTGCGCATTGGATTAAAAGTTTTGGTGACAGCACTGGCGTACGTGACACGATTGCGTTTTTCCTGAATTTTCATCTTTTTTACTGGACAATCTCGTGAGATTGCCATATGTGGTCCCGTGCAATTAATACATTTGATTTCGTCCGGTTGCATACACTGAGTATAATGATGCTCATCTGCACATAACGAGCATTTTTGTACAGATTTACAAATTTTTGCTCCGTGATTAAAGCGGAAGCACTTGGTAGTCTTTGCGCTGACCCTAACATTGCATGGTGCTACCTATTCTAAGAGGAGTAAGACAAGGAGACCCCCTCTCCCCTAAGATCTTCATAGCAGTATTGCAAAATATCTTCATGAATCTAAAATGGGAAAACGAAGGAATAAGAATAGGCCCTCGTTACTTAAGTCATCTCAGATTCGCTGACGATATAGTCCTGTTCGCAGAAAGCAGCAAAAATTTGGAAAAGATGATAAACCAACTAAGAGAAGAAAGCGAGAAAGTGGGCTTAAAGATGAATAAGGATAAAACAAAACTCATGACGAACAGCCACACTCGTACTATACAACTAGAAGAAAAGGCACTTGAATACACAAATAAATATATATATCTAGGAAAAGAAATATCATTTGAAGACAAAAGCGCAGAGGAAGAGGTAGAACGCAGAATTAACATAAGTTGGAGAAAATACTGGTCACTCAAAGAGATACTGAAAGGAGACTACCCGATACACCTTAAGAAATCAGTGATGGACACATGCATCCTACCAACTCTCACATATGCTTGCCAATCATGGACATTCAGCAATAAAATAAAAACCAGACTAGCTAATTGCCAGAAAGCAATGGAGAGAAGCCTCTTAAAAATAAGAAGAAAACAAAAAATAAGGAGTACTAACATACGGAAACAGACAAAACTAATAGATGTTCTAAATTATAGTCAGTAATTAAAATGGCGATGGGCCGGCCACACAGCACGATACCAAGACAAGCGATGGACAATAGCAGTAACAAGATGGAGAGGACCTAGTGGAAAGAGACGAAGAGGGCGACCTTTAAAAAGATGGAGTGATGACATCATATCTATGGCAGGAAAAGAGTGGTTACAAAGGGCTAAAGACAGAGAGGACTGGAGCAATCTGGAGGAGGCCTATACCCAAATAGGGGTTCCTATCCAAGAAGATTAGATTTAGTTTTGAAACAATTATGTATTAGGTGATGGGAAATAAATGGCTTTATTATTATTATTACGTACTCGTCAACATTATACCTAAAAATGTCTAAGTAGACACAATCAGGCAGACTGTTTGATAAGAATGTTAAACTGACTGAGCTGAATGGTTTAACTTCTCCGTTTACTCTCCTAGTGAACCTGCGTACACCAACCACTTCGTAAGACGATGTTATTTTCCGGAATAGTTCTTCATTGCTGATGCTGGTTGGGACGAATCGGACCACTCCAATTGTCTCCACTGCTTTTGCCGGTATGTGGGCTTTAAAGCCGTTCTTATTTAAAAAGTCCTCATTTTTGAGAAAGTTGTTTGCGTGTATTGCTTGTTGGAATACGACGCCCACTTTCATAGCATTTATTCTTCGGATGTTAGTCACGCCCTTTATGTCATTCTTGAACAACATAGTGATTATATTCTCTTTGTTGAACAAGTTTGCTAGCAACAACGGGTTCCTGTTGCCTAGCTTTTCTTCCGTTGTGCTCTCTACAAAAACAGTAAAATCGGCACTCACCGCATCCGTAGGAAAGACTCGCTTATACCCGGGCTTGGTATAAGGTTTATAAAAGCTCTCATCTACTCCCTGGCTGGTGCCGCCTCCTCCGGTGTTCGGCTTCCGCCTTTTCTCCTCATCAGGGGGGTCTTCATCGCCCCCCCGACCCATCTTTTTAATTACCACTAACTTTATACACTAAAGAATATTTTAATACTATTTACAAAGAAAATTTACAGGTTTATACAGTTTTAAAAGAATTTTAATATTTGCTCTTTGAAATTCGCGCCTGTTACGTTCAGAAGCCCGCCAAAAAGTCCCAAGGCAAATGCACGATATTCAGTGTTCCCGAACCTCCCGATTTTACGGGAGATCTACCGATTTCCGACCCCATCTCCCGATCTACCGTAACATAGTTAATTTCTCCCGATTTTTATGATTCTCTGAATAATTCATAATAAAAACCAACTTTCAACTAAAAATTTTAATAATTAATGCATCCATTGATTTTTAAATAAGTTTTCATTAATGTATTTAGTTGTTTTCTGTCAGTAAGAAAGTTTAAGGTATTTTTCTGGTAATGATAAATTAAAATACAATATCAAACAAATAAAATTCGGATTTAGTTAGGTACGGTAGAAGTGGGGAAATTATTGCAATACGGATTAAGTTACAAGTTTTTAAAGAAAGGAGACAAAACACTACAAATTGTAAGAAATACCTTATGCTCTATGAAAAAATTAAAATATTATAATGTTTAAATTAAGTTTTATAGTTTTTTAAATAAGTTTTTGATGACATCTAACTAGCTCTAATAATACTTTTGATGAGAATCTGTACAAAAAACCTTAAATTAGCTTATTTACAACAAATTTCGAAATCTCCCGATTTCTCCCGATTTTTTGACCACACTTCTACCGAATTCTAATTGTTTGTTTCGGGAACACTGACAAAGACATATATCACTAGTAATATATAAATCTATGGATGTGGGTCAAGCGAAGGCTCGAACCCCTAAATATAATTTATTTTCGGTAACGAAGCGCAGATGACGTAATCATGGATTCTCCCCCCCCCCCCCCCAAATAATCCAGTTGAATGATCCCTTATCAGTAAGAGAATCGATTGGGATGAAAAAAAAGTTTTGTGAAAATTGCAGTTTTTTCAAAATCTGTGAATGCAGAAGTAAAACACTCCAAAAGTTTGGGTTAGTCTCCTAAGAACATTTTCTTGTAGCAATAATGCTTCTGCATCTTTCAGTTGAAAGGGGTCAGCAAAGACGTACGTATGCGGACCAAATCAGCAGCGTACTTAAGAAGGGTCAGATCAAATGTACCCGGAAATGATGAGCATGTATGAAACGACTTATGACTGTGGAAGAGGCTAATAGATGTGTCAGGATCATAGCCAATGGCGATCCAGTGTCTCTGCCTACCCCAACGGGACACAGGCGTGAGTAAAAGTATGTATGTATGTTGTGATGAGGGGCAATCAAGGAGATGATCGACCTTTGACTACTTATATAGGGACTAGTTACGGGTGTCATTCTACTAGCAAACATTTCTGCCACTTTTTGCGGGGGGCGAGGTAACATGAAATCCACTACTTTGGATTCTATTCTCCATAACTTTAGATTCTAATTTTGAATGTTAACAATCATGAAAAGTAGTCTCGTGTGAACCCTAAACGTTCTAGGTTCAAAATTATTGTTTTACAATTATAGGCTGCCTCGTTTAGTGATAAGTTATAAAATTGAGTGTAAATGCACATGATCAATTGTTCTTATACCGTGGTAGAGGGGAGATGCTACCGAAAGGCCAGTCCTGATAATAAATAGTCAAAGTGATCAACTGATAACGAAGAGAAACTACAATGTTTTACAACTATTTTATTGTACTTCAGCTTCTGTTAGCAACATGTTAGGGATTCCTTTCGATATCGGAAACTGTCTTCCCGACTCGGGGCAAGTGAGATGTCCTTCCTCCACCTCCACCTCCAGCAACACTCTATGAGCTTTCTTTAAAAATTCTTCGTTTTCCTCAAACTTAGGCTCGATTGTCTTTGGCAGTCCCTCACTGTGACCGATACTGTCTGCAGCACCCCATACCACATCCCAATCCAGTTTAGGTATTATCCGTGTCATAAATTCTGGATTGAAATCAACTTCCGTCACTTTCACATCTGATGCGCTAATAGCTAGTGGGTATCCAGTCATAACACCTTTTAAACATTTCGATGTGAGCATATTATGAGTAATTAACTTCATCTCGAGAGGTTATGTTAAGATTTTCTGCTTGAAGAAAATAATGGTTTTGTTTTCCGGTTACTGGTAGAGTTTTCCGTTTACTGGTAGATTCGCTTTATGAATTCGATACGATTACAAAATCTGATAATATTTTAATTTTTCCACAGAATATCTGTGAAATCTTGATTCTTGTGAACTATACTATACAGTGTTCCCGAAACAAAAAATTAGAATTCGGTAGAAGAGTGGTAAAAAAATCGGGAGAAATCGGGAGATTTTGAAATTTGTTGTAAATAAAGCTAATTTAAGGTTTTTTGTACAGATTCTCATCAAAAGTATATTAGATGTAATTAAAAAGTAATTTAAAAAACTTAAAAACTTAATTTAAACACAATATTTTATTTTTTCATAGAGCAAAAGGCATTTTCTTACAATTTGAAGTGTTTGGTCTTCTTTCATTAAAAACCTGTAACTTAATCCGTATTGCAATAATTTCCCCACTTCTACAATAACATATTGTATTTTAATTTATTATTACCAGAAAAATACCTTAAACTTTGTTACTGACAGAAAACAACTAAATACAATAATGAAAACTTATTTAAAAATGAATGAATGCATTAATTATTATAATTTTTAATAGAATGTTGGTTTTTATTATGAATTATTCATAGAATCACAAAAATCGGGAGAAATTGACCATGTTACGGTAGATCGGGAGATGGGGTTGGAAATCGGTAGATCTCCCGTAAAATCGGGAGATTCGGGAACACTGGAACTATATTATATTAAACTGTAGTCTTTGAACTATATACTATACTATTACCTTACCTATTCTGTGTTCTTGTTTTTTTTTTTTTTAATTAATGGCCTTATGGCCTTTGTTATTGTGTCAAGAAGGCACAATAATTTAGTTCGATTTTGAATTTTTGATCTTGACATTGACAATTTGACATGACATTGACATAGGGTTCCCAGATGAGATTTCGGAAATTCGGAATATCCCAAAAAGTCATATTATGATTGTTGGCGACAGCCAACCTCTTTTATATTTATTTGTATTTTTTTTATGATTTTAGAATGTATTTGAATTTTACCGTTTTTTTTGTTTTTTGATAATTTGTTTTATCATGTCATTCTACATTACATATTTCTCCACACGGACGTATTTTATTGCTTTTACTTCTTCGCTTGAGCTCCAGGGCCATCCTCTACAGTTTTTGGTGGCCCTGGAGCTCAAGCACTTAAAGGGCAAATAAAAATACGTCCTTTAAGTGCTTGAGCTCCAGGGCCATCCTCTACAATGATGTTTAGAAAAAGACACAAAATGCGGCTGATTTTATTGCTACGCATGCAGAGCGTGGCGTGCGTGGGCGTGCCGTACGGACCGACGGTATTAACCAACGGTGGCCTGCCTGCAACTCCTCAGTGCAGCACTAAACGCATTCCTTGATTGGTCAATACCGTCGTTAGTCCGTAGACCACGTTTGCCATAGTGTAATTAAACTCGTGAGCGCGCTCGGCGGTCACGACATTCCAATCGTGCGCGGGGGCCGGGGAGAGCCCCCCCCCCCCCACCCGCACACCGCGCGACGCGAGCATACACCCGCCGCGACCGCTGAGCGCACCCACTATTATTATAATGATGCTATGGCTTTACCATAGTGTAAATAAAATAATAGTGATGAAGCTCAGCGGTCGCGGCATGCGGGGCCTGGCGGGCGTACCCTTACTCAATTCGCTGTTAGGGTACGCGCGCAGGCAGCGTTGGCCGGGACGCACTCCTCCTGGCCCCCGCACGTTTGGCCTGCCGCGACCGCTGAGCTTCACCGCTATTAGTTCTTTACACTATGGCTTTACTGTCAGCGCTGACCGTACGCACCGACGGCGACGGGGACGGTTCCTAGCTAGTAAGCCAACCCGCGATAGCCGTGATACGGCTATAGGTCGACCAGAATCTCATGAAATGAAAAAAAAGTAAAAAAATATAGATTTTCACATGGCAATGTCAAACTGTCATCAAGTAGGCCCGTTACAAACTGAAACTTTTTGCGGCGATAAAAACGAGCGTTTGTTGTTGGGTGTATATTTAAGAGCGTTTGAACGCCCGAATCATCTCTCCGCACATATTCATCTTGTTGATAAGATTAAAAAGGCGTATAATTTTATAGCTGAATTTTATTACGAACCTTTTCTTCGTGGCTGTATGGCGTTTCAGAAGTGCTGCAAAAAGTCGCAGTGTTTGAAGGGCCGTAATCCAATTACACCAGTGTTGCTTACTCTAAAATTAAATTTACTCATTTTTCATGAGATTCTGGTCGACCTATACATCACATCTTTTATCTCGCTCGTTTGTTTACGAACAAACGAGATAAAAGCCGTGATATAGCCGTATCACGGCTATCGCGGGTTGGCGTACTAGCCATGCTGCATCCAACCCGCGATAGCCGTGATACGGCTATATCACGTCTTTTATCTCGTTCGTTTGCGCGCGAACGAACTCTTCTGCAACTCGTCGGCGGAGCTCTAAACACGACCGTTGATTGAAAGGCGATAGCTACGCCTACACCCGCCCAACCGACCGCCCGGCTTATACTTAAAATAATACCCGTTTAACTTTTCCTAAAGACAAAATTTTTCACCAAAAATGTAGAAAACATCTAAAATCCGGCAGCCCTAAAATTTGACATTTGATTTGTTTTGTTAAGCAGAAGTGCGATTTTTGAAAATCATACGAGCGACTTGGCAGTAGAAAATGTCAAAATTACTATGGGGATTATGCATCTTTCTACTGCCAAGTCGCTCGTATGATTTTCAAAAATCGCACGTTTGATTTGACCGATTTCCATTTCACAAAAAAAAAACAATCAATCAATCAAATATACTTTATTTTACACCAAAAATAAACAGTAAAATACAGAGAAAAAAATACAAGAGGCACAAAATAAGGCGGTCTTATCGCTAAGAAGCGAAACAACACAACAAAACAATACAATGACTCTTTGATCAATGAATGAGGTTATTTAATTATTTTTGTCACTTGTCAGAGTTGGTTGTCACGTTGTCAGTCCAGCAGTGTGACCACTTTTAGTAGATTTCTACTTTTTTGGTAGATTTAGGGCAAAGAAATGATAATTTAGTAGTGGGAAATAGTTTAGTAGATTTGGTAGAAATTCGGTATTCGAAAATTAAACCAAAAATGCAAGGATTTTGGCAAAAAAAATCAAAGCTGGTATAAATAGGTAAAAAAAAAACGGGGGTTTTCCGGAACTTCTAGTAAAGCTTTAGTGGAGCAGGGTGCAACAATATTAATCTTATCGCCTAATGTTGTTTTTTTACAAAAGAGGGCTTATAATATAAGACACAGAAAACTGTACCAACTTTCAATCTGCATAGGGACGACCAATAATATTTATTTGGAAATTGAAGCATCCATGTTAAAAAGTGATGAAAACCGATGATTCTTTTTACAAAAATGCGAAAATAACATGAGTAATGATGAGCGTTTAGATAAAAATGATAATATTTTGTTCAAAAACGTGTTTTATATTGATTTTTAACCATCAGGAACGCATAAATATTAGTTAAGGTACCCATTCACAGTAGTCCTACATGCAGGACTACGAGGCCACACACCAAAGAGTAATATAAGTATATTAGAAAAGAGAACCCACTCGTGGCAACATTATGCATCTACCTTATGTCAAATTGAAGGCTAGCTAGCGCCATCTGTGTTTCTCTGAAAATAATTCTACCTATACTATACATACCTACTTATATATATATACTTATATACTCATACCGTTGTTTGAATGCTAGTTTTCGTTCAATCCCGCACCGATCGAGTGAAGTTCCAGTATCCTTACCAGGCGGAGGACATTTGCCTTTTGGTGGTTTTTCCGATTCAGTTTGCATAGAATGTGCTGCCATCTGTTAAATATATCTTTTACTATGAAAAAAAAAAGATTATATTGTCTATGTCATTGTCAAATTGACAAATTTACAAAATGGCGACCTTCCTTGCATAATGTGCGTGTTGTTTGTAGTTTTTGTTCAATTTTGTGCCGATTTAGTGATGTTTTGGAGTTTCAGTTGTTCTCTTACCAATGTACAGATTACAGGAATAGTAAGGATACTGGAATTTCACTCGATCGGTGCGGGATTGAACGAAAACTAGCATTCAAACAACGGTATGAGTATATAAGCATATATATACAACGTGTTAATGAATTAACGCAAAACTAGAAAGTAGTTTGTTCAGAATCGAGAGCAGAGTCGAATTATCATGGTTTCAACATAGGTAATTTTTTTCAAAATATTAAATAATTCGTTTGCAAAATTTTAAATTTTCTGAACCCGATGTCAACCCACCGCACGGGCACACTCACCCTACTTACTACCAAAACAAGATTATAAAAATGTATGCATGAGTACGTTAGCGCTTTCTTTCAGTGCTGAAATGATACCAAATCATTTTTGCCTCAAAACTTAAAATGCGAATAACTTTAAATTTTAATTATAAAAATAATGAAATTATTGTTGCAATCTAGTTATTTTGTTATAAATCAGTTGGGGTGTATGAGGTTTTGCGCTAATTCATTAACACGTTGTATAAGTAGGTATGTATAGTATAGGTAGAATTATTTTCAGAGAAACACAGATGGCGCTAGCTAGCCTTCAATTTGACATAAGGTGGATGCATAATGTTGCCACGAGTGGGTTCTCTTTTCTAATATACTTATATTACTCTTTGATCCTTACTATCCCTGTAATCTGTACATTGGTAAGAGAACAACTGAAACTCCAGAACATCACTAAATCGGCACAAAATTGAAAAAAACTACAAACAACACGCACATTATGCAAGGTAGGTCGCCATTTTGTAAATTTGTTAATGGGTCTGACAAACGTTTTTCACTTTACATGTCAAATAAATCTTCAAAAAATTACGAAAAAAACTGTGTTTTTACTTTTTTTATATCTTCAAAAATGGCTGAGATATTAACGATCAAATTGCGTATTTCCGGACGAAGGTTTTTAAAAACGCGGGCGGGCGCCCACTAACCGATGACGTCACACCCCCGGTCATTCGTCAGTCGCGCTCTCGTACGCTCGCTGCTGTGTAGTAAACATCGAGTTCTCTTCAGTGAAAATGGAAAAAAAAGTATTGTATTGTGCCTCAGTGTTTCAATTCAACTGTGAAAACACCCGATAAACTCTTTTTTATGTGCCTGAGGACCCAAAAATGAGAAAGAAGTGGATGACGGCCATAAAAAGAGTAGATGCAATAGGGCCTAAAACTAAAGCGCACTGCTGTGAAGACCATTTCGATGTTTTTAAACTAATAAAACACAAATAATCATCAACAACAACAACCTCGTACGTGCAAGATGTGGATTGCGATTGCGAGTACCTACCTAGATTTTTTAAATCGTTGTCCATAATGTAGGTCCTAAATAAAACACACACAGACACACTTTAAGGAAGGTTTAAGCTTGAACAAATACCTACCCGACAGTAGGTAATGCTTACATAAAACATACACACCTTTTCATCTTTATTCCGCGAATTTGACAGCCCGGTAGCACAGTCGGTATTGAACCTGCCTGCTGTGCCGAGGGTAGCGGGTTCGAATCCCGTAAGGGACAAATATTTGTATGATGAATATGAATATTTGTACCCGAGTCATGGATGTTTGTATCTACAGGGTGAAATTTATATCATTGGCATCCTTTTAAACTAAGAGTCTACCCATCAAACTGAACAACTTTTACTATGGGAGCAAACCAATTGGAGCAAAAAAAAAAACAGCTGTTGCATACATTTGAGTCAAGTAGGCATTGCAGTTTAGTATGGGACAGCAGATTTTTTAGTTGCTCCGATTGGTTTGCTCCCATAGTGAAAGTTGTTCAGTTTGATGGGTAGACTCTTAGTTTAAAAGGATGCCAATGATATCAATTTCACCCTGTATATATGTATTCCAGTCATCATAATAATACAAGTCCAGGCTAGATTCTGGTACTTTAAATGTGACTAGATAATTTGTGTGACATTGTCCAAGAAATTATTATTAATTATTATTATTTCGGCAGCCGTAAAATCCTTATTCTTCATAAAATAATGTGCCACCATCAAAATATCCACTCTTGGCAGATTGTCCGACTGACCTTTTTGAAAACCTTCATCCATTCTACACACCACACGGTTTACTTTAGTGTAATCGGTTAAAAAATTAATGTAAAAGTATTATTTCCTTGAAATACAAGCACACTATTAGGTATAAACGAAATTAAACGAATTTTTGACGAACAAACGAAACAAAATGCACCGGACCGAGCGCCGCGCTGTGTCGCGGTCGCGGGCTGAGCGGGGTTGTGACGTCAAAGCGTGAGCGCGCGTAAACTCGGAAATTTTAAAAAGCGCTTAAACTTCTCGTCGTCATAACTTCGGAAATACTGCATGTATTGAAGTGAAATAAAAACTAATGTAATGTACATGATCTACGCTAAGATTTTAAGTGTATTTTTTAGTAATATTTTGACCCTTTTGTGTTCTCCATTTGACATTGACATAGACAATATAATCTTTTTTTTTCATAGTAAAAGATATATTTAACAGATGGCAGCACATTCTATGCAAACTGAATGGGAAAAACCACCAAAAGGCAAATGTCCTCCGCCTGCCACACACTATCCTGCAAGTAGGACTACTCATACATTTTGCCCAAGGTCATCTGACGCTTTGTAGGACTGCAACACCATTCACGATCTGATATTGGTGTAGGACTGCAAGACGGACTACTGTGAATGGGCCCCTTTAGTAGAATTTGAATCAGACTTGGTAGATTTTGGTAGATTTCAGCAGTCATTTTGGTAGTTTCTCTGAAAAAAAAGTGGTCACGCTGCAGTCCAGTCAGTCAGTCAAAAGTACTCTTTGGTCAGTCAGTCAGTCTGCAATCAACCAAGATTTTACCTACGTGTCGTCAATTTTATTATAATCAAATTATAATATCAAAATTTGTAGTTTAATTATTAACTCTGGAGTGTAAACTAAAGGAGATTTCAGCCATGTCAAATTTACGAGATAGTATGTCAGAAAGAAATGTTGACGCAAGTAGGCCATCAACCTCACAACCACAGACGTCGCAACCTTTCCGCTCCAAAAGTACATTGAACAACAAGGTAAAAGAAAACAAGACTGCCTCCGCGTCCAAGAAGTCTCCCAAACACATTGCGATGTCTCGACAAAAACAGGACGACTCTAAGATTGCAAGTAGAACATTTACTAATTCATCCAACGATTTACCGTCACAATGCCAGAACTTGACCATAAATAGTGAGAGTGACGACGTGGACCAAGGCGACACTCCGGTGGTGGCTAAAAGAAAGACTGCGAGGAAGAAAGAGAGGTTAAAACAGTTACAGCTGCAGATGCCCGTGCCAGTGCCAGGACATACTCCTCAGCAACCACACACTGCTCCCCCAGAACACAACTTGAACCATCTAGTCCAAAACCAGATGTATTCAGTGCAGGAATTCTTCATGACACAAATAGGGCCGTTGTATGCTAATACTAGTTCTCGCTATTTGGAAAATCTCACTCATCACCCTCAGTATCAATACATGCATAACGCGCAGGCCAGGGAGCTCCTGCAGAACAGGCAGCACCTCGCAAGCGCCCCAACTACTCCACTAATACATTCAATGCAAAGACCCAATTCGGCAAGCATACCTGTTTCACCACTTTTACACTCCGATTCAAATGCCCCAAGATTTTTACAAAATGTTATGCAACATCCTTTACTGTGTAAGTCGTTCTCAGTTGAAAATCATGCTAAACTTATTCATAGACAACAGCAATTGCAGGCTATGCAAAATACCTTTGTTGCCAACACATCTACGGCAAAACAAGAGCATTCTCCATCAAACAAAAAGAATAGGAGTAGAAGGAAAAAGCAAAGTAATAACGATGAAAAAAAATTTGATTGTTACATGACAGAGGAGGATGTCAATGTGGGTTTACAAACCAATACCCTCATTGAAGGTGTTTTAAGAATCAACCCGAAACAGTTTCAACATTCATATGTTTCTAGTACGGACCGAAGCGAGCAAGATGTTCTCATTGACGGCATTAAGAACAGGAATAGAGCTTTAGAAGGAGATGTTGTCATCGTTCAGATGGTCAGCGACAGTGAGAGCGAGGACAACGGCGACGACAACAAACAGAAGAAAGGAAAAGTTGTATTCATCAAGACACAGGTGCACACGAGGACCTGCATCGGTGCTTTAAAATTAATGCCTGACAAAAACAGACAGAAAGCTTTGTTCGTTCCTCGCGATCACAGAATCCCGAGACTCAATATTCCATTCACATGCTGGCCAGATAATTTCTATCAAGATGCCAAAAACTATGAGAACACATTATTCTTGGCAAAGATTGTTGATTGGTCCGATACCAGATTTGCAGTAGGAAAAATAATGTGCAACATTGGGCAATCTGGAGATATGATCTCTGAGACTAAAGCTATTCTAGCTCAAACTGATTTAGACATCACTCCATATGGACCAGAATTCAGAGATCTATATCCTAGACTTGACTATGTCATTCCAGAAGAAGAAATGAAATTAAGAGAGGATTGTCGTAAACTGTGCATATTTAGTATTGACCCATCTAATTGCAGAGATATTGATGATGCAGTGTCCTGCAGGGAACTTGATAATGGTAATTATGAAATAGGTGTGCACATATCTGATGTTGCCCACTTTTTGACTGAAAATACACCATTAGACGAGAAAGTTTCAGAGAAGGCCACTACCATCTACATGGTGGAGAGGGCATACCATATGCTTCCTGATGAACTTTGTATGCTGTGCTCACTCTTTCCTGGTGTTGATAAACTTGCCTTTTCTGTTTTCTGGGAAATAACCCCAGATGCAAAAGTGTTAAGTCATAGGTTTTCAAAGACTGTAATTCATTCATGTTCCCAGTTGGCTTATGACCACGCTCAAGCTATACTTGATGACAAAGAAGATGCGGAGGCTAACTTTCCAGAAACATATAACGGTTATAAGTACAAGGATATTTATAAAACAATAAAAACACTTGGCAAGATTGCAGCTATATTCAGAAAGAATAGATTTGAAGGAGGTGCTCTACGTATTGACCAGCCCAAAGTTGCCTTCCACTTGAGTACTGTAAATTGTTTACCTGAATCTTTTTGGATATATGAAAGCAAGGAGAGCCACCAGCTTATAGAAGAATTTATGTTACTTGCTAACATGACTGTAGCAACAAGAATACATGATGACTTTCCTAAATTAGCTTTTTTGAGGTGTCATCCACCCCCAAGTGCCTACATGTTAAAACAACTAGCAAAGTCTCTGAAGCCTATGGGTATCGACCTGGATATATCATCAGCTGGTGATCTGCATCGCTCCTTACTGCCTCACGTAGGCCCTGAAAACACTGACAGTGGCAAAGCGATGGTTCTGAACATGTTGTGTGCCAAGCCTATGACAAGAGCAAAATATTTCTGTGCTGGAGGCTGTGATGAGGATGAAGACTACAGCCATTACGCATTGAATGTCCCACTTTATACTCATTTTACAAGTCCTATCAGACGCTATGCCGACATAATGGTTCACAGGTAAAGTCAAACATCACATTGGTACCAATTCGGACTGTGCCACGACTTAACTAAATTTATTCCTGTCACTTTCTAAAATAAGATTAAGAAAAGAGACAGAAAACCAACAGCTGATTTTAGTGCTGTCAAAGTGACGTTACACGCCTAAAATAAGATGCCATCATAATGCCATTTAAATCTTATTTAAAGCGTTTTTGGGCGTGTAACGTCACTTTGACAGCACTAAAGTCAGCTGTTGGTTTTCTGTCTCTTTTCTTAATCTTATTTTAGAAAGTGACAGGAATAAATTTAGTTAAGTTAAGTCGTGGCACAGTCCGAATCGAGGCCATTGCGAAACAAGCTAAAGTTAAACATTATTTTGTACTGAAAACTGACTTTTTGTTTCCAGATTGTTAGCTGCTAGTCTCAAGTACAGAGAAGCACCCAAATGGGAAGTCGACAAAGTGCGTTTGATAGCAGCCCAATGTAACAAGCAGAAGTACAATGCTAAGAAGGCCGGGGAACTATCTACGGAACTATATACTTTGAAGTACATTGAAATGCACTCGCCACTCGTAACAGATGCAGTTGTAGTAGAAGTCAGAGAAAAGTACATTGATGTCATAGTGATAGCTATGGGCTTGAACAGAAGGATATTCTTCAATAATGTAAGACTAATCTAGCACCGGTGGCCTACTTAATAAACATGACAATTGTTTAATATACAAATTTGAAAATACTCTTTGGCAGTCGGTAATGTTCAACCATTTGTCCCTTTCTAATCCAATGAAGAAAAAATAGTATTTTCACACCACCCGCTCGAAAATGGAACATTATATGTCATGTAACTCGAACCTAAAGCAAGTCATTATAGCCCTGGGACTAGCCGGGCAATAATATTGTACTGAATTTCATTATAACCCGCTGGTCAATAATGAGATTTGAATATGGAACCGCATCCACAGCTTATTTAATAGTAACTACGATCCTTACTTAAAATTCGTATGAAAACCTGTGATGAAAACTAATTATGGAGACAGGCACCAAAAAGAACTTAATTCGAAATTTGAACTGGCCACCACGAGTATTGAACACAAAAAAAGAAAAAAAGGCGCGAATCATAAAGGTATCATCTTTATGGCGCGAATACTGCATATCTCTGTACTTGCTCTGTACCTATTATTGCCTTCCTATTGCTACGAACAAAGTAATAAAAAAATATTACATTGTCTTTCCACAACTGGAGTGCGATTTTTGAATCTCATTCGCTGAGTTCAGCAGTTGAAAATGTCAAAATTACTATGGAAATACGCATCTTTCTACTGCTGATTTGACTTTCAAAAATCGCACTCCTGGAGTATGACTTTTTAATGTCAAATCAGCAGTAGAAAGATGCACGTCTCCGTAGTAATATTGACATTTTCAACTGCTGAGTTCAAAGAAAGTTTCAAAAATCGCACACCATACTCTACTTTTCACACCCTCCGCGAGAAAATATAAAGCAATACTGTTAGAAACCCAGGGGAGCGTGTAAATTCTCTATGGTTAGAAACCAATTCTTTTATTAGAGTTTATAACAAAGTATTAGTGTTCAATAGTTTATATTAAAAGTGAAAGTAGATATTTGAAACATTAGACCAGGAGTGCGATTTTTGAATCTCATTTGATGAGTTCAGCAGTTGAAAATGTATGGAGATGCATATCTCCATAGTTGCTTTGACATTTACAACTGCATAACTCAGCAAATGAGATTCAAAAATCGCACTCCTGGTCTAATGTTTCAAATATCTACTTTCACTTTTAATATAAACTATTGAACACTAATACTTTGTTATAAACTCTAATAAAAGAATTGGTTTCTAACCATAGAGAATTTACACGCTCCCCTGGGTTTCTAACAGTATTGCTTTATATTTTCTCGCGGAGGGTGTGAAAAGTAGAGTATGGTCCTCGGGGATAAACGTGTTTTCATCTTGGGCGAGCTTGAACCCCTCGCTTCACTCAGGATTCTAGTCTTAACTCCCTCGCTTCGCTCGGGAGTTAACTCTGAACTCCCTCGCTGCGCTCGGGAGTTAACCCTAGAATCCCTCGTTACGCTCGGGATTCAATATCGCGCCCGTGATGAAAGACACTGCTTTATCCCCTTGGAACATAATCTACTATTATTTAATTTTTGTTCTGAGAGAAAGGGACAAACCTAAAGTTTGAAACATCGACATAGTGCTGTAGTGACTGCACAAAATAAATTTTAGTTTTAAAAATAATGCTTATCTATTTTTTAGTAACAGTATATGTATACCTACTATAAAAAGTAATTAAACGTTGATGACGTCACTTATTTAGTAAAATTTTTGCAGATAGAACAGAATTTCTGGTACAAATCATGTACAGTCACCAGCAGATATATCGTAGCAAACAAGGTGGTCAAATATTTCTAAGCAGTTCTAATTTTCAATAATTTCTTTACTCATAGTCAATCAAAAATATAGGAACGCCGAGAACATCAAATATATCGACGCAGTGATGGTGGCCATAAACATCTGAACAGTTTCGGACAAAAAACCTTACTCCGTTGTTTTACATGTTAATTTTAAATAACATTGTAAAGAAATTATTGAAAATTCGCTGTTCACATATTTATGACAAAATACACGTTTAGATATAATTGGTAACATTTACTGTAAATAATTTAATGAAAATTAGCACTGCTCAGAAATATTTGGACACCTTGTATGCTACGATATATCTGATGGCGACTGTACAAACGCGCATCTCAACTTCTGATAAAGTGTTGCTGATTCTTGTCAACTAGCGGATTGTCATGTTTATTAAATGGGGCACTTGATTTCCATAGACTTGGTTGGTGTGATGCAAAAATAATTAAAAATAAATATCTTTTAACAGGATTTTCCGGGAGAATACAGATGTATAAAAAACGATGCTGGTCTCAAGCTTTCCAAAATGGAACTCACATGGCGCGCAGCTGGTGACCTGCCACCAACCACTCAAGTTGTAGAGGTATTCTCTATCTTGAAAATTGAAATGCACAAAGGTGACGACATGGTGAAGGTGGAAACCAAAATAGTAAGGCCCAATTAGATCTACCCAATGATATTATACAAAAAAAAAAAGAAGCAGATATGTTACTAGCGCGCGCAAAGTTAAGACGTGAAAAAGACAATAAGATCCTCTTACAATAGCACAGAATAGGTAATAGTATATACAGGGTGAAATTGATATCATTAGCATCCTTTTAAACTAAGAGTCTACCCATCAAACTGAACCAATCGGAGCAACAAAAAAATCAGCTGTTCCATACTAAACTGCAGTGCCTACGCGACACAAATGTATGCAACAGCTGTTTTTTTTTGTAAAAGTTGTTCAGTTTGATGGGTAGACTCGTAGTTTAAAAGGATGCCAATGATATCAATTTCACCCTGTAGTTCTACATACAGAACGGCCACTCCCCGCCCCCCTCTGACTTCAGGTACCCCACCTCCCCTCACACTCTCAGTGGTAACTTGAGGGAAGTCGAGCAAGGGAATGCAGACAGGCGCGCGCACCCGTTGGATTTGACTACATAAAATATATTTTTTATTTTTCTCCTCACAGTAAAAATAAACGTTGGAAAATAACGCTAAATTCACATTTTCTGTGATTCTTTAGTTTAAAAACTATTTTTAATAACAGAATGAACTATAAAAAGTAACGAAATGTATAATGTAGTTCAATACGATGCGTGTTAAGTCAACCCTACACATATTTCATGCACAATTTGAAAAGTGCGCATGTGCGAACGTCATCATGTCAAATCTAAAACGTTGTTTGAAGTGCCGGACCTGTGACAATTGTCAAGCAATGCTACGAGCGAGACATATGTGGCGCGGCACAAATTTCACGCGCCCTTTTCTATGAAGGTAACATAATATCTTGTGTAAAATATCATTGGATCTAAAGTAATGTTTCTATGTAGAATTAAATAGTGATAAATTGACTTGTTTGTTTGGACACGTTCATGGACTATAATGAATTTTAATTCCTATTTGAAAAAGTATTTAAACAATATTTTTTATTTTTTACAATGAAAAAGAATTTTATTTTTTGGATAACTGTTTTTTTTAAACAATAATTATAGGTGTGACCATAGAGAAAATAACGCGCTCCCCTGGGGTAGAGATGTTGTATCGAACTGTGCACTGATACTCAACTGGGCCTGACGTCATAATAGCGGGAAGTAGCGTATTTAAATGTTAACCCTTCCCCTCACCCGTTTTTCACCCCCTTTGTTGGCGACAACATTTTCTATAGAAACAAGCCATCTCTTCTTACTCTATGGGTGTGACTTACATGTGATGTAATTTGCCTTTACACATTGTCATATTAATAGTAGATTGTAAACCAAGGGATGAAAGTGACCCATTTCACACGAGATGTTTGGCGCCCCGAACCAAAGGTGAGGGGCGCCCATAGTTCGAGTGTGAAATGGGTACTTTCACCCGAGTTAAACACTCTGCTTTTCATCACGATTACGAGGAAATTAACCAAAAACCTGATAATGAAAAATCAATTTCTGAATCGCTATTAGCTCGATGAATTCATTTTAGGCTGCGTTTCAAAACGTTTGAAAATCACTCGGGTACCAATACGAAGTAGAAAAAAAACATAGGAAGATAGTGGATGCTAGAGTGAGACAAATATATACTTCCCTAGTGATTTTTACACGTTTTGAAACGGATCCGCAAAATTAGCAACATGTGCTTTCCCTCCCTTTTTTCTTTTTCGCGCAAGGCTGCGTTCCGAAGCTATGCCCCAGGTGCACCCCGAGTGAAACTTTTCACACTAACGCCGTTCAGGAGTGCGATTTTTGAACATCGTACGAGCGACTCGGCAGTAGAAAATGTCATAATTACTATGGAGATTATGTATCTTTTTACTGCCGATTCAAAAATCGCACTTCATAGCCTCTGTGAAAAACGTTCTACCATAGAGCAAGTAGAAAAAACAACCGCACCCAAAGTTCGTGAACGCAGCCTAACTTAATGACTTTTCTTTATACTTTTTTTTTAAATTAGGTACTTTTTCTTCACGCAGAAAACAAAATGCGTATAATTTATACAAAAGTATTGAAATCTGTCTACGATTGAAATGTAGCTAATTATTGTTATTATTACTAAATTCCAATAATATTTTTGTTCATAATAATTATTAAAGTTAAGAATTTTAATTTAATGTTATCGAAGTGTGGCTGTATAGGTTTCTGCCTTTGCTCAGTATAGAGTGGTAATAGACCTGTGGTATTGACGTAGATTTTTTTTAAAATTACTTTTCCGCCCTAGGGAAGAAATGTATCACTTTCAACCCGCTTCTTAGATAAACAATGACCTACTTTCAGAGTATGAGTGATGAAAAATTGTTTTTCGTGTTCCTATCACACTGTGGAAAGAGAATGGATTTTACTGTAATATAATTGTATGGCTGGTGATTGCCCCACTACTTTGTGACTTAGTACATACTAGTAGCAGTTTAATTTAGTTTAAGGTTAAACGCTCAATCAGCTTGTTAACGATCCCCTGTATTATAATGGGTGTAATAAATATTTAAAGTAAAGACAATATTTTAATTGTTTTAATGAAACCTTTTTTTTTTCCAGTTGATTGCCTTACTGTTTTTTAGTTAGTTGCTTTGATACAAGTACTTCTTTTATATTAGGGAATATAATCTTGAGCTTCACGACTATACCCCGAAGGGGGGTTGTCAGATATACAGGGTGTATCAAAACACACTAGTAATACTAAGGGGGTGCTTCAGACCATCAAACTGAACAACTTTCACTATGGAGCCAACATCGAGAAAAAATTTAAACAATCAGCTGTCCCATACAAAACTGCAGTACCGACTCGACTAAAATGTATGGGACAGCAGATTTTTTTTATTTTTTCTCGATGTTGGCCCCATATTGAAAGTTGTTCAGATTGATGGTCTGAAGCACCCCCTTAAGTATTACTAGGGTGTTTTGTTACACCCTGTATAGATTCACATGGTAGAAGGATAGGTTTTCGAAAATGTGTCTTAAATCGCATATCATATCATATAGCACACTGTCACAGAATAAATACTAGTACTACACTATTTAATAACATTATCATATGACACATTCAAATCGAGTGCCTTTTTAAAGGTGGTTGGGCGTCTACTAAATGAAATTAGATTTAATCTTAATCTTGGGCAAGTATCACAATGGAGCTGAAGATCTTTTAAAAAGCATCTATCTGGGGTCTGGAGTGCGATTTTTGAATCTCATTCGGTGAGTTCAGCAGTTGAAAATAACAAAATTACTATGAAGATAAGCATCTTTCTACGGCTGATTTGACTTTCAAAAATCGCACTCCTGAAGTATGATTTTTGAAAGTCAAATCAGCAGTGGAAAGATGCGTATCTCCACAGTAATTTTGACATTTTCAACTGCTGAACTCAGCGAATGAGATTCAAAAATCGCACTCCTGGGCGTTACGAGGTTGTAGGTGTGAGCGAAACACAGCACTAGTGGTAACCAGAATTCTGTTAGGTAGTTTAAAATAAAAGTTGTATTGAGCTCGAAAGATGCGTATCTCCACAGTAATTTTGACATTTTCAACTGCTGAACTCAGCGAATGAGATTCAAAAATCGCACTCCTGGGCGTTACGAGGTTGTAGGTGTGAGCGAAACACAGCACTAGTGGTAACCAGAATTCTGTTAGGTAGTTTAAAATAAAAGTTGTATTGAGCTCGAAACACAAGCACTGGGACTCAGTTGTGAAAGAGCTCTCTACTCTCTGTGACCTGTGCCAAAGAAAATATAAGTACCTACACTACTATTTTGTTCTAAGCCAAGGGGGTGGCGATGGCGCGCCTTGGGAGAGGCCTATGTTCAGCAGTGGACGATGATAGGCTGATGATGATAATGATGATGAAGGGGGTGCAAGTGCACCCTCTTGCTTGCACCCCCTCCCGGCGCCCATGACTATTGGCCTACGTCCTAGAGCGGGCAACCCTGGGAATCGCGCGTGGTTTGTAGGTAATTATAGGCACTTGACTGTAGCTGTAGCGTAGCGTATGTGCGAGGTGATTGTTCTGAACGGGATTAATAACTCTAACTAAAAAGTTATACTTAAATGCCTATTTTCCCTTTCCCATAGTAGGTACCTTCCCATTGTACCTACACACGGCGACAAAACAAACATAAGCTGGCCGCGCGACGTTATACGTTACTCGACCTACGCGCGGTCAGCTTATGTTGGTTTTGTATAGCTTGATGTGTCGCCGTGTGTACATTCAGCTAGTTACTTCGCCTAAATACAGAACGTACAAAGCTCTTGGTACAGCTTGGTAAAAAAATGGTTGACGTCTTGCCAGTTTATACGTGATTTTGACGTTCTTGCAAAGAAAGTGGCGCCCTCATTCGACCTGCAAATACGCATCCATGACCGCCTTAACAAAATGAACGAACGAAAAAACAATCCGGTTCACCCCAGAATCCTTCTGACCCACCCGACCCACCCCAGAAATCTTTTTATAGCATTTTGTGCTTTGAGACTGAGTTCTTGCTACAATCGAGTCATAATCTTGGTAGGTTTATATTTTAGAACTCTATTCGTTCGCTCCGGTTTTATTTTAAACAAATATATACTCAACTAAGTACTCTATTTCAAGATGAGATCTACAGTCGAGCTATTATGTAGCGAAATCATAAATAAGCATAAGCTTGTTTCAGCTATTAGCATCAATCATGAATTTAAATAAATAGGTACCTACATGAATCGTCTTGATTTCGGCATGAGCTGGAAAAATCGAGTTATCTGACCTCGCTTCGCACGCACCTTTTTTAGAATGTACTGCACTGATCTCATTTATATTGCTGTTTAGTCTCGAGCTCCCTTCGCTCGCTCCTGACTAGACACATTGCAATAAAATCACGAGCTCACTTCGCTCGGTCCAGAATTCGGTGAAATCTCGAGCTCGCTTCTCTCGCTCTAGGTTTTAGATCGTACATTTTTTCATAGTGTAGGTAGTTAAATCTTGAGCATGCTTTGCTCGCTCCAGCCTAGCTAGTACGCCAATCCGCGATACAGCTATATCATGTCTTTTATCTCATTTTTTCGCGCGTAAACGTGCGAGATAAAATATGTGATATAGCCGTATCATGGCTATCGCGGGTTGGCGTACTAGCTAGGCAGGATTTACTTCGCTCGCTCGCTACGATTGTATCACAATTAAGGACCTAGACACATTGCAGTAAAATCTCGAGCTCACTTAGCATTGCTCGCTCCAGAATTTAGTGAAATCTCGAGCTCGCTTCGCTCGCTCTAGGTTTAGGATCCTATGTGTTTTCATAGCGAAGTAAAATCTCGAGCTTGTTCTGTTACCTCCAGATTTTCGGTCGTAAAAAATTCGAGCTCGCTTCGCTCGCCCCTGGATTAAATCTTATGATACTTACTTATCTCATTATATTGCAGTAAAATCTCGAGCTCGCTTCGCTCGCTCCTGGCTACGATTGTATCATAAGGACCTAGATGCATTGCAGTAAAATCTCGAGCTTACTTAGCTTCGCTCGCTCCAGAATACAGTGAAATCTCGAGCTCGCTTCGCTCTCTCTAGGTTTTGGATCCCATAAGTTTTCATAGTGTAAGAGTGTAAGTAGTAAAATCTCGAGTTTGCTTTGCTCGTTCAAGATTTTAGGTTGTAAAAAACTCGAGCTCGCTTCGCTCGCTCCATATTTTAGCTTTTATTGCAACGACCCTGGGCCTGGCCCCCCTTGAAAAAAATCATTGCTACGCCTTTATCTCGTTCGTTCGCGCGCAAATGCAAGGGTAGCATGCCACCGTGATACAGCGGCAGCGGTATCACAACTTCGCTCTCTTTCTATTTGCGTACGAACGAACGAGATTAAAAGATGTGATACAGCCGTATCACGTGTAGCAAACGCTACACGCTACGGCTTCGACGGAAACAATGAATAAAGGGTCCGTTTCAAAACATAAAAATTACTCGAGGAGTCTGTCGATCTCACTCTAGCATACAAATCGTCGTATGATTTTTCCCTTTCGTATTCACTCTCCGAGTGATTTTTACACGTTTTGATTTTTTTTTTTTTTGGTTCAGTTCAAGGTAAAGCGATTATAGTATCGCATACAACCGATGTCAGGATTAAATACTCTCATTTATAGCAAATAAAACGTTGGTGTTCAACGTTTCAATGCTTCTTTGGAGTTTTTGGAGGCAATCGAGAAACGCAGGAAACGCAGAGAAGTCCACAGGAAAGAGGTGAACCGACCGCTTGCCGCGCTACAAAAGAACGGAACACTTTTCCTGTTCACGACCCACACCATCATATTTCACTGAACTGTATATTGTTCACTTGCACGACACTTTGTTACGCAAAACAACACCGATTTTACGAACCAAAACTCACTATAAACAATAAAAATTCGTTGAAATATGAGGACTCCAAACGTATCTGTTCAAATCCCGCCAAAAACCTTACACGTTTTGAAATTGAAACGGACCTTTTTTTTTTGAAACGGACCCATATTTCAGTGATGCAAGATGGGGGGGGGGGATTCCCCCCAAATTTGGGGGTTTTTTCAGACCATGGGGGGATTTTTGGGGGGGACAAATCCTTAGGGGGGTTCTGCGGGGGGGAAAAAAATTCGCTTGGAGGGCCTTCCATTTGGAGCATAATAAGATATGCAATGCTGGAAGGATGTGTTAATTTTAAAGCAACTTCAAAGATGCTCTAGAGATTTAACTCAGAGAAAACGTATGGAACTGCTGACGACGCAAGTGGAGATGCTGATCCAGTCATGGAAGCAATTGCTGAATTAATTTAAATTTTTTTTGACTGAATTTGAATTAATAAATATTTTCCATTTGCTGGGGGTTTTTTCTCAAGACACAAGCAAGACACTTCTATTTTGGGGGGATTTTGGGGGAGATTTGAAGTCTGATTTTTGAAAATCATACGAGCGACTAGGCAGTTGAAAATGTCAAAATTACTATGGAGATTATGCATCTTTCTACTGCCACGTCGCTCGTATGATTTTCAAAAATCGCACTTTTGGGGAGACTGCCAGATTATCATCTAATCATCTGGCAACACTGCCTTTTTTTTGACAGCAGATGTGTCAGTTAATTTTAATTTATTTTTAGCCTAATTAATAATTATCCATTTTCATTTCTCAATAAAAAAAGTACTCTGTTTAACCTTGCAATGGATAGCCTCGAGAGAACTATTCAAGATATATTTTGTAATGATCAAATCAACACTCTAACCTCAATATTGGAATCAATACAGACAATGATTCAAAGCAATACAACAAATGTGGACTCAATAACTTCAAACTTAATCAATGAAGAGTTTTTAGAAGAAATTGAATTGAATATAAAAAACGGAACACCTACGTACTTCGGTGGCACTTTGAGGGACCTAAAATGTGTAATCATGGATGACCAGTTGAGACAGCACAGTATATATTTTAAATGCAACGGCCCTAAGAATTTAGTTGTGACTTCTGTGGGCTTCCCTCATACACCATTACAAGACCGTCAATACAGTTCTATGGAAGAGTTAGTGAATATTGTAAAGATGCATGTCAATAGTCTATCTGCATATTTTACTGAATTAGATAATATTGGCCAATATTGCACTGTCATGGAGCCTTCGAAACCCACTTACAAAGAAAACTATAGGAGAATATTATTAGGTTTGTAAATAATACATTAAATGCGGGTGACTAAAGCCACATGATTTCCGCCGCATGGTGAAGATAAACTGTCTAAAGCCTGTACTTCACTCGCCGAGAACTCTCGGCGAGATATTTCAAGGAAAATTACTATGGCTTACGACGCCACGAGAACAATGAAGGGCATCCACATTCTCGTTCTCGGCCTGTCTCACCCGTTCTCAGTGAGAATTAGGAGCCGCAATAAATTGCAAAGCTCGGCTAGGCCGCAGCCGCAGGTGACTAAAGCCGCAAGCATAATGAATAGATAATATTAAGTAGATACACTACAGGGTGAAATTTATAACATTAGCATCCTTTTAATCTAAGAGTCTACCCATCAAACTGAACAACTTTTACTATGGGAGCAAAACGATCGGAGCAAAAAAATAATCAGCTGTTCCATACCAAACTGCAATGCCTACTCGACGCAAATGTATGCAAAAGCAGATTTTTTTTTGCTCCGATCGGTTTGCTCCCATAGTGAAAGTTGTTCAGTTTGATGGATAGACTCTTAGTTTAAAAGGATGCCAATGATATCAATTTCACCCTGTATAGAAATGAAACTCCCACGTTAAATGTCAAGATATGCCTACCAATCTCATGTTGGTCCAACCATAGTTTCGCTTCTATAGGTACCTACTATTATCATTTAGTAGACTAGCATCCGACTTTTAATTACTGTAGGAACTAGGGGCCTTGGAAAATACCAAATTTTACCGGCCATTTTAAGACATCTAGCAAACAAAGACAAAATCAAAATATACAGACATAGCCAATAAATAAATTTTCTTGGACAGTCACACAAATTATCTAGTCACATTTAAAGTACCAGAATCTAGCCTGGACTTGTATTATGATGACTAGACAATGATATAGAAATACATATATGTATAGATACAAACATCCATGACTCGGGTACAAATATTCATATTCATCATACAAATATTTGTCCCTTACGGGATTCGAACCCGCGACCCTCGGCATAGCAAGCAGCGACTTTCTCATATTATTCTTATCTTATCTTGTTGTGGGGGCTGGCAAGCCAGCAACACTTCGACCCAGTGGGATCTTTTGTGTTAGCCCCAATACTTTTTGCTTACTTCACCCTTCAAATACATGGTCAATGAAGGAGGCAATACCATTGAGGGGAAGAAGCCTAAGATCTCCCGGTTTTGGATGGAAATCCAAAACCGGGAGACCGGATATTATTCTTGAAATAAATATTAAAATCGGTTTAGTTTTGGAGGACAAAATGGGAGTATGAAATGCTGATTTTGTCCATTTTATATTATGTAGATAAAATCAGTCCGGCTTCAGTTGTCGCTTTCGCACTCTATTCGGCTGGGTGTGTGGGTGGGGCGGATGGGGCAAATACTTATTCAGTGGGAAAAATTACCTATTCTCTTTTCTTCGAAAGCCTAAAAGATCCTAAAGAAAAAATGATTGATTAATTTTAAATGAAGAAACTGTACAAATTAATGTTCACAGATGACAGAACATGGCTGCACATGGAAGTGACACCGGACGGTCTTGCTACCAACATCCACCTCGTGGGGCAGACAGAGCAGTGGCAGGAAATGCTGCAAGGGGGACTTCTGATCTGGGACCACGACAAAGATATTGTGGAGAATATAACTATCATGTTTGGTAGGTACAGTCAAGAGCATGTCAAGCTTGACACTTTGGACTTTGTACCGTTCTTATTTAGTGCGCCATAAGTGTTACAATCGAACTGCAAGTATAAAGCTTGATGTGCTCTTGACTGTACCATGTGGCAATAATCAGTTTTTAACCGACTTCAAAAAAAGGAGGAGGTTCTATGTTCGGCTGTATGTATTTTGTTTTTTTATGTATGTTCACCGATATTTTCGTCAAATGTGAACCAATTTTAAAAATTCTTTTTTTGTTTGAAAGGGTATACTCCCGAGGTGGTCTCATTTTAATATTATGATGATCTGATGACGCACTTCGGAGCTACATGATATAACTCCTCAAAAATTGATAGCAAATCGTCTGCGATTAAACCATTTGCTTCTTTTCAATGTACCCTTTGTGTGTATAACTGATATCTGAATCGAAATAATATATTTAATCAATAAAAATTATGAAATAAAGAAATTTAAAAAAAATAAAATAAAAACCGACTTCAGAAGTAAAAAAAGTACAAAATAATATTTCAGCCTATGAATTTTACGTTCGAATCTATAAGAAAATTAATTTGTTTTGTTGGAGTCGGTGTCAAGCTAAGCCAAAAAATTACTGCAAGCCCAGTCGCGAATCGTACCTACCGGCTTGACAGCGACTTCGACAAAACAAATTTATTTTCTTATAGATTCGAACGTAAAATTCATAGGCTGAAATATTATTTTGTACTTTTTTTACTTCTGAAGTCGGTTTTTATTTTTTTGTAAAAAATTTTTTATTTATGGTTGAACCTCATCACATTTTTTTACAGCGCTCTTTCCTTTTCTGTCCCTCAGGCATGTCATTTGCTAGAGCGAGAAAGATACGACAGCACTAGTGCTGCAGTCTCGCTCTAGCAAATGTCGTTCCTGAGCGACAGAAAAGGATGGAGCGTGAAAAAAATTTGATTCCATCAAGCATGTATCCAGACTTTTATATTGTCCCCCCCCCCCATGGATACGTGTCTGGATTCCATGCTGCCAGATGAGGCTCAACCCTTATGCTGCTAGTTATTTGTGATTGTATTGATTATGTATTAGCTCAAATTTGTTTTTGTAGGTACATCAAACAATCTTTGAGATTACGATACTCACAAAACTCACTCGATGAGCAAAATGCCATTAATTAATAAATAAAAAAGTTACAAGCATAATACTAATTTCGTTTACAGATCTAGCGCACTTTCCCGTCCTGGACAAAAGGACGACTGCCGACTCATTGGTGGAAGAGTGTGAAATTGTTAATAAGCCAGAATGCAGTATCTGCCTGTGCTCAGAGCTGCCCGGGGACGCCGGTGTGCCGCAGCCTCTCTGTCAGAACATATTCTGCGGAGTTTTCTTCCATAGAAACTGCTTGTTTCAGGTTTGTTCTATTCTATTTTTGTTTAATGGCGTTTCCTTGGTGGATTTTTTTTTTTTTTTTTTTTATGTTTGATAGGTAAGCATTTGACCCCAATCTCACCTGATGTTGAGTGATGATGAGGCCGAAGATGTAGCATGCTTACCTAGAAAGATGCCTATTCACTCTCGCCTTGAAGAGGCCCAGGTTGTATTGCTCAGGGAACAGGTCCGCAGGCAGGGCATTCCACTCCTTAGCCGTGCGCATTATAAAAGAAGAAGCAAACTTCTTCGTGCGAATTGCTGGTAGGTCAACGACATAAGGGTGGAAACCCAGTCTGCGTCTCGTCCCCCGCAGATGAAAGGGAGATGGTGGTATCAGATCGTGTAATTCAGTCGCACACTCTCCGAAATGTATCCTATAAAAAACAGACAGACAGGCTACCTTGCGACGATGCTCAAGACTTTGTAGCTTCGCCGCCGAGGTTGGATCACCTATGAGCTTCCTGGCACGCCTGTCGATTGAGTCCAGCGCGGTCAGCTGGTATTGGGCAGACCCGTCCCAGAGATGGCAGCAGTACTCCATACACGATCGGACTTGTGCTTGATAAAGTTGTAGAAGCTGTCCCGGAGTAAAGTACCGTCTGACCTTCGAGAGGACACCCAGTTTTTTCGCTGCGGTTTTCGCCATGGACTCAATGTATCGTCCGAAATTCAGATCGGACGATATGTTAATGCCAAGGAGCTCCAGGCGATCAGCTATCGGTATGGACACATTTCGGAAAGTCGGGGTCAAAGCGAAGGGACTCCGTTTTGTAGAGAAAAGGCACGCCTGTGTTTTGCTTGCGTTGAAACTGACCCGATTAGTATCACCCCTGTCGGACACAGATTCAAGGGCCAAGTTTATTCGCTGCACCATGGCCTCTCGACAAGACTGAGTAACGTCCAATTTGACCCCTGCACCGGACAGATATCTGTCAGCAACAGTGCTGTCGTCAGCATACCCAATGGTTCCGGGCACAAGCATGTCGTTTATATGCAGCAGAAATAAAGTGGCTGACAGAACTGACCCCTGAGGAACACCGGCATTAATAGCCATTTGATCTTTTACATTTTCATTTTGCCAGTATCTAGTTTAAAAAGAGCAATTAGTGCTTGACGTTGTACGGTAATTGGATATGGCGATCTCAAAGCCCTGTTTTTATACAAAAACACACTCGAAACCGCCATAAAATGGCGGAGCCGCGTGGCTACTTAAATCGCGAGCCAACGACAGACGTCCACTCGAAAGCCCTCTAGCCACGCGACTCTTCAGGTTTGTTCCTTTGAAGAGTTAACTTCCTATCTGACATCAATCATCATAATAGAATAGAACTTCTTATGCGCCATTGTACTTTAAGATCATGAGTGCGATTTTTGAATCTCATTCGCTGAGTTCAGCAGTTGAAAATGTGTTAGCTCGTGTGCTAAAACGGCTTGCATTGCAGCATCGAATTTACACTCAAAGAATAGTTCTCAAATAGTGCCCTAGGCATCCAGAATCTCATGAGGCTAGGTCTTCAGGGAGCGGAGATATAAATAAGTCTTTTAAATAAACCACGGAGCTAGCGTTGCGCTGGCTTACACACGTATTCACAAAATATTTCTTACAGAAGGAGACGTTTCTTTTTATAAAAACGACATCAAATAAATAGTTCCTGAAATAGTGCCTCTGCCAGTACTAATATTTTATGTAAAGTCGTAGTGAAACAATATAAAAAATCGATGCAAAGTTCTACATACTAATCTATAGTAAAATCTCGTCTCGCGACCTCGGTGCAATGTTGAGTTCGTGGCGGCCTAGTGCACCATCCATTGAAACATTATGGATAACTATTCCTAAGCGCGTACTCGCCTTTTCGCGGGGATGATATTCACGATTCCGGTCCTCGTAGAATGAACACTGTATGCGGAGACCTTCATATTATTTTGCCGTTTATATACCTGGTAAGTCTTCAAAACACAAGCGCACCGACGACACTCACGCGCGCGATATTCAAACATTTCTAGATGATATATCGGGCTCATTTTCAGATAAGACACTGGATAATTACATAGTGGCTGGTGATTTTAACCTTTTTAATATTGAATGGAATTCCGGCTGCCCGACATATTTAAAGAAGGGATCAGTAGAGCTACAAGGTGCGGGTCTTCGTTTGGTTAACGAGTTCGCGTTCTTTGGCCTGAGTCAGTACTCGGATGTTCATAATTCTAGCGGAAATACCTTAGATCTCATTTTTAGCAACACTCACACCGATGTATCTGTATGTAGTGCTCCCCTATTACCTGTTGATGAGCATCACCCGGTTTTGATCTTTGACCTGGATGACATAATGGTGTCGGGACTCAATGAAACTGCCTATACTAAATTTAACTATAATAAATGTGACTATAATGCTATTCAAAGCTCATTGAATAGCATTGACTGGCATACTAACTTAAATTCAGGGTCTTTAGATGAAGCTCTTGATTTTTTCTACGATAATTTACATAATGTGATAGAACTGCATGTGCCAAAAACAATTAAAAATAATTCAAAAAGGATATGGCCCCCATGGTATTCTTCTCCACTTAAGAAAGCAATTAAGGAGAAATTTAAAGCACACAAACTATGGAAGAAATTTGGTAATAATGCAGACTATACGACATTCTCGATGCTCCGTAAAAGGGTCTCAAAATTACAGAAACAATGCTACAAAAACTATATAGATACCACACAATCAACAATTATTGAAAATCCCAAGCACTTCTGGACCTATATTAAATCGAAGAGGGGTAGTAAATCAAATTATCCCTCTAAGATAACATATAATAATAATACCTACAGTCAGGGTTCGGATATTGCTAATACTTTTAATTTGTTTTTTAACAGTGTTTTTTCTGCACCTGCATCGTCTTATGATAACTTGAAATTATTAACCAATAATAATAGCTCTTCCTCTGATGTTCACAGTCTTTATTTAACCAGGGATCAAATCTTAACAGCACTTAAAAAGCTAGATATAAGAAAAGGGCCTGGCAGTGACGGTATACCCCCTATTTTTTTTTATTGTTAACTGTGCAAAATCATTAACCTACCCCTTACACATTATGTAGGTTATTTTCCTGCAATTTGGAAACAGGCACATATAGTCCCGATCTTTAAAAAGGGTTCCAACATAAAAGCTGAAAACTTAGGCCGATATCCATCCTAAACATATTTGCAAAAATAATCGAAAAATTTGTATACAATGCCATATATCAGACTATTTCTGGTAGCATACCTGAGACCCAACACGGTTTTATGAGGGGACGGTCAACTACTACAAACCTAGCTCATTTTGTTACAAGTACTTTGTCCGACATGGACTCTGGTGGGCAGGTTGACGTGATCTACACTGATTTCGAAAAAGCTTTCGACAGGGTGGATCACGTCATCCTGCTCAGCAAACTTGAGATACTAGGTATACACGGTGACTTGTTGCGCTGGGTAGAATCCTACCTTCGCAACAGGTCTCAGGCTGTTGTTTTGGGCGGATTCAAGTCTTCCTTTATTAAAATTACCTCAGGGGTTCCGCAGGGATCCCATTTAGGGCCTCTATTTTATAATGCGTACCTCTATGACATACAGGACTGTTTTAAATACTCATCACATGTCTTATACGCTGATGATAAGAAAGTGTTCGTTAAAATACGTACAGCAGAGGATTGTAACAGGTTACAAGATGACTTGAATAGATTGACTAAATACTACAGTGACAATAGAATTACCGTAAACGTTAAAAAGTGCCAATCTATCTCATTCACACGCAAGACGAAACCTTTATCCTTTACTTATATGATGAATGGTGTAGAAATAGAAAAATGTAATAAAGTTAGGGACTTAGGTATAATGCTTGATAATAAACTCTCATTTAATGATCATATTAATGCTATAACGGATAAAGCTTATAAGAATTTAGGTTTTGTCTTGAGAATGTGTAAGCCTTTTAGTAATATTTTATGTATGAAACTACTGTATTATTCTTTTGTGCGTAGCACACTAGAATACGGAAGCTGTATTTGGTCTCCTACGTATCAGGTTTCAGTCAGTAAAATAGAAAATTTACAGAACAAATTCCTTAAATACTTGTGTCGAAAAACGAACCTACATTATTTACAAGTGCCCATTTAAAACTTTTGTCCCTATCCGATCGGCGACTGCTAACGGATCAAATGTTTCTGTATGACATTGTGACCAGCGGACTTGACACCCCACATCTACTATCTCAAATTAGTTTCAGCGTACCGACTCGTCGGACAAGACATACTAAACTTTTCGCTATAGGTGCCAGTCGCACCAACTATGCCCAGAACCGTCCTTTTGTTCGTATTTGCGGTGCATACAACAACATGTTTTCTGAGTTTGATCCTTTCTATTTAAAGAAAAACGAATACAAGAACAAAATGTGTACCAAACTTTACGATCAAATGCAATCTACGCGATAGACGTTGATATGAAACGTTAATGTTGAAGTTAAAATACCTAAGTAAAAATAATATGCATTGCTCAGCCAAATACATTAGTACGTAGAACTTTGCATCGAATACTCATTACCTAGATAAGATAATAAATAACTGCTAATTGATGTCTTATTTGTTTTCAGTGGCTGGTGGCGTCTTCCGGGGGCCGGCCGCCTGCTTTCGGCGTCGCCACCGGGAACTGCCCCGGCTGCCTCCAAACTATTTCATGCACTGAGAAGGACAGCTAAAACTGATCATGTTATTTACCTACTTTTAAGTTAAATAGCCCGCCTAATACTCGAGTTTCGTTACTACTAGTGAGCAGTGGCGTAGCGTGATTTTCTGCCGCCCGGGGCACGGACCGATTTTGCCGCCCCCTTATCTTTATAAGAAGACCTACAGGAAAAATAACTAAATTAACTAAAAATAACTAAATTTTTTAAAGGTCGTCAGACATCCTTTGGTTTGTATAATTATAAATGCTTGCAAAAATTGAAATTTAGAGCGAGCGAAGCAAGCTCGACTTTTTTTCTAAATAAAAATCACTTGGAACCAGAGCTTTTTACGTACAGAACATCCGCAAAGTATCCTAAGTGAAAGCTATGGATCGAGCGAAGCAAACTCGAATTTTTTAGCACCACGTCTTAGCTTTGGTCAGTACTCTTTTGGATTATGTGTAGGTACTAGGTACAATAATTAAAACAGAAACTTAGATACCTACAACTTTTCTCTGTTCTACGAATTGGTTATAGACTTCTCTGTCTATAACCAATTCGTAGAACAGTATTTTGCGTTGTAATTTAAACTTCGAGACTTCGACAAATATATTTAATAATTTACTTTCACTGTAATATAATTATAATAATTTTACTAAACTAATTTAATTTAAAATATCAAAATCACTTCACAAATACTAGTTATCACTTCGAGCGCCGGCTGAGAATTGACTGTTTAATCAGTTTTGCGCCATTTCCAACGGACTCCCCACTTTTTCCCGTCCACTGTACCAACCAAACGCACCTCGCGTTTCATTCAAAATATATTTAACGGCTCTGGATATAAGTCCTTTTTATGTTTCAGTTAATTTGAAAGAATATTAAACGTGTTGCTAGCACAAAATAAAGATTTAGTATCAAAATATCATGAATCACGACATTCGGCCATCCGATTCTGTGCAACCTCCTGGTGCACAGTTATCAAACCGTCAGTTCTCATTACCATTTAGTCAAAATTATTCAAAATAATCTACATCAATGAAAGTGCACTAATAAACTAAGTTAAACAATCTCAACATTGAAACATAAGGATAACTAAAGTTTCTCTCATATAAACTAATTTACATGTTTTTCAAAAACACTCATTAAAAGAAATAATTCTTTTGTATTTTCATTTTAAATCTACCACCACTTCGTACTGAAAGAAACCGAAGAATCCAGAAACTCTACAGCAACAAAATTTTTAGCAGGTATGCATTCAGTTATACAATATCAGGACCAGAAATTTTAGTATTCAGCGTTTTCACTTTTTTATTTAATTTCAAAATTGTTAAAAAAAATGAAAGCAGGTACACAAAAGTAGGTACAAAAGGAGTTCGATTTCCTGCATCTTCTTACTAGCACTTACATTATTTTATCTGATATCTTATTTAAATGTATATTAACCTTATGTAATAATTATACGAACAAATCACGACATTTGGCAGTTTACACTAATATCAATATTTATCAACTTGAATGTTTGTGAACGTTGCTGCAGTTCTAACAGAGGCAGCTCTAACGGATCTTCCTTGTCCAGTGATTGGAACTTCGATTTTGTTTATTTGGAAATAGTACATTCTAAACCATTTTAGACAAAGAAATATTCAAAAGTTTTAGTTGAAATATACAGGGTGGCCGGGGAGTTGACGTTCAAACGTAAAATTTAGGTCCGGTATGTCGTAGGGTATCCGAATCATCCCCATGTATGTTCCGCGATTTTTTATAGTTTTCGAGTTATGATGATTTTTCCGGTTTTTTGAGGAAACTCGACATGACCGGCTTAACAACTACTAAAAAAAAAAGTGTAAGACTTTTTAGAGATTCTTTTTTTGCAACTTAATCTTCATGAATTGTGCCTTTATTCATAACATCATCAGCATCGTAACTTTGATAAAAGTTTTGAAAATATTGGTCTAAAGTTAAAAATTTGCGATCCGTGAATTATGACTAAATTTTCAACTTTAAATTACAACTCTAAACAGGTGACCTTATGATTTTTTAGCCAATCCCAAAAATGCGCCCAACTCTCAGCTTTCATAATCATAAATAAAAAGTAGTACTTAAGAGGGCTAATTTGGCTAGAATTGATCTTCAAAGACAACAAGGCGGAAAATTCTTAAATTTAAAAATTATTTTTTTTGCCATAACTACCACGCCTAAGGCTAAATAATGATTAAAGAATGCTGGAAACCTATCGTGTTGGTGGAATAAGGAAAGTTTTAAGTAAAAAGTAGATAACCTAACCTAACATGAACTAACCTAACCTAACCTAGGAGGAGGGAGCCGACAGCCGGATGCCACCACTGCGACGGCTGTCTCGACGAGACGGCGCCGCACGTGCTGCAGGAGTGCCCTGCGTGGGCGGGAGACCGCAGTGAGCTCTCCCAGGTAGTTTCAGACCTCTCGCTGCCGGCATGGTTCGCGCTATGGTCGACAGTGAGGCGTCTTGGCGCGCGGTTCTCTCCTTCTGTGAGGCAGTAATGCTCCAGAAGGAGACGGCGGAGAGGGAGAGGGAGTCGACTTCTGAACTCCCGATCCGCCAAAGACGCACGGGGCGCAGACGGGCTGCGTTTGCTCGCAGTCTGCCTCCCCCGTAATTTTTGAGTCTCTGGGCGTCGGGCTGGGGGGGTCCGGCGTCCGATCATAGGGAATCGAGGTGGTTGTGTGCGTGTTCCCACGCACCACCTAAAGGCCTGTAGACTTGTCAAGGCCAACAGAGATGAGACCTGGTAAGGTCGGTCGCTGCGCCGTAGAGTGTGGAAGATTCCTCACGGGCCCTCAGGCTCTACGGCAATATGCGATGAGGTGGAACACGGTGGGGTTTTAGCCGGTAAGAGTCCGGCATAACCCGTCGCCGTTTCGGTTTCCAGCATTCTTTAATCATTATTTAGCCTTAGGCGTGGTAGTTATGGCAAAAAAAATATTTCTAAATTTAAGAATTTTCCGCCTTGTTGTCTTTGAAGATCAATTCTAGCCAAATTAGCCCTCTTAAGTACTACTTTTTATTTATGATTATGAAAGCTGAGAGTTGGGCGCATTTTTGGGATTGGCAAAAAAATCATAAGGTCACCTGTTTAGAGTTTTAATTTAAAGTGGAAAATTTAGTCATAATTCACGGATCGCAAATTTTTAACTTTAGATCAATATTTTCATAACTTTTATCAAAGTTACGATGCTGATGATGTTATGAATAAAGGCACAATTCATGAAGATTAAGTTGCAAAAAAAGAATCTCTAAAAAGTCTTACACTTTTTTTTTTAGAAGTTGTTCAAGCCGGTCATGTCGGGTTTCCTCAAAAAATCGGAAAAATCATCATAACTCGAAAACTATAAAAAATCGCGGAACATACATGGGGGTGATTCGTATACCCCACGACATACCGGACCTAAATTTTACGTTTGAACGTCAACTCCCCGGCCACCCTGTATAAACGGTAACACTCCTTGATTTTAATCTCTTTGCTGCTGCAACGTTCCCAATTTTACTTCATTTTGATGCTTATGTTTATACAATACAATACTCTTTATTTGTACACCAAAACATACAGTTCCTGTTTATACTGCTTTTAAATATTTACTACATTAGAGAAAAACAGTATTATAAATATATCCATCGATTAAATCTGGTAGTCGCTCAATAAGATAGCTGATAATAAATCTTGTCTTGAGCTCAGTGTAATTGCGAGTGTAATATAATGTCATCACCATCAGGTAGTTAAACTGACTGTAGGTTTATCATGAGCCCACACTGCAGTATACTACAGTAGTTTTACTGTAGTTTACTACAGTTTTTGTATTAAATTTCATACAGCGCTTCTAGAAGTTACGCTGAGAACTAATTGTGTCATGCAAAATTGGCGCCGCGACTACGGTAGCAACGTACAGTGAAAACTCATGGCAGGCCCTCTGCAATACTTTACGCCTTTCGCACAGCCCAGCTTACTGGGATTAAAATATGAAACAGTTGCTGTATACATTTGCAAAATATTGTGTAATTTGTGAAAATTATACCAGTACCTAATAAAGATCATGAAATAAAATCTATTACAACTTGAATCTTTTATAATATCTACAATAACAGCATATTTTTAAAATGCTTGTTTGTTTTAATTGTTTTTGTATTATAATTTACAGATCTTTGATCTTAGTTTCATAACAAATTTGTTTTGTACCTATACTCATTTCAGAGCAAAGTGGAGCTTTATCTCCATTTTGCATGACAAAAATATATTTAGAACACTTTTTATTCTTAGAATATTTTTACCAACGTCCAAATAATTAAATAATTATAACCATAATACCTAAATTGCATAGGAGCACTCTTTTTAAAATAAACAAATCTACGGCACTCACTAGATGGCGTTGTCAAACTCATCAAGTAAGCATTTGTAACGATTACCCAAAATTTTGTGAAATTATCGCTAGTGAATTAATAAATATGATTACTATAGTAAAATTTTGAAGATTTTTATAAAAATAATTATTATGACTACTACAACCAACCCCATCTAGCAACTTTGCTCAAAACAATCATGGAAATAGACTAGTCTCATTGTTAAAACAAAATCTATAACGAACAAATGGAATATCTTTCCATTGTGAAATGGAACGAAGTATAACAATTGATTTCATGAGTATTTACTTATAACACTTACTCAATATACATATATGAAATGAAATTGTCATACAAACGTTCATAAAATTTACCTATTTTTTTCCTTCGGAAAACCTTAGCCAATATGTTTTTAAAGTGAACATTCTTTAGCGAAATAAGTCGAAATTAACCTTTGGTGTGCCGGAACGCGGATCTGCGTGACGAAAACAATTGATAATTTTTTGTTGTCTGTAATTCCCGGCATACGAGAGGTTAAGCGATCCTAGATAACACTAAATAAATTAATGACTCTTTGAATGTAGGTACCTCAACTTTTTTGACTAGAAGAATAATTAAAAAAAAATACGGCATATAGAAGAAAATATGTTTCTACTTTTTATTTTGGTTCAACATCTAGAGTATTTGATTCTTGTCATAATGGAAACCATACATTGAACGCCTACTTGATCGTTAAAGTTAAGGCTTAGGGTGCCATACCCGTTGTAGGGTTTGTTAAATAAGTACACATTTGCTGTTGATAATTGGGCAGGTAGGGTATGCGGAGCGCATACGTCCGTACCCGATAACGGCCGGCAGGCAAGTGACCTGTGACTCACCACGCGTTCGCACAGACACTACATCCCTTCTTTATTTTAATTTAATTTAAGATGTATTTTGTAACAGTACACTTAATATCAAAACTATAAGCAATACAGCTACCTACATATTAATATAATTATTATTATAAAGTCAGTAGTACTACAGCTTGCATTTATTTTATATTTTCTTAATATTTTATATATTTCTATATGAATCTACCACCGCTTCGGAAGGTGCTTCGCTAGGGAGAAAAAACGGCGCAAGAAACTCCACTATGCACATCGCTATAACATAACAATAATAATGTGTTATGATTGATAATCTTTGATTATTAAAGGTTCCGTTTCTTACTGCTTGATTTTATTTATTTAATAGTTACTAAAAGCTTTCCATTACCATAGTACTCTGTGCGAATACTGAGCCCAATAGGCATTTACATTCAACTTTAGCTTACCACTCTAGAGTCTAGACTATCCCTCTCCTTTTCATAATATTTCAAGATTTTAACTACTATTTGTATTATTACAACATTTAGTTTTATTGCGTAAAATTGAAAGTCTAGTCCCACTTTATATGACACACTATTAATTTTGTAACCTAATTACATTAAATTAATAAACCTTAATTTATTTTCCTCTTGACCTGTGAACTGTGATCATTATTTCAGGAGTGAGGATTGGTTAAGCAAACAGCAAGATAAGATTGACAAATCGCAATCAACTTCCATTCTAAGTACTTTTTTAAAACTGTGGTAGGATTTAGGTTTAAGTACAGTCACCAGCAGATATATCGTAGCAAACAAGGTGGTCAAATATTTCTAAGCAGTTCTAATTTTCAATAATTTCTTTACTTATAACCAATCAAAAATATAGGAACGCCGAGAACATCAAATATATCGACGCAGTCACGGTGGCCATCTGAACAGTTTCGGATAAAAACCTTACTCCGTTGTTTTACATGTTAATTTTAAATAACATTGTAAAGAAATTATTGAAAATTAGCTGTTCACATATTTATGACAAAATACACGTTTAGATATAATTGGTAACATTTACTGTTAATAATTTAATGAAAATTAGCACTGCTCAGAAATATTTGGACACCTTGTATGCTACGATATATCTGATGGCGACTGTACTTTTGTTACATTTATTAAGTTTGTATTTAAGTTTATTTTTGTTAGGTACTTATATAAAATCCAACTAGGTGTAACCGTACGTAGAACAATGTAAAAATATAAATTTTATTTAAGCTGGTTTTATTAAACCAACGTGAGATTGCACATTGTTACTATAAAAAGTGTACTTTTGAACTACAAATGTATTAGCAAGACTACTCGTAATTACTAATTAGGTACTCGTACATGCCTTATCCAATTTTTACTTCAGTAGGTAATTGGATTTGATCACAAAACATTTTCATTAAGTTGACTTGTACCTTGATTTACTCTCTGGCTATAATATAAACATTTTCTTTTGGACAATATTGGTGGTGCTTGAAAAGAGTGGCCATTCCGAAATAATTTGTTACGAGTACTTAAACAAACTTCGATTATGTCTTATTAGAATATCGTTATCCATGGCACTTAGCGTCGAAATCAATTTCAGTGTGATACGCTCCTTGTACCTGTGGACAGATTTCGAGTAGTATATTATTATTGGCTAAGATTTTTTGGCTAGATAGCTATAATGCTTGCCTCATGTTTCGGGTTTCTGCAATAACCTTTATGGAATGATAAACAAAAGTTGTTCAGAAAATACCTAATGTAGGTACAGGAATATTGCATAATTAATTGTATGTCTTGTGTGTTCAATTTCGTTGCAAATTAGAATTAAGTGTTTAGTCTATGTTTTCGCTGTTTATCATTGCATTTTAGTACATAAAGACTGTGACTATTGGGTCACGTGGCTTAAATTGGTAAAAATGTTCCATTTGACATGTGCGTATGGATTGAGGGGCCACATTTGCTATGGAAAAATGGATTATATGCCCATTTTGTAGGAAATTTGTAGATTTTGTAGGCCCAATTCTGGAATTTGTAGCAAAACTATAAAGAAGTTACATGAACATAAAGGTGGCACCTCACACCAGATGCATCTGGTGTGAGGTGCCACCCTGGAACTCGGAAAGTACGTGATGAATCTTTTTGAAAATTTTGTAGGATTTAGTAGGAGTTGGAAAAAGATCCTACAAAAAAAACCAGCTCTCTACGACTAAAACTGAAAAAGCTACAATACTTTGATTGTGGTCCCTCACACCAGATGGCATCTGGATTGAGGGGCCACCTGTAACTCTGAAACTACGTGATGAATCTTTCTGAAAATTTTGTAGGATTTAGTAGGAGTTGAAAAAAGATCCTACAAAAAAAATCAGCTCTGTACGACTAAAACTGAAAAAGTTACAAGAGATACTTTGAATGTGGCACCTCACACCAGATAAATGCTTATAACTACATATGTACGTAATGGAATCCAAAACCGATGATGCCAATATTTAGTAGAAATTTCTACTAAATATTGGCATAGTCAGATGTCGCATATCATCAATACCTACAGAGCTACACGTTTTTTCAAAATTCCATATAAAACCATTCAGTAGGGTGTCCATGTAATAAATGAAACCATGAGACACTTTTTCTTCCAGCTGTTTTTTGCATTTTATTTAACACGTTTTTTTGCATTTTATTTACGTATATAATTATATAGGATACGAAACTCACGTCCGTATGTCATCTCGTTTCAAAAACATTTCTACAATAAGGTAGGTACTTAGTACCAACTTTCTTATTAGCGCAGCGTTCAGTTATAGCGAGGTCCACCTTTAGCAAACTAAATACTTAGGATGGTAATGTTGGTACTGTCAAGTAGGTATCGCAAAAAGTCTGTTTAAGATATATTTTCCCTTAGTCGCCTCGTAAAGTACCAACTGTTTAGTATTAAAAATGATTTCAGACCATCAAACTGAACAATTTTCACTATGGGACGAACATCGAAATCGCGAAAAAAATCTGCTGTTCCATAGATTTATAGTTTAGTATGGAACATCAGATTTTTTTTCATGACTTTGAATGGAGCACCCCATTGGGTGTCGTAGGTAGGCAAGTATAGTAAGTACCTACCTACATACTGTTTATTTAAGTTCAAGTTTAGGAAAGGGACATCATCGGATTTAGTCAAAAATGTGAAAGTGCCGGCCAACAAAAAATTATGCAATATTCTGTTAGGACTGGCGTCTTAAGCATTTATTATTATGGCACAAAAGCTGTAGGTCCATTGTCCGTGGTTTTATTTGGGTTCGAAAATCTGCCTTTTCATACACATTTTCGATGAAAATTTAATTAGCTAAGACTATATTTTGTTAGAACTAGTCCGTTGCAGCATTTTTTAGTATGGCACCGAAGCTGTAGGGCCATTTTCCTTGGTTTTATTAAGGTTTGAAAAATCGTATTTCCATAGATACCTACATTTTAAAACTTACCTACAGCTACAGTCATAATAATAAATGCTTAGACGGACAAGTTCTAGTATAGTATTATTTTTTGTTGGCCGGCACTTTCACATTCGGACCAAAAATGTATGAAATGCCAATGATGTCCTTTCTTGATTTGTGGTAGTTCACAAAATACTAGAGCAAATATTTTATTATGAAATCATTTTTAATACTAAACAGTTGGTACTTTACGAGGCGACTAAGGGAAAATATATCTTAAACAGACTTTTTGCGATACCTACTTGACAGTACCAACATTACCATCCTAAGTATTTAGTTTGCTAAAGGTGGACCTCGCTATAACTGAACGCTGCGCTAATAAGAAAGTTGGTACTAAGTACCTACCTTATTGTAGAAATGTTTTTGAAACGAGATGACATACGGACGTGAGTTTCGTATCCTATATAATTATATACGTAAATAAAATGCAAAAAAACGTGTTAAATAAAATGCAAAAAACAGCTGGAAGAAAAATGTGTCTCATGGTTTCATTTATTACATGGACACCCTACTGAATGGTTTTATATGGAATTTTGAAAAAACGTGTAGCTCTGTAGGTATTGATGATATGCGACATCTGACTATGCCAATATTTAGTAGAAATTTCTACTAAATATTGGCATCATCGGTTTTGGATTCCATTACGTACATATGTAGTTATAAGCATTTATCTGGTGTGAGGTGCCACATTCAAAGTATCTCTTGTAACTTTTTCAGTTTTAGTCGTACAGAGCTGATTTTTTTTGTAGGATCTTTTTTCAACTCCTACTAAATCCTACAAAATTTTCAGAAAGATTCATCACGTAGTTTCAGAGTTACAGGTGGCCCCTCAATCCAGATGCCATCTGGTGTGAGGGACCACAATCAAAGTATTGTAGCTTTTTCAGTTTTAGTCGTAGAGAGCTGGTTTTTTTTGTAGGATCTTTTTCCAACTCCTACTAAATCCTACAAAATTTTCAAAAAGATTCATCACGTACTTTCCGAGTTCCAGGGTGGCACCTCACACCAGATGCATCTGGTGTGAGGTGCCACCTTTATGTTCATGTAACTTCTTTATAGTTTTGCTACAAATTCCAGAATTGGGCCTACAAAATCTACAAATTTCCTACAAAATGGGCATATAATCCATTTTTCCATAGCAAATGTGGCCCCTCAATCCATACGCACATCATTTGACAGCATAAAATATAGCTCTAGTATTTGCTCAAATTCCATAGATCTTTATCATCTCTTATTTATTTATTTTATATTTATGTCCAATATTTATTTATTCTAGACATTTAATAGCCCATAGTTTTTAGTTTTACATTTAGATTTGCCTATGGCTAGTTTATGGCTCGTTTAGGATTATTTAAACCCGAAAGTCTCTGCTTGGTAATTGTCAAATTTTGACTAATTTTCATGACCTGTAATAGTTTCGATAGTATAACCACTCAAGCGTCCCATGGGACTATAGTCCCGAAAATGACACTAGCCGTTTACGTCCATGGGACTATAGTCCCATAAAAACAGCGATGTTTATTTTTCGTTCTAATTCTGAATGCAGCTATAAATAGTTCTGCTACTCGATGCTAGGTGATGCTAATATCCTTACACTATCCATAGACAACTTTTGTTTTCTACAGGATAGTACAAAAATATTTTTTAAAAAATATCAAAGTTCATTTTCGCGTAAATTTTTTTTTTGTTCCCTCATTTGGCAAGTTCGATGATATATTTTGACCATAATTGAGCATATTTTTGGAAAACGACTGTGCAAATAGGATGAATAGTTCATTGTTATCACGATTATGAGACTTGTACAAGAAAATAATGCGAAATATGTTCTAGATTACCGATTAACAGGCTACGTGATTTCACAGTTTCGTATAAAAAGTTCTAAACTTTAGTCAAAATGGACTAACTGTAAGCCTTATTTTACAGGCTGTACTATTTATTTTAATTCTGTAGTTATCAAGCTTTCCGTCAGTATTTTTGATTTTGTTATAGCGGTAGTATTTTTTGAGATGTAACAGTTTTTGTCGCGAAGTTCGCTCCCCGTTGACGTACGCGTCGTGCGATCGGCGCTTGGGACGCTACGGACAGAATCACTGCGCGGTGCCGGACGCTTGAGTGGTTAAACATAGCTTTTATTTTTATTTGGTCCTTTGCATTTTGTGTATCATGATGACACTTTTAAGTAGGTATGAATGGCCGTGTAATGTCCGGCTTAGAATAGCACCAAACATATGAATGTCGTAAAAGGAGACTAAGTAATTCCCTCAGGTTTCGTCAACATCTCGGCTGTGCACCGGATGCTCAAATAGAATCGACGTAGAAAAACTCGGCGTAAGGGGAACTCGCTGCAAAGGGAATAACTCAAAATTGTTCAAGACGTGTTTAAAGCAGACAGAATTTTCTATAAATTTAATTCAATTGCAGCTCTGTAAGTTAAGTAAGTCTTGAGATACAGCACGTTAAACATTGGCAATTTTTCCCAAAAAGTTCAAAATTGTAGTTTTAGCCGTCTTCCGAACAGGATATCGGCTAAAATACTCATTCTACGAGGTAAATTATAAGAAATTAATTTGGAAAGCAGTTATATAGCATTAATTTAAGCATAAATTTAACCCTGTACAGTGATTAGTTCCTTTGTTATAAGGAAAAAAAACTAAATATAAGGGGATTAGGTTTTAAAAAAAATGGAGCCTTAGGCATTGCAAGAATTTTTTAAAGGACAAAAATACATAACTAAGTAGGAAATGGTTTATATCATCCAAAATGAAATTAAGTATAATTAATAATCTATGTATACTATAATAAAACTGTAAATGTTTGTTTGTTTGTTTGTTCGCGCATCACGTGAAAACTACTTGACCGATTTTAATTAAACTTTTTGTATTTGAAACCTTATGACTAGACGTATAAACTGATATATATTTGATCTCGCTACCATGACGAGTGCCGGTGCGGACGAAGTCGTGGGCAAATCTAGTGCTATTATTAAACTGAAAATGTTTGTTTGTTTGTTCGCTCATCACGCGAAAACTAAAAGACCGATTTTGATGAAACATTTGTTGTCTGCAAGCTTATGGTTAGACTTAAAATTTGGTATACCATTTATTTTGCTACGATGATCAGAACTTGGGAACCCGTGCGGATGAAGTCGCGGGGAAACTAGTACTTAATGGGGAACACAAAAGGGTCAAAATATTACTAAAAAATACACTTAAAATCTTAGCGTAGATCATGTACATTACATTAGTTTTTATTTCACTTCAATACATGCAGTATTTCCGAAGTTATGACGACGAGAAGTATAAGCGCTTTTTAAAATTTCCGAGTTTACGCGCGCTCACGCTTTGACGTCACACCCCCGCTCAGCCCGCGACCGCGACACACCACGGCGCTCGGTCTGGTGCATTTTGTTTCGTATGTTCGTCAAAAATTAGTTTAATTTCGTTTATACCTAATAGTGTGCTTGTATATCAAGGAAATAATACTTTTAAATTAATTTTATAACCGATTACACTAAAGTAAACCGTGTGGTGTGTAGAATGGATGAAGGTTTTCAAAAAGGTCAGTCGGACAATCTGCCAAGTGTGGATTTGGTGTGGATAGTTTGATGGTGGCACAATATTTTATGAAGAATAAGGATTTTACGGCTGCCGAAATAATAATAATTAATAATAATTTCTTGGACAATGTCACACAAATTATCTAGTCACATTTAAAGTACCAGAATCTAGCCTGGACTTGTATTATGATGACTGGACAACGATATAGAATACATATATACAGGGTGAAATTGATATCATTGGCATCCTTTTAAACTAAGAGTCTACCCATCAAACTGAACAACTATCACTATGGGAGCAATCCAATCGGAGCAACTAAAAAATCTGCTGTCCCATACTAAACTGCAATGCCTACTCGACTCAAATGTATGCAACAACAGATTTTTTTTTTTGCTTTGATCGGTTTGCTCCCATATTAGAAGAAAACGTTTGTCAGACCCATTACAAAAGTATATAAAAACGAGAGTTTTCCCACGACTTCGTTCGCACGGGTACCCGTCATTGTAGCAAAATAAATTATATACTAGAGATTGGTCTAATCATAACCTTTCAAATGCAATAAGTTTCATCAAAATCGGTTTAGTAGTTTCCGCGTAATGCGCGAACAAACAACCATTTACAGTTTTATAATTCTTCTTATCGTGTGGGCAGAGCCCTGGTGTTAGAGTTTTTTCAGACCACCTTACGGCCTCTGACGTGGTTTTTATGTAACGACTATTATACCAGTGATAGTAGCCGGGACCAACGGCTTAACGTGCCATCCGATCCGAAGCACGGAATCATCTTTCTTTTCAGACAATCAATTGATTCAGCCTGCAATGTCTTAATCAACTGGGGAAAAACGCACAAAGTGACATTTCACTAGGTGTCCCGTGGGAATCGAACCCACGACCTCCGTGTTGCGAGCCCAATGCTCTTAACTATTAGACCACGGAGGCAGTTTCATAATAGTATAGATTATTTTTTGGTAGTTTGGGGGACCTGAACGTGATGTGATGGTGGAAAAAATACACAATACCTACAATGAAAATTATAATTTATTTGTTTCTTGTAATAAATTACAAACTAAGGGGCTGTTTTTAGGGCTCCGGAGACTCTTCTGTGGTCAGATCTAGTAGTAAAGATTCGTCGAATTCATCTCCTTAATGCGTCTCATCCATGGCTAAGGGAGTAGTATTCAGGCAGGTCTTCCCCTGACAAACATTGCAGAGAGCCGAGCATTTCAGCACTGCTCTCTAGCAGGAGCAATTATCTTCCTCCGCAGTCCGCACCCTTTCTGGCACTTGCATGATAGGAATTTCAGAAGGGTTAGCGGTCAGCCCCTGCCTGATCACTCCAAGTTAGTGCATGGGCTCTTTCTCTATCCCCAACCACTTCTGCACTTGGGGATTCTTTAGGAATGTAAGGCCTCTTCGGTGGGGGGCAGAAGAGCGGGGCGGGCTTAATAAATGACTCCGGAACGGTGTTGGTACATAATTGTGAGTACCTACGTACTTAATAAATGATAAAATTCTGTTCGCTCACGGGCCGCATCAGGAAGCCGTTCTTAAAATTTGATAGAGCCGCAAGAAATTGTAGTGAGAAGTCTCATGCATGTTTGACATTCCTGCTTTAAAATATCTAATTTATAAATGTAATGTCATTTTTATAACAATAAATAGATAACTTCGCAGTATTAATATGAATTGACAATGGGAGCTCCATTTCCAAAAAAATGAATTTCCTTAATTTTTCGTTAATGTTGGCTGTACAAGATTCAAAATATACTTAAATTAAAGCTTAATAGCTGCTTTACAATTTCATTTCTTCGAATTTTCCTCGTAGAATAAGTATTTTAGTACAAGTTACAATAAAATACCGAATTGCGATTTTCTTCATAATCTCTTAAACATGACAAACTGAATGCAATATTATATTCACTACTATTCTATACTTAGTACATCTTGGAAGCTGCGGGGGGGTGTGTGGTGAGGACCGCTTCATGTGTGAGTGGCATCTGTATCTGTCTAAACTATTATATTATAAAACTGTAACAGAAGTGTGTCTGTACATTGAGATATTTACAAAAAAAAATTACGACATGGTTTTTACCTGTCCCTGATTCCAAATCACCAATTTCTGGATTTTTTGTCTGTCTGTTTGTTTGCTTGTTTGTTTGTTCGAGTATCACGCAAAAACTACTGAACCGATTTTGATGAAACTTTTTTTGTTTGATAGCTTATCATCTGACTTAAAATCTGGTATATAATTTGTGCGAACGAAGTCGCGGGTTAACGCTAGTAGTTCATATATCTGTAAAAAACAACAAACAATTCGAGACCCCCGGTTTTTTGCGAGTTTTGTCCCCCTATATCCTTAGGCCTCGTTTAGGTGAATGTTTTCCATCGAAAATCGATAGGCTTCTTCTTATCGTGTGGGCAGCAAGCCCTGGTGTCAGAGTTTTTTCAGACCGTCTTACGGCCTCTGACGTGGCTAGATCGATAGGCTGAACCCTACTAATAAGAAATACTATATTCGTATCTTTACGCTCGGCGGCGGTCGGCTGTATGGAAGGTCAAATATTTCGTTTTTGAAATAGGGATAGTTGTTTTGTTCCATTTTCTAAATAAACCTTCAAAAGAACTTTGGCGAATTTGGACACAGCCATTTTTACAAAAACTAAAAGCCCTTCAGGACGGCGGCGGCAGTCATAATTATTATAAACAGAAAAAATTAAGGCATTTTTAAAAAAAAATCCGGACTTCTGTCCGGGTTCAAAAGTAGAAATTACGAGTAAAATAGACAAATCATCCAAAAAGCAGTAGCAAAGCGCAACCATGACAGCTATTTTCATCTAATATTATCACTGAGGTAGTTTTTGGACGTTACGGAACGTATTTGGCTTTATTGAACTGATAGTGCGTGTGATTCCGTTTGATTCCATTATCATAATATTGTACGGTTATCGTGAATTTTCATTAAAACAAACACAATGAATGCGTAGAAGATTGAGTGGGCTATCTAATAAGAAAGATTATGAGTTTCACACACTTGATACAAAAGGTATCATAAGGAGAAATACCTGTTTAAATCAAACTCACTGGTTTTACTAAATCGTTGATTTTAATTGGATATTCAGCACAAAGACATGTTGCTTGCATGTTTTACAAAAACGAGAGGGGGCCGGAAGCGGATGACGGCACCATAGAGTGTCACTTTGACAGATCTAATAAAAGGCAAAGGGTATGAGATGTCATAGACACTTTGTCGCAGAATATTGTCGGCCATAACCCAATGTTTTAAATCGAAGGTAAAGGAACTCAATCAGCTTTTGGTATCTGCCAATGGAAAAGAAACGAGGATCCTGAATACTCAATCTGCGCGCAGTGTGAAGACATTTTAAAGTAGGAAGTTGAAATAGCTCTTAAAATTAGTAAGCTATGAGCTGGTCAATTAGGTATCCAATTAGTTAAAGTAGTATGTAGACCACTGAATCCTCTAAGAAATGGAACGTCCCTTAGCACTTGGCCGACAACGAAGGGCAGCGACAGAATGAAGTCAGGCTGATGATGAAGTAAAAATTGGCGTTTGGAATGACTAAGGTCCTACTCGATATTCATATTAATGTTCTATAGAATTAATATGTTCGAAATGTTCAATTTCACCATGTAAAATTATAAATTATTTTATTCTTACAAAAAACTCGCTACCTACCTTATTTAAGGTATTTTTCCTTCATGTACAGTTTGTTTTTACTATCCTGGAGAACATAAGATACTAAAAACCATGGTTTTTAATTTTTCTTTAAATAAGGTAGATTTTTCAAGGTCACGCCGCCGACGCCGCCGCCGCCGACCCCTAAAAGTCGGCGCGCCGCCGCCGACTGATTTATAATCGGCGCTCATGTCTACCATGAACATAGAGGTCAACTATGGGTAGGTTGATCTGTCGCCGTGTGTACAGTCAGCAGCAATAAGTTGTATAGGTACACTTGTTCTACGTCGGCGTCGTAGTACTAAAGTGTATATAACTTATTGTGTGTGTCAGGATCGCGGGTGTATGCGCTCGGCTTGCGGCTCGCTTTGCGGCAGACCAACCTACCCATAGTTCGACCTTATGTCCATGAACATAGAGTTCAACTATGGGCACAGATTATTTAATAGTTATTTAATAGTTACTACCGTAACAGATACTGCACTCTCTTAGAAAACACTGATTTCGCGCGCTTTTACAGACAACCGAGTCTTACGATCTGTCACCACGACGAACGACGAACTTAAACGCGTCTTATGTCAATTAACCTAGAGTCCATATCACATTGCCCGTCACGCGCCTCTGACGTAACTACCGAAACGCTAGGGTTGTTTATTGTCAGAAAATACCCTCCATCACCAGGAATTTATTTTCTTCAATCTTATTTTCCAAAATAACGTTTAAACCAAGTTCGAAGACTACGGGAATTACTTCCCCTGAAAGGAATTTTTTTTTTGCGAAAAAATTTTTAACCAACAACTAGTTACCAACATTGATAAAATTATTCCGTTTATTTGTATCTTTATTTATTATTTTGTTTGTATCTTGTACAAACGATAAAAACAATAGCGTTGTTATACCAGTATTCTAAGTATTTTTGCACATATTATTTTCAACACAAAACTTTGCTTTTGGATAAAACAAAATTAAAATTTACGTAAGTAAGTACCTTTTTTCATCCGTAGGCAATGTGAAAAATGACACATTTTGTTAGATTGTCTACCAAACATCACAATAATTATTAGCAGGCATATTTTTCCAAAAGAAAACCGTCCAGTACAGCATGGATAGCATGCCAACCTGCGATAGCTGTGATACAGCTATATCACGTCTTTTATCTCTTTCGTTTGTGCGCGAACGAACGAGATAAAAGATGTGATATAGCCGTATCACGGCTATCGCGGGATGGCATGCTACCCGTTCTGGAAGTACGCAATCGCGATAGCGTGTGATAGCCCTATGTTATTAACATCTTGCAAGATATGCGTGACGTAGGTACTTTATCGCAGCTGTCAGACGTGAGTGACGGAGCACTGCTATGGGTAGGTTGATCTGTCGCCGAGTGTACCTACCAAGCAGCGCATAATATTTGCAACAAATAATTTCAGACACTACCTCTGGTTTCCAACATACTGAAATTGTTCCGAAAGTGATCGGTTTGTCAAATTTCGGTACGGTCGGCATCGATGGTTGATGAATAGTGTTACGAGCTACGGGTTCCGGGATTGGAGTGAAACGCTAAGTCCAACTTTACAGAGTTTATTTGGGATACACTTACAAACGGTCCACCTCGCAGAGGTTCCCCTACACGGTTCACTTCACCGGGTCCTCCTCGCAGGGATTCCCCGTGCACCACTTACTGTCACTGTTCACAGTCCACTACGTCACCACTGTGACGACACGACACGCGTCACGGCTATGACGTCACGACGTACGACACTATGACGTCACGCACTACACTGACTCTATGACGTCACGTACTACACCGATACTATGACGTCACGCACTACACTGACACTTGTCTACTCACTGTTCCACCATGCACTTTTCTCTTCACTAGTACTTTTCCACTTTTACTTTTCTTCCTTTTGTTTCGCACTGTTCACTGTTAAACCAAGTACTGGTCTCTGACCGCGAACTCGCCGCTTTTTATATCCCGCAGAATATTCCAGACTACCCTTTTTCGATCTTCTTTTCTTTACTCGATTGTTTTCCTCCAGATAGTTCTAACCCCGCCTTCTTTTCTCGAAACTGATCGAAGACACGCCCACTTTTCTGGTTCTTTTCAAATATTCGTAATTTCGCCTCCTTTCTCGAAGTTCCTAGACACCCCTAGACCTTTTGGTCCCTTTTTAAATATTCCTTCTCTCTCTTCCTTCTAGAACATTTAGATCGGGATCCGGTGACGAGGTCTGTATACCAATCGAGCTCATCCATAATTCAGTTTTCATGCAATAGTTTACTATTAGAAGATGCGAAAAAACTTGGTCGGCCGACCCCTATCCTGGTGGGTTTTGTGTAGGAGGGTGACTAGTAACCTCTCTGAGACGAGACTAATTACCCATCGAGCTCATGAACCAAATTATGCTTATCCGATTGGACTTTATTAGTGTTACGAAGTACACTCGGTCGTCCGCCGGATATCCTGGCAGGTAGTGCTGGCCAACCAAAAATGGTGGTCAAATTTTGGAGTACTTCTCACCCATCGAGCTCATGGATGAAATGTATGCCAAATCAAAGGTTAGACCTTTACCTTCAATAGTTCATCGGTCGTCCTGGCCAAAACCTGGTGGGTTCTGGTGGCCAACCAGATTTATCTGTCAAAGTAAGATCATGCGTTTTCACGTTTATATGAATAAATACTTTATTTACCTGATATATGCAGTTCTTTTAGCATGAACGTGAACGGTTGTATGGTTTAAAAGTATTTAAAAAAAAAACTTGAAAAAAAAAATTACTGTATCGATAAATGAGACATCAAATAAAAATTTTTTTTTTCGATATAACTTCGTCATTTCTAAACTGATTTGGCTGATTGTTTTATTTTACAAAAATATATATTCAAGAGTTCATGCCACTAAAATTTGGTGAAGATCTGATGAAGCGTTTCGAAGATGTTCAATGTTTTAAGTGGGTCAGATTTTACTACAAAAAATATCCAACCAAATTGATTCTTTAACGAGAATAATAATTGAGTTCTATTAATGATTCTTTCTAAAATGAAATTTGCTCTCTTAAGAGATGTCTATATAATAAAATAAACTAGTAATACCGCGGCGTTGCTTTCAAAAATGAAGTTGAAAAAAAATGTTTCGTCAAGTAAAAGCTACCTATGTTTATGTGGATGATCTAATTTACTACGTACCTATATTCGTTCTAAAATAATTAGCTAAAACTGTTTAAAGGGATGATTGGATCATCAAACTGAACAACTTTTATTATGGGTTCAAAATCGAAATCGCTAAAAAACTGCTGTCTCATACATTCCGATTCCAGTCGAGTAAGTTTGCAGTTTTGTATGGGACAGCAGATTTTTTTCGCGTTTTCGATGTTAGTCCCATAAAGAAAGTTGTTCAGTTTGATGATCCAATCATCCCTTTAAACAGTTTTAGCTAATTATTTTAGAACTAATATAGGTACGTACTAAATTAGATCATCCACATAAACATAGGTAGCTTTTACTTGACGAAACATTTTTTTTCAACTTCATTTTTGAAAGCAACGCCGCGGTATTACTAGTTTATTTTATTATATAGACATCTCTTAAGAGAGCAAATTTCATTTTAGAAAGAATCATTAATAGAACTCAATTATTATTCTCGTTAAAGAATCAATTTGGTTGGATATTTTTTGTAGTAAAATCTGACCCACTTAAAACATTGAACATCTTCGAAACGCTTCATCAGATCATCACCAAATTTTAGTGGCATGAACTCTTGAATATACATTTTTGTAAAATAAAACAATCAGCCAAATCAGTTTAGAAATGACGAAGTTATATCGAAAAAAAAATTTTTTATTTGATGTCTCATTTATCGACACGGTAATTTTTTTTTTCAAGTTTTTTTTTTAAATACTTTTAAACCATACAACCGTTCACGTTCATGCTAAAAGAACTGCATATATCAGGTAAATAAAGTATTTATTCATATAAACGTGAAAACGCATGATCTTACTTTGACAGATAAATCTGGTTGGCCACCAGAACCCACCAGGTTTCGGCCAGGACGACCGATGAAATATTGAAGGTAAAGGTCTAACCTTTGATTTGGCATACATTTCATCCATGAGCTCGATGGGTGAGAAGTACTCCAAAATTTGACCACCATTTTTGGTTGGCCAGCACTACCTGCCAGGATATCCGGCGGACGACCGAGTGTACTTCGTAACACTAATAAAGTCCAATCGGATAAGCATAATTTGGTTCATGAGCTCGATGGGTAATTAGTCTCGTCTCAGAGAGGTTACTAGTCACCCTCCTACACAAAACCCACCAGGATAGGGGTCGGCCGACCAAGTTTTTTCGCATCTTCTAATAGTAAACTATTGCATGAAAACTGAATTATGGATGAGCTCGATTGGTATACGGACCTCGTCACCGGATCCCGATCTAATTTCTAAAAACACAAAAATCTAGAAATATTTTTGGCGCGGATCGGATTCGAACCGTCACCCCCCAGCATGGGAGGCGGAACCTTAGACCGTAAGACCACGGCGATTGTTAATACACCCTCCGAATTTTTGAATGCCTTCTTACGTCTAACGTTTGACAGCGTTCGTGACAATAGGTTTCTGAACCTTATCTTGAGAGAAATAAAGTTTATCAGCTTTCGTTGGAGACTATACGAAACACTAGAAAGCTTTTGATGGTGAAAGAATGATCAAAATGTATCGAGTAGATCCGAAGTTATTTATTTTATTTTAGCACTACATAATAAAATAATGTTATATTGATTGTGCCTGATGAATATTGAATAAAACCTAGTAGAAAAGTACAAAAGAATTTACCTATTTATTTTAGCACTACATAATAAAATAATGTTATATTGATTGTGCCTGATGAATATTGAATATAACCTAGTAGAAAAGTACAAAAGAATTTACCTATTTATTTTAGCACTACATAATAAAATAATGTTATATTGATTGTGCCTGATGAATATTGAATAAAACCTAGTAGAAAAGTACAAAAGAATTTACCTATTTATTCTACATAATAAAATAATGTTATATTGATTGTGCCTGATGAATATTGAATAAAACCTAGTAGAAAAGTACAAAAGAATTTACCTATTTATTTTAGCACTACATAATAAAATAATGTTATATTGATTGTGCCTGATGAATATTGAATAAAACCTAGTAGAAAAGTACAAAAGAATTTACCTATTTATTTCTCTTATTGTGAAAGCTGCTGTATAATACCTAATCTACACTAATCTACACTAATATTATAAAGAGGAAAGATTTGTACCTATTTTTGTATGTTTGTATGTTTGTAATGAATAGGCTCAAAAAGTACTGGGCCGATTTCAATAATTATTTCACCATTAGAAAGCTACATTCACCCTGAGTAACATAGGCTATATTTATTGCTAGAAAACATTAGACGTCCACCCGTGCGAAGCCGGGATGGGCCGCTAGTAATTAATAAATCTATCACAAAGTAACTAGTTTTGCCTTTTATTTGTTTTATCATTATGTAACTACCTATGTACACTCGTTAACATGTCAAGCATGACATTAGGACTAGGGAGATAAGAGGGTGCAAAGTTAAAATTGTTTAGAATAATTCCCATTGTGCAATCGCCATCAGATATATCGTAGCATACAAGGTGTCCAAATATTTCTGAGCGGTGCTAATTTTCATTAAATTCTTTACAGTAAATGTTACCAAATATATCTAAACGTGTATTTTGTCATAAATATCTGAACAGCGAATTTTCAATAATTTCCTTACAATGTCATTTAAAAATAAAATGTAATACAACGGAGTAAGGCTTTTTTCCGAAACTGTTCAGATGTTTATGACCACCCTGACTGCGTCGATATATTTGATGTTCTAGGCGTTCTTATACAGGGTTACAGGGAAAGTCGTGCTAGATCCGTTAAGGGCGTGTAGTACCCATCATTTCTGACCTATTTCACTATGAAACACACTACCCCAAACTTAACCGTTTCCGAGATATTCAAAATTGTTTTTTTTTTTTAAATTGCCGATTTTTTTGCTATAAATTTTTTTTTTTTCAATTTTGTGTGTCTTACTACTATTATTATTTTATTTTTAGATGTAGAATAAGATGCTTTATGACGTCAATCATTAAAATAGAGCATAAGCTAATTGAATAGGCCGTAGTAGGCAAGGGAAAGTTAAGAAATTAAAAAATATATTTGAAAGTTTATTTTTCTCTAAGGGATATCTAAAAAAAATATTATGACAGTTGTTCGGCAGATGTGTTTTAAAATATCTACGTTTCATCAGCTATCTAACGAGGTATAACAATCTAGGATTTGTATTACATTTCGTGGAAAAAAAGTAGTTGGGACGCTCCAGGTAGCAGTTCTAACGGTCCCGCACCTATTGTCCTTCAAGTTAAGACGCACCGTGCGAGCGAGACAAGTGACGATTTATGTAGGTGCGAATGAAAGAAAAAAGGTTAGGGCTGGGAATACAACACGGGATATTGTTTTGGTTGTCAGTCTGCTGTTGTGCTTCGTACATAGTAGATGCGATATCGTTTTGCTCTTTTTCTCGACTTGGCTGTTATTCTGGACTATTTCTTCTGATTTGTGACTACTGTGCTTGTTAACCGGACTCTGATTTGTACTTGTGATGTTATTTAAAATTAAAATGTTAAACAACGGAGTAAGGTTTTTTCCGAAGAAATTATTGAAAATTAGAACTGCTTAGAAATATTTGACCACCTTGTTTGCTACGATATATCTGCTGGTGACTGTACAACTTTAGCGGGACTACTGGGGCAAAGAGTACAGTCACCAGCAGATATATCGTAGCAAACAAGGTGGTCAAATATTTCTAAGCAGTTCTAATTTTCAATAATTTCTTCGGAAAAAACCTTACTCCGTTGTTTAACATTTTAATTTTAAATAACATTGTAAAGAAATTATTGCAAATTCACTGTTCAGATATTTATGAAAAAATACACGTTTAGATATAATTGGTAACATTTACTGTAAAGAATTTAATGAAAATTAGCACTGCTCAGAAATATTTGGACACCTTGTAGGTAGGTATGCTACGATATATCTGATGGCGACTGTACAACTTTAGCGGGACAAAGAGTACGACTAGATAGTAGCCACAGAGAAGTCACACGCTCCCATAGTAGCCCTAACAGAGGTTCCATGGAATCATCGAGCCCTAATACTATAGTTAAGCTACCTACTACCCAAACACTTTTTCTTATAGCTTTTATGGCTAATCTTACTGAAGGCACTAACACATTAAAAATCGGTATACGGGAATACGTAGTAAGTACAGTTAGCAGCAATAAGGTATGTACACTTGTTCTACGTTAGTACTAAAGTGTATATATACAAGTTATTGCTGCTGACTGTACAGTCGCCATCAGATATATCGTAGCATACAAGGTGTCCAAATATATCTGAGCAGTGCTAATTTTCATTAAATTATTTACAGTAAATGTTACCAATTATATCTAAACGTGTATTTTGTCATAAATATGTGAACAGCGAATTTTCAATAATTTCTTTACAATGTTATTTAAAATTAACATGTAAAACAACGGAGTAAGGTTTTTATCCGTAACTGTTCAGATGTTTATGGCCACCATGACTGCGTCGATATATTTGATGTTCTCTGCGTTCCTATATTTTTGATTGACTATGAGTAAAGAAATTATTGAAAATTAGAACTGCTTAGAAATATTTGACCACCTTGTTTGCTACGATATATCTGCTGGTGACTGTACATTTGTGGTTATAATAAAGTAATCTTTGATTACTACCAAAGATACGGTACTCCGTATCCGGTAAAGAACTTGAAAAATGTGCGGGGTTGAGGGGTATTTTATTCTGCGCAGTCAAGGTTTTATTTGCTCAAGATGTTTGCGGGCCATTAAACTCATTCTTTTACTGTGGTACTACAGTTTGTTTCCTTTGGTGGGTACTAAGAGGTACAACCCGGGCGAATTATCTAGGCACCTGGCTCGGAATTTGACACCCCTCCTGCTACCCCCCGCGGGACCCCGCCGTCGCTGTTCGAGGCCGTAGCATAGCATTTCAGTTACTGTTGCACGTGTCCCTGCGCTTTAGCATTTTCGAGTTATTCTTTCCGAGTTTTTTATTCCAAGCCACGTGCGAGCCAGGTGCCAAGTTAATTCGCCCGTGTTGTAGGAACTAGAGCTTGAATTGACGGTAGGCGAAGCGAGGTTTGCCTATTGAATATAAAAATAAATTAAAACGTATGTATGCCTTTACTTTTAATGTTATTAAAAATTACGTAGACATAATATTTTGTGGTTACATAGAATAATTCAGTATAAACAATGTTGAGAAATAATGCTTGCACCAGCTATTCAGGTTTTTGTGATTGCTGATAAAAACATTTTGCTTACAACAAGTTCCGTCATGTCAGCATGTCACATGCTGATAACACGCGGATCTATTTTTGCATTCTCGACAAACAAAAACAAAGCGGATATTTAAGAGTTGTTTTCAAAACGAAGACCTTTTTATTACATGACAAAGTAAATGCAATGTTTATTTTTCTTATTGGAATTTGTAACAAAATAATGCATTGTTAATTGTTCGTCAATTTATGTGTTTTGAGTAGGTCACAGATTACCCCCAATAGATACCGCATGATGAAAATTTTGTACACGCCCGAAGTCACCATTTTTGGCGGTAGGTGCGGGTAGCGGGGCACGAAACGGTGCAACGTGATTGGCCATTTCAAGGTCGCACTACTTTGAGCTCGCTCACTCGCTTTGTAGTATAAGAGATAAGTGTACTTTTTGCAACCATCAGCAGCAAGGCTCATTCAGTTATTATAGGGTGTAGAGCATCTCTGTGATGGGGATGGACCAGGTCTGCCTGCATAACTCCAGTCGGTTTAGGAGTTACTGATGATTAAAGGTCGGAAGTGGCAATGGGCTGGTCATATCTGCCGAAGAACTGACAACCGGTGGGGTGTCAGAGTTCTAGAGTGGAGACCGCGAACTGGTAGGCGTAGTGTCGGACGCCCTGCTGCCCGCTGGAGAGACGACCTAAAAAAAGTAGCGGAGAGCGACTGGATGAGGAAGGCCGAGGATAGAGTTTTGTGGCGCGCCTTGGGAGAGGCCTATGTTCAGCAGTGGACGATGATAGGCTGATGATGATGATGATGATGAAAGGTCTGTAAAAAATTATATGATATTGTTGTAGTGTGCACTGTAGCTATGTGAACAGTACAAAAACTGTCAAGTTTTGTTAGTCGGTTTAGGAGATACAGCCAGTCAAAGTTCCGATCTTAGAACGGCTGTATCTCCTAAACCGACTGATGAACCATGTCAGTTTTTGTACTGTTCACATAGCTACAGTGCATACTACAACAATAACATACGATCAGCCTTGCAGCTGATCGTAAATTTTTTACAGACCTTTAATCATCAGTAACTCCTAAACCGACTGGAGTTATGCAGGCAGACCTGGTCCATCCCTATCACAGAGAAGCTCTACACCCCATAAACACTGAATCAGCCTTGCTGCTGATGGTTGCAAAAAGTACACTTATCTCTCGGAATATTGCTGGTATCAGTGCAAAATCATAAATGTGTGGCGAGCGTCGGCGGCCTTGTATGCGGTATCTATTAGGGGTAATCTGTGGAGTAGGTACAAGTGGCAAGTTCATTTAGATTGCCATGTAAAAGCGTAGAGTTGACTATGTTATGAGTAAATTCATCACAAGGGTACGGTGTCGAAGGTACGCGGCGCGAGGCTGGTGCTGGAGCCCGGCGCCTCGCCGCTCTGGGGCCCGGTCTCGCGACTGACATTCTGCAACGGGGAATGGAGAATTACCATCATCTTAGGTAACTATCTAAACCTTATCTAAACTATTATAAAACTGTACCGGAAGTGTGTCTGTACATTGAAATAATTTACAAAAAAAAGATTTCGATATGGTTTTTAGATGTCCCTGATTCCAAATCACCAATTTTTGGATTTTTTGTCTGTCTGTTTGTTTGTTTGTTTGTTTATTTGTTTGGGTGTTTGTTTGTTCGAGTATCACGCAAAAACTACTGACCCGATTTTGATGAAACTTTTTTTGTTTGATAGCTTATGATCTGACTTAAAATCTGGTATATAATTTATGCGGACGAAGTCGCGGGTAAAAGCTCGTAGGTTATATTTATTAAAACGAAAAGTCTAAGTGCGTATCCACGACAGGCTTCGTCAAAGGCAATAGGTACACCACTCACATCCACAACAGGCTTCGTCAATAGATACATCCCATATACATGCATAACGCCAATCGGTTTAGGAGTTACTGATGATTAAAGGTCTGTAAAAAAGGACAAACAGAACAGTACAAAAATTGTCAAGTTCTGTCAGTCAGTTTAGGAGATACAGCCAGTCAAAGTTCCGACCTTTGAACGGCTGTATCTCCTAAACCGACTGATGAACCATGCCAGTTTTTGTACTGTTCACATAGCTACAGTGCATACTACAACCAACAACATACGAAATTTTTTACAGTCCTTTAATCATCAGTAACTCCTAAACCGATTGGAGTTATGCAGGCAGACCTGGTCCATCCCCATCACAGAGATGCTCTACACCCCATAAACACTGAATCAGCCTTGCTGCTGATGGTTGCAAAAAGTACACTTATCTCTCGGAATATGTTATTCCCATAGAAAAAATTGTTTAGTTTCATGGTCTGATCAGCCCCTTAAAAGACCGCTAGCGTATTAAGATAGAGCCTGTATAATAAAACTAAAATCTAGTCAATTACCTTAACATGAATCTGATTCTTGAGCATTGCAGCACGCAGGATTAGCATAGACGTCCGTCTCTGGTATTCTTTCCCCATAGCCAGACTTCTCTCAAAGGTAGTGCTTCTCTGGTCTACGTCCTTAGCATACAGTATCTTGTTGTGAGAATCAATGCGAGCCTGGATCTGCCCATCTAGGATTAACTGCATCAGCTCATCTTCGAGAGCATTCACTGTGCGGTTGAACGCGGCAGCCATCAGGCGCATGTCCGCAGAGAGATACGGACTGAAGTATTGAATGAGTGCTCTGTTACGTATTTGCATGTACAGTGAATTTAAGTGCGGTGCTAAATACATATCTAAGAGAAGGTTATCCCTTATCTCATCCAGTAGCCTCAAGCATGAAGCGTACTTAGATTCATAGAATTTAAAGATTATGTCTCGTAACTGCGGTTCTAGTTCTAAGAATAATTTAAAAGAACTGCTAACTATGACTTGCTTCTGGAGCTCAGAGCGGTCAAAGGTGGCGAGTGCGCACAATCCTCCGTACACTGCTACGTTATTGCTGCTTAGCAGTTCTGAGTAGTCGCAGTGCTCGATGCTGGCTGCCAGAAAATGTTTAGCAGCGGACTTGTATTTCTTTGTTGCTAGCTCGGCTAAGCCGGCTGCACATTTTAAACGTGTCAACACTGTCTGGTTAGAGTCCTTACCAGGAACTTCGTTAAAATCTGGTGTACCCTCCGCTTTTGAAACATAGTTAAGAACGTGAGCCCAATTTTGCAAATATACGGACACTTTAACTACGTTGAGGCACATCATTATAATGTGTTTGCCACTCGTGCAGTAGTCCCTGGCTCTCGAGTAACATTTCAGTGCACTGGTGAGGTCTCCACAATCAAGGTAATGGTCTCCCAGATCATCGTGACCTCTTCTGATGCTTTCTTTTATTGAATTTGTTTTATAATTTTTCAGGTCTGTGTCTAGTTTTTCCAACTTTATGGCAGCCTTTTTAGTTTTCGACTCGACCCACATGCTGTCGAGGACGGGGATGTCTTGTGAGCCCATCTGCACCGCTACGTCCGGCAAACCAGAAGAGGCGATGGCTTCGGCGAGCTTCTTGTGTAATGTTTGGTACAGACTTACGTTGTAAGTTGTCATGACGTACGAGATTGCCATTTTAAGCGCTTCCAATCTTAGTGAAGGACAATGGTCTGCTACAAACATCAATCTGTACAACTTGGCGAAACCGGTGTATGATGCAGCATAGGTCTCCAAGTCCAAAGTAGGGTTCTCCACCACGTAGCACTCTGTCTCATTGTTTTCATTGTCCTCTAGTGGGACATCCACTTGCATAGGTTCCGCGGTGTTCTGAAATACGATGTCATTTTAAAATGATTCACAATTTCATAAACTACCTACGGAAAGTTATATCACACGTTATTAACACATGAAGATATTGAAGACTTACCATTTCGAACATTTTATAAGTTTTTTGTTGACTTATAAAATAAAATACGCGAATTCCAATGTCAACGCAGGAAACCAACCTAAAACACAACGAATTTCTTATTTATTATAATTTTAACAATCATTTACACGGGATCAAGTGTTGTTTTCAGATTTTAGGAATCACACATTGGGTTTCTAAAGGAAGGCGATTGTAAAAGTATTAATTATTATCAAAATACCTTTATCATTACGATTCTTCTTGGCAGCGGCATTTTTCTTTTGACGACGAAGGTTCAATGTTGCCATACGTAAATAGAAACGGGCCGTTCGTTTCAAGTTTGCACGACATAAAAAGTGTCATTTTTAAATGGTATTTAAACTTCTTGACTTTAACCCTTTAACCAAACTTACACGTACCGTACCTAACTTTATTTTATTTTTTAAAATCTTTTATTCAGATTAGTTAGTTTGTACGGTTATTAGTTTGCTTGTTTTGCCCCACAGGAGGGCACATCTGACCGATCAGATAATAGCATAGCAAAGCCGTAGCATGCTACACGTGATACGGCTGTATCACGTCTATTAACTCGTTCGTTCACGCGCAAATAGAAAGAGAGTGAAGGTATGATAGCCCTGCCTGTATCACGGTGGCATGCTACCCATGCTGTGCGTGTACCTCACCCTTAGATTAAAAACTTTTCGCTTACACACCTCACAAAATACCTATGCTAGCTTCCTGCATATGTAGCATGCCACCGTGATACAGCTTCTTTTTCACACCATCGCTTTCTTTCTATTTGCATGCGAACGAACGAGATATAAGACGTGATGCAGCCGTATCACGTGTAGCATGCTATGGTTTCGTAGGGAGGTTACACGGTCAGTATCTCATTAGTATGGTGATCTGGTCCATCAGTCTGGTCAATCGTTGAATGACGCCAGAATGATGAGTGGGTTACACGATCAGTTTCCCATCAGTATTTCATCATTGTCATTCACAATGGAATGACGGAATTAATTTTCATCAGTCTGGACCATCATAACCATCATCCCATCATTGTGGTCTGGACCTAGGTCTGGACCATATCCCGTCAGTCCGTCATTCTCCCATCATTCTGACCAGACTGATGGACCAGAATGACGAAATACTGAACGTGTAACCTCCCTCATAGAAACATGGAGCGAGCTCAGGCTGAGATTCAGAGACGTTTTTTAAGTCTTAGTTCGAACTCCCGTATTTGTGCTCCTCTTTTATATTTTTTCCTGTACTGATTCACTTCTGTGCAAATAAATATTTTTTTTTTTTTTTTTTTTTTATTTTTTTTTTTATACATTTTGACCCTACTTAGTTCGAACTATGACTTAAAAAATCGTCTCTGAATCTCAGCCTCAGTGGCCTAGCGTGGGTTTCTGCCGGCCGGGTCACATACCGATTTTGCCGCCCCCTTATCTTTATAAGAAGACATACACAGAAAATAACGGAGCGAGCGAAGCGAGCTCGAAATTTTTTTGTCCGTCGATTCGAGTTTATGTCATACTTTTTTGGTTTATCCATGCAAAAATAGAAACTTAGAGCGAGCGAAGCAAGCTTTTCTCAAGACTTTTCTCCTCAATTCGATTCATATTTCATATTTATTGTCGGTATCTTAGTTATATTATTGTAACATTTTTTGCAAATCACGAATAAAGAACAATGATTTATTTAAACTAAGTACAAATTAAGTTTAGATCCAGGAGTGCGATTTTTGAATCTCATTCGCTGAGTTCAGCAGTTGAAAATGTCAAAATTACTGTGGAGATACGCATCTTTCTACTGCTGATTTGCCTTTCAAAAATCGCACTTCTGAAGTATGATTTTTTAATGTCAAATCGGCAGTAGAAAGATACGTATCTCCGTAGTAATTATGACATTTTCAACTGCTGAACTCAGCGAATGAGTTTCAAAAATCGCACTCCTAAGCTTTTTTTACGTACAAAACATGTGCAAAGCATAGATTTATATATTACTAGCGTATATATATATGTCTTTGGTGCAAAGTAACCTAAGTAAACGCTATATGGGTCGAGTGAAGCAAGCTTGAAATTAGCACCACGTCTTTAGCTGTGGTCAGAACTCTTTAGGATTATGTGTAGGCACAGTAATTAAAACAGAAACTTAGAGCGAGCGAAGCGAGCTCGACTTTTCTCTACTCCACGAATTGGTTATAGACAGAGCTCAATCAGAATCTGTCGGTACAACAGCTCTGACGGTGGCGTTGCGGTTTATAATAAGCATCTTGCCCCAGCCTTAGTGGCCCATGGGTAGGGTAATTGTGTACAAGAATCCTAGAGTATACTTAGTTCGTAGTTAACTAGATGCTCCCTGACTGAGCAGCTATAGGTACTTGCTTGCGTACAAGCATAGATTACTAAACCGTTACTCTACAAGTACCTACCTATTTTAAATTTTGTCATGCTATAATAGGTAGGTAATATCAATATTATGCACATAATACCTAGTATAAGAACTGAAACCTATTGTATGGGCGTCCGGAGGCATTCGGCATAAATAAAGTTATAAGTAGTACTACCTACTTAAAATCCTTGGGCGCATGCGTTGCACATTGATCTCTTGTATTGTCAAACTCAAACTACTGACGGAAACCTACGGAAACATTACTTTGTTTAGAAATGTTTACAATTTTTCACTCTATGGTTTTCATAATTCGCAATATTTTTAGTTTTTTTTTTGGTAAAATGGTTTCTAGCTATGTTTATCGATATTACATGTTTATTTTAAACGGATACGTTATTCAACCTCCCGGTGAGTCCACCAAACAAAGCTTTAGTAAACTTTTCATACGCAGTCCTCAGAAATAGGTAATAAGTAGGTATAATAACTTAATTTCCTACTTACATACTCGTTACTTATTATTTAAGTAATTAATGTATCTTATTAGTTAATATAATTACAAGATTTAGTTAATGTAGATGGGGCCTATTTCGCTTCTTGTGAGGCCCTCTAGCATGATGTTCCGCTCTTCTTCGTACAGCCCACACTCCCACAGTGCGTGGTCCCGGTCTTCTGCTACAACGGCTCCGCAGTGACAGCTTCCGTCTTCATTGAGTCCCAGGTCGTTGAGACACTTCCGAAAACAACCGTGTCCGGTCAACATCTGCTATCTTCAAGCGACGAAGCTACATGTGGAAAGAACTTATACTGATCCCTCCCCTTATCCACCGTGTCCCAGCGCTCCTGCCACAGAGCAACGACATCCACGCCTATCAGTTTTATAATCTTTTTGTACTCGGGCCTCTCGGTAATACTTGCCTTGACTCCTCGCGCCTCTTTCGCGGCGGATTAACGTTCATGCGATGCGGCCCGCTCCGCCCCGATGCGGCCCGTCGTATTCTGCCATACAAAGCGGAACTTTTTACATCTACATTGTGAGGTACGACAAACTTCTTCTTCTTGGTGTGGGCAGTATGTCCTGGTGTCAGAGTTCTTTCAAACCGCCTTACGACCTCTGACGTGGTTTATGTAACGACTACTACCACCAGAGATAGTAGCCGGGACCAACGGCTTAACGGGCCATCTGAAGCACGGAATCATCTTTTTTTCAGACAATCATGTGATTCAGCTTCCAATGTCCTAACCAACTGGGTAAAAACCCACAAAGTGACATATATCACTAGTGTCCCCTGTGAGAATCGAACCCACGACCTCCGTGTCAAGAGCCGAATGCTCTTAACATCTCCGAATTAGACCACGGAGGCACGTCAAAATTAAAAATTAGCGAATGCGTTGCGACCATAGAGAAATGTTGCGAACGACCCAGAAGTGCGATTTTTGAAAATCATACGAGCGACTTAGCAGTTGAAAATGTCACAATTACTATGGAGATTATGCGTCTTTCTACTGCCAATTCGCTCGTATGATTTTCAAAAATCGCACTTCAGCTTGCTGTAGTGTGCGAAATAGGAAAAATGTTCTATTCAAAACATAAAGTTAGTAACCCAGTAAAATTAAGCTGAAATATAGGGTAAGGGGAGGTTATTTCGCGATATAGGTAATTTCGTGATAATTTTTTAAACGTCTGCCGTGGCCTTTCCTGTAAAGGGATTGTTTCATAACCGCGTATGTACATGCATTAAAGTGTGCTTGAGATAGTAGTATGATTCTCAGCTCAGTAGCTTTTGAAACAAGCTTGCTATGAGATTTTTTCTCAGAACGAGGGGCAAAATCGCAATCATCTGTGACAAATGACGACGGTAGACAATGAAATGAAGTTTTAATTAGTAAATAAGTAATATATTACAGAATGTGGTATTAAACTGATAGCTAAATGTTTTACGAACAGATTGACGTAAATTGTGCATTGGATTTCAAGAATTTTTCATTCAAATATCCTTGTGTTAGGTGTGCAATATTTTAAGTGATTTTGCAAATTTTTTTTGTGATTTTGTCGAGGTATTTTGTCAATTAATTTGAATCATCTTAAAGTAAAATTTTAGGGGTTATTTTGATTGTATGGACTTATATACATCTTTAATCTTGTATTTTAGTCTATGCTATGCCTGAATGACGTAGTTTTTTTTATCATGACATTAACTATTTACCAACTTCACTGGCTCATCTAAGCCAAGAGAAGAACCGAAAGTTGAAGAACCTACACAGAAGAAGAGAATAAAGCTATAAAAGAAAAAAGAAAATAAAAAATCAGGAAAGAAGTTGAGAAAAAATGATATGTTTGGATTTGTTGTATACAAGGTGTTAGGGTAAACAGTTGCATTACTTTAAGGGGTGATTGTACCCATGATACTGAACAACTTTCACTAAGAACCGTATAGTAAATTCGCAAAAAAAAATCTTTTCATACAAACGTTCGATCAGCTGATTGCATTTAGTATGGAAACTAGTTTTTTTTTTGGTTAATTTCTTTTAGGTTTCTTTGAGAAACTTGTTCAGTATCATGGGTACAACCAGCCGTTAAAGTAGTGCAACTTTTTACCCTAACACCCTGTATATTGTGAAGTAGCATATTCCGACATTGAATATTTTTTTTATTAATTAGGATAGGTATAGAACAGACAAAGCGAAAAACATCTGTCCACTACGATCAGCAGTACGGAGCGCGCACTGGGGGCATCGCGGTGCAGCACGCGCCCGGCACATGCTAAGTAAGGTTGAGCCAATTAGCTTAAACGTGTGTTACAAAAAATGTAGTCTTCTGGGTGTTGCCTCTAGTAGGTAACTCAATGTATTCTGAAATCCAAATCCAATCCAAACTATCGCTGTCGACTGTTTCATTAATGCTTGTACATTGCTTCTGATGAAGATGACCTATACTATATTAAATTTTATGATTGTGCAGAAATACATATAAGATTCATAAGCAAATGGTTATGTAGAATATATATAATTTTTTTATAACCTCTCTCATTATTTATTATTTCGAAATCCTATGAGTTTGGTCTATCACGATATTACCTATCCACTATCACGAAATTGACATACCTTATCACGAATTTACCTATGTCACTTTATCACCAAGAAAAGATTATAAATTTATGAGTGAAGAATCTAGTATCAAACTGTGTGTTTCATAAAGTAAGATAAAATATATGCACAAAACTTTAAACAATATCCCATATAAATTAGTTAATCTTTATTTGAGTTATAACAAAAATTGTTTGGTGTATCACGGAAATACCTCCCCTTACCCTACCAATCAGGAGAAGTAATTTCCGGAGTTCTGAAACTTTTTTTAAACGTTCCTTTGGTACGTAATATTGAAGAAAAAAAATAGTCCTGATGACGGGGGGGTGACCTCGAGGAAGGGGGGGGGGGGGGCTCTAAAGGTGACTTTTTTCAGTTTTTCGCTTAATTCTCGAAATCTGCAAGTTGTATCGAAATGTTTTGTATGGAAAAATTAAACCTGACAAAATTTCCTACAAAACAAGTGGTATACATTTTTGCCATAGGACTTAACCTTTGAGGGCTACGGGGCCGAGAAAGTAACAGCATTTCAAAAATTATGAAATTTGTATTGCGACCCTCATGTAACTTGAGGATAAAAACAAAATGATTTCATATTCTTAATCAGCAACCCCGAAAACCCCCAGATACAAATTTTCTGTCGGTTCGGAGAACCCTTAAAAGCTGCATTGGCGTTTGAAATTTCCATGGCAGCCATCTTGGATATCGCAATTTTGGATTTTTTTCACCGTCAACCAAATCTGACCAGGGTCCTCTATGACAATTTTTCAAGGTCCATAACCCTATCTGTCATAGTTTCCGCGGGCCGTTGACCTCATCCGTCAGGAGTCGACCTTCTGATTAAGTCGAAATATTATTTTTATCGTCAGGGTATCCTTATGATGATCCCTAAAATTATTTAACTCTACGTTGAATAGGGGAAACCCGGTGAACAATTATACGGGTATTTATCTAGTATCTATGTGGGGGGACCAGATACCTTCAATTGATATCCGGGTTCCCCTTACGGTAGAAGGATGACATTTGGGGATCATCATATGGATGCCTTGGTGATACAGGGAAAACTTTGACTTCCTCGGAAGGTCGACTCCTGATGGATGAGGTCAACGGCCCGCGGAAACTATGACAGATAGGGTTATGGACCTCGAACAAATGTCATAGAGGACCCTGGTCAGATTTGGTTAGCGGTGAAAAAAATCCAAAATTGCGATATCCAAGATGGCTACCATGGAAATTTCAAACGCCAATGCAGCTTTTAAGGGTTCCCCGAACCGACTGAAAATTTGTATCTGGGGGTTTTCGGGGCTGCTGATTCAGAATATGAAATCATTTTGTTTTTATCTTTAACTTACATGAGGGTCGCCATACAAATTTCATAATTTTTGAAATGCCGTTACATTCTCGGCCCCGTAGCCCCCAAAGGTTAAGAAGTCCTATGACAAAAATGCATACCACTTGTTTTGTAGGAAATTTTGTTAGGTTTAATTTGTCTATACAAAGTATTTCGATACGACTTTCAGATTTCAAGAAATAAGTGAAAAACTGAAAAAAGTCACCTTTAGAACCCCCCCTTCCTCGAGCTCACCCCCCCCTCACCAGGACTTTTTTTTTTCTTCAATATTACGTACCAAAGGAACGTTTAAAAAAAGTTCCAAAACTCCGGAAATTATTTCTTCTGATTTATCTAATTTTACTGGGTTACTGTATGATTCAAAATAATATCACATGGATGCTTTCTGACGTGATTTATGACTCTACCACCGCGTCGGAAGGTATTCCATTGTAGTGAAGATGCGGTCAGAAACTTAAAACACACTTCTTTTAAAAATGAAACAACATAAGTATACAAAGTACAATTACAAATATAATATTGAATTACATTGTGTAACATTGTCAAGACCAGACATTTTGGTCATTCAAATAAGTAATCATCGAGTTACAGAGGACTTGTTTAACATGGGACAAACTTGTTGTCTGGCAAGTTTAGCAATTTATCTACATTTGAAGATTTTATCCTAAATACGTTTCCATAATTTCAGTCTTATCTTAACACCATCGATCACTTTATCTGTTCTTCGATATTAGCAGAGCGGTGTGTTTACTATATCATATCAATATCACATAAGGTAGAGTTTTATTTGAGAACAAAAAGTTACTAAGTAACTTATTAATATAGAAAAGACCATAGGTACAATAGTTAATTATCGCTAACAATTTAATTTAGTGAGGTTCTTACATGATTAGTATTACCTAAGTATTAATTTAACACAAGCATTACGTTAGATTTTGAAGTATTTTGATAATGACAGGTACTTACCTATCTCGCATGTTATTGCTTTAAGTATCTATATAGATGCATAATATTATACTAAATTATCTATACTTTTATATTTATAGTAACTTATATTGGTTGTGCAGGACCATATTTCTAAATCGAATCTCGTGTGAAGTTTGGAACAAATCGTTCCAAGAAAAAGACATTTATTTTTAGACAACAAAGCACCCCATGAAACCAGCACATGTCAAGTCTGAAATAATACATAATATTGCAGTTTGTTTGGTGAACGATAGTCTTAATATTATTCTCATGTGGTTAGTGTTATTATAAATCAAAAATCGACATTTATCTGTTAGATATCGTGCAATCTAGCGAAAAGAATAGTAAAATCAGAAACTTCAAAGAAAACATTTTAGATTAAAAATCTCGTATCTCATAATCATAACTAATTAGTTGACGCGATAATTTAGATTTAAACAGATAAAGATATCATTTATAGGTGGTTGAATGGTTCAATGGACAGCTGGCTTGGTTTATTCACAATGAAGAGTGCATTGCTGCTGATTGTGGTGTATTTGTTCCACTGCGAAGGTGCCGTGGTGGTGACGAGGGCAGAGGATGAGGTGGACCTCAACGAGCGGCCAATCATCGGCGTTCTTTCGCAAGAACAGTCCTTTTACCTTCACGGCAAGTTTCCTGAGGAAAATTATACGAGCTACATCGCGGCATCTTATGTGAAAGATGTCGAAGCTTCTGGTGCGAGGGTTGTTCCTATCATGTAAGTTTGTGTGTACGACGTAGAATAGAGACATTACCATAGAGCTTGTTTAAAGTAGAGATAGAGTTTAAAAATAAAACGTATTTGATGTGGTTTTACGTAGTAAATTAATATTTCTATGATCTTATAGTATAAGAGATAGGTGTAATTTTTGCAACCATCAGCAGCAAGGCTGATTCAGTGTTTATGGGGTGTAGAGCATCTCTGTGATGGGAATGGACCTGGTCTGCCTGCATAACTCCAGTCGGTTTAGGAGTTACTGATGATTAAAGGTCTGTAAAAAATTAACGATCAGCTGCACGGCTGATCGTATGATATTATTGTAGTATGCACTGTAGCTATGTGAACAGTACAAAAATTGTCAAGTTCTGTTAGTCGGTTTAGGAGATACAGCCAGTCAAAGTTCCGACCTTTGAACGGCTGTATATCCTAAACCGAATGATGAACCATGTCAGTTTTTGTACTGTCCACATAGCTACAGTACATACTACAACAATATGATACGATCAGCCTTGCAGCTGATCGTGAATTTTTAACAGACCTTTAATCATAAGTATGCAGGCAGACTTGGTCCATCCTCATCACAGAGAAGCTCTACACCCCATAAACACTGAATCAGCCTTGCTGCTGATGGTTGCAAAAAGTACACTTATCTCTCGGAATATTAGTAAGATCATTATACCTATAATATGTTCTTTGAGTAAGATTGTCTTTTTCACAGGATCGGAAAGGATCGTGTATATTACAAAGACCTCATGAACAAAATTAATGGGTGAGTGTTAAGAGCTAAGTACCAATTTATTAATGTATACATGGTGTAACAAAACACCCTAGTAATTCTTTAAGAGGGTGTTTCAGATCATCAAACTGAACAACTTTCACAATGGAGCCAACATTGAAATCGAGAAAAAAAAAATCGGCTCTTTCATACAAAACTGCAGTAGGTACTATCGGGGACTTTTCCGCCTGACCACTTAAGAAAAAAATCGCATAATTTCGCCCAAAATTTATTGTTTAGAAACTATTATTAATTCGTCTATTCATCAATAGGGCGGGGTAAGACATCGCTTTTATTTTTTAGTATGCAAGCAAAAATGAGCCTAGTGGTGGTCTGGCGGAAAAGTCCGCGATAGTACCTACCTACCTACCGTCTCGTCTTAAATGTAAGGGACGGCTGATTTTTTAATTTTTTCTCGACGTTATCTCCATAGTGCAAGTTGTTCAGATTGATGGTCTGAAGCACCCCCTTAAGTATTACTAGGGTGTTTTGTTACACCCTGTATTTTTTTAGCTTTTAAATCAATCAAGCGTATGCGATCACAGTTCTTGATACCATACCAAGCAAATGTTTGCTCGTCAGAACGAACTCTTCCAAATCAATGTGGTCCTAAAACCCACACAGAGGTTTTACATTGTTCTCCATCACGGATTCCAGAGTGCTAATACCTGGTGGCGCGACGTACTTCAATCAATCCAACGGATTCGCTGATGCAGGACAGCATATCTATGAGATAGCCCAAGAACTGAACGATGCCGGCGACTACTTCCCGATCTTCGGCACCTGCCTCGGCTTCGAGCTCCTCATCATTCTCGCCTCGGGACGCGGCAAGGTTGAAAATAGGATCACGTGTTACTCCTACTCCAATTTGCACCTCAACTTCTCTCATGGTGAGTGGTAACTTTTTTAGAAATAGCTTCTTCAAAATACTGTACTAAGAAATGTAAATATTTTCGTTTAAGATCAATTTCAATAAGGCATAGGTATCAAGAAGATTAAGACATTTTAGGGGTAGTCAAAAAAATTGAAATATTTCAAAATTCAAAATTTTTTATTCAAAATAATATCATATAGATAGCTTTTTGACGTCATTTTTGACTCTACCACCGCGTCGGAAGGTGTTCCGTTGAGAGAAGATGCGGCCAGAAACTCTACAACACACATCTTTTAAACAAAACAAAATGTACAAAGTACAATTAAAATACAATATTGCGATTGTCGAGGGCAAATTGCGGCTGCGCTGCGTTTACCTAATTCTGTAAAACACCTTTGATTCTGCGTTTTCACATTCTACTATATACGAAGAGTTACAAAGACAGAAGAGGCACACATGTCAATCACATCCTCAGCATCTTCTCTCCGCTCATTTTTTCGATTGTTCGCTGAAAGCCTGAAACTAAAAGCTGAGGAGATAGGATAGTCCCTACCAAACGAAATCATAATGCTTGCTCCCCGCTTCGTACATCTTCGCTTTAGTGGTCTTGGGTCAATGAGTCATTTCTCTGGTCATTTCTCTGTGAGAGATTTCACAGAGAAATAACACGCAAAAATGTCTGGTCTTGACAATGTTAATGTTACTTACACTATGTAATATTGTAAATTGAATTTGTAATTGTATTTTGTACATAACTATACCTATATTTTATTAAAGATGTGTGTTCAAATGAATGGGTAATAATTAGTGTAACTATTATTACCTATTCATTGTAGAGTTTCTGGCCGCTTCTCTGCAACGGAACACCTTCCGACGCGGTGGTAGAGTCAAAAATGACGTCAGAAAGCTATTCATGTGATATTATTTTGAATAAAACTTTTTGAGTTTGAGCAGAACTGATACATGAGCAAAGAAAATATACACACATGAGTGAATAAAGTTTGAACTCTTTGAACTTCAAGAAAGAGCCTGTGTATGAATAATAGGAAAGAATTTCCTCCCAAGCCTGTCAATCGAGTATTTCACGTTCCCAATAGATGGCGTTGTATTTCTATCTAAACTATTATAAAACTGTGACAGAAGTGTGTCTGTACATTGAAGATATTTACAAAAAAAAGATTACGATTATGGTTTTTAGATGTCCCTGATTCCAAATCACCATTGTGTGTTTGTTTGTTTGTTTGATCGAGCATCACGCAAAAACTACTAAACCGATTTTGATGAAACTTTTTTGTTTGATAGCTTATGATCTGACATAAAATCTGGTATATAATTTATGCGGACGAAGTCGCGGGTAAATGCTCGTAAGTACATAAATCTACAGAAAAAAAAATCCCTATATTAATTATTTGATTTCTCGGGTGCGATAAGCCGACGATTAGTAGGTACGAGGTTTATACGTCCATAGACGTTTTTGTTAGATATACCTAATTCTAAACAATTTTACAATGTCATGAAATAAACAGGTTGGTAGGCACCTATTGTTACTAATGATGTAATGATTTTGATTAATCATATCATGCTCTAGGATTAGATTAGACAATATTAATGCATTGTAATGTGGGTACCTACTTTAAAAGCTCTTAACTAATTTGTTCTTTGCTTTTAATAATTAAGTGAATGTGTCGTTGGTGTACCTAATAATAATAAACTATTAGTTAATTACAGACAACTAATAATTACCTAGTTATGAACACATTAGATAACCGAGTAATAAAATGTTTTATGTGTTACGTTATACAGGGTTTTAGGGGAAAAAGTTGCATTACTTTAAGGGATGATTGTACCCATGATAATGAACAACTTTTCATACAAATAAACGTTCGATCAGCTCATTAATTAATTCATTATAAAGGGTAAATTTTATATCACTGCGGATATCTTCAGCATGTATTCTACACATCAAACTGAACAACTTTCACTCAGGAGCCACCTTCGAAATCGCGAAAAAAAAATCAGCTGTCCCATACAAAACTGCAGTACCAATTCGACTCAAATGTATGGGACAGCCAGTGGGACAGCTGATTTTTTTTCGCGATTTCGAAGGTGGCTCCATAGTGAAAGTTGTTCAGTTTGATGTGTAGAATACAATGCTGAAGATATCCGCAGTGATATAAAAACGACCCTGTATTTATTATGGAAAGTCAAGCCAAGGAGTGGAATGCCTTACCTGCGTCAGTATTTCCGAGTACTTACAACCCGGATTCCTTTAAAGTACGAGTGAATAGGCATCTTCTGGGTAAGCTCGCTACATCTACGACCCAATCTTCGTCCTGAGGACTGGATTGAGGTCAAGAGCAAACCCATAGTTAATAAAAAAAAAAAAAAAAAAAAAAAAAAAGTCGAATTTATGTTTGCTAATTAACTATAGGGTTTGTTAGGGAAAGTTGTTCAGTATCATGGGTACAATCACCCCTTAAAGTAATGTAACTGTTTACCCTAACAACCTTTATTATAACGTTACAGACTATCGGGACAGCAAGATGTTTAAAGGTGCTCCAGAGAATGTAGTCAATTTGTTGGCTAAGGAAGATGTTACTGTAAATGCCCACCAGTTCTGCATTGTCGATGAAGTGAGTCGTTTCTATGTACCTACTAATTTATACTTAGATACATGGTGTAAACAAATAAACACAACATCTGAAGACCCCGTTTATCGGAATTGCGAAACCCATAGATATGGTCAGAATGACCCCTTAAATTAAGTAACGTATTTTAAATATACTACATCCTGTAGTTATCCTTATTTGATAAGTAAATATTTAGAAATACGCAAAAAGAGACCAGGAGTGCGATTTTTGAATCTCATACGTTGAACTCAGCGGTTGAAAATGTATGGAGTTAGCATCTTTCGAATCATAGGATTTGACTTTCAAAAATCGCACTTCTTGAGTATGATTTTTAACCGACGAAAAAACAAAAAACGGAGGAGGTTATCTATTCGACACGTATATTTTTTGTTTTATGTATGAACACGCATAACTTTCTACAGAGTAGTCCGATTTTGATAATTCTTTTTTTATTGGAAAGGGTATACTCCCAAGGTGGTCCCATTTTTTAATGTCAAATCAGCAGAGAAAGATGCACTTGTCCATAGTAATTTTGACATTTTCAACTGCTGAACTCAGCGAATGAGATTCAAAAATCGCACTCCTGAAGTGCGTATTACTGTGGAGATACCTAATATGCATCTTTCAACTACTGATTTAACTTTCAAAAATAATACTTCAGGAGTGCGATATGAAAGTCGAATCAGCAGTAGAAAGATGCGTAGCGTATCTCTCTCTATACATTTTCAACTGCTGAGTTCAACTTATGAGATTCAAAAATCGCACTCCAGTAGCCGCGTCTCGATATAAACAAAAAAAGAGTAAATTAGTTACGAATATGATGTTCATTTATCGATATAATTATTGTATTGGATTTTATTGAGACGACTCAATAATTTATTAATAATTTTCATTGATTTGCTTACAGAATCTCAAATCTCACAATCTCACTCAAGATTGGCGTGTGACATCGCATAGTAACGATGACTATGGCATCGAATTCATTTCCAGTGTAGAACATACGAAGTAAGTACTTAGAAATAGGTAGATGCCATGTAGAAGACATTATACCAATAGGTAGCCTAGAATAAATACAGGGTGAAATTGAAGTAGTTGAAATTGAAGTAGGTATTTAACCTAAGATCAAACTGAAAAACTTGTAGGGAACTACTACAGATGGTCAGCACCCACAAGTTATAGCAAAGATGCCAACAGATGGCGATACCGTCGCTCGCGCAAATATGCTCCATACAAAGACAACGTTCATCGTAAATACGTAACTCGTAACGTACTACAAATAAGGTTCACAATCGAATGCAAGACATAAATCGCGCAAGAGAAATAATCACAGAGATTCGATATATATACAAGGTCCAACTAAGAACTGTTGGACCACGGCCGGTCCCCAGGCATCACACCTAGCCTGGCGGAAGTACTTCCCTTTTCAATGGAGGAACATTCCCAAGTAGCACCTCCATAAACTTTTTACTACGGGAGCAAATCGGAAATCGCAATAAAAACACAACATTTGCAAACCAATGCAACAACAGTTGTATAGTTTAAGTGTCAATTCACACGTACCACAACCACACCACAGCCACACAACAACGACGCCATGCGCCAATACGACCACATCGCAACTCGCCACGACATGCCGTCAAGCCGTGTTTCGTCTACGAAAGCCGGAGTATAACTGCACATGACCACGTGGTTACCACATCGCAACGACGGCGACAACGCAACCACATCTACATTTTGTCGGTACCACAACGCAACTGCAAAAAGCCGCTGCGACACTATTCACACGTAACCACAGCTTGACCACATTTTGTCGCTGCGACACGTGGTGTGGTTGTGGTACGTGTGAATTGACCCTAATAGTTTTATCATCCCCTTACAAAACCGCCAGCATAATATCAAGAAGGATTTACGTTTCTTGCGATTTGAGGTTTGCTCCCATAGTAAAGTTGTTCAGTAGGTAGAGTCTTAGTTTATATGATGCCAATGATTTCAATTTCACTCTGAATACATTTCAAATTGATTGACTTGATAACATTTGGATAACATTTACTATATTCCCCGAGGGGTTAGTCAGAGATATTCTGAAACTTCAGAACATCCACGTTTCACTAGTAGTACCGAAACTCTGTCCAGTGTGACGGAGAGTGAGCCCGTCGCCACTTGTAATGGACAGTAGGTACGATACATGCTTCGAAATTGAAGCATGCAGGTTTCCTAACGATGTTTTCCTTCACCGAAACGCCAGTGGTGTTACAAATCGTACATAAATTCCGAAAAACTCATTGGTACGAGTCGGCCTGGACGGGGATCGAACCATCGCCTCCTGCACGGCTGGCAAGGTTACTCGTCACTGGACCACCACGGCTTTTTCGACTATTGTTCGACGAATTTCACGAATTTAGTTTTAGTCTCATTCGAGTATCTTCACAAATTTTGAGAAACCTTTGATAGGTACTCTTCTCAACTTAATTAAAACATCTTTCGAACAACAAAATTAATATTACAGGTATCCCTTCTACGGTGTTCAATTCCATCCCGAGAAAATTGCGTTCGAATGGAAGCTATCGAAAAACTATCCTCATTCAGCAAACGCAATGAAGGCAAACAGATTCTTCATGGATTTCTTCGTCTCTGAATGTAAGAGGAGTCGCCACACGTTCGCGAGCGCAGCCGAGGAGAATGAATATGTTATTTATAACTATGAACCTCTTTTTACGGGAGTCCTCGGCAGCGCGTACCACCAATGTTACATGTTTGAGCCAAGAGGGAAAAAAACACAATAATATGTCCGTCCTGTGAGGAAGATGCAAGGGCGGATCCAGTATTTCATATTGGGGGGGGGGGGGGGCCCTCGGCCAACTCAGGCCACGTATTAAGATTTAAAAAAATTTTGTTAGAGGCACAGACCCGAGACGCCTTCTAACATACATAGAAAACTAAAACAATCTGCCCCGGATCTACGATTTTTCCGAGGCGGGGCAAAAACATGAGATTGGCGCCGGACCCGGGCCTCCTCTACAAGAGTGTAGCAATAATTTTGTCTAGATTTCACTGCAATAATTATAATGGGATGACTGCAATACGATCTTAAACCAAGAGCGAGCGAAACAAGCTCAGATTTCGTCACTGCAATATAATGAGATGTCTGAAATCAGGAGCGAGCGAAGCGAGCACGAGATTTTTTTGCAAAATTCTCAAGTCGATGCAATATTTTTTTTTCTATCTTGATTTTGGCGCCCCCTAAACCGCAATACGGGATGACTGCAATACGATCTTAAACCAAGAGCGAGCGAAAAAAGCTCGAGATTTCGTCACTGCAATATAATGAGATGTCTGAAATCAGGAGCGAGCGAAGCGAGCACGAGATTTTTTTGCAAAATTCTCATGTCGATGCAATATTTTTTTTCCATCTTGATTTTGGCGCCCCCTAAACCTGCTCCCAATACCACCCCCTAAACGCCCGAGGCGTGTTCCCCGGTTTGCTGTTAAATCTTTAGGATTATATTATGTGTATAATCCTAAAGATTTCTGACCACAGCCTTGTTTTAATTATTGTACCTACACAGGTACAATAATTAAAACAGAAACATAGAGCGAGCGAAGCGAGCACTAATTTTCTCCGCTCTACGAATTGGTTATGGACAGAGCTCAATCAATCTATGCCCTAGTAAAGTGCCGTCATTACTCAGCCTCGAAATTCAATGCAATCCGCAGAGGTCCGTGGGGGGGGGGGGGGGCATGGCCCCCTGGGCCCCCCCTGGATCCGCCCTTGGGAAGATGGAGAAAGTATTACAATTAATTAAGTAGATTATTGTATTTAAATAAATATATATTTTGTCTTTGAATATGTTGTATAATTTTAATTTTAGGTAAGTACTAGGTACCAATAGAATCCGTCTGTAGGTACAGGGTCCAACTTAATACGGGGTGTAACAAAACACCCTAGTAATACTTAAGGGGGTGCTTCAGACCATCAAACTGAACAACTTTCACAATGGAGCCAACATCGAAATCGCGAAAAAAAATCTGCTCTTTCATACAAAACTGCAGACCGTCTCGACTCAAATGTATGGGACGGCAGATATTTTTTATTTTTTGTCGACGTTCGTTGGCTCCATAGTGAAAGTTGTTTAGTTTGATGGTCTGAAGCACCCCCTTGTGATAGTTTTTAAGAGGATGATCAGACAATTTTTTTTTATCTTGGACACTGTCACACATCTAGTCACATTTAAAGCACCAAAATCTAGCCAGGACTTGTATTTCAAATATTATTGATTTTTAAACATGTTACAGCCATGTTGTGCTATTTCGAATCAAATTAAAGATTGCGGTTGAAGAGAGCAGGTTGATCGGTGGCGAAATTGGATAACGCACTTCCCCGGCGGAAGAGTGCGGGTTGGAATCCCGCCCGAGACTTAATTTTTCAATCTTTAATTTGAGGACTTGTATTATGATGACTAGACAACGATATAGAATACATATAAAGATACCATTACAAACATCTATGACTCGGGTACAAATATTCATATTCATCATACAAATATTTGTCCCTTACGCTTACGGGATTCGAACCCGCGACCCTCGCACAGTAGGCAGGTTCACTACAGGCAGGCTAATGCTAACGGGACTATGACCCACTGACCCAACTTTCTCTGCGGGACCAACACCGATTTCGCGAAAAAAAACGACTGTTTCATAAAACTCTGGAATCCTACCTACTCAACCCAAATGCATGACAGCAGATTTTTTTTAACACCGACAGCATACCCTAAATGAAGATTTACCTTTCCTAAATGCCTTCATTACATCAAGATACTAAGAATACAAGAATACAATAAGTACATAAACAATTATTAATTTTTCATGTCTAGGCAAAGACATATATTAATATATAAATCTACTAGCTGTTGCCCGCAACTTCGTCAGCGTGGACAAGTGATTTTGTTTCATGTCTCGTCTAAGATCATGGTCAGAACCAAGTTTAGGAATCCCGGCATGTAACATTAGAATGGCCATTAAGGAATGGGCTGATAAAAGACACGGCTAGAATGGTCTAGCCTATTGGGTCTGCAACACTATCAGCAATATAACACCACGAATCTCACAGGTCATACTGAACAACAGCAGGAGCAAAGCTCGTGCCATCATCGGAGTCCTCACCGGGCAGTACGCCACAGGCACGATAAAGCTCACCCTAGATCCCATTTGCCGAGCGTGCGGAGATGAGGAGGAAACCATGGAACATACATAATACTGTGTGACTGCGATGTTTTCGCGGCTAAACGTATGTGTCTCCTGAGAGATGGTTATTCAAAACTGGGAGATTATAGGTTTTTTCCCCTGAATGCTATTGTCTCCCTCATTTTCCAAATTTTTTAAGGGTGAAGAAAATAAATATGTAGGGGTAAACACAAAAGATACCAGTGGGTCGATGTGTTGCTGGCATGCCAGCCCCCATAATGAGATAAGATAATAAGAAGGTCATGAATAAACTTTAGCTAATTCTAAATTTCAACGACAATGTCGCGATAATAAACTAAGTTTTTAAGCTCATGCTTTCAAGGTTTTTCAGCGAAAACAAAAAAAGTCGGTGGTATTGGAATTAATAATTGTTGCACATTTGCTTTAAAAATACGACTAACGCCTTAAATTAAGAATTTAATATGAAAACGATACTACAATTAAATTAAAGAACGCTAAAAAGAAGAACGCTAGAAAAGGTTAAAAGACAGAGGATTTTTTTGTATTTTTCCAATTCACCTTACACAACAGAGACGTTTTGAGTTAAGTCCAAGTATCGTTGAAAATGGATGAATTTTGAGATAAGGAAACGATTAATTCAATAAACGTCTCTGAATCTTGACCTAAGCGTCAAGATGAACAGGTGTAGAAGTTTTTCATTAATTTATAGAGAAAAGTATATTTTGGGAGAGTCGATTCAACTATAGCGATTACAGTACAGTAGCTGTATCATTAAAGTTATTAAACCTTACAGTAGTAGAATAATTGACTTGAGTTGTCAAATTAAACCGTTTTTGGAGGTTTTCAGGAGATTATCGGCTGGGTAAAAATTATATTTCTTTGTATAATTCTCAATCTAACGTGAAATAGTGGATAATTTAATAAAATAGTATTAGTGTATTTCACAAAATTATCTACGATTTCACTTTAGGTTCGCAAATAATCACAGAAACCAAATTTTTACCCTGCGATAAGATCCCCAAAAACGGTTCTATTGCCTCGCATCACGTACTTCTTTCTATTACACATTGGTGCCGCTAGCATCTTGCTCTTTGAGCTGTTAGTCACTCTATAGTAACTTTATGGGTAATACACTATTATCATTATTACCTTTCGCTAAAACCTCAGCATTATACTAAAAGTAAGTTTTACTGCAGGTGCAGGCTTAAAAAGGTAATTGGTACCTTTAGGTACCAATGATCCTGACCACCCCGAAAGGAATTACAATTGTTTTACATACGTGTGCATGTAATTAGCATGTAGGTACCTACATTCCTGCTCAGAACGGGAAACCGCTCCTCAAAAGTAAGCTAGATCATATGCAGGTCTTATACAAAAGCTACGTACTTGCACCTTTTGGTGTAGAGACCATGGGCCTGTGGCGTCCAGATACCCGGAAGTTGGAAGCTGTTTATTAAAGAAATAGTTTCTAAGTTAGTCGACGCTAGAATTGACCAAAAGGCTAGCGCGTACCTCGGTCAGCGAAAAGGCATTGCCATCCAAAGAGTAGGTAAAGCATTCTGGACATCCCTCCCCTTGACAGCCATTGATCTTTGATATGGTTCTGCTATCTATGCGTAGTTGGTTCACTGATCAATAAGATTGGTTTCATATTATTTAGCTTTTAATAGTTTACTTATTTTTATGTATAATATCTTGTTTGAGTACCTAATGCAGGTAATGTATTATGTCTTTTTTTTAAAGAGAAATTTAGGTATAGTTTGGGAGAGCCGATTCAACTATGGCGACTACTACTTAAGTCAATAGGTATCGGGAAATAAACTATTATCGCTACGTATTACCTTTCGCTGAAGCTTCCGAATTATGCTTTGGTACTTTTAGCAATGTTCGTGACCACCCCGAAAGTAATTACAAACGTAAATTTACATACGTGTACTGTACATGTACTGGTCAGAACGGGAAACTTCTCCTCAAAAGGTAGGTAGGTTATATACCGGTCTTAGGCACAGCCTTTTGGTGTAGAGGTCTAGGGTCCAGATGCCCGGAAGATGGAAGCTAGTTATTAAAGAAAATAGTTTCTAGGATAGTCGACGCTACAGGTGACCAGAAGGCTGGCGCGTACCTCAGTCAGCGAAAACGCGTCACCATCCAAAGAGTATTAAGCATCCTGGGCATCCGTCCAGATTACAGCTATTGATCTTTGATAGGGTTCTGCTATGCCTTTCTATCTATAGTTGTTTACCGATCACTAAGATTGGTTTCCTATTTGAACGTTTTTAATATTTACCTTTTTTTGTGTATAATATCTTGTTTGACTACCTATTGTTGCATTAAAAAAAGAAAAATGCTGAAAGATAATGGTATTGTAGTTGTAGGTAATTTTATTTAAAAAACGTAAATGAAAAAAAAAACATCTAGATTCTAGACCAAGAATCGAACCTTCACCTAATGTATGAAAATCTAACCATTTTCTAAATGCGCTACGCGGCTTCTATGCGAAGCGATGAAAAAAACAACTTCTATTTACCACTACAATCTATCCAAATACATATGTCAGCACAAGTCAGCGTAGTAAATCATTGTAAATTATTCCCACTTATCCCACAGGAATCCATTACTGGGATAAAAAGTAGCCTATATGTTAATCCAGAACACATTCTATCTGCGTGCCAAATTTCATCCAAATCCGTTCAGCCGTTTATGCGTGATTGAAACACAAACATACAACCTTACAACCTCACAAACTTTCACATTTATAATATTAGTGAGATTAGTGAGATGTGTCTAGGTCTAGGTCTTGACGTCTTGACAGTTTGAAATTAATGATCAAAGAGAATATAATCACTACGTTTTATTAATGATTTTGTTGTTAGGTACTTAATTAAAATTTATTTCAAGTTTCAAGTTTTTAATCTAAGGTTTTTATCAAGTTTTTGTGAAGTTGGATAAATTTTGTTTGGAAAATAGGCACCAAAGAGACATTATTGGGATTATTTGGGATTTCAGAATAAAAACTATTTATTGATTCTACTATTTTTAATGTGTACTGGCAAGATGTCTTGGAAAAAAAACAAAAAAATATCAACTAAGGAAGAAAACTTTTTTCTTTTTAATTTGAGTATTTGACGTAACGTTATTTTTTTCTGACAGATAACTGCCAGTTCTGTATTTTTTAGATGTAATGAAAACTCTTTGGTTGTATGAGAAATATCATAAAGTTACTATACCTGTCGGAACAAACAAACAGTTGCAAAAAAGAGTTTTATCACCTCGCGTCACGTACAGTACGACCGTAAAGTCTAGAAATTAAATAAATCGGAACTAAACTTTTTCATTATCATGACAACATTATGGAAAACGTCAAACTGTCAATCACCAAAATTTCAAATGCAGTTTTATGCATTTCAAATAAAAATTTACCGTAAAATATTTGAATTTGTCCTAATTATTACTACTAATGGATAAAGTAACAAAAAGTGGTGCAAGTTTAGTAATTTACTACGTTATTTTCTGTTATGTTTGGAGGTATATCAAGCGGGGAAAATTGGAATAGATTGGATGTTGTTTACAAGCGATTTGTTGATATGGTAGGTATTTATTTACTCTCATGTTGCTTTTTAACAATAGTTTTCAGCGTAATTATATCAATTATCGTCAGTTATCATCTGAAAAATAATCATTTAGGGCATTTTCTTTCGAGTTTGGTTCGTTTGGGGTTATGATCGTTTGTTGATAAAACTGACGTTATTGTATGCGTGGACCGCATAATTTTGATCCTTGCATGTCATTCCTATTGGTGAGGTGCTTCGTTTAATAAAAATATTTTATCAACTTAAACTTTTATTTTCTTCATTTCTACATTTTACTTTCAAAACAAAACCATCTTCCATTTTTGACAATACCACCACAGCTAACAAATCATAATAAATCATAGATACAAACTTAACACTTTTTCCAGCCAGTAAGATGATACATTGGTTCTCCATCACTCTCCCTCAATGTTTCATCTTTCAATACATACCTATCCACTTAACACAGTTTAAAAACTTTATCTTAGGCAAAGGTTTTGTCAAAATATCAGCTATTTGCTCCGTTGTTGAAATATACTTTACAATAATAGATCCCTCTTCAACTTTCTGCTTTATAAAATTAAATTTTACATCAAGATGCTTTAACCGCTTTTGATCTGGATTATTAACTGTCTTAATAGTGCTAGAATTATCTTCAAAAATAACGACATTTTCAATCTTTATATTTAAGTCTGATAACATTTTCATCAACCAACAAGCTTCCATAGAAGCCTCACATAGTGAAATTAATTCTGCTTCAGTTGTACTAAGAGAAACCGTTGACTGTTTTTTAGATCTCCAAATTACAGTGTTATCAAATAACTTGAATAAGTATCCAGAAGTTGACTTCCTATCTGTTTCATCTCTCGCAAAGTCAGCATCTGCATAACCCATCAAAACACAATCTGGTTTACAATCACTTTTCTTATAAATTAAAGAATAGCTTACAGTTTGCTTAACATATCTCAAAATCCTTTTCAAAGCTTTGTATAATTTTTCGCATGGTTGAGATTGAAATCTACTGAGGTAACATACGGCAGTCGCAATATCAGGTCTTGAACCTATCATAGCATACATTAAGGATCCAATCAATGATCTACACTTGTATTCCCAATTGAAATCAATTTCACTGAGTTCAATACTCAAAACAAAATTTGGATCCATTGGTGTCTCGCAACCCTTACAATCTTGCATGTTATATTTACGTAAAACGCCATTTAAATACTTAGTCTGATTTATATGAACCTCCCCTGGCATCTTGTTAATCGAAATTCCTAAATAAGTTAAATTATCACAACCTAAATCTTTCATTCTGAATTTTGTGCATAAAAATTGTTTAACCTTTTCGGTTTCCTGTAAATCTTTTCCCATAATGAGTATATCGTCGACATATAATAATAAATATAACTCTCCCTTTGTATATAGGCAGTAATCATTTTGTGATCTTTTAAAACCATATCCTGTAATTGTATCATGGAATTTTTCATACCAATACTTTGGTGATTTCTTCAATCCGTATAATGACTTGGTAAGTTTTAACACATAACCTTCTGGAATCTCTAATCCCTCTGGTGGTTGAAGATAAACATCTTCTTTAATATCTCCATATAAGAAAGCCCCTTTAACATCCATTTGGCTTATATGAAAATCCTTATGTGCAGCAACTGATAACAAAATTCTCAATGTTTGGAGTTTCAGAACTGGTGAATAAATATCTTCTAATTTATCCTTCTGCTTAAATCCACGAACTACCAACCTTGCTTTATAAATTTCTTCATTTCCTACTTCTTTTCTGGTAAATATCCATTTGCAGTCAATCAACTTTTCATTTTCTGGTTTAGGTACAATTTTCCAAGTTTTACTCTCTTCTATAACTTTTAATTCTTCTTTTACTGCTTTTTCCCACTGTTTTTTATCTTCTCTTTGTTCTATTTCTTCAAAACTGATAGGAACATTCTCGTGACTTGTCATATACGCAAACAAACACTCTTCATCATCACTTAGATCTATTTCATAATCTTCAAACCTCTTTGGTAATCTTTTATGTCTCCTGCCTCTCCCTGTTTCCGTATTCTCTTCTTTATTTCCAACTTGTTTCTTTTTGGGAGTCTCTTTAATCTTTTCTTCAATTTCTTCATCTTCATGTTCTTGTGTCTTTCTTGAATTTTCTCTCGAATTATCTTCTTTTCTTGTACTTTCTCTCTCTCTTTTATTTTCACCTTCTTCACTTTCTTTGTCATTTCCCTGTTCTGGTACGTAGATTGTATTCTTATCCATGTTTCTTCTTTCATCAAATATGACATTCCTACCCACTACAGTCCTTTGATTCTCTTCGTCATATAATTTATATCCTGAAGTGCAATATCCAATCATAATCATTCTTTTCCCTGGATTGTCAAGTTTCCGCCTCAACTGCTTAGGTACATGATTGTATGCGATACTTCCAAATACTCGCATAAATGACACATCTGGTTTCCGTCCGGTCCATAATTCACATGGTGTCTCTTCCTTTCCTACTGTTGGGCTCCTGTTAGTAACGTATGCAGAGTACAATACTGCATCTCCCCAGAATTCTTTTCCTAACCCTGATTCAGATAAAATTGTCCTCGCCTTGTCCATGATTGTTCGGTTCATTCTTTCTGCGACACCGTTCATTTCAGGATTGTATGGAACAGTGTATTGAAGACGTATTCCCTCATAATTACAGAATCTCTGAATTTCCCCAGAAGTATACTCACCTCCATTATCAGCTCTCAGTTTACGTAAGTTCGTGTTAAAATAATTTGTAACATAATAATAATAAGTTTTGAAACATTCAAATACTTCAGACTTTTCTTTTAAAAGATATATCATAGTAAAATGTGTATAATCGTCTATAAATGTTAGAAAATATCGATATCCTTCCCTAGTTATAGGAGTTATGGGACCACATACATCAGTGTGAACTAGCTCTAATGGAGACTTCGCTCTATACCCGATTCTATTGAACGGTTGCCTAGTCATTTTTCCTAGCACACAAGGCTCACATAGTGCATTTTCATTGATTGGTAAACCTTTTAAATCATTTAATCCTTCTACCAAATTTTTGTGTGTCAATGTACTCAAGCTTCTTAACCCCAAATGACCAAACCGCCTGTGCCACAGCTGTATGACCTCATCATTACTAGATAAAAAATTACAATTTGTATTGTTCAATTGCATTTCAATCGTATACAATGACCCTTCATTATTTCCAATCATTAATAAGTAATTCGCGTGATAAACCCTAACTTTCCCGTTACAAAATTCTACTCTTTTACCGTTACTTTCCAATTTTGACAATGACAATAAATTCTTTCTTAAGTCCGGTACATAGAAAACATTTTTAATAGTACAGTCCGTAGATCTCTTACCAACAAAACATTTCACGTTTATATTTCCAATTCCCACTGCTTTCAATGTAACACCACTTTTAGCAGCCTCAATGTTTTTAGGTATTTTAAAGTCCACATACTCCGTAAATAAGTCCTTTCTGTTTGTAAGATGGTCCGATGACCCGGAGTCTACACACCATACTAATTTATTACTTTCATAACAGTTGTGCACCTCACCTGTATTGTCGGCGAATCCAATATCATCTGTCTCTGCTGAAAATGTATTGACATCTCCTCTACCATATTCTCTTCCATTACTCCATCCTGCTCCTCGTCCAAAGTTCCATCCGCGTCCTCGTCTCGCTCCGGCGGCATACCTTCCTCTCGATTGTCCTTGGTATCCTGACGACCCTGTTCCTCTTATAAATCCTTGATTATTATCACCGTATCCTCTAGATGGTGACCCTGTTCCTCTCATAAATCCTTGATTATTATCTCCATATCCTCTAGATGATATCTGGTGGCCTCGACCTGAAAATCCTCCTCGAACTCCTCTTCCTGATGGTTGACGCTTACATTCAAATTGTTTATGTCCGGGTAAGTTACATTTATAACATAGAAAGGCAGCACTGTCCATTCCGCCATAGTTCCGATTATCCTTTTGACGTTTCTCTTCTTCTCCAAGAAGTCTATCCTTTACAAAATCCAACTTCAAGTTTTCTATCATTTCTAGAGTTGTTACAACCATTTCGTACGTTTTAGGCATCGACAGCAACACATAATTGACCTTTTCTTCTTCTGTGAGTGTAGACCCAGCATCTTTAAGCTGTGAAAAAATCTCCTCCATTTCTATAAGGTGTTTCATCATGGAGGTTCGTTCATCAAATCTCATCTCACTCAAATTCCGTCTTAGATAAATTTTTCCCCTTGTGCTTTTCTTAGTAAAATTCGCTTCTAAATTTTGTATCATTCTATATGCTGTGTCTTCATTTTTAATATATTCTAAATGTGTATCTGCTATTCCACTAATTACGATATTTTTTGCTCTCACCTCCAACTTCTTGTTTTCCGGAAGGCTTGCAAACAATTTGTCTTCGATTGCCCCCAGACAATCATTTTCATTTAACCAGCTTTTAATTCGAAATAACCACGTTGAAAAATTTGTTCCGTCGAACTGTTTTATATTCGTCTTTATTATTGCTTCCGCCATCTTTCGTCTTTTTAATCCTTATTAATCTTATTTTCCCGCAGGTATAAATTTCAGTAAACCACGCTCTGCTACCACTATTGGTGAGGTGCTTCGTTTAATAAAAATATTTTATCAACTTAAACTTTTATTTTCTTCATTTCTACATTTTACTTTCAAAACAAAACCATCTTCCATTTTTGACAATACCACCACAGCTAACAAATCATAATAAATCATAGATACAAACTTAACACTTTTTCCAGCCAGTAAGATGATACATTGGTTCTCCATCAATTCCTGCATGTTTAGTTTATCTTCACTGCGACTAGTTAATATTTTATCGATTACCTACTTTTTTTTATCGTTTTCAGGAAACCATTTATATCGCAAAATTTTTCAGTCCGGAATGCATCGATAAAAAACTGCCATGCCTAGAAATAGAAATCTTAAATAGAAGGAATGTAAATATCAAATCTACGAAAATACGAAAATAGTAAACATCGTATTCAAAAACAAATAATTTGAAAGTACAATATAAAGTAATATGCGTTTTCATTATTTTCTTCTAGATACATACAGATCTTTATACAAGAGGCGTACGTAGCATGTTACACGTGATATGGCTATATCATGCCTTTTTTTTCGTTCGTTCGCGCGCAAATAGAAAGAGAGCGAAGGTGTGATAGCACTATATCACGCTGCCATGCTAGCCATGTAGTTGCCGAAATTTAAAATGTATATTGGGTGTAAAATGTAGCTGCTGTCAGAGCCAAATTTAGCTAAACATAGATAACGTTTTGCATAAACTTTCGGAGTAAATACAGCAAGTATCAAAATAGTTTAGGTCGTAGTGTAGTGTTGCCGTGTAAAGCGACAGTGGCGCCCTCATTTAATTTCTACTCTTTCTGGTCGGGCTTGTATCTCTTGCTTCTATACAGTACTGCCGCTAGGTACATCTCGCTCTTTCGGCTGTCAGTTACTCTCTTCAGGTAGCTCTTCAGGTATAGTAACTTTATGAGAAACTACGAATAAGAATTATTCGTAGATGAGAAATATATAGGGTCCTTCTTAATATGCTGACACTTTTTTAAGGGGATGATCAGACCGTCAAACTGAACAACTTTCTCTATGGGACCAACATCGAAATCGCGAAAAAAAAATCATCACTTCCATACAAAACTGCAAACCTACTCGGAGCCAAACGTATGGGACAACTGCAAGGGCGGATCCAGGATTTCATCTTGGGGGGGGCCCTCGGCCTACTCAGGCCACGTATTAAGATAAAAAAAAATTTAGTTAGAGACACAGACCCGAGACGTCTTGTACGTGTACGAGTTGTGAGACATACATAAACAATCAGCCCCGGATCTACGATTTTTCCGAGGCGGGGCAAATCATGAGATTGGCGCCGGGCCTCCTCTACAAGAGTGTAGCGATAATTTTTTCTTAGAGAGGCCAGGTCCATGTTGAGTGGTTGCAATAAAACGTTTAACATAGAGCGAGCGAAGCGAGCTCGAGATTTTACTGCAATATGATTACGTCGAGTCAGAAATTCGCAATATGATCGAATTCTGCGATAGGTAATTTCAATACAACAAAAAAACCAAGAGCGAGCGAAGCGAGCTCAATATTTCACTGAAATATAATGAGATGACTGCAATAAGATCTAAAGGCAAGAGCGAGCGAAGCGAGCTCGAGATTTCACTGCAATATAATGAGACGACTGCAATACGATTGCTGTGAAACCGAGAGCGAGCGAAGCAAGCTCAGATTTCGTCACTGCAATATAATAAGATGACTGCAATGAGATCTAAAACCAAAAGCGAGCGAAGCGAGCTCGAGATTTTACTGCAATATGATTAGGTCGAGTCAGAAATTCGCAATATGATCGAATTCTGCGATAGGTAATTTCAATACAACAAAAAAACCAAGAGCGAGCGAAGCGAGCTCGATATTTCACTGAAATATAATGAGATGACTGCAATAAGATCTAAAAGCAAGAGCGAGCGAAGCGAGCTCAAGATTTCACTGCAATATAATGAGACGACTGCAATACGATCTTAAACCGAGAGCGAGCGAAGCAAGCTCAGATTTCGTCACTGCAATGTAATGAGATGACTGCAATGAGATCTAAAACCAAGAGCGAGCTCGAGATTTTACTGCAATATGATTAGGTCGAGTCAGAAATTCGCAATATGATCGAATTCTGCGATAGGTAATTTCAATACAACAAAAAACTAAGAGCGAGCGAAGCGAGCTCGATATTTCACTGAAATATAATGAGATGAGTGCAATGAGATCTAAAAGCAAGAGCGAGCGAAGCGAGCTCGAGATTTCACTGCAATATAATGGGATGACTGCAATACGATCTTAAACCAAGAGCGAGCGAAACAAGCTCGAGATTTCGTCACTGCAATATAATGAGATGTCTGAAATCAGGAGCGAGCGAAGCGAGCACGAGATTTTTTTGCAAAATTCTCAAGTCGATGCAATATTTTTTTTCCATCTTGATTTTGGCGCCCCCTAAACCTGCCGCCCGGGGCGTGTTCCCCGGTTTGCTGTTAAATCTTTAGGATTATATTATGTGCATAATCCTAAAGATTTCTGACCACAGCCTTGTTTTAATTATTGTACCTACAGAGGTACAATAATCAAAACAGAAACATAGAGCGAGCAAAACGAGCTCTAATTTTCTCCGCTCTACGAATTGGTTATGGACATAGCTCAATCAATCTATGCCCTAGTAAAGTGCCGTCATTACTTAGCCTCGAAATTCAATGCAATCCGCAGAGGTCCGTGGGGGGGGCCATGGCCCCCTGGGCCCCCCCCCTGGATCCGCCCTTGGACAACTGTTTTTTTTTTTCGCGATTTCGATGTTGATTCCATAGAGAAAGTTGTTCAGTTTCATAGTCTGGTCATCGCCTTAAAAAAGTGTCAGCATATTAAGAAGGACCCTGTATAGACGAGAAATAAAAACTTTTTGGATTCCCAAAATCACGATTCTAGAATCTAATCTCTGTGCCGCTGCCGGTATTTCGTCAGATTTCCCCTTTAACGGCAGTGGCGGATTTACACATTTGCCGCCAGTAGGCTGTTCAAATTTTGCCGCCCCTACCGATCTCTACGATTCGATACCCTAGTTCACAATCATATTAATTACCTAAAGATTTTGAGTCAATGAAATTAATTTAATGATTTGTTCACTATCGTCCTAAGTATACTACCTTTTTAATTAGTATGTGCGGTAGTAATTATAGTACTCTGTGGTATGTATGTCATGGCGTAGCAATGATTGTTTTCCCAGGGGGGGCCAGGCTAAAGCAAGGAATATAACTACTCGGCTAAAGTAAGGTAATTGCAACAAAATCTAAATCCTGGAGCTAGCATAACGAGCTCCACTTTTTAACGACCTAAAATCTGGAACGTGCAAATCAAGCTCGAACTTTACTACATTGAATAGATTGGCGAAATATAATTAAAAGCCTAGAGCGAGCGATTGAGCTTGGGATTTCACAGTTTTTTTTCAGAATTCAGCGAAGTGAGGTTGAGAATTTACTGCAATGCGTCTAGGTCCATGTGATACAACCACAGCCAGGAGCGAGCGAACCGAGCTCGAGATTTTACTGCAATATAGTGTAACACTATTTAAATCCAGGAGTGGAAAGTGAATATTATTAATGGTTGCTTTGCGAACTAGAACGAAAATGACCCACTGACCGAAATAAATCCAGGAGCAAGTGAAGCGAGCTCGACATTTTATATAGTAATATAAATGAGATCAGTGCAGTACAATCTAAAAACAGGTGGTCAAGATTTTGCATCGAGATTTTGCTTCATATCATAACTCGATTACCAGCTCATGCCGAGATGAAGGCGATTCATGTACTTATTACAAATAGCTGAAGATCATGATTTTGCTACATAATAACTCGATTGTAGAGCTCATGCTGAAAAAGAGTACATTTGTGTAGGAAAAAAATAGCTAGAGCGAACGAATAGAGCTCTAAAAATATGACCATGAAACTGAACAACTTTCTCTATGGGACCAACATCGAAATCGCGAAAAAAAAATCAGCTGTCCCATACATTTGGCTCGAGTAGGTTTGCAGTTTTGTATGGACGAGCAGATTTTTTTTTTGCTATTTTGATGTTGGTCCCATAGAGAAAGTTGTTCTGTTTCATGGTCTGATCATCCCCTTAAAAAGTGTCTAAAAGTGTGTAGGACCCTATATTCCAAGATAATGACTCGGTTGTAGCAAGAGCTTAGGCACAGAACAACGAAGGAGGCAAAAAAGCCGAGCGAGCGCAGCGAGCTCTAATTTTCGAACAATGACTTTTCAAGAAAGTGGACAAGAGAATCGAAGCACAAGAAATAGAAAATAATATTGTGTTTATATTGTAGGTGTCTCTTATTTGTAGTAAAAATAAATTCGGGTTGGACGGGCGGGTCCAACGGCCCAAAATCATGAAATCTTATTTATTAGTTCCGACTATGCACAAAAGTCTTAAGGCGTTTAACTGTTTTTTGGAAATTATCTAATGAGGTCCCGTAATGCTACGGCAAATCCGTTAAAACTGTGCTTCATTTTATTCTTTATTATTTACCAATGATTATTCTTTTTGAATTTTGAAAATCGGTCCAGTAATTCCAAAGTTATTGAATTTTGAAGTGTGCTCGAAAATAAAATGCCCCGCGGGCACGTGTGACGTCACGAGGCATTACTGCGTACCGGTTACAAGGGACTTTAGTATTAAAAATGTTATATCTCGGATATGGTGCGTCCTATGTCGAAAATTTATAGAACCAAAAATGTTCTCGTGGATGTGTTCTACAAGATGCGTACATAAAAAGTGGTAGTCATGCAGACATCTTACATTTTATATAATATTTTAAGTCCTAGAACCAATGTTAATTTACTACTAGAGCCCATGGGGCGACTCGAATTTAGGGGTAGGGAGGAGGGGGTGAGGTGTGCGGGGTGGGGGAGATAATTTTGTAATTGACTTGGACACATAAACGATCTAAACAACTCGAACAACTCAGGCAACTCGAGAAACTTGGTCAACTTGAACAACTCGAACAACATAAACCACTCAAACAACTTGAACAAAATAAATAACTCAAACAACTTGGCTAACTTCGTCAACTTGGACAACATAAACAACTCGAACAGCTCAGAAAACTCGAACAACTTAGGCAACTCGAACACACGAACAACTTGGTCCCGATAAAGTTATTCAAGTTTTCCAGTTGACCAAGTTGTTCGAGTTGTCAGATTTCGAGTTTTCTGAGTTGTTCGAGTTGTTTATGTTTTCCAAGTTGACGAAGTTGGCCAAGTTGTTTGAGTAATTTATGTTGTTCAAGTTGTTCGAGTTGTTTATGTTGTTCGAGTTGTTTATGTTGTTCAAGTTGACCAAGTTGTTCGAGTTTTCTGAGTTGTTCGAGTTGTTTATGTTGTCCAAGTTGACGAAGTTGGCCAAGTTGTTTGAGTTATTTATGTTGTTCAAGTTGTTCGAGTAGTTTATGTTGTTCGAGTTGTTCAATTTGACCAAGTTGTTCGAGTTGCCTGAGTTGTTCGAGTTGTTCAGGGCCTCAATTGCGCTATTTTATACGGTTTTACCGTTTGGACGGAACGTTTTTGGTTTAGTTTTGGTTTAGATTTGGTTTAGCTGATGTAAAAATGCTATAGCGCTATTTTTTTTGAACGGTTAAATCGTTGACGTTACCAAAGCAAAACCAATCTCGAAACGTTTAAGCCGTAAACGTTTCAAGTTTGGTTACCACAATACATACCATACACCTACTACGCACCTAACACGAACCTACCACGCCAGAAAATTCGATCGAACGGACATCGAACGTTACGACAACGTATCTTCCGAAAAAAAGCTAAATCGTTACCGTTAATATAATTAGCGCGATACAAATTGTGCATAACGTAACGTTTTTGGTTGTGGTTTTGTTTTGGTAGTATCGTTCAAAATTAGCGCGATTGACCCCCAGTCGTTTATGTTGTCCAAATCAATTACCAAATTATCTCCCCCACCCCGCACACCTCCCCCCCTCCTCCCTACCCCTAAATTCGAGCCGCCATGGGCTCTAGTAGTAAATTAACATTGGTTCTAGGACTTAAAATATTATATAAAATGTAAGATGTCTGCATGACTACCTATTTTTATGTACGCATCTTGTAGAACACATCCACGAGAACATTTTTGATTCTATAAATTTTCGACATAGGACGCACCGAGATATAACATTTTTAATACAAAGTCCCTTGTAACCGGTACGCGGTAATGCCTCGTGACGTCACGCACTCCGCCGCGTGGCCGACTGGCCGCCCAAAAGTTGCGGCATTCAATTGATCGTAACTCGCTCATTTTTGGTCGTAGGAAAAAAATAAAAACACCAATGTTCAGGATTTTTAATGTAGGTACTTTAATACTACATTCAAAACAAAAATCGTTACGGATCCTCATTGGTGAAGCATATAACATGTTGAGTTGTTTGTGTGGACCTAATAAAATTTAATTTGGGTAGATAATTTTATCTAAAGAAATTAAAGGGATTGATATTAATCAATCCCTTTAATTTCTGTAAGACATATTAAAACAAAATTTTGGCCCCAAATTTGCCGCCCGTAACATTTGCCGCCCTAGGCTCCTCAGCCTTTAAAACCCACCACTGTTTAACGGGCATAAGCCAGAGATTTTGTATTAAAAATCTCTGGCATAAGCGATCTAGCGAATGAAAATAAAAACTGTTTATGGTTTTAGGATACTTTAATAAAGTATAAAAAATATGCCCTGAAAAAATTTTAATTAAAAAAAAACCTGCCAATTATTTCATTATTAATTTAATTAAAATTTTTAACACCTATCAACTGTTCAATTTCAACCTTAGAAGAAAAAAAAAAGGAAAAAGATACTGAAAAGGGATCTTTTGTTTTTGTTTCATGGAATTCAAAATGTATGGTGGTAAAAATGTACCCTCTGCCCATAGATAAGCTACTATTTTCCTCTGCCGGTGGTAAAAATGTTCCCTCTGCCTGCTAAAGGGCTAAGGCATTGTTTAACAATACCTAAGGCATCCTAAGGCCTTGTTTAATGTAAGCTTTGGCAATACGCGCCTGTTTGTTGTAGTACTTAGTCTGTGTTTGTATTTCAGCAAGACCATGAATAAATTGACTTTTAGAAAGAGTAGGCGATTATCGTCGAAGATTGCTTCGGGTCAAACATCTACATAAACTTTACGTAAGTTTACGTAAACCATCGAAACATTTCGATTATATAAAATTATTGACATCATAAGCATTAGCTTATGCATTCCCCGAGGGGATATCCAGAAGTATTCTCATAAAAATAATTATTCTGAGTATCCAAATGTCACTAGCAGTACATTAACTCTGTCCAGTGTGACTGGTAGTGAGCAGACTGACTTTTTATGAACAGTGAATTTAACCAAATTGATGAAATTTATTAAAGCATGTAGATTTCCTTACCGACGTCTAAAATCGTACATAATTGATTTTATATGGTACGAGCTTTTACCCGCGACTTCGTCCGCATAAATTATACACCAGATTTTAAGTCAGATGATAAGCTACCAAACAAAAAAGTTCAATCAAAATCGGTTCAGTAGTTTTTGCGTGATACTCGAACAAACAAACACCGAAACAAACAAACAAACAAATAAACAAACAAACAGACAGACAAAAAAATCCAAAAATTTGTGATTTGAAATCAGGGACAGGTAAAAACCATGTCGTAATTTTTTTTTTGTGAATATCTTCAATGTACAGACACATTTTCCGTTACAGTTTTATAATAATTTAGATATTGCCAAAACAATCTGAGGTATCTGCACGTCTAGCATGATTTCTCTACACGCACGCGACTGGGCTTTTTTCCATACTACAAGTCGGGGCAAGCGCGGCTTGCGCTCGTCGAGAAGCGCGGGAACAGGCCATGTACCCGGACTTTCGATGTTCGATATATCGCCACTGTTTCGCTCCGCACTTCATTGTAATAGAGTTGACATTGGAACGAAAACGTTCACGCAATTGCGAAGTTCGAATGTGCGGGACCCAGGGCCTAGGTACAGGGCCTGGGCTGCGATCGCGGTAAATATTCGGTGATGGAACCGTAATTGGATTACGTACGAACCATAACTTTTGACACAATTGGTATTGCGCTAATTGCGGTACAGCTGATCCGTTTCAGTTGGTCCGTTTAGTTGGTCGGAGTGGAAATACAGCTCATGACAGCCGTTAGAGCCGTTTTGACAGATCCCTCATACGTTAAAGGCTGTCAGTTTAGCGCGATTCGGAATCCAGCACAGTTGAATAGTAATTGGATTGCAATGTGATTAGAACTGAAATTGGATAAGAACAGAACTTAGCGCAATCGGGCTCCTGGTTATTTTTTATGCAGCAAGGCGCGTCTGTAGAGAAATCATACTAGACGTGCTGATGATTTTTGTATTGATTATCGTACCTAAATGCAGAATTAATTTTAGTTTTTGACTCAAACATGTCAAAACTACAGTAAAAATAAAGTAAAGTGATGCAGATTCGTGGTCGTTCACTCAAGGCCTCATAAAAAGGCTGAAAGTCACCCACAGGGCAATGGAGAGGGCTATGCTCGGAGTTTCCCTGCGAGATCGAATCAGAAATGAAGAGATCCGCAGAAGAACCAGAGTAACTGACATAGCCCAAAGAATTGCTAATCTTAAGTGGCAGTGGACGGGGCACATTTCTCGCAGAACCGATGGCCGGTGGGGCCGAAAAGTTCTCGAGTGGCAACCGCGTACCGGAAAGCGCAGCGTGGGTAGGCCCCTCACACGGTGGACCGACGACCTGGTGAAGGCGGCGGGAAAACGTTGGATGAGGGTAGCGCAGGACCGGTCGTTGTGGCGATCCTTGGGGGAGGCATAGGCCTCCCCCAAGGATCGCATGGATCGCTGGACATAGGTCCAGCAGTGGACGTCCATCGGCTGAGATGATGATGATGATGATGATGCAGATTCAAGTCATGGTACGGCAGCCTGAAAGCAGCAGAAAGGTTGAGGATCTGGGATCGAACCCCTACACGAATGTCTCTAGACCTTTGGTTTTACAATTGCTGACAGCCCTGGGCAATATTGTGTAATTATTTAAACTGATGGTTAGTGAAAGTTTGGTTTTATGTGATGAGTACATCACTGTGTGTAGACTGGGATAATACTCGTAGGTTAGTCAATAGCCAGCGGCTGTGCTTGAAGTTAAACATTTGTTTAGCCGACCGGAATAATGTGGTCAGCCTACTAGGGCTCACCCCTCTTCCATAATATAGCATTATAATATATAATAAATCATTGGAACGAAGTGCAGCAATAAAAAAAAATAAAAAATCTGCTCTTTCATACAAAACTGCAGTACTGTCTCGACTCAAGTATATGGGACGGCAGATATTTTTTATTATTTCTCGACGTTGGCTCCGTAGTGAAAGTTGTTCAGTTTGATGGTCTGAAGCACCCCCTTAAGTATTACTAGGGTGTTTTGTTACACCCTGTATAAGTTTCGTTTCACTCCATGCAATCATTCGGTTAACTATGTACCTACTATTACATAACGTCAATACGATGAGCGTCGCACAATAATCCTTAGTGTTATTAATACACCGTGACCTTATGTTCAACGTAGACGTAGGCACAGTCTAGAATCATGACGTGTGCATTTTGAAAACGAACGGTTGGGGTGCATGATGACGTCGTAGGTATGACATACGAGTGGGTACTATAGCATTGGATCGCGGCTTCTTAGAGGGAGGTTACACGGTCAGTATTTCATCAGTCTGGTCATGTATATTTGATTTGAAGGGAAACTGACTCGAGATTGACCCGACTAACATGGTGCTTCAGTATATCAGTTTCCCTTCAAATCAAATAAACATGACCAGACTGATGGACCCATAAAGATATTATACCTTACGGAATAGAGTAAGTGACATGAGTTGTCAAATGAAACCGTTTTTGGACGTTTTTTGGAGTCCTCGGCAGAGTAAAAATTCGATTTCTGTGTATTAATTCTCAATCTAACGTGAAATGGTGAATAATTTAATGAAACAGTGTTAGTATATTTTACAAAATTATCTACGATTTCACTTTAGGTTCACGATTATTGGCAGAAACTGAATTTTTACCAGGGCTCCAAATCCCCAAAAACGGTTCTATTGCCTCGCGTCACGTATCTCTTTCTATTATACAGGCATGCCGCTAGGTACATCTCGCTCTCTCAGCTGTCACCGTCTCTCTTACGTAGTATAATACCTTTATGGATGGACCAGAATGACGAAATACTGAACGTGTAACAGGGCTCTTAATTTCATTCGTATTTGATAAGTACAAGAGTACTATTTTGGCCACCACTGGCTTTTCATGGCATTGTATTGTACCCACTGTCCATTAAGGCCCACCATATACAGGGTGTAACAATACACCCTAGTAATACTTAAGGGGGTGCTTCAGACCATCAAACTGAACAACTTTCACTATGGAGCCAACATCGAGAAAAAATAAAAAAATTGAGCTGTCCCATACATTTTAGTCGAGTCGGAACTGCACTTTTGTATGGGGCAGCAGATTTTTTTTATTTTTTCTCGATGTTGGCTCCATAGTGAAAGTTGTTCAGTTTGATGGTCTGAAGCACCTCCTTAAGTATTACTAGGGTGTATTGTTACACCCTGTACATCCGGAATAAACTGATTATTCGGAATTAAATTCCGTATGGAGTGTTGCCACTTTCATCGACTTTTTCACTAGATCTATTGATTTTTTGATGTCTTCATTTTAAAGTGATTTTTGAGCGTAGCGATACCGTATCGTGACGGTGCAGTTGCGACGTCGTTGCGGTATAGTTGCGAAATCTTCTATAAAACAAATTAATGTTCTTATGATGCGAACGAAGAAGTCATCAGCTGCAATATTATTTTTAATTTTTTTTAGGTTTTTTGAAGGTGGTTTTAATTTTTTCTTAATTTTTTTTAACCATAGTTGACAACACTGAATCCTGAATCAGGATCGCAATTCCGTCTGTGGGTGGCGAACCTAAAATTGGTGACAGCTGGCCACTCCCCTTGACACTGGGCAAAGTTTTGGTACTTCTCGTGAAACGTGGATATTCTGAGTTTTCAGAATATATGTGACTACCCCCACGGGAATGTAGTCGTGAGTATATGCTATAGGTATGTTATGCTACTATTTTTGCTGAAATCTCAGAAATCCTTAGATTTAGCGTTCAGTTCTACTGCTCATGCGACCTTCTTGAGGGTAGGTCTGTGCCCTGCAGTGGGTAGGCTGATGATGATGATGACTCTTTCCACTTTGCGACATTTAAGATAGTATTAATTTTGCTATTAGGATCAACAAGAAGATCCAAAGGTTTTGATGCATTTTAATTCGATGCAACGTTAGTATGAAAATTGAATCTATGTCGAACAATTTCAAATACCTATTATACAACGTGTTAATAAATTAGCGCAAAACCTCATACACCCCAACTGATTTATAACAAAAGAATTAGATTGAAACAATAATTTCATTATTTTTATAGTTAAAATTTTAAGTTATTCGCATTTTAAGTTCAGAGGAAAAAATGATTTGTTATCATTTCAGCACTGAAAGAAAGCGCTAACGTACTCATGGATACATTTTTATAAATCTTGTTCTGGTAGTAGGAAGTAGGGTGAGTGCCCGTGGGGTGGGTTGACATCGGGTTTAGTAAATTAAAAATTTTACGAGAATTTTATTTAAAATTTTGAAAAAAATTACCTTTGTTGAAACCATGATAATTAGATTCTGCTATCGATTCTAAACAAACTACTTTCTAGTTTTGCGTTAATTCATTAACACGTTGTATAGTTTGATGATAAAATATATAGTTTTTCAAAGCATTAGTAGGTGTACTATTTAATTTGCAACTGAATCTGATATAAAATAAATTCCTAATAAAGCAACTGTTGTTAGCATCTAGATTCTGACGGTGATGAGAAAAGTTTGATTGTAAAACTAAAGTACCACAAACTCAATGTTTTGGTATCGGCTATTGCTATATGTATAGCCCAAATAGCGGATCATTAACCTCCAATAAACCTCTATTGAACCTGTAAATGTTAAACTGTCTGAAACAAATTAAAGTCTTCCTTGATAGAAACAGTCGATTTGATTTCATCGGACCACAATAATTTCTGTTCCCGTTTAGGGATAGTGTTTCATACGGTATAATAACTTTATGGTTTACGAGCTTTTACTCGCGACTTTGTCCGCATAAATTATAATCATAAGCTATCAAACAAAATGTTATCAAAATCGGTTCAGTAGTTTTTGCGTGATGCTCGAACAAACAAACACACAAACAAACAAACAAACAGACAGAGAAACATCCAAAAAATAGGTGATTTGGAATCAGGGACATCTAAAAACCATATCATAATCTTTTATTTGAAAATATCTTCAATGTACAGACACACTTCTGTTACAGTTTTATAATACTTTAGATATTTTAACGAAAATCTGACAATATACAGCATAGAGATTAGTCTCTGGATTGTTTCTGAAAAATTGCATTGACTGTAATTGGTTAGTATAAGTATTGAAAATATAACAAAACTTCGTTTGAATGGAGCCCTTTTGAGCGAAGTACCTACGCCCAGCAAAAACTAGAGTCTGAATTAACTGATTCGTACCAAGACGTAAAATGGCAACCTAATACCGTTTAGTCCCTATCATTGGCACCCATATCACACCTTCCTTAATCGCTGATGGATGTGGGTCTAATTCATTCCCGAATAAAGTGACACTGCCTTTCTAATGTAAAATGGTCGTTGAACTGACTCTATAAATAGGTGGATAAGGGACAGAATAAATATTGTGTTTCTAAGCTTGTTTATTTGGACCCTTCATGCTTAGACCCTGTCGTATACGTGTCGGTGGTGCATGCCGATATTTATTGGGAAGGAAATGAAATGATCTTCGTATACAGCGTGAAATTGATATCATTGGCATCCTTTTAAACTAAGAGTCTACCCATCAAACTGAACAACTTTTACTATGGGAGCAAACCGATCGGAGAAACTAAAAAATCAGCTGTCCCATACTAAACTGCAATGCCTACTCGACTCAAATGTATGCAACAGCAGATTTTTTTTGCTCCGATTGGTTTGCTCCCGTAGTAAAAGTTGTTCAGTTTGATGGGTAGACTCTTAGTTTAAAAGGATGCCAATGATATCAATTTCACCCTGTATAGTATATAAAGACTGCTTATGCATGGTCCAACTTAATACCTATCTTAATATGCTGACGGTTTTTAGGGTTCCGTACCCAAAGGGTGAAAACGGGACCCTATTACTAAGCCTACGTTGTCAGTCCGTCCGTCCGTCTGTCCTACCTACTTAGGGCTGTAACTTTTGAACCGTAATAGCTAGATAGTTGAAATTTTCTCAGATTATTCGTTATTACGGCGGATTTGTTAACAAATAATAAAAATGTTAAAAAGTTAAAAAGTTAAGGGGGGTTCTCAACAAGAAACTAGTTTTTATCAACGTTTTTTCTTCACGCTCTATCGTAAAAACGGTAATACATACAAGCGCCAAACTTAGTGTGATTATAGAGCATACAGAATAACAACAAATACTAAAAACCGGCCAAGTGTGAGTCGTTCTTGTGCTGAAGGTCCCGGACAAAAAAAGTTTTTTTCTAAGTTAATAATGTTGTGTTCTGTGGTGGTGTACCGTGGTACGGAGCCCTCGGTGCGCGAGTAGCCCGACTCGCACTTGACCGGTTTTATTTAAGATGATGATTCTATCAAACTGAACAACTTCCTCTCTTTTCTTTCGCCCCTATATCCTCTTTGAGGTTGCCCTCAAAAGGGGGGGGGGGGGCGTGGTGGACTAACACTAACGCCCATACACCTTCCCTGAGGTTAGGCCTGTGCCCTGTAGTGGGACGTATACAGGGTTCCTTCTTAATATGCTGACACTTTTATAAGGGGATGATCAGACCATCAAACTGAACAACTTTTTCTATGGGACCAACATCGAAATCGCGAAAAAAATCAGATGTCCTATACATTTGGCTCGATAGATTTGCAGTTTTGTATGGAAGATCAATTTTTTTTCGCTATTTTGATGTTGGTGCCTTAGAGAATGTGTTCGGTTTGACGGTCTGATCATCCCCTGAAAAAGTGTCAGTATATTAAGAAGGACCCTATATGTAGGGTAAGGGGAGGTAATTCCGTGATACACCAAACAATTTTTGTTATAACTCAAATAAAGATTAACTAATTTATATGGGATAGGTATTGTTTAAAGTTTTGTGCATATATTTGATCTTACTTTATGAAACACACAGTTTGATACTAGATCCTTCATTCATAAATTTATAATGTTTTCTTGGTGATAAAGTGACATAGGTAAATTCGTGATAAGGTATGTTAATTTCGTGATAGTGGATAGGTAATATCGTGATAGACCAAATTCATAGGATTTCGAAATAATAAATAATGAAATAGGTAATACAAAAAATCCTTTTTAGGAACAGAACGTCATACGTTAATCATAGAGTAAAACGCCTTTCTAGAAATATTCTAAATAACCACCTGCTTATGAATCTTATATTTCTGCACAGTCATAACTTTTGACATACATTGAGTTACTAGAGGCGACACCCAGAATACTACATTTTTTTGTAACACTGCTGATCGTGGTGCACAGATTTTGTTCGCGTTGTCTGTTTTATACAAATTATTCAATGTCAGCATATGCAATTTCACAATATACAGGGTGTTAGGGTAAACAGTTGCACTACTTTAAGAGCTGATTGTACTCTTGATACTGAACAAAGAAACCTATTAGAAATTAACAAAAAAAAATGAGTTTCCATACTAAATGCTGATTGCAATCAGTCGATCGACCGTTTCTATGATAAGTTTTTTTTTGCGAGATTCCTATACGGTTCTTAGGGAAAGTTGTTCAATATCGTGGGTACAATCACCCCTTAAAGTAATGCAATTGTTTACCTACCCTAACACCCTGTATACAAAAATCTAAAAATCATCATTTTTTCTCAACTTCTTTCCAGGTTTTTTTATTTTCTTTTTTCTTTTCTAGCTTTATTTTCTTCTTCTGTGTAGGTACTTCAACTTTCGGTTCTTCTGTTGGCTTAGATGGGCCAGTGAAGTTGGTAAATGGTTAATGCCATGATAAAAAAAACTACGTCAATCAGGCATAGCATGGACTAAAATTAAAGATGTATTTAAGATCATACAATCAAAATAACCCCAAAAATTTTACTTTAAGATGATCAAAATTAATTAACAAAAAACCTCGATCAAATCACAAAAAAAAAATTCAAAATCACTTAAAATATTGCACACCTAACACAAGGATATTTGAATGAAAAAATCTTGAAATCCAATGCACAATTTACCTTAATCTGTTCGTAAAACATTTAGCTATCAGATTAATACCACATTCTTTAATATATTACTTATTTACTAATTAAAACTTCATTTCATTGTCAACCCGTATCGTCATTTGTCACAGCTGATTGCGATTTCGCCCCTCGTTCTGAGAAAAAAACTCATTGCAACCTTGTTTCAATAGCTACTGAGCTGAGAATCATACTACTATCTCAAGCACACTTTACTGCATGTACATACGCGGTTTTGAATCACCACCACCATATCAGCCGATAGACGTTCACTGCTGGACATAGGCCTCCCCCAAAATGGGGGGGATTTGCCATAATCGCCATGCTTGGCAGACGGGTTGGCGATCGCAGTTGGATTGAATGTGTGTACTCAAAGGATGCTGCTGCCCATCCTCCGGTAGATCCCTTAATCGCCTTTTACGACACCCAAGGGAGGAAATGGGGTTTGAATAAATTCCTTTAAAGGCCACGGCAGACGTTTAAAAAATTATCACGAAATTACCTATATCGCGAAATAACCTCCCCTTACCCTACAGGGTTTTACAAAACACCCTAGTAATACTTAAGGGGGTGGAGAACATCAAATTGAACTACTTTCACTATGGAGCAAACATTGGCTCTATAATGAAAGTTGTTCAATGTGATGGTCTGAAGCATCCCCTTAAGTATTACTAGGGTGTTATGTTACACCCTGTATAGGCTGTCATGATGGTGATGACTCATAATACTGAACAACTATCCCAAAGGAACATAAGGGCATAGCATAAGCATATGCTCACGACTATATTCAACGAGGGGGTACTCAGAGATATTCTGAAACTTCAGAACATCCACGTTTCACTAGTAGAGTACCGAAACTCAACATATAAGGGAAAGGCGCATAAACGTTCATACCACAGATCACAAAAACTCTATGGTTCATACAAACATTCGGTCAGCGGATCCATGCCATACTAAATGACTCTAAAGCAGGGGAGCGTGTATTTACACGCTCCCCCTGCTTTAGAGTAGCATAGAAAATTTACACTGTAAATTCTCTATGCTCTAAGAGGGAGGTTACACGGTCAGTATTTCATCAGTCTGGTCCATCATTCTGAATGACGCCAGAATGACGCCAGAATGATGCCAGAATGATGAGTGGATTATACGATCAGTTTCCCATCAGTATTTCATCATTCTGGTCCATCAGTCTGGTCAAACGTTGAATGACGCCAGAATGATGGAAGACTGCAGGGTTGCCAGACGTACGAGGTACTGACATCCCGGGATTTATTACTCTTTTAAACTAAAAAAAAAATTACTTTTAAATTAAATAATTTTGAAAAGTTGATTTTTGCTATGCATGCGTTTACTATGCATCCGATTAGTTGTGCATTCTCGCATTGCCATGGCATCCCGAAAAATATTAAAAATAATAATTTTAAGAAGCCGCTTCCATAATTTTATTGCTAAAAATGAAGTTTAGGTAACTATGCATCTGAATATCCGATCTCTAATTATTAGGCCCTAATTTTGTAACATAAATCATAGTGCAGTGCTAACATTTTATTTAATTAAAGGCCCTACTATTCCCCACCTTGATAATTTTTTCCCCAACGATTTCACTTCTCCAAATTTCCCCCAAAGGCCAAATTTGTCCCCAAAATCGCGTGAAAAACCCCCAATCTGGCAACCCCGACGGTGACTGACACCAGAATGATACGACCATCAGTTTACCATCAGTATACCATCATTCACAACGGAATGACAATGACAGTCTGGATGGATGGTTTACCATTATTCCATCAGTCCATCATTCTCCCATCATTCTCGCATCATTCTCCCGTCATTCAGACCAGACTGCTGGACCAGACTGATGAAATACTGAACGTGTAACCTCCCTCTAAAGTCATTTAGTATGGAAAGACAATTTTTTTTATGCGAATTACCTATTCGTTTCTTAGTGAAATTTGTTCAGTATTATGGGTACAATGGTACAATCACCCCGGAATGCAAATGTTTACCCTAACACCCGTATACTTTTAATATTTGTAAGCCATGCTAATACCGGGTAATACCGCATAAATTATACGGTACTCGATATTTGTCTCCGTGTGATACGAATTAGTTCGCATTTATAATGCCTGAAATCCACCTTTGTTGTGCTGTCTGTAGTTTAGTCTGTCCCTACATACTATATTTAGGGTTGCCAACCTTTTTTAGACCAAATATAGTATTTCGAGCCTAGTGCCCGAAAAAATATAGTAGATCGGGAGAAAATATGAAAATATACAGGTAGTATTTTCCGAATTTGTTAATTAATTTTTTTTTTTTCAGTTTCAGAATATCTCTGAACACCCCCTCGGGGAATATAGTCGTGAGCATATGCTATGCTATGCAAAAATTTTAAAAAGAAATTTTTTTGCTACATTTTGGTTTGAATACTGGCAACTACGACTGGCAAGTTTTTATTCTTAAGGAACAATCATCTCTCCATTTCGTAATCGTTATAGAAAATAATGCATCCTGTAACCGCAGAAGTCGTCGGAGTCGATATAAAAAAATATGATGAAAAAAAAGAGATAAATCTGAGTTTATGAAACTTTTGTGCTATTTTTCAGCAGTACATTTAGTAGAAAATTGTTTAGAAAGTATCTACATGGTCCAATCTAGATTATATGGAACAAATGCGATGAAGAGAGAGAAAATTGTTGAAATAATGTTAAGTTATTGGGCATTTTTATTGGACCTAAGTACCAATATATTTAAATTCTGTATAAATTATTTGCTCATCAAAATATAGTAGTTTTGCCTACTATACATTTTTCTCAGAATTATACAGGGTGAAATTGATATCATTGGCATCCTTTTAAACTAAGAGTCTACCCATCAAACTGAACAACTTTTACTATGGGAGCAAACCAATCGGAGCAAAAAAAAAAATCTCTGTTGCATACATTTGAGTCGAGTACGCATTGCAGTTTAGTATGGGACAGCTGATTTTTTAGTTGCTCCGATCGGTTCGCTCCCAAAGTAAAAGTTGTTCAGTTTGCTGGGTAGACTCTTAGTTTAAAAGGATGCCAATGATATCAATTTCACCCTGTAGTAGTAGGGCCCCTAATATAGTAGGATATTATACAGGGTGAAATTGATATCATTGGCATCCTTTTAAACTAAGAGTCTACCCATCAAACTGAAAGTTGTTCGCTTTGCTCCCATAGTGAAAGTTGTTCAGTTTGATGGGTAGACTCTTAGTTTAAAAGGATGCCAATGATATCAATTTCACCCTGTATAGTAGGGTTGGCAACCCTAACCATATTCTACTAAGATTGATCAATCAACCCGCAAAGCGGGCATTAAGGGTTAATAACATGATCCTTTTTGTGGTGGGTGGTACTAAGGGGTGGCATGACTTTCAAGACATCAAAAGCCGCTATCTCAGTTGGATGACGTGGTAAAAAATATTAAAATACGAAACCTTTTTGCTAACTAAATACAGGGCGTTAATGTAGCCAGTTGCATTACTTTAACGGGCGATTGAACTCATAATACTTAATAACTTTCCCAAAGGCACAAAGGGAAATTCGCAAAAAACATTTGGCCTTTCAATACTAAATGCAGTAAGCTGATAGAATGTTTGTATGGAAAGTTAAATTTTCGTTGCGAATTTCCCAATCATTCGTCAAAGAAATTAATTAAAATTCAGAGTGGCGCTAAATTCACTGCTAGACAGGTGTTCGAGTAAAAGGCCGAAAGGCGGTCTGAAAAAACTCTGACACCAGGGCTCTGCCCACACGATAAGAAGACTGAACAACTTTCTCTAAGAAACCTAAAGCAAAGTCGCAAAAAACAAATTCCATGCTTACTAATGGTGGAGGCCTTTTCCCAGCAGTGGGATAAAATAGGCTAAGGAAAGAAAACTAAGTGCAATCTGTTGATCGAACGATTTAAATATGAAATAGTTATTTGTTATGCAAGGCTGCAAAGTTGCTTTTTGGCGCGAGTACTTGTATTGAAACCTGTGCGTCGCGAGGGTTTCAAAGGTACGAGACGCAGAATAACTTTGCTGCCGAGCGCAATACAACTTTTCACCTCACTACAGCGAGGAAAATATCAATGCACCAACCTCAATTTTAGAATAATTGCACTGGCCAGCACGAAAATAGCATGAAAAAAAACTTGTTTAGGCTGTTTTTCTTTATTGAATAGAAAGATTCGAATTTTAAAAACTCTTTCCACGCTAGCGGATAAAATGCACTTTCTCACTCTGATTTTGAATGACAAACAGAATCTTTCCGAGCATGTGAGGTGAAAAGATGATTTTTTTGCGTGTTTGCGTGGAAGAAACAGACTAGGAAAGCAAACCCCGCTACCTTCTAAATATTGACGAAAATGATGTTGACGAAGCGAAAGATCTCATACTATGATCTGGCAACTTGAATAACAAGCGGTATAATTTATGCGTAATCAAATGTGTGTCTATCACGTTAAATCATCATCATCATCATATCAGCCGATGGACGTCCACTGCTGGACATAGGCCTCCCCCAAGGATCACCATATTACGACCGGTCCTGCGGCTGCCCTCATCCAACGTTTTCCCGCCGCCTTCACCAGGTCGTCGGTCCACCGTGTGAGGGGCCTACCCACGCTGCGCTTTCCGGTACGCGGTCGCCACTCGAGAACTTTTCGGCCCCATCGGCCATTGGTTCTGCGTGCAATGTGCCCCGTCCACTGCGACTTAAGTTTAGCAATTCTTTGGGCTATGTCAGTTACTCTGGTTCTTCTGCGGATCTCTTCATTTCTGATTCGATCTCGCAGGGAAACTCCGTTCACGTTAAATATAATTATATATTTAACGTGCGTTAAATTGAAAAACAGAATAAGAACTAGGTGTCGTTCTGTTTACGATTCCTGGCAAAGCGGATTTTCTTACAGACAAGAGGTAAAAATTCTTAAAATGTGGGGAAAATTTCTGTTATGTGCTGACCCTTTGTGCGATGGAGTGGAAGGTGTAAGGTCGCTTGTAAACATAATTTAGAGATAGATTGATACTTAACAATGCTACTCAATACGAACCCTGTTGCAATCATCGCAGAATCCGAGTCAAGTTCATAGACCTATTAGCCTTGAATTTTCTGTCTATGTTTATTTATTAACGCACATGCATTGATCTTAAATACTAATAGACTCCAACATTTGGAGTCTAAGTACCTATACATATAGTAAGGTATATAATGGCCTCGATTCGGAGTGTACCACGACTAAACTAAACTAAATGTATTCCTGTCACTTTCTAAAATAAGATTAAGAAAAGAGACAGAAAACCAACAGCTGACTTTAGTGCTGTCAAAGTGACGTTAAATGCGCAAAATAAGATGCCATCATAATGTACGCCATCTTATTTAAGTCGTTTTTGGGCGTTTAACGTCACTTTGACAGCACTAAAGTCAGCCGTTGGTTTTCTGTCTCTTTTCTTAATCTTATTTTAGAAAGTGACAGGAATACATTTAGTCTAGTTTAGTCGTGATACACTCCGAATCGAGGCGATTATAATACAAAATCTTAGGAAATTGATGTCCGAATCTCACACAATATAATCCATACAAATCAAGTATACGTGCTGTTGGGTGGCACCATTGACAATACCCATTTGAAGCTTCCTGGGAGGCACGAATATAATTATTGTTTTTGATTCATAAACTAAGTCGTATTTGGTATGATTAGTGTCAGCTAATACAAAATAAAAGCGGTCAAGTGCGAGTCGGGCTACTCGCGCACCGAGGGTTCCGTACCACAGAACACAACATTATTGACTTACAAAAAATTTTTTTGTCCGGTACCTACTCACACTTGGCCGGTTTTTAGTATTTTTTGTTATTCTGTAGAGTATGCTCTATAAGCTCTATGATCTCGTTTTTTTACATTTTTATTATTTCAACTATCTAGCTACTACGGTTCAAAAGTTACAGCCCTAAATAGGTAGGACAGGCGCACGGACGGACGGACGGACAGACGGACAGACGGACGGACGGACGGACAGACGGACAGACGGACAGACGGACAACGTAGGCTTAGTAATAGGGTCCTGTTTTCACCCTTTGGGTACGGAACCCTAAAAAAGAGCTACCTACTTAGTAGCTCTTTTGAATCTTCCATTTTTGGAGCGTTGATTGTGTCTCTAGTTCTGTTCTATATAATATATCTATGCTCACAACTTACTAAATAGACAAGCATGCTTATTAACGCCCCATGATGAGGTCTTTGGGTACCTAAGCTAAGCTAAGTGAAAGGATTTAAACCAGATTTAAACCTAAAGTCTCTTAAAAATATTGTTTATACCTACGTAGCGTAGGTTTATATGGTTATGATGGGACCTATTTATATTATTTTGATGTACTACATCCATGATACATGCAATATAGGGCAAATACTTATTTATTGGCTCCATAGTGAAAGTTGCTCAATTTTATGGTCCTTTAGTCGGTCCTGGACCGTTTTGTTTGTTACACCTTGTAGGTTACCTATAGCAAAATCTATAACCTAAGTATACTTCTATTCTATACTATACTATATATACATATATAATATACAATATAATAATAATATTATAAAGAGGAAAGATTTGATTTTTTGTTTGTTTGTTTGTAATGAATAGGCTCGGAAACTACTGGTTGGTCCGATCTGAATAATTCTTTCACCATTAGAATGCTACATTATCGGTGATGAACATAGGCTAAAAAAACGGTCAAGTGTGTGTCGGGAAGATTCAAAGGTACGAAGTTCGCCGCGGTCCTCTAGTACTTTATAAAACGGCGTTATAATTCATTGGTTTTCATTTTTATCTAAAAATACTTAATTGGGAATTTAAAAAGATAGTTCGTTGACCTATCAAGTACCAGGAAAATGAAAGCAATAAAAGGATTTTCCGAACGATTTATTGCCTTGTAGGTAACAATCATGAGAGTTTTATCAAGCAAATAAAAAAATATTGTGTCTTGTGCAGCCCCTTGATAAATCACATGTTCTCTTTCATCAAATAGAATACGAAGAAAGTTATTATTGATAAAGAAAAGCGGATAAAACATGTTTGATTTATAAGCACCAGGAAACACTTTCAGATGTTGGGTTCATTGTGCTCATAAATTGTGCGGAAGGGTCCTGCCCTGCATTAACATAAACTGTAAACAATAATTTGTAATCTGTTTACATAACGCCTTCTCTCTTTATGTCAATGTTTTCTTGTCACTTTGGGGGATTTTCTGAGAGGAACTTAAATGGTTGAAAGGGGTCGCCCTAGACGCATGTACGCTAACCAAAAGATTTGAGGAGGCGAGAGATGTGTGTTAGAATCGTAGCATGTGGCAATCTATTGTCTCTGCTTACCCCAGTGGACCTAAGTAGGCGTGAACATATGTAAAGACCGACTAGAAAAATAAATAAAACCGGTCAAGTGCGAGTCGGGCTACTCGCGCACCGAGGGTTCCGTACCACACCACCACAGAACACAAGCTTATTAACATAGAAAAAAAACTTTTTTGTCCGTGACCGTTAGCGCTAGACCGATTCACACTTGGCCGGTTTTTAGCATTTGTTGTTATTCTGTAGAGTTTGCTCTATAATCAATCACACTAAGTTTGACGCTTGTAGGTATTACCGTTTTTACGATAGAGCGTGAATAAAAAACGTCGATAAAAACTAGTTTCTTGTTGAGAACCCCCCTTAATTTTTAACTTTTTGACATTTTTATTATTTGTTAACAAATCCGTTGTAATAACGCATAATCTGAGAAAATTTCAACTTTCTAGCTATTACAGTTCAAAAGTTACAGCCCTAAATAGGTAGGACAGACGGACAGACGGACAGACGGACAGACGGACGGACGGACGGACGGACGGACGGACGGACAACGTAGGCTTAGTAATAGGGTCCCGTTTTCACCCTTTGGGTACGGAACCCTAAAGAGCTGCTTGAGGGGCGCTACAGTCGAACAATGTTTCAGTTAGGCTTGTTGAAGTTTAAAATCGTTATTTTTCCTTGAACATGATAATACCTACAAGAAACTCTCAGTTTCAAAGTTGGTCCCCAAGTCAGAGTTGTTCAGTTTGATGGTCTGAAGCATCCGCTTAGGTATGTAACGCTTAAATTTACACCCTGTATATTCGCCCACAATAAACTGCAAAAGAGTTTCACATTACTCGTGGCAAAGTTGAAGCACGAGAGAACGAAACGTTTTCTTTTAAAATTATATTAAGAGGCTCCCCATAGGTAAACGCTAGCTCCGGCCATATTTTACTGGTTTTTATAAGCTATCTTCTCGTTATTTGAAAGACATACAAATACTTGAAATGTGTAGCAATATTCTTCAAAATCTCGGCTTTATTTGCTATAGATCATATTTCTCATTTTTCTATAAAATACATATGAAACCTGTGTTCAAAGGAAAGCCTAAATATTGGAAAAAATCTGTATTATGTGCATCTATTTTTTAAGTTGAAGTCACATTTACTTGATACACACACCTTTGTGTAGACAATATTAAGATCTAAAATTACTATTTAGCAAATTTTTTTTAAGACCAATATTTAATGAGTTAATTAGATAATTGTTAAATTTTTGGCGAATTCCTATGATTTTAGAATGTGATTTCCTTGGATTAGAAGGCTCCACTGTGACATAATGAAGGACAAGCTAGTCAAAAATAGGTATACCTACTAAAATGACGTAGTTTAGTAGAGGTGAGGTGGCTCTGAAAGAGTCAAGGTCGTTCGGTCAGGGAAACCCCTTAAGTACCCGGGCGATCGAGCTTTTTTCTGCGTCTTTTCTCACTTTAGACGACATTCGATTCAAAATTTCAATCTCATCAAATCGTTAGAACCGCTTCCGAGAGACTATTTTTACAGGGTGTCACAAACCCTAGTAATACTTCAGACTATCAAATTGAACAACTTTCAATACAGAACCAACTTGGAAACCGAGAAAAAAATCGTCTGTTTCATACAAAGCTGCAGCGCCTAGGTATTCGACCCAAATGTTTAGGACGACTTACCTATTTGTTTTATTTTTTTCGTTGTCTCCATGGTGAAAGTTGTTCAGTTTGATGGTCTCTCAATCTTAAACCACCCCTTGAAATATTACTAGGGTGTTTTGTTACAACTTATAGGTACTTGGAGTAATTGCCAAAAAGTGGGATTTCGAAATGCTAATGAACTTTTAGAAGTTTGGGCTGATCTGAATATGCGGTCAATCTTGGGGTCTACGACTTCCACTGTAAAACTTTAGTTTGTTCTAGTTTCTAGTTATGATCTCTCTACTTGTAGCTTGGAAAGAGAAAACATAATTTTTAGGGTTCCGTACCCAAAGGGTGAAAACGGGACCCTATTACTAAGCCTATCGTTATCCGTCCGTCCGTCCGTCCGTCCGTCCGTCCGTCTGTCCGTCTGTCCGTCTGTCCGTCTGTCCGTCTGTCCGTCTGTCCTACCTATTTAGGGCTGTAACTTTTGAACCGTATTAGTTAGATAGTTGAAATTTTCTCAGATTATGCGTTATTGCGGCGGATTTGTTAACAAATAATAAAAATGACAGAAAGTTAAAAATTAAGGGGGGTTTTCAACAAGAAACTAGTTTTCATCAACGTTTTTTCTTCACACTCTATAGTAAAAACGGTAATACATACAAGCGTCAAACATAGTGTAGTAGTTATGGGGAATTTTCTTCAAATTTCCCTTTGATATATTTAATTATGTACCTGTTGTTATTGCCAATAAGATCTCCCAGTTTATCTTTGGTCCAACAGGAAATAGCCACATAATAAGTTATGTGGGCCAGTTTTTATATTTCTGATATGAGGTCACGCCTTCTCAGTAAACTTTTATTACGAAGGACCCCTGGGCCAGAAAACTGTGGTTCTATTTATTTTTGGATATGAAAGTTATATCAACATCAAAAGGTCGTTGACTGGTACTCTAGGAAACAAACTTTTACGTGATATTGGAAAGAATGCTGTGTAGTGTAAATTGAAAATGTTCCACGTTGATTTGAATAATAGATGTTTGTCCTGAATATGAAATTGAAACGAACGTTTGGCGCGTGTAAGGAGCTTCGTGAAGATGACATGCTTCCGCTGTAGCACCCTAACTAACTAACGTAACTAACTACAGAACAACATTTTTGCTACATAATATACTATGCTAGCTTCCTGCCTTTAACCTAACGATAGGCGCTATTAAAAACAAAACTATTTCTTATTAATTTATGTTGATCTGATCTGAAGAAGTTGAAGTTGATCTGAAGAAAAAAAAAGTTGTTTTTTGTCTGTGCTACCGGCACAGACAAAAAACCACTTTTTTTTTCTCTTTAATGTGAATACTATGTTTTTTATGTAAAATAAGCTTTCTTAACGATTACCTTGACACAAAAAAAGAAAAAGCTCTGCCTTTATGTTTAGTTTTTAACCGACTTCAAAAAAGGAGGAGGTTTCTCAATTCGAGCGTATATAAATTTTTTAATTTTTTTTTGTTTGTTCGCGAATAACTTCGTTGTATATGATATCTTCGGTTTCTATTCCAATATCTTCCAAGAAAGTCTACTTCTGGATAAGTTCTTAATAGCCTAGTTTAGCAAGCTACTACGCTATTAAAAACTTATCCAGAAGTGGTGAAACAGGAGTGTGATTTTTGAAACTCATTCGCTGAGCTCAGCAGTACAAAATGTCAAAATAACTGTGGAGATATGCATTTTTTTACTGCTGATTTGACTTTCAAAAATCGCTCTCCTGGAGTAGGATTTTTGAGTGTCAAATCAGAAGTAGAAAGATGCATATCTCCATAGTTATTTTGTCATTTTCAACTGCTGAACTCCGCTGAGTTCAGCAGTTGAGTGCGATTTTTGAATCTCATTCGCATTGAGATTCAAAAATCGCACTCCAGATCCAGGTAAACACAATATTTGTATTTTCCCTTTAGGTAAAGTATACATCATCCTCCCTAGAATGTTGATAACAGTCATGTGCAAAAAGCTATACAGGTGTTACAAAAGTAAAAATAAAAATTTCAAACTTTTGTGGGGGTTGTTGAGACCATCAAACTGAACAACTTTCACTATAGGACCTACATCGAAATCGTGAAAAAAAAATGTTGTCCCATACATTTAGCTCGAGTAGATTTGTAGTTTAGTATGGAACATCGCAAACGCATCGCATCATGGCGATTATGGAAAATCTCCCCATTTTGGGGGAGGCCTATGTCCAGCATTGGACGTCTATCGGCTGATATTGATGATGATGATGGAACATTAGATTTTTTTTCGCGATTTCGATATTTGTCTCATAGTGAAAGTTGTTCAGTTTGATGGTCTTAACCACCCCCTTAAATGTTTATTTGTATTTTTGTAACACCCTGTATAAAAAGGTTTAACTCCAATTATTTATACCCCCTGAAGAATTGTTGCAGTTGGACTTATAAATAAAATTAATGCGATCGATACCTAATTCAATCTGTTTAAAAGCAGTAAGAACTGGTGCAGTAGCTTACGTCATACGACTCATACGACAGTCGTTCACCCCTACCCGTGTAGCACGACAAGAATTGTCCAGTAAATCTACGACTTTTTGTATGTACGTTGCATTTGGGTGATAATTTTTGGAATATAATAGATAAATACCTACCTAAAAACATACATTACCAATAATCTCCGATTTATAATTACCTACGTGTTATTGAATAATTAAATTAAAACCTATAAAGCACATAAAATGGAAAACTGTTGATTTCGTACAGGAGACGGCTTCTTTCAATTCGTTCTACTCCCGGTTAATATCGTTATTTTGAGTAGACATTTAATAAATTGTGCAAACTCAAAATAGTAACCTCAAAACTAAATTATTTATTGTTTGATTGTAGTTACACATTAAATTTGCCTTGTAGGTAATGATTGCGGGTCTGCTGGAAGAAATATCTTTAGAAATAAGCTTGCCCTTTCCTTTATACATTTATATTATCGATTTTAAGGTATTTTTCGGGGTCCTCCGCCTTTTAACCACGAAATCCCGACAAAAGTGTAATAAAAATAATAAAATAGCAGTCCTATTATTTCAAACACAATTTACTAATGTATCTTTACTTTAGATGTTATCCACGAGGATCTCTCTGGCCATGCTCTTCTTTAATGCAATCTGAAACCGTATTTTTACTGGAGTAAAAGTGGGTTCGTTCAGAACACGGGTTGCCAGCTCGTGCCACCTGAAAACAAAGGCTGGGGTATTCATGTCATGCCTTGCAATGTTGTTTTATAAATACACAGCCGCCCGTGTACGCGGAATCAGGGTCGTTTAGACCATCAATCAGCTTTTACTACCTACAATACTAAGGTCTTTCCTTGTGGTTACACTGGTGTAACGAGCGGTGTAACCACGAGGATCTCTCTGGCCATGCTCTTTTATCGTCTGGCCATGCTCTTTTTGGTCTATTAAATTCGCACTGTCGAAATGTCGCACTTCCGTGATTCGCAATTTCGAAATGTCGCACTTCCGTGATTCGCAATTTGTGTGTCGCACCTCCGTGATTCGCTCTTTGCTAATGTCGCACTTCCGTGATTCGCAATTTCGAAATGTCGCACTTCCGTGATTCGCAATTTGTGTGTCGCACCTCCGTGATTCGCTCTTTGCTGATGTCGCACTTCCGTGATTCGCTCATTGGTAGTGAATCTGGTTCATGGTAGTGTCGCAATTCTGGGGTAACATCCTATGTCGAAAAAAAAATCGGCTGTTTCTTACATTTTTGTCGAGAAGCTGGATGTTTTCTATGAAACATCAGATTTTTTCCCGATTTCGATATCGGCGCCATAGTGAAAGTTGTTCAGTTTGATGATTCCACTGCCCCACTGTTTCGGCTTCAAATGCAATCAAGGCAAGATTCGGCGCATATACAGAGTGAAATTGATATCATTAGCATCCTTTTAAACCTACCCATCAAACTGAATAACTTTTACTATGGGAGCAAACCGATCAGAGCAGCTAAAAAATCAGCTGTTGCTAGGGTTGCAAACCTTATTGAACGGATTTGCGGGAAATATGCAATCAAAATGCGGGACGTGGCTAAAAAAAGCGGGACCCAGCTATCGCTACCAGCTAACCAGCTAGCGGGATCAAAGAAGTAGCGTAGCGTGCCCTTATCTTTATAAGAAGACCTAGGTACTCGAAAAATAAGGGAGCGAGCGAAGCGAGCTCGAAATTTTTTAGCTCCACAAATCGAGTTGTGGTCAGACATCCTTTTAGATGTAAAAATATAAACTTAGAGCGAGCGAAGCGAGCTCGACTTTTCTCCTAAATACGAATCAGTTGAGCCAGAGCTTTTTACGTACCTACAACATGTGCAAATTAACCTAAGTAAATGCATTGGATCGAGCGAAGCAGATTCGAAATTTTTAGCACCACATCTTAGTCAAAATTCTTTAGGATTATGTGATTGTGGAGGTAAGGCATAATCATTAAAACACAATCTTGAGCGAGCGGAGCGAGCTCGACTTTTCTGTTCTACGAATTGGTTATAAACAGAGCTCAATCAATCTATATTTCTCTCGAAACTGCCACCCCTAGTAAAATGCTGCCCGGGGAATTTGCACCTCCCTGCCCCCCCTCGCTACGCTACTGTGTCAAAGTATAATAAGGCGAAAAAACTGTGAAAAAATTTTTAAGATACATAAAAACTCGTTGCATTCGGTCCCTTTGGTTTATAATAAGTACATACATTTAACTTTAACTAAGAATAAACTGATAATCGGCCCATTACCTAAGTAAATTATCATGCGAATAGCTCATGCTCACACGAAAGAAGAAGAACCATTGAACTTTAGCATTGTAAAAAGACTGCATAAATTAGAAAAGAAACATAATAAAGTTTTAAATCACATCTTCTGTGTCAACAAAGCTCACAACTAATTCTGCCAGTAAGGTTAGTCAAAAAACGGGACAATAGGCGTCCCGCACACATCTTTCGCGGGACGCATCCTCTATGGGTCCAGAAACGGGACGTCCCGCCTCTCGCGGGACGGTTGGCAACCCTAGCTGTTGCATACATTTGAGTCGAGTAGGAACTGCAGTTTAGTATGGAACAGCAAATTTTTTATTGCTCCGATCGGTTTGCTTCCATAGTAAAAGTTGTTAAGTTTGATGGATAGACTCTTAGTTTAAAAGGATGCTAATGATATCAATTTCACCCTGTAGTTTAAAATATAAGGTCTAACAAAATTTGCTGAAACTATTTTAAGGGGATGATCAGACCATCAAACTCAATAACTTTCTCTATGGGACCAATATCGAAATAGCGAAAAAAAAAACCGGCCAAGTACGATTCGGGACTCGGGCAATTAGTGTTCCGTACTACCAGTTGTTTAACATGGGTCATTGAGGAAACCACTATAAATTGACACTTACTTGGTATGTGGTCACATAGTAACTGAAGATCATTTTACAGTGGTCGTACTGGTGTTAGTTTTTTGGATATAGAAAAAAAACTATCCAAGTTAGAGCCACCCTGATAATTTTTCCGCCATCTACACGTTATTTCTGATGTTCATGATTTTTTTCAGATCTTATACGGCTATATTTTTTGAAATAGAGGTGGGGACAGCAATTTCTCGCACTGGTGTTAGATTTTTGGGTATAGAAAAAAAACTATCCAAGTTAGAGCCACCCTGATAATTTTCCCGCCATCTACACGTTATTTCTGATGTTCATGATTTTTTTCAGATCTTATACGGCTATATTTTTTGAAATAGAGGTGGGGACAGCAATTTCTCGCACTGGTGTTAGTTTTTTGGGTATAGAAAAAAAAGTATCCAAGTTAGAGCCACCCTGATAATTTTCCCGCCATCTACACGTTATTTCTGATGTTCATGATTTTTTTCAGATCTTATACGGCTATATTTTTTGAAATAGAGGTGGGGACAGCAATTTCTCGCACTGGTGTTAGTTTTTTGGGTATAGAAAAAAAACTATCCAAGTTTGAGCCACCTTGATAATTTTCCCGCCATCTAAACGTTATTTCTGATGTTCATGATTTTTTTCAGAGCTTATACGGCTATATTTTTTGAAATAGAGGTGGGGACAGCAATTTCTCGGATTGAATTGAAAATTTTGTTAAACAAAGTTTTTATTAAAAATTTGAAAAGTATATTTTTAGACTCGTATTTTTATAAGCTTTCAATTGATACCCCACACCACAGGGCAGAAAATATTTTTTTTTATTTGCTCTTTCTTACTACCGAAATTGCCCCCCAATATAAAAATTTAGCTTTTTTTACTTCATTTATGACATTGGACCACCAATTGCTATATTTGTACCGAGTTTCAACTTCCTATGTCTTAAGGTCTCTGAGAAAAATGCCTGTGACAGACGGACGGACAGACACCGAGCTGATTCCATAAGTGTTCCGTTTTTCCAATTTTGGTACGGAACACTAAAAATCTGCTTGCTGTCCTATTTTTTTTCGCGATTTCGGTATTGGTCTCATAACCCATAGAGAAAGTTGTTGAGTTTGATGGTCTGATCATCTCCTTAAAATAGTTTCAGCTAATTTTGTTATACCTTATACAGGGTGTTAGGGTACACAGTTGCATTACTTTAAGGGTCGATTGTACCCATGATACTGAACAACCTTCACTAAGAAACCTACAGGTGCAAAAAAAATTTCAACTTTTCATATAAAAGTTCGATCAGCTGATTGCATTTAGTATGGGAAGTCTAATATTTTTTTGTAATTTCCTATAGGTTTCTTTGGGAAAGTTGTTCAGTATCATGGGTACAATCACCCCTTAAAGTAAGGCAACTGTTTACCCTAACACCCTGTATAGGCACCAAAGCAACTTAGATCAAGATTGACTAGGGTTGGCAAGTTGCGATATGATTTATGAACGTCGCGTCGTCGTAGTCACAAGATGTCAGCCTGTCTCATTTTGGAAGACTATTCCCTTATAGGAGTGGAGTTATACGGCTTGCGCGGGATGATAAACAGCTTTTTCTTTCATTCCCTGATCGCATCGCAAGTATCTGCGACTGCGATTGAAAATCATACGTAAGTCATCGTAATAAATCATCGAGCGCTCGCAGATATTTGCGATGCGAGATTTTTGACGTGACCTACCGTACCGGAAGTATAACACCTACCGGCATTATTTTATTACCATTATATTGAAACGTTTTGTAATGGCTTCTAATGCTAATTACAAGACGTTTCACAAACTGTTGCGGTTGCGTCCCTGAGACAGACTTTCGATCTTCGCTATATCGCCACTCTGTTTCGGTCCGCACTTCATTGGAATAGAGTTGACATTGGAACGGTGAAGTTCGAATGTGCGGGTAGAGGCCCTGACTACCCGAGACTTCGAAAAATCCTCTCCAGAGACAAGCTCGCCCTTTATCATTAAGGGTATTAAGTATTATGATTAAAAATAAATTAAATATAGTTATTGACCCGATCGTCTTGAAATGATCGAGATCAGAATCAAACTCTGTATAAATAGCATAATATACTTACTACTTACACTCAGTTGCAGAAACACTCATTAAAGTTAATCCTCCATTAAATCTCTTGCTGTCACTTTTTGTCTTGTTGACGTAGTAAAAGCTAGCAAGAGATTTAATGGAGGATTAACTTTAATGAGCGTTTCTGCAACTGACAGTGAGTTGCAGATCAGAATCAAACTCTGTATAAATAACATAATATGCTACTGAGTTGCCTTTCCAGTGTTATATTTCACTATACTAAAGGAACTATTTCAGTGCTCCATACCTACACTACATGCCGTTACGTAGATAGATGAATTACGTCCAATCACAGCGTCCAATAGAAACTATGGTTGGATGCAGGAAGGAGAAATGGTTGGCTTTTAATAAAAATTGTGATGCTCATTGTAGAGTTTTTAGATTTTCTTGCAGAAAACTTACAATGTTGATTACGTTTTCGTACCGGGCATTGCTTTGTTACCACCTATTATCGAAAAACGAATTTTGCTATGTGGGCCAAGATTTTTTTTTTGACCCTAAAAACCCCTAATCCATAAATTGCAGATGTAAAACATTATACAGCTATGCTCTCTTTTATTCGGCATTCGAATGACCTACAGCTAACTATTATGCACTTTATAGCTACGACCTTAGAGTATTGTATTCTCTAAGGCTACGAGTTTATGGTAGCTTAAAAAGACAATGCGGGTTTTGTACGTAAGTTTGGCGCCTTATTTTTTGCCGTTGTTTTTGGCGCGGCCAGCAACCAAACTTGAATATTTTATTTCAGAATAAAGTAACAAACAAAACTTATTACCATGTATTTGTATATCCCTAAACTCAGTCCGGACGGAGATATAAAGGTTTGAAGTTGAAAATATTAACATTACGAGCACTTCAAGCCTAAGCTGAGATATAAATATCTCAGCTCGGACTGACTTCCGAGATATTTTTAATAACAAGTTTTGTTTTTAGCTTTATTCTGAACTATAAAAAAAAAGATAAAAAAAGATAAAAAGATATTTATTTACATTCACATTTACATTACATCCTTACGGCTACAGTAATATCATGCAAGACATTTATATTTATACATAGGCGCACAAAATAACAATGTTTGTATACTTTATAGGTATTATAAGGAGTTGGCTAATGGTCCCCACACGAGGTCCAGAACCTAGGGTTCTGGCCTGTCTTGCGGTGGCCATTATTACATCATCGGCGTTAACAAAAGTTGGTTGAATCTGCAACAGTTACATAATGCTCTAGTATTATAATTTAGATTATTTTAGTGTTTTTTTTTTTTTTTTTTAATTTTTTTCAGCTATAATATTTAAGTTTGATTGACGGCCGCACTAAAAAAAGAAAAAAGGCGCCATTTTTAGGCATAGGCTTTTATCCTTCATTCTGTGTCTACGATGCAGTTTTTATTGTTGTTACCTTCAGTGCTATTTTTAGCAGTCACTTTAGAAGGTGCTGGGATGGAAGCTGGTGCTCATTGACGCGGGAGCATCGATCGCCGGGGCGGAGCCCGGGGCTGCAGTGGTAAGCAGCGACCTAGTTTGCACCTTCAATGGAACGGGGGGATGAGATGAGGCCTAAGACAAAGGCCGCAACTGAGAAATCTCAAGATTTTGATTTGAGTTCGTGATAACAATTGACTGTCTCTACTATCTCTACTTCTAGAGTCATTATTTACCAAAAGAAACGATCGACCCTTTTTTAAAGGTTTTAGATTTGTGTGATAATTTTGGTAACGCGTGCTCATATCATAAAACATTCAATTGTTATTCTTTGTTTTGGGTATAAAAATTGTTACTGAAAAATTATATTTTATAATTATAGTCGTATCGTTCAAAATAACTTAAAAGTGTTACAACAATTAATACAACACAAAACAATAACAAAAACTTCTAAATACAGACATCAGATTTTAAAATTATTATTTTGCTGAACGTTAATAAAACGACTGAACAGTTTAAACTATTTTAGGTACGATAACTTTGTTAGGTACCCAATTAGAATAAGAATAAATTTATTGAAAAATAATAACATAACTTAGCCAAAGTGTACAATAGATCAGTAACAAACAGTTGGTAAATTTGTAAATAAGCATTTATACAACGTGTTAATGAATTAACGCAAATCTAGAAAGTAGTTTGTTTAGAATCGAGAGCTGGAGTGCGATTTTTGAATCTCATTCGCTGAGTTCAGCAGTTTAAAATGTCAAAATTACTGTGCAGATACGGATCTTTCTACCTGCTGATTTGACTTTCAAAAATAGAACTCCTGAAGTATGATTTTTGTAAGTCAAATCTGCAGTAGAAAGATGCTTATCTCCATTGTAATTTTGACATTTTCAACAGCTGAACTCAGCGAATGACTTTCAAAAATCGCACTCCAGAATCGAATTATCATGTTTTCAACATAGGTAATTTTTTTCAAAATATTTAATATTTTGTTTGTAAAATTTTAAATTTACTGAACCCGTTGTCAACCCACCGCACGGTAACACTCACTCTACTTACTACCCAAACAAGATTCTTAAAATGTATCCATGAGTACGTTAGCGCTTTCATTCATTGCTGAAATGATAACAAATCATTTTTGCCTCAAAACTTAAAATGCGAATAACTTAAAATTTTAACTATAAAAATAATGATATTATTGTTTCAATCTAATTATTTTGTTATAAATCAGTTGGAGTGTATGAGGTTTTGCGCTAATTTATTAACACGTTGTACTAGTTTTACAAGTTTTACAACATAACTTTTTCTTTCTTCTACTCTTCTCCTCCTGTCGTATCGTGTCGGCCAAGCGTAGACAGAATTACCTTCTTACTTTGAAAGGACATCTGGCACATAATACCCAAAAATGTATAACCGTCCTTCTATTTTTATTATGGACTATGGAACACTAGAAACTAATTGCAGGCATTAGTTTATTTTATAATGATTTATTAGTTTTTATCATTTTTATACATATTAAAAAAAACATTGTGCTTGCAACACCTCCTACCTCCTCCTACTAAACAACATTGACAGCCATGTTGGGGTTGCTGCTTTTTTATAATTTATTAATAATAAATGATTAAATAACTCGTTAAATAAAAATAAATGATACTATCTGAGTCGTTTTTATAAACCCTCATAATTTATTAAACATTTGACTTCAGTCAAAACTTCTATACATTTTAAGGTATTTTTTCAAGGGAGAGCGGCGGTTGTCCTTTGAATTTGACTTGCAAAGACCAAGACAGCCAAGAAAAAATATATTTTAGGTAGGAAGATATCTTCAGATAAGATTTTTAAGAAACTTAAAATATTGAAGTTACGATATTTTGGCAGTGTTGCAAGGACAGTGCTACGACTGCAGCAAGCCGGGGTCTTTGGCCGCGCGACCCAGTTTCCAGCGTTGACGTCACGGGTACGCCTCCATGACGTCACGCGCAGGCCTCCGCGAGCCCATTCAAAAGTGGATCACAGCCCTACACCAGCCCCCTCACCTTCACAACCTATACATACAGGTACCTACCTATACAATTATCATCGAGGACATTGCTACAGATGTATCCAGAAGGTCATTTCTCTCTGGGTCCTTTATATTTTTATATCTAAAGGTCATACGGGCCTGGAACTCAAGGTACGAACGTACCAGCTTATGATCGTATTGAAGGTGAACATTTTACTAATATTATTGATATACGACCTAGAATTATTGGCTATATTTCTTCAGGATGTAAAATTAAATGCATACAGGGTCCTTCTTAATATGCTGACACTTTTTTAGGAGGATGATCAGACCGTCAAACTGAACAACTTTCTCTATGGCACCAACATCGAAATCGCGAAAAAAATCAACTGCTACATACAAAACCGCAAACCTACTCGAGCCAAATGTATGGGACAGCAGATTTTTTTTTCGCGATTTCTATGTTGGTCCTATAGAGAAAGTTGTTCAGTTTGATGGTCTGATACTCCCCTTAAAAATGTGTCAGCATATTAAAAAGGACCCTGTTTATAGAACGGGGTGTTCAGACCATAAAACTGAACTTTTTTTACTAGGGAGCCAGCATATTTTTTCTTTCGCGATTTCATTGTTGGTCCCACTCGACTCCCGTATTGTAAAAGTTGTTCAGTTTGATGGTCTAATTATGCATTTAAGTTTGACATTAGGTAAAACATTTGGAGTTAAAGTACCTACTGACATTTTTAACGTCCGTGCCTACTGGTATTAAAATAACTGCAATTGAACTCATTCAATTGCAGTTATTTAGGCGATCCTTGGGGGAGGCCTATGTCCAGCAGTGGACGTCCATCGGCTGAGATGATGATGATGATAATTATTCTACAATAGATTAATTTATTTACTTTAAAAAGTTAAGTACAACATAACATAACTCATTTCTTTAAGAAATATTTCTCTAATAAAAACGATTCACTAAGAAATATTTGAAAGGAATTTCTAGGCGCCTTTAATAATTTTCTTGTATTTTTTAAATCAGATTTGATTGTGAGATTAATATTTTTGGAACAGATGTTTTTTTTAATACTATCAGAGTGATAGGGTGTATTCTTGGGATGTTTGTATTAATTAAATATAGCCCTAGAACGAAATTTATACAGTAGCACAGTGGGAAGGATTCTATTTTAAGATATTTCCTTGACACGGAAAGCGCGGGGTCATGCCCTTTATGATTACCTACCTACAATATATGTATACGCTTTAGCGTTCACAACCCCAACTCTCAAGGCTCATTGAGAAAAAAACGCATATTTCCATTGAATGATTCTAACAATGCCCCATTATCAGTCAAGTATACTTGACCTATAGTTACCTAAATACAGTCTTTAATAAAAACACTTTTTAGGTTTCCGTACCCAAAGGGTGAAAACGGGACCCTATTACTAAGCCTACGTTGTCCGTCCGTCCGTCCGTCCGTCTGTCCGTCTGTCCGTCTGTCCATCTGTCCGTCTGTCCGTCTGTCCGTCTGTCCGTCTGTCCGTCCGTCCGTCCGTCCGTCTGTCCTACCTATTTAGGGCTGTAACTTTTGAACCGCAATAGCTAGATAGTTGTCTCAGATTATGCGTTATTGCGGCGTATTTGTTAACAAATAATAAAAATGGCAGTAAGTTAATTAAGGGGGGTTTACAACAAGAAACTAGTTTTTATCAACGTTTTTTCTTCACGCTCTATAGTAAAAACGGTAATACATACAAGCGTCAAACTTAGTGTGATTATAGACCAAACTCTACAGAATAATAACAAATACTAAAAACCGACCAAGTGTGAGTCGGTCTCGCGCTAAAGGTCCCGGACAAAAAAAGTTTTTTTTCTAAGTTAATAATGTTGTGTTCTGTGGTGGTGTGGTACGGAACCCTCGGTGCGCGAGTAGCCCGACTCGCACTTGACCGGCTTTATTTAAAGGTGCTGGTAAACTAAAATTATTTTGAACGCGGTAAGAACCTCTCATCGATCGAAGAGACAGAAAGTAGCATCGGTGTAACGTCTATACCTACTTATAAAACCATAAAGGTATTATACTACGTAAGAGAGACAGTGACAACTGAGAGAGCGAGATGTACCTAGCGGCATGCCTGTATAATAGAAAGAGATACGTGACGCGAGGCAATAGAACCGTTTTTGGGGATTTGGAGTCCTGGTAAAAATTCGGTTTCTGTGAATAATCGTGAACCTAAAGTGAAATCGTAGATAATTTTGTGAAATATACTAACACTGTTTCATTAAATTATTCACGATTTCACGTTAGATTGAGAATTTATACACAGAAATAGAATTTTTACCTTGCCGAGGACTCCAAAAAACGTCCAAAAACGGTTTCATTTGACAACTCATGTCACTTACTCTATTCCGTAAGGTATAATATATTTATGTATAAAACAGTTCCGTCACAAAGTGATTGACAGACTGACAACGCACAGCCTACCGCTGCGCTGTAGATAGAAACATGAAAGGAATAGAATATAGATTCTAAGGAAGATTAAGAAAGGATTTTTCGGTATTCTAATTTCATGCGGTCGAAGTCGTGGGAAACAGCCGATATAATAAATTCTATCTACTGGTACCTGCTCAGGGTTTCTACATTCACAAAAAAAAAAAATTTCATTAATAATAATATCACATAGATAGCTTATTGTTGTCATTACTATATATATATTATAATACCTTTGACGACCCGGTTGGTGTAATGGTTACCACGCCGGACTGCCAAACCAGGGTCCTGGGTTCGAATCCCGGTTCGGTCATGGATGTTTACATGTTTGTGCCGTTGTTGTATGGTTTCCATAATAAACAGCCTATTAATAGTGCTTTCTTGGGATCATTACAATGTATGTGCCTGTGAGCGTTATTTATATTTATATTTATATTTATTACTTCGACTCTACTACCGCATCGGAAGGTGTTCCGTTATAGAGAAGATGCGGCCAGAAACACTAAGACAACTTATTTAAAACAAAACAAAGTGTACAAAGTACAATTACAAAATAAATATACATCAGTGAATTATACACCACTAGTTTTTAATTACTAACGTAACTTTAAGGGTGTATTCAGACCATGAATCTGAACAACTTTCCCTAAGAAACATGGGTCGAAAAATGAGAAAAATTTTTGGACCTTCCATACAAAAGTGCGGATCGGCCGATCGATTTTCTATGAGAGGTCCAAAAATTTTTTACGTTTTTCGACCCATGTTTCTATGGGAAAGTTGTTAAGATTCATGGTCTGAATACACCCTTAAAGTTACGTTAGTAATTAAAAACTAGTGGTGTATAGCGTATATCTATTGAGTAAAAGCTGTAGATGTTGAAGAAGTTTTGATGCATACTGATCCGCATTGAGTTTCAATCTATTTTTCGTGAATTTCGAATAATTACCCATCAAATTAATGTTTTTCAGTTGTTGATTCTAGAGAATAGAATAGAATAGAATAGAATTTTCTTTATTTGTCTTACAAAACACACAATTACAAAAAACAATATATTACACGGTCAGTACTTACAAATACAATGAAAAACACAAAAAATAAGCATATTCAAGTCAAAATGGTCTGTGACTTCAGTATACGGTAAGAGTAGGTAAGAAACGGTTATGACATTTTGCTTCATTACCATGCATACGAACTCAAAAACGCTATTTCACTTTGCCTGTTCACCCCTCCAGTGGAGAGGAGAAGAAGACAAGGTTCGTTAATCATCGAGTGATCCCTGGCCCTGTCACGTATCTGGGTCATGTGCGATGAGAAGTATCCCAGCTACTAACTTCTGAAATTCCCCATCTAAAGGTTACGACACGACCTAGTCCTAGTTGCAATACAAAACATTTACCATGGAACGATAGTATAGCTTTCGATTCCTGTAGTATAGCCGTAGCAAGAGTTTACTAGATAATAATATTATGTTTTCTATTCAAATACAACCAAAAATATCCAAAACCAAATATCATAACCAAATAATATTGTATAATTTTGTATTCTGTACGATCTTAAGCTAAATACAGTCTTTTAAGGGCCTATGTCGAAAAATAATTTAAGCGAAACAGGCGTGGGATAGCTTATATTGCGGCCTGATGCGAGAGGAAGAGATGGGGCGGCGCGCGCGCTTGAAACGAATCGGGCGCCAAATCAAACTTTATTTAATTGTGATTGTACTATTTAAATAATTTCAATTCTGCTCTAATCAAAACTTAGATAATATCAATCTCTTTTTTTTAAATCAAGTCTTGTGTCTCTATTATTCACCGTTTAGCAGTTCCAAGCGTTTATAGATAAAAACGGAGGCTACTTTGGCTTGTTTTTCTATCGAGAAAATGTGTCTTAATCGTGTTTTGGCTCTAATCAAAACTTCAATTATAGTTCAATTTACACATATCTGAAAATCATACTCCTACTGTTAGTACTTCATGATATATGAAGCTTTGAAGAATCCTATTTTTTTCACATAGCCCCTTAATGATAGACATGATACTCTGGCGCCCGGGGCATAGACCAATTTTGCCGCTCCCTATAGATAATATAACAAAAAATAACAGAGCGAGTTCGACATTTTTTTGTACATTTATTCGGGTTGTGGTCAGGCATATATTTTGGTTTATCCATGCAAAAATAGAAACTTAGAGCGGGCGAAGCAAGCTCGACTTTTCTATTTAAGGCTACTCCTCCCATTTGCAAGGCTCTCTTTCTTACAAGCAAACATTTGCAATTAGCCATCCCGCTTCAATTGCGTGGCGCCGGTCGGAATTTTCCGTTTTCTTTGAAAACCTGTATGATTTTTTATGAATTTTCAAAAAATAAGAAAGCCACATCATTCTATATTGTATTCTGAAGAATATTGAAAATTTTCATATTCTTCTGATCAACAATGTAAGAGTAAAACGGTTACAACTGAAAAAAAAGAGGTGACTTTGGATTCGGTTTTCTTCAGTTTTATTAATTAAAATAGATTTCGAGAAAAATCACATCACTTCTCATATCCTGTAGATTGTTCAGTTTTGTTTTCTGCTTAAAAAGTGCCATAGTTAATGTATAAAATGGTTACACAGTTACTCAAAACCGGGCGGACACCCCTAATTGGTAAGAGCTTTTTACGTACAAAACATGTGCAAAGTGACCTTAGCCATGGAAAAGCTATGGATCGAGTTCGTAATTTTTTACACGTCTTAGATGTCGTCAGAACTATTTAGGATTATGTGTAGGCATAGGAATTAAAACAGAAAATTAGAGCGAGCGAAGAGAGCTCGACTTTTCACTGCTCTAAGAATTGGTTAGAGACAGAGCTCAGTTAATCTATATTTTTCCATAATTTGCCGCTCCTAGTAAAGTGCCGTCTGAGGCCGCCTTCTCGCTACGCTACTGCTTGGAAGCCAACCTCAAAAGGTTGTATCACGAAGATGGCATAGGTATTGATTGGTAGTTGTATATAGGGTCCTTCTTAATATGCTGACACTTTTTTAAGGGGATGATCAGACCGCCAAACTGAACAACTTCCTCTATGGGACCAACATCGAAATCGCGAAAAAAAAAATCATCACTTCCATACAAAACTGCAAACCTACTCGGAGCCAAACGTATGGGACAACTGTTTTTTTTTTTCGCGATTTCGATGTTGATTCCATAGAGAAAGTTGTTCAGTTTCATAGTCTGGTCATCGCCTTAAAAAAGTGTCAGCATATTAAGAAGGACCCTGTATACAGGATGTAACAAAACACCCTAGTAATACTTAAGGGGGTGCTGCAGATAATCAAACTGAACAACTTTCACTATGGAGACAACATCGAAATCGAGAAAAAAAATATCCGCTCTTTCATACAAAACTGCAGTACCGTCTCGACTCAAATGTATGGGCACGGCAGATTTTTTTTATTTTTTCTCGACTTTGCCTCCATAGTGAAAGTTTGATGGTCTGAAGCACCCCCTTAAGTATTACTAGGGTGTTTTGTTACATATAGATCTGACAAATACTTACTCCGTAGATAGAACATATCATTTTTCTATTAAAAAGTAAATTGTTCTTGGTACTATACGACGGTGACACATCGCCGCTTAGATCAAAGTAAAATGCCACAACTCTAAGCAGAGGAGTTGAAGGTAGTCAATCCAGAAAACTTCATACGATGGCAATGATTGCTCGCTGTAAACTCGTCGAAAGGTCACTCTTCCATGCGCCCTCGCTTTCATGTAGTTACCTATCCATCTATAGCCAAAGGTTAAGCTTAAACTCTAGGACTGAAAGTCGTATAGAAACTTCGGTTATTAGAACCAAGTACAGGGAAACTACTCGGAAAGTAAAAGAAACCCAGTAGATACACCTCCCGTAAAATTAATAAACTTTTGACTTCAACTTTCGAAGTAGTCACTTTGAGTTATTTGGTGTGATTTTGAGTAACTTTATACTTTATGTAAATTCAAGACCTTTAACCGACGATATAGTTTTGATTTCTAAATCGATATAAACTTAACTTGACTTATTAAGTCAAAATTAATCTTAATTTGAATTATAGTTAATTTGACAACAAAGAATTAAAATAGAGAAAGAATACAGAAAGGAAATAAAGAATGTACTTACCTACAAAACAAGGCAGTGGTATCAATAAATAAAAAAAGATATTCCTTCCAGATAGCCATAGGGCTTTTTGTCATACCTACATTTTTGATGTTAGAATATACATTGTTGTAGTATAATTTAATGAAACATCTTAATTAGTATTTTTTTATAAATTACTGTTCCTACCATGTTATTTTAATATAGTAATTACGTGTCGTTGGTACTTATGGTAAACAAGCGTAGGGTAAGGTGCACAGTGTGACAAAAAACATAAAATCCAATGTAGCGAAAAAAACATTTATTTAATCAACATGTAGTTTGTATGGAAATAAACTATACTGATCTCTTCTTAACTTTAATTTATAAAACTCAAAGAATATTAGTAATAACCTACTTTAAATGGCACTTTAATGAGATCATTCTATTGTCACAATGAGCCCCGTATCTGGGGTACTCTGTTACAGGGTCCGGGGTACAATGTTACAACTTTCAAATGACATGTAAATGAGCTTTTAACTGACGTAATTTTTTTTTTAAATATTTTGTGGGAACTATAGACGAAAAATGTTTCGTTTAGTGGGAACGCAAAGAAATCTGCCTGACGTTTGGGTCTTTCTAGCAGTAACGTTTAAAAGAAGAAACACAATTTCAATATCTTTTAACAGTACTGTTGCCATATCGGGTTCAAGCGGAAAATAGAAGATATTATCCACCATCCCACTTCTACGTAAATAACTGACATTATATTCATTGTCTTCTATATTTGTTAGTAATTTTCCGCAATAGTGTTTGTCGTGTCACACAGTGCCCCGTAACACTGTGCCCCAGGCCAGGCAAAAAAAAAAAACGTAGAATGTGATTTTTAGGTCACGCTCACGTCAAAATATTTCAACGCTAATTATCACTAATTTTACAGTAAATCGAGGAAAATCAAAATAACTTACCTAAATGTACAAGTTAAGAAAATAATTGGAAAACTTTGTCTTGAATTTTTGTTCGTTATTTATACCATGGAAATTCGCTTTTTGGTCAAAAATTCAGTGCAAATGACAACTGCTTTAAGATGCCCGTTTATGCGCTTGTCAAAACTGTATTACAACGCTATTAAAATTGTAGACAGGGACGGAGATATAAAATATGCACTGTAACATTGTACCTACCCCGTGTCACACTGTACCCCACCTTACCCTAGACTTTTAGGTTCCTTTCCGTCCTAGATTATAATTTTACTAGTTCAATGAACGAATTGACAGCTAACGCATTAAAAATTTCATTCTAAGCCTTTAACTTATCCCGATTTAGTCCTAAATTACTTTGCTAAAGTTCATTGACCAGAATTAATTTTATTTAGCAAATATAAATAACTCCTAATAAAATAGTTAGATTTAACAAAGTGAATTTATTTGAAGTGCCCAAATAAATAGGCGAAGCATTCAATATATGGTTCAACCACATTTTGTACGAGTGCAATGTAGCCTTAATTAAAACCGCCTTCAGAAAAACTAAAAAGTTAAAAAATTATATTGCAGCCGATGACTTTTTCGTTAGCATCATCGAAGTGGCTGTCAAGCCGATTCGCGACAGGGCTTGCATTAGTTTTTTGGCTTGGCTTTTTAACATTTTAGTTTTTTTGAAGGCGGTTTAAATTTTTTGTTAAAATTTTGTTTATTTCACAATTTTCAGTGGTGAATTCATTAGTTCGATTTAACAGTAGTGCTTCAAATTAACAAACGCACTAGTCAACACTACGATTTGCGAAGGTTCCCCTCGATTTCTCTGGGATCCATCATCAGATCCTGGTTTCCTCATCATGGGACCAACCTTGGGATATCTCCTTTCCAACAAAAAAAGAATCATCAAAATCGGTTCATAAACGACCGATTATCCGCGAACACACATTAAAAAAAATATACGATCGAACTGAGAACCTACTCCTTTTTTTTGAAGTCGTTTAAAAAATATACGGTCGAACTGAGAACCTACTCCTTTTTTTGAAGTCGGTTAAAAAGACGCCAGTAAATAACTGAATTTTAATCAACGATCCAGCTGAGTACACGAGTCTTTCAAAAACCTAGAAACATTTAAAATCATAACACTCTTGTAATCAGAATTTTAAAAATATTCCTAACAAAAAAAAAAATTTTTTCTTTTGGCTCTTGTTTTTTTTAAAAGTTATTCTGTTTGATGATCTAAACTTTTTACATCCTGTAAAGTTTTAATGCTAGGAATTATTTATTTGCATGGAAATCTATCAGTCACTGTAACTTTAAACCAGACCTACTATAGAACGTGTTTAAAAAATATTCCATTGAATTGAATTAAACTTCGGTCGTGGGTACAGAGCGGCGCTAAACAAAATCCTTTCTTCTAAAGGTAATAAATAACCTTGGGAGAAACCTTTTGAATATTTCGATGTGAAAGTTACTTCTTAGTTTTGTTTACATCAATAATTATAACAATTAAGTATTGTTTATTGAATACAAGGGTATAAGTATAATGAAGTAATGATGCAACGTCTTGTAATGACAGAGAAAGTCACGTTTAGGGCCATGCTACGGCATCAGCTCCCCCACCCCGTTGAACTATCACTACATAGTAGGTATAAAACAAAGTCGCTTCCGGCTGTCTGTCCCTATGTATGCTTAGATCTTTAAAACTACGCAACGGATTTTGAAGCGGTTTTTTTTAATTGATAGAGTGATTCAAGAGGAAGGTTTATATGTATATAATACATGCATAGTATCAGCATTGCACCCGTGCGAAGCCGGGGCGGGTCGCTAGTTTATTATAAGTCTCTGATTTCGTCTGAATTAGAACAATTATTGCTCCACAGTGGTCTATTTGAAATGAAAACGAAGCTCGTAGATATTAAGATACCTATAGAAGATAAGAAGAAGTTTTTGCTTCACAGAAGTCATGGCCCCAATTTCCGAAAGATGCATAATCTCCATAGTAATTTTGAAATTTTCTACTGCCAAGTCGCTCGTAGTATGATTTTCAAAAATCTCACTTCTGGGAGTGAAATTCTCTAAGCGCAAACATCGGTGTGTGTGATGGATGTACTAAACCCGGATGAGACATCGATGAGCTGTCAATTCGGTATGCGTTGTGTCAAACTTAATATGAAATCTTCGACGATCTGAAGGATGCAAGAAGGACCTTAGGAAATTGCTCTCCAGTTCATTTGAAATAAACTATAACGATCAACATTGAATTAAATTTATTAATTGAATCGAATGTTGATTGATACTGGGTGTACCTACACGTTTTGTGGTATGTCAAAATTATAAAAGCACCGAAATAAAATAAAAAAGATATAAACGCAACAGCGGAAGTCTATCAAATTAATTCTTTATTTTTTTAATAACTCTGTAAATAACGTTCACTTTTAATGGCCTTTGATAAACTGTGGATGATAGTGTATAACTACATTATCTAAACTATTATAAAACTGTGACAGAAATATGTCTGTACATTGAAGATATTTACAAAAAAAAAAATTACGACATGGTTTTACCTGTCCCTGATTCCAAATCACAAATTGGATTTTTTGTCTGTCTGTTTCTTTGTTTGTTTGTTTGTTTGTTCGAGTATCACGCAAAAACTACTGAACCTATTTTGATGAAACTTTTTTTGTTTGATAGCTTATCATCTGACTTAAAATCTGGTATATAATTTATGCGGACGAAGTCGCGGGTAAAAGCTCGTTATACCTATAATCTTAATCTAATAACTATAAAAGAGTTCCGTGACTGACTGACTGACAACGCACAACCTAAACCGCAGATTTTTTTTTTTATTATTGAGAAGACGTCTGAGGGCCACTATTGCAATGTGAGTGGACACGTGACCACTCGCCTGTAGAAAACGTGGAAGAAACCAGCCTACTGTTCTCAACCCGATCTTTATTCTTAGTTCAACAGGTAAACAATATATACGGTCCTTCTTAATATGCTGACACTTTTTTAAGGGGATGATCAGACCATCAAACTGAACAACTTTCTCCATGGGACCGACATCGAATTCGCGAAAAAAAAACAGCTCTTCCATACAAAACTGCAAATGTATGGGACAGCAGATTTTTTTTTCGTGATTTCGATGATGGTCGACGATGCGTCTCTGAGCTAAGCTGCGGATAGACGGACGGACATGGAGAAACTAAAAGGGTTAATTGTTGACTTCGAAACCCTAAAAACAGAGATTTGAAGCACTCTTCTATTTTTAGAACGACTTTGTAATAAGATATAGAGAAAGTTGCTGAATATGATGGTGTGATTTAAAAAACCATTATAGCATATAAAAAAAGATAGCGTCACCCTATAGATTGTAAGATTCGTAAGTTTTCATACAAAAGTAAATTATTTCGAATCGTAAGATACTTGTTTCGTTGGAACATTTGTTCTGGTGCTCCCCTGCCCTTGAGATATTTGCTTGAGAACCATTGTTACGTAGCGATAGATCTGTACTGATCAGACGCGCATCGCACTCGTGGAAGAAAACGGGAAAACGTGAACGATACGGTCAACGACGTAGAATGAATCATACGAGTAGGTGCAGATGTTTTTATTTACGTTTGAGTTGAGTGTTACAGTAATGCAATGAGCCTAGAGTGCTATACACACTGTGTGTTCTGAGTTTTATGGTTATTAAAGGTAAGCGCATATTATGACAGACCGCATGGGGCCCAAATAAAGCTATTTCCATATCCAATGATTTCTAATTCAACCTGTCCTGCCTACAGGTTGAATTTGAAATCATTGGCGTCATTTTAAACTATGAAACTACCCATCGAACTGAACAAGTACTATGGGAGCAACTTGATTGAAGGCAAAAAAAAAAGCTCTACCATACTAAACTGCAATGCCTGCCTATGCCTACTAGACTCAAATGTATTCAGAGGGGGAATACTGCTAGCCTGTTGGGCACATGACATGTTAACCTATCTTCATAATACTTATGACGAAAAAAGGTATTACAATAGGGATCCATATTTTAGATTAATACTTTGTTAATTAATTTTGATTATAAAATCGTGGGCGCTTGCATAGTAGTAGGAATAACTCAATAGTTACACATACTATTTAACTTTTCAAACATTTTCAAAGTAAATAGGCCTAGTACGGCTAATGTGATATCGATGTGATTTTCATTGTTTTATGGTATCGAGCTATTAAGGCTGTCGTACCTGTACTAAGAATGATATATGATATATATGAATGATATTTTACTAGCAAGCGCCCACGATTTTATAATCAAAATTAATTAACAAAGTATTAATCAAAAATATGGATCCCTATTGTAATACCTTTTTTCGTCACAAGTATTATGAAGATAGTTTAACATAGGTTATACTCACAAATTTCCAGCTAACAGTATGGTGCAACATGGTAGGAAAATTTTACAAAATTATTTTTTACCTTTTAGTGCAGTTTTATTAAAATAAAATCGTGTTACTTAAAAAGTTTTTTTTACTTATTTTATTTTTTATGTTTAGTTTGTTCTGTATTGTATTATTTTTGTCAATTAAATAAATGTCTCGTGAGAGATAGGTACTAAAAAAAGGAGTTATTGTTTTATGTAAAAAAATACATTTGAGATAGTTTCTAATACAAAATGGTGAAGCCTCTTGGCAAGCTAAGAAAGAACCCAACCGATGCAACCAGCACGCACCGGCAAACCGACTTGGTATAGCTTGCAAAAAATACTAAATAGGTTTGGTATGTATTCTACATTAAGATAGGAATGGCTACAAGTTATGATAATTATTTCTCCTTCAAAGTCCCTTATTTCCTCGAATAGTAAGTGGGTTTAGCCTGTCTTATAGCACCAGCTTCAAATGGCGCGTAATTTGAAGGGTGTTGTGTTGACGTAATGGAATTAACTGAGGAAGGATTTTGTCGAATGGATATGGAACAGGCATCGTCGCCACCCACTTGATCTAACTACGTCGCAAATTATCTGCTGTACACACTAGGAACAACTTTTATGCGTAATTTCTGAAATACTGCGTTGCTGAAATAAAGCTGTTTGTCCATATTGTTTTTTAGGGTTCCGTACCCAAAGGGTGAAAACGGGACCCTATTACTAAGCCTACGTTGTCCGTCCGTCCGTCCGTCTGTCCGTCTGTCTGTCTGTCCGTCTGTCCGCCCGTCGTCCGTCTGTCCTACCTATTTAGGGCTGTAACTTTTGAAGCGTAATAGCTAGATAGTTGAAATTTTCTCAGATTATGCCTTATTACGGCGGATTTATTAAAAAATAATAAAAGTGTCAAAAAGTTAAAAATAAAGGGGGGTTCTCAACATGAAACTAGTTTTTATCAACGTTTCTTCTTCACGCTCTATCGTAAAAACGGTAATACATACAAGCGCCAAACTTAGTATGATTATAGAGCAAACTCTACAGAATAACAACAAATACTAAAAACCGGCCAAGTGTGAGTCGGTCTTGCGCTAAAGGTCCCGGAAAAAAAAGTAATTTTTTCTATGTTAATAATAATAATGTTGTGTTCTGTGGTGGTGTGGTACGGAACCCTCGGTGCGTGAGTAGCCCGACTCGCACTTGACCGGTTTTATGTATGTTTTATTCTTAATTGGTTTGCGCTTGGCTTCAGCTCACCTGATGGAAAGTATAGATGAATCCGAGGATTTAGCGTGCTCACCCAAAAAACGTCTATTAACTCTTTTTTTTTTTAAATATCCATTTGCTTCGAAAAACAGACGCGGGAGAGAGTTCCAAACCTTACCGGTTATAATTATAAAAGAGGATGCGAACCTATTTGTGCGGATTGTTGGAATATCGACAACATATGGATGCAGTCTCGCACTATGTCATACGTTGGTGGAAGGGTGATGGTGGAATCAGGTTATGTAGCTCCTGGGAACATTAGCTGAAGGATATCCGATAAAAGACCGACAGACAAGCGACCAATCGCCGGTTGTTCTATTAGCCTCGACGAATGCATCATCGTCGATGAATCTTTTGGCTCGACGCTCAACAAGAGTATATCTACTTGTTTATATAGATTAGGAGCTTTTACCCGCGACTTCGTCCGCATAAATTATATACCAGATTTTAAGTCAGATGATAAGCTATCAAACAAAAAAAGTTTCATCAAAATCGGTTTAGTAGTTTTTGCGTGATACTCGAACAAACAAACACCCAAACAAACAAATAAATAAACAAACAAACAAACAAACAGACGGACAAAAAATCAAAAAATTAGTGATTTGGAATCAGGGACAGGTAAAAACCATGTCGTAATTTTTTTTTTGTAAATATCTTCAATGTACAGACACACTTCTGTTACAGTTTTATAATAGTTTAGATTAGATAGAAAGAGTAGCGGCCGGCATATAGCAAACTTTTGACTTATTCTCAGTTCCTATATTTATTTGTAGGTAACAATGTAGAGTATATTGTAGAGTCGCGTTCTACTGAGTTCAGCAGTTGAAAATGTCAATATTACTATGGAGATATGCATCTTTCTACTGCTGATTTCACTTTCAAAAATCATACTTCAGGAGTACGATTTTTGAAAGTAATTTTGACATTTACAACTGCTGAACTCAGCGTGTGAGTTTCAAAAATTGCACTCTAGGTCTGTAATTGGACGGCCACGTGTCAGTTGCCACTCCCCGGCCTACAGCGAAGTTCTAATTGTAGATAGATACTTATTATTAAGTATTATTATAGCTTATTTTCCTTTTATTGTCCTGGTACCTATATTCTTACCTGAAGTAATTTATATATACTTACGTATTAATTTGTTGCTATAAGTAGCAAGACATAAGACATAAGACGACATAAGTCTGTTGTTGACATAAGTGTCCCACCTGTAGGTTCTACGCAAATATTGGAAAGCCAATTGATTTGATGTTGTCTAGGTCGCGGACACTGCAGGAGGCAAACGTAATTTCTTTAGATAGGTACTTATTATACCTAATGAATGCCTTTCAATCTTATTTTGTACTATTCAGGGTACAATAATCTCAGAAGCTCCATCTTATAAGTTATACAGCCTTGTTTATGTACGGTCAACAACAAACTTTATTAAGATGTACCTATAAATACAAGTCTTAGCTAGAGTAGATTTTGGTAAATAAAAAAAAATACTTACTTTATTACTACATATATAGGTGGCAAAGTCTAAAAGTGCTATTTTTACCCGACTGCACGAGAAGGAGGGTTATTGAATAATGAGATTCAAAATCGTATTCGAATGATGCATAATCTCTATACAGGGTGTAAGTGATAGCCTAGCAAATACTGAATGAAACTGAAATGACCACTTTTCAAAAGGGTGCTTAAGACCAGCAAACTGAACAACTTATACTAAAAGACCAAATCGCGAGAAAAATTCAGGGATCAGGTCGGTTACGTCCTCTTCAACTATTCCATACTTTGAGTCGAGTAGGTAGCTATTGAAAGTATCAAAACAGTGTAATTAGATACTCTTTCTTATGCTGTGCCATAAATATTGCATTTTTATAACGTAAAGTATCAAAACAGTATAATTAGATACTCTTTCTTATGCTGTGTAATTAGTCCGCCATGTTTAAATTGAAGATTTTTTTTCGCTATTTCGGCATTGGTCCCGTAGTAAAAATTTTTCAGTTTGATAGTCTGAAGAATCCCAAAAGTATGTAACCGTATACTTTATATACCTAAATACATATTTTTTTTTTAAAGAAAGCTTTCTAATTTTGAAATCACGTTTTTGGTATTTTATTACATTTACAACGTGGTTTGTTTAGAATCGAGAACAGAATCGAATTATCATGGTTTCAACATAGGTATTTTTATTAATTTTGTTTGTAAAGTTTATAATTATTGAACCCGATGTCAATTGTCAACCCACCGCACACTCATCCTACTTACTACCAAAACAAGATTCCTAAGTAAGTTAGCGCTTTCATTCATTGCTGAAATGATAAAAAAATCATTTTTGCCTCAAAACTTAAAATGAAAATTACTTTAAATTTTAACTATCATAATAATGAAATTATTGTTTCAATCTAATTATTTTGTTATAAATCAGTACACCCCATATGAGGTTTTGCGCTTATTCATTAAAATGTTGTATAATACATATATCCAAAAATCAGAGGTAGGGTATCATTTTTCCTACAGATTTACTGAGCTAAAAAGACACAAACAAAGTTTAAAAAACAAAGTTTAATTGTTTCGCGATAATTTTTATAACATAAAATTAAATTTTTAATCATTGTGAAAAGGTGTTGTTGATGTAATGTGATGTTATATTTTTATTAAATAAAAACATTACATTATTATTAATTACTTTACATGTTTTTCGATTGTTGATGCTGACTGTACTTAAACAGTGAACTTATTTTCTGTATAGGTATTGCAGATTGATACTATTTTGCATTTATTAGGTTTTTGTTTGGATCAGCGTGCTGCTACGGATTCCTTTTCTATTTTATCCTTTGAAAATCATCCAAATTCCAAATCATCAATTTTTGGATTTTTTGTCTGTCGGTTTGTGTGTTTGTTTGTTTGTTTGATCGATCGAGCATCACGCAAAAACTACTGAACCGATTTTGTTGAAACCTTTTTTTTGTTTAGTAATACTGAAGGGGCTGCTTCAGACCATCAAACTGAACAACTTTCACTGTGGAGCCAACACCTAAATCACAAAAAAGCCTTCCCATAAAGAGTCGAGTCAGTACTGCATTTTTGTATGAAACAGTTGTTTTTTTTTGTCTATTTCGTAGTTGGCTCCATCGTGAAAGTTGTTCAATTTCATCGTCTGAATTACCAGGCACCCCCTAAAGTATTTATTACTAGGGTGTTTTATTACACCCTGTATACAGGTAGGTCTTCTATAGGGTGAAATTGATATCATTGGCATCCCTTTAAACTAAGAGTCTACCCATCAAACTGAACAACTTTTACTATGGCAGAAAACCGATCGGAGCAACTAAAAAATCTGCTGTCCCATACTAAACTGCAATGCCTACGCGACTCAAATGTATGCAACAGCAGATTTTTTTTGCTCCGATCTGCTTGCTCCCATAGTAAAAGTTGTTCAGTTTGATGGGTAGACTTTTAGTTTAAAAGGATGCCAATGATATCAATTTCACCCTGTATAATTGTTAGTTAAACTTAAAAAAAACTCCAAAATGATTTCAATGACTTATGTTTTTCAGTTCCAACTGTCAACTCAGAATAACATTTGATATTTTAGGAGCTTACGTTTTTTTAAACTTTATTGTTCAAAGTTTCTCGTTTTAAATTTAGACGTATTTTTCCGTGTCACATTTTAGAGTTATTTTTAAAACGTGTCTTAAATAAAGGGTATTGTTTACCTTACTTGCCCCAGGTTGTTGTGCGTCACAGCGAAGCCCTGCTAGTCTTAAAACACCTTTGAGGTTCCAGTAGCTAGCGGAGAGACTGCGTGACTTGCTAGGTATATTACATTTTTATAAAACAGTCACGAGTTGCCAGCACTTGTGTGTAACCAAATTAATTAGTTATTGGGCACGTGGGTTCTGCTCAAGGGTAGAAGTCACATATTGCTTCTGTATGCCGTGTGAGCCTGCACCTGTTTATTATGCCATATAGAAACATAGTATACATAGTATACTAGATTTTATAGTAACCTGTAAAAATCTTTTTCCATTCCGTTCAGTTCAGACCTGCAGAATACACTGATCAATCACATTTCCAGTTCAACATCATCACATTTCTTTAGTCTTGCGTTTGGAATAGTATTTCCGCCATAAAACATTAAATAAAAATTTTTTTTTACAAAAAAATAAAAACCGACTTCAGAAGTAAAAAAGTACAAAATAATATTTCAACCTATGAATTTTACGTTCGAATCTATAAGAAAATTAATTTGTTTTGTCGAAGTCGTTGTCAAGCCGGTAGGTACGATTCGCGACTGGGCTTGCAGTAATTTTTTGGCTTGGCTTGACACCGACTCCAACAAAACAAATTAATTTTCTTATCGATTTGAACGTAAAATTCATAGGTTGAAATATTATTATGTACTTTTTTTACTTCTGAAGTCGGTTTTTATTATTATTTTTTTTAATTTTTTTATTTCATAATTTTTATTGATTAAATATATTATTTCGATTCAGATATCAGTTATACACGCAAAGGGTACATTGAAAAGAAGCAAATGGTTTAATCGCAGACGATTTGCTATCAATTTTTGAGGAGTTATATCATGTAGCTCCGAAGTCAAACAAAAAAAGAATTTTTAAAATTGGTTCACAATTGGCGAAAATATCGGTGAACATACAAAAAAAAATACCTACATACAGCCGAACATAGAACCTCCTCCTTTTTTGAAGTCGGTTAAATAGATATACTATTTATATCGAAAAAAACAGTCCTTTTAAGACCGCGATAACCGTTGTGGGTATTATACGGGTAAAGGGTAGTCAGAGATATCCTTAAGGATTGTTGACATTTATTTATCAGAATAAAAAATAAACATTATGTAAAAGTGTAGGTAAAAGTACATAAGAACGAAGGAACGCGTGATCGATGTTTTACAGCACAATACGTTGTTGATTTCATCGATGGTCGTGACGTCACGTGACTGCTTACAGCGACACGACGCCACTACCACGTGGGTTTTAGGGTTCCGAAGACAAATGACAAGCTAAAATCCATCGGAACTAGTCAAGTCTGTCTGTTTGCTGGACCGTCTGCCCGTGACTCATCTAAACTATTATAAAACTGTAACAGAAGTGTGTCTGTACATTGAAGATATTTACAAAAAAAAGATTACGATATGATTTTTAGATGTCCCTGATTCCAAATCACCAATTTTTGGATTTTTTGTCTGTCTGTTTGGTTGTTTGTTTGTTTGGGTGTTTGTTTGTTCGAGTATCAAGCAAAAACTATTGAACCGATTTTGATGAAACTTTTTTTGTTTGATAGCTTATCATCTGACTTAAAATCTGGTATATAATTTATGCGGACGAAGTCGCGGGTAAAAGCTCGTAATTTATAACTTGCTTGGTTGGACAAAAACATACAGGGTCCTTCTTAATATGCTGACACTTTTTTAAGGGGAAGATCAGACCGTCAAACTGAATAGCTTTCTCTGTGGGACCAACAACGAATCGCAAAAAAAAATCAGCTGTCCCATACATTTGGCTCCAGCAGGTTTGCAGTTTTGTATAGAACAGCTGTTTTTTTTCGCGATTTCGATGTTGGTCCCGTGGAAAAAGTTGTTCAGTTTGATGGTCTGATCATCCCAGTAAAATAGTGTCAGCATATTAAGAAGGACTGTATCCCTCCATTGCAAACGGGAGGTAGCAATAACAAAAGAATGGTTTTAAATAAGAGCAATGATAGTCCGGGTAGCGGCGGTTTAATTCCTGGCCTGAATGGATGATGAATTCTATGTAAAAAAAATAGGATTCTTCAAAGCTCCATATATCATGAAGTACTAACAGTAGGAGTATGATTTGCGGATATGTGTAAATTGAACATATAATTGAAGTTTTGAGCCAAAACACGATTAAGACAAATTTTCTCGATAGAAAAACAAGCCAAAGTAGCCTCCGTTTTTGACTATAAACGCTTGTAACTGCTAAACTGTGAATAATAGAAACATGAGACTTGGTTTAAAAAAAAGATATTGCTAGTATCTAAGTTTTGATTAGAGCAGAATTGAACTTACATAAATAGTACAATTACAATTAAATAAAGTTTGTTTTTTCGCTTGATTCGTTCCAGGCGCGCGCGCCGCCCCATCTCTTTCCCTCGCATCTGGCAGTAATATAAGCTATCACACGCCCGTTTCGCTTAAATTATTTTTCGACATAGGCCCTGAAGTGCGATTTTTGAAAATCATACGCGAGCGAGCGACTTGGCAGCACGGACCTGAAAAAAAGACGGACGTAATGTCAGTACAATTTAAGCGAAGCGTCACATTAAAAAGAGGTGAAGCATGCAAGGTGCTACAATTTCGTTTGTACTACAAAGCACCTACACTCACACAAACGAACCAGTTCTAGGCGCAGGTGCGACAACCCGCCGCCATTTTGTCCCGCGCAACAGGGCGACAGCACGCACACTCATATAAATGGGTGCTTCACTTGTGATTAGACGAGATTCCGTCCGTCTTTTTTTCAGGTCCGTGCTTGGCAGTAGAAAGATGCATAATCTCCATAGTAATTTTGACATTTTCTACTGCCAAGTCGCTCGTATGATTTTCAAAAATCGCACTTCAGGACCACTTAGGTCTAAGGCAGGCATGTCAAACTCAAATTCATTGGTGGGCCACATGCATAATGTTAGTTGAATTAGTGGGCCGCAATATTAAATAAAATTTAAGATGTCTGCGTGAGGGGGTCATAGAAACATCTTAAATTTTATTTTAAAGTGGGGGACTTTTTATGTAGGTACGCATCTTGTAAAACATATCCACGAGAACATTTTTGGTTCTATAAATTTTCGACATAGGACGCACCTTATCCGAGATATAACATTTTTAATACTAAAGTCCCTTGTACCGGTACGCATGCATCAGTCATGTCGTGTTACGTCACGCACTCACGCTCTCCGCCGCGTGGCCGCCCAACAGTTGCTGCATTCAATTGATCGTAGCTCGCTCATTTTTGGTCGTAGGAAAAAAATAAAAACACCAATGTTCAGGATTTTTAGTGTATTCAATTTGTTACGGATCCTCATTCATTAACATGAGATAAGAAGGGCAAAGTCTTAATAGCTCAATAAGCTGTTAATTATACTTGCTTACATCTGTTGTTGTGAGGAACCCTCAGGCCTCGGTGCGCAAGTTCGACTCGCAGATTGTTGTTTATTTCAATTAAACAATTTACGCCTATTAGAAATCTGGAGCAGATTATGACAGGGCCGTAGCTAGAATTGGATTAAAGGTAGGACATAGGCAGTTGAAGGTAGGGCGGAATTTATTTTCTTATTTAGGTAAGTACACACGGCGACACATCAGGTTACGCACCCTAATATACCCTAATATATATAAAATAGTGCGCCAAATTGAGCGTACATGACAGTATGTTATTGCATGCTCAAAAACACAATTCGAAAATAGGAGAAAGCGAAGCGAGCTCGAAATTTCACACCCTATGACTTAAATAGATTTTGGTTCCAGTTTCTTTAGCCTGGGTGTTTTATGTATGATCAAAATACCATTCGAAAGCTGGAGCGAGCAGAGCAAGCTCGAAATTTCATACACCAAGACTCAAAACGATGTGGTTGTGTTTCATTAGGCTTAGGCTGGGCAATACTGGGTATGTTATGTAATGTATGTTTTAAGCGTAGCGAGCTCACAAATTCTCATACCAAGACGCAACAGCAATGCCATAGTGGTTCAATTTGCACGTTTGACGTGATTTCGGGTAGAATTTGAGTTTAAAAAATAATTTATGAGCATGAATTTCGAGGCCCCGTTAGTATTTAGTATGGTATTTATGATAATGACGATATAGTGGATTGGTAATTTTTAAGGTAGGGCATTGCCCCACGATGCCCCCCCCCCCCCCCCCATTAGCAACGGCTCTGGATTATGACCAACATAGTTTTCAATTTTGAGGTCTTGAGGTTGTGCCAAATAATTATTAATGCCGAAACTGCCGCTTACGATGTAGACAACAATGTTTTTGATCCAATTAACAGTAATTGAAATTAGGTCAATTAAAGCCTTATTGGTAGTCGAATTGAATAGTGACTCCTTTGAATTTTCCTCATTTTTCAGGTTAGTACTTTCAGGGTTTCAATTTAACACGGTTTATTTATCAAATAAAAAACCTTTGTGTACAAATGTACACAAGGCGACACATCAAGCTACGCAAAACAAATATAAGCTGGCCGCGCGATGTTATACATTACTCTACCTACGCGCGGCCAGCTTATTTTGGTTTTGCGTACCTTGATGTGTCGCCGTGATGTGTATACCTACAAGAAGAAACTTATGGATTCTCTTTCATATATTTTCAAACCAAAAATAAAGGTATACAGGGTTTAACAAAACACCCTAGTAATACTTAAGGGGGTGCTTCAGACCATATGGACCAGTATGGAGCCATCTTCGAAATCGCGAAATAATAAAAATCTATTATTTCATACAAATCTGCTATACTGGCTAAACTCAAATGTATGGGAGAGCTGATTTTTTTTTCTCCATGTTGGCTCCATTGTGAAAGTTGTTCAGATTGATGGTCTGAAGTACCTCCTTAAGTATTACTAGAGTGTTTTGATACACCCTGTATAAGTAATATAAAAATAATATACCGAAATTGACCGAAATACCGAAGTATAATCAAATACGCAATCTGTGAAATCTACCACTCAGACAGACGTGCTAAATTTTGAACGAAACGAAGCCGAAGGTGAGACCCTTCTCCGAGTCATTGTCTGCATACCGTACATATTCCTGCTGCCTTCCAGCCAATCGAGAACTTTTACGAGAGATAAGTGTACTTTTTGCAACCATAAGCAGCAAGGCTGATTCAGTGTTTATAGGATGTAGAGCATCTCTGTGATGGGGTTGATGTTAGTCTGCCTGCATATCGTCAGTCGTTTTAGGAGATACAGCCGTTCAAAGGTGAGTTATGGGTGCAAAAAATGGCCGATCAGCAGCAAGGCTGATCATATGATACTATTGTAATATGCACTGAGGCTATGTGAACAGTACAAAAACTGACGTGGTTCATCAGTCGGTTTAGGAGATACAGCCGTTCAAAGGTCAGTTATGGGTGCAAAAAACGGCCGATCAGCAGCAAGGCTGATCATAGGATACTATTGTAATATGCACTGTAGCTAAGTGAACAGTACAAAAACTGACATGATCCGTCAGTCGGTTTAGTAGGTACAGCCGTTCAAAGTTTCAAAAATTAATGGTAATAAAAAAATAATAATTTCCCGAAAGGATGATCATAGGATATTATTGTAATATGCACTGTAGTTATGTGAACAGTAAAAAAACTGACATGATCCGTCACTCGGTTTAGTAGGTACAGCCGTTCAAAGTTGCAGAAATTAATGGTTACAAAAAAAAATGATCTCCCGAAAGGATGATTATAGGATATTATTGTAATATGTACTGTATTTATGTGAACAGTAAAAAAACTGACATGATCCGTCAGTCGGTTTAGTAGGTACAGCCGTTCAAAGTTTCAAAAATTAATGGTAATAAAAAATTAATTATTTCCCGAAAGGATGATCATAGGATATTATTGTAATATGCACTGTAGTTATGTGAACAGTAAAAAAACTGACATGATCCGTCAGTCGGTTTAGTAGGTACAGCCGTTCAAAGTTTCAAAAATTAATGGTAATAAAAAAATAGTTATTTCCCGAAAGGATGATCATAGGATATTATTGTAATATGCACTGTAGTTATGTGAACAGTAAAAAACTGACATGATCCGTCACTCGGTTTAGTAGGTACAGCCGTTTAAAGTTGCAAAAATTAATGGTTACAAAAAAATAATGATCTCCCGAAAGGATGATTATAGGATATTATTGTAATATGCACTGTATTTATGTGAACAGTACAAAAACTGACATGATCCGTCAGTCGGTTTAGTAGGTACAGCCGTTCGAAGTTGCAAAAATTAATGGTTACAAAAAATAATGATCTCCCGAAAGGATGATTATAGGATATTATTGTAATATGCACTGTAGTTATGTGAACAGTACAAAAACTGACATGATCCGTCAGTCGGTTTAGTAGGTACAGCCTTTCAAAGTTGCAAACATTAATTTTTACAAAATAAAATAATGATGTCCCGAAAGGATGATCATAGGATATTATTGTAATATGCACTGTAGTTACTATACACAGTAGCTATGTTAACACTATTTAAACTGACATGATAATGTCGGTCAGTTTAACAGTTATTACCCCTAGTTAAAAATAAACTTGCTGCTAAAAATTATTAGAAGTAGTTTAGAGGTTATGAGTTTCCTTAGGTACTAGTATTGAAAAGTGAATGTTCAGAGTTTTATCTCTTAGATATCTTCCTGATTTGTATCTCTGACTATCCCCTCGGGGAATATAGTCAAAAGCACTATGCTATGTTGTACTTGTAATGAACATGATTCGTCAATCAGATTACATACAGTCGTTCAAAGCTCATGGTTGCAAAAGAATAACGATCTCCAATAAAAGGCTGATTATGCGGTGTAGCTATGTAAGTACTGTTAAACTGAGATGCTAATTATGTCAGTCCATCAGTAGCTTTATCAAGGAATATACTACTCGTAGTCAAAGAATAATTATATACATATACTAACGTCAACCGTAGTCTTAATCACTGCTAGCAGAGAGAGGTGAGTTACGATTACGTTGAAAAAATCAAGGGGCACAACACAACCGAGGACTGTGCCGAAGGAAATTATAGAGTGAAAATTTAGTCTTACCTTTTTGGTAGTTAGATATGATCCGAGCATACCTCGTAGGTAGTCAACAGTAGGTAGAATAACTTGGACAACATGAACAACTCGGTCGACTTAGACAACTCGGACAACTTGGTCAAATGATTTGACTTGTTCAAGTTGTTCATGTTGTCCAATTAAGTACTTTCGACAACAAAAGATCTCGGACAACATGAAAAACTTGGTCAACTTGGACAACTCTGACAACATTGTATAAGCTGACCAAATCGTCAGAGCTGTTTATGTTGCCCGAGTTTTTCATGTTGTTCGAGTTGTTAATGTTGTTCGAGTTGTTCATTTGAACACCGCGACCACGATCAAGTTCTCATAGCGATATTTTAGCCATCCCGGGTCTTCGAAACGATCCTGGGATTGTTTCATAAAATAAATAAATTAAGACTTGCACACAAATTAATCTTGTGAAAAGTGAAAAATGAAGTTAGGTATAAACCGGAGATTGGATATTCGGATGCATATTTATGCATCGGAATATCCGCTCTACATGATCATACATGGTGATTTAAGGTTCCATTACTTTTAATTTTTCTGTGTGATGGATGAATCTGTTAATTTTTTTGGTACCTATTTTGTATTTTTGTGTGGCAATAAAATGCATTTTATTTATTTCTTTTTGTTTTAAAGGAGTGAATTTTACCATCTTTAATTTTTTTACACATAATTTTTTATAGTTAAGGATAGGATCTTTTATTTTACTGCAGTACAACTTTGACTTGACTTTGTGGCAAATCTGTTATAAATTATACTTATTAAGGTTTTTTTTAATGGTACTTTAGTCTTTATGGGTTTTTAAATTAGTCGTTTGTATTTTTTAAATTTAAAGTTTCCTTGATTGAGAAAACATGACGAACAACGCCACTGAACGGTAAAATAAAATTAGCCCCATCGTGGTTTTTAATCAACACTAAGTAACTCTGATATAACAAGTATCTGATACAATAAAATTAGACCAGGTAATCTAAAATAAAATGGTTGTAAATGAACAGAAACAATATTTTTTTACAATATTTTCAGTGATTATTTCTTTCAGACAAGCGTGGAAAACATAATATAAAAATATATTACTATTACTAATTTGTAAAACGGCATCACGAGACTTTAGTCTCAAGTTTTTATTATTCTTCTTTACTATCTTCGTCAGGGTCTAGGAAGGCAGAAAAATCTGTGAAAATAACAAAAGTAGCATTAAGAACTTGTGAACGAATGGATGAAAAAACAATGGGAGTAAAGTGTAGTGTATGCGATTGAAAAGCAGTCGTTTAGGAGTACCTAATATGGGTGAGTTAAAATTGAGTGACAGGTGTTAGGAATGGATGAGAGCGTTGTTCACTGAAAGAAGATAGATAATAGCTGACTAGGAATGACAAAGATATTCTTTGCTTGTTTGGAACTGTAGAGAGGATGAAAGAAAGCAAAACTTATTTACCACGAGTCTGAAAATGAAGAATGGGCATGAAGAAATATACGGATGTGGGTCAGAACCGAGGTACCCCTCAAAGACTAAGGCGTGATGGTATGTGATGTTATAATATATAAGGTTAAATTTAATTAGTTGGCGAAACTTAAGAAACGCATTTGGTATCTGTTACTAAGTAAAATTACGTGATAATGACCCCCCGCTTGATCATATGATTTTGAGGTCAATGTCCGCCCGCGCCACGCATCTGCACGATAATAATAATGTTGTTGTTCATCAATACCAATTATAAACATTGATTATGCAATCATTAACAAGTGACCTGGTTCAGTTTCGCCAACTAATTTAAAATAACCCTATATATATATATATATATATATATATATATATATATATATATATATATATATATATATATGTAAGCATAAAACGCGATCTACAAAACTTACCGCCATTTTTAGCATCTGCGGTTTCATCAACAGTTATTGTTATGTCTGTAACGGTGTTCGATAATCCATCACCTTTTAAATCAGAGCGGAAGATAACATCCATCTTCTTCTTTTCAGCCAAAATCAATGGTTTGTAGAGAAATAGGTGTCCGTTGAAATGGCACCATCTATACTGTAGGGTCTTTTATTTTGCTGCAGTACAACTTTGGCTTGCCTTTGGGACAAATACTCATTATTATTAATCATTATTTAATTTCGTATTTTGAGACTTTGGTCTCAAGGTTTAATTATTCTTCTTCAAAACCTCATCAGTGTCTAGGAATGTAGAAAAATCTGTGAAAATAACAAAAATAGCAATAAGCACTTTGTAAACAAATAGATGAAGAAACAAGAGAGAAGCGTGTACTTTGAGGAGCATCTTATATAGGTGGGTTGAAATAAAGTGATAGTAGGGGTAAGTTATGGATGAAAGCGTTGATGCGTATGAAGAGCGAGATGGATATGAAGAAATTTATGTTTATGAAAGAAGTAACGAAAGAGGAGTGTCGGAACCGAGGTAGCTGGCGCTCGGCAGTCTCAGTCAAGGACACAGGCATGATGATATTTATTGTTATTGGGGATATTTAGGTTTATATTTTGCATAAAACGCGATCGAAAAAAAACTTACCACCATCAATAATAAACTTCCACCAACAATTAACGGTGTTTGAAAATCCATCTTCTTTTAAAAGAGTGGAAGATAACATCTACCTTCTTCTTTCCAGCCAAAATCAATAGTTTTTAGAGCAGTAGGTGTCCGTTGAAATACCATAATCTATACTATAGGATCTTTTATTTTGCTGCAGTACAACTATGGCTTGCTTTTGCGACAAATCGGTTATTAACATTATAGGTACTCATTAATTCATTATATTAATCATCTTTAATTTCGTATTTGAGCCTTTGGGCTCAAGGTTTTCTTATTCTTCTCCACTATCTTCATCAGTGTCTTGGAAGGTAGAAGAATCTGTGAAAATAAGAAATTTAGCATTACCTAAGCACTTCTGAACGAATTGATGAAGAAACAACGGGCAACGTGTACTCGATCAAAAAGTAAATGTTGAGGAGTACCTAGTATGGGTGGGTTAAATTTGAGTGAAATTTTAATGAGTGAGAGCATTGTGGACTGAAAGAAGATAGATAATTGCGACTAGGAATGAGAAATAGATTCTCCACTGATGTGGCACTGCAGAGAGGATGAATTTAATAAGATCCCAAGAGAAAAAAAAACGATGTTAGACGCAAAATGAACAGAAGTGGGTATGAAAATGTATTTTTGTAGAAGAAGCAATGAGAAAGGTGTGTCAGAACCGATGCATCTGGCGCTCGGTACTCTCTTCGTACCCTTCAAGGACATAGGCGTAATTTGTATGTATGTAGGTTAATAATGAAAAGCGATCTAAAAAACTTACCACTGTCATTAGCTTCTGCAGCAGCAGCATCATCAGCAGTAATCGTTACGTCAGTAACGGTTTGTGGTAATCGATCTCCTTTAAACTAGAGCGGAAGGTAGCATCCATCTTCTTCTTTCCAGCCAAAATCTATAGGTTGGAGAGATGTTGGTGTCCGTTGAAATGCATTCGACCAAATATTTGATATGTATTTGGCTCGCAAAATTTGTTGCTCTAGCTCGGGTTTTGATGGTGGTAATACTGAAGCATCAAACGTGTTGAGGTATTTGTCAAATCGTTCATTTTCTTTGGCAGGACTAAATCTTTTTAAAAATATTTTGAGACGAGCTTCATTTACTGTGGACTTTGGCACACCATATATTTCAGAAACAAACTCTTCTATCTTCTTGTTCAATTGGCTATGTATAGGTTGGTCAGTGCTCAGTTCGATAAGGGCTTCTTGATATTGTAAATTTTTAGACAAAATACTCAAAGGTCTTATCTAAACCAAGTGACGGATTATCTCAGTTTTTATCGTGTTCACATAACTACAGTGCATATTACAATAATATCCTATAATCATCCTTTCGGGAGATCATTATTTTTTTGTAACCATTAATTTTTGCAACTTTGAACGGCTGTACCTACTAAACCGAGTGACGGATCATGTCAGTTTTTTTACTGTTCACATAACTACAGTGCATATTACAATAATATCCTATGATCATCCTTTCGGGAGATCATTATTTTTTTTATTACCATTAATTTTTGAAACTTTGAACGGCTGTACTTACTAAACCGACTGACGGATCATGTCAGTTTTTTTACTGTTCACATAGCTACAGTGCATATTACAATAATATCCTATGATCATCCTTTCGGGAAATCATTATTTTATTATTACCATTAATTTTTAAAACTTTGAACGGCTATACCTACTAAACCGACTGACGGATCATGTCAGTTTTTGTACTGTTCACATAACTACAGTGCATATTACAATAATATCCTATAATCATCCTTTCGGGAGATCTTTTTTTTTGTAACCATAAATTTTTGCAACTTTGAACGGCTGTACCTACTAAACCGAGTGACGGATCATGTCAGTTTTTTTACTGTTCACATAACTACAGTGCATATTACAATAATATCCTATGATCATCCTTTCGGGAAATTATTATTTTTTTATTACCATTAATTTTTGAAACTTTGAACGGCTGTACCTACTAAACCGACTGACGGATCATGTCAGTTTTTGTACTGTTTACTTAGCTACAGTGCATATTACAATAGTATCCTATGATCAGCCTTGCTGCTGATCGGCCGTTTTTTGCACCCATAAGTGACCTTTGAACGGCTGTATCTCCTAAACCGACTGATGAACCACGTCAGTTTTTGTACTGTTCACATAGCCTCAGTGCATATTACAATAGTATCATATGATCAGCCTTGCTGCTGATCGGCCATTTTTTGCACCCATAACTCACCTTTGAACGGCTGTATCTCCTAAAACGACTGACGATATGCAGGCAGACTAACATCAACCCCATCACAGAGATGCTCTACACCCTATAAACACTGAATCAGCCTTGCTGCTTATGGTTGCAAAAAGTACATTTATCTCTTATACTATTAGGTGCTTATTGTTTAGGCCGCCTGTTGACTTGTAGAGTATTATTTAATCTACATTCGAGATTTTTTTTCGATTAGAAATTATACAGGGTCCAACTTAATATGCTGACTGTTTTTTTAGGGTTCCGTACCCAAAGGGTGAAAACGGGACCCTATTACTAAGCCTACGTTGTCCGTCCGTCCGTCTGTCCTACCTATACAACGTGTTAATGAATTAGCGCAAAACCTCATACACCCCAACTGATTTATAATATAACAAAATAATTAGATTGCAACAATAATTTCATTATTTTGATGGTTAAAATTTAAAGATATTCGCATTTTAAGTTTTGAGGCAAAAATGATTATTTATCATTTCAGCACTGAAAGAAAGCGCTAACGTACTCATGGATACATTTTTATAATCTTGTTTTGGTAGTAAGTAGGGTGAGTGTGTTCGTGCGGTGGGTTGTCACCGGGATCGGTAAATTTTATTTTTTGCAAAAAAATTATTTTATATTTTGAAAAAAAATTACCTATGTTGAAACCATGATAATTCTATTCTGCTCTCGATTCTAAACAAACTACTTTCTAGTTTTGCGTTAATTCATTGACACGTTGTATAGGGCTGTAACTTTTGAACCGTAATAGCTAGATAGTTGAAATTTTCTCAAATTATGTGTTATTACGGCGGATTAATTAACAAATAATAAAAATTTCGAAAAGTTAAAAATTCAGGGGGTTCTCAACAAGAAACTAGTTTTTATCAACGTTTTTACTTCACGCTCTATAGTAAAAACGGTAATACACACACACAACACATACAAGCGTCAAACTTAGTGTGATTATAGAGCAAACTCTACAGAATAACAACAAATACTAAAAATCGGCCAAGTGTGAGTCGGTCTCGCGCTAAAGGTCACGGACGAAAAAAGTTTTTTTTTCAAGTTTGTTCTGTTCTGTTCTGTTGTGTTGTGTTCTGTGGTGGTGTGGTACGGAACCCTCGGTGCGCGAGTAGCCCAACTCGCACTTGACCGGTTTTATTTATAGGATGATCAGACTACTCAAACTGAACAACTTTCTCTGTGAGCAATATGGAAATTGCGGAAAAAAATCAGCTTTCACATATCTACATCTGTATTTGCAGTTTTGCATGGAACAGCTGATTTCTTTTTCGCGGTTTCGATGTTGGTCCCATAGAGAAAGTTGTTCTGTTTGATGGTCTTCTGTCTGAGTTTTTCATACCCCCGCGCTACAAGACCGGCTTATTTTATGCTTCTTGTATTTTTTCTCTATATTTTATTGTTTATTGGTGTAAACTAATAGTATATTTGATTGATTGACCCTACCTATTATATTTTTCTCATCAACCCTAAACGGAGCGGACGTGAGTTTCCTTATATGGAAATACACTTTGTAGACCGAATTTCGTCAATGGATCATGTGCTGGCTCCAAGACAGATGAGGAGATCTACTCCAATCCATCAAGTTCCGTACTCACGCTGGCACATATACAGAGTGTAACAAAACACCCTAGTAATACTTAAGGAGGTGCTTCAGACCATCAAACTGAGCAACTTTCACTATGGAGCCAACATCGAGAAAAAATAAAATAAATCATCTGTCCCATACAAAACTGCAGGACCGATTCGACTAAAATTATGGGATAGCAGATTTTTTTAATTTTTTCTCGATGTTGGCTCTATAGTGAAAGTTGCTTAGTTTGATGGTCTGAAGCACCCCCTTAAGTATTACTAGTGTGTATTGTTACATCCTGTATACAGGGTGAAATTGATATCATTAGCATCCTTTTAAACTAAGAGTCTACCCATCAAACTGAACAACTTTTATTATGGGAGCAAGTTCAGTTTGATGGGTAGACTCTTAGTTTAAAAGGATGCTAATGATATCAATTTCACTCTGTAGAGTTCGTTGCCTTCGTAATTTACTTCGGAATTCCGGAACCTTCATAATTATAAGTTCTAAATAAGAGAAACTTTTGGTACATGAATAAATAAAATAAAATGATTAGCATTGGGTAAAACCCAAATAATCATCTCTTTTTACACCATTGTTATATTAGGTTTACTGATAATTATTATGTTTTTATAAAGGGTCCTACTTAATATGCTAACACTTTTTTAAGGGGATGATCAGACCACCGAACTGAACAACTTTCTCTATCTGACCAATATCGAAATCGTGAACAAAAAAAACAGCTCGTCCATACAAAACTGCAAACCTACTCGAGCCAAATGTATGGGACAGCAGATTTTTTTTTCGCGATTTCGATGTTGGTGCCATAGAGAAAGTTGTTCAGTTTGATGGTCTGATCATCCCCATAAAAAATTAAGAATGACCCTGTATATTCTGTAACTGCTAAGAGTATATATATAACAAAATGTTAGATTTGGAGAAAAACCTTCAATGGTGTGCATGCTTCAAATCAAATTATTCTTCTTATCGTGTGGGCAGAGCCCTGGTCTCAGAGTTTTTTCAGACCGCCTTACGGCCTCTGACGTGGTTTTTATGTAACGACTCCTACCACCAGAGGTAGTAGCCGGGACGAACGGCTTAACGTGCCATCCGAAGCACGGAATCATTTTTCTTTTCAGACAATCAGGTGATTCAGCCTGAAATGTCCTAACCAACTGGGGAAAAACGCACAAAGTGATTTTTTCATATCACTAAGTGTCCCCCGTGGGAATCGAGCCCACGACCTCCGTGTCGAGAGCCCAATGCTCTTAACCATTAGACCACGGAGGCAGTTAATAGAGTAAGAGTCTGTCAATTTAGGATGTACCCTAGGTATCAGAGGTTTTCATTTCACTTTTTGTTTGGATAGTCCATGAAGAGTGAATGAGTATAGCTACTAAACATGTCAAGATAAACATTGCCTAACCCAAAACTAAGTTAGATTCGACAACAGTTAATTAGTATTCCATTCAGTAAAACTAATTTGACTTCAATATTATACGTAGAACCTCACACAGTTTAGTCAGGTTCAAAATTTCATGGATCTGGGTCACACTTTGCATCTTTCTGACGCAATTCTTGGTCGTATTTCAGATAAAGGGAATATTATAATTATTGTCAATTAGGATTAACCTTTGATAGAATATGTTTTAAACTATTTTGTAGAATAGTAACATTTTAAGGTAACATTGCAGTTTACTTCGCAATTAGCCTTACGTTATTCATTTTTGATCTAATTATGGCATGCCCTAGTTTCCGTTAGTTACAGCCAATCTACCTATTCATTCATCATTCAAGCGGGGAGGGGTTCGGGAGGGATCCAAGGCTTCTACCATGACGTCACTGTTGGGGTTTAAAAAACCCCCTCCGCACAACACAACTGCAGTCCCTTCTCGTGACCTAGTGACCCAAAACGGGCCCCAGTGACGTATTCATTCGTACAATCCTGCAAGCATGTTGCTCAGCAGTGCTAACGGTAATGTACCGATGAAGTAGCGGAACCTTTTCGAAGATCCAGGGTTGCGTTTTCAATGGAAGTTTCTACGCTAAAGGGGGTGTGCCTCTGTACTCCTGTAGAGACATGATGTTCGCGCGAGTGTGTTATATTGTTTGTTTGTGTGCAGATGGCCATGGCTCGCAGTATAAACTGCCCCCTTCCTCGTATAGCCTTCACTGGCTTGATATGAACCGTCAGGCTCAGATATTAAGGTCTTTTGTCATAATTCAAGTCACAAATCAAATTGGAAATTATTGTTGCGGTGCGGCCACTAGTGGTCGAGGTCCTGCTATTAATAGATGGTGTATTTTTGTTTGACCTACTAACCATGCAATGGTTTTGATGACGCAGTTACATATTTGGTATAATTAGAAAGGTTTTCATAGATTCATACTGCCTCCGTGGTCTAATGGTTCTTAAGCATTGGGCTCTTGACACGGAGGTCGTGGGTTCGATACCCACGGGGGACACCTAGCGATATGTCACTTTGTGGGTTTTTCTCCAGTTGGTTAGATCATTGCAGGCTGAATCACCTGATTGTCTGAAAAGAAAGATGATTCCGTGCTTCGGATGGCACGTTAAGCCGTTGGTCCCGGCTACTATCTCCGGTGGTAGTAGTCGTTAGATAAAAACCACGTCAGAGGCCGTCAGCCGGTCTGAAAAAACTCTGACACCAGGGCTCTGCCCACACGATAAGAAGAAGATAGATTCATAGATTTTTTATTGTACACAAAAACATAATTATGAAAAAGTTACAGTAAGTCGTGATGTACACACGGCGACACATCAAGCTACCCAAAACCAAAATAAGCTGGCCGCGCGTCGGCATAGTAGTGTATACGTCGCGCGGCCAGCTTATTTTGGTTGTGGGTAACTTGATGTGTCGCCGTGTGTACAAAGGCGAGCTTAACTCTAAAAGTGTTTGGTATCCTTTTTCTTCATTGGAACTTTTAAGATGTGGTTTTGGAGGCTGTAAATTAGGTACCGCGAATCGTGATCGTAATAATAACGCTCTCAGTCATGTAAAAAGATGTAACCCAAAAAATACAAATTTTCAGAAAAAATGTTTTACAACTTTCGAATTCATGTAAGAACAGGACCTTCTCTTTGCATTGAGACAAATTTAATTGAGATTGGCTGACAAATTAATAAACCTTGATGAGCGCGCCCCATACAAACGAAGTTTGATTCTATTTTGAAAGCTTACATCTGCCAACAAACTGTCATGCAGTTTGGCAGATTTAATGTAAAGAAACCTTTTTTGTAACGTCTTTTGGATAAATAAATGAATTGAAATTGAAATTGAATTGAATATTAACAAAATAAAAATGATTTTTATTTAAACACAATCCTGAAATTAATATCTTTTTCTGTGGTTTCAAAGTTACACTGGCTCAAAGATTTTTATACGAAAAAAAAAGCGTCAATTTTTGAACTGTAAAGGTTGTAGTATTTTATATTACCTACATTTAAAAAAAAATATATTCAAATCGGAGTAGTTTTATCGGGTTCCGAAGTAAAAACCTTCAGGGACTCTACTAATTGCGGAGTCTGGAATTAGATGCATTTTGTTTTGAATGACAGATTTTCGCGCATCATGTCGCGGTGGATGAATTTAATTTGCATGCACGTGTTTATTTATCTAAACGTATTATTAACCAGGCAGGTTCTTTTGAACCAGGGTCGTATCGACTTGTGCTCCCTTGAACCTATTGGTTTCCGTGGCGAGGCGTTAATCACAGGCAACCTGATGCGCATTCATTATTATAATTTATTATCGATACGTCAAAGTTCATCGTATCGAGATGAAGTTACCTGTGTAAAGTCACGTATGTTCATGAAGTGAAACATGGTACATGGTGGTTAATAGTAATAGTATAAAAATATCTAAACTATTATAAAACTGTAACAAAATTGTGTCGGTACATTGAAGATATTTCCAAAAAAAACATTACGATACCTATGGTTTTCAGGCTTCCGTGAAGTGCGATTTTTGAAAATCATACGAGCGACTTGGCAGTTGAAAGATGCATAATCTCCATAGTAATTTTGACATTTTCTACTGCCAAGTTGCTCGTATGATTTTCAAAAATCGCACTTAAGATTCCAAATCACTTTTTGGACTTTTTATCTGTCTGTTTTTTTGTTTGTGTGTTTGTTTGTTCGAGTATCACGCAAAAACTACTGAACCGATTTTGATGAACTTTTTTTGTTTGATAGCTTATAATCTGACTTAAAATTTGGTATATAATTTATGCAGACGAAATCGCGGGTAAAAGCTCGTAATAATATAAAAATCTGAAATACAGGGTGTAATTGAAATGAGTTGAAAAATTTTTAGGGGAGGTCGGTCCAGACCATCTAACTGAACAACTTTTACTAGGTATGCGAGCAAATCGGGAATTGCAAATAATATCTGTTTATTAATTTGAGTCAAGTAGTCATTCATCATCACCATCATGATGATAAATGATTATCATGGAACGTTATACAAAACATAACATTTAATACATTCTTCTTCTTATCGTGTTGGCAGAGCCCTGGTGTCAGAGTTTTTTCAGACCGCCTTACGGCCTCTGACGTGGTTTTTATGTAACGACTACTACTACCAGAGATAGTAGCCGGGACCAATGGCTTAGCGTGCCATCCGAAGCACGGAATCATTTTTCTTTTCGGACAATTAGGTGATTCAGGCTGCAATGTCCTAACCAATTGGGGAAAAACGCACAAAGTGCCATATCACTAGGTGTCCCCCATGGGAATCGAACCCACGACCTCCGTATCGAGAGCCAATGCTCTTTAATACATTTATAACATAACAAAAGTAATGGTTTGATTGTCTCGTTGATGTTTTTTGTATAGTCGTAGCACGATCGTAGCAAGCTGTTGAATTTATTTTGTTTTGAGTCAATTATTTTTCTGTTGCGACTAAATAAGGTGCTTAAGTATCTAATGTTTGTATGACCGAAAAGCTAGTCATCTATCAACACGATTCCTGTTGCATTCATTCGGTCATGATTTCCAAACTCACGATTCAAAAATAGCATCTCTGGAGTGCGATTTTCGAAAGTCACACGTTGAATTCAGTGCAGTAGAAAGTGACCTCAATAGTATGAAGTTTGTGCATTCATTCGGTCATGATTTTAAATCTCACGGTTCATAAAATATTAACTTGTGAACTAATACAATCTTGACTATTATAAAACTGTAAATTTGAAAAAAGAATTTAGTTTGTTTGTTTGTTTGTTTGTGTGTTTGTTTGTTCGAGTATCACGCAAAAACTACTGAACCGATTTTGATGAAACTTTTTTTGTTTGATAGCTTATCATCTGACTTAAAATCTGGTATATAATTTATGCGGACGAAGTCGCGGGTAAAAGCTCGTAAAATATAAAGTACTAGCGGCCCATCCCGGCTTCGCACGGGTGGACGTCTAATCTTTTGGATGAATCTAGCAATAAATATAGCCTATGTTACTCAGGGTGAATGTAGCTTTCTAATGGTGAAAGAATTATTGAAATCGGCCCAGTACTTTTTGAGCCTATTCATTACAAACATACAAAAATAGGTACAAATCTTTCCTCTTTATAATATTAGTGTAGATTACTTAATTATAATACTTGGGCTAAAGTTGTCGATATACAAGACTGCTCTCACGAGCCACTCTAATACCCTGTTATTAATGGATTAAAGTGTTGTTTACAATGAGTTTCTTGTTAATATTGCGACGCAGTACCTAAGCCAAAACACAGGGGGAGGGGGTGGTGTCTATTCAGGCTCATGGAAAGGTCAAAGTCATATTTAATTGGGCATGATTTTATTCGCAATATCTAGAAAAACATTGATTGGTTACTTCTATGACGTGATGTTCTGATGTAATAATGCGACATCATTTTTTTTAACCATAATTACTTTAATTACCTATTCAAGGGCTGTGTTCTATTGTTCTTGTGAGTGAATGACTGTAACCTTTTAACCATATTATAATTTAGCTTTGCTTCTAAAAAGATAGATGTTAAGTACTTCTACAGGGTGTAATTGATATCATTTCATTTCATTTCATTTATTTACCATAATTATAATAATAATTAAAATATAATTATATTATAATTATAATTATTTTATCATTAGCATCCTTTTAAACTAAGAGTCTAACCATCAAATTGAACAACTTTTCGGCATATGCTCACGACTATATTCCCCGAGGGGGTAGTCAGAGATATTCTGAAACCTCAGAATATCCACGTTTCACTAGTACCATAATTCTGTCCAGTGTGACGGGGAGTGAGCCCGTCGCCACTTCTAATGGACAGTGGGTACAATACATGTCACGAAATTGAAACATGCAGGTTTCCTCACGATATTTTCCTTCACCGAAAAGCCAGTGGTGTTACAAATCGTACATAAATTCCGAAAAACTCATTGGTACGAGTCGGCCTGGACGGGGATCGAACCATCGCCTCCTGCACGGCAGGCAAGGTTACTCGCCACTGGACCACCACGGCTATCAACAAGAACTTTTACTATGGGAGAAATCCGATCGGAGTAACAAAAAAATCAGCTGTTGCATACATTTGAGTCGAGTACGCATTGCAGTTTAGTATAGAACAGCTGACGACGACCCGGTTGGTGTAATGGTTACCACGCCGGACTGCCAAACCAGGGTCCTGGGTTCGAATCCCGGTTCGGTCATGGATGTTTATATGTTTGTGCCGTTGTTGTATGGTTTCCATAATAAACAGCCTATAAATAGTGCTTTCTTGGGATCATTACTGTACATTTACGCCTTTACGCCTGTGAGCTGATTTTTTTTTGTACGACCGGTTTGCTCCCATAGTACAAGTTTTTCAGTTTGATGGGTAGACTCTTAGTTTAAAAAGATGCTAATGATATCATTTCACCCTGTACCTAGTTGAAGCAGGTGGTGCAGCAGTTACCATTTATGCACCATAATCACCAATTCCAGATTACAATGCAAAATATTTTATTTACAATTATTATATAAGATAACAAAATAAATGTACGAGTAGGTATAAATAAACCAATGCGTCATTAGTTGTAGCAATGTGTCTGTATACTCCGAAGAATCGGGCTCGTGGAGAAATTCTACATAATCATAATAATGTAATTTTCATTTGCAAATTAAGTTTATGGGATTATTAGGCCGTCTTCCCATTGTCATGCTTGTGTATTTTTGACGAATATTCATAAACTCATAAACTCACTATCTTATTGTCTTTCGGAGTAGCCTAACCTAACCTAACCTACTACGCAGCTACATGATATATAAACTCAAAACGGTTATTATTATTATACTTGTAGAATTTCTATAGTTTTGTCGTTAGTTCACACCACAACCATAAACTCAATAAAAGAATTGGAGTGACAAACTGCAATGCAGCTGCACCGTAATTTCTGCATATTCAATTTGTAGGGCAGTAGATCAGGTACTATATAGAACGTAGAGAAGTTTAGTTGGACAAGGACCGAGCAGAGGTCTACGACCGGGATGCACTTATCGATTTAAGGCCAGCCTCCCCGAAATACAACGCGACTGAAATATCACAGACTTACTATGGGAATGAGAAATACAGTTTCATTGTACCTACACATTTATTATACTACGAGCCGGCAGGTACAAAAACATATATTAACGAGCTTTTACCCGCGACTTCGTCCGCATAAATAATATACCAGATTTTAAGTCAGATGATAAGCTATCAAACAAAAAAGTTTCGAAGTTTCATCAAAATCGGTTCAGTAGTTTTTGAGTGATACTCGAACAAACAAACACCCAAACAAACAAATAAACAAACAAACAAACAGACAGACAAAAAGTCCAAAAATTTGTGATTTGGAATCAGGGAAGCCTAAAAACCATAATCGTAATCTTTTTTTGTAAATATCTTCAATGTACAGACACACCTTCTGTTACAGTTTTATAATAGTTTAGATTAGACTAACCTGTGCTGGAATCACACGGCTGTTTCAACCATACTTAAGAGGTGCTTAAGAGTATAGTTCCAACATCGAGATTACAAATAAAATCGTTTAAAAAGAAAAAAAACAATTGTCCCATTATTAGACATCTGGGTCGAATGGGATTTTTACACATGATCCAGAGTGTTAGTATAATACAAAAATGTAGGTGTATGTTTGTTTTGAATATTGATATCATTACCATCCTTTTAAACTAAAAGTCTACCCATCAAACTGAACAACTTTTACTATGGGAACAATCCGAACGGAGCAAAAAAATATCATAGTGCATACATTTGAGTAGAGTAGGCGTTGAAGTTTAGTATGGGACAGCTGTTTTTTTTTGCTCCGATTGGATTGTTCCTATAGTAAAAGTTGTTCAGTTTGATGGGTAGACTCTTTAAAAGGATGCTAATGATATCAATTTCACCCTGTATGAAGGACCCTGTCCTTCTTAATATGCTGTCACTTTTAAGGGGATGATCAGACGGTCAAACTGAACAACTTTCTCTAATGGACCAACATCGAAATCGCAAAAAAAAACAGCTGTCCCATATATTTGGCTCGAGTATTGATACTTAGTAGATGATTTTTTTTTTCGATTTTGATGTTGGTTCCGTTGATAAAGTTGTTCAGTTTGACGGTCTGATCACCTCTATACAACGTGTTAATGAATTAGCGCAAAACCTATCGACTGATTTATAACAAAATAATTATATTGAAACAATAATTTAATCATTTTGATCGTTAAAATTTAAAGTTATTCGCATTTTAAGTTTTGAGGCAAAAATGATTTGTTATTATTTCAGCGCTGAAAGAAAGCGCTAACGTACTCATGGATACATTTTTATAATCTTGTTTTGGTAGTAAGTAGGGTGAGAGTGCCCGTGCGGTGGGTTGAGATCGCGTTCAGAAAATATTTTTGCAAACAAATTATTTAATATTATGAAAAAAATTTCCTATACCATGATAATTCGATTCAGCTCTCGATTCTAAACAAACTACTTTCTAGTTTTGCGTTAATTCATTAACACGTTGTATAATTAATGCACCTATGGTCACGGACTATGAAATCGTGAATTTCAAGGGAAAATAAAAAATTCTCCTTGTCATCAGCCTATCAGGACACAGACTTCAGCTAAAGGTGTACGTGCATCAGTCTACCACACATGGATTGGATAACGCTTCAGAATTTCTTCTTCAGCGTATGCAGGTTTCCTCACGATGTTTTAAACCGTTTGAGAGCACATGGCATGTCGTCCGTGCGGGTTCGAACCCGGTCCATCATTATTGAGTGTCAATACCTCTACGCAACGCGTCCCTGACGCTCTCCTCATCTCCCAGTCCCTTGTTATAAAACCATTACGAGATTCAAAGCGCGGGCCTCCATGATTGATCATGTCATGACCACGGGCCGCGTGACGCCATATAAAACAACACAAAAAGTTCCAGAGACCAACGATTTTTTTCTTGTCCGAGCAGAAATTTAGTTATCTGTGACGTCACTGCCTGGCATGTAACGTGACCGTCATTTTCTGTCGCGTGAAATATTAAATGGTTCTTTTTGTATTCGAATCAGTTGTTTAGAAAGTGATTGTGTAAAAGGGGAATAATCCCGTTTATCACGTTCTATAAAACGTTTTATTCCCTCTCTTAAATATTTAAATAGTCAAAATATTCGTAAATCTCAAAAACTAGGACCAAAAATTTTTTTTTTCAGCGGTTTTTCGTCACGTTTTTTATTTTCGTAATTTATATTTGTTATTGTTGTATCTCAAAGGCATTTCACGGACTGTAGACCGGGACCTTTAGATGGTTTGTGTGGGAGGGAACACAGATTCAACACGTTGTAAAGGCCCCTTTAAGACATTTTTATCTAAATGCGATGGATGCACGAATCGTGGTCTATCTGTGAATGCATTATGTAAAAGCCTATGCCTAAAAATGGCGCATTATTCCTTTTTTTAGCGCGGCCATCAATCAAACTTGAATATTATAGTTCAGAATAAAGTGAAAAACAACACTTGTTATTACAAATATCTCGGAACTCAGTCCGAACTGAGATATAAAGGCTTGAAGTGCACGTAATGGTAATATTTTCAAATCCAAGCCTTTATATCTCCGTCCGGACTGAGTTTAGGGATATACATGATAATAAGTTTTGTTTGCTACTTTATGCTGAAATAAAATACTCATGTTTGGTAGCTGGCCGCGCCAAACACAACGGCGAAAATTAAGGCGCCAACCTCACCTACATACAAAACCCGCATTGTCTTTTACCAAAAGATATTTTTGGTGCAGAAAATACAACAGAAAGGACAGAAAATTACTTCGGTTATGAGGGTGAATTGGGTCATGGGTGGACCGGGATTTGTGGGTTATTGCGGAGAGACCATAAAGATATTATACCAGAGACTCTCTGGTTTGTCAAAAATGGCAGACGGTGACTCGCCAACAGGCCCTATAAAATGACACCGGACGTTCAAGCGTCAAGGCGGTAACATTGGTTTGAGCAGCTAAGGTTGTAGAGGGTGAGTCTGCGGGCACCCCAATTCCAAGTGCACCAGTCAGCAGGTTCCCGACGACAACCATAGGTTCCGCTCTTGCAACTCCACTCCTGGCCCTGTACCCGGGCTTTCGATCTTTGATATATCGCGACCGTTTCGGTCCGAACTTCATTGTAATGGAGTTGACATTGGAACGAAAACGTTCACGAAATTGCGAAGGTCGAATGTAGATCACCTGGCCGGCCGGTCAAGGCAAGACAAGAGGTGAGGGCCAAATCAATGCGTACCCTCTGGTGAATCCGATCCGTGCTGTCGCCACACACTAACAGAAATAATGTAATATTTTAATTTAACTGTATGTTTTTGCAGGAAGCACGTGCGGGCCCGTGTAGGCGGCGCTCGTGTCCTATGAGTGCAGGTGACTGAAAACTAGACGGCTGGTGGTTTCAATCAATTTGCAATTTTCTTTGAGTGGGCGGACAGCATTAATGTACCGATTTTAATTGTAAGTTTAATGTTTTTGTCAGAACGTGGCCTGGTGTAAAAGGCATAAATACAGGTTGAAGAGTGTGGTTTTATATTGATTTTTGCACACGCCAAATAAAAAAAAAACTGTTTTTATATCATTTTTTTTTCGAATTCACGTTGATATTTAAAATGCTTTGAACCTAATATTGCCTGTGATATTGCCATCAAAATACTCATGTTGGTTAAACTCACTTGACGAACTGTATTAATTTCAAATCGTTTAACAATTAACGAATGATTATGATCAAATAACAAATACAAAGAGTATGATGGCTAAAATTATACACAAAATAGGAGGAATATCATACTTCCCATGGAAATGGAAATTATCCTTTTATATCATGGCATTTCTTATAAAATTACCAGTTTTGTAGTCGAAACGGGATCGGGAAATGTCTTTTATTTTATGGAATCTTTTTAGAAAAACGGCTTCAAAGTCAACATAATTTATTCAGTATTGGAGCTTGAAGCACACTTATTAAACGTCAAATCTTTTGAAGCTACCACCACATCGGAACGTGTTGTCAATCTGTAGAGAAGATGCGGCCAGAAACTCTACAACATAACACGACTTAATAACTAGGTATTACAATATAAATTCTTAAGGTAAGGTTATGTATGCAATAATACATAGTTGATTTAAGAAAATTATGATACTATACAGTACCTACCTACTATAAGTTAGTGACACTCAGACCCGAGCATTTTGAATCCATCCAGGCTATTGGTAGAGCACGAGTTTTGTCACGTTTCTGTCCCATAATATGTATAATATGACTGATAAAAGTACTTCGGTTTTACGTAATGGAACTAAAACTTTTTTTTTTCTGCTACCAATTTGTTGAGGTTATTCTACGTGAATTTGCTTACTTATTCATGCGAAAATAAACACAAAACATATAATACCATTTTATGTATTTTTAGGATAACAAAAGCAAGCAATTTCTTCATTGTAAAAAAAAATGAAAACAACTATAAGTTTAAAATACGTAATAAAATTAAAATTTATTAAACTTATTACCATTAATAATACAAATTACCTAACTTATTATAAACTGTATTATTATGTTCAATTGTAGACATTTCTGCGACATACACATTAGACAGGGTGTTAGGTTAAACAGTTGCATTACTTTAAGGGGTGATTGTACCCATGATACTGAACAACTTTCCCAAAGGAACCTATAGGAAATTAGCAAATTTTTTTTCGACTATTCATACTAAAGTTCGATCAGCTGATTGCATTTAGTATGGAAAGTCCAAAAATTTTATACGAATTTCCTATAGGTTTCTTAGGGAAAGTTGTTCAGTATCATTTGTACAATCACCCCTTAAAGTAATGCACCTGTTTACCCTAACACCCTATATATCACTGAAATACAATGAATTTGTATTATATTCATAAAATCACAAACTTATGTATGTGCCCAAAATTACCAACGTCCAATCCAAAAGTTATAATAACTTCTGGATTGGACGTTGCGTTGGTAATTTTGGGCACATACATAAGTTTGTGATTTTGGGCTATTGAGGCTCCCCATAGGTAAACGCTAGCTCGGGCCATATTTTACTGGTGTTTAGAAGCTCTCTTCTCGTTATTTGAAAGACATACAAATAATTGAAAAGTTTAGCAATATTCTTCAACCTCTCGGCTTTATTTGCTATAGATCATATTTCTTATTTTTCAATAAAATATATATGAAACCTGTGTTCAAAGGAAAGCCTAAATATTGGAAAAAATCTGTATTATGTGCATCTACTTTTTAAGTTGAAGTCACGTCTACTTGAGACACACTTTTGTGTAGACAATATTAAGAGAATTCTACTCGGAGCGCGCTCCATACAAACGTAGTATGGTGATATTTTCAATACTATCTAATTAAAGTCAATGAAATTTTTCAAAAACAATCAAGTAACTAATCTCTATGTCGGTATGAAGTCAGATTTTCATTAAAATATACAGTTTCAATGCTAGGATTAATTTAAGATTTGTATGGAAATATTTGTGGCACTGTAACTTTAAAACTATAAATTTTATCGAAAATCTGACTTCATACCGACATAGAAATTAGTTCAATTCAATTCAATTCAATTCAATTATACTTTATTTCACACCAAAAAGAAAAAACATAGTATACAGAGAGCAAACAATCAGGAAATACAAAGGCACAAAAAACAGGCGGTCTTATCGCTAAAAAGCGATTTCTTCCAGACAACCTTGGGGTAGAGGAAATAGTAAAAGAAGATTGGTAGGCGGTGTATATCAGAATAACATAATATAGATAACATACACAAATAAAGTTATACAAATACAAACATACTGTTATATAAAATACATACATAATATAAATACCTATTACGAATACATATTCATACCTACAAACACAAAAGAATCATACATAAAATAATTCTAAAACAACAATTACTTGTCAAAGAGAGGAAAAAATGAACCAGAGGTGACCATCAAGGATAGATAGTCAGTGCTCGAGGAAATGAGCTTTGACCCTAGACTTAAAAACATTCAAGGAGGGTGCACGTCTGATCGGCTCCGGCAACAAGTTCCAGAGCCGAACAGCATGAACGGAGAAGGAATGAGTGTAGAAGTTAGTGGAATGGGTGGGCATAAGGAGGGAAAGGTTTTCAGAGGAACGCAAGGTACGACCAGTGGTGGAGGAAATGGAGGAATAAAAAGTCAGGTAGTTACTAGATTGTTTTTGAAAAATTTCATTGACTTTAATTGGATAGTATTGAAAATATCACCATACTACGTTTGTATGGAGCGCGCCTACGGTAGAATAGCCTTAAGATCTAAAATTGCTATTTAGCAAATTTTTTTAAGACCAATATTTAATGAGTTAATTAGATAATTGTTAAATTTGGGGCGAATTCTTATGATTTTAGAATGTGATTTCCTTGGATAAGAAGGCTCCACTGTGACATAATGAAGGACAAGCTAGTCAAAAATAGGTATACCTACTAAAATTACGTAGTTTAGTAGAGGTGAGGTTGCTCTGAAAGAGTCAAGGTTGTTCGGTCAGGGAAACCCCTTAATAAAAAATCTAATCATGCAGATAACCTAGAGAAGTTCTATTAATGCGCAAACAAAAGTTATTCATATTCAGGAGAAACAATAGGGGAGATTGGGACCCTTCGTACAGTTTTCACAATATATTTTTTTTCTTTTTACTGCGTTGATTAATAGCTTTATGGAAATCATCTTGAAATAGCACATATATTTGGCTATTAGGAAAAAAATAGTATAAATGTGTATTTTAGCGAGTTACTGAATAAAAGTGATTTTTATTTCATCCGGAATTCGTACGAATCTGCCCCACGAATGGGGTACTTTCATACAGCACCGAAAATTAACTTTATACTTTATACTTATAATTAACTTCATATTAGTACATAGAGGATGAAACTAACATTTCGTTTGTATTGTAGTACCTAGGTATCCTAATGTGACACGGGGGCGTGGATATTTTTTGTTTGCCCAAAGGAGGTGTGATAAAAAGATGTATGGGATTCCCTGCTCCATTACAATCATCCACAGCCGATATAGCATCAAATCTTCGTCTACTCTACTTCCTTGCTCCTCTTTTTCATTTTTGTAATGTTACACCATGTTTCTTTAAAAATAAATTAATCTATCAGGAATCACCAACCATTTGTCGCGTACTAATGTGCCCCATTCCTTGCTGTACGAAGGTACCCCGTGATATATAAGTTTAAAAAAGTTACCTATTTCTAGAAACAAGTAAATTAAGAAAATATTTGTCATTAAAACACTTTCTTAAGGATATTTACTAGTCATAATTATCATGTTAAAAACGTAATAAAAGTTGTTACAATGCGAACGTGAATTACCATAAAATATTTACTCACCAAGTGCAAAAAAACTTTGCTACCTGTCATATCATGTGTAATGGCGCTGCTGTCGCAGCTTACCGGTCTAACGATGCGGTCGTACAAAGGCTACTTACACGTGAAAAGACATGACCGTACTCCACTTAGTTTTTCTGTAAAATCTACTGTACGTATGTGCCCCTTGTACGAATGGTGCCAATCTTCCCCTACTGTATTATTGTGTAACGTTTTTGTGGGCTCTTTGATGGGTACGTGTGAATTGATTCAAAAATAATATTTTGTGTTTCAGGAAGTATCAAACAAACTCGGGTACCTTATGGATCAATCTTCTACACTATCTACACTAATATTATAAAGAGGAAAGATTTGTACCTATTTTTGTATGTTTGTAATGAATAGGCTCAAAAAGTACAGGGCCGATTTAAAAAATTCTTTCACCATTAGAAAGCTGCATTCACCCTGAGTAACACAGGCTATATTTGTTGCTAGAAAAGATTAGACGTCCACCCGTGCGAAGCCAGGACGGGCCGCTAGTAATGTATATAGTTGTTTATAATACGTTTAAATCTTATCAGATCACAATAGAGCTCTAACTTCAGTAACTTAACTTTATACCCTTCTCATTCTTATTTTAAATTTTAATTGTATATTCTTTTTGTGCAAATAAAGAATATTTATCTTATCTTATCTTCAGTAATTTAATTTTTAAAGCATGGGCGTGGGGTGCAGTCATATGAATAGATAATAATTACTATTACTTATTTATCTATTCATAAATGGTGCAGTTTACCATTATTTAAAATTCCGTTTTTAAATTGAACCAAAAACTTTGTGAAATAGAGAAATTGATTTTCAACTGGTTTTTTCCATCTGATCATGATCAGTCAATCGGATCAGTCTGTATTTTTTAAATTTTATATTCTCGTAGGAACAATATTCTGATTGTGTGAGCAAATTGCGATGAAACAAAAACATAATAAACCAAAAGAAAGAAACCGAACCGAATATCCGATTGTATTTTTATATACGAGTAGTTTAGTAATTTTTCAACTGCTGAACTCAGCGAATGAGATTCAAAAATCGCACTCCAGATTACCGGAACTTTGTAAGAAAATGTTATTTTCTTAATCAGTCTCATCGACATTGAGTTTTATTTAATTTCTTTTTTGGGGTAAAATCGGTTTTGTGAGAGGTAACTGTCATGTGTGTACCTATAATATCAATATCTCTCTTTTTAACAATAAAAAGTCTCTATACTGAGTTTAACTATGGGACCTCAACTGAAGGCGCAACAAAATATTGCTCATAAATGAGAGCTGCTCTCATTCGCTGTGAGTTCAGCAGTTGAAAATGTCAAAATTACTGTAGAGATACGCATCTTTCTACTGCTGATTTGACTTTCAAAAATCGCACTGCTGGAGTATGATTTTTGAAAGTCAAATCAGCAGTAGAAAGATGCGTATCTCCAAACATTTTCAACTGCTGAGTTCATCGTATGAGATTCAAAAATAGCACTCCTGATCTCTGTGTCTTGGTACTTTAATTCATCTATGGTCTTGGTACACTATTTGCACCATCATTTCTTTCGTTCTTTCTTTCATGTAGTTTGTAGATAGGTATATAAATATACATACTTATCGGTATTTAATATCTCCTCGTTCTTTGCGTACTGCAAAGATCTTATTAAATACCGATAAGTATGAATATTTGGGAGTGATAAATATTATGAAATAATAAATGTTATAAATTTCATGATTTTTTTATTTAATACGAAACGTCGTCTTATTCTAGGTACAATAAAAATTACTTATTACTAATCGATTCAATATTTAGTCTATCTACTAGGTATACAGCAATATCAACATGCTTATTTATACTGAACAATAATTCATAGACAACGTTCAACTAGTGGTATATCAAATTCGACGTAGTCAGGTGACGATTGACTCTTTTACCCTATGAAGTGTGGTGACATGACGTGCTGAAGTCTAGATCAATTAATTCCATGCAGCACAGCTTTATGTTATTGTGATAAGGTACACAACTCTTATTATAATAGTATACATCGCTAGATCTACTTAGTCATTCAAAGTGGAAAGGCACTATGCTTGAAATAACTGGAATTTACAATAAGTATGTTACACCATCTTAATTTGACTTCTTTAATACTGTAGGTATGCACTAAGATTTTAATTATCTCAAAAATTTAATAGTGATTTAAATTAGTAATCTAATTGTTTAGTGTAAAAACTTCATGGTGAAGTGTAATGGTGATTTAAATTAGTCATCACATCACAAATGTTACTGACAACTTTAAGCCTAAATTAACAGATCGGCATATTAAAGTGCAACTCGATTAAGACAATGGTTTCCAGTAGTTAGAGGTGTTTTCTAATTGTACTATACCGGATCCAGATAACTAACTTCAAATCGTTTACAGTCTTATGTTTTGTCCCTTATATAGAACTAAAACAATTCACAGCTCAACTTGCAGCGCGAGCCGCGAGAGGCGGCGTCCCCTTCTTGGTCCTCGGTGAAGACACGTTACATCGGCAACTCGCCCTGGATTCAGCAATACTACTGATATGATGAGAACTTGTCTCGCTAGCGCAATAAACTCTACTCGTTAATCTTAACCAGTCTTGATTCCCGTCCACTCTCAGTTTACAGGTGTGAAATTGTAAGGGGCGCTTTCCTTTACCGGTTGAGGCCCAAGGATGAGCAGACCGTGTGTCGGGGTACTCGCTGTGTCGGCAGTCCGGAGAGCCCGCGGACGTACGTGTAGGTTACTGGAGGCCTCAAGATGCGCTTTGGTTGCTGTTGCTTCTTGGGTTGCCGTTGACGGTCGATGGGCGTGCAGGACTGCGAGCGTGCCGTCAGGCTGAGGCTCTGGAAGACTCGTCGGAGTGATACCGTGGAGCGATGCCGGCGGTGTTGGTCGCTGTCGCTGGAGTCGCTCCCCGAGCTCAGGGACCGCTCGTCGGTGCGGCTCGGCTCCCCCGACACACTGTCGCTACTGCTCGAGCTGCCGAGTGAGTCGGCGTCGGCGTTACGTCTCGAGAGACGCCTGCCGAGAGCTTTCAGCAGCCTGGCACCTCGCGGCACCGGCATGGGTTCCGTGATCTCCTCCATCGGCGGGCACACCACTATCTTCGGAGTCACCGATTCGCGTCGCGAGCTCGTTTTCGCTGTGTCGCCGACGAATTTCTCACTCGCCACAAATTCTACTCCTAGCTTATTTTTCATAAGTTCGGTATATTAAGCACTTAAGCGTTAAAACACTCAGAAAACTAGTTCTGAGGATATTTTCTTAATTTGATTTAGAAGTTGTTCTTTCAAAACTTTTCAAATGATCGCGTGTGAATGTCGATCAAGAGTGTAGGGGTCGCTTCACGAAGGTGTGTTGCGAACTGATGGCGGGCGGGTCGGAGAGACCTTTATATGGACATTTCGGGGCATGCGCAGTACCGTTCATGGTTGGGCATGCAACGGGACACGTACGAAGTGCAAGCTTGGTGCCGTCGTCAGGATGCTGATACCCCCTGAATACTAGTGCAAGGATATTGTTACGTGTTCATGACTTAAAAATATGTCACCATTTATTATGTACGAGCTTTTACCCGCGACTTCGTCCGCATAAATTATATACTTACCAGATTTTAAGTCAGATGATAAGCTATCAAACAAAAAAAGTTTCATCAAAATCGGTTCAGTAGTTTTTGCGTGATACTCGAACAAACAAACACCCAAACAAACAAACAAACAAACAAACAAACAGACAGACAAAAAATCCAAAAATTGGTGATTTGGAATCAGGGACAGGTTAAAACTATGTCGTAATTTTTTTTTTGTAAATATCTTCAATGTACAGACACACTTCTGTTACAGTTTTATAATAGTTTAGATTCGCCTATAAAATTGTTTCTTGTAGAAGAGGAACTTATAACAAACATTTATTAATGTATTATTTCAGGGTGTTTACCTAACATTTCATGTATTGTTGAAAAGCGAATGTGTGTATCGTTCATTTTACAAATGATTTACAGGTTTACCAATAATTTTTGTGCTATATTGTAGAAGATTATTCTTCATTACATTTTTTAAACATAATTTTTACATTTTATTGTGCTATTTTAGCCGTACTTATTAATTAGGCATCGGCATTGTTAGCTTTCCTTTCCGAGCGATAATTAATTGGGATTCGGAAATCTCGAGACGAACAGTTACAGTTAACAGTTGTTATTACTTTAATTAACGTTCGCACGTGCCGCGTGACTGTTCCAAGTCAGCAATGTGACTTACTCGTTCCATAACAAAACGCCTTACAACACTTTAAGAGCAAAACGATCGGCAAGAGATAACTGTGACAATGAATCTGAGACTTATGAAAGGCGATTTTCGACACTCGGTCCATTGACTCATGCACTGACGACTTTTATTGAAGTTAATGAACTTCACAATTTAAGAAAAGGATTTAAGAAGAATTTAGAAAGTAATTCGATACTAGGTAATGTAGGAAAACATCAGACTTCACCTTTTAGTAAAGATTAGTGACCGAAGCCATATTTAGGATGGATTAATTTATTGTTCTTTTTGATGCATTATGGCGGGCTCACGATTGGTCACATGTGAGCGTCTATCCCTTTGTTTTTTTAGAATATATATGTTTATATTTCTGATGTTTTCATCGTATGAAATATGGACATTTTTATTTGCCAAGTTCCCCTTTAGTTTCTCTAGGAACGTTGTTTAGTATCATGAGTTCAATCACCCATTAAGAGGACATAATTCGTACGGCGCTCCATACAAAACGAAGTACTAAACTGCAACGCCTACTCGACTCAAATGTATGTAATGCAACAGCAGATTTTGTTGTTGCTCCGACCGCTTTGCTCCCATAGTGAAAGTTGTTCAGTTTGATGGGTAGACTCTTAGTTTAAAAGGATGCTAATGATATCAATTTCACCCTGTAGTAATATTAAAGTAAAAAGAAAAAAAGATTTTTGCTCCGATCAGTTTGCTCTGTACAGAACAGCACTCGTGTAAGGAGATGTTTCGTTCTTAGCAAGAAGCCTACCACATTATATGGAGTGCGATTTTTGAAACTCATTCTTTGAACTCACCAGTTGAAAATTTCAATATTACTATGGAGATCTACTTCTGATTTGACTTTCAAAAATCACACTCCGTGAGTATGATTTTTTTATGTAAAGTCAGCAGAAGATCTCCATAGCATTTTGAAATTTTCAACTGCTGAGTTCAACGAATGAGTTTCAAAAATCGCTCTCCTGGGCACGTGTTTATTGCATAAAAGAGGTGCCTGAATTTGCAACACGTCGCGTCGTTAATTGCCGCACACCTTACGATCACGTGATTCATCATGATTAATTCCTTCAATAATTGCATAAAGCTTTCTACTTAGTCAGTTGAAGGGTTACTTGAGTGAGTTGTAAACACCTGCGTGCGGGTGGCAAGCAAATACTGAAACGGTAATCTCAAACCATCAAACTGAACAACTTTCACTATGGAGCCTACCTCAGGAAACGCGAAAAAAAATCTGCTGTCCCATACAAAACTGCTGTAGGTACCTACCCGAATCAAATGTATGGGACAGCTGATTTTATTTCGCGTTTCCTGAGATAGGCTCCATAGTAAAAGTTGTTCATTTTGATGGTCTGAGTTCACCGTTTCAGTACCTATTTGCTAGGCTGTCACATACACCCTGTATAAATAATAAATAAAAATCTTGATTTCAGAGCAAGGTCCATATGGGTGTTGTACAATTAAGACTTATAAGTTATGTTAAAATACAATAAAAACATACAGGGTGTAACAAAACACCCTAGTAATATTTAAGGGGGTGCTTCAGACCATCAATCTGAACAACTTTCACTATGGAGCCAAAGTCGAGAAAAAATAAAAATAAAATGCCATACATTTGACTCGAGTCGAGTCGAGACGGTATTGATCTTTTGTATGAAGATTTTCTTTCGCGATTTATTTGTTGTCCCCATAGTGAAAGTTGTCATTTTTTACCTCTGTTCGGGCGGTAAGACTGGAAATTTGTCCAGTTTGATCGACTGAAGCACCCCCTTAAGTATGTAACGCATTTAATTTTATATCCTCTACCTACAGTTTCAATTTACAATTACAAATTACAATTTAATACAGGATGTAAAATTAAAATGTTGTATGGAAACTTTGAATCTATACAACGTGTTAATGAATTAGCGCAAAACCTCATACACCCCAACTGATTTATAACAAAATAATTAGATTGCAACAATAATTTCATTATTTTTATAATTAAAATTTAAAGTTATACGCATTTTAAGTTTTGAGGCAAAAATGATTTGTTATCATTTCAGCACTGAAAGAAAGCGCTAACGTACTCATGGATACATTTTTATAATCTTGTTTTGGTAGTAAGTAGGGTGGGTGTGCCCGTGCGGTGGGTTGACATCGGGTTCAGTAAATTTAAAATTATGCAAAAAAAATAATTAATATTTTGAAAAAAATTACCTATGTTGAAACCATGATAATTCGATTCTGCTCTCGATTCTAAACAAACTACTTTCTAGTTTTGCGTTAATTCATTAACACGTTGTATACAATTTACAGAATATCTGACAAAATAAAAACACAGAGATTAGTTTCAAGATCGTCTTTAAAAAATGTCATTGACTTAAATTGGTTACTATTGAAAATAGGATGAAACTTCGTTTATATGAAGCGCGCTGTAAGCACTATATCCTCTTAATAAGAGAGGTACCGTTTTTGAGAGTTACACCTTTAAGGGGCTATGTGAAAAAAATAGGATTCTTCAAAGCTTCATATATCATGATGAAGTATTAACAGTAGGAGTATGATTTTCGGATATGTTTAAATTGAACACATAATTGAAGTTTTGATTAGAGCCAAAACACGATTAAGACAAATTTTCTCGATAGAAAAACAAGCCAAAGTAGCCTCCGTTTTTATCTATAACTGCTAAACGGTGAATAATAGAAACACAAGACTTGATTTAAAAAAAAGAGACTGTTATTTTTTAAATTTTGATTAGAGCAGAATTGAACTTACATAAATAGTACAATCACAATTAAATAAAGTTTGATTTGGCGCTCGATTCGTTTCAGGCGCGCGCGCCGCCCCATCTCTTTCTCTCGCATCAGGCCGTAATATAAGCTACCCACGCCTGTTTCGCTTAAATTATTTTTCGACATAGGCCCTTAATTATACAGGGTGTAAATTAAAATAGGACAGCTACTTAAAGAGGTGCTTCAGACCATCAAACTGAACAACTTTCTCTATGGGACCAATATCGAAATCGCGAAAAAAAAATCTGCTGTCCCATACATTTCAGTCGAGTTATGTTTGCAGTTTTGTATGGGAGAGCGGAATTTTTTTTCGCGATTTCGATATTGGTCCCATAGAGAAAGTTGTTCAATTTGATGGTCTGAAGCACCCCTTTAAGTAGCTGTCCCATTTTATTGTACACCCTGTATAAGTAAAATTTTAAAAAATACTTTTAACTCTTTCACCTCTAAAGTTAATAAAGGCGACGACTTAAAAGTCTTTCACTATAACTTATAGGTTAAACTAAAAAGATTATTTTCTTCAGTCATTAAACAAGTTTGCTTCTGAAGTTGACTTCTTTGGAAGAATGATTTATTTTCATTCGTAAGTACGACCCTATTACTAAGCCTACGTTGTCCGTCCGTCCGTCCGTCCGTCCGTCTGTCCTACCTATTTAGGCCTGTAACTTTTAAACCGTAATAGCTAGATAGTTGAAATTTTCTCAGTTTATGCGTTATTATGGCGGATTTGTTAACAAATAATAAAAATGTCAAAAAGTTAAAAATTAAGGGGGGGGGTTCTCCACCAGAAACTAGTTTTTATCAACGTTTTTTATTCACGCTCTATCGTAAAATCGGTAATACATACAAGCGTCAAACTTAGTGTGATTATAGAGCAAACTCTACAGAATAACAACAAATACTAAAACTGGCCAAATATGAGTCGGTCTCGCGCTAAAGGTCCCGGACAAAAAAAGTTTTTTTTTCTAAGTTACCTAATAATGTTGTGTTCTGTGGTGGTGTGGTACGGAACCATCGGTGCGCGAGTAGCCCGACTCGCACTTGAAAGGTTTTATTTTATTCTTATTTGTGGCTTGGAAAGATTGTATAGGTATGTACTACATCATAAGCACTATGCTCACGATAATATTCCACGAGGGGGTATTCAGAGATATTCTGAAAACTCTATTCTCTTCTATTAATTCTTCTTCTCTATTAATTATTATCAATAGATTTACTAGATTTAATATGCTGACACTTTTTTAAGGGAATGATCAGACCATCAAACTGAACAACTTTCTCTACGGAACCAACATCGAAATCGCGAAAAGAAAATCAGCTCGTCCATACAACTGCAAGTTTCTCTCGAGCCAAATGTATGGGACAGCTGTTTTTTTTTTCGTGATTTCGATGTTGGTCCCATAGAGAAAGTTGATCAGTTTGATGGTCTGATCATCCCCTTAAAAAAGTGTCAGCATATTAAGAAGGACCCTGTATACAGGGTGTACAATAAAATGGGACAGCTATTCAAAGGGGTGCTTCAGATCATCAAACTGAACAACTTTCTCTATGGGACCAATATCGAAATCGCGAAAAAAAAATCCGCTCTCCCATACAAAACTGCAAACATAACTCGACTGAAATGTATGGGACAGCAGATTTTTTTTTCGCGATTTCGATATTGGTCCCATAGAGAAAGTTGTTCAGTTTGATGGTCTGAAGCACCCCTTTAAGTAGCTGTCCCATTTTATTGTACACCCTGTATACAGAGTTAAAGTAAAAATTTTAAACGGGGTCATTCAGACCATCAAACTGAACAACTTTCCCTATATGGAGCCAACATCGAAATCGCAAAAAATTCTTCTGGTTCCATAAAAAACGTCACTGCATGTCTACTCGAACAGAACGTATAATGTAAAAGCTATTTTGCGATTTCGATGTTGGCTCCATACTTAAAGTTGTTCAGTTTGATGGCCTGAAGTACCTATACAACGTACGCCGTTTAATATGTAACGCATTTAAATTAACACCATGTATAATTTTTTTAGACATTTGGGCCGAGTATAGCCATAAATGTTTTTTTTTTGCGATTTTGATATAGTGAAAGTTAGAGAAAGCTAGTTCAGGTTGATGGTCTGAAACACCCTGTAATGCAATAATTTTACACTCTGCTTATGTCTTTGACTCATAATTAATGGAATTATGGACTGGTGTAATTCTACTAACAGACATTTCTGTCTGCCACTTTTTGCGGAGGGCAAGGTTACATGAAATCCGCGCTACATTGTATTTTATTCTCCATAACATGATTCTAATTATGTATAAATAAGCTATAATGATACAAGAAAATACAATACACAAGTGTTCCGTCTGAATGTCAAGGTGTATTTTTTACTATAACGTCGACTGTCAATAATCAACTGGTAAATTGGTTTTATTATCCTGCTCAGTCAGGTTTAGTATAATTATGTTACCTATAGGTAACATAATTAATTACTTATGTTGTGTTTGAGAATAAAATCATAGATGGTCACACATAATTATATCTAAGTACTTGTACATTATTTGAGAAAAGGTTTGCAGGAAAAGTACCTTCACGTTTATTAGTGTTCCGTACCAAAATTGGCAAAACTTATGGAATCAGCTCGGTGTCTGTCCGTCCGTCCGTCCGTCACAGGCATTTTTCTCAGAGATAGTAAGACAAAGGAAGTTGAAACTCGGCACAGATATAGCAATTGCTGGTCCAATATCATAAATGAAGTAAAAAAAAAAAGTTAAATTTTTATATTCGGGGGCAATTTGGGGAGTAAGAAAGGAAAAATAAAAAAATAAAATTTTTCTACCCTATGGTGTGGGGTATCAATTGAAAGCTTATGAAAATACGAGTCTAAAAATACACTTTTCGAATTTTTTATAAAAACTTTGTTTAACACAATTTTCAATTAAATCCGAGAAATTGCTGTCCCCACCTCTATTTCAAAAAATATAGTCGTATAAGATCTGAAAAAAACATCACGAACATCAGAAGTAACGTGTAGATGGCGGGAAAATTATCAGGGTGGCTCTAACTTGAATGGTTTTTTTTCATAACCCAAAAAACTAACACTAGTGAGTCCAGTGTAAAATGATCTTCAGTTACTATGTGACCACATACTAAGTAAGTGTCAATTTATAGTGGGTGTCATCAATGACCCATATTAAACAACTGGTAGTACGGAACACTAATTGCCCGAGTCCCGGCTCGTACTTGGCCGGTTTTTTATCACCTCTTTATTATATAAAACGTAAACAATTTTTTAAAATTTATAAATGTACTAACTGTTGCCCGCGACTCTGTCTGCGTGGACATTAGAAGAATATCCCAGGTGTTCCAGATTCCAGGTGTTAATATCATATCTGCGTACCTTTCATCCAGGTTTCATCCAATATCCAAACATTGACATTTATTAAATTAGTAAAATAGACTCTTGCTTATGCGTTAGCACTGCCTTTCAGACAGTGTCAAGTAGTTTGTAGAAGTATCTATCCCAATATAGAGGATTGTCTTTTGAGCGCAAACAATAGAGACGCGATGGTGGAGCCTCGTGGCAAGATCAAATGCGAACCGCGCGAATAACACGCGAACGACAGAACCGCTCACAGCAAAACTTGCAACGTGACTTTTATTTTGTTACTACAACAATGTTCAACAATTCCCCTTTCGTACGCTTGAACAAAAATTTTATCATTAATAAAATACTGTTTCATACAAAACCGTAGAACCAAACATTCGATATTATAACCTACCTACACACAAGTAACTTATTTTAATAACTACTTACTAGACGTACTTACTTATTACTAAGTTGTACCTACCTACATTATTTATTTATAACTTTATAAGGCAACCATTTCCTAACAACATTTTAAAGTTACTTTCCACAGAACAACACAATGTATTACGTAAAAATGTACATAAAATATTATAGTTTCAATTTGTTAGTATGACCTTATATTGGTCGAATCCATTCTGACTGAAATTTCGTGGCAATAATAATTATGATGTAATAGGAGTAAACAATGATATGCCTGTCGATACCAAAACTCTGCGAGAGCCTCTCGACATGAGTAAACATTGCATAACGGTATTAGTTAGCCACCATCCTTAATTCCAGCCTAAAAAAGGGCTAACTGTAAGCTGGAATTAACGTAAAATCATAATCAATGATCCCCATTATTAATGCTAATTTTACCCCATAGTCATATAATTTTTAGGGTTCCGTACCCAAAGGGTGAAAACGGGACCCTATTACTACGCCTACGTTTTCCGTCCGTCCGTCTGTCCTACCTATTTAGGGCTGTAACTTTTAAACCGTAATAGCTAAATAGTTGTCTCAGATTATGCGATATTTTGGCGGATTTATTAACAAATAATAAAAATATCAAAAAGTTAAAAGTTAAGGGGGGTTCTCAACAAGAAACTAGTTTTTATCAACGTTTTTTCTTCACGCGCTATCGTAAAAACGGTAATACATACAAGCGTCAAACTTAGTGTGATTATAGAGCAAACTCTACAGAATAACAACAAATACAAAAAACCGGCCAAGTGTGAGTCGGTCTCGCGCTAAAGGTCCCGGACAAAAAAAGTTTTTTTTTCAAAGTTAATAATGTTGTGTTCTGTGGTGGTGTGGTACGGAACCCTCAGTGCGGGAGTAGCCCGACTCGCACTTGACCGGTTTTATTAAATTATTAATTTTACTGATTTACCCATCGTGAAGATACTGTTAAAAGAAGAAGAGAAAAAAGGGGAAGAGGGATAAGGGAAGATCTAGACAGAGTTCATTCAGTTTAGAGAGTTATTATCATTTTCAAATATTATTGATTATGAACATGTTACAGCCATGTTGTGCTATTTCGAATCAAATTAAAGATTGAAAAATACAGTCTCAGGCGGGACTTGAACGCACTCTTCCATACCGGGGAAGTGCGTTATCTAATGTCGCCCCCAAGTCCACTAGCCAGAGAACGACATTTTCAATCTGTTGCGCTCACGTCCCCTCAAGACGCAACAGATTGAAAATTTCGTTCTCTCTGGCTAGTGGACTCGGTGGCGAAATTGGATAACGCACTTCCCCGGTTTGGAAGAGTGCGGCTTCAAGTTATTATCATGATCGTCATCATTATCATAATCATAGAAAAAAAAAATGTTCTGTGATCATAATCATGTGGAGTCTTGAACCTCGGATCGTAGGAGAAAGTACAGTCAAGAGCACGTCAACCTTGACACTTTGTACTTTGTACCGTTCTTATTTTGTGCGCCATAAGCGTTACAATCGAACTACGATTGTAAAGCTTGATGTGCTCTTGACTGTACAAGACTCTTACAAAAAAAAATTACAGAAATGGCTAGAGCTAAAGCCCGAGATGATATTAGCGTTTTAAGGGGCGTCCGCCCGGTTTTGAGTAACTTTGTAACCATTTTATACATTAACTGTGGAACTTTTTAAGCAGAAAACAAAACTGAACAATCTACAGGATATGAGAAGTGATGTGGTTTTTCTCGAAATCTATTTTAATTAATAAAACTGAAGAAAAAAGACTCCAAAGTCACCTCTTTTTTTCCAGTTGTAACCGTTTTACTCTTACATTGTTGATCAGAAGAATATGAAAATTTACAATATTCTTCACAATACAATATACAACGTGTTAACAAATTAGCGCAAAACCTCATACACCCCAACTGATTTATAACAAAAGAATTAGATTGAAACAATAATTTCATTATTTTGATACCTAGTTAAAATTTAAAGTTATTCGCATTTTAAGTTCAGAGGCAAAAATGATTTGTTATCATTTCAGCAATGAATGAAAGCGCTAACGTACTTATGGATACATTTTAATAATCTTGTTTTGGTAGTAAGTTGGGTGAGTGTGCCCGTGTGGTGGTTTGACATCGGGTTTAGTAAATTTTAAATTTTACGAAAAAATTATTTAAAATTTTGAAAAAAATTACCTATGTTGAAACCATGATAATTCGATTCTGCTCTCGATTCTATACAAACTACTTTCTAGTTTTGCGTTAATTCATTAACACGTTGTAGAATGATGTGGTTTTCTTATTTTTTGAAAATTCATAAAGAATCATACAGGTTTACAAAGAAAACAAAAAATTCTGACCGGAGCCGCGCAATTGAAGCGGGATGGCTAATTGCAAAAGTTTGCTTGTAAGAAAGAGAGCCTTGCAGATGGGAGGAGGAGCCTTAAGGGAGATAGAGGAAGAAAAAGTAAGAAAACTCATATTCGTTTCATTATAGAACACAAAGTAGATATAATGTTCGTATTGTTTACAACTGAGTTTCTAACACGTAACGTAAGTACTATTCATTATTATATGTACCATGTCTGGACAGCTGTTCAATACATTTTAGATTTAGTATAGTCTTGGCGCAAACAGATGTCGCTACTGGCCTGAACGAGAGATAAATCTTAATCACTATTATTTTGAGTTTTGTTCCACGGAAATAAATTATATAAATTAATTTTCTTAAAAATTTTAATAACAAATGTGTTTAACACTTATTTTAACGTAATTAAAAATTGCTGTAGTACCGGTTACTCACCACCGGCGCTGTACTTGCGCACGTTTTCATATAAGAAGGTGGTAACTTTCTTAGTATGGGCATTGACCCTCTGTTGTGTATAATTTATTTACTCTATGATTATACTATGACGCAATAGTGCGTAATATCTGACTCGATTTCAAAAGATGAGATAACTTCACAGACTGAAAGCATGCTGAAACCCCAAAACCTTTTAGGCGAGCATTAGGTAATATTAAAAGAAAACAATGATGTTTCAAAAGAAAATGGTCTCTTAATGTAGTTTAAGTGCAACGACTTCTACTGAAGTTTGTAATAAAAAACCGACATCAAAACTTTAAAAAAAAGCAAAAAATAATATTAAAAGCCGATGACTTTTACGTTGTTTTATGGGAGTCGGTGTCAAACCAAGCTTTTCGACGGTACCGTGTGAATGCTTAAAAAAATCTTGGCACCTGACGCTGTGCGAGGCCGTAGCATAGCTTTTCAGTTACCGTTGCACTGCGCTTTAGCATTTTTGAGTTATTCTTTCCGAGTTTTCCGAGTTTTTTATTCCGAGCCACGTGCGAGACAGGTGCCGAGTTAATTCGCCCGAGTTGTACTTACTTGCCCATGTACAGGGTGCTATTTAATATGCTGACACTTTTATAAGGGAACGATCAGACCATCAAACTGAACAACTTTCTACATCGTAATCGCGAAAAAAAATATCCAGAGAGTGACGTGTGAGAAGACACTGAATTTAATGCAGCACATCAGTTTATTCGTAATGTGGACGAGGTCGCGCATGCGCATGCGTTGTCCGCAATACTTGGCCTACAGACCCGCCTGGACGCTGCATGCTAATGCTAGTATTACGGCAATACAATACAATACAATATTCTCTTTATACTGGTGTGAGAATTAGATAATTGCTTGAAGGGGAAAGTTACATCCATATTTATTACGTTTTATAAAAATTAATGGAGAAGCAATTAAAATTTTTACTTAGCTACGGAAATTTCAACAACAGCCGTGAGTATATCGACGTAGTAACGGTATTATTAATCTGTGGTATCGATCGGTATACTAAACCTAATAGGGTAATTAATTATGCGAAATGTGGACAATCATGGTAGGTAACGAAATGAGAATCGGATTTTTTTTCAAATATTGACATACCTAGTAACTGTTTCTATAGGAAGAAGTATCTACTGTAGGTAGAATATGAGAAAGGCACTAAAATCCACCCCTTGAATAAGGAGATAATTATTATGCCTGTAAAAACGGCACATATGACATTTCTGGCGATTCTGGGTTTTATTTTGGGCAACTCCTTTGAATTTTATAAGAAACAAGCATTTAACCGCGACTTCGTCCGCATAAATTATACACCAGATTTTAAGTCAGATAAGCTATCAAATAAAAAAAGTTTTATCAAAATCGGTTCAGTAGTTTTTGCGTGATGCTCGATGCTTCAAACAAACAAACACACAAACAAACAGACAGACAAAAAGTTCAAAAATTTGTGATTTGGAAACCTAGAAACCATATCGTAATTTTTTTTGAAAATATCTTCAATGTACAGACACACTTCTGTTACAGTTTTATAATAGTTTAGATACGCAATGCATTAAAACTATTTTATTTATATTATTTTTTTCTGTGTGTCTGTTCACAGAAGCATATGCTTCTGTGAACATTAACTAAGCCATATGGCTTAGTTAATTTTTATTTTATTTTATTGAACTCATCAACAGTTGTTACACTAATACTTGGCATACTTAAATACTAGATAAAACAAACACACAGTTAAATACACAACTTATTAAAGATGTTTCTGATTTAAAGATGAGCACAGCATGCACTGAAAAATATTTGCCAAAGTAGCATTTGTTAATTACAATTTAGGTTTTTAAACGTTGACTAAGATTTATAAAATTATTACAAAAACTATGAAAATTAAATCATAACATTGACAATTAAATTAATCAAAATAAGATACTTAATCAAACTAAAACAAATTAAAATTACAATAAAAATAATCAATGTCAAACAATTAAATTCATGCAATCCAAACCAAATTAAACAATACATTTAAAATGCTTAAATCAAACAATTAAAGAAGACAATCAAATTAAATACAACAATCACAATTAAATTATAATGAATTGAAAAGAAATATAACTGTTTTAATTTGTTTTATACAATAAAAGAAGCAAATTAATTGTAACCATGGTCTTGCTGTCAATAAATTCTATTCTATTCTATTCTATTCTTTTTATCACAATCGATCCACTCGATCAAAAGTAATGAGTTTTTAAAGTCAGTGGTCCCTAGTCGCGGAGATCTATCCAGTACCACTAAGCAAATTTTTTTTTAAAACACCTCATTCGGATATCTGTCGATAACGGTGCATGTTTTGTGCCATATAAAAATTATCTAAGTTTGTACTAGTTTTTAATATTATTGCCTTGCCTGCCGTGCAGGAGGCGATCCCCGTCCAGGCCGACTCGTACCAATGAGTTTTTCGGAATTTATGTACGATTTGTAACACCACTGGCTTTTCGGTGAAGGAAAACATCATGAGGAAACCTGCATGCTTCAATTTCGAGGCATGTATTGTACCTACTGTCCCATTACAAGTGGTGACGGGCTCACTCGTCACACTGGACAGAGTTTCGGTACTACTAAGTTTCAGAATATCTCTGACTACCCAGTCCCAGTAGGCTCAGACCTCGGGGAATATAGTCGTGAGCATATGCTATGCTATGCTTTAATATTATTTAGAGTCAAGAGAACGCAAACGCTGAAAACAGCGAGAAGAGTAGGTAATAATAATAATAATGCTTAGTGAAGTCAGTGAAGACAATAATACACAACACTGATGCGTATCCGATGCGTACCTACTACGCTCATACACCCTCCGTGAGGGTAGGCCTGTGCCCTGCAGTGGGACGTAGGTGTTGATGTAGGATGAAGGATGATGATGATACATAACACAAATTCCACCCCGAGTTCAAAAACCGAGTACCTACCTAGGTACATAAACGCGCCTATACAGCATAGTTAATTTGGAGTAGACTTTATAATGTTTAGAATTCGAAGTATACCGGGACTATGATCAAAATAGGCAGCCTTTAGAATAAACAACACCTTTACATCATTTAATTGTTCTTCTTCGTATTGCTCGATTTTCCAAATACATATTTTAAAATATATTTAACGATCAATAACAATAAGGTGATAGATACTATCAGGGCTACGACCAGAGTAAATACTAGGTGTAGCTCAAGGTATTCCGTCCAGGTGATGTTGGCGGCGGGCGCGCGCAGGTGACGTGCCCCGCCGTGCTTGAGCACGTGCTCTGTCCACCAGACGGCGCGCTCCAGCGGCTTCTGAGGCTGGTCGTGCATCAGTTCGCCTAGTTTGACTATGTTGCGACGATAACTGTAATTCAATAAAAAAAATTAAACCACCTTTAATAGTTCATAATAAATATACACAGTAGCAGAGACATATCATATCAGCAGAGGTAGGTATGATATTATTTCTGGGTAGCTTTATTTCTTTTTGCTATGCTTTTAAGGAATCTTTAAGCTCCCATCACAAATTACGTCAGAGGCAGTAAGGCGGTCTGAAAAAACTCGGACACCAGGGCTCTGCCCACACGATAAGAAGAAGAACAACCATAAATCTTCAAAATTTAACTGACGTCAACGTCATAGCTTTTGACTACTTGCAACGAAACCAAATTATACCTTAGGGCTAGAAAGACACAATTTAATCGCAACCCGCAACAACGATCCTACATGAGTAATGAGTTAGGTATCTTTGCTTCCTCAATAGTCATAAATAATAAGTAGGTATCGTAATAACTAGTGATCGGTAACTATTGTGCAACTCGCGGCAAACTCTAGGGGTGACAATTGTAACACATATCACTGGCTGGTTAAGAATTACAATGTTATCATATCGTTTTCTTTTAGTTTTTTTCTAATCTTCGAGTTATTTTCACGTATCTCATTGTTTTATTTTTTCCTGTTGGTGAAAGGCAAAGGGAACTAACCCATACAGCCATGTGCGGTCAAGACCACGTTCTTATATATTCCGTGACCACGTCAAGCTTGAGATTTGAAGTGCGATATTGTTTTTTATACGAACAGTATAAGAACAGTACGAAGATCAAGGAGTCGAACTTGGCGTGTTCTCTACTGTATCTATGTATCATACTGGTAATTTCATAACATAATTGAAATGGCATACCAATTAGAACATGACTTGTAAGAATCAGTGCCGGATTAACCATATAGGCAAAGTAGGCACGAGCCTACGGGCCCACCACCGCCAAGGGGCCCCGCGGTTCGTGAGAAAAAAAAATCGTTTTTGTATTTGAATTGAATAAAAAATTAAGAAAAGATTTAAAAAAAAAAAAACATTTCCATAACGTTTCCTTTAATGATACCCCACATGATAATTTAAGAATAAAAAACTTTTGACTCCTAAGCTCAATTATAATAATAATTCTTTTTTTGACTGCACTCTTCTAATTGGGCCTTGGGCCTAAGGGTTGATATAAAAAACGAAGTTTCAGCTTCTTATAATATAAGAATTTTATAGATTATATAAAAATCTCTTTATCTCCAAGATAAACGAGTTTACGAGTGTTACAGACAGATAGACGGACAGACATCGAGGTGATTCAATAAGTGTTCCATTTTCCCAATTTTGTTATGGAACACTACATACAGACTACACTATAGGTTTTTGATCGTGTTGCAACATCAGGCATTTTAGTAGATATGTGCTGTTATTGTTGGTTTATTGCGACCACCTAATCTGGACCACACTGGAAAAGAACCATTGTTACGCCGCCCATGTGCAGGGGGGCCCCGAGACTTGCATTGCCTAGGGGCCTCTACATGGCTTAATCCGGCCCTGGTAAGAATAATAATAAAAACTAAAGGCCACAAAAAACTCGCATATTACCAACCCTGAAAATGCCGCGAATCGCACAATAGTTACCGATCTATAGTAATAACTAATAATTAACTAATATCTAATCATTGATCTACTACCGTACCTAAGTATTAAAAAGATCTAAGTAGTAATGAAAACTATATTACTACCTGTCATCTTCTACAATTGTCTTAATAGCATTTTTCAAATCACCAGCAGTAAATTCTTCAATGTCAAATTTAAGTCCTATTTTGTGGTAGGAAATCTTTTCTGCATTATACCACTGATCTCCTATCAGAGGAAGGGCTATCATTGGTACTCCAGCATTGATAGCCTCATCTATCGATTGCAACCCTCCTTGCATAATAAACAGCTTGATTTTTGGATGTTCTATAAAAAGTATAAAAAATATGCATCTTTTAGGTTCACATCATATTCAATAATATTGATTGTAGGACTAGGCCAGTCATTTTACGGAGTTTTGTTAGGCGGGGTAGAGAGTATTTATTAATTGGACTTTTAAACTGTAACCGGCACCATTTAGTGACAAAAATACTATCCTAAACCATTTTTTAAAAAAATTTGCTACTTAACCTTGAAATCAAAATTATGTGTTCCAGAAGGCTTTTAAATTAATAAAATTAATACCAATGCACTCATTTGAATTAGATTTAACAATATACATTATTTTTGAGCAATAAAATAGGCATTAAAAATTACCAAATGATGTATTTATTAGAAAATACGAATGTATTTTTCAAAACCTTCTAAGTAGACAAAAATATTTACGCCATGTTTGAAGTATGTATAATGGTAAAGCCTTAAATATTTGCATAAAAAATTTTAAAACGAGGTTTTTTAAAACGAGATAATATCTAAATTTTAAAATTGGAACTGTTGCTGACATGATTTTTTTTAAATTTTGTTTCATTTTTAAGCTCAAATTGGCTCTTCAATATTATAGCGAAAAAACAATTCAATTAATAATTAGTCCCGGCTCAAATCGTAAAATGACTGGGCTAGACGTCTAACTCTTATGTAAATAGGCGCATACTTAAAAGATCTGTTTGAGGTAGCCACTTAGATGTTCTTATGTTAGGTGATCGTCCAGGTAGTTCGTCCAGGTCCCACTTCCACAAAATGTCGTAAGGCAGCTGAGAAACAGCTTTGACAACATTTTGTACCATTTCCTTGGGTATGCTTTCCGTGGGAACAGTGGTGCCAAAACTTATATATATGACTCCGTGTGCCGAAGAATCCAGATAAGTTTTGAGATCCTGAAATTATAATGGACTAGCGTTAACCCGCGACTTCGTCCGCACAAATTATTTACCAGATTTTAAGTCAGATCATAAGCTATCAAACAAAAAAAGTTTCATTAAAATCGGTTCAGTAGTTTCCGCGTGATGCTCGTTCAAACACACAATGCAAAAAAATTCTTTTTTTAAATTTACTGTTTTATAATAGTGTAGATATAAATCTAAACTATTATAAAACTGTAACAGAAATGTGTCTACATTGAAGATATTTACAAAAAAAATATTACGACATGGTTTTTACATGTCCCTGATTCCAAATCACCAATTTTTGGATTTTTTGTCTGTCTGTCTGTTTGTTTGTTTGTTTGTTTGTTTGTTTGTATGTTTGTTTGTTTGTTTGTTTGTTTGGGTGTTTGTTTGTTCGAGTATCACGCAAAAACTACTGAACCGATTTTGATGAAACTTTTTTGTTTGATAGCTTATCATCTGACTTAAAATCTGGTATATAATTTATGCGGACGAAGTCGCGGGTAAAAGCTCGTATAAAATAAATATGCATAACCCTCAACCTAAAGAAAAAAAAACTTAAACTATTAAAAAATATATCTTCTTCTATCTTCTAATATTGCCATATTATACTGATTATCATATTGAAAATACAGCAGGAGAAAGAGCCTTCATCCTCTACGTCCCGTCCCGTCCATCTTATTTAATCATATCTTTGCTAAACAATTATCCCAATAAATGTAATCGACAATAAAATGCATTTAACCGCGTATATTTTAATAATGGTACATAAACAATAAACACTTTAAAATTAATCTAAGTAATACCTAACGTAAAACATAAAAGCAGATGAGCACACTAAACCTAAAAATTACAGATAATACACGCACTCCAGACTTATAGACAATTTATATAGGGACGAGTTACGCGTGTCATTCTACTAAGAAACATTTCTGCCACTTTTTGCGGGGGGCGAGGTAACATGAAATCCGCAACTTTGGATTTTATTCCCCATAAGTTTAGATTCTAATTTTGAATGTTAAAAATCATGAAAAGTAGTCTCGTGTGAACCTCAAACGTTCTAAGTTCAAAACAGCGTTCAAAATTATTGGCTGGGCTGTCTCGTTTAGTGATAAGGTATAAAATTGGGTGTAAATTGGCAAGATTAATTGATCTTATACCGTGACAGAGGGGAAATGCTACCGCAAGGCGAGTCCCTATATAAATTGTCTAAGACTCCAGAGCGTCACCGCAAGACATGGTGCCCGATTATTATCGTTTATTATCTTTCCTTGATCGATAGCAGGAATTCGCTATTTGCTCAAAAAAAAAAACAGGAATTTAGTATTGAAGTAAATTAATGTGATACCTTGGGTAACTCCTTCTCCTCAGTTTTCACGTGTATTCCGCCTATGTAAGCCACGCCTGGAGGCACAGGACGGTTACTATCCCATAGGGGATGCAAATTCAGGAACAACATAACAACATTATTACTCAATTCTTTCAAACTCGGCATGTCAGGACCTACAATTGTTCTCAGAAATTCTTCGTTGTATTCATCGGAACCGTATATCGCCGACACTAACTTGTAATTATTATATAACTCTCTCACTTTTTCCCACATTGAAAGGTTATACAACCTTTGTCGGGTGAATACTGGGTAAAGAAGATGATGACTTGGGGCTCCAATAATGTCATAGCAATCAAACAGTACTCCGAAAGAACTCATTAGAATGACTGGAGCTTTGAACGCATGAGATAACGCCAAAATTGGTCTAAACCAAGCTTCTAGTATCAATAAGTCGAAATGCTGCGTCTTGTCTTGTATCAGTTTGAGATATGTTTCGTCGGTAAATTGTTTACTCAACATATCTCTGATTTGGGTATAGGTTGCGGCCATTTGGTTAATTATCGTTTGTTTATTGCCAGCTGCCAGTTGGTTTTTCATATCACCCCAAGAACTGTATGACACATTGTGGATATCGATCTCTATCAGATTTGGAGGTGCTTTTCCCTTAGGAAATGCAGGATTCGGCGTAACAACGACCACTTCGTGTCCTCGTCTGGCAAGCTCCTGAGTCAGAGGCCGAAACACTACTTGATGACTTATCGCTGGAGTTGGAACAACCACCAAGATTCTTGATGCTTCATTACTAACTATTAAACTGAACACAAAAACACTAAGAGCAAAAAACTGTGGCTTTGACATGTTAATTAAAGTAGTTTTACTACTATCTAAGAGCACGGTACTGTTGACCGAACGGATGTAATTCTTACTATGAGGAAACTAAAATGTGTATTTCTATTAATATACTTACGACGTTCGATAGCAAAAAGATTGTGAAACGAATACCAGATAAGTACTTATGTGTTAGAGTTCGGAGCACACTGTGAAATAATATGGTTCCGTATATTCCGAGAGATAAGTGAACTTTTTGCAACCATCAGCAGCAAGGCTGATTCAGTGTTTATGGGGTGTAGAGCTTCTCTGTGATGGGGATGGACCAGGTCTGCCTGCATAACTCCAGTCGGTTTAGGAGTTACTGATGATTAAAGGTCTGTAAAAAATTAACGATCAGCTGCAAGGCTGGTCGTATGTTATTGTTGTAGTATGCACTGTAGCTATGTAAACAGTACAAAAACTGACATGGTTCATCAGTCGGTTTAGGAGATACAGCCGTTCAAAGGTCGGAACTTTGACTTGCTGTATCTCCTAAACCGACTGACAGAACTTGACAGTTTTTGTACTGTTCACATAGCTACAGTGCATACTACAACAATATCATACGATCAGCCGTGCAGCTGATCGTTAATTTTTTACAGACCTTTAATCATCAGTAACTCCTAAACCGACTGGAGTTATGCAGGCAGACCTGGTCCATCCCCATTACAGAGATGCTCTACATCCCATAAACATTGAATCAGCCTTGCTGCTCATGGTTGCAAAAAGTACACTTATCTCTTATACTAGTAGCTAGTACAAAAACGAAACAGCTTGCTCGATAGATAGTCAGTTTTTGGTTTAGTTAGGCTGCATAGTTTAATAACTATGCAGCCGTTTTATCGAATTAATAAAACTGTGTTACATGTTCAAAAGGGTATAACAATGTTCGTATACGCTGTAAGTACGAGTTATGAAATTATGGTCACGTTGAGAAATAAAATGAATAAAATCGAAATGATCCAATCTTTTTATTACTTTATTGTACATTCTGGCTAGAGCATGGACACCGGTTTTCGATACTACCGAAAAACCGGGATACCGGACCAAATATGCGATATTGAAAAATTCGGTATTGGAGCGACAAATACCGGTTTTTCGATATTTAAGTAAATTAAATTAAAATGTCAAAAATTATTGATTTTAAACATGTTACAGCCATGTTGTGCTATTTCGAATCAAATAAAGATTGAAAAATTAAGTCTCTTGAAACCGGACTCTTCCGCTCACGTCCCTGAAGACGCAATAGATTGAAAAAATTCGCACCTCGATTTTGCGTTTCTATTGGATAACGCAATTCCCCAAGGTTTGGAAAAGTGCGGGTTCAAGTCTCGTTCAATTTCTCAATTTTTTCGAATTTGAAATTAAAATGTATTTTATCAAATAACTCCGATTCATATTTTTGTAACAATAAGTTACGACTAAAACGCGTGCGGACGAACGCACAACAGCGATGGGATCGCAGCCGATGCAACGTTAATTTATTGACCTAGGTCAAACGTAGGTAATGGCGAATCCCGCCAAGCGCAGCGACACCACTGTGATGTGCAAGCTGTTCGCCTTCGTGCAAAACAAGCTGGACGTGATAGAAGTGCTTAGTCTGGAGCAGATCTGAACGTCGAGCTACATGGAGGACTAGATCCACGCCGCCATGGTGGTGCTGCACGAGACCGCCGCGACATGACCCGTGCACCTCGTCACCAGCGGGACTAGTTCGCCAACCCGCGATAGCGTGATATAGTGCTTACACGCTTCCACTCTCTTTCTTTTTACGCGCGAAAGAACGAGATAAAAGACTAAATTTGACAGATTTTTTTTTAATGTCGCTATCGCAGGTTGGTGTACTAGCCCCGCAGGAAGAAAGACGGGCGCGGCAAACAGGACCTTCGAGAAATATTCGGGGTGTTGATGGTGTTGACCCTGATGATATTCCCACGTACGTGATGGGGAACCTCAACAAGCTGTCGCCGGTGACCTTCGATCACGTCGACGTCACCCGGTTGCTCAAGGACATCCAGCTGTTGACGGCCGACATCACCGATATTCGAGGCAAGTTGGAGGCCTCGGAACGAATCTGCGCCGAGTTGCGACATTATAGGCAGTGAGTGCTGCGCCAGCGTTTTCGCCTTCGCCAAATAAGCGAAACGAAACCGTGCGGCGCAGCGCTGCCGCGCCACCCGACACCTCTCGTCACCTGCAGCGGTCCCAGTTCACCCGCGGGCCGATGCTCCCACCATGCCGCGCGCTCGCGCCATCCCTGCAACGAGCTGAACTGAGCACCATCCTCCCATGACCCACATGAAGCCAACCACATCCAGGCTCATGTCATGAAGGAGGTGTACAAGGTGTTGCGCCTATGTCGCGCGCCCTGCGTCCGCTAAGGGGTTCCGGGCGCGACAGCCCCAACATACGCGGTACTGCACCGGCTGCCGCTTCCTGCATCAAGGCGGCCACGCGGACAGAGAGAGGATTTCGGACGACATGCTGCGACACCTCTGCACCAGGTTTCATGTTCGGGGCGGTGGGTCTCTGCCGGTGAAGGTGCTTGAACTAGAAAGATTCAGATCGGAAAGATCTTCTGATTTCAAGGCCTTCAAGCTCCGCCGCTCACCTGAAGAGTTTCCTGACTCCATACGCATACCCAGACTTTTGTCTAAGCAGGTTTAAAAGTAATTTAAAGTAAAATTTTCAAAAGATGATATTTTGACGCAGAGTGTAGTTAAAATGTACTTTTATTTCTAAAATATCCATCTTTTTCAAATGATTACGAGAATATCATCGAAAAAATATCGAAAAACCGGAAAACCGGTATTTAGAAATATCGATATCGAAATAATACCGGTATTCTGAAAACCGCCGATAGTCCATGCTCTAATTCTGGCTATCTCTCCAAGGACGTTTGAGTAAACTTCTTCCTTATCTTTAAAAAACGGTCAAGTGCAAGTCGATTGAAAAGGATCTTACAGACAGACACACGGACGGACACCAGCAAAGTGATCTTATAAGAGTTCCGTTTTTTTTTCTTTTAAGGTACCTACTTGTGACTAAACCCTAAAACCGAATATTTTGTTTGATTCCTATTGTACAAATTGGATGGCTACTTTTTGCCTAAAAGCTTGATTAGAAAATCACGACTGAATTATCATAAAAACCATGTTTCTGTTTTTGGGTTACTATTATTCTGTCTTCATGTAAAATTTAGATTCAATAGGTTAAAAATGAGGGACTAATTGAATTGAGCCGGAGCATATAGAAAAACAGACAGAATGAACTAAAGTATAAGGGTTCCTTGTTTGACTACGGAACCCTAAAAAGCTTGATTAGAGACTCACGATTGAATTATATTTTAGAGCGCTTACAGACGAGCGACAGTTGACTGCGACAGCTCGCGACAGGGTCGCGCGACCGTCGCGCGACCCTCTGCGAGCTGATTGATATCATTAGCATCCTTTTAAACTAAGAATCTACCCATCAAACTGAACAAATTTTACTATGGGAGCAAACCGATCGGAGCAACTAAAAAATCAGCTGTCCCATACTAAACTGCAGTGCCTACTCGTCTCAAATGTATGCAACAGCTGATTTTTTAGTTGCTCCGATCGGTTTTTTCCCATAGTGAAAGTTGTTCAGTTTGATGGGTAGACTCTTAGTTTAAAAGGATGCTAATGATATCAATTTCACCCTGTATAGGATGTTACAAACTACCAAAAAAACCTGTTTTGGATATGGAGGTCTATCTCTCAGACTATACAAGACTACGTCACGGTCGTCAACTGTTGCGCGACCCTGTCGCGAGCTGTCGCAGAGTACTGTCGCTGGTCTGTAAGAGCCCTTAGGGACTAGCGGAGCGCGCGACTTCGCACGTGCAGACCACTGACTTTAAATGCCCATAACATTTGATAACGCTTAGGCTAGGCTTTATAGCCTTAATGTTATTCCAAACTAAGCCCTATGCGTGCAGAAACAAAATAGACAAACATAAACAGACAAACAGACAAAAATTCTAAAAATGATAAAAAAATCTCTAGTACAATAATACTCGTAAAACTGTAATAGAAGTGTGTCTGGGCCTCTACTCGCATATTCGAACTTCGCAATAGCGTGAACATTTTCATTCCAGTGTCAACTCTATTCCAATGAAGTGCGGACCGAAACAGTGGCGATATAGCGAACATCGAAAGTGCGCGTACAGGGCCTGTTTTGTTTGTTTGTTCGCGCATCACGCATCACGTGAAAGCTGCTGGACCAATTTCGATGATATTTTTTTGTTTGAAAGCTTATTCATGATTGGACTTAAAATCTGGTATATCATTTATCTCGCTAGGATGATGGTTCTTATGCGGACGAAGTCACGGGTAAATGCTTAATTATGTATACGATATGTATGTATTGAATAGATAATAGATAGATGGTTAATCTTGATTTACTATCAAATATAACAATTTGATCGATTACGTTTAAAATGCTCTTTGTCATGCATTGACATCGAGTATTAGTTATCCCTATCCCTATTATATTATAAATGTGAATGTAAGTTTGTTTGTAGGCTTTCACGCGAAAACTACTTAAGCGATCATCATGAAACTTTGTACACGGATGGGATGGGATATTACGGATGGGAGCAAGATTGAAGGGAAGGTCGGGGCTGCTATGTCTTACTGGAGGGATGGGTCGGAGAAACGAAGTGCCAAGTACCGCCTGGAGCCATTCTGTACCGTATTTCAAGCGGAGATGTTCGCGTTGCAAAAAGCAACCGAACTAGCCCTAAGAAATGCGGACAGCGAAATCAACATCTTCAGTGACTCCAGGTCGTCATTGGAGCTCCTTCGTGACCCCGATACGTCCCACCCCATGGCATGTGAGGTTAGGCGAAACATTAAGCTGCTCATGGAGAAAGGTAAGACATTACGGCTCTTCTGGATAAGGGCGCATGTTGGAGTAGAGGGTAACGAACGCGCTGACGTGCTAGCCAAGGAGGCAGCACTCTTTAAAAAGACCGCGGCCGATTACGACCGATGCCCTCTATCCAACATTAGGAGGAACATTCGGCAGGAAACGAAGAAGGAGTGGGAGAAAAGATACGCAGAGAGCGAAGCAGCCTCCACGACCAAGTATTTCCTGCCCAACACAGAAGCCGCGTACAGCATCATCAAGAAATTAAAACTGACCCCCACGTTGCTACAGATATTGACAGGGCATGGGGGGTACGGTTACTATCTGCACAAGTTTAACTTGAAAGATAGCCCCCTATGCATCTGCGACACAGATTCCGAGGAGACAATCATCCACCTCATCCTCGACTGTCCCATACATTGCGCTAAAAGACTAGACCTACAAATTCAGATAGGACAGCAGTTAACGGCCGAGAATTTACCCGGCATTGTAGCCGATGAAAGCAGTAGAGAACTATTGTTTAGGCTTGCGGAAGAAGTAACAAGATCGGCAAAGATAAGAAATGGCAGCAAAATTATTGGCGGATAGCAAATGCCACCTTCATTTTGAGGATGTACAGATGTGTATATATAATTGGTATTACCAATAATTTTGCTACACAAGAGAAAGAGTACAAATTACCATATTATGATAATATGGTAAGATTGTACTAAGGAACGAAAAATAGTAAGAACCGCAAACCTAATAGACTGAAAAATAGAAGAACTACTGCGACGTGTTAAATTAAGATTACATTTATAAGACTGATATGATTGATGTAAAATACGTTCCTCTGCATTTAAAATTGTTAAGTATTATAAGAATGAAGACTGATTAGAATAAATTATCCCTTTTTTATTTAATAACAACATAATGAGTTAAAACTAGTCAGATTGCTATAAAAGATTCTCCGAACAATCTCATCGGAGACCAGAGGAATGACAAACTGAGGTTTTTGGCCGGTACGAGTCCGGCACTATCTGGGTCTTCCTTCCCAGATGTCCATGATGGATTTTCCTGTTTTTGTCAAAAGTAAAAAAAAAAAAAAAAAAACTTTGTACACACTGCGACACATCAGGTTACGCACTCTATATACCCATAACTACACTACGTACAAAACACAAAATAGTGCGGTAGAGAGCCTGAAGTGCTATTTTTGAAAATCATACGAGCGTCTTGGCAGTAGAAAATGTCAAAATTACTATGGAGATTATGCATCTTTCCACTGCCAAGTAGCTCGTATAAGTTTCAAAAATCGCACTTCTGCATAGACGCGGCTGCCGGCGCGGGCGCAGCGTGCTGTGAGACGAAACAACAACAACATACCGCACCCTCTCGCACGATTCGCAGCGTTCAACTTCCAATAGTTCAAAGTCCAAACAGGGTAACCTGACCTGTCGCTGACCGCCGTGTGTACACATATTCTTGGAGGTATTAGAAGATTTAGAAGTAACATAGGATACATGGGGTTTTCCAAACGCCACGCGGAGGAAGTCGCGGGCAAAAGCTAGTATAATAATAAATCCACAATGCTCATGCTGACACGAAAGAAGAGAAAAATAATAATAACTCTACACTTTTTTTTTGACTGTCCGATTATTTGTTTGTTCGCGCATCACAAAACTGCTTGACTGATTTCAATGAAATTTTTTTGTTTGTTAGCTTATGATTGGACTTAAAATCTGATAACTATTTATCATTTATCTCGATACAATGATGGTACTATTATATGCGGACGAAGTTGCGGGTAAATGCTTATTTATGTATATAAGGTCCTTTTAAATATGCTGTCAATTTTTTAAGGGGATGATCAGACCGTCAAACTGATCAACTTTCTCTATGGCACCAAAATCGAAATTACGAAAAAAAAAACAGCTGTCCAAATGCTGAGCTGAGCAAAATGTATGGGGCAGCTGATATTTTTCGTGATTTCGATGTTGATCCAATAGTTAAAGTTATTCAGTTTAATGGCCTGATCATCCCCTTAAAATATTAAGAAGAATCCTGTATATGTATATAGTATAGTAGAATATACAGGGTGAAATTGATATCATTGGCATCCTTTTAAAATAAGTGTCACCCATCAAACTAAACAACTTTTACTATGGGAGCAAACCAATCAGAGCAACTAAAAAATCAGCTGTCCCATACTAAACTACAATGCTTACTCGACTCAAATGTATGCAACAGCAGATTTTTTTTTTGCTCTGATATGTTTGCTCCCATAGTGAAAGTTGTTCAGTTTGATGGGTAGACTCTTAGTTTTAAAGGATGCCAATGATATCAATTTCACCCTGTACATAATATTAGATGTTTTATCCTGATTTATTATCAAATATAACAATTTAATCTGTTAGGTATGTAGGCTATCGTCTTTGATAAATTCACAATGATCATGCTGACACGAAACAAAAGATAAATAATAATATCTCTACAATCAAGATGACGGTGCATGTTCTGATACTTAAGTACATTTATAGTTTTTAGGGTGTTCATCGGGTTTGCGTTTTGAGTGGTTTTTAGGGTTCCGTACCCAAAGGGGACCGTACCCTACCCGTACCCTATTACTAAGCCTACGTTGTCCGTTCGTCCGTCCGTCTGTCCGTCTGTCCGTCTGTCCGTCTGTCCGTCTGTCCGTCTGTCCGTCTGTCCGTCTGTCCGTCTGTCCGTCTGTCCGTCTGTCCGTCTGTCCGTCTGTCCGTCTGTCCGTCTGTCCGTCTGTCCGTCTGTCCGTCTGTCCGTCTGTCCGTCTGTCCGTCTGTCCGTCTGTCCGTCTGTCCGTCTGTCCGTCTGTCCGTCTGTCCGTCTGTCCGTCTGTCCGTCTGTCCGTCTGTCCGTCTGTCCGTCTGTCCGTCTGTCCGTCTGTCCGTCTGTCCGTCTGTCCGTCTGTCCGTCTGTCCGTCTGTCCGTCTGTCCGTCTGTCCGTCTGTCCGTCTGTCCGTCTGTCCGTCTGTCCGTCTGTCCGTCTGTCCGTCTGTCCGTCTGTCCGTCTGTCCGTCTGTCCGTCTGTCCGTCTGTCCGTTTGTCCGTCTGTCCGTCTGTCCGTCTGTCCGTCTGTCCGTCTGTCCGTCTGTCCGTCTGTCCGTCTGTCCGTCTGCCCGTCTGCCCGTCTGTCCGTCTGTCCGTCTGTCCGTCTGTCCGTCTGTCCGTCTGTCCGTCTGTCCGTCTGTCCGTCTGTCCGTCTGTCCGTCTGTCCGTCTGTCCGTCTGTCCGTCTGTCCGTCTGTCCGTCTGTCCGTCTGTCCGTCTGTCCGTCTGTCCGTCTGTCCGTCTGTCCGTCTGTCCGTCTGTCCGTCTGTCCGTCTGTCCGTCTGTCCGTCTGTCCGTCTGTCCGTCTGTCCGTCTGTCCGTCTGTCCGTCTGTCCGTCCGTCCGCCTGTCCTACCTATTTAGGGCTGTAACTTTTGAACCGTAACAGCTAGATAGTTGAAATTTTCTCAGATTATGCGTCATTGCGGCGGATTTGTTAAAAAATAATAAAAAATGGCAGAAAGTAAAAAATTAAGGGGGGTTCTCAACATGAAAATTCTAATGAAATTACCAAAGATTTTTTAGGTCTATAGACCTAAAAAATCGTTGGAAATGAAAATTGATTAATTTGTCTTCTTTAATCATTCATTCCCTACTTATTTATAATTGCAATTTGAGATGAAGGACAAAATGAAACAAAACTATATTCACTCAATAAACTTTAAAAGCCTATGCCTAAAAATGGCGCCTTTTTTCTTTTTTAGCGCGGCCATCAATCAAACTTGAATATTATATATAGTTCAGAATAATATTAAAAACAACACTTGTTAATACAAATATCTCGGAACTTAGTCCGAACTGTCCTAAAGGCTTGAAGTGCACGTAATGATAATATTTTCAACTTAAAGTCTTTATATCTCAGTTCGGACTGAGTTCCGAGATATTTGTAATAACAAGTGTTGTTTAAAACTTTATTCTGAACTATAATATTCAAGTTTGATTGATGGCCGCGCTAAAAAAAGAAAAAAGGCGCCATTTTTAGGCATAGGCTTTTAAAGTTTATTCAGTGAAGATAGTTTTGTTTCATTTTGTCCTTCATTATTCAGGGATATACATGTGAATAAGTTTTGTTTGTTACGTTATTCTGAAATAAAATTTTCAAGTTTGGTTACTGGCCGCGCCAAAAACAACGGCGAAAAATAAGGCGCCAACCTTACATAACAAACCCGCATTGTCTTTTAAAGTAGCTAGGTAGGTAACTGCTTAAAAAGCGCAGTTTCCTTCAAAATATAATATACTGGTCAAATGTAAAAAGCCTAACAAAAGCCGGACAGGCCGGACACCGTCTAATTTGGCCGGACACACATCCAAAAAGCCTGACCCTGTCCGGCTTTATCCGGACGCCTGGCAACGCTAGATGGAACGGGAGACCGATACGATCAGAGGTGGGGTCAGATGCAGTAGCTATATCCGGCAACCACACGGATTGGTCACCGAAGACACAGTATAAGGCAGTAATCTATCTTCATACAATGGTGCCAAACGCGGCTTGTATGTGTGCTCGACAGAACGTACCCCTCGTAGCACGCACACACTGAAAATATGTCAGACTGATAAGAATGCGCCAGACGGGGCTATGCGGTGATATTGGTAGTGTGTGCGTGCTACGAGGCGTACGCCACGTTTGGCACCATTGTATGAAGATAGATTACTGTATTATACTGTGCCGAAGATGTGCAAGTATTGTTATTCGAAGCCGGGCACTAATTATGTTTACAATTTATATCGCAGAGATTTATTCTAAACATTCACGAAAAACTTACTACGTGCCCACTGGTCCTTCTGATGCTACGAATAAAAATGTATAGAAATGTAAATGAAGCGCAAAAAGTGGCACCAAAAAAAAATTTTTTTCTTTAAAAACTGTACCTTGCCGCCAAAACTCGTTTTTCATTAGGTGCCAAAAATTATGAGGATTTTGTTTAGAGTTACTCTTCCATAGTTATTCTTATTCGTAGTTCTGATGTAGGTACTTTCCAAAAACACAGTACGTTTACTGAACTGAATAATATCTCGTGCCAACGATGTCACAGTAGCAGGGCAGATGCGATGTTAGTCTGGTTCAGTGTCAAAATATGGATCCTAAGACTAAATAATAGCCACTGAAACCTGAATAGGTACTAATCTAAGTAGCTCAAACGTTGTACGCATGTTAACTACCTGCACACAATTTTTTAACTATATCAACGTTCATATCAATTCTTTGTGACGTCATTAGAAATTTCAGCGCGCACTTGCATAGGTCGGTTTCATATTAGGGTGCCGTACCCAAAGGGTGTCAACCGTATTATTATTATGATATGACTAAGGCCCACCACACACATCCGGAATTAACCTGATTCGGAATGAGATCCGTGTGGAGTGTTTCCGCTTTCTGGGACTTTTTCACTAGATCTAGTGATTTTTTGACGTCTAAGATGGTATTTTTTTAATGATTTACTGTCATATGACACCATTGATTTTTGAGCGTAAGCGTTGACGATACCGTATCGTGACGGTGCAGTTGCGACGTCGTTGCGGTATAGTTGTGAAATCGCCTACATGTCATTTTGTATGCAGATAATGTCTAATGTTAAAAGTATTGATAGTCAATCAATCAATCAATCAAATATACTTTATAGAGAAAACAAGTTTAACGAGTAACGAGTTTTTTTTTCTTTTTTTTTTTTGATAGTCTTGATATAGTTGGATAATATTGTAATACAATTTAAAAATAATCATCGTAACGTCAAGACCTCATCACATGATAATAAATTATCATGTATAGAAATTGTTTGTTTCGTTTTAATAAATACCTAAAAATAAAATTGACATTTTATTTGGCATTTCATACATTTTTATTTTAGACTTTTTTTTACCAGCCCTCAAGTATTTTTTGTAACCAAAGTAGACAACACTGAATTCCGTCAGGAATAATTCCGGATGTATGCGGCGGACCTAAGTCAACATCGTATGTCTGTCCATTCGGTCTCCTAACTTTAAAGGACTGTATACATATTTTGAACACTAGTAAAATTTTCACAGAATAAGTGTGAATATTGGATTTGCGAATAAAGATTTTATATAAAGTTAAAATTAAAGGTTTTCTTCAACATTTTATATTTTTTGCTCTATCAAAAAACGTAAAAAGGTCTAAAGTAAAACTAAAAATAATAAAAACCGGTCACGTATGAGTCGAGCTCGCGCTAAGGAGCCGGAGAAAACACTTTTTTTGCTAAATGTATTGTGTGTTGGTACGGAACCCTTGGTGCGCCAGTCCGATTCGCATTTGGCCCGTTTTTTTGTTTTTTAGTAGGTAACAGTTTGTCTATAAACAGAATCCAATGCGTCCGTCAACACTGTGCAGGGGCATTTCTGTTTTTGATATACCCTGGAAGTAGAGACTATTTTTGATTGTTACGTCACCCATGTTAGCTTTTATATGATTATCGGATTAGACAACGGCTACTCTTTTTTCCATTGCTCAGGTAGCAGCTACTGTTTATTACTGCGGACTATTGGAGGGACCACGAAGGGTCTAAGAGGCCGGGGAATGGGCACTCAGAATGGGTACGGACCTCGATATAGGACGTTGCTTTGGCTATGCGGCGGATTGCTGAGAGCCGCAACACTATCCTACCGCACCTCCGCACCCCACACTTTGAGGGTAGCTTTAGGGGAGCCGAGCAAGAAGTACATAGACGGCGCGGCGAACGCGTGCCAGCGTAATGACGCGACAGCCGATAATTAATAGGTCCTACGCTACACCACAGTATAAGAAAGAGTATCTATTACTAGATACAATACGGACACTCCCTTCCTCCCACCAACTATTTTACCTCACCCCCTCTATCGCCCTCTGGTTACCTCGCACTGGTTATTCGTTACCTACGACCACAGAATAAATACTAGTACTACGACGAAGACTTAAGGTTCAATTTCTTTAGTTTCGCATGTGCTGACGTCATATTGTCAATTTCAAATTTTTGTATGCAGTGTCCGGGCTGTGGCTTCACTGTACGCAGCATAAGCTCAAGGAACCCTCCTTGCACCTCCTTGCGGAAGGTGCACGGGTTACCAATGCGGATTGTTGCGGATTGACGGCCCGGTAGCACAGTCGGTAGTGAACGCCTGCTGTGCCGAGGGTCGCGGGTTCGAATCCCGTAAGGGACAAATATTTGTATGATGAATATGAATATTTGTACCCGAGTCATGGATGTTTGTATCTAAATATGCATTCTATATCGTTGTCTAGTCATCGTAATACAAGTCCAGGCTAGATTCTGGTACTTTAAAGTGACTAGATAATTTGTGTCACATTGTCCAAGATATATTTATTATTTATTTATTATTGTTAAACTTCACATATGCATCGGAATTTCTTCTGCAGCGAATGCAGATTTCCGACAGCCAATGCCTTCTTGTATTTTAAGTACTTTGTTACTTTGTATCGTGAGATCGTTGTGTGGAGTGCTGGCGTTATACTAGTGTGGAACTTTTGACCAGCTTTCTTTTGACAGCGCCTGTTACTTTTGACATCGCCAATCATTTGATTTTTGGTAATTTTGGTAACGGCGCGCGTGTCACTTTTGTCATCTGCTATTTTTAATTTTTTTTGTCATTTTGGCACTAATTTTCAACAGCTCCTGTCACTTTTGTCAGCCCCTGTCACTTTTGACAGCTCCTGAAACGTCTATTTTTTTGAAACTGTAGACATATCGTGAAAAACGGTAGTCATTATGAAAAAGAGTCATTTTTGGGAAAGTGGTCATTATGGTAAAGTAGATTTATTGCAACAGTAGACATTTTGTGAAAAACGGTAGTCATTATGAAAAAGAATGTTTTTTGGGAAAGTGGTCATTTTGGTAAAGTAAACATTATGTACCTAATCGCTTTTTACAATGTCGCTAAACATGAGGCGCGTCACGTCTAATGCGGGGAGCAACAAACGTTACAGGGTAATGTTGGCTAATGAATTCCCGGCTCTACGAACACTATTATATACCTGTGACTGAAGTAGAATCCATGCTGTTCGGCTGTCAGAAATGTACATTGAATTAATGTTGATTATCACCTAAACAACTGTCAGTAACTTTCTATTTATACCGGAACGTATGATTGTCTATACTCGTCGGCTCATGTATTGTCTATAATGTTTGTTATGCGCTACAATATCTCTACAATAGACTATGACGGTGTTATCCACTTACTAGTATACCTATAGGACAGGGAAACCTAGTTTGGGAGCCTAGGCACTGAGTTTCTAAGTGTTATTATGATACAAATCTATACAGGGTGTAACAAAACACCCTAGTAATACTTAAGGGGGTGCTTCAGACCATCAATCTGAACAACTTTCACAATGGAGCCAACGTCGAGAAAAAATTTAAAAAAGTCTGCCATCCCATACATTGGAGTCGAAACGGTGCTGCAGTTTTGTATGAAAGAGCGGATATTTTTGTCGCGATTTCGATGTTGGCTCCGTAGTGAAAGTTGTTCAGTTTGATGGTCTGAAGCACCCCCTTAAGTATTACTACGGTGTTTTGTTACACTACACCCTGTACTTCACTACATAGTATAAAACAAAGTCGCTTCCCACTGTCTGTTTGTCCCTATGTATGCTTAGAATTTTAATACTACGCAACGGATTTTGATGAGGTTTTCTTTATAGATAGAGTGATTCAAGAGGAAGGTTTTTTTATTAGCATTGCTTTCGTGCGAGGCCGGGGCGGGTCGCTAGTACATTAATAAACTTGTAAAGGCGTGGATGCCATTGGATAATTTAGAGATATTTTGCAAAAATATTAATAGGGGTGATTAGAATACATAGAGAAGAGAAACGTCGTAAACTCAACTACTTTGCACTTACTGATTAGCAACAAGAATTTTTTTGGACTTTCCCTCAGAGGAATGATCTCTTTACAGGGTGTAACAAAACACCCTAGTAATACTTTAGGAGGTGCTTCAGAACATCAAACTGAACAACTTTCACTATGGAGCCAACATCGAGAAAAAATAAAAAAATCTACTGTCCCATACATTTTAGTCGACTCGGTACTGCAGTTTTGTATGGGACAGCAGATTTTTTAAATTTTTTCTCCATAGTGAAAGTTGTTCAGTTTGATGGTCTGAAGCACCCTCTTAAGTATTAATAGGGTGTTTTGTTACACCCTGTATAATCTCTTTGGACTTTCCATACAAAAGTGCGGATCAGTCAATCTATTTTCTATGGGAGATTCAAACAATTTTTTCGTTTTTCGGCCCAAGTTCCTTAGGGAATTTTTTTTATGTTCATTGTTTGTAATTAAAAATAAAACCGGTCAAGTACGAGTCGGGCTACTCGCACACCGAGGGTTCCGTATACCACAGAACACAACATTATTAACTTAGAAAAAAAAACTTTTTTTGTCCGGAACCTTTAGCGCAAGACTGACTCACACTTGGCCGGTTTTAAGTATTTGTTGTTACTTTTTAGTGTTTTAACAAATCCGCCGTAATAACGCATAATCTGAGAAAATGTCAACTATCTAGCTATTACGCGTCATTGCTATTACGGTTCAAAAGTTACAGCAGTAGTGTGTTTTCGCCGGTTCTGCCGCAATGACGTCACCAGGTGGGTGATTAGCTAATGATGTAAAGAAATGACAACAACACCGTGCTGTAGAACCGGCGGTCGTTTATGATAAAGTTAACAATAGAGTTAATTTTTTTTATGAAATTTAAGTACGTTATTTGCATGATGCTGGTAATTTGTTTTAATTAAATGGTTAATAAAATAAGATAAACCGATGGACAAATAATACTTTAGATTAATATTTTACAGTTTTATTTATTATTTTATTTCATTATTTCTATGACATAATTTTTTCATTTTTAATTAAGTAATTATATTTCCACGTTTCTTGTAAGTATTATAATTAAAAACGTTTTATTTATTTATATCCATACTTCAAAGAGAAATGGCACGCCCTTAATTGACTGATGAATTATATTAATTATACATAGAAATGGTCCACAACAATATATTGATTCAAGCGTCTCTTCATCATCTGGATCTGTTGATTGTTCATAATGTGATTGACATCAGGTTGAGGTTTTTGATCCATTCGCGGGTTGATGTCTTTGTCTTAGATAAAGTATATGTCTAGATTGAGCCTCACGTTTCTAGCTAACTTTCTTAGGTTGGTATGCGTGAGGCATCATACAAGTTATATTTGTGTGCGTGCGTAGCTATAGGGCTTAGACTTTAGAGGCCAGTGTAGGCCCTGTACCCGGACTTTCAATGTTAGATAATTATATCGCCACTGTTTCGGTCCGCACTTCATTGTACTAGAGTTGATATTGGAACGAAAACGTTCACGCAATTGCGAAGTTCGAATGTGCTGGTAGAGGCCCTGGCTGCAATTTAAACGTGACAACAAAATAATTGTCTTTATATGAATAACAGATAATAACTAATTATACAACGTGGTAATGAATTAGCGCAAAACCTCATACACCCCAACTGATTTATAACAAAATAATTTGATTGAAACAATAATTTCATTATTTTGATTGTTAATTTTTAAAGTTATTCGCATTTTAAGTTTTGACGCAAAAATGATTTGTTGTCATTTCCGCACTGAAAGAAAGCGGTAAAGTACTCATGGATACATTTTTATAATCTTGTTTTGGTAGTAAGTAGGGTGAGTGTGCCCGTGCGGTGGGTTGACATCGGGTTCAGAAAATTTTAAATTTCGCAAACAAATTAGATAATATTTTGAAAAAAATTACCTATGTTGAAACCATGATAATTCTATTCTTCTCTCGATTCTAAACAAACTACTTTCTAGTTTTGCGTTAATTCATAAACACGTTGTATTCTTGAAAAGACAATACCTATCAGCGTTTCATTCATTTTTGGTCTAAATTTGAAAGTGCAGACCAACAAAAACGAATGCTATATTCTGTTAGAACTTGTATGTCTAAGCATTTATTATTATGAGCTATAGCTGTAAGTTTTATTACATCGAAAATGTATGAAAAGGCAGATTTTTCAAACCTCAATAAAACCAAGGAAAATGGCCCTACAGCTTTGGTGAGATACTAAAAAAGGCTGAGACGGACAAGTTCTAACAGGACCATTCTTGTATAATCTTAGCTAATTTAATCTAAAATGTGTGAAAAGGCAGATCTTTCTGATAAACCAAGGACAAATGAACCTACAGGTTTTGTACCATAATAATAAATGTTTAGACGGATGAGTCCTAACATAATAATGTTTCTTTTTTGTTCGGCACTTTTACGTTTTGGATTTAAATCTGGTGTCTTTTGTTTTTAAAAAAAAATACTTGTTGATTTCTTGACATTTGAGTAATTAATTTTTGTCATTTAATTATGTTTTTCGATAGATACTTTACTGAAGTATGTTTATGACGAATTTCAGCGCAAAATAATTACTATATTGAACACAGCAACCAGTTTAGTGAAACAAGGTAGCAGCAGATCGGTGAGAAATCACAAAATTAAAAAAACTTGAATGGCTTTGAAACAATATTTGGTTTTATCACATTGTATAGAACTAGAGAAGTTGATAATTATTTTGAAATGCAAGTTGGGGCAGCAGTCTCTGTAGTTCATTGAAACATTTATTTTTTAATAAAGATTTATTTAAAAAAAAAGAAGTAAAATGTTTAGAGTCTCACTTTTACAAACAAATGTTTTTATCAACCTTCCTGCCCTAAGATGGATTCTATTTGAATTCATAAATAGAAAAGAAAAATGTGGATTCTTAAATCTATGTTTAATAACGTTCTAGGTTTGATTTGTTTTAAACTTATAGAAATATTTTTATATTAATGTATAACTAAAAAACACAAAGTAGTAAAAAGTTTAAAAATTGTAATTGTTTATTTATTTTTAATATACTCGTACGAACATATTTAAAAAAAAGCAACAAACTTTTTTGCGCTAAAAATAATAATTACAGTTAGGTGCATCAATACACATTTTTATTCATTAATACAAAAATTGAACACAACAACAAATTGTTATTACATAATTATAAATATTTTAGTAAATTAAAAATCGCGTGAAGTAATAAAGATTTAAGCAAGGAAGTTAAAAATGAAACTAAAAATAAAACCGTTTTTCGCTTTCTTTAACCAAGTTAGCTTTTAAAACCTGAATAACAATAAGATTTTCGGGTGAAATAGATGATAAAAATAATCTAAATCGTTCAACATGTAAAATATCTGGTTTTAAGTGACATTTATTTATTATAGTTTTGTAAACATTTGTTCACAAAATAAATAAATAAAAAGTTTGCAACAGATTATTTAAAACATAATATTTAAACTTAACTTTCTATACCATAGCTTTTACAACTTGAATGCCTAAACTTTTCGAGTGAATACTATAAAAAATACTCTTTATTTGCACACCAAAAACATAAAATAATTAAAAGTAAATAAAATGGGTACAAATGGCGGTCTTATCACTAACAGCGGTGAAATCGATGTTCATAATAATCTTAAACGTTCAACACATAAAATAATTATCTGGTTATAAATAAAATTTCATAGTTGTTTTGTAAACAACATAATATTATAGCAAAATAAAAAAATTATAACAGTTCAATAAACATTATTGAGAAACATTTATTTGTCGTTAAAAAAAGAAAAAAAGAAGCCATATAATTATGATAATCTATCTAGAACAAAAATTTTAACATAACAAAATATTTTCACAAAATATTCTACTAAATGTAAAGTTGTGTAATATACCTACCTATATTGTTTTGTTTTATATCGTAAAGTTAAATACTTTACACATTCACTTAAAAAATCAAAATATAATGTGATGAAGCACAATACAGATATAGCAGATATACTACAAATCTTGTGCCATTGTGATGAAGCTTGTTACAGATTTGAAACTTGTTCTTTATTTTTCAAATTTGTATAACGAAGGAACCTCTTTTTTTCCCCCACTGTGATAACGTATCGTATTACAAAAGCTTCACAGAAATTAATGTTGTAAATGGGTATTAAAAATTACTAGTGAAGGTAGAGATTGGTTGCACCAAAGATATTTAAAGTATAGGTTAAATTTCTTTGGGTTGCACACAAAGCCCTAGCCACTGATAAACGAGTTCGATAGCTAGTAATTTAATTTTCACTTTGATTAAAATTATGTAATGGACCGTGAATGGAGATGCAGAGTAACCTTTTTATTTCCTTATATTTATCATTACCTAATTCGTTCCTTTTTCCTAGTTTTATTTATATATTTCACATTAATTAATATATGTTATACTTCATCAAACGTTGAACGTTTATCTACATAATATATTTATGAATTGAATTTCTTTTTTGTATTTATGAAAGAAAATAGAATCGATCAGATGTAAGTTCAAATTAAACATAAGCTTGTAGATTTTATGTATTGTTCAATGATTTGATTCATTCTTAGACTTAATATTTTTAAATACTATTCGGCAGCACACAGTTTTTTGAAGTTGTAGTAATACTTTTAAATCTTTTTGTCTTGTGCTTGATAATGATAATGGACAACATTCAATTTAAGGAAAGGTATCAAAATTCGAAAAGCATTTGGAGATTATGTCCTATGTACAACAAGCTTATACATAAAAAATAATATATGTTTGACAGAAAAAATATCATTTCAGATTCTACCTATACATTTATAAATAAATACAACATTAATTTCTGTGAAGCTTTTGTAATACGATACGTTATCACAGTGGGGGAAAAAAAGAGGTTCCTTCGTTATACAAATTTGAAAAATAAAGAACAAGTTTCAAATCTGTAACAAGCTTCATCACAATGGCACAAGATTTGTAGTATATCTGCTATATCTGTATTGTGCTTCATCACATTATATTTTGATTTTTTAAGTGAATGTGTAAAGTGTACTTTACGATATAAAACAAAACAATATAGGTAGGTATATTACACAACTTTACATTTAGTAGAATATTTTGTGAAAATATTTTGTTATGTTAAAATTTTTGTTCTAGATAGATTATCATAATTATATGGCTTCTTTTTTTCTTTTTTTAACGACAAATAAATGTTTCTCAATAATGTTTATTGAACTGTTATAATTTTTTTATTTTTGCTATAATATTATGTTGTTTACAAAACAACTATGAAATTTTATTTATAACCAGATAATTATTTTATGTGTTGAACGTTTAAGATTATTATGAACATCGATTTCACCGCTGTTAGTGATAAGACCGCCATTTGTACCCATTTTATTTACTTTTAATTATTTTATGTTTTTGGTGTGCAAATAAAGAGTATTTTTTATAGTATTCACTCGAAAAGTTTAGGCATTCAAGTTGTAAAAGCTATGGTATAGAAAGTTAAGTTTAAATATTATGTTTTAAATAATCTGTTGCAAACTTTTTATTTATTTATTTTGTGAACAAATGTTTACAAAACTATAATAAATAAATGTCACTTAAAACCAGATATTTTACATGTTGAACGATTTAGATTATTTTTATCATCTATTTCACCCGAAAATCTTATTGTTATTCAGGTTTTAAAAGCTAACTTGGTTAAAGAAAGCGAAAAACGGTTTTATTTTTAGTTTCATTTTTAACTTCCTTGCTTAAATCTTTATTACTTCACGCGATTTTTAATTTACTAAAATATTTATAATTATGTAATAACAATTTGTTGTTGTGTTCAATTTTTGTATTAATGAATAAAAATGTGTATTGATGCACCTAACTGTAATTATTATTTTTAGCGCAAAAAAGTTTGTTGCTTTTTTTTTAAATATGTTCGTACGAGTATATTAAAAATAAATAAACAATTACAATTTTTAAACTTTTTACTACTTTGTGTTTTTTAGTTATACATTAATATAAAAATATTTCTATAAGTTTAAAACAAATCAAACCTAGAACGTTATTAAACATAGATTTAAGAATCCACATTTTTCTTTTCTATTTATGAATTCAAATAGAATCCATCTTAGGGCAGGAAGGTTGATAAAAACATTTGTTTGTAAAAGTGAGACTCTAAACATTTTACTTCTTTTTTTTTAAATAAATCTTTATTAAAAAATAAATGTTTCAATGAACTACAGAGACTGCTGCCCCAACTTGCATTTCAAAATAATTATCAACTTCTCTAGTTCTATACAATGTGATAAAACCAAATATTGTTTCAAAGCCATTCAAGTTTTTTTAATTTTGTGATTTCTCACCGATCTGCTGCTACCTTGTTTCACTAAACTGGTTGCTGTGTTCAATATAGTAATTATTTTGCGCTGAAATTCGTCATAAACATACTTCAGTAAAGTATCTATCGAAAAACATAATTAAATGACAAAAATTAATTACTCAAATGTCAAGAAATCAACAAGTATTTTTTTTTAAAAACAAAAGACACCAGATTTAAATCCAAAACGTAAAAGTGCCGAACAAAAAAGAAACATTATTATGTTAGGACTCATCCGTCTAAACATTTATTATTATGGTACAAAACCTGTAGGTTCATTTGTCCTTGGTTTATCAGAAAGATCTGCCTTTTCACACATTTTAGATTAAATTAGCTAAGATTATACAAGAATGGTCCTGTTAGAACTTGTCCGTCTCAGCCTTTTTTAGTATCTCACCAAAGCTGTAGGGCCATTTTCCTTGGTTTTATTGAGGTTTGAAAAATCTGCCTTTTCATACATTTTCGATGTAATAAAACTTACAGCTATAGCTCATAATAATAAATGCTTAGACATACAAGTTCTAACAGAATATAGCATTCGTTTTTGTTGGTCTGCACTTTCAAATTTAGACCAAAAATGAATGAAACGCTGATAGGTATTGTCTTTTCAAGAATACAACGTGTTTATGAATTAACGCAAAACTAGAAAGTAGTTTGTTTAGAATCGAGAGAAGAATAGAATTATCATGGTTTCAACATAGGTAATTTTTTTCAAAATATTATCTAATTTGTTTGCGAAATTTAAAATTTTCTGAACCCGATGTCAACCCACCGCACGGGCACACTCACCCTACTTACTACCAAAACAAGATTATAAAAATGTATCCATGAGTACTTTACCGCTTTCTTTCAGTGCGGAAATGACAACAAATCATTTTTGCGTCAAAACTTAAAATGCGAATAACTTTAAAAATTAACAATCAAAATAATGAAATTATTGTTTCAATCAAATTATTTTGTTATAAATCAGTTGGGGTGTATGAGGTTTTGCGCTAATTCATTACCACGTTGTATAATTAGTTATTATCTGTTATTCATATAAAGACAATTATTTTGTTGTCACGTTTAAATTGCAGCCAGGGCCTCTACCAGCACATTCGAACTTCGCAATTGCGTGAACGTTTTCGTTCCAATATCAACTCTAGTACAATGAAGTGCGGACCGAAACAGTGGCGATATAATTATCTAACATTGAAAGTCCGGGTACAGGGCCTACACTGGCCTCTAAAGTCTAAGCCCTATAGCTACGCACGCACACAAATATAACTTGTATGATGCCTCACGCATACCAACCTAAGAAAGTTAGCTAGAAACGTGAGGCTCAATCTAGACATATACTTTATCTAAGACAAAGACATCAACCCGCGAATGGATCAAAAACCTCAACCTGATGTCAATCACATTATGAACAATCAACAGATCCAGATGATGAAGAGACGCTTGAATCAATATATTGTTGTGGACCATTTCTATGTATAATTAATATAATTCATCAGTCAATTAAGGGCGTGCCATTTCTCTTTGAAGTATGGATATAAATAAATAAAACGTTTTTAATTATAATACTTACAAGAAACGTGGAAATATAATTACTTAATTAAAAATGAAAAAATTATGTCATAGAAATAATGAAATAAAATAATAAATAAAACTGTAAAATATTAATCTAAAGTATTATTTGTCCATCGGTTTATCTTATTTTATTAACCATTTAATTAAAACAAATTACCAGCATCATGCAAATAACGTACTTAAATTTCATAAAAAAAATTAACTCTATTGTTAACTTTATCATAAACGACCGCCGGTTCTACAGCACGGTGTTGTTGTCATTTCTTTACATCATTAGCTAATCACCCACCTGGTGACGTCATTGCGGCAGAACCGGCGAAAACACACTACTTACAGCCCTAAATAGGTAGGACAGACGGACGGACGGACGGACAGAAGGACAGACGGACGGACGGACGGACAACGTAGGCTTAGTAATAGGGCCCCGTTTTCACCCTTTGGGTACGGAACCCCAAAAACTAGGGATTTATACCTTCATAAAATAGCCTCATTCGATAGTACGTTTCTTAATCCCGACATTATAAATTTACCGATAAGCTTCGACCTAAAGGTTAGTGGATAGGTACCATAATAATATAAGCTGCCATAAGCTGTACGTTATGTGTTTTTGTTGATACTGCATTGTATTTATTGGTTTGGTCATTTATAGGCTTCGAAGCTTATATCTTGTTATGACATGAGGCACTATTTACGGATTTTGTGTTTTCTGGTGCTATAACAAAATGCTATGGACCCATATGGAGTTGATAAATTGTTGATATAAGTAAACAAATCAAGGTAATCATTGTTTTTGGTGTGTAAATAAATAATTTATTATGGTATGATATATTAGGCATTAAGTGAACAATGGCTGAAAATCGGTGCTTGCTGTTATAGCAAGGTTTTAAAAAAAGACTAAATGCCCATTTCACCACTTTTGAAATCTGAATAAGTTCTTGATAGCTTATTTGAAGGATCGTTTGACATTATCTTTCATACGAAATATGAGAAACGATATGTTGGAACCTATGGTTGGAACAAGCTTTTGTTTTTTCCAAAGTCAAAACTTAGAATGTCGTTTCATCGAACACTGTTCATCGATGGTATGCTTCATCGGTGGTACACAACATCGATGGTAAAGTACCGACATCATCATCATCGTCTCAATGTAATACCTATTCATAGCTAATAAACTATGTTTCGGTTTCTCAGGCTTCAGGCAGGATTTTTTTCCCATGACTATGTTTTTCATTTGTGTATTTTCTTCGTCAATAGATAGGCAAACCACACGGGTAAAAAAGATATATCGAAGAAAACGTAATTTTCTTGTTTCAAGAAATCTTTTTTACCCGTGCATTTAGCCGATCAAAATTGCATGTAGCTATTAGAAAAAAACTACGAGATGAGATATTAAAAAAAAATGAAATTTGCATAAATTTAATCGTTGCTGTACATTACAAACTGCATAATAAAATCAAGTCAATTGAAGAGGCCGAAATAATGGTATTATGATTTTCATTTATAGTAGACGGCACCAGCTGGGTAGGCAGAGTATGCGGAGTAGGCGAGGGGAGGAGCGGCGGCGTACGGGGAGTACACGGCGGGTACGGCCGCGGCCGGGTACACGCCGTAGTCGTACCCTGCGGAGTACGCCAGCAGCTGCGGGGACGGCGCCGGCTTGGGGCTGGGGGCGGCTGCTGCCACGGCTACCAGAGCGAAGAGGGCGAACTGTCGAGAGCAAATAACATCGTTATCTTCAGCTATCTACTGTTGGTTTACGAGAATTGATTTGCTGAAAAGAGCCTGTTAATCTCAACATACTTGCAACCGCGAGTGTATAACGTATTACTGTTTTGTTAGTTTGAAAATTAAAAAAGGAAAATTCAAAGAAACATACTTAGATCAATATTATAAATGTAGTAGCAGAAATGGAATATAAACTCAAAGTTCAAATGACATAGAATTAGATGATTGTCCCATTGCTATAGGATTGTCATGACGTTTATATAAAATCCAATAAAATCATCAATTTATTTAAGAAATTAAAAGTCTTTGGGCGGATTTTGATGGTCTAAACCACTTTAAATATTACTAAAGTTTGTTTTGTTACACGTTATATATCAAAAAAGTTTTTATGGTTTAGCAAGTAGGCCAGTCATTTTACGGAGTTTTGTTAGGCGGGGTAGGGAGTAATTATTAATTGGACTTTTAAACTGCAATCGGCATCATTTAGTGACAAAAATACTATCCTAAACCATATTTAAAAAAAATTGCTACGCAACATAGAAATCAAAATTGTGTGTCCCAGAAGGCTATTAAATGAATAATATTAGTACCAATGCACTCATTTGAATAAGATTTAACAATATACATTATTTTTTAGCAATAAAAGGCATTAAAATTTAATAAATGAGGTATTTATTAGAAAATACGAATGTATTTTCCAAAACGTACTAAGTTGAAAAAAAAATATACACCATGTTTGAAGTATGTATAACGGTAAAGCCTTCAAAATGTGAAAAAGAAAATTTATCATTAGGTTTTTTAGAACGAGATAATATCTAAATTTTAAAATTGGAACTGTTGCTGACGTGTTTTTTTTTAATTTTGGTACATTCCTAAGCTCAAATTGGCTCTTCAATATTATAGAGAAAAAAAAATGCAATTAGTGATTACTGATTAGTCCCGGCTCAAACCGTAAAATGACTGGGTGCTTTAGCCCAGTCATTTTACGGTTTGATTGGTACTTACAATTTTAGCAAACATGTTTATTGCGATGCAGAGAGCTACTGAATCATGCAAATTGTTACAAACTCTTAGCTTATATATCAAAATGTAGCCTTGATCTTTATACTAAATGATCTACTTATTCGTTAGATGACAAAAGGAGACAAGGGCGTAGTTAAAGGTCGGTGATCTGATGTTGTCAGAAGCTCACAACATTGTCACATCCTGGCTTACCTTATTAAGAGATGATGTAATGGTTCTGTAATTTGAGATGTATAGAACACTTAGGTACCTAAACTTATTTGGTTTGGTAAAGCTGTTAAGATTGTTACTTTTGGAAAGAATTTGAATTATGGTGTCTTCTTTCAGGAAAATGACAAAGTAATGAAGTCAGCTTCTTTACATGGAATAATTTTCTGGCCATAAGACGTATAATGGCACGTGATAATAACAGTAACTGCGTCCTTAAACTAAGACACCCGTTTCGGAACTTTTGACACTATAGACCGAGATCCGACCGTAAAATTATGCACCTATTTCATAGGCGAACGAAATGTGATTTTAATGTATGTTTACCGCAACTATAGGGTTGCCACATTAAAAAATGACTTCTTTGAACCTGGCGACCCTATAGTTGCATAAGACTGAGAGGTGGCAACCCTAGTTTCTCCAGTACTTTAGATCAGTCTCCTTCCGATGGCACCTCATTTGCTTCCTTAACAGACAGGTGGAAAAAGTTAAGCCAAAAATCATAATGGAAAAGGTACGGCAAGATTTTTCTAGGCAACTTTACGGCGTTGTATTAACCCCTGTGTAAACATACACTAGAATCACATTTCGTTCGCCTATAAAATAGGTGCATAATTTTACGGTCGGATCTCGGACTACTAGTAGGTATGCATAACAGCGATAAAGCTTAACTACGCTTAACTATGTATGTTTCGGGCATTACGTTTAACATTTTAAAGAATAAACAAAGGAGAACTAATTGTTTATGGACTTCTCGTCTCAAATGCGTTTTGTATTCATAATTTACATTGATTCCCACCGAGACCTCTTTGTTTTTTCCGTATCTGGACATTTCAAGGACAAAAATCGTCTATAAAATGTTGGGGGATACTGAAAATAAGAACAGTCTGTTTCTAAATCACACGTGGATAAGGGATTAAGAAGCATTGACATAGAACAAGAGTCAAGTGATATAAATATAAATAAAATGTTCGCAAAACTCGTAAGTGAATAGTCTTATTCATACTTTAATATATTTCTAGACAAATAAGTAGATCAAGACGAGTTGAGACCAAGACGTACCACACCAAGAAGAGATGAGACCAAGACGTACCACACCACCGCAGAACACAACATTATTAACTTAGAAAAAAAAACTTTTTTGTCCAGGACCTTTAGCGCAAAACCGACTCACACTTGGCCGGTTTTTAGTAGTTGTAGTTATTCTGTAGAGTTCGCTCTATTATCACACTAAGTTTGACGCTTGTATGTATTACCGTTTTTACGATAGAGCGTGATGAAAAAACGTTGATAAAAACTAGTTTCTTGTTGAGAACCCCCCTTAATTTTTAAGTTTTTGACAATTTTATTATATATTTACAAATCCACCGTAATAACGCATAATCTGAGAAAATTTCAACTATCTAGCTATTACGGTTCAAAAGTTACAGCCCTAAATAGGCAGGAGAGACGGACGGACGGACGGACGGACGGACAACGTAGGCTTAGTAATAGGGTCCCGTTTTCACCCTTTGGGTACGGAACCGAAAAAATGATTTCAATCAACCTTATTTATAACTGAGCAATACAAGTTTAAACAATCGCTATATTTGATACTAAGTATACAAATACAAAATTATTGGGGAAATTCTGCTTACCTACTGGTCGGCAACGTATTACATAACATTAATTCATACAACAGGCCTATTAATAGCAGATCAATATCCACATCATTGTGTCCTCACGCACGTAAACATCTACAATTCTATGAAACCAAAATCAGGGTATTATGTAAGGTAAGGCTTTGTAGGGATTATGATGTGGATCATTCACAGGTGGATGTGGTTTGCCTAATGATGCGATCTCACCTAAACCGTGCCTAAACCTAATTAATATTATAAGGACGTTCAAATTAAATTACCTACATTATTTTATAATTTGTGTTGTTGTTGTCTAGTTTTTAACCGACTTAAAAAAGGAGGTTCTTTATAATGAAAAATTCTTGCAGCTTATTAATGGGATCAGATGTACACACGGCGACGCATCAAGTTACCCAAAACCAAAATAAGCTGGCCGCGCGACGTTATACATTACTCTACCTACGCGCGGCCAGCTTATTTTAGTTTTGCGTAGCTTGATGTGTCGCCGTGTGTACATTGAAGATTGAGATACAAGAAAAAGATTAAAATATGGTTTTTAGGTGTTCCCTTACTCCAAATCAACCTTTTTTAGAATTTTTGTCTGTTTGTTTGTTGTTTGTTCTAGCATTTTATTAAAAATTTTTTGTTTGATAGCTGATTTGACTTAAAATCTGGTATTTAATTGTGCGGACAAAGTTGCGGGTAAACTCTAGTTTACCTATATTTATTAGTTCAAGTTCGAATCCCGTAAGGGACAATATTTGTATGATGGATAATCTCATCTCACTAATATTATAAATGCGAAAGTTTGTGACGATGTTTAGATGTTTGGATGTTTGGATGTTTGGATGTTTGTGTGTTTGTGGCTCAATCACGCCTAAACGGCTGAACGGATTTAGATGAAATTTGGCATGCAGATAGAATGTGTTCTGGATTAACACATAGGATACTTTTTATCCCAGCAATGGGTTACTGTGGGAGTCTGTGGGATAATTTCCAATGTTTTATTATGCTCACTAGCGCCGACTTGACGCTGACAGATGTCTTTGGGTAGATTCCAGTAGTAAATAGTGGTTGCTTTTTTCAACTCTTCTCCCAAGAGCTGTGTAGCGTAGTTGGGAAATGGTCAGATTTTCGCGCAAGAGGTTGGAGGTTCGATTCTTGGGTGAGATTTTTTTTTTAAATCTTTTATCCATTTTTCAACGGATTTGACAGAAGCAATTTGCTGACCTTAATAATATCCTGAGATTAGATCAGATCCAATTTTAGGACAGTACGTTTTCTTTGGCTTTTTTCTTATTTTAATACATACGTTGTAGTGATCCCAAGCATGCACGGCTTTTTATTATGGAAACATTACAACAACGGCACAAACATAATAATGTCCATGACCGAACCGGGATTCGAGCCCAGGACCCCGGTTTGGCAGTCCGGCGTGGTAACTATTGCACAAAATGGCTCGTCAAATATAAAAAAATACTCTTTCTTTTAACCTTTTTTAAAGTTATTGTAGTACGTTTCCATCTTAATAGATGGCGTGAGGCGTTTTTTAAAAGCAAGTGTGCAACAATAAAATTATTTATTCCAAAACCTAGCTAGCAGGAGCTTAATTTAGTTGATTAAATCCCTGATCTCAAAGTTCATACATTTCGACCATACTTGCACTTACTCGTAACTCACGCTCAAGGCGTCTCAGAAATTAGGTCTTACAGATTTGATTGTAAGGTAACTTACCGGGTGAATTGAAAAATAATTAAATAAATAACGCTCACAGTCACATACATTGTAATGATCCGAAGCAAGCAGTATAGGCTTTTTATTATAGAAACCATACAACAACGGCACAAACATATTACATCCATGACCGAACCGGGATTCGAACCCAGGACCCTGGTTTGTCAGTCCGGCGTGGTAACCATTACACCAAACGGGTCGTCAAATATTTTTCTTTCTTTTAACCTTTTCTAAAGTTATTGTAGTATCGTTTTCATCTTCATAGATATCGTTAGGCGTATTTTTAACTCTAGCAGGAGCTTACAAATTGATTGAATACATCTTTGTATGTAAGTATAATGGTAGTTTGAGCCCAATCTGAGCCAATTCTATGGTATAATAATTTTGTTGCAGAAAATTTTGCCAAATATTCGTTTTGTTTGATTTTCGGTTCTATTATGATTTCTTGAGGATTTGTGTAGCTTAACTATAGAACATCAATCTACCACAATCTATGAAAAGATAGGTACCTACTTATCTAAAAAGTCCTTATAACACCACAGTTTGGTAATGTGCCTTAGTACTTTCATAATAGCTAAGTAAGGTTAGAGATTTACAAATGTGGCTTGAAAATAATTCTTTTAACAAGTTGACCATTTGCTTGCTAGAATATTATCGTTCTAGCTCTTGCCTCCACCATTGTGCACTAGCCCGCGTGGTAGAGTATCCTCTATCATTATCATCATCTCAGCCGATGGACGTCCGCTGCTGACATAGGCCTCCCCCAAGGATCGCCATAACGACCGGTCCTGCGCTGCCCTCATCCAACGTTTTCCCGCCGCCTTTACCAGGTCGTCAGTCCACCGTGTGAGGGGCCTACCCACGCTGCGCTTTCCGCTTATCCTCTATCCTCTAACGTTTATTTGTGAGTGGAGGTCTGTGATCCGCCGTGGGTCGTAAGATGATTATTATGCTGCTCGACATAAATAAAACACTAATAACCGACGAACAGTAGAAAAATTCAAGTGATGGAACTGTGAATGACTTTTTTTTATACCTACATACTTACTTAATGTAGGTACTTTCTGATTTTGATTCAGCTCAAGTTCATGACTATTATCCTATTCTTATCCTATTATGGGGGCTGGCAAGCCAGCAACACATCAACCCAATGGTACCTATCTTTTGTGTTGACTCCTACTTAATATTTATTTTCTTCACCATTGAAAAACGTGGAAAATGAGAGAGGCAATAGTGTTCAGGGGAAGAAACCTGTAATCTCCCAGTTTTGAATAACCATCTCTCAGTCTCAGGACACATACGTTTAGCCACCAAGACATCGCAGTCACACAGTAAAAATGGTCCATGGTTTCCTCCTCCTCTCCGCACGCTCGGCAACTGGGATCTAGGGTGAGCTTTATCATGCCTGTGAGGCGTAGTACCCGGTGAGAGCTCCGACGATAGCACGAGCTTTGCTCCTGCTGTTGTTCAGTATGAACTGTGGGATTCGTGGTGTTATATTGCTGATGAATTTCCTGCAATGTTGCAGACCCGAGAAGCCAGAGCATTCTAGCATGTGTATTTTATCAGCCCATTCCTTAATAGCCATTTTAATGTTACATGCTTGGGTTTCTAGACTTGGTTCTGACCATGACCTTCACGACCCTTAGACGAGACATGAGACAAAATCACATGTCTACGCAGACGAAGTCGCGGGCAACAGCTAGTATATGAATATTTGTACCCGAGTCATGGATGTTTGTATGTAAACAGGATTTCTGGTCTGAAATAAATGATTAAGTATTTAATTTAAAATCTAAACGGAATCCGTTCCTAACCATCAAACGGAACAACTTTCACAATGGAGCAAAAAGTAGAAATAGCGTTTGTTCCATAGAAAACATCAATGACGTCTAGACCCAAATGTGACAGTATTTTTTATTTCGATGTCGGCTCCACATTGGAAGTTTTGCAGTTACGGTAAAGCACCCCCTTTCATATGTAACGCATTGAAATACACCCTGTATAATCCGGACTAAAATTCCGGCAAACTTTGATTCCGGGCTAGATTCTGGTACTTTAAATGGGACTAAATATTTAATACAGAGTGTAACAAAACACCCTAGTAATACATAAGTATAGTAGTGCCACAGAATAGGTTATCTAATCTAATCTAAACTATCATAAAACTGTAACAGAAGTGTGTCTGTACATTGAAGATATTTACAAAAAAAAGATTACGATATGGTTTTTACCTGTCCCTGATTCCAAATCACCAATTTTTGGATTTTTTGTCTGTCTGTCTGTCTGTTTGTTTGTTTGTTTGTTTGTTTGCTTGTTTGTTTATTTGTTTGTTTGTTTGTTTGTTTGTTTGTTTGTTTATTTGTTTGTTTGTTTGGGTGTTTGTTTGTTCGAGTATCACGCAAAAACTACTGAACCGATATTGATGAAACTTTTTTTGTTTGATAGCTTATCATCTGACTTAAAATCTGGTATATAATTTATGCGGATGAAGTCGCGGGTAAAAGCTCGTAGTATATAGTTCTGTAGTGCTTCAGACCATCACATCAGACTGAACAACTTTCAGTATGGAGCCAATACCGAGAAAAAAAATCAGCTCAACCATACATTTGAAGAGCCGATACTGCATAGTTTTGTATGAAACAAATAATTTTCATTTCGCGATTTTGAAGTTGACTCAATAATAGTGGAAGTTGTTCAGTTTGATGGCCGAAGCACCTCCATTAAGTATTACTAGGGTGTTTTGTTCACCCTGTATATTTGACAATACTTGTATATGAGACTTTAATTATTTTGTATATTTGACAATACTTGTATATGAGACTTTAATTATTCTGTATATTTGACAATACTTGTATATGAGACTTAAATTATTTTGTATTGTTTTTCAGGTAATCCTGTTAGCAGTCGTGGCGATGGCTGCAGCCTTGCCACAGTACTACTCCGGGTACGGCGGCTACTCGTCCGGCTACCCGGGCTACTACTCCGGCTACGGCACCGGCTACTCAAACCTCGGCTACGGCGGTTACGGCACTTACGGCGCCGGTGCCTCCCCGTACAACTACGGCTACGGTTACTACTGATCTGTTCATTTGTTTAGGATGACGTTGTTGATTTCGATATCTTTTGATCTGTAAAGTTTTTTATTTTGATTTTGATTAATATTATATTACCTATTTTTAGTTATGTGTTTCATTTTATTTCTTACTGCAGTCCTACCACAGGCCTACCCTAAGGAAGGGTGTATGGGCATTCCTGCAGCATACAGGACGAAATTGATATCATTAGCATCCTTTTAAACTAAGGGTCTACCCATCAAATTTTAGTATGGAACAACTGATTTTTTTTGCTCCGGTTGGTTTGATTCTATCGAAAAATGTGTTCAGTTTGATGGGTTAGACTCTTTAGTTTAAAAGGATGCTAATGGTATTTAGCATCAAATTTCACCCTTAAATTAAATTAAAGATAGAGTAGAACAAAGTTGGTTATAATCATTGAACGTTTTAAACTAAGTTACTACTATTATCTACAAAAAGATTTTTTTTGGCCTTCGCTGAGACCAAAAAAAATCGTTGTATGTACGAGTATGTACTATCGGGGACTTTTCCGCCTGACCACTTAAGAAAAAAATCGCATGATTTCGCCCAAAATGTATTGTTTGGAAACTATTATTAATTGGTCTATTCATCAATAGGGCGGGGTAAGACATCGCTTTTATTTTTTAGTATGCAAGCAAAAATGAGCCTAGTGGTGGTCTGGCGGAAAAGTCCGCGATAGTACATTGTACACTAGAACTAATTTATTTACTCAGAAAAAAAAATTTACGATATTCATTTTAGGTGTCCATGATTCCAAATCACCAAAGTTAAAATTTTTCTCTGTCTGTTGTTTGTGTGTTTGTTTATTTGATCAAGCATCGCGCAAAAACTACTGAACCGATATTGAAGAATCTTTTTTTGTTCGATAACTTATGATCTGACTAAAATAGCGACAGCGTATTAGCGACTAGATTTATACGGTGTTTGTAATGCGAAATACGTTAAGCTGTTGGTGTACCTATTAAATAAATTAAATTAAATTAAAATATGGTACATAATTTGTACGGACGAAGTCGCGGGTTAACACTAGTGTACTATTTATAAAACTACCTTTGGGCACTACTACCACAGATTATTCAATAGTTACCTTACTACGTAGAACTCTTTCTTACCCTAACGTATTAATTATAGTACTCTGTGCCCTAATCCTTTTGGTTAGATATTTTGGTCTATTTAATAATCGAAACTTGAAAGTTGTGAGACTAAAATAAACTTTTAACAAGATTGTAATTTATAAAAGTAACATGATCCCTGTTTCGAAACCCTCCGTCTGTAGGTTAGTAGGAATAATTTTAGATATCAGTGGAGGAGTATTGTTAAATTTCTTTGAAATCTAATATCATAGACACTCTCGCGTCTCGAAGAGTATAATGTAATTTCAATGGGCATAGTGGAATGGAGGAACATTCCCAAGTAGCACTTCCATATTGCAATATGGAGGTGCTACTTGGGAATGTTCCTCCATTGAAAAGGGAAGTACTTCCGCCAGGCTAGGTGTGATGCCTGGGGACCGGCCGTGGTCCAACAGTTCTTAGTTGGACCTTGTATATATATCGAATCTCTGTGATTATTTCTCTTGCGCGATTTATGTCTTGCATTCGATTGTGAACCTTATTTGTAGTAGGTTACGAGTTACGTATTTACGATGAACGTTGTCTTTGTATGGAGCATATTTCCGCGAGCGACGGTATCGCCATCTGTTGGCATCTTTGCTATAACTTGTGGGTGCTGACCATCTGTAGTAGTTCCCCACAGTGGCAAGGACAACAAGGTGCTAAGAAATGATGAGAAATCTTTAAAAAAAGTTGTATTGTAGGTACGTTCTAGTAGAGATGCGAATTTTTCAAATAAAGAAGTTCGTAGGACTGAGTAGTTCTATACCGACATGTGGTATCGTCGCATTCAGTAGAGTTTCCTGAGTAGGAAAAATGACGGTTTCGCTTTCTCAATTGGTGGAGTGGGAAGTTGTGATGTCATCAATATTTTGTATGGGATGAAAAAAAAATTGTTCTTAAACCTTCATGAGCCGGTTAGCCGGAGCCTTCAATAGAACTACTCAGTCCTACGGGAATATTCATTTAATTAATTAGCATCTGTACTATTCGATAAATTATCATTTTTCTACGTTTTCTACATCACTACAACACCATTTCCATGCCAGGTGGCGCGGGCGGCGCGGATGGAAGGGCAAACGGTTGATATAATAATGGTATCAATGATTAGAATAGTATCTCTAAATAGTAAAAAATAAAATCACTATGCGCGTCTGTCCTCATCATTTAACATTTCTCCTTGCCTACTTACTTCTTACTTACAACCCGAATTCCTTTAAAGTACGAGTGAATAGGCATCTTCTGGGTAAGCTACATCTACGACCCCATCTTCGTCCTGAGGTCTGGATTGAGGTCAAGAGCAAACCCATAGTTAATAATAAAAAAAAATTACTTATTCTAAACCACGCTACGGATTTTAATACGGTTATCACTTTAATTTAGATAATTTCTTCCGAAAGGTTTACGTTTGTGGTATATTTACTTAATTCTTATATTATACAGGGTGAAATTGATATCATTGGCATCGTTTTAAACTAAGAGTCTACCCATCACACTGAACAACTTTTACTATGGGAGCAAACCGAACAGAGCAAAAAAAAATCAGCTGTTGCATACATTTGAGTCGAGTAGGCATTGCAGTTTAGTATGTTACAGCAGATTTTTTAGTTGCTCCAATTGGTTTACTCCCATAGTAAAAGTTGTTTAGTTTGATGGGTAGACTCTTAGTTTAAAAGGATGCCAATGATATCAATTTCACCCTGTAGATCTCACCCGGGCGAAGCTAGGTCGGGTCGCGAGTTTTCAATAAATCTCAATAAAATTATCATTTACAAGCTTTTACCTGCGACTTCGTCCGCATAAATTATATACCAGATTTTAAGTCAGATGATAAGCTATCAAACAAACAAAATTTCATCAAAATCGGTTCAGTAGTTTTTGCGTGATACTCGAACAAACAAACACCCAAACAAACAAATAAACAAACAAATAAACAAACAAACAAACAAACAGACCTTAGACTAATTATATCCGGACCGGCCTTGCGGTAGCATTTCCCCTCTGCCACGGTATTAGATCAATTAATCTTGCGCATTTACACCCAATTTTATACCTTATCACTAAACGAGACAGCCTATAATAGCGAAACAATAATTTTGAACTTAGAACGTTTGGGGTTTACACGAGACTACTTTTCATGATTTCGAACATTCAAAATTAGAATCTAAAGTCATAGGGAATAAAATCCAAAGTTGCGGATAACATGTTACCTCGCCCCCCGCAAAAAGTGGCAGAAAGTTTGTTAGTAGAATGACACGTGGTTACGCGTCCCGATATAATTAGTCTAAGAAACAGACAGACAAAAAATCCAAAAATTGGTGATTTGTAATTAAATTAGGGACAGGTAAAAACCATGTCATAATTTTTTTTTTTGTAAATATCTTCAATGTACAGACACATTGCTGTTACAGTTTTATAATAGTTTAGATATCAGTAAATTTTAATGTATACATCATTATGGAAACGATCCTCTACCCTATAATTTGCATACTTAACTTTGCTACCTCGATGATATACGGATGTTGATTCACATTATACCTTACATATAGTTCAGTACATAAAATTAGACTAGAAGATCAAGGACGCTTTTTATCTAAGTACAAAAAGACAAGAGACCGAGGCGTGGTTGCTCCCAATCGAGTATATAAGCTGTGACAGTCTCTTAACGGTCATCACTTGTGATATCTCCTGCAAGCTAATTACCTATCTACAATGTTCTTCAGAGTGGTAAGTACTCATAGAATAATATAATATGATCAACAATTGGCTACTTGACAACTAGTCAAATCAGCTACTCTTTATCGGACGTCAAAACATTAGCTTTGTATGAAGATTTGTACTAAATATTGAGTTGTGACGTCATCAACATTTTCATTACTTTTTATAGTTTATCTTGTTATTAAAAATAGTATTCAAGCTAAAAACTCAATGAAAATGGGAGTTTAGCGTTATTTTCTAACCCTTTTTTTATTGAGTAGATAAAAATAAAATATATTGAATGTAGTCAAATACCCAATTGTGTTACGTGGGCTTCTATCAAAATAACTTTTGATCCACCGCAAACCTTATAAAGGCAGGGCCGCAAGGTATGCTCTGTTGAACAATATATTACGTCTCTATTACATTATGCAGAGGAGGTATTTTTGTGCAAGTTCTATAACCTAAGTAAAGCATAATAATTATACAGGGTGACATTGATATCAATGTCAAGAGTCTACCCATCAAACTGAACAACTTTTACTATGGGAGCAAACCGATCGGAGCAACTAAAAAATCAGCTGTCCCATACTAAACTGCAATGCCTACTCGACTCAAATGTATGCAACAGTAAATTTTTTTTTGCTCCGATCTGTTTGCCCCCATAGTAAAAGTTGTTCAGTTTGATGGGTAGGTATAATCTTAGTTTAAAAGGATGCTAATGATATCAATTTCACCCTGTATATTTGTATCGTTTGTTTAATGTCACCTTTTATTGTATGTTTTGTTCAATAATGTAATTTAGAATTCAAGCCACATCGAGTAGCAAATTAAAACTTTTATCATTATCGAACTACAATGCACATACAGCTAATTAGTGCATTGTAATATAATAAATCCTAATACTGAATATTTTTATTGTATTGCATTAAAAAATATTGAGTTTTTCTAAGGTAGGGTTTATACAGAAGAGACGTGTGGCGGTGGCGGGTAGTCAAAGTAACACCAATATAAACCTTATAGTATCTAACGTAGCATAGCGTCGTTTTTTGACGTAAAGAAAAATCGCGCCCCCGCCACCAGGGCCTCAATTGCGCAATTTTATACGGTTTTGGTTTGGTTTTGGTTTTGGTTTAGTTTTAGTTTAGATTTGGTTTAGCTGAAGTAAAAAAGCTATCGCGATATTTTTTTCTGAACGGTTAAATTGCACAATACAGAAAATTCGATCGAACAGACATCAAACGATACGCCAACGTATCTTCCGAAATAAAGCTAAATCGTTACCGTTAATATAATTTGCGCGATACGAATTGTGCATAACGTAACGTTTTTGGTTGTGGTTTTGTTTTGGTAGTATCTTTCAAACTTAGGGCGATCGAGGCCCAGGCGACGTCGCCTGGAGGCGCGGGCGTAATTCTCCAAACGACTCAATGCTACGTACTATAAGGTTTATATTGCCGCACCCCGCCCGCGAAATGTCCGCGCCACGTCACTTCTGTTTAAACAGCCCCTAAGGGTTTCATCGTTTAGGAACTCGTAGAGATTATAGTATAATTTCTCTAGTAACAGTTCATTTAATTATTTTACTACAAGATATATACAAATAGATACAAATAAACCTTACCCTAAAAACAAAAGAAAAACAAAACTTATACCTATTATAAATAAAAAATGTCCTCTAAATTGCCGCCGCTTGGCGGCAGGGTGCCCAGGAGGCTGGCAGCATTGCCTCTTTGTGAATTAATTGGCCATTATTTTATGAAAGTAACGTCGTTAGTTACTTGCTTCAATTGCTCAGGTAATTTATTGTATATCTTTACCTATAGACATAACAAATGGGTTTGACGAATGCATTGTTAGTTGTTGATGTTGGCAGCATTAATCTGTTCTTGTGTTTAAAAGAGTTATTTGTTGGTACCTCTTCGCGCTATGTACAGGGTCCTTCTTAATATGCTGACACTTTTTTAAGGGGATGATCAGACCATCAAACTGAACAACTTTCTCTATGGGACCAACATCGAAATCGCGAAAAAAAAATCAGCTGTCCCATACATTTTGCTTGAGTAGATTTGCAGTTTTGTATGGAAGAGCAGATTTTTTTACGCAATTTCGATGTTGGTGCCCTCGAGAAAGTTGTTCAGTTTGACGGTCTGATCACCCCCTTAAAAAAGTGTCAGCATATTAAGAAGGACCCTATATACAGGGTGAAATTGATATCATTAGCATCCTTTTAAACTAAGAGTCTACCCATCAAACTGAACAACTTTCACTATGGGAGCAATCTGATCGGAGCAAAAAAAAAAAACAGCTGTTGCATACATTTGAGTCGAGTAGGCATTGCAGTTTAGTATGGAACAGCTGATTATTTAGTTGCTCCGATCGGTTTGCTCCCATAGTAAAAGTTGTTCAGTTTGATGGGCAGACTCTTAGTTTAAAAGGATGCCAATGATATCAATTTCACCCTGTAGAAATGTGGATACTTTCGAATGAATTTGTAAACCTCTCGTACCTACAAGTAAGAAGCAAATATAGGTACTTTGAATTTTACCAAAGTCTCTACTGGGGTAAAATTTAATTAATAAAGGGGTAAAATTTTCTAAAGAGCGTATATATAATAAGGTTTGTGTCTTATCTGAAGTGCGATTTTTGAAAATCATTCGAGCGACTTGGCAGTAGAAAATGTCAAAATTACTATGGAGATTATGCATCTTTCTACTGCCATATTCACTCGTATGATTTTCAAAAATCGCAATTCTGCTCTTTTTGTCAAACAAAAATGATAATATCGTTAGCTGTAACAATGCAAAAATATTACTTTCCAAGCTGCTTTTGGATCCAATCGTCTTACTAATATCAACATTATGTATTCAAGTTAATACTTAATCAGCTTAAATATCAAGCTGGCACAGTGACGCAAACAAAACACTCCACATTGAAAATCAAATCGTTCTGGAGTGAGATTTTTGTAAGTCTCGAGTTCAAATACCAGACGACCTAGTAGCACTTGAATACACATTTCGTCAACTATGGAGATTACGCATCATTCGATCATGATTTTGAAAATGTGAAATCCAAAAATAGCACATCTGATCAGTTACAGCTTCCACGCCTAAACTCAGATTTAGCATAAATTAGATCTTGCAGAAATGTCGATAATTTTCCTAAAGTGATTTACGAGTTATCTAAAGAGGACTTTTACAAATAAACTTATATCTATAAAAATACCATGTAGGTTGAGAACGTATGTCTGTTTATATGACATTCCATTCAACCTCTAGAAATCCTGATTGACCTAGAATTAATAGAATTTTTACAATGCAGGGCAGACTCCCTACGGTTTTACTGTTCAATTCACCTAAGAAGTTCCCTGATAGAACTCTTATGACTACGGTGTAAAGATGAAAATGTTTCGATTTACGTGACTTCGTAGTTATCTGAGAGAGAAGGCTTAAAAATAGATTGCTTGTCTAAATGTTTACAGTCCTACCAAAGATTTTAGATGAGTTACGTGATGCTAGGTTCGCTAGGTATGTCTAAGGGGATTATTACTTTATTGCACACCAAAACATAGTCATTACGTAGGTACATTGAAAAACAAATAGGTATATACAGGGTGAAATTGATATCACTGGCATCCTTTTAAACTAAGAGTCTATACCCATCAAACTAAACAACTTTTACTATGGGAGCAAACCGATCGGAGCAAAAAAAAACACTGTTACACATTTGAGTCGAGTAGGCATTGCAGTTTAGTATGGGACAGCTGATTTTTTAGTTGCTCCGATCGGTTTGCTCCCATAGTAAAAGTTGTTCACTTTAATGGGTAGACTCTTAGTTTAAAAGGATGCCAATGATATCAATTTCACCCTGTATAATACAAATTAGGCTTCTGAATAAAGGGCCTCGTCGTTAAAAAGCTTTCTTCCAGGGAACCTGGAGTATCTAGTACATATTAAATTACTAAAGTAATATATTACCAATTTTTCCCTATTTTATCCTATTTATTCATATTGTCTTTAGAACAATAGTTTTTCATGTAAAATGTGATATATTATGTATGTAATTAAGTGTGAATATCGGACACTTGCTACGGTTATTCCAGTTCATTACATAATTGTGGCTGATACGGGTAGCGTAGCCTTCTGAAGTTTAAATATGGGTATACACATCAGTTTAACGGTTCAGTTGACGATTGGCACTGACATTTTGCCGCTCTGGCTATTTTGGTCTACTTACCGCTGCGCTGAAGTGTTAAGGCAGCTCTTCAATTCAATGAGAGCCGTATAAACGTGTATTTTTATAAGCATTCGGTAAGATACACGATCATTATCCACAGCTCCTATTCAGCTGATGCTGTAGTACAACGGATGGCAGTTTGTTGTTACTCTTTGGGGGCGGACTATATCTAGCGTCTAATAGATGTGATGATGACATAATTTCTAGCTTGACCAGAACTGACAAAGAAGTTTGGCGGAAGGCTATGTAATTTGAGACCCAGACTTAGAGGTCCCATACATGAATGAAACTTAGTAATACGTGTAGATTGAAACAAAACTAACCAAAATACAAATTGGTTGTAACCTGTAGAAGTTGGGGGAAAGGTATTTCTCCGAATGATACCTTTTGTATCAAGTGTGTGAAACTCATAATCTTTCTTATTATCTAGATGGTCCACTCAATCTTCTACGCATTCATTGTGTTTATTTTAATGAAAATTCGCGATAACCGTACCTTATTATGATAATGGAAGAAAACGAAATCACACACATTATCAGTTCAATAAAGCCAAAGACCAAAATACCTCACTGATGATATTATATTAAAATTGCTGTCGTGGTTGCATTTTGCTACTGCTTTTTGGATGATTTGTCTATTTTACTATTCATCATCTCAGCCGACGGACGTCCACTGCTGGACATAGGCCTCACCCAAGGATCGCCATTTTACTATTAATTTCTACTTTTGCATACGGACTTCTGAAGTTGTGGAAGTTTTTTAAAAAAATGCCTTGATTTTTTCTGTTTATAATAATTATGACCGCCGTCCAGAATGGCTTTTAGTTTTCGTAATAAATGGCTGGGTCCAAATCTGCCATTCTTCTTTTGTTGACGTAACCCAAATTCGAAAATTACGATTTACATAGAAACTAGATCAAAGAAACAATCATTCTCCTTTATGTAAATCATTCAGCAATCTTCTACGATCGGTATATCGGTAGATCGAATACGGTTTGGGCGTGAATCATAGTTGAAACCATATATAATAATGTCTATGGTTGAAACAATTGATTTGATAAAATCTTTTATAAAATCGGGAGTAGGTAAAGCTTATTTCTATGTCAGAAGCGAAATACGTCTAGCTTTGTCTACCAATTCGCACTGAGCCCACATGGTGGAGTATATCCCTTTCACCCTTAATCGTGAGTGGAGGTCATTCTCATTGCCCTATAGGCTATAACCTAAATTAACTTACCTTAAGCGAAAGAAGTAGCAGGCGATAGAGCTATTCTTTTAACTGGTGTAGATTATGTTACAGAGAATTTTGTTTGTTTGCAGTTTATCTTCTTCGCCCTGGTGGCAGCAGCTTTCGCTAGCCCCAAGCCTGATCCCCAGTTGTTGACATACAGCGCTCCCGGCGTATTCCCCGCCGTGGGATACTCTGCGTACTCCGCGTACACCCCAGTTGCGTACTCTTCCCCATACGCCGCTGTCCCATACCCGTACGCCTCTGGCGCCTACTACGTCAAGTGAGGGGCCCATCGATATATTACGCACTGCTCGAATACCTTCTGACAACGCTACGCCAAATGTTTTAATATAGTTTTAACTGCATACATTTTTTGTTTTATTTTATACTTGCTCTATGTGTCGTGGATTATTATTATCGGCCTACACTAATAAACAAATAAGTAGGTATAGTATTTATATACGCGGAAATGTCATGCATGAGTGGCACGGCATGTACAATTGTGTGCTAATTGTCGGACAGAATATAATACTAGCAGATTAAGATAAACAGAAATCTTATTGCCAGTTTTCATAACAAGGTCCTGGATGGTAAAGACCATGTCCTCTGAACCATTTGAGGACGAGGGTATTAACAAACTTTCTTCTTATAAAATAGAAAACACATTTGTAAGTAAGTAATCATATGATCTCCGACAATCCGCACCGTTCCCACAGTCATGGTGAATAGGCTAATAATTATGATTAAATCCTATAATTTGCAGCATCGTTATTCAGAACAGTAGTATTTAGAAAGTTAAATGAGCAATAGCGACGTGGTTCGAGTTAGAGTTGCTCGATCCCCGTCCAAGCCAACTCGTACCAATTAGTCTTTCGGAATTTGTGTACGATTTGTAACACCACTGGCTTTTCCGTGAAGGAAAGCATAGTGAGGAAATCTGCATACTTCAGTTTCGAGGCATGTTTTGTACCCGCTGTCCATAACAAGTAGCGCGACAGGTTCAGTCAGTAGTGAAACTTAGATGTTCTAAGGTTTTAGAATATCTCTGACTCTGATGATATAGTCGTAAGCATATGCTTATTTAAAATAAAACACAAAGTATAGGCGGAACGGTCATTTATTGCGGCGTTACTTTAAAAAATGAATCCCAATCATCACTGCCAATGAATCGAAACACTGGTGTTACATTTAGTAGATCTTGCCATAGGCTACGGGAGCGGGGTAGCCTGGGTACGCGGGGTAGGCCAGAGGGGCGCCATAGGGTAGAGGAGCGGCTGGCAATGCTGAGTAGGCCAGCTGGGGCGCGTAGGCTAGAGGCTTGTAGGCCAGGGCTGCTGGGGCGAAGTACGCGCCGCCTGGCTCAGGAGCTGGGGCCGCAAACGCGATGACCAGCATGGCCAGCAAACACAACTGCAAAAAAAAAACAACATAACATTGGTTTAGACTTACGATTACGAATGATTCCAAATATACTGTCTATTATTTTGTGTAGAGGACATTGGCCCCGATTCGGACTGTGCCACGACTTAACTTAACTAAATGTATTCCTGTCACTTTCTAAAATAAGATTAAGAAAAGAGACAGAAAACCAACAACTGACTTTAGTGCTGTCAAAGTGACGTTACACGCCCAAAATAAGATGCCATCATAATGTACATACCATCTTATTTAAGGCGTTTTTGGGCGTGTAACGTCACTTTGATTTTCTGTCTCTTTTCTTAATCTTATTTTAGAAAGTGACAGGAATAAATTTAGTTAAGTTAAGTCGAGGCACAGTCCGAACCGGGGCCATTTATATTGCTGTTCAGCAACAAGAACATATACTCTGGAACTCTGGAATACTGCCGGTCGCGTGCGAACTTTTTTATTAGGTATTGATCTTCAAATAAAATAATAATGACACAGAATCACAGAATATTCTGTGATTTCAACGAACTACCTACGGTCCTAAAAAACAGCCCTTTGCTAAATATTTTTATCGCAATATTCCGTTGCCTTGTTTGATCAAAGCCGATTCGTTGACATGTTTTAAAGTTACAGTGCCTGAAAGCATGTGCATTGAAACCATAGACATTATTATACTATCGGAAGTATAATATGTTTATGATTGAAACTGTATACAACGTGTAATGAATTAGCGCAAAACCTCATACACCCTAACTGATTTATAACAAAATAATTAGATTGAAACAATAATTTCAATATTTTGATACTTCAAATTTAAAGTTATTCGCATTTTAAGTTTTGAGGCAAAAATGATTTGTTATCATTTCAGCAATGAATGAAAGCGCTAACATGCTTATGGATACATTTTAATAATCTTGTTTTGATAGTATGTAGTAGTAGTAGTAGGTTCAGTAAATTTTAAATTTTACAAAGATTTTATTAAATATTTTGAAAAAAATTACCTATGTTGAAACCATGATAATTCGATTCTGCTCTCGATTCTAAACAAACTACTTTCTAGTTTTGCGTTAATTCATTAACACGTTGTATATTTCATTGGCGGGGGCACTACCGTGCCCCCATGATTAGTATATTTTTACGAAAATCTGATACATTAAAAGCATAGAGATAGTGTCTAGATTGTTTCTGAAAAAATCATTAATTGGTTAGTATTGAAAATATAACCAAACTTCGTTTGTATAGAGCGCGCCAACGGTAATATCACCTTAAGGAGTGTCAGTGGCTTGCTGTGATGAGGTACAGACACTCAACCGTAAGGGTCCGGGTTCAACTCCACACGGACGACATGCCTGTACCAATAAGTACTCCTGCATAATTCTGAAGAGGAAATTCTGATGTGTAGGTATGTAGGTATAGTTCACCAATTCGCATTGGGCACGCGTGACGGACTGATGCCCAAAAATCCTCCTCGAGAGTAGGCCTATGGACCTTGCAGTGAGATAGTGAGACGTATACAGGGTGTTACAAAAGTAAAAATACATTTTAATATCTTTTAAAGGGGCTGTTTAGTCTATCAAGCTGAACAACATTCATTGTGGGACCAACATAGAAATAGCGAAAATTTAAAATCTGCTGTCCCATACATTTAGCTCGAGTAGATTTGTAGTTTATTTTATTTTTATTTTTATTTTATATTTATTAGGATCAACAATAGCATATTGAACTTAGCTAAATTACAAGAGTCTTATACATAAGTAGCCAATAAAAGTTGACCGCGAAGTTTAGTATGGAACATCAGTTCTTTTTTTCGCGATTTCTATAATTTGTCCTTTAGTGAAAGTTTTTCAGTTTCATGGTCTAAACAAAAAAAAAAATTGTATAATACCTTGTATAGGCTGATGATGACGATCTCAAAACAAAATACAAACTTACATTAAACTCAAGACCGTTCGACTTTTCGGAGCGGTCAAAAACTTAGCTACAACTAAAAAAAGCACGGTTCGAGGTAATATAACATGTCTGGTGGTGATAAGTGCCAGGCCTTTCGCTTAATAAAACACTGCATAAGTTGATACAAACCTTATTGATTTGGAAGTTAACAATAAATTAACTAATTCTCGATAAAATAAATAAACTGCTTGCTACGAGGCTACGATCGTGCTACGACTATACAAAAAACATCAACGAGACCATTTCTTTACTTTTCTATTGCTTTTTAGGGTTCCGTACCCAAAGGGTGAAAACGGGACCCTATTACTAAGCCTACGTTGTCCATCCGTCCGTCCGTCCATCCGTCCGTCTGTCCGTCCGTCTGTCCGTTCGTCCGTCTGTCCTACCTATTTAGGGCTGTAACTTTTGAACCGTAATAGCTAGAAAGAGAGAAAGTCAGATTATGTGTTATTACGGCGGATTTGTTAACAAATAACAAAAATGCCAAAAAGTTAAAAATTAAGGGGGGGTTCTCAACAAGAAACTAGTTTTTATCAACGTTTTTTCTTCACGCTCTATCGTAAAAACGGTAATACATACAAGCGTCAAACTTAGTGTGATTATAGAATAAACTCTACAAAATAACAACAAATACTAAAAACCGGCCAAGTGTGAGTCGGTCTTGCGCTAAAGGTCCCGGACAAAAAAAGTTTTTTTTTCAAAGTTGTGTTCTGTAATCGTGCGGTACGGAACCCTCGGTGCGCGAGTAGCCCGACTCGCACTTGACCGATTTTTTTATATTTAAAGCTGTGTATATAATTGTAGTGTGAAAAGTTTGAAATAGGTTTAAGGGGCCATGGATTCAGACGAATATTTTCTATGAGAAACGTGACTGCCCAGCCCCCCGAAGAGTGCGTGCGTGTGCCGTATTTTCGATTAAAAAGAATTAACAGAAGTACTTTTTACCGATTTTTTTAATGATTTCACTAGATAAACTAATGGTGGATAGTATAATCTAAGTATAAATACCAAAAATTTGAAACTAATTTAAGTTCTTCTAAAACGAGAAATAGTTTAAAAATACAAGAAAATAACAAGAAAACTCTTTTAGAGTTAAGCTCGCCTTTGTAAATCACGACTTATTGTAATTTTTTTCATAACTATGTTTTTGTGTACAATAAAGAATCTATGAATCTATGAAAATATGTCATCTTTGTGACATTTTCTATCGAGTGAAGTAATTACAATCGTGTATTCAAATGATGATTTCACTAGATAAACTATCCAAGAATACTGAGGTATGACTTTGGTTTCGGTAAATCGTATAAATCTAGTCGAAAAATGAAAAATAAAAGATGCCTCCAAGGTCTTTCGTCCCACCATAGGGCCTTAATACATTTTATGTTAATTTTCATCAAAGTAGGTATATACCATTGCGTTTTAAGAGGACAAGCGAAGTTTAATTCTATTTTAAAAATTAACCAATTCAATTTAATTTTTCAAATACGATGTAAAAACTACGTTAGTTTTTAGATCCTGTTTAAAAAAATTAATTTAATTGGTGTGTCTATGGATCGCTATTGTCTTTTTCAAGTGTATACAGTTTCAATGTTACTCAATGATTTTAGTTGCTCAATGATTTCTATACAAATCTTAAATTGCATTTTGAAACTTTAGGTATAATTTTACTAAGATTTGAAATAGGAATCAATTTCGTTTGTATGCAGCGCGCATGAGCCCTGATGGGTATATCCTCTTAAAGGATAACTTTCTCCTTTTAATTCAGTAGTAATTTAATTTCAAAACTAAATTGCACAAGTTTAAACAACTAGTTGGACTTGAGGAATATGTGTGAGCGTTTTACACAGGTTAACTTCCTCTCGATACGATGAACTTTAACTTATTGATTATAAGTTAACCGCCTCGTGACAACACCTACGCGATGATATGGAGTATCTCACTCTAAAGCTACGAAACAACTAACTTTTTGAGGAGGATGATCGAACAAGGCCGATGTAATTAATACAAAAATGGATTTAAAACTTCTTTAGAATCAACGTTAGTAGATTATTTCAGTCACAGCGAATGAACATTGGTCAGCTTTTTAGGGTTTTGTAGCTCAAGTAGGTACGAAGTTTCTAGCACAGCATCAAATGCATTAAACCTGCCACTCCCGACAGCATATCGTGACGTGTCGCAAATACGCAAGTCAATAAAACAAAAAGACGACAGCACTAGTCTATTGAGGCGCGTTGCATGTCAAAACAAAAAGCCGACAGCACAACTAACGAGCATACCAAGCGCGTCGAGGATCAATGCAGTCCACTTTACCCTATTGATCTCAGTATACTGCAATATGAATCTAGTAAGACTTTTTTAGATCGATTTGTGATGTTTGATGTACCCACGATGTACCTATACTCTAATCTAAATGATTGTTACAGTAGGTAGACAATGCAGGTACTGGGATATTAAAACGAAGGTTTAACTTCAAAAAATAAATTGGAGTTTATTAACTACTTATTTCTTCTTTCACTGGGATTAATATTTATTGAGGATGTTAAGATATAGTTTAACGACTTACCAGTTTGTTCATCATGGTATCCAGGTATCGTTCCAGGGATGAATGATGTCCTGTGAAGGACTCACGAGGTTTTTATACTCTGTACAACTCTATGCAACTTGCAATTGCATTGACCTTTACGTTGCGTGGATGGTTTATTCGGAACCAAGCAAGTTCAGATTTAAAGTTGTGTGTGTAATCAGTTTTTTCATATTTCATATTTATATTTCATATTTATTTATTTAAACTAAAGAATACAAATACATTATCTTTACAGGTTTACACCCAAATTGATAACATAATTACTTATTATTTAACTTGCCTTTACTTAAATAATCTAAAGCGGCCTCTGTGAATTTTGTCAATGAACACTGGAATATATCTACCTCCTTAGATATCGCGTTTAGTATTCTGAGTGCCGTGGTTAATGGAGCGTACTTTAATATATTGGTCCTGCACTTTGGTATCACAAACACCTGATCTCGGGGGCCTCTACGCATTCTCGTATTGGGTACGCGCAGTCCAATACTTTCCAGTATTTGCGGTATTTGTGGTTTTAAACAACATACTACAAAAATATACTTTATTGCACACCAAAACCAACTTAATGTGTTGTCGGGTTTTTATGGGACCAAACCATCTAACTGAACAACTTTCTCTATGACCAACGTTGAAAATATGAAAAAAAAGCAGCTGTTCCATACAAAGCTGCAATCCACCTCGACCTCAATGGGCCTGCAGATTTTTATTCGCGATTTCGATGTTGGTCCCATACGAAAAGTTTTTTAGTATGATGGTCTGATCATCCCCTTAAAAACCGTCAGCATATGGACCATACACAGGATGTAAGACAAAAGTATAATTAACCTTTAAACCACATACTCTAAACATCAAACAACTTTTACTATGGGAGCAAACCTGTCAGAGCAAAATGATACCTACTTTTCCTTACATCCTGTTTAAGCCATATGTATAAGCCAAGATTGAATTTGATAGGGTGTTGTGTCTGTATTATGTCGTAACAAATTCTATCCTATTATTAATAATTTTTAATAAAATTTATTTTATAAACCGAATATATGATCTTTGTGGTTCAAATAAAAAAAATAGATTAAATTCAAATTTGAATAGAAATAAGCCATATTAATTAGCTTAGTTTAGTATGTATAAATTATTATAATTTTATTATATTTTTTCCATATTTGTTTTATGTCCATACAGTCAATGAACTGATTTGAACCTGTTGAACCTGTTAGGAAAACATTAAGAAACATGGTAAAACAAACTAATATTACCTATAGATAACGTTGAACTTTGATTTCAAATTGTTCTGTTTGCTCTTTAGCATTCTCTAGAAAACTTTAAGCCTAATGATCGGTAATATTATTTACCAAATTAAAATATGGTAAATTATCTTTTATCTACTATAATTACTATAATTATTACCATAAGCACGGACCCGAAAAAAAGACGGACGGAATCTCGTCTAATCAAAAGTTAAGCACCCATTTATATTAGTGTGCGTGCTGTCGCCCTGTCGCGCGGCACACAATTGCGGCGGTGTTGTCGGACCTGCGCCTAGAACTGGTGCGTCTGTTTGAGTGTAGGTCCTTTGTAGAACAAACGAAATTGTAGGACCTTGCATGCTTCACCTCTGTTTAGTGTGACATTACGTCCGTCGTTTTCCTTTAAGGATAGCGAAAGCGCCGTTTCATTTCGTGTTGTTTTTGTAGATCAAATTATCCTAGATCGGTATCGTAAGCGGTGACTTAGCCTACAAGGCATAGTGAATATCTCTGATGCCTATACCGTGTGGCTACCGATCGTAGCGGTTTCCTGTTCCCTTAGAGGAAGAATGAAATAGTGCACCTATGTTTAGCGCACACAATGCTTTACCTAAATATAGTCTGTAACTGACAGCTTTTGTTTCTAAGCGGTCGCTGCAGCTGAAAGCGTCTGTGAGCATACACGTATAGCAATGCAATTCACTAAGCGCAAACATCGTCACTACGGTCACTACCTTCAATTAGTATTATGTTAAATCTCTTTGCCTCCAATTCGTTGTTGAAACATTGGCGAGCTGACAATTCGGTATTCACTATGGTTATGGGAGTTTTTGGCGGGATTTGAACAGATACGTTTGGAGTCCTCATATTTCATCGAATTTTTATTGTTTATAGTGAGTTTTGGTTCGTAAAATCGGTGTTGTTTTGCGTAACAAAGTGTCGTGCAAGTGAACAATATACAGTTCAGTGAAATATGATGGTGTGGGTTGTGAACAGGAAAAGTGTTCCGTTCTTTTGTAGCGCGGCAAGCGGTCGGTTCACCTCTTTCCTGTGGACTTCTCTGCGTTTCCTGCGTTTCTCGATTGCCTCCAAAAACTCCAAAGAAGCGTTGAAACGTCGAACACCAACGTTTTATTTGCTATAAATGAGAGTATTTATTCCTGACATCGGTTGTATGCGATACTATAATCGCTTTACCTTGAACTGAACCAAAAAAAAAAAAATCACTATGGTTATGTCATGTCGTCGCGTTTCTTACAAAGTGACCGAACTGACATCGAGCATATTGTTCAGGACAAGCTTTTTTTCGATTGCACGCTCTACACTTTTTTAAGCAATAAAGCTCTGCAGCTTGCTCAAATAAAGTATTATGAAAATAAAATAAATACTTTTATAACCTGTGATTCAATACCGTTTTGCAAATGTAGATTGTATTTTGAAAAGGTTTGTATTTATTGAACTAAAAATAGGTAAAACAGATACGACACATCGTAAGAATAATTGTATTTCTGAAATAACTAGTTAATGGTAGAAGATATCCAAACGTCGATTAGATAGATCGATACAGCTCTCTCGGTAGAGAGTAGTTATATTCCTTGATAGAGCTTCAAAAGTACATTATCATAGTATTTTTAGTGCAGTCACGTCAAAAATGTCAGTTAGGTCACTTCGTAAGAAAAGGGACGGTGTGTGTGTCAAACTCATAATAAAAACTTCGACGACATTCTGAATAGATTTTGAATGATATGCAAGAAGGATATTACAGTTGTGAGCACGTTGATGTTTTTGACAGCAATGTGACGCTTAGAGAATTGCACTCCATAGATCAAACCATACCGTGGCCGCACATGAAATCGCAATAGTGTGACTTTTGCATACAAAAAGACGGTTTGTTTGGCAAGATGTCATCAACATTCCATAGGTTTGACAATGGTTTGACATCTTGCCAAACAAAAAAACCGGCCACGGTGACCGAAACAAAAAATAATATTTCTGTCTTTTTTGTTTACATAAGTTTTTATAACTAGCTATCCCGCTCTCTCATTTCTTGGCTCCATCTTTCAGCGTAAGCGAAAAGTTTTTAATCTAAGACTCCAGTATACTGGTGCATGATTGCATAGAGGCGACCAGCGTTGTCCTTGAGCGGCGGGTGTTATCTCCACGCAGCCTCCGCGCTCGGCGCGGGACTAGCTCACTCGACCAGTTACAGCCCCACTTTAGTTTGAATTATATAGAGCTGTTGAAACTCACAAATACTTCGCCAGTGTGTTATTTTATAACGCGTTTAACTTTGGTGTGTTGTGACATTATTATCATAATTTGCCAAACATAATGATAATTGCTATTTAAATATTAAATCTAAAGTATTCGTTCTATTGACGGAAATATGGTTGATGCAAACCAATAGCATCATTGACCAAGAATTTTCGCTTACGCTATTAGCATACTATAATACTATATTATTGTCGACAGGATGTACATGATCCTTCTTAATATATGCTGACGGTTTTTAATGTGCGTATGGATTGAGGTGCCACATTTGCTATGGAAAAATGGATTACATGCCCATTTTGTAGGAAATTTGTAGATTTTGTAGGCCCAATTCTGGAATTTGTAGCAAAAGTATAAAGAAGTTACATGAACATAAAGGTTGCACCTCACACCAGATGCATCTGGTGTGAGGTGCCACCCTGGAACTCGGAAAGTACGTGATGAATCTTTTTGAAAATTTTGTAGGATTTAGTAGGAGTTGGAAAAAGATCCTACAAAAAAAACCAGCTCTCTACGACTAAAACTGAAAAAGCTACAATACTTTGATTGTGGCTCCTCACACCAGATGGCATCTGGATTGAGGAGCCACCTGTAACTCTGAAACTACGTGATGAATCTTTCTGAAAATTTTGTAGGATTTAGTAGGAGTTGAAAAAAGATCCTACAAAAAAAATCAGCTCTGTACGACTAAAACTGAAAAAGTTACAAGAGATACTTTGAATGTGGCACCTCACACCAGATAAATGCTGATAACTACATATGTACGTAATGGAATCCAAAACCGATGATGAATTTTGAAAAAACGTGTAGCTCTGTAGGTATTGATGATATGCGACATCTGACTATGCCAATATTTAGTAGAAATTTCTACTAAATATTGGCATAGTCAGATGTCGCATATCATCAATACCTACAGAGCTACACGTTTTTTCAAAATTCTATATATAACCATTCAGTAGGGTGTCCATGTAATAAATGAAACCATGAGACACATTTTTCTTCCAGCTGTTTTTTGCATTTTATTTAACACGTTTTTTTGCATTTTATTTACGTATATAATTATATAGGATACGAAACTCACGTCCGTATGTCATCTCGTTTCAAAAACATTTCTACAATAAGGTAGGTACTCAGTACCAACTTTCTTATTAGCGCAGCGTTCAGTTATAGCGAGGTCCACCTTTAGCAAACTAAATACTTCAGGATAGTGATGTTGGCACTATCAAGTAGGTATCGCAAAAAGTCTGTTTAAGATATATTTTCCCTTAGTCGCCTCGTAAAGTGCCAACTGTTTAGCATTAAAAATGATTTCAGACCATCAAACTGAGAAAATTTCAGACAATTTTCACTAGGGGACGAACATCGAAATCGCGAAAAAAAATCTGCTGTCCCATAGATTTATAGTTTAGTATGGAACATCAGATTTTTTTTCATGACTTCGATATTGGTAACGACCCCCTTATGTTTATACTTATACGTTATACCTAACATAGGTAGGTGTTAAATCATGTTAAGAATTTCATTAATTATATTATGTCGTTTGGGATCAAAAACGTCGATATTTTCGTATAAAGTCGTTTTTGATACCAATCGACTCATATCTTACCTATGTTAAAAATATCTATTCAACGACATCTTCCTTACAAACTCTAAGATATACCACTTCACTTGCATAGGTACCGTATACTTACGTAGCATGCTCACGCCTATGTCCCACTATCCATAAATCTCTTCTCGTACATGGACACCCTACTGAATGGTTTTATATGGAATTTTGAAAAAACGTGTAGCTCTATAGGTATTGATGATATGCGACATCTAACTATGCCAATATTTAGTAGAAATTTCTACTAAATATTGGCATCATCGGTTTTGGATTCCATTACGTACATATGTAGTTATCAGCATTTATCTGGTGTGAGGTGCCACATTCAAAGTATCTCTTGTAACTTTTTCAGTTTTAGTCGTACAGAGCTGATTTTTTTTGTAGGATCTTTTTTCAACTCCTACTAAATCCTACAAAATTTTCAGAAAGATTCATCACGTAGTTTCAGAGTTACAGGTGGCTCCTCAATCCAGATGCCATCTGGTGTGAGGAGCCACAATCAAAGTATTGTAGCTTTTTCAGTTTTAGTCGTAGAGAGCTGGTTTTTTTGTAGGATCTTTTTCCAACTCCTACTAAATCCTACAAAATTTTCAAAAAGATTCGTCACGTACTTTCCTAGTTCCAGGGTGGCACCTCACACCAGATGCATCTGGTGTGAGGTTCCACCTTTATGTTCATGTAACTTCTTTATACTTTTGCTACAAATTCCAGAATTGGGCCTACAAAATCTACAAATTTCCTACAAAATGGGCATATAATCCATTTTTCCATAGCAAATGTGGCACCTCAATCCATACGCACATGGTTTTTAAGGTATGATCAGACAATCAAACTGAATGTCATAGAATCAAAGAAGAAATCGCAAAACAAATCAGCTGTCTCATACATTTGGGTCAAGTAGGTATTGCAGTTTTGTTTTGTACGGAACAGCAGATAAATTTTTGCAATTTCGACGTTTGGCCCCCGGTGTTTGTTGTTCACTTTTATGGTCTAATCATTCCCAATAAAAAACCATCAGCATTGAAGGGAATTTTTTGTCAGCATCTGACCATCAATTTATCTTTGTAGAAACCAAACTGTTAGTTAGCTGTAAAATTCTCCAAAAATTAAATAAATAAAATTATTAAGACGGACCCCATGTTATGTACATTTATAGATTGTCCTTTAGCAAATGAAAACTAATTTTATTTTGATAAAATATCCCTTTGATAACGGTTTTAACTTGGCATTTGACTTTATAGTTAATCTCTTAATCTCTAATTTAAAACCATTTCTATATTAATAAATCAATCTATATTAATATTAATCATCAGATCAAATTAAAACAAATATTGTAATAAGATAGTTTTTTTAATATCTTATTTATTTAATAGTTTCCTATAGGTATCAACTGCTCTATATGAGTCTGCGTTATTCGATACAGATTAAATTTGATGTGCTCTTTTTCTTGTTTATATCGTGGTCTAGTCTCATAATGAGTGTTAAGAGTTGAAAAAGATATTTATTTCTGTATTTACTTTTAACAAGATGCTCCGTAACTAACTAGGTAGCTCTTGGCTGGTTTTTCCAAGACTATGTTTACCGTCTGCTACATATATTGTCAGTCATCGCATGTCTAATACGAGGGAATATTTTAATATAAAATGAGGTTGTAACAAATGATTCGTTGCCATGAGAAAACCGGCACCTAATAGTATTTGGTATTATTTGTTTGTTTTACGGAATTGGAGAACAAATTAAATAGATATACCTTATGAATACAGGGTGAAAGTTTTTAGGCATCGTGGATTTTAGGTACTTCGAGTTTCAGGTATCTCGCGTTTTAGGTAGTTACGCAGCAGTGGCATCGTGCATTTTAGGTACTTCGCTCAAAAGGGGTGAAATTGATATCATTAGCATTATTTTAAACTACGAGTCTACCCATCAAACTGTACAACTTTTACTTTGGGAGCAAACCAATCGGAGCAAAAAAAAAAAATTCAGCCGTTGCATACATTTGAGTCGAGTAGGCATTGCAGTTTATATGACATCTGATTTTTTAGTTGCTCCGATCGATTTGCTCCCATAGTAAAAGTTGTTCAGTTTGATGGGATGTTCTTACTTTAAAAGGATGCTAATGATATCAATTTCACCCTGTATATCCAATACTGTTTTTTTTAATAACAACAACATTTTACATAATAATGATGAAGGTTTTATCAGATCATCAAACTGAGCAATTTTCTCTATGGGACCAACATTGAAAGCGAGAAAAAAAATCTGCTGCCGCGCGAAAGAAAAGTTCAGTTTGAGGATTGCAGTGTTATGTCGGACAGCAGATTATTTTTTCGATTTCGACTATGGAGAATTCACATAGACACGTTTTGCAGTATGATGGTCTAAGCATACTTAATGTCTATGGTCTAAGCGTACTTAATGTCTATGGTCTAAGCATACTTAATGTCTATGGTCTAAGCGTACTTAATGTCTATGGTCTAAGCATACTTAATGTCTGACATTAAGTATGCTTAGACCTTACATTAAGTACGTTTAGACCATAGTCTAAGCATACTTAATGTCTATGGTCTAAGCGTACTTAATGTCTATGGTCTAAGCATACTTAATGTCTATGGTCTAAGCGTTCCTTAGAGCTTAACTTCAAATGGCATAGAGCCGAGTTTCCTTTTATTTCATCGCAATCATCTTACTTTAATCAAAAGATTATGCGAAATAAAGTTTTCGAAAACACGCTTACGGTAGGTAGGTATCTATTTTAATAATCAAAACATAAAATGAAAAAAAAAAAGCTTTGGAAAAAAAAATCGTCATAAAAAACTAATAGTTAATGTACTTAGTAGTGGAGAATAATTTTTCTCAAACATGCTTGGAAATGTAAGCATTATTTTGAGAACCTTCTTCGAGATAAATCGAAATTGCTGTACTGGCCAAATACATGCGCGCAGCGGCCGGCAATGTTTGTATGAAAATCCATATCTGTCGTGTTTAGCGACCAAATAAATTACTTACATAGTAAACTCATATCTGTTGTGTAATTTAAAAATGGAACGATCTTTTTCTCCGAAACATGGCGACCAAGGAGGTCACTCATCAAAGGTTTTATTTAAATTTCGAACTGACTTGCAAATTAAAAAGCTGGTTATTGAAAAAAAAAATTGTTGTTCGTTGTTCGTCATTGATTTTGAAAAGAGTTTTAATTTCCGCGAATTATTTGAAAAAATTTACTGTTTTAATTTCCGCGCATTATTTGAGAAAAGTACTATACAAGCCTTGGCCACAACTAGGCATTGATGGACTTACGTATGTGTGCCTCGGCTTCGCCTCGGCCCACATTTACACGTTCGTCCATCAATGCCTCTGTTGCTGGCCGCTGCAGTAATGTACTATAAAACAACCTATTCTATCTAAACTATTATAAAACTGTAACAGAAATGTGTCTGTCATTGAAGATATTTACAAAAAAAAATTACTGGTTGGGTTTTACCTGTCCCTGATTCCAAATCACCAATTTTTGGATTTTTTGTCTGTCTGTTTGTTTGTTTATTTGTTTGTTTGTTTGGGTGTTTGTTTGTTCGAGTATCACGCAAAAACTACTGAACCGATTTTGATGAAACTTTTTTTGTTTGATAGCTTATCAACTGACTTAAAATCTGGTATATAATTTATGCGGATGAAGTCGCGGGTAAAAGCTCGTAATACTATAAATATTGAGTGATAAGATAACTGATAAGACCGCTCTTTGTACCCTTCTCATTTCTGTTATAAATTACGAGCTTTTACCCGCGACTTCGTCCGCATAAATTATATACCAGATTTTAAGTCAGATGATTTTTTTTGCCTTTTCCTGTTTGCTAAAAGTTGTTCAGTTTTATGGTCTGAACAAAGAAGGAGCAAGGTTGTTACTGTAAGTAAGTACAATCAAATTTCATTATAACCATTTCATTACTTCCATGGAATCAAAGGATATAAAATAATAACTGGCCAAGTGCGTGTTGGAGCACGCGCAGGATAGGGTTCCGTAGTTGCCCGTAATATAATATGGACTTAGAAGGAGGCTTTTTGTTTTATACTACAAAGTACATTTTATAAGTTGATCGACTATTACTCGTAAACTTGTAAAGCCTACTTAGCGGTGATAGTTTTCCTTTTAATTTCGTTATATTCTTGTCTTTCGTTATATGGTTGTCTGGAAGAAATCGCTTCTTAGCGATAAGACCGCCTTATTTTGCGCCTTTTTGTATTTTTTTTTTTCTCTGTATTTTACTCTTATGTCTGGGTGTAAAATAAAGTATATTTGTTGTTATATAGGGTGATATTGATATCATTAGCATCCTTTTAAACTAAGACTCTGCTGTTGCATACATTTGAGTCGAGTAGGCACTGCAGTTTACTAAGGAACAGCAGATTTTTTTGTTACTCCGATCGGTTTGCTCCCATAGTAAAAGTTGTTCAGTTTGTTGGGTCGAGTCTTAGTTTAAAAGGATGCTAATGATATCAATTTAACCCTGTATAAACCACTGTCATGAAGACTAGATATAAGGATTATGATAGACTATAAGGAGGAACCCTTATAGTTTCGCCATGTCCGTCCGTGTTGACTTCGGAACCCTAAAAAGGAGGAAAAATGTATGTGAACATAATTAAAAACGGTTTATTTCTCATCAAGCCATTATAATATGTAATTACAAAACAAATACATTATTATCAGTCCAAATGTTTATCGGCGATAAAAATAATCTGCAGCATATGAGTAAGGAAGGGAGTACGCCGAATTGACTAATGGTACGCCAGCCCAGTTTTGGTACGTCGCGTACCCGGAGGCGAACGCAGAGTACGGGTAGGGTATAGCGGCGGCACCGGGAGCGACCAGGGGCGCAGGCGCAGCTGGAGCCAGGAGGGCGGCTGAAGGATACGGGGAGACCAGAGGCGAGCCGTATGCATACGAATATACCTGTGGGTCAGCCGTCCCTGATGCGACCAGTGCTAGGACGGTTACCTGTTGAAAATTTTACAAGATTTTCAGGTTTTTTAGCATACACTGATTAGGTTGAAGCAGAACAGAGAGTCCGTCAAGTATATCGAGCGAAATGATTTGAAACGAATTCTTGTCTGAACTCCGTAACTTTACTTACATAATAATCCTATATAGTTTTATATCAAACTAGCGTTTAAATGCGACTTCGTCCGCAAAAATTATATAACCAGATTTTAAGTCAGATCATAAGCTATTATCAAACAAAAAAAGTTTCATCAAAATCGGTTCAGTAGTTTTTGCGTGATGCTCGATCAAACAAACAAACACACAGACAAAAATTCTAAAAAAGGTTGATTTGGAGTCAGACCATATCGTAATCTTTTTTTTAAATATATTCAATTTACAGACACACTTCTCTTACAGTTTTATAATAGTTTAGATAACATCACATAAAACTTTACGGTTTGATGATAATTATGGAAAAGACTTCAAAATGATGTGAAAAAAAATTCTTTGACTGAGAAAAAGAAGAACAAAACAATGTTGTTTGTCAACTACAATATAATTTAAGTTAGGTACCTAAGTTATGTTTAAGAGCGATGATAGTCCATACGGAAGAGAGCTAGCGACTCAATCATGAGGTGGCGGGTTCGGTTCCTGGCCTGTACCACTAAGTTCTATTTAATTTATGTACGGTTGTATTCATAATTATCATTAGCTAGGCGGTGAAGAAAACTTCATGAGGAAACCTGCATACCCGAGAATGAAAAGAAAATACCATAAGTTCAGAGGGAAGGTATGCGTAAAATATGGGTGAGCAGGGGGCGAACACAATAGACGGTCGCAACAAACAATCAATCATAAGTTATGTTTATGTGACATAGTATTAGGTTATAGTTGCGTCATAGAAATGTAATATGTACTGTACTAAGCACAAAATAATCGTCCTTTATCTTTACTTGCCTTTTACTATAACCTGTCTGTGTGAACACTTAAGATACCCAAATCTTATGCAATAAACGTTTAATTTTAATACAACAGATATTTAGTTGTAAATAAAGATAAGAATAAGTTTTACTGAGACTGTGCCGTATAAAGTTATCAAGTGACCAGTTTAAATTTATCCAGACTTGTTATAACACGTAACTTTCATCAAGGGTACCTATTTGTCTTTCAAACATTATATTACGTCTGGTGATTAATGAAGAATTAGTAATAGAGACGTTTTAAATATTCATAATCTATAAATAGTAGTGTTAAATGTCAAAAAAGTCGGTTCGTCAAGTAAGTATTTATTATAATGATCATATTATACTGGATGAATTTGACGTGATAAGCATGTTGAATTCGTGTGTACGCTAGCGTAATGCCAGCTCCGTATTCTATTCAAAAGACTTATTTATATCTTCATTCTCTAAAGAGATTCTCTCTCATGAGATTTTGGATGCCCAAGGGTCTATTTTTTGTATCTTAAATCGTTGCTGTATTGCAAGCCGTTTTGCCACAGAAAACATGTACGCTACCTTAAAGCTAGCGTGCCAGATAATAAAAAACTATGTCTCTTAAAATACAGAGGCACTATTTATTTGACCTAGGCACTAATGAGGCACTATTTATTTGACCTAGGCACTAATGAGGCACTATTTATTCGACCTAGGCACTAATGAGGCACTATTTATTCGACCTAGGCACTAATGAGGCACTATTTATTGACACTTATCCTATCCCGATCTCTGTGATGTGTACGCTGGCTATACGGACTCAGAATTTTAAATGTTCGGAACGTACACAACAGCTACATTCATACGTTCATGTTAACCTTGATTAAGTTTTCACTGAATAAAACATGATAATATAATTCACAGCACAGACCCTAAATATTTATATTGCGAAGGAGTAACTTGACGAAAATAGTGACTTAGAAAAACTCACCAAAAACATTTTCATCATTTTGAAATATTTATCTTAATTAGGTGTTGTTCAGTTTAGCTCTCTTTAGAATGCACTGAACTACCTGAAATATTTCTACCTTATATATTTGTACCTCTTGAAGTGGACACAAAGTAACTAATGGATGTCTGTGAAAAATAATTTGAATAGCTAGTATTGTCAAGGCCCCACTGTTGAATGGTTCTGACTAAAACAAAAGAATGTATAATCGCAGCAGATATGTTCCTAAATTATGTTGTTCCTTTTGACCTTGCAACTGTGATGTCACATTATTAGCGAGACAAAAAGTTAACAAATTCGGAAAGTACAGACTTTACAATACATAACTTATGCAGAGAAAGACATTTTGCGGTAACACGTTTTTTATTATCTTAATACACTACACATAATTGTATATTTTTACATAGAGGTTTGGATGGAAAGTCTTAATGTGGTTATTCATTCACACTGATAAACGAATTACCGTCTATTAAGAATGAAGAATATATATTAAAGCCGAACTGAACGAAACATTAACAAGGGTTCATCTCTCACTTCTTCTTCCACAGGTAAGAGTAGGCGGAGGAGGGGTAAGCGTAGTTGCTAGCGTAGGCAACGGGGGCGGCGGCTGAGTAGGTAACGGGGGCCGCGGCGGCAGTGTAGGCGACAGGGGCGGCAGCGGCAGAGTAGGCAACGGGGGCGGCGGCAGTGTAGGCAACAGGTGCGGCTGCCGAGTAGGCAACTGGAGCTACTTGGGCAACAGGGGCAACCTGGGCCACACGGGCGTACTGGGTGACGGGAGCAACGTGAGCGTACTGGGCAACTGGTGCGGCGTATGCGGAGTATGCGACTGGAGCGGGTGCGGAGTATGCGATGGGCGCGGAGTATGAGGGGTAGGCCACAGCTGGGGCTGAGTAGGCCTGGTAGCCCAGAGGGGCGGAGTATCCGAAGGAAGCCCACTGGGGTTTAGCAGAGGCGAAGCCAACTGCGGCAAGGGCGACGAGCATCTGAAAATATAAACAAATATTCTTGAGCAAAATATTTTACGTTTATACAGGGTGAAATTGATATCATTAGCGTCCTTTTAAACTAAGAGTCTACCCATCAAACTGAACAATTTTTACTATGGGAGCAAATCAATCGGAGCTAATGATGTCAATTTCACCCTGTAGTTTACTAGAGTTTTCCCGCGACTTCATCCGCAAGGGTTCCCGTCATCGTAGCTAGATAAATAATACTAGATATTAAGACTTATCATAAGCTTTTAAATGCAAAAAGTTTTATCAAAATGTGTCAAACAGTTTTTGCGTGATGCCCGAACAAACAAACAAACAAACAAAAAACGAACAGAAAGATTTAAAAAATCATTAAATTGGTGGTTTGGAGTCAGGGACACCTAAAACCATATATCATCATCATCATCATCATTCTCTTGCCCATTTCCCATTATTTGGGGTCGGTGCAATATGTCATCCTCTTCCATTCATCTCTCTTAGCCGTCGTCTCAACACTCACCCCCTTTTTACACATATCATTCTTCACACAATCCATCCATCTTTTCTTCGGCCTGCCTCTCCTACCACTGCCATCCACATTCATACTTAACACTCGTCTCGTAACATGACACTCACCCCTCCGCATTACATGCCCATACCACGATAATCTATTACCCTGCAATTTTTCCGTCATAGGTGCTACTTTCAAACTTCCTCTAATCATATATCGTAATTTTTTTTCTGTAAATGTCTGTCTTCAATGTACAGACATACTTCTATTACAGTTTTATAATAGTAGAGATGAGGGCGATGATTCAACTTTTGTAGTTTGTCATGTATCAATTGTAATGTACCTAACATACTTGTATGCCTAATTTTGTCTATGCAGTATTTATTTTATCAGCAGTTGTCGGAATAGGTAGTGCTATTCAGGGTAATGTCGCGAATATTTGTAATATTTGTATTCGATTCATGGGTGTCTGTATCTATACAGGACATACAATTTTATGCATTGTATATTAAACAGGGTGCACGCCCCGTATAGATCGAATGGGTTGAAAAGACCCATGAATTGAAAAGACCCATGAATCGAATACAAATATTAATATTCATCACACAAATTTCGCGACATTACCCTGAATAGCACTACCTATTCCGACCATAGATTATATGTATATCATGTACAGGTATGTAGTCTGTTTTTCCAGTCAGAGTTATCTATCTCTGTTTCTCGCTTAAGCGACAAGGATGAAATAGAGAACATTTTTATTTACTTACAGTCTGCAATATAATTATAATAGTTTATCATTGAGTCTGGCAGAAGTTTTATAACAAATACGAATTTTTTCAGTAATTTTGTTAAGTTAGACTATACTTGTTAGACTGAGAACATGATTATTGAAAAGTAAATCAATTTATTGCTAAATATAGTAATTATTTGAGTAACATGTTATGTGATAGAATTGTTATTGTAATTTTAATAATTAATTAAACTTACCAGCTTGAACATGTTTGTTGTATATTTTTAGACTGCCAAAGACTAAATGATACCTTGCTCATCTTCGTATCCCATTTTATACAAGTTTCGGAAAACCGGACTATATCCCAATACGGAATCGATCTAATATTAATATTATATGCCTTGTGTTACACGTTCAAGTTCGAATTTGCTATAACATTATGTGTCGGATGAGAAATTTAATGGCAAATTTGATTCTGTCTTACATTTAATTCAAGGCTAATATGCCAAAACTAGTCCACTTAACTACCTACTTTATTTATTACTTACATTTAATTTTACGTATTTGTGTAAAAAAATAATCACTGAAGGTAGTCCAGTCAATAAGACACAATCAATTACTTTATAACTAAAAGAAAAAAAAATATATAGATCACTTGCGGATGTGACGAAGGAGACATACCTACATTTAGATTAGCTTTTTGAGTTACATTGCTTTGGCAGTATGTGAATTTCACTGAACAAGTGATCTAAATAAAGTAATGTAGATCAAACCGGATCCCATTAACATAATCGTTCGTCTCCGCCTTCAGAATGTGTAGTAGGTACATGTACAGTATGTTGTTGTTGTGCTGGCTCGTAAGTACAGTCAACGCCAATAGTAGCTTAGCATAAACCTTTAAAAGTTTAGAATTTTTCAACTATTCTTAATGGTATGAAATTAGAAGATTTCTCAAGCATTATGATCAGACCGAATTATAAAATTTTCCCTATAAAAAGTAAAAAATATAATAAAATACCGACCAGTTATTGAATAGATAGTATCTTTGGTGCTGATAATCTATATGTACTAATATTATAAATAGGAAAGATTTGTATTTTGTGTGTGTGTGTGTATATGTTTGTAATGAATAAACTCAAAAACGACTATGCCGATTTCAAAAATTCTTACACCATTAGAAAGCTACATTCACCATTTATTACTAGAAAAGTTAGACGTCCACCCGTGCGAAGCTGGGACGGGCCGCTAGTATTGTATAAAGAAACGAATTACAATTCTTTTCTATTTTCACGAGTTCTCTATTATGTTCCGACACCAAACTTTAGGTTTTATCTTGGAGAAATTCGGTATTTTTTTAACAACATTCTGTTAGTACTTCTCCAGTATTTTTTTATTTTCATGATTTTACCTCGTCAAACTATTTTGAATCATTATAGGTAATATTCAGTAACTTACGAACTTCTTTAGTGAAGGCACTTAAATCGCCAAATATATTCGTTTGATTATTTAGTACTTTTTGTTTATTTTGAAACTTTGACGTGCAGATATTTTTGTTCAGCAATTTTTGAAGCTGACTGTACGTGGTGTAGGTAGTTGTCGTGTAGCTGTATGATATAAATCGAATTCTTTACTATAATTATAGAATTGCGACAATACGTGACAAAATAACTAATGGTTTAATATCCATTAACTGATGGTTGTATATCCTATACTAGCGACCCGCCCCGGCTTCGCACGGGTGCAATGTTGATATAAACCTTCCTCTTGAATCACTCTATCAATTAAATAAAACCGCATCAAAATCCGTTGCGTTCTTTTAAAGATCTAGACATACCTACATAGGGACAGACAGCGGGAAGCGACTTTGTTTTATACTATGTTGTAGTGATAATGTACCTAGTTATAGATATAAATTCAGTCCACCACGCGTGCCCAATGCGAAGGGCCCGAGCCCATTGTACCGCTACCTTTCGGCTGGATCCGCTCGCAGATACGCAAGCGGACCTGTCAAAAACGGGACGCACTCTGGGCTGCACTAACAGATTGCGAACAGGCGAGGAGTGCTCTACCAAGCGTTAAGGGGCTATGTGAAAAAAATAGGATTCTTCAAAGCTTCATATATCATGAAGTACTAACAGTAGGAGTATGATTTTCGGATATGTGTAAATTGAACATATAATTGAAGTTTTGATTAGAGCCAAAACACGATTAAGACAAATTTTCTCTATAGAAAAACAAGCCAAAGTAGCTTCCATTTTTATCTTTAAACGCTTGGAACTGCTAAACGTTGAATAATAGAAACACAAGAATTGATTTAAAAAAAAGAGATTGATATTTTCTAAATTTTGATTAGAGCAGAATTGAACTTACATAAATAGTACAATCACAATTAAATAAAGTTTGATTTGGCGCTCGATTCGATTCAGGCGCGCGCGCCGCCCCATCTCTTTCTCTCGCATCAGGCCGTAATATAAGCTATCCCACGTTTGTTTCGCTTAAATTATTTTTCGACATAGGCCCTTAACCCTCGCCTCACCAGGAGCCTCTTGCGTCTCAGGAGAGCTCAACTACGCCTAGTAACTGGAGCCCTGACTGGTCACGGTCCTTTTAACAAACATCTTTTCAACATTGGTGTTACTAACAGTCCTCTATGCAGGGTGTGCATGGAGGTCGAAGAAACGGCTGCGCACGTGCTTTTGGAATGCAACGGGCTAGCACACTATCGGGCACAACACCTCGGATCACCGGGGTCTCTTCCAGAAGTCTTCGGCAGCATTAACAAGCCGGTGGGCTTTCTGGAGGAGTTGGGGTGGCAAGAGTAGTCATTCCCACCACACGCAAAATAGGCGCCTGAGTCGTCGAGTTGCGGAAAATGAGCCCGCTCAACCAATACCAATGCGAATTGGTAAAAACTTCATAAATGCATCGAAATTTCTTCTTCAGCATACCTATGCAGGTTTCCTCACGATGTTTTTCTTCACCGTTTGAGAGCAGTAAGTATTACGTATATAAGTTAGAAAAAGTCATTGGTACATGGCATGTCATCCTTGCGGATTTGATCCTGGATCTCAAAATTGAGTTTCCATAGGTCTCCACAACACGCCACCTATGTAAAAAAAATAGGATTCTTCAAAGCTCCATATATCATGAAGTACTAACAGTAGGAGTATGATTTGCGGATATGTGTAAATTGAACATATAATTGAAGTTTTGATTAGAGCCAAAACACGATTAAGACAAATTTTCTCGATAGAAAAACAAGCCAAAGTAGCCTCCGTTTTTGTCTATAAACGCTTGTAACTGCTAAACTGTGAATAATAGAAACATGAGACTTGATTTAAAAAAAGATATTGCTATTATCTAAGTTTTGATTAGAGCAGAATTGAACTTACATAAATAGTACAATCACAATTAAATAAAGTTTGTTTTTTCGCTTGATTCGTTCCAGGCGCGCGCCGCCCCATCTCTTTCTCTCGCATTTGGCAGTAATATAAGCTATCACACACCCGTTTCGCTTAAATTATTTTTCGCCATAGGCCCTTAAAAAGAGGCTCAAATAAATCAACACTAAATCACTTTTAACACTTTAATATTGGCATAATCAAATCATGACTATTTCAAAGCACGTATACTTAAATAAATAAATAATACTTTGCATTAATTTCATGTATTGTCTAAAAGCAACGAATTATTGGCAGATAGCAGCAGTCAGATCAGTTCTCAGTAGTAGTAGGAGTACGGCGAAGCGTACGGGTACGCGGAGTACGCGACGGGCGAGTATGCGCTGTACGCGGAGTACGCCAGGGGTGCGGTGTACGCGGCGGCCACGGGCGCGGTGTACGCTGCGGCCACAGGGGTCGCGTAGCTCACCACCAGGGGCTTAGCGGCGGCGAGGGCCAGCAGAGTGAAGAAGATCAGCTGTGGAGGACAAAACGAGTTCAGTTATAATTCTACATGTATACAGCTTATTAAAAAACCAAATTAGCTGATTCACTCATAATAAAATCTCCAAAACTTCAAAGCATACAATTTGGCTCGTCTGGTTTCTTTTGACTTTCAGGTACTTGCTAAAATGGAATGTTTTCAAACTAAACATAGGTACGGTGTACGGTAAAATTTTACTTATACAGGGTGAAATTGATATCATTAGCATCCTTTTAAACTAAGAGTCTACCCATCAAACTGAACAACTTTCACTATGGGCGCAAACCGATCGGAGCAATAAAAACTCAGCTGTTCCATACTAAACTGCAATGCCTACTCGACTCAAATGTATGCAACAGTCGGTTTGCTCCCATAGTAAAAGTTGTTCAATTTGATGGGTAGACTCTTAGTTGAAAGGGATGCTAATGATATCAATTTCACCCTGTTTATATGAAGGCTATTGAAATAACAGATTACCTAAATCTAAGTCCTTGGAAAAACCGAATCGACAAGGTCTAGCATGCGTTTTGTAGTAAATGATTATTCTGATCGGAACAGAGTAGGTACGTTTCTTGATTCTGATTCAAAACTGCATTTTGCAGTAGGTACTATTCAAGCAGCATCTAATTGTCACAGCGGATAATTCATGTCGGAATCAAACCGATGCCAACGAGGCCGAGGTACATATTTGGACGAGACGAACCAGTTAACTTAGGCTACTGTGAGACATTTAGACCTAAGAACCAGAAGTCTTAATGCTCATCTTCATCATCGAACAGAGTTTTAAGACATATGTGTTTGTGTTATGTTTAACTGGAACTGAATGAGAGCTTTCCTTTTTAATAAATTTAATTCCTAAAAAGCCTCATCATAATAATATGGCATGTTCATCGCTCCATGGATGGACGTTAGTATCTCTATATAGTTTGTGATGGATGGAGAAGTGTGCGAGATCATTTCGAGATAGTGCCTGTCTTTTTTTAAAGACCAAGGAATCGAGCCCATACAGCCATGACGTCTGTTATGGATTTTGCATTGGCGTCTTTTTTGATTATAATATTTTCCTTCTTTATTATTTTAAAAGTGTAAGAAACCACGGGAAAAACTCTCATTAAAACGAAGATAAACACCAAAAACTTCACCAATAAAATTAAGAGTTCGCTAATATCCCGTGGCACTTGTAGAACATTAAAATGTAGGTACTTACAGTTTTGAACATTTTGTTGGTTTGTTTTGGAACTGCGTGTAGAACACTGAATGCATATCGGTGTCCAGGCTCGTATATAAGGATCTTAGTTGACCCCCATTGTGTTGGCATCGGACCTGCGCGGGCGCCGAGCACCTTGACGTGGACGTGCGCAGACGGGACCAGCACGCGACTTGAATATCTTTGGTTGTAAATAGTGACAGGATGTTCGTTGAATTAAGCATCAAACTTCTTGGCGTCGTAATTCATTGCTTTATCGATTAAACAAGGTAAATAAAACACCCTAGTAATATTTAAAGAGGTGATTTAGATTAGACCATCAACTTAAACAACCTACTATGGAAAAAAACTAGTTTTTAAATGTCTCCTGTCGCATACATTTGAGTCGAGTCGGTACTGCAGTTTTTTATGAAACGGCAGATTTTTTTCCAGGATTGCGATTTTTGAATCTCATTCAGCAGTTGAAAATGTCAAAATTAGTATGGAGATACGCATCTTTCTACTGGTGATGATTTGACTTTCAAAAATCGCACTCCTGAAGTATGATTTTTGAAAGTCAAATCAGCAGTAGAAAGATGCATATCTCCACAGTAATTTTGATATTTTCAACTGCTGAACTCAGCGAATGAGATTCAAAAATCGCACTCCTGATTTTGGCTCCATTGTGAATGTTGTTCCGTTACTAGGGTGTTTTGATACACCCTGTATAGGGTCTTTCTTAATATGCTAACGGTTTTAAGGGGATAATCAGACCATCACGTGAAAGGGAGAAAAAGAATCTGCTTTCCCATAAAGAATCAAGTAGGCTTGCAGTTTTGTATGAAAAGTAGATTTTTATTTTCGTGAATTCGATATTGGTCCCTAAGAGAAAGTTGTTCAGTTTAATAGTTTGATCATCCCTTTAAAAAACCATCGGCATAATTATTATTATTAAGAAGGACCCTGTATTGTTGTGCATTATCAACATTTTAACACGTTATTCCAGCCAGAAACTTTAAATATGCTAAAAGGACTGCTATAACTGCATGCAAATTGTTAGTTGTAGCAAAGCCTACTACCCATCCCAATAAGACTTTATGAGCCGTTAAACCGTAGTATAAAACAAAAAGCCTCCTTCTAAGTCCATATTATATTATAACGGGCAACTACGGAGCCCTACCCTGCGCGTTGTCCGACACGCACTTGGCCAGTTATTTTATTATCAAACAGTAACAGAAACTGGTCTATAATAAAAATTTCTGTATCGGATTTTTTCTGGGTTTTGTGAATGCTGGAAATAGCCATTAAGTGGCCGCTTTTGGTAAAGTCTACATTTTTATTACATAACCTTTAATCTGATTTATATAAAATGTAAATATTTGATACAAGTCTAGTCCGCCTACGACCTTCCGAATAATGGTTAACTTCTTTAGAATTCCTATTATAAAACTGTCTCAGATTGTTACAAGTTTTTAGTACACCCTGTGTTTTGGCAGCCATCAAACGTCCTAATCGAGGATCTTTAGCGTGTGGAACATTCGATGCTTGTATGTGATAGACACATTTGAATAATGTGATCATCGTTATAGCATCGGACGTTCAAGGCCGCCATTAAAAATTTCCCTGAACTTGATTAACTGTCTGGACATTCTACAGGTGTCTACTTTTTTAAAATAATTAAATCAAAGTTATGAGCGTCTATTTTAAAATATGACAGAACGTTGTGACTTTCGCAAACGGATACGCGGCTAAAGAAATAAAATATCTACCAAAATGAACAGACGGTCAAGATGAAACTTATGAAATGTTTTGTCTGTAAATGAAACGACTAAACAGTTTAATTCTATGCTGCAAGCTCAGGATCATATCTGGTACAGAGGATTTCATTGGCCATCCAGCGCGGGAACGCAGCTAGTGTGATGGGATCCTTTGTGCCGGGTACTGTTTATTTATTATTTTACGGCTGACGAAACGCGTTGTGGATTTTTCTCTGTAATTTCTTGTGATGAAGCTTGTCGTGAATTTTTTAGTGTACACATCCTTTTGGACGAGGCATGTTTCCAATTTTAAAATTAATTATTATTGTATTAAATTGCGTTTATTTTTAACCGACTTCAAAAAAGGAGGAGGTTTCGCAATTCGACCGTATATGTACATATATATTTTTTTTTATGTGTGTTCGCGGATAACTTCGTCGTTTATTAACCGATTTTGATGATTCTTTTTTTGTTGGAAAGGAAATATCCCAAGAGGCGGTTTTAAGTGAGGTCCCATGATAAGGAAACCAGGATCTGATGATGGATCCCAGATTAATCGAGGGGAACCTTCGAAAATTGTAGTGCCGACTAGTGCGTTTGTTAATTTAAAGCACTACTATTAAATCGAACTAATGAATTTACCACTGAAAATTGTGAAATAAACAAAATTTTAACAAAAAAAATTAAAACCGCCTTCAAAAAAAACTAAAAAGTTAACAAATAATATTGCAGTCGATGACTTTTTCGTTCGCATCATAAGAACATTTTGTTTTACAGAAGTCGGTGTCAAGCCAAGCCAAAAAACTAATGCAAGCCCTGTCGCGAATCGTACCGGCTTGACACCGACTTCTATAAAACAAAATGTTCTTATGATGCGAACGAAAAAGTCATCGACTGCAATATTATTTTTTTACTTTTTAGTTTTTTTTGAAGGCGGTTTTAATTTTGTTGTAATACTGTTTCCGATTCCAATAAATCATTTTAATTAGAATTTTAAGTTGATTTGATGCATTCGTGGTATAAAAATTTTTATGGATCACAATTCACAATTCGCAAGCTTCAGTCAAGAATAAAAACCGGCGAAGTGCGTGTCGGGTCACGCGCAGTGTAGGGTTCGGTCTGTGAGGGTTCCGTAGTTGCCCGTCACAATATGGGGAATAGAAGAGGGCTTTTTGTTTGATACTATGAACATGAACGTCATCATCATCATCATCTCAGCCGCGCCATAAAGACCGGTCCTGCGCTGCTGGACATGAACATATTAACGAAATTTAACTTTTTACATCAACGTACATTTGTACTCGTTAACTTCTCAAGCCTAAATGGTTTTCGCAGACCCACAAGATTTTTAAATGACCTATTCAAAGAAATCCCGCATCATGGGATAGACGAGAAAAAAAATCATCCCCACTTTACTGTTTTGTAGGATGTTTAAAATGATGTTTAGGGTACCTACGATAAAAAGAAAACATATTTAATTTTACTAAAAAATGCATACACATGCCAAATTACAGCTTTATTAGTACTAAGAGTCTCTGAGCTAAACCGCGGACAGACGGACAGACAGACAAGCTGATGGATATGGTGAAAATATTAAGGGATCTTGACTGCGGAACCCTAAAAACTAGATCAGATATGCAATCAACGCTCAAAAATTTACAGATTAAATAGTGCCTCAAAATAATTGTTTCATCTTGCTGACGATTGACATGCCAATTTGGATAAAAGTTTGCTGATATTTTAGAATATGAGACTGTTTATCAATTATGAAAGGGCTAAATTATTTATTTATTTCAAAGTCATTTGTGTACAATAACCGTACATCCTCGGGTGGGCACCAGACAATCCTAGGGTGGCAAGGCTCTGATTTGAACGTGGGACTTAAAAAATCGCATTACTGAACTGACCCTATAAATATTTCAATAATTTTTCTATTAGAAGCTTACGGACAGACTGGATGCTCTTACATAAGTAAATTAGTAAGTAAGATAAGAGAACCTAAGGGATCCCCAGTTGGCAATATAATTTTGATTTCTATGTTACATAGCGATTTTTTTAAATATGTTTTCGATAGCCTTATTATCATTAATGGTGCCGGTTACAGTTTAAAAGTCCCATTCATAATTACTCTCCACCTCTCCTCACAAAACTCTGTAAAATGACTGGGCTAAGTACCTATTGTAAGCGTGGAGAGTTTAATCGAATTAGATGTTACTTAACAGTTGTGGCATGGGGAGATAGGAACATATGACGTCATAATAGTATAGTATACATGCGGGCTTATACACCCCCATATACCCTATTGTGGGAACCTTCCATTATCAATGATGTCATACAATGGACTATTGTCCAGCCATTTCCAGCTTCGAAATGTTCTGCTCGTCTATTTCGGGAAATTCATTGACACAATCGTGATATAGAACGCTGTTATGTAAGTAACATAAAAAGCGCATATATTCGCTTGTTTTGGCATTATGACATTTGCAGATCTAATTTACATAGTTTTATCTTTGTAGGTACAATAAAAGCAAAAATAGATAATCCTAATTCATCCAATCCAATCCATTTTAGTTTTTTCAAACTTATGGTTTACATCCATTAAGCTGAACAACTTTCAGTATGGATACAACGTTTTTTTTCTCGACGTTGGCTCCAAGTGGAAGTTGTTCAGTTTGATGGTCTAAACTAAACCACCCCTTTAAAATATTATATTGCTAGAGTTTTTTGTTACACCCTGTAAAGGCGTAGGCGTTCTTTGATTCTGTTATTTACTCTCCCAACCCAAAGGTAATAAAATAGTTGAATCATTCTTTCAGTCGTTTATTATGTCCATTTTGTAAACTACAATCCAATTTCAAAATAGCAGTCTTAGAATCACTTGAGGAACACTGGTGCTCTGTACGCGGCAGCGTAGGGCGCATAAGCAGCCGCTACTGGGGCCGTATAAGCAGCAGAAACCGAGGAGGCATACGCCGTGGCATATGGAGATGCAACGACGGGGGCGGTGTAGGCAGCGGCAACAGGGGCGGTGTATGCGGCGGCAATAGGAGCGGTATACGCAGCGGCAACAGGGGCGGTGTAGGCAGCGGCAATGGGAGCGGTATATGCGGCAGCAACGGGGGCGGTGTAGGCAGCGGCAACAGGGGCAGTGTAGGCAGCAGCAACGGGTGCAACTGCCGGGTAGGCAACGGAATGGATGCCTGGTTTAGCGGCCACAAGGGCGAGAAGGGTAGCGAAGATCACCTGTAATAATTTTTTGTACTTTATAATTTTGAAGAACCTTTACAACTGCGAATAAATGTGCCAGACTGTTTTAATAATCCAGTTCATATCAGCTTTAAAATGTGGCTAAGAGAAAGTGTCAAAATCATTATATTTAAACAGGTCTTCAGAAGATGATGGCATATATTGCGCCGACCCCAAAGAATGGGATAAGGCCTATATATTATAGTTTTAATCGTCTTTGTTGATCGTAGATAGGTATTTTAATGTGATTTACCAGTTTGTACATTGTAGTATTGTTTTGATTGTTACTCGACTGCAACAAGTGATAGAATGATGTCTTAGAGGATGTTCTTACCAGCTTAAATACTATTGTCTGCGAGACACAACATATTTCACGGTGAGACGAGGGATGCTTACGCATAGTAGTCGTTGTTAAGAATTAAAGATAAAAATCGGATGAACGATCATGCAAAAGCGAGCCAGGCGGTTATTACTACTTTAAACCCGCTTATATTGTAAACTTATTTAATTGATAACTTTGTCAAATCACTCTAGGACGAAAATAACCAGCCAAGAGCGAGTGGGCGCACCCTGAGAGTTCAGTACAAACTTCATTATGAAGGACAAACTTACTCTGCAGTGGAGAAATTTTGTCTCTCATTATATCGATCGGTCTACATCACGGTCCGTCGATTTTTTTTTCATGTGACTTCAAATTAATATTTTCGGTATTAGTCCTTTACTTGTGCTTATGCAATTTGTTTTCAATTATCAACTTAAAATTAAAATACCTACCATTCTATACCATAGTATTCTGTATTGACCTTTAACATTAATTTGACAGTCGTACGCCTTGCTCTACCTATACCCATCGAACTACGGAAGGCAGGCATTGAACCCATACACTCTCCGTGAGGGTAGGCCTGTGCCCTGCAGTGGGACATATACAGGGTATACGGGACAGCCCTTCGCCGACTGAAACGGTGAACTCATACCTTCAAACTGGACTACTTTTACTACGGACTACGGAGCCTACCTCAGGAAAAGCGAAAAAAATCTCTGTTTAATACAAGACTGCAGTACCCGACATAAATGTACCCGACATAAATGTATGGGACAGCTGATTTTTTTTTGTGTTTAATGAAGTAGGATCCATAGTGAAAGTTGTTCATTTTAATGGTCTGAGTTCACCGTTTCAGTCTACGGAGGGAAGTCCCTTGTCATCTTCACCCTGTATAGGGTGATGATGTTGATTACCATTGAACTATTGGAACTTTTTCTTGGTGCACTCTGGTATACAGCGGTCCTCGGATCGCGCATGGCCCGCGGCCCGCTCAGGAGTTGCGTCAGAGGTCAGTGCGCGCGTGTCCCGCGTACTACTGATACTGTAGTTGCAACAACCTGCGCACTGGAGGTCATTGCGCCTATTTAAACTGGACTACTCATTAGATATAGATATATGTACTATTGGATATAGATGGGACTCGATTACATTTCCCTTTGTGAGAAAATTTAATTCTTATATTTGCTGCATTTTTACGGTTCCGTACCCAAAGGGTGAAAACGGGACCCTATCCATAATCCGTCCTCCGTAGTCCGTCCGTCCGTCATTCTGTCTTTATGGCTGTTAGTTTTGAATCCTAATAGCTATTATAGATAGTTGAAATTTTCACATAATGTGCGTTAATATGGCGGATATGCTAACAAATACATATTACAAATGACAAAAAGTTAAAATTAAGGGGGTTCCTTCCTCATACAATGAACCAATTTTTATGAACGTTTTTTCATCCGAAAGGTCCCGGAGAAAATAATACTTTTTGTAAGTTAATATTGTGTTGTTTTGTGGTGTAGACAACATACATGTGTAAGAATGAGGTGAGCACTTAAATGTAATAAAACACCCTAGTAATACTTAAGGGAATGCTTCCCACCATCAAACTGAACAATATTCACTATGGAGCCAACTTCGAAATCGCGAAAAGAAATTGCTGTCCCAGACATATTTTGTGTAGAGTCGGTAGGTACTGCAGTTTTTGATGAAACACAGATTTTTTTTTTTCGGTTTCGAAGTTGTCTACATAGTGATGTTGTTCAGTTTTATGGTCTGAAGCATTCCCTTACTAGGGTGTTTTATTACACCCTGTGTAAGTATTTTATTAGTCATCATTTTTCAGTGCTCACCCGATTCTTACACATCATCTTACGCACAATTTATTCATTTTCTCTTTGGTCTTCCTATCCTCAACACACGTCTCGTGGATGGCTAAGACCACAGATCACAAAAACGCTAAGACTTAGTCTTATACTTGAGAGTTAAGAGGCTATGTAAAAAAATAGGATTCTTCAAAGCTCCATATATCATGAAGTACTAACAGTAGGAGTATGATTTGCGGATATGTGTAAATTGAACATATAATTGAAGTTTTGATTAGAGCCAAAACACGATTAAGACAAATTTTCTCGATAGAAAAACAAGGCAAAGTAGCCTCCGTTTTTGTCTATAAACGCTTGTAACTGCTAAACGGTGAATAATAGAAACATGAGACTTGCAAGCAGAGCAAACCGATCGGAGAAAAAAAATAATTATCTGTTGCATACATTTGAGTCGAGTAGGCATTGCAGTATAGTATGGGACAGCAGATTTTTTTTTGCTCTTATCGGTTTGCTCTCATAATAAAAGTTGTTCAGTTTGATGGGTAGACTCTTAGTTTAAAAGGATGCTAATGATATCAAATTCACCCTGTATACGCAACGGATTTTGATACGGTTTTCACAGTCATTTTTATAGAATTTCTTTCGATAGATTTATGTCTTTAATACATTCCACTCGTGTTGTTATAATTCCGTATGATTATAAAATCATACCTACATAATTCAGCTTAAGTTCATGATTTTACCGGGTTCGTACCTAGTTATTTAGGTTTAGTAAAAATATCAGCATGCATATGCTCACGACTTTATTTCCCGAGGGGGTAGTCAGAGATATTCTGAAACTAAAAAAGTAAAAAGTAAAAATATCAGGAACGCGAAAAATGCGATTTTCGCGTTCCTGATATTTTTACGAAACCTTCATACGTCTTAAGCTTAATTAATAACCGCGTAACTCGCAAAAACTGCATCATACATCATTATTATTTTTATTAATAATCACTAACGCTGTAATATTTTTTCTTAGACTGCTGTAAATAAATTGTTTTGATCCGAGTTTAGTTACTTGGTTCACAATTAAATCTCAAGGCTATTGGAAAAATATGTTTTAATTGCGGTTAGGTACTATTGACAATGACAATTCAAAGTACATTGCTGAGAATGCTAGGACACATTTTACCTAACTGCTAGTTCGTCGTTAGTAACCAGTAATATACTCTAAATTGTAATTGTCAATTCTCGCGTTTATTAAACAGGACCCATTTTATAGAATCTAAATTAAAATCCATGATACAGTAGCTTCCTACCTTTGGTATATTTGAGGCATCATAAGTTTTTTTTTTGCACCGTGGGTGTTGATACATAATAATACCTATGAATGTAGATTAAATGGATTTGGGTATTTCCTGAGATCGGCTTCGCTCGACTGGAATTCATTTCCGTTTGTCCGTCTCCCCGACACATAGGCACGGTATAAGAAATAGTAGTACTACATAAACATAACACAAGCAAATAAATTAGATGTACACATTAACATAATATTTTATTTGTTTCAACGGTGGAGAAAAGTGGAAAGGAGCCGTGGTGGCCGCAGTGGCGAGTAACCTTGCCTGCCGTGCAGGAGGCGATGGTTCGATCCCCGTCCAGGCCGACTCGTACCAATGAGTTTTTCGGAATTTATGTACGATTTGTAACACCACTGGCTTTTCGGTGAAGGAAAACATCGTGAGGAAACCTGCATGCTTCAATTTCGAGGCATGTATTGTACCTACTGTCCATTACAAGTGGCTACGGGCTCACTCCCCGTCACACTGGACAGAGTTTCGGTACTACTAGTGATATGTGGATGTTCTGAAGTTTCAGAATATCTCTGACTACCCCCTCGGGGAATATAGTCGTGAGCATATGCATGCAGAAAAGTGGAAAAAACTAAGTACCTAGTCTGTATAATAGAGAAGAGACCAGAAATTAGCTTGATGTACTGCGATGTCGTCAATTTGATTATTTGATCGAGATGGAACAAAACGAATTCGAGCTTGAAATTTAATTGTGTAGGTATGTTGTTATTGTTGTCCAAAACGGGAACGAGTGGAAGAGTTAAGGGGAGATCTTCGCCCAGCAGTGGGATGACACAGGCTAAAATAAAAATTTGTGTATGTGCTTCGGTGGCGATGTGCGTTCAAACAGTTCAGAAAAACAGGGGGAAACCTGCATTACGCTGAAAGGCGATTCCGCTATAGACGATTGTCGTCATCAATTTTCAAATCAAATTATATATTACTTTTATTGATGTTACTATGAAGAATAATATCGAATCTTAATAATATAACTACTGTTTTGAACTAAAGATCATATTAAAAATTGTAGCGCGCTTGGAAACAGGTTTTGTGACACCTGAAAATCGGTTGATGTTGCACCCGCGATTGCTTGAAAACTGAATAATTCATTGTTTATTAAAATGTTCTATAATCTTTGATTACTTAAAGCTATCGAGCTGGACAAATCCATCGGGATTTGTCCTCTTTCAAAATATAATGGCATAAAATTATAAATGTTTCACAATTACAGACTTTTTGCGTTTTTGTGCTATGATCTGGAGAGGAGGACCGATTTCGTTGCACCCGCGATAGCTCTTTAAACTCTCTGGTGGTTATACAAGCTGTAACAAAACACCCTAGTAATACTTTCAGAACATCAATCTGAACAACTTTCACTATGGAGAGAAAAAATAAAAAAAATCCGCTGTCCCATACATTTGAGTCGAGACGGTACTGCAGTTTTGTATGCAAGAGCGGATTTTTAATTTCGCTTTTTCGATGTTGGCTCCATAGTGAAAGTTGTTCAGTTTGATGGTCTGAAGCACCACCTTAAGTATTACTAGGGTGTTTTGTTACAACCTGTATACACATTTTATTTAAACTTTTTTGAATAAATCAAAAGAGAGCAAGTTAAAATGTAGCCCTTCAAAGATTAATTTAATAGAAAATGTTTTTGATTTCCTTGGTATGAAGCTTAAATACGTTTAAATGTTGTACCCGCGATAATGGAATCGCCCTGAAGAAGAAATTCTGATGCGTATCATACGTAAGTCTAGTCTACCAATAAATTCAAAGAGGGCACGCATTGTTGACTAACGGCCACGCATCCTCCCTGGTGGTAGACCTGGCTGCTAACGATTTATCTTATACTTAACATTTCTGATTGTCATATTTTAAGTGGAAAAGGATTATGATTAAAATACAAAGTTAGTTCGGAATGCGATCATAATTTATTATTTTAAGGCCCATGTTTGTCATGTTATGTGAAAAACATTTTTAATGTTTTCAACGGACATAGTAAGCGTAGGGTGAGGCGTAGGGGTAGGCAGAGTAGGCAGCGAAGGGCGAAGAGTACGCAGAGTACGCCAGGGGAGCTGTGTACGCCGCCGCAACGGGAGCGGTGTACGCCGCTGCGACGGGAGCAGTGTACGCTGCTGCGACGGGAGCGGTGTACGCTACCGGGAATACTCCAGGCTTAGCGGCGGCGACGGCCAGGAAGCAAGCGAAGATGAACTGAAATATAAAGACAGATTATTTATTTGATATATTTTTTAGAAACCTTTGATCAAGTAGAAGTCTTTTGGCTAAAATAAATTTAGATGAATAATCTTCCTAATGATATACATTCACCTACTGCCTACCTAGTACCTACCATCTATTTTACCAGTAATTTGATTACGTGATTCTAGGTTTGAAAAAATATATATTTTATATGAAAATTATTGCTAGAACCCATTTACGTCCATAACAAGAGACGTTGCAAATGTTTTCTGCTTAAAATGTCATCTAATAACAAGTTGACGAAGCAATAATTATTAACTTGAGTTTCTCTTCAGAAATCTAAAATTAGCCATCACGTGAATCATATTGCCTAAAACTTTGCGCAAGATGTATCGAGTTTCGATTGAGTATTATTTCCGTTTCGAATTCAATCCCAGAGGATATCAAAACCAAGTAGACGGATGGGCAATAAGACCTAAAACCATGTATTCACTAGGCAATAATTGACGAGCAACGTTATGCTCAACATCCCCAACAGCATAAATGTCTACAAAATATCTAATACAAAACATCTAAGTGTCTACAAAATATCTAATAGATATCTAGTAGATATTATGTGCCGTGTTGGATGTAGCCCAAGACGTTAAGCGATGACGCGGAACTTTTGTTTTGCAATATTGTCGGTCGTTGACAACTTTTGCCTGAGAAGCTAGTGTAGTCTCTACACACGCCAATATTATGTTGATGTGCAAAGCTACATGGTAAAACAAGAGAAACAATAATACGCGCGTCATGTCGCGTCGTCTAGCAACGTCGTGCGCTGTTGTGCAACGCGTCACGTGTTGGCGTTGCGCCTCAATTGTTGCCTAGTGAACACACGGCTTTATGATGACGTCTTCACTCACCAGTTTGAACATTTTGTTCGTTGGTTGGTTCTCTTTGAGCTACTGCTGAGCTGAATGATATCAGAATGATGTTTGTAACGAACTTTATACTAAAATACGAAGGCCGATGCACGCAATTTGAGGATACTCGGCCGGGCTACCACGCTGTTTGAATTACGATTAGACTCGTGTGTAATGAACGTACGACGTTAAATATACAAGTCAAGCAATGTACCTACTTTGCTTACAAACTTTTTCTAATCGAATTAAAGTATTTAACAACCTTATGGAAATTAAAGCATTTGGAAATCATGTGATATTTGGTCGTCTGCTAATTTATAATTTTCTGTAAAAAGAAATCAAAATCGATGCAGTTTCTGTTCAGGTTAAGGCATCGTTTAATAAGTATTTTTCACAGAAAATTTAAATAATAGCTAGAAGTTGTATTAGGTACACACCTCTAATAAGAAAACCTGTTACGATTTGAAAAAGGCTTTAATGATTAATACCACAATAGATGGACTGCTGTATTATCATTTCTCTATGGTTGATTTAGCGCGTATTGAATAATATTTCGGTACAGGATGGGTACAGGCTATATTATTATCTATTCATATGGTACAGTAGGCCTACCATGAGTTTGCACTGTAGTAAACTACAGTAAAACTACTATAGTAAACTACAGTTTTCGTATAGAATTTTTTACAGCGCTCCTAGTGGTTACGTTGAGAACTAATTCTGTCATACAAAATTGGCGCCGCAACTACAGTAGTAACGTACAGTGAAAACTCACGGTAGGCCTACTGTACCATATGAATAGATAATAATATAGCCTGTACCCATCCTGTACCGAAATAGGTAGGTAGGTAGGTGGTCTATTTAGAGCATTGAGAGATAATGTAGGTACCTATCTTGTACCTATGCGTATTTGCACTGCTCAGTGGAGCGCGAAATTTTTTTATAGCGCGTCAGTATTATTATTTAAAGTTCTGTGTTATTTTATTCTAATACAATTGCAGCCTGTACTAAATCTGTAAAAAATATATTTTTTTTTATTTCAGACAAAATGGGCTGGTCACAGAACCCATGGCCGATGGAGCCAAAGAGTTCTCAATTGACGACCGCGTACCGGAAAGCGCAGCATGGGTGGGCGGCCACATTGGCTGACACGATGAAAGTAACAAAGACTGAAGCACATCTCGATCTTTCTCGTTTTCCCGGTGTCATTCTAGTGCGTCACTCCGACGCTCTCATCGTGAACTCCCATTACGCCATTGAAACAACTTAGATAACATTTTTACAACTAATTTCCGCATAACTTACAAAGCATTAAAAAACAAACAATTAGTATGATGCAGTGCACGTAAAGTCTGAAGAAAAGTTTGTTTATGTAATATTATTTTATTAGCTCTACGTCAATCCGCCCTCTACTACGTACAGCGGACGGACGGTATTAAAATAACATTATTTGTAACTTTGCATCACGTTTTTTATTGTATAACAAGTGTCATAACTTTCGGGACTAACTATAGCACCTCATGCGATACGTCATTTGTTATACGAATAAGGATGATGGGGACGGGGCTGGCCAATTTATATTTAGACGCGGGCTCTGCACGGGACGGATTGGTAGAGGTTTAAACTTATCGCGTTACATTCTTAAAGGGATGATTCAGACCATAAAACTGAACAACTTTCTCTATAGGGCAAAATTGAAATCGGCCAAAAAAAATTGCTGTTCCATAGAGTTGAGTAGCTATTAAAATTTTCTATGGAACAACCAACATTATTTTCGTAATATCAATATTGGTCCCATTGTAAATGTAAAACAAATTTCAGTTTAACACCCTGTACACAGGGTGAAATTGATATCATTGGCATCTTTATAAACTTCTTAGTTTATAAGTCTACCCATCAAACTGAACAACTTTTACTATGGGAGCAAACCGTACGGAGCAAAAAAAATCTGCATTTGCATACATTCGAGTCGAGTAGGCATTGCAGTTTAGTATGGGACAGCTAATTTTTTAGTTGCTCCGATCGGTTTGCTCCCATAGAAAAAGTTGTTCAGTTTGATGGGTAGACTCTTAGTTTAAAAGGATGCTAAATGCTAATGATATCAATTCACCCTGAAGTAGTAGGTTGACTACTTCAGGTACAGTTGGTTAGCTGTACCTGACCATTTTGAATTAAAAATCAAATTAATCTACAAGCTTTACTACTTTTGTAGAGACGTACAAAGTAGTAAAAAACACGGAACTATCCATACGGGTCCATTGTTACAAGTGCGAGGCAAGTTTGTCGCTGGTTGTCTTGTCTTATTAAGGTAAGTTGTGTTGTGTTGTGTAGGTGGTAAGGAAGCACGTGATTGTATAGTGAGCCTCTAACTACATTTATTAAATTACGAGCTTCTACCTGCGTCTTCGTCCGCATAAATTATATACCAGATTTTAAGTCAGATCATAAGCTATCAAACAAAAAAAGTTTCATCAAAATCGGTTCAGTAGCTTTTGCGTGATACTCGAACAAACACCCAAACAAAAAAATAAACAAACAAACAAACAGACAGAAAAAATCCAAAAATGGGTGATTTGGAATTAGGGACAGGTAAAAAGCATGTCGTAATTTTTTTTTGTAAATATCTTCATTGTACAGACACATTTCTGTTACAGTTTTATAATAGTTTAGATGAGCTTTTACCCGAGACTTCGTCCGCATAAATTATATACCTACCAGATTTTAAGTCAGATGATAAGCTATCAAACAAAAAAAGTTTCATCAAAATCGGTTCAGTAGTTTTTGCGTGATACTCGAACAAACAAACACCCAAACAAACAAACAAACAGACAGACAAAAAATCCAAAAATTTGTGATTTGGAATCAGGGACAGGTAAAAACGATGTCGTAATTTTTTTTTTGTAAATAGGTATCTTCAATGTACAGACACATTTCTGTTACAGTTTTATAATAGTTTAGATTACCGAATGGTTTTGAAATCTGTTTTCATGAGACGAAGGTTATAAAACACGTGATAACTGTTATGTAAGCCACTCGAGAGTAGGTATATGACTCGACGAAAAGGCGCTAGGCGTGTGCCGGTTAATAATTGTTAATCTTATAAGTTGAACTGGAATGAATTTTACACCTACAATCTTAACTATTATAAAACTGTGACAGAAGTGTGTATGTACATGCATTGAAAGTATTAACAACAAAAAGTATTAACAACAAAAAGTTACTACTACTTAAGTTAGTCGACCTTGGCTCCGTAGTGAAAGTTGTTCAGTTTGATGGTCTGAAGCACCCCCTTCAGTATTACTAGGGTGTTTTGTTACACCCTGTAATCATTTTCCTAATCACAAATTTTTGGATTTTTTGTCTGTCTGTTTGTTTGTTTGTGTGTTTGTTTCTTCGATCATCACACAAAAACTACTGAACCGATTTTGATGGAACTGGTATACAATTTGTGCGGACGAAGTCGCGGGTAAACTCTAGTAAGATATAAAAACACGTTATTCGATCGATACGAGGTAAGTCAGTAATACTAATAATATACCATACGAGCTGAGGGTCTACCCGCACATTCGATTCGAACTTTTGCGTGATTCGAATGTTTTCGTTCCAATTTCAACTCTATTACAATGAAGTGCGGACCGAAACAGTGGCGATATAGTGAAGATCGAAAGTGCGGGTAAGGGGGCTGCTTTTACCCGCGACTTCGTCCGCACAAATTATACAGGGACATGGCCCTTCTTTATATGCTGACACTTTTCGTCAAACTGAACAACTTTCTCTATGGCACCAAAGACAAAATTGCGAAGAAAAAATCAGCTCTTCCATACAAAACTGCAAACCTACACGAGCCAAATGTAATTTGAACTCTATGGGATCAATATCGAAAAAAATCTGATGTCCCATACATTTCAGTCGAATTATGTCTACAGTTTTCGGAATTTCCAATTTCGCGATTTCGATATTGGTCCCATAGAGAAAGTTGTTCAGTTTGATGGTCTGAAGCACCCCTTTAAGTAAGTGTCCCATTAAATTTTCCACCCTGTATAGGTACCTACTTAGAGGAGTTAAGAGGGCTATCGGAGTCCAGTGGGGCCCTCGTCACAATAATAAAGATTTCTCAATAAAGAAAGCCTAAATTAAAAAAGTGCTCACTTGACAAACTACAAAAGCCTTCAAGCCATTGTGTTATACAATACTGTTATAGGTTCTAAACATTCTACTTTTAGACCATTTCGAATAGAAAGTAACAAAAAAGCGGCCGGTTTTTTTCTTTTTTCAAAATTTTTATGTTTAGACCTTTAAAAAACCTATAAAAGTATTATATGAAAATACCTTGAAGGCTTTTGTAGTTCGTCAAGTGGACACTTTTTTAATTTAGGCTTTCTTTATTGAGAAATCTTTATTATTGTGACGAGGGCGCCACTGAACTCGAATAGCCCTCTTAACTCGATCAGCATTATGGCTCATTAAAACATGTTTGATTTTTTTCAAAAATTATCATCAATCTGATTAATTTGATTAAATCCACTGAAAAGCGTTAAGTTCGTACCACTACAGGGTGTTCGGGTAAACAGTTGCATTACTTTAAGGAGCAATTGTACCCGTGATAACCGAAAGTTGTAAACGGGAAAGTTGTAGGTTCGAAAAAAATATTATATTTTCCATTCTAATGCAATCAGCTGATCGAACGATTGTATGAAACTAATGTTCTTTTTTTTCGAATTTCCTGTAGGTTTACTAGGGAAAGTCGTTCAGTTAGCATGTGTATAAATAACACCGCACTGAGCTTATAGTGCTGCCCCAATTCTTGTTTTTTGGAAATGTTTTTTAATTATTTAGAAATGAAAAAAATATGATTGAGGGCAGCACGATAGGCTCGGTACCCTCTTAAAGTAATGTAACTGTTTACCCTAACACCTTGTATATCAATGCTGATGAATTACTAATATCAACGATCTCGAAACAAATCGCCAATTTGTTCAAGTGGTGTTCAATAAGTGTATAGAATTTTCTATAAAATCGCAGCGGAGTAAAATTCCATCATTAATTAAAATTTGCATCACCAAAGCAAGAAAAAATGTTTAATCATTTAATACTGTATACAAAAAATAAGGAGGTAAGTTTAATAAGATTTAATACTTACATCAAGTTTCAGGATATAAATGTATTGTACCTACTGTCCATTACAAGTGGCGACGGGCTCACTCCCCGTCACACTGGACAGTGTTCTGGTACTACTGTATTTTGGCCAAAGATACCTCTGAAGATGTCTCCGGTAAAAAAGAAATGGAGTGGTCAGACGTATCCTTAGAGGAATGATCTATTTATTCTAAAGCATAAAGACCGCATCAATTTACGATTCTAGTTAGTCTCTTTTGTCTCATGACGTTCCTTTAATAGTAGAAGGAGACGGATCTATAGATATATTTGTTTATGCGGCTGCCTTCTTTTTTTCGTGCTAGTAAGTAGTAGCGTTTTTTTTAGTGTGTGTGAAAAGTGACCGTAAACACTAGGGCACATGTCACTTTGGTCTGATTGGTCTCTTTTTTCCATACTACTAGACACCACACACTCAAACACAAACGTCAAAAAAAGTGGACATTCTTGCAATGATATCACTCTCTCCTTTGCATAGCAAGTCTGATTGCAAGAATGTCCACTTTTTTTCTCTAACGTTGTATGAACTGTGTTAGGTATAACGAAGGGTATAACGTCACTTCGGTCAGTTCAAAGTTGTGAAGTTTGTGCTGTCATTCGCAATCTAATAAACCTTTTTCAAAAAGCTTGTTTTCCTCCAAATATAGCCAAGTCCTTTTGCACCTACTTTTGCACATTTAAATGTTATTTTTCACTATATGGCTAGAGCGAGCACTGAAGCGTCTTCCATGTCAATCATGAACAGGCGCAGCGCGACATATCTAATTATAACAAGTCTATTACTGTTGAGTCAAACTATTTCAAAACTGTTTACATTTCTACTTCTAAATGATTAATTTATGAAGTGTTTATCTATTTGGCTCCATTGAGTCCTTAAACATCATCATCAGCCTCTATACGTTCACTCCTATGATACAGGGTCCAATTTTAATGCCAACAGTTTTTTAGGGGATGATCAGACCATCATCGATATTGCGAAAAAACACAGGTGTACAGCACATTTGAGTACCTAGAGTAAGACTGCAGTTTTGTATGAAATACTGATTTATTTTCCTGATTTCTACGGCGGTGGTCCCGAAGAGAAAGTTGTTCAGTTTGATGGTCTGTCCCCTTAAAGAATGGTTAGCATATTAAGACGGATCCTACATTCAGGTTGTAAGGAAAAGTATCATTAACCTTTAAACCACATACTCTACCCATCAAACTGAACAACTTTGACGATAGGAGCAAAGTTTCAGAGCGAAAAAAAATTAGCTGCTTCCATACTAAACTGCAATACCTACACGACTCAATGATGAACAGTCCACCACGCTTTACTCATCAGAATTTCTATGTCAGAGTATCCCATGCTATCGATATCCATGCTCACGATGTTTTCCTCGCCGTGTTATTTCTGTTTTTATTTTAGCCAAGGGGCTGTAATATGACGATTCATGCTAACATGGAGATGGCTATGCTCGGAGTTTCCCTGCGAGATCGAATCAGAAATGAAGAGATCCGCAGAAGAACCAGAGTAACTGACATAGCCCAAAGAATTGCTAAACTTAAGTGGCAGTAGGCGGGGCACATTGCTCGCAGAACCGATGGCCGGTGGGGCCGAAAAGTTCTCGAGTGGCGACCGCGTACCGGAAAGCGTAGCGTGGGTAGGCCCCTCACACGGTGGACCGACGACCTGGTGAAGGCTGCGTGAATCTATTGGATGAGTTCAGTGCAGGACCGGTCGTTGTCGCGATCTGGGAGGCCTATGTCCAGCAGTGGACGTCCATCAGCTGAGATGATGATGATGATACTAAAAGTGAAACGATAACTTGGTATAATAATATGGTATTTTCTTTGTTTCAGATGTTTCTTATCTCGGCTCTAGTTCTGCTTCAACTAGTAGATGGTCGAGGAATACCTCTAGGAATGGGTGGCATGGGCATGTACGGGCGTGGTTCAGGGGGTTTAAATGGCCTTGGTCATCGTGGTGGCCCAGGTGGTCTAAATGGGTTCGGTGGTTACGGTGGTCCAGATGCTCTGGGTGGCTTCAATGAGTACAGGCGTGGTTCAGGGGGTTTAAATGGCCTTGGTCTTCTTAGTAGCCCAGGTGGTCTAAATGGGTTCGGTGGTTACGGTGGTCCAGGTGCTCTGGGTGGCTTCAATGAGTACGGGCGTGGTTCAGGGGGTTTAAATGGCCTTGGTCTTCGTGGTGGCCCAGGTGGTCTAAATGGGTTCGGTGGTTACGGTGGTCCAGGTGCTCTGGGTGGCTTCAATGAGTACGGGCGTGGTTCAGGGGGTTTAAATGGCCTTGGTCTTCGTGGTGGCCCAGGTGGTCTAAATGGGTTCGGTGGTTACGGTGGTCCAGGTGCTCTGGGTGACTTCAATGAGTACGGGCGTGGATCAGGGGGTTTAAATGGCCTTGGTTTTCGTGGTGGCCCAGGTGGTCTAAATGGGTTCGGTGGTTACGGTGGTCCAGGTGCTCTGGGTGGCTTCAATGAGTACGGGCGTGGTTCAGGGGGTTTAAATGGCCTTGGTCTTCGTGGTAGCCCAGGTGGTCTAAATGGGTTCGGTGGTTGCGGTGGTCCAGGTGCTCTGGGTGGCTTCAATGATCTTCATACATCTGGTGGCTTTAATGGACTAGGCCTTGATCCTTTAGTGTTAAGTGGTATGGGAGGAATGGGAAATCGAAGATTAATGGGCGGTTATCTGAATCAGCCAGGGATATTTGGGCATACATCAAGCTATACAAAACCAAAATAAGCTGGCCGCGCGTAGGTCGAGTAACGTATAACGTCGCGCGGCCAGCTTATGTTGGTTTTGTACAGGATCATGTGTCGCCGTATGTACCTACTTTTTTATTTATTTACTACAGCCTTTATTGTTGAAGGCCATTAGACACAAAAAGAAGACGAGGAAGGCCTTACAAGAGATGGAGTGCTGACATTGTAAGAGTAGCGGGACCACTTTGGTCGAGACTGGCGAGAAACAGAAAGGACTGGAGTCATTTGGAGGAGGCTTTCACCGCTTAGGCGGCCCTTGCACTTATACTAATACACAATTAAAATAACATAACATAAGATAAATTCTACTAACAATACTAACAAAACATACCAGTTGTAAGGAATAAAGCTATAATATAATATACGAGCTTATACCCGCGACTTCGTCCGCATAAATTATATACCAGATTTTAAGTCAGATGATAAGCTATCAAACAAAAAAAGTTTCTTCAAAATCGGTTTAGTAGTTTTTGCGTGATACTCGTACAAACAAACACCCAAACAAACAAACAAACAAACAGACAGACAAAAAATCCAAAAATTGGTGATTTGGAATCAGGGACATCTAAAAATCATATCGTAATCTTTTTTTTGTAAATATCTTCAATGTACAGACACACTTCTGTTACAGTTTTATAATAGTTTAGATTATTATTGTTGAAGGTTTAATAAGGCTTTACAATTATTTACATAACATAGTACTGTTATTTTACAATTCATTAAAACTATATTTCTGTTATATTACGTACACAACACCTCTTTCAATAACTTAACTACCTCTTCAACTTGTCTTCCGACATACAGGCCTCTTCCAGAGACTTCCACACCTGTCTATACCACGCATTCCGCATCCATTGTACACACGGCGACAGATCAACCTACCCATAGTTCGACTTTATGTCCATGAACATAGAGTTCAACTATGGGTAGGTTGATCTGTCGCCGTGTGTACATTGCACCAATGTACGTATATGAATAGTTAATTATTATGTTAAAATACTAATATTTAGCAATGTGCCCCGCCCACTGCCACTTAAGTTTAGCAATTCTTTGGGCTGTGTCAGTTACTCTGGTTCTTCTGCGGATCTCTTCATTTCTGATTCGATCTCGCAGGGAAACTCCGAGCATAGCCCTCTCCATTGCCCTTTGGGTGACTTACAGCCTTTTTATAAGGCCTTGAGTGAACGACCACATTGCTCGCAGAACCGATGGCTGGTGGGGCCGTAAAGTTCTCGAGTAGCGACCTCGTACTCCGGTACGCGGTCGCTACTCGAGAACTTTACTTTGCGCTTTCCGAAGCGCAGCGTGGGTAGGCCCCTCACACGGTGGACCGACGACCTGCTGAAGGCGGCGGGAAAACGTTGGATGAGGGCGGCGCGGGACCGGTCGTTGTGGCGATCCTTGGGGGAGGCCTATGTCCTGCAGTTGACCTCCATCGGCTGAGATGATGATGATGATGACTAATATTCAGGTACTATTGTTTTAATAAACATAATAAACCCATCGATTCTCCTAAATACCTACATAGCTGTTATGGAAAATATTTAACGATTAGAGATTATTCCTATTTGAGTTAATTTAATTAATTTTGACAATTATTTCGGTGCCTATTTTCAAAGCCAACATATAGTTGGCTAATGAAAATATTCCTCTAATTTATGGTAGTAATTATAGTACTCTGTGCTCTAATCTTAGAAATGGTTTTCACTAATTATGTTTCATTGTGATATATAATTAATCACGTGATATTAATAATTGATTTCGAAGCGACTACGGTTAAATCACAAAAGTAATCACGTATGAAGGATATAATTATTTTAGTGCTTATGTGTTAGCGCTTAATACAAATTTTAATATTTAATCATCTCATCATGGGCATTGAATGATACATGGAGTTTTATTTTTGAATGACACACATCATATACAGGGTGAAATTGATATCATTAGCATCCTTTTAAACTAAGAGGCTACCCATCAAACTGAACAACTTTCACAATAGCAAACCGATCGGAGCAACAAAAACATCTAATGTTCCATACTAAACTGCAATGCCTGCGCGACACAAAATGTATGCAACAGATGGTTTTTTTTTCTGCTCCGATTGGTTTGCTCCCATAGTAAAATTTATTCACTTTGATGGGTAGACTCTTAGTTTAAAAGGATGCTAAAGATTGCCGTACGGCTGGTCGATTAACGCTTGGTCGAATGAACTACTGACTTTATTAACGCCGATCGAAAGAATCATAGATCGCTTAACGCTTCGTCGAAAGAACTATCGATTTTTCTGGCACATATTTATTGATAAACGGATTGGGATGAGATAGAATATATTCTGGATCAACACACAGGATAGTTTTTGAAGGTCCAGGTATAGTATACCTACAGGGTCACATTGATATCATTAGCATCCTTTTAAAACTAAGAGTCTACCCATCAAACTGAACAACTTTTACTATGGGAGCAAAAAATATATCTGCTGGAGCAGGCATTGCAGTTTAGTATCTAACAGCGGATTTTGTTTTGCTCTGATCCGTTTGCTCCTATAGTAAAAGTTGTTCAGTTTGATGGGCAGACTTTAAAAAGATGTTAATGATATCATCTTCATCCTGTATAATAAAGGTGGAGAAGAAACAAATTAACGAGCAAAAACAATATAGAACTAATTTGTATCATTGTTTGTAGAAAAATCAAAATATTATGTTCTTCTATCGAGTCAATGGCATATCATTCAATATTATATTGAATTGTATTGAGTATTATAATTTTATAATTATAATTAAAAAAAAACAATCCAATAGGAATTCCCTCAAAAAATTGACATTAAAATAATAATTATTTTTTCATCAAATTATATCGATTTGGGATATTTTAATAATTTGTGAATATTCCTTTCAATGTGGCTTTTACTACAGTTTGTTCTTTTGGTACTGATAGAAAATAAATTGGCACTTGACATTAATAATGGATAAAATTAAAATACCGTTGTAGTTGATACATAATTTTTTTTTATTGACTGTCATTGTATAAAGCAAGTATAATATGTTTGTCAAAATCAACGGCGTAGGTAATAAGCGGAGTAGGGAGACGCGTAGGCGTAAGGAGAGTACGCAGCGACGGGAGCAGTGTACGCCGAGTACGCGGAATACGCAACGGGAGCGGTGTACGCTGCAGCCACGGGCGCAGTGTACGCTGCGAATGGAGCTGTGTAGGCGGCTGCTACGGGAGCAGTGTAGACAACTCCGGGCTTGGCGGCAGCGACGGCTAGGAAGCACGCGAAGATGAACTGCAAAACAATATTATTATATTATAGGATCAATATTTCAAAGTAGAGCTTATTTTCTGACAGTTAGTTTAAACGTAATTCAACATGCCTCGATAGATATTTAAAAAAAAACTCTTTAGGTTTGGTTATAGCCTCTAGGATCCCACTGCAGGACAAGACACGGGGGAGACTGAGGGACTGGGCCATACTCAACCATGCGGACCCAATGCTGATTGGTGGAGCCAAAAAACTCTTTATTATTATTTATTATTAATTATAACTCTTTATTGACGACCCGGTTGGTGTAATGGTTGCCACGCCGGTCTGCCAAACCAAGGGTTCGAATCCCGGTTTGGTCATGGATGTTGTATGTTAGTGCCGTTGTTGTATGATTCCCATAACAAAAAGCTTACCTTGGAATCATGACAATGTATGTGCCTGTGAGCGTTATTTATTTATTTATTAGGTACTATTTTATATGAATTTTATTAATAGAAAGGTTGCAGGTTTACAGATAGGTTGCATATTTAACTCGCATCAACGCCTTTTATCGAGCCATTCAAAAAGTTTTTTTTTTTTTTTCGTTTTTATCGCTTTCGGAAAATTCCGCATTGCAATTTTTTACTTACCAGCTTGAACATGTTGATTTGGGTTGGGTTGTTTGGTAGAGAACAAGAAAGTACAACAGCAGATGCTTGTGTGATGCTCAGTCAGACAATCGGCTGCGTTTTATACTAACGTAATGTACAGAATGAAGAAACGACCTCGCAACGCCTGAGCAGAATATCAAATACGGACTCAAAGGATTGGACAGTCTGTGATAGTAATTAACAATTTTCGTAATGTCCCGAGGGTGCTAAAAGGTAGCTTATTCGTTCGTATAACAACTTGTAGATTAAGAGACCGTAAATTGCATACAGGGTGTAAGGAAAAATATCATTAACCTTTAAACCACATATTCTGCCCATCAAACTGAACGTATGAGAGCAAAACGTTCGGAGCAAAAAAAAAATCAGTTGTTGCATACATTTGAGTCGTAGTAGGCATTTCAGTTTAGTATGGGACAGCTGATTTTTTAGTTGCTCCGATTGGTTTACTCCCATAGTAAAAGTTGTTCAGTTTGATGGGTAGACTCTTAGTCTAAAAGGATGCTAATGATATCAATTTCCCTGTAGAGTAGGTATTAGATCACGAACTTGATTAAATGTGATTTATTATCTAAGTAATGTAATCCTATCCCTTACTATGTTTTTGTGTACAATAAAGAATCTATGAATCCTATTGTCGGCTAAGATGTCCGTGTGGTGTCGGCTAAGAATAGCACCACCCCATTTCCTCCCGTGGGTGTCGTAAAAGGCGACTAAGGGATCTGCCGGAGGATGGGCAGCAGCATCGTCTGAGTACACACATTCAATTCAACTGCGATCGCCAACTCGCCTGCCAAGCGTGGCGATTATGGCAAATCCCCCCATTTTGGGGGAGGCCTATGTCCAGCAGTGGACGTCTATCGGCTGATATGATGATGATGATGAATGTAATCCTATAAGTACTACTTCCTACAGGGTGTACACACGGCGACACATCAAGCTATACAAAACCAACATAAACTGGCCGTGCGACGGTATAGGTACGTTATGCGACCTACGCGCGGCTAGCTTATGTTGGTTTTGTATAGCTTGATGTGTCGCCGTGTGTACAGTGCTTCAACTGCTTCAGGGCAGACCGCCAAACTGAAGAACTGTCACTATATCAACTAAAACAAACTAAACCCATCAGCTGCTCCATAGAATATGTCAATATAGCATCTGACATAAATATACGTACTAGGTAGTTTTCTATCTACAGGGTGAAATGGATATCATTATTTTAAGCTAATACCCATCAAACCGAACAACTTTTACGAGGGGTGCAAACCGATAGGAGCAAAAAAAAAGTGAGTCGAGGAGACATTGCAGTTTACTATGGAATCCGATTTTTTTTTGCTCCGGTCGGTTTGCCCCCATAGTAAAATTTGTTCAGTTTGATGGGTAGACTCTTAGTTTAAAAGGATGCTAATGATATCAATTTCATCCCGACCAAAACGTTGAAATGAAAATGAAAGGTTTCTTCGGATTTTAGTTTGGGTGTTGATTAGGTACGGTACCCAAACAATTTTAAATGTCAAATTACATTTTATAGTTACCAAATGTTTATAAGTAGATGTCGGATAATCGGATGCATATTTACCTAAAATTGAGGTGTTGGCTATTATGGAGTGCACTTTTGTAACGAAAAAATATGTTTTTTTTCTTATTTTTATAATTTTAAGAAGTCGCTTTCCTACTATGCATCCTATTAGTTATGCATTCCCTGACTTCCTGACATCCCGGGAATTATTTTACTGAAAAAATTTTTTTTTTTCTTTTTTTAATTAAATAGTTTTAAGATGTTGCTTTCATACTATGCGTTCGATTAGTTATGCATTCCCGCATTTTCCTGGCATCCCGAAAAATATTTAAAAAAGTTCATTGACATAATTTTATTGCCATAAATGACGTTTAGGTAAATAATAAATATGCATCCGATCTCTATTTATAAGATAAGAGAAACTTTTGCAGTCAATTTCCGGAAATAAAACTATAAAGCATATTTTATTATTATTACATAATTTTTCCAATGAACATTCTGGAGGGATAATTGGCAACCATTAACATTCGTAACAACATTGTTTATAAGTTTAATTTTCAATGTTATGTATCTATTGCAGGAATTATAGTCAGCTGTAATGTAGGTAGGTACTTCAGTTATCGAGTATCTACACTGGCAACCATAATTAGATGGTTGAGTACTGTTGCATATTTATTAAACCTACTATTATATAAATACCGGCATGATGTCTGGTTTATAGGTATAAACAAACTCGTTGTTTCTAGGTTCCATGCATTTTCAAACGTATTATTATTATTTAAAATAGATACCTCCGTACGTAGGTACAAGACAGTTTCGTTCGTTTGATTCATTTTAAAATTCTGCCGATCCGTACCATAAAATAATATTTTGAGTACCTATTATTTGCGCTCTACTTCCTATTATGCATATTTTGGTATTATGTTTAATATAAAAATAATAATTTCTTGTAAATATTTGGGCTGGCTATTTTGCCCACACAAAATTTAAAAAAGTCGCCAGTATTTGAAGTGAAACTTTTTTGGGAGGGCTTTGAAATTCGGATCCGCAACCTTTTCGTGTGAGGGAAGTTTGAAATTTAAATTTAATAGCTGCGGAAGTTTCACTTCTGCCGGGCGTTCCGTGACGGCTAACTTTTCCTTATCCCGTCCGCTTCGAGCTTACCTCCCCAATATGCAGGCTGTAAACGGAGGGAGACAGGATTCCACCCTAAGGTTGCATGGAAGAAATCGCTTCTTAGCGATAAGACCGCCTTATTTTATGCCTTTTTGGTTTTTTGTTTTGTTTGTTTATGTTTTGGTGTAAAATAAAGAATATTTGATTGATTGATTAAAGGTTATGCTAATATGCTATAATGCTTACGTATAGTGGTAACATAACAAACCATCAAACTGAATAACTTTCAATACGGAGCCAACTTCGAAAGTGCAAAATAAGGTAGGGTTTATACAGAAGAGACGCGTGTCGGTGGCGGGTAGTCAAAGTAACACCAATATAAACCTCATATTACGTAGCATAGCGTCGTTTTTTGACGTAAAGAAAAATCGCGCCCCCGCCACCAGGCGACGTCGCCTGGAGGCGCGGGCGTAATTCTCAAAACGATTTTATGCTACGTACTATAAGGTTTATACTGCCGCACCCCGCCCGCGAAATGTCCGCGCCTCGTCACTTCTGTTTATATCTGCTGTTTCGTAAAAACGACTCAAATGTACGTGACAGCTGATTTTTTTTATTTTTTCTCGGTGTTGACTTTATAGTGAAAGTTGTTCAGTTCGATGGTCTGAAGCACACCCCCTTAATGGTGTTTTGTTACACCCTGTATATTTAAGTTGTAGTTCAAGCTCAAAAGCTTATTCTATTTTTAAGCCGTCTCAAGTACTCGCGCGGTCTTAAGTTTCCTCTGACTTATACTTTAAATTGAATTAGCTGCGGATCACTTGAGATGTTTTTAGGGTTCCGTACCCAAAGGGTGAAAACGGGACCCTCCGTCCGTCCGTCCGTCCGTCTGTCCTACCTATTTAGGGCTGTAACTTTTGAACCGTGATAGCTAGATAGTTGCAATTTTCACAGATTATGCGTTATTACGGCGAATTTGTTAACAAATAATAAATATGTCAAAAAGTTAAAAATTAAGGGGGGTTCAACAAGAAACTAGTTTTTATCAACGTTTTTTTCTTCACGCTCACTCTATCGTAAAAACGGTAATATATACAAGCGTCAAACTTAGTGTGATTATAGAGCAAACTCTACAGAATAACAACAAATACCAAAAACCAGCAAAGTGTGAGTCAGTCTTGCGCTAAAGGTCGCGGACAAAAAAAAAATTTTCTATGTTTATAATGTTGTGTTCTGTGGTGGTGTGGTACGGAACCCTCGGTGCGCGAGTATCCCGACTCGCACTTGACCGGTTTTATTATTAATACAGTCTATTTAGTTATGCACTTTTTCATTATAATTCTTATCGGGCAAGGTGTAAATGATTGTGTTAATGAAGGTTCATTAATTAACGGCAGCGAATCTTTGCCGATTAACTTTTGCTATAAAAACTGTGTTAGGAATGGTCTTAGATCTCATTTATCTGCGGCATTATGTTATTAAAGGCAGTAAGTATTTCACCTTTTTTACTTTTTAGGGTTCCGTACCCAAAGGTTGAAAACGGGACCCTATTACTAAGCCTACGTTGTCCGTCCGTCCGTCCGTCCGTTCGTCTGTCCTTCTGTCCGTCTGTCCGTCTGTCCGTCCGTCCGTCTGTCCGACCTATTTAGGGCTGTAACTTTTGAACTGTAAGAGCTAGATAGTTGAAATTTTCACAGAATGTGCGTTATTACGGCGGATTTGTTAACAAATAATAAAAATGTCGAAAATTAAAAAATTAAGGAGGGTTCTCAACAAGAAACTAGTTTTTATCGACGTTTTTTATTCACGCTCTATCGTAAAAACGGTAATACATACAAACCTCAAACTTAGTGTAATTATAGAGCAAACTCTACAAAATAACAACAAATACTTAAAACCGGCCAAGTGTGAGTCGGTCTCGCGCTAAAGGTCCCGGACAAAAAAAGTTTTTTTTTTCTAAGTTAATAATGTTGTGTTCTTCTGTGGTGGTGTGGTAAAGAATCCTAGATGCGCGAATAGCCCGACTCGCACTTGACCGGTTTTATTTTTCTTAGCCCATTTCATCCCACTGCTGTTTAAAGGCTCTCCTTTATTCTCCTTGCATTCCTGTCTTGAGCCAGCTCCATCCACCTTTCGTTGAAGGTATCCAGCAACGCAATTCTCTAAGCGCAAACATCGTCACAACCACAGAACATTATAAGAGGGGTTAGAAGTGCAAATTAGGCGTTTAACGTGTCGCCACAGATTTCGCGCGGCGTGGTGCGAGTGAGAGGGTACGAGTAATTATAGCAGCGTGAGCGGGAAGACAAGTAGCGACAGCCGTCTCCTAAGCAAAAGCGCTACTTTGCGTCTCTAACCACTCTTATAATGTTCTGTAGTCGCAACCATGGATATAAACTAAATACCTATCTATTCCAATTTCCTGGTCACAACCTTAAATTCGTCGTTTAAACATCGGCGAGCTGTCAATTTGGTATTCGCTAAGGTTATGTCATGTGTATAGATCGGTAACTATTGTGCGATTCGCGGTATTTTCAGGGTTGGTATTAAGCGAGTTTTTTGTGGCCTTGAGTTTTTATTATTATTCGTACGAATCAATTTCTAATCGGTGTGCCATTTCAATTATATTATGAAATTACCAATATGATACATAGATACAGTAGAGAACACGTCATGTTCGACACCTTGATCTTCGTACTGTTCTTATGCCGTTCGTATAAAAAACAATTTCGTACTTCAAAGCTTCTTAAGCTTGACGTGGTCTTGACTGCACATGGCTGTATGAGTTAGTTCCCTTTGCCTTTCACAAACAGGAAAAAATAAAACAATGAGAAACGTGAAAATAACTCTAATTCGGGGCCGTATTAGAAAAAAAACTAAAAGAAAACGATATGATAACATTGTAATTCTTAACCAATGATATGTGTTACAACTGTCACCCCTAGAGTTTGCCGCGAGTTGCACAATAGTTACCGATCAATAGTTATGTCATTTGTGTCAAACTTATATAAAAACTTAGACGATCTGAAGGATGTTACATTTGTGAGCTCATCGATGGTTTTGACAGCTTGAGAATTGCAATCCTGATGGCGACGGCCATTCTCTGGGATCCAAGAGTTTTAAGACTGGCCCATTTTTCCGGGTGTAATCGACTGATATGGCCGGCCCAATCCCAACTTCTACTTGGTGGTGTTCTCACCAATATGGGCTAATTGCATTTTTTGGCGTATCGTGGTGTTCCTGTGCGATCTGTCTTTTGAATCCTCAATATCTATGCTTTTTGACCTACTTTTGTCAAAATACAATATATTTTTTTGGAAGTGTCAACGAACTGCGATATCTTACAATGACACGAGCATTAACTATTCCATCAGTTCTCGTTTTGTTGCTGGCAGGGGGCGTACGATCCTGAAATAATATTTATAGCTTTTTTTTGTTCGTTTGAGAATATTTCTTTAGCTATCTACCTATAAAATTTCTTCGAAAATGGTAGTGCGATATTAAAAAAAAAATGTTTTGTAACTAAATACTTGAATCAGTAATTGATACATTTGAATAAATTCACCACCATAAAAGTAAAATGGACATTATCTGCTGTTTCATAAAACCGCTGACGGTTTTTTTTATATTGTCATTTAGTTTGAAGATACTGGCATGTTTTGTGTTACAGTTTGATTTGTTATGTTTTTAGCAATCAATGCCGCCACCATCTGAAATTTTCGAGTAAATGCCAAGAACAAGTTTCCCCGAGAACTGAAAAAAATACACAAACAATAGCTCCTATTAGCTATATCACAGAGCTATACCTACAATAATAATAATAAATCTAAACTATTATAAAACTGTAAGATAAGTGTGTCTGTTGAAGATATTTACAAAAAAAGATTACGATATGGTTTTTAGGTGTCACTGACTCCAAATCAACCTTTTTTAGAATTTTGGTCTGTCTGTTTGTGTGTTTGTTTGTTTGATCGAAAAAAAAACTACTGAACCGATTTTGATGAAACTTTTTTTGTTTGATAGCTTATGATCCGATTTAAAATCTGACATAAAATTTGTGTGGACGAAGTCGCGGGTTAGCTCTAGTAATAAATAAAAGTAATTTATTAGCACCACAACTTAGAATCTATTATGTAATTACAATGTACATTAATAATAGCTACAAAGTCGTGGTGGATAGGTGCCTGTAATAGACAGCAAGGTCTGGAAAATACAGGTACAATACAGCAGTACTATTATTTTTTTCCAGTGGTTCATGTTGTTCCTCATGGCGATGGTGGCCGCTCCGCGTGGTGCGTGCGCGCAGCGAAGGACCGTGGTACGACCCGTCGTCGTCATCAAGAAGATCATCACCCATAGACCATACAGAGCTATCTTATCATAGTTTTAGCTAATCTTACAGCAGAATGGCATTAAATTGTACCTAAAACTTACGAGTATAATTTTCATTGATCTTAGCAATTCTTCCAATAACTATTAATTTTTCAGTTTTTATTATGAAACCCTAACCACATTGCAGTATAAGAAAAAGTATCGTATACTATACTAGGTATACACAGTATACAGGTTGTTAGGGTAAACAGTTGTGGACCCATGATACTGTACAACTTTTCGACATTTTTTTTCGAATTTATTTCGCAATTCGAAAAAAAATGTCGACTTACTAAATGCAATCAGCTGATCGAAAGTTTGTATGAAAAGTCGTTTTTTTTTTGCGAATTTGTTATAGGTTTCTTTGGGAAACTTGTTCAGTATTATGGGTACAATCAACCCTTAAAGTAGTGTAACTGTTTACCCTAATGGGTGGCAGAAAACTGTAGGCAATGGTGTAGTCCTTTCTCACTCAGAACCACGCATGCTTAGCTCTTCTTGTCAGTTTTTCCCATTTGTATGAAGCGCCCTATTAACCATGCTGAAATTGCTCAAAATAATTGTACTTGGTAGATGTAGCAAAGTTTCTAATCACCCGAAAGGGAAATTATATTTGACATGTGAATTTTTATATTCTACGTAGCCGTATAAGTATTTTTGTTCAACATAATACAACAAAAACTATAATTTTATACCAGTTTGCAACGTTGGCAAAAAATTAAACTAAACTCTAAAAAAAAAATCAGTTAAGTGCGAGTCGGGCTACTCGCGCACCGAGGGTTCCGAACCACACCACCACAGAACAAACACAACAAACACAACTTGGAAAAAAATTTTTTTTTGTCCGGGACCTTTAGCGCAAGACCGACTCACACTTGGCTGGTTTTTAGTATTTGTTGTTATTCTGTAGAGTTTGCTATATAATTACACTAAGTTTGACGCTTGTATGTATTACTGTTTTTACGATAGAGCGTGAAGAAAAAACGTTGATAAAAACTAGTTTCTCGTTGAGAACCCCCCTTAATTTTTAACTTTTTGACATTTTTATTATTTGCTAACAAATCGGCCATAATAACGCACATTCTGTGAAAATTTCAACTATCTAGCACTTACAGTTCAAAAGTTACAGCCCTAAATAGGTCGGCCAGACGGACGGACGTACAGACGGACGGACGGACGGACGGACGGACGGACGGACAACGTAGGCTTAGTAATAGGGTCCCGTTTTCACCCTTTGGGTACGGAACCCTAAAAAGACAAACAAAATGAATGAGTGAAACCTAACTAGAGATTTCTTATATAAACGTGGTACCCTAAACCACAGTATAAGAAAGAGTATCTATGCCTAAACAGAGGACACTATTAAAGCTAGCTCTATGTTCTTTATTTCGGCAAACTAACTATGCATAGTCCTTGATCTTATAAATTTAACTAGCCGTCGAGTGCGCAAGGTTACCCGTGATTAAAATACTAATGTATTCGAGGAGGATATTCCACGAGTTATCCGGTCAACCATACATACATCATTGCACATCTAACTACACATATATAAAGGGGACTCTATCAACAAATCATCAGTACACTTCTAGACAGATTCTAGTGTTGTTTCTTATCACAACGAACAAAAAACCTCAAGACAAAATGTTTAAATACGTGAGTACAGATTTGTTGTAGCATTTGTAGCATACCTATTTATTAAGTTAATCTTCCTGAGGTGCTATTTTTGAATCTCACACATTCTTATTCGTAATTTCGTATGTACGGAAATGTCAAAGTAACTGTGGAGTTTATACCTTCATCATTTCGTAAACGAATTTGAAAGTATGAGATTTAGGTATAGCATTTCTGTCCTTACCTATCCCATTATTTAAAGTGGTCGTAATAATATTGAACATTATTGTAATAAGATCATAAGAAAGGGCCAATTAATCTGTGTTTATTTGTTATTTTGCTGACGAAACGTATTGTGGATTTTAATGTATACTTTCTTCTGACGAAGCTTTTCGTGTCTGTACATCCTTTTGGACGAGGCATGTTGCCAATCTAAATCTAAACTATTATAAAACTGTAACAGAAGTGTGTCTGTACATTGAAGATATTTACAAAAAAAAGATTACGATATGATTTTTAGATGTCCCTGATTCCAAATCACCAATTTTTGGATTTTTTGTCTGTCTGTTTGTTTGTTTGTTTGTTCGTTTGTTTGTTTGTTTGTTTGTTTGGGTGTTTGTTTGTTCGAGTATCACGAAAAAACTACTGAACCGATTTTGATGAAACTTTTTTTGTTTGATAGCTTATCGTCTGACTTAAAATCTGGTATATAATTTATGCGGACGAAGTCGCGGGTAAAAGCTCGTTATAATTAATTATTTAGTAATGGTTTAATATTTTGTAATATTGTTTCCGATAATAATTTTGCTTATAAGATCAGAATCAGATCAAAATATTTTTAAAATAAGAGTACCTACATCCGATAACTGCCTCCGTGGTCTAATGGAAGAGCACTGGGCTCTCGACACGGAGGTCGTGGGTTCGATTCCCACGGGGGACACCTAGTGATATGTCACTTTGTGCGTTTTTCCCCAGATGGTTAGGACATTGCAGGTTGAATCACCTGATTGTCTGAAAAGAAAAATTATTCCGTGCTTCGGATGGCACGTAAAGCCGGTCCCGGCTGCTATCTCTGGTGGTATTAGTCGTTACATAAAAACCACGTCAGAGGCCGTAAGGCAGTCTGAAAAAACTCTGGCACCAGGGCTAAGAAGAAGGGCAGGGCCCACACGATAAGAAGAAGAAGAAAATAAGAATTAATAGGCTTTTTCTGGGTGAGCGTGTTACATCCTCGGCTTCATCTAAACTTTCCATCAAAGACCTGAAGCCAAGCGCAAGCCCATGTCGAATAAAAAAAAGATTTCAATATTCCTACTACATTCACTTTAATCATAGCATAACATAATTGAATGTCCCTATGGTTATTATGCTCGTTATTTTTAGAGTAAGGTTTTTTTTTTAAAATGTAGTCTATTATGTTACAAATTAAGAAAATATCATAATAGTTTGTTTCAATTTTAGTATATCAGTATAGATTCATTTTCAATCAAAACCGAATAGCTTTCAATCAATTCATGTACCTAATAATGGTATTAATATTTCCTGGGCCAATTTAATTAACTGGTTTAAAATTAATTTTAAGAAGTTTTTATTTCCGATCAATACAAAAGTTATCTTAACGCTATGAATTTAATGTGCCACTTATAAATTCAAATTTGTACCTATTCAAAGATCCATTTAATTTATGACTGTCAACTAACAACTCTGATTTACATTTAAGGTGCTGTTCGCCGCTCTTCTGGCTTTTGCCTCGGCTAAGCCTTTAGTCTACGAGTATCCGGTGGCAGCGTACACTGCGCCCGTGGCCGCGTACACCGCTCCCGTCGCGTACTCCGCGTACAGTGCGTACACCGCTCCCCTCGCCTACTCGCCGTACTCCTACGCTTCACCTTATGCCTACTACGTTCGCTGATCATCGACTATACCCGGATATAAAATAAATCATGTGACGATAATGCCAAATATTGTATATCTTTAAAGATCAAATTAAACGGATTTTAAGATCATATAACTCCTTCTTTCATTTAATTGTTTTACGCTCAGTTGCAGAAACGCTCATTAAAGTTAATCCTCCATTAAATCTCTTGCTGTCACTTTTTGTCTTGTTGACGTAGTTGAAGGTAGCAAGAGATTTAATGGAGGATTAACTCTGATGAGCGTTTCTGCAACTGAGTGTTAGTGTATTAACCGTAAGACTCATGTGCCGGTATTTGTAATGTACAATGCCCTTAAATGAACCTTTTGTAAGTCATTCACACATTGTTACTTAACAATTACCTTACATTATTATGTGCGGGTATAAAATTGATTATTATAATATTTGAAAGGTACAAAAAGGGTCAAATGAGCACGTTTCCACCTTTTCTGAATGCTTTGCACTTGTAAGTTGTCTTAAATTTCATATTATGCCATTATTAAGTAAATTATACCCCATAATACCCTTAATATCAAATTTCAATAGGGCTACGACCTGAGTCGTAATTGTTATGAGCTAATAAATACGTCACAATTTCAAAACGTCGCTCTCAATATTGTTAATTGTTCTGTTAAATGTTATTTATTCATGAACCCATAGAGAAACACGTGACTCCAGCCTGCGTAACATGACAGAGGTGAGAGCGACACAAGTCACTTCTAAACGTCAAAGAAATTTGGCGCACGGAATGTAATTTTAGACCCAGACTTAGAGGTCCCGTACCTGAATGAAACTTAGTAATACTTGTAGAGTGAAAAAAAACTAACAAAAAAGTAAATTGGTTGTAACCTGTAGAAGTTGGGGGAAAGGTATTTCTCCTTATGATACCTTATGTATCAAGTGTGTGAAACTCATAACCTTTCTTATTAGATAGTCCACTCAAGCTTCTACGGATTCATTATGTTTATTTTAATGCAAATTCACGATAATATTATAATAATGGACGAAAACGAAATCACGAACTATCAGTTGAACCAAGCCAAATACATTCCGTAACGACCAAAAAATAACTCAGTGATAATATTCGATGAAAATAGCTATCGTGGTTGCGTTTTGCTACTGCTTTTTGGATGATTTGTCTATTTTACTAGTAATTTCTACTTTTGAATCCGGACTTCTGGAGATGTGGAAGCTTTTTTAAAAAATGCCTTAATTTTTTCTGTTTTTAATAAAATTATGACCGTCAAGCGGAAGAGCTTTTAGTTTTTGTAAAAAATGGCTGGGTCCAAATTCGCCAAAGTTCTTTGAGTGAGATACCAAAGTTATAATTTATAACTTTGGGAAATAACCGCCAATTTGATGTTTAGAAGTGACCTGTGTCGCTCTCACCTCTGTCATGTACGCAAGCGCGCTTCTCTGCATGAACCACACGAATCATAATGCTACAAAGAGGGGTTGTGAATTTGGACCAAGTCTTTTTTTTTACGAAATCTACAGACCATAGTTTACATTACTTAGTTTTAATTAATTATATTTGAGCTGGGTCATAATTAATTTAAAAACAAGAAATACCTATTAATGAATTTAAAAAAAAACTAGTAGTTAACTAGGGATGGGGGCCGAAAGGCGGTCTGAAAAAACTCTGACAACAGGGCTCTGCCCACACGATAAGAAGAAGGAGGGATGCGATATTTTTTTAACTACAGTTTGGTAAGTAATAAAAAAATATACATTACGAGCAAAGTGGACCCAATTTTTTTAACTCTACATGTATTGCTAATACGTACTCGTAAGTGATTTAAGGCTAAGCATCTAACAAAGGATTTTTTTAAAAGTTTTGTAAAATGGGTCACGATGAAATGAATTTTCGCCTGAAAATACTTTTTATTACCCACCTATTAATTTGTTTTGTTGTTCTACTATTAATTATTTCATAACACCTAGGTGCCTTACGTGACATAACAGAAGGCAAAGAAGTCTGAGAGCTGGAGCTGCGGGCACGTGACACAACCATCACGTGATAGCGCCTACACTTTCATAGAAGCTTGGCTAGAGTGAGAAGTACATTTCAATACCAAGCATTGTAATTTAATTCCAATTAATTCTAGTTTACCTGGATTTCTGGAAAAAAATATTTTAATTCTATATTTTACCTAACATAAAATCGGACAAATGCGATTCGGACTCGCGCCTCAAGGGTTCCGTAAAAATATTATTAAGAAAGAAAAACTTAACTTTACAGTGGAAATAAATGTCTTCCTATACTTACATCAATCGGTCTACAATCTACATTCGGTCACGATGCTCCAACTGCAAATATAAGTTTGTGATCGAAAAGAAAATTTTCTTTTGTATTAAAATAACAAATTACCTAATAATTTTCGGATTTACTCCTTTGTACTGTGAGACCTTGCTTTTTACCAAATTTCATGATTCTAGGTCTACGGGAAGTAACCAAACACCCTAGCACGAACCCTAAAAAACAATGTGATCTGAATGAGCCCAGAAGTGCTATTTTTGAATTTCACACTCTAAATCATGATCGAATAATGCATAATCTCCCCTAGTAATTTTGAGATTTTCTACTCCTGCATGGGAGCATGCCAACCCGCGCAAACGAACGAACGGCTATCGCGGGTTGGCATGCTACCCATGCTGATTAGAACATCTGATTTTCAAAAATACCACACTAGCAGAATAATCACAGGTTCAAAAATGTACTAAGTACTTATACAATAATTTTTTTACGAAACGAAAATAATTTTATCGTTCTTTACCACCTTCGAAGAACGCAAACGATTGATTTGAAACTATGCTAAAAAAATGCCTGTCACACACGGACGGACGGACAGACAGACACCGAGCTGATTCCATAAGTGTTCCGTTTTGCAAATTTTTGTACGGAACACAAAAAGACTTCTTGTTTTAATTTAAAAATGCATACCTATAGGTATTTCGCCTTTAATTTACTATTTTGGTGTAAATTTTCCTATAAGAAATAATTATCGAAACTGCATGCTTCATAATCATATATTAGTTCGTTGATACTTTTAACATTTCTGATAACCTCGGATACCTAGTACAGCATAATTATTGCTTCGTCGTACCTTATCGTATAAAAAATCACAATAGTATGGCATTTATTGTTTACAAGAAACCGGTGAGGGTTGAATGCTTTCTCATACGATGAACTGGAACATTTAGATTCTTGTCGACCTCGCTTCTTTTAAATATCAAGCTTCCTGGGCAACCTTACACCGGTTTACAGAACGAGATTGTCCTTTAGGCACCTTTCTTAACTTTTTATAAATAGTGTAGGGTGGTAGTGTTGTGCATCAGTCGTTCCTAGTCCTTACAACACAGACCACAATGTTCAAGCTGGTGGTGTTGTGCGCTTTCCTCGCGGCGGTGGTCGCCGAGCCCGGCGTCCTGCTCGGCGCCCCCCTCGCGGCGCCCCTGGCGTACTCGTCGACGGTGTACTCCCCGGCGACCACCACCATCACCAAGCAGGCCAGCAGTGTCGTGCACCCCTCGCCGTACTACGGGTACGCCGCTCCTCTCGCGTACTCGCACTTCATCAAGAAGCGCTCCGTGCCCCTGGCTCTCGGCGGGTACTACGCGCCCACCTCCTACATCGCGTCGGCTCCCCTGGCCACCACCGCGTACACCGCGCCGCTGATCACCAGTGCTCCTTACTACACCGCGCCCGCGCTGTCCTACGCCGCGCCCGCGCACTTCATCAAGAAGAGGTCCGTGGCTGCACTGGCTCTGCCCTCGACCTACATCGCGCCCGCCACGTACGCCGCCGCTCCGCTGATCACCAGTGCTTCCTACTACACTGCTCCAGCTCTCTCTTACGCCGCTCCAGCTCTGTCTTACTCCCCCGCTCTCTCCTACTCGCACTTCATCAAGAAGCGTTCCGCTCCGCTCATCGCCAGCGCCTACCTCGCTCCTACCTCCTACTCCACACAGTCCAGGATCGATGTCCAGCACTCCGCTCCTCTCTTCACGTCCTACTCCACTCCCCTCGCCTACTCTCGTCCCTTTGCTTACACTCACGTCTACTAAACTCTAATCACCAATATCGAAAAATAAACAATTGAAAAAACTCATTACCTATCTGAATTTTTGTTTTCTATCAAAATACATTCGGTTTTTTATGATCCTGCTTGATTTTTTATAGAAGTCATACACGAAATAAGAAAATCTCATGAAACTTTCATGCTTGTATAGTCTTAAATGTAACTTTATTTTAAAAACAATCAACATTTAAATAATGTAATCCTATATTATTAATTTATAACAACCTAATCCATGAGCTAGACTAAAACTTGGCCGTTAATCAAAGTCATTGTTTTAATAACGTCATGCCTATTATATGCTAATCTAATTGTGTAGGATCCATAATACTCGAATGTATGTACCGACTTACCTTCCAAACCTTTTTTAATACACAGTGGTTTTACAGATTATTTTCAATCTACAAAAAATATAATAAGTTAATGTATTGTTTTGTAGTTTAATCAATTTATGCAATCGTGCTCTGCATTAAATAGCGTTCCTACCAAAGAGCGCAAATGGTTTATTAATGAGGCATTTGATATCGTAACATGACACTAGGTAACTATGCAATAAAATAAAGCCAATTAAGTATATTATAAGACTATTCCTGTTTGTGTAATGTAGTTCAAGGAAGTACCGTACCTGATACTCAAGGCATTTAATTACGTAGGTACTCCGCAAGAAATAATGGTTGACAGCTTCAGTAATATTCCCGAACGCCTCTGAGCTTCAGTAGACACGACTAGTCGTGTCTACTGAAGCTCAGAGGCGTTCGGGAATATTACTGAATATTACCTAGGAATAAGGTACACACGGCGACAGGTCAGGTTACCCTGTTTGGACTTTGAACTATTAGAAGTTGAACGCTGCGAATCGTGCGAGAGGGTGCGGTATGATAACATACCGCACCCTCTCGCACGATTCGCACGATTCGATAGAGACAATAATGTCTCTACCGCACTATTTTGGTTTTGTACGTAGTGTAGTTATGGTTAAATAGGGTGCGTAACCTGATGTGTCGCCGTGTGTTCACGTAGTGGACTATCCACTTCTTTTCTTCTTCAACACTTAGCTTCAACAGCCCTACACGGTAAATCACTTTCAATGAAACAGAACCTCAAAAATTATATTGGAGGCCTTTGTCCAGCAGTGGGATGAAATAGGCTAAGAAAAAAAAATCACTAATGGTCTTGGTAAAGAATAGAAGATTACTATTCTTTACCAAGACCATAGTGATTTTTTTTTTCTTAGCGTATTTCATCCCACTGCTGGACAAAGGCCTCCAATATTAATTCTTTCATAAAAATTTGAACTGTGAAAATATTGTATTAATTTTTTATGGAACAAACAAGGAAACTCATAAAATTAAAGATTCTCTGAACAATTTGTATTATTCATAGACACAAATAAAATATGCGTTTTACACACTCGACAATTATAAAAGGGTGACTTAAGTGCAGTGCCGTAAATAGGGCGGTGCGAGCGGTGCCCAGGCACAGGGCGCAGACCTTGGGGGGGCGCAGAATTGACCAGGTTAGTTCAAAGTTTTGGTTCATGCATGGTATGGTACACATACCTATGCAATATTTTTTTTCGCTCATACGAAAGACGCCAGATTGAGTCTTGTTTTGTGAAATTTCGAGCTCTCTTCGCTCGCCTTTGAGTGGTTTTTGAGCATGTATAGGTTAAATGGAACCATCATCAATCATACCTAGGGTTGCCAACTTTTTTTAGACCAAATATAGTATTTCGAGCCTTAGTGCCCGAAAAAATATAGTAGATCGGGGAAAAATAAGAAAAAATATAGTATCTTTGAATATAAAAAAAAAAATTAAAGTTTTTTTTTGCTACTTTTTGGTTTGAATACCAAGTTCTTATTTTTAAGGAACAATCATTTCTCTATTTTGTATCCGTATAGAAAATAATGCATCCTGTAAACGCAGAAGTCCGATACAGAAATAACATAATTTCTAAAAAAAAATAGATAAATCTGACTTAAGGAAAACTTGTTGTCACTTTTCAGTAGTATATTTAGTAGAAAATTTAAGAGAAAGAAAATTGTTAAAATAATGTTAAGTTATTGGTCATTTTTATTGGACCTAAGTACCAATATACTTAAATTCTCAATAAATTAGTTGCTCATCAAAATATAGTAGTTTTGCCTACTATATATTTTTCTCAGAATTATAGTAGTTGGGACTCTAATATAGTAGGATACTATATTATATAGTAGGGTTGGCAACCCTAATCATACCACCCGCCACCGTCTCAGTTCTGCGACCCTATGTCTGAGGCTAGAACATTTTTCGAGGGCGCAGTTTTAGACGCTCGCACCGGGCACATAAAAGGCTATTTACGGCACTGCTTAAGTGATCGTTTTTAATTTAAATATTTCCATGCCAGGATTACCTAACTATACTAAATATAAGTATGGACAATATTATAATTACAAATCGATCAAACGTTCTCTCCTGAATAGAAAAAAAAACGAGATACAAACTATGACGCACTTCTGGCCTACCCCGCGTGCCCAAGCACTTGCACGTGGGATTATCTGCTTGATCGAACCAGTAAAACGTTATCGTGGCTGATATCTGGCATATAGTTTATACATTTACCTGATGGCCGGACAGAATAGGGCATGTGCCTAAACGTGATGTTCAATTGTTCGAAGGCGAACCGAATCAATTGAATTGCAGAATATAATTGTTATATTGGACACTTGAAGCAACGTTGCCCTGTTTCTCTTTTTCTGGAGGATGTACTTGCAGCGCGTCCGAGCACGCTGCATACAAACAAAGTTAGATCCTATTTTCAATAATAATAATAAATGTTTCTTTATTTCTTCTCACACATAATATTAGTTAACAAAGATGACAATGTAGGACAATAGACTTAAGTATAATATTATATGAGAGACTGGTTCCTGCCATAGAACTACAAACACAATGTTTTGTAGATCTGGGTGACGGGTCACCAGGCTCTCACCCTAGCTCTCACCCCACCCCAATGCTAAGCAAATAAAGTCAATGGCATTTTTAGACATGATCTAGATACTAATCTCTATGCCTGTGGTTTGTCGGATTGCTAGGATTAATTTAAGATTTGTATGGAAATCTTTGAGCCACTGTAACTTTAAACCTTTTTAAGGAAAATCTGACAAATCATAAGCACAGATAATAGTTTTTAGATCGTGTTTACAAGACCTGGGCAGCAGATTACGGGAGAGGGGCAATGACCTCCGCTCTGGGGCGTTTCTTACCCAAAGCATCTCGTTAGCCATCCAACGTGGCAATGCCGCCAGCGTAATGGGTACGTTCGGTACAAACACGACCCGACCCGGGGCGGGTTATACGAGTAATCAGGTTTGTATTTGAAATTTGTTTTTCTACAGTTTCTGTATTATATTGTTAAATAAAATATTACCCAAGTTTACAAAATGTAATATTTGCCTTTATAATTGGTTGATATCCAAAATATTGGCAACTAAACGCCTCCGTCGTCGCTTCGTTTGTATGGAGCCATCTCTAACATCTAGCTACAATAATGCAGGAATCGATCCGAAATTAAACTGAAATACTTCGATTTTTTTTTAAAGTCATCCCAAATTCAGGACATAATAATGCTTATGATGCTTAGCTTTAAATCCACGAAGCCTTACATATCAATAGTTAGATAAGCTGATTTGTAAATTAGTACCTACCACTTTGTTGGCTACCCATATTGTTTTCTTTACTAACAATTACAACGTGAGTGTGATGAAAATATTTATTGTTTGTCCCTGAAAGTTTAACTTTTAGTAGAAAGCTAAGCTTACACGAGTCCCTAAAGAAACGTGGTGGGTGCTGCGTCAGTAAGCGCTTTGTTCACTGAAACCTACAATTGTTCAGAACTTACGTGGAAAAGCTATCGAAGGTTGAAAGGTAGCATATGTGAAATATTCACATGTTTCTCTTCGGGCCTGGAGTGCGATTTTTGAATCTCATTCGCTGAGTTCAGCAGTTGAAAATGTCAAAATTACTATGGAGATACGCATCTTTCTACTGCTGATTTGACTTTCAAAAATCATACTTGAGGAGTGCGATTTTTTAAGCTCAAATCAGCAGTAGAAAGATGCACGTCTAAATAGTTATATTGACATTTTTAACTGCTGAGTTCAAAGAATGAGTTTCAAAAATCGCACTCCTGTTAATATGAGCTGATTTGGTTAGCAACAGGCAAGCAGGTTCTGATTGTACCACATGATAGGTAGGATATCTGATAGATATCCTACCCAGAAACAAGTTTTATAAGCACGCGCCACTAAAATAATCACATTGATATAAGGCTCAAAAAGGCATCTATCGCGTGGTGCGAGGTTTAAGGCTATTCTACCGTTGGCTCGCTCCATACAAACGTAGTATGGTGATATTTTCAATACTATCTAATTAAAGTCAATGAAATTTTTCAAAAACAATCAAGTAACTAATCTCTATGTCGGTATGAAGTCAGATTTTCGTTAAAATATACAGTTTCAATGCTAGGATTAATTTAAGATTTGTATGGAAATATTTGTGGCACTGTAACTTTAAAACTATAAATTTTATCGAAAATCTGACTTCATACCGACATAGAAATTAGTTACTAGATTGTTTTTGAAAAATTTCATTGACTTTAATTGGATAGTATTGAAAATATCACCATACTACGTTTGTATGAAGCGCGCCAACGGTAGAATAGCCTTAATGTAGGTATCAGGAGGGCGATCGCGCTAATTTAAAACACCAAAGTACAATCCTAATCAAATTTCAGTTCTAATCACATCGTAATCCAATTACTATTCAAATAATAATAATATGTATCATGTTGTGCGCTCGGAGATGGTATCCGCCATTTGTGTATTTCTTACATTTAGATTAACTTGTCTTTTGAACGGGCCTCTACATGTTGGCTTCGGCCCCATGCACGCCTTCCAAAGGTCCGGGACTTAATTGCCCGTGATTACGGAACGTAAGACATACAATAATAATAATAAAAAATTTTATTCTCTTCTCACATTCAAATGTGCTGAATTCCGCGTCGAGATTAATGTAGCGCAATTGCTTTCCAGGTACTCTGGCGCCATGAAGCTTGTTTTCTGTGCGGGCTATCTATTCGTGTGGTCTTTACGATCTCATCATCATCATCAGCCTATAAACGTCCCACTGCAGGGCACATGCCTACCCTCAGGGAGTGTGTATGGGCATTAGTCCACCACGCGTGCCCAATGCGGATGTTTAGACTGCACATACACATCAGAATTTCTTCTTCAGTGTATGTAGGTTTCCTCACGATGTTTTCCTTCACCCTTTACGATCTACTGACATTGAATGTTATACTACTGTTCAGGTTATAAATACACATAAGAACTTATTTGACAGTCAGTGACATGACGTTATAAATCTATGTCACGATATTGTGTTCTAGAATGGGAATATACTTATTTTAATACAATTACGTTGAATCATAAATTATTTAAATATATAGTATTCTATGATGAAGTTACTAACATAATTATAACATTACCTTACTAAACAACGTTTTAATAAAGAACGGTGGGAAACATCTGCGAGTTTCCGTGTACTTAACTATGGTTTTAGAAAGCATGTGAGTTGATAAAAACACTCTTTCTTCTTGACAATGATGCCACGAGTACACTCTGAAACTATGCGTCATGCATGAAAATAGATTCTTTCTTCATTTCAAGCACGTGAAAGCGAAAGCATGCTAAATATTCCGAGAGATAAGATAAGTGTACTTTTTCAGCAGCAAGGCTGATTCAGTGTTTATGGGGTGTAGAGCTTCTCTGTAATGGGTATGGACCAGGTCTGCCTGCATTCATCTATCGGTTTAGGAGATACCGCCGTTCAAAGGTCGGAACTTTGACTGGCTGTATCTTCTAAACCGACTGACAGAACTTGACAGTTTTTGTACTGTTCACATAGCTACAGTGCTACTTCAACAATATCATACGATCAGCCGTGCACCTTTAATCATCAGTAACTCCTAACCAACCTGCATAACTCCAGTCAGGTTATCCAGGTCTGCCTGCATAACCCGACTGGAGTTATGCAGGCAGACCTGGTCCATCCCCATCACAGAGATGCTCTACACCCCATAATCACTGAATCAACCTCGCTGCTGAGTGTTGCAAAAAGTACACCTATCTCTTATACTAAAAGAATGTAGTACCTCTAGCTACATGACATGACATAAAAATCGGTCGTGCATTAACAAGCCATACATAAAAAAATAAATAAGAATGACATTAAAATGTATTTCTGAATTCTATAAACAGCTTTCAATAAACAACTAAAAAAGTAATACCACCTACTGAATGAAAGAGCCGATTGATTGTAGGAGAATCAGTCCTTTTCGAAAAGGACTTTATTGCAAGTTACGCAAGAACAGTAAGGTTGTAACACACGTGTCATTTTCAGAGGCGACAATAAGAGGTGTCGGGCGCAGGCGCAGGCCCCTGCCTATCTGACTGTGTGACTGTCCAACTCATCCAACTAGGGTTGCCAGAACCCCATTTAATAACCGTGATAATTAACCGTTTTCTTAAAATTGTAATTTACAATTACAATTCAGGCTACAGTCTATGAAAAAAAAATTTTTACTTCAACCAAGATCTTGTTTATGATAATCATACATCATGAATCCATATGAGCCTGTCAACATCATGACTTCTCTGATTAAGAGAACTTTGTTAAACGAATTCTGTTTGTTGTTACAACTACCATCTTTTGTTTTTAGTAAACAATAATAACGTCATTTCAATTATTTTGGTGCTAATTAAGAGAAAATACTTCTTAGTTGGCAAGATTTTTTTTTCAGCGTTGCGAGTTACTAATGACGCTAAATACATTCATACGTAAACTCGCGACCGTAATCCCTTGCGGGGTGGCCAGAAACAATGCTACTACTGCGAACTTTCTGTTTAAGAATCTAGTTTTAGCAATGCTCATGCTCACATTTAGAAATTCTAGTTTCAGGATAGCGATGGTGTGTCAAGTTGCAAGAGGTGGCTAGCGTTTCGCCACATTAACACTGCATAAGAAACTTTTAAATCTCTTAGTCGCCTCGTACGACACCCACGGTTAGAAATGGAGTGGTCCATTTTAAGCAGGAACCACATGACGCTAAATATGCAGTAGGTAACACACTAGGTAACACAGGTCGTAACATTCTCAACAATAACGAATTCTGAATTGTCATTTTAAATTATTAAAATTATTTTATTTAATTTATATATTTTTTATTTTAACACTTTATTGTACACACGGAAATATACATGAAAACAACATAATAGACAATTACAAAGGGCAAGCTTATCTCTGAAGAGATTTCTTTCAGCATACCCGAATTATCATGTTTATTAAATGAGGCCCAGGAGAACCCAGGAGTGCGATTTTTGAAACTCATTCGTTGAACTCAGCAGTTGTAAATGTCAAAATTACTATGGAGATACCCATCTTTCTACTGCTGGTTTGACATTCAAAAATCATACTCCAGGGGTGCGATTTTTGAAAGTCAAATCTGCAGATGAAAGATGCGTATCTCCATACATTTTCACCTATTGAGTTCAACGTATGAGATTCAAAAATCGCACTCCTGTTGATTTTTCCTCCAAGCCCGACATAGCCATTGAAAAAGTCGGTAATTTAGGTTCTAAGGCCGGATGGAGAACCATAGTTGGACATGAGTCCGGTCTTTGTCAAATATTCCGTCTGTGGTAAAACCCTTACATAGGTACCTACCTACCCTATTACCTAATTTCATCAAAATCAGTGGAGTCTTGTGATTTGCTATATTTGATCCACGGACCTGAAAAAAGACGGACGTAATGTCACTCTAAAAAGAGGTGAAGTATGCAAGGTCCTACAATTTCGTTTGTTCTACAAGGGACCTACACTCACACAGACGCACCAGTTCTAGGCGCAGGTCCGACAACCCGCCGCCATTATGTACCGCGGCACAGGGCGACAGCACGCACACTCATACAACGAATTACGAGCAGTTGGTACAATTTCTCAGTTTGTAAAGTTCTCAATTCGTTCACTTTCGCTTTTCGTACAATTCGCGATTCGTGCAATTCGCAATTTGTGCGTGTTAATAAATTAGCGCAAAACCTCATACACCCAAACTGATTTATAACAAAATAATTAGATTGAAACAATAATTTCATTATTTTGATACTTAAAATTTAAAGTTATTAGCATTTTAAGTTTTGAGGCGAAAATGATTTGTTATCATTTCAGCACTGAAAGAAAGCGCTAACGTACTCATGCATACATTTTTATAATCCTGTTTTGGTAGTAAGTAGGGTGAGTGTGTCCGTGCGGTGGGTTGACATCGGGTTCAGAAAATTTGAAATTTTGCAAAAAAATTAATTAATATTTGGAAAAAAATTACCTATGTTGAAACCATGATAATTCGACTGTGCTCTCGATTCTAAACAAACTACTTTCTAGTTTTGCGTTAATTCATTAACACTTTGTATAAATGGGTGCTTCACTTTTGATTAGACGAGATTCCGTCCGTCTTTTTTTCAGGTCCGTGATTTGATCCGGATAACTCACTTTCGCCACAGCTTTCGCTGCGTGATTGTATGCAAAGCTAATTAAATCGTTATTGTTATTTCAATGACAAAAAGCCGAACTTCGAAACACGTCCGGATAAAGCCGGTCCGCTTGACAACCCTACATCGAGCCATCTTCGGACATGTTACGCAAGAGACGTGTGTTAGTGAATAGCGACGAGTAGTAAGACATGCACAACATGTTACACACTTTACACAATAACAAAACAAACAAGTTGAGTTATGAATACATGGTGTAAACTTAAAGAGGGGTGTACTCTTTAAGTTTACACCCGAATGTACTCGGGACAAACCTATTTTGTCTGTTTTCGAACCGATTTTTGATAACCAAATTATTACATTTAATATATGTATAGTTCACATAACAGTGTAAATACCTTTTTTTCTGCAGTGAATCTCGATGCTATTAAATTTTCTCGATAGAAAAGAGGAGCAAAGTTCGATTTCAGATTAATATAATCAGTTTTACAAGAATCACCCTACACAATTTCTTCTGAATATACCATCATTTGAAAGGCAATTAATTATAGCAGTGATTCTACCCGATGGATTTTACCCTTAACACCCAAGAGAAAAGATATTGATGAAAAATTCGTTTTTTTTGCGATCTTGCTTTCAATTGAAGCAGGATGGCTAATTGCAAAAGTTTGCTTGTTAGAAAGAGAGGCTTGCTCTAGTCCCCTGGCTGTCCCAAGGCTGGGTAGCCTTGGTGGTTCGGACCATCAAACCACAGAGCACTATAATTACTACATCAAACTGAACAACTTATACTATGGGACCAATATTGAAATCGCGAAAAAAAACATCGTACATTTGGGTCGAGTAGCCATTGAAATTTTCTATGGAACCATTATTTCTTCGCGATTTCAACATTGTAATACCTCAAAGTAAAACTTGTTGAGTTTCATGTTCTGAAGCATGTTAAATGTAACGCATTGAAGTTAACACTCTGTATAAATGATTCAACAATGTGACCAGATCTTTTATCATGGGCTAGTTTAAATTAGATGACTTCTAGACTGGCATTATGGTATCCATAATTTATTTAAATATGTCACTTCTTATTCGTATTCACCTCTTATGATAAACAGGGTACAGAAAGATGTCATACAAAGCTAAAATTGTATAGAACAGTAGTTATTTTTTGCTTCAGCTTTGCTGCCATTGCAGAGGGGTCAATTTTACACAAAACTTTGACGCACAATACGCGTAGACGGTATTAATATAAATAACTTTTTATATATGGAAAAATAGTTTAGAAAATCTAGATGTCGCGTATCAAATAACATTTGTAATTTATAATATAATTACGAAGATATAAAGCTTTGAAATTCATACAAAATTTTGTATGGACTGAAACCACCTTAACTACACTTTTAATCACCACACTTTTCAGTTATGTCCTATTTTTCTCCCTTCAGGGTTGGGGTCAGATGCAGTGGCTATAATCAGTAGCACGGTAACCACCTCTTATCGTATCGATATCGGTCTCCCGTTCCATTAGACATAGGAGGGTAAGGGCGAGAGAGTGCATCTGTGCTAAGCGCGTACAATTGCACTGCACTTTAAAATATCTTGCGTACCTGACTGCTATTCTATTTTTTTTAACTTGTTTTGTTCCACTGCTGGGCAAAGGTCTCCCCCAAACCCTTCCACATCTCTCTATTCGGTACTACGTCCCGCCACTCACTGCAGTAGGCATCCAGCTCGTCTCGCCATCTTTTCCGGGATCTGCCTCGACCTCGCCTCCCGTCGGGAATCACCCATTCCGTAACGATTGATGCCCGCGGCTCAGTGTGCATTCTGCAAACATGCCCAGCCCAGTTCCACTTCAGTTTTGCTGCCTTTCCCCCTACGTCAGCTATTTGAGTTTTGGAGCGCAGTGGTCCGGATATGGTCTGTCCGTTTTACACTTAGTATACTGCACTCCATTGCTCTTTGACAAACCTGCAGTTTGGACTTTTGAACCTTTGTTAATGACCAAGTTTGAGCACCGTAAGTTAGGATGGGCAGAGTACACATGTCGATGAGTCTGCTCTTGAGTGACAGTGGAAGGTCACCCTTCATCAGTTCCTTCATGGACCAGTAGCTCTTCCAGGCGTTCTCGACTCGACGAGCGACTTCTTTGTCCTGACTGTTTTCGAAGGATACTACTTGGCCCAAGTACATGTACTCATCGACATATTGTATAAAGATTAGAAATCGGATTAGAAATCGGCGAGGAATCCATTATCATCATCATCATCATATTTCTCCCTTAATGTATGTATATTCGAACTAGCGATCATCAGGTAGACTTGTGCGTGTGAAACACCAACTGGACTGATCGTGCCATCCATAAACACATTAATAATACAATTACGGTAGCTTGATTTAAGATGCAGGATGTTACAATTTATAATGAATCGTAAATAGTTTCCTTGCTTAGTAACAACAATAATACGCATTATTATATGTATGGACGAGCATAAGGTATTAAAAATTGATGGACAGAAGCCGTAGCATGCAACACGTGATACGGCTGTATCACGTCTTTTATCTCGTTCGTTCGCGCGCAAATAGAAAGAAAGCGAAAGTGTGATAGCGCTATATCACGGTGGCATGCTACCCATGCAGATGTTAGTTGTTTGTATTTGTATTAACTTACAGAAATATAAACAAATCAGTAGCGTTTTTCATTATAAGTTGCATTTTTCATCCGATTGATTGGTCGACAGGACATTGGAGACTACTTAGACCATTCTTAATCATTCGTGATTTGGATTTTGATTTGGTACTTACCTAAACATTAGTGCGAGAGAAAAAAATGTGTTTTTAGGAGTTGCACTACGAGATGAACGTCTTGCGTTATAAAACATTGCAAAAAAATATGAAGAAGCATTCCATTTAATGGAAAAATATTAATTTTAAAATTGATTATACAAATTCCGAAAAATCACCTAAAAGTAACCTTTTGAATCGTGTAACCTAAAAGTAACCTAACAGCTAAAAATCACCCAAAAGGTTACAAAAGTAACCTTCTGGCAACACTGTTTCGTAATCATCTAATAATAAAAACTAGTGTCTAAAAGAGCAATTATCAATCACAGAGCAATCTTAAAAGATTAATCCTATAAACCCTGCAAGAGTGACACAAATAATTCACAGAATGTCAAGGCAGTGATCAATTTACTAGTAGCATTTCGTAACAAGCTTGTATTTCCTATATCCAACGCGTACGGATTTACAATTCAAGATATTTTCAACAGGAAAGTGGAGACTGAATATTCAAAATCAGGGCTTTGCTTGAATTCAGATCACGCATCCTCCAATGCCAGAGTCGCCGTGAATGGGGCGACGATCGTTGCGCCACAGATCTTGTGATATCTATAAAACGTCCAGTTGAAGTACCAGTGCGCATGAGTCCTGTACTTGAAGCAGAACAATCAACCAAATCTAACAAAATGATGAAGATTGTAAGTAAATCGATTTACAGGGTTTAACAAAAGAGGGTTGTAATATTTAAAGGGGTGGCTTAGAACATCAAACTGAATAACTTTCACTATGGAACAAACGTCGAAAAAATCAGTGCTATACTTTTCAGTCAAGTAGGTTGCAGGTTTGTATGGAACAGCAGATTTTTTGGTTATTTTTTCATTGTTAGGTCCGTAGTGTTTGTTCAGTTTGATGGTCTAATCAAAACCCATTAAATAACTAGCATATTTTATTGCACTCTTTATATAACGATAATAATTATCCATGAAACTAATGTTAATCGCCTTGATACCTAGAATGTTTTGATGAAAAATTTAACCTTATTATTAAAATTTTATCTTATTTCCAGTTCGTAATCCTTTCGGCGCTGGTCGCTCTCTCAGCCGCCAAGCCGAGCTTAGTCAGTGCCCCGCTCATCGCCGCTCCAGCACCCATCGTCACCGCCAGCAGCTCCCAGTATTACCACCGCATCAACAATGGCCTTGCGGCGTACGTCGCCGCCCCCGCCGCCTACGTCGCCCCTGCTGCTGCCCCTTACGTTGCCGCCTCACCATACGTCGCTGCCGCCCCCTACGTTGCTGCCGCCCCCTATGTTGCTGCTGCCAACTACTATGCCTATTAATTTCCAAATCTTATAATATGAATAAAAATTTCCGGTACTGACTGATTGATTTTACTCTGGGCATGCAAGCATGTATTTTCAACTTGTTTTTAAGAAGATGATCAGACCATCAAACTAAACAACTTCCTCTATGGGAACAACATAGAAATCGCCAAGAAAAATCTGCTGTCTCACACATTTGGGTTGAGTAGGATTGCAGTTTTTGTTTGAAACAGGAGATATTTTTTTCGTTATTTCGAATTGGTCTCATAGAGTATTTACAAAGTCAATTTAGCAGAAATAATAATTTAGGATGCTAGTTTTTAGGGTCCGAAGCTAACAAGGAACCCTTATTGTTTCGCCATGTCCGTCCGTCTGTCCGCGGCTTAGCTCAGAGACGCTTAGTACTAGAAAGCTATAATTTGGCATAGGTATACAAAATCGTAAATCTTAAAAAATATTTTTTTTGGGCACATGAAGCACATGAAGTAGGGATGATTTTTTTCCTCGCTTATCCCATAGTGTGGGATAGGTCGTTTAAAAATATTATGGGTGTGGGAAAACCATTTTTCGTTTTACTGTTAGCGAAATAAAAATTGTTGTTAGTGTCAAGTGTAGGGGGGACAACAGATGTGAAAAAATCACGGCAATAGTATATTAACGAATTGAAAAGGAAAACTATCACAGCTAAGTAGACTTTACAAGTTATTATGTATTTGGAGACAGTTAAAACGGAGTATAAAACAAAAAGGCCCTACACGCACTTGGCTGTTTTTTTTAGAATTATTACAAAAGGACATGCATATTCGTGTTTTGTTTGTGTTCCAAATCCTCGGATCTTTAATGAAATACCGCGAATCATTTTTTAATACCTACCTAAGAAAATGGTAAGTAGTAATAAGTCTCGGTTCTTGCCATGCGAAATTTAATACTTTAGGTAAATATGGATTTTCCCAGAATCTATGAATATTGTATCTAATTTCGCGAAATATTTTTAGCAAAACACAGGTGTTTGTCGCCACTGGGTATTTATTCTCAGTAGAGAGTGAGAGTCTTTTAAATAAACACTAAACAGTATACTGTTCAAGTACCATTCTAGTACTATTTCGGCCGTCCCTCCCTACCACCGCTAATAAAACCTGACGGATCGCTGGCTTACTCGGCGGAGGAGAAAGCAAATTTATTTGCTAATCTTTTTGCCGGGAATTCGCATCTGGAGAACTCAGATAAAACACCACCTACCATTCCTCGTACCGAATGCTCAATGGCATCAGTTCACATTCGCCAAAAAGAGGTTTTTAAAATCCTACGTTCTCTAGACGTGAACAAGGCTAGCGGACCCGACGGAATCCCAGCGATTGTCCTACGCACCTGTGCTGCAGAGTTGTCTCCTGTTTTAACACGCCTGTATCGCCTCTCACTTAAGACTGCGGTAGTCCCAAAGTCATGGAAGCTTGCCAACGTGCAACCTGTGCCCAAAAAAGGCAGTCGTGCCGACCCTGTCAACTATAGACCAATATCAGTCACTTCCATACTCTGCAAGACTATGGAACGTGTACTTAACAACCGGCTCCTGGCATACCTTGAATATAACGATCTCCTCAGTGACCGCCAGTATGGGTTCCGCCCAGGACGGTCCACGGGGGATCTCCTTGTGTATGCCACACATCTGTGGAGTGAGGCTGTCGAGAGATACGGGGAGGCACTTGCCGTGTCACTTGACATATCCAAAGCCTTTGACAGGGTCTGGCATGCAAGCCTTATAAGCAAGCTTCCATCATATGGAATTCCGATTGACCTATGCGACTGGATAGCTGACTTCTTGAGTGAACGATGCATACGAGTAGTCATTGATGGATACTCATCTGATCAAATGGCTATTAATGCCGGTGTTCCTCAGGGGTCAGTTCTGTCAGCTACTTTATTTCTGCTGCACATAAACGACATGCTTGTGCCCGGAACCTTTGGGTATGCTGACGACAGCACTGTTTCTGACAGATATCTGTCCGGTGCAGGGGTCAAATTGGATGTTACTCAGTCTTGTCGAGAGGCCATGGTGCAGCGATTAAACTTGGCCCTTGAATTTGTGTCCGACTGGGGTGACGCTAATCGGGTCAGTTTCAACGCAAACAAAACACAGGCGTGCCTTTTCTCCACAAAACGGAGTCCCTTCGCTTTGACTCCGACTTTCCGAAATGTATCCATACCGATAGCTGATCGCCTGGAGCTCCTGGGCATTAATATATCGTCCGATTTGAATTTCGGGCGGTATATTGAGTCCATGGCGAAAACCGCAGCGAAAAAACTGGGCGTCCTTTCGAAGGTCAGACGGTACTTCACTCCGAGACAGCTTCTACAACTTTATCAAGCACAAGTCCGATCGTGTATGGAGTACTGCTGCCATCTTTGGGACGGGTCTGCCCAATACCAGCTGGCCGCGTTGGACTCAATCGACAGGCGTGCCAGGAAGCTCATAGGTGATCCAACCTCTGTGGCGAAGCTACAAAGTCTTGAGCATCGTCGCAAGGTAGCCTGTCTATCTGTTTTTTATAGGATACATTTCGGAGAGTGTGCGACGGAATTACACGATTTAATACCTCCGTCTCCCTTTCATCTGCGGGGGACGAGACGCAGGCTGGGTTTCCACCCTTATGTCGTTGACCTACCAGCAATTCGCACGAAGAAGTTTGCTTCTTCTTTTATAATGCGCACGGCTAAGGAGTGGAACGCACTGCCTGCGGACCTGTTCCCTGAGCAATACAACCTGGGCCTCTTCAAGGCAAGAGTGAATAGGCATCTTTCTAGGTAAGCATGCTACATCTTCGGCCTCATCATCACTCAACATCAGGTGAGATTGGGGTCAAATGTTTACCTATCGAACATAAAAAAAAAAAAAAAAAAAAACTACAGTTCTGTTCTAGTATACATTACTAGGTATACCTAGTAATGCCTAATATAGCCTATATAAATGACATACCTAGGTAGGTACCCTACCTATATTCTTTCTAGAAATTGTTAGATAAAATATGTTAGCATACAACTATTCAACATACCTTTTTATTTGCCTTTCTACATATCAGATTTTCGAAGGAATTAAATATTTTTGTTCGATTTATCTTCACAAGGCTCTATGTTGAAATTGATTGAAATTATAGCTTTATGAAAATGCAAACACATACATCTCGAATCTAGCTCGAATCCTGCACGTGGTCTACAAATGCAATGAGACGAAAGGAATGAGAAGACGAACGGTCTGACATGCGTTAAGCTAGCTAAATTATTCGCTAGAACGACATACATGAGTAGGGGTTACCTAAATCGATATATAAACCATTCGATATCGAGACTTTCAATGTAGCGTACCATCGATGTAGTGTACCACCGATGAAGCGTACCATCGATGAACAGTGTTCGATGAAACGACATTCTAAATGTTGACTTTCGCAGCAACGTAGGGAACCCTACCTATACGTAACATCTAAACATGTTTCGACGAAACATGTTTCATCGCACACCTTTCATCTAACGCACTATTCAACGAAGTAATCTTTCGTCTATGTAATGTTTCCGCTATGTCACGTTTCGTCGAATGTAACGTTTCATCGAATTTTCATTTTCACGTTGTCTTGAGTAGTAGGGGGTGTGGGGGGGGGGGGGTGGGGGATGTATGTAGGTAAGTGGGTACGTATGTATAATACATATGGGGGTGCTTCAGACCATCAAACTGAGCAACTTTCACTATTGAGCCAACATCGAAATCGCGAAAAAAAAAAAACAGCTCTTTCATACAAAACTGCAGTACCTACCGTCTCGACTCAAATGTATGGGACGGCCTATTTTTTAATTTTTTCTCGACGTTGGCTCCATTGTGAAAGTTGTTCAGATTGATGGTCTGAAGCACCCCCCCTTAAATATTATTAGAGTGTTTTGTTACTCCCTGTATAATTATGTAGCAGGGCAGGGGACAACAAGTTCACGTATTATGTACCTTAATTCTAGAACATAAAACATTCGATTAGTTAAATAATAAAACTAAAAAACTAACTAAACCATAATAAAAAGGAGATATTAATAGTCGACCAACCTGGAGAAGTAAAAAGGAAAATTTCGTACAAATTCCATCGAACATTAACTTAGATGAAGTTGTTATGACTTTCCTACTTGTACGAGTCAAATGGCTATGAAACCCTACCATGGGCGAGACCGACGCGCTCTTGGCTGGTTTGTATAAAGTGAAAAGAAATAAAATAAAGGGAAGGAAGTTAAAATTATAAATAAATAAAATATACCTATCTTCAAGAGCACAATATCGAGGTAAGGTTAATAAGCTGGCAGCGTTCCCTCGTCGAATTGTCAGATTAATTATTTTTGTCAAAGTAGCTGCCAGCCCTTATGAGCCCATCGATCATAGGTGTACTCACACCAAGTTTGACGATTGTATGTATTAAAGTTTTTACGTTTTTCTTGTTGAGAACCCCCTTAATTTTTAACTTTTTGCCATTTTTATTATTTGTTGACAAATCCGCCGTAATAACGCATAATCTGAGAGAATTTCAACTATCTAGCTATTACAGTTCAAAAGTTACAGCCCTAAATAGATAGGACGTACGGACGGACGGACGGACGGACCGACGGACGGACGGACGGACAGACGGACGGACAACGTAGGCTTAGTAATAGGGTTCCGCTTTCACCCTTTGGGTATGGAACCCTAAAAAGTTGTCAGATATCGAAGAACATACCTAACGCCTACAAAAAATCTTAAAGCTTTAATGCTAATATATGAATGCAGCTTAGGTACTCGCTAATACTTTTAGAAAAGGGTGTTTCAAAGTTATGATAATTGTTTAAAAATACCCACCCTTATTAATGTAGCGTAATGCTCAAAGGGCAAGGAACTCATTATAAAAGGGTGTTCTCATGAATCAGGTTAATTTAACACTTAACGCCTTTATAATCTTTGTAGCATTATTTCTTATAAATTGTTTTAGTATCACTGTTGAATCAGGCGCTACTTCACCAGGAGCTTTGATTCAGGAGTGCGATTTTTGAATCTCATTCGCTGAGTTCAGCAGTTAAAAATGTCAAAATTACGGTGGAGATATGCATCTTTCTACTGCTGATTTGACTTTCAAAAATCATACTTCAGTAGTGCGATTTTTGAAAGTTAAATCAGTAGTCATCAGTCATCAGTGTCATTTTCAACTGCTGAGTTCGACGTATGAGATTCAAAAATCGCACCCCGGAGTCCAAAAACAATAAAAAAAACGCGGTAAGAACCGGTTAAAATGATTAAGTTTATAGTTGCTTAAGCAGCTGTAATAACAAATTGTGTATTATTTTTATATACCTATAAATAATAAAATGGAACATGGTTGTGAGTTCAAAAACACAATCCATTAATACTTTTAAAAAGCTCGTTATTAAGACTAAAGTTTTCATACAAACAGTAAATTATTTTGGCATTTGATACTTTGACACTGCTATGCTGTAGATCTAGAAAACATGGACTCCATAGTCTTCTATACCATGTACTCTTAAATATTCCGTGACCATGTCTTGCTCTTGCATCTCAATGAAGTACACTCGGCAGCGAATGGATGGGCCTAAAGCGTAATTTTTGAAGCACAGATACCTAGTAGCCACCGCCATCGAGCCGGTGTGCTCACTTGGCCTGTCATCTCGGTAGGTACCTACGTATTCGCAGTAGGTATATGACGTGTTGTCAAATTAAAAGTAGGTAGGTAATATTGTTAACATTACAGTTTTTGAGAGTTACATGCGGTTATTCATTATGCTAACGTTAATCATTTTAACGCGTTTTTATTGATTTTGAAGTTCCCGATATTTCGGGATCGCTTATTTTTGTCTTTTGAAATGTTCGCGTAACCCAAAGTCACGCCAATTATAACAAAAAGTAGTACAATTTCAACTCTCATAGCATCAAGAAGGGAGTAGCCCCCAGAGCGTTAAGCTTGATGTACTGTTGACTGTACTTGACACTTAACCAGACACTTAACTTGACCAGACTGTGAGATGACCAAACATTAAGTGTTCTTGTTTCTTTTGGAAATAGCTTCACAGTAAGAAACCTTGGCAATAGATTTAAATACAAATCATCTATTACCCTATCTCATTACAATACCGATGGCACTTTCCAAATAGCCCACTGTGCACATTACTATTCCTTCACCGTATTTTCAATACGATTTTTGTAGCCATCAAGGTCCGTGTCCTTACCCATTGAACCATTAGGTATTCTGTGACAACCGCCTCGTTGCCTCATCACGATGCAAAATTTGTTACACCTATATAAATACGAGGTCCCTATTTTCTAACGCGCGCATTGTTGTTGTAAAACCGGTCGGGAGAGACCGCAGCACCATGCTTCTAAAGGTAAATGTCGTATTTGCAAACACTTACTAAAATGTGATCACACATGTTAATAATGGATTCCTTTTCCAGGTTGTTGTGTTGGCAGCGATATGCAGTCTAGGCCAGAGCTCTGGCATCGGAGTGGTTCCGGAGGTAGTGTTACCGGCGCCGGTTGTCACAGCGGCCAGTTCGCAGTACTTCGAGAGGACCTTCAACCGTCTCGTTGCAGCTCAGCCAGTGTTTGAACCAGTTATACCCGTCGCTCAAGCGCCGCCCGTTTTTGTTGAACCAGTGACTAGGAATGTACCAGTGCCAGTGAATCCTACACAAAGTTTGCCCGCTCAGCCGAATGTAGCTATAGCTATCGCAACAGCACAGGCCGCGGCTCCAGTCGCTACTATCCTGCTACCTCCATACCCGTTCGGATTGCCACCCTCCATAGGGTTCATACCTCCAGTGCCTCCAATAAACGTACCTGACGAGGACCGTCCGAGAGAATCTACGACAAAGCCAACTACTAAAGCGACTACAAGGGAACCTGAACAGACTACACCTCTACCTTCGCCATCGAACACCGACAACAGTTTCGTTCGACCGCTTCCTTCGAATCAACAGAACAATTTCAATCAGTACTACGCTCCGCCTATTCCCCTGCCACTGGCTAAGCCACAGAAGCTGAAAACGTCAGTCGAGGTCGTGCCTGTGCCTCTGCAGTACATTGCTCCACCACCGATGCACCACCATCATCATCACCATCATGCTCATGTGAAACCAGTGAAGATAGTGCACGCGTTTGTACCGACGAGGGCGAAGATAATAATCCGGCCAGTGTCATCTCCTCTGAAGATCCGAACAGTGAGACTTCCAGCTCGCCTGGTCGCGTACAGACCGGTAAATGCACGAAATGCTGCACCTAGATCATCTCAAAATGTGAGACCTATTTCTAGAGAAGCTGAACCGACTACTTTTAGGCCTTTTAACAGGCCTATCACTAAACCACCAAGAATATGATGAAACTAATAAGTAGGTACCTAATTATTGCAATAGATTTTTACACTTGTTAATAAAAGGCACACTGTAAATAGTTTGAAAGCATTGTAAATACAAATATTTATAATTTTTTAATTGAATAATGTTGTTTATCTTCTCTTCAGTCCTTATTTATGATCACTACAGGATAAAACTCTCCCCACTTCATTATGCGATATTTCCTCCCAAAACACCATTATATTTATAAGTTTTATTAACTAATTGACTAGTCTGTACCAAATTGTTATTTTGTGAAAACTATCGAAAATATGGATAGGTTCTTATTGTGAAAATGGAAATGTAGAAAGGAAGAAAGATGAAAAGATTAACAAAAATTTATAACCTCCTTTTTTGAAGTCGGTTAAAAAGACAAAAAAAAACATTAGTAGGTAACTTTTGTTTTACAACTCATGGAAAATCATTATAAGCACGAGTTTAACGTTGTATATCATCATCTACCTACAAACGCCCAACAGCAGGGCACAGGCCTCAAGGTGGGCGTTAGCCCACCACGCGTACCCAATGTGGATTGGTAGACTTCACATACGCATCAGAATTTCTTCTTCAGCGTGTGCAGGTTTCCTCTCGATGTTTTCCTTCACCGTTTGAGAGTAATCGGATCGGATTTTTTCTAACTTATGTACGTAATAACGTACATAAGTTAGAAAAAATCATTGATACATGACATGTTGTCCGTGCTAATTCGAACCCGTGGTCGTTCGACATCGTCGTATGTACAGTATAATTGTTTGTAAATAGAACATTAATAATTATGTGATCCCTATCCAGCACTCTACCAAATTCTCAATAGCAATAAAAATAAATTCTGTAATGGTTGCTATTCAAAATATCTTTGACGTTATCCATTTATGTTGTTATAATTATAACAAGTGACGTAGAGAGAAAATAATTCAAATCAGTTCAATGGAGAAGATAACAAGGTTACAACATTACACTTTTAAGCACGTAGAATAAAAGTCTAGACCGTACACATTATTCTAGTTTTTATTTCACATCGATCGGTGCAATATTACCGAAGTTATAAGCGTGGGAAGTTGACGCAGGTTTTTTAAATCTCGTCAGTGTTCGCGAGTAGCGCGTGACGTCATCGTATCCATACGGCACGGCGGCGCACAGTGGTTCATAATAATTAAATCAGGGACATAGGGGTATCTGAAACTGGTGTTTAAATCTAGGTAATCTCAGTTATGAAATCTGTAGATCTATACTGTAGTAACACAAGATAAATATATAAAAAATCCATCTTATCAGAAACATAACAAAAAAAAAATTATAAGATTTTTTAGTACGGAAACAATTAAATTTTTGGGACTTTTTCACAAACTTCTCCAAACTTCACAGAATCCTTTATATGGTAGTTAGATGAGCATTGACTCTATCAATTATTAAAAGAATTTGGCGTCTAAGCGTGCATAACTAAAGGTGTACGATTAGACATGAAAATCGTTCAATATCGGGTAGAATATATGACAACTTAGCAACCCTGTTATGGACTCCGTGAAGTTTGGGGTAGTTTATGAAAAAATCCTAAAAATGTAATTTTCTCCATACAAAAATATCTTATACAATTTTTTTTGTCATGTTCCTGATAAGTTGGATTTTTTATATATTTATCTTGTATTACTACAGTACAGATCTACAGATTTCATAAATCAGATTACCTAGATTTAAACATTAGTTTCAGGTACCCCTATGTCCCTGATTTAATTATTGTAAACCACTGTGCGGCGGGCGGGCGCCCGCCCGCCTCATAATTATGTCCGAAGTAGTACATTTTGCGGGCAAGTTGTTTGCTTTCGTGCGCTCTGGTGTTTTGAACTTATAATTATTGTTTTTTCTTGAAATTATAATGATCAATAGGTAGATGACACGATTGTATCAAGACCTCCGCCTCCAAATACCTAGTAGACAAAGTTGTATTACGTAATAAAATACAACCTGGAGGTCTGGCGTGTACCAATTAAACTGCAATGAATGCGATTGTGTTTACATCGGCCAAACGGGACGTAGCTTTAACATACGATACAAAGAGCACATGGCTGCATATAGGAACAATCGCCCAGAAAGATCTCATTTTGCAAAACATCTCTTAGATACCGGACACCAAGTGGGTAACGGACATTCGTATGACGTCATACATACGTCGAATAAAGGGCTGCGGCTAGATGTGTTGGAACAGTTGGAAATTATTAGGCAAAATAGGGTCGGAAATATTCTTAACGAGCAGATAAATGTATCCTCATCACCGTTATTAAGAATTTTCCAACCAAACGCCCGAGGTCAGTCACAACAAACGGCCATTACAAACTTTCACCAACCGATAGGTGGGGGGCGCAGTCAAACGGGTATAAATAGGCGACAGACGGCGCGCACAGGTGTCGGACGCTCGGCGGAGTAACAACTCTGTATCGAACGTTCGTCGGTCTAACTCCTGAGGATGCTCCTTGGTGGAGCGAAACACGTGTAGAGTAGAAATTATTTGGTAAGCAGGTTGTATTTTATTACGTAATACAACTTTGTCTACTAGGTATTTGGAGGCGGAGGTCTTGATACAATCGTGTCATCTACCTATTAGTCATGACTAATCCATGGATTTCCGCAAAGTAACGCCTGATTCAATTAATTATAATGATCATTAACCTTAAAATTGTTCAATAAATCGTTAGTTTCAATGATTAGACACTGCGAGTCGAGTACCTACATTCCTGCTAAAAACCATATTACTAGCAATAACCAAGTGGGAAAAAGTTTAGTATCCTGCGGCATGAATTTTGGGGAGGGGAGGGGGGGACGGGAGTTCCCCCTTTCATCCCCCAAAAGGGGGGTGAGGAAACCCCCCCGCTTTTTTTTTAAATAAATGTAATTTTGAGGCTATAGCCCAAAATGAGTCATTTTGGCAGTTTTTAGGTGGTCTGGGGGTCAACCACATCACATCACATGGGGGTTTACATCTGACATGACTGATGTATGGGCTCGATCCGAATCGGATTTCGAATAATTATTTTGTGATTTATCTGTAATTGTGACTAATTTTAGCTTTTATTTGATGTAAATTGTGATTTTGATTATCTATGACTAACTTGACTTGAATTGAATTATTAGGCTATTTTATTTTATTTTTATTTATTGAGAGCCCCGTGGATACAATAAACAGCAAATCTTATAATACTAATCAGAACTAAAAACACAAAAAAAAAACAAATCAAAACAACACAAAACACAAAAAAAACGCTAGTCTCTCCGCTTACGCTATTCGCTCCACTCGCATAAGCGGAGCGAATAGCTTTTTCATAAGCGGAGCGACTAGCGTTTTCATAAGCGAAGCGACTAGCGTTTTCATAAGCGGAGCGAGTAGCGTTCTCATAAGCGGAGGGACTAGCGTTTTCATAAGCGGAGCGAATAGCGTTTTCATAAGCGGAGCGAATAGCGTTTTCATAAGCGGAGCGAATAGCGTTTTCATAAGCGGAGCGAATTGCGTTTTCATAAGCGGAGCGAATTGCGTTTTCATAAGCGGAGCGAATAGCGTTTTCATAAGCGGAGCGAATAGCGTTTTCATAAGCGGAGCGAATTGCGTTTTCATAAGCGGAGCGGGTAGCGTTTTCATAAGCGGAGCGAATAGCGTTTTCATAAGCGGAGCGAATAGCGTTTTCATAAGCGGAGCGAATAGCGTTTTCATAAGCGGAGCGACTAGCGTTTTCATAAGCGGAGCGACTAGCGTTTTCATAAGCGGAGCGAATAGCGTTTTCATAAGCGGAGCGAATAGCGTTTTCATAAGCGGAGCGAATAGCGTTTTCATAAGCGGAGCGAATAGCGTTTTCATAAGCGGAGCGAATAGCGTTTTCATAAGCGGAGCGAATAGCGTTTTCATAAGCGGAGCGAATAGCGTTTTCATAAGCGGAGCGAATAGCGTTTTCATAAGAGGAGCGAATTGCGTTTTCATAAGCGGAGCGAATAGCGTTTTCATAAGCGGAGCGAATAGCGTTTTCATAAGCGGAGCGACTGGCGTTTTCATAAGCGGAGCGACTAGCGTTTTCATAAGCGGAGCGAATAGCGTTTTCGTAAGCGGAGCGACTAGCGTTTTCGTAAGCGGAGCGACTAGCGTTTTCGTAAGCGGAGCGACTAGCGTTTTCGTAAGCGGAGCGAATAGCGTTTTCATAAGCGGAGCGAATAGCGTTTTCATAAGCGGAGCGAATAGCGTTTTCATAAGCGGAGCGAATAGCGTTTTCATAAGCGGAGCGAATAGCGTTTTCATAAGCGGAGCGAATAGCGTTTTCATAAGCGGAGCGAATAGCGTTTTCATAAGCGGAGCGAATAGCGTTTTCATAAGCGGAGCGAATTGCGTTTTCATAAGCGGAGCGAATAGCGTTTTCATAAGCGGAGCGAATAGCGTTTTCATAAGCGGAGCGAATAGCGTTTTCATAAGCGGAGCGAATAGCGTTTTCATAAGCGGAGCGAATAGCGTTTTCATAAGCGGAGCGAATAGCGTTTTCATAAGCGGAGCGAATAGCGTTTTCATAAGCGGAGCGAATAGCGTTTTCATAAGCGGAGCGAATAGCGTTTTCATAAGCGGAGCGAATAGCGTTTTCATAAGCGGAGCGAATTGCGTTTTCATAAGCGGAGCGAATAGCGTTTTCATAAGCGGAGCGAATAGCGTTTTCATAAGCGGAGCGAATAGCGTTTTCATAAGCGGAGCGACTAGCGTTTTCAACGTTTGTAACCACACACTACACTACCGATTGGGATACTTGAGATTGGGTACCGTGACGTCACTTTTTTTTTTTTATTATTCTTAGGAAGATTTACAGCTTTGATTACATACTAAACACAACTTTAAATAACTGTAAGCTAATTACAAATCTCCACCAATAAATTTCATTTTTTTTTTTCAAAAAACGTTCTTGGTGTTTGGTGTAGTTATCAACGATATCGCGCTCGGTCCGCGGCTTTGACCGAAAATGTTAACTTTGCACTTTTATTTCTCGGTCAGTTTTAAAGATAGAAAAATAATAAAAACACAGTTATTTTCGTAATTTTTTGGATAATTTTTTGGCATATAAAACAAAAAATGGTTATCTTCTCCATTCTTTTTAACGTTAACTCCTCACTAGAAAAATGTTTACGAGCTATAAAGTTTTGTACTTACCTGTATGAAAATTTTGAAAATGTCAAGAACGAATTGTTTGTTGTGGCGGATGGTGCCGGTGTAGAGGCATATTTGAGGAGGTTGACCACTGACTTGCCTGCACCAATCGCCACTGGGAGTTGCACTCGAAGATAATAAAATCTCCATACATTCTAACCAAAAAAAAATAAAGAAAGCCTAAATTAAAAAAGTGCTCAACATCAAAACTACAAAAGCCTTCAAGCTATTTTCATAGAATACTTTATTTATAGGTTCTAAACATTCTACTCTTAGATAATTTCGAATAAAAACAAAAGCGGCCGTTTTCTTTCTTTTTTCAAAATTTGTATGTTTAGACCTTTAAAAAAACCTATAAAAGTATTCTATGAAAATAGCTTGAAGGCTTTTGTAGTTTTGATGTTGATCACTTTTTTAATTTAGGCTTTCTTTATTGAGAAATCTTTTTTAATGTGATGAGGGCGCCACTGGACTGTGATATCAATCTTAACCACTAGACCACGGAGGCAGCCACAGTGCTGGTGGGCTGCTAAAAAAAATTATGTACTCTGTGATTATACGTAGGTAAATCTAGTCTAGTATAGTCTCTAGTCACATCAGAATTAGACACCTAATTAAGATTTCTAAAATGTACGTCCTACACTTTATCCCATCGTAACAGCCAAGGTTCTCACCATTCTAAGGGCAAATGGTCATGTTTTTTAGGGTTCCGTACCCAAAGGGTAAAAACGGGACCCTATTACTAAGCCCACGTTGTCCGTCCGTCCGTCCGTCTGTCCTACCTATTTAGGGCTGTAACTTTTGAACCGTAATAGCTAGATAGTTGAAATTTTCACAGATTATGCGTTATTATGGCGGATTTGTTAACAAAAAAATAAAAGGCAGGAAGGTACAAATTAAGGGGGGTTTTCAACAAGAAACTAGTTTTTATCAACGTTTTTTCTTCACGCTCTATAGTAAAAATGGTAATACATACAAGCGTCAAACTTAGTGTGATTATAGAGCAAACTCTACAAAATAACAACAAATACTAAAAAGCGGCCAAGTGTGAGTCGGTCTCGCGCTAAGGTCCCGGACAAAAAAAGTTTTTTTTTCTAAGTTAATAATGTTGTGTTTTGTAGTGGTGTGGTACGGAACCCTCGGTGCGCGAGTAGCCCGACTCGCACTTGACCGCTTTGCACCACCATCATCATCACCATCATGCTCATGTGAAACCAGTGAAGATAGTGCACGCGTTTGTACCGACGAGGGCGAAGATAATAATCCGGCCAGTGTCATCTCCTCTGAAGATCCGAACAGTGAGACTTCCAGCTCGCCTGGTCGCGTACAGACCGGTAAATGCACGAAATGCTGCACCTAGATCATCTCAAAATGTGAGACCTATTTCTAGAGAAGCTGAACCGACTACTTTTAGGCCTTTTAACAGGCCTATCACTAAACCACCAAGAATATGATGAAACTAATAAGTAGGTACCTAATTATTGCAATAGATTTTTACACTTGTTAATAAAAGGCACACTGTAAATAGTTTGAAAGCATTGTAAATACAAATATTTATAATTTTTTAATTGAATAATGTTGTTTATCTTCTCTTCAGTCCTTATTTATGATCACTACAGGATAAAACTCTCCCCACTTCATTATGCGATATTTCCTCCCAAAACACCATTATATTTATAAGTTTTATTAACTAATTGACTAGTCTGTACCAAATTGTTATTTTGTGAAAACTATCGAAAATATGGATAGGTTCTTATTGTGAAAATGGAAATGTAGAAAGGAAGAAAGATGAAAAGATTAACAAAAATTTATAACCTCCTTTTTTGAAGTCGGTTAAAAAGACAAAAAAAAACATTAGTAGGTAACTTTTGTTTTACAACTCATGGAAAATCATTATAAGCACGAGTTTAACGTTGTATATCATCATCTACCTACAAACGCCCAACAGCAGGGCACAGGCCTCAAGGTGGGCGTTAGCCCACCACGCGTACCCAATGTGGATTGGTAGACTTCACATACGCATCAGAATTTCTTCTTCAGCGTGTGCAGGTTTCCTCTCGATGTTTTCCTTCACCGTTTGAGAGTAATCGGATCGGATTTTTTCTAACTTATGTACGTAATAACGTACATAAGTTAGAAAAAATCATTGATACATGACATGTTGTCCGTGCTAATTCGAACCCGTGGTCGTTCGACATCGTCGTATGTACAGTATAATTGTTTGTAAATAGAACATTAATAATTATGTGATCCCTATCCAGCACTCTACCAAATTCTCAATAGCAATAAAAATAAATTCTGTAATGGTTGCTATTCAAAATATCTTTGACGTTATCCATTTATGTTGTTATAATTATAACAAGTGACGTAGAGAGAAAATAATTCAAATCAGTTCAATGGAGAAGATAACAAGGTTACAACATTACACTTTTAAGCACGTAGAATAAAAGTCTAGACCGTACACATTATTCTAGTTTTTATTTCACATCGATCGGTGCAATATTACCGAAGTTATAAGCGTGGGAAGTTGACGCAGGTTTTTTAAATCTCGTCAGTGTTCGCGAGTAGCGCGTGACGTCATCGTATCCATACGGCACGGCGGCGCACAGTGGTTCATAATAATTAAATCAGGGACATAGGGGTATCTGAAACTGGTGTTTAAATCTAGGTAATCTCAGTTATGAAATCTGTAGATCTATACTGTAGTAACACAAGATAAATATATAAAAAATCCATCTTATCAGAAACATAACAAAAAAAAAATTATAAGATTTTTTAGTACGGAAACAATTAAATTTTTGGGACTTTTTCACAAACTTCTCCAAACTTCACAGAATCCTTTATATGGTAGTTAGATGAGCATTGACTCTATCAATTATTAAAAGAATTTGGCGTCTAAGCGTGCATAACTAAAGGTGTACGATTAGACATGAAAATCGTTCAATATCGGGTAGAATATATGACAACTTAGCAACCCTGTTATGGACTCCGTGAAGTTTGGGGTAGTTTATGAAAAAATCCTAAAAATGTAATTTTCTCCATACAAAAATATCTTATACAATTTTTTTTGTCATGTTCCTGATAAGTTGGATTTTTTATATATTTATCTTGTATTACTACAGTACAGATCTACAGATTTCATAAATCAGATTACCTAGATTTAAACATTAGTTTCAGGTACCCCTATGTCCCTGATTTAATTATTGTAAACCACTGTGCGGCGGGCGGGCGCCCGCCCGCCTCATAATTATGTCCGAAGTAGTACATTTTGCGGGCAAGTTGTTTGCTTTCGTGCGCTCTGGTGTTTTGAACTTATAATTATTGTTTTTTCTTGAAATTATAATGATCAATAGGTAGATGACACGATTGTATCAAGACCTCCGCCTCCAAATACCTAGTAGACAAAGTTGTATTACGTAATAAAATACAACCTGGAGGTCTGGCGTGTACCAATTAAACTGCAATGAATGCGATTGTGTTTACATCGGCCAAACGGGACGTAGCTTTAACATACGATACAAAGAGCACATGGCTGCATATAGGAACAATCGCCCAGAAAGATCTCATTTTGCAAAACATCTCTTAGATACCGGACACCAAGTGGGTAACGGACATTCGTATGACGTCATACATACGTCGAATAAAGGGCTGCGGCTAGATGTGTTGGAACAGTTGGAAATTATTAGGCAAAATAGGGTCGGAAATATTCTTAACGAGCAGATAAATGTATCCTCATCACCGTTATTAAGAATTTTCCAACCAAACGCCCGAGGTCAGTCACAACAAACGGCCATTACAAACTTTCACCAACCGATAGGTGGGGGGCGCAGTCAAACGGGTATAAATAGGCGACAGACGGCGCGCACAGGTGTCGGACGCTCGGCGGAGTAACAACTCTGTATCGAACGTTCGTCGGTCTAACTCCTGAGGATGCTCCTTGGTGGAGCGAAACACGTGTAGAGTAGAAATTATTTGGTAAGCAGGTTGTATTTTATTACGTAATACAACTTTGTCTACTAGGTATTTGGAGGCGGAGGTCTTGATACAATCGTGTCATCTACCTATTAGTCATGACTAATCCATGGATTTCCGCAAAGTAACGCCTGATTCAATTAATTATAATGATCATTAACCTTAAAATTGTTCAATAAATCGTTAGTTTCAATGATTAGACACTGCGAGTCGAGTACCTACATTCCTGCTAAAAACCATATTACTAGCAATAACCAAGTGGGAAAAAGTTTAGTATCCTGCGGCATGAATTTTGGGGAGGGGAGGGGGGGACGGGAGTTCCCCCTTTCATCCCCCAAAAGGGGGGTGAGGAAACCCCCCCGCTTTTTTTTTAAATAAATGTAATTTTGAGGCTATAGCCCAAAATGAGTCATTTTGGCAGTTTTTAGGTGGTCTGGGGGTCAACCACATCACATCACATGGGGGTTTACATCTGACATGACTGATGTATGGGCTCGATCCGAATCGGATTTCGAATAATTATTTTGTGATTTATCTGTAATTGTGACTAATTTTAGCTTTTATTTGATGTAAATTGTGATTTTGATTATCTATGACTAACTTGACTTGAATTGAATTATTAGGCTATTTTATTTTATTTTTATTTATTGAGAGCCCCGTGGATACAATAAACAGCAAATCTTATAATACTAATCAGAACTAAAAACACAAAAAAAAAACAAATCAAAACAACACAAAACACAAAAAAAAACGCTAGTCTCTCCGCTTACGCTATTCGCTCCACTCGCATAAGCGGAGCGAATAGCTTTTTCATAAGCGGAGCGACTAGCGTTTTCATAAGCGAAGCGACTAGCGTTTTCATAAGCGGAGCGAGTAGCGTTCTCATAAGCGGAGGGACTAGCGTTTTCATAAGCGGAGCGAATAGCGTTTTCATAAGCGGAGCGAATAGCGTTTTCATAAGCGGAGCGAATAGCGTTTTCATAAGCGGAGCGAATTGCGTTTTCATAAGCGGAGCGAATTGCGTTTTCATAAGCGGAGCGAATAGCGTTTTCATAAGCGGAGCGAATAGCGTTTTCATAAGCGGAGCGAATTGCGTTTTCATAAGCGGAGCGGGTAGCGTTTTCATAAGCGGAGCGAATAGCGTTTTCATAAGCGGAGCGAATAGCGTTTTCATAAGCGGAGCGAATAGCGTTTTCATAAGCGGAGCGACTAGCGTTTTCATAAGCGGAGCGACTAGCGTTTTCATAAGCGGAGCGAATAGCGTTTTCATAAGCGGAGCGAATAGCGTTTTCATAAGCGGAGCGCATAGCGTTTTCATAAGCGGAGCGAATAGCGTTTTCATAAGCGGAGCGAATAGCGTTTTCATAAGCGGAGCGAATAGCGTTTTCATAAGCGGAGCGAATAGCGTTTTCATAAGCGGAGCGAATAGCGTTTTCATAAGAGGAGCGAATTGCGTTTTCATAAGCGGAGCGAATAGCGTTTTCATAAGCGGAGCGAATAGCGTTTTCATAAGCGGAGCGACTGGCGTTTTCATAAGCGGAGCGACTAGCGTTTTCATAAGCGGAGCGAATAGCGTTTTCGTAAGCGGAGCGACTAGCGTTTTCGTAAGCGGAGCGACTAGCGTTTTCGTAAGCGGAGCGACTAGCGTTTTCGTAAGCGGAGCGAATAGCGTTTTCATAAGCGGAGCGAATAGCGTTTTCATAAGCGGAGCGAATAGCGTTTTCATAAGCGGAGCGAATAGCGTTTTCATAAGCGGAGCGAATAGCGTTTTCATAAGCGGAGCGAATAGCGTTTTCATAAGCGGAGCGAATAGCGTTTTCATAAGCGGAGCGAATAGCGTTTTCATAAGCGGAGCGAATTGCGTTTTCATAAGCGGAGCGAATAGCGTTTTCATAAGCGGAGCGAATAGCGTTTTCATAAGCGGAGCGAATAGCGTTTTCATAAGCGGAGCGAATAGCGTTTTCATAAGCGGAGCGACTAGCGTTTTCATAAGCGGAGCGACTAGCGTTTTCATAAGCGGAGCGACTAGCGTTTTCATAAGCGGAGCGACTAGCGTTTTCATAAGCGGAGCGAATAGCGTTTTCATAAGCGGAGCGAATAGCGTTTTCATAAGCGGAGCGAATAGCGTTTTCATAAGCGGAGCGAATAGCGTTTTCATAAGCGGAGCGAATAGCGTTTTCATAAGCGGAGCGAATAGCGTTTTCATAAGCGGAGCGACTAGCGTTTTCAACGTTTGTAACCACACACTACACTACCGATTGGGATACTTGAGATTGGGTACCGTGACGTCACTTTTTTTTTTTTATTATTCTTAGGAAGATTTACAGCTTTGATTACATACTAAACACAACTTTAAATAACTGTAAGCTAATTACAAATCTCCACCAATAAATTTCATTTTTTTTTTTCAAAAAACGTTCTTGGTGTTTGGTGTAGTTATCAACGATATCGCGCTCGGTCCGCGGCTTTGACCGAAAATGTTAACTTTGCACTTTTATTTCTCGGTCAGTTTTAAAGATAGAAAAATAATAAAAACACAGTTATTTTCGTAATTTTTTGGATAATTTTTTGGCATATAAAACAAAAAATGGTTATCTTCTCCATTCTTTTTAACGTTAACTCCTCACTAGAAAAATGTTTACGAGCTATAAAGTTTTGTACTTACCTGTATGAAAATTTTGAAAATGTCAAGAACGAATTGTTTGTTGTGGCGGATGGTGCCGGTGTAGAGGCATATTTGAGGAGGTTGACCACTGACTTGCCTGCACCAATCGCCACTGGGAGTTGCACTCGAAGATAATAAAATCTCCATACATTCTAACCAAAAAAAAATAAAGAAAGCCTAAATTAAAAAAGTGCTCAACATCAAAACTACAAAAGCCTTCAAGCTATTTTCATAGAATACTTTATTTATAGGTTCTAAACATTCTACTCTTAGATAATTTCGAATAAAAACAAAAGCGGCCGTTTTCTTTCTTTTTTCAAAATTTGTATGTTTAGACCTTTAAAAAAACCTATAAAAGTATTCTATGAAAATAGCTTGAAGGCTTTTGTAGTTTTGATGTTGATCACTTTTTTAATTTAGGCTTTCTTTATTGAGAAATCTTTTTTAATGTGATGAGGGCGCCACTGGACTGTGATATCAATCTTAACCACTAGACCACGGAGGCAGCCACAGTGCTGGTGGGCTGCTAAAAAAAATTATGTACTCTGTGATTATACGTAGGTAAATCTAGTCTAGTATAGTCTCTAGTCACATCAGAATTAGACACCTAATTAAGATTTCTAAAATGTACGTCCTACACTTTATCCCATCGTAACAGCCAAGGTTCTCACCATTCTAAGGGCAAATGGTCATGTTTTTTAGGGTTCCGTACCCAAAGGGTAAAAACGGGACCCTATTACTAAGCCCACGTTGTCCGTCCGTCCGTCCGTCTGTCCTACCTATTTAGGGCTGTAACTTTTGAACCGTAATAGCTAGATAGTTGAAATTTTCACAGATTATGCGTTATTATGGCGGATTTGTTAACAAAAAAATAAAAGGCAGGAAGGTACAAATTAAGGGGGGTTTTCAACAAGAAACTAGTTTTTATCAACGTTTTTTCTTCACGCTCTATAGTAAAAATGGTAATACATACAAGCGTCAAACTTAGTGTGATTATAGAGCAAACTCTACAAAATAACAACAAATACTAAAAAGCGGCCAAGTGTGAGTCGGTCTCGCGCTAAGGTCCCGGACAAAAAAAGTTTTTTTTTCTAAGTTAATAATGTTGTGTTTTGTAGTGGTGTGGTACGGAACCCTCGGTGCGCGAGTAGCCCGACTCGCACTTGACCGCTTTTATTTTAGATGTATTATAACAAATTACACGTAATTTAGTCAACAACTGAAACAGTAGCATTGTTAACATACCCTCATATTTTGTACCGCCAGACAACAGTGCGTCACTCGTCAATGTTTTTAACACAAAATAGATGCAAATATTTGACAAGGCCAAGTTTTATGACAGAAATGAGACATCTATTCAGTTTGAAGACCACATGTTTTGATTTCGTCACGACATTTCTGCTGAATAGAAACCAACGCCATGTGCATGTATCTCTAGAATAGGGAAAACTTATTTCAATGTCACACATATCATGAGATATGCAAAGTTTTTTTCACAACTGTTCAAATCTAAAAGCGGATCGTTTATAAGTACGCCAGTAACCGTAGACATAAAAATCGCGTTAGGTCGCACTAAATTGCACGGAGCAGATTTTTTGGGATGTTGTTAGGGTCTACCCTCAAAAGGGTCAAAATTGGTGTTATACTACTGGTATCTATACCAGTAGTATAACACCAATTTTGCAGGTTCAAAAGACTTGTGCTAACCGTGGTGAAACCGCTAAACGGGTGCTCGAAAAACCTCGAAATTTTCTGACTTTTTTCAGGAGTTGACTTATAATTTCTAAACGGTGCATCTTACATAAAAATTATTGACTACGTTTTTAAAGAAGATAAAATTATCTGTAATTTGAATTTAATTTCAGCTCTGTAAGTTTAGTAAGTCTTGAGATACAATACTTCAAATATTAGCCATTTTCACCAAAAAGTTCAAAATTGAAGTTTAAAATTACTGGCGTAAAGGTGTCTGATATACAACGTGTTAATGAATTAACGCAAAACTAGAAAGTAGTTTGTTTCGAATCGATAGCAGAATCGAATTATCATGGTTTCAACATAGGTAATTTTTTTCAAAATTTTAATTAATCTTTTCGTAAAATTTTAAATTTACTAAACCCGATGTCAACCCACCCCATGGGCACTCTCACCTTACTTACTACCAAAACAAGATTATTAAAATGTATCCATAAGTACGTTAGCGCTTTCATTCATTGCTGAAATGATAACAAATCATTTTTGCCTCTGAACTTAAAATGCGAATAACTTTAAATTTTAACTATCAAAATAATGAAATTATTGTTTCAATCTAATTATTTTGTTATAAATCAGTTGGGGTGTATGAGGTTTTGCGCTAATTTATTAACACGTTGTATACGTCAGATTAGTTGAAACAAACGTTCGACACAGAAAGCCATGCGAATCATGCTATACCAAGGCTATTTATGATTTGAAAAGTATATTAACCTTTAAACCACATACTCTACCAATCAAACTGAACAACTTTTACGTGGGAGTACTTTTTATGGGAGCCAACTTGTCAGAACAAAAAAAAACAGCTGTCCCATACGTTTCAATTGATAAGTATGGGACAGCTGTTTTTTTGTTGTTCACATTGCTCCCATAGTAAATTTTTTCAGTTTGATGGGTAGAGTATGAAGTTTAAAGGTTAATGATACTTTTCCTTACATCCTGTATAATAGGAGTTTTGTCAGGGATCACTGTATGTGTCATTTACAATAGCCACGTGGTTCATAATGCTATCAGTCCAGTTGTCAGTCCATTGTCGTAATGTTGGCCCCGTTGCGTGCCCTGAGTCTAACGAGGCTCGGACCGACCGGTGCGACTGTGACGAAACTATACAAGGTGAATCCTCTGAGTGTCGTATAAAAGGTGATGTCGCCTGGCTGTTAGTATCATTCCTATCTGATCGACAGGCAGAAACATCCAAAGCAAAATGATCAAGATCGTAAGTGTGCAAAACACTTTTTTAAAAGGAAATCCGCAAACTCTTGAAAAACGAGTAATACTTATTCCAATATTTAAACTTTTTGTTTCAGGTTACCTTCCTAGCTACCGTTGCCGTGGCTGTGGCCAAGCCCAGTCTAGGCCCAGCTGCTCTGGTGGCGGCCCCAGCACCATTAGTCGCAGCTGCTCCAGCCCCCTTCGTCACTGCCACCAGCTCGCAGTACGTGACTAGGAACTTCAATAGTCTGGTAGCGGCACCTCTGGTCGCCGCACCAGCGCCTGTGGTTGCAGCTCCTTACGTCGCTCCGGCGCCTTTAGTCGCTGCACCAGCTCCCTACGCTGCCCCAGCCCCATACTATGCCTCGGCTCCGTACTATGCCTCGGCCCCATACGTCGCCCCAGCGGCCAGGTTCCTGGCCCCGGCAGCTGCACCCTACGTAGCAGCACCAGGTCCAGTCCTGCCCTCGTTCGCGCGCTATGCTCTACCCTCACCGTACTCCTACCCTTCAGCTCCTTTCGTAGCCCTTAAGTAAATAACACAAGACTGATCTAAACCGTTATAATAAAAAATAAATAAATATTTTTTTATCCTAAGTACATCTTTAATTTCCCTTTGTGTTCTCGAACAAAGAGCACCGTATTTCTAGAGCTTTCAAGCAAACACATGGTTACGCAAATATTTCTAATATTGGCTTCAACCAAAACATTGGACGTTCGTAATCAGTGTTTTCGAGCTCCATACAAATAATTACGTATGCACATATTGTTTCTGATTTAGTGCGTAATTAGGAAAGTTTCAAGGAAGTTGTTTGGGCCTTGGCAAAAATAAGTAGGCTGGGATTTTGGGAACAAAGCAGTACTTGTGGTTACGTGTAGAATCCTTAAGACTACTGAAATAACAATAGAAATCTGACTGGCCTATTTCTGTACACAAAGCCTTTGATACTCAAATTCAGATTTAATGTTTATCATAAATTCATAACTCATACCTACACAGAAAAATCTTCGTTTTTTGAAACGAAACGTTTTGTTACAAAGGAAGAAGAAAATATAAGAATCGTGGATCACCGTACATCACTGTTATTTACCATTGAAAGAAGCAAAATTCCGACAGAGTGAGCCCGACACACACTGGTTGGCTGGTTTTATGGTAGTATGATGGTACCTATAATTATTCGTTGTTTTACTTTAGAGAGTATGGTCTATATGTTATTGTCGTTTTTACGATGTGGAGCAAAGTGAAAAAACTTGAAAAAAACACGTTTCTTGTATTGAGGGGTACTAAAAAATAATAATAAATATAAAAGTATGAGGGGGAATTTTATCATCTACATCATCGACGTCCACTGCTGGACATAGGCCTCCCCCAAAATGGGGGGATTTGCCATAATCGCCACGCTTGGCAGGCGAGTTGGCGATCGCAGTTGGATTGAATGTGTGTACGCAGAGGATACTGCTGCCCATCCTCTGGTAGATCCCTTAGTCGCCTTTTACGACACCCACGGTAGGAAATGGGGAATTTTATATTTTGTATTATTTCTTAGCAAAAAAATAATAACACTTATAGTCTGTGGAAATTTCAACTCTACCTATTACGGAGCAGAATATACAGTTTGGACGGACTGATAGACAGTGTAGGCTTAGAGATAGCTAGGTAGGGTCTCAATAGTATCCTTTGGGTATGGAAAAAAACGTAAATGATTCAGTTAGGAGGCTATTGAGTGGGCAAGAGCAGCGAAGTAGTGACAATAGGAGTGCAAGGAGAGAGCCTCACTGAGAGACAATACCTGAGTTGCAGATACAGGGCCAGGTTTCCTCACGATGTTTTACTTCACCGAAAAGCCAGTGGTGTTACAAATCGTACATAAATTGTGAAAAACTAATTCGTACGAGTCGGCTTGGACGGCGATATAATAATTTATAGAATACAAAATTAAAATAAAAATTATGAAAATATGATAATTAATTGTATGTCAGCCAATATAATAAATTATACTATACTACAGAAGTTAAATAGTTCTTTTTAGGGTTCCGTACCCAAAGGGTGAAAACGCGACCCTATTACTAAGCCTACGTTGTCCGTCCGTCCGTCTGTCCGTCTGTCCTACCTATTTAGGGCTGTAACTTTTGAACCGTAATAGCTAGATAGTTGAAATTTTCACAGATTATGCGTTATTGTGGCGGATTTGTTAACAAATAATAAAAATGTCAGGAAGGTACAAATTAAGGGGGGTTTTGAACAAGAAACTAGTTTTTATCAACGTTTTTTCTTCACGCTCTATAGTAAAAATGGTAATACATACAAGCGTCAAACTTAGTGTGATTATAGAGCAAACTCTACAAAATAACATCAAATACTAAAAACCGGCCAAGTGTGAGTCGGTCTTGCGCTAAAGGTCCCGGACAAAAAAAGTTTTTTTTTCTAAGTTAATAATGTTGTGTTCTGTTCTGTGGTGGTGTGGTACGGAACCCTCGGTGCGCGAGTAGCCCGACTCGCACTTGACTGGTTTTATTGTTTACTTAGTTTCATTTTCAAAGACGGGTGAAAACGAACAACAATATTCTTGTTTGATCCTTAATTTGGATCAAATTTAATTTATGTATGTGTGTCAATGTCGTGGTATTCATTATTCACTTACTGTTGGAAGTCTCGTCTCGTCTCATAATGAGTAAGTACCTTACAACCATTTCTCCGTATCGTATCGCTCACTGCGCGCTCCTTTAGAATTATAACTAGTGTTCGTTCCACACACTACGTCACGCAAAGCAACCCATTTTCAAACATAGTAGATAGACAAAAAGAGCTGCGTTAGGTGATTTCTTCGAATTACGAGCAGTTGGTACAATTTCTCAGTTTGTACCTGTAGTATGTTGTCTAGGTACCTGTTTCGATATGAAGAGCTCATTAAAATTCGCTTCAAACGTGATTATTCCGCGTACCTACACCGCTTAATACCCATAAATAGACAATAATAATATTTGATTCTGAGACAGAACCGACGAAGTTGTCCTTCGATACTGAGCCCTAAACTCCTGAGTTAATTATTTTAATTAAGTTAATTAATTAAGTTTAATTAATTAATAATATAATTAATTAATTAATAATATAATATAATTAATATAATTAATTATATAATAATTAATAATTAATATTAATATTAATATATAATTAATTATTTATATTAATTATATTAATTAATTAATATAATTAATATAAATAATATAATTAATTAATTAATTAATTGTTAATTAAGTAAGATATACCTAGTAGATTTTTAAAGCTATTACTCGTAAAATGTTCAGCTAACATTTTACTAAGGGTTTTGCTCTTAGACAATTTAATAAGGACGAGTTACGCGTGTCATTCTACTAACAAACATTTCTGCCACTTTTTGCGGGGGGCGAGGTAACATGAAATCCGCAACATTGGATTTTATTCCCCATAACTTTAGATTCTAATTTTGAATGTAAAAAATCATGAAATGTACTCTCGTGTGAACCCCAAACGTTCTAAGTTCAAAATTATTGTTTCGCTATGATAGGCTGACTCGTTTAGTGATAAGGTATAAAATTGGGTGTAAATGCGCAAGATTAATTGATCTAATACCGTGGCAGAGGGGAAATGCTACCGCAAGGCGAGTCCCTATTAAATTATCTAAGGTTTTGCTAAGTATCTACCTAATTTAATTACAAAAGTAAATTTTAATTAAGTCGTTGTTCGTATATATTGTAAGCATTGTTCCCTAACATTATAATGGCTGGATGGCTTACTGAATTACAACCCGTTTCACCTAAATACATGACATTAAATACACGACATTTTAGAGGGTTCCATTCAATTAGAACGTATAGCAGGCATCCGCTACAGGATTCTCGATTGCGAGCCCTTATTCTCGCGAAAGGAGTTTCACGCACCCATTAAAGCGAGTCATTAAATAAATATTATTAGCCTTGCCATGCCATTAGTTCTGTTTTATATTGTTTCGATAATTAATGAAGTAAGTATAAAGATATTAGAACAATCGTGTTCTTAAGAGTCGTTGTACCGTTCAGTGGCACCCTCGTCACAAACGGGGTCGTTCTTAATATGTTGACACTTTTTTAAGGAGATGATTAGACCATCAAACTGAACAACTTTATCTATAGGACCAACACCGAAATCACAAAAAAAACATCAGCTGTCCCATACATTTGGCTCGAGTAGGTTTGCAGTTTTGTATGGGACAGCAGATTTCTTTCACGATTCGATGTTGGTGCCATAGAAAAAGTCGTTTAATTTGACGATTTGATTATCGCCTTAAAAAAGTGTCAGCCGAAAAAGACCCTGTATAGGGTGTTAGGGTAAACAGTTAAAGAAAAAATTTATTATAATTATGTAGGTTGTTAAAAGCAGCACCTTCATCAGTAGTTACCTGTTGTTACCAAACGCATACCAAATGTTCCTTACGAACCTCTTTAAGTTATATAACATTCCTAACAATGGTCAGTCTGCCGACACATTCGGTAATCGATGGTGTCCATGTCGACTCGTAATTGCGCCCGCGCATGTCCTGCCGAAGGAAAGTGAAACCACCGACGACCAACATAGTGGTAATGCTGCAACAGTTTGAACTATATAATGACTTGTGACACATCAATCAAAACACTTCCACCTTGATTCTCGACTAATCAAGTCGCGCTACTTGAACAATGTCACTGTTAAGATTAGTAAGTGAATTAAATCATTATCAACCTACAGGGTTAAATTGATATTATTAGCATCCTTTTAAACTGAGAAGAACAAAAAAGAAATTAACTGTTGCATACAATTTGAGTCGAGTACGCATTGCAGTTTAGTACCGAACAGCAGATTTTTTTTCTGCTCCGATCGGTTTGCTCCCGTAGTAAAAGTTGTTCAGTTTGATGGGTAGACTCTTAGTTTAAAAGGATGCTAATGATATCAATTTCACCCTGTATACACACACACATAGAACTAGAACGAATCTAGTACTTGCACTTTTGGTAATCTCCATAGAAGAAATCTAATGATAGTTTTTTCTTTGCAGATCATTTCCACGACCGCTATCATAGCTGGCAGTACCGCTAGCGGGATAGGCCACGTTCTGCCAGCAGTCAGATCATTTCCTGTAGTGCGGTATGCGCCGTTCTACAATTTTCCCAATGGTGTGAGGTCTATACACGCAATAGCACCCGCATTCCCAGGATTCGCTCCAGCACCGGCTTTACCAGCTCCTGCATTTGCGCCAGCTCCAGTCCCAGCGTTTGCTCCAGCTCCAGTCCCAGCATTCGCTCCAGCTCCAGTGCCAGCGTTTGCTCCGGCTCCAGTGTTCCCGGCGCCAGCCTTCGCACCAGCTTATCCTGCGCCAGCGTTCGGTCCCCAGTTTCTACCAAGAATAGCGCCGGTGCCTGCGTATCCAGCAGCTCCGTTATTTGCTAGAGCTCTGCCTGCTTTACCTGCAGCGCCCTTCTCACCCATAGTCCGAGCTGTCGCTCCAGCTGTGCCAGCTTATGCACCGGCACCGCACTTTGTACCAGCCCCAGTGGCCCCAGCACCTGTAGCAGTAGCGAGGGCAGTACCGTTCGGAGTGCCATACCCTCACAGATTCATAGCACCAGCTCCATTGCTTCCTGCACCTCATTTTAAACAACTCGCGTGGAAGTGATTCTAGTCTTGTAGTGTAGTTATTATAATTAATGTGATTGTTATTGTTAAACTATTTTTTATAATTTTGTAAATAAACATGCAGAAACGTTAGCAGACTTTTTAATAATTATCGTTTTTGAAGCGATTAAAATAATTCGTTTTTGAGTATGAAGTATGAAAGAGAAGATTAAAGTCCTTCATGTAATTATGTCATCATCATCAGCCCTTATCAGACCGGCGCCGGGGCCGATCGTATCCCTGTTTTACGGAACTAATGTGCAAAAAAGGTAAATGAATAGTTATTTGACTTCATTGCTAGTTAGCAAAAGTTTTACACAACTTTAAGGCCGTTTCTACTGTGCTACTGAATCTTTTTGGTAAGATTAAAGTGTATTTTTGTCCAAATTAAAATTATCTTAGTCTTAAAAACTACTTAAAAGCTTTAATCAAAATAATCAGGTTCACTAAGATTTCTAAACAGCGTGTTAAAATACGGCCGTTAACCTTTCTCGACAGGTTAATTATAGCTTTTCTTGAACATTGTATAAACGAAAATCGAATCATCGAATCTAGTTTGAAGGCTATTGTTTTTTATAGAAATAAAATAAAGGATTAAAAGGGTAGAGTTCGCTGCTCGAATTGAAATGGGCTCACCCCTTGATCACTCATATCATATTACACAGTTAGGCCGAAGACCCTTTGCAGAGAGCGTTCGAATCAGTTTGCTTTTCCTGTATGTTCATGATATCTAACGACGATAGTAAGTCGAAAGCTCTTTTTTGCTTATTTATGGGCTCTCGACACGGAGGTCGTGGGTTCGATTCCCACGGGAGACACTTAGTGATATGTCACTTTGTGCGTTTTTCCCCAGTTGATTAGGACATTGCAGGCAAAATCACCTGATTCGGATGGCACGTTAAGCCGTTGGTCCCGGCTACTAAATCTGGTGGTAGTAGTCGTTACATAAAAACCACGTCAGAGGCCGTAAGGCGGTCTGAAAAAACTTTGACACCAGGGCTCTGCCCACACGATAAGAAGAAGAAGTGCTTCTTCATTCAGAATATCTAGACTAAAATGTATCTAATAAATAAGTAATTACTATTAAGTCTTATTTTTAGACATATTTCAATGAAACTTAATTTGAAGAGCCCTGAAAGGTATTCAATTAACTAATTTGATAAAAATTACTGAATTGTTGAAGCAGAAAACCTTTAGGACCAGCTTTGTATAATTTAGTTTTGTGAATGTGTCGTTGGTGTACTAATGTGCCAATCTCTTTGATTAAAATTGTTGTATCGGTACCTATACGAAGTAAATGAATTTCAGAAGTGTTTAAAATAATAATGAACTCAATTACAAACGTACAAAATTTTTATTTAATATAGAAACATTTTCCTAAAAAATTAATAGTCTTTGAGACCCAGTCTTTTGAAAAGGAAGGTCGGCACGAAGTTTTCTTAAATCTATCGTACAAATGCTGGGGCGACTCCGTATGGTGAGCCGAGCAGCGGAGCGGCAGCAGCATAAGGGTAGGGGGCAGCGTAAGGCGCAGCCGCGGGCAGAACTGGCGCGGGACCGGCGATATAAGGAGCTGGAGCAGCGATGCGAGCTGCGAATGGAGCAGCGTAAGGAGCGTAAGGTGCGTAAGCAGCTGCGTAAGGCGCTGCGAATGGTGCTGGAGCTGACAGTGGAGCAGCAACCGGACCAACTGGGCCCGCAAACGGAGCCGCAAGCGGCGCCGCGATGTAAGGGCTCAGATTCCGAGAGAACACGCTGACTTGAGAGGCGTAGGGCGGAATGTTCTGCGGCACAGCGTGGGCGTAGCTCAGCTGAGGCGGGGCTACCAGCGCAGCTGGAGCAGCTGGGACTGCCACGGCACTGGACTCTGCTCCGAGGACGAACGCCGCAGCGACTAGTACGATCTGGAAGTTTGTATGCAATTAGTATTACGGCTGGTTTATAAATATTGATCTCGCGTTCGAAACATAATATCGTATATTTTTTTCATCAACTAATAAATCATTAGGAATGGCGCTGTTTAAAAAATTTAACACGTTATTACAACTTCTTTCAATTCATTACGATCATAGCCGTATTTGATTGTAACTAAATGTGTCTGGAACTTATAAATTGAGAGAAATGAGAAAAAGATTAAGGTGACAATTTTCTTCAACATTTAGGGCACTGGATTCGTCTAATCTTTGAGATTAATGAAATTAAGTTAAGTAAGTTATAGCCCGAAGTATCCCACTGCAGGGCAAAGGCCACGAATAAGGGTAAGATTTAAGAGTTTAGGATATATTTCTAGTTTAATAGTTATTATGAAATATGAAATAGCTTACAGATTTTAAAGAGAACATCTTGCTTGTTTTTGTAGTAGACCTTCCTTATTGAAAAGAAGAAGTGATGTGTGCTTGCAAAGAAAAAAGCAAAGCCTTTTATAGTATGTTTATTGTGATTCAACAAACGTGCGGCGGAACAAACATTTGACGTATTGCGACGGTCATTTGGGATTCTCGGAGGCACGTGCAGAGAAATGGAGCACATGAGGAAACTTTTTTAAGTTGTGAAATTTTTTCTGCATGTGCATTGTGTATTTGGAATGACGATTACTATTGGCTTGATGATTGGAGTTATACAGGGTCGTTCTTAATATGCTGACACTTTTTTAAGGCGATGACCAGACTATGAAACTGAACAACTTTCTCTATGGAATCAACATCGAAATCGCGAAAAAAAAACAGTTGTTCCATACGTTTGGTTACGAGTAGGTTTTCAGTCAGTGATGATTTTATTTACGCGATTTCGATGTTGGTCCCATAGAGGAAGTTGTTCAGTTTGACGGTCTGATCATCCCCTTAAAAAAGTGTCAGCATATTAAGAAGGACCCTATATATCCTTGCGGAAAGACTTAGGGAACTAATCCCATATATGGCATATGGCATCTGAGAGAGCATGGTGTTTTAAATGAGTGCCAACATGGTTTTCAAAAATTTAAAAGTACTAATACTCTGATTGCCAAGTTTTGTAATGATATCAATAGCTTTCTGGATAGTAAACAAATTGTGATAGCAGTCTTTTTTGATTTTAAAAAAGCGTTCGACACCCTTCAGCACGATACGCTCCTGCAGGCAATGGACGAATGCGGGGTGAGAGGACCACTGAAACAATGGTTCAGAGATTATCTCACCGCGCGGACGATCCGCGTTAAGATAGGCGACGCACTCAGCAACCCTAAGACTGTATTAAGTGGGGTGCCCCAGGGCTCAGGATGTGGACCAGTGAGCTACCTGATGCATGTCAACAGCCTCTGTGACGTCCTGGAGCACTGTACTACATACATGTTTGCTGATGATCTCTGTGCGTTGCGAGCTGGTAGCGATGTGCAACAGGTTAGTCGTCTCGTGCAGGAGGATGTCAACAACGTAATCAAATGGTCTCATGATAATGGCATCACCCTTAATGGGGATAAAACAAAACTAATGGTCATCCGATCGCCTTATTCAAGTATCTCGGATGCTCAATGTAATGTTGTCACCCACAGTTTTTCGTGCTTCCATAACCATTTAAAGAATTGTAACTGTAAGCCTATAGAAAGAGTACCCTGCGTCACATACCTTGGGATGCAAATTGATGAACATTTTGGATGGTCAAATCACATAGATTATATCTGTAATAAGCTGAGGATACTGTTGGGTAGGTTTTATCATCTGCGATATAAGGTACCGGCAAGCACCTTAAAAACATTGTATTTGGCTCTTGTGGAATCAATAGTGAGCTATGGTCTGGAAAGCTATGGGCTCACTTTTAAAACTCATATAGATAGGATTGAATCATTACAGATACGGTTTCTAAAATTATTAGTAAACAATAAAACAAAAAATAGTTGTAAAGATAATTATAAAAAATTGTTTCATATTTGTAAAATTCTCCCAGCATCATTAAAACATAAATACTTACTGGCCACTATTAATCATGGCAATCCTCACTATAGGTCACACTTGAATCACAACTACGAAACGAGAGCGATATCGGCTGGTAAGTTCGAAGTACCGCGGGCGAACAACTACTTCGGGTATAGGACCCTAAGTAGGTGTGTTCCAAAGCTGTACAACGAGCTACCAGCCGATATCCGAAATGAGGTGAAGAAGTCGAAATTCTGTGGGTTGTTGAAGGATCTGTTGCTATCGAATGTCATCAATGAATAGCTAGTAAGTACGTACTCAGTACGCCAGTAATTTTGTAACTTATTATTAAATAAATTAAAAAAAAAAAAAAAAAAAAAAAAATATTGTATATGTATATATTATATACAGGGTGAAATTGATATCATTGGCATCCTTTTAAATTAAGAGTCTCTCCATCAAACTGAACAACTTTCAGTATGGGAGCAAACCGATCGGAGCAAAAAAAAATTCTGCTGTTGCATACATTTGTGTCGCGTAGGCTTTGCAGTTTAGTATGGGACAGCTGATTTTTTAGTTGCTCCGATCGGTTTGCTCCCATAGTAAAAGTTGTTCAGTTTGATGGGTAGACTCTTAGTTTAAAAGGATGTATACAGGGTGAAATTGATATCATTGGCATCCTTTTAAACTAAGAGTCTACCCATCACACTGAACAACTTTTACTATGGGAGCAAATCGATCGGAGCAACTAAAAAATCGGCTGTTGCATACATTTGCGTCGAGTAGTCATTGCAGTTTAGTATGGAACAGCAGATTTAATAGTTGCTCCGATCGGTTTGCTCCCATAGCTAAAGTTGTTCAGTTTGATGGGTAGACTCTTAGTTTAAAAGGATGCTAATGATATCAATTTCACCCTGTATATATGGCATAGAAATAAAAGTGTTATATCATTCGATTGGCATGTGATCATGTCATAAGATGTCTAACAATATCTTCATATAATTTATAATATTTATTGCATGATCATACGGTACACGAGGTTTATGTGTTAGTTTAGTTTCACATATGATACCCTATTAGGGCACAGCAAATTTTAGAATAGGTATGTACACATTTATCAAGTTCTATACAATATCATATCTATACTATTATAAAACTGGAACAGAAATATGTCTGTACACACTGTGTCGGCGACACATCAAGTTACCCAAAACCGAAATAAGCTGGCCGCGCGTCGGCATAGTAATGTATAACGTCGCGCGGCCAACTTATTTTGGTTGTGGGTAACTTGATGTTTCGCCGTGTGTACATTGAAGATATTTACAAATAAAAAATACGACATGGTTTTACCTGTCCCTGATTCCAAATCACCAATTTTTGTCTGTTTGTTTGTTTGTTCGAGTATCACGCAAAAACTACTGAACCGATTTTGATGAAACTTCTTTTGTTTGATAGCTTATCATCTGACTTAAAATCTGGTATATAATTTATGCGGACGAAGTCACGGGTATATGCTAGTATTCTATATAATTCTATATTCATTCTATCCGGCGTACCAAGACGTCTCGGAGAAGTCGGTATTCTATCAATTAGTGATATCTGGCACATCATCATCATCATCATCATCATCATCATCATCATCATCATCATCATCATCAGCAGCATATATAAGTCCCACTGCAGGGCACAGGCCTACCCCACGCGAACCCAAAGACTTCACATACGCATCGGAATATCTCTGCAGCGCATGCAGATTTCCTCACAATAATGTTTTACTTCACACCGTTTGAGAACAGTCGGTTCTAGCACTCTTAGAAAGTACTAGAAGACAATGTGCCTTCTTATGGGCACTCGAATTCAGGGTTAGCATCCTTTTAAACTAAGAGTCTCTCCATCAAACTGAACAACTTTCAGTATGGGAGCAAACCGATCGGAGCAAAAAAAAAATCTGCTGTTGCATATATTTGAGTCGAGTACGCATTGCAGTTTAGTATGGAATAGCAGATTTTTTTTTTTGCTCCGATTGGTTTGCTCCCGTAGTAAAAGTTGTTCAGTTTGATGGGTAGACTCTTAGTTTAAAAGGATGCCAATGATATCAATTTCACCCTGTATATCATCTTCCTCCATTAATCTCTTTTAGCCGTCATTTCAGCGCTCACTCCATTTTTGCACTCATGTCATCTTTCACACACATCCGTTCATCTTTTCTTTGGTCATCCTCTCTTCATGCAGTCATCTACATTCATATTTAACAGCCGTCTTGTAATATGACATGAAGTCTCATGTATCTCCACTCCGGCCCCCGCATCTTATTAGTAAGTAAAACGGTCTCCACATTCTCGACAAAACTGCAGGAGACAGCGAATAAGAGAGTGTGGAGGCCCTAATCGACAAGTCATCATCATCATCATCTCAGCCGATGGACGTCCACTGCTGGACATAGGCCTCCCCCAAGGATCGCCATAACGACCGGTCCTGCGCCGCCCTCATCCAACGTTTTCCCGCCGCCTTCAGCAGGTCGTCGGTCCACCGTGTGAGGGCCCTCGCTGCGCTTTCCGGTACGCGGTCGCCACTCGAGAACTTTTCGGCCCCACCGGCCATCGGGCATCTGCGAGCAATGTGACCCGCCCACTGCCACTTAAGTTTAGCAACTCTTTGGGCTATGTCAGCTACTCTGGTTCTTCTGCGGATCTCTTCATTTCTGATTCGATCTCGCAGGGAAACTCCGAGCATAGCCCTCTCCATTGCCCTCGGCAAGTCTTGCCGATGTATTTTTTTCTATATTTTGTTATTTTGGCGAGACCCGAGACAAAACCTGTCGTCGAGAATGTGGACCGGGCTTAAAACTATCAAAAATCTAAAATATACCTACGAATTTTCAGCTTGCACAAAACAGTGATGAATTATATTATACAGGGTGAAATTGATATCATTAGCATCCTTTTAAACTAAGACTCCACCCATCAAACTGAACAACTTTTACTGGGAGCAAACCGATCGGAGCAAGAAAAAAATCAGCTGTCCCATACTAAACTGCAATGCATACTCGACTCAAATGTATGAAAGAGCAGATTTTTTTTTTGGTCTGATTGGTATGCTCCCATAGTAAAAGATGTTCAGTTTGATGGTTAGACTCTTAGTTTAAAAGGATGCTAATGATATCAATTTCACCCCATATATGATATATAAATAAAATAAATAAATAAATAACGCTCACAGGCACATACATTGTAATGATCCCAAGAAAGCACTATTAATAGGCTGTTTATTATGGAAACCATACAACAACGGCACAAACATGTAAACATCCATGACCGAACCGGGATTCGAACCCAGGACCCTGGTTTGGCAGTCCGGCGTGGTAACCATTACACCAACCGGGTCGTCGAAATCGTCGATATGAATGGGAAAATGAGAGGCTTTGGTCAAAAACGGTCGGAACAACAAATCATATAGGTCCTTGACTTACCTATTAGAAGAAACAAAAGAAAACAGTACCTTATGTATTTTATGACACTTTGTTTTGTCGAAGTCGCTGTCAAGCCGGTAGGTACGATTTGCGACTGGGCTTGCAGTAATTTTTTGACTTGGCTTGACACCGACTCCAACAAAACAAATTAATTTTCTTATAGATTCGAACGTAAAATATCATAGGCTGAAATATTATTTTGTACTTTTTTACTTCTGAAGTCCGTTTTTATTTTTTTGTATAATTTTTTTTATTTCATAATTTTTATTGATTAAATATGTTAGTTCAACTCAGATATCAGTTATATATGCAAAGGGTACATTGAAAAGAAGCAAATGGTTCAATCGCAGACGATTTGCTGTCAACTTTTGAGGAGTTATATCATGTAGCTCCGAAGTGCGTCATCAGATAATCACAATATTAAAATGGGACTACCTCGGGAGTATACCCTTTCAAACAAAAAAAGAATTTCTAAAATTGGTTCACTATTGACGAAAATATCGGTGAGCATACATAAAAAAAATAATACATAGTACAGCCGAACATAGAACCTCCTCCTTTTTTTGAAGTCGGTTAAAAACTTATGAAATTGTAATGTTTTCTGATTATTCTGGAAAGAAACTACTGATGTTATAACCTTTTCTTTTAGGCTTTCTTTTTCGAATTCTTAATGTTAGCTCAATATTTTTGCTTTTTCCTTTTTATATTAGGTATCTCATGGTTTTTCCAGTCAAATGATCCCTGAATCATAAGAACGAGACACCATTAACACACCGACCATAATAATTTTTCCTTTCAACATTACATAACGTACAGTGAAATTGATGTGCACAGAGTCCAAATTAGAATGCGGCGGCCGTCTTAGTCTGGGTCAAAAAATCGCGGCGGAGCCAGCGATGTCCTGCGCATTAGTAACAAGTTGCTCAACGAAATCGACAGTTAGTATAAAACGTGAGGATGCCCCTGGAGACAGTACAGTACATCGCATCCGCTTGTACACACACACAACTTTGTGAGCAGTCACATAATCCCCAAGCAAAATGATCGCCAAATTCGTTGTAAGTTTTACAAACAGACTCTTAAAATACAGCTTCTAAATCATACAAAATACATATTTAGAAGTCAATTTGAACAACAACGAAATGTCTACGAGTACCATACCAGCTGGACTAACTTGAAAGATTAATGGTTCAAGTTATTACTAAACTACACAGTTAATACTGTGATCCGGTTTTGGCCCTACCCGAAAATCACTTTATGAGTACTAAACAGTTTATACATTTTAATTTTCTGTTTCAGGTCGTCCTCGCCGTGGCTGTGGCCGCCAGGGCCGGAGTCCTGCCTCTAGCCGCCGCCCCCGCTGCACTAGTGGCCCCAGTAGCCCCCGCGGCGTACGCAGTAGCTCCTTACGCCAGCTCTTACTCAGCTCATGCTGTGAACCATGCTGTCGCTGCCCCGGTCATCACTCCCGCACAATACGTAGCGCCAGTAGCCCCGGCACGCTTTGTCGCCCCCTCGGCGCCTCTAGTTGCTGCCCCAGCGGCGCCCCTTGTTGCCCCAGCCGCCCCTGTCTATTCTCCCGGCGTTGTAGCCGCAAGATACTACCAATCCCCTTTCTACCTATAAACGAATTTGGTGATATCATTGCCTAGTGACTTGCTCAAAATTGATCTGTTATAAATAATAATTATGTATCCTATTGTGTTATATTAATACATAACGTTTTGTAAATACACTTTGTCGCTGTTTTTTTGTAAAGCATTTACAGTACTAAACATTAGTCTTTTTTGAGTCGAGATTATCAAATAACAGATATAACATTGGACAATTTTCGTGCAACCTGTAGATAACCTAAATCCAGGCGCCAATTATGTTTTATCTAGACCTACATCTGCTATTAGACACCATATGATATAAAATTAATGCCAACGCGTCAGCTGTCGGTGAGACATAGGTAATAATAGTGTCATTGAAAATGCCCTGCCCTCCTTTTGGCCCTAAGTAGGTATGTGTGCAGTGCTGCGAGCGCTCGCGGGCGAATTTCATCCGACGACAAATAAACTTTAGTCAACCTGTAAACAGATCATACTGAGATCGTGCTGTTTTGATCCTTATACCCTTAGATCAAATTAAAATGAATGGATAGGCCCAAAGCGCTTTAAGTTGAAGCACGCAAAACTAATTCAATACAAATTAGGGTACTTGGTCTGTCATCTCAGTTACATTTTCGAAGTAAAACTGTCAATTGTTTTGCCTCATTTTTCTGGTTTGAAATGTTCGCGTCCTGTCCATTCTTGTTTACTAATGTCATTGCTTATACCTAATATCTAAACTATTATTAAAACTGTAACAGAAGTGTGTCTGTACATTGAAGAATTTACAAGAAAAAGATTACAATATGGTTTTTAGGAGTCCCTCCAAATCTATAATGTCTGTTAGTTTTGTTTCTTCGAGCATCACGCAAAAAACTACTGAATCGATTTTGATGAAACGACTTTTTTTATTTGATGGATATCATATAGGTAATTTGTGCGGACGAAGTCGCGGGTAAACTCTAGTGGACATTAAAGTCGAAATACTACTGATGTTCCATGAGGGATGATCCTGATAACGGTATGTAATCAGTTGGGAGATGGTTCGGCAATTATTTAGCAAACGTACGCCAATTTCGTCAAAGTACGTCTCGTTGCTCATAAAAACTATCCTTGATATTGAGATAGGTACTCGCACAAACTACTTGACATTGGCAGAATTGCTTATGCTTCGGTACCATTATACAGGGTGAAATTGATATCATTAGCATCCTTTTAAACTAAGAGTCTACCCATCAAACTGAACAACTTTTACTATGGGAGCAAACAAATCAGAGCAAATAAAAAATCTGCTGTTGCATCATGTTGCATACATTTGAGTCGTGAACTTGCGAGTCGACTTTGTACTTTAGTATGGAATAGCTGATTTTTTATTTGCTCCGATCGGTTTGCTCCCATAGTAAAAGTTTTTCTTAGTTTAAAAGGATGCTAATGATATCAATTTCACCCTTTAGATGAAAGAAACTTTGCAGCTGAAGTTTTCGTATCTGTTATCATGAATTTTCGTATTAGTATTTATCGTAATACTGTTATTGATCGGCACAAACTGGTGATGCATCTATTACAATGAGACTGAATGGAATAGAAATTGAAAAACGGAAAAAAATCTAGTTAAAAATGTAACAACAATGTCAAAATTGTTGGTTGCTACCTAAATAAATACCTGGAGTACCTAGTGTAATAAATAAAATGCAAGAGAACATTCTTTTAAAACCTATTGCAATTACTAAAATTCCTCGCGTGTAGTGTGCAAAGAAATTATTGAGACTTAATTAACTGCTGCGTTAGTATTTAAAAAGTAGTATCCACATTTTATAAAGTATGCTTCTATTGTGTCAGTACGAGTTTTTACAGAGCAAGACCTTTTTATTTAGAAAATAAAACCAATTCTACGCGGGCGCATCCTTGGACAGAACCTATGTTGTTTAATATCAAAGCAAGAATTATTTAGCTCTATATTTTTCCAAATTATTTCATTAGGAAAAATACAGGCTATAAGGAAAAGTATCATTATCTATTCTATTCTATTTTTGTTTAATGGCGTTTCCTTGGTGGATTTTGCCAGTATCTAGTTTAAAAAGAGCAATTAGTGCTTGACGTTGTACGGTAATTGGATATGGCGATCTCAAAGCCCTGTTTTTATACAAAAACACACACTCGAAACCACCATAAAATGGCGGAGCCGCGTGGCTACTTAAATCGCGAGCCAACGACAGACGTTCACTCGAAAGCCCTCTAGCCACGCGACTCATTATCCTTTAAACCACATACTCTTACCCATCAAACTGAGCAACTCTTACAATGGGAGCAAATCAATCGGAGCCAAAAAAATCTGATGTTCCATACTAATCTACAAAACCTACTTGACTGAAACGTATGAGACAGGTAATTTTTTTTTTCTCAATCGTTTTGCACCTATAGTAAAAGTTATTCAGTTTGATGGGTAGAGTTTGTGGTTTAAAGGTTAATGATGTCCTTACAGCCTGTATTTTTCTTAATGAAATAATTTGGAAAAATATAGAGCTAAATAATTGTTGGTTCTGTCCAAGGATGCGCCCGCGTAGAATTGGTTTTATTTTCTAAATAAAAAGGTCTTTGCTCTGTAAAAACTCGTACTGACACAATAGAAGCATACTTTCGGATTTATAAAATGTGAATACAACTTTTTAAATACTAACGCAGCAGTTAATTAAGTCTCAGTAATTTCTTTGCACACTACACGCGAGGAATTTTAGTAATTGCAATAGCTTTTAAAAGAATGAATATTTACACCCTGTATAGAGCTAAATAGGCTCCGTACTGAACCATACCATACTAAACCATTTTTCGGTTCTCTATGATTTGGTAAAATCTCAAGTATCAAGACCAATATTTCCACCCATTGTCTTGTTTAAACATACAAGATCGTGTAGGGCTAGAATTAAAAATTATATCTTAACAACCCAAGTGTTCAAAGTACCGTTAGATCAAAACTAATATGGCTTTATGTTAAGTTAACTTGACAAATATTTTCATTAAAAAAACAATGTTTATATTAAATTCCAAATGTAATGTTGCTGTTATAATCTAATTAATTAAACCAGCCAAGCGCAAGTTTTAATTATTAATTAGTGTTCCTTACGTACCTTCCAAACTGAAAAACAACCTTTATTATTTTCTCTGTAAAGATAATTCAATCGTGATAATTATTTATACGTAGAAATAGTTTTAGTAATGTGATGCCCTATATGCGTCGCACTGTAGAGCACAGGGGATGTTGTACGGGCGTTAGTCCACCACTCGTGGCCAGTGCGGATTGATAGATGTAAATTAGTTTTATTTATATTTCAATTTTGATGCGAATCGCTGAAGATCTTATTTTTACATAAATTAATTATAATATGTATAACATATTTTTTTATTGGTAAGTACGTAACGATAATAAAAATAAATGACCTTTAAAGTGTAGAGTGTTCCAATTACATTAATTAGGAATAAACATTGTTTCGATGGCATGATGTAATAGTGGGCTTACATTACCAATGTTCTGGTAAATATCGAAGTAGTAATGCATAGGACCGAAATGTACCTAACAGAATGTGGTTATTAGGAAATGAGCCTTTATAAATTACGAAATCCTTAGTTCTAAGACCGAGAGATATTATCATAATGTGTTTGTCAAGATTTTCGTTTTGATTATAATCTTTAGTAGAACTACAGCCCATACAGGGTGTAAAATAAATTGTTATATATCGAACAGGGCACTTCAGACCATCAAACTGAACAACTTTCACAATAGAGCCAATACCTAAATCTCTAAAAAAGTAGCTGTCCAATAGACAATTTCAATACTTAGTTACTCGACCACAATCTATGAAACAGCTGATTTCTTTTTTTTTTTGCGTTGTTCAGTTTGATGGTCTGAAGCACCCTATTTGAGTTACCAGATTTATAAGTTCCCCGATGTACCTTTAACAAATTATAGCGCGTGACAATGAGTGCGCAAAATATATGTTATCCAATCAGGATGTGCCACCTTCAATTCCTTGCCACGATTGGCTAATTGTTTATGTGCCCTTTTCGCTGCTATCCAACTTTTCACCCTTTGAGTACTTCGGGCTTAGTCGGGGGACTCGCAAACGAAAACTGACGAAGGTAATTATTTTCCTAGGCCTCTACCCGCACATTCGAACTTCGCAATTGCGTTAACGTTTTCGTTCCCATGTCAACTCTATTACAATGAAGTGCGGACCGAAACAGTGGCGATATATCGAACATCGAAAGTCCGGGTACAGGCCCTGTATATTATTGAAGTGGCGGCAATAGAGACTCCGTTTTCAGAAGTTTCAGCGCAGCGTCATCGCATCAGTGCTTGCATCTTTGTGCATGTGCATGCTGTCAATGGCTGTCGCTATCATTGAACAAAAGGAATTATTTGGCATATTATGCTTGATTATCATGTCACTGTCATTAGTATGAATGAGCAGTACTAGGACCGAGTCCCTGGAGCAGTATGAGAGGAAAAATAGACTGTTTAGACCATCAAACTGAACAACTTTCACTATGGAGCCAATATCGAGAAAAAATAAAAAAAATCTGCTGTCCCATACATTTTAGTCGAGTCAGTACTGCAGTTTTGTATGGGACAGATGATTTTTTTATTTTTTCTTCGATGTTGGCTCCATAGTGAAAGTTGTTCAGTTTGATGGTCTGAAGCACCCCCTTAAGTATTACTAGGGTGTTTTGTTACACCCTGTACGCCTAAATATGTTTTGTTGCCACTGGTGCAATCTATCCTTAAGCTTGATTATCTTAAATGTGGCAGGGCATTCGAAACAGATAATTATAGAGTGTTATCGAGGGTATCTACCTGTCTTTGTACCGCACTAGATGCACAGTATGCAAACAACAAAATTCCCACTCCTTTACGGTTTGATTGGTTTTCAAGTATATTCTGCAAGCATTCCCATATAGACACTTCAAATATATAAAAAATACCTCCTAGAAATTGCTCGACTACATCTAGCATCAAATATAATTGAGATATGACTATCCAATCTGACAATAATTTCAGAATACAAGTTTTAAAAGTACTCTTTGAAATATTCGTTTTTTAACTTAATTATGGAATATTAGCTTTATATTGGTACTCTATTTTGCTGACGGTACCTAGCTAGCCGAAGGCTGGTACAAATGACCTAGGCCCAGGCCGTAGGTAGGGTTAGATCGATTTGGCGAGCATGTGTCTAAGAGTATATAAGCCCTATGATCTCAGACCATAAGCACATTCGCTCCCTTATCTTCCTTCATCACCTCTACAAGCTTCCCAAACCACCCTCCAAAATGTACAAACTGGTAAGATTATTTTAACAATCATTTCAAAAATTAAACTGCCACTTACACATCTTACTACTTTTTTAACAACACCAAAGAAAGTACACATACAAAACAAAGATTATACAATTAGTGAAAGTTGTAATCAAACCACTATCATAATTAATTATGATCGCACCCCATTCAGATTAACCTTGTTAGAACAATTGTTGTGTTAAGTTATTTATTTATTTATAATTTTTTATTTTTTTATTACATACATACATACATAAGCTCACGCCATTGTCCCAAGGGGGTAGGCAGAGACCACAGATCGCCACACGCTACGACTCTGACACACTTCTCTAGCCTCATTGACATTCATACATCTTTTCATGCAGTTCCGTCGATTGAGGGTGCTACGCACTTGTCCTTTTCGGAAATGATCATTGATTTCATCGTGGTATGTTTTCCTCGGACGGCCTCTCCCAACACTTCCACTCACCTGTGCTCGATAAATTTCATTCATAAGTCTTCTTTCATTCATTCTCTCTACGTGACCAAACCATCTAAGCATACCCCTCCCAATCCTTGTTACTATATCATTCAACTTACACCAATCCCTTATCACACTGTTCTTGATTCGATCAACCAAAGTAATACCACACATACTTCGTAAGGAGCGCATTTCAACTGCATTCACTCGACTTTCATTCCTTTTATTCCATACCCAACATTCACTCCCATTCATTTTTTTATTTTCCAAACAATTTATTCAATACATTATTTTTAATAAATACTAAGGATAAAAAAGGTCGTCGGATGCATCCTCGTGATTAATTAATTAAATTAATTTTAATTTCATTTAAATACAGCTATACATATATATTAGCTATTTATGAATTATGATTAGGAATCACGTTAATGACTGACGCAAAAAACATACTAATTGTAAATAAAATAATAATTACTCGCATATAGACAGCCCGTAAAAGGCGGCTAAGGGATCTACCGGAGGATGGGCAGCAGCATCCTCTGCGTACACACATTCAATCCAACTGCGATCGCCAACTCGCCTGCCAAGCGTGGCGATTATGGCAAATCCCCCCATTTTGGAGGAGGCCTATGTCCAGCAGTGGACGTCAATCGGCTGATATGATGATGATGATGATATAAACAGCACAAAGGTATTTAAACTAACATAATGTTATTTGTCCGACTATAACATGAATAAACTTAGGCACCTAACATAACGATCGGCCATATACAGGGTGTAAGAAAAAGTATCATTAATCTTTAAACCACATAGGTACTCTGCCCATCAAACGCCATAACTTTTACTACGGGAGCAAAACTGTCAGCGCAAAAAAATATATTTTAATTCTTTAAACTTAAATGATACTTTTCCTTACACCCTGTGTATCAGGCTATTGTAATGTAATCCGGGTAGTTTATTCGTCCTTAGATACTAAAACCTGTCATGAAATGCACGCCGTAATACAATCATAGCTGACAACACAATTCATTAATCTATTTGCCGAATTCTTAGGGTTCAAGAAACACTCTTTGACAGCGTTTGAATATTTAAATTAAAGATTGAAAAATTAAGTCTCAGACGGGATTCGAACCCGCACTCCTCCAAACCGGGGAAGTCCGGTATTCAATTTCGCCACAGAGCCAACTGCTCAGAGACAGAAATTTTCAATCGGGACGTGAGCGACATCTACTGGCAGTTATTTCAAGTAAGTTTCTCATCTTGGTAAGTTTGAAATAACTGCCAGTACCTATATGTCGCTCACGTCCCCTTAAGACGCAACAGATTGAAAATTTCGGTTTCTGAGCAGTTGGCTCGGTGGCGAAATTGGATAACGCACTTCCCCGGTTTGGAAGAGTGCGGATTCGAATCCCGTCCAAGACAAAATTTTTCAATCTTTAATTTGATTCGAAATAGCACAACATGGCTGTAATATATGTTTAAAAAATGGTAATATAAAATTACTTTAATATACCTATATATTTTTGGAATCGTCTGTTCACAAGCTTTCATTTGATACCCATATTGTAGTTTTTATTTAAAAAAAAATTGTTTATTCCCCCTCTTTTTTTTAATTCGCAGCCCCCTTATTAAAATAATATAGCCTATGTCACTCTCACGATTTTTACAAATCTAACGACACCTCATACGTTAAAATCCATCAAGCCGTTTAGGCTGTAGGCCGTGCCAAAGAAATAGACATACAAACATACATACATACATACAAACATACATACATACGCTCGAAAAACATAACCCTCCTTCTGCCGCAGTCGGGTAAAAATCAATAACGTTTGAAAAAAAAAGTTTGAAGATTTGACCATACAAAAAGCATGTAAAAAGCTTGGAGAGATACCTACTAATGGTTAAACTTTGTATGGCCAAACCATCGATCGCTGTTGTGATGAGATGAGTCTTGTCCCTAAAGTGTCAAGAAAACTGGTGTGCTTTATCTGGTAGAGAAAGACGTAACTCCTGTCAAGTTACGTTTTCCTCTATGGTTTTATATGAGATAAAACCATAGAGAAAAACGTAACTAACTAACCAACCAAAGAGAGTCTTCACAACATCATCATCATATCAGCCAATAGACGTCCACTGCTGGACATAGGCCTCCCCCTAAATGGGGGGATTTGCCATAATCGCCACGCTTGACAGGCGGGTTGGCGATCGCAGTTAGATTGAATTGTACTCGGAGGACGTGCTGCCCATCCTCGTAGAGAGTGAAGTAACATAATAATTTAATTCTCTTGATTATTCACCACTCACCCTTATGAGAGGGATTGGGCCACGCGTCGCCCTCGATGGAGACAAGTTAGTGACCAACTTGATGTTAGAGAATTTTCAAGCCTCTCTTATTGGCCTCTGACTTGGCTTAACGAATGAGTTTATATCCTCTACAATGCTTTTGTTCGAAGTAGGTTGGAAACAAACTCGCTTGTTTGGAGCCCATGTGCCACATGTGCAGACCAGTATATCTTGATTCTGAAGCCAATACAGAAGTCATTCACCCGATTTCTGAATCGTAAAGTTTACGGGTATATATATACAGGGTGAAATTGATATCATGAGCATCCTTTTAAACTAAGAGTCTACCCATCAAACTGAACACCTTTTACTATGGGAGAAACTAATCGGAGCAAAAAAAATCGGCTCAGAAAAATTAGAGCAGATTTTTTTCTATCTAGATAGATAGATAGGAAAAAATCTGCTCTTCCATACATTTGAGACGAGTAGGCATTGCAATTTAGTATGGGAAAGCTGATTTTTTCTTGCTCCGATCGGTTTGCTCCCATAGTAAAAGTTGTTCAGTTTGATGGGTAGACTCTTAGTTAAAAAAGGATGCTAATGATATCAATTTCACCCGTATAGTCAGACGGAAGTTGGACATATTGAAATAAATCGTTAAAATGATTCGCGGTGAAGTATCAATCCCTTTCTTCTAGCATACGTCCTAAACGTACCCATGGCACAAAGATGCCTTTCGTCCACGCCAATACCCACTTTTTGCGGTACCTAAAACAAGAACTGTATCCATGTCGCATACACCACTATTCGAGGCCTTGAAGCTCATGAACACTATAGTATACCTTGATCTGGTGGACATTTTTGCGGACTCGGAATCTAGGCTGCCAAAACAATAGAAAAATTCTGAATAGCTTTGAAAATTCTGGAGTATCTACCAAAATAATACTCTACAAACAAACCAACACTAATAATGTTACTTTTTTTCTCGTCAATATCTCGCTCGAATAATCGTTCGTTAACCTGGAAAAAGTTTAAGTACTTATCATTCTCTACTTCAGTTTCCCCTAATTAGACCCCCTTGAGATAAAATGGATGTTGAATATTTTCCGTCTCAAAGAAGTACTTATAAAATCGCTGGGGAGTTGTTTCCATACAATTTAAAACTAACTTGTCGAAGTTGTCTATAATATAACAATTTGGTTTTATCGTAATTCTGAGGTGGTAAATAAATATCTAAATACGGGTTTTTAAAAAGATGATCAGACCATCAAACTGAACTATTTTCTACTTATTGGGCTAAAACATCGATATCGCGAAAAAAATCGGCTGGCCCATACATTTAGGGTATAAGTTTTTATTTACAACAGAATATTACATATAGGTACAAATATAACCGTAAACCTAAAGAAAAATAAAAGAATTAAAAACAAAACTTATGGTACCTACTATAAATAAAAAATATCTTCTAAATTGCCGCCGCTTGGCGGCAGGGTGCCCAGGAGGCTGGCAGCGTTGCCTCTTTGTATGGCCAGAATGATTCGCTACATTTTGTATTGCAGTTTTGTACTAAACAGCTGATTTCTTTGGTCAGTTCGGTGAAATTTAGTCAGTTTGATGGTCTGAAGCACCCTGTTCGATATGTAACGCATTTATTTAATTTTAAACTCTGTATTATAAACAACATATATTAACCAACATGATGGTTCGTTCCTAGTAGGTCCGTCGGCAACGCTAGTTTCATAAAAGGCTGATTTCATTTTGCGAATAAAATAGGGTACAGCCTACTAAATGAAATAAATAAAAAAATTAGAGGCTTTACTTATTGTATCGACTTATAATTATAACTCAAGATCTTTCTTATTTTCGTTTTATTTGCTAATCTGCAGAATAACAAATAATTTATTTGTTCTTCTCATTAATTTCCAATTTGGTATCATTTTAATATGTTTTTTGTCTACTTGACATTCTCGGGACGGTGGCATCGACCGGCCGAGGTCGTGGCGCTATTACCATCCGGTATTCAATCAGTTACGCTTTTTTTCCTTTCTTATTATAGTAACCTGTTAAAATAGCTTAGTTTTATTTGGAGATTGGATGTTTGTCCCAAATGCAGGACATGGTAATCTGTCTTATTTGTTTTAACAGTTTTATTTTTACTTAAGTATGTTTGTTTATGGTGGCAAGAAATATCTATCGTTTTTATGCAGTTTTATAAAGGCGATGTTTATATTTTTCCAAAACATTGTGCGAATTTGGCCCCAGTTTTTTTTACTACAGCTAAAAGGACTACTAGAGTCGGGTCATAATTATTAAAACAGAAAAAAGTTAGGTATTTTTAGAAAAACTTCCACGTCTCTAAAAAAAAATAATCTCAAATCATCTCTTCAAAAGTAGAAAATACTAGTAAAATTTACAAATCATCCAAAAAGCAATAGCAAAACGCAACTATTAAGCTATTTTCATCGAATATGATCACAGACAATACCTAATGAACAAGAAAGGTTCTTGTTCTTAGGATGAAAGTTCCTGATGATCACTGAGGAATTTTTTTTTCGTGACGGAAGGTCTTTGGTTTGGTTGAACTGAAAGTGTTCTCCAACTTCTGCAGGTTACAACCATTAAATTTTTGGCACTCTACACGTATTGTTAAATTTTATTTATGTAGGTAGTGTTCCAAAGCAGAGGCCAAAAAAATGTCAGTCCACCATTCTTTTTTGAAACATACTATTTAATAAAACCGGTCAAGTGCGAGTCGGGCTTTAGCCTGAGACCGACTCACACTTGGCCGGTTTTTAGTATTTGTTGTTATTCTGTAAAGTTTGCTCTATGATCGCACTAAGTTTGGCGTTTGTATGTATTACCGTTTTTACGATAGAGCGTGAAGAAAAAACGTTGATAAAAACTAGTTTCTTGTTGAGAACCCCCCCCTTAATTTTTGACATCTAAACTATTATGAAACTGTAACAGAAGTGTGTCTGTACATCGAAGATATTTACAAAAAAAAAATTACGACATAGTTTTAACCTGTCCCTGATTCCAAATCACCAATTTTTGGATTTTTTATCTGTCTGTTTGTTTGTTCGTTTGTTTGTTTGGGTGTTTGTTTGTTCGAGTATCACGCAAAAACTACTGAACCGATTTTGATGAAACTTTTTTTGTTTGATAGCTTATTATCTGACTTAAAATCTGGTATATAATTTATGCGGACGAAGTCGCGGGTTAAAGCTCGTTATTATTATTTGTTAACAAATCCGCCATAATAACGCATAATCTGAGAAAATTTCAACTATCTAGCTATTACGGTTCACAAGTTACAGCCCTAAATAGGAAGGACAGACGGACGGACAGACGGACAGACAGACAGACGGACGGACTGACAGACGGACGGTCGGACAACGTAAGCTTAGTAATACGGTCCCGTTTTCACCCTTTGGGTACGGAACCCTAATTATGAAGGATTGATTAGATTAATGTCTATGACTATATTCCCAAAGGTGACGTTTAATGGGCACTGGACACAATGATTGATTTTTCATAAACAGAAACTCACGACTAGACACAATGTTATTGTTTCGTACTGGTCATTCAAATCAGATCAAAGGCGATCTTGTTGCAATTTTACATGTTCTTGCTTAGTGTATTGATAATGATCTCAGACTAACAAACAAAGGCCCTAGCACCAGCCGCCCCGGTGTGGTGGTCTAAACATAATCGGTGTCAAGTATTGCCCGCGTGATTGTTGCGACCGGTCCACATTGAAAGGAATTGCTCTAGATCTAGAATTGTTTTGCCATATGGTTCTCAAAGTATTTCTTCAGGTTTAAAACCATCTAGTTTCTTAAAGTAATATGGAAGAATTGAATTATATGTAACCCGCGACTTCGTCCGCATAAATTATATACCAGATTTTAAGTCAGATGATAAGCTATCAAACAAAAAAAGTTTCATCAAAATCGATTCAGTAGTTTTTGCGTGATACTCGAACAAACAAACACCCAAACAAACAAACAAACATACAAACAAACAAGCAAACAGACAGACAAAAAATCAAAAAATTGGAGATTTGGAATCAGGGACAGGTAAAAACCATGTCGTAATTTTTTTTTGGTAAGTATCTTCAATGTACAGACACACTTCTATTACAGTTTTATAATATTTAAGATGAAGAATTGATTCCAAAAGTAAACAAGAAGACAAGATCAGTAAACTACTGTTACCAAGAGATAAAATTTTGTATTTTTTTTAATTACTGTCTTTGCTATTAAAATAAAGGTTATAAAGGTTAATTTGGTGACATCTGACTTGAATTATATACCCAACATGTTTTTGTGTTCCTGATATTTTAAATTAACTGAAGCCGTACATAACACACGACTGACATAACGACTTTAGAACACGATCAAATGTCGACTTTAATTAAGATAGAAACGTGAAAATCTCAATCATTTTACACCTACGTGTCGTCGTTAAAAATGAGAACCACTGTCCCACAGAGCCCACGCGACTTGAACAAAATGTCCTGCAAATGTTGTTCAAAGGACGGTAATGAATGACACTTAGATTAAAATAGTAGCATAATTAACAATCAGTCCTTTACAAAGTTGTAAGCAAATCAGCAAATGTACTCGATATTAATAAAGTCAATGAATTATACAAGATATAATGTTATGATATGACATAAATGGAGTGAAAATTAATTCCTTGTTACTTTGTTGATGAAGCCTAATGATTGGCTTATATATTTAATTAAAATGCAAGTAGGAACGATAAAAATTGCTACAAAAGAATTCGTATAATAATTATTTAAATCAATTTGAAATTCGCTGAAAAATAAATAACAAAATTGAAAATATGAATTTTTCATTTTTATTTACTCAAATATAATGTAACGACTACCACCACCAGAGATATAAATGTTGGTACATGTGACAATATAGGCACAGGTCCGGCACTTCAAACAACGTTTTAGATTTGACATGATGACGTTTGCACATGCGCACTTTTCAAAAATTGTGCATGACATATGTGTAGGGTTGACTTAACACGCATCGTATGAACTACATTATACATTTCGTTACTTTTTATAGTTCATTCTGTTATCAAAAATAGTTTTTAAGCTAAAGAATCACAGAAAATGTGAATTTAGCGTTATTTTCCAACGTTTATTTTTACTGTGTGGAGAAAAATAAAATATATTTTATGTAGTCAAATCCAACGGGTGCGCGCGCCTGACTGCATTCCCTTGCTCGGCTTCCCTCAAGTTACCACAGAGAGTGTGAGGGGAGGTGAGGTAACTGAAGTCAGAGGGGGGCGGGGAGTGGCCGTTCTGTATGTAGAACTATATACTATTACCTATTCTGTGATATAGGTACCAGTGAACGCAAATATATAGGTATTTTGGATCCCGATATTAAGCTGACGAAATGTACCTACAATTTTTAGTGATAAGCCTGTCTTTTTGTACCATTATCATCCATATTTTTAAGTTCTTTTAAAAATAATTAGGTAATTGAGTTTAAAAAAAAAAATTAATGTTATAATTATTTAAAATCTTCCTCTCCCCAGGTCGTCTTCACCGCCCTCTTGGCAGTCGCCACCGCCGCCCCCGGTCTGATCGGAGGCTACGGAGGCTACGGAGGCTATGCGGCTCCCTATGCCGCCCCCATCGCCGCCCCCTGGGGCCACGGGCTCGTTGGCGCCCCCTTAGTCAGTGCCGGAGTCGTTAAGACCGCTGTGCCTGTTGCCACATCTTACGCTAACACTGTCAGGGTAAGTTTATGAGCTGCTGGAGTCCTAGGCAAAAATTCAGTGACGTTCGTCTCCTTTATGTCAAAATCCATACATTTTCGACCCTACTAACGCTCAAAAAACGTCTCTGAACTTCAGTCCTAGATAACACAGATTGCTAAAGTTGAGCACCCTAACCATAGACATTATTATACTAATATGTTTATGACCCTAACACTGTCGAACTCAACATAAAACTGATAATCATTTTCTTTTTAACAGCTACATTTATTCCTAGAAACTAAATTAACATAAAGTTCAAAGACATATATAATCTAAGATAAAGTTCGAATCCGCAACACAGGCTAAAGCCTGGCCCTGTACCCGGACTTTCGATTTTAGATATATCGCGACCGTTTCGGTCCAAAGTTCCAAACTTCATTGTAGAATTGACATTGGAACGAAACCGTTCACGCGAATTTCGAAGTTCGAATGTCATGATAAATCAAACCAGATTCACGTCAACTTTTATAATATCCGCTACAAGCATCGTCAAAGACTACAGTTTAATATACCTACCGGAAAGCATCGTCAAAGAAAGAGAAAACATGAGCTTCGTTCAATCATTTAATTTTGTTGAGTACAGAGATTCAAAATTATCTTTTTGACGTATACATGGTGTAACAAAACACCCTAGTAATACTTTAGGGGGCGCACCAGACCATCAATCTGAACAACTTTCACTATGGAGCCAACGTCGAGAAAAAATAAAAAAAATCTGCCGTCCCTTACATTTGAGTTGAGACGGTACCGCAGTTTTGTATGAAAGAGCGGATTTTTTTTTCGTAATTTCGATGTTGGCTCCATAGTGAAAGTTGTTCAGTTCGATGGTCTGAAGCACCCCCTTAAGTTTTACTATGATGTTTTGTTACACCCTGTATAGGTTAATATTTTTGTGACTACGCTTCGGTTGATCATGACTGTACAAAAGATGTGATGACAATTTACCATTCTAGGCAAAAGAACAAAGTTAGCACATTGGGAAGTCATACAAATAAATTATAAACAAGTAGGTACCTAAGTAAAACACTTAACAAATTAACTACAGTTTAACTTTTGTACTCGTTGTTTGTTATTTAGAGCAAAAGCTTGTTTAGTAATTTATTAATTCATACAAGTTGATAGAGCCCACAGAATAGAGCCGCAAAATAATACAAATTGCTAAATGTAAGCATTGCTACAGAAAGTCTGTAGTTATAGCAATGCTATTGACTACCCCGGAAGGGATTACGGTCGTGAGTTTATGTATGCGTATACAAACTGAAATTGAATAAGGATTGGACTACGATGTTTTAAATTAGTCAAACTGAACAACTTTCTCTATGCCACTAACATCGAAATCGCGACAAAAAAAAATCCGCTGTTCCATAACTGCTAACCTGCACGTCTGTATGATTTCTCTACACGCGCGCGGCGCGCCTTCGTTGCATACAAAATAACCTGTTCCCGCGCTTTTCGGAGAGCGAAAGCCGCACTTGCCGCGACTTGTAGTATGGAAAAAAGCCGAGTCTCGCGCGTGTACAGAAATCATGCTAGAGGGTTGATTATTTTATCGCGATTGCGATGTTGGTCGCATCGAGACAGTTGTTCGATTTGATGATCCCTTAAAAAACTGTCAGCATAATTTATGAAGGACCCTGTAAATAAGCATAGTGCCTACAACCCGGGCGAATTAACTTGGCACCTGGCTCGCACGTGGCTCGGAATAAAAAACTCGGAAAACTCGGAAAGAGTAACTCGAAAATGCTAAAGCACAGGGACACGTGGAACGGTAACTGAAAATGCTATGTTACGGCCTCGCACGGCGACGGACGGCGGGGTCCCGCGGGGGGTAGCAGGAGGGGTGTCAAATTCCGAGCCACGTGCGAGCCAGAGGGTCTACCCGCACATTCGATTCGAACTTTTTCGTGAATGTTTTCGTTCCAATTTCAACTCTATTACAATGAAGTGCGGACCGACACAGTGGCGATATAGTGAAGATCGAAAGTGCGGGTAAGGGGGCAGGTGCCAAGTTTATTCGCCCGGTTTGTAAGCACATTGTAGCAACAATGTAAGCCCGTGGAAGTCTTTTACACGGGCAATTGAGTAATTCCTTTGTTTTAGCACTTATCTCGCCCCACAAGCTAAACTATTGTTCAAATCACTTTTAAGGCTAGGCAACTATCAAATTACCTTAAAGGGAACACTTTAGATCAACGCGACATGATTGAAAGCTATTACTAGCCTTCGCACGTAAGTTTCGCTCGAGAAAATTAATCTTTCCAAAAGTTGTTTTATTATTACAAGCCTTATGTAGATAATGACTTTATACGTACAGACAATTATATTCAGATTAAAGTAGCTGATAAAGTAAATCCATAGTAGAACAATACCTGTTGTCGCAGTTTTTGAGTCAGCTTGAAATATAAACCAATAAAATATACAGGGTGAAATTTATATCATTAGCATCCTTTTAATCTAAGAGTCTACCCATCAAACTGAACAACTTTTACTACGGGAGCAAACCGATCGGAGCAACTAAAAAATCAGCTGTTCCATACTAAACTGCAATGCCTTCTCGACTCAAATGTATGCAACAGCCGATTTCTTTGTTGCTCCGATCGGTTTGCTCCCATAGTAAAAGTTGTTCAGTTTGATGGGTAGACTCTTAGTTTAAAAGGATGCCAATGATATCAATTTCACCCTGTAGAAGGTTCTTCCCAATATATGCTATTCTGAACAAACTCTATGGGACCAGCATCATTACCGCGTTAAAAAAAACAGCTTTTCATACATTTGTGTAGAGTAGGATTGCAGTTTTGTATGCAACAGCCGATTTTAATTTTCGTCATTTCCATGTTGATCCGATAGACTTTGTTCAGTGTGATAGTCTGATCTTCCCCTTAAATAATAACTATACAGAGGTCGTGGGTTCGATTCCCACGGGAGACACCTAGTGATATGTCACTTTGTGCGTTTTCCCCAGTTGGTTAGGACATTGCAGGCTGAACCACCTGATTGTCTGAAAAGAAAAATATTTCCGTGCTTCGGATGGCACGTTAAGCCGTCGGTCCACGTCAGAGGCCGTAAGGCGGTCTGAAAAAACTCTGACACCAGGGCTCTGCCAACACGATGAGAAGAAGCAATAAATGTAACACACATTTTTGCTGTCTGTTTGTCCAATGGTCTGTCCTGTCTCCGATTGGGGTAGATATAAATATCTGTCACTTCCTTCACATTCATCAGTCTCTTCATGCATGCTTACAGATCGCATCTCCAGCAGTTGTTGCTGCACCTGCTCCTCTGGTCGCTGCTCACGGCCCAGTCCTCGCTTCCCCCTACGCCCACGGTTGGTGAACCACCAGCTAACAACGCCCACCAACATCCAGGCTAATAAGGCCTACAACACCTGGGCCTAACCCGGAAAGCACAGTCAACACCTTATGTACCATCTTTATTTATTTTTTAAAGTGTTAAGTGAATTTCAAAAGACAAATTGGAGCAAAAATCTAGCTCAAACGAGCTGGAATGTTGTGTTTGGTTAAGTAATAAATTGCAATTAATTTAAGTTTTTTGTTTCATTACCTCATGCCTCGAAGTAATAATGGTGACTATTTCCTTGTATGGATACTTATGAATTTTAGATTTAAGACATTTTATAGTTCAATTATAAGGCGTAACATAATGCGCAGCTGGTTTAACCACGCGACATAGTTCACATTAAAAAGATTTCTCAATAAACAAAGCCTAAATTAAAAGAGTGTTCATCACGAACACTACTAAAGCCTTCAAGACATTGTTATACAATACTTTTATAGGTTCTAAACATTCCACTTTTAGACAATTTCGAATAAAAACAAAAGCGGCCGTTTATTTCCTTTTTTCAAAATTTGTATGTTTAGACCTTTAAAAAACCTATAAAAGTATTCTATGAAAATAGCTTGAAGGCTTTTGTAGTGTTCGTGTTGAGCACTTTTTTAATTTAGGCTTTCTTTATTGAGAAATCTTTTTTAATGTGATGAGGGCGCCACTGGACTGTGATAGCCCTCTTAATATCATTTTCAAACATAAATGGATTCAAAGCGAAGGAAGATATATTAACATCTTTTACAGTGTAAAATTTACGAGTAGTGTAATGATTCACTTATCTTCAATGACTGTAATTAAGTGATTAAACTCATCGTAACGTATACATTTTCGAGCACTATCCGTTGCATCTGCATTTAAACAGCTCTCAAGATATCCCTGCAATTTGTCGGCATAAAACCGGTCATCTTTAATATGTTTTTTGTTTTGTTATCCGAACTTGTCTTATGGGAGAATGAAGGAGTCAATAAACAAGAGAGCTGGTGGAGTAAATAAGGCCCGGACCTTATATGGACGGACGGATTCCGGATGCCACATATGTAGATGTAGAAACATCGAGTGCTCGCGTTACATATATCTATAGAGTTAATTTTTACTCAAACACAATATAGTTTTCATGTTTTTTTAAACGCTTCTCTTCTCCTCTACTCTGTTATAAAATTATAACGGAAGTGTGTCGGTACATTGAATATATTTACAAAAAATAGGTAACGATATGGTATTTTAAGGTGTCCCTGACTACAAAGGACCGAATTTTGGTATGTTTTGTCCGTCTGTTTGAAAAACTGCTGGACCTATTTCGATTAAACTTGTTTTCAAAAGCTGATAATTTTATTAGAATTATGGACTGATATAATACTGATATATTACTACAGTGACGGGGAGCCGATGCGAATGAAGTCGCTGTGCAAAAGGTAGTGTCATTATAAAATGGTTAAAAAAAATCCTGCATTACTGCTGGAAGTAGGTATACTGTGTGTTAGGGTTAAACATTTGCATTACTTTGAGGGATGATTGTACCCTTGATACTGAACAAGTTTCCCTAAGAAAAATAGGAAATTGGCAAAAAAAAAATCACTTTCCATACTAAATGCAATCAGGTAATCGAACATTTGTATGAAAACCAATTATGATGAAAACCGTTTTTTTTTTCGCTATTATCCTACAGTTTTCTTAGGGTAAGTTGTTCAGTATCATGGGTACAATCACCCCTTAAAGTAATGCAACTGTTTACCCTAACACACTGAACAAATAATAATTAAAGCTTGTTATTCAAAATAGGTCGCGGTGAAAAGGATTCCATTTCAATGCTGATTCTTAGTATAAAATCACACTTACTTTTATACAGAGTAGTTATAACAGCTCTATGCAATACTCGGTAAGTAAAACTTGCGAGTTACGCCCAGCTGTCCAAAGCGGCCATATGAAAGCGAACTGAAGGTCGTACCACGAGTACCTCAAGACCTTAACATTTTGCTCCGTCGAACGCATAAAAATAAAAACCCTCCTTAATGACAGCTACGCCGCCATTCTAGTAACTCACCCAGTTTGACATTTTCGTTCTGGATTTTATAAGGTAGGTTAATTTTAATAAGGAAACGTTATGGAAACAAAAGACAACTGAGCTCAAGTAGGAATTTCTTGTGACAAAACAATTGAATGTTTATGTAAAGTTATTAGTTCCATTTGTTGACAAAAGGCAAGAAGCAATGTTTTATTTTAAACTACCTGTTGCCCGCGACTTCGTACGCGTGGACTTGTGACTTATTTATGGGTTTCTTTTTGGAGCCTATAAAACGTGTTAATGAATTAACGCAAAACCTCATACACCCCAACTGATTTGTAACAAAATAATTAGATTGAAACAATAATTTCATTATTTTGATAGTTAAAATTAAAAGTTATTCGCATTTTAAGAGGGCTATCGGAGTCCAGTGGCGCCCTCATCACATTAAAAAAGATTTCTCAATAAAGAAAGCCTAAATTAAAAAAGTAATCAACACGAACACTACAAAAGCCTTCAAGCTATTTTCATAGAATACTTTTATAGGTTTTTTAAAGGTCTAAACATACAAATTGGGAAAAAAGAAAAAAAAACGCTTTTGTTTTTATTCGCAATTGTCTAAAAGTGGAATGTTTAGAACCTATAAAAGTATTGTAAAACAATGGCTTGAAAGCGTTAGTAGTGTTCGTGTTGATTACTTTTTTAATTTAGGCTTTCTTTATTGAGAAATCTTGGACTGCGATAGCCCTCTTAAGTTTTGAGGCAAAAATGATTTGTTATCATTTCAGCAATGAATGAAAGCGCTAACGTACTCATGGATACATTTTAATAATCTTGTTTTGGTAGGTAGTAAGTCGGGTGAGAGTGCCTGTGCGGAGGGTTGACGTTGGGTTCAATAAATTTTAAATTTTAGACACAAATTAATTAATATTTTGAAAAAAATTACTTATGTTGAAACCATGATAATTCGATACTGCTCTCGATTCTAAACAAACTACTTTCTAGTTTTGCGTTAATTCATTAACACGTTGTATAATACTTTACTTGGTTTAAAAGTTAAAATGTCCTTCCATTTCGGTACCTAGATAAAGTTTACAAAGGTTCAATAACGCATACTTAGTACATGCTTTAGATGCATCGAGTACATATTATGAAGGAAATAATAATGTTCTCTATCAATCTATCTGTATAATCGTCTATTAAATTATATCATTGTATCTGTCTCATATCATAAATCTGTCATAAAAACATTACTTTGATTAATTACACTGTCCAATGCAAAGAAATACATGCATGAAATGTCACTAGAAGCTTTAAAGGTTATCGTCAATAATTCCTGGACGTACATGTGTAGGTATAACTAGTTTTATTCATTTCGTAGGCAGCGATTGATGTGTGTGTAGGCGATGCAAGTATAGAATTATCTCAGAGGCGGACACTGCAGGGATTGCTCTGTACTTTCATACCGTGAATCAGATACTCGTTGATCTTGACTTTCAGTGCAGTAGCTTCGCGACCAATATAAATACTTACGCAGATCAGAGAAAGCATCAGTTGATTTTGCTCGTTAGTCCCTTGCATCTGAACTAACACAGACCACGATGTACTCGCTGGTGGTGTTGTTTTCTGTGGTAGTGTTGGCCTCTGCCACTCCCTCGGGGTACTTGAACGGTGGGGTGGTGTCGTATGCGGCGCCAGCTATCGCCACGTACTCTGGCGCTGTCTCCAGCCAGTCCCGTGTGGATATTAAGTCATCCCCGGCCGTCGTCAGCACTTACACTGCTGCTGCTCCGGCAGCCATTGTAGCGCCAGCTGTGGCTGCGTATGCCGCGCCTGCTGTTGTTGCTGCCCCCGCTGCAGTTTCTCACCAGTCCCGCATCGACATCAAGTCGTCTCCAGCCGTCGTCAGCACTTACACTGCCCCTGCCGCTGTCGTTGCACCTGCACCGGTAGCTTACACCGCCCCTGCTGCTGTCGTAGCGCCCGCGCCGGTAGCTTACACCGCGCCCGCTGTTGTCGCCGCCCCTGCTGCAGTTTCTCACCAATCCCGAGTTGACATCAAGTCTTCTCCTGCCATCGTCAGCTCTTACACCGCCCCGGCCGCCGTAGCCGTAGCGCCCGCTGCCTATGCCGCCCCTGTCGCGTATGCCGCCCCCGCTGCGTATGCTGCCCCTGCTTTCGTCGCTCCTTCCGCTGTGTCATCTCAATCTCGAGTGGACATTAAGTCATCTCCAGCTGTCGTCAGCACCGTCGCCGCCGCAGCTCCAGTAGCGTACAGCGCTGCCATCGGCATCAGCGCCCCGGCCTTTGTCAAGACCGCTGCCATCGCTCCCGCTGTATACGCCGCGCCAGCCCTGTACAAGAGCGCTGTTGTTGCGTCTCCTGCCTACGCTGCGACTGCCATCGCTGCGCCCGCTGTACCCCTTGACACCCCTGAAGTGGTTGCCGCTCGTGCTGCCCACTTTGAGGCTAAGGCTCTCGCTGGAGCGCACCTGATCAAGAAACGCTCCGTACTTGCGGCGCCCGTCGTCTCTACCTACGCCGCTGCCCCAGTCTTGTCAACGTACGCTGCCGCCCCGGTCGCATACTCAGCGCCCCTCGCCTACACTGCGCCCCTCGCGTACTCAGCGCCCCTGATCACCCGCGCCTACGGAGTGCACCCCTGGTGAGCACCACCACAAAAGCGAGGAGTTTTACTCCTCGGTTCAGTACTGACGAGAAATTAACTGATATAGCATGTAAATAAACGAAATAAAGAAAATATAATTGTTAAATGTGTTTTTACTATCGAATTCCGTAAGAGACAAAAAAAATTACCTACTTCATAAACCTACCGACTACTTAAAACAAGGCTACCTACAACCTTCTAAATAAATAGGTCACACAATTTATAAAACAATGGAAATAAACGCAATACCCTGAAAACTGTTTAGTACAGAATCCATAGTTAAAACTTTTTGAACTTTGTATTTTTCTGTTTTTTTTTATACAGGGTGTTAGGGTAAACAGTTGCATTACTGTAAGGGGTGATTGTACCCATGATATTGAACAACTTTCCCTAAGAAACTAATAGGAAATTAGCAAAACAAATTTTGAACTTTCCATACCAAATTCAATCAGCTGATCGAACGTTTGTATGAAAAGTTTTTTTTTGCGAATTTCTCTTTGTTCCTTTGGGAAAGTTGTTCAGTATCATGGGTGCAATCACCCCTTAAAGTAATGCAACTGTTTACCCTAACACCCTGTATAAACTCGATCATCATCACCGTTTCTGCTAAGAACTTCCATTGCTGATGGACATAGGCCTCGCATCCATCAGCTCCCCGTGACATTCAAATGGTCATTGTGGTCCACCTTGTGGAAGACTTTCTGACAACATCTTGCGATGTCTGACATTTTAGCCCAGTCATTTTACGGTTTGAACCGGAACTAATTACTAATTGATTTTTTTTTCGCTATAATATTGAAGAGCCAATTTGAGCTTAAGAATGTACCAAAATTAAAAAAAAATTACGTCAGCATCAGTTCCAATTTTAAAAAATAGATATTATCTCGTTCTAAAAAACCTGATGATAATTCTTTTTTTGCAAATATTTAAAGCTTACCATCATACATACTTCAAACATGGTGTAAATATTTTTGCCTACTTAGAAGGTTTTGAAAAATTCATTCGTATTTTCTAATAAATACCTCAGTTTTTAAATTTTAATGCCTATTTTATTGATCAAAAATAATGTATATTGTTAAATCTAATTCAAATGAGTGCATTGATATTAATATTACTAATTTAAAAGCCTTCTGAGACACACAATTTTGATTTCTATGTTGCGTAGCAAAAATTTTTTTAATATGGTTTAGGATAGTATTTTTCTCACTAAACGGTGCCGGTTACAGATTAAAAGTCCAATTAATAATTACTCCCTACCCCGCCTAACAAAACTCCGTAAAATGACTGGCCTATTTCTAGTACTCTAACCTCGGTTGGTCCCATAAAGTTTACTGATCCTTAGAAGAAACAGGATCGATTGGCATCAAAAAAAGTTTTTGTATAAATTGTCAATTTTCTTGCTGACTGTAAATTTTTTTCAAAATCAATGAATGCAGTTCAAAATGTTTCAAAAAGTTAAGGATAGTCTCTTAAGAACGTTTTGCTGTAGCTACAGTGGTTAAGGTACCCTGCCCTTACTGCGACGTCTCAAAAATCCACAAGATGATTTGTGTTCACAAAGTTACAATTAGATATATCCATAGAATCATTTATCATTTGCATTCATTTTATACTGAGAACCGGATAACGTCTTCAAAATTTAGTTCAACTTAATCGATTTCAGAACGTTCATAGTTTAAGAAATCGTATCTTCTTACGTTCCTCAATTATTCGTAAAGGGGTTCACACACGGCAGCTATAATGTATATTTTATTTCTATGGAAAGATGTAATGGGATGTATCGTGCTATAATATACATCTTTACATTATAGCTGCCGTGTGTGAACCCCTTTAGATAACATGAAATATAATTGATAAATATTACATAGGCCACAAAAAGAAACCCATAAACAAGTCCCAAGTCCACGCGTACGAAGTCGCGGACAACAGCTAGTAAGTAATAATTATCTAGAGTATGTATGTATTGCTCCTGACCGATTTCCGCCAGCTACGGAGCGACTGTTGTTGTCGTCCATGATGATGACGATGTGATGTGGCTAATATAGCCAATTTTCTTCAGAGTAAGCAAGTTATAAAGCCTTTACGATTCCATTGCAGGCGAAAGGCCGATATAAAGTTTTTTTTTTTTAATTTTTTACTATTTCTGACATTTCGAGTACCGAACCTCAGATATTCTGATGGAGTTTTTTGATCCTTAAAACAAACGACTAGCATCAAAAATTAGGTTTTGCAGATTGCCAATTTTCTTGCTGAAAGTCTTCTTTCAAAATCTGTGAATGCAGATCTAAATGGTTCAAAAAGATAAGGATAGCCTTCTAAGAAAGTTTTCCAGTAGCTACAACACGATTAAAGGTAATCCACCCTGTATATCTCGGCCCTGATATTACTTAGATATTGTGTACCCTATACAGGGTGTTTTGTTACAGCCTGTATAGGGCACACAATACTTAAAATACTTAAAAGGATGCTTCAGCCCATGAAACTGAACAACTTTCACTATGGAGCCAACTTCGAAATCGCGAAAAAAAATCCGCTCTTTCATACAAAACTGCAGTACCGTCTCGACTCAAATGTATGGGATGGCGGATTTTTATATTTTTTCTCGACATTGGCTCCATAGAGAAAGTTGTTCAGATTGATGGTCTGAAGCACCCCCTTAAGTATTACTAGGGTGTTTTGTGCAACCCTGTATAGTAAGTTTGTTTCCTATAGTATCCTCATCGAAATTTAACTACTTCCATCAGTGGCCGCGAAAGTACAAAAACGACCCAAATTTTACCCATACTTACCCCTTTAGGTACTACCCGTTCACTTCGAGTTGGCCGTCGATGACCGTTACAAAATTTCGTCACAGGCACAGTGACTGGTCCCGTCGACAAAAAATAATATAACAAGCAAATAAAAATTTAAAATTAAAAGCGATATTTAGTGACCGGGATGGACGTGCCGTGCCGTACGTGGTTGCGTTGCTTAAGGGTATAAAATTGCGTTAAATAGGGTCTCTTAGGGGTGAGGTGCGGAGAAGTGGGAAGGGAGGGAGCGGCCAACTTGAAGTGATGCCTAGTACTTATAGTGAGACTGGTTATTTTAATGTTATTTTAAATTGCATTGAAAATGCAGATTTATTTTTTTATATTTCTAGTTTCTTTGTATTTTTTGGCCCAATTACATATTACGTGCCCCACATGGAATTAGAGAAAAACAGCACAATTCGGTCAACACAACGTTACTATCGAGCAATTGATGAAAGGCAGCTTAAAGTAGCTATGGTTCTGACTACCCCGAAAGGGAGTATGGTCGTGAGTTTATGTATGTATGTAATTTGGTTGGCCAAGGAAGCTGCCAGCTCTACGGTCACCGGTGGTCTCGCGGAGACGCATTGACAACTCTTTAATGAATTTCTTTGCTTCTGGGCCCCAAGGACCCAACTTTAATTAAATATTTATAAATATATTTAATGGTGAGATTCCCAAGTCTTGCATAGCATATTTTTTTTTAGGAATAACTGATTCAGGTGATATGTGATTTTTTATGTATTGTTGACAAAGAAACTCTTCAAATATGTAAAAACAACTCAAACTTAAATTATTTAGAAACCGTTTACAGCAAGACTATTCTTTTGTTTAAAATTAATTTTATGTTTCACTTCAGAGTTAGTCGTCTAGCACCGCTAATTGTTCACTAAACAAATTAAACTAATCATATGCACACCTTGAATTTCGTGCGTAAATAAAATAGGTAGGTACCAGCAATTATTTCGATTGCGGAAGCTTCCGCATTAAAAAAACGTTTGTGTAGACACTGTTATAATAATACACTATCGAACGTGATATTTTTTATCTAAGCTTTTGGTACAGCGACTTGAAGGTGGTTAGGTGGCATTTTGAAACCCAGATTCCCGAGGCATATAAAAGCATAGATCATTATGAATCTCCATCAGTCGATCCTACTCATCGAGCAGACATCAACACAGACCACAATGTACAAGCTGGTGGTGTTGTTCTCCGTAGTGGCGCTGGCGGCGGCCAAGCCAGGGTATTTGACACCGGTGGCGTACAGCGCAGTGCCGGCTGTGAGCTCGGTCTCCCAGTACAGCAGCAGCGTAGTTCATGGATCGCCTGTGTATAGCGCCCCTGCAGTCTACAGCGCCCCTGCCTTGTATAGCGCCCCTGCCGTGTACAGCGCCCCTGCGGTCTACAGCGCCCCCGCCGTCTACGGTCCAGGCGTAACGCTGTCTCAGGCCCCTCACTCTCCCGCGGTGGTCCTCGACGCTGTCAACGGAGTGCCTCTGGACACGCCCGAGGTAGTCGCCGCCCGCGCTGCCCACTACCAGGCCAAGGCTCTGTCTGGTCTGCACCATCTCCGGAAGCGATCTGCTCCTCTCGCCTACAGCTCCTTCGTATCTCCTGTGGGTTACTCTAGCCCGGTTGTCTCCGCTTACTCCAGCCCTGTTGTCTCCGCTTATTCGACTCCGCTCGTCTCCGCGTACTCCAGCCCTGTTGTCTCCCACTACTCCAGCCCCGTGGTGTCTGCCTACTCTTCTCCTGTAGTAGCTGCTCCCGTGGCGTACTCTGCTGTAGCGCCTAGAGCCCTCAGCGTTCATCCTTGGTAATTAAATAACGGACTACACTATTCCGTTTATTGACCAATTGATCGTCTGACTTATGTAAAGTAAAAATCAATATGACACTGCCGAAATAAAGATTTTTTTCCAATACTGGTTTTTTGTTGCTTCTTATCGCCATAGGTACTTATAGTAACCGCTTAAATAAATGAAAAGTCTTCCTGGAAACTGATATTGCAAGGACTCCTTCAATATTCTAAGAATAAGGAAACAACAATTTCTTTTCATTTTCTTTCCTCACAATTTGGATATCAAGATTTTATGAGAATCTTTTGCCACACTTCTTATTGTCACTATGCAGAACTTAAATTATACTATAAATGAACCATAACTACCTAGTATGCGGCGATAAAATTGCCTTGTATTTCGAATCAAATCTATATCAATAAACTGAACATTATATACTTAAATATACATTAAGTATATTATAATATTTATAATGTTCAGTTTATTGATATAGATTTGATTTACGGTCGAACGTATTACAATAATTTAATTATGTCACTTGAACTGCTATGGTAGCGCTACAATTAGAATCTGTAAGTAATTAAATTAGCATATAGAGGACAAGGTTGTTTACTTAACACTTAGTTCTAACTATTTAGATCACTATCTAGCCTATTTCTGTATCCTCTGTTAATTCGGCAAATTATGAAATAATAAAATATGTTATTCATTGGCAAAGATAGTGATCAAATGCGTAAATACGAGTTTAGAAAAAAAAAAACGAACAAAGATAAAGTAATCACATTTTAATTACCTATGAACATAAAATAATTAATATACGATAGTTTTAAACATCCTTACACTAAAACACAGCCTGGAATAGTCGTCGGAGTCACCCATTAACATGCATCCTCCTCATTACTAATGTCAATCCGCCAAATGGGGGTAAACTGATCCATAGTGATCAACTCCGTAGTGCAAGTACGGTGCTCCCACTGACTTGTATAAAAAAGGCGCAGCGGGAATCAATGGAGGAGGTTTTACAACGATAGGCGCGGCGACCACGGCAGGCGAAGTATGAACATCCACACGAGACTGGTGAGAGACCGCCAGTGGAGAAAGAACTGGTCTGACATGGGCGACTGGAGCCACATGACCAACAGCCAAGTGCCCCAAGTTATCGTAGTGCGGAGACCTCTTCAAGATATGATGAGCGAACGGCTTAGCAACCAGTCCGTGACCCAGGAGACCGTGTTCAGCGTACCCATGATGCAAAGGGTACGGCAATAGCAGCGGAGAGGCATGGAGAGAGTGCACAGCGGACACTGCTGGGTACACCGGGTGTATTACATGACTATTACACAGAGCTAAAAACGCGAACAATACTGCTGCGCGAAACATCTTGCGTTCTTGATTGTCCACTCGTTTATAATTGCAAGGTGCTGTTCAAATTGACTGATATCCAAACTCTGGAGGGCCGCCTTCTTATATCATAGATTCTGAATCATAGTGACTGGATCTGCTAATAATAGATTCGTCGCGCTCTTGAACATTGTGATTGTTGCAAAAACATCGGAATTACCTAAACTTTTTTATGGTTACCTGAAAATAAACTTTCAAATACGTTATTTGTATAGAAGAAAACGAACAATGTGTAAAAAAAAGACAACGAAAAAAAAAATACAGTTTGATTTTAAAATAATACCTGCAATGTCGTAATTGTATGAATAGAAATCCAGATACAACAACACTGACGGCTCATAAATGTTGCGTAACTTTAAAACCATGCATCAATCATGTGTCAATGTCAAATTATAATGCACGTATCTGCATCTCAATCCGGGCAGTGCCCTGTACGTTGCACGGTGACGCAACGACCCGGCCGCGACCGAGAACTTGACCTGCGCCTGCGCAACCTACGCATCAACTACCGTTACATCACTATAAAAACTACCTCTCCCTTACTTCCTGCATCATACGTCTAAGTACTCCAAAATGTTTAGACTAATTCTAGTCGCGTGCGTGGTGTCAAAAGTATACTGTCATGGCCTACCGTGGATCTACGCAGCTCCCAGTGCAGTGTCGCATCAATCACGGGTAGATATTAGACATTCACCAGGGTTCGTACAAGCACCTTTGATTTACAGCCCTGCAGCATCTTTGTTTGCAAGTCATCAGAGTCAAATAGCCAGTGATACAGTGTTAACGCCAATATTTGCGTCAGATGCGGTACTGACTCCTATCGGTTTGAGTTTTTATCATAATCTTCCATTAACACGCGCACTGGAGCATCCCGTTTCGATAGATAAAGTACGAGAGGAATGTGCCCAAAAAGAAGCAGCTGCTGCAGTGTCTAATAAAGAATCTACAGAATTTAAGGAAACAGATAAAGAAAACCTAGTTGTACCTGTGCAAAAAAAACTGGAGCCAACAAGTAAACTAGATACATTGATTGTGAAAGATGAAAACTACAAAACTATCAATAAAGAAGATTCACAGTGAAGAGCGTAGAACTTTACAATTAACTAAAGACCATGATCTTAGGTTCTTCTCACCCTTAAATACCTATTAAACAACGCGCTTCAGACCAACAAATTGAACAACTTGAGCCAACATTGAATTCGAGATTTTTTTTATTTACGTGTAAATCGTCAGTGACTCTACCCAAATATTATTGGAACATCAGATTTTTTTCTCGTTTTCCATGTTGGCTCCAACTGTATAGATAAATTACACAAAATTGATTTTTCCTAGTAGAAAAAATTCCAGTCGCGTTTTTTCACCAAACTTTTTTTTACCCATTCGCATATTTTCTTATTCGTTTTTTTTCATACACGCATAAATTCCCAGTCGTAAAACTGTGTTTTCACCAGTCAAAGATTTCCATAGCGAAAGTAGCTCACTTTGATGTTCTGAAGCACCCCCCTTTCATACGTAACGTACTGTATATTATACTGGCTTTTATTTAAATTATAATACTATAAGTACGTATGGGCTGACATAACCTCAGGGTTAAAAGCTCCAATTAAAATAAAATAAAAAACAGAATTAAAAAAAAATAGTACGTAAGGAAATAAGAATGTCCTAATTTATATCTAACTTACGAGTATTATTAGTATTATTACGATTAAAAATGTTAAATGATGATCACAGTTTTATTTAACATTTACACTATCATTCCTTAACATATTTTCACAAAGTTTTTAGTGTTCCGTACCAAAATTGGCAAAACGGAACACTTATGGAATCAGCTCGGTGTCTGTCCGTCCGTCCGTCTGTCACTGGCATTTTTCTCAGAGACCGTAAGGCATAGGAAGTTGAAACTCGGTATACAGGGTGAAATTGATATCATTAGCATCCTTTTAAACTAAGAGTCTGCCCATCAAACTGAACAACTTTTACTATGGGAGCAAACCAATCGGAGCAACAAAAAAATCTGCTGTTGCATACATTTATGTCGCGTAGGCATTGCAGTTTAGTATGGGACAGCTGATTTTTTTGTTGCTCCGATCGGTTTGCTCCCATGGTGAAAGTTGTTCGGTTTGATGAGTAGACTCTTAGTTTAAAAGGATGCTAATGATATCAACTTCACCCTGTAGATATAGCAATTGCTGGTCCAATATCATAAATGAAGTAAAAAAAGCTTAATTTTTATATTGGGGGGCAATTTGGGGTGATAGAAAGGGTAAAAAAAAAAATTTTTTTTCTTCCCTATGTTGTGGGGTATCAATTGAAAGCTTATGAAAATACTAATCTAAACATATATTTCTCAAATTACTTAGTAAAACATTGGTTTACAAAATTTTCAATTAAATCCGGGACATTGCTGTCCCCACCTCTATTTCAAAAAATATTGGCGTATAAGATCTGAAAAAAATCATGAACATCAGAAATATCGTGCAGATGGCGGGAAAATTATCAGGGTGGCTCTAACTTGGATAGTTATTCTTCTATACCCAAAAAACGAACACCAGTAGGCGCAGTGTAAAATGATCTTCAGTTACTATGTGACCACATACGAAGTAAGTGTCAATTTATAAATCTTCAATGACCCATGTTTGTATTCTAATATCTGTGCCCATGTTAAACAACTGGTAGTACGGAACACTGATTGCCCGAGTCCCGACTCGTACTTGGCCGGTTTTTTAAATAATATGTAAAGAAAATATGTAATACCCATATATAAACTTACAATTTTGCACGCATGAGTGTAGTTCAGTTAGTTTTATGTTAATTGGCTATTAAAAGATAGTTTAAAACCAATAAACAAAATTAGGCAGTAGGTATAAGCCTAAAAATAGGTCAATTTTTATGAGATGATAAATTCATGAATGACATCACGACGGGAGTCAATTTGTATCAAATGTAACACACCGTGCCATCTCATCGTCGCCTTGCGCCCTGAACTGAACTGAAGCCTCCAATTTAGTTCACGGCCGAACCTTGGCTTGCCTTGGCAGGGATGTGTGACGTGTGCCATGATATTAAACGAAAAATTAAAGATTAGAAACAGTTTTGAGCTAAACCCTCACCTATCAGAACAATATTTTTTAGCAGCCTTAAAGCAAAGCATTGATGACGAGTAAATAAATATAGGTGTATACCTACCGAAAACGAAGTAATTATAGTACCTACTCTGTGCTAAAACTAACTTCAAACTGTTTATTTATACAGTATCTATAACTGTAGGGAAAGTTTACTAATTTCAGTGCATTGACTACATTTAATTACACACATAAATTGACAATAATTTGATCAGCGCTTCTGTTGATTCCGTAAATAAATCGAACTATCGTTTTGACGCATAGGTACGCACGATACTTGACGCTTCTGAACAATACTTTTGTAATACGATATTATACAACGTGTTAATGAATTAGCGCAAATCCTCATACACCCCAACTGATTTATAACAAAATAAATAGATTGAAATAATAATTTCATTATTTTAACAGTTAAAATTTAAAGTTATTCACATTTTAAGTTTTGAGGCAAAAATTATTTGTTATCATTTCAGCAATGAATGCAAGCGCTAACGTACTCATGGATACATTTTAATAATCTTGTTTTGGTAGTAGGTAGGGTGAGTATGCCCGTGGGGTGGGTTGACATCAGGTTCAGTAAATTTTAAATTTTACAAAAAAAATACTTATTTTTTGAAAAAAATTTACCTATGTTGAAACCATGATAATTCGATTCTGCTCTCGATTCTAAACAAACTACTTTCTAGTTTTGCGTTAATTCATTAACAAGTTGTATAGATCGAAACTCACGACCATAATACTTTTCGGGGTAAGTAATCAGAATCTTTACACCAAAAATTAGCTGAAACTATTCTAATAGCAAGGTTCAGTTTATGAAAATAATTAACTTTTTCTTTAACGACATATCGAAATCAAAAATTTCATTTTGATCATCCCTGAACAGGGACCAAGTCTTCAATTTTTTTTATTTCGATATGTTTGCTGAAGCAAAAGTTAGTTTCATGAACTAAACCATTTCAGATAATTTTGTTGGACCTTTAGGCACATCCAAACTTTTGCTTTTGGTTTGCACCACCTACTTCTTGATCTTGTTTTGGATGCAAATAAAAACAAAACCCATCAGTTCAAAGCTTCTTTATTGTCAACAACGATAATGTGTGAGCATTCGTTATGATTATGAACCATTAAGATGTTTTGCGTAATATAAGATTTACGACAGGCGTTGTTTGTTTCTGTATCACAGATTACTTGTAGAGGTTAGTGTAGGCGAGGGGGGCCGAATAAGCTAGGGGAGAGGAGTAGGCTAGGGGAGTGGAGTAGGCCGAGTAGAGAGGAGCGGAGTGCTGGACATCAATTCTGGACTGTGTGGAGTAGGAGGTAGGAGCGAGGTAGGCGCTGGCGATGAGCGGAGCGGAACGCTTCTTGATGAAGTGCGAGTAGGAGAGAGTAGGGGAGTAAGACAGAGCTGGAGCGGCGTAAGAGAGAGCTGGAGCAGTGTAGTAGGAAGCACTGGTGATCAGCGGAGCGGCGGCGGCGTACGTGGCGGGCGTGATGTAGGTCGAGGGCAGAGCCAGTGCAGCCACGGACCTCTTCTTGATGAAGTGCGCGGGCGCGGCGTAGGACAGCGCGGGCGCGGTGTAGTACGGAGCACTGGTGATCAGCGGCGCGGTGTACGCGGTGGTGGCCAGGGGAGCCGACGCGATGTAGGAGGTGGGCGCGTAGTACCCGCCGAGAGCCAGGGGCACGGAGCGCTTCTTGATGAAGTGCGAGTACGCGAGAGGAGCGGCGTACCCGTAGTACGGCGAGGGGTGCACGACACTGCTGGCCTGCTTGGTGATGGTGGTGGTCGCCGGGGAGTACACCGTCGACGAGTACGCCAGGGGCGCCGCGAGGGGGGCGCCGAGCAGGACGCCGGGCTCGGCGACCACCGCCGCGAGGAAAGCGCACAACACCACCAGCTTGAACATTGTGGTCTGTGTTGTAAGGACTAGGAACGACTGATGCACAACAGATTCACCGCATCGTATTTATAGAAAGTGATCCTGAAATATAAGGGCGATCTCGTTTTGCAAACCGGTGCAAGGTAGACGACATCGTCCAGGAAGTTGGTATTTGCACACTCCGAGGTCGACGAGAAACATGCGACTAGTTCATCACCGTCGTGACTGCCCTACGCTAAGTAAACAAAAGCAATCATGATAGAGCTATTTTATTCAACTCATCAATTTATTCGAGCATATTTTCTAAACAAATAGGTAAATCATTCAACTTTGGGATAGAAACAGATTGCGGGTGTGAACACAAAAGCGCATAGAGTATCGCTACCTCGTCATAAGGTAGACGAAACTTTTGAATGACGCATTCAAACACCTTTCTATGAATAATGTATGTTTTGTGTATGAACTGATTAAAAGCGTGACGTAGGTACAGTATATTCTAACATGTCTCTGTTGCTACGCATGGTGCGAAATGTTCATATTTCTGTTATGGATAAATAAAACATTTTAAATAAATGTAGGTACGACAGGTACCTACTGTTTTTTAGGGTTCCGTACCCAAAGGATGAAAACGGGACCCTATTACTAAGCCTACGTTGTCCGTCCGTCCGTCCGTCCATTCTTTTGTCCCTCTGTCCGTCTGTCCGTCTGTCCGTCTGTCCGTCTGTCCGTCTGTCCGTCTGTCCGTCTGTCCGTCTGTCCGTCTGTCCGTCTGTCCGTCTGTCCGTCTGTCCGTCTGTCCGTCTGTCCGTCCATCCGTCCGTCCGTCCGTCCGTCCGTCTGTCCTACCTATTTAAGGCTGTAACTTTTGAACCGTAATAGCTAGATTGTTGAAATTTTCTCAGATTATCCGTTATTGCGGCGGATTTGTAAACAAATAATAAAAATGTTAAAAAGTTAAAAATTAAAGGGGGTTCTCAACAAGAAACTAGTTTTTATCAACGTTTTTTCTTCACGCTCTATCGTAAAAACCATAATACATACAAGCGTTAAACTTAGTGTGATTATAGAGCATACTCTACAGAATAACAACAAATACTAAAAACTGGCCGAGTGTGAGTCGGTCTCGCGCTAAAGGTCCCGGACAAAAAAAGTATTTTTCTATGTTAATAATGTCGTGTTCTGTGGTGGTGCGGTACGGAACCCTCGGTGCGCGAGTATCCCGACTCGCACTTGACTGCTTTTATTTAGTTCTAGCAAAACATATTGATGTCTAGTAGAAATGTTGTAAACAAAACATTACTAATAATCAACTAATAATACTGTCAAAAATAATTTTATGTCTTTTTTTCTTATACTCAGTTGCAGTTGAAACAAGACAAAAAGTGACAGCAAGAGATTTAATGCAGGATTAACTTTAATGAGTGTTTCTGCAACTGAGCGCTTTTTTTTTAATTGGAGCTTTTAACCCTGAGGTTATGTCAAGTTAATTCCGAAAGCTCCCAAGCGCGTTGCATATAAATATAAACGAAGATCCGTCCTATTTTCAATATTAACCAATAAAAGACGACGAACAAACGACGACCCGGTTGGTGTAATGGTTGCCACGCCGGACTGCCAAACCAGGGTCCTGGGTTCGAATCCCGGTTCGGTCATGGATGTTATATGTTTGTGCCGTTGTTGTATGATTCCCATATCAAAAAGCCTAAGGCTTACCTTGGGATCATTACAATGTATGTGCCTGTGAGCGTTATTTATTTATTTTATTTTAAAGTCGAAACCAATGTATTTGTGTCGCCGCCGGCGACTCGCCGGTACCTTGTCCACTTGTTTATAACTCTGACGTTTTATTTAATACGATGATCAGACCACATCAGACCATCAAATTGAAGAACTTTTATGGCACCGACAAGCAGAGCGCCGCGACACCCGGCGATCGAAAAATGTCGCTCGTCTGTGATACTGATAGCGCTTAGCATTTATTTTTTTCTTTTTATTAACTATGGGTTTGCTCTTGACCTCAATCCAGTCCTCAGGACGAAGATGGGGTCTTAGAGGTAGCGAGCATCACGCATCACGGTCTCAAAATGATTTTATAGCGATGCTGATTAAAAGTAAATAACTAATTTTTCATAAACTAAAATGACGTAGCTACCTACTCAATTGTAAAATAAATATTACTACCCTTATTACTACCTAGTTCATTACTGTAAAATACATATAAACATTAGGTATCTTATTCCATTTATTTAACAAACATAAAATAATTATGCCTATGCATTTGGTAGGACATAAATACAAAACAGTCCCTACTTTTATAACCCCAACATTGCATCTGAAATAGGCACTGTGACATGTGGATGACATACTCATCCGCTGAATGCAGTCTGGTACTGACATTTGTAATATTCAATGCAATCATGCCAATATTATTAAACACAAAATTATTATGTGTAAGACAAAAATAAAGAGCACTTTACATTTATTTACTTGACAAAGGCGGTCCCTTCATGGTCAACGATGCCTTCCGGCGACGCCCATCATGTTAATGTAATCTCAATAATGCAACTATAAAAGCAGATTGCAACTGTGCAACTGCATCAGTGTTCCCGAGTACAGAAATCAGCACAGACCACTTTAAAGATGATGAAGCTGGTGGTGTTGTCTTGCTTGGTAGCGGCGGCGGCTTCCGCGGGCATTCTGCCTTTAGGCTATGCCGCGCCCTTCGCCTACACCGCGCCCCTTGCCTACAGTGGCTTCCTGGGTGCTTCCAACTACCGCGGCCCGCTGTCCCTGGCGCCCGGCCAGCCCGCCAACATCCTGGCCGCTGATGGCAGGCCCCTGGACACCTTGGACGTGAACCTGGACCGCTCCGCGCACTACACCGCAAAGGCGTTCGAAGGTGCCGGTATCCACCTGCTGAAGAAGCGCGCTGCCGTGCTCGCCGCCCCCATCAACCACTTCGCTTACGGCTACAACGCGCCTCTGATCGCCCCCGGCATCGCGCCCGCGGTCGCCCCCCTCGCCTACTCGGCGCACATCGCCACCCCCATCTCCTACGCCGCCCCCATCGCCCACGCTCTGTACTGAGGCACCCTGGTCTTAACTAATAAAACATTGTAAATAAAAATGTTCTAGTTAAACTTCCTTTTTTCATTGATCATAATAACAAACAAGATTTACTTAAACTTTATGACCTAAATGAATACTGCAGCCTGACATATCTTCAACGCCGTTGCCACCTAACATTAATGTAAACCTCAATCATGTAGGTTAGGTAGGTACCTACTCTTCAAATCATTCATACAATGAAAACTATGATTTCGTTTTTCTACAATAATTTGTATGCCTCATAGAAAGCTTTCAAGCTTCGTTCATAGCCTTCTTATAGTCTTCTAATAGTTACAGAACTCATAAGTCATAACAGAGTCGCTAATTAGGTCAGTCATTTGTTAATATTTAGATAAACATAGGTTAATGCAAGTTTCGGTAAACCATTTTAAATAATCAAAATTAAATATAATAGAATTAATATCAGGAACTCTGCGACTTTGCAAAAATTTGCTTGCCTATCATTTTAAGCAATATATTGGAATCAAGCTTTTTAGGATACAGTAGTCAACAAGGAACCTTTATAGTTTCTTTCCGTCTCCGCAGACAGCTCAGAGACTTTTATTACTAGTAAGCTGCAATTTGGCATGGGTATTATAATATTAATCAAGCCGACAAAGGGTTTTAGCGTACCCGTACGTAGCCTACACGTAAAGTGGGGATACAAGTGTCGTCTTCGTCGTTGTTGTTTTTGGATATGTGAAAAAATTCACAGCAATAACGAAATTAAATGGAAAACAGCTGAAGCTAATTAGTAAGTTAATCGACAAACTTATAAAACCGCGAATGGAGAAGTAAAAAGGAAAATTTCTTTAAAATGTTCATAGTACCAAACAAAAAGCCCTCTTCTAAATTCATATATTGTTATATGGGCAACTACGAATCCCCGACACTGCGCGTGGCCCGACATGCACTATGCAGTTTTTGCGACTCTACCACCGCGTCGTCGGCGTCGGAAGAAGTTCCGTTGTAGAGAAGTTGCGGCCAGAAGACGTACTAATTGTACACATTTGGATTTATAGTAAGACAAGACCTACTCGTATGTTGTTGCATTACTTGCCAAACTTTCTCAAATGAATAGAATTATTCATGTACCTAGGTATCAGACACCAGACCCAGACTATACCAGACTCTAGACAAAGAATTTTTACCTTCTTTTTCTACGGTTTTAGGGCATTATGCGTCGAAAGCTTTTTGAAATGTGAATTGTGTTCCATCCGAGAATTGAATGAATTAATGGATCGATCTATTAGATTAAATTAACAAAATAGGTACATAATTCTCACAGTCGATTTCAACTGCAGCGACTAACTTTATTGATATTTTTAAGTGCATACGTGTTTAGAGTACACACTTATGCACTTAAAAATTAAACACGTATGCACTCTCTCGTACTCTCTTACTCTCATGTATGTCATGGAACGGGAATCCGATACGATCAGAAGTGGGGTGGGGGTGGGATGCAATGAACATAACCGGCAGCCACTCGGAATCAAAAAATTATGTAAAGCTATTTTATTGAAATATAAATTATTGTTTATATTTGTGTTAATTAATTATTCAAATTAAAAACAATATACCAAAGAAAATCGAATCCGCAACGCAGGCTTCGTTCATCCATATCCAAGACAAAGCTTCGTCAGTGGCAACACACAAGATATCGACCTAGTAGCACTTGGTCCAATACGCATTTCGTCCAATACGCAGTTCGTCTATATGCAAGCATTGTCAATAAAATAATTGTCACAGATCTATATTGTCTTGCCTTTAGATTTTATAAAATATTTTCACATACTTGACCGAAGAATTAGAAGAATTCAACCGGTAGTAGGTATTACCGTAGTGGACTTACAATGCGGCCGCACCAGCGGATGTACAATAATGGAGAAATAATTAAATACCGTCGACATTTATTCCATAAACTTGTATACATAAACGTACTACACTATTTGAAGAAGTTCTGATAGACTAAGGCAACAGGAAACTGGCATAGGTATTTATCATTGTAAGTCCATGGGCTCATATTACAGTAAACGACTTCAAATTGAGCTCGCCAGGGGTTAAGTTTTGTTTATTAATATGGGGAAGGTATAGAAAGTCATTGTGGGGAAGTGTATTATCACAAAAATGGAATACAAACGCAGCAAGAATCACGTTTTCTCATACTTTGGTATAGCACTATGCAGTAAAAAAAAAATATTTGTTTATTATACACACCAGCGCCACACCACTTACTTTTATTTGTTTATTTTTTTATCAACCTGTTTGCACAAGTTAAGATTTTTTTATGGACCTTTATATTATTTGAGTGCAATATAAAAAGTCGGTACAAACGATGAGATGTGAATATTTTGTGTGTTACTTATTATGATTTTATGATAGACATTATAGAAATACCAAATTTTTACTGATCAATATGGATCAAGAGAACACAACGTTTTGCGTGTTAATTCAAAAAATTAAAACTGTCGTAATTTTCAAGTCAATCATTTATTTACATAAGTCGTTAGACCAGGGTGCCTCAGTACAGAGCGTGGGCGATGGGGGCGGCGTAGGAGATGGGGGCGGCGATGTGCGCCGAGTAGGCGAGGGGGGCGACCGCGGGCGCGATGCCGGGGGCGATCAGAGGCGCGTTGTAGCCGTAAGCGAAGTGGTTGATGGGGGCGGCGAGCACGGCAGCGCGCTTCTTCAGCAGGTGGATACCGGCACCTTCGAACGCCTTTGCGGTGTAGTGCGCGGAGCGGTCCAGGTTCACGTCCAAGGTGTCCAGGGGCCTGCCGTCAGCCGCCAGGATGTTGGCGGGCTGGCCGGGCGCCAGGGACAGCGGGCCACGGTAGTTCGATGGCGCTATAAGGGGAGCGCTGTAGGCGAGGGGAGCGACGGCGCCGGCGATGAGGGGCGAACCGTAGCCGTAGCCGAGGCCGTTGTAAGCGGTGGCCAGGACAGCAGCACGTTTCTTCAACAAATGGATGCCAGCGCCGTCGAGAGCTTTCGCGGTGTAGTGCGCGGAGCGGTCCAGGTTTACGTCCAAGGTGTCCAGGGGCCTGCCGTCAGCGGCCAGGATATTGGCGGGCTGGCCGGGAGCCAGGGACAGCGGGCCGCGGTAGTTGGAAGCACCCAGGAATCCACCGTAGGCAAGAGGTGCGGTGTAGGCGAAGGGCGCGGCATAGCCTAAAGGCAGAATGCCCGCGGAAGCCGCCGCCGCTACCAAGCAAGACAACACCACCAGCTTCATCATCTTTAAAGTGGTCTGTGTTGATTTCTGTACTCAGGAACACTGATGCAACTGCACAGTTGCGGATAGCTTTTATACCAGAGGAATGCATTCATTGTGATACAAGATAACTTGATATGATACCCGGAAGATACGGACGACCGTGAGAGGACAACTTTTTCCGAGTGATAAGAGCTGTAAACCTGCTTCAGATCTATATATTTAAGGGCTATTCCGATATGATGGACGAGACGGGTTGCACGTATGACTGACTGCCGGACGACGACGCGATTCCACGCCACTACATTATCTTTCCCACGGAGATTATAAGTTGGATTTTACTTAATATTGTTAACCGAAATGACCGAAGGTATGCAAATAAAATTGTTGTTAAAACTATTTTCTGTATTGAATGTCAGTGTTTTTGAGTCAACATTGAGGAAATAAGTAAGGTCTAGTTTAATTTAATTTAATGTACTTATCTGTTTATTTTATTCGTTCCTTATTTATTTCAGAAAGTTGTACTTACTCTATAACCTGTAGGTACCGAGAAAAACAGTGATTTGTTGTAGTAAAGTTAATTATGTTTTTATTTACCTACTGACTCGATTGAAAGAAAACTTAATTTCGGTTTCAATAAAGCTACTGATGCAGTGTTGAGTTAAAAAAGCAATCACCTTATAATTTTAAGAAAATGAATAGGTAGGTACTACGTAGGTAGTTTAATTTTAAGAATTACCTAACGAAACGGAATGTTGACCCAGAAGGCGATAACTTATATTTATAGCTCTTGCCTATGAATTAGTCCGCATGGAATCAGTGGATCAAAATTCTATTCCTGCCCAATTCTGGAATAAAAGACATTGCCCAATCCCGTTTCCCATACAAAACTGGTTTTGAATTTGAATTTTTTAAGAAATTCCACTGCAGAAAAGGATAATTTCCATTTCATTGGGAAGCACGATATTCCTCCTATCCTGTGTATAATTTCAGCTATCATACGATTTGTATTTTGTTCTTTAATCATACACATTCGCCAGCTGCGAAACGACCCGAAACGAATACACTATGTGACGTGGGCAATGTCTTTTATTGGACGGACAGATACAGCATTCTCACAATAGTAAAATCAGAATACGAGTAGATTAAGTGTAATAAAACCTATAGAAAATAATAGTTATAGACAGTGACTTCAGAAATCAATGTATGAATAAACTTCAACAGATTGTAATATTATTCCGAGAGATAAGTGTACTTTTTGCAACCATCAGCAGCAAGTCTGATTCAGTGTTTATGGGGTGTAGAGCTTTTCTGTGATGGGGATGGACCAGGTCTGCCTGCATAACTCCAGTCGGTTTAGGAGTTACTGATGATTAAAGGTCTGTAAAAAATTAACGATCAGCTGCAAGGCTGATCATATGTTATTTTTGTAGTATGCACTTTAGCTATTTAAGGGGCGTCCGCCCGGTTTTGAGTAACTTTGTAACCATTTTATACATTAACTATGGCACTTTTTAATCAGAAAACAAAACTGAACAATCTACAGGATATGAGAAGTGATGTGGTTTTTCTCGAAACCTATTTTAATTGATAAAACTGAAGAAAAACGACTCCAAAGTCACCTCTTCTTTTCCAGTTTTAACCGTTTTACTCTTACATTGTTGATCAGAAGAATATGAAAATTTACAATATTCTTCACAATACAATATAAAATGATGTGGTTTTCTTATTTTTTGAAAATTCATAAAAAATCATACAGGTTTTCAAAGAAAACGGAAAATTCTGACCGGAGCCGCGCAATTGAAGCGGGATGGCTAATTGCAAAAGTTTGCTTGTAAGAAAGAGAGCCTTGCAGATGGGAGGAGTAGCCTTAAACAGTACAAAAACTAACATGGTTCATCATCAGTCGGTTTAGGAGATACAGCCGTTCAAAGGTTGGAACTTTGACTGGCTGTATCTCCTAAACCGACTGACAGAACTTGACAGTTTTTGTACTGTTCACATAGCTACAGTGCTACAACAATATTATACGAACAGCCGTGCAGCTGATCGTTAATTGTTTACAGACCTTTAATCATCAGTAACTACTAAACCGACTGGAGTTATGCAGGCAAACCTGGTCCATCCCTATCACAGAGATATTCTACACCCCATAAACACAGAATCAGCTTTGCTGCTGATGGTTGCAAAAAGTACACTTATCTCTTATATATATGATAGTAAATTCATATCTTGGACCAACTTTTTAGAACAATATCTATTGCCCACCATTGTCTTTGTTCGATTTTGTTTGATCGCAGATCAATATTAGGTAGATATTTATGTTTATTGTGGTGTGTGGTGAAGCATACCTGGTTATTTATTACGTCAAATTATGTATAATGTAGTGTTTTCATCTGGACGTTTCCATAGGACCAACATTAAAATAGCTAAAAAAAACCGGCCAAGTACGAGTCGGATATCGGGCTATTAGTGTTCCGTACTACCAGTTGTTTAACATGGGTCATTGATGAAACAACTATAAATTGACACTTACTTAGTATGTGGTCACATAGTAACTGAAGATCATTTTACACTGGTCTCACTGGTGTTAGTTTTTTGGGTATAGAAAAAAAACTTTCCAAGTTAGAGCCACCCTGATAATTTTCCCGCCAACTACACGTTATTTCAGATTTTCATGATTTTTTTTCAGACCTTATACGGCTATGTTTTTTGAAATAGATGTGGGGACAGGAATTTCTCGGATTGAATTGAAAATTTTGTTAAACATAGTTTTTATAAAAAAATTGAAAAGTATATTTTTAGACTTGTATTTTCATAAGCTTTCAATGGATATCCCACACCAAAGGGTAAAATATTTTTTTTTATTATTTACCCTTTCTTACTCCCCGAATTGCCCCCATTTTAAAAAATTAGCTTTTTTCACTTCATTTATGATATTGGACCACCAATTGCTATATATGTACCGAGTTTCAACTTTCTATGTCTTACGGTCTCTGAGAAAAATGCCTGTGACAGACGGACGGACGGACGGACGGACAGACACCGAGCTGATCCCATAAGTGTTCTGTTTTTCCAATTTTGGTACGGAACACTAAAAAACAGTTGCTCCTCACATTTGGGTCTAGTCGCCTTTGTCGTTTTCTATGGAACAGCTGTTTTTTTGCGTTGTTCCCATAGTTGTTGTTGAAAGTTGTTCAGATTTATGGTCTGGAGTGCGATTTTTGAATCTCATTCGCTGAATTCAGCAGTTGAAAATGTCAAAATTATTATGAAGATATGCATCTTTCTACTGCTGATTTGACTTTAGTCTCACTTGTTCAGTCAACTGAACTGGACAACTGAACTAGTGGGAATAAACGTTAAAAAATCGCACTCCTGGAGTATGATTTTTGAAAGTCAAATCAGCAATAGAAAGATGCATATCTCCACAGTAATTTTGACATTTTCAACTGCTGAACTCAGCGAATGACATTCAAAAATCACACTCCTGAAGCACTCCTTTTGTAACGCTCGTTAGTATGTAACGCATTTAAGTGTACACCATGTATATTGAAATCGCGAAAAAAATATCAGTTGTTCCATAATAAACTGCAAACTTACTGGACCCAAATATATGGGACAGTAGATTATTTTTTAGTGATTTCGATGTTGGTCCCATAAAGAAAGTTGTTCAGTTTGATGGTTTAATCATCCCCTCAAAAAACCGTAGCAAATTGACAGCAAGTGATGACGTCACAAACGAAAATATACCCTTAAGAAGGACCCTGTAATAATTGTAATCGGTATTTCTATTAAAAAAAAGAATTGTATTCATTTTTGAAAAATGTATAGTGTGTAACAAAACACCCTAGGAATACTTAAGGGGGTGCTTCAGACCATCAAACTGAACAACTTTCGCTATGGAGCCAACTTCGAAATGGCGAAATAAAAATCTACTGTTTCATACAAAACTGCAGTACCGGCTCGACTCAAATGTATGGGACAGCAATTTTTTTTTATTTTTTCTCGAAGTGGGCTCAGGTCAGGTCAGGTTGTCAGGTCTGAAGCACCTCATTAAAGTATGTTTGCCCAGTCATTTTACGGACTTTTGTTAGGAGAGGTGGGAAGTAATTATTAATTGGATACCCGGTACTATTTAGTGACCAAAAGACTATCTGAAAACTTTAAAAAAAATTCACTATGCAACATAGAAATCAAAATTGTGAGTCCCAGAAGGCTTTTAAAGTAATAATATTAATACCATGCACTCATTTGAATAATATTTTACAATATATAAATTATTGTTGAGCAATAAAATATAGGCATTGAAATTAAAAAAAATTAGGTTTTTATTAGAAAATACGAATGTATTTGTCAAAACCTTCTAAGTAGACAAAAATATTTACACTATGTTTGAAGTATGTATAATCCTCCTTGGCTCTGTATGTATAATGATAATGCCTTAAATATGTGAAAAAAAAAATTACCATCAGGTTTTTTATAACGAGATAATACCAAAATTTTTAATTTGGAACTGTTGCTGACGAGATTATTTTTTTAATTTTGATACATTTCTAAGCTCAAATTGGCTCTTAAATACTGTACCGAAAAAAAATGCCAATTAATAATTAGTCCCGGCTCAAACCGTAAAATGACTGGGCTATTATGTCTTGATTTAGACAATTCTTCAGTGATATTCCATTTCTCTCAATCACCATCCCCATCCCCAGAATAGGTTTCTGTGCGCATAGTCTCAAATGGCCTGTCTGAAGAACTGTTAAAAAGATATACACCGTTTTCCTGAGGTTATACATTAACTTTGGAATGTTATTGAGACCAATAATTTGATCTATATTTATCATATTATGGGACAAACATTGAAACAGAGAAAAAAATATTTTTTTTACGATTTTAACGTTTTGTCCCATAGTGCAAACAGGGCAAAGTTCATGCATAACCTCCAGGAACACGTTGTATAAGGGTAAAATTGATATCATTTAGCATCCTTTTAAACTAAGAGTCTACCCATCGAACTGAACTGAACTGAACTTTTACTATACGAGAGCAAACAGAACCGAGCAAAAAAAATCAGCTGTCCATCTATACTAAACTACAATGCCTAGGTACGCGACTCAAATGTATGCAACAGCAAATTTTTATTTTGCTCCGATCGATTGACTCCCATAGTAAAAGTCGGTTAGTTTGATGGGTAGATAGGTTAAAAGGATGCTAATGATATCAATGTCACCCTGTATATCGATCGATTCCCTAATTTTAGGTTACGCAATTTTATTCACAGCAGCATTTTGACCTGATTCACCGTCAACTGCCGTCATCAAATAAATCAAGAGATATAGCGTGATTAAATCTTGACTATTATAAAACAGTAAATTTGAAAAAAGAATTTAGTTAGTTTGTTTGTTTGGGTGTTTGTTTGTTCGAGTATCACGCAAAAACCACTGAACCGATTTTAATGAAACTTTTTTTGTTTGGTAGCGTAACATCTGACTTAAAATCTGGTACCTATATAATTTATGCGGACGAAGTCGTGGGTAAAAGCTCGTGAGAAATAAAGTAGAAAAATAAGTTATACATACAATACAAACAAGTCCAATACTAGTTACGTGATCTACATTTCTTTATGTTCGAACGGAAATTTTAATAATGTGCGAATTGTGTTATTCCCAGCGTTATTCCGTTATTCCGAATCGAACAAATCGAACAGAAAAATAAGAAACTTGACGTCACTGGAGGTTAAACAACTAAATCCGTTCTATGGTTTTCATATCGATTGGCAATAAGTTAGTTTGTTTTGTGACCTACATAGGAACTAAAGCTGAAGGAAAATTTTTGTACAGCGATAATAATTGAAGTCATTTTATTTAAAAAAAAACTACTTCAAAGAAATCTCAAGGGTAGGTACATTGAAAAGACGCGTACTTCAAGAGTTACTTACTTGAGAACTGCTTGGTGATATGGATATATATATAAAATTGTAGCAATTCAAAGATAACAAGTGTATGACGGCCCGGTAGCACAGTTGGTAGTGAACCTGCCTGCCGTTCCGAGGGTCGCGGGTTCGAATCCCGTAAGGGGCAAATATTTGTATGAAGAATATGACTATTTGTACCCGAGTCATGGATGTTTGTATCTATATATGTATTCTATATCGTTGTCTAGTCATCATAATACAAGTTTAGGCTAGATTCTGGTACTTTAAATGTGACTAGATAATTTGTGTGACATTAGCAAGATATAAAAAAAAAAAAAAAGTGTGTTTAGAAAACTTATCTCAGAATTAGTTACAGTAAGGTACCTATCCCTTATGCTGTAATCATTGCAGTACCTATCACCCCATTACATTTCATTCCATCCTGAAAAATATGCCTTCTTAGGCCTGCTGTAACCACTTGCTTAAAAAAAGACAGTGGGCTTGAAGGTTGTAGCAAAGATTCTTTCCGCCTGTACCTGCGCACAAGCGTGCATGCACAGGTCATAATAATGACATGTTTCTAAGAAAATTAAATCTATGGCAATAAAATGAATTAAGTATGAAAAAATATTCAGTTTTTACAGTAAACTCCCTTTATATATTATTTTATACATTTTGTTCAATAATTCTAAATTTTGTTTACAGTTTTCACCAATGGCCCAAGGCGGCACCGTGACCCCATCCCAATCCTAGGGGACCGACGGCACCGCGCCAGCCTAGACCGAGCGGAGCCGCCAGGGGAGCAGCGAGAGGGGCGCCGAGGTGACCGAGGGGTGCGGGGCCGACCAGACGAGCGGCGGGCAGGTCGATGCGGGCGGTGTGCGACCACGCGGCGGCAGGGGCGAACAGCGGAGCGGAACGTTTCTTCAAGAGGTGCACTCCGTGACCGTCAACAGCCCTCGCGGTGTAGTGAGCGGCGCGGTCCAAGTTCACGCTAAGAGTGTCCAAAGGCCTGCCGTCGGCGGCCAGGATATTGGCGGGTTGTCCGGGAGCCAGTGAGAGAGGGCCACGGTAGTTATATGCGCCGAGCACAGGTGCGCCCAGCGCTACAGCGGGCGCGGCGAGGGGAGCGGCGATCGCAGCACCCAGAGGAGCGCCCAGGTGACCACCCAGACCGGCCCAGCCGACGCCACCCAGGCCCAGACCTCCCAGACCCAGGCCCCAGGGTGCGATAGCGCTCGACGCCGCCATGGCGAGGACAGAGGACAACACCACCAGCTTGTACATTGTGGTCTGTGTTGCTACCGGCTCCGAGAGTAACTGTTGATTTTACCCTATCGGTTTCAGCTTTTATATCTATCCATTTCGTAGGCGTATTCCAGATAGCTTTGTGACGTTGCCGTTGGCAAATATGCGACAGGGCGTTGGCTACAGAATGGTCGCGGAAAGAAAAGCAGCGGTGGTGCGCGTGCGCAGCAAGCCGAACGCGGACAGCCCGCACGCGCCTGACACCACTTTCGACTCTATACCGATTGGGATTAAACTCCAAAACAATATTGTCAGGAATCTACTGAGTACTGCTTTCGTGTTTACCTTGAACGTTTATGATAAAGGGCCATTCACTTTACCAGATTATGCAGAATAGATGGTCAATAAGTAATCAATGTTACGTCATCCACACTTAAGTTTTATCTATCTTATCATAACTGATAAATGGGTATAAATAGGCTAGGCTTTATCACTTGAAACCTTAATTGTATTTGTAAACGAGCGCAAGATGTACCTACGTTACTTCCGTCCCGTTCGTACGTCTGACTTCGCTGTCGTCTACTTTAATTAGTGGATTTGTATATGGAAAGGCAATCGAATTGCCCAAGCCCCGTGAAAAACTGTCAAGAAAAAAGGAAAATTACATTTGTATTTTTGTATGTTTAGTACGTTGAAAGTTCCGATGCGATCGTATTCTGTTTAGACTCTGATTTTTGGACTAGTTTTATCCTTCCATCAAGGGACGAAGAACGTTCGCTTCAAAAATCAAAGTCCAAACGGAACAAGATCGCACTGGAACTTTACATGGCACGGCGCGCCGCACAATGGTTCATGCGCTGAAAAAACTACATTTCGGGATGGTCAGTACTGCTGTAGTCATATTTAGCCGCGCAGTGAAACCACAGTATAAGAAAGAGTATACAATATTACTATTACTGCTCGTAATTCTAGATTGAAACCTTACAACTATACACGCTAAAAAAGTTGTGGCTTTTTTTGTCTACCTCGAAAAGGAAAGGGCCGTGAGCTTGTAATATTTTTTATTAAAGAGTCTTTCACTCTTAAGGTTGTCTAGAAGAAATCGTTATTAGTGATAAGACCGCGTTTTATACCCTTTTTGTTCACTTATTTTTATCGGTGTGCAAATATAGGGTATATTACAAACCGGGCGAATTAACTAGGCACCTGGCTTGCACGTGGCTCGGAATTTGACACCCCTCCTGCTATCCCTCGCGGGACTCCACCGTCGCTGTGCGAGGCTAGTAACATAGCATCTCAGTTACCGTTGCACATGTCCCTGCACTTTAGTATTTTCGAGTTATTCTTTCCGAGTTTTCCGAGTTTTTTATTCCGAGCCACGTGTGAGCCAGGTGCCAAGTTAATTCGCCCGTATTGTACATGTCACACATCCAAGACAACCTAACAACCGCCAAACCCCCGCGCCGCCCAGCAACCGCCGATTTTATCACCTACAATACTAAATATAGGTACATAGTCATATGTCCATAATGAAATGAAAGATTCGGTACCTACCTATATTATAATTATAACCAAATTATAAACTTTCCATTCAACTCCAGTGATTCCTAATCAAAACCACCTATTTAGTTGAAATTTTAGGAAAAGTTTAACGAAACTCCAAACGATGGAGTGATGAGGGTAAAATGTCGCAATGTACCTCGTCCTGGTGCGCTTGTTTACACGGGCGAGTAAGCGCTCTCACAGACAAGCGACACTTTGCGGTCGGGCGCGCGACCGTCGCGGGACCGTAAAATATATTAGCGCGGCGCTCTGCGACCCACCGCGACAGCAAAGTGTCGCTCGTCTGTAAGAGCCCTAAGCAGCAGACACCAAGAAGTCACTAATATGCTTTAATTAACAGTTATTACTGAGTAACTTCCTACTATTTTATTAAACTAAAAAATTTCTTTTGCTGTTATTTACGAGTTGCCAACAAATTTTTGTATACCAAGCTAGACCTATCTTCCTTAAAGCATAATGGTTGGTGGATAAAGGTAGATATACTACCAGTGGCATAACTACTGGCTGTCAGAACTTTCCAAATACCCAGGGCCCCAGAACTGAAGGGGCCCCAAGAACCTAACCTTTAGTATTACAATGACGAGCTTTTCACACGCATACAGCCGCCGATTTTTAGGGTTCCGAAGTCAACAAGGAACCCTTATAGTTTCGCCATGTCCTTTCGTCTGTCCGTCCGTCCGTCCGTCTGTCCGTAATGAAATGTTGATGACGTCACTTGTGGGTATTTAGTACAATATTTAATAGATCGCGCGCGTTTTGACGTTCGATTAAAAGTTGCTAATTTGACTAATTGTCCCGGACTGTCCGATCCCCTATTGAGAAAGATAAGATTTAGGTACGGGCCTCACACGGTGTGGTTATGCTGATAAAGACTACTATCCCAAATAGGGGATCGGACAGTTCGGGACAATTAGTCAAATTAGCAACTTTTAATGGAACGTCAAAACGCGCGCGATGTATGAAAAATTGTACTAAACACCCACAAATGACGTCATCAACATTTAATTACTTTTTATAGTTCATCATGTTATAAAAATAGTATTCTAGCTTTAAAAAACCTAAAAATGTGAGTATAGCGTTATTTTCAAATGTTTTTTTTTTACTAAGAAGATAAAACTAAAATATATTTTATGCAGTCCGCTCCCCTATTGTATACATAAATTTTTTTTATTGTTCAGTTTGAGTTAATATTGGAATCGTACTAGCTAGTCGACTCTACTAATGTAAACTTCGTCGACAGTAAAGTTCATCGCAGGTTAGTGAAGTTTCAAAGCAATGACAATCATTTACGACCATAATTAATTAAGGCTCATCACAAAGTTTTGTATGAAAACTCTTCAAGGAGACAATTATCACTGTACATCTTAGCTATACATTGATAAATTGATAAAGCTACGATTTGTCTTAGTAAAAAACTGGCCAAGTGCGTGTCGGACCACGCGCAGGGTATATTATTTATTTATTATTTATTAGGGTTTATTATTTGGTCGACTATTACTCGTAAACTTGTAAAGCCTACTTAGCGGTGATAGTTTCCTTTTAAATTCGTTATGATATATGCTATTTCCGTGAATTTTTTCACATCTCCAACTACAACCGTTTAGCTGGGAGAGGGGGGGGGGGGGGACACTTGACTCTAACCAAAATTTTCGCTTTAAAGCTTAAGCTAAAAATCATCCCCACTTCACCTATAGGGGAGGTACCCTAAAAAAATATATTTTTCAATATTTTATTTTACCACTTTGTCGGCGTGATAAATATATATACATATGCCAAATTACAGCTTTCTAGTATTAAGCGTCTCTGAGCTAAGCCGCGGACAGACGGACGGACGGACATGGCGAAACTATAAGGGCTCCTTGTTGACTTCGGAACCCTAAAAATTAATAATGCGTAGATTCTTGAGAATATTGTTCTTGTCTTCTACACTATTATAAAACTGTAACAGAAGTGTGTCTTCTGTGGTACAAGGATTTAATACAAAATTACGAAAAAAAAAAGGTTACTATATGGTGGGTGTTGTATGACTCCAAATCACAGATTTTTTTATTCTCTGTCTGTATTAGTTTGTTTATTTGTTTGCTTGTTTGTTTGAGCATCGCGCAATAACCTACTGGACCATGATACATGCTACAGGAGATTATATGCTGATGGTTTTTTTTTTTGCGATTTCGATGTTGGTCCCATAGAGAAAGTTATTCAGTTTGATGGTCTGATCATCCTCTTAAAAAACTGTCAGCATATTAAGAAGGACCCTGTATATTAATTTTCTTTTTTTTAAATTATTTGAATATGAGGTCCAAAAAAAGCTAAAACTATTTGAGGGGATGATCATCAGGCTATCACACCGAATTTCGTTTACTATGGGACGAACATCGGAATCCCGAAAAAAATCAGCTGTTCCATAATATTTGTTTCATATACTATCTACTCGACTCAAATATATGGATGGTCTTGGTCATCAATCACCACTTAACTAAATCATTATTGGTGAATTTTCCTATTAAAACTTACACTGAATTGTAAGCGGTCGCTTTTAGCACATTTGGAGTTTCAGGGCGGAAAATATTGTAAAAAAAACTTGAAATTTTATATCTTCTTTTATTATCAGCATCAAACATTCAATTTTCCTTAAGATACACAATGAATACACGAATAATTCAACATACCATTGTGGCAATTCCTTTATAAGGTAAGAATATTACAATAATAAACGTCGTATTAAACAAAATATCAGACGCCCATACTACAGGTTCATAGAAGCTTCCTAAATCCGTATTGCCTTTATACAATGTCATTGTTTAAACGAAGACAGTAGGAGCGGAGTAGGTGAGCGGCACAGTGTGTAGTGGAGCGGCGTGGACCAATTGGGCGGTGTGGACCACGGGGGCAGTGTGGATCACTGGGGCGGTGTGGACCACTGGCACAGTTTGGACTACAGGAGCGGTACGGACAACAGGCACGCCGTGGACGACATGGGTGGAGTAGGTGGAGTATGTAGAGACGGCGGGCTGTACATGAGCCACCACGGGGGTCACCAGCTGGGGCTTGGGAGCCGCAGCGCACACGGCGATCAAAGCGAACAGAGCAACCTGCAACAACAAAATAATAGTCTAGATTATACTGGGTGATTTCGTAAACACTTTCCAAAACAGGGGTGGTTCAGACTATCAAACTGAACAACTTTTACGTTGAGAGCAAACCTGAAATCGCAAAATAAATATCTGCTGTTCCATACTAAACTGCAATGCCTATTCTACTCAGATGTATGAGACAGCATTTTTTACGAATTCTGATTTACTTCTACAGGATGAAATTGATATAGTTAGCATCTACCCATGAAACTGAACAACTTTTACTATGGGAGCAAACCGATCGGAGCAACAAAAAAATCAGCTGTTGCATATTATACATTTGAGACGAGTATAGGCATTGCAGTTTAGTATGAAACAGCAGATTTTTTTTCCTCCGATTGGTTTGCTCCCATAGTGAAAGTTGTTCAGTTTGATGGGTAGACTCTTAGTTTAAAAGGATGCTAATGATATCAATTTCACCCTGTATAGTAAAAGTTGTTCAGTGTTATTGTCTCAACAGCCTCTTTACGAAAAGATATGGACATTATGGGTCTGGGTTAGTGTTGCAACAGAACTCTGCTTCCGCTTCCGCAACTGCAGAAGTTCCGCATTTTTTTTCACTTCCGTTTCTGCTTCTGGTTCCGCAAACTTTATAACAGAACTCTGAACGGAAGCGGGGAGAAAGCGATGAGGAGCGATGCGATGAGGACAAAATCCAATCGCGATGATATCCCCCGAAGACTGGATGAATATTCAAAAATTTGTGCAATTGATGCAGCCATTTGAAGAAATAACAAGAAATCTAAGTAGTTCTCAAATCAGTATTTCATCAGTCATACCATTAATTCAAGTTCTTAAGACCACATTACAACAAGACATTTAATTTTGACTACTAAAATACAAATTTAATAAAAAAAGTTTTAAATGTACAATTGTGCTTTTTTTTTCATAGTGTTAACGCTTCCGTTTCCGCTTCCGTTTCCGTTTCCGCTTCCGTTAAGATTTACTTTTGACATCTGTTTCCGTTTCTGCTTCCGTTATGCCAGTTCCGTTGCATCACTAGTCTGGGTATGAATTTGCACCAACAACATGCCATATAATAGGCGACACATCAAGCTATGCAAAACAAACACAAGCTGGCCGCGCGACGTTATAAATTACTCTACCGATGCGCGGCCAGCTTATTTCGGTTTTGCGGTTTTGTCAGTTGTGTCAGTGTGACAGGCAGGAATTTTTTTTCTTGACTGTCACACTAGTGTTACGGATAGGAAGTCTGCCGCCGTGTGTACTAATTACAGTACTCTGTGGTACAAAAACAACAAAACATCAACGTGGCTACAAAAATTCGTTAGTAGTACTAATGAATTTTTGTAACTTATCTACGTAAGTAATACCGACTGCTCTCAAAAAGTTAATGAAAATATTGTGAGAACCTGCATACTCTGAAAATACAATTCTGAGGTATCAGAATTATACAATCTGCATTTGTCACGCGTTATGGACTAGCACCTCTATTAGGGTAGGTAGGCCTGTTACCTGCAGTGGGACATCATAGTTATACAGGGTGTTAGGGTAGTTGCTTTACTTTAAGGGGTGGGTATGTACCCATTATATTGTACAACTTCCCCAGAGAAACCAATAGGAAATTCGCAAAAAGATTTTCGACTTTTCATACAAACTTTCGATCAGATGATTGCGTTTAGTATGGAAAGTCCGAACATTTTTTTGCGAATTTCCTATAGGTTTCTTAGGGAAAGTTGTCCAGTATCATGGGTATAATCACCCATTAAAGTAATGCAACTGTTTACCCTAACACCCTAAGTTGATGATGATTGCAATGAAAAATTGCTTGCGAAACCCCCTTGCCTCGTCATCGCTCAACAACATCAGATGATATTGAGGCCATGAAGTCCATTTCATATCAGATATAATAAAATTAATTATGTCAAGTGTCAATGCCCGCCAATTTCAACTAAAAAGCATAACTGCGGCCCTATTTCGGTTCCAGAATTCCATAGAATCGATTATAATTTCAAACTGAACAGATGCTAACGATAAAAACCAGCAGTAGAGGTGTCGGCGCAAAGGTCGGACGTTGACCCGCCGAAATTAAAGTCTTTTCAGGCATGAGATGAACTCTACCCTTAGACAATTTATAATAGGGACTCGCCTTGCGGTAGCATTTCCCCTCTGCCACGGTATAAGAACAATTAATCTTGTGCATTTACACCCAATTTTATACCTTATCACTAAACGAGACAGCGAACTATAATAGCGAAACAATAATTTTGAACTTAGAACGTTTGGGGTTCACACGAGACTACTTTTCATGATTTTTAACATTCAAAATTAGAATCTAAAGTTATGGGGAATAAAATCCAAAGTTGCGGATTTCAAGTTACCTCGCCCCTGCAAAAAGTGGCAGAAATGTTTCTTAGTAGAATGACACGCGTAACTAGTCCCTATATAAATTGTCTAAGACTCTACCTGAAGTTTAAGGGGGCACCTAGCCGCCGGTGCTGCCGTCAATCGTATTGTTTTACATTATTATTTTATAGTTTATACAACATTTCCAAAAAATGAGAATGTCATATTGTAGTCATTGCAGATTTTTAATTTATCGAAACGTTACGGATAAACAATGTTTTTTATGTTTGTAGTTATTATCTTTTACGTCCGACGATAAAAACTACCACAAACATAAAACACCCACGTTTCGATAAATTAAAAAATCGGCAATGATTATAATATTACATTCTTGGTTCAGAAATAAAGAAAATACGATTCAGGGTAGTGCTGGAAACTCGGTACCCTATTAATTCAATCCAGAAAAAGGTAGGTAAGTATGTCTATAACATTTTTATTAATCGTAAAACAAAACAAAGTTATTGGACCGCACGATATTTTTAAAGTGCTTTACTAATTTACCTACTTAAACCTTAATTTTGTTAAACCCCGTAATTACGCCACTGCGCCAGAAGAAGGATAATAAATTGCTGAATTGGCTCCCAATGGGTTGGGTTGGCTAAGCTTATATTTGTAGCTTTGATCAAGCAATACTTTACTTTACCTGAAGTAAGAATGTGATATGAAACCTTTTTGCTCCGTTAAATGACAGATTAAAAGCATTTTTCTCACAACTTATGTCATCACAGCGAAAGCATCGCCATCGGTACAATTTCGCGATTTGTACAATTCTCTGTTTACAGACACAGCCTATGTCCCACTACAGGGAACAGGCCTACTCCCAGGGAGTGGGTGTTAGTCCACCACAAATGCGTACCTATTGGTAGACTTCACATACGCATTGTAATGTAACTTGAACAGTCATTTATTTTTCAGTATCCTATACAGGGTGTAACAAAACACCCTAGTAATACTTCTGGGGGTGCTTCAGACCATCGAACTGAACAACTTTCACTATGGGGCCAACAACGAGAAAAATAAAAAAATCAGCTGTCCCATACAAAACTGCTGTACCTACCCGACTCAAATGTAAGGGACAGCAAATTTTTTTTTTTCTCGATGTTGGCCCCGTAGTGAAAGTTGTTCAGTATGATGGTCTGAAGCACCTCGTCAAATATTACTAGGGTGTTTTGTTACACCCTGTACATATTTTGACATCTGATAAAATCATGATAAAATGTAATAAAATTAGACAGTAACTGTTCATAATATATGAGCCTAATTTCCCCAATGATCACAATTTTATTTGTGACATTTTAGTTTTTCAGAAATGAACTTGAGAAGTAATGAGGGTAGCGCCGGAAGCTGGGTACCTTCTTAAACTTTTCTTAAAGTATAGGTTCGTAGCGAAGTTTCTGACCACTTCGAAGCGGATTACGACTATGATCGTGAGATTATGTGTGTGTAACTACGAATCTAAAATCAATACGTACCAGCTTGTACATGATTAGTTTTTCTTCTTCGTTCTGTCTGATAAGTTAGAGTAATCACAGCCTATGGTTGACTGAAGACGATTCACCAGCATCCAACTTTTATATCGAACGCGTAACAAATAAAGACAGAAAACTGGTGTTGCCTAAATTTATGGAGCACGTAGAAACAGGAATCTAATAAGATAATGAACCTAAACTGGTTGCGATGATACTCGCGTCATTGTCAATGATTTTATAATAGTATTGTTGCCTAGGGACTATTTAATTAACAAAAATGTCTACTTTCAGAGCCTAACTACATCATTTTAGTAGGTAGGTATACCTATTTTTGACTGGCTTGTATTTCATTGTGTCACTGTGGTGCCTTCTAATCCAAGGAAATCAAATTCGAAAATCATAAGAAATTCACACCAAATATTAAAATTATCTAATTAACTCATTAAAATATATATACATATTATTGTCTACACAATGGTTTGTACCGCAAGTAAAAGTGACTTCAACTTATTAAAGTGATGCACATAATATAGACTTTTTCAAATATTTATATTATACTTTGAACACAAGTTTCATATTTATTTTTTTAGAAAAGTAAGAAATAGCAGCAACATTCATAGCGAATAAAGTCGAGATATATTTTTCATTAATTTGTCTGTCTTCTGAGCAAAATATGGCTCGGCCCAGCGTTTACATAGTGGGAGCCTCTTACTTGGGTTTTTATATCAGTAGGTAATGTCGTGCCCTACAAAAATTTTAAAACGGCAATCGGTAACCTTTTTAGTAATTAAATATTACCGGGGCCACAGTACTATAAAGCTTGTAGGTAGCTCTTGTAATCCGGTTTATTTTAGTTATCGGCAAAATGGCATAATAACTAAAATTTTAATCAAGAATTTAGTAGTGTAACAAAAATACAGCCGAATAGCGAAACTTCTCCTTTTTCGAAGTCCGTTTTATGACGAAGCCTAAGTCATACGAATCCGTGTAGACAGGTACTATAGGTACTAGTGCATTTGATCTGTTTGCACAAAATAATTAATTTGCGTTTTATTCACGGATTTAAACGAGTATTTATATTTATTTTAAATAGAATAACTTTCTTTTGCACTCTGTCTGAGTAAATACAATAGACATGAACTCTTACAGTACATTGATATCGTTGGTAAATACAATCAATATCAAAAGTAGATGAAAATGCATAAATGTAGAAAAATTTTGCATGAACTACTTAAATGCAGAAAGTTCCGCATTGTATACTGCAAAATTAAATTTAAGCTTTACCTACTTGAATTTCCATTTTAGCGTGAAAGAGTAACAAACATCCATACATCCAAACAAACATTCGCGTTTATAATATTACGATCTTTTACCCGCGACTTCGTCCGCATAAATTATTATACCAGATTTTAAGTCAGATGATAATCAAACAAAAAAAGTGTTATCAAAATCGGTTCAGTAGTTTTTGCGTGATACTCGAACAAACAAACACCCAAACAAACAAACAAACAAACAAACAAACAGACAGACAGAAATCCTAAAATTTGTGGTTTGGAATCAGGGACAGGTAGAAACTACGTCGTAATTTTTTTTTTGTAAATATCTTCAATGTACAGACACATTTCTGTTACAGTAGTTTAAGTATCACCTGATTGTCTGAAAAGAAAAATGATTCCGTGCTTCGGCACGTTAAGCCGTTGGTCCCGGCTACCGGCCGGATTTTATTCCCCATAACTTTAGATTCTAATTTTGAATGTTAAAAATCATGAAAAGTAGTCTCGTGTGAACCCCAAACGTTCTAAGTTCAAAATTATTGTTTCGCTATTATGTTGATTTTGTTTGGCTGTCTCGTTTAGTGATAAGGTATAAAATTGGGTGTAAATGCACAAGATCAATTGTTCTTATACCGTGGCAGAGGGGAAATGCTATAGCAAGGCGAGTCCCTATATAAATTGTCTAAGATGCGCATTGAGCCAAAGGAATTTCCAAAATCCTGGATATCTTCTTATTTTTATTTTCGTTTAAAATGTCAAAGTACATTAATGTTTAGGATTCGTCATCTGAATAATATATGCAATTTTGGAAACTTGATATAATTTGCATAACTGGTGAATATATTTTAATAGATTCAAAAATGTTGTTTAATTTTGGTATAAAAAGACGGAATGTCGTTTTGTTTATGTGTATGAAATTCTCTTGATTTGTATATCAAGATAATTTCGCAGACTGGAATGTTTACAAACAAGTCCATGTAGCAATTCTAATAGCCTTTACTAAAATAGGACGATATGACTGTATACAATTAAATAAGGTACTTAGGAAAAATATGTATTTTTGGATCACATATTCATGAGTCGTTAATTGAATCGTGCATTGGATGTAGGTGGTTCAATTCAAAATGTCTAGACTATTATCTAATCTAAACTATTATAAAACTGTAACAGAAATGTGTCTGTACATTGAAGATATTTACAACAAAAAAATTACGACATGGTTTTTACCTGTCCCTGATTCCAAATCACCAATTTTTGGATTGTTTGTCTGTCTGTTTGTTTGTTTGTTTGTTTATTTGTTTGTTTGTTTGTTTGTTTATTTGTTTGTTTGTTTGGGTGTTTGTTTGTTCGAGTATCACGCAAAAACTACTGAACCGATTTTGATGAAACTTTTTTGTTTGATAGCTTATCATCTGACTTAAAATCTGGTATATAATTTATGCGGACGAAGTCGCGGGTAAAAGCTCGTACTATTATAAAACTGGAAATTAAAAAAAAGAAGTTTGTTTGTTTGATCGAGCATCACGCGAAAACTTCTAAACAGATTTTGATGAAACTTTATTTTTTTGATAGTATAATAATCTGGTATAGGTACCTATAATTTGTGCAGACGAAGTCGCAGGTAAACGCTAGTAAATTTATAACATTTTTAAAATTTGTAGGCGTGTCTGTAAGTTGGATTAAATTCTTAAATTTTATTGATATTAAAAAACCGCATTGAAAATATTGAAATAGCATCTCGAAAATAACAGAAAAAGTTTCAATCAATCAACCCACTGCTGGGTATATGTATTGTCATCTTGTATGGAACTGCAGATTTTTTTTTCGCGATTTCGGTGTTGGTGCCATATACAGGGTGTCCCAGAAATGGTGAATCAAAATGCTATGGGAGGCAGCTTGACTAATGTCCTATCCATAAAAAATATTAAAAAAAATAAAACGCACATGACCATAAAAAAAAAAGAATATCCAAAAAAACGGGAAAATCATCAAATTTTTCTAAGTTTCCAGCTCTAATTATCGCGTTTTGGGATAATTTGTAATTTTTTTCTGCCAATATTAATTGTTAGAGGTTGCTTCGACTGATTGTTAACATTTTACAAAAAAAAATGTCTGCACTTAGAGCACAGACCACTTAGTTTAATTGTTTTTTCTGAACCGAAAAATTTTCTTGCTATTTTAACCAGCTGTAGTATAAAAAAAATGTATGGGACTTGTGCGGCAAACTACTTCAAAAAGTTGCCTATTTAATGACAATTTTAAAATGATACGAATCACTGAATTTACTTTACAAAATTGGGAGATATTAATTTTCTTGTGTGCTAGGGTGAAATTTGTGCAATTTATTCTTTACTTTTTAATTCATTTTCCACTTCTAATCCGTTGCTTCTAAGGTTAGAATTGGCTAAAAAAGTTGTTTCAATACCCGGTAGTAATGGCACGGTTTTTTAGAATCCCGGTTTTTCAAAATCCCGGTGTTTTAAAAACCCGATTTTTTTTAAATCCCGTTTGTTTAAAATCCAGTTTTTTTAAGAATCCCGGTTTTTTAAATTCCCGGGATTCCCAAAAAACTGGGAATTTAAAAAACCGGGATTTTAAAACACCAGGATTCCCAAAAAACCGGGATTCCCAAAAAACCGGGATTTTAAAACACCGGGATTCCCAAAAAACCGGGAATTTAAAAAAAACCGGGATTCCTAAAATAACCGGGATTTTAAACAACCGGGATTTTAAAACACCGGGATTTTGAAAAACCGGGATTCTAAAAAACCGTGCCATTACTACCGGGTATTGAAACAACTTTTTTAGCCAATTCTAACCTTAGAAGCAACGGATTAGAAGTGGAAAATGAATTAAAAAGTAAAGAATAAATTGCACAAATTTCACCCTAGCACACAAGAAAATTAATATCTCCCAATTTTGTAAAGTAAATTCAGTGATTCGTATCATTTTAAAATCGTCATTAAATAGGCAACTTTTTGAAGTAGTTTGCCGCACAAGTCCCATACTTTTTTTTTATACTACAGCTGGTTAAAATAGCAAGAAAATTTTTCGGTTCAGAAAAAACAATTAAACTAAGTGGTCTGTGCTCGAAGTGCAGACATTTTTTTTTGTAAAATGTTAACAATCAGTCGAAGCAACCTCTAACAATTAATATTGGCAGAAAAAAATTACAAATTATCCCAAAACGCGATAATTAGAGCTGGAAACTTAGAAAAATTTGATGATTTTCCCGTTTTTTTGGATATTCTTTTTTTTTTATGGTCATGTGCGTTTTATTTTTTTTAATATTTTTTATGGATAGGACATTAGTCAAGCTGCCTCCCATAGCAGTTTGATTCACCATTTCTGGGACACCCTGTATACAGGGTGAAATTGATATCATTGGCATCCTTTTAAACTAAGAATCTACCCATCAAACTGAACAACTTTTACCCATACGACACTACAATGCCTACTCGACTCAAATGTATGCAACAGCAGATTTTTTTTTTGCACCGATCGGTTTGCTCCCATAGTAAAAGTTGTTCAGTTTGATGGGTAGACTCTTAGTTTAAAAGGATGCCAATGATATCAAATTCACCCTGTAGAGAAAGATGTTCAGTTTGATGGTCTGATCATCTCCTCAAAAAAATTTCAGCTTATTAGAAGGGACCCTACATACACACTACACGGCGAGCCGGCGACTGATTAAGCTACCTAGAGTTGAACTATACAGGGTGTAACAATTCACCCTAGTAATACTTACTAGTTATACCATCAGACCATCAAACTGAACAACTTTTACTATGGAGCCAACATCGAGAAAAAATAAAAAAATTCTGCTGTCCCATACATTTTAGTCGAGTCGGAACTGCACTTTTGTATGGGGTAGCAGATTTTTTATTTTTTCTCGATGTTGGCTCCATAGTGAAAGTTGTTCAGTTTGATGGTCTGAAGCACCTCCTTAAGTATTACTAGGGTGTATTGTTACACCCTGTATGTCGGGTAGGTTGGTCCTTCCAAACAGATGAATTCGCGGGCAACAGCTAGTATAAAATACTTTTATTAGCTTCAACTGAGCTGTCTCTACAAGGAGAAGGGTTGAGTGACCGGGCTAAAAACAAGTCCAACTTTAATTTCTATTAGATTTTCCTACAATTAAACCACTGATGTTTTTAACGTGTTAACAATAAATCGTTTAGTACTTAATGAAACGGTTTGTTCCAACATTTTCAACTTTGGGAGACAACACTTTGTAGCCCAAAAGGCGATGCACTCTCATTCTAACAGAATGTTCACCTTTGACGTATGCAGTGTAGTTTGTTGTGTTTGTTGCAATAGATACGAACTTTATTAAACTACTTGTTCTAAAGTCCTATGAACTTCCAAACTCAATCATAGGTACTTAACAGAAAAATTAGACTAGATATATTTATTTCTTTAATATATACATGAAAATGTACGACTGTTACACGAGTTGCCCGATTTGGGGTGCTTCAGACCATCAAACTGAACAACTTTTACTGTGGGACCAACCCTGAAATCGCGAAAAAAATCGGTTGTTACATAGAAAATGAAACAGATTTTTATTGCGATTTCAAAGTTGGTTACCGCTTTAGTATACGTGTAAGAGCCCGGTTACACGTTCAGTATTTCGTCATTCTGGTCCATCAGTGGTCTGTCAATGAATCTCACAAAGACAAAGTTCATGTTTGTTTCCCGAAATAGTGGCTTGAATCCTACAATATCTGTAGATAATACTATCATAGAGCGAGTTTCTCGTTACAAGTACCTCGGCACATGGGCTAATGAAACATGGGAATCAGACGACGAGATTAAAACCCGGATAGAAATAGCCCGCGCGTCGTTTACAAAAATGAAAAAGGTATTAACTAATCGAAAACTGGATATACGACTCCGAGTAAGAATGCTCCAGTGTTACATATGGCCAATAGTTCTGTACGGTTGCGAGGCATGGACCATTAAGGAAGCTACTCGCCAGAAACTAGAGGCTATAGAGATGTGGTTCTACCGAAGAATGCTGCGAATTAGTTGGGTTCAACGAGTCACCAATGTGGAAGTTCTACGACGTGTCAGAAAGTCCCGGGAGATGTTGCAAACCATTAAAAGGAGGAAAGTCGCCTACCTTGGTCATATTTTGAGGAATGAGCGATACCAACTGCTCCAGACTATAATAATGGGCAAAGTGGAGGGCAAAAGAAGCGTCGGTAGGCCACGAATGTCATGGCTCGCGAACCTGAAAGAGTGGACAGACATCGCCAGCGTCGAAGAGCTGTTTCGTTTGGCGAGAGATAGACAGGGATATGCAGAGCTGACTGCCAACCTCCAGTAATGGAGAGGAACCTGAAGAAGAAGAAGGTCCATCAGTCTGGTCATGTTTATTTAATTTGAAGGGAAACTGATATACTGAAGCACCATGGTAGTCGGGTCAATCTCGAGTCAGTTGCCCTTCAAATCAAATACAGGGTGTACAATAAAATGGGACAGCTACTCAAAGGGGTGCTTCAGACCATCAAACTGAACAACTTTCTCTATGGGACCAATATCGAAATCGCGAAAAAAAATCCGCTCTCCCATACAAAACCGCAAACATAACTCGACTGAAATGTATGGAACAGCACATTTTTTTTTCGCGATTTCGATATTGGTCCCATAGAGAAAGTTGTTCAGTTTGATAGTCTGAAGCACCCCTTTAAGTAGCTGTCCCATTTTATTGTACACCCTGTATACATGACCAGACTGATGGACCAGACTGATGAAATACTGACCGTGTAACCTCCCTCTAACGCATTTAAATTAACAGCCTATAGGTATAGCTTGCATTTTAAACGTAAGTAAAGCAACAATAATAGCGGTTGTAAGAAATTCTAGTGTACCCTGTAGGTGACAATGAAACCTCACATATGATAAAAGTGAGCGTTGAATAGTTGGTAGTCGTTGCAAAGCTTCTGAACACCGCTAAAGGGATCTTGGTCGTAAGTATAAACCATCAAGCAAGAGTGTTCGAGAACTCCTCACTCGTTCTTTTGGCATTCGGTATAGATTACAAGGGTTAACGTATTCTAATAAATATTCTATAGATGTTTCAAAATACATAATTGCATTTCCAAGTTAAATCCTTAGATACGAAACCAGAAAGGACTGTCCGGGGCCAACTGTGAGGTTGACAACCTCCTGAATTAAGAACTAGAAGGAATGATCGATTCTCCAGTATTCTATTTAATATTAGAATCTTATTAGATGTCAGAATGATTTATCGCACACTCTTAAAAACTACTGTTTGACTTTTTAGGGTTCCGTACCCAAAGGGTGAAAACGGGACCCTATTACTAAGCCTACGTTGTCCGTCCGTCCGTCCGTCCGTCCGTCCGTCCGTCTGTCCGTCTGTCCGTCTGTCCGTCTGTCCGTCCGTCCGTCCGTCTGTCCTACCTATTTAGGGCTATAACTTTTGAACCGTAATAGCTAGATAGTTAAAATTTTCTCAGATTATGCGTTATTGCGGCAGATTTGTTAACAAATAATAATAATGTCAAAAAGTTAAAAATTAAGGGGGGTTCTCAACAAGAAACTAGTTTTTATCAACGTTTTTTCTTCACGCTCTATCGTAAAAACGGGAATACATACAAGCGTCAAACTTAGTGTGATTATAGAGCAAACTCTACAGAATAACAACAAATACTGAAAACCGGCCAAGTGTGAGTCGGTCTCGCGCTTTTTTGTCCGGGACCTTTGTTAATAATGTTATGTTCTATGGTGATGTGGTACGGAACCCTCTCTGCGCGAGTAGCCCGACTCGCACTTGTCCAGTTTTATTTATATCAATGAATGAATTCAATACGATTCCATTAAAAAAATGAACGGTCACAAATAACTGTGCCTTAGACGGATCGTATTGACGCGTTCTTGTATAATAATTATCGTAGTTTACTGTTAACCCACTTACTAACTATAGTTTATAGATCTAAATTGTACGTGCCAGGACTGCAGGAGCACTGTAATTAACGAGCTCTGTGCTACTTCTGGAACCTGACTTTAAACGATAGAGAGGTAATGAGTAATGAGTTGGTACATACGATAGAGCCAGAGTTATGAATTTTATTGAAGATGACTGACCAAAACTACCTGCTGATAGAATTTTCAAGATGGAATTCATACACTACAGATAGGTTTAAAGAATTTTTTATTTCTCATAAGAATTATACAATTCGGTAGTACAGTGGGTAGTGAACCTGCCTGCTGTGCCGAGGGTCGCGGGTTCGAATCCCGTAAGGGACAAATATTTGTATGATGAATATGAATATTTGTACCCGAGTCATGGATGTTTGTATCTATATATGTATTCTATATCGTTGTCTAGCCATCGTAATCTAAGTCCAGGCTAGATTCTGGTACTTTAAATGTGACTAGATAATTTGTGTGACATTGTCCAAGATATAAAAAAAAAAAAAAATTCACTTACATGAGACAAAATAAGTACTTAACTAAATACAGTAAGTTATTTTTTAATTGCGAGATAGTTTCTTCGGTACTTTTTTATCATTATCAAGCCTAAATATTATAGGTACCTGCGTCCCACTCACTGCAGGATACACAGGCCTTGAAGAAGGATGAAGGATCTCTTTATTCTAAAGCATAAAGTCCGCATCAATTTTACGTCAGTAGTCTCTTTTGTCTTATGATTATGAGTGACCCACCCACTTATTTAAGGCTATTCTACCGTTGGCGCGCTCCATACAAACGTAGTATGGTGATATTTTCAATACTATCCAATTAAAGTCAATGAAATTTTTCAAAAACAATCTAGTAACTAATTTCTATGTCGGTATGAAGTCAGATTTTCGATAAAATTTATAGTTTTAAAGTTACAGTGCCACAAATATTTCCATACAAATCTTAAATTAATCCTAGCATTGAAACTGTATATTTTAATGAAAATCTGACTTCATACCGACATAGAGATTAGTCACTTGATTGTTTTTGAAAAATTTCATTGGATTTAATTAGATAGTATTGAAAATATCACCATACTACGTTTGTATGGAGCGCGCTCCGAGTAGAATTCTCTTAATAGTAGAAGGAGACGGGACTATAGATATTTGTTTATGCGGCTGTCCACTTTTTTTGTGCTAGTGTGTGTGAAAAGTGACCGTATACATAAGGGCAAATGTCACTTGGCCATCTTTTGTCCATACTACTTGACACCACACACTCAAACACAAACGTCAAAACGGATGGACGTTCTTGCAATGGTATGGCTCTCTATGCCTTTAGGTATAATTTCTTTGGCCTACAATAACCATTAGGCATTTTTGTACAATTGATTAGAGAATTTCTAATCTAACTTTTATTTATGCCAAAAATAATGGTGAATCTATTTCGTTCATTCATTAAAAAGAGATAGGTATTTAAATATCGTACAAAATACCAGCCGAACCGTGTGGTTCCGGCTTAGAATGGACCACATCACCCCAATTGTTCCAGTGAGTGTCGTGCGAGGCGACTAAAGGATTAAAAGTTTCTTATGCTGTGTTTGTGTGGGCGAAAGGCTTGCCACCTCTAACCACCTGACATGTCATTCTATCCTGAAACCAACGATTTTTTTTATATTTGCCTGAAACTTAATTTACCAACGATTTTTTTTGATCTATAAAAAAAATCTTTGCCTGAAACTTAATTCGCAAATATGAGCATTGCTACAAATACATTAAACAGAAAGTTGATAGTTGTAGTAATGTTTCTGACCACCCCGAAAGGGATTACGGTCGTGAGTTCATGAATGTATCTAACATACCGGGCGAATTAACTTGGCACCTGGCTCGCAAGTGGCTCGGAATTCGACACCCCTCCTGCTACCCCCAAGGGACCCCGCCGCCGCTGTGCGAGGCCAGTAGCATAGCATCTCAGTTACCGTTGCACGTGTCCCGGCACTTTAGCATTTTCGAGTTATTCCTTCCGAGTTTTACGAGATTTTTATTCCGTGCCAAGTCCGAGCCAGGTGTCAAGTTAATTCGCCCCGGTTATATGTACAATATATCTTTAGTAAAGTCAAGTAACAATCATAATAATGATCGGAAAAGACAAGGCTGTGACAACAATCGAAAAATATCCAAGCAGTTGACAACTGTTCGCAAATTATGCAAGGGCCATGGCTAGTACAAGTACGAGTATCTTAGTCGGTGGTCGGTGCCGCGTGGATCACCTTGATCCAGTAAAACACTGTTTGCAAACTGAACTGGACTGCTTAATCCTAAATTATATTAAACCTCCCGTTATTTCCTGTCACAGCAATAGAGTTATCGCCATCAAATCAACAACAAATTGTATGCCCATTTATCTGGCTATGTAACTATAATTTTAACATCAAATATATAAAAACTCTGCCAAGTGCGAGTCCGACTAGCGCACGAAGGTTTCCGTACCATACACTTGACCGTTGTTTATTATATTACTAGCTTTTGCCCGCAACTTCGTCCGCATGGAGTTTGGAATGGAAAACTCCAAGTATCCTGTGTTACTTCTAATACCTCCAAGAATATGTGAACAAAGTTTCATGATGATCGGTTAAGTAGTTTTCACGTGAAAGCCTAACAAACAAACTTACTTTCACATTTATAATATTAGGGATTATGTTGTTTTACTTTAGAGTATGCTCTACAATCAACGGTGATTAACACATTCAAGTTTGAAGCTTGTACCCATAAAAATAATAACCGCGTAACCTCAAAACTGTTGTACCCATAATGTCACTGGGCACCTTAGTATGATAGGCATCCTGAGTTTTAGACATTGACTTTAGGCATTTTGCTTCATAGGCATCGTGCATTTTAGGTATTTCGCTCAAAAGGGAAACCCACGACCGACCTACAGAAACAAAATAGTATAGAATGATTAGATAAATGTCTCTAGTTCATGAATATACAGGGTGTACATTAAAATGGGACATCTACTTAAAGGGGTGCTTCAGACCATGAAACTGAACAACTTTCTCTATGGGACCAATATCGAAATCGCGAAAAAAAAATCTGCTGTCCCATACATTTCAGTCGAGTTATGTTTGCAGTTTCGTATGGGAGAGCGGATTTTTTTTTCGCTATTTCTATATTGGTCCCATAGAGAAAGTTGTTCAGTTTGATGGTCTGAAGCACCCCTTTGAGTAGCTGTCCCATTTTATTGTACACCCTGTATATGTAGCATTAATGTAGACCATTGGATACAGGCCAAAAACTAATAAAAAAAATTTAATATTTTGATATTGCTACGGGACCTAACGGGACCCTATTAATTAGCCTACGCTGTCCGGGACGGACGGACAGCGTCGTTGTTACCCTTTGGGTACGGAACCCTAAAAAGTACTTTGAGACCATGCTTATTGCCGTTTGCAACGCAATGATATTAATATCACGGTCACGGTCAGTTTAATTGATGTGCATGCGCACACGGCTACATAATATTTATATTGTTTAATGTTACATGATTATAACCTTTTTTCCGTTCTAATATTGTTTATTTTAAACTATATGATACGATACAAGGGGTCTACCCCATAGAGAAATTATGCGCTCCCAGGGTCTGCCCGGACATAACTGCGTTCATTCCAATGTCAACTCTATTACAATGAAGTTCGGACCGAAATGGTCGCGATATATCGAAAATCGAAAGTCCGGGTACAGGGCCAGGTAGCGAATCGGCGAAAAATTATTCGTCTATGAGCGAATTAAATAACAGTACCTAATGATAATGAGTAACACCTTCGTGTAATGTCATAAAATAATATATTATAATAAATTCTAAACTTATGAATATTAAATAAATATATTTGTTCTACAGGGTTTAAAAAAATACCCTAGTAATATTTAAAGGATTTATGGATCCAAGACCAAAGAATTTAAAAAAATCGGATGTTTCATACAAAACTGCAGTACCTACTCGACTCTAATTTATAGGTAAAGTACAGAAAATTATTTTTTTTTTCTCGTTTTTGGGTGCATAGTGAAAGTTGTTCAGTTTGATGGTATATCACCACCCCTTTAAATATAACTTGGGTGTTTTTTTTCAACCTGCAACTATAATAGGAAAGGAAAGAAATCTTCAAGATTCTTCTACAAATTATGGAATACAACTTCAATACTTGGAGCTACTAATGAGGTGGATGTTTCAATTATGATTGTAAAGCAGGCACTTCACTCTTGCGAGAACTTCTCGGCGAGAATTAGCGAAGAGAATTAGCGGCGAGAACTTTCATGGAAAATTACTAGGGCTTATGACGCTACGAGAACAATGAAGGGCATCCGCACTCTCGTTCTCGGCTGTTCTCGGCGAGAATGTAGTGCCCTCATAAGACTTTATAAAGTTTCTTGAATCTAGAACACACATTTCTATTATGATTTATGATCAGCCTATATAAACGTCCCACTGCAGTTGAGTGTATATTTTCTTTGGTCGAGTGTCTTTCCCTTCACCGATATGCACGCTCAATTACTAGCTGTGCCGTTGCCCGTTTTTTTTTACTCGACACATTCTTGGCCATTTTTTTTACCATATGAACCTTTCCCGGACTTCCACAAATATTTCAAAACCAAAATTAGCCAAATCAGTCCAGCCGTTCTCGAGTGATGGCGTGACCAAGAGAAATAGGGATTCATTTTCTGAAATTAGTTTAAATAGGTACTAAATAGTAGATGGGTAGGTATAGCTGTTTCCTATTCTGTCACTGTAAGCAGTCTATGCACAAATGGGTGAATAGTCCCACCTACAGTTTGAATGAGCCTCCACAAGCAGGTGCTTGTGGAGGCAGGCACCAGGCACTTTATCTGATTGCTCCAGTTTACCACAAAGTAGCTATTGTCTGCTTCGCCCCCGCACTAACTGGCGAACTATTCCGGTTACTGTCTACTACGTTGAAACGGAATCACTTGCGACGACGACGTCGCGAAACCGATTTGTCTTTGTCTGCTTTAGGAATCCAAGAGAAAAATACGGTGCATTATGTAATGTATGGATTTATTACCAGTAAATAGGGTTCATAGAATTGACACCTTTGTAAGGTATCGTTTTAAATTTACGACCTTGATTTTGATCACAAAAAAAACATGCTTTACCTACGGAACCGTGAGTTTAAAATGTTTCAAACAATAAAATTCTATGCGGCATTTCAACGCATGCCGGGGACAGTTGCTTTACACAAAAACCTCCAATTGTTCCCAAATACGAGTACATTCAATTTGATGGCTATAATCTAAATTCGCACGCCAGCTCCAGAATCAACATATTGTTTGTGTTTGCAATCCTCAAACAAATAGTTCAAGCTTTTGTGCTGTTATTATTATCAAAGAAAAATATGTATTTTTTTATAATACTGAATAGGTACCTACTATTTGCTAAACTGTTTTCAGTGTTTTTCAATAAGCTTTACATTTATATAGGTTGACATCTGTATTTTCTGACCCTGATAATAATAATATTAAACTGGTTTATACCATAAACTTATTATACCATTTTTTTTCGCGATTTCACTGCTTTAGAATGCTGTTCGATCTGAAGCACCCCGTAAAGTATGTAATGAATATACAGGGTGAAATTGATATCATTAGCATCCTTTTAAACTAAGAGTCTACCCATCAATCTGAACAACTTTTACTATGGGAGCAAATCGATCGGAGCAACAAAAAAATCTGCTGTCACATACTAAACTGCAATGCCTACTCGATTCAAATGTAGGTATGCAACAGCTGATTTTTTTTTTGCTCCGATCGGTTTGCTCCCTTAGTAAAAGTTGTTCAGTTTGATGGGTAAACTCTTAGTTAAAAAGGATGCCAATGATATCAATTTCACCCTGTATAGATACACTGTATTATACAGATTAGAGTGTCAGTGTTCCAAAAGTTACTTACCATTTCATTATTATCATAAAAGAGATTTGCAGCTATGGTTCAGAGATAAGGAAATAAACAATTACGTGCCAAACAGCATAGGCGTAACCCATAATCTGTTATGTACCTACATTCGTGTAGTGGTTTTCGTATTACTTCAAAATGATGAAATTAGCCCGCGACTTGCATCAGGAATTGTCTTACCAGGGCCCTATTTAATAAACTAGATAAGCTTTACAGCTTTATCTATTTTTTTCTACAGCAAATCTTGCTGCTAATTGACTATTACGTACCCATTCAAAATGGGTATCTAAAACATAACGAATTCCAAATACAGGTATAAGGTACCGGGTACTGTTTTTATCGCACAAGACAACTTATTATAATATACCAAATATAATATAATATAACTGCCTCCGTGGTCTAATGGTTAAGAGCATTGGCTCTCGATACGGAGGTCGTGGGTTCGATTCCCACAGGGACACCTAGTGATATGTCACTTTGTGCGTTTTTCCCCAGTTGGTTAGGACATTGCAGGCTGAATCACCTGATTGTCTGAAAAGAAAAATGATTCCGTGCTTCGGATGGCACGTTAAGCCGTTGGTCCCGGCTACTATCTCTGGTGGTAGTAGTCGTTACATAAAAACCACGTCAGAGGCCGAAAGGCGGTCTGAAAAAACTCTGACACCAGGGCTCTGCCCACACGATAAGAAGAAGAATATACCAAATCAAATAATTAGGTACATACGTACTACTTAACAAAAAAAATTCAAACTTTTGTGTACAAAATTGATCGGTGTTTTGGATTCTCTACAAATAGTCAGAAAAAACCTATGGTATCGCATTCACGTTTTGTTTCATCATTACGTAATGAGAAATTAGATTACATCCTTAGATACATCGAGGTACTTAGTATAGGTACAGTTAAAAATTATATAAAAATAATAAAATAAAATAGCCTTTATTGCTGCTTAAAAGTTAGGTAATAACAATAATGTTTTTAAAATAAATTAAATCTAAGTAAGTATTCAAAAGTTTGTTTTTTTTTTTTGTTTTTTACTCATCGGCAACCGGATTAGTTTTTAATCAAACAGCTTGTCTTTCGACAAAGGCCTCCTCTAGAGATTTCCATGTTGTCCTGTCCTTTGTGATTCGCGTCCATTCTGGACCAGCAACTTTTTTGATATCGTCCTCCCAACGTTTCTTCTGTCGACCTTTACTTCTCTTGCTCTCTCTTGGGTACCATTCTGTTATCGATTTGGTCCATTTCTCTTTTTTCTCTCTCATCATATGTCCTGTCCATCTCCATTTTAATTTCCTATAAACAGTTTGAACGTTATTGAATTTCGTTACACCTTTGTTTTTCTGTAATCTTACCCTGTCTTTCCTCTTAACCCCCATTGTACTTCTTTCTATACTATTCTGACAGATTCTTATTTTATTTGCTAGTTGTTCTGTTAATGCCCAGGTCTGGCAACCGTACGTTAAACATGGTAGGATGCACATATTGAATACTTTTCTTTTTTCTCTCATAGGCATCTCTTCGTTCTTCATAACTTCGCTGAGCGACCAAAATCTTTTCCAGGTATTAGCAATCCTTCTGTCTATTTCTTTAGGCATTGTATCGACTGTAGATATTAGTTGACCTAGGTAGATGTACTCATTGACGTGTTCTATTTGTTCGTTATTTACTCGTATGATAATTGACTGGTTGTCGTTGGTCATTATTTTGGTTTTAGTCGTGTTCATTGACAAGCCTGCCTTGGCGCTTTCGTCTGATAGTTGTTGCAACATCTGTTCCAAACTCCTTGGGCATTCCGAAAACAAGATAAGGTCATCTGCAAAACGTAAATGGCTCAAGTTTTCCCCATTTATATTAAGTCCGTATTTAGTCCATTCTAGGTTCCTGAATATAATCTCTAGAACTGCTGAGAATAATTTAGGTGAAATAGGATCTCCTTGACGAACGCCTCTTTTAATCGGAAATTCTTCACCGGTTTTTTCAAGTTTCACTTGTGCAGTACTCTTTGAGTAGATGTTTTTGAGTATTCTTATATATTTTGCTTGGACCCCCTGTTGCTGTAGTGCGTGCCATATGTATTCATGTTCTAGGGAGTCAAAAGCTTTGTTGAAATCGACAAAACCTAGGTAGTAAACTTTGTTGTACTCATTGTATTTTTGTAAGACTTGCCTTATAACATGGATGTGATCAATTGTCGAAAAATTACTACGAAAACCAGCTTGCTCTTTTGGTTGGTTTTCATCAAGAGTATTGGTAATTCGAGACAATATTATTTTGGAAAACACTTTGTATATATTTGACATAAGGCTTATTGGTCTATAGTTTCCGATATTCTCTTTGTCTCCTTTTTTGTGTAGCAAAATTATGGTTGATTTAGTCCAGTCGGTAGGAATACTTTCGGTAGTCATAATTTCATTGAATATATCTGTTAGTTTAGGTGCAATGACTGTTATTGTAGTTTTTAGCAGCTCGTTTGTTATTTGGTCTGATCCGGGTGCTTTATCTAGTTTTTGCGTGCTGATTGCCTTCATGGTTTCTTCCTTTAATATTATTGGTATTGGTTCTGAATCAGTTAATGTATCAAGTTCTTTTACGTCATTTTCTGTTGCTTGGCTACTGTATAAGTTACGATAATAGTCTGTGGCAATTTTCAGTATATCAATTCTTTTACTCGTTTGATCTCCATCTTTGTTCTTCATCTTTGGCATCCAGTCTTTCTTATAGTTTAGTTCTTTTAGAGCCTTCTTTATTCCTCCAGTTTTTGCAATGTACTTTTTTAAAGTATTCTGCCTTTGTAGTTTTTTATCTTTTTTGATGCGTGCGTTGATTTTCTTACTAATTTCTGATATCTTTTGACGAATATTCCTGTTTTCCTTTCTTTTTAGAAGTTCTTTTCTCTCATGTAGTAACTGTTGAGTCTCCGCGGAAATTACTTTTTTACTATTCTCATTTGTTTTTCTAGTTTCAGCCTTGAGTAGGTTCAATATTTTGTCATATTTTTCTTGTGTCGATACATTTTCTTCTTTGTTTTTGTCTATTGATGCTTTTAAGTTGTTAAGAAGCATGTCGCTGTCACCAGTGCACTGAAGAGCTGTATATTTATGATGAAATCTTCTACTTTTCTTTACCTGCGTCCCTGTTAATGTAGCTCGAAGCATTCTGTGATCAGAGTTGAAATTTAAATTGTTTATTACGGAGACATCCTTAAAAGCCTTGACGTTGTTTGACATAATAAAGTCGATTTCGTTCTTATAGAGTCCATTTGGAGAGGTCCACGTCCATTTTTTCGTCTCTTTCTTTTTATAGAAACTATTTAAAATGCCTAGTTTATTTTCTAAGGCAAAAGTGACTAGTCTAGCACCGTTTTTACTTCTATTGCCATATCCATGATTTCCTATAGTGTATTCTTCTCCCGATTTACATACTCCAATCTGTCCGTTGAAATCTCCCATTACTATAATATTTTTGTATGAGGTGTCAATAGCATTTTGTAGATCTTCATAAAATTTTTCTATTTTAGTTATGTCATCTTTCTTGTTCGATTCTGTAGGCGAATATGCTTGAATAATTGACCACCGTCCATCCGTTACGTTTTTGTCACAGTGTGATGTTAATTCAATATTTAGAATTGCAATTCTCTCAGATATTCCTTTAATCTCTTCTATTTTTCCAGCAAATTTCTTTTTAACCAGAAAACCCACACCATAGAGTCCTGGTGTCTCACCTTTATAGTGCAAAATATACTCTCCATGGTCTTCTATTCCTTCTCCAAATCGTCTCATTTCGCTGATTCCTATAATGTCCCATTTCACTCTATCGATAGCTAATTCTAGTTCAACTAGTTTCTCGTGGGTCCGTAATGATCTTGAGTTAAATGTGGCTACATGAATATCAGTAGTGTTTTTTGGTGTTGTATTTTTAAGTTTTGTATTATTAAGTGTTGTATTATTTATCTTTAGAGGGTCGTGGTCGTTTTTTTAAAAAAATTATATACCTATTGTTAATTTAAAGAAATCCTTTTAAGAATATAGGTAGAGTCTGAGAGCTACGAGGCTATGAAATAAACTAAAATTAATTAAGAATAAACCTTATTAACCCAGTAAAATTAGATAAATCAAAAGAAATAATTTCCGGAGTTTTGGAACTTGTTTTAAACGTTCCTTTGGTACGTAATATTGAAGAAAAAAAAAAGTCCTGGTGAGGGGGGGGGGGGGGGGGGGGGGGGTGAGCTCGAGGAAGGGTGGGGGGGCTCTAAAGGTGACTTTTTCAGTTTTTCGCTTATTTCTCGAAATCTAAAAGTCGTATCGAAATATTTTGTATGGACAAATTAAACCTGACAAAATTTCCTATAAAACAAGTGGTATGCATTTTTGTCATAGGACTTAACCTTTGCGGGCTACGGGGCCGAGAAAGTAACAGCATTTCAAAAATTATGAAATTTGAATGGCGACCCTCATGAAAGTTGAAGATAAAATCAAAATGATTTCATATTCTTAATCAGCAGCCCCGAAAACGCCCAGATACAAATTTTCAGTCGGTTCGGAGAACCCTTAAAAGCTGCATTGGCGTTTGAAATTTCCATGGTAGCCATATTGGATATCGCAATTTTGCTTTTTCTTTGCCGCCAACCAAATCTGACCAGGGTCCCCTATGACATTTGTTCGAGGTCCATAACCCTATCTGTCATAGTTTCCGCGGGCCGTTGACCGTCGACTCCTGATGGATGAGGTCAACGGCCCGCGGAAACTATGACAGATAGGGTTATGGACCTTGAACAATTGTCATAGAGGACCCTGGTCAGATTTGGTTGGCAGTGAAAAAAAAATCCAAAATAGCGATATCCATGATGGCTGCCATGGAAATTTCAAACGCCAATGCAGCTTTTAAGGGTTCTCCGAACCGTCAGAAAATTTATATCTGGGGGTTTTCGGGGTTGCTGATTAAGAATATGAAATCATTTTGTTTTTATCTTCAACTTTCATGAGGGTCGCCATACAAATTTCATAATTTTTGAAATGCTGTTACTTTCTAGGCCCCGTAGCCCTCAAAGGTTAAGTCCAATGACAAAAATGCATACTACTTGTTTTATAGGAAATTTTGTCAGGTTTAATTTTTTTATAAAAAACATTTCGATACGACTTGCAGATTTCGAGAAATAAGTGAAAAACTGAAAATAGTGACCTTTAAAGCCCCCCCCCCCTTCCTCGAGCTCACCCCTCCGTCACCAGGACTATTTTTTTTCTTCAATATTACGTACCAAAGGAACGTTTAAAAAAAGTTTCAAAACTCCGGAAATTACTTCTCCTGAATGGTATATTTCAGCTTAATTTTACTGAGTTATATTGAAAACTTCGCTTTATGACTCTAAAAATTCAAAAAAAATCAAATTTTTTTATTCAAAATAATATCATATAGATAGCTTTTTGACGTCATTTTTTGACTCTACCACCGCGTCGGAAGGTGTTCCGTTGAGAGAAGATGCGGCCAGAAACTCTACAATACACATCTTTTAAACAAAACTCTGTCCGATACGTCCATGTTTTTACGAGATAAGAAACTTTGATTCAATCTGTGAAGCAATTATTTAGTAAAGTACTCGAAAAGAATTGAAATTGAATTTAATTACAATACCTATACTTATCAATACAATCATTTGCCATGTTTGTGGCCATGTTGAACAAATAAACTTTGGCACTAAAAGCATGGTCATGGTCAATTTAATTCATGCTATTGGTGGTGACCAGCTGCAGGTTTGTAAACATTTACGACCTTACCTGTAAAGAAATAAAGACTACTTATGTGCCTAGCCTTATGCAGTCCTGGATTTGTCAATAGGCCGTATAGGTCGCAGCCTAGGGGCGGCAGATTTCAGAGCAGGCTCACTCGATTTCAGAGGGTAAAAGTCAAACAAGTTCAGAGGTTTTCTCATGGAACATACAATACGTTCTAAAAACAGGTGGTCTCATTTACTAGTAAAATCTCGAGCTCGCTACGCTCGCTCCTAACTAGACACACTTTGCTCGCTCCAGAATCTGGTGAAATCTCGAGATCACTTTAGCTTCGCTCCCTCTAGAATTCAGTGAAATTTTTAGCTTGCTTCGCTCGCTCTTGGATTGGTTGATATGTGTTTTCTTAGTAAAGTAACCGAGACCTCGAGTTGCGGAAAACGAGCCCTCTCAACAATAACAATAGTAGTAAACTAAAAAACTAAGGCTCGCTTCCCCCACTCCAGAATTTTACGCTGTTCTCACTATATTGCAGTAATATCTCGAGCTCGCTTCGCTCGTTTCTGGCTATGATTGTATCACAATGACCTAGATGCATTACAGTAAAATCTCGAGCTCATTTAGCTTCACTCGCTCCAGAATTCAGTGAAATATCGAGCTCGCTTTGCTCGCTCTAGATTTTGGATTTTGGTCATAAAATACTCGAGCTCGCTTCGCTCGCTCCAGGTTTGAAATTTTGTTGCAAAGACCTAACTTGGGCCTGGCCCTGGGAAATATAATCATTGCTACGCTCATGGGTACATGGGGCGGCGGAAATAAAGTGGCCTACACTCATAAAAAATGTAAATCCGGCACTGGCCTTATGACTACGTTCACAAACGTTAGTGAAGTTACAATAGGAACTGTCAAAACAACAATTTACCCATCTAGTTTATTAGATGTTATCACAGACTATTCAACATGCAACACCATGAATAGTTTTATTTATAAACCCGTAAGTGTTTATTATTTTACTCATTTCAGCGGACTTTCAGCTTATAGTATGGACTTGTTTCCATTTTGCCTCATATTTATCTATATTAATTCCACAGCAGGCTTCGGGCATGTCGTGAGTATATTTTTATTTATTTGTTCAGACACAAACTATATGGGAATATAGCAATACTTAGTAAATAATATATCTCTGGGAAAAGCCACTGCTTGATACTGATGTGGGATCCCTCGTTGGGTCGGTATTAAAACTCTCAGCGAGAACCAGTACCTGGAGTGCGATTTTTGAAACTCAATTCGCTGAGTTCAGCAGTTAAAAATGTCAAAATTACTGTAGAGATATGCATCTTTCTACTGCTGATCTGACTTTCAAAAATCATACTTCTGGAGTGCGATTTTTGAAAGTCAAATCAGCAGCAAAAAGATGCCTCCATAGTTATTTTGACATTTTCAACTGCTGAACTCAGTGAATGAGATTCAAAAATCGCACTCCAGGGAAAGTTGAGAGGATAATATCCTTATTAAGTATACTGATATTAAAGATGAAGCACTCCATACAAAACGCAAGTTTCAACATTTAGTTATTAAAATACAAACAAATATTATTGACACGTAATCTAGAAACCAACCAACCATATCTGTGTCGGTACCTCTTCAGATTTTACTTTCAATGCTACATACAGTGGTTCGAAGAATTTCATGCAAATCTTACATTAATTGAAGCCATCCAACCAATTTCTATAAAAAAAACTATACATACCTACATTTATAGGAAATCGGTCAAAAATCCGACACAGAGATTAAATTCTACTTAGATCGTGTTTAGAAAATTTCATTACTAATTAATATAGAAAATAAAGAGAAAATAGGATGAAACTTTGTTTGTATACAGAGCGCTCGAGCGCTTTCATAGTTACATTCTTTAAGGCATCCATCTTTTAAAAAGAAAACAGGAGATATCGTATTAATAAATAATAACAATATGTATTCTTCATTAACAGGGTCTAGCTGATATGATATTTAAAACAGTAGAGGAATGTGACGAGCCGTTACATAAAATAGAATTCGGTGTGTCTCAAAAGAAGTTCAATCGAACAACTAGCTTGCTGGATATAACAATTAACACTCCTTTTGAAATAAATGATAGCATATTTGTGAGTATAATGTTAAAATTAACGGATTTTACTACAAAAGATTTAATAATGTTTATTTCATAACAATAGATCTGGCCCCTGTTTAATAAACGTGACAAGTGACAATTGACAATGACAATTGACAATGACAATTGACAATGACAATTGACAATGACAATTGAAAATGACAATTGACAATGACAATGACAATGACAATGATAATGACAATGACAATGACAATGACAATGACAATGATAATGACAATTGACAATGACAATTCAGAGTACCTACATTGCTGAGAATGCTAGGAGGACACATGAAGAACTGCAAGTTTAGCGTCATTGTCATTACTCATTGTCATTGTCAACTGTCGCGTTTATTAAACAGGGCCCTGATAGTCTTCATAACAGTATTTCATTCAATTATGTTTGTTTGTTTGTCTATCTGTAATTCTGTATACCCCACTTGAATTACTCCAACATTTTTGCACCCATAACAATAAATTTTAACTATTATAAAACTGTAACAGGAGTGCGATTTTTGAAACTCATACCACAGCTCATACTTTGAACTCAGCAGTTGAAAATGTCAATATTACCACAGAGTACTAATATTACTATGGAGACGTGCATCTTTCTACTGCTGATTTGACATTAAAAAATCATACTCCAGGAGTGCAATTTTAGAAAGTCAAATCAGCTGCTTAGAAATATGTGTATCTCCATAGTAATTTTGACATTTACAACTGCTGAGTACAGTCAAGAGCACGTCAAGCTTGACACTTTGGACTTTGTACCGTTCTTATTTAGTGCGCCATAAGCGTTACAATCGAACTGCAAGTGTAAAGCGTGATGTGCTCTTGACTGTACTACGAATGAGTTTCAAAATCGCACTCCAGAAGTGTGTCAATTAAACAAAAGTTTCGATATGGTTTTTAGGTGTCCCTGATACCACCATATCACCAATATTTTTATTTTGTGTCCGTCTGTTTGTTTGTTTGTTTGTGTGTTTGTTTGTGTGTTTGTTTGTGTGTTTGTTTGTTTAATCGAACATCACAATACAACTACTGAACCGATTTTGATGACATTTATTTTTGTATGATCTGACTATTCTGGCTTAAAATCTGGTATTATAATTTGCGCCGACGAAGTCGCGGGTTAACGCTGGTACATATAATACCACCGAAAATGTTAGTCTGCTATACTTAAACGAACATCAAGTGTCATAAAATGTCGACAAATTCAAAGTATCAGTAAGTCATACCATACATATTGTAACCATCAAAAACTTATTTAAGTTAGGGAATAGATTAAAAACCTAAACACTTTAGATCTAACAGCAAAATTATAGAGATAATGATGCCAACTTGCAATCTAGTCAGTGTAATTGAACTATAGTTAAAAAAAACTGAAAACACCTTAAGAGGGCTATCACAGTCCAGTGGCGCCCTCATCACATAAAAAAAGATTTCTCAATAAAGAAAGCCTAAATTAAAAAAGTGCTCAACGTCAAAACTACAAAAGCCTTCAAGCCATTGTTATGTTATATAATACTTTTATAGGTTCTAAACATTCCACTTTTAGACAATTTCGAATAAAAATAAAAGCGGCCGTTTTTTTACTTTTTTCAAAATATGTATGTTTACACCTTTAAAAAACCTATAAAAGTATTCTATGAAAATAGCTTGAAGGCTTTTGTAGTTTTGACGTTGAGCACTTTTTTAATTTAGGCTTTCTTTATTGAGATATCTTTTTTAATGTGATGAGGGCGCCTCTGGACTGTGATAGCCCTCTTAATATTGTAGGGATCACAAAAGATCTACACAAGTATACTATACAGGGTGAAATTGATATCATTGGCATCCTTCTAAACTAAGAGTCTACCCATCAAATTGAACAACTTTTACTATGGGAGCAAACTGATCAGAGCAACTAAAAAATCAGCTGTTGCAAGTAGGCGCTGCAGTTTGGAACAGCAGATTTTTTTGTTGCTCCGATCGGTTGGCTCCCATAGTAAAAGTTGTTCAGTTTGATGGGTAGACTCTTAGTTTAAAAGGATGCTAATGATATCAATTTCACCCTGTATATAGTCCATTACTTTGACAAGGAGAACTATTTTCAACTGAACAATAATCTGGAACAAGTAGGTACCAATTTAATTTTTAGATGGAATTAAAAGGATCTATAAAGAAGGAAGGAGGGTTTAAGCCAGGATCGTTCTACATGAAAGACACAGCTTGCAATACATTGTCCACGTTGCTGGGCGACATGTTCAACCAAATGCTCAACGCTTGTGGTGTCGAAGAGTGCCCTATGCCTGCTGTAAGTTCTTAGCCCTTTTGAGCGAAGTACCTAAAATGCACGATGCCACTGCTGCGTAACTACCTAAAACGCGAGATACCTGAAACTCGAAGTACCTAAAATGCACGATGCCTAAAAACTAAATTTGCCTACAATGCACTTTGACAACAATGTTTAATGCCTAAGAATCGAAATGCCTAAAATGAAGATTGCCTGCACAAGGTATGGTCAGCCAAATAATTGGTTTACCACTTTTGACAACACTTCCCATGTACATAATTAATAGGTAATAATAGTTACACTATAGAAGCGAAACTCTCGCGACAGACGCGTTCAAGGTCACGTCAATGTCATGTTGGTTTAACCAACTAGTCAGTCAGGGCTTGCAACTCTGGCAAAAGTTAATCTGACAAACGATTAAATGGGTTAGTGATGTACATGTACATGAGGTGTCATTAGGGGTCCATTGGGGGATCATTAGATGTCCATTAGGGTTCATTAGGGATCCATTAGAAGTAAATTATGGGTACATTAGGGGTCCATTGGGTGTTCATTGGGGGTACATTAGGTGTAAGTTGGGGCAGTTTGGTGCACGTAGTGGATCGTTGGGGCAGCTAGGGGCAAGTCGAGGTAGTTTGAGACAAAGTTGGGTCATGTTGGGGCAAAGTTAGGCCAATGTTGGGGCAAAACTGGGGCAGAGTAAGGCCAACGTTGGGCAAAGTTAGGCCAACGTTGGGAAAAGTTGGGGCATGTTGGTGGAAAGGTTAGGCCAAAGTTGGAGCATGTTGGGGCAAAGTTGGGCCTATGTTGGGCAAAGTTGAAGCATGCTGGTGCAAAGATGGGGCAGTTGGAGCAAAGCTGGACAAAGTCCGGCCAACGTTGGGCAAAGTTCGAGCTATGTTAGGCCAACATTGGCCAAATTTGGAGCTTGTTGGGGCAATGTTAGGCCAACGTTGGGCAAAGTTGGGGCATGATAGGGAAAAGCTAGGCCAACGTTGGGCAATTTGGGTCTAAGTTAGGCCAACGTTGGGCAAGTTGGGGCAAAGTTGGGAAATTGGAGCAAAGTTGGGGCATGTTGGGGAAAAGTTGGGGAAGTTTGGGCCAGTTCGGGCAAAGTTGAGCAAAGTTAGGTCATGATGTAAAAAAAGTGGCATCATGCTTTGTAGGCATTTAACTAGCACCGGCATTATACTTTGTAGGCATTTTGCTTCGTAGACATTAAAACTTTGTAGACATTAAAACTTTATAGGCATCCTGAGTTTTAGACATTGACTTTAGGCATTTTGCTTCATAGGCATGGTGCATTTTAGGTATTTCGCTCAAAAGGGGTTCTTAGTTATTAGTATAATTACGGTACGGTAACTGCCTCCGTGGTCTAATGGTTAAGAGCATTAGCTCTCGACACGGAGGTCGTGGGTTCGATTCTCACGGGGGACACCAAGTGATTGTCACTTTGTGCGTTTTTCCCCAGTTGGTTAGGACATTGCAGGCTGAATCTCCTGATTGTCCGAAAAGAAAAATGATTCCGTGCTTCGGATGGCTACTATCTCTGGTGGTAGTAGTCGTTACATAAAAACCACGTCAGAGGCCGTAAGGCGGTCTGAAAAAACTCTGACACCAGGGCCCTGCCCACACGATAAGAAGAAGAAGTAAAATTACGGTTTCTAAAGATCAGACCAATAGCTTTCTCTATGGACCCAAAATGGAAACAGAAAAAACATTCTGCTGTCCCATACATTTAAGATTTTCAAGTCGAGTATAGGTTTGCAGTTTAAGGGGCGTCCGTCCGGTTTTGAGTAACTTTGTAACCGTTTTATACATTAACTATGGAACTTTTTAAGCAGAAAACAAAACTGAACAATCTACAGGATATGAGAAGTGATGTGGTTTTTCTCGAAATCTATTTTAATTTATAAAACTGGAGAAACACGACTCCAAAGTCACCTCTTTTTTTCCAGTTGTAACCGTTTTCCTCTTACATTGTTGATCAGAAGAATATGAAAATTTATAATCCCCGCAAGTTGATATTGCGATTGGCGGCCATCTTGGTGACGTAATTTTGACGTAGTCGACTGTGCACCATGAGTACCGTTCGCAAGGTCAGCCCGTGCTTGATGACGTCACGCAGCTGTTATTGTGACAAGGTTCCATCGCAATATCAACTTGCGGGGATTATACAATATTCTTCGCAATACAATATAAAATGATGTGGTTTTCATATTTTTTTGAAAATTCATATAAAATCATACAGGTTTTCAAAGAAAACGAAAAATTCTGACCGGAGCCGCGCAATTGAAGCGGAATGGCTAATTGCAAAAGTTTGCTTGTAAGAAAGAGAGCCTTGCAGATGGGAGGAGGAGCCTTAATAAAAATAAATAATATAAAAATATAATAATAATATTTTTATGTTTTTTCAACAAATATACAGCAAAAGTTTAAGATCCTAAGTACTACCTAAGATAACAAATAAATGTTTTTATTTAAACAATACATTTGATGAGAGGCTGGTGTCTGCGATGGACCTGCAGTTTAGTATGGAACAGCAGGATTTTTTCGTGATTTCTATGTTGTTCTCATGGAGAAAGTTGTTCAGTTTAATGGTCTAATCATCCCCTTACAAAATCGACAGCATATTATTAACACGTTCCGGGGCGGTGAACGAGACACAATAGAACTTTTATTGTTGTCACTGATATAGCCGGTCACTGTCCAGGAACGTGTTAAGAAGGACCCCACGGCGAGACACATCAAGCCATGCAAAACAACTTAATTTTTACGCTGGCCTCGCGTAGGGTAGGGTATAATCCCCGCAAGTTGATATTGCGATGGAACCTTGTCACAATAACCGCTGAGTGACGTCATCAAGCACGGGCTAACCTTGCGAACGGTACGGATGGTGCACAGTCGACTACGTCAAAATTACGTCACCAAGATGGCCGCCAGTCGCAATATCAACTTGCGGGGATTATAACGTATAACGTCGCGCGACCAAATTATTTTGGTTTTAGTTTATTAGTATAGTTATGTACCTATTATTAAACATTTTCAGGGAGACTGGGCTGCAAATGGCTTCTTCTTCGATAATAGCAAGTTTACAGTGCCCCAGGTATACGGAGAGTACATGATGGAGATATTCGTTTGGCAGGATGATGTACTACTGAGCTGCTATAAAGCGTATTACGATCTATGTCCTAAATAAAGAAAGGTTAAAAAAATAATCACGATTTATATTTTAGGAATAGTTTACCGACTAATTCTATCAGGAAGTTATGTTATGTTTAAAAATTCTATGAAAAATAAAGTCTAATTACAACTTATCATCGTTCATGATTGGCTTATACTGTATGAGAATTGATAAGAGAAGCTATAAAATAAAAATTCCCATTCCCAGTAGGTATTTTCCTACCTCGGAAAATTCCCAGCAAACTTTACTCGATATGCCCCCGCGAGTGCGCTTCATACAAACAAAGTACTCTGCACTTAATTATACAACGTGTTAATGAATTAGCGCAAAACCTCATACACCCCAACTGATTTATGAAAAAATAATTAGATTGCCACAATAATTTCATTATTTTGATACTTAAAATTTAAAGTTATTCGCATTTTAAGTTTTGAGGCATAAATTATTTGTTATCATTTCAGCACTGAAAGAAAGCGCTAACGTACTCATGGATACATTTTTATAATCTTATTTTGGTAGTAAGTAGGGTGAGTGTGCCCGTGCGGTGGGTTGTCATCGGGTTCAGTAAATTTAAAATTTTACAAAAAATTATTTTATATTTTGAAAAAAATTACCTATGTTGAAACCATGATAATTCGATTCTGCTCTCGATTCTAAACAAACTACTTTCTAGTTTTGCATTAATTCATTAACACGTTGTATTTTGAACCAATTTACAATAATTCTGAAAACGGAGAACTGTTTCTGACAAACCATAGACATGGATAATAGTTTCTAGATAGTGAGTAAAATATATATTAAAATTGGTTAGTATTCAAAACAGAAGAAACTTCCTTTTTATTATTTTTAATGGACACCTACCCGTATTTGTTTTTAAATAGAATTAAATTTCGTTTGTATGGAGCGCGGTTTATAAAGGGTATACAGCAGGCATGTCAAACTCAGAGTCGTTGACGGGCCAAATTCATAATGACAGTACAATCAGCGGGCCGCAACAAACTTAGAGAAATAGTACTATCGGTCACAGAATTTTTTTTTCGTTCGTTAATTAACTCGTTCTTTTCTGTTCTAATCTAACTTTACTTTTTGTTTCATTATCACTGTCTGTCTGTGCCATTATACCATACACATGTTACAGTAAAATATTTCTGTCGCGTCTGTATAGGGACAGAAAGTAGAAGGAAGGAGATGGAAAGGAGTAGGGACGAGCCATATTTAACGAAACACTCCAATACAGAAAAAAAGTGAACATGAATTGATTATTTTGCTGCTGGGTATCATCTTATGCAACAAATTGACGTTTTAGGACGGAATACACAACATTTCTAAAAATCCGTAGATTTGCAAGTGGAATCCGTAGATCCGTAGGCCACGCCGAAAATCCGTAGATCTACGGATAAATCCGTAAACCTGGCAACGCTGGTCTCACTAATATAGTTAGATAGTTGACATTTGATTCACAATCTTGTGTACCCGTGCGAAGCCGGACCGGGTCGCTACGCAGAGATGACTGTACTTTTTGCAACCATCAGCAGCAAGGATGATTCAGTGTTTATGTGGTGTAGTAGAGCTTCTCTGTGATGGGGATGGACCAGGTCTGCCTGCATAACTCCAGTCGGTTTAGGAGTTACTGTTACGTTTACAGTTTACTATTTCATATTTAGATTGTTAAAATTTAAAGTTATTCGCATTTTAAGTTTTGAGACAAACATGATTTGTTATCAATTTAGCAATGAATGAAAGCGCTAATGTACTCATGGATACATTTTAATTATCTTGTTTTGATATTATACAACGTGTTAATGAATTAACGCAAAACTAGAAAGTAGTTTGTTTAGAATCGAGAGCAGAATCGAATTATCATGGTTTCAACATAGGTAATTTTTTTCAAAATATTAAATTTTTTTTTTTGCAAAATTTAAAATTTACTGAACCCGATGACAACCCACCACACGGGCACACTCACCTTACTTACTACCAAAACAAGATTATAAAAATGTATCCATGAGTACGTTAGCGCTTTCTTTCAATGCTGAAATGATAACAATTCATTTTTGACTCAAAACTTAAAATACGAATAACTTTAAATTTTAACTATAAAAATAATTAAATTATTGTTGCAATCTAATTATTTTGTTATAAATCAGTTGGGGTGTATGAGGTTTTGCGCTAATTTATTAACACGTTGTATAGGGTGCCCGTGCGGTGGGTTGACATCGGGTACAAAAACATTTTTTTTTTTCAAACAAATTATTAATATTAATATTTTGGACAAAATTACCTATGTTGAAACCATGATAATTCGATTCTGCTTCGATTCTAAACAAACTGCTTTCTAGTTTTGCGTTAATTCATTAACACGGTGTATACAGTGTGTAACAAAACACTCTAGTAATACTTCAGGGGGTGCTGCAGACCATCAAACTGAACAACTTTCACTATGGAGCCAACATCGGAATCGAGAAAAAAAATCCGCTCTTTCATACAAAACTGCAGTTCCGTCTTGACTCGAATGTATGGGAAAGCAGATGTTTTTTATTTTTTCTCGACGTTGGCTCCATAGTGAAAGTTGTTCAGATTGGTGGTCTGGAGCACCCTCTTAAGTATTACTAGGGTGTTTTGTTACACCCTGTATACGGTCGAATTGAGTAACCTCCTCCTTTTTTGAAGTCTGTTAAAAACCAGCTAAGTGCGTGTCCGAACACATAGTGTATAGGGTTCCGTAGGTAGGTACCCATGGTAGGTAATTATTTTTCTTAAACAGAATTTCACTCCATAATTCGAAAATAGTTCCCAATAATTTTCAATGTGAGTTTCCATTCCGACCGTGATGGTCCACAGATCCACTGTCATCCCTAATATTATAAATGTGAATGTAAGTTTGTTTGTTAGGCTTTCACGCGACAACTACTAAACCGATCATCATGAAACTTTGTACACATATTCTTGGAGGTATTAGAAGTAACATAGGATACTTGGGGTTTTCCAAATTCCACGCAGTCGAAGTAGCGGGCAAAAGCTAGTATTATATAATTTTCTAGGTTATAGTTTTTAGGATTTAAAAGTTTCTAGCCAAATCTGTATGGAAACCATAGGAAAACACACACATTGAAAACGAGTTGGGCAGGGTAGGAATATCTTGATACGGCTTATAGGGTGAAATTGAACACATTGATATCTTTAAACTAAGTATGTTCCCATCAAACTGAACAACTTTTACTATGGGAACAAACATGTCATAGGAAAAATCGGCTGTTTCATGCATTTGAGTCGAGTAGGCATTGTAGTTTAGTAAGGAAAAGCAAATATTTGCGATGTCAGCTTTTGTCCATACCATAACTGGTTTCGTACGCGGCCAAAGGGGTTCAATTTAATGGGTAGAGTCTTAGTTTAAAAAAATCCTAATGATTTCAAATTAGAAGCTTTGTCATAACAAAATGGTCACATTACCTTCACAGATCTATGTTCTTGATAAGTATAATCATTTCCTTTAACTATTTCAATCAACCGAACTTAGAGATGGCAAAAAAATATGTGACGCAATATTAACTGGAGGTGTATAATAAAATTGTATATTTGTATATCCTTAATCGTTTTTTACCTATGATGTACACTCATTATACACTTTTAGTTTAATATAATTATTTAATTAGGTAACCTTTACTAGGTCAGAAAATTACATTAATTGTTTGTTTCAGAGTTAATTTCAAGTTACAGGCAACTTAATACAAGAGTGCGATTTTTGAATCTCATTCGCTGAGTCCAGCAGTTGAAAATATCAAAATTACTGTAGAGATATGCATCTTTCTACTGCTGATTTGTCTTTCAAAAATCGCACTCCTGAAGTATGATTTTTGAAAGTCAAATCAGCAGTAGAAAGATGCATATCTCCACAGTAATTTTGACATTTTCAACTGCTGAACTCAGCGAATGAGATTCAAAAATCGCACTCCAGCAGTACGTATAATGCATGCCTCGAAATTGAAGAATACAGTTTCCTTACGATATTTTCCTTCACTGAAAATGAAAAGCCAGTGGTGTTACAAATCGTAATAAATTTCGAAAAATTCATTGGTACGAGTCAGCCTGGTCCCCGTCCCGACATAGGTATATATAAGGCTAATTGGCCGGCTGAATGGCTGGTGGCGATTTTTTTATCTGGATATGTAATTACTATACGTGCTACTATAAAATGGCAACCCGGAAATGAGTTGAATACGTAATTCCTTGTAAGCGTGGACCTAAGTTCGACTGTGAATTATTTACAAGCTACGATACGTTAACGATTTTTAAAAAATAATGTAGGTGTAATGTGTAGTTAATGAAAAACTGTCTCTTTTATATAGAAGGTTGATTTTCAGGTATTGATTACACAGGGTGAATAGATAGCCGAGCAAAATACTGAAACAGTGAATTTATCATCAAACTGAACAACTGTCAGTAAGGAACCCTTCGGAATTGCGACAAAAATCAGCTTGTTTCATGAAAGACGCGGTATCATCACTTCATCATCATACCAGCCGATAGATGTCCACTGCTGGACATAGGCCTTCCCCGAGGATCGCCACAACAACCGGTCCTGCGCTGTCCTCATCCAACGGGTTCCCGCCGCCTTCACCAGGTTGTCGTACTCGTATCATCACTTGATACGTCATAATAACATCCTCAAATGGTTGGTTGTTGTTTCAAGGTTTCTGAGCACTCTGATAAGAAGTAAGGCCGTAAATCAATAGATCAATCAATCGAATATACTTCATTTTACAAAACAAGAACAGTAAAATACAGAGAATAGAGAAAAATACAAGAACCACAAAATAAGGCGATCTTGACGCTAAGAAGCGATTTCTTCCATACTACATTAGAGTAGAGGAAACGTTGAACAAAGAATGGTAGGTGGTACTCTGTGGTATAACTATGTTGGCAACAATATTCTTGGATTTAAAATTGATTTGAAATAGCGATAGCTACAGCTATAATGTTAATAAACTAATACCGAATATTTGAAAACACAACAATTCTGCTAGGTACTTTTATTAAGGTGAAACATCGTCAAGAATAAAGGCTCTCAGGCTCTTTCCTTGTGCGGGGCGTGCGCGTGCGCAGGCACCGGCACCGCCTCATGGTGTAGGTACTTTAGCAAGGCTGCAGTTCCATTCACATTTTACTTCTACTATCGACTTAACTGATATCTTAATAGATAATTATGGGTATTGAATAAGAGTTCAATTGCCGGTTAACCTTTTCCTTATGCACGTACACACATGCATTCTTAAACTTACGACTGAAATCCCTTTCCTGACATCGTTCTGTATGCATAGATCTAGAGTCTAGACTCTTAGTTTAAAAGGATGCTAATGATATCAATTTCACCCTGTAGATCTACCATCAAACTGAACAACTTTGACTTTTTAATTTTTTTTTTGCTCCGATCGGTTTGCTCCCATAGTAAAAGTTGTTCAGTTTGATGGGTAGACTCTTAGTTTAAAAGGATGCCAATGATATGAATTTCGCCCTGTATACAGAATAAAACACCCTAGTAATACTTAAGGGGGTACTTCAGACCATCAAACTGAACAACTTTCACTACGGTGCCAACATCGAAAAAGCGAAAAAAAATCCGTTCTTTCATACAAAACTGCAGTACCGTCTCGACTCCAATGTATGGGACGGCAGTTTCTTTTATTTTTTCTCGACGTTGCCTCCATAGTGAAAGTTGTTCAGATTGATGGTCTGAAGCAGCCCTTAAGTATTACTAGGGTGTTTTGTTACACCCTGTATACCTTACACTCTATAATATAGAGTAGGTTATAAAATATAGACTCTATACTACTATTTTATAACCTAGTACACTAGAGTGTGGGGTGTAAGTAAATCCCCAAAACGGAGGCTGTAAGTTTTAGAATGAATCATAAAAAATCATAAACCGGCTGGCTGGCTAGCTTGTACAAACATCTTTATTAAGAAGACTTTGTACGATTGTTTCCCATTTCTTTATTTAGCATTCGATACCATAAAACAATATGATTTCGATGAAATATTGAGTTACTAGAATGTAGCAGAATAGTCATCGTAATGTGTCTAAATTGGTTTGACCTCAAAACGCGTTACCTTTTTTTAATTCGACGAATTTGAATGAAAACTGAAGAACAAGGACGCTCTTATTAAAATATAATTATTAAATATGAATACAATGTGTATAGTCAATCTTGAATCGCGCGTGCTACCGGCTACGTTGCGCACTACATACTTCGACCACGAAATTCTTTCGTTATGACCGCCACACCACACACTCCGAGGTCACTCACTTTTATATGACAACTGACATTGTTCTAACTAACAGATATCATTACCTGCTGAAATTACCTTACCTTTTAATTACGTCCGGTCAATATAAATACAGTGGAACGCGAGTCAAATTTATCAGTCGGCCGTGCACGGTTTGAAGTGATCTACCTAGTTCGTCAGAAAAACACAGACCACGTTTTAAAAATGAATTCGTTGGTGGTGTTGTTCGCTCTCGCCTCAGTGGCATGCGGCTCCCTGGTGCCGCTGGCGCAGCCCCCGCACCACCCCGCGATCGTGCTCGACCTGAAGGGCCGCCCGCTCGACACCGCGGAGGTCATCAACGCTCGCGCCCTGCACCTGCAGGCCAAGGCTCTGGAGGGCCACTACGCTCCTCTCGTGCACGCCGCCCCCCTCGCCCACTCCGTGGTGGCCCCTGTGGTGTCCGCTCACTCTGCCTGGGCCGCCCCCGCCGCCGTGTCCCACCAGTCCCGTGTGGATGTCATCTCGAGCCCCGCTGTCGTCTCCCACGCCGCTCCCGTCTGGGGCGCACACGCCGCTCTCGCCTCCCCGTTGCTCGGCTACTCCGGCCTGGGTCTGGCTGGACACGGACATTACCTGAAGAAGCGCTCCCTGGGACACCTCGCCTACAGCGTCGCCCCCGTCGCGCACTCAGTCTACGCGCCTGCCGTCGCTTACGCCGCACCTTCCGCCGTTTCTCACCAGTCTCGCGTTGATGTCATCTCCAAGCCCGCTGTAGTGTCCCACGCAGTCATTGCCCCCGTGGTCGCTCACGCCGCTCCCCTGGTTGCTCACGTAGCGCCCTCTGCCGTGTCTCACCAGTCCCGTGTGGATGTGCGCACTAGCCCCGCTGTGGTCTCGCACTCCGTGGTCGCCCCTGTGGTGTCCGCTCACTCTGCCTGGGCCGCCCCCGCCTACGGTGCCCACTCCGCCTGGGCCGCCCCTGCCTACGGTGCTCACGGTGCCTGGGCTGCTCCCGCTTATGGCGCTTACGGTCATGGTGCCTACGGTCACGGTCTGGCCCATGCTTGGTGAAGAACGAACCTGACGAACCTTATCTTATAATAATTTAAAAAAATACAAAAATAATTTATAAATGAATGAAATGTAAATAATTAAAGTTTTTCTTCTGTACATTTTCTATCCCTATAAATAGTCACACCATAATAGCAAGGAAACATGAATTCTTTTATTGTAGGTATTCGTTTTAAATGGCAACTCTTCGTGTGTCCACAAATATACTGACGATCATCTTCCTACGGATCAAGTTGCAGGTCATCAATAGGTATGATGATATTTTCTGATTTAGCACATTGACAATGCTTCGTGCATTGTGGTTTTTTTAGATTTGATTTAGTACTTTGACGAAGCATGTTGCATACCTCCAATTAGTATAAGAGATAAGTGTACTTTTTGCAACCATCAGCAGCAAGGCTGATTCAGTGTTTATGGGGTGTAGAGCATCTCTGTGATGGGGATGGACCAGGTCTGCCTGCATAACTCCAGTCCAAGTATTATTAACCTTTAAACTTTAAAGGTTAATAATACTTTTCCTTACAACATGTATATTTTTTATGGGATTGTATAATCGTTTTACCCATACTATAAAATATTATGAACCGGGTGCCCAGAAGGTTAGAACGCTGCCATATCCAGGGCGTAAATTGAATAGCTGAGGGGCTATTGCTGAAAAATTATCTGAAAAGATTCAAATAGGAGCCCTGCCAGGCAGGGGAGCGTTTTCAGAAACATTTCGCACTACGAAAATTTTCAAAACAATATCCTGATGTCAACCGCGAGTGATTTTTATGCCATCGTATGGGGCTTGACGCGTAATGATATTTAAATGCAAATCTGACCAACAAATCGTGGACTTCTGCTAAATCTGATGACTCCGAAAACTACGATTTGGACCATTTTTAACGCGGTATTCAGGGCGAATGAAAGTTATTTCCCGTAGTAGTGCTACATATCCTGATAGAAAATATATAAATATCCGAAAGAATTACATAAAATGTTACTGTGAGTTTAATTTTAGTAAAATATTCGTCATACTTCGTCATATTTTCCGAAAAGGCCACCTATCCGTCAAATATTTTATATAATATTTACTATCAGTAATAACACTATTGCCGAGAATAACTTTAATTCCCCCTGAAGATGGCGTTAAAAATGGTCCAAATGTTAGTTAATAATTTACAGACTTGTCAGATTTAGTGAAAATGTAGGTGAAAATCCACAATTTGTTGGTCAGATTTGCATTTAAATGTCATTAGTGTCATTACACAGCGATGGCATGAAAATCACTGGCGCTTGACATCAGGTTTTAGAATGAAAAAATCTGAAACGGTGCACTATCTAAATCTTCTCAAATACTTTTCGGTTAATCTCTCATGACCCCCTAGCCCCTTAGCTATTTAATTTACGCCCTGAATATGACAGCGTTGAACATTCTGGGCACCCGGATTTCTCCCATAACGTTTTATGTTTAATTGCAATCACCAAAAAATATTGAACGGATCGAAGCAATGTAAAAATACCGAATCTATTTACATAATTATATATATATACGAAAATGAAATGATTCTGAGGTTAATAAATTAATAATACAGCAAGGATATTCTTATAATATCCAAAAATTGGTGGTTTGGAATCAGGGACACCTAAAAACCATATCGTAACTTTTTTTTGTTAATATTTTCAATGTAGGGGAAGCCCGAGCAAGATGCATAGTGTGGGTAAGACGAATACTCGATTTTATTAAAAACCTACAATATATGGCGCTACTGGATGAACTCTGATCGGCAGAACAGCAACTCAGCCACGCCATGACAGTTCAACCAAAACAATAGATGCATGCACTTGTTGTAAAAATAAAAATAAAAGATTTTTGCTGTTTTGTTACGATTTTTGACAAGTTATGTGTATTGATTTTTTGTATTATGTCTTAAGTGTTAACGAATTGACTCTGTTTAATCGATTGCGTGTTTTTTGAAGTTTAATTTGTGTTTGTAACATTTCATTCATTGGTAGAAATTTTACAGTAGGCAGTTGACTTTTGAATATTAGTGCTTTGGGCAAGACGGATATGGGCAAAACGGATAGCTACTATAACTGCAGATAAAAAACAAAAACATCTAAGTTGTAAGGTTCTGGCAAATCTACATGCAGAAAGACAAATATATCCAATTTGGACGGTTCTAGTAAACAAAGAAGTCTAACAATAAAAATCTGAAGGATGAAAAAAGTTATTTATGTTTAGTGTGCTCAGAAGTATTATATTGAACCACCTGCCGATGATTGTTTAGAGTGCAACAAATGCAAAAGGTGGGCATACGAGAACTGTACCTACTTGACGAGTGCAAAGATTAAAACACCAACTGCTTTACTTATCCGTTTTACCCGGGGGGGTCGGGCAAAACGGATAATAGGAACTTTTCTTTGTAGTCAAAAATTTACCTAGAAGTTGTTTAAGTTTGAAAGTTTTTACTAACATTTTCCAAAGATGATTAACTAAAGTACAAATTAATAGTAAAAAGACTGTTGTTGATTAGAAATTTGTGTGTTTTTTTTAGCCTTTTCTTTAACATATGCGTCTTGCCCGGGCTTCCCCTACAATCACACTTGTGTTGCAGTTTTATAAGAGTTTGGATGTATGAAACGTTAAGCCGGGTCCGCTGCGCCATGTTATAATATTTGCTAACATCGTTTTCTAATGGATAACATAACCCGCGTTCGCCTGCGGGGGAGGGGAAAGTTAGAAAACAATGTTTGCAAACACGATAACGTGGCGCAGCGGACCCCGCTTTACACAATCGAAAAAAACCTTTTTTAAGAAAATAGGTATGACAGAACGTCATAGAAGTACCATACTTTTCCTTGTACTATTGTATAGGTCAATTTGAACCCAAACGCATGTTGGCTTAGACATGTCGTCATAATTATGTTGTTGAATACTGGTGCAAGTCTACCTAGCAAGCAGAATAACGTAATGCAAATCAAGACTAAACTGTGTAGTGGTCGGCAGGTCAGTTGACGTCACAAATAAAAATTTTGGTCCGGTATGTCGTGGAGTATCCCAATCACCCCCATGTATGTTCCGCGATTTTTTGTAGTTTTCGAGTTATGATGATTTTTTGAGGTAACTCGACATGACCGGCTTAAACAACTTCTAAAAAAAAATAGATACTTATTATACTGTGACTCAACTATACACAAAATGCAGATTTACTGGCATTTTAGAAATAGGGTTTTCTATTCATGGTGAAAAAAAATGTCAGAATTAAATTAATATTATAATTTATTTGTCTATTCATTTTAAGTAATATGAACTACTAAAACAAAAACTACAGTTCTAATCATCGAATCAATTTTTCGCTCTACCAGTGGGCAGCGTGGACGAGAGGGGAAGAATTGAAGAGTCCAGAGTAAGACAAATGAGTAGGAGCGGTCCAGATGGCAGAATGTGCGACGGGAGCCAGGTGAGCGCCGGTGGAGATGACGTCGACACGGGACTGGTGGGACACGGCGGGGGCGGCGTGGGCTACCGCCACAGGGACGGCGTGAGCGACGGCCACGGGAGCGGCGTAAGCTACGGCTTGAGTCACAACAGCTGGGCTCGAGATGACGTCCACGCGGGACTGGTGGGATACAGCAGATGGCAGCACAGCGTGGGCAAGAGCGAGAGAACGCTTCTTCAGCAGATGTCCATGAGCGCCGTAGGCACCGGCCCAAGCGGAGTGAGCACCGTAGGCAGGGGTGGCCCAGGCAGAGTGAGCACCGTAGGCAGGGGCGGCCCAGGCAGAGTGAGCACCGTAGACAGGGGCGGCCCAGGCGGAGTGAGTGGACACCACAGGGGCGACGACTGCGTGAGACACTACGGCGGGCTTGGAGATGACATCAACGCGAGACTGGTGAGAAACGGCGGAAGGTGCGGCGTAAGCGACGGCAGGCGCGTAGACTGAGTGCGCGACGGGGGCGACGCTGTAGGCGAGGTGTCCCAGGGAGCGCTTCTTCAGGTAGTGTCCGTGTCCAGCCAGACCCAGGCCGGAGTAGCCGAGCAGCGGGGAGGCGAGAGCGGCGTGTGCGCCCCAGACGGGAGCGGCGTGGGAGACGACAGCGGGGCTCGAGATGACATCCACACGGGAGTGGTGGGACACGGCGGCGGGGGCGGCCCAGGCAGAGTGAGCGGACACCACAGGGGCCACCACGGAGTGGGCGAGGGGGGCGGCGTGCACGAGAGGAGCGTAGTGGCCCTCCAGAGCCTTGGCCTGCAGGTGCAGGGCGCGAGCGTTGATGACCTCCGCGGTGTCGAGCGGGCGGCCCTTCAGGTCGAGCACGATCGCGGGGTGGTGCGGGGGCTGCGCCAGCGGCACCAGGGAGCCGCATGCCACTGAGGCGAGAGCGAACAACACCACCAACGAATTCATTTTAACGTGGTCTGTGTTGTTTGATTCGACGAACTAGAAGATCACTTCAAACCGATTGTCGGTCGACTGATAACTTTGACTCATTACTCAATGCTTTTATACTGATTCCGAACAAATAATTAACTTAAGCTTAAAACTGAAACAGCAATGTCAAGTGTCACATGAAAGTAATCGACCTTGCTCTGGCAGCTTTCGTAGTGTTGAGTGACTTATTTGCTTCCGTCCTCCGTCCGGGTAGCGTGACGTCATACCGCGCGCCGGCGCCTGCGCTGGGCCTCCACGCTCCCCGCACTTTGAGCAATCGTAGCTAACTACACCGATCCCCTATCCAACCATCTATGATACCAATTTATAGACACGTAGATATCGCTATAATACCTAAAGCGGCAATTTTAGTAAGTCAAAGTGAATTCAAGCAGCTAAATGGAAATTATATTCAATTTTTATTTATAGTAGGTATAAGTTTTGTTTTTAATTCTTTAATTTTTCTTTAGGTTTAGGGTTATATTTGTACATGTATATATTCATTTGTAAATAAAAAAAAAAAAAAAAAATTTTATGTAGGAATGATATTATATTATCAATGCAATTTTCGTACTAATAGTAAATTGAACCTCTTCAATAAGAAGTCTAGATATCTTTATAGGCTCGTACTCAGGCCACTGGTAAAAATAATATTTAAAAGAACCTAACAAGCTGCTACCCGCGGCATCGTCTGCCTAGAAGCCTATCTATGTTCTTACATCTTCCAGATGCAAGCTAGTTTATCTACTTACCATATTTCATCAAGATCGTTTAATCTCGTTACTTAACTTCCCTCCTGTACCAAGGGTCGCGGGTACGAATCTCATAAGGGGCAAATATTTGTATGTTGAACGTTGTTCCAGCAAAGTACTCTGTGGTTCCAGTCATGGATGTTCGTATCTACAGGGTGAAATTGATATCAGTGGCATCCTTTTAAACTAAAGCGTCTACCCAACAAACTGAACAACTTTTACTATGGGAGCAAACCAATTGGAGCAAAAAAAACCGGCTGTTGCATACATTTGAGTCGAGTAGACATTGCAGTTTAGTATGGAACAGCTGATTTTTTTGTTGCTCCGATCGGTTAGCTCCCATAGTAAAAGTTGTTCAGTTTGATGGGTAGACTCTTAGTTTAAAAGGATGCTAATGATATTAATTTCACCCTGTATAAGGTCTATCAAAATTTGCTGAAACTATTTTAAGGGGATGATCAGACCATCAAACTAAACAACTTTCTCTACGGGACAAATAATGAAATCGCGAAAATAATAATAATATGTAAAATAAAAATAATAATAGCTGTAATATGTTATGTATGTTGAATGAACTGGCTGAAGAAAGTAAAAACGTGGGTCTGTTGAATGCATCCAAATTTTTACAAACGGAGAAATACAAGACATAATAATAGGCGGCACAGAGATAGAGTACGTAAATGAATACATCTACTTGAGACAAACAATGTCATTTGATAACTGTACAGAAAAAGAAGTGCAAAGAAGAATCGCTTTAACTTGGAAAAAGTACTGGAGTCTTAAGGAAATTATGAAAATAAAGAAATAAGTTTGAACATTAAGAAGAAAGTATACGAAGTAGCAATCCTGCCATGCCTAACTTACGGCTGCCAAACATGGTCTCTGAGGAATAAACGAACAAGATAAACTGGCAATATGCCTAACGAAAATGGAGAGAAGTATGTTAGGAATTCGAGTTTCAGGATAAAGTTAGCAACATGAAAATCAGAAAAAGAACTAAAGTAAACGATATTGTTCAAAAAATTAGACTTCTGAAATGGATATGGGTGGGACATATTTGTAGAATGGATTGTACGCGATGGACAGTGAGTAGAGATGGAAAGTGGGAAGACCGAAAAAGAGATGGAGAGACATATTTATACAAAAGTGTGGACCGAACTGGATGCTAAAGGCTATATAGAGAAAGAGGTAATTCTGCTCTCGATTCTAAACAAATTACTTTCTAGTTTTGCGTTAATTCATTAACACGTAGTATGTAATCAAATCACTAATCAACCACACTTTTCACGCGCGGGGGCGCGTTACGGTGAGGTATGGACACCCAATTATGGGGGTCCGGGGTAGTAACTATTAAATAATCTGTGGTCCGGGTTTGAATCCGCACGGACAACATGCCATGTACCAATAAGTTCTTCTAACTTATGTACGTAATACCAATTGCTCTCAAACGGTGAAGGAAAACATCGTGAGGAAACCTGCATACATTGAAGTAAAAATTCTGATGTGTATGTGAAGTTTACCAATCCGCATTGGGCACACATCGCGTGGTCAACTAATGCCCATACACCCTCCCTGAGGCCTGTGCCCTGCAATGGGACGTATATAGGCTGATGATGATGATGAACCACAGTTTTATTAAACAACCCGACAACAATTTTTACCCGCGAATTCGTCCGCTCAAATTATAATACCAGATTTTAAATCAAATCAATCAAAATAGGTTTAGTAGTTTTGCGTGATGCTCAAACAAACAGATTAACAGAAAATCCAAGAAATTGTGATTTGGCGTCAGGGACACCTAAAAACCGTATCGTAATCTTTTTCTTTTTCTTGTGGATATCTTCAATCTAAACTATTATAAAACTAACAGAAGTGTGTCTTTACATTGAAGATATTAATTAAAAAAAGATTACGATATGGTTTTTACTTTTAGATGTCCCTGATTCCAAATCACTAATTTTTGGATTTTTTGTCTGTCTGTTTGTTTGTTTGTTTGTGTATTTGTTTGTTCGAGCATTACGCAAAAACTACTGAACCGATTTTGATTAATTTTTTTCTGTTTTATAGCTTATGATCTGACTTAAAATCTGGTATACAGGGTGTAAATTAAAATAGGACAGCTACTTAAAGAGGTGCTTCAGACCATCAAACTGAACAACTTTTTCTATGGGACCAATATCGAAATCGCGAAAAAAAAATCTGCTGTCCCATACATTTCAGTCGAGTTATGTTTGCAGTTTTGTATGGGAGAGCGGATTTTTTTTTCGCGATTTCGATATTGGTCCCATAGAGAAAGTTGTTCAGTTTGATGGTCTGAAGCACCCCTTTAAGTAGCTGTCCCATTTTATTGTACACCCTGTATAATTTATGCGGACGAAGTCGCGGGTTAACGCTAGTGTACTATACACTTTTACAGTTTTATAATAGTTTAGACGAGAAAGTGTGTCTATCTGTCTTGTATATGGTTTAGTTACCTAGATCATCAAACTGAACAACTTTATTATGAAGTCAACATCGAAATCGCGAATAAAAAATCTGCTGTTTCGTACAAAAACTACAGTACCTATATTGCCTAGATCGACTCAAAAGATTTTTATTCTTTTTTGGACTTATCTCCATAGTGAAAGATCTATATCATCGGGAATTGTAGATCAACGGGAAGTAAAAAGTTTAAGTCCCATGTTAAAGAAGTCTGTAGGGAACTACTACAGATGGTCAGCACCCACAAGTTATAGCAAAGATGCCAACAGATGGCGATACCGTCGCTCGCGGAAATATGCTCCATACAAAGACAACGTTCATCGTAAATACGTAACTCGTAACCTACTACAAATAAGGTTCACAATCGAATGCAAGACATAAATCGCGCAAGAGAAATAATCACAGAGATTCGATATATATAGAAGGTCCAACTAAGAACTGTTGGACCACGGCCGGTCCCCAGGCATCACACCTAGCCTGGCGGAAGTACTTCCCTTTTCAATGGAGGAACATTCCCAAGTAGCACCTCCATAAGTCCTCTGTAAAAAAGGTTACTAAGTATAAACTCGAAGATTATTTGAATGACCAAAATGTCTGGTCTTGGCAATTTTACACTGTGTAATGCAATATTGTATTTTAATTGTACTTTGTACGTCTTGTTTTGTTTAAAAGATGTGTGTTGTAGAGTTTCTGGCCGCATCTTCTCTCAACGGAACACCTATTTAGAATAAAAAATTTTGAATTTTGAATTTTTTTGAAGTACCCTGTAGGTTTTAATTTGTTGGCAAACAGTATCAAACGGCGCAGTATAGGGTATCTTTTGAATGCGTTGACTTGGTAGGTATTAACATGATAGCGGACCCGTTATCGAGAAAAAGGGTACCTATTATCTTTGCGTTTTCTACATTTTGTCCCATAAGTAGTAAAAGTTATTCAGTTAAATGGTCTGAATCATCCCCTAAAATATGTAACGCATTTAAAGGAGAGTGGGCAGAAGTGGTCCAAGAGCCCTGTGGTCCATAAGAGGCGGCGCCAATATCTTTTCGAGAAAAAAAGATACAGAATAAACATTCTGTATCTTTGCTAAACAAAACTGTTTAGCTGTTTTTCATACTCATATTGGCATTTAGCCGCTATTTACAGTGTCCTTTACACCCTGTATAATATAATATCATTGGTTTGTATTTACCAAAAAGTTTTCAACGTTTTTGAATTTTGAATTGTTCTCAACACGTTCTCAATAATATAGTCAATGCCATTCCTTCCGCATATGGAGATACTACAACGCTGTTGGAATTTTTATAAAAATGTATATAAAAATATCTCTTAAAATAATGCAATGCAAGACCAGTATGAATGTGTGTCGAATTGTCGATTTGCAGATTCCGTGGCATATTCGTTGGTCAAATAAAATGAGTAAATTTAATTAATTATTTTATTATAATTTGTCTATTCATTTTAATATTAAATAGGTACTAAAACGAAAACTACAACACTATTCATCGAATCAATTTTTCGCTCTACCAGTGGGCAGCGTGGACGAGAGGGGAAGAATTGAAGAGTCCAGAGTAAGACAAATGAGTAGGAGCGGTCCAGATGGCAGAATGTGCGACGGGAGCCAGGTGAGCGCCGGTGGAGATGACGTCGACACGGGACTGGTGGGACACGGCGGGGGCGGCGTGGGCTACCGCCACAGGGACGGCGTGAGCGACGGCCACGGGAGCGGCGTAAGCTACGGCTTGAGACACGACAGCTGGGCTGGAGATGACGTCCACGCGGGACTGATGGGATACAGCAGACGGCAGCACAGCGTGGGCAAGAGCGAGAGAACGCTTCTTCAGCAGATGTCCATGAGCGCCGTAGGCACCGGCCCAAGCGGAGTGAGCACCGTAGGCAGAGGTGGCCCAGGCAGAGTGAGCACCGTAGGCAGGGGCGGCCCAGGCAGAGTGAGCACCGTAGACAGGGGCGGCCCAGGCAGAGTGAGTGGACACCACAGGGGCGACGACTGCGTGAGACACTACGGCGGGCTTGGAGATGACATCAACGCGAGACTGGTGAGAAACGGCGGAAGGTGCGGCGTAAGCGATGGCAGGCGCGTAGACTGAGTGCGCGACGGGGGCGACGCTGTAGGCGAGGTGTCCCAGGGAGCGCTTCTTCAGGTAGTGTCCGTGTCCAGCCAGACCCAGGCCGGAGTAGTCGAGCAGCGGGGAGGCGAGAGCGGCGTGTGCGCCCCAGACGGGAGCGGCGTGGGAGACGACAGCGGGGCTCGAGATGACATCCACACGGGACTGGTGGGACACGGCGGCGGGGGCGGCCCAGGCAGAGTGAGCGGACACCACAGGGGCCACCACGGAGTGGGCGAGGGGGGCGGCGTGCACGAGAGGAGCGTAGTGGCCCTCCAGAGCCTTGGCCTGCAGGTGCAGGGCGCGAGCGTTGATGACCTCCGCGGTGTCGAGCGGGCGGCCCTTCAGGTCGAGCACGATCGCGGGGTGGTGCGGGGGCTGCGCCAGCGGCACCAGGGAGCCGCATGCCACTGAGGCGAGAGCGAACAACACCACCAACGAATTCATTTTAACGTGGTCTGTGTTGTTTGATTCGACGAACTAGAAGATCACTTCAAACCGATTGTCGGTCGACTGATAACTTTGACTCATTACTCAATGCTTTTATACTGATACCGACCAAATAATTAACTTAAGCTTAAAACTGAAACAGCAATGTCAAGTGTCACATGAAAGTAATCGACCCCGCTCTGACAGCTTTCGTAGTGTTGAGTTTTTTGCTTCCGTCCCCCGCCCCGTCATCGTCTGGGTGACGTACTGACGTGACACCATCCATGTCCTAAGGGACTATAAGCAGTGAACGCAAATAAAGAATAATATGTCTGTATTTGCGTTCACTGACTATAAGACATAAGCACTTTAAGTAATAGTCGCTAAGTCAGAAACTAATTTATAAGCATCCTGTTACAAAACAAATGCCATATTGCACATGCATTATTGGTAATGAATAAAATAATGAAAGGTCTTTTTTGGCAATTAAAAACAAATTCACTATCTCACATATCGGTGTCGTTGATGTCTTTTGTATGAATACCTAAATAACATACACACATACAGGATACAGGGTGTAACAAAACCCCCTAGTAATACTTAAGGGGGTGCTTCAGACCATCAAACTGAACAACTTTCACTATGGAGCCAACTTCTAAATCGCGAAAAAAAATCTGCTGTCCAATACATTTTAGTATAGTCGGTACAGCAGTTTTGTATGGGGCAGCTGATTTTTTTTTCTCGATGTTGGCTCCATAGTGAAAGTTGTTCATTTTGATGACCTGAAGCACCTCCTTAAGTATAACTAGGGTGTTTTGTTCCACCCCGTATAAAAAGTCATCAGTCATCCATCATAGACTTACCATCAGCTGTTACAGACGATTATTTCAAGCAGTAGTTAAAATATGCATAATGAATGACAGTGCCTTGTAAAATACGTTAACATGACGTAACATAAGCTCACGCCGTTTTCCCATGGGGGAGTAGGCAGAGATTACGGACCTCCACACGTTACGATTCTGACCTCACGATTACGATTCTCACAACCTCTTTAGCAGCTTTCTCATTATAAATCTTTATAGCACTCCGTGACCTAAACCCGCACTTAGGTCACGGTTTTGCGTTACCTAAGTAGTCCATTATTACACGGATTACACCGTTCGAAAATGAATCTACTTTATTGCACAGATGCATAATAAACAAAAGAAGGTACTTTTATAGCATTCCGTGACCTAAACCCGCACTTAGGTCACGGTTTTTCGTTACTAAGTAGTCCATTAATACACGAATTACATTACACCATTCGAAAATACTTTATTGCACAGATGCATAAATAATAAACAAAAGAAGGTACTTTTAAATGTGCTTTCAATCAATGTGACCAACATTGAAATCGCGAAATCCCCTACTGACTCCAACTTACCCCCTACTTTAATTATATTTGATCGTACCTATACTTACCCCTACGTACGCCCTACTTACACCCGCACCCCCTAATCACCTACTAATCACACCTTATTAGTATGTTGGTAGTAGGGTGCGAGTAAGGGCGCGCCCCCTAGTCCGTAGGGGGTGATTGGAGATGCATAGGGGTGCACCCCCTAATGCGTAAGGGGTGTGTAGTGGTGATTAGGGGGTGCACCCCCTAGCTCGCGGGGGTGATTAGGGGGTGTACCCCCTAGCTCGTGGAGGTGAATAGGGGTGTACCCCCTAGTTCGTGGGGGTGATTAGGGGTGTACCCCCTAGCTCGTTGGGGTGATTAGGGTACATACCCCCTAGCCCGTACTGGTGATTAGGGGGTGTACCCCCTAGCTCGTGGAGGTGAATAGGGATGTACCCCCTAGTTCGTGGGGGTGATAAGGGGTGTACCCCCTAGCTCGTTGGGGTAATTAGGTGGTGTACCCCCTAGCTCGTGCTGGTGATTAGGGGGTGTACCCCCTAGATCGAGCTGATGATTAGGGGGTGTACCCCCTAGCTCGTGCTGGTGATTAGGGGGTGTACCCCCTAGATCGAGCTGATGATTAGGGGGTGTACCCCTAGCTCGTGCTGATGATGGTGTACCCCCTAGCTCGTGGGGGTGATTAGGGGGTGTACCCCCTAGTTCGTGGGGGTAATTAGGGGTACGTGCGTGGGGGTGAGTAGGGGCTGATGATGATGTGACCGTAGATGTGATAACGTGCCACCTAGTGCGTTCGTGCGTAGGGGGTGAGTAGGGGCTGATGATGATGTGACGGTAGACGTGATTAGATGAGTATCTATTGATTGTGGTTGCGATATATGAACGAAGATTTTAAAGTCATGGTTGTGTCCTACGGGGGGCTCCGCCCCCCGTGCCCCCGGGGGGGCTCCGCCCCTCCACCCCGCCGGGGGCTTCGCCCCCCGGTCCCCCTTTCTGCCCTTTTCGTTAGTATACGTATTCGTAGAATTAAAAACTTCAACATGAAAGAGAATGTCAATATGTTACACACACACACACACACACACACACAAAAGTTGGCGGGTTTAGGTCACACGAGCTATAAAATAGTATACGATACTTGTGACCTAAGTAAGTCCATTATTACACGGCGTTTATCACCCTCGCTGCGCTCGGGCGATAATTCACGCCGTGCAATAATGGACTACTTAGGTCACACGTATCGTAATGTACTATTTCATTCCCTCGAATGAGCGTGCTACGCATTTGTTTTTTTTTAACCGACGAAAACGCAAACAAAAAATGGAGGAGGTACTCAATTCGCCGCGTATATATATATATTTTTTTTTATTAATGATCGATCACGCATATCTTTCTACAGAGTAGTCCGATTTTGATAGTTCTTTTTTTAGAGGAGTATACCCATACTCCCGAGGTGGACCCATTTCAATTCGGTGAAGAACTGATGACGCACTTCGGAGCTACACAATAGAACTCCTCAAAAGTTGACAGCAAATCATCGGCGATTGAAACGTTTGCTTCGTATCGATGTACCCTTTGCGTGTGTTGATATCAGAATCCAACTAATGTATTTCACCATTAAAAATTATGAAATAAAAATTTTTAACAAAAAATTAAAACCGAATTTAAAAACTTTAAAAATAAAAAATAATATTGCAGCCGATTAATTTTACGTCAGCATCTATAATAATATCAATTTGTATTATCGAAGTCGCTGTCAAGCTTGTACGATTCGAGACATGAGCTTCCAGTAATTTTATTGGCTAGGCAATTTTTTTTTTTTTTATTCTATAAAGACATTAATTTGGTCATGGTAGTTTTTCCTCGGATGACGGTCTTCCAATTCTGCTCATCTCACTTGATATTTTTCATTCGTATGTCTTCTTTTATTCATTCTCTCTACGTGACTGAACCATCTAAGAATGTAAGCATGCCTCTCTCAATCCTAGTTACTACAAATCATCGTATTGATGTTGATGCGCGAATGTAGAATAAATTGGTAATAAAACATCCAATAAATAGATTTCTTCAGGACTATTCTCAATTACTTATTCTATGCTATTATTAGTTATTGTAATTTGTAAGCATAGATTTGTTTGCCTTTTGGCTTACTTGGAGATATGCAAAATACAGCCGTATTTTGCATGTCGCCCATTTAATAATTTTTTTACATAATAATAGTAAGGAAATAAATCAAAATGCTAATGTTATTGAAGAATTTTGTTTAATTTAAACTGTTTTTTATCAACATTGAACCTATAAATAACACTGTGATCACCAGACAGAGGCATAAACGGAGGGTTCCCAAACGGATCGGGCGTCAACCACAGCTGGAGCGACTACTTGCTGTGCGACGTAAGCGGGGGAGGAGTGTACGTCCACCCTGGACTGATGACTCAGCGCGGAGCCCCCGGCGTACACTGTAGCCGGAGGAGCGGCGGCGTACACTGTACGAGCATCCACCACAGCCGGCTCCGGGACTACCGCAGGAGCGTACACCTCGGACACGACAGCAGGTGCAGTCCGCACGTCAACACGGGTCTGATGTGATACCGCTGAACCCCCAACATACACTTTAGAGGCAGGAGCAGCGTATGCTACCGATGGACCGGCGTAAACTAGCGGCTGCACAACAGCCGAAGCTAAAACAGCTGGGGAGCTTCTCAAATCCACGCGAGATTGATGGGACACCGCTGGCACGGAGTAGGCCACTGCATGGCCGATCGATGGGGCTGCCAGGGCCGCGGAGATAACAGCGAATAACACCACCAACGGTCCCATTGTGATCGAGGTCTGTGTTTCGAATTAGAAAGATCACTTCGCACCTTACACGGTCGACTGATGCTCTACTCGGACTCGTCTCACTATTTATACGATCATTAATCTGTTTATTTGTAGTGATCGTTATTTGGGCGTTGAGGAATACAAGATCTCAATGTCCTTCCATTGTCATCAGAATCTGCTACTAAAGGTCGAACTTGTCGTGTTTGTTACACGAGAGTGCAACTATCGGTAGCTATGGTGGGCTGGCATTTGTGACGATTAGTTGACGACGTCTCGTACAGCCAACGCGCAAAAGCTCATTATACATTAAGGTCGTAACAGACGGACGCTATAATATACAGCGCAGTACAGCGCAGTATAGCGCTATACTGCGCTATAGAGTACGGTATAGCGCGGTAAAGCGCAGTACCGCGCTATAGAGCGCAATATAGCGCTATAACGCGTGTGCATCAAGATGGCAGGATCAAAATCATCGATTGAAAATTTGGTATAACGGTGGGCACCTGTCTCATACATTTAGGTCGAGTAGGTAGAACAGCAGTTTTGTATGGAATAACAGTTTATTTTTGTATTTTCGATTTTGGTCTCGCATAAAGTTTGTCAGTTCGATAGTCCAATCAACCCCTTAAAATCCGTCTGCTAGTGTTGGGCGTAATTCAATTAAACTACGTAATTGGAATTACTCAATTAATTGTTGATTCAATTACATTAATTTAGTAATTAAATTTACACAATTACATTTACAAGGGTCACAGATAATACATACTGATGCGGAAACCTGGAGTGGGGTAGGTGTCCAAGTGTCCACCGTCTGTAGGTCCGCGTGGATTGAATCCGATGTCAGATTTGAGAAAACCAGCCGCCATTTTGAACTTTACAGTTTTTGGACAGATTGTTACCAAAATCCATTAGGTACCAAACATCCACCCTACACCCACCACATTGACAAATATACTCCACATACAACCCAAGATCCACCACCAAACATCAAATGGCTAACGCAATCATTCTTCACTTTCAACATAATTATATACATTATAATCATAACCAAAAAAAGTTATTAAGTAATTGCAATTAACCAAAATTACAATTGTAATTATTAATACAACTACTTTTCAACAATTCGGTGTGTCATGTTTTTTTTGGAGGGCTAAATCGAAAACCATGTCGAGATAATTGTCTCAATAATTGATGAGACAAATAAATACTGTTGAATTTAATTTAATTAATAACAATATTTTCTATTTCAGACATATCAAATAAAGACCAAATTGACATACCGAAAGTTAATTGAAGTTTATTAATTCTAATAAACTTAAAAACTTCAATTAAGAAAAATAAAAGCTAATAAGTCATCATCTTAAGAAAGGTAAATTAGAAAAAAAAAATCTAATAAATTAATTATTAGTTAATTATTTTTTGCCCAACACTGGTACCTGAACTACCTAACATACTATGTTACTGATAAAAGAAATACATTTTGAATCGAAGACGGGATACCGCCGTCTTGATGCTCACAATCTATTCAATGAACTGACTCTACGCCCTAGTGATGTGCCGATACAGGTTGGACTCGAGTGCGGATTCGAATACCTTATACCATACCTAAGTACTCTCTCACTCGAAAATGTGAAATATAGTATTCGGATTCACAATACTCTGATTCGAGTACTTACAGTTAGCACTTACCTACATAAAATACCTCTTTAATTTCTCATCTCTTGCCGAAAAACGACTATATTAAGTAAGAGTGGCTGTATGGTTAAATGGGTTACCTACATCATTTATGGGGTGCTTCAGACCATTAAACTGTACAACTTTTACTATGGTACTAACTTTGAAATCGCGAAAAAAATAATCCTACATTTTGTTCGATTAGGTATTGGCATTTTCTATGAATGACATTTGCTGTTTTTCGCGATTTCTTTGTTGGCTCCATAGAGAAAGTTGCTCAATTTGATGGTTGCTCAGAATGGACTCGAATACGAGTAGGTACCAAATCGAGTTCGTGACTCGAGTACTAGGTACCAATTTGATTCTAATTTCAATGAGTACCTACCAAAGAAATAAGAAAATTTTTATCGAATAAATTAATATTAATATCCGATTACTAAAATAGTCGTCTCGGCACATCACTAGTACTACAATGTTGGCGAGCCCGGCGGCGAGCACAAGGGGCTCGGCCACGCCGCACGCACACCCGCCACCGTAGAGTCAACTCCACCATATGGAAGACCACTTCTTGATACTATTAAAAAAAAAATCTAGAGCAAAAGCAAGTACTTTGTTTAGCAACGTAGTCTATTTATCATTTTAGATAGATATTAAAATTTAACTTAAATAAACATTTAAAACATAATTGATCTTATTTTAATTCGTAAATCAATGATTTTATTTAAGGGCCTATGTCGAAAAATAATTTAAGCGAAACAGGCTTGGGATAGCTTATATTACGGCCTGATGCGAGAAAAAGAGATGGGGCGCCGCGCGCGCCTGAAACGAATCGAGGGCCAAACCAAACTTTATTTAATTGTGATTGTACTATTTATGTTATTTCAATTCTGCTCTAATCAAAATTTAGAAAATATCAATCTCTTTCTTTTAAATAAAGTCTCGTGTTTCTATTATTCACTGTTTAGCAGTTCCAAGCGTTTATAGATAAAAACGGAGGCTACTTTGGCTTGTTTTTCTATCGAGAAAATGTGTCTTAATCGTGTTTTGGCTCTAATCAAAACTTCAATTATATGTTCAATTTACACACATCCGAAAATCATACTCCTACTGTTAGTACTTCATGATATATGAAGCTTTGAAGAATCAATTTTTTTTCACATAGCCCCTTAAGTCTGTTGTTTGTGCTCGAGCGTCACGCGAAAACAACTGGACCAATATAATGCATGGTGTAAATTTAAATGTCACATCATCACAGTCAGTACATTTGTCGTACATCAGTACATTTGTATTGTACATCGTCACATGTCAGTACATTTGTCAAACAGAGTAAGTACTTCAGACCATCAAACTGAACAACTTTCACTATTTTGGTTCCATAGTAAACATTGGTTAATTGTATAACGTGTACTATGTACCAATACAAAGGTAGCAAATAATAAACAATTTACTTTGCCAAACAAAATACTTACAAAAAAAATTACAAGTATCAAGATCGATAATTTTGCCGTTTGTGTCTGTGTGCGTGAGTGCGGTAGCTAGCTTGCGCGTTAAATTTATACAGGCTGTTCACTTAAATGCGTTATGTATGGGTTCATGGGTTGGGATGAAAATCAAACCAGGAGGTTTGATTCCTTTTATCTGATCGTATGCCGCCAATGAACGCGAAGGTACCCGCGCCAAAACTGGTTCGAGTGAAAGGTCTACCTATCTTAAAAATTTACAATGAAAAAGACCCTACTTAGTTGTTTGATTTGATTTCCCAATAAAGACAAAAATTTTAAAAATATACCGGAACATTTTTTTACCGTTCCGAAACTTTAAGGGGTGGTTCAGACCATCAAACTGAACAACTTTTATTTTAGGATCAAACCTGCAATCGCAATGAAAACATCGGCTGTTCCATACTAAACTGCAAAGCCTCCTAGACTCAAATGTATGAGACAGCCGATTTTTTTTTGCTTCATTTGGTTGTTGAGACACTAATAACTCATATAAACCTTTGTTGTTTAAAATTATAATAATAAACTGTTAAGTAATATTAGTCCACCTATTCAATAAATATGTTGATTAATTAAATAAATCAGGATGGTTGTAGAACATCCTGTATCTATGCGACGTAATATAACAAGCAGTATAGCGCAGTATAGCGCTATACTGCGCTATACTGCCCGGTATCTTTCAGATGGCAATAGCCTCCTCTCACTCACACAAGAATGAGACGTGCCCATGTAATGTTTCGTGTGTTAGAAGAGTTCAACCTCGGCGGTATCGCGCTATACTGCGCTCTATAGCGCAGTATAGCGCTATACTGCGCTTTAACGTACTCTAGAGCGCAGTATAGCGCTATACTGCGCTGTATATTATAGCGTCCGTCTGTTACTACCTTTATGATCTAGAAACATTCTCGCCAAGGGCGTACATATCCGCTTCATATCCGCCATAAACTATCAGTGGGTATCTCAAACCTATAATTATTTTTGTGATTGACAAATTTGCATAACGAGTCTGGCAACATTTTTCGTGTATTTATTATGTCGACGACATTATTTATTGTTCTAATAATATGCGAATGGTGGCACATCTCATTAATTACTATATCTGTGTATCTTCTAAACTTATAGTATAGATACTGGACGTTCTGAATACCACAATGTGATCTCATGAATCGAAACTGGACAGTGTCCCTTTCTTTGTTCGACCTTCCTGTATCCAGTCCAACCAACCTCGGCATCGCGCCGAGTCTATAGTAACAAGGCTGCAGTTCATAACTATACTATGACTATACATAATAATCGAGGATTGACAACACATTTTACGACGACTATACCGGGTGTAAACTTAAATTCGTTACATATTTATGGGTTGCTTCATTTTACTTTGGTCTAAGGCTTCAGTCAATCAAACTGAACAATTAACACTATCGAAGTCGCGAAAAATAAATCTGCTGTTCCATAGAAAATAATAGCTAGGTCATAGTGTAGCTAGGTACTCGAATGAAACAGCAGATTATTTCCAAGTTGGTCCATAGTAATATTTGTTCAGTGTTTTTTTTTCTTTTAATTTCTTGGACACTGTCACACAAATTATCTAGTCACATTTAAAGTACCAAAATCTAGCCTGGACTTGTATTATGATGTGATGACTAGACAACGATATAGAATACATATATAGATACAAACATCGATGACTTGGGTACAAATATTCATATTCGTCATACAAATATTTGTCCCTTACGGGATTCGAACCCGCGACACTCGGCACAGCAGGCAGGTTCACTACCGACTGTGCTACTGGGCTATCGAAGTTTGTTGGTCTGAAGCGCCCTGTTTAGTTCGATATCTAAACTATTATAAAACTGTAACAGAAATGTGTCTGTACATTGAAGATATTTACAAAAAAAAAATTAAGACATGGTTTTTACCTGTCCCTAATTCCAAATCACCAATTTTTGGATTTTTTGTCTGTCTGTTTGTTTGTTTGTTTGTTTGTTTGTTTGTTTGTTTGTTTGGGTGTTTGTTTGTTCGAGTATCACGCAAAAACTACTGAACCGATTTTGATGAAACTTTTTTTGTTTGATAGCTTATCATCTGACTTAAAATCTGGTATATAATTTATGCGGACGAAGTCGCGGGTAAAAGCTCGTGAATGAATATTATTTTAGCGATACATACACAAAGATTTAAATGAAATCCCGGGTGTGACTATGAACTTTGTGTGATCAACTGATCAGGAGTGCGATTTTTGAATCTCATTTCTTGAACTCAGCAGTTGTAAATGTTAAAATTACTATGGAGATACGCATCTTTCTACTGCTGACTTGACTTTTAAAAAATCGTACTCCTGGAATATGATTTTTTTATGTCAAATCAGCCGTAGAAAGATGCATATCTACATAATAATTTTTACATCCAGAATGCGATTGCGACATGTGATTTTTGAAAGTCAAATCAGCAGTAGAAAGATGCGTATCTCCATACATTTTCAACTGCTGAGTTCAACGTATGATATTCAAAAATCGCACTCCTGAGTGGAAATTATTTATTATTTTATTGTTGGAATGGTTAAGGATATCGGTGGAATCGGATCACGCGATCAGGAGTGCGATTTTTGAATCTCATTCGCTAAATTCAGCAGTTGAAAATGTCAAAATTACTGTGGAGATATGCATCTTTCTACTGCTGATTTGACTTTCAAAAATCATACTTGAGCAGTGCGATTTTTGGATCTCATACGTTGAACCCAGCAGTTCAAAATGTATGGAAATACGTATCTTTCTACTGACGGATTTGACTTTCAAAAATCCTACTCCAGGAGTGCGATTTTGAATGGCAAATCGGCAGTAGAAATATGAATATCTCCATAGTTATTTTGCCATTTTGTACTGATGAGTTCAAAGTATGAGTTTCAAAAATCGCTCTCCAGAGTGCACCTTTCGCGCACAGGTTAGGCTTAGGTTCAGTTGGAGTAAGTACAACACGGGCGAATTAACTTGGCACCTGGCTCACACGTGACTCGGAATTTGACCCATTACACAGAAAATTTTATAGTATTCTGAGATTATGATCTTTGTGTAAAAAGTGACAGCCTAGCAAATACTAAAACGGTGAACTTAGACCATCAAACTGAACAACTTTCACTATGGAGCCTACCTCAGGAAACGCGATATAGGGTCCTTCTTAATATGCTGACACTTTTTTAAGAGGATGATTAGACCGTCAAATTGAACAACTTTCTCTATGGGACCAACATCGAAATCGCGAAAAAAAAAGCTGCCAAATTTTGGCTCGAGTAGATTTGCAGTTTTGTATGGAAGAGCAATTTTTTTTCGCGATTTAAATGTTGGTGCCATAGAGAAAGTTGTTCAATTTGACGGTCTAATCATCCCCTTAAAAAAGTTTCAGCATATTAAGAATGTGATTAAGAAGGACCCTATATCGCGTTTCCTGAGGTAGGCTCCATAGTGAAAGTTGTTCAGTTTGATGGTCTGAAGCACCTCCTTACGTAAGGGGAAAAGTTGGGGAATATTATGCCCGTTTGGGGAAATGGCCGTTCGGGTAAATGTCCGTTCGGGGAAAAGGCCGATCGGGGAAATGGACGAAACCGGGAAGTGGACGTTCGGGTCCATAGTGGACGTTCGGGGAAAAGGTCGTAACTGACCTGATCCTTTGCTAGGCTGTCACTTTTTACACAAAGATCATATTTTCTTGTTATACAAGTAGAGGTACTGTGAACTTTGTTAAGCGAACGCCATCTGTGCAACAACAACGGAATTAAAATGGACCGTAAAAAGCTACCCAACCGTGTACCTTACCAAGCAACAGCCAAGCAAGGTTGGTTACGTGTAAATGTTAAGCAAGATACTCGTACACGGCTAACTAAGCTACGATTTCATGCAAAAACCTATAGATGTCAGCTAATTAGCTTATACTGTGGCGTAATACACACAGAGTACTTATATCTAAACTATTATAAAACTGTAACAGAAGTGTTTGTTTGTTTGTTTGTTTGTTTGGGTGTTTGTTTGTTCGATTATCACGCAAAAACTACTGAACCGATTTTGATGAAACTTTTTTTCTTTGATAGCTTATCATCTGACTTAAAATCTGGTATATAATTTATGCGGACGAAGTCGCGGCTCGTAATTTTAATAAACTTACACTTTACCACAGAATAGGTAGGTAATAGCATAGGTAATAGCAGTAATAGTATACAGGGTGTAACAAAACACCCTAATAATAAGGGGGTGCTTCAGACCATCAAACTGAACAACTTTCACTATGGAGCCAACATCCAAATCGCGAAAATAAAATCCGTTCTTTCATACAAAACTGCAGTACCGTCTCGACTCAAATGTATGGGACGGCAGATGTTTCTTTTATTTTTTCTAGGCTTTGGCTCCATAGTGAAAGTTGTTCAGATCGATGGTCTGAACGTTAAGTATTACTAGGGTGTTTTGTTACACCCTGTAGTTGACTTTACTAAAATCATATAGTAAATAAATTATACACAACTAAAATATTAATAATAATTTTTTACTTTTTGGGAATATCATTGGTTTTGGGCAAGCTGGAGTGCGATTTTTGAATCTCATTCGCTGAGTTCAGCAGTTGAAAATTACTTTGGAGAACGCCTCTTTCTACTGCTGATTTGACTTTCAAAAATCGCACTCCTGAAGTATGATTTTTAAAAGTCAAATCAGCAGTGGAAAGATGCGTATCTCCACAGTAATTTTGACATTTTCAACTGTTGAACTCAGCGAATGAGATTCAAAAATCGCACTCCTGGAACTCTAACCAAACATAAATACTACGTCGACTAGTTAGGTACACTATAATCTGTTTTGTTTGCATTAGATACCGACGGACGTCCTTTCTTTTCTAGATCTAAAATGTAAAGCGATTCTTTTATGTGAATGAGCACTGTAATGTATAAATTGGATGTTAATGAATAAACCACTGCTTTCTCCGGAGACGGATGTGGCGTCACGTCACGGGCACTGCTTCCGAAATGGACAGATTATTTCAAACTTCTGCTAATTTAGAGTAAACTGTAAGAGTTTCTTCCATTGTCTTTCTGCATGGTACACTCAATCATAATAGGTACTTTTAATGGTTACGGAACCCTGCCTTGGGAATGTCCGACACGCTCTTGACCTTGGCTTTACTATGATAATGATAGAGATTCTACCTGTACTTTGAGGTATACAGGGTCCTTCTTAATATGCTGACACTTTTTTAAGGGGATGACCAGACCATCAAACTGAAGAACTTTCTCTATGGCACCAACATCGAAATCGCGAAAAAAATCTGCTGTCCCATACATTTGGGTCGAGTAGGTTTGCAGTTTTGTATGGACGAGCTGAATTTTTTCTCGCGATTTCGATGTTGGTGCCATAGAGAAAGTTGTTCAGTTTGATGGTCTGATCATCCCCTTCAAAAAGTGACAGCATATTAAGAAGGACCCTGTATTTCAATTAAATTTTCATACATGACTTTTTAGAGTTAGTTATTCATCTATTGATGTAGACTCTATTTTTATTTGTTCTGACAAATACACATTAGATAATTTCTAGCTCCTAAAATTTACTTTTCACCTCACAAGCTCGGAAAGATTCTGTTTATCATTCGAAACCTGATAGTTAGGAAGGTGGCGAGCATTTCGGTATATGATTTGCACACGTTTCACATCGAGGTAGATTGCAGTTTACGTCGGTACGAATCGATTTGGTCCAGTCAATAATGGTCCTACGTCGCTGCGTTTTCGCGTTACAGCCGATTAAAGTTGTTAAAAAAAAGCGGTATTAAATTACAAGAGAGATTAGAGTACAAGGTGGCAAATACCCACTTTTTTTCTAGGCACTGATCGAAACAATTAGAAATGTACCGTTATTATTGATAATTATCTTATGTACTTGATTTACTTGAGAAGTGAATAAATTATTATCTTATCTTATCTTATTTGCACATGTCTGCCTCTGGGGTTCATGGTCACAAATATCTTGGAAACGAAGAAAATCGAGGAGGCAGACATTCAGGGCTCTGCATTATCATGGGACGGAGTTGTAAAAGAGTTAAAAAAAAGCTCTACTAAGTCATTTGCACACGGTTCTCATTGCGCCCATTCGATTCATTACGACTCCGTGGATACGAAAAAACATTTGGCAGACACTTTGCTCACTGATTTTTAATTTTGTAACGGTTTGAAATGGACGTATTCAAGGGGAAGCGGGTATTGCATGAGTTTGCTTGGTTGTCAGCTTACAACAATATTGAAGGAAATTAATACTTATTACGTAAAATTAGAGTTAATTTTCAATTCTACACGAAATTCTAGAGTTCGGTCCACCTATAGGATACTATTTATAATGTTCTTGGGAGATATTTTATACCTGCGGAGACGCAGTTAACAGGCAGGAGCCAAATATTTTTGAAGAGGTTTGAAACTCGTTCGTATGGATTCTATTAATTATTTTCAATAATATTCAGTAGACGCAAAATTTTGTAATTGCAGCTTGGCGCGAGTCGAGTCGAAAAAAAAAATTCTAATGGTCTGCCTCTGGAATATCAGGGTCCTGAACGTCTGCCTCATCGATTTTCTCCTACGAATAAGAATGTATAGAAATGTAAATCAAGCTCAAAAAGTGACCCCAAAAAAGTACACAGTGTTCGAAATTTGTTCCTTAAAAACTACACCTTGCCGCCAAAACTCATACAAAATGTCATTTTTCAAAGGGTGCCAAAAATTATGTTGCTTTTGTTTAGAGTTATTCTTCCATAGTTATTCTTATTCGTAGATTTTCTCCGTTTTCATGACAAATTAAAACATCAGTCCAAGAGGCAGACATGTTCGCATAATATAGCACATCTTTTTTTTTAACATTTTTGGAGCGCTGTCAATAGGCAACGCAGTGGCACCCCGCTGGCAGACTATTTTTCCGTGGTCCTTCTCATTGTTTTTAATCGAACAATTCAAATCTGCCAAGTGTGCAATTCGTATAGAGTTTTTTAAATAATAAAAATAACTTAAAAAATTGAAATCTACAAAAGTCAGAGCCCTGGATGTCTGCCTCTTCGATTTTTTGTCTTTACAGGATGACTGTGATCATCAGCCCCAGAGGCAGACATGTGCAAATAATATCGCCCACCTTTTTTTTTTACATTTTTGAATCGCTGTAAATTGACAACGCAGCGCCACCATGGTGGCAGACGAGGTCCTTTATGTTTCTCAAGGTATCATTATTGCTATTAATAACGTCTGCCATGTGTGCTAATGATATCGAAATTTTGCTCGCCACCTCCCTAACTATGAGTGCAAAAGTGCATTTTATCCGCTAGCGTGGAAAGAGTTTTTAAAATTCGAATCTTTCTATTCAATGAAGAAAAACAGCCTAAACAACTTTTTTTTCATGCTATTTATGTGCCTGCCAGAGCGAGTATTCTAAAAATGAGGGTGGCGCATTGAAATTTTCCTCGCTGTAGTTAGTGAGGTGAAAAGTAGCGTGTTTCGCTCGGCAGCAAAGTTATTCTGCGTCTCGTACCTTTGAAACCCTCGCGACGCTCAGGATTCTATATTTGAACCACTCGCTTCGCTCGTGGTTCAATCCTAGAATCCTTCGCTTGCTCGGGTTTCAATACAAGTACTCGCGCCAAAAAACAACTTTGCAGCCTTGCATAACAAATAATTATTACTTGACGGCGCCTGGCGCCATCTCTCAAGTTGCAACAGAACGAGATCGCACACTCATGATGGTGCTCTGGTGCAGCGCCTCTGGTGTCGGTCTGGCGGAGCGTCGTGTGTCGGTAAAGGGGTTGACAGCGATGTCAAAGAGGATTTCAGTTGAAGATTGGAACAGAAATGGCTAAACTACCGAATAACTCGACGAATCGCTAACGTTCTGTGTAGTCCGCTCCTGACGAAGGCCCTCCTGCGTCCACATACTATACAGGGTGAAATTGATATATTAGCACCCTTTTAAACTAAGAGTCTAACCATCAAACTGAACAACTTTTACTATGGGAGAAAACCGATCGGAGCACGAAAAAAATCAGCTGTTGCATACATTTGAGTCGAGTAGGCGTTGCAGTTTAGTATGGAACAGCTGAGCTCCGATCGGTTTGCCCACATAGTAAAAGTTGTTCAGTTTGATGGGTAGACTCTTAGTTTAAAAGGGTGCTAATGATATCAATTTCACCCTGTAGATACGGAAAGCAGCCTATTTTTATCGTCTCCTATTATACAGAATGTTACAAAAATAAACATTTAAGGGGGTGGTTAAGACCATCAAACTGAACAACTTTCTCTATGGGACTAATATCGAAATCGCGAAAAAAAAATCGGATGTTCCATCATCATCATTTTTTTATCGCGATTTCGGTGTTGGTCCCATAGTAAAAGTTGTTTAGTTTGATAGTCTTAACAACCCCCTTAAAGTTAGAAATGTTTATTTTTACTTCTGTAACACCCTGTATACAGGCCATACTGAACCCATATACACCAGATGACACCATATTCGAGATAATTTGAACGGAATTTTACGGAATCGTATGAAAGAAAACCCTGAGTGGCCAACCTACTAATAGTCGCGACAATAACCGGGGTGATATCGCGATGATATCGTTCCATCACCGCCTAGGCTCAAAAACCGCTTGTGTGATATGGCTCTTAGTCATTTTTCGTCCAAATTTCTTACGTAACATAGACCTTGTCAAGTAGTTTGAATTAAAACCCGGATTGTCCCGAATGCAATACGATCTGCCCTTGAGGGACCGGCAGGGAAGCCCAGAGTTACGTGGCGTCTCACAATCGACCAAAAGTAGGTCATCGATTCAATTAGCACAGGTGAGCCGTGGAGTCGAACTGAATGCAAAAGTTTTTATTTAATCACACAATATGATATGACGTAAAAGTACGTCTATGAATTGTCGAAAAGTTACAATTATAAACTTTTATTAAATTGTTTGAGAATCGTTATGCAAAGGAACTGCTTTCGGTAAAAACTAAACTAAATTATTAAAAGGAAAACTTTTATGGTAAAAGAGAACATCATCAGCTACCTACATGACGTTGATTCCTAGACATTACATCCTCGATTCCTCATAATAAGAGGATTTGCTATATTAACGCCACCCTTGACAGACTGATCAATGACCAGAGTTACGGTTATTTACTAGTATGTAGTATAATTTTTATAAAATAAAATAAACTTTTACTCTATCCCAAAATCTAGAGTAGGTATACAAGTACAAAGGGTGGATCTTAACTCAGTGAAAATGGTCATCAATCAATACATAGTATAAAACAAAGTCGCTTCCTGCTGTCTGTTCTGTCCCTAGTTCCCTACGTATGCTTAGATCTTTAAAACTACGCAACGGATTTTGATGCGGTTTTTTTTAATACATATAGTGATTCAAGAGGAAGGTTTATATATATATATATATATATATATACTACATGCATAGTATCAGCATTGCACCCATGCGAAGTTAAATAATAGTGTAACAATAACAACTCCAGTGCTTCACTTGTTCCGTCTGTAAGGCTCGCGTGGCCTCCGCACGATGCAATAGACGCAGTTCGGAAAACCCGCGACATTACAAGTTACAAAATATAGTTCCCAGTAACTTGCCAACAGCCTTACTGAATTTTTATTAATTTTTACAGTAGTAAAAATTAATAAAAACTGTAACTGTAACTGTATTTTGTTTTGTTTTGTAATCTTTTGCTATGAGTATCATAGCAAAAGATTTTACAAACATAAACACGATGAAGTAGCTGCGAAGTGCGAACAAATGTTTTGTTTTGCATTTGTACCTTACCTACTCAAGTTACGTGAAACATTATTAGAATTTATTGGTTTTCTAAGTTTACTGGTTGGTTTGTTTTAGGATAGATACATTGGACTGCTTCGGTTGACATAGCCTTTCTTGACACTGAGAAAGTTAGGGGCAAAGTCCATATGAACTGTATAACTAGGAACTTAATACTATCCTAGGCTGTGCTGAGACTTAATTACTTCTCGTTTACACCGGTTTTCCTTAAGTTTCCCTTCAAACCTCCTTAGTACTTAGTGTTGAATGTCACTGACCAGATGTTACGAAACACCAACCAACTGGTGCACATTGTAGAAAAAAAATGTAAACATTGGAGTCATCAAGATGGCGTCTCTATTGCGGTCGATTATGTCATACCACGGCGGCTGGACGGGCTTCAATAGCTCGAGGCTTGAAAAGTACATTATTTACTTGATTTGAACTTGAGTTCGATGCACTGGCAAAGCAGTTTTTCTGTAGGCTAGTGTTTTTTGTCTACCTTATGAAATCTAGGTTTCTTTTGTTAGGTCACGCTTAACCTCTATCCGGGACAGAGGATTCAGCTCGACAGCTAGAGGACTGTGAATATTCCACTTACTTCTTCTTTTGAGTCAGCATTGAGCTATATTTCCGGTTTGGTCTAGGGTATTTCCACCCCCACTCCAGTTACCTACCTATGTATTATTAATTTAGGTACCTATACGTGATATCATTAAATGTTTTGTTTCTAAAACGTAAAGTATGTTTAAATGAAGAACTTCCCCCTTGAACCTTCGTCTTGTCATCATATATTTGAAGAGCTACGCTCTTGTCGGTGGAACTTTCGCCAATCCTGTCTCCTGTCTGTGTACTGACGCATTCTGCAAGTTCCTAACATCCTGATACGACTCGACACCAATTTTTTGTTATACCTGTGATAACGATGCCTTCCTCTACCTCTGTCGTTAAATAAACACGATATTTTAAAACTTTTACAAACATTATCTCAATAACATCGGTTGACATCACTCGATTAGACTCCTACCTCGCATAGTATGAACGAAAGAGAAAATGTAGTCAGAAATCAAACGCGCCTCTCCAGCTCTTTTCATTATGTCTTCGGAGACACAATATTTCACATATAGAATTCTTTTCACGTTATTAAATAACTAATATTTATCATCACACTGAGTAAAAGATTAAACAACGATAATAACGGAAGTGAGGAAACTTTTGTACATCTTAAAATTACATAGGAAATTATAACAACGTTCTGATTAACATATTAAGTAAGAGCATAGTAGGTACGTCAGTTCATTCAATCATCAAACAGCAGTCATAGAAGCGGTTCAGCGAACTCTTGCGCAAGTTACTTCGCTCCACACACGAAGTCTCAATGCCCAAGTTATTTTGGAACTTACAACGTAGCAATAAGAGTTATGTTAGGTGACTAGTGGAATGAGGTATAGCGTCGGCAGTGTGCATGCGCCCGCGCAGGTCCGGCTCTGCTGGAAAGCCCTCTTGTGCAAGCTGAGGCCGCTGTGCAATGCTGAACAACTGAATCCTGTTTACGAAAATAATTAGAAAAAAGTAGGACACCCAACAAGTTACTGTAGATATTTAGTAGAATTGCTCTATTGCGATTATTTTGTGATGTACGAAGTTTGTGGTTCGGTTCTTGAACTGCGCTCCTGAATGCTTTTAGCATTAACATGACTATATTGAAATTAAGTTCAAAACATGTTTGTGGCACCATAATAGTCCGAGATCCGACCGTAAAATTATGCACCTATTTCATAGGCGAACGAAATGTGATTCTAGTGTATGTTTACACAGGGGTTAATTCAACGCCCCCAAGTTGCCTTGAAAAATCTTGCCGCAAGTACCTTTTCCATAAAAAAAAATTATATAACTTTTTCCACGTGTCTGTTAGGGAAGTGAATGAGGTGCCATCGGAAGGAGACTGATCTAAAGTACTGGAAAAACTAGGGTCGCCACCTCTCAATCTGCCGCAACTATAAGGTTGCCAGGTTCAAAGAAGTCATTTTTGAACCTGGCAACCCTAGAGTTGAATTAACCCCTGTGTAAACATACACTAGAATCACATTTCGTCCGCCTATGAAATAGGTGCATAATTTTACGGTCGGATCTCGGACTATAAAGACACATAATTTTCATCGAGCCGTTTCCGAGAAACCAATTTCAGAGCGAGACTGAAAAGTATGCAAAGAATAATGGATACCATAAATAGAATCCACAGTACTGTTATTAGGTCTCGATCAATAAATCTGTGGCATGGAGCAAGAAGTACGTATGTCCATACTGTTTTAGTACAGACTTACGTACTTCTTGTACCAAGCCACAGAAATATTTTTAACCGACTTCAAAAAAGGAGGAGGTTTCTCAATTCGAACGTATATATATTTTTTATTTTTTTTTATGTGTGTTCGCGGATAACTTCGTCGTTTATGAACCGATTTTGATGATTCTTTTTTTGTTGGAAAGGAGATATCCCAAGAGAGGTCCCATGATAAGGAAACCAGGATCTGATGATGGATCCCAGAGAAATCGAAGGAAACCTTCGAAAATCGTAGTGCCGACTAGTGCGTTTGTTAATTTAAAGCACTACTATTAAATAAAATAAATCGAACTAATGAATTTACCACTGAAAATTGTGAAATAAACAAAATTTTAACAAAAAAATTAAAACCGCCTTCAAAAAAACTATAAAGTTAAAAAATAATATTGCAGCCGATGACTTTTTCGTTCGCATCATAAGAACATTAATTTGTTTTACAGAAGTCGTTGTCAAGCCAAGCCAAAAAACTAATGCAAGCCCTGTCGCGAATCGTACCGGCTTGACAGCGACTTCGATAAAACAAATTAATAATGTTCTTATGATGCGAACGAAAAAGTCATCTGCTGCAATATTATTTTTTAACTTTTTAGTTTTTTTGAAGGCGGTTTGAATTTTTCATAGATGAAAGAAAGCCGCGTTTTTCTCCTTTCGTCCTGCCCGTCCTCTTCAGCCGCCCACCTGGCCGTCTGTCCTATAGGCTTATCTTAGAAACTACTATACTTAGAAACATTAACAGATTGACCTATTGCCGAGTAATGTTTTTATTATTTGTGGTACCCGTACGGAAGCCGCACTGAGAGAAAACTTCATTTGTTATTACAAAAATTCACTAATTATTAAATAAATATTTGCAGATCCCACGACAACAAAAGTTTTGTAATAAGAAGGAGTCGTTTTTAGTTATTGTATTTAGTAATTAGTGTAGTGAGCGTTTAGTAATTTTTAACGCACAATACTAATCCTCAAAACGATGACGTCATTATGACGTCACAGTTAAGACAAAGTGTTTTGTAATATCTAAAATGAAACAGTAATCCTCCAAATTTTGATGTACAGAATATATAAAACCGTTTTGTAAAAACATAGAGTCGTTCATTATCTACAAATAAAACGATAGCACTTACTAGTTGTCTTTAAACTGAATTTTAGAAACTACTTTACGATTTCTACGATGTCTTACTTGATTTTACTAAACGATTATTTAAATGCAATTGAACATTTTGTAAATACTAGTTTGCATTTTATAATTACGAAACATAGTGCTTGTTCTTACTAAACAATTTAGTGTTTTTTAGAAAATGCAGTCTAATTTCTAGCTTGTACTTTTACAATTTCTAATGAGTTCCTACTTGATATTACTAAACAATGAGTAATTTTTACAAGATTGTAGCATTGTTACAACAAAGCGTTATACTAGATATCACAACTTTCCCCTGTATTCTTTACATCATTATACAGGGTGTAACAAAACACCCTAGTAATACTTAAGGGGGTGCTTCAGACCATCAAAATGAACAACTTTTACTAAGGAGCCAACTTTTTTTTCGATTTCAAAGTTGGGTCCATAGTGAAAGTTGTTCAGTTTAATGGTCTAAAGCACCCCCTTAAGTATTACTAGGGTGTTTTGTTACACCTTGTACATAACATGTACATGTTTCTACAGTACTTTTTCAGTTGCTAGCAAGAACGTATCAGTATTCAGGTTATTGCGTTCTTTCCTAGCTACTGAAAAACACCTCGTATAAAAGTGTATATACATATTATTATGTATAAGCTGTAAAGAAATATAGAATAAAGAATACAGGAGAAAGTTGTGATACCTAGTAAAACGATTTGTTATAACAACTCCACTAAATTATAAGGTATAGGTAATTGTGTTCAAATGAAACTTAAAATAATAGTTAATGTAGTTTATTTTCATTTCAGTTTTTACAACAGATTACTATCTAAGTACCTACATAATTTAAAAGCCACAGCGATTTCTTTTTTTCCTTTAACGGCACGCTGAAAGTCCAGTACGGTAGTTGTGGCAGACTGGCGTTATTTAAAGCATCAGGCGCCGCGGGTTCTGAAAAAATAACGATTAAATAAATACATTATATTTTAATCTAGATATTGATACTGATCATGATGTCTGCCAGTTACTAGATCAGTATAGCCAAAGATGGCATCCAACTCCAAAAAATGTAGGTATGCCAACTTACAGCTAGGTACTAAGTATTCAGATCAATACGAACAAAGTAACGCCTAAAATGGACGCTCTTACTAGTAATCTCAGATAGATAATTAAAAACACATTGATCATAAAAATTTCTATTCTTTTCTATTTAGGGAATATATGGGAAAGAACTCACATTTGGTGTTAAGTCCAGGGGTCTACGTTATTTAAATTGTCGATTGGTTGCTTCCAATTGGCTAGGTTAACTTTAAATCTAGCCTTGTCTCCAGGTACTGGTATAAGCTTGGATGTCTCATCATCTGATAGAAGCCTTAGTATCCCAGCATCTTCCTTGCCTTCTGCAATCATTAATAAATATGAAAGGGCGGTACGGTTACATTAGTACGTACCTACCTATCACACTATAAATGAATAAATACACACACTTTACTTACCACAAAAAGCTATGACATAAACATGTAGTCCCAAGTTTGTCAGTAAATCGCTAGTGAGCTGATCCATGTCCGTTTCCAGATTCATCTGGCTGGAAACTTTAGTTGCCATCATCTTATTATATAATTTTTTTATATTTAGTTCAAGACAGTCAACGATTCCAAATTTAGGACACTTAATTTAATAAAATTAAACACTTCACTTCACTGTTACTGTTATGATCACTTTAGAGATGATAACGATTCGTCTAATCCAGCCGGGAGGTGAAAACGAAATGAAATTAATATGGCAATTCAGAAAGTCAGCAATCCCAAATAGTTTTAAATATTACCAAACTGGTATTAAATTCAAAATTAGTTTGTTTAAAATCACAAAAATGGCTTATTGAAAGAAGAAAGGAGAAACTAAAAATGACAAAATTCCGTGCAGTTATTACGATGAAATGTTTGTAGTAAATATAACTAATCATAAGCTGGTTATAAAAGACAAGCGTCATAAAAAGAACTATGGGAACACTAGGAATTACAAAGGAGGTTGGTCAAAATTAATAAAAAATTGTTAATCGAAATAACAGGTAAACACTTGTTATTACAAACGAGTGTTTTAATTAACACGACGTTATTTATAGCAAAAACAAAGCAGTTGCAGAATTAACTATGCCTTTTGTTTCTCTACTTTTATTAAAACTGTCTATTCAAAATTACAATTGTAATTACTAATCATAGCTAATATGATTTTGGAAATAACTAAAGTAAAGTGAAACTTACACTATTTATGCAAGAATTACTTTATTATGTAATATTTTACTTTACTAAAACTAGTTTGTAGGGATTACATTTTAATAATACTAAACTATTGTAAAAAACTGCTTGTGCCAGTAATGACAGCAGAACTTTAGTATTCATAACTATAAATTAGTTTTAACGCCAGTAACAAAACGGCTTTTTAATTTCTGGATAAGTTTTTCTCTCAGTGCGGGGCGGAATGCTAGTCCAGTATGAAACCATGTTTAAGAGGGGGTGGAACCTATTTTGTCTGTTTTCGAACCGATTTTTGATAACCAAATTATTACATTTAATATATATAGTTCATAACAGTGTAGATACGTTCTTTCTGCAGGGCATCTAACCGTTGAAAACACGGTTCTATAAAATTTTCTCGATAGAAAAGAGGAGCAAAGTAAGTTCCATTTCAGATTTATAACCAGTTTTACAAGAATCACCCTACACCATTTCTTCTGAATATACCATCATTTGAAAGGTAATAATTTAAAGCAGTGATTCTACCCGATGGATTTTACCCCAAACACCCAAGAGAAAAGATATTGATGAAAAATGCGTTTTTTTTGCGATCTTGCTTTCAATTGAAGCGGGATGGCTAATTGCAAAAGTTTGCTTGTTAGAAAGAGAGGATAATACATTATATTATAATGTATTTAAGGCTGGGTGGGACTAGAGCAATTATACAATGTGTACGTCGCGTTGATGTCTTTTGTATGGACGACACGTCGCGTAGCATCGTAACGTAGTCGTAGGTAATCTAAATTATTTATTAATGATTCAAAATTACAATACATAGGATGGTTCAATTGAAAACCATAGTGGCTATATTGAATGTTATAGAACTTTTAATTGTAACTGAAATAAACATTTATTTCTTTTTTTTATTTCTTTTTACTCTTAAATATCGAAAATTAATTAAACCCATTTTCTCAAATCAACGTATTTCAAACTTAAATAGAGCCACAATTAGGATCAGGAATAATGAATCAATAATAATGTTAAATCAATAATTGACTTGTTTTATATGCCCATCCAGAGTCGTACTGAATCTTTGATGTATTGTGCACTCCTGCAAAATGCAAAAAAGAGTTATAATGTTATTGCTAGGGGGTGTTGTGGGGCGAATGTGTGTGTTGGTGGGGGGGGGCTTCATCGACTCTACAAATAGTATTACGTACCTATTCTTAGCATTCACAATATCTTTTTACCCTTATGGTTCGAAAACATTGCAAATAATTGGTTGAAACAAAATTGTATCTTTTCATTTTGTTTAGAAAGTCCAAAATTTTTATTGTTAATTTCCTATAGGTCTCTTAGGGATATTTGATCAGTGTCATGGATAGAATCACCCCTTAAAGTACCCTAACACCCTGTAGGCCTATAGGCCGATGATTATGATGATAGTTATAGGAGGTGGTTCTCGTTGTATAAGCGTACATTTTCAGTTCTACCTAATATACATACTATAACAGTATTAGCAAATGTTTGGTGAACCAATCAGTTAGTAGGTCGATTGTCCTTTGTGGGATTTGTGGATGAAACAGAGAAAGTGGTTTATTGTCCATGTACGGCGGAGATATTAGATAACACAATAATATCATTATATGTCGCAAACGAATATGTTGTTTACAAATACGCAGTCGAGCTCACTACACTACGCTCACGTTTGGACACTGCTATCGAAATGAAGATATTCTGATTATTGCTATATTTGGAACTAGATATAATAATATGTAGCCTATGTGTTATTTTGGGCTATGAACTATCTATATGCCAAGTTTCATCGACATTGGTTCAGCCGTTTTAGCGTGAAAGAGTAACAAACATCCATCCATCCATCCATACAAACTTTCTCGTTTATAATATTCTTTTGCCCGCGACTCCGTCTGCGTGGAGATATAATAATATGTAGCCTATGTGTTATTCTGGGCTATGAACTATCTATATGCCAAGTTTCATCGAAATCGGTCCAGCCGTTTTAGCGTGAAAGAGTAACAAACATCCATCTATACAAACTTTCTCGTTTATAATATTCTTTTGCCCGCGACTCCGTCTGCGTGGAGATATAATAATATGTAGCCTATGTGTTATTCTGGGCTATGAACTATCTATATGCCAAGTTTCATCGAAATCGGTCCAGCCGTTTTAGCGTGAAAGAGTAACAAACATCCATCCATACAAACTTTCTCGTTTATAATATTCTTTTGCCCGCGACTCCGTCTGCGTGGAGATATAATAATATGTAGCCTATGTGTTATTCTGGGCTATGAACTATCTATATGCTAAGTTTCATCGAAATCGGTCCAGCCGTTTTAGCGTGAAAGAGTAACAAACATCCATCCATCCATCAATACAAACTTTCACGTTTATAATATTAGTAGGATATCTCTGCTCACCCTCTCGGGAATATAGTCGTGAGCGTATTCTAGCACGCAGCCGTGTTTCAATGTTCTTTATATTAAGTAGCTTTTACATTATTGCACTAAAACATCCACTTCATATTGATCGTTTGGTGTAACGATTACCCTGCTGGACTGTCAAATCAATTGTCCTGGGTTCGAATCCCGAATCCGTCATGGTTGTTCCATGTTTGTATCGTTGTATGTTTTCCATAATAAAAAGCCTATTAGATTACGTTTGGGATCATAACATGTAAATGTCTTTGTGCGTTATTAGTTGATGTTTATGTTATGTATGCATGTATTACAAACAATGAATCTTTTTATTAAGACTATTAATTGTCCTTTAAAATTCAATCATTATGGACCTCGCAAGAAACAATCGTTTTTATTTAATACACACATGGAAAATTGTAGAACTATCGCGTAGTATGAGACAGGATGACACATAAAGTTTAAAAATTCAAAACTGCAAGATCCGCAAAGGCGACCTCAGACCCTATTGCCTAACGTCTACTCAGAACAACACACGAATTTATTAAAGGGTTGATCAATGAGATCCCGCAGACGTCATCCCCCATACCATAATACATCTTACCTTACAATAAAGTATATCGTCAAGCAGATTCGCCTTCGAGAAATGACCGTATCGGTTCGTAGGTCGTTTCTGGCAGGATACAGTGGTAGGAGTCTGCGTCAAGCGTCTTACAAAATCGGAGCGCATGCATCTTTGAGGTGGTCGAAGTATAAAGAGTAGTGGTGGTCTATGTGGATGTCATTCGGACGCAAACACTGCGCCGGTGAAGTGGTGAAAACAACTTAAGAACAATAACATTAGTGATAAACAAAGGATTATACAAACAAAAGTAAGTTTTCTTAAGTGCATCTTGTGTGAAATAGTGTTAAGTGTTAATATTTGAAATGAAAACAGTTTTAAGTTTCACATAATTTTAGTTTGTATACACTTTTAAAACAAACCAATTTTATTTAAAACGTTGTCTTTGAAAGTAGCGGTCCAAAAAGATAATTAAAATCGTGAGAAAGTGACGTCATAAAATCATATAAATATCTAGCTTTAAATTCCAAATTTTGTTCTTTACAACAATCTATAAATCATCTTTTGTGTATATTATTATTCAGTTCAAAGGGTTCAATCAGTTCAATGTGAAAACTCTACTAAAGTAGTTCTACAGAAACTATTAAATTGTAGGTATACCTCAACACTTTCACTTTCCACCGATGCATAAAGTGAGTGCTCTCAGATGCATTACGAGATTTCCAGGACTACGAATTGCATAATTCTTTTAGCCTTATTACAATACTTATTTGCATACAATCGCGCCGTAACATTTAATTCTGAAATACTTATTTATGTATTTCATGTACAAACATTCTTCAAAGAGGCTAACTTTTTCCTGTATTGGTCCATTGATCAGCAAAAGTCCTACCTTCTTTTTGTGTTAATAAACTTACAATTATGTTGATATAATGTCTAGGTATAACTAAATGAACTAAGTATATATTTATAAATAAAAGGCAAAAACTCTAAAACTGTTTTTAGAACCAAACATTTAAGTCAATCCAGTTCGCAAAGTAAAAGCGTCGCGCCTAGCAAAAGGAAACTGACTTTTCTCATTTATTGTTTTCATTCACACAATGAAAGTCGTAGAAATCTCAGATTTAAATCTTCCATTATTCCACGCATAACAATAATAAGTAGAGGTAATTTCCATATGAACGTAATATAACAACTAATAAGCAATTAAGTACGTAACTGGTAGCATGTAAACAAGATAAACATTTCGGAAGTTGCGTAATTTCTTTATGCAAAAGTGTTACACGAACTATGACGCACCAGTGGAGATGCGACTCGAATACCAATGGACCTCATGGACTGGTTTTTTGGTGACACTGACACCAATAACACTTTCTTTCATAACGAAAACAAAAGGATGACACCAATATGATAGGTCATTCGCAATACATTCGCTAATGTTTGAGATGGTACATTGATACTCAACTTTAGATTAGTTTCGTATCAATCTGCTTTGTAATTAGTACCTATTAACTTCCTAACTAGTAAAACTTTTTGTTTTCCCATGTTATGTTATTTATTCAGCGTCAATAAAATCATGTAGAAAATAAAAAGCATCGTTTGTCGGTAAACATTATTATTTATTAACGTGAAGTCATCGTACGTAACTCTATACCTATTTAACACAACACGTGAGAGTGCTTTCGCGTGCCTCCTGCGCCAGCGCAGCCGCAGCGGAGCGCTGACATTATGGAGGCTTATATAACGACAGACTGCTCGCGAAAGTAAAAGTGATTCTGCCTACTAAAGTTTCGAAATAACGACATGCTTTGCTAAATAAGGATCAAATCACCACTAATTTTAGCGAATCAAAGCACTATTGTGCGTTAATGTCTTATGTAATGTTTGTTCTTTTGTTACAGACCATGCGGTGGTTCACAGTCAGTTGTATACTGTTATCATTAATAATAGTCAACACATCAGCACAGTGGTCATGGGGCGGCGATAACGCAGACAAGCCCGTTGAAAAAACCAATGACAAGCCATCTGAGTTGCTCGAAGGTGAAGAATTACCCGAGGCTCAGAGGAAGAATTCCGAGTCGAACAGCACTGTACTTGATGATATAGTTGATGAGCTGGTGAGCCAAAAACAAGGCAGGAGCTTGGGTGGCTTCGACGACGATGTTTACAGCGATCCCACGATCAAGGAAGCCTTGGACGCAGGTGATGATGCTGAAGCCAGACACTTGATAAAAGATCGTCTTTGCACCCTCGGACTTATTCAAGTAAGTTCTCCGTTTTTTATGTACCTACCTAAGTTTATCCACTGAATAAACGTACCTTGCATGCTTCACAATAACAATTAGTGACTTGGTTTTTAGCTATTTTAGAAATGACTGAAGTTTATGTTACTGTAGGTTCTTGTTCTTAGGATTATTAGAAGTCTAATCAAATATATTTTTTAATTCTAGTGTGACGAAGAAGAGCCCCAAGAAAAACGCTATTTATCACCCGACGAATTGATTTACGCTCAACCTGTTGACATCAAACCGATTGGAAAACCAGTAGCTTCAATCCCAGTACGTGGTCCTCCGAGAGCATATGGTCCCGCTAAGCCGATGCCATATCACCCACGCCCACAGAAAATCCCTCCAAAGCGTGTAGGATACGGAGGAAGCTTCCGTCCAGGATTTTCTGAAAAATATGGCGTTTCAGGAGGCAACTTCCAGTTCTCTCAAAGCAACAACGGACTATACAGTGGACATGAGACTAACTACGTAACCAGACCCCCGACCTATGCCAATGAAAGCCCGTATGCTTTTGATAATTCTAAGCCCAGTTTCAACAAAGTACCGGCCCCACAAGGTACCAAACCAGAACCAGTACAACAGCATGTCCATCATCACTACGTACACAGCGACGATACCAAAGACCCTAAAGTAATTATCAAGCCTGTAGCCATCCCTGTAGGGTCAGTGGGACACCTGGGAGGATCCCAGTCATTTGGAGGATCGCAATCATCAGTGGGACACCTGGGAGGATCCCAGTCATTTGGAGGATCGCAATCATCAGGGGGACACCTGGGAGGATCCCAGTCATTCGGAGGATTGCAATCATTTGCTCAGCAACAAACTGACATTATAACAGCAGGAGGAGGCGACTTCAGTGGCTTTACAACTGGTGGATTCAAACCCATGACCGGAGTGTACAACCTGGACAACACTGATACTATTTATGGTTCTCAATACGGTCAAAATAACAAAGGTTCTCTACTAACACAAAATTTACCAAAACCTTATCCTGGAAACGCTTTTGAGGACCAAAAGTTCGGAAACTCGTTAGGAACTTATGGAACACAAAATTCCGAATTTTACAAGAAGGAACTTCATGTAGGAGGCTCATCTAACAACTTGTATAACCAGGGTCCATCTACTTTTGGTCAAAGTAACGACTATCAAGAAAATTACCACGAAGCCAAAGCCCAAGGATTTGAGTGTGTATGTGTGAATTACGACCAATGCCCTAGCCAGGAGATTATTGGCCGCAGAGACGACCTGTACCTGCCCATCGATCCTCGCAACAAAGGAAGCGATATTGCAGCACTAAGTGATGAGCAGATAGATAATATTACTAAGAGTGAAACTGCAGAATCCAAGGTCGACAATAAGGAAAATGCCACAGAGGTAGAAACTAAAAAAGTTTCCAAACGAGACGTCAAAGAAGCTAGTGCAGATGAAGGTACAAAAGAAGCAGAAGCAGAACCTGTAAGTATTTCATTCAAAACTTACAATTAAGTTATTTATTTCAACTAACTGCTAGTTCATCACGCACATTAACATACATACATTATCCTGTTACAAATAATTCCTGAAATATCCCGAACTTTAAACATTCCTTTCATAGCCATCAAGAGTCTGGGGTAACACGTTAGTTGCAATCGGGCAGATTGATTTGATTGCAGCAGCATACAAAAGAACAACTAAACAATGGGCACTGACGAAAATCTAACACAGCATTAAATATTCATTTAATTACATAAATAAATGTCACTGCAGCGCCTCTTGGGGCTGGCCGGCTACGGCGGCAATGGCGGGAATGGCAACAAGCAAGTTCAGCCCACGTTTGGTGTCTCTTTTGGGTTGCCCCAGCCTTCCCATGGCTATCCCATCAATCCCTTTAACGCGAACCCTTTACACAACCCTTACGGTCCCGCTCTTAATGGAGGCGGACTCAATTTAGGCCTCGTTTCTGTGAATCCTTTGTTAGCCATTCAAGTAACAAAAAATGATTATGGAGACAAAGTAGTTAAACCATTCGTGAATTTACACGTAACGCCTAATGAGCACGTGGTGAATAAACTCGGACACATATTCCATGAGAAAAAGCACTATTTGCTTAACAAGCACGAGCACTATCACCACTTTAGTCCTCATGGTCCCGGCCCGTACCACCACCCTTCTATTCACGGACCTCATTATCTTTCCCACGGACATCACCCACCCCATGGGCTACACTACCCTTCCCACGGACCACATTACCCATCCCACGGACCACATTATCCATCCCACGGACCACATTATCCTCACGGCCCTCCAGCACCTGTTTATTCTCCACATTTCACGCATTATGAACCAGGATATTCTAAGTTAAATCCAGTACACCCGAACAGTGCTCCCGAACACTCGGCACCTGGTAATGATGACTATTACGATGATGATACCAATCAATACGAAGATAATGTGGATTACACCAATAATCATAATGGTGGATTTTACAATCCTGGTTACGAAAGGTCTGCGAATACGACTGAGGACAATAAACAGGGCTATGCCAATCGGTACGCATATTCCCGTTCCCTCACCCTCCCTCGTAAAACGTCTGGGGCAAACCGGGGAGGCCAAACCATCCGATTTCCTGATAGCCGAAAGAAGAGGGAAGTCTCGTTAGTGGAACCTACAAGAGAAACAATAGAGGAGGTAACCCTACCCCTTATAGCACGTTTAACTTTTAGGATAGAAACGCTAGAATTATTTGAACTGGTAATGTTTACAAAAAATAGCAGTACCTATGTCAAATACTTTATTCGAACCGAAATCTATAATCTTTTTATTATGTTACAGCGCCAAGGATACTTCGGCCGTCCTCCCGTTCAACAACAATGCAGACAAAACCAAGTATGCTGCCGTCGCCCCCTGAGACCCCAGGCTTCAAACAAAGGCCAGTGCGGCATCAGACACTCACAGGGTATCAATGGAAGGATCAAGACTCCGTCATACGTAGACGGTGACAGTGAATTTGGAGAGTACCCATGGCAGGCAGCTATTCTGAAGAAGGACCCTAAGGAATCTGTTTACGCTTGTGGTGGAACACTTATTGATGGTCTTCATATCATGACTGCTGCTCACTGCATTAAATCGTAAGTATTTATTTGCTAAAGTCACAATAATACCTGATTTCAATTTCGTATTAAAAATGCAAGATCCCGATTTTCAATATGGTAATTCTAATAAAACTTCTTTTCATTCCAGATACAAAGCACACGAGTTGAGAGTTCGACTTGGAGAATGGGACGTGAACCACGACGTTGAATTCTACCCTTACATCGAGAGAGACGTAATTTCCGTGCACGTGCATCCGCAGTACTACGCCGGCACCCTGGACAATGATCTAGCTATTATCAAACTAGAACACCCCGTGGACTGGACCAAATACCCACACATCAGCCCAGCTTGCCTGCCCGATAAGTACACAGATTACGCGGGACAGAGGTGTTGGACTACCGGTTGGGGCAAGGACGCATTCGGTGACTACGGCAAATACCAAAACATTCTAAAGGAGGTCGACGTGCCTATTATTGGCCATGGACAATGTCAACAGCAGCTAAGGCAGACTAGATTGGGCTACAACTATGAGTTGAACCCAGGCTTCCTTTGTGCCGGTGGTGAGGAAGGAAAGGACGCATGCAAAGGCGACGGTGGTGGCCCCCTCGTGTGTGAGCGTGGTGGAACGTGGCAACTGGTGGGAGTGGTTTCGTGGGGTATCGGCTGCGGCCAGCCAGGCGTACCCGGCGTGTACGTGAAAGTCGCTCATTACCTAGACTGGATTTCGCAGGTCACTGGAAAGTTTTCCCCCTACTAAGTGATCAAAATGTACATTTTCACGTCACTACTTGACTGAATTAATTTTGTATATTTATTTCTAGGCGCTAGATATTTATTTTATACTCTATTTTTAATTTATAAGTCTTTGGGTGGTAATATCCAGAGAATACGAGTAATTGCATATCATGCAGATTTTATAATAGAAATAAATGTTTAAAAATCTATTGGTATGCGAGTCTTATTCCACCATTACTAACTACACGTAGAGAGTAGTATATTCCTTGAACTACACAGTTTACAAATATATCCAGTCATACGTTGAACCACTGAGCAAGTAATCACTACGTTTTACGTTGATCTCAAATGGTCAAAAAATCACAATCCAAGAGTGCGTTTTATGAAAATCTAATCGGCAGTAGAAAGATGCGTATAATATCTCTATAGTAATTTTTACATTTTCAATTGCTGTGTTCAACGTATGAGTTTCAAAAATCGCACTCCCGGTGTAAACTTAAATGCGTTAGAGGGAGGTTACACGGTCAGTATTTCATCAGTCTGGTCCATCAGTCTGGTCAATCGTTGAATGACGCCAGAATGATGCCAGAATGATGAGTGGGTTACACGATCAGTTTCCCATCAGTATTTCATCATTCACAATGGAATGACGGAATTAATTTTCATCAGTCTGGACCATCATTCCATCAGTCCGTGGGTTACACGATCATTCTCTCATCATTCTGACTAGACTGATGGACCAGAATGACGAAATACTGAACGTGTAACCTCCCTCTTTATTAAGCACAAATACACATAAAAAATACAATTGAATAAAAATAAAAAGCACACTAAACTAAAACACCAATTACCTACAAATAACCGAAAATGACCCACTGACCAAAAGATGTCCTCCAAACATCCCTCTTACATATTATGTAATCAGACCATCAGACTGAACAACTTTCACTATGGAACCAACATTATAATCACGAATCACGAAACAAACAGCTGTTCCATAGATTTGGATCGAGTACCTACCTACATAGCCATTGACGTTTTCTCCCGATTTCGATGTTAGATCTTTAGCGAAAGTTCTTCAGTTTGGTGGTCCGAATCACCTCCTAAAAGAACGCACGTTAAGTTAACACCCTGTATAACGATTGATGTATAATAGGTATCTGTTCACAAGGGGGAGCGTGTAAATTCGCTATGTGTTCACACGATTTTTGTTTTAGTTGTAGGGGTTATAATCATAGAGAAAATAACGCGCTCATGGTTATAATAATAAAGTACTCTTTGGTTGTAGGTAATCCTTTTACCCAGGAAGCTGTATTTTCCTTATCTCTTTACTGAACTTTTTTGGCAAAAACTTTGTCACCCGGTATCGGTAACATGTTGTCAAATAATAACAATGTTCATGAAATGCAACTATTGTATCCTTAGCAGATCCTTAGACTATGAATAATTCACTGAGCAAGTAATCACTACGAATAATTCTCTTTCTTCGATTTTATCATGGATTTTCCTACAAGTTCTCCTACCTCCATTGACTTTCAATATTGTTGGATGGATCATTAAGTTATTATACCTGTCGGAATAGAGTAACTGACATGAGTTGTCAAATGAAACCGTTTTTTGTGCATTTGTCGGCACTTATCGGCACCCTAAAACTTCGAGTTCTGTGTATAATTGTGAATCTAACGTGAAATCGTAGGTAATTTAATGAAATAGTGTTAGTATATTTCACAAAATAATCTACGACTTCACTTTAGATTCACTAATTATACTCAGAGCACGAATATTTACCCAGTCGATTGTGCTGACAAGTTCCCAAAAACGGTTCTATTGCCTCGCGTCACGTATCTCGTTCTATTATACAGTGGCGCCGCTAGGTACATCTCGCTCTCTCAGCTGTCAGTTCCTCTATATGATACCTTTATGGGATGGATGGATAAAAACCATAGATAAGCTACTATTTATAAAAACGATAGAAACTATAATCGCGTAAGCGAAAAATTCTTCGTCTATGGGTTATCACGCGGTAATCACATGCACAGAGTTCAGCCCAAAAAGCTTATATTTTACCTACGTTCAGCCAATACTTTTTCTTAGGGTGCGTCCACATCTGACGAACGCGCCGCGAATGCGCAGCTCGCGCGCGGTTGCATTTTTTCCTTGTGTGTCGCTACTGCGCAGTTCGCGCGCCGTTCGTCAGATGTGGACGCACCCTTAGGCGGTGTCCTATTGCCATCGCACGCGCGATGGTGCGATGCGATGTGATTGTACTGATGGGTAATTCTCCGAAATTTTACAAATCGTTGAAATTCTTCCATAGAAAAATTTGAAAATTTGAAAAATTTCGGAGAATTACCCATCAGTACGATCACATCGCATCGCACCATCGCGCGTGCGATGGCAATAGGACACCGCCTTATACTGTTCAGCGTAAGCGAAAAGTTTTTAATCTAAGCACATAGTAGAGTTTCCTTGTCACTAACCAAAGAGAATTTCAACGCTAATCACTAACTGACATTATGTCAACATCATGTCTTACTTGCTCAGTGATTATGTCCACAAACTAATTAGATTATGTTGTCGTTAATTAAATAATAAACGTACCTTAATTGGTTCTATAAGCCACTCAGACAGAACAAGATCAGCATGGCAGGTAAAGGAACCGACCGCAAAGCCAAAGTCAAAGATGCCAAAATTGCAAACGATATGAGCGACACCTTGGCCGCGTTCACCCTGCCTGACAGCCTTCCCTGCTCCGAGGTAGAGTTCCCGGTGCTGATCAAGAAGACCACGAAGGTGAAGTGGCGCGATATACTCAAGGAGAGCGAGCAGAAGTACCGCGAGGTTGAACTGTATGTGGAGAGCAAGAAAGAGCCTGCTCCAAAGTCTCCATTTCTAAGTAGGTATATTAGTCATCTTTTATTAGGGTTCCGTACCCAAAGGGTGAAAACGGGACCCTATTACTAAGCCTACGTTGTCCGTCCGTCCGTCCGTCCGTCCGTCCGTCCGTCCGTCTGTCCGTCCGTCCGCCCGTCTGTCCTACCTATTTAGGGCTGTAACTTTTGAACCGTAATAGCTAGACAGTTGAAATTTTCTCAGATTATGCGTTATTGCGGCGGATTTGTTAACAAATAATAAAAATGGCAGAAAGTTAAAAATTAAGGGGGGTTTTCAACAAGAAACTAGTTTTTATCAATGTTTTTTCTTCACGCTCTATAGTAAAAACGGTAATACATACAAGCGTCAAACTTAGTGTGATTATAGAGCAAACTATACAGAATAACAACAAATACTAAAAACCGGCCAAGTGTGAGTCGGTCCGCGCTAAAGGTCCCGGACAAAAAAAGAATTTTTTTCTATGTTAATAATGTTGTGTTCTGTGGTGGTGTGGTACGGAACCCTCGGTGCGCGAGTAGCCCGACTCGTACTTGACCGGTTTTATTTATTACAATTTTTAACCACCTGTTTTATCTACATCTTCTATCTACAGGGTCCAACACCTTAATCGCGAAAAAGAAATCAGCTGTTTCATACAAAACAAAACTGCAATCCTACTCGAGAATGATAACTTATTCAAATAAAAAGTATTTTATAAACAATTTGGTATATATTTATATATATATTTATAGCCATCAGTAATTAATAAAATTTCTGATGGCTATAAAGTAATGCCAATAATTTTTTTTTTTTGAAAATTAAATTTTTAGTATTCAACATTTATTATTAATGTGGTAGTTTTATCACTCACATACACAAAAATATGGGGAAATGTGATATTATATCTGTGACAAAAAATGGTTATTTTCAATTTTTGTTCTAAGTAAGAATTGACGCATTTGTATTCTAATTAAGTCAAACAAATAAAACCTAAAAATGTTATCAATTAATTTAAGAAATAGTCTCTATGAAATACTTTTTATTTGAATAAGCTATCATTCTTAGTTTCCGAGATATTAAGGTATGTTGGTGACCCGTTTTCATTAGTCTCGAGTGTACATTCAATATACATTCACACTTCTGTTACAGTTTTATAATGGTGTAGACGTAACTGCATTTACTAGAAGTTTGTACTATCAGATTAAAATAACAATGTGCATGACCTCGCCACTCGCCTGCAAATGTGACGTCACTCAATCACACGAACTTCACTCGAGTCATTCAAATGATTATTTCCTTTACATAGAGTCTATATTCCTTGACAACCGAGTGAAGTTATCGAACGGCCCTTCAAGGTCATGCACATTGTTATTTTAAACTGATAGTAAATGAATTTACAGAAACTCAATGTGATTACATAAAGAATGAGGTCTTCGTACAACTAATTCCTGCCTTAGAGGAGACCCTGAACAAAGCAAAACTGTGGGAAGCTTTAGTCAAACAGAAATGCTTGTTCAATGGAATTGATCATATGTCTCAAGTATGACACCACATTATCCTATCACATTATTTGATCGGCGCTATGTCATTCTTCCATTCATACCTAGCGGGCGCACACAATAAGTGCGATTTTTGAAAATCATACGAGCGACTTGGCAGTAGAAAATGTCAACATTACTATGGAGATTAAGCATGTTTCTACTGCCAATTCACTCGTATGATTTTCAAAAATCGCACTTCTGGCGAAGCACTACAAGTCCCCGCGAGCGAGAGCATAGAGGCGAAAGTTGTGTTAATTGATTTTGGATGTTATTTCAACCTAAGCCAAGTCGATAACGGTTTGGCTGTGAAACGTGTTCTGCGCTGCGCTTCGCCAGGTGTGCGCCTTTCTGTGAAAAGAGAGACTTTACATAATTAATTTCATCTCTAGTACGGTGGGACTACAGTAATTTAAATTACCCGTATCTCATCAATGGTTCAAATCAGGGTCCGTGGGTATCGAACGAGTCTTATCTTGTTGTGGGGGCTGGCAAGCCAGCAACACTTTGACCCAGTGGGATCTTTTGTGTTAGCCCCAATACTTTTTGCTTTCTTCACCCTTCAAATACATGGTCAATGAAGGAGGCAATACCATTGAGGGGAAGAAGCCTAAGATCTCCCGGTTTCGGATATCCATCTCTGATTAGGCACATGTGTTTTGCCGCCAAGACACACAACGAACGAATTCTCCAGGGTCTCAGATAGATTATTTCAATTATTTCGCAGGTGCTATGGAACAACAATCCACGTTTCCCTCACCGTAAAGAACAAAATTTGCATTTGTTCAATATGAAATGGGTTCGAGACTATCTTGAAACACAGTATGTAAAATAATTTTTTATTTTGCTTCCAGTTTCAAATTTTTTATGTGATAGGAAGATAAATGAAGTTTGCAGTTTTCAGGCCAAGAAATCGCTAGTACTTATCTCGCAACTTCGCAACGAACTTGCATCAGATAAAACCACCAGGTAGTATCTAGTGGATTACGCCTTTGAACGTCTTCCTTGTCAGTGCAGATAAATTGAGACTTTCGTCACAGTATAAGGCAGTCTTTCTTTCTTATCGTGTGGGCAGAGCCCTGGTGTCAAGAGTTTTTTCAGACCGCCTTACGGCCTCTGACGTGGTTTTTTATGTAACGACTACTACCACCAGAGATAGTAGCCGGGACCAACGGCTTAGCGTGCCATCCGAAGCACGGAATCATTTTTCTTTTCGGACAATCAGGTGATTCAGCCTGCAATGTCCTAACCAACTAGGGAAAAAAGCACAAAGTGACATATCACTAGGTGTCCCCCGTGGGAATCGAACCCACGACCTCCGTATCGAGAGCCAATGCTCTTAACCACTAGACCACGGAGGCAGTGCAATAAGGCAGTAATCTATCTTCATACAATGGTACCAAACGCGGCTTGTATGTGTGCTCGCCAGTACGTACGCCTCGTAGCACGCCCACACTGAAAATATGTCAGACTGACAAGAATGCGCCAGACGGGGCTACGCGGAGATATTGTTAGTGTGTGCGTGTTACAAGCAAGGCGTACGCCGCGTTTGGCACCATTGCATGAAGATAGATTACTGCCTTATACTTAAGAAAAGTCAGTGGACTGTTGAAACTTAAAAATTACTCCCGACTTAATTTACGAGGGTAATACGTGTAGCTAACGAAATACCGGATGTCATGCGTCACACTGAGAAATCCATACCTGTCTCGTTCACCCAATTTCTCAGTTCATCTATCTATCTACACGTATAAAGCCACGCCTCATTCCCCGTGGGGTAGTCAAGAGATTAGGGCGCGCTATCTACTCTTTACCTCTTTGGCCTCATTCACATCCATACATCTCTTCATACATGCCCGTCGGTCTTGAGTACTCGGCACCTCACCTTTTATAGGACACGAGCTTTTGACCCGTGACCAGAGGCGGCTGTACCTTAAGTGCGCTCGTGCGCTGCACTACCAGATACCAAAATATCCAATACCTCAATAACATACAAAGTTTATACTTCGTTAAGTTACAAGACACCAACTGAATCTCTACGCTAAAGTAATTAAAGCTTATTTTGGTTAGAACAAAAATGTTCTGTGCGCTCTGGCAAAGCGCACTGATCACTGAAAATCACCTGGCGCGTGATCCGGAAGATTATTAGTACAGACTGTATGAAGAAATTCGGCTAGATTCGTGCGCTGCACGGCACCGAAGATAAACGAGAGTTGACGAATGCGCTCGGTGCAAGCCCGCAGCGCGGAGCGACCCGACACGACAGGGGGACCTTTTTGTTCGCGTCTATTTATTTTAACGTGAATTTGTATATTAGGGTAACGTAATTGTCACTATCTGTGACTCAGAATATGTGTAAAATAATAAAAAAAAACGATTGCACCTTAAATCATGATCATAACACTCGATAAGCTAGTAAAGTGCACCACCAATTTTCTGAGCCAGCAGCCGCCACTGCCCGTGACTTCGTTCGAGTGGTTTACCCCTTTAGGGTTGAACCTCATGTGACAGCACCGCATCGCCTTTTTCCAGCCTTTTTCAGTCGCTCCATCCTTTTCTGTCATTCTGGAACGTCATTTGTTAGAGCAAATAAGATAGACGTAAGGCGTGCGGTCGCGTTCCGTCTATCTTATTTGCTTACATTCCTGAGCAGGTAGAATAAGGAAAAAATATTGTGTCGGTGAATAAAGGCTATTTTTTATTTATTTTATCTTCAGCGGTTTATCGTTGTCTGTCAGTCAGTCAATCAGTCACGGAACTCTTTTATAAGTATAGATAACCGATTTCATCTGAGTACATCCTACGAGGGCGCCGTCTACCGGCACTTCGATTCATATTAGCACTACATATCTCTTTCATACATCTGCTGACATTAATTGTCTCCACATGACGAAACAAACGAAGCATACCTTTTCAATTCTTGTCAGTTCAAAGTCCCAATTTATAGGGTGTAACAAAACACCCTAGTAATACTTAAGGGGGTGCTTCAGACCATCAATCTGAACAACTTTCACTATGGAGCCAACGTCGAGAAAAAATAAAAAAAATCTGCCATCCCATACATTCGAGTCGAGACGGTACTGCAGTTTTGTATGAAAGAGCGGATATTTTTTTCTCGATTTCGATGTTGACTCCTAAGTGAAAGTTGTTCAGTTTGATGGTCTGCAGCACCCCCTTAAGTATTACTAGGGTGTTTTGTTACACCCTGTAAAGCTGGTAGTAGCGCATGAAAAGATGTATGAATGTCAATGAGGCTAGAGAAGTGTGTCAGAGTCGTAGCGTGTGGCGATCTGTGGTCTCTCCCTACCCCCTTGGGACAATGGCGTGAGCTTATGTATGTATGTATGTATGTAAAGCTGGTTCTTCTTGCAGCCCGCGTCCATACTATCCAAAGTCTTGGCTTTGGCCCGAGGACTACGCAGCTACTCTGATACAAAAGACAGTACGCCAGTACTTTGTTCAAAGAGAAGAGGAAGTACAGGAAATGCGCGAATTTTGGAGGGTACTTGATTCTGACTTGTATCTAATTTTTCGAGTGTTTTTCGCTTAGAGCGTCAAAACTGGGACGTGTTTTTCGCACTTAGACAATTTATATAGGGACTCGCCTTGCGGTAGCATTAGAAATTAGAAATTATTTATTGTGCATGACATCCACAATCCACCATCCATCCATTCCATCCATTAGGGGATAGGGATGGGGATTAGGGGATTTTTTTTGGGGTCTCCGTTTCCCCTCCGCCGCGATATAAGAACAATTGATCTTGTGCATTTACACCCAATTTTATACCTTATCACTAAACGAGACAGCCTATAATAGCGAAACAATAATTTGGAACTTAGAACGTTTGGGGTTCATACGAGACTACTATTCATGATTTTTAACATTTAAAATTAGAATCTAAAGTTATGGGGAATAAAATCCAAAGTTACGGATTTCATGTTACCTCGCGCCCCCGCAAAAAGTGGCAGAAATGTTTGTTAGTAGACTGACACGCGTAACTCGTCCCTATATAAATTGTCTAAGTTTTCGCACGGTAATAAAGAATAAATAGTATAAATACATAGGTATTATGGAATACGCAAAGAAAACAGACCGCCACCTAGTTTTTAATGCGGTCTTCACTTTTCTGATGTAACACTTTGAGGAATCTTCGCATGTACTTATCAGTAATTGGTAATTACACGTCCTCAAAATGGAGCTGAGCATTAGGCAAAATCAGCATGTCACAAATTTCAAACCCTAAAATGCTACAAATGGGGAAATGCGTATGTTTGTTCCACTTTCATGTCCCAACCATTCATTCAATTAACATCATCATCATCATACGTATGGCCTATAAACGTGTGCCCACTGTAGGGCACAGGCCCTACCTTCAAAGAGTGTATGGGTGTTATAGGTCGACCAGAATCTCATGAAAAATGAGGAAATCAAATTTTAGAGTAAGCAACACTGCACATAGGTAGATTTCAATTATTTAGGCGGCCAAAATTATTTTTTTCTGGAAAATAGCTATACGTACAATAGTAAATTAAAATAAACTCTATTTGTTCCGAAAAAATATAATTATTGATTATGCAACATATTTACATCGATAAAATACCAAAAATAAATATCATTTTTAAATTACCAAAGAAATAAAAAAAACGTCTTATGAATTATTAGTTACAAGCATAAATATGGTAAAATATCATATATCTATATCTTAAATATATACTTATTACAAATAAAACTACTTAAACACATATTATTTTACTTTGAGAGAATTCAAAGATTATTGGCTATCTCTAAAGTATCTCTACTGAGAGGCGTGTCACAGTAAGGTCCATTAAGCATTGTAAGTTGCTCTCTGCCGAAGTATCTGTGACATTCATGGATTCTTCTGGTGAATAACATTCTTGTTTCGCCTTTAGCAACAAGTCGTAGCAAGGGAAATGTTTTGGGTTTGTTGCTCTTATTATTTCATATTGCCGTCTTGAAAGATCAGCTTCCACGAACATCTGAAGTGCTTGCAGAGGCGTCAGCGGAGGTAACATGTCGTCATCGTTATTCACTTTAGAATAGGCAGATCTATATTTGCTGGCTCTTGTCGGCGAATTAGTAATTTCTTTGAGAACTTTTGAAGCATTCCTTTGCCCAGTGTTTTGTAAAACAGATTGTGCGGCTTGGATAATGACGTCATGCTTCAAAGTCGCGCGGACTTCTACCGTTTTTCTTCTTTTGCTTCGCTCACTTAAATCTTCGAAAGATTTTGCTGGCCTACCACGAGGAGAGGCCGATTCTATCGGAATCTCGAAAGTTCCTTCTAACCAATCTCGGTTGTTTTTTAGGAAAACTTCTTCGTGTTTACTGGCTTTCATCCACCTTTTCATGAATTCGGTTTTGATATAAGAATACCTTTGCTTCAAACACTTTTTAGCATTTTCAGTGTCTCCATAACGTATCAAAAGAAAATCTTCATACGAATCGAGTTTTTCCCTTAAACTTGGTAAATTTTGTCTTTGTACCTGTTCAAACAGGTACTTTCGAGTCACTATTTTAGTACCCGAGGTACCAAACGGACCTAAAACAAAAAAATAATTAGATTTAATACAATTTAGCACTAACGTGGTATTTTTCTCAATTTTGACCCCTAAGATTCAAATGCTCTTATTTGGGAAACGCGCGGGTTTCCGCGGCTATTTTTTTACTGGTATGATAGAAAAATAAGTAAAGTATTGAAAAATAAAGAAAACATTGCTCGGACGGACCCTTAAGTTAGTAAAAAGACATATTTAATTGTAAGAAACACAAAAAAACTGACTTTTTGATAGAGCTATCTTTGAAAAATTAAAAGTTTATCAAAGGAAGTAGAAACTAAAAAGTTACTGTTAAAAAACATAGGTTCTTACCTGAATTACTGCAATCCATCACTGTCACTCGAAAATAAGTAGTTAATAAACAAATATGAATTTTACAAAAGTTGTAAGTTTAGGAGCGCCGAGAACAGACACGTACACGTTAAGCGACTATCGAATTCCGACTACCCTAGCGAAGCTCTTGCGCATCTACGAAGGGTGGGAGGGGGTGCCCATTGTATTCCCGGAACTGTTTACTACCTGAGTAAATGGTTATCTTATCATTAGTTTTTTTTTCGGATAGCGAGTTTTGGCCGCCTAATTAGTTGAAATCTACGTATGACTGGGGTAATTGGATTAGGGCCTTTTAAACACTGCGACTTTTTGCAGCACTTCTGAAACGCCATACAGCCACGAAGAAAAACGTTCGTAATAAAATTCAGCTACAAAATTGTATGCCTTTTCTTATAAACAAGTTTAAAATGTTCGGCCAGATGATTTGGGCGATCTTAAATATGCACCCATTAACAAATGCGCGTTTTTATCACCGCAAAAAGTTGCAGTTTGTAAAGGGCCTACTTGATGACAGTTTGACATTGCCACGTAAAAATCTATATTTTTTTACTTTTTTTCATTTCATGAGATTCTGGTCGACCTATAGTGGTGTTAGTCCACCACGCGTGCCCAATGCAAATTGGTAGACTTGAAATACGCATCAAAATTTCTTCTTCAGCATATTCAGGTTTTCTCAAGATGTGTTCCTTCACCGTTTAAGTTGGAAAAACTCATTGTTACATGGCATATCGTCCTGTCCATGCGGATTCGAACCCATCGAGTGTCTGTATCTCTCCAGATCTCTCCTCAACACGCCACCGACGCTCTCCATCAATTATCGTGACATTAGATAATAGATGACGTGACGCAGATAGCCTGCAGCATGGAGACGGAAGGACATTATGATACTTTTGATCCCGAAAACTTAGTCTAAGTAGGCTAAGCTGCGGTAAAAGTTTGTACAAGATATTTTTGCTAGCACTTAAAAAAAACTAAAGATCTTGTTTTTCAGAAACTGGAGATGGAGCGTCATGTTGTCGACATGGAAACAAATCCGTTCTTGGCCAGAAAGTTCGCTTCAGGGCCTAATGTCCGTAAGAATTAAATTTATTACTAGCTATAATAAAAAGTTGAAAGTTGACTTATTCATTTTATTTCTAAATATTTGGCTAAAGGTATTTACATAATAAAGTACTAAAATCTACCAGTTTTGTTTAATCCAACGGGACTCCTTTGTAAAGTGATGGACTGGCTGGCTTTCCGAGGCCCATGGTGATCTGGATAGTAGGTTTCTCATCTCCTTGTGCTATTCTCTTCACTCTGTTGGGACTGTGATTGTAGCTAAGGGGCATCACATACTCTTTCATAACCTGAAATGTGAAAATATTTATTGGATTACAAATTAAATTGAAAACATTATTTCGGTAATGAGGTTGTTTGTACCTTCAAGCAAAGACACCGCAGACGAAGTCGCGGGTATAAGCCATTCGCCCGCGACTTGGACTGCGTTGACTTTAAGACTCATAAAAAAACATTCTAGATATTCATCAATTCTATGTGCGAATAATACATAATTATTTATCGCGTAACTTTGATTATAAGCCAGGATCATGCATTCATGATATAACACATAACCATACATATAAAACGTGTAGTTGTCACGAATAAATAAAAATATAATAGTTATAACGAGAAAGAGACCATAGGCACAGAATAGGGAATAGTATATATAGTTCTACATACAGAACGACCACTCTCCGCCCCCCCTCTGACTTCAGATACCCCACCTCCCGTCACACTCTCTGTGGTAACGTGAGGGAAGCCGAGCAAGGGAATGCAGTCAGGCGTGTGCATCCGATGGATTTGAATACATAAAATTGTGTCTTTTCAGTGCACAAAAAACATTGAAAAATAACACTAAATTAACATTTTCAGTAATCCTTTAGCTCAAATACAATTTTTAATAATAGAAAGAAAAATAAAAAGTAGCGAGTAAAAAAAATAGGATTCTTCAAAGCTCCATATATCATGAAGTACTAACAGTAGGAGTATGATTTGCGGATATGTGTAAATTGAACATATAATTGAAGTTTTGATTAGAGCCAAAACACGATTAAGACAAATTTTCTCGATAGAAAAACAAGCCAAAATAGCCTCTGTTTTTGTCTATAAACGCTTGTAACTGCTAAACTGTGAATAATAGAAATATGAGACTTGATTTAAAAAAAAGAGATTGCTATTATCTAAGTTTTGATTAGAGCAGAATTGAACTTACATAAATAGTACAATCACAATTAAATAAAGTTTGTTTTTTCGCTTGATTCGTTCCAGGCGCGCGCCACCCCATCTCTTTCTCTCGCATCTGGCAGTAATATAAGCTATCACACGCCCGTTTCGCTTAAATTATTTTTCGACATAGGCCCTTAAACGCAAAGCTCGGCTTTCAACCCTACACGCAATCACTGTACAAATAATAAAACGTACTATCAGTTTAAAATAACAATGTGCATGACCTCGCCTGCAAATGTGACGTTACTCAATCACACGAACTTCACTCGAGTCATTCAAACGATTATTTCCTTTACGTAGAGTCTATATTCCTTTGCAACTGAGTGAAGTTATCGAACGGCCCTTCAAGGTCATGCACATTGTTCTTTTAAACTAATAGTAGTGATTATTTGTTCAGTGCACGCCAGGTGCACGCAATGTCATGGACAGTTTGCACTAAGTGCGCATGTGCAGACGCCATTTCGAAATTCAAAAATTTTCATTTGAGTCCCGAAAATAAAGGAGATCATTCCTCTGAGGTGCCGGACCTGTGCCATAGGATTTCTATTCCAAGGATTTGCATCACAATATAAATATCGAGAATGTAGCATTCGCCCTTCATTCGCATTTGCATCACATTATAAATATCGAGAATGTAGCATTCGCCCTTCATTCGCCTTTATGTGTGCCAAATTACATCCAAGACAGCTCAGCCATTTATGCCTGCTTCAAGGAGAATGGAATCACTTGAGTCACAAACATCCAGCCACTGCTGCTAAGTGGCCAGCGACAAGCAGTTTACACACTTGTGACACTAGAGCAAACATTTTTTTACCATACAGTCCCTGTTTTGCTTTTTTGTATAAATTAATTACTGTAAGAACTAGGGACCTGCAAAAATGACAAATATTACCGCCTGTTTTCAGACATCCAGCAAACAAAGATTGATATAAACAAAAAAGCAAAACATACAGACAGCCAAAGTCCTCATATTATTCTTGAAATCTAAACTATTATAAAACTGTAACAGAAGTGTGTCTGTACATTGAAGATATTTACAAAAAAAAGATTACGATATGATTTTTAGATGTCCCTGATTGAAATCACAAATTTTTGGATTTTTTGTCTGTCTGTTTGTTTGTTTGGGTGTTTGTTTGTTCGAGTATCACGCAAATACTACTGAACCGATTTTGATGAAACTTTTTTTGTTTGATAGCTTATGATCTGACTTAAAATCTGGTATATAATTTATGCGGACGAAGCCGCGGGCAAAAGCTCGTAATTATTAAAATTGGTTTAGTTTTGGAGGAGGAAACAGGGGAATACGAAATGCCGATTTCGTCCATTTTATGTAGATAAAAAATCTGTCCAAGCTGCAGTTGTCTCTTTCACATTCTAGTCAGCGGGGTGTGTGGGAAGCGCGGATCAGACAAATATGTATAGTCGGAAAAGTGACTTATCCTCTTGAAGGGGTTCACACACGGCAGCTATATAATGTAAAGATGTATATTATAGCATGATACATCCCATTACATCTTTCCATAGAAATCAAATATACATTATAGCTGTTGTGTGTGGTCTCCTGATGATTTCTATGGAAAGATGTAATGGGATGTATCGTGCTATAATATACATCTTTACATTATAGCTGCCGTGTGTGAACCCCTTAAGACATGAACAACACCAGATAAACAAAATTTTTTCATTCTAAATTTTAAACATACCTCTAATCCTTTTTTCTCATGATCTTTTACAATAAACTTCTTCATCAAAGGAGGCATTTCAACAGTTCTAGGCAGGATAACTTCAGGGAAATTGTGTTCCTTCTCTAGAGATGCCAAAAGCTCAGCTTCTTCATTTCTCGGCACTAGTTTGTAGTCTGTTTTGTAAGATGTGCGATAGATTTCTGTAAGGTTAGGTAGTTTTCTACCTCTAAATGTCTTCTCGACCCAGACTCTGACACGTCGCCTTTCCTGAAATGTTGTTAAACAGGATTGTTTTTTAATCTGGCTTTGGAACAATTGGGCTACGTACAACCCTGGCGAATTAACTTGACACCTGGCTCAAACGACGTTGGTGTAAAAAATAACAAACAACAGCAAAAGAATAACTCGAAAATTCTAAAGTGAGTCCAGTCATCTCAGTTAACATTGCAGGTGTCCCTGCGCTTTAGCATTTTCGAGTTATTCTTTTGCTATTATTTGTTATTGTTTACACCAACGTCCCTCGAGCCAGGTATCTAATTAATTCAACCAGGTTGTACACAATGGCAGCCAAGGAAAAGAGTGTGAAACAGACTAAAGTAAAGACACCAAGTGATGGCACTTTAAATGATGTTTGGTAAGTTGAGGAGGGTCCGCGCCCTTCAGTCGTAATTTTATATAACCTAAAAATTTTTACATCGTCCAATCTATCACCGTTTTAAAAATACTAATAATATAAATATTGACAAAGAGTATTAGTATAAGAGATAAGTGTACTTTTTGCAACCATCAGGCAAGGCTGATTCAGTGTTTATGGGGTGTAGAGCATCTCTGTGATGGGGATTATTATTATTTGGGGTTTTGGGCCTTGACAGGCTTGCTAAGCCTGTGCCACGTAGACCATCGCTGGTTCTTTGTGAACGCCTTTTTTACAGTTCCTTACTACGGCCTTCTTTACTGCGGCCAGAAATCGCAGTAGATTCTTGATCGGGATAGTTTGTATCTCATCTGGTGTCAGCAACTGCCTACCCAGATGGGTGCTGCGTTTGTACATCAGGGGGCCACAATCACATAGGAGGTGCAGAGGAGTTTCCATCTCCTCCTTGCAGAATCTGCAGCCGGTCGTGTCACTTAAATTCAGTGTGTGCATGTGCTTATTTGATTTGCAGTGGCCTGTGAGTGACCTTGCTATTGTACAAATTTGATCCTTGCTGAGGGCAAGGAGACCGTTCGCAAGTTTGCGATTGTAGCCTTTGATAAGTGGTTTGGAGTGGCCCATGCCTGTACTGTTCACATAGCTACAGTGCAAAACATACGATCAGCCTTGCAGCTGATCGTTAATTTTTTACAGACCTTTATCATCTGTAACTCCTAAACCGACTGGAGTTATGCAAGCAGTCCTGGTCCATCCCCATCACCGAGATGATCTACACCTCATAAACACTGAATCAGCCTTGCTGCTGATGGTTGCAACAAGTACACTTATCTCTCGGAATATATCCTCACCTCGTCGGGACAAGTCTCCACTTTGACGATCCTCATGAAACTAGGCTCCGGGTAGCGCTCGAACACTGAGCGGACCACCACTCTACCCACACCAAAGTTTTTAAGGCTGCCGACTATTTCCCATAAGGATTTACCTTTGAAACTGGTGGTTCTTCCGACGTATTTTATTACTGTGGACGCCATTTCAGACGAACTACAACAATATAAAAATATTCTCAAGAGGTTAAAATACGTAGTGATGTAGTTATATTCCTTGGTAGTGATTATTATTCTCTTTGGTTAAAATCACAGACAAATCACAGATTACTGAAGTGCGATTTTTGAAAATCATACGAGCGACTTGGCAGTAGAAAGATGCATAATCTCCATAGTAATTTTGACATTTTCTTCTGCCAAGTCGCTCGTATGATTTTCAAAAATCGCACTACTGGTTAAAACGTAGACAGAGAATACTATAGACAACTGGTTGCCGTGGCCACATGAGATAGAGCGTAGAAAGAGTAAGAAATAGAAGGAAGAACGTGTTTTGTCCTATTCACTCAATGAGAGATGCAGAATGCAAATTTACTCAAGTTAAAAAAGGAGATCGCTACCTTATTGCTGTCCTTATTGACGTAACCAATTTTTTGCTTCTAGCCTCTATGACTGACACCTTAGCCAAACAATGTGGATGTCAAGGAAAAATTTTGTGTTGGTTTTATTCATATTTTATAAGAATTTCGTGGATTAAATTAAAATTCTTTGCGAGTGCATTTATCATAATAATGTGTCCTATGTTGCCAACACAATTGTGTACAGTATTCTAGTCTAGAAAGAGGCGCAGTGAATATTGCATCGAAGGTCATTTTTCACACGTATGTTAACATAAATTAATGTTTTTATCAAATATCTATAAGATATATATCTTGTGCTAATGATCCAATAAAATATTAGAGCATTTTTTCAAAGTTTTAATGATATTTTGTAATTCGTAACCTCAAAAAGGGTTACCAGATGTCAACAAAAAATTACCCTATTTCCACCTTGAAAATACGGTATATCAAGGGAACAATATAAAAAAAAGTATCTAGGTCTACATAACAGAGGTTAGCAAGAAAGGGGCGCCCGGATATATCCGGAACTCCTTAACAGAATTCTAAATTCTAAATTTCCATAATTCCGAATGGAATTCTGGAGGGGGCAAATCCAAACAAGATCCTAATTCCATTCCGAAATTTCTTATGCGTGTGGCAGGCCTAAATATCAGGCATTGAGAGTCGGATCGATGGTTAACACTTAAAAATAAAAACATTCTTGTGATAAATTTTTTTTTACAAAAAATTAAAACCGCCTTCAAAAAAACACAACATTTAAAAAATAATATTGCAGCTGATGACTTTTTCGTTCGCATCATAAGAACATTAATTTGTTTTATCGAAGTCGCTCTCAAGCCGGTACGATTCGCGACAGGGCTTGTGCATTAGTTTTTTGGCTTGGATTGACACCGACTTCTATAAAAGAAAGTAATGTTCATATGATGCGAACGAAAAATTCATCAGCTGCAATATTATTTTTTAACTTTTTAGTTTTTTTTTAAGGTGGTAAACTAAAAAAAAAATATGTTAGTAATTATTACAGAATAGGCATAATAGGTGACTACCGAACCTCAGACCGAACTATTCAACTCATTTCGTCGTGCAATTACTGATTACGAGTAGAACAGATTTATTGACAAATTTTAGTAGATATCTCTACAAATCGAAATTTAATTAATAACTTTCCACAATTTTCAGTGGTGAATTCATTAGTTCGACTCAGATATCAGATATCATATCAGTTATAAACGCAAAGGGTACATCGATATGAAGCAAATTTTTCAATCGCCGATGGTTTGCTGTCAACTTTTGAGGGAACTCCTCAAAAGTTAAAAGTAAAAAAATTATATATACGGTCGAATTGAGAAACTTCCTCCTCATTTTTTTTTTCAGTTTTCAAAGAGATGATCATTTTAGAACTATAGTATGGATCAACTGCACTCAACCTAATGTCGGTATTGCAATTGCAACTTAACAGAAGTAAATAATTTGCAAACTTGTTTGTGTTATTGTTATTAATTAATTGTTACATGTAGTTTCTGAAATGTTGTATAATTTTTTTGTAATATGAAATTGCATAGTTATAATCATATAGATACACGTAAAATAAATAAAATGAAATCAGAATAAAAAAAAAAACTGAAACATTCACTGCAAAGCCAACGTCTAAATAGCGATGAAAAATATGCAGTTCCATAGAAAACTGCTCGACAGACTCAAATTAATGGAATTGTTTTTTTTTTTGCAATTTAGAAGTTGACTTTGTATAGTGCAATTTTTTCTGTTTGTTTGTTTGAAGCACCCCTTCGAATATGAACACACACACACATACATTTTTGGTCCAAATGTGAAAGTGCCGGCCAACAAAAACTAATGCTATATTCTGCTAAAACTTGTCCGTCTTAGCATTTATTATTACGGCACGAAAGCTGTAGCTGTAAGTTTTATTTCATCAAAAATGTATTAAAATATTATTTTTGAAATCTTAATAAGGGGAAAATGACCCTACAGCTTTGGTGCCATACTAAAAAATGCTGAGACGGATCAGACGGACTAGTTCTAACAGAATATAAGCCTTAGCTAATATTTTCGTCGAAAATGTGTATAAAAAGGCAGATTTACGAACCCAAACAAAACCAAGGACAATGAACCTACAGCTTTGGTACGGGTTCAAATCCCGTAAGGGGCAAATATTTGTATGATGAATATGAATATTTGTTCCCGAGTCATGGATGTTTGTATCTATGTATGTATTGTATATCGTTGTCTAGTCATCATAATACAAGTCCAGGCTAGTTTCTGGTACTTTAAATTTGACTAGATAATTTGCGTGACACTGTCTAAGGTATTTATTATTTACAAGTCCTAACAGAAAATAGTTAGTATTTTTTTGCACATTCACATTTTGAACCAAATCCGATGATGTCCTTTATTAAATTTGATTTACCAATTTTCATGGGAGTTCGTTTTCCTATGGTATCACTGGATGAAATTATCGCTGTCTCATACGTGGTTACGTTGTGGTTACGTCTATCAGCGTAAGCGAAAAATTCTTCGTCTATGAGATAGAGCGATATCAAGGAGCAGTGTTACCATATTAACATAATTACCCGATTTTAAGCGATTTAAGGATTCAAAGTACATCTTCACCAATTTAGATATTTAATACTCATTTTCAGTCTTACCACACGCTTATACGATTATCTTACTAGAAGATAGATGAGATGACTGTATAAACTAAAGGATGATAATGGTTAATTGATAAGCGTAGACATACAGCTACCAAAGATGAGTTATTAAAATATTTTACCAACTCCCGAGTAATAGGATGAGGACAAGGAGAGGGGGGGGGGGGGGAGGGGGACACCACCAAAAGATCACACAAAACGTGCGTTCTTTTACGTGTTTATTCAAGAGTTTGAACTAACTGATGAAAGTGATATATAACATCTTAACTATTATAAAACACTAACAGAACTGTGTCTATGGATTGAAGATACTTACAAAAAAAAAATTATTTGTTTGTTTGTACTAGCATCACGCAAAAACTACTGAACCGATTTTGATGAACCTTTATTTGATAGCTTTTGATGTGATTTAAAATCTGGTGGGTATATATTTTGTGCGGCCAAAGTGGCGGGTGAAAATTGTTAAAATTACTGCACAATATAAAATTTATGAATTATCAATAAAGACCTTGATCTACATTTGAAATCATCATAATTTTTCAGAGTTCAAGATAGCAGGCGAAGATAGGCTTCTAGAGATTTTAATACTAACTTAGTGATTCGTCTAGGATTGTCAAAAATATGTTGTTTTGTCCGACTAGACAAAATAAAAGAGGTTTTTGTTGAGAACAAAATAATCAAACAAAAAGTACAAAAGTAACGTAATATTTATTTTATATTTCTTAGCATGTGATGTATATAATATGTATTCATATGCATGTCCTACAAGGCATACAGGCGTACCGAACTGCTTTTTAATAGGAAAATACTCTGATGGGTATAGCAATAGTGATCTCAGAGTTAAATCTGAACTTACTGTTTATGTACCATTCGCCAATTTTGAAACTAGTTCCAGGCAAGAATTTATCTACATCTGCAGCCATTGGGGAATCTGGTCCTTTGATCTAAAATAATAAAAACAACATTAGGGTAACAGCAGAATAGAATAGAATAGAAGATATGGCAAATAGTATTTTTTAAAGATAATTATAAGTATACTTACAAAATCAGCATCTGAACTAGATTGTGTTAGATTACTGTTATGTCCATAGGTTCTTCAACTACCGAACTTGTAGAAGGAAGGAAGGAATAAGCATTTCTGTTTCCTGAAAAGCAAAGTTTACGAATTAGTAGTAGATGGTAGTAGGTAGTAGTCATTTAAAAGGGATTTTAAAACTAGGTACTCTTTTAGTTGCTTTAGTTTAAAGATAAGATAAGATAAATATTCTTTATTTGCAAACTAAGAAAATACAAATACAATTTAAAACAGGAATGAGAAGAATACAAAGGGCGGTCATTAAACCATTATTAATTACTACAAGTTGAATATGTGAGTACATAAATAAAACAATAATTACCAGCATTGGAACAGCATTAGGAAGTAGAACAGTCACTTTCCTCTTTTTAAATATAACGTTTCCCGCACAATGTTTACTACAAATTCATGAAGACTTATTTGGAGTCCAATTTGGTCGCCCCGTAGCCTCAATCCGACGCATTCGTAAATCATCGTTTACGGGAAATCTGTAACAAATAGAGTAAACTGTAAGAACAGTACGTAAATAGTATTCAATAACATTATTTTAAAAAATTACTTGTGAGTTTTGGGGAAATTTAGTACCAAAAGATGGCAACACTAAGCCGAATTATTTTTAGGTTATGTAAAGGTAAATAATCGACTTTTTATGCTTATTTGAGGCGCAAAGTTAAATTTTCCATGTTATTACGTATTGCAGTTAAATTATATAATCATAACTAAAGCTAATACTTGATCAAATGTAGCGTACTTACGAGTGGAAAGACAAATTGGGAAGCTTCATTTCACTGTCACTTTTACACCCTAATACGCTACACCGAACCATTATTTCGTGTAAATTCTTTATAGGAATTCGTCTTTTACAATTCCCAATGGTTATAGCTTCTTAACCGCAATCACTATTAGTATTAAACTTTAATTTTATTATGAAAAACAGAAGAGCAATGAAGTACCTGTCAAATTTGTTTAGAACACTAGTATGCTGACCTTGAAAAAACCGGCACGCGACGCGAAACAAAAGATCTAATCGTGTTGTCTCGTTTTTTTTCAGGACGTGGGCATAAGTTGTTCTTTTTCTTGTGTGAATGCGATGGAAGCTATCACTTTGTCTATAGTATTCTCTGTCTACGGGTTACAATGAAAGTTCCGTTTTTTTTTGTTTTTTTTTTTCAAAGAGACAGTGTTGCCACCTTACCTCCAGATCAAGTAGCTAAACTGTATCCAAAAAGTAGCTAGATACTGGAAATTTCACTGTCGCTAAAGTGGCTAAAAGTGGCTGAACAAAGAAATTAAAAAAAAATACATAAATATGCTAAGACGCAGTTTATTTGGATCAGTAATATTGATGCGTATGCTTGACGTGGATGTTCTGAAGTTTCAGAATATCTCTGTCTACCCCCTCGGGGAATATAGTCGTGAGCATATGCTATGCTATGCTAGTAATATTGATTTACAGTCATTTATTTTATAAAATAGTGCTGTTTTATAATTTTTTGAATAAAAATATGGAATTTTGAGTGAGTTATAATATTGTAACCCTTTCTATTACTATGTTGATGTTTTGAGTGAGTTATTGATGTTTTACAATGCTCATCGTAGAAAATAGCCTTTCGACTTCTACGTTTAGATAATCGGAACTCAAAAACAATAAAAAACGCTCTAAGAACCCGTTAAAATGACTAACTAGCTTATTAAATTTGTATTTATTAATAAATAAATAAACAAAAAAAAGTGGCTAGAATAAGTGGCTAAAGTATTTAGCCACCGAATATTTTTCTTGTAGCTGACCGGTTCAAAAATGTTGCTAGATCTAGCTAAGAAGTGGCTAAAGTGGCAACACTGCAAAGAGAAAACAATTTTATTTTTTTAAATCAGTTTATCCTTGGTTTATCCCAGGCGGAGGACATTTGCCTTTTGGTGGGTTTTCCGATTCAGTTTGCATAGAATGTGCTGCCATCTGTTAAATATATCTTTTACTATGAAAAAAAAAGATTATATTGTCTATGTCAATGTCAAATTGACAAATTTACAAAATGGCCACCTACCTTGCGTAATGTGCGTGTTGTTTGTAGTTTTTGTTCAATTTTGTGCCGATTTAGTGATGTTCTGGAGTTTCAGTTGTTCTCTTACTAATGTACAGATTACAGGAATAGTAAGGATACTGGAATTTCACTCGATCGGTGCGGGATTGAACGAAAACTAGCATTCAAACAACGGTATGAGTATATAGGTAAGTATATATATACTAGTCATTTGCTTCGAGTTGGCCGCTACCTCCCTTCCCGCTTCACCGTACCGCACCCCTAAGAGACCCTATTAAACGCAATTTTATAACCTTTAGCAACGCAACCACGTACGGCACGTCCGTCCCGATCAATAATATCGCTTTTAATTTTAAATTTTTATTTGATTGTTATATTATTTTTTGTCGACGGGACCAGTTAATGTGCCTGTGACGAAATTTTGTAACGGTCGTCGACGGCCAACTCCAAACAAACGGGTAGTAAGTAGGTATGTATAGTATAGGTAGAATTATTTTCAGAGAAACACAGATGGCGCTAGCTAGCTAATTTGGCATAATGTTGCTACGAGTGGGTTCTCTTAGGCGGAGGACATTTGCCTTTTGGTGGTTTTTCCGATTCAGTTTGCATAGATTGTGCTGCCATCTGTTAAATATATCTTTTACTATGAAAAAAAAAGATTATATTGTCTATGTCAATGTCAAATTGACAAATTTACAAAATGGCGACCTACCTTGCTTCATGTGCGTGTTGTTTGTAGTTTTTGTTCAATTTTGTGCCGATTTAGTGATGTTCTGGAGTTTCAGTTGTTCTCTTACCAATGTATAGATTACAGGAATAGTAAGGATACTGGAATTTCACTCGATCGGTGCGGGATTGAACGAAAACTAGCATTCAAACAACGGTATGAGAATATAAGTATATATATAACTAGGTATGTATAGTATAGGTAGAATTATTTTCAGAGAAACACAGATGGCGCTAGCTAGCCTTCAATTTGACATAAGGTGGATGCATAATGTTGCCACGAGTGGGTTCTCTTTTGTTTGACAGCTCAAAATGTTAACGGATTAAAACGTTATCTACTTATCCGTTTCCGTATAAGTAAAAGACTCATCGTTCAATAAAGTCTTCTTTGAGATCTCCTTTCCATAAATATTTGACAACATGACAACCAACAAAATGTCGATCGTTTGTGACAGTGACACTAATTTTAGCATTGTTAAAATCTAAATTACGCGATAATCCGAATATTTTAGATATATGTTGTCGATTCGAAACCCTTATTTTAATTCGTTGTTCAATTTGAGGGGATTCGAGTCTACCGACACGGGTCGAACATCAAATGTTTGACAGGTAGGAATAGATAGGTTCCGAAAGAGATTTAACCAGGATTTAACATAATACTACTAGTCATTCACTTCGAGTTGGCCGCTACCTCCCTTCCCGCTTCCCCGCACCGCACCCCTAAGAGACCCTAATAAACGCAATTTTATAACCTTTAGCAACGCAACCACGTACGGCACATCCGTCCCGGTCACTAATATCGCTTTTAATTTTAAATTTTTATTTGCCTTTTATATTATTTTTTATCGACGGGACCAATTAATGTGCCTGTGAGGAAATTTTGTAACGGTCATCGACGGCCAACTGGTCGTGAACGGGTAGTACTTACGATTACGAAACTCATGAACATTTTGTATAGGAAAATGTTTTTACTTTTAGGTACTATCAGTTTAAAATAACAATGTGCATGACCTCGCTCGCAAATGTGACGTAACGCAATCACACGAACTTCACTCGAGTCATTAAAATGATTGTTTCCTTTGCATAGAGTCTACATTCCTTTGTTAACCGAGTGAAGTTATCCAACGGCCCTTCAAGGTCATGCACATTGTTATTTTAAACTGATAGTATTTAATTTTTTCGTCCAATTTCCAATGTTTTTAATAGTTATTCTGCTATTCGGGACGGAGACAAATACAACAAATCAAAAATCATGAAAATCGGTCCAGCCGTTCTCGAGTTATATGTGTTCGAACCATAGATTTATATACTACTTACGCTAGTAATATATATGTCTTTGGTTCGAACAAACCCGACTTTCTTTTATATATATAATTATATATTATATATATATACAACGTGTTAATAAATTAGCGCAAAACCTCATACACCCCAACTGATTTATAACAAAAGAATTAGATTGAAACAATAATTTCATTATTTTTTGATAGTTATAATTTAAAGTTATTCGCATTTTAAGTTCAGAGGCAAAAATGATTTGTTGTCATTTCAACAACGAATGAAAGGGCTAACGTGCTTATGGATACATTTTAATAATCTTGTTTTGGTAGTAAGTAGGGTGAGTGTGACCGTGAGGTGGGTTGACATCGGGTTCAGAAAATTTTAAATTTTTATAAAAAAAGTTTTGAAAAAAATTACCTATGTTGAAACCATGATAATTCGATTCTGCTCTCGATTCTAAACAAACTACTTTCTAGTTTTGCGTTAATTCATTAACACGTTGTATATATATATATAGAGATAATAATAATATAGATGAACAGAAATCATCGATCTATATTTTTTCACTCCAATCAGACAATCAGTAAAATATCAAAATCTCAAAACCTAAAATGGCCCTGAGAAAAAAAAGCAATTTACTTCCCATCTTGAAGGAGTATGCCAATGGCTCAGCGGCTGAGTGGGGTGGTACTCGCCTGCAGCCTCGGAGGTTGGGTGTATTCGATTCCGTGTCTCGACTCTATACCTACTTTTGTTGTTTCAATTGTATATAATGTAATTTACATTAGCTTAAATAATGATTTTTCGCAAAGTAACGCCTGATTCAATTAATTACCAAACATATTTGATCAACAAATACACAACATTCGTTTCATTACCAAAATCATCATAGGTCAACCCTAGCTTATTCGTTCGATAACGCGGAAAATTTTAATTTCGGATAATTCTTGTTTCAGATTATATTTATGTTTGTTAAATAATAAAAGAATCTGTACATGGTTTCACAATAAAATATTTATTGGAAAACTTGACTGAAAAAAATTGCCCATTTTATTTGGAAAATAATTTGGGGCCAGGGGGCCTCCCACTCCTTTGTTGCCCCGAGGCCTCCACACCTCTAAATCCGGCCCTGCTCTTGGTTTTAGATCTTATTGCAGTCATCTCATTATATTGCAGTGAAATCTTGAGCTCGCTTCGCTCGCTCTTAATTTTAGATCGTATTTTTCTAGATAAGTTATAGATTTAATTATAACCACTTAAACTGGACCTGGCCTCCCTGGGAAAAAATTATTGCTATACCCTAGTAGGGGAGGGGCGCCAATGTCATGTTTTTGCCCCCCCTCGGAAAAATCTTAGATCCGGGGCTGCTTCCAACCCCTCTTATAATGTTCTATGGTGGCAAGGCATTGAAGGTGGCACATCCTGATTGGTCAATATAATTTCGCGCGCTTGTCAACTGAGCACTTCAACACACACGGCGACACATCAAGCTACGCGAAACCAACATAAGCTGGCCGCGCGTAGGATGAATAACGTATAACGTCGCACGGCCAGCTTATTTTGGTTTTGCGTAGCTTGATGTGTCGCTGGGTGTACATCGGGGTAACTTATAAATCTGGTACTACTGTACCATAAGAAAAAAGCGCGTTCCTTCGTGAGATAAAAGTACACTGTATTCTACTGGGTTAGGTATACAAAAACAAAGTTCTAAAAATCAACTTCAATTTATTTTCAATTTCTTACTTTTTTATCTTTATGGAATTTACGCAATACAAATGATGTAAAATATAATTACAATAGTTAACAGTTATTAAATTTTAAATGCAGAATTTATTAATTAACAATGTCATGGGATGTCCAATTTGCTGACAACTATTGCATGATGCATTTCACTGTCAAAGTTACTGTATTTCCAAAAATGAACAAAATATAAATACTGCCCTAAATATCCTAATATTTTACTAAAATGAGGGTTTTATATTGAACTATGGATTTAATCCGACAATAAGCCATAACCTTAAATACTTCAGGCAAGTTTTAGGCATTTTAAACACATTATTTATATAAACGGGTCGTGAACAACAAATGTTTTTATAAATTTTAAAGATTTCTACATAAACTTATAAAATGCCATGACATTGAACGTATTCTTCGTACAATAGTAAAATCATTGTTCAATAGAAAAACAATAGAAACTCAAACATAAAAAATACAAATTATATTAAATTAAATATAATTATTACCCATTTGCAATGCCATTATCTAAAATCTAAATCATTAAATAATAAATGGGCATAAAAGTAAATTGTTAAAATTTAATCAAGCATTCCAATAGTCATAGTACTTGTCACCTTTGGTGGCGTTATCCGTATACTTTTGCTAGTTAGAATAATAGTGCACATGCTGGATGCACGTTAAAAAGCATGAGGCCCACGGCGCGACGCCGTCGGCGCGGCGACGCCGTCGGCGCGGCGACGGCGCGCGGCCGGGGAACGCGCAGCAGGACAGAGCCCCTCTGTCCCGTCCTGCGTCAAGAAGCTATCCTTCTTATACTTGGTCGTTCCCATCAAAACTAACCGCCAACGTAGCGGGCAATTCCATAGACCCATAATACTACCGGCTAGTGAGATGAAAATGTACCGATCATAATTTCCTATTTTTAGAACTGTACAGCAGTCGCATTCCGTTGGCAAATAATTAAAATTAAAATAAATAATATTAATTTAGCTATTAATTGCCTAGTACCAACCGGAATGGGCTTTGTGAACACGCGGGTGGTGAATAACAAGTCCATTCTTACAGAGGGCCCGTATACATCAAAGTAACAACGGCCCAAGATTACACATATTAGACTATAACCTAAGCGATTGCAATAATAATTTAAGACAAATATTTACACATCATCACCATTCTTCACATTTAAAACAAAAACTTAAATTAGAATAATAATTTAAGATAGTCAGGACATACAATTAGGAATCAGTCATTCAGTATCGACAGTGATCGATTGGGCAGCTGATATCGTCGTCTCGTGCTCCCCGGCGGGTCGGCGGGTCGGCGGGCAGGCGGACCGGCGCGGCGCGGCGGCGGCGCGGGCATCTCGAGGGCTCTGAACATATGTGGCGCCGCCCGCAGCTCGCGGCACACGGCGCCGTCAGCAGCTGGCGGCGCTGCCGGCCGCTAGCCTCTCGCAGCACTTCGCGTACTGGCTCGGATGCGCTCCTCCGCGCCGCTCGTGCCATTTCATGCGGGGACTCCCGACTGGCTTCAGGACACGAAAATACTCATCATCGCAAAAGCTTGCTGGCTGGATGGTTTCCGTGAAATTGAAGGCTAGTTGTATCCTAGAAGTGTGCACTCGCCGTGCGAGGAGCGAGGAGCGGGGTGCGGGCTCGGGGCCCGGGGCCGCGGCGGCGGCGCGGGCGCGACTCGGGGCGGCGGCCGCGCCCCCATTTAAGTCGTATCCCGCCCATATGTGCCGATGCGTACTTCGTCTATGATGCGCGCCCACTCCAACGCATATGATTTCGGATCCTCCAAGTAGTATGTACGGTTGGGCTGTAAAGAAATAAAAGCTCACGTTAAAATTTGTATTACACACAAAAATTTACAATTTAGTTTGTTATCAAATGTTATCAAATAATGTAAACTTCAAGCACAAACAAAGAGGGTCAATTTACCGTGTGCACTAGAAATATTCTGAAGTTCTTGGCTTCGACGCGCAACTCTGGAGACCAGGGTATTTCACCCTTAAGAACCATGTTGACGGGGTCGACATAGAAAAGGCGCGGCCCCGTCGTCAGCAGCAGCATCCGGCGACGAGCGAACAGACCCTTTCGCTTATCAACTTGCCCTTGTTTTAAAATTAACTCTCCATCTACAAATTGGTGCCATTTGTTTTCACGGGCTTGTATTTCGAGACGCCGACGCTTTTCTTCAGGACTGATGTCCAAGATTCCTGATAAAGAAACAAAAAGTTAATTATAATCTTGGAATTAAGTTAATGTAAAAAATTATGACACCGCGAAGAACAATTCACTAAATACGCGTTTAATTCCAAAGTTAGAATTGAAAAGTTTGAATGAGATGCAGTGTGAACAGCTGATCGTATAAGGTCGTAGTATTAATAAAGAGCTCGGCTGGACGCGACGGGTGCGGCAAGTCATTCATGTCAAGCCCAGGCGGGTAAGGTGCTGTTTATACAGAAGAGACGTGTGGCGGTGGCGAATAGTCAAAGTAACACCAATATAAACCTTATAGTACGTAGCATAGCGTCGTTTTTGTCGTAAAGGAAAATCGCGCCCGCGCCACCAGGCGACGTCGCCTGGAAGCGCGGGCGTAATTCTTCAAACGACGCTATGCTACGCAATATAAGGTTTATATTGTCGTAGTTTGACTATCCGCCACCGCCACACGTCTCTTCTGTGTAAACCGTGCCTAAGAACGTGGAACTCCGGCGGCGGCGGCGCGCCGGACGGCTGACGTCATGTCTACTATAGGACAGTAAACCAAGAACGGAGGATGTCCGTTCCAAATGTGAATAGCAGCGAACACGATGACGCAGCGCTGCGCGTGCATTATATTATGCAAAGGATCGGTTTACTACATCTTTATAATTATGCAAACTTTGTGTTCACTGTTTGTCCAACATATGAAAACGTATATAAATGAATTCATTATTAGAGAAGAAACCGTAAAGAACGGAAGGAGCAGTTATGAAATGAGACGTATATAAATTGCAAAGAATTTGGGTCATGGACGCTCCAGTTGCCTCTTACTCGTCGCTTCACTGCACTCGCTCTACTTCGGCTGTGTACTGCACTATAACTGAACTACTAATTAAGCCGTGAACCTATTTAATGAACTACAGCGGAATTCGACTTCGTTAAAATATCAGTATAGGAAGCGCAAACGAAAACTGAGGTGCAAAAAGTATACAGGAATACAATTTGATCAAAACAAATTCTTGTTTCAACAAACAATGATGTTTGGAAAGTTTCGATTAAACATTTATCGCATCAATTTCCGGGCGTGAATTGTTCTTCTTACATAAAAATTCAACAGCATGGACAGTAAACAATTATAAAAGTGTAAATAATTACCATTCGACGTAGAGAGATCAAATTCCCACAGCCGTACTAGTTGGTTGTTTCCTAGTCCTGGTTCGAGGTGGTCGGGCACAGTATAGGCCGGTCGGTCTTCCTCGAAGGAGCCACCAGGCAGATACGGGCTGATTGTTGGCGGCGTCTGTTCACATACATTTTCCCAGTCGATTCCTTCGAAGAATGGATGACTGCGAATACTTTCATAGGTGTCTCCCTTGTCCTCAGACCCGAGCCTCTTGGTGTGATCCAAAACTAAAAGCTGTTCAACCAAATCCTTGGCATCTGCCGGGAAACCTTCTGGGAATTCATAGTCCATTTTGAATATTTTCTGGAAGGTGAGGAAATCTCCAGGAGCGCGGAACGGCGGCAGACCAGAAATCATTTGGTATATTATGCAGCCCAGCGCCCACAGATCCGAGGCGCGTGTGTCTACGCGGTTATGCAATAGTTCTGGGCTTACGTATTGTGCCGTGCCGACAAAACTAATCTTTCTTGAGCGACCGTTGTTTGACCCGTCCTGATCATCCTCTGACTTGGTAGGTGACTCACGGATCTCTTCAGGGTCTAATATTTTGGCAGTTCCAAAGTCAGCAATTTGTAAGTGCATATTTTCATCTAGTAAAATATTTTCCGGTTTTAAATCACGGTGGATAATGCCTTTAGCGTGCATTTTTTCTAATGCTAACAATAGCTCGGCAGCGTAAAATTTTGCTACATTAAGCTCGAAAGAGCCAACTTTATTAATATAAGGCAGCAGTTCGCCGTTCTTTGCGTATGACAAAACAAAGTATAATCTTTCTTCATCTTGGAACGTACAATACAGTTTCACAAAACCGTGTGGAACGTTAAACAACATGTTCAAAGCGTCTTTCTCTCGCTTAATGTATTCACTCTTCTTTGTTCTGATGATATGCAGTTTTTCGCAGACTTTAACTGAAAAAATAAATAAAAAGGAAACTTAGTTACATAAAAACACCGCTGCTTATTGCAATATTACAAAATCAGCACTAGCTAATATACAAAACCAAATATTAGACTACGATGTAAGTATGGCATCATGCCATGACATCAGGAGCCAGATAACGACGTTGTGGGTAGCACGTTGAGTGGGCTACACTACACTGCAAGTATTTAACTTTATTCAGAAGATTTTTTACTCACTTGCATACTCTTTTCCAGTGTGGATATCCTTGGCGAGAAACACGTTGCTGTAACAGCCTTCTCCAATGAGTTTACCGAATATGTAATCTTTGGCAGATCTCTTAGTAGGCCTAGCACTCTGACTGTGCGCTGGCGCCGACGTGGGCGCAGCCACAGACTTAACTTGTGCTGGCGATGCTGCCATCTTAACCGGCGATTCAACACCGGACTCGGCAGCTGCTATAGGAGCTCGTACTTCACTGTTCACTCGGCTGCTAGTCTGTAACAATACGAAAAATTCCGTCAGTAAATAATCAACATAATACAAGTAATTAAAAAACTACCGAATTGGACGAACGCTGTCTTGTGAATGTTGGCTAACTAACTGGCTAACGATATGGTAGTACGAGTCGGCGCGGCGGCGGCGGCGGCGGCGCGGCGCGTCGACGCGCTCCGACAGTGTTCGTTTGTTTATCGGACGGTGGCGCTGGCGCAGCGGCGGCCGCGGCGATGCGATGGTGGCGTGCGCGGTGGGGGCCAGCGGGCAACGCGCCGTCTGCCACCTCTTAAATATTAACTGACCACGAAATGTTAATATCCGATTGCTAGGTTTGAATCAAGTTTTAAACCAGATCTGAAGGTGATATTATCCATTTGGGTGACATTGTCATTATAAAATGTCAAATTAAACAAAGAATCGATTTTATCGTAGACTAAGATCGTGACGATATTTTTAGGGATATCTCGACATTTGCGACGTAAAATCAAGAACAGCATGTCTGTATTAAGAATTAGATAACCGAAGCTAATTCCTATTTCCGCTTCCTATTATAATCGCGCTTTTTATTTTTGCTTTTTTTGTTCGCTAGTTACTAACTTATTTTCAGAAATATCTTCTTACTTTTAACCTTCCTGTTTTTTACTAAGCAATTCACTTCTTTCACTTGCGCCGCTCTGCTTCGCAGAAACTTTGTTGGCCCAGATTTACAAATTCAGCAAACATATTATTGCAATTCAAATAATATACCTTGGATGCTGACAGTAGAAAGTCTACAGACTAAATAGTCGAATAGATTCGCCGTTCCACGTTCACTGGCCTCACCTACAGTTCGATGATCTAATTTCTGGAGTTCGCAGCTCGCGTTTTTTGTTCATTTTCTTTCTCAAGCGTCTGACAAAAAATAACCGCCGTCATTCAACAACATGAGCCTGGATAGACAGAGACCGCTACAGTTCGCAATTCTTACTCTCTCCGACAGCGCTTCGTGCGTGGTTAACGGTTAATTCACCAAAAACAAACTTAATGAGAATGACAAGCAAATGAAAGTACAAACTACCGTTGCGAAAATATGAAGTGGATATTTTTTCGATAGACTATAGGTAGTGCCTATACTGCTACGAATACAATTAATTATGCGGCCATTTGAAAGTGTATCTCGGCTATTATAAATATTGTGCTAGTTAGTACCCATAAATCCACAATGCAAGTGAATAGAATGAACCACGTAGTTCACATGCATCTAAGTACAATCATGAATGACATCGAAGCTGTAATAACAATTACTGTTCAAAGAAGCCGTAGTGTTCATTCATCTCCGTGACTAGTCATGGAAATAAATAACAAAGAAGTTCTTCTTAACTGAATATTTGAAATTATTGCCATTAACAGGTAGAGAAAAAGTACAAAAAGTCCAGCCATCTGCGAATGACAGACGGCATTCAGTAGAAAGGTTCTTTATTTCCAGTACCTTTCAGAATCCTTCCAAGAAGCTTAGAACAACAAATTATTTCATCCTATTGATCTCACGTCCAGCCCCAAAGTAGTATAAAATCAAAAAATTCGAACAGTGTGGTCCAATGGAATGGCGCATGAGTCACTAATTATGAGTGAGCTGGTCTGCGCAGGTCGCAAGTGGGTCTCGCATTCCGCGGTGGGGCGGCGCGGCGCGGTGTAGACCGACGCAACGGTACTTGGAGCGCATTCCCACCGCAACGCATTCCGCGCTGTAGCCGACCTCGATCCCCCACCAACATCTACTCCCTCTACCAGCACCGCGGCACATTCATCAACCAATTTTGGTTTCACAAGTGACACTGTCGACACTTAATAAGATGAATTTGGACGACAGCTTTGAACGTAGCGCCATAAACTGCAGTGCACTAGTTAACCGCCATAACATGACCACCCAAAGGCAAAAAAGTACTAGGAGTTCGCGTACCTATATGTAAGAAATATGTGCTATTAGAAATTAGGGAGTGACACTTTAAGATCACAGACCGTTTGCCTACAGTCGAAATGGCAACTGCATCGATTCCAAACGTGCTAGCTGGTTGGCAAGACAGCAGACGACTTACCTAACAACCTTGTGCTAAATAGCGGATGTTGAGCACTGCGTTACAAAGACTCAGTATATTATCCCCTCCGCGAATCCGACCGCAGTCAGCACGGCACTGCATCCGGCTACAGCGTACCAATATCAGATCGCAAAACAGGTCGTAATTTACTACATATTCATTATATTCTGTAGAATAAGGTCATGTTAATTATGACAAGATAAACACTACCATTCCTTGGAACGTGCGTGATCACGTTAACTCGCTCCAAGATGTAGTAACTTTATCTATAAACCAACAGCAAAACATTCACGGAGACGAGGCATGTCCACGATTCTTCTGAATGACCTTTCATGAGTGTTGTAATCAGTTCTGTCAAAACAAACGTTTTATCTTTATGCAGAACTTGTTTTTGAACACAAACAAGAACAATAATGGTTTATAAATAACGGGCGCTAATTGTTAATTAGGTACCACAATATTTCAATAGTAGTTTGGATTAATTTTGTTTGCCACTTTATACAAGAACAATTTTGATCATACTTCTAAAGTTGTTTTTGTTTACAAAATGTGCAATCAGTGCTTTTCCATTAACTATGTAAGTGGGTTCCTAGTGAGCATATCTGGAGATAAGAAACGTGGGTGTATACTTGGTATTGCATGCAGGGTATTACGCCATCGCATCGTATCACTGATGGTGACGTATGAGCAAACACTGTTCTGGCGTGTTTGACGCAGATAAGAAAATATGTTTAGGAATAAGTACCTACATTCTATTGTATGTACTGTACCTACTTATTCCTTTCAATAATTTAAAAGGACATTTATTATCTTTTTTTTTATTTACTTCTTTGTGCGTTACACATGTGAAATCTTTATTTCTGAAACCAAATCTTTCCCGAGTTTCTAAAATGGATTTCACTATAGCTATGACTGGCTGAGTGAAAGTAGCGTAACATTTTTTGTCAACAACAATGCGGGTATTTAAAAATAATGTCTCCTCCACTGCGTTTTTGTAGTAACTTTTGTGTAGTTTGTTTCACTAGAACATAAGTCAGTTTAGGAAATTGAGTGATCAAATCATTTAGATCATAAGTATATTCAAAAGCGTTTTCTTTTTTGGCAAGGACAGACAGGTGCGACTCAGACACGTGTATTAATTCAGCTTTAAGGACACTACAAATGTGATCAATGAACTCAACATGAAATCAGTCGACCTTTACAACAATCTCCAATTTATTTTATACCTAACAGGTTTTTACTGTGAAAACCTGATCAACATTGACTGATTTAGCAATTTTTGATTAAATGCCATTCTTTTCTCACCGGACAAAGAAAATATTTAAATCTAGTTATCGGACATACCTACTTATATCATTAGGTATTATTATTATTATTATAGCCCAACCACAAATAATCATTAGGTAGCCCGGCTCCTCCTTTATGTAAATATACCGATTTACTACCCTGAAACATGACCAAACATTTGAGATAGTTGACAGCAATGAAGATAAACTTCGTATGACATTAGCGGAGTTGAAGGAAACTATAATTTTTATAGTAGGTCATTACAATCGGACGGATGAATGCGGATCGCGATCGCTCGTAGTTGTAAACAAGGTGGTCACGCCGGCGGCGCGTGAACAAACAAGTGCCATGTCCGTGCCGCGCCTGCCGCGCCGCCGCCGTGTTTGTTTGCATCACATCATACCCGACGCGCTCCTCACTGCGAGCAGCCGCTGCACTCAGCACGAAAACACGGCGAAAGTGCGCAATCACTGCGCTATGCCGCGAAAGTTTATTAACATAGCTTCTGCCTTCTGTATCTCATATTCATATAGGTATTCCAGCATCTCAAATATTGCCACGTTTCGAATGTGAAATTATGTATCTCAAAATTATTTTACCCGCGTCTTCGCCAGCGTGAATTCATTTCTTTTTCTGGATAAACAGTATGCCATATCAGTCTTCACGTCTGCATACCTTGATGATTGCTTGAACGGTTGAGACGTGATAGTGGAAACTCACAGAATAATAAAAATAGTAAGCGAGTAGCCCGTAATCCCGTAAAGTAAATATGATATACGATGCGCATCACAAATCCATCTGATCCTTCGAGCCGGATTGATTAACTCGTTAGGTAACTGTTGTGAGTTGTGACCTATCACGACTGATCAAAATAAATAAATATATGGATGTCATGTTTTTTATTGAATAAATTAAAAAGCCAAAAGAGGACAGAAGCATTTATAAGTAATCGAGAAATAAACAACAACGAGACAGACCCAATCACTTGCTTGACACGCTTTTAACGTTCCCACTCCCACCCTTTCACTTTCAGAAATTCCATAAATTTGTCTGATACTAACACACGACCACACAAACAGCATTCTCACATACCTATCTTCTATCAGAAGTTATAGGTACCTACATAATTAAAAACTAATGTACTTATGCCTAAGTAGACAAACAAACAAGTGGGTACAACGAAGTAATAGACGCGCGTGGAGTCGTTGACCTTACCTTAGATTTGGGTGAGGGCTGTTTCCCGCGCTTTGTGGAGCTCACGCCGAGTAGTCGCAGAATTCTGTTCGCGGCCTCGAGAAGAGTTGCACTACCCCTCGATCCTCTTTTAACTCTGATGGTCAATCCGCTCATTGCGACCCGTCTCACACCTTGTGTAATACCGTTTTTATTAAAGTTCCAAACGGTCAAAAACACGAGCACAGTTCATGAAGCTTGTTTATTCAGTCTTAAAAAACTGTTTAAACCACACTATTAGCGTAAATTAAAAAAAAAAACAATTCGCTAGGGAAAGCAAAATACTTTTAAAATAACAAATAAACAAACGAGGGTTTGTTTAGAGAGATAGTGTGTACGTCCGATCAGTACGATGGCGCGTTGCGGACTGAACGATTTTGAATTGAATTGAACGAACAGAATACAACGGTTGGTGGGAGCGCTCGAGTACTTTGACGCAAGCGAACGTCCTCGGCTTGCTGCGGCGCGGCGGCGCGGCGGCGGCGCTAGACGGAATAATCGCATGGTATGTATGTATGGCGCTGTTTGTGCTGCGTATAGTATTATAACATGGATGTGGCGCCCGCCCCCGCCCACCCCGGCCCCGCGCTCTGCCCTCCGCTCCGTCCGTCCGCGTCACCAAGCGCTAGCCTCCTTCGCTCGTGTTGTAGAACGATGCGATGCACCGTGTCATCTCCCCTCACCTCCCACAGTCTGTTACCCACCCGAATTACTATACGGTTTGATCGTCACTATTTATTATAGTAGATGTATACCTACGAGAATTCATTATCTACGTACTATTTTCATGGCAAGAAACAGTATTTGTTTTATTTAATCCTTCGTGTCTTTTCAATTAAAATTATCATCTTTGAAAACGAGTAGACCTATAAGATCCTATCTTCTATATTTTAAAAAGACACATATAATGTGTATTGTAGAGTTCTGTTGGCGACCTCATTTTACACTTTTAGAGATACTCTACAATACCTACTCATGATTTTTTTTTTAAAGATAGAAAATTAGTCGTTTTTTTCAGTATTGTACCTATTTATTCCAGGAATATATTAATTCCTTATTATTATGGAAGTGATTTTTCTATACAAAAGTTATACCTACCTAAGTAGCGTAGAGCTTTAGTTACGTCCCTTTTACTACACTATCACCTACGCTGCTAGTACAAAACGCGAGTACTAGTTATCGTCAAATAATAGTACTCTGATTACTATGTATACCTACGAGCTACGAGCTACGCTACGTGCAGTAGTATTTATTACGGAACTAATAAAATAAAGCACGATGCATCCACGTGGTTATGTTTTGGAATATTGGCATCTTGGAGCGATCGAAGCGGGAAGGGAGCGGTGTGGGGTGTGGGGGATGGGGGTGCTACAGCGAGCGCAGGAAGCGGGAACAAAATCAATATCAAGATGTGATGCATGCAGGCCCGAGTCCTGTGCCGACGCGCGCGGGCGCGGGCGCGGGGCACGACGCTGCGCTGCACGAAGCGGACGGATGTGGATGTGCATTTTTCGCCACCCTACCCTACTGCACCCACACTATCCCACCCACCACCATCGTCACGCCGCCATAGATCGCTGACCTTTACCATTAAGCTATCAAATGTGGGCTTCACACCAAATTAAATTTTATTTATCGATGAGTTTTGACTGTATCAGTTATTGATACAATTTTTTTTTATAAATGTTATCATCACTTATTTTAATATTATAAATAATATAGGGACTTCTACCCACACAGCACAGAATATCTACTAGATATCTATTAGATATTTTGTAGACACTTAGATATTTTGTATATATCTATTAGACATCTTCTAGACATTTAGAATAGAATAGAATAGAATAGAATTTCTTTATTTGTCTTACATTACAAAAACAATATATTACACATTTTCAGAATTCAGATTTGTGCTGTTGGGGTTAATAAATTTAATAATGCTGAAGGTTTTTTAATAGAATGATCAGACCCTCAAACTGAACAACATTCTCTATTCGATTATTTGTACCCGAGTCATGGATGTTTGTATCTAGATACAATCAGCAGATTTGATTATGAATGATGACTTGTCATCTTTATACAAGTCCGGGCTAGGTAGGTAGGTATATTCTAGTACTTTCAATGGAACTAGATAATCTGTGTGACAATATCCAAGATATTATTATACTACAGGGTGGCATTGAAAACATATAACAATCACCCTTGGACCCTGGAGTTCTACCCGGACATTCGAACTTCGCAATTGCGTGAACGTTTTAATTCCAATGTCTACTCTATTACAATTAAGTTTGGACCGAAACGGTCGCGATATATCGAAAATCGAAAGTGCCTGGACCCTGTGTAGTCCATGACACATTTTTATAAAATGCATAAACAACAAACAAAAACCCCTTGATAAACGATCTAGTAACGGTAATAATTAACGCATTATTGCGGAAAAAGCGATAACGTATTCTCTATTGAATTTATTTCATATCGGTTATCAACATCGTTTATTACCTTCATATTATAGACGCATAGAAACCACCGTAAACATGCATTTAGCAACAAGAAACAATAATTTGCAGAATGGCGGATTTACTGCGCTATTTATGTTGCACGTATTTTTATAAGGTCGTAAAACAAGGGAACTCGTGTAAGGGGCATTGCCATTTGTCAATGCCACGGAGTGGATGCACCTTACACGCGTAGCAACAATGTCAGTCGGTTCGGTATGCAACTAAATGTAAACAAGTGCATGCCAGTTTATGGAACACTAATAAGTTAAACATAAAACTGACAATGTTGGTTGTAACTAATACTAACCTAACTAATGAAAACTATTCTCTGTTCCAATAGGATGGACTTAATTTCTATCCTAGATCCTTCCTCCTAATAAATGTGAAAGTTTGTGACGATGATTAGATCTTTGGGACTCAGTCACGTATAAACGACTCAACGTATTTGATAAAGAATTTTGGCGGCCGGCCCTGTAATTTGAGACCCAGACTTAGAGGTCTCGTACATGAATGAAACTTTGTAATAAGTGTAGAGTGAAACAAAACTAACAAAAAAGTAAATTGGTTGTAACCTGTAAAAGTTGGGGGAAAGGTATTCTCCTTATGAGACCGTTTGTAGCAAGTGTGTGAAAGTCATAATCTTTCTTATTATTCAATTCAATTCAATTCAATTATACTTTATTGCACACCAAAACAGAATATACATTTGAATAAAGATAAAGAATTACAATTACGTACAAATAAGGCGGTCTTATCGCTAAAAAGCGATTATTATTATTATTAGATAGTTCATTCAATCTTCTACGGATTCACTATGTTTATTTTAATGAAAATATACGATAATAATATGATAATGGAAGAAAACGAAATCACGAACTATCAGTTCAACCAAGCCAAATACATTCCGTAACGACCAAAAAATATCTCAGTGATAATATTAGATGAAAATAGCTGTCGTGGTAGCGTTTTGCTACTGCTTTTTGGATGATTGGTCTATTTTACTAGTAATTTCTACTTTTGAATCCGGACTTCTGGAGATGTGGAAGTTTTTTCAAAAAATGCTCTAGTTTTTTCTGTTTATAATAATTATGACAGCCGTCCTGAAGAGCTTTTAGTTTTCGTAAAAAATGGCTGGGTCCAAATCTGCCTATCTCCTTTGGCACACTGAAAAAATATGTGGTTTGACCATAATATAATAACTTTATGGGTTTGACACACATCATACATTTTCAAAGACAACGCAGAAGAAGTCGCGAACAACATCTAGTAATAAATAAACCTATACGTAGATAACGATACGAACGACACTATAACAGCCATTATCGAATTGTTGGGATTCAAACCCAGGACCCATGATAAGAAACCTTATCCCTTGCGACGTCTTGTGCGAGTATGACACTCAGGAAGAAATGGGGTGATCTACCAATTATTATATAAACCAGTAGTAGGTACGGAACGGGGCTTTCACAAAAATTCCAAATAAAATACCTCATTTGACTCTTTTCATTGGGTAAGGCAAATATTATAAGGAATTGGGTACTTGACTACATACAATATATTTTAATTTTATCTTCTCATTAAAAAAAAGGTTAGAAAATAACGCTAAACTCCAATTTTCATTGAGTTTTTACCTTGAATACTATTTTTAATAACAAGATAAACATTAAAAAGTAATGAAATGTTGATGACGTCACAACTCTTTATTTAGTACAAATGTTCATACAAAGCGCACGTTTTGACGTCCGATAAAGAGTAGCTGAATTGACTAGTTGTCAAGTAGCCTATTCTTACATGTATATTTGACAGATATGAATGTAAGTACCTACTTACCTACCTAGGTATGGCTTTCTTTATTACCTACTGATAAAATTCATGCATTGATCTGAACATAGTCACAGAATAGGTAATAGACATGTCTTAGGGAAGGCTGTTAAGACAAAAGACTAGGTAAGTACATAGCATCCGGAGTGAGAATAAAAAGAAAGCATTGCAACCGTCCATTGTGAGTGGCTTTAAAAATAGAATCTGGATTGGAAGGCGCCCGCTTGAATGAGCAGCCGTTATGCGCCGATTTGTGAGGATGCGCCGACGCCGCGCCGCCGCAAGAATGTAAGTAAATGCATGCGGGCGCAGGGTAACGACCACATAGATTCTTATTATTACCCTGCTCTTCGAGGCGTCATTGTCTAATGTTCGTCTGTATCTACAAGTCCAGGGCCGTCGTAGCCATATTGGGCGCGTCGCCGGGGTGCGAAAATCAGTCGGCACCCCTTGCCAAAGGTTTTCCAAACATCGAATTAATTTTTTCTGGTTTATTAAAAGTTTGCCATTTTAAGGCAAAAAATTCACTGTGCTAAAATTCACTTTCGATTCGCTACTTATTATTAGTTACTATGGATCTAAATTGGCTTGCACATCGCAAGTCTTCAACTTAAGCAAGCCGAATGTGCCGACAGTTGCATGGAGCGTATTTGTAAACAATATTGGTGCATATATTTTCATATGTATAATGTTTTTTAAGTAAGTAATTTTCAAAACGAGCAGACTACATCAAGCAATCAGCTTGCGCCCCGGCGGGTGCCACGCACCCCTTGGACCCCGGGTAAAGACAGTCCTGGTACAGGTCCGTTAAATCCTGACGTAGCTGACAAAGAATCAGAAACACAAAGATACGCAGGTACGAAATCATTATGATTTTAAGTCCGCAGCGCAGCGTTGAGAAGACGTATTATCAATTTTTTCAGAGTCCTTCTCATAATAATGTGAGTGTATTAATGCAGGTTAGGCCGACATCGAGATGCAGCTGCTACGGCCCACGGCACGTGCAGGCTGATTCAACCGCACGTGTCATCGGCCGAGCATGTGCATCCCAATCCCCATACTCTTGCCGTAACAATAACGTTCAGATTTTATTTTCTTACGACATAATATGGATGAATTGAAGATAGTGAGAACAGATTTAAATTATACAGTAGAATTAGTTTGCAATAAATTTTGAAGGAAATTTGTAGCAAGTCCTAAATAAGTCAACACAAAATTTAAAACTAATTTAAGCATAGCATATGCTTACGACTATATTGCCTATGGAGGTAGTCAGAGATATTCTGAAAACTCAGAACTGTCACGTTTCACTAGTAGTACCGAAACTCTGTCCAGTGTGACGGGGAGTGAGCCTGTTCGCCACTTATATTAATAGACAGTGGGTACAATATACAGGGTGAAATTGATATCATTAGCATCCTTTTAAACTAAGAGTCTACCCATCAAACTGAACAACTTTTACTATGGGAGCAAAGAGATCGGAGCAAAAAAAATCTGCGGTTGCATACATTTGAGTCGAGTAGGCGCTGCAGTTTAGTATGGAACAGGTCGATTTTTTTTGCTTCTATACACCTTACCTAATTAAAGCTTTTGAAAACATGGTTATAATTTAACTTCCCATTTTCCAATGGACTTAATTCATATAGCACATGTTCTCCTTCATTATATTAAAGAAGTTTTGGTACACATTCTGAGCAAAAATCAACTAACGAACTGGATAATAATAATAATAATAACCCCGCGGGGGCAGCTTGTGGCGAGCTGACGGTGAGTGGCGACACCGCCTACCCCTATCCAGGGGGACCATACAGACATGCGCTCACACACACACACACCCACACACACACCCCCACACCCACACACACAGTAACACACCCCCCTACCTCTGGCTTGCCTTAATTGGCCGTCCAGAGTGGAATCGCAAGAGCAGAACCTATGCTCCAGGTTGGAAGTGTATTGCACGTAATGGCGTAATAACGGGGAAACCCGCTCACGGGGGTAAACCCCGCGATGGTGTAACCGGAGCCGCACCTCTCGACAACCTTCAGCCGCTCAATGAGATGTTGCCCCATTGTCGCACTTTGTGCGTGCGGCCGTTTTATGGGGCCCACTCGACGAGTCGGCGAGTCACCGCCTGCCCTATTTAAAATTTTGAGACTAGTCATGGCAGGCGTCCGTTAGTCTCCTCCCATAGCCCAGTATCCATCCATCCAACTTTCACCTCCATAGCCCAAGACCTTATTTTTCCATCGCGGCCATAGCGCCGTACTCCAATAGTCTTTACACAAATGGCGGGGACCATCCCCGTGGGTATCATGTTGTACGCTCGGAGTTGGTATTCGCCATTTGTGTATCCCTTACATTTAGATTAACTTGTCTTTTGAACGGGCCTCTACATGTTGGCTTCGGCCCCATGCACGCCTTCCAAAGGTCCGGGACTTAATTGCCGGTGATTACGGAACGTAAGACATACAATAATAATAAATAATAACCAGCAGATAATGAACACTTCCCGGTCACTGGAAACAACAATAGGCTACTTGACTTACTAGTCACATCAGCTACTCTTTATCGAACGTCAAATTGTGCGCTTTGTATGAAGATTTCTACTAAATAATGAGTTGTGACGTCATCAACATTTTATTACTTTTTATAGATTATCTTGTTATTAAAAATAGATTTCAAGCTAAAAACTCAATGAAAATGGGAGTTTATTGTCATTTCTAATGGACTCGCCATCAAACACCTATAATACTCAGTAGGTGAACTTTTAATAAGCTTGACCCTATCATTATACCCGGAACTACGTATTACAGGACTACAGGATGGGTACTACAACATCCTTATAAACTAAGAGTCTACCCATCAAACTGAACAACTTTTACTATGGGAGCAAACCAATCGGAGCAAAAAAAAAATATGCTGTTGCATACATTTCAGTCGAGTAGACATTGCAGTTTAGTATGGGACAGCAGATTTTTTAGTTGCTCCGATCGGTTTGCTCCAATAGTAAAAATTTTTTAGTTTGATGGGTAGACTCTTAGTTTAAAAGGATGCTAAAGGATATCAATTTTTCACATACGCATCAGAATTTTTTCATAAACGATATATCTATCATGATTTCTACGAAAGCGGTAGATATACCCATCGAAAGCGCTTTTATTTCGAAGTCACTCAAAAAGAAGTAAACAACAAAGCCAGGTGGTAGAAAGTATTTTTTGCCGTTTCCCGCCAACCCCCGAGCGAGGCTTCGTTTCAAAACAAAATAAAAGCTGCGACGAACATTGAACCCGCCACCTGGCAATGTTTTTATGTGATACACCACGGAGCGGAGTCCACATGGCGATATACAACAACATATTACCCTGTACACTGTACAGTTTGCTACAATTTTTTAAGTGTGCTATTTTGGTCAGGTCCTAGTAACATAATTATGAGGTAAGTACCTAAACCACACCTATCCCCCCCCCCCCCCCCGAACTGCTCAACCGATCATCACTTTAAAACTGCTCAACCGATTTGGATGTGGTTTTCACAAAAGGATTTGATTTAACATAAGGCTTTATTTCATCACAATCGGTTCAATCAAAAGTTATGAGTATTTCAAGTAAGTGATCTGAGCGTACAATTTTTTGTATATTTTTATTAGGTATTTACAATTTTTATTATTTTTAATATTTAGTAAGATTTACAATGGGAGGTAAAAACTAATAATTATCTTACACGTTCCTTAGGTACATTATAATTATAATTAGGCAAGTATGTAAAACTACAAAAAAATATTAAAATATATGTAATTCTGAACACGTAAGTTTATCTTCACAATTTGCATAAACAGAGAAGAAAAATAAAAACCTTTTGTCACGCTTTATATTTCTATAGTAAATACAATGGTAATTTTAAAAGTAATTTATTATCTTGTTAATTATTTGAAACGTATAATTAAATAAATTGTAATTCAACAAGTGGCTTCATAATAATATAGTAAAGGTGTTACAAGTTTCATATCATAGTCTTAGAGTCGTGTCGGTCGGTTACGAACTTACGATATGATTCGAGTGAAGATTATCATATTTACGAACAACAATAACTCGATAACGTACAAATACAAATATGTACAATGTTTGTAGTTCATAGGGTTGACAAATAAACTGTAAAATGTTATATCTGTAAAAGCAATACAAACCATAGTTTTAAACAAATCTAGCGATTTGCGACTGAATTGTGGATATTGATACTTAGAATACACTTGAACAATATAATCGTGATCACATGTATGCTATGTATTTTAGACGGCCATCCACGCTTAGAGAATATTATGTTCTTTGATCCAGGCACAGCTTATTTAATAGTTACTATAAAGTCATTGTAGTTACTACCGGAAGAGATAATTCAGTCAATCCGATTTTTCGAATTTCGAGCTCTTAAATCTCATTCGCTGAGTTCAGCAGTTGAAAATGTCAACATTACCGTGGAGATATGCATCTTTCTACTGCTGATTTGACTTTCAAAAATCATACTTCAGGAGGGTGATTTTTGAAAGTCAAATCAGCAGTAGAAAGATGCGTATCTCCATAGTAATTTTGACATTTTCAGCTGCTGAACTCAGCGAATGAGATTCAAAAATCGCACTCCAGGAACGAAAAATAACATGCACCTTATGTCAATGAGCGACGATTCACCCCTCGGTGGGGGTCGGCCGTCAGCGTACCTGAGTGAGCTGTGGAGTGAGACAGGCCTGATCTAGGTATGATTTGTAAAACAATAAAAGTTATGTGCAGACGCAGCCCTGTTAGCATCAGGTTGATAAGACATGATCGTTGGCGCCAATCGGCAACGCGACTCTGAGCTGGCGGCGACGCGACGCGACGGACTTCGGATCGCTATCAATCAATATAATTATCATATCACGCAAAAACTATTTTATCTACTACAATATCACTGATAGTGAAAACATTGCGAAATATGTATTGTTAGGGCCATCTGTGAACGAAACAATAACATCAAAAACCAACCGACTAACTGTCCCTTAAAATCGAGTCGGTTTCGCTGCAAACAAACGAATTTAGATCTTATTTTTTAAATCAGTTGAAGTCAGTGAAATTTTGTAAACACGATCTTTACATGGTGTAACAAAACACCTTAGTAATACTTAAGGGGGTGCTTTAGACCATCAAACTGCACAACTTTCACTATGGAGCCAACATCGAGAAATAATAAATAATATCTGCTGTCCCATGCATTTTGGTCGAGTCGGTACGAAGTTTTATATATAGGACAGCAGATTTTTTTTTATTATTTCTCGATGTTGGCTCCATAGTGAGAGTTGTTCAGTTTGATGGTCTGAAGCACCCCCTTAAGTATTACTAGGGTGTTTTGTTACACTCTGTATAATGTCTATGCCGCGGTTTGTCAGATTAGTTTGTCAGATTAGTTCCGTTGAGCCACTGTAACTTTGAACGATCTGACCAAGCACAGATACGCAGATTAGTTTGTACTTTTATCTTCGTTTGTACGGAGCGCGCTAATGGTAATATCCTTTTAAACATTCAGGCAGTGTGAAACACGCAGCGAAGACAAAAAAAAATCTTTGGTGAAACGATATAACAAAGCGTTCGAAATCAAGAAAAAGATCAAGAAAGTGCCCCGGCGCACCACATTGTCATTCTGAGATAAAATGTATTCAACCTCCTGGGGAAGGAACAAGAAAGGCATCAGATCTTGACAATGGCGACACAACTAGAGCGGCACGGCAGATGTTCCTCCCAGCCTCCAGCTGGAGGCAACAGGTGATTTTATCATGGGGCTGTTAGTTCCGTGGAAGTTGTATAGTAATCTAATCACCTAAAGTAATGAATTAGTTTTCAAAAGATTTATTTACGGAATAGAAAAAAAAATTATATGTGAAAGGAAGTGCGTGTAATGTAACGTGGCGTGTGTGTGTGTGTGTGTGTGTGTGTGTGTGTGTGTGTGTGTGTGATATGTTATGACAATATTTATCTTATTTTATAATTAATTGGGTGAAACACCTCTAGGTATATTATTATAACCATAACTGTTAATGTTAAGAAACCGCTAAATGCAAAAACATTAAAAGACATCAACGAGATAAGGTGGACTTCATTTGTAGTACAAAAGATATCAACGAGATAAGATGGACTTCATTTGTAGTACAAAAGACATCAACGAGAGTAACAGCGCTACAGTTTTTGTAAAAGATATCAACGCGATCGATCGATCGTTGATATACATTACTATTTTTTTTATACCATAAAAATTTTAGGGGTGTATATAGATAATTAAATTAAAAAGGCACAAGTCTACGCCAAGAAATAAATTTAATAAATAAACTCCCATGCCAGGTTTAAAGACCTTTATCATTTCTCGCACCTGGCCTTGTCCTGATGCACCTGGTGATACCAAATGTGAATTAAAGCGATCTTTCATTACTCCACACATTTGTAACTGTGGTCGTAAACTGTACCTAGCTGTTTTATTTGTAAAGTTTGTGTAAGTGGTGCCAACTGGAGAATATGACCTAGCTCACTCGAGGCCGGTCAATGCAGTCTGTAACTCTGTAGGTACATGTGTGATAAAGTATTTTATAGCAAACAGACACAAAGTCACGGCCACGGCAATTGTTTCGTTGCAGCCTACAATCCCAGTTATACACGTGTATTTCAGTTACACGTGTAACTGGAATATTTACAAGGACGTCAACAAGATTTTTGAAGAAAACACCGATTTGTGCTGGCACTGAAAAGCAAGCTTATGACTTTTGTTAACAAAACAAACAGCCATAGGAATGTAAGTAATAAATATTTAAGTAGCTTTTTGTACTAATCAAAATGAAAGCACCAAGACATCTACGTATTACTACAGTATTTAGACTATTTAACTAGAGTGCTCATAATTATAATATTATACAGGGTGTTAGGGTAAACAGTTGCATTACTTTAAGGCGTGATTGTACCCATGATACTGAACAACTTTCCCAAAGGAACCTTTAGAAAATTCGCGAAATTATTTTTGGATTCTTCATACAAACTTTCGATCAGCTGATTGCATTTAGTATGGAAAGTACAAAAAAATTGAATTTTCTATAGGTTTCTTTGGGAAAGTTGTTCATTATCATGGGAAAAATCACCCCTTAAAGTAATGCAACTGTTTACCCTAACACCATGTATATCAAAGATCGATCGCCTCGGCATCATTTAGTATATTTGCAGCGATGTAACCACATCGTCGATGTCTTTTGTACTGCAAATAATGTCACCCTAATCTCGTTGATATCTTTTAATGTTTCTAAAGTCAGTTAACACTCTTTATCTTCCATATATTGACTAAAACATACTTAATTTAATACAACACAATATATACGTGCAACGCTCTATCCCAATCCCGATCTCCTTCCTCAACCCTATATTTTGCGATTCCAAAATGTTCCGAAATAAGATACCGAACAATTATCATAATCATAACAGAAATATGCGTTATTACTAGCATTTCCCCGTTGGTATTTCCCAAGTACTTACCTACAACATAACAAACACTTGAATAAGATGATATGACGTGACGTTTTGATACACGTAAACGATATTGGAGGACTATCTAATGACTGAGATACGATACGATTAGTTGTACCATGTCTGGACAGTTCCATACATTTTAGATTTAATACAGTCTTGGCGCAAACAGATGTCGCTACTGGCCTGAACGAGAGATAAATCTTAATTAAACGTTATTAGATCACTACTATTTGAGTTTTATTCCACGGAAATAAATTATATTTAATAACAAATGTGTTTAACACTTATTTTAACGTAATTAAACATTGCTGTAGTACCGGCTACTCACCACCGGCGCTGTACTTGCGCGAGTTTTCATATAAGAAGGTGGCAACTTTCTTAGTATGGGCATTGACCCTCTGTTGTGTATAATTTATTTACTCTATGGTTGTACTAACAAGTAGGTATATTGACAGTCTCGAGGCGCCTGCGCTTGACGGAACAGGTCGAGTGATAATGTCTCGACCATGGCCTTGAGCGGGTCCTTTGCCCCCATACAGGAGGCAGTACCCGCGAACCACCTGCGCGAGCGCCCCTCGCACATGGCACATGGCACATGGCTCGCTCCACTATTGGGCCTCTCTTACGATAACCTACATTAAAAGGCTCCCCATAGGTAAACGCTGGCTCGGGCCATATTTTACTGGTTTTTAGAAGCTATCTTCTCGTAATTTGAAAGACATACAAATAATTGAAAAGTGTAGCAATATTCTTCAACATCTCGGCTTTATTTGCTATAGATCATATTTCTTATTTTTCAATAAAATACCTATGAAACCTGTGTTCAAAGGAAGGCCTAAATATTGGAAAAAATCTGTATTATGTGCATCTACTTTATAAGTTGAAGTCATATTTACTTGAGACACACACCTTTGTGCAGACAAAAAATTGCTATTTAGCAAATTTTTTTTAAGACTAATAGTTTATGAGTTAATTAGATAATTGTTAAAGAGCAACCTGCCTTAGTGGCATACCTACTGTCCGCCATTTTGAAAAAATCTCGATTTTGCGGCCAGTCATGAACACACATGCCAATCGACAGGGAAAATTATTATAAACAGAAAATATACTTGGGTAAAATGACCTAAGTGGTATACTTTCGGAGATATAGGGGTTTGAAAATAATAAAAAATTAAAACATTTTTTTCCGCCCAAATTGGCTTTATTGATCAGGAATAGATCGGCAAAGCTCAGGATCGATCAGGATTTAATATAATTATATAATATTATTCTTATAAATAAGTTTTATTCATTTACTAAGATAAATAAAATACCTATCTACATGTAAGAGAGCTATGAGCAAGACGGTTGTAGTAGCAGTGTTGCTAACCATTCCGAGAGGGATTTATATGTATTTACCTATGTATTAAATACTTGATCATCATCGTCATCATCATCATCATCATCACCATCTCAGCCGATGGACGTCTATGGAGGTGCTACTGCGGAATGTTCCTCCATTGAAAAGGGAAGATCTTCCACCAGGCTATGTGTGAAGCCTGGGGACCGGCCGTGGTCCAACAGTTCTTAGTTGGACCTTCTATATATATCGAATCTCTGTGATTATTTCTCTTGCGCGATTTATGTCTCGCATTTGATTGTGAACCTTATGTGTAGTAGGTTACGAGTTGCGTATTTACGATGAACGTTGTCTTTGTATGGAGCATATTTCCGTGAGCGACGGTATCGCCATCTGTTGGCATCTTTTGCTATAACTTGTGGGTGCTGACATCTGTAGCAAGTCCCCACAACGTCCACTGCTGGACATAGGCCTCCCCAAGGATCGTCACAACGATCGGTCCTGCGCTGCCCTTATCCAACGTGTTCCTGCCCCCTTCACCAGGTCGTCGGTCCACTTTTTGCGGGGGGCTATCCACGCTGCGCTTTCCAGTACGCGATCGCCACTCAAGAGCTCTTCGGCCCCATCGGCCATATCGGTTCTTCGAGCAATGTGCCCCGCCCATTTCCACTTTAGTTTAGCTATTCTTTGGGCTATGTCAGCTGCTCTGGTTCTTCAGCGGATTCTGCTGCGCTGATCTCTCTTAATTTCCGATTCGATCTCGCAGGGAAACTCCGAACATAGTTACATAGCCCTCTCCATTGCCTTTTGGGTAATTTTTAACCTTTTTATGAAGCTTTGAGTGAGCGACGACGGCTCATTTCCGTATTACATCTTGGGACACTGCGGTATTTGGGACGTGAAGACTGAAGAGACTACGTTGCTTTCCAACGCTGCCTTGCCGAGTCGGATTCGACAGGTTGACCTTTTTCTCGAAATTGTACCTACCTAATTGAATAGTTTTGTACCAGGTAAACATTATCGTTAACAACTTCAAGCGCAGAGAGGGTACACCATAGACATTTTACATGATCGTCCATGTTCATTATCATTTTGTCGCGATTGCAACTCAAAAACTCTTTGGCTCCATCTACCATATCGGTTCTGCGAGCAATGTGCCCCGCTCATTGCCACTTTAGTTTCGCAATTCTTTGGGCTATGTCGGCTGCTCTGGTTCTTCTGCGGATCTCTTCATTTCTGATTCGATCTCGCAGGGAAACTCCGAATATAGCCCTCTCCATTGTCTTTTGGGTGACTTTCATCCTTTTTATGAGGCCTTGAGTAAGCGAGACGTCGTCTCAGTTCCGTATTTCAGGCGATATACACTGGTCAAAGACTTTCGTCTCGAGACACTGCGGTATTTGGGACGTGAAGAGACTACGTAGCTTTTGCAACGCTGCCTTGCCGAGTCGGATTCGACAGGTTGACCTCTTTCTCGAAATTGTACGTATCTAATTGGATAGTTTCGTTCCAGGTAAACATAATTGTCATTAACTTCAAGCGCAGAGAGGGTAAACCATAGACATTTTACATGATGTCCATGTTCATTTTCATTTTGTCCGTAGGCTAAGAATAGCATCATTCCATTTCATCCTCTGAATGTAGTATAAGGCGATTATGGTATCCACCAAAAGATGGGTAGCAGCATCCTCTGAGTACACACATGTAATCCAACTGCGATCGCCAACCCGCCTGCCAAGTGTGGCCAGGGCGATCACAATCAAAACCAGGTTCCCATTCCCTGGCGGCCCTGCTATTCCTGGCTACAGTAGCGGCCAAGGTTACGGCGAGGCAGGGTGCGCGAAAAATCTCCGGCAGAGATCCGGCTACCACAAGATCACAACCGACAACAGCTGCACCTGGTAATAAACATATAACACTCGTTCACAGCAGACCGACGAGTCGCGCGCTGAACTCGAGGAAAAACTGAGCAGGATACGTTGGGATATCATTGGATTATCTGAAGTCCGAAGAGAGGGAAAGGACTTGATAATCCTGAAATCCGGAAGCCTGCTTTATTTCCGAGAGGGCGACCTAAAGTCCTGGGCCCCGGCACGATGCCTGGCATATGGTCCACAAAATCTCTTGTGAATAACTTGGAGGGGATCGTAAACGTGTCGAATAAGGTGGTGTACCTTACACTCAAAATAACCAAACGGTCCGACTATTCGTTAAAGGCTATACAGGTATTCCTGGCCCCGACATTAGATCAGAAATTAATACGATGATGAAGTAGGGATTATGTATGAGGCAGGATATCTCTAGGGCCATGTATATTTCCAAAACACACTTCACAGTAAAGTTGTCATGTGAGACTTCAACGCAAAACTGGGCAAATGACGGTGAAGAGCTGCAAGTGGAACAATTATTTTGATGTTGGACGACGGAATTAACGGGGCCAACTAATGGACGGCTACATGGAGGAGGAACTCGATGTAATGAAAACTCCTTCTTTATGAAGCGGGAGCACTGCAAATGAACCTGGATGAGCCCAAACGGAACAAGAAATGAGATAGACTTCATCATGTCGACGAAGAGGTAAATATTCAATAATGTTTCTGTGTTAAACGCAATTAAATTCGGAAGCTAGGCAGAACAATAGGCAGATTTCGAAATCCGTGACTTGTGATCACCGAGCCTATATTATTAGGGAGGCTATAGAGTGGAACAAAAGCTCCAAAATCTACGCAATCCGTCTATTGGCCAAAGCCAGCTAGCAACATTGAAGACCGAAGATGGCAGGATCAGTATCGTCCAAGCGTAAGCTTCTGAGAGAGGTTGAGAAATTCTATGGACAGTATACACTAGAACACGCAGACCCGCTAAAAATCTACATAACAAACATAGATCTAGACTGACCCGGCACTATACCAAAGATATCCCGCACGTCGGCCTGTAGGAGATTAATATGGCTCCCAAACAGCAAATGAGCAACAAGGCTGTAATAATATGTAATACATTTGTTAAATAAATAAATAAATAAGGCGCTGGGTGACGGGATTACGGCCGAGCTCCGGAAGGAGGGTGGAAGACCGATCCTTTAGAAGTATTTCGTTTAGGTACGTCATACTCGAGGGAGAAACGCCGCAGGCATGGAACAGAAGTCTAGAGGTGCCCTTCCTCAAAAAGAGCGATAAGTAATGTCCTGCTGAAGACCTAAAGGCTCATTTCGCTTCTTAATCTGCATGTATACAAGTATAAGCTGTTTCGAGAGTCGTTACGAACCGTCTCGGACGCAAGTTCAATGACTTTCAGTGAAGTGTGTTTGGAACTATACATGGCTCTAGAGACATCCTCCCCATACATAGTCCCTACCTCGTCATCGTATTTCTGATCTGATGTCGGGGCCCAGGTATACCTATAAAACCTTTAACGAATACTGTACGAGTTTTGTGCAACATAAACCCAGCACTCTGGGGCCCGAGAGTTTCGGTCGCTCTCTCGGAAATAAAGTAGGCTACCGGATTCGAGGATTATCTAGTCTCTCCCTCTCTTCGGACTTCAGATAATCCAACGATATCACAACGTATCCAGGGGGTCTACTCCGGGATTCGAACTTCGCAATTGCGAGTACATTTTTGCTCCAATATCAACTCTATTCCAATGAAGTGCGGAACGAAACAGTGGCGATATAGCGAACATCGAAAGTGCGGGTACAGGGCCTGCTCAGTTTTTCCTCGAGTTCAGCGCTGACTCGTCGGTCCGCTGTGAACGAGTGTTATATGTATATTACCAAGTGCAGCTGTAGTCGGTTGTGGTCTTGTGGTAGCCGGATCTCTGCCGGAGATGCCACCCTGCCTCGCCGTTACCTTGGCCGCTACCGTAGCCAGGAATAGCAGGGCCGCCATAGAATGGGAACCTAGTTTTGGTTGTGTTGGCCCTGGCCACACTTGGCAGGCGGGTTGGCGATCGCAGTTGGATTGAATGTATGTACTCAGAGGATGCTACTACCCATATTTTGGTGGATCCCATAGTCGCCTTATACGACACTCAGAGAAAGAAATGGGATGATAGTATTCTTAGCCTACGGACAAAATGAAAATGAACAGCATGTAAAATATCTATGGTTCACCCTCTCTGCGCTTGAAGTTAATGACGATTATGTTTACCTGGGACGAAACTATCCAATTAGATAGGTACAATTTCGAGAAAGAGGTCAACCTGTCGAATCCGACTCAGCAAGGCAGCGTTGCGAAAGCTACGTAGTCTCTTCACGTCCCAAATACCGCAGTGTCTCAAGACGAAAGTCTTTGACCAGTGTGTATCGCCAGTGATGAAATACGGAACTGAGACGACGTCTCGCTCACTCAAGGCCTCATAAAAAGGATGAAAGTCACCCAAAAGACAATGGAGAGGGCTATGTTCGGAGTTTCCCTGCGAGATCGAATCAGAAATGAAGAGATCCGCAGAAAAACCAGAGCAGAGCAGCCGACATAGCCCAAAGAATTGCGAAACTAAAGTGGCAATGAGCGGGGCACATTGCTCGCAGAACCGATATGGTAGATGGAGCCAAAGAGTTTTTGAGTTGCGATCGCGTACCGGAAAGTGCAGTGTGGTTAGCTTCCCGCAAAAGGTGGACCGACGACCTGGTGAAGGCGGCGGGAACCCGTTGGATAAGGGCAGCGCAGGACCGATCGTTTTGACTATGGAGGTGCTACTGGGAATGTTCCTCCATTGAAAAGGGAAGTACTTCCGCCAGGCTAGGTGTGATGCCTGGGGACCGGCCGTGGTCTAACAGTTCTTAGTTGGGCCTTCTAGGTATATATATCGTATCTCTGTGATTATTTCTCTTGCGCGATTTATGTCTCGCATTCGATTGTGAACCTTATGTGTAGTAGGTTACGAGTTACGTATTTACGATGAACGTCGTCTTTGTATGGGCCATATTTCCGAGAGTGACGGTATCACCATCTGTTGGCATCTTTGCTATAACTTGTGGGTGCTGACATCTGTACAGTAGCAAGTCCCCACAGGACTCCCCCCTCAGACCGGTGGTCGTTGAGTTGTTCGAAGTGTGCAGTCTGTATTCATGTAGGTAGGTGCAGGGCTCCAGTCAAGTGAGTCTGACGAGCGATGTGCGGCGTGTGTGTGCATCTGTCAGGGAGATCAGTCCTGATGTGATGCGGGTGAGTGACAGGCATGAAGAAGGCGAGCAGAACTGCCACGTGGAGGTGAGCTCAGACACGTGGGCTGCGGGAGATTCTTCTATGCACACGCTGACTGTCGTTGAGCAAGCTGTAGGCCCAGGAAGCGGTGTGAAAACAGCTGCAATGGACCTGGTGCGGCTTCGGGTTGATGGCGTGACTGCTGCTTGTTTGACCTGGTCGAGGGGGTGAAGGGTTGGTTGAAGCTGGTTGCTGCTCTGTGTTGGTGCTGCTGCTCTGCGGTGTTCAGGTTGCGATGTTCTTTGTCGAGGGCAGGGTCACCAATATGGAGGTGCTACTGGGAATGTTCCTCCATTAACCCTTCGTCTGTGTAGGTCACGGATCCGTGACTAAGAAAGACAATAACAAATCTTTTGTGTCTGGAATCTCCACAGACGAGAGGTTAAAAAGGGAAGTACTTCCGCCAGGCTAGGTGTGATGCCTGGGGACCGGCCGTGGTCCACTGGTCCAACAGTTCTTAGTTGAACCTTGTATATAATTATATTGAATCTCTGTGATTATTTCTCATGCGCGATTTATGTCTCGCATTCGATTGTGAACCTTATGTGTAGTAGGTTACGAGTTACGTATTTACGATGAACGTTGTCTTTGTATGGGCCATATTTCCGAGAGCGACGGTATTGCCATCTGTTGGCATCTTTGCTATAACTTGTGGGTGCTGACATCTGTAGCAAGTCCCCACATGACGATTCTTGGGGAAGCCTATGTCCAGCAGTGGACGTCCATCGGCTGAGATGATGATGATGATGGTCAAGTATTTAATTCATAGGTAAATACATAAAAATCCCTCTCGGAATGGTTAGCAACACTGCTACAACAACCATCTTGCTCGTAGCTGTCTTGTCTATGTAGGTAGGAATTTTATTTATCTTTGTAAATGAATAAAACTTATTTATAATAATAATATTATATAATTATATTAAGTCCTGATCGATCCTGAGCTTCGCCAATCTATTCCTGGTCAAAAAAGTCAATTTGGGAGGAAAAAAATGTTTTTATTTTTTTTAATTTTCAAACCCCTATATCTCCGAAAGTATACCACTTAGGTCATTTTACTCAAGTATATTTTCTGTTTGTAATAATTTTCCCTGTCGATTGGCATATGTTTCATGACTGGCCGCAAAATCGTGATTTTTTCAAAATGGCGGAAAGTAGGTATGCCACCTTCCATACTGAAATGTTCGAAGCTCTTTGGGGCGAATGCTTATGATTTTAGAATATGATTTCCTTGGATTAGAAGGCTCCACTGTGACATAATGAAGGACAAGTCAGTCAAAAATAGGTATACCTACTAAAATGACGTAGTGTAGTAGAGGTGAGGTGGCTCTGAAAGAGTCAAGGTCGTTCAGTCAGGGAAACCCCTTAACGATCTATTCGAATAGGTACCTCGGTGCCTGTTTTTTTATCAAGTAATAGCAACAACGTGATTAGCTCATTCATTTCTTGTATATTGTTGATCGAAGATCATTTCAGATTATTTATTATGCGTCACTAAAGCATAATGCTTACGATATGAGGACGATATTTCCCGAGAGGTTTGTCAGAGATGTTCTATTCTATATACTATACCATATTCAGAACATCTACATATGGCTAGTAGTTCCAAACTTTGCCCAGCAAAAATACTGTGAATGTGATGTATACATAATTATATACATGATTGTATATCACGATACCTTATCTATTTATTTTATTATATAGCAAGTCAACATGATTTTTAATAAAGGGAAATACTTAATGTATTTATTAAATAGATAAGTACTAAGTAGTAGTACCGTAGTACATTAGTTTATTTGGTAAGAAGCATTAAACATTTTCATCTTCTTACTTAAATATATAAAAACACGGTAAAAATGTTTTATATTAACCGCATAACTTTCAAAAACTGTAATTACTTAATCTTCTTCTTCTTATCGTGTGGGCAGAGCCCTGGTGTCAGGGTTTTTTCAGACCGCCTTTCGGCCTTATTATGTAACGACTGTAGTAGTCGTTACATAAAAACCACGTCAGAGGCCGAAAGGCGGTAGAGATAGAGGCCCTAGAGACAGTAGCCGGGACCAACGGCTTAACGTGCCATCCGAAGCACGAAATCACTTTTCTTTTCAGACAATCAGGTGATTCAGCTTGCAATGTCCTAACCAACTGGGGAAAAACGCACAAAGTGACATATCACTAAGTGTCCCCCGTAGGAATCGAACCCACGACCTCCGTATCGAGAGCCAATGCTCTTAACCATTAGACCACGGAGGCGGTATTACTTAATAAGTAGCCTGCATCTATGGTGTTAATATTTTTCAGTTACCTAGGTAGCTAACTATTAATAATTGTGGGTGTGGTTTCAGTTTGTTTCTTATATTAAATTAACAATTCGTAGAGTTAGGTACTAGGTAGGAAGTATTAGTACTTGTATTACATAGTTAATATTACTTAGTGTTCGTTAATCATTATCATAGGTTAATAATTACGAATAGATGCAAATACATATAATGTAGAGCAAGCATGTCAAACATGCGGCCCCCGGGCCCACACTGCACTTTCTTGCGGCCCGATCCCATTTGAAAAACAGCTTCCTGATGCGGCCCAAGAGCGTTCAGAGTTTTTCAACTACTTAGGTACTCATAAAATATGTAATACCTAAGCACCACTGTTTTGAATCATGATGTGAAAATTTTCGAGCTCGCTGCGCTCGCTCACTTTTTTGCATGGTATGTAGGGCAGAGACATGGGTCCCAAAAATTTTATAAGTATCTTCTATAGAACAATTTTAAATAAACGATTAAGGCGATTATCACACTGCACCGCGCCCCGTCGCGTAGCACGGGGCCGCAGATTTTAACATTGTATGCAAGTATTTCAATCTATATAGAAAACACGCCTAGGACAACACACTGCCGACGCGACAATGCGCGGGAAGGCGACTATGCCGCTCCGCGCACCGCGGCGGGACGCGTCGCTAGTGTGATAATCGCCTAACGGTCCTTTTCTGTGGTTGATACAAATTCTCTAAGTTCTTTGTGGCCCACTGATTCAACTAACATTATATTCATTATGCATGTGGCCCTCCAATGACTTTGAGTTTGACATACCTGATGTAGAGTCATCAAATCCGCATAAAGGAGAGACAGAAAACCAAAAGCATTTGTTCAGCAGGTAAACAAACATTGGGTACTAAACGTTAAGGTAACAAAAATAATAAAAGCGGTCAAGTGCGAGTCGGGCTACTCGCGCACCGAGGGTTCCGTACCACACCACTACAAAACACAACATTATTAACTTAGAAAAAAAAACTTTTTTTGTCCGGGACCTTTAGCGCGAGACCTACTCACACTTGGCCTGTTTTTAGTATTTGTTGTTATTCTGTAGAGTATGCTCTATAATCACACTAAGTTTGACGCTTGTATGTATTACCGTTTTTACGATAGAGCGTGAAGAAAAAACGTTGACAAAAACTAGTTTCTTGTTGAGAACCCCCCTTAATTTTTAACTTTTTGTCATTTTTATCATTTGTTAACAAATCCGCCGCAATAACGCATAATCTGAGAAAATTTCAACTATCTAGCTATTACGGTTCAAAAGTTACAGCCCTAAATAGGTAGGACAGACGGACGGACGGACGGACAGACGGACGGACGGACGGACGGACAGACGGACGGACGGACGGACAACGTAGGCTTAGTAATAGGGTCCCGTTTTTACCCTTTGGGTACGGAACCCTAAAAAGTAATAAAATCAAAGAATAATAAAGTGTTACCTTCTATGATTCTTGGAAAGCTCGACAGAGCAAAACGGTCAGTTTCCTGTCCTGAAGTACCTAGTCAGCCCTTAAATATCACGCCATGGTTAAAATGCACTGTCAATCAATTATTATCACTAAACAATAGATGCTACATAGTATAAAACTAAGTCACTTCCCGCTGTCTGTCTGTCCCTATGTATGCTTAGATCTTTAAAACTACGCAATGGATTTTGATGCCGTGTTTTTTAATAGATAGACTGATTCAAGAGGAAGGTTTATATGTATATAATACATGCATAATACGCACCCGTGCGAAGCCGGGACGGGTAGCTAGTAATACTATAAAAAAAAACAAATATGTTTTGTTTGAACACTTATGGCATAGCGCGCATCGGAGCTGAGATATTTGACTCTACAGGTTAATGAAAAAGTAACCAAAACCAAAACTGGGTAAAGTTACAAAATAAAATGTGACCGAAATCAACGAACGTGGATGTAGAGACTTTGACTGTTGAAGAGGCAAGAGAAGTTTGTCAGGATCTTAACTGGTACCGAAAAATTTTCTCTGCCTAACCGAAAAGAAGAGTTTTGAGGTATTAAAGTTATTATATTATATTCCATTCTTCTTTTTTTTTTCTTTTATTCTTTTATTATAATACGAGCTTTTACCCGCGACTTCGTCCGCATAAATTATATACCAGATTTTAAGTCAGATGATAAGCTATCAAACAAAAAAAGTTTCATCAAAATCGGTTCAGTAGTTTTTGCGTGATACTCGAACAAACAAACACCCAAACAAACAAACAAATAAACAAACAAACAAACAAACAAACAGACAGACAAAAAATCCAAAAATTGGGGATTTGGAATCAGGGACAGGTAGAAACCATGTCGTAATTTTTTTTTTGTAAATATCTTCAATGTACAGACACACTTCTGTTACAGTTTTATAATAGTTTAGATTACATTTATGTATGGAGGTCCGGGAAGCATTATGACTTGTGTTTGTATACAATACTAGCGGCCCGTCCCGGCTTCGCACGGGTGGACGTCTAATCTTTTCTAGCAATAAATATAGCCTATGTTACTCAGGGTGAATGCAGCTTTCTAATGGTGAAAGAATTTTTTAAATCGGCCCAGTACTTTTTGAGCCTATTCATTACAAACATACAAACATACAAAAATAGGTACAAATCTTTCCTCTTTATAATATTAGTGTAGATGTGTAAAGAGAACATTCCAGATAAAGCGCCCCATACAAAACGAAGTTATTGTACGTCCATGGACTTTTATTAATTAAAGTTTAAAAAAAAATGTTAATCTAGAAAGCATTGGCCTCGATTCGGATTGTGCCACGACTTAACTAAATTTATTCCAGTCACTTTCTAAAATAAGATTAAGAAAAGAGACAGAAAACCAACAACTGACTTTAGTGCTGTCAAAGTGACGTTACACGCCCAAAAACGCTTTAAATAAGATGGCGTACATTATGATGGCATCATATTTTGGGCGTGTAACGTCACTTTGACAGCACTAAAGTCAGCTGTTGGTTTTCTGTCTCTTTTCTTAATCTTATTTTAGAAAGTGACAGGAATAAATTTAGTTTAGTTAAGTCGTGGCACAGTCCGAATCGGTACCTTATCTGTGTTAGTTTCAAATTTAAGATTGTATAGAAATTTTTGAGCCATAGTAACTTAGGAAATAATATTTAAACAGAAATCTGACAAGGTAAACCGACACGGATATTGGTTTTTAGATTTTTAATTGGTCAATATTGAAAATAGGACGAAACTTTGTTTAAATGCAGCGCGCTCGAGCGACCTGACGAGTGTATGTATTCTCGCAGCAACATTATGAAAAATATGAAATCCATTTTTAAAAAAAAGTATCGATTCTAAACTATTATAAAACTGTAACAGAAGTGTGTCTGTACATTGAAGATATTTACAAAAAAAGATTACGATATGATTTTTAGATGTCCCTGATTCCAAATCACCAATTTTTGGATTTTTTGTCTGTCTGTTTGTTTGTTTGTTTGTTTGTTTGTTCGTTTGTTTGTTTGTTTGTTTGTTTGTTTGGGTGTTTGTTTGTTCGAGTATCACGCAAAAACTACTGAACCGATTTTGATGAAACTTTTTTGTTTGATAGCTTATCATCTGACTTAAAATCTGGTATATAATTTATGCGGACGAAGTCGCGGGTAAAAGCTCGTACTTAATAAGATTGTCGATTGTATTTACAGGGCCGTCTTTAAACTATTGGCGGCCTTGGACACTTTAGGAAATTGGGGCCCCTATGACTATGAAAGGAATATGACACAGGGCTATTTTTTTAACAACAAGCAAAAGGAGTACCTACCTAGGGATGCAAAATTCTAGATTTAGACCTAAAAGTTGTAGGTAGGCAGCCAAATTGTTGCCACTGCCTGTTTGTTAGGCTCCATGGTTAATTAGAATACCAAAAAACTGATATTTTGCGGATAAATCGGATTTCGGTTGGTGATCGGGCAGGACCCATCGATCGCGAGACCCTGGGCACGTGCCCGGAGTGCCCAGTGGTAAAGATGGGCCTGTGGTATTTATTTAGTCACAAACTGAAAACAAAACATGTTATTATGTTTTTCCCCAACAACTGCGGTTGGGGAAAAATCTTTATTTATCGCAAATGTTTTCCCTTTCTAACTCTAATTTAAAATAATAATGAAGAATATATTATTTAGAATAGTGCCTACAAGATTGTTTGTATTTATTGGTTTTGTAGGTACTTAAGTAGTTATTTTTACTTCGAAGCTTTTACTACAGTATTATTATGTTTTAATTTAAAAAGTAAAAACAACAATAAGCAGTAATTAGTTAATTAATTACACATAGAATTTAACATAAGTAGAAAAAATCACGAAAAAATTAATTACTTACTTATTAAGTTGATTACACAAATTCTAAATATACAGGGTGAAATTGATATCATTGGCATCCTTTTAAACTAAGAGTCTGCCCATCAAACTGAACAACTTTTACTGTGGGAGCAAACCGATCGGAGCAAAAATAAAATCAGCTGTTGCATACATTTGAGTCGAGCAGGCATTGCAGTTTAGTATGGAACAGCTGATTTTTTTATTGCTCCATTCGGTTTGTTCCCATAGTAAAAGTTGTTCAGTTTGATGGGTAGACTCTTAGTTTAAAAGGATGCTAATGATATTAATTTCACCCTGTATAAAAATATGATGGGAAAGAAGGAAAAACGATAAAATAACAATTTGTAAGCTTCCTGGTGACCTTCACAAGGGGGCCCTTTATAAGTACAGACAGTCATATTTTTTGTGATTATTACAAACGGATGTAGAGTACAATGACACTCGCTATAAATAAACAGCCCCACTTATAAAAAAATCTGTACTTATCTGTACTAACTATTTTAAGACACAATATTATAGTACAACAATATATACTTTTCTTAGAAAACTGTCAGCATAATAATTATTAATGAACTAGCGGGAAGTCCTCGACTTCGTACGCGCAGACCACTAACTTTAAATACCTACCGACTCATAACTTTTCTCATAAAATACGCATAATGATTGCATGAACCGATTGCGATGAAATAAACCTTAAATTTTAATCCAAACTAAGTCTTATGCTTTTCCGAAATCCACATCCGAATCGGTTCAGAAGTGCGATTTTTGAAAATCATACGAGCGACTTGGCAGTAGAAAGATGCATAATCTCCATAGTAATTTTGACATTTTATACTGCCAAGTCGCTCGTATGATTTTCAAAAATCGCACTTCAGTCAGGAGTGCAAAATAAGCTGGCCGCGGGTAGGTCGCGTAACGTATAGCGTCGCGCGGCCAGCTTATGTTGGTTTTGTATAGCTTGATGTGTCGCCGTGTGTACATCGACGTAAAGTTGACAATTTTATTATTACCCGACTGCGCCAGAAGGAGGGTTATGTTTTTCGAGCGTATGTATGTATAATGTAAGTATGTATGTATGTATATGTATGTATGTATGTATGTTTGTAATCTATACAGGGTCCTTCTTAATATGCTGACACTTTTTTAAGGGGATGATCAGACCGTCAAACTGAACAACTTCCTCTACGGCACCAACATCGAAATAGCGGAAAAAAAACCGTCCCATACATTTGGCTCGAGTAGGTTTGCAGTTTTGTGTGGAACAGAATGTTTTTTTTCGTGATTTCGATTATGGTGCCATAGAGAAAGTTTTTCAGTTTAACGTCTGATCATCCGTTTAAAAAAGTGTTAGCATATTAAGAAGGACCCTATGTTATTAAAAGAAGCGACAAATATGACGACTAGTTTAGTAGAGGTAATACAGTCAAGAGCACATCAAGCTTTACACTTGCAGTTCGATTGTAACCCTTATGGCACACTAAATAAGAACGGTACAAAGTGTCAAGCTTGACGTGCTCTTGACTGTACCTAAGTAATCTAATCGGACTCCAAATAGTATCCACCTATGTTAGACAGGTGCAGCTTCCTGTAACTTGGACGGTTTCCTTCTACTTAATTTATTTTAATTACCAACAATTTCCATAGATAAACTCACTTTTAATTAGAACAATCATTTTGCTATTAACTAAGTATAATTATTAGGCGAGCGACCGACTGGATGAGGAAGGCCGAGGACAGAGTTTTGTGGCGCGCCTTGGGAGAGGCCTATGTTCAGCAGTGGACGATGATAGGCTGATGATGATGATGAATTATTAGGCATACATAATATGTAGCATACCTACCTATACCTATTAAGGTAGCCACGACATTCGTCAAATTCTTCTTTCGTCAAATTCTCACTGTAAACTTAGTATGTCTACTGACATACTTAAATTGAAAGTTATTGCAAAAAAGAATTGGGTGTGAGGATAAATAAAATATAACAAAAATATTTTTTGTTTTACCAAATTCTAAAGAAAAAACATTATTTAGAGGAGATTCTCGAATAACAACAAAACTAGAACTATTAAGAAGTTTGAACTTTGAACTTCAATGAACAGTAGGTAAGTACCTAGATAATTAGTATATTGCTCCAGAACAAAAGATATAATAATTTAATAATTGTTTCGACTAATTGATACATTAAACAATACGTTGGAATGTTTATTAGAAAATAACGGTTTAGTACTAATGACGGACTGTATAGTTGTCATTGCGGTTGCAGTCAGATGAATGGCACGCGGCCGGCCAGCACGGAACACGCACTGCGCCACCCACACCCACCCACAAACAATATTGATAAAATAATGGACAACAACACTGCGTTGTCTCATCGAAAAACAATTAACGCGCATAACAAACATTTTGTTGTTCGGGTCAAAGTACAAGAATTCCGCCGATATTACATTAATACCTACGTTTAACAAAGAGAGAGCTAGCTACAGTAGCTACGTTACTTTATTTTTTAACCGACTTCAAAAAAAGGAGGAGGTTCTATGCTCGGCTGTATGTATTTTTTTTTATGTATGTTCACCGATATTTTCGTCAATTGTGAACCAATTTTAAAAATTCTTTTTTTGTTTGAAAGGGTATACTCCCGAGGTGGTTCCATTTTAATATTGTGATGATCTGATGACGCACTTCGGAGCTACATGATATAACTCCTCAAAAGTTGACAGCAAATCGTCTGCGATTGGACCATTTGCTTCTTTTCAATGTACCCTTTGCGTTTTTAACTGATATCTGAGTCGAAATAACATACTTAATCAATAAAAATTATGAAATTAAAATTTTTTTACAAAAAAGTAAAAACCGACTTCAGAAGTAAAAAAGTACAAAATAATATTTCAGCCTATGAATTTTACGTTCGAATCTTAAATTAATTTGTTTTGTTGGAGTCGGTGTCAAGCCAAGCCAAAAAATTACTGCAAGCCCAGTCGCGAATCGTACCTACCGGCTTGACAGCGACTTCGACAAAACAAATTAATTTTCTTATAGATTCGAACGTAAAATTCATAGGCTGAAATATTATTTTGTACTTCTTTACTTCTGAAGTCGGTTTTTACTTTTTTGTAAAAAATTTTTTTGTTACCTTAACTGAAGGATGAAGGAAGGCTTTAAGTCGGGTCTCCTGCGCCATGTTATCGTGTTTGCTAACACCAAAACATCGTTTCCTAACCGATTAGGGGCGTGGCCTAACAGTTTTGTTAGAAAAAATACAAATACATGTTTTCCGCGACGAATGGATAACATCCCCCGCGTTCGCCTGCGGGGAGGGGAAATTATTCATTTTTTGTTAGCTTTCACTAGAGGAAGACTACATCGTTTGAAGTTTCATTCTCTTTGGATTGTTTCGTGATGGAGCGGAATAAAAATAATACTTTGTTTTTTATACAACTAATTAGAGAGAGACCGGTGATTTGGGATGTTACATTGGAAGATCATAAAAATAAAAAGCTAGATGCCCTGTCGGAAATAGATAAAAATTATCGGAATTACAAAAAATGAAGTTAATTTAAAATGGGTGAGCCTCAAAGGACAATATATCAGATGCACATTTTTCAGTCTATTGTAGAGAGCTAAACAGACTTCTGGAATCAGTTTTGATAGTTGTTGTTTAGAGATTCTTAAGTGATACATTATACTGGTGTAACTGTCTCCGGTGGCTAAAAAGCGTAAAGTTGCACCTTAATCTCATGTCAGGAGGTAGGTATCACATCATTCCTCCATGTCGTTTTCTTCTCTATGTCTGGTAAAATTAATGATAGCAGCTCTTGGAAATCACTTTCTGAACATCGAAAAAAAAAATTGGTACCGAACCTATCATCAATTTTTAGTTCTTGATAAATATTGAACGAACGTGAATGCAGGTAGGGTCGGACCCGGAAATTATTCCTGTTTCTTCTTTGGAGAGCTAAATCTACTATTGACAATACAGCAGCCACGTCTTCTTCGTCGGAACTCATTTTTGAAGCAAAAATACGTTAAAAACAGGCGCAGCGGATTGGCTGTTTTACCAACATGTTTTACTAACTTGTTTTGATAAAGGCGCAGCGGACGCGATGTTTTGCAAACTTGTTTTCCTAACTTGTTTTGATAATATGTTTTGTTAGAAAATTGGCGCTGCGGACCCGGCTTAACAGTGACATCGGTTCGTCACTTCCGCTGCTGAAAAACACGCCTAGCGTATAATTTCCCATAGAAAAATGAGCCATTTTCTTTCTTATTCAGCAGCGAATCCTGGTATCAATAAACACTTTAATATTACATATTTTTAATAGTTAACGTAACAAGTCTTGCTTGTTCATTTCTCAACGCAACGTCATGATTAATGAGGCGTAGTATTATTAATGTTACAGTACGATTACGATACGACATATTAAATATGTAATGTACTGGTATCGAATTTGTCATCGTAATGGTGACACAACCTAAATAGTGCAGAGTAGACTATGAAGTAAAACAGGTTACATAAGTTTCATTCATCATTTTAGTAAAAATACTATTTAACAACAAAATTGTCACATACATCATAAGATCTGACAGTGCTTAGCTGGGAGCGTAGAAAGAAACTGGTAAGTCAACGGTCGTCGAGTTTGAATTTCAAGACACATGAGCACGCAAATGGTATTTCAGCATTCGGAATGCCTTCCAATTCCTCCAACTAGATACCAAACGTAATATGGCATCAACTTCCCGCGCGTCTAGACATCCACATCTTTACTCAAACAGCAAAATGCTGTCTTAGGAACACCTCCTAAGATCCTCATTTCATCGAGGGCGGCGCGGCCCAACTTTAAAGCGCAATAAAAACAAGCCTGCTGTCCTCGGGAAAGTGCATTGATCTCAGGGAGCGTCCTTCTGTGGTACAAAAATCGCTGCACGTGATGTGGGTGTCTCTTTTTGGTACAAACATGGGAATCGGGCGCGAGTGGGACGCAAGAAACGTAGTAAGGCAGGATGCGCGTGGCGTGGCGGGCCTCGGCCAATACACCCAGGCGAGCGCGAGCGCAATGAACGGCAGCCATTAACGTTCAAGTACCACGCTACGTTTTGGCGCCAACGGATCCGTAATACCGTAAATGTTAAAGTATAGAAACTATGAATTACTTAGGTCTTTGTTCCGTGGTTTATTAAAGTACTAGCTGGGGTACCTTAACAGCACTTAGTGGTGCCGAAAAGAATAAATCTAATATTTTGAAAAAAAAAAACATACAGCACGACAGAATCGTAAAATATATGGCCACGTATACGATCATACCGATATTAACAATTTATTTCCTGATCCTTCGTCTACCGGGTTAATGTAGTTCCCCAACACATAAGGGTGCGCCTCCCCCTGTCTGGACGACGCGACGATGCAATTGTATGTGTTTTATACGTAATGAGAATGAATCATAAAACACAACACTACAACGTGTTAATGAATTAACGCAAAACTAGAAAGTAGTTTGTTTAGAATCGAGAGCAGAATCGAATATTCATATTTTCAACATAGGAATTTTTTTTCAAAATATAAAATTTTTTTTTTGCAAAATTTAAAATTTACTGAACCCGATGACAACCCACCGCATGGGCACACTCACCCTACTTACTACCAAAACAAGATTATAAAAATGTATCCATGAGTACATTAGCGCTTTCTTTCAGTGCTGAAATGATAACAAATCATTTTTGTCTCAAAACTTAAAATGCAAATAACTTTAAATTTTTAGTATCAAAATAATGAAATTATTGTTGCAATCTAATTATTTTGTTATAAATCAGTTGGGGTGTATGAGGTTTTGCGCTAATTCATTAACACGTTGTATATGTATAAAATATACGATTCATGAGAGACTTGATACACTAAAACGACTACCTTGCGATAAGCGTTGATTGACGTATCCACCCATAATACATCACACACATCAAACATCAAACATCATATTTCAATGGCAGTAAGTTGTATAGTTGACCCAAACAAATCTTTCCCAATTAAAACAGAATACACGAAATACGGCGGCGATTAAATTAAAAGCGAATTATATTTTTAGCTTAGTAAAATCTTATGTTTGGCTAAATAAATTCCTTTAAAAAAAGGAAATGAACGTCAAGAATGTACAAACAAAACAACATCACAATCACAACAACGGAAATGCCAAACAAACTGAATCACGTGGTGATAGTTTGGCGCCAAAAGCTCTCTTTTCAAGATGGCGGCGCTAAAGCCACGTGCTCGCCATGCATGTTGTTTAAAAATCACGAGATGCATTCGAATCGAACTGCTAAAATAATTTTCCAACATTAGGTAATGAAAATTAGTCTACTGTCCTGTTTAGAATTGTTTTTAGGAAGGTATCGACTTTAAACACAATTACGCATTGGACGCGCTTAATATTTTTAATTATTTACCAAAATAAATGACACCGTCTTGAAATAATTTGAAGTGTTATTTATTATATTTAACCACACTTCCAATCATTAGTATCATTACATTGGATCACGTTTTGGCATACTTCTAACATTGGCTTTAAACTAAATAATAACGACCAACAAAGCTTTTCAAAGAATCTCAATTTAAGCCAGACAACAAAACATATTAAAATGCAAAAAAAAAGGAAATCTACCTATACTTGGAGCAATAAGCGGCTGGCTTCAAAGTCCAAACAAAGGGGGCATAAAAACAGCGAGTGAGGTTGTGAGTGCGGTTTATGTGTGGGTGCAAATTCCACGAAGGATGCGATGCCCGATGCCCGCCAATGCGTTCAACTTGGCTGAACAGGCTCGCTGGACTCCGGCGCCGCGCGCCGCGCCGGTGACCGTTTCATTTCAAACTTGTATAGAACCACCACTTCAAGCTGTCGTTGATAATTACCACATCAGGTAAAATAATTGCATGTTATGGTGTACCTGTACCTCCTAAAGAAACATACCTGAGGTTTCTAGCGGATATTAAATATGTTTATCCCACTTGTTGCGATCGTCCTTTTAAAAGGTCACCGGAGAAATAAAATTATTGTAAACAATGAGGGTACTTATAATATTATTGTTAAACTTCATTTGACAGGTCTCAAGTGTGCGAAGCGGACACATAATTCATTGTGCGTGATTTAAGTCGTGTTGTATTTTAAAATAATTTTCAAAAACAATCTTTTTAATATGGAGAATTCAAGGTATGAATTATTTGTTATAATGAAGTATTATTTTTTCAATAAGCTTGGAACATAGTAAAATAGAATGTCAATCATCGAGTAAAAGTAGTATTAGTATGTTATTCTCTTTAGGTATATGCAATTTGTACAGTTTTAATTGCCGTCCTTTTAAACAACCAATAGCAAAATAAGCTACTATCGTACGTTGTGCATTTCAGGTTGAAAAAGAAGTTGTCTCGGCCTTTGACGTTAAATCAAATAATCAGAGAGCTAGAAGAAGATGAAGAAGAGAAAGTACCCGATTCCATTATTATTTTGCCTCCCGAAAACTGCAATGCTGACGTCACTGACGAGGATTCAGGTGACGAAAACCAAGTATCGTTACACAATTTACCTGGGTCTCAATTACGGGCACAGGGGGAAGTCTGTTTCCAATCAAAAGATTATAGTGACGACGATGATGATGTGCCACTCATACAGTTATCAAAACGCAGACGCGTGGGTTCCGAGGAATCTGATCACTCTCCTCAGTCAACGTCAATCAGTGGGTCTACCAGCCACATAACTGTTCAAAAAAATAAGACGTATAATTGGGTAACACGAGATATTCGACCAAGTTTTGAGCCATGGCAGCATATGCAGACCACTGCTACACAGTATAGTGCTTTAGAATATTTTGAATTGATGTTTGGCGATGACATCATACAAATGCTTGTACGCTATACGAATTTGTATGCAGCTCAAAAAAATTCAAACAAACTAGTCAATGTCAGCACAGATGAAATGCATTACTTTTTAGGTATACTCCTTTACAGTGGATATGTCTTGCTGCCTAGAAGATGTATGTAATGGCAAAATGCTGCAGACTGCGGACTTTGATCTATCACGGATTGGACATGGCTTTACATAATTCTTGGCAAATTTATAAGAATAATGGAGGTGAATACGACTTCCTTCACTTTCGCAGAAGTGTGGAAACATATAAGAAAAAATCAGATCGTAAAGTAACTCTCGTGTTTCCCAAAATTTTCGCGAAGATTCACGATTTGTTGGAAAGAATCACCTTATAAGATACAGACACAACCAACTTCGGTGCTTTTAGTGTCATAAAAAAGCTAATTTTTACTGTTCTAAATGTAATGTTACTTTGCATCCCAAATCTTGCTTCGAAAACTTTCATGTTCCGAAATAAAATTGTGCAAAACTAATAATCTTATTTTATTTCACCTCTGATCGTCATAGTAGTACATATTGCTAGCGTCCTTTTAAAAGACCGGCATTTTCCATGTTTTCCAGAAGAAGAATTTTTTTTTTAGTATTTTTCTCGTATAAAACACCGCATTATTAGCACAATATGTAAAATTCGTTAAGATTTAATGTAATTAGTTGGTTCAGAAACAAGTGGGTTATTCTTGAGCTGTTTCCAAAATAATAAAAACTGTTTTCAGTTGATAAAATATTAAATAAATCGGCTAAGTGCGATAGTAGGCATCCCGCTACGAAATCGTTTTCGATCCCAGGCCCTCTGTACCCGGACTTTCGATGTTCGCTATATCGCCACTATTTCGGTCCGCACTTCATTGTAATAGAGTTGACATTGGAAAGAAAACATTCACGCAAGTGCCGAAGTTCGAATGTGCGGGTAGAGGCCCAGGTATCAAATAAGGGAAGGCAAATAAGGTGGCAAGTTTATATCAATCTTAAGTTACCCTCCCTACGAAAAACTTGTATGTTTGCTAATGCAAACTTGTGTAATTTTTACAATCATCTTCCATTTCATTCCAGTATGGAAGGAGTTATTAACCAATTTGTAGTAGAGTAGGCAAGGCAGGCTTGCTTGACTCTACTGTACTGTACGTCTACCCAGAGTACTTCTTCCATACTAGACTGAAATGGAAGTGTGATGATGATTTATCGTTTGTCGGAGGGTAACTAGAAAGTTCGATATAAGCTTGCCACCAAGTTTATTCCTACTAATTGCTATCTGGGTTCGCACGAAATGCAAGAGACGGTAGTGGAAACAATTTGAACACCAGATAAATCGAAGAACCGCATGATAAACCAACAGACGCAGTCTTAGACATTTTATTTAGGGACGAGCTACGCGTGTCATTCTACTAAGAAATATTTCTGCCACTTTTTGCGGGGGGCGCCGGGCGAGGTAACATGAAATCCGCAACTTTGGATTTTATTCCCCATAAGTTTAGATTCTAATTTTGAATGTTAAAAACCATGAAAAGTAGTCTCGTGTGAACCTCAAACGTTCTAAGTTCAAAATTAATGTTTCGCTATTATAGGCTGTCTCGTTTAGTGATAAGGTATAAAATTTAAGAGGGGAAATACTACCGCAAGGCGAGTCCCTACATAAATTGTCTAAGGACACAGTCGATTCTCAAGACATTCTAAATATTGTGATCAAGCGAGAAAAAAACATCGAGAATCCGGACCGTCTGGCCGTTGAACTGGGGCTCGGAAGGAAAAAGCTTGATACACTTCTAATTGAAATACCTTTAAGAGCCAACTTTTGATCGAGTTGGCGAACCGCTCTTTGCAAGTGACCGCCCAGGCAGGCAGCCTGTTTTATTTTATGTGTGTGAACCGAAACATACACAAAAAAACAGTAAACATTCCAACGACAGGCGATCCTTTAGTTACCAGGGCCCTATTTAATAAACGTTACAATTGTAATTTACAATTACAAATCAGAAGTGCGATTTTTGAAAATCATACGAGCGACTTGGCAGTAGAAAATGTCAAAATTACTATGGAGATTATGCATCTTTCTACTGTCAATTCGCTAAAATGATTTTCAAAAATCGCACTTCAGGGTACATTGCTTCTTACTATTGACGCTAAACATGTAGTTGGTAATGTGACACTAATATTATCACCAATGTACCCTGAATTGTCATTGTAAATTACAATTGTAACGTTTATTAAATAGGGCCTTGGTGGTTTAATACGTGACTATAATTTTTATTCTAATTAAATAGATTTTTTAGCGAGCTGCTACCTGCTAATTTTATTACTGTTTGGTCACAGAATATGGTTTGGTGATTGGTGTAGGTAGGTAAATAAAATATCTATATTTCACTTATTCATTCAAGTCTTTAATTGAATGTGTATTTTTTTTTCATGATATTGATCATGCTGCATCATGCTTGGTTTAACTTCAAATAATTAGTTTTTCATTAATTATATTAATTATTAGGATAATTTACTTATTAACGAATGTTGTATATTATACTTAATTTAATTAATATAATCCAAGAACACCAAATAATATCAAAAAATGTTTAAAATCTGCCAAGCAAGAGACTTTCTAATTAAACGTCCGTCGTCTATTGAGCGCCGAAAAGGATAAAGTCTCGGAAAACTCAGTTAGTGATTGTTGACCCTGAGACGCAGACGGTGAAAAACGTTTTGGTTTACTGCGCGTTATTTTTGAAGGTCCATGACCTAAGATCCACAAATCACTGCGCAATACTCAACGAACACATTCTTGCACAATTATCGGTAATAGGTTAATTACGATGAATAAATACAACGTGTTAATGAATTAACGCAAAACTAGAAAGTAGTTTGTTTAGAATCGACAGCAGAATCGAATTATCATGTTTTCAACATAGGTAATTTTTTTCAAAATATTAAATGTTTTGTTTGAAAAATTTAAAATTTTCAAACCACCGCACGGGCACACTCACCCTACTTACTACCAAAACAAGATTATTAAAATGTATCCATGAGTACGTTAGCGCTTTCATTTATTGCTGAAATGATGACAAACCATTTGTGCCTCAAAACTTAAAATGCGAATAACTTTAAATTTTAACTATCAAAATAATGAAAATTATTTCAATCTTATTATTTTGTTATAAATCAGTTGGGGTGTATGAGGTTTTGCACTAATTTATTAACACGTTGTATATTTAACAATGTTAAAGCAGCTTAGCTAAAACTGTTTAAAACCATTATTTCCGAGACTTAAAATTAATGCCTTGAAAGAATGGATAGATAGATAGATAATTTATTTCATCAGAACAATACAAGAAAAACAGTGACAGACAAAGGTAGCCGGTAACACTTTGGAGTCCGTATAAGGAGGACCGTGAAATACCGTAACATGAACGGGAAATAGATGTAGTGTATGTCCGTATGTCCCAAGCAAAGACTATTATTATAACTAGAAGTCTTTGGTCCCAACTCCCAACAATCTCCAAGCTGAACAACGTATTTGGCGCCAAAACCACGTCATTGACCCACGCGGCACGGCATGGCATCGGCATGGCAGGCTAGCACGACAGAGCGTTAACCGAAAAATAAACAAAAACAAATTCACGTGGCCACTTTAACATAATTTTGGTTCTCAGACCGGCACTACGAAACTGTATAGACGAAAATGTACCTATTGAACATTCAAACACTTAGGTAGAACAGGTATTAACTTTCACTTTGAAGTGGTATTGAAGATATCTTGGTTCGATTAATAATTCACTGCATTCTTCGTAAATATTTCCTTTTCTAAATATAGTTATATAATATTGATCAGAAGCATGAAGTTTAACAAGTAGATCGTGGAGTGAATCAAGTAAAGGGAATGCGTTACAAGTAGGCTGGATGGGGCGCTGGCCGGCGCGGTCGTTCGCCGAAGTTGCAAGCCGTTTGTTGCATAGTTTGCTTGCCAGACGGGGAGCAAGATTCCTGGCATTCCGAGTCTCGCCGCTCGAGCTCCCGTCCCTAATGCACCTACTCCTCGGCAGCTCCGGAACACTGTCGCCGCATCCGGCTGTTGAACTGCCACAGCTTAGGTCATTTCAGAAATGGTAGATTTTGCTTGTCGAGCCGTGTTTTTGCTGTAGCGAATTTAGATTATATTTAAGACTTCATATACTTTGTTTATCTTGTTTAGATTATGTTAAGAAAAATGCTCTGGAAGAATTTATTAAAAAGTAAGCCATAAGTCCACTAATAAGTGTGCCTGGTCGGTACCAATACCAAAGACTAAACGTAATTTATAAAATACATAGGGATACATTCAAACTCTTTTTCTTATTTGTGCAAACCAATAAGGCATATTAACATTTAGTTTAATGATGTTTTCTCTTCAAGTGAACATAATGTTCTTTTGCAAACCAATTTACTTCAACAAACTGAAAAAAAGATTACCTTAGTAAGCCTAAAGTAGGTAAGTAAGTAAAGTACGAGTGAATAGGCATCTTCTGGGTAAGCTCGCTACATCTACGACCCCATCTTCGTCCTGAGGACTGGATTGAGGTCAAGAGCACACCCATAGTTAATAAAAAAAAAGCCTATACTTAACATAAATAAATAACCTGGCACTGATCTTTTATTTATGCCAAGTCAAGCAATCAAATAGCACCACCTCAAAACGGGCAGAGATCAATGTGATACTGATACGGCAGATGTTATATCTTCCATTCCATGCTATAAATGGTTGCACAAGGACGAGGCACGGCAGGAGCGTGGCCACTCCGCGTCCGGCTCCGATGCGTCACAGTCTCACTCAGGTTATAGCCCCAGTCATTCACCCGCTCATTCTGATGGCACTCGGAACGCTGCCTCATCACAACAAGAATGTCCGTTGAGTAGATTAGATTGAGTACAGTCATCATATCCATTAGCAGAGTTTGCTTTTCCCAACATAATTCTTAAGTGCTCCTTTTAGTGTCCTTACACAAAGTTTTAAGAAGCGTCAACGAAAGACCCATCAATCACGAGGTAGACAATAACTTAGAGAACAAAACCAGTTTCCTCGACGGGAAGTGAAATTTTCACGTGCAAGTAGTTCAAAGTCCTGTCATCGCTAAGTATGGAGCAAAGAGAGTTGCAGAATAGTACATTACTGCAGCGGCCAGCAACAGAGGCATTGATGGACGAACGTGTAAATGTGGGCCGAGGCGAAGCCGAGGCACACATACGTAAGTCCATCAATGCCTAGTTGTGGCCAAGGCTTGTATAGTACTTTTCTCAAATAATGCGCGGAAATGAAAACAGTAAATTTTCTCAAATAATTCGCGGAAATTAAAACTCTTTTCAAAATCAATGACGAACAACGAACAACAATTTGTTTTTTTTTTCAATAAACAGCTTTCTATTTGCAAGTTAGTTCGAAATTTAAATAAAACCTTTTTTGAGTTACCTCCTTGGTCGCCATGTTTAGGAGAAAAAGATCGTTCCATTTTTAAATTACACGACAGATATGAGTTTACTATGTAATTTATTTGGCCGCAAAACACGACAGATATGGATTTTCATACAAACATTGCCGGCCGCTGCGCGCATGTAGTTGGCCAGTACAGCAATTTCGATTTATCTCGAAGAAGGTTGTCAAAATAATGCTCACATTTCCAAGCATGTTTGAGAAAAGCTATTTAAGACAATACCGAAGTAGGTACCGTATTGAAGTAAAGTTTTGGAAGTTTAACGCGTTTATTATGTTTTAGTTTCGCTATCGTATTATCAATTGATTTGTCTCGATGCATCCATTTGCTGCACCGATCAGCTTCAGCATTATAAACAAAATTATCAGAAAAGAAATTTCGTGCGTAGTTTATTACTTTCTAATTTGCAACTGTATTGTGCATGTTAGAGGTCAGAAAAGGTGCTCTATATTTATGTACCGGTTCTAACGATACTACTTATCTTATTACCTATCTTATCTTGTTGTGGGGGCTGGCAAGCCAGCAACACTTCGACCCAGTGGGATCTTTTGTGTTAGCCCCAATACTTTTTGCTTTCTTCACCCTTCAAATACATGGTCAATGAAGGAGGCAATACCATTGAGGGGAAGAAGCCTAAGATCTCCCGGTTTCGGATATCCATCTCCGAGGAGGCATATGCGCTTTGCCGCCAAGACATCGTAGTCACAAAGAATATGCTCCATGGTTTCCTCATCCTCTCAGCACGCTCGGCAGCTGGGATCCAGGGTGAGTTTCATCTTGTGCAACGATACTACTTATTTTTGAACCCCATTTTTAGTTCAGTAAGAAGTTTAATACATGACACAAGGAAATGGTTAACGAAAAGAGGTTGTAACAACAGTTTAAAGTTCCTATTAGTCCAGATCTAATGTGGATTTCTGTATGAAAATCTTATTAGAGACTATTAAGGAAGTACACGAGGCGCTAGAGCTAGACGTAAGTTGGGCGTGGGTGGTCTTGCGCGTGAGTCACCGGTGCGGCGGCGCGGGCGCAAGCTTGCGTGCGGCCCTCATTGTCCGCGCCCATTCACGACCCGCGCCAGGCCCTGGCATGGCGATGGCGCCTTCCCACTGCATGCACTTATTGGGCAACGAACGACCACACCGGCACCGTTGCTAATACAACTCGGCGCATGCACGTCTAACGTTTATATCTTAGGTTTGTTGAGGGAAAATGAGCTTAAGTAATATGCACATGTACCAATGAGTTTGTCTAACTTATACAGGGTGAAATTGATAATTATCATTCGCATCCTTTTAAACTACAGTCTACCCATCATGCTAATTATATCGATTTCACCCTGTGTACGAGTACGTAATACCCACTGCTCTCAAACGGTGAAGAAAAACATCGAGAGGAAACCTGCATGTACGCTGAAGAAGAAATTCTGATGCGTATGTGAAGTCTACCATACAGCATACACCCTCCCAGAGGGTAGGCCTGTGCCCTGCAGTGGGACGTATATGGGCTGATGAAGATGAATATGTACATTATTGTGAATGTTGTTGATGGTGACTTTTATTTAATAAATTAATAATAGGTTTTTCGTGACATCAAGCTATCAGAATGTTATTGATTTCCCGCAGCGAACGTTGTCCAATTCCAAATTGAGGCCCATTCTTGGCGCCCAATGTGGAATACCTCAGGTGATTTAGATGCTCATTAAAATTGATGCTTAATGTGGTATTCCTCGATTTCCTAACATCATAAATCCGGTCTTATCCGGATTTTGACAATTAACTAATTACTTAAAGGTTGTTGAACAAAGCAAAATTGTAAGTAGATTGTTCTTACTACAATATGGCACGTTTGCGTCGGTCGGTGTCGGTCGACGGTCGACAGACGACACCGAGAGCGAGACACCTTGCAGACAGTTTATTTTAAACTTGAGACGTTAATGCGTCTCGGATACAAAATGACAAAATAATTCGTCTGGACTAATATAGCAAATTAAATTTACGCTAGTGGAGATTCCAGTGCAGTTTGTGCGTTTGAATTACAGGGTACATATTATAATCATGCCTGTCTCCCAGTGAGGTAGACAAATCTGAGGGCACGGCAGTGCCCCCGCCAAGACGAGCCAAGCGAAGCGCAATGGCATGGCACTAACCTACCCGAAGCGCTACGTCGTTCTTTGAACCCTCATAACTTGGGTTTGGATAGTAGACTTATTAAACATATAAAGTTTCATATAAAATTGCACAGCTCTTATACTTAACATTTTATTATTATCTAATCAAACTTCTTAAGGTACTTCCTTAAGTCCTAGAAACCTGAAATTTGGTATGTAAGCGAGTATTAGTACACTACACAAACAACGAAACAACAAATACATTCTAAAACTTGGAAAAAAAATTAAAAATATGGTCATAAGCAACTTACCAAAAGAAGTGATTGCCAAGACGACACCCTATGGCCCGCACTGTCAAAAAGTTATCAGATCTCATGTAGAGCCAAGCTTCTAACTCTACACGGCCTCTACAATCCCGAACTTCACAAACTCTACAGTTACTACAAGAACTATTGTAGAACAAAAAAGTAATGAACAGTGAAATACATTTTTCACCTTACGCCCTTGTGAATGTAACGAAACGGCCAAGCCAAGCCACAGATTTTTTGACTAAGGTGTAGAGTTTGTGAAGTTAGGGATTGTAGAGTTAGGGCGTGTAGAGTTAAAAGCTTGGCTCTACATGAGATCTGATATCTTTTTGACAGTGCGAGCCATATGGTCTCGTCTTGGCAACATTTTTCATGAAAATGTTTTTGGTGGGATACAATTGACGCATACAATTCCCTCGCTTCTTCAAAATTCATAAGTCTGTTCAAGCATGCTCGTCTGTTTCGGGCACATGACAGCTGACCCCTTTTACTTAAAACTTAGGTACCTACTTACCAATGATAACAATTTGGTACCGCACGCTTAGACCGTTCCCTTCCGTCCAGCATTCCCATTCCCACATACGCTTGCCTTATTAACCTTATTATACTATTATTATACGGATAAAATTTTTAGGCAGTGCGATTCCACTCTACGCGTGAAACTGAACAACTTCCACCATGTAGCCAACTTCGAAATCGCGAAAAAAGTCTGCTGTTTCATTCATTTGTGTCGAGTAGGTAGTAGGTTAGGTACTCTAGTCTAGGTAGTGCAGTTTTGTATGAAACAACATTTTCTTTTTTGCGATTTTGATGCCACCATCATGGTGGAGCCAACTCCATGGCGCAAGTTTGACAAACAATTTAACACCCATCTAAAGAGACACGTTCTTTCACAGTGGAGTAGGCAGAGAACTTGAGCGCGCAATTTACTACGATATTTATCTCTTTCGCCTCATTTACATCCACAATACATCTTCTCATACATTAACCACTGGTTCAAAAGACTACCTATATGAAATAAATTGCTATAAGTATACTTATCCTAAGCTGTATAGCCTGTATAGCAGACAAATGACCTGTAATGTTTGAATAGTAGGGCGGGCGAGGTCAGGAGGGTGTCTGGAGAGCAAGTGCCTCGGTCCTTGGCAGGGCTGGAGCTCAGGGCGCAGGGCGTAGGCCCGCATCGAGGTCCGCGCCCTCTTATAATTCTGCTTGGTTCGTACGATGAACTGTTTCTAACACAACGTCGCTAGATGATTTGTTTTACCCGTGCTTCGAACTGTCTGCTCACATAAGCAAAATGATAAAAATCGTTATAAGTAAATAAATTATGTATTAAATCCTTGAAATAATTTTGATTATACAGGGTCCTTCTTAATATGCTGGCACTTTTTTAAGAGAATGATCAGACCATCAAACTGAACAACTTTCTCTATGGGACCAAATCGAAATCACGAAAAAAAACTCAGCTGTCTCATACATTTGCCTCGAGTAGGTTTGCAGTTTTGTATGGGACGAGCTCATTTTTTTTCCCGATTTCGATGTAGGTGCTATAGAGAAAGTTGTTCAGTTTGACGGTCTGATCATCCCCTTAAAAAAGTGTCAGCATATTAAGAAGGACCCTGTATTTCTGTCTGAACGATGACATATTGCGCCGACCCCAACTAAAGGCAGGAAGATGATATGAGTCTAGCCAAAGTTTAGTATCCAATAGGTACCGTTACCTATTGGATATTAATGTCTTTAGCCCGCTACTTCGTCCGCGTGGACGAAAGCGGAGATTGTAATTTATTTTTATTTTTTTATTAGCCTATTTCATCCCACTGCTGGGCAGAGGCCTCTCCCCTGCTCTTCCACTCGTTCCTGTTTTGGGAAATCTCTGGCCATTGGTTGTCAAATTTATCCAGGTCATCACGCCACCTTTTCCTGGGTCGACCTGGACGCCCCGCCGACCGTTTTCGGGGATCCAGGGCATGATGATTTTTGCCCATCTCTCAGGATGCATCCGACAGATCTCAAGGAACACGCAAGCTATGTAGCAGCAGCACAGTAGCTGCATAAAGAAAATTTCCTTTATGCGGCTACTGTACAGCTGCTATATAGTTTACGTGTTCCTTGGGATATGACCGGCCCACTCCCATTTAAATTTGGCACTTTTCTCTCCGACGTCTCGGCTATTTGAGTTTTGGAGCGCAACGTGGTGTTTCTGACCCGGTCGGTTCGTTTAATACCTAGAATGCTGAATTTGCTTTATCTCCGGCTCCCACTATCGTAGCGAGATAAAATAAATATCAGTGTCTAAGTCTAATCATAATCTTTTAAACACAAAAAGTTTCCAAAATGTTTGATTTGCAGTCAGGGACTCCTAAACTAAACACCATATCGTAGCCTTACTTTTATAAATCTTTCAATGCACAGACACACTTCTGTTACAGTTTTATAATAGTGTAGATGATTGGCTACAAATCAGGTCGATCCGTAGAGAGTAAAAGAATGTTGTATTAGGTTAGCGACACATTTCTCGCGCCTCTAATGTAATGGTAGGTTTAGACGATGACAATTTCGCGGCGCCAATTCTGCGGAGCCTCTAAAAAGCACCGTATAAACACTTTTCGTACGACTATTTTACGGCACGGAAAAAAGCAAGGAAAAAAGCACGCGTCGCTCGCTAGTGACCTCCACCCGCGTCCCTCGCATCCCCCTTCCTAATTATTAGACTCGTGTAAACGCTTCGGCGTCGTGCTAATAGTTAGCACGGTTTTCTCTAGCAAATCTATTCGCATGCGAACAAATTGGCACTGGAAATCAGCAGCGTGTAAACGAAAGCGTGCCGTGCTTTTTTTTCGTGCTAAAAAATAGGCGCCGCGAAATTGTCATCGTCTAAACCTACCGTAATGTGTAGTGTAGGTACTTGGGCTTGGGCGTCGAGGGAGGGAGCGTGGCTGCGTGCGTTCACCCGAACCCTCGTGTCCTTACCCTCGCGTCGCGTCGCTCAGCGGTCTCCTTGCTCGCTAAATACTTTAATATTGTATACTTTCCCCTGTCTGGGCGACTGTCTGATACACCACCTGCCGCAATGTCGTCCAGAAGTTCAAACGAAAAGATTTATTGATACTATTAATTTAATGCTTTTTATGCTATGATTGCTTTAATTTTTTTTAAATTTTTTTGTATGCTCTAATAATTAAGATTTCTGAAATCTAGAAATTAATGTCAACAGAATAAGAGAATAACCAAAACATAAATGTAATACCGTTTTGTAGCGCGCCTTGGGATGTTGGGAGAGGCATATGTTACAGTATAAGAAAGAGTATCTATTACTAATACTACATACAGTACGGACACTCCCTGCCCCCCACCAACTTTTTATCTCACCCCCTCTATGGCCCTTCAGTTACCCGGCAGTTACCTAAGAAGACCACTTAAGGTTCAATTTCTTTGGTTTCACATGTGCTGGCGTCATCTTGTTAATTAAATTTTTTTGTATGCAGTGTCCGACAACAGACTTCCACAAAAATCTATTCCTGCTTTCTCCGGTTTCTGGTACTCCATTCACTTAGACACACTGAATCTGGTTGTCTTTTAGATAACTTATACAGGGTGAAATTGATATCATTAGCATCCTTTTAAACTAAGAGTCTGCCCATCAAACTGAACAACTTTTACTGTGGGAGCAAACCAATCGGAGCAACTAAAAAATCAGCTGTCCCGTACTAAACTGCATTGCCTACTCGTATGTATGCAACAGCTGATTTTTTTGTTGCTCCGATCGGTTTGCTCCCATAGTAAAAGTTGTTCAGTTTGATGGGTAGACTCTTAGATTAAAAGGATGCCAATGATATCAATTTTACCCTGTAGACACAACACAAGCTTCATGAATTTCGAGACTTTGTTTTTTGCTGCATTATTTTCGAACCCCTGCACAAACTTAAGAAAGAACTAATTTCGAGCTTTTCCTTCAATCTTCTTCTGCTAATATTAAATACAACCCCTCTGTCCATCTGTGTACAACAAGAACGTATGAACTGATTTTGATGATAAACACTAGCATAAATCCCCTCTAACCAATATAGAAGACCCCTAAGCCATTTGACAAATTTTTTTGCACCGCATAATAGCTAGTGAGCCTATAAACAGCTACAAAAATCTTAACGAGGTATATAATGGCGTAATAAAGCAATAAAATTCAAAGCATGAAGCAATTATTCCACCCTATACAGGCGTGACATCCGCTTATTTCGGCGAGTTTGGACTTGTCGGCAGGGCATTGAATTCTGGGTTCTATAGTATAGTAGATTCATCATAGTAGAGGTCATTTTGATCTTTGGGACATTGGATAAATGGATGGCAGAGATACGTAAAAGAGAAGAGAAAAGCCTAACGCAATTAATGACAAATTCAGTTTGTAGTTAAATTAAAAACAACTTGTAAAAAACTGTTTCTTTGTTTCACTCGTTGGGAAGTCGGTCTTACACTTTCTTTATGCGTCTACAGACAAGTAACAACAATATTTTGTTTGTTCTATAATTTATTGTTATCAAGGTTCGAAATTATCGAACGTCAACGTATATTATGCCTAGGGTTGCCAACTTCTTTTAGACCAAATATAGTATTTCGAGCGTTAGCGCCCGAAAAAATATAGTAGATCGGGGAAAAATATGAAAAAATATAGTATTTTTCGAATTTGTTAATTTAAAAATTTTCAAAAAGATATTTTTTTGCTACCTACTTTTTGGTTTAAATACCTCTACTACTCTTCTACGGTCATTCATCTACTCTTATCAGGAGTGCGATTTTTGAATCTCATTCGCTGAGCTCAGCAGTTGAAAATGTCAAAATTACTGTGGAGATATGCATCTTTCTACTGCTGATTTGACTTTCAAAAATCATAATTCAGGAGTGCGATTTTTGAAAGTCAAATGAGCAGTAGAAAGATGCCTATCTCCACAGTAATTTTGACATTTTCAACTGCTGAACTCAGCGAATGAGATTCAAAAATCGCACTCCAGGCCGTGAATTAGCAAAAAGTTTTCAGCTAGATCATAGATTCTCTAACTTTTCAGCATCGTAACCTCGACAATATTTATTGTTGCTCAAAAAACAATGTCAATTACAATCACAAAAATTATAAATTGAGTTGAGAATATAGGAAACTTTCCAAATTGTTGAGCAATTCAGGCTGAGAATCGATGTTCTAGAGTTCAATTCAACAGATAGGTATATTTTATTAAATAAACGGGATAAGAATCAAGGGTTCGAAGCAATAATTTTCATTGATAATAATTCAACTCATTGTTTGTGCAAACTAGCCTCATTTAAAGATTTAGTGTATCCAAACCCGCGGCATTTATAATTTGATTAATTTGTGTGTAGGGGTTTCCCCAAGACGTGTTTTGATAAGAGCTTGCTGAAGTTTTATTTTTGAGTTTGACACTATCTAATTTGTAAATGAAAGTGGCATAAACTCTATAGAATTTATCTAGTCTTATCCCAACGGAACCTCTGTACCCGATAAAGTTTATGTATTATTCGTGTACAGAGTAGGATACGTGGAATTCAAAAATAACACTCCAGTGCGATTTTTGAATCTCATTCGCTGAGTTCTGTAGTTAAAAATGTCAAAATTACTGTGGAGATACGCATCTTTCTACTACTGATTTGACTTTGAAAAATCGCACTCCTGAAGTATGATTTTTGAAAGTCAAATCAGCAGTAGAAAGATGCATATCTCCACAGTAATTTTACATTTTCAACTGCTGAACTAAGCGAAAGAGATTCAAAAATCGCAATCCTAGAGTAATATTTTTTAATGTCTCACGTTCAAATCAGCAGTAGAACATTACTATGGAGACTGTGCATCATTCGATCATGATTTTAAAAGTGTAAGTTTCAAAAATAGCACTTCTAGTCTGCTGTTCTCCTATCAAAGGACATCTGGCACATAATACCCAAAAATGTATAACCGTCCTTCTATTTTTATTATGGACTATGGAACACTAGAAACTAACTGCAGGCATTAGTTTATTTTATAATGATTTATTAGTTTTTATCATTTTTATATAAAAAAAACATTGTGCTTGCAACACCTCCTACTAAACAACATTGACAGCCATGTTGGGGTTGCTGCTTTTTTATAATTTATTAATAATAAATGATTAAATAACTCGTTCAATAAAAATAAATGATACTATCTGAGTCGTTTTTATAAAACCTCATAATTTATTACACATTTGACTTCAGTCAAAACTTCTATACATTTTAAGGTATTTTTTCAAGGGAGAGCGGCGGTTGTCCTTTGTCTCATAGATAAGATACCATAGCTGTAACGTATCTGGAGAAACCCTTCAGTGCATTTAGCCGAATTACTGACGGCTTATAATCACACATTATGGTATTATTATTATGCTAAATATAATGTTAACCTGCCCTGTCTGAGATCACATCAGACCAGACAGTCATACAATATTTTTCGTCTCATTCATCATTGTTTATTTCTATACATTTGTTGGTTATTGTGTATGGCCAGGCCAGACGCTATTGAATTTCTGAATGATATAAAGATTTGTTTATTTTGAAAACCAGTAAGTCGAACAGAGGTCGAGGTCCGTCTCGGCCGCCCCGCGCCGCGCCGTCTACTCTCACCTTGGTATTGGATTGTGTATGCCCACCTCTAGAGAACACATCCGGCGACATCTCGACTGATTTAAATTTTAACAGCTACCTATGCATTTTTTATTATAGTCACCTCATTACTTTCGCTGACTATTCACATAAACTTAATTTGAAAACGAGTTTCGTCGCCCGAAGCACGTCGAAGCGCGATAGATTTCATATGTGGTCCACTGTATTGTGGGATAGAATCCCGTATTTATCAATTAATATATCAGCAGCTGGACCATACGGGTCGGGACTCGGGGTATAATGAACCGAGTACAATTCGGCTTTGATTTTTAGGGTTCCGTACCCACAGGGTAAAAACGGGACCCTATTACTAAGCCTACGTTGTCCGTCCGTCTGTCCGTAAGTCTGTCCGTCCGTCCGTCCGTCTGTCCGACCTATTTAGAGCTGTAACTTTGGAACCGAAAGAGCTAGATAGTTGAAATTTTCACAGAATGTGCGTTGTTACGGCGAATTTGCTAACAAATAATAAAAATGTCAAAAAGTTAAAAATTAAGGGGGGTTCTCAACAAGAAACTAGTTTTTATCAAGGTTTTTTCTTCTCGCTCTATGGTAAAAACGGTAATACATACAAGCGTCAAACTTTGTGTGATTATACTGATTATAGAGCAAACTCTACAGAATAACAACAAATATTAAAAACCGGCCAAGTGTGAGTCGGTCTTGCCCTAAAGGCACCGGACAAAAAAATGTTTTTCTAATTTAATATGTTACGTTCTGTGGTGATGTGGTACGGAACCCTCGGTGCGCGAGTAGCTTGACTCGCACATGACCGGTTTTTTTAATAAACTGCCCACATGTATTACAATATTTATAATTGCATTCAATTGAAATAAATATCGAGAACCAATAACGGGAAGGCATTCAATAGAATCCGATTGCAACTTTTACTCGTTCCCACACGAAGTGTAGCTATAATAAAACAACGAGTTAATTCGCGCGCTTTTTTTACAATAGGCCATGAGTACTACCGTATCGCAGCAGCATAGTAAACCGAGAGCACGTGTAAGAATTGCACGAGGCAACAAAGAGTGTTTCTAACCGAGCTCACACTTACTTGGAAAAGTGTTGATTATTTACAGTGAAATGCCTATCACAAAACCTATTTCATATCAACAGTGTCTCGAATGGGCCTCTACGTGTTGGACCTTTGTCCATGCGAGCCGTCTGGAGACCCGTGAAATACCTTCACAGATACATTGGTACCGATTCGGACTGTGCCACGACTTAACTAAATTTATTCCTGTCACTTTCTAAAATAAGATTAAGAAAAGAGACAGAAAACCAACAGCTGACTTTAGTGCTGTCAAAGTGACGTTACGCGCCCAAAATACAAAATAAGATGCCACCGGTTTTGAGTAACTTTGTAACCATTTTATACATTAACTATGGCACTTTTTAATTTTAAGCAGAAAACAAAACTGAACAATCTACAGGATATGAGAAGTGATGTGGTTTTCCTCGAAAAAACTGAAGAAAGACGACTCCAAAGTCACCTCTTTTTTTCCAATTGTAACGGTTTTACTCTTACATTGTTGATCAGAAGAATATGAAAATTTACAATATTATTCACAATACAATATAAAATGATGTGGTTTTCTTATTTTTTGAAAATTCGTAAAAAATCATACAGGTTTTCAAAGAAATCGGAAAATTCTGACCGGAGCCGCGCAATTGAAGCGGGATGGCTAATTGCAAAAGTTTGCTTGTAAGAAAGAGAGCCTTGCAGATGGGAGGAGTAGCCATAATGTACGCCATCTTATTTAAAGCGTTTTTGGGCGTGTAACGTCACTTTGACAGCACAAAAGTCAGCTGATGGTTTTCTGTCTCTTATATGTTACTTATTCATCAGCAAGTAAATATAGAAACAGGTACACAAGTGATCTTAAAGTTGCAACTGAAACGCCGGCGCGGACGTCAATTCTATTGACCTAGATAGATCGAACGTCATGGCGAATCCCGCCAAGTGCAGCGACACCATTGTGGTGTGCGAGCTACTCGCCTTCGTGCAGAACAAGCTGGACGTGATGGACGAGCTTAGTCTAGAGCATATCTGCACGTCAAGCTACACGGAGGACGACATCCACGCCGCCAAGGTGGTGCTGCACGAGACCGCCACGACCGGACCCGTGCGCCTCGTCACCAGGAAGAAGGACGGGCGCGGCAAGCAAGACCTCCGGGACATCTTCAGGGTGTTCAAGGTTTTTGGCGAATTCCTGACGATGTCCCCACGTACGTGGTGCGGGACCTCAACAAGCTGCCGCCGGTGACTTTCGAGCACGTCGACGTCACTAGGCTGCTGAAGGACATCCAGCTGTTGAGGGCCGACATCACCGATATTCGAGGCAAGTTGGAGGTCTCGGAACGAACCTGCACCGAGTTGCGACATGAGGTGACCGCAATGCAGGCCGAGAGTGCTGCGCCAGCGTTTTCGCATTTGCCAACTAAGCAAAGTGAAACCGCGCGGCGCAGCGCTACTGTGACACCCGACACCTCTGTGACGCCCGGCGCAACGTCACCTGCAACTGACCCAGATCGCCCGCGGGCCGATGCCCCCCCCCGCCACGCCGCGTGCTCGCGCCTCCCCTGCGCCGAGCCGAACAATACAACATCCTCTCGTGACCCCTTTGAAGCCAACTATACCCCGGCCCACGAATGATACGTTCAAGGAGGTGTTGTGCCGCCCCCCGCGCCGCTACCCTTCGCGCCACGCGCCCCCTCGCAACAGCAAGCATAGGGCTCCGGATGCACAGCCTGCGGCACCAGCTCGTGACCTGCATAACAATGGCACCGACGACGACGGTTTCACCTTAGTCAAAAAGAAAAACCTTCGCAGCCGAAATCTGCATGGTACCGCCCCGGTAGGGTTGCCAACCCTACTATATAATGTAGTATCCTACTATATTAGGGACCCTACTACTATAATTCTGAGAAAAATATATAGCAGGCAAAACTACTATATTTTGATGAGCAAATTATTTATAGAGAATGTAAATATATTGGTACTTAGGTCCAATAAAAATGTCAAATAACTTAACATTATTTTAACAATTTTCTTTCTCTTCATCACATTTGTTCCATAAACAATTTTCTACTAAAAATACTACTGAAAAGTGACAACAAGTTTTCCTAAAGACAGATTTATCTAATTTCTTTTAGAAATTATATTATTTCTGTATCGAATCCAGCGACTTCTGCGTTTACAGGATGCATTATTTTCTATAACGAATACGAAATAGAGAAATGATTGTTCCTTAAAAAAAGAACTTGGTATTCAAACCAAAAAGTAGCAAAAAATATCTTTTTGAAACAATTTAAATTAACAAATTCGAAAATACTATATTTTTTCTAATTTTTCCCCGATCTACTATATTTTTTCGGGCACTAAGGCTCGAAATACTATATTTGGTCAAAAAAAAGTTGGCAACCCTACGCCCCGGCAGCTTCTTCCAACATCAAAGCAGCCACGATGACGACTCCGGTATATATCTCCCGCCTGGACAGAAAGACGACTGCGGACGACATCCTTAGTCACCTCAGCACCAGGTTCTCTACTAAGGATGGCGGGCCTCTCCCGGTGAGGGTACGGGAACTGGAGAGCAGGTCTACAGACTTCAAGGCCTTCAAGCTCCGGGTCCCAGTCGCTCACCTAAGACGTTCCTGCTCCCTGAAGTATGGCCTACCGGAGTCGTGTTTAGACGCTTTAGGGAAGCGAGGACAATAATCCCTAGGGAGTGTTAAGTGTTTTAATTATTAAGTAATATTTTTATTTATTTTAGGTTAAGGTATTTATAATATGGGCCCGTGATAATTTGTATATTGTACTGTTGCCTGAATCAAATAAATAAATAAAAAAAAAATTATATGCTAAATTACATGCCATGATGAATAGGAACGAGTCTAATCTGTTGTTTTTCAGACACCACCCTGAGAATATTTAACGATCGGATACGTTAGGTAACAAATCCGGTCTGTAGTATGTACGAGCAGCTACTATACATTACAATAAAAACCGGTCAAGTTCGAATCGGGCTACTCGCGCACCGAGAGTTCTGTACCATACCACCACATAACAGAACACAACATTATTAACTTAGAAAAAAAACCTATTTTTTGTCCGGGACCTTTAGCGCAAGACTGACTCACACTTGGCCGGTTTTTAGAATTTGTTGTTGTTCTGTAGAGTTTGCTCTATAATCCCACTAAGTTCGACGCTCGTATGTATTACCGTTTTTACGATAGAGCGTGAAGAAAAAACGTTGATAAAAACTAGTTTCTTGTTGAGAACCCCCCTTAACTTTCAACTTTTTGACATTTTTATTATTTGTTAACAAATCCGTCATAATAACGCATAATCTGAGAAAATTTCAACTAAGTTACAGCCCTAAATAGGTAGGACAGACGGACGGACGGACGGACGGACAACGTAGGCTTAGTAATAGGGTCCCGTTTTCACCGTTTGGGTACGGAACCCTAAAAATTAAGGCAGTATTGAAAACGGCTCGTGCGAGTCCCTTAGTCCTTACACGTGTGCTGTACGTACGCTACATTGCACTCGTTGCCATTAACTCCTTATCGGTTACAAGTAACAATATTGGTGAGCACGAAAAGTGTAGAAATTTTCCATTATTGCCGTGAACAAGAATCAAGTATGAAAACAAACACGACGATACGTACTGCAGCCGCGCGCGCACGTGGAAGATCTACGGTCATTCATCTACTCTTATCAGGAGTGCGATTTCTGAATCTCATTCGCTGAGCTCAGCAGTTGAAAATGTCAAAATTACTATTGAGATATGCATCTTTCTACTGCTGATTTGACATTAAAAAATCAGGAGTGCGATTTTTGAAAGTCAAATCAGCAGTAGAAAGATGCGTATCTCCATACATTTTCAACTGCTGAGTTTAATGTATGACTCTAGCTCAACTGAACCAGGTTTATTTTTCCGAATCTATACATATCTAATATACCTATTAAAAAGTGTCATCAAAACAGATTTATTTAATAAGTAATTATGGGGCATCATACCTTAAAATTCTTCGAGTTATTAGAATATAAAATAACTTGATTCATGTAATAAAGTTTTGATATTAAAATAAAATGCACTGCGTAGGTATTTGATAGACTCAATACTGATGTGCAATAAATGGTGGACTTCGTCCCAGAATTCATGAAATGACCAACCTTACGTTTTATTCATAACATGATCTCAATTATAGAAAATGGAGCCAAATAATAATAATAGGCACGTGTATTGCGATTGCAAAATAGGCACAGTGCTGAATTTACATGTTCCTCAAGACATCAACATTTCGTCGACTTGTGGAATTCGGTAATATTTTGTCCGAGTATTTAAAATTAAATAAAACCGGTCAAGTGCGAGTCGGGCTACTCGCGCACCGAGGGTTCCGTACCACACCACCACAGAACACAACATTATTAACTTAGATAACAAACTTTTTCTAAGTTAATAATCTGGGACCTTTAGCGCGAGACCGACTCACACTTAGCCGATTTTTAGTATTTGTTGTTATTATTTAAAATTTGCTCTATAATCACACTAAGTTTGACGCTTGTATGTATTACCGTTTTTACGATAGAGCGTGAAGAAAAAACGTTGATAAAAACTAGTTTCTTGTTGAGAACCCCCCTTAATTTTTAACTTTTTGACATTTTTATTATTTTTTAACAAATCCGCCGTAATAACGCATAATCTGAGAAAATTTCAACTACCTAGCAGTAGCAATTACGGTTCAAAAGTTACAGCCCTAAATAGGTAGGACAGACGGACGGACGGACAGACGGACAGACGGACAGACGGACAGACGGACAGACGGACGGACGGACGGACGGACGGACGGACAACGAAGAATTAGTAATAGGGTCCCGTTTTCACCCTTTGGGTACGGAACCCTAAAAACCAACAAAATGTTAAACTTATTATAGACTCGACGAATTAGAACCTTTAACAGACTTGACCAATTAGAACCATTAAAGAACTTGACGAATCAAAACAAAACCGGGCGTTTAAAAGCCGCTTGACGAAATGGAACTATCATCAGACTTGACCAATTGTACACTAACACTCAGTTGCAGAAACGCTCATTAAAGTTAATCCTTCATTAAATCTCTTGCTAGCTTTTACTACGTCAACAAGACAAAAAGTGACAGCAAGAGATTTAATGGAGGATTAACTTTTATGAGCGTTTCTGCAACTGACCGTTAATCGTTTAAACTGTCCGTGGCTGGACGTAAAAGCTTAAAAACGGGATCGTATGTTTTCATTTACGCCGGTTTGCCCTCTGTGGCTAACAGATTGGGTTACATTTAATATTCTGAGTCAGTAGGAATCCTTACAATATTATTATTTACCTACCGAAGTAACAGTTTGTTTTGATATCATTGAGTTTGTTCCGTATAACAAGAATTTATTTATAGTTCTGACTAACAGTACGACGAGATGAACCTTCCATTCATATTGTAGTACAATTAATCGTGTCATTATATCCAATGAATGAACTCGAATAAGAAACGTGTTAGAAACAAAAACTTACAGTAAGTTTGACAAACGCAAATAAAAATTGTCTCGCTGTTTTTTTCAGGAACATTATACTTTGACACCTAGTGTTTAATTATACAGGCCCGTGAAATTGATATCATTAGCATCCTTTTAAAATAAGTGTCTACTCATCAAACTGAACAACTTTCACTATGGGAGCAAACCGAAAAAATCAGTTGTTCCATACTAAACTGCAATGCCGACATGCAATGCAATGCGACACAAATGTGTGCAACAGCGTTTACTAATGTCATTGGCAACAGCTGTATTTTTTTTGCTCCGATTGGTTTGCTCCCATAGTAAAAGTTGTTCAGTTTGATGGGTAGACTCTTAGATTAAAAGGATGCTAATGATATCAATTTCACCCTGTATAGGACGCCTTGCTGGACACAGTTCGTAGAATGGGAAACAGATCATGAAGGCGGGTCTGGGTTATTTATATTTTCATTGAGTCCACCGCCCACAACACGGTGCAACTTGACACGCTACGCCGGAGTAAAATCCCTTTGAAATTTTCCACAACAATCTGCACGAGAAATTGTTTAAAAACAACATGCAGCACGGCTAGCATGCCACCCACGACAAAGCGTTTAAGGCTACTCCTCCCATTTGCAAGGCTCTCTTTCTTACAAGCAAACTTTTGTAACTAGCCATCCCGCTTCAATTGCGCGGCTCCGGTCAGAATTTTCCGTTTTCTTTGAAAACTTGTATGATTTTATACGAATTTTCAAAAAATAAGAAAACCACATCATTTTATATTGTATTGTGAAGAATATTGTAAATTTTCATATTCTTCCGATCAACAATGTAAGAGTAAAACGGTTACAACTGGAAAAAAAGAGGTGACTTTGGAGTCGTGTTTCTTCAGTTTTATTAATTAAAATAGATTTCGAGAAAAACCACATCACTTCTCATATCCTGTAGATTGTTCAGTTTTGTTTTCTGCTTAAAAAGTGCAATAGTTAATGTATAAAATGGTTACAAAGTTACTCAAAACCGGGCGGACGCCCCTTAAATGAGAAAAACGTCATGTGCGCTCTGACATACGTAAAATAATAAAGATGGAGGCACATCTCGATTTTTATCGTTTTCTCGGGGGTGGCATGCGAGGCCTACTGGCTACTGTACTGTACTACCCACGAAGCCGCCAGCGCGTAACAAAAAAGCATACAACGTAAATAATACAGGGTCCCATCAAATTGAACAACTTTCTCTATGGGACCAACATCGAAAACACGAAAAAAAAAAAACAGATTGATTGATTGATTGACAGATTTTTTTATTTTTATTTTATTTTAGTATATTCTGGTTAGGCATGAACTAACCTATCAGCATGCGCCGGGATGGCGTCAGACCATAAGCTATCAAACAAAAAAGTGCGTGATGCTCGAACAAACAAACACACAAACAAACAGACTGACAAAAAGACTAAAAATTTGTGATTTGGAATCAGGGAAGCCTAAACACCATATCGTACGTAATCTTTTTTTTGTAAATATCTTCAATGTACAGACACATTTCTGTTACAGTTTTCTAATAGTTTAGATTTACTTAGGTAGTTTGTATGTTTCGCGCAGAGGGTTGAGGAATATCTAAAATAATATTAGGATTTTTTTCACAAACCCACAATATTTATAAAAGACCTATCCAACGATACCCCACAACATGGGATAAACAAGAAAAAAAAATTTCATCCCCACTTCACGTGTAGGGGAGGTACCCTAAAAAAAATATTTTTCAAGATTTTATTTTACTACTTTATTGGCGTGATCAATATGTATAATTGTATATCAATTCCAAATTACAGCTTTCTAGTACTAAGCGTCTCTGAGCTAAGCCGCGGACAGACGGACGGACAGACAGACGGACAGACGGACGGACATGGCGAAACTATAAGGGTTCCTTTTTGACTTCGGAACCCTAAAAACGGTATCTGGATAATAACATGTTCCTGGTTCGGTTTCCATTCAAAAAATGTGAAAAAGGCATGTAATAAATAAAATTATATATGCACTTTATTGCCGCACAAAAAAAAAATAGGTATCAAAACAATAAACATATTTATCAGGTTATCTTATCACACAGAAAAATTTAAATAACAACAGATTATGACATGGCTGTAAAGTACGATTTTCCTCTCCATAAACATATTAAGCACCCATCCATAATGTAAAGGAACGAACATAGAAAATAAGTAGGTAGTAAATAGAACTAATTTAACAATACTTGAGAAAAATAAAATAAAATCACATTGTGGCAATGTGTTTCTATTTTATTTGTAATCTGGAGTGCGATTTAGAAACTCATTCTTTGAACTCAGCAGTTGAAAATGTCAATATTACTATGGAGACGTGCATCTTTCTACTGCTGATTTGACATTAAAAAATAATACTTCAGGAGTGCGATTTTTGAAAGTCAAATCAGCAGTAGAAAGATGCATATCTCCATACATTTTCAACTGCTTGAGTTCAGCAGTTGAAAATGTCAAAATTACTATGGAGATACGCATCTTTCTACTACTGATTTGACTTTCAAAAATCGCACTTCTGAAGTATGATTTTTGAAACTTAATACAGCAGTAGAAAGATGCATATCTCCACAGTAATTTTGACATTGTCAACTGCTGAACTCAGCGAATGAGATTCAAAAATCGCACTCCTGTATGGCAAATATGGCAATGTGTTTTTGATCACACATTTTTGTTAAGTTACAAGATTTATTTAAAATGTTGACGTATGCGTGTAACCGATTAAAGATATTTTATTGGCAACAACGTAGAGAATTTATTCAGTCTAGTTAGTCTGTTCTTGTCCAAATGTCTAAGTCTATATGGCTTCTAAAGCCTATCAAAGTAACATCAGCCTATACTAGGATTCCTAAAAATCTTAAAAGAATCCGTCTAAGTTCGATTTAAGAAGCCGATTGATCCGATTAGGTGGGTGCTATCTACCTATTTATACATATAAATATGCAGGGTGGAAAGTTAAGATGGGGCACAAAGAGCTACCAGAAGCATAACAGCTAAAAAAAACGTTCCTATGAGACTAACCCTAACTTTTTGAGCATTTCAGTTCTGCATTCACAGATTTTGAAAAAAATGTACTGTCATCGAGAAAAACGGAAATTTTCACAAAACCTTTTTTCATCCCATTCGATCCTCTTACTGATAAGTGTGATAAGGAACAAAAGTCTCTATGGGGTTAACCGAGGTCGAGGTACTAGAACTCTCAGAAAATGCAAAATTGAATTCCCATACATTTTAGTAGGGACATAACCAAATCACCTATAGTGATGATTTTGTAAGTAAACCCTTAAAATTTTCAGGGGTTGTTCAGACCATCAAACTGAACAACTTTTACTATGGGAGCGAAACTAAAATCGCAAAAAAGAAAGAGTCTAGTACATAGTCCTTGCAATTGACTAAGGAACAGCAGATTTTTTTTTTGCGATTTCATGTTTGCTCCCATAGTAAAAGTTGTTCAGTTTGATGGTCTGAACAACCCCTGAAAATTTGAAGGGTTTATTCTAGTACCTCGACCTCGGTTGACCCCATAGAGACTTTTCATCCTTATCAGTAAGAGGATCGAATGGGATGAAAAAGTTTTGTGAAATTTCAGTTTTTCTCGATGACTGTACATTTTTCCAAAATCTGTGAATGCAGAAGTGAAATGCTCCAAAAGTTAGGGTTAGTCTCCAAAGAACGTTTTCTTGTAGCTGTTATGCTTCTGGTAGCTGCCCTTTGTGCCCCATTTTAACTTTCCACCATGTATACATACATGCAGTTAATAGTAATTTCCTGCATGTGGAGCTAAGATTCTCAACAATTCTTTTGTGTCTAAGCGTTGGAATTTAAAACAAGAGTAAGAATAGCAGCGTCGCGATGCGCAGTCGCAGTCGACCTATTGTTGGCGCGATGACGTCACCAATGCATTTACGTGTTGGTGCTATGGCTATGCGTAACATTACCGGGACCACTATTAGATTTTGAGAACACTTTTAGAAAATTAAATGCCTTTGTGCAAAAACCAGAATTGCAACCTTGAATAATATCTTGTTAGTCAACCCCTAAAGTTTGTCCTATGTTTTCTATGAACAATTAAAATATTATATTAAAATATAATACCTCTGGGGAGAGTTCGAGCAGAACAATACGAAGTTGGAAAATATGGAGAATAGATCTCAAATGTATTTCCTAGAATCTATTTATGAGCGAACAAAAAACTTCTACAAATGGTCCGAGATCCGACCGTAAAATTATGCACCTATTTCTTAGGCGAACGAAATGTGATTCTAGTGTATGCTTACACAGGGGTTAATGAAGTCCCGTAATGCTACGGCAAATCTGTTAAAACTGTGCTTCATTTTATTCTTTATTATTTACCAATGATTATTCTTTTTGAATTTTGAAAATCGGTCCAGTAATTCCAAAGTTATTGAATTTTGAAGTGTGCTCGAAAATAAAATGCCCCGCGGACACGTGTGACGTCACGAGGCATTACTGCGTACCGGTTACAAGGGACTTTAGTATTAAAAATGTTATATCTCGGATATGGTGCGTCCTATGTCGAAAATTTATAGAACCTAAAATGTTCTCGTGGATGTGTTCTACAAGATGCGTACATAAAAAGTGGTAGTCATGCAGACATCTTACAGTTCTAGGACTTAAAATATATTTTATATAATATTTTCAGTCCTAGAACCAATGTTAATTTACTACTAGAGCGACTAGAGCACATGGCGGCTCGAATTTAGGGGTAGGGAGGAGGGGGGGAGGTGTGCGGGGTGGGGGAGATAATTTGGTAAATGACTTGGACAACATAAACGATCTAAACAACTCGAACAACTCAGGCAACTCGAGAAACTCGGTCAACTTGAACAACTCGAACAACATAAACCACTCGAACAACTTGAACAACATAAATAACTCAAATAACTTGGCCAACATAAACAACTCGAACAACTCAGAAAACTTGAACAACTTAGGCAACTCGAACAACACGAACAACTTGGTCCCGATAAAGTTATTCAAGTTTTCCAGTTGACCAAGTTGTTCGAGTTGTCAGAGTTCGAGTTTTCTGAGTTGTTCGAGTTGTTTATGTTTTCCAAGTTGACGAAGTTGGCCAAGTTGTTTGAGTTATTTATGTTGTTCAAGTTGTTCGAGTGGTTTATGTTGTTCAAATTGACCAAGTTGTTCGAGTTTTCTGAGTTGTTCGAGTTGTTTATGTTGTCCAAGTTGGCCAAGTTGTTTGAGTTATTTATGTTGTTCGAGTGGTTTATGTTGTTTGAGTTGTTCAAGTTGACCAAGTTGTTCGAGTTGTTCAGGGCGTCAATTGCGCTATTTTATACGGTTTTACCATTTGGACGGAACGTTTTTGGTTTTGGTTTAGTTTTGGTTTAGATTTGGTTTAGCTGATGTAAAAATGCTATCGCGCAATTTTTTTTTTGAACGGTTAAATCGTTGACGTTACCAAAGCAAAACCAAACTCGAAACGTTTAAGCCGTAAACGTTTCAAGTTTGGTTACCACAATACATACCATACACCTACCACGCACCTACCACGAACCTACCACGCACCTACCACGCCAGAAAATTCGATCGAACGGACATCGAACGTTACGATAACGTATCTTGCGAAAAAAAGCTTAATCGTTACCGTTAATATAATTAGCGCGATACAAATTGTGCATAACGTAACGTTTCTGGTTGTGGTTTTGTTTTGGTAGTATCGTTCAAAATTAGCGCGATTGACCCCCAGGTCGTTTATGGGTGAAATGCAGAACGGATGTACATAGATACAATTTAAGTTGTCCCGTAAGTTTAAAACAAGATACCGTCTTTTCTCTTTCCTTGATTAAAATTATTTCCATAATTCTGAGCAGTGTATTTATTTCCCAATTAAGCCCATTTTTTATTTTTTTGATGCGTGCAATGAGGCACGAATTATTATATTTTTAAAATTTAATACTAATATAACTTTCATACAAATTTTATATGTCTCTCCACCACCTTGTCAATTTTGAATATTAGGAAATAAATTTTTCTTAGTTTAATTTAGCTTTTTTTTGGTTAAAATGACCACTTATTATCTAAATTGTCAGATTGAAATAGGCTGGAATTAAAAGGAAACGATTTAGTCATAAGATTAGCGTATTAAATGTTTGTCTCCATTTTTGTTAATTTCGTAACTCAGGGTTAGTAACGACATTTTGGGCACCATTACAACAACAATTCTACCATTCGATTGTATTTTTATAAAATGGCTACATTTTCTCAAGTTACGACCAAATATTGACATTAAGATGGCCGTATTTTGCTTCGCAGTTCGAGGTTGGTGTATGACACGCATTTTGTTAAATATCAATATCAGGGTTAATAACGCGATTTTCCTATTTCCGGTAAGTGTAATTTGTCAGTTATTTGCTGATTTTTCTTGCGTAAGAGATATAATTACCGCTGGGATATAAGTTATTGTCAAACCAATAGCGATTTGGGTAGCAAATATTTTTGAGGTTAAGATTTCTCAGTTTATTTTATCAGTTTCGTAACGTTTCGTTACGTTTCGTTACGCAACAAACCTGAGCTCTCAGTTTCGTTACACTAAGGTCTCGTTCCTATGAGTTTGTGACAAATTACTGTTTTTTTTTTAACATTAGACATCAAGTAATATCCCAAATAGTAAATAATATGTATTAATTAATTTAATACTATAAACTAAAAAATATATTTTAATGTTCTATGAAAATAATTTTATAAAATATAATGAGTTTATTAAACATAACACAAACTAAATAAACTATTAAAGCATTGCAATATATATATATATACATTTAAATAATTTCAGGTATGGAACCGATGACTAATGCAGAGAGGCAAAAAAAGTATAGACAAAAATTGCAGATAAGATTGATTTTTGATAAGGTTTTTGCAATTACTAGAAAAATATAGATTAAGTTAATTAATAAAGTTGATTTATGCCATAAATATTTTATTTATTTTAATGCTTATGTGATCTCACCCTTACCTTATCAGTTTCGTAACAATTTATCAGTTTCATTACAATCTCAGTTTAATAACGATTTCGTTACGGTACATCTATTCTGCATTTCACCCTTATGTTGTCCAAGTCAATTACCAAATTATCTCCCCCACCCCGCACACCTCCCCCCTTCTTCCCTACCCCTAAATTCGAGCCGCCATGGGCTCTAGTAGTAAATTAACATTGGTTCTAGGTCTTAAAATATTATATAAAATGTAAGATGTCTGCATTACTACCACTTTTTATGTACGCATCTTGTAGAACACATCCACGAGAACATTTTTGGTTCTATAAATTTTCGACATAGGACGCACCATATCCGAGATATAACATTTTTAATACTAAAGTCCCTTGTAACCGGTACGCAGTAATGCCGCGTGACGTCACGCACTCCGCCGCGTGGCCGACTGGCCACCCAACAGTTGCGGCATTCAATTGATCGTAGCTCGCTCATTTTTGGTCGTAGGAAAAAAATAAAAACACCAATGTTCAGGATTTTTAATGTACTTTAATACTACATTCAAAACAAAGATCGTTACGGATCCTCATTCAACGCCACCAAGTTGCCTAGAAAAATCTTGCCGCATGTATCTTTTCCATTATGATTTGTGGTATAACTTTTTCCACCTGTCTGTTAGGGAAGTAAATGAGGTGCCGTCGGAAGGAGACTGATTTAAAGTACTGGAAAAACTAGGGTTGCCACCTCTCAATCTGCCGCAACTATAGGGTTGCCAGGTTCTAAGAAGTCATTTTTGAACCTGGCAACCCTATAGTTGCGGCAGACTGAGAGGTGGCAACCCTAGTTTTTCCAGTTCTTTAGACTGGTGTCCTTCCGATGGCACCTCATTTACTTCCCTAGCAGACAGGTGGAAAAAGTTAACCCACAAATCATAATGGAAAAGATACTTGCGGCAAGATTTTTCTAGGCAACTTGGTGGCGTTGAATTAACCTCTGTGTAAGCATAAACTAGAATCACATTTCGTTCGCCTAAGAAATAGGCGCATAATTTTACGGTCGGATCTCACACTAAAAGAGACTCGGGTAAAGATAGCAGCTTATAAGCATACAGGTACAGGTACGGGTACGGGTTCTGAGAAAGAGACCGGTACAACTAGCAAAATCGACGAGCTTTTGTCCCTTCAAAGGACTAACTTTCGAGCATTCAAGCGTTTGGTATCGAGCATCCAGGTGAATGAAATTAGCGAAAAGTGGGAGCTCGACGATGAGCTCCGCACCATCCAATCTAGATGGAGCACCATTGACAGGTGGTTACATCTCGAAATAGACAACATTCTGGAAGGTGAGGATGAAGTTTATCAAGGCGAATTCGTAGGACAGGAAATTGCGTTTAAGCAAATAAAACGGGCGCTAAATCAGAAACTATCTGCGACGTCTCACATTCAGCATGCTACTCCAGTTCTATACCTACATTTACGGGTAAATATACATATTGGCCTACATTCTACGATTTATTCACCGAGTCGATACATACTAATAAATTTCTATCGAAAGCGCAAAAGATACAGCATCTAAAAGGTAAATTGAAAGGAGAAGCCGAACGTTTAATACAGCATCTAAATATCTCAACTGAAAACTACGACATAGCTTGGGAAATATTGACCCATCGTTACAACAACCCTCAGGTGTTATTTACTACGCAAATTGAAACTTTCTTAAATCAGCCCAGCATCAGCAAGCAAACGGCGGATGAGATCAAAAGACTCTACGACACCACTACTGAATGTATCCATGCCATTCATAACTTAGGTGTGGATACTACAACTTGGGATCCGATCTTGGTCTATTTACTGACAAAAAAGCTTGACAGCAATACCTATAGCGCCTACAAGGAAGCACGTAAGTCTCCTAGAGATTTAGCCACGCTAGACGAGCTAATGAACTTTCTTGAGAGTAAATTCATCGCTCTCGAGCCAACGCACAAGAGAGAAGAGGAAAATTCAGCCACAACTAAACCAGCTTCAATCTACCCACCTAAGCCCTTCAACAAGCATAATATGCATAATAAGTTTCCATACAAAGGGTACCAAGCCGCCTTTACATACACGTGTAAATGCCCTCTATGTAATTACGATCACGAACTCTACAGATGTCAGAAGTTCATTGACATGCCAGCGGAAACTAAACTGAGTACAGTTGCGAAACTACAATTTTGTCAAAACTGCTTATTCAAACATTCAAGCAACAAATGCACGTCGACTAAAAGATGCAAGGCATGCAATAGCGAACATCATACGAGGTTACACGATGCGTGTGTAGCAGGGTCAGTGAACTCACCCGCGAAGCCCATAGCTGAACAGGAGCCCATGCTAGCGATAACAGCGCCACCGCAAACTGATCAGCTCAGCAGCAAGCCTCATACAGTAGCTGCTGACGACGATGACGTTTTATTAGCTACTGTGTTACTAAAAATTAAGGCAGTTGACGGCAATTACGTAACATTACGAGCATTGTTGGACCAGGGCTCTCAGATTACATTAATATCAGAAAACGCCGCACAGCTTCTAGGGTTGCCTCGCCAGAAATTTAGCGCATTTGTGTCAGGTGTAGGTATCAGCCCTAAACAAAGCAAGAGTCTTATTTCTCTCGAATGCAAATCAATCTACGGTGACCACAGCTTTAATACAGATGCATCTGTCATACCTCGAGTTATAAGCAACCTCCCTAACGTCTCATTTACGAAACGGTCCTGGCCTCACATTCAAGGTATGAAACTAGCAGACCCGGAGTACAATGTATCTAAGCCCATTGATATACTTCTAGATGCTTGCGTTTACTCAGACGTTATAATGACAGGACTAGTAAAAGGTACTCATAACGCTCCAATAGCCCAGCAGACGAAATTAGGTTGGATTTTATCTGGCAACGTCAAAACTTTTAACTGCAGCGTTGTCGTCAATCACTTGGAAGATTTGGCTAAGTATTGGGAGAAGGAAGAAATCCCTAACACAGCATCCGATCTAACTAAAGAAGAACAATTTTGTGAAGAGCACTATGTAGCAACGACTAGACGCCTCGAGGACGGTAGATATCAAGTAGCCCTACACCTATGAAAAAAAACTATGCACATAACCTCGGTTTTTCTAAAGCGAAAGCAGCAGCTCAATTTAAGCAGTTAGAAAGCAAAATGGCAAAAAATCTATCATTTTCAGAAAGCTACAAACAATTTATGGATGAATACCAGCAATTAGGTCACATACGCCCAGCGAACGATAGCGATGCACCTACATATTATCTCCCTCATCACGGCGTCTTGAAGCTAGACTCCACCACTACGAGGCTTCGTGTAGTATTTAACGCCTCATCAAAAACTAGCTCTGGACTCAGCTTAAATGACGTGATGGAATGTGGTCCAAATTTGCAGCATGATCTACAAACTTTAATACTAAATTGGAGAATGTATAAATATGTTATCACGGCAGACGTTGAGAAGATGTTTCGTCAACTTGCAATTAGAGAAGAAGACCAGCATCTTCAGTCCATCATCTGGAGGAACTCCCCGCAAGAGCCACTCCAAGAATACGTGCTTACGACCGTTACCTACGGGACTAAAGCCGCTCCATACTTGGCGATGCGGAAGTTGAAACAGCTAGCTAAGGATGACGTCATGAAGTTTCCTCTTGCAGCTGCAGCTTTAAATAATCACTTCTACATGGACGACCTCCTCAGCGGCCAAAATACAATCGAAGCAGCAAAAGAACTACAAACGCAATTGATTGAGAGCTTGAAAGGCGCAGGAATGAACTTAAGAAAATGGTCAGCTAACGAACCTCAGCTTTTAGAAGGCTTATCATCAGATCAGCTCGATAAGCCATTTGATTTTAAATGTTTAGAGTCCCGCAAGACCTTGGGACTCCGATGGACACCCGCGTCTGATTCATTCATGTTTACAAACAAGGTAGAGCCGGACGATAAATGTAACACGAAACGACAATTACTTTCCGTGATATCTAAGATATTCGACCCGTTAGGATGGCTATCCCCACTGAATATTAGAGCAAAAATTATATTTCAAAAAACATGGTCCTCAGACCTAGGATGGGATGACGAAATTCCTGAGCAAATTAAAAAAGAGTGGACTCAGCTGCGAATTGACCTTCAAAATATTAGTCAATTTGATATACCTAGATATTTAGGTAACACACAAAAAGCATTTACAATAAACGGCTTTAGCGACGCGTCCGAAAAGGCATACGCCTGCGTCATATACTTAGTAACACACGGCAATAAGGGTGAATGCACATCACGACTCGTCGTAGCAAAAACAAAACTAGCGCCACTGAAGAAGAAAATCTCGCTGCCACGTCTGGAACTTTGTGGGGCTTTACTCAGCTAATAAAAACCGTAAAAGCTTCTCTAGCAAATAGCAACTTTCACATTTATGCATGGACCGACTCCACGGTTGTTTTGGGGTGGCTCCATGGCGATCCGGCTCGATGGAAACAATTCGTATTAGTGATGTGAACCGATTACAATTTTCAGCACCGGTATTTTTTAATTACTTTTTAGATAAAACCGGTTTTTACCGATTACTTTTAGGTTTTTTAAATCTTATTTAAAAAACAATTATTATAAACTAAAATAAGCCTACAATAAGTATGTATAGACCGTAAATTGCGGCCTTTGTCCATCAGTGGACGTTTATTGACTGAGATGATGATGACATAACACTAAAATACATACCTAAGTGAATGACAAAAACTCAGGATACACAACAATTATTGAGATTCATGTAATGAAATATTCAACTGACATAAGTCCCGCCAAAAAGAGGTATATTGGCTGTCTATTTTAATAAAGCTGCTTTATTTGGTCGTTTAAATAGTTAGTTTTAGGATATTTTGTCGAATGTCTCTCATTTTTAAAGATTTTAAATCATATTTGTACAAAATTTTAATAAAATTACACTTTTATAATATTAATGAAAGTAATCGGTTTTTTAAAATAAAAACCGGTGTTTTTAGGTTTTTGACAAAACCGGTTTTTTAATGTTTTCTTGAAACCGGTTCACATCACTAATTCGTATCTAATCGGGTTCAACAGATAACGGAACTAATACCAGCATCGAATTGGAACCATGTCCGGTCTGAAGACAACGCGGCTGACTGTGCCACCCGAGGAGCGACTGTCGCCAAGCTTCAAAATAGTCAGCTTTGGTGGGACGGTCCAGAATGGCTAGCTAACTTTGATCCCACCAAAACCAATAATAAAATTTATGAAGCTCCAACACTAGAAGCTAAAAAGATAAGTGTAAACGCAGCCTTACAACAAAGTTGGTCATTCATAAATGAATTATTGAAAAACAATAGCTCTATCACGCGTGCCGTAAGGACAGTGGCTTGGGTATCGCGTTTCACTGCAACGCTACGTCACGAAGCTACCGAACACGATACCTACCTATCAGCTAGAGAAATAAATAAAGCATACGATTTCATTATAAAACATATTCAAGAAAAGGATTTTGAAGATGATATCGAAAATATTAAAACCAAGGGACATGTTCGATCTAATAGCCCGCTAGCAAAACTCTATCCTTATTTAGATGAAAACGGAATTTTGAGAGTGGGTGGCCGCTTCGGTCACTCCAACATGAGCAGCGCAGCTAAACATCCGATTATATTATCAAATCATAGCCGTTTTACTGATTTAATCATCAATCAAGCGCACATTACTACCCTACATGGCGGACCACGACTGACTCTTTCTTACTAAGGAGAAAAGTACTGGGTCTTAAGCGGCATGAGAACAGTCAAGCGACAGTTACGACAGTGCATCAAATGCCGTCGTTTTAGCTCTGAAAAACAACAACAACTTATGGCTGACTTACCTCGAGCAAGGGTCACGCCTTCCCGCCCATTTACTAACTCAGGTTTAGATTTTTCGGGTAACGTGGATCTAAAGGCAAGCAAGGGCAGGGGGATGAGGACTTACAAGGGTTATGTAGCTGTATTCGTCTGTCTAGCGACAAAGGCTGTTCACCTTGAGTTGGTATCGGACCTTAGCACTCCAGCCTTCTTAGCAGCTTTCCGCCGTTTCTGTGCTCGAAGAGGGACACCCCACCGTATGTACAGTGATAACGGTACGAACTTCATTGGAGCTAAACGAGCGTTAAACAAAGAGTACAAAGAAATAATTGAAACGATCAATCATGATTTATTCAGCAATTTAAGCAACATGAACATCGAGTGGTCATTCAACGCTCCAGCTTGGCCGAGCGCCGGCGGTTTGTGGGAAGCCGCCGTGAAGAGCTTTAAGCGACATCTGAAACGAGTCTTGGGTGAGCAAAGGCTTACCTATGAGGAGTTTACTACGTTACTACAGCAAATCGAAGCGTGTCTGAATTCCCGCCCTCTGTTTTCTTTGACGGCGAACCCTGAAGACACGTACCTAACTCCAGATCATTTCTTGATCGGTGACTCCCTGCTATCGAGACCACAAAGTGACCCAGATAATGTAAATACCTGCACGATGGCAGTTAGTACAATCCATAAATAAGCAGTTTTGGAAGATATGGTCAGCTGATTATCTTCAGCAGCTTCAGGAACGGTCCAAGTGGAGAGTACCGATTAAAAACATGGGCGTAAATGACATTGTATTGATCAAGGATGACAACTCACCTCCAGGCAAGTGGGCACTCGGACGAGTTCAAGAGCTGCACCCTGGACGGGATGGATACGTCAGAGTAGTATCTGTAAAAACTGAGAGCAACACCCTCAAGCGTCCTGTGACTAAGCTTGTACTACTTCCTGTCGGAACATCCGCAAAAGAAGACGACCAATCAATGCAGCACATCGACCAGCAAACTCTAGCTACTCCGAGTTCAAGCAGCACAGCGCGTGGGAAAAGACGCAAAGTATTCAAAAATTGTTCCGCCCTAGCTATACTATTTACCATGATGATATCTCCGTCTACCCAGCAAAGCGTCATACAAACTAATATAACGAGTTTAAATGAAAACACAGCGCTATATTTCGACAAGGTCTCAGATTTGCAGTACATTCGAGATGAGTGGAGACTGATCGTGTACTACAATATTACAAGTTACTGGCAAGCTATCACCGACATAGAAACTTACGTAAGATACCTAAAAGACCTGACTATGAAATCTGACCCACAATACATGGAAATCACAAATCAGCTGGAACATGAACTAAATGAGCTTGAGCACTACAACCGACTACTAACGAGCCCTACTAGCCGACGACAGAAGAGAGGCTTAGTTAATGGTGTAGGAAACGCAGCCAACTTTTTTTGGAGTCTTAGATGACAACTTTGCGCAACAGTACGCCAAGGACATTGAAAAGATTACCTACAACGAAAACCATCTTAAATAGCTTATTAAAAACCAGACAATTGTAATTGAAGCCGAAAGTAACATAATACAACGTAATGAACAAATAATGAACAAACAATTTGCACTCATTAATGAACATCTACGAAGTGTATCGACAGAACTAAATCAAATACGTTCTGACGTCAGCACCGGTCTCTACATTACGTCATCAGCTTTAGCAGCCAGCATCATCCTAGGCAACTTGAGACGTATCCAGACCTCACTCATAGACACTGTTACGGACATCAGTCACGGCCGTATGGATACACATCTTCTATCAAGCGAGCAATTAGAGAAACAAATTAATTTCATATCGGGCCAACTACAGGGTGATATTAAAATACCCATAGAGACAGACAACATTCGAGACTTTTATAAGCTACTCAAGGTATTCACAAAGGTCTACATGAAGTACCTCATCATCGAAATAAAGGTCCCACTAGTAAGCAATGAAGTTTACGAGCTCGATAAAATTATTAGCATTCCACAATATAAAGGAGAAGAATCGTACCTAACCGTACCTACCTACCCGTACCTAGCATTTAATTTACGAAAAGATGTAGTCATCTTTTTAACAGATTTTTTTAACAGCCTGCTTTCACGTATCGGAAGACAAATTACTGTGCACCTTAGATAAACCTAGTTACGACTTAGATCTGCAAAAATCAATTTGTGACCTTACTTTGATAAATGCAGGAAGAATTGTAACAGCCTGTATTTACGAGCATGCACCGTGTGCAAATAGATGGATCAAGATACACCGACAGAACGTCTGGTTGTATTCATATTGTAAAGAATGCAACATTCGCACATTTTGCCCAGCTGGTATGACGATAACTACAATATCGGGCAATGGCCTTATCAACACAGGTCAAGGCTGCACTCTTAAAGGTGATTCGTTTACGATTCACTCCCACAACAACTTCTTCAGAAAAATAAATATGGAACCCATCATACAAGCCCCAGAGGTATCTATGTTGAATAGGGTCATCAATTCATCTGTTCCGAAATATAGCTTCACTACCGAAAGTCACGATCATGCATATCAAAAGATATTAGAGGAGATTAACATCTTGAAGCAAGCATCTGCATCCAATCTCAGCATCCATGACGTCCATCAATATTCCATTAGCTATGGGACTATAGCAATATTACTGACGGTAGGAGTAGCAGCAGTACTTCTTCGAGTTAGGAGAAGGCGACTTCGACGCATGGAGGTATCGAGGACCCCAGCATCTCCCGGGGGGGAGACCCCGGTGAGCGGGGCCGCCGCCGGTCGTCTGTGTGTGTCTAGTGAGCGTCAAATGCCATGCGAGTGTAGCCAGTTAAAAGAATCAGTGAGCATGAGCATTTTAAGTGAAAATAGAGGCACCGCGCCTCCTAAACCTCGGCGGTCTGTGTCAATTCCTATCCCGACCGAATCGTTTGGTGAAGTAGTCCGGCCAATCGGGGGCCATATAGCTTAGTGCGTGAGTGAAACGCCGTAGACATAATAGTGTTATTTACATAAACACTTTATACATTAACTTATATTATTACATAATTTAACTATTTGATTCTTAAGCTTTAGCAATAGCAAACATTGTTTTCACCTTGTACCATATAAAATGTGAATTTATATCATTTAGTTTAGTTTCAGCTTAATGTAATATTGCTGTTTGTTTACCTATCACTTATCATTATCATTGAAGCAAATGAGCTGTCCCGTCATTCTTTTCGGGTTGCCAAGATGTACGAGCTACCGCTCGCAGTACATTTACTTTATTATATTAAATTTAGCTAAGCTTGCACGACCTACATAATTGTCGCAATAACTGCATAGCATTTGGTGGAAACAATAAATCAGTGTACGTTCACGTACGTTGGGTTTGGTTATTTAGCTCTCTTCGGAGTCACCACCCCTTCAGCATCCCTTAGCTTTATCGACTAACTTCAGCATTAGCTTACTGTGTGGTTCGTACCATACAAGTATGTACCTTTGATTACATTAAAATAGCGAAAGATAGGTGACGTTCTTGCATTACATACTCAAACAATGGATCGGCTTTTCATATACTTACTAGTGAAAAGTAATGCCGTGTGATTTGTGTTTTGTTTTTAAATGATTTGTAAAAAGTAAAAGCAGACGAAGGCATTGTGGTACCCACCTACCTTTATTCTGCCTAAAATCAAAAAAAGGAACTCAATCACGCAATGCCGCTCGGATTGCGACTACCTCAATTAGGCGACAGGGGCTCAATTTTATGCAGTCACCTATCTTCCGCTATTTTAATTTAATCAAAGGTATGTACTCTTCGTGTCGTTAGTTCGACACGAACGACACAAAAAAGCACTAAGAGAGCCTCCCGAGTAACGCACTAAACTCCCGATAAGTCCGACAACATCAAATATCGAATGCTGATTGACGACTCGGTTGGTGTAATGGTTACCACACCGCTGGATTGCCAAATCACGGTCCTCGGTTCGAATACCGGTTCGGTCATGGAAGTTATAAATGTTGTTGTATGGTATCCACAATAAAGAACCTAGTACCTCACTTGGGCTCATTACAATGTATGTGGTACGTTATTTATTATTGGCACATCGCTTCACCACTTTGCCAAATCAAACTCAATGACATGCCATCGACTCGATAGAATAAGTCTGTTAGTGTAGATTAGATTTGTATAGCAACTGAAGACACAAATCAAGCAGAGAGAGGTCAACAACTAAAATATAGACGGTGGTCCCTCTGGAGCGTCGCACACGCGTCTGTTATGTCGGGGCTCGGGGGTGGTGCACGCCGTCGGCTCATGTTGCGGACTTGCATCTAAAAGCGGACGACACCACGCGACACCGAGCCGCACGCCGCACGCACAAATAAATGCAAACAAACACAACCGAAGCGCACGCAGAAATAAACCTGTAGTAAACTGATAATGATAACTGGAGTACGATTTTTGAATCTAATTCGCTGAGTTCAGCAGTTGTAAATGTCAAAATTACTATGGGGATATGCATCTTTCTACTGCTGATTTGACTTTCATGGAGTATGATTTTTTAATGTAAAATCAGCAGCAAAGATGCCCGTCTCTATAGTAATATTGACATTTTCAATTGCTGAGTTCATAGAATGAGATTCAAAAATTGCACTCCTGGGCCATTAATTTATTCAGGGTACAATTTGGATAAAATTTTATTTTCTTTAATTGTATTAATTCTATAAGTCTTTTTTTACCGTTTTATGCCGATTTTTGTAGTAATCATTAAAGACATTTGCAGCTCTATGTTTTCTTGCTACTTCTTACTTTTATTGATGTTTTTTCAGCAAAATAACCACTGCGTTACCGTCCCTCAAAATTATATTGCATTTCAAACATAAAACAACTGAGTTACCGAAATTTACAAAAAAGTATAGTAGGTATTTTACTTTAAGTCCTACGTTATTCTAAGACTGGTTTCTTATTTTTATTTTTTAATTCTATTTTACTAACAAAATCACCTTTGTTCCGTTGCCTTTGAAGGGGACCAGATTATGGTACCCTGAATAAAATAATGACCCAACTCACACTGACTATGCATTTGCAAAGATGCAAACATGATTATTATGCTGATATGGGCATTGCTCATCGACGCCAGCGACTGCTTGATTATGATTAGTGATTACAGCAGTCAAGTACACATAAATCAGAACGTAATATTTAACTAAATGTGTGCGCTAAAGACCTCATCCTTACCCTCCTAAATCAGATGGAACGCGATGTTGCGATCAGAGAAGGGATTGGTAGCAGTGACTAATAACTGGTAGCCGATTCCTGATGGTAGTAGTTGTCTCTTCTTACGAAACTTATCTAGGATGGGTACCCTAGCACCCATAGTAAACGAATACGAACGAATACAAGATCTTTCGGTAACACGCATCGGAAAGAACACAGGAAGAGGAAAACGAAAGAAATATCCGAGACCAAATCCTGCACGAGTCACGATCTAAACAATAAGCAGGAAAAAAACATGCCAATTAACGCGTTATAATAAATGTTTGATTTATTAACTTTTGAACTTTATGTCAAGCTCGAGGAAAGGTTGAAAAATGCAAGAAGTAGAGGTGCGAGAGTGAACACGTCCCGGCAGTAAGCAAGACAAATCGTCCGTGTGCGCCAGCCGACGAAGTTTCGCTATGGAAAGATTGATGGCTCCATCTGTCTGCGGACGGATTTATCTTGAATGCATCGCCTCGGTCGACACTAGCAATTAAGGTGACATCGACAGAAGTCAGCATTTCGTCCGTTTCCGTTTTTATTTTAAAAATCTACCACTAATACAGACGAAAAAATGTTTACATAATAAACCTAGAGCTGATAGGTAAAAGAGAAGAAAAAATTACATTTCATGATACCAATTTTCTTGTCGTGTTTTAATTTAATGCCCTGCGTAAACGATAATAGAGTTACGACATAATCAATTGTTCAAGCAAGTAAGACGTAGTTAATCTACTGAAGAACGTAACTGTTCTGCTTGATCAATCCTCAAAGAAAATCGCTAGCACCGTAACGAGATAAGGTACGCGACACGTGTAAAGAGGCAATGCACTAATTTAGTTTGGGTAATAAACACAACCACGCATATAAACCGCAAACTACGTCAATCAGATGCTAATCTTGAAATTATGTCGTCCCCATAACTAAAGATGGGATAGTACAGTCAGCGTCAGAGAGGGGGTCAGGTTTCTCTAAAGTCCAACGTACATTATTGACATTCAAAAGTTTCATGTACTTGTGATTTTAATATAGATTAACCTTGTGAATTACAGTGAAGGTGATTTAAAACATTTAGTTACTAAATATATTATGTGGGCGAGTATGTGTGTTACTGTCAAAACAGTCTTCATCGATTGCGGGTGGGTTTGCAAGTGGGTAATGTAATTAGGGTAATGTTTACCGTTGCGCCCGCGCCGCCAAGCCAATGAATCACGACTGGCGTGGGCGCAGCCACCAACCACCAAATCGGTCCTGTCAGGCCGACACGCTGTTTTTAACCAGTCCCTATAAATAATACTTCACTGACAAATAACAATGACGCCAACTAGTAGTAAAAAAGGTAAAAATAACTTTCGAACGTAACGATTTTTTTGTGCTTGATGATATGACGGGTTTACAGGCTCGATGACACAGCTCTAGCACTAAAACAAACAAATAATGGAAATCTTTCAATTTATGTTTTCTGGACGAAGCGAAAGCAAGTCATGTTCAGTTAACCTGATATCACGCACGGGTTCTATTCACACTGGTTTTATTGGACTAGGGGGTAACTGGTCGAAGTGGGTTAGTGGAGTATTAACAGAACATCAATGAATTATGATGTAGGACAGCAGTAAAAGGAACAAATGCATTAAAAAAGAAATGCGAAATAAATAATAATTAAAATCGTTCAAGACAACGAATACATTAAAGAAATATAAAGAAAAGTAAGTGAAGATCGGTTGGTTTGGTACTTTATTTATTATTATATCCAATAAATAGCATGTATTTTATATCTATAATTTGAACTTTGCCGAAAATAGAAGACTCAATAAAAATCAGGTACGTAGCTAATGCACAATACATATAGTATTGCTCTATTCCGTGTTGGGGGTGTTATGTTGTGCATGATTCACTGTAAATCCTAAGAATATCATCTGTACCTAAATCTCACCTAAAAGCAATAATCTACTTTGTCCTCTAACGTCATCGTCCCAACGATAATGCGTATAAAAATAATTTTCATTCATCGTCCTGCCATCAACATAAAATTACATCACCGGTAGGTACGCGACGATGACGGCGAGCGTCATCTCGTGAGGTCGTTATGTACCTTTGTAATATAACTGTGTTGTGTAAGTTGTTTTGTACGTTATACGTAGTTTATACACTATACAGTGGATATGCGAGCTCGTGACCGAGTCGCGCCAGGCGCCCAGCCAAGGCACCGTCCGTCGTTGCAGCGGCGCGGCGCGGCGTCGGCGAGGTCGCGTCATCCATCCATCCATCACATACCTCATCATCAGCTATTTTTAGAACATCGTCTAGTGTTTCATTCTTTGAATTCCGCTAGCTGTAAACAATACCGTCATCTCACAAAAACCAAATAGCAAAGCGAATAGTTCGAATCATTTCCCTCGAGACATTCATTCATCCGGTTATTATCAGATATGCATTCATGTTTAAACGCACGATAACCTATTGTCGGAAGGTCGTGTTTGTAAACACAATACAACGGCCTCACATTCTATTCACGACTCAAATGCTTATATAGTGAAAGGTCAAATTGAAGTATAAATAAATTATTAAATGAAAGAGTCGTAGGTGCTGACATATATGCGTAACTATATCAGAATTAGGTAGTGTATAACCTCTGCCAAGGTAGCGATACAATGGAGCAAAACAAAATATTATTATTGTATTTTTTTGCGGAATTCAAAACAGCATTTTGTTTTCATACAGATTAAACCACAAAGGAAGTCAAACAGCAGCGTGCATCAGATGCGTGGTTGTGGTTGCCTACTACTTGGACGTTGCGTTGGTTGTAAACAGTAAACACGGGGCAGCGATTGGTCGCTCGCTGCAACAAATAATTCCGAGAACATTCAGCTGGACTCTGCTCAGTCTGACCCATCACATGACACACACGCCGGATACACTCACCACAGCCAACCCTCCCACAAAACAAACACATCTGACACACACTGATATCATAGAATAAATATAAGAGCGATTTATATGAATGATGTTTATTAACCGATGGAGAAATGTTTAAACAAGAGAACGGAACAATGTAGCATAAGAAATAAGAACAAAATTAAACTTGGATACGGAACGGAGGATAGGGCTTTAATAAATTAGTGGTAGACATAAAACAAGCTTTGGTCGAAACACTTCAGTAAACAGAATAACTTATATAAAAGACAAACAAACCGGATAGGTAAATAGCATACTCAAATAAATGAGTTGAAATGTAGTGAAAAAATTGTGCCATCTGCATAATTTCGTGGCCCACATCACAAAGACATCCATATAATTTGGTCCATTCATGAAAAAAAAACAATAAGGATAGACAAGATAAAAATACGGATAATATGAGCACTAGAAAATTATAATTAATTCTGACAGATAAATCGTATTTTAAATCTTTTGACAGAACTAGAGCTGAATTCAATCGAGACCAGCACGCCTTGTTGTTACCTTATTTATTTAAACTAAGAAAACAGACAACGTTTTAACACCTAGTCAATTTATTTCAGCATTATTATTGAACGAGAGCGATTACAAAACAAGTTGGTACACTTTGTTCCGTGTTTGAACGATAAAGTCAAGTAATTTGTTTTAACTTTAATGTGTTTAAGCACTAGTACCTTTTTTTTGTTAAGTGACCTAGAACTGGAGCTGTTTGGGCTTGAGTTTTTGTTGGTGTCAGTAACCGCGTCGGTCAGTCACCGGTTTATTTAGTTGAACCAAGGCCTGCGCAAATATGGGTTTTTTAACTACGATTTACTGGCTCTAAGATACAATGTTTTGGTGATGGCCTAGTCTTGCTTTTACGAAACCTATATGACATTATTCAATTAGGACACGATTTTTTGGAGGATATAATATAACAGGAAAATAAATAAATGATGTCAGATTCCTAGTTCTGGGTTTTACCGAAGACGTCTAATATATAACACAGTCTTTCGGTATAACGTGTAACGCATTTGAAACCAATACGCAGAACGATGATAGAAACCGTCGAATGACGTGTGCATCTATTTCTTCTTCTGAGCAAACCATTGATTAAACTTTAAGAGATTAAACTCATCACATTAAAAAAGATTTCTCATTAAAGAAAGCCTTAATTAAAAAAGTGCTCAACAGAAAAACTACAAAAGCCTTCAAGCTATTGTTATACAATACTTTTATAGGTAGGTTCTAAACATTCCACTTTTAGACAATTTCGAATAAAAACAAAAGCGGCCGTTTTTTAAAACCTTTTTACCTTTAAAAAACCTATAAAAGTATTAAGTATATGAAAATAGCTTGAAGGCTTTTGTAGTTTTTCTGTTGAGCACTTTTTTAATTTAGGCTTTCTTTATTGAGAAATCTTTTTTAATGTGATGAGGGCGCCACTGGACTGCGATAACCCTCTTAAGACAAGCTTCCATGAAAAAAACATACATTGAATGAAAGAGATTAAGTACTTTGTTTTCTTGGTCAATCACCTTTGTTTTATTACTAACAAAAACAAGTTGATTTTCATTATTTATGGCATCGCAAAAGATCCGAACTTGTTTTATGCATAATTACTTGCTATCTGCTAACAGCGAGTACTTACTTTAATAAAAACACGTCAGGGCAAACAAAATTAAATTAAAAATTTAATAAAAACACGTCAGGGCAAACAAAATTAAATTAAAATCGTTTTATACGAGTATGTACAGATACTTTGACACCGATTGTGTTACGTTAATCGGGTTATAGGAAAGATAAATTTAGAGGTACAAAAGCTATTTTAAAAATTAGCAACAAAGATAAATGTTTCACGAAAAGATAACAGACTATTTTTATCCAATCTTACGAAGCTACAGGGTGTAAATGTAGACAGTAGGATTACTTTACAAGCTGGTCGTACTCATTGTACTGAACCCTTTCCCAGGAAGCTAAAATAAATAAACAAAAACAAATTTGGATTTGTCATACGACTGCATGTATGAGTATAATTTTTTTGAAGTGAAATTTTCTTTAGCGGCGTTGTGCACTTTTTGGTATGTGTAAAAAATTTTAAACTCGCGTCAGGACCGTCACGTCACCCTGACCTGATCGAAAATTGGTCACACATATCCCCCTCTCTTTCTACCGCGCGGCGAAAATTTATGCCTGTTCCTGCTGTTTCGTTCAAGCGGCATAAATTGTCATGTTTGTGTACGATAAACGCGCAATAAATGAATATTGTATTTTACCACATAAATGATAGTACTTTTATACTGACAATTAAAGCAATTCGTGCGAAATTATTCAAGTTTTCACTTCTGCCGGCACTCCCGGAGTGCAAACCGTTATTTTTTTTGCGAATTCCTATTTGTCTCCTTGTCGAAAGTTGTTCAGTATCATGAGTACAGTCACCCTTTAAAGTAATACTACTGACACCCTGTATTCACATTAGTGAGACTGCTGTGATATCAGTGTTTACTTATTATTAATAGCACTGCAGACTAATCATTTTCATATTCTCATCAACAGCGCAAAATTTAGCTTAACACCGTTAATAATTTATGGAAACAACCACACTCTTATTTTATCTTATCATGTTGTGGGGGCTGGCAAGCCAGCAACACTTTGACCCAGTGGGATCTTTTGTGTTAGCCCCAATACTTTTTTGCTTTCTTCACCCTTCAAATACATGGTCAATGAAGGAGGCAATACCATTGAGGGGAAGAAGCCTAAGATCTCCCGGTTTCGGGATTGCGGGACATGCGCTTTGCCGCCAAGACATCGCAGTCACAAAGAATATGCTCCATGGTCTCCTCATCCTCTCCGCACGCTCGGCAGCTGGGATCCAGGGTGAGTTTCATCTTGTGCATCATCGTGCCTGTGGCGTAGTTCCCAGTGAGGGCTCCGACGACGGCACGAGCCTTACTCCTGCTGTTGTTCAGTATGAACTTTGAGACACGAGTAGTCATATTGCTGATAAATTTCTTCGAGTGTTGCAGACTTTTAAGGCTAGACCACTCCTGCTTGTGTGTTTTATCAGCCCAATCCCTAATGGCCATTCTTATGCTGCCTGCCGGGATTCCCACACTTGGTTCTGGGCCAACCATCTTTCGTTCTGATCCAGCCCTCGCCAGCTCGTCAACAACCACACTCATGTTAACAGTAGTAAACTATAAACAAAATCATTGCATGTAAATATAACTATCAGAAGAATGCAGCATCGTGTCATTCCTTGTGCGAGGGACATTTTCGAGGTAACCTCAAGATAAAAGTAGGTAAGGATTACATCCTCATCGATTATTATGTAGTACATCCCGGGCGGATTAACTTGGCACCTGGCTCGCACGTGGCTTGGAATTTGACACCCCTCCTGCTACCCCCCTCGGGTCCCCACCGTCGCTGTGCGACGCCAGTAGCAGAGCATTTCAGTTACCGTTGCACGTGTCCCTGCACTTTAGCATTTTCGAGTTATTCTTTCCGAGTTTTCCGAGGCACGTGCGAGCCAAGTTAATTCGCTCGGGTAGTAGGTATTAAACATTTTCGAGAGCGTCGCGTCGGCGGCATTGCAGAGAGGTATGGAAACTCAATCTTGAGGTCCGAGTTCGAATCTGCAAGGATGACATGCCACATGCCATGTACCAATGAGTGTTTCTAACTTATGTAAGTAATACAGACTGCTCTCAAACGGTGAAGGAAAATATCTTGAGTAAACCTGCATACGCTGAAGAAGACATTCTGATGCGTTTTGTGTAGTCCGCCTGATGGGCACGCGTTGGTGGATTGATATTGCCCAATTGCCCATACACCCTCCCTGGGGATAGGCTTGTGCCCTGCAGTGGGACGTATAAGACAGGGTGAAATTGATATCATTAGCATCCTTTTAAACTAAGAGTCTACCCAGTAGGAGCAAAAAAAAATCTGCTGTTGCATACATTTGAGTCGAGTAGGCATTGCAATTTAGTATGGAATGGAACAGCTGATTTTTTAGTTGCTCCGATCGGTTTGCTCCCATAGTAAAAGTTGATCAGTTTGATGAATAGACTCTTAGTTTGAAGGATGCAATTGATATCAATTTCACCCTGTATAGGCTGTAAATTTTACCCACTATACAATGCATCGTGTTTTTAGTGTGATTACAAAACCAACGATGTAATTAAGGAATGGATATCAACGCATTCTTACACGATAGCCTCACTAAATATTTCCCAGAACGTAATTAGTATCGGAAAGATAATACCACATAAGTTTATTATTTCCAAATAAAAACCAATGATAGTGATAAGGACGGAAGGTTTAGGTCATAATAATACATCGCATTTCAAATAATAAATAACAATTTTGAAGTAAATTGTATCCATTTTAATCGTGCAATTTAGTTTTTTTTGTAGTTTGCAATTTTGCATTTATTATGTGTAAAAGAGATAATTTCTCCAGCTATGTATGGGGAAAAGGCCCCCAAAAAATGTTAGCTTATAGTTGGCGTATAGTTATGGAACTCATGTCGATTTGTTTCTCATAATCTCTAGATTATAGTGGTAACATTAGCTATACCTCATCTAAACGGAGTGTCGCGTAATCGCCGTTAGCGCACATCGTGTCTTGGTAAAATATGTTGGGTTTTTTAATTTTTATTTTCGTTTTAACATCTTAGATGTTCCTATATATGCGTTGCTTTCCATGTGCCGTTTTAACCGGAAAAAATAATGTTAGCAAAAAAGTCAAAACGGTGAATTTTTTATATTTATTTCATTATTCCGTTTGCATTTTTACCATATCTATCGTCTGATTACTATAATAAATTAAATTATGTATTTAGAGTGTAATACCATCAATAAATGTTACCGCTTGGTGGGCCTACCAAAAATTCAAAGTCAAAGTCAAAAATAATTTATTCAATATAGGAGCTTGAAGCACACTTATTAAGGGGCGTCCGCCCGGTTTTGAGTAACTTTGTAACCATTTTATACATTAACTATGGCACTCTTTAAGCAGAAAACAATACTGAACAATCTACAGGATGTGAGAAGTGATGTGGTTTTTCTCGAAATCTATTTTAATTAATAAAACTTAAGAAAAACGAATCCAATGTCACCCCTTTTTTTCCAGTTGTAACCGTTTTACTCTTACATTGTTGATCAGAAGAATAACAAAATTTACAATATTCTTCACAATGCAATAATAGAATGATGTGGTTTTCTTATTTTTTGAAAATTCATAAAAATCATACAGGTTTTCAAAGAAAACGGAAAATTTTGACCGGTGCCACGCAATTGAAGCGGGATGGCTAATTGCAAAAGTTTGCTTGTAAGAAAGAGAGCCTTGCACCAGGGAGGGAGAGCCTTAAACGTCAAATCTTTTTTTGAAGCTACCACCGCGTCGCCGTCGGAACGTGTTGTCGCTGTAGAGAAGATGCGGCCAGAAACTCTACAACATAACACGACTTAATAACTAAACAATATAAATTCTTATGCTTAAAATAATTGACTCCTTTAAATAAATGCACGTCACTTGTTTAGATCAGACGCATCCGTAGAAAGTCTTTTCATGTTTTCCTCCTTATTTAAAAATACGTTTTATAACTAGGTATTTTATTATAGCACAGAGTACTTTATAACTATAAATTATAGCAAAGTTCATCTCGCATCAACGCCATTTGAATTGGAACTAATCTTTCTTTTTTCTTTGCTTTCTAAAAATCCCTCATTATCATTAGCTTCCTAACATTAGTCTACGAAAACTGGGAGATATAATAAATGTATGTATGATTTATTTACAAAGAATATTTTTATCAAGGTACCTGAACTACATCACCTTTACGAGTTCTGTGACATTACAATGACCTTGAAGAGTACATTGTGGCCTCAAGCACCAGGGAGACTAACCGCTAAGACTGTTTTCAATAAACTGCGCATCAAAGACGTCAGAGGCACGACAAATATTGACAGCGACCGAACCCCGCTATTGTCTGTCGCCATTTAGTTGTATGTCTGTCTGTATAAACATTACAATGCGAAAATTTACACGCCTTGTTAATGCCGACACTTACGTCAAACGATATAAACTAACTTTACTAACTGAGTTATGTATATAAATTTTCCAGAATTAATAAAACGTAAAATCTGTAGATTTATTTATTTATTCGTATGGCGAATTTCGTTTTGTAGGCATATAGTTTATAAGTCCACATCCAGCGTCTGAAGCTAGGTCTGAAGCCATCGGAGGGCCTCAGGTGTCAGGTGCGTCAGGTCCTCAGGACGGCCCGGATAAGCTCGAAGGGGACACCGTTGTAGTATGTGCTGCATCGTCTGGTCTTCGGTCCCGCAGTCACATAAAGGAGACTCCGTCCAGCCCCATTTGTGTCGGAGGTAGTTGCACCTGCCGTGGCCGGTCCTTAGCCTGTTGAGGCGACACCAGTCCTTGCGCAGCAGGTGGAATCCGTTAGGCTTGACAGTGGGGTCCAAGTTTTCCTCAGGCGTTCCACCAGCCTTGCTTCTCCACTCGTCCCTCCAGCGCCGCTCCAGATTAAAATCCTCGCCTCTGAGTATGCTCGCGGTGATGCAGGCCGGGTGTCGAGACTTGAGTCTCTGTGGGGGCGGGCTGAAAAACTCCTCATGGATGGGCAGGTGCGGTCGTGGCGCCAGGCGGTCGGCCTCTCTCTTGAGCGCACGCTGTCTTCGTAGGTTCGGCGGCGCGATGTGGCTCAGCACCGGCAGCCAGTGCATGGGCGTCGACTTAACCGTCCCGGACACGCGCCTCATGGTGTCGTCTGTAGATGGCAATATTAAATTCCAAAAAAAAACTGTCATATTGAAGGAACAAAGGGATGTTTTTGTATGGTTTGACTTGCGTGCATACATGCATATGCTCACGGCTATATTCCTCGAAGGGGGGGGGGGGGGGGGTTGACTTATCATCATCATCATCTGACTGACATTGACAATCACTAATGTTGTAATGTCTGTCACATTTTCATAATCAGTTTTATGAATAAATAAATTGCTCCCTAAAATTGTATTAGGGAATCGAAATAAACACTATCAATGTGACGTGACGGGTACATTTTTTTAAGATTATAATGTCATATCATTCATCCAGTGCAGTGTCATGATCATAAACTTGAGATCATGACCTATAATTTGTTTGATTTCCCAATCACGCACTGCAGTTCATTGCAAGTAGCACGAGTAAGTCACTTGGACACTCGGGAAATATCGGGAGTTGAAATCGTTGAAATACATAATATAATATGGTAAGAATCCCCGCTGAACTGATAAACTTTAGTTTAAATAACAAATATAACGACCACGTGATTCCCAGTTTGTTTTGGGTTGTAATTCATAATCACAATTCATAGAATCTCAGTCGTAGTCGGTTTGTATCTGTAAAATTCTACCCATTACCACCCGATGTTTTAGTTTAAAAAGTGATGAACGCATACTGAGAATTGGACAGATAGCTTTTTAGGCCGAATGCGTGTTAGTCTGTCTGCGGACTTAGACCTACTGCGTTTTAGGTTTATTGAGAACAAGCGATCCAGATTTACAAGGTAAGTACCTACAAAAAAACGCCCTATACAGGGTGAGATTGATATCATTAGCATCTTTTTAAACTAAGAGTCAACCCATCAAACTGAACAACTTTTACCATGGGAGCAAACCGATCGGAGCAAAAAAAAATCTGCTGTTGCATACATCTGTGTCGCGTAGGCATTGCAGTTTAGTATAGAGCAGCTGATTTTTTGTTGCTCCGATCGGTTTGCTCCCATAGTAAAAGTTGTTCAGTTTGATGAGTAGACTCTTAGTTTAAAAGGATGCCAATGATATCAATTTCACCCTGTATAGTACTGGACTTTTGACTAGAGTATAGTTATGGTTTAGTAAGGCCATCAAACTGAACAATTTTGACTATGGTATGGAGACAAAGTAGAACAAAAATTCAACTGTATCGTACATTTGAGTCAAGTACAGTCACCAGCAGATATATCGTAGCAAACAAGGTGGTCAAATTTCTAAGCAGTTCTAATTTTCAATAATTTCTTTACTCATAGTCAATCAAAAATATAGAAACGCCGAGAACATCAAATACAATATCGACGCAGTCATGGTGGCCATAAACATCTGAACAGTTTCGGATAAAAAACCTTACTCCGTTGTTTTATATGTTAATTTTAAATAACATTGTAAAGAAATTATAGAAAATTCGCTGTTCACATATTTATGACAAAATACACGTTTAGATATAATTGGTAACATTTACTGTAAATAATTTAATGAAAATTAGCACTGCTCAGAAATATTTGGTCACCTTGTATGCTACGATATAATCTGATGGCGACTGTACCTAAGTAGTGCAGTTTTGTATGAAACCGTAGATTTTTAATTTTTTCTCGTTGCCTCTATAGTAAATGTTGTTCAGTTTGATGGTCTGAAGCACTTCATAAAGTATGTAACGCATTTAAGTTTACACCCTGTATATCTTTAGGTACACACGGCAACACATACAAGACCAAACTAAGCTGACCGCGCTAAGGTCGAATAACTTTTAACGTCGCGCGGCCAGCTTATGTTGGTTTTGTATAGCTTGATGTGTCGTGTTGTCGTAAGAGAATTAAAATACCAAAAAGTGAATTTTAGATTTTAAATCATAATCAGATAAGTACGTCACGTTGCTCTCAACGTATACAAAACACCCGACGTAGTTAATTTCCACGGTCGGCCGGCGCCGGCGCCTCCTGCAAACGTAAATAAGTTCAATGACCCCCGACCTTGGCGTCGGCGACACAAATAAAAATAATATATTGTTTTCAACGAACCACATTATTTCAATAAAATTAATTATGTAAGTACTCACGTACAAATTAATCAACCAATGTTTTTGTACATTTGGTAAGACTTATCAATGTTTTTGTCCACGTAGCAGGCAACAATTTCATTTACGGAAAGTATAATTGTTTTACTTTTTTGATGTTTGTTTCTCCTAAACCGACTGGAGTTATGCAGGCAGACCTGGTCCATCCCCATCACAGATAAGCTCCACACCCCATAAACACTGAATCGGCCTTGCTGCTGATGGTTGCAAAAAGTACACTTATCTCTTGGAATAATAAACCAAGGAAAATTTCGAAGTGTTTCAGTCAATGGTTATCATAAAATAAAGAAACAAACTTATTTTCTTAAGGTATAAACAAATACTAAATGAGCTAGAATTTGTTAGTTTGAATATCAAATCTTATAACGAATCTGCAAAAAAATCTGCAAAACATTTTCAATCTTGTTTATCCTTAAGGAAAACAATATATTAGATATCCACATGCATGAAATGAAATAAGGAAAACAACGCCAATGTTATTAATCCTGCCGAAAAGTTTACGCTATGTACTTTACAAGATGGACAACATTCAGAGCCTATTCCTCAGTCCAGCCTGCGTAACATGACAGAGGTGAGAGCGACACAGGTCACTTCTAAACGTCAAATTTGAGTGAGATAGTATGGAGATAACCGCCAATTTGACGTTTAGAAGTGACCTATGTCGCTCTCACCTCTGTCATGTTACGCAGGCAGTAATAACTACAGCTCCTAGACTACAGCGCAGCGGATGAAGCGATATTTATTGTTGACTAGCGACCCGCCCCGGCTTCGCACGGGTGCAATGCTGATACTATGCATGTATTATACAGGGTCCTTCTTAAGGGGCGTCCGCCCGATTTTGAGTAACTTTGTAACCATTTTATACATTAACTATGGCACTTTTTAAGCAGAAAACAAAACTGAACAATCTACAGGATATGAGAAGTGATGTGGTTTTTCTCGAAATCTATTTTAATTAATAAAACTGAAGAAAAACGACTCCAAAGTCACCTCTTTTTTTCCAGTTGTAACCGTTTTACTCTTAAATTGTTGATCAGAAGAATATGAAAATTTACAATATTCTTCACAATATAATATAAAATGATGTGGTTTTCTTATTTTTTTAAAAATTCATTTGAGTTCATACAGGTTTTCAAAGAAAACGGAAAATTCTGACCGGAGCCGCGCAATTGAAGCGGGATGGCTAATTGCAAAAGTTTGCTTGTAAGAAAGAGAGCCTTGCAGATGGGAGGAGTAGCCTTAATATGCTGACACTTTTTTAAAGGGATGATCAGACCATCAAACTGAACAACTTTCTCTATGGCACCAACATCGAAATCACGAAAAAAACATCAGCTCGTCCATACAAAACGGCAAACCTACATACATACATACATATGCTCACGCCTATGTCCCACTACTGGGGTAGGCAGAGACAACAGATCGCCACATGCTACGATTCTGACACACATCTCTCGCCTCCTCAACATCCATAAGTCTCTTCATACAAGCTCGTCGGTTCCGGGTACATTTTATTTGGCCCTTCTTCAGTACGCATCCTATTTGGTCAGCGTACGTGCGCCTAGGGCGACCCCTTTCAACCATTCCATTCACACTTGCCTTGTAAATTTCATACGTCAACCTACTTTCACACATTCTTTCTACATGGCCAAACCACCTCAACATGCCTTTTTCAATCCTGGTCACTACCATCTTCTTTCAGACCACATCTTTCTCTAATCACCCTATTCCGTATCCGGTCCTTCAAAGTCACACCACACATACTACGCAGGGAGCGCATTTCAATAGCATTTATTCTAGATTCATGCTTCTTCTGCCATACCCAACTCTCACTGCCATACATTAAAGTTGGTGCCAACACACCGTCGTGAACCGCCAAACGAGCCTTTTTAGACATAGTTTGACTCTTCATAACGGTGTGCAAGGCTCCATTAATCATATTTCCTGCTTTCACTCTCACGGCAAACCTACTCGAACCAAATGTATGGGACAGCAGATTTTTTCTGTCTTACGTTCGAGACGAAAGGGATAAAAGGTTTCTTATGCAGTGTTGGGGGCGAAAGGATTAGCCGCCTATCACTATCACCACTTGACACATAATTCCATCCAGAAAAATTTGCGAAATGTGAGCATTGCAGCTACATTCTTAAACAGAAAATTGGTATTTGTAGCACTGTTTCTGTCCACCCCGAAAGGGATTACGGTCGAGAGTTTATCTACGAGTAGGTATGTTTGGATGAACTAATAAAATATCGATCAATAGCCAACTCAGCAGGTACAAAAATGTTTTGCGCAACGTCTGGCAGTTAGTAGGTCGAGCTGAGTGTGTCGACTGTCGAAGGCTAGGCCGTGGGTTCCACGGGTCGGCTGGTCGGAGACAATGGTACGTGGGAACGCCGGCGTGATACCTACACGTTCCCACGCGCGTCGCTGCGCCTGCGCTTCGCCGCGGGCCCGGAAGCGGAGCGCGTGTGCGCGTGCGACCACCAGCTGTTGTCTTTGCTGTGCTGGCATAACAGTTTTTGTAACTGAGATTTCGATTAAAAAGGCCAGTCCAGGATACCATGATCATTTAAAACACCTTATTTCATATGTACAGGGTCCTTCTTAATATGCTGACACTTTTTTAAAGGGATGATTAGACCATCAAACTGAACAACTTTCTCTATGGCACCAACATCGAAATCGCGAAAAAAAAACTGCTCGTCTTTTAGTTTTCGTAAAAAATGGCTGGGTCCAAATTTGCCATTCTTCTTTAGAGGTTATTACGCTTAATCTTGACTATTATAAAACTGTAAATTTTTGAAAAAAGAATTTAGTTTGTTTGTTTGTTTGTTTGGGTGTTTGTTTGTTCGAATATCACGCAAAAACTACTGAACCGATTTTGATGAAACTTTTTTTGTTTGGTAGCGTAACATCTGACTTAAAATCTACACTAATATTATAAAGAGGAAAGATTTGTACCTATTTTTGTATGTTTGTATGTTTGTAATGAATAGGCTTAAAAAGTACTGGGCCGATTTAAAAAATTCTTTCACCATTAGAAAGCTGCATTCACCCTGAGTAACATAGGCTATATTTATTGCTAGAAAAGATTAGACGTCCACCCGTGCGAAGCCGGGACGGGCCGCTAGTCTGGTATATAATTTATGCGGACGAAGTCGCGGGTAAAAGCTCGTAGCATTATAATAGTAGGAACGGATAGGTACTATTGTTATACGGGATCAGAGTTAGAGCAACTGCCAAAAATGCCTTCTTACAGCCTTCATCGCATTGGTTACTTAAGAGCATTTTAGTGGCAGAAAATATGATAATTGCTGTATAAAGGTGTAGAATTATACCACTGAAATGCTAGCGTCTTAAAAGAGTCACTGTGAACTACTGTACAGCCAACAGTTTTAAAGTGGTGTACACGTAGAGTGATTTAACGCTTAAAGTTCCATATTGTGGTTCTTTAATTAGAACAAAATAATCTTGCACGTTTCTTAATAGGAAATGTATTGCAAGAAAGTTGAAGCAAAGAAGTGATATGAGAAGGCAGTGTTGCGGGAGCGGGAGCGGGAGCGGGAGCGGGAGTCAGCCACCGGAATGTGACTGTTATACCGCAATAGTGCGGAACTAACAAGCTCGCCAGTCTTTACACCGAAGCTCCAAGGGTCATCAGCACCACAACGAGAACTAATAAGAAACGCCTCGGTGGACACGACTTATACAGGATGTATGCCAACATTTTATATCAAAACTGAGCACTTCGAGTCTAATGTTATTTTAACAAAGCTCATCTTAGGAACTCTGACAATTTTTTTACAAAAGTATACTAATGAGCAACAGTAACCTTGCCAGACTAACAATAAAGCCAGGCAAAGCTATGGCTTCCGTGTTTTTTCGTCCTTCTACGATCAAAACATAGTTGCGTGACTGAGCATAGTGCAATGTGATCGCTTAATGACATGATGAGTCTACAATGCAGTGTGCCAGTGTTTACATGGTCACATGATCATGAATGACATGACGCAGGCAGACTGCGCAACGATTGCACAACCTTTCAATGATCAAAACAATGGTAACTGTGACGAAGGTCTTACAAACGCTAGTATTCTAGTATACGCTGAAGGCATGTGATAAGAGTAATAACAGAAATATACAGCTCGAAAAGAAAGTTTATCTCATGCGTAGTTTGAAGCAAATAGTCTCAACTCATCCGTTTTGGAGGTCATAATTTGGCGCATCATGCAGGTACATTGTTCTTTGTCGGCGAATGCATATGCGCATGTTTACTGCTAATTTAAAAAATCTATTTTCGTATCCATTTAACAACAAAAAAGTGCAAAAAACACGTCGATTGGCCGGAAGATTGTAATGGCAACGTACAATATTATTATATCTATATCTGCAGTGAATGAGTCGAAGTAGTTAAACATATTTTTATAACATGATAAACAGGCTTTATCCATATTAATAATGTTGTTAGGCTCCTTCATACGTAACTCATAACATAACATAACTTCGAGGAACACAAATCAAGTATTTTTCTTGATTAAGAAAGTAAACATAACCGAGTTTTTATTTTTAGAAGCGTGGCGTCTGGCGTGGCGTGGAGTGGCGTGGCGTGGCGTGGATTGCGTGGTTTTTGACTTAGAATAGACAACTTTTCTTCCCGCGGGAGTTATACGAGGCCACTACAGGGTACGGCTAATACAATTATGCTGTTTTACTCGTATGTGGGCGAAAGGCTATCCGTCTGTTTGATACGTTAGTCTCGAAACCCTGAAATTAATACACTCACCAGCAATGAAAACGGGTCACCACGGTTCTCCAACAACAACATAAACCTTAATATCTCGGAAACTAAGAATGATAGCTTATTCAAATAAAAAATATTTTATAGGCAATTTAATACTACTACTTAAATTAATAAAATTTCTGGTTGTTATAAAGCTTTGTTCTTAAATAAAATTTTCAAAAAATCATTTATTTAGGTTTTTATAAAAAAGGCAAAAACCTAAATAAATGATTTCTGAAAATTAAATTTTTAGTATTCAATATTTATTATGTGGTAATTTTATTATTCACATACACTAAAATATGGGGAAATGTTATACCTATTTGGTCGTTTTGTTTCATAGATATTTGGTCAATCGCTTTAAAAGACATCATCCGCGTTTCATAAATTGGGCCAAATGTGTAAGTGTCGGTCAACAAAATCTAATGCTATATGTTAGAGAACTTGTCAGTTCTATGGCATGAAAGCTGTAGCTGTAAGTTTTATTACATCAATAATGTATGAAAAGGAAGATTTTTCAAACCCAAATAAAACCAAGGACAATGAACCTACAGCTTTGATGTTACATTAATAAATGTTTAGATGGACAAGTTCTAACAGAATATCGTATTTTTTTTAGCCGGCACTTTCACCTTTCGTACCAAATCGGATGATGTTTTGTTGAAATTTTTATACTATTTGCACCATTGAGATGAATAATAAAAACATGATGATAACAAAGCTCAGCCACTAATAAATCATGATAGTGAAGTCACTAACGAGGAGACTTCCAAGTTCATTCACATATAATTTATATCTACCTACACATAATATTGCTATTTCCGAATTTTTATAACGAAATGCCAAAATTGTAAGAAAATTTCTGGCTTATAGTTAGCTAGCTTGAACACATAATTTAAGTCTTCCTTCTCATTTCATAGAAAGTTATGTATTAGAAGTACAGCCAAAACTAAATGAGGACAACGTTTTATCATCATTTTCTATTCGGTTCAATTAGTACAAACAAGGTGTTCCCTAGGGAAGTGTGTTAGTTCTTTTAATGTTTATTTTACATATAAATTCTACACGAAGTAACCTGACCACTAATGAATATTATTTGTGGACGGTATCACAGATTATTTAATAGTTACTATCGATATATCTAAAACCGACAAAATATTACTTTCAATATTTTAACATACAGGGTCCTTCTTAATATGCTGACACTTTTTAAGGCGATGACCAGACTATGAAACTGAACAACTTTCTCTATGGAATCAACATCGAAATCGCGAAAAAAAAAAACAGTTGTCCCATACGTTTGGCTCCGAGTAGGTTTGCAGTTTTGTATGGAAGTGATGATTTTTTTTTCGCGATTTCGATGTTGGTCCCATAGAGGAAGTTGTTCAGTTTGACGGTCTGATCATCCCCTTAAAAAAGTGTCAGCATATTAAGAAGGACCCTATATATAGGTACATTTAAATCTGACAAAAACTACATGGCTGCGACAGTAAAAAAAACAGCAAGGTGAACGTGACATAAATTAAAGAGTTTAAATAAAAAATCTTCAATTCCCTCTGCTAATCAAAGTTTAATTCAAATAATAGAGAATACTAGTATTTAGAATGTACAAGTACTTTCACATCACCCGTCTGAGCACTTAGCTATGAGCAAGTTGATGTTATAAGGGTCATGGCCCGTCTAGACTAAACTGCGCTCCTAACGTGGTCTAGACGTCTACATTATTTACTATTTCTTTCACGACTTCTGTTTGGCTTTGGAGACAACTTGGTGATTCATATTATTGTATATTTATTATTTTAATCAAATTGTATACCTATATTTTTTTCATTCGTTCATAATAATTAAACAAAACGTATTGATGTAGGTATGTGTTACAGTTAATTATGCTTGCAGTAAAGTCGCAATTTATTTTGTTTATTTATAGTAGTTTCAAAAACTAGTAACATAATTTCATCCCACTGCTGGGCAAAGGTCTCCACTTACTCACTTTACGTCACTTTATCCCCCATGCATCCCTGTCCTGAGCCAGTTCCACACTCTTCGTCGAAGAGTTCTTTTTCTTGACAAAAAGCCTACATATGCCTAAAAATGGCGCCTTTTTTCTTTTTTTAGCGCGGCCATCAATCAAACTTGAATTTTATAACTCAGAATAAAGTTAAAAGCAACACTTGGTATAACAAATATCTCGGAACTCAGTCTGAACTGAGATATAAAGGCTTGAAGTGCACGTAATGGTAACATTTCAACTTCAAGCCTTTATATCTCCGTCCGGACTGAGTTTAGGGATATACATGGTAATAAGTTTTGTTTGTTACTTTATTCTGAAATAAAAATATTCAAGTTTGGTTGCTGGCCGCGCCAAAAACAACGGCGAAAAATAAGGCGCCAACCTTACATACAAATCCCGCAATGTCTTTTAACAATAACGTTTGAACTGTGGTATATCGCCTTTAGGGTTTATCTCACAGCCTACCTACTCAGTTAAATATATACAAACTTACAACACAGCGCTTCCAAAAATGCTAGGGGATTACCCTGCTATTATTTTATTGAAAATTACGTAACTTAGGAAAATATAGCTTAAATAATATTATCATTAATGAATAACACATTGGATGTGGTAAAGGAAAACCTTATAAATAAATAACTTTAGCTTCCATCTATTGAAATAAAAACCAAATAGCATTGTCCTTGTGCCACAATGTGGTTTTCATTTACGATTTCTTTTGATCCATAGCATATCTCGTAACGTAACACAATAAGAGGATATAACCCGTTAGTGCGCTCCATACAAACGAAGTTTAATTATATTTTGGATATCAAAGGGGTATGTGTAGAGTTGGCGTCGTTTTCTACTTTCGCGGCCACTGATGTAAGTTGTAATTTAGATGAGGACACTAAAGGAAACTAATCTTACTATGAAGCAAATAGCTAAATCATATCGGGGCCGAGATATACATAATTTCGCAACAATTGCTTTAATTATCAGTATAAAAGTACTATCATTTATGTGGTAAAATACAATATTTATTTATTGCGCTATCGTATACACAAGATGATAATTTACGAAACAGCAGGAACTTTCGCCGCGCGAGTTTATAATTTTTTACCCATTCCAAAAAGTGCACAACGCAGCTAAAGAAGTTTTCACAAAACATGACGCCATTTGTTCATACAAAGTTACACAAACCCCTCTATGTAAACTATTTTTTTTAAAACACGATCTGGATATCTCTCAATCAATCAAGTCTTTATTTGCATACTGTCTGTTTTGTCAGATTCTCATTAAAATGTACTTTCAGTGTTACTCTGGCTCTTAGATTTCCATACAAATCTTAAATTTTAACGAAAATCTGACAAACCACAGGTACTCAGGTAGTGTCTAGATAGTGTTTAAAAAATGTCATTGACTTTAATGGGTTAATATTGAAAATAGGATCTAAGTTGGATTGTATGCAGCGCGCTCGTGCGCTCAGATTGGTACAGTCACCAGTAGATATATCGCAGCAAACAAGGTGGTCAAATATTTCTAAGCAGTTCTAATTTTCATTAATTTCTTTACTCATAACCAATCAAAAATATAGGAACGCCTAGAACATCAAATATATAGATCTACGCAGTCAATGTGGTCATTAACATCTGAACAGTTTCGGAAAAAACCTTACTCCGTTGTTTTACATATTAATTTTAATTTGTAAAGAAATTATTGAAAATTCGCTATTCAGATATTTATGACAAAATACACGTTTAGATATAATTGGTAACTTTTACTGTAAAGAATTTAATGAAAATCAACACTGCTCAGAAATATTTGGACACCTTGTATGCTACGATATATCTGATGGCGACTGTACAACATTCCACTGAACCTATGTCGTATATCGTCTAAGATTATTTATTGACTGTTTGGTGATCTAGGAATAATGTGTTGTTTCGTTTTATTATTAGCTGCGGTTCAAATCCATTAGTTTCTTACTCATGTATTCATGGAATATTGTTACTGACAATGTGTGAATCCAGTGACTCACGCACTATTAAAACTGATAAGTACTTGATTTTTTTTAATTCACTTTTTACTGTCTGGCATAGCGTAAGAGATTGTGTTACCCGACTACAGTGAAATCAAATGGAGAGTAATGTTAACACGGATGTAAGTTTGTTTGTTGGTTGGTATTGGTACTGTGAATGGCGACCGCAACTTCGTATGCGCAGACCACTAAATAAATAATTGATAACTTAAAGAGGAAAGTCCTCGAGGTTACATCCTATTTTTAATACTAAAATAACCAATTAAAGTCTGTGATTTTTTTAAACACGATCGGGATACTCTGTGCCTGCAGTTTCTCAGATTTCCGTTAAAATATACAGTTTTAATATTAGGATAGGAGTAGTCCATTCGTAGATTAGGATTAATTAAAGATTTGTATGGAAATATTTGAGCCAATATATAACATTTTAACGAAAATCTGTCAAAACACATGCACAGAGATTCGTTCTTAGATCGTGTTTAGAAAATGTTATTGTTTATTATGATTTGGTTGACAGGGCTGGGTCACTGACTAATAACTATTACTACTATTTTAGACAGCCCGACACTCTTTTTATAAGTACATATTATTTCCCTTAAGGCTACTCCTCCCATCTGCAAGGCTCTCTTTCTTACAAGCAAACTTTTTCAATTAGCCATCCCGCTTCAATTGCGCGGCTCCGGTCAGAATTTTCTGTTTTCTTTGAAAACCTGTATGATTTTTCATGAATTTTCAAAAAATAAGAAAACCACATCATTTTATATTGTATTGTGAAGAATATTGTAAATTTTCATATTCTTCTGATCAACAATGTAAGAGTAAAACGGTTACAATTGGAAAAAAAGAGGTGACTTTGGAGTCGTTTTTCTTCAGTTTTATTAATTAAAATAGATTTCGAGAAAAACCACATCACTTTTCATATCCTGTAGATTGTTCAGTTTTGTTTTCTGCTTAAAAAGTGCCATAGTTAATGTATAAAATGGTTACAAAGTTACTCAAAACCGGGCGGACGCCCCTTAATAAGCCGCCAGACAAGAATTACAATGAATTAAAAAAAAACATTTTTGCAATTTCATTTTCTCTTGCTAAACAGTTTGAAACCATGTGAACATTACGTTAATTTATACACTCTCAAATCAATAAACATTTCAATGACAAGTGCAAAAATAGCAGGAAAACCACCAAGAAAAATAAATATTGCTATTATATCCCTATAAATAAATATTTTGTTATGCTAACTTATCTGAGTTACATTCATAGAATTGTACATTGTTACATTACTCAACATTGTGGTAGTAAACAACAATAAAGTACTTTAAGCCGTTGCGTTGGTACAATTACACGATGTGCAAGGCAAAACCAACCGTAAACGCAAAGAAATAAGGATCATTAATGAAAAGTGAATCTAGTCATACGGCGGATAAAATGCGTTAGGAGTTGCAGTGATTACTCAGTTATCGGATCGGGAAACTCCCGCGCAGCGCAACGCACTAACGACCCACAAACAAGGCTGTAGGTACCATTGTGCAGTTTGCCAAATAGCAGTACCTACCAAAAAAACAACAAGACAAAGCTATGGAAAAATACAATGGACTGTTGCTGACTAACTCTGTCCAATAGTATAAATATTATGTTTGTTTGACTACGTAGAATTCGTTTCAATTTCATCCGCCTTCCCAGCCTTAGGCCACAGTATAAGAAAGAGTAGGTATCTATTACTAGATACTTAGGCTATACGTATACATAGATGGCGATTGGTTCACATTTATAAATATACAGGGTGTCCGGTAAGTAATGGATAACCCTGCACCGGCTGATAGAGGACCTCAAATCAGTCCAGAAACTGGACTTTCATGTCCAGTAAAAGTGCCACGGTTTTCGAGATATTTGGACTTAAACATTTTTTCTGAAATTTGGTACCTTTGCTACTCTTTTGACCACCATGACCACAAAAGAAAAGACTTTTACAGTCCACGTTTTGTATAATATTATCTAAGAGTGGTACTATCAGACGTGCATGAGAAAGTTAGTATAGCTAGGGTTGTTCTATTAAAAAAAGAATCTTAAAGTCAACTTTAAACTTTTCCTGGAATTTTCACCTAAGCATGTGTGGTCTAAAAAAATGTATGGCGACCAGGGTGGCCAACTTTACCAAAAATGTCCTATTTAGTGCTGATTTTAAAATGGTACAGCACATGCTATTTGTTTGTTAAAAAATAAAGATACTGCTATTCAAACTGAACTGGAGCTATTTTTGCAGTATCTGAGTTTTTCAAAATTAAGACTTATAAGGCGGTAATTGATTTGACAATTATGTTGGAAGGTGGGGTAAAGCCTTAATAGAGTCATGGCCAAGATTAGGCCAATGAGGAGAGGGTGGTATGGCAGCCAGCAAATTTTGACTTCATCAAGAGAAGCGTCGGTAAGGCCTGGATACAATTGACGCAGGATCAAAAAGATGGTGAAATGGGAAGGAGGCTTATGTCATGGGTGGATACGGGCTGATGATGACGACGACGACGAGGGTCACATTAATGAAAAAGTAGCAGAAATTGTTGAAAATTATTTAATTAGCATAGTAAATGATCAAATTGCTTTCCTTCTGCCCTGGTACACGCTCTACATCTTCTAATAAAAGCTCTACATCTTCTAATAAAAGTTCTAATAAAAGTGTAGTTGAGGATGTCTTCCATGACCTGATGGAGTAAGGCTCGCAGGAGACAGGTGTTTGATGATCGCGCGTTGCAATTGTGCCTTGGCTGCAGCCAAAGGCACTTTTTATTTTCATTCTTATGCCTATACTCCGTAGTTTATGAACCTATGTACCAGAGATACTTAAAGAGCGACATAGCCTGAGGTCTTAAGAGGCCTATTACAAGCTCAGTGGCGCCCTCACCACAATAATAAAGATTTGTCAATAAAGAAAGCCTAAATTGAAAAAGTGCTACTCCAATAAACTACAAAAGCCTCCAAGCTATTTTCATAGACACTTTTGTAGGTTTTTTATAGGTCTAAACATACTTTGAAAAAAGAAAAAAAACGGCCGTTTTTTTTTTATTTCGAAATTATCTATGACTGGAATGTTTACCTATAAAAGTATTGTATAACAATAGCTTGAAGGCTTTTGTAGTTTATTGGAGTAGAGCACTTTTTTAATTTAGGCTTTCTTTATTGAGAAATCTTTATTATTGTGGTGAGGACGCCACTGAGCTTGTAAAAGGCCTCTTAACAAACATACAAGTCTTATTGAAGTCGGCTAGTTAAACCAGACTACCTACCCAGTTATAGTGAGTTTGTTTTTGGTGGCCATCGCTATATTAGCGGCGACACAACATCCTGTTTAGCCTGAAAGGAATGACGAAATCCCAATTGCTACTAATTGAATATCAAAAACATCTATCTAATCTTTTTTTTTATCGACGATTTATTTTTGTTTTACAAACAAAAAGATCATTCTGGTTGAACAAAACATAAAATATAACAAGCTTTTTTTTTGTTAAAACCTAAATCTTCGTTTAATGCTTAACAAAAAATACAATTATCATTAGTACCACAACGAATAAAGATATAAGAAAAACAATTTAATGTATATTTCAAGAGCTCTTAAAGGAATAAAAACAAATTTAATGCACAAATCGTATTCCTGAAACACGCACCTCTAATATAATGAGCGCATCAGAAGCTAATGAACTGGAAAAGACAAACAGTGGAGTTTTCTGAGCAGGAGTTTGTAATAAATAAAATACACGTTATTTTTATTAGGTACTTAAGGCTGGGTATTAGTAGAACAAGCCTCTCTTTCTAACAAGCAAACTTTCGCAATTAGCCATCCCGCTTCAATTGAAAGCAAGATCGCAAAAAAACACATTTTTCATCAATATCTTTTCTCTTGGGTGTTTGGGGAAAAATCCATCGGTTAGAAGCCCTGCTATAATTATTTACCTTTCAAATGATGGTATATTCAGAAGAAATGGTGTAGTGTGATTCTTGTAAAACTGGTTATAAATCTGAAATCGAGCTTACTTTGCTCCTCTTTTCTATCGAGAAAATTTAATAGAATCGTGTTTTCAACGGTTAGATGCCCTGCGGAAAGAACGTATCTACACTGTTATGTGAACTATATATATTAAATGTAATAATTTGGTTCTCAAAAATCGGTTCGAAAACAGACAAAATAGGTATGACCCCCTCTTAAGAAAATGAATAACAGCGTCGGCGTCGTCGGCCCCGTGAATCTGCAACGGTGTTTGTTTACAAAATGAATCGAGGGCACCTTTCTTTTCGCAAAACACTTCAAGTCGTGACTAAGTGAAGTTGGCAAAACAACTCGCGTCATCGAGGTGACGCGCTCGTAGCCGTTACGCTCTACAATGTTTGGAAGTATTTTGAGAAATTCTATTCAAAATATGAAGAAATAATATTAATAGTCTTTCATCATCATCAGCCTATCCTCCTACTGCGTACGCGTACCCTCAGGGAGGATATATGGCATTAGGCCACCACGCGTGCCCAATTTCTTTCAATTGGTTGACTTCAAATATGCATCAGAAATTCTTCTTCAGAGTATGCCGGTTTCCTCCGATGTTTTCCTTCATCGTTTGAGAGCAGGCGGTATTACGTACATAAGTTAGAAATACCTCATGGCATGTCGTCCGTGCGGATTTGAATTGAACCCAGGCCCTAGTGATTGAGTGCCCATAACTCACCGGAACGCGCCATCGACGCGATGCAGACGTAAAAGTCATTATTATTTTTGAAATTCGTAGTCAGATCACAGATAAAATAAATGACGCATTAACAAACAAACAAATACCACAACGGCGCCATAGCATTATCTTATCAGTGGATAGCTTTTTCCCGAAACATCGTCCGCGTGAATTTCAAATAAAACCGGTCAAGTGCGAGTCGGGCTACTCGCGCACCGAGGGTTCCGTACCACAACACAACAGAACACAGCATTATTAACTTAGAAAAAAAAACTTTTTTTGTCGGGACCTTTAGCGCAAAACCGACTCACACTTGGCCGGTTTTTAGTATTTATTGTTATTCTGTAGAGTTTGCTCTATAATCACACTAAGTTTGACGCTTGTATGTAATCCCGTTTTCACCCTTTGGGTACGGAACCCTAAAAATACAAAGAGAGAGTACGATTTTCCATACAAACATAGATACCCCATTTAACCCCCTTAGAAAAATTCTTTTCAGTACCTCCAACATCCTCCGTAAAATATATATTTCAAACATGTTTCTATCTTCAGTGGTTTAGGCTGTGCGTTGCTTGCGTTGTCTGTCAGTCAGTCACGGAACTGTTTTATATGTACAGGGTGTAAGGGACAGTCCTCCGCAGAGCGAAACGGTGAACTCAGACCATCAAACTGAACAACTTTCACTACGGAGCCTACCTAAGGAAACGGGACAAAAATCTGCTGTTTCATACAAAACTGCTGTAGCTACCCGATTCGAATGTATGGGACAACAGATTTTTTTTATCGTTTCCTGAGGTAGGCTCCATAGTTTGATGGTCTGAGTTCACCGTTTGTTTGCGGAGGGCTGTCTCTTACGTCCTGTATACAGGGTGAAATTGATATCACTGGCATCCTTTTAAACTAAGAGTCTACCCATCAAACTGAACAACTTTTACTATGGGAGCAAACCGATGGGAGCAACTAAAAAATCAGCTGTCCCATACTAAACTGCGATGCCTACTCGACTCAAATGTATGCAACAGCTGATTTTTTAGTTGCTCCGATCGGTTTGCTTCCATAGTAAAAGTTGTTCAGTTTGATGGGTAGACTCTTAGTGTAAAAGGATGCCAATGATATCAATTTCACCCTGTAGAAGATTGGTAGGTTGATGATGGAGGAAAGTAAACATAAAAGCAATTTTCTTAGAACCCAACATATCCCTGTCAACTGGAGCTTAGGTGTGAATTCATAGGAATCAATAATAGTTATCGATTATTTAATAATACTTAGCACCTAAACGGAAACACATAGTTTAATATTGGCAGACTGCTTCAAGGAAACTCGATAAATACCAATTTTCATAGAAACGACTTTGTCTTTTGCATCGACTAGAGTGGGAAATACACTATTTTTTACAATATCTATAGTAAAGGTTAACATTTATTGTGTGCCTGCTACAAAGGCAATAAAACCGAGGTTTTGGGAGTAGAGTGTGTGGTGTGTTTACACTGACTGGTAAGTTTAAAATACTGTGTAGCAAGTCTCACTATTCTATACTGTGTAGCAAGCAATAAGCAAATAGCAATCCAACCCCATTTGCTTGTCTTTAAATGTAAACAAAAACCGAAGTAAAATGTAAAACACATATACTGTGTCGGATAAATTAAGAGATTTAGGGCATGTTTCACCAATTCTGCATAAGTTAGATTGTTTGACAAATCTTTCATACGAAATATGTCAAAAGATCTGTCAGATAAGCTTCCAGAAGTGGTGAAAAAGCTCTAAGGACATGCGGTCCTAATGAGGACTAATGTGCAATGGCACTAAATCACTAAAATCTCGAGCTCGCTTCGCTCGTTCTTGGTCGTAAGGCGACTACTCATATTGTAGTAAAATCTCGAGCTCGCTTTGCTCGCCGTAGGTTTTGGATCGTATTATTATGATGACCTTCATATTCATTATTTTAGTTAAATCCAGATTTCGCTTTGTTAGCTGCAGGTTTTAGATTAAACATCTACACTAATTTGTCATTGCTGAATAAAATAAAATAAAAATGGCCACGTTATACTAAGGCATAAAGTTATCCTCTAAGTAATAAGGTGTAACAAACCACCCCAGTAAAGTTTAAAATTTTATAATATCTTATATGGTCCTTCTTATATGCTGACACTTTTTTAAGGGGATGTTTAGACCATCAAACTGAACAACTTCCTCTAAGGGGAAAAAAATCAGCTGTCTCATACATTTGGCTACAAAACTGCAAACCTACTCGAGGTTTGCAGTTTTGTATGGAAGAACTGTTTTTTTTTCGCGATTTCGATGTTGGTGCCGTAGAGGAAGTTGTTCAGTTTGACGGTCTGATCATCCCCTTAAAAACGTGTCAACATATTAAGAAGGACCCTGTATGTATCGATATATATTTTATAGATTATGCGCTGAACGATGCGGTGTTTGTAAACTCTCATATATTCCGTGGCGGTGGCTGATTCACCCTACGAGTATTTAACAAAGTCAGTCTTTATCTGATTAGAGTTGTCAATGGTTGTTTGTTATTAGTTTCTATGAAATGTATTTACGTCACGGACCACAATATGACGATAGTAGGTAATAAACGAATAAATTACAACACAAATACTGTAACAAACAGGACGAAATAATTTGTACAAAATCAGTTGTGTAACTTTCCGATTATATAGTTTACAAAATCGGTAATGTAATACTATCTAGTAATAGATACTCTTTCTTATACTGTGGTAATACTTAGACTGTCTAAGATGTAATATGATTGTACTAGGCAATTTTTATGTGATATTTTGTTTCTGTGATCGTCATTTCGTCTGTTAATTAACTAAATACCTATTTTGTCTGTTTTCGAACCGGTTTTTGTAAACCAAATTATGACATTAAATATATATAGTTCAAATAACAGCACAGTGTAAATACGTTCTTTCTGCAGTGAATCTAACCGTTGAAAACACGACACTATTAAAGACAATGCGAGTTTTGTGTGTAAGGCTGGCGCCTTATTTTTCGCCGTCGTTTTTGCCGCGGCCAGCAACCAAACTTGAATATTTTATTTCAGAATAAAGTAACAAACAATAGTACATTACTGCAGCGGCCAGCAACAGAGGCATTGATGGACGAACGTGTAAATGTGGGCCGAGGCGAAGCCGAGGCACACATACGTAAGTCCATCAATGCCTAGTTGTGGCCAAGGCTTGTACAGTACTTTTCTCAAATAATGCGCGGAAATTAAAACAGTAAATTTTCTCAAATAATTCGCGGAAATTAAAACTCTTTTCAAAATCAATGACGAACATTTGACGAACATCGAACAACAATTAGTTTTTTTTTTCAATAAACAGCTTTCTATTTGCAAGCCTGTTCGAAATTTAAATAAAACCTTTGATGAGTTACCTCCTTGGTCGCCATGTTTCGGAGAAAAAGATCGTTCCATTTTTAAATTACACGACAGATATGAGTTTACTATGTAATTTATATGGCCGCTAAACACGACAGATATGGATTTTCATACAAACATTGCCGGCCGCTGCGCGCATGTATTTGGCCAGTACAGCAATTCGATTTATCTCGAAGAAGGTTGTCAAAATAATGCTCACATTTCCAAGCATGTTTGAGAAAAACTTATTAACATGTATATCCCTAAACTCAGTCCGAACTCGGAAAGGCTTGAAGTTAAAAATGTTACCATTACGAGCCCTTTTTTTTTTGTAATCAGGCATACGCTTTTTCTCGATAGAAAAGAGGACCACAGTTAGTTTGATTTCAGATTTATAACCAGTTTTACAAGAATCATCCTACACCATTTCTTCTGAATATACCATAATTTGAAAGGTAATTAATTATATCAGCGATTCTACCCGATGAATTTTACCCCAAACACCCAAGAGAAAAGATATTGATGAAAAATACGTTTTTTTGCGATCTTGCTTTCAATTGAAGCAGTTTGCTTGTTAGAAAGAGACGCTTGCACTAGGGTACTAGCCTCAAAGATTTTTTTTTGGCCTTAATAAGTAGAATCGCTAATAACAGTCAAAAACATCAAATTCCAAATCCTGTCGATTAGATACCAAATGAATCAGGTAGTTACACAATAAGACCCCAAGTTTTCAGACTAACAAGTCGGTGGTACGCAAAAAATTTATATTTATGTTTACTAGAAAATAGTTAGCCATAATGTAGAAGTATGTGTTAATGAATATGCACACTACCTCATATACTTACCCCAACGGATTTATAACGAAATAAATCCATTGAAACAATAATTTCATAATTTTATTAGTTAAAATAATTTAAAGTTAGTTTTCATAAAAAATGATTTGTTATTATTTCAGCAATGAATGAAAGTGTTAGTGTGCACATGAATATATTTTGAGAATTTATTTGGTAGTAAGTAGGGTGAGTGTGCCAGTGCGTTGGGTTGACATGGAATTCAGTAAATTTTAAATTAAACTAACAAATTATTTGATATTTTGAAGAAAAAAAAAACCGGCCAAGTACGCGTCGGGACTCGGGCAATTAGTGTTCCGTACTACCAGTTGTTTAACATGGGTCATTACTGACAACCACTATAAATTGACACTTACTTAGTATGTGGTCACGTAGTAACTGAAGATCATTTTACACTGGACTTACTGGTGTTAGTTTTTTGGGTATAGAAAAAAAACTATCCAAGTTAGAGCCACCCTGATAATTTTCCCGCCATCTACTCGTTATTTCTGATGTCTATTATTTTTTTCAGATCTTATACGGCTATATTTTTTGAAATAGAGGTGGGGGCAGCAATTTCTCGGATTCAATTGAAAAATTAGTTTAACTGCTTTTATAAAAAAATTTAAAAAAATATTTTTAGATTCGTATTTTCATAAGCTTTCAATTGATAGACACCATTACCCTATGGTGTCTATCAATTGAAAGCTTATGAAAAAAACATTTTTTTTATTTGCCCTTTCTTACTCCCCAAATTGTCCTATAAATATAGAAATTATGCTTTTTTACTTCATTTATGATATTGGACCAGCAATTACAATATCTGTACCGAGTTTCAACTTCCTATGTCTTATGGTCTTTGAGAAAAATGCCTGTGACAGACGGACGGACGGATGGACAAACACCGAGCTAATTCCACAAGTGTTCCGTTTTGCCAATTTTGGTACGGAACACTAAAAAGACCTATGTTGAAACCTTGATAATTCGATTCTGCTCTTGATTCTAATCAAACTACTTTCTAGTTTTGCGTTTATTCATTCAGAAGCACCGTTAGGTTGTTAACATTTAGCAATATAAAGCTATAGGTACCCTACCTATGTATAGGTAGAGAGAGAGGAAGGGGGTGGTGGTGGAAGGGCCCGGTGGCGCCAACGTAACGCGATAGTTGCACGTGCTACAGACTGCAATGAACGGCATGGCATTATTGCACTTCTCGGTATTACCGGCAAATACTACTATCAATAAATATCGCTTTCGAGAATCGTGACGTTTGTGAAGTTTATTTATTTATAAGGGCCGGGCGAGGGCCCTGTATGTCTATTATCAGTTCACTTCACTTTCAATAAGCCGTTTTCATTAAAAAACATACTTTCATATATGGTTTTTAGGCCGCATCTTCTCTCCAACGGAACACGTCCCGACGCGGTGGTAAATTCAAGGAAATGACGTCAGAAAGTTATCTATGTGATATTATTTTGAATAAAAATTTTGGAGTTTTGAAAAATAGATATTTTTTATTTTATCTTTATGGGGAAAATTAACAGTCGAATACAAAAGTAACTATTCCTTAAACTAAAACAAATATAAGACCAATAACAGATTTTCCTTCCAGTTAATTATGCTGACGGTTTTCCAAGAGGATGATGATTAGAGATCGGATAATCGGATGCATATACTCACTTTTTTCGCTACGAAAACAGGCTATGGATATACCCTTCTGAATAAACTTATTTAAAAAAATCGGGCCACCCGCATCGTTTTGTCATACTGATCCTCGTAGATATTCACACCACTATGATATAACCTACTTCCGACAACATAAACAACTTAGACAACATTAACAACTCTGACAACATGAAAAACTCACGCACTCTGACAACGTTGTTCAAATGTCAGAGTTCTACGATATTTTGTATGTCGATAAATCTTTTAGCAATCCTGGGATTCCTGGGACTTCAGAACGATCCTGGGATTGTTTCATAAAATAAATCAATTAAGACGTGTCCACATTATTCTTGTGAAAAATGAAGTTTAGGTAAATATGCATCCGAATATCCGATCTCTAATGATGATCAAGAAACATCAAACTGAACCACATTCTCTATGGGACCTACATCGAAAAAGCTACATAAAATCAGCTGCTCATACACTTGTGTGGAGTAGGATTGCAGTTTCTATGGAAGAACGGATTTTTTAATATTGACATCTGCAGATTTTTCGTTATGTTAGTGTTGGAAGACGCCTCATTCAGACTACAAATGTATCAGTACATTATTATCTGTTTGTACAGAGTGTTACTATCGGTGTAGTGACACTAATGAGCGGGAATAACATTCCATTACTCAACTTGGAAATCTACTTGGAAATTGAAAAACATGTTTTGCTGCACTTGACGAGTCGAGCGTAAGTAAATGTTATTGTAGTTTTACCATTGTGTGTACTTTACTTAGAATCGAATGTCGTCAAATAGGCACTGGTATTGTGGTAAAGAATACCAGCGGTTAAAGTATGAATACCAGCGGTTAATGTTACTCCTCGAAAGCGAGTTACGCCACAGGGTGTAACATCACATAATTACGCTGGTGCTTCAGACCATCAAACTGAACAACTTTCACTGCTGACATCGCGAAAAAAATCATCTGTTCCATACATTTAGGTCGAGTTCTAACAACCCATCCACTTATGTTCTATGGATCAACAAATTATTTTTTTCCCTATTTCGATATTGATATGAATTATGATAGTGAAAATTATTCAGTTTCATGGTCTGAACTCTGAAGTACGCATAACATATATAATACATCCTGTATAAAAAATTTCAACAATTTTAAATGCCTTGTTAAAATCTACTTTGTGTACGAATAAAACGAAAAGACTAGAAACAACGCAATTGCGTGTCCTAGACATTCGACCTTATGCCCAACCTTCAGCGTTAGCGGAACCCAACAGTCGGTTTATGTAACTCGCATAACTTTAGAGCCGCGCCGCCTTTAAGACGCCTACTCCGCTGCACCCCCTCCCTTAACCCGCCTACGCCCCTCCCACGCCCGCTGCAGCTGCACCGCACTGCACCACGACCTCTGGCCTTTAGGTACGGGCCCGCGACCCGTGCTACGCTCCGACTACGCTGCGCCTCCGGCCCGTAGCAACTATACCTACGACGTAGCTTACCCAGTGACCTTTTTCACAAAACTAGCACTGAATGTCTAATGTTTCATTGTTCGCCTATATACGTACTATTTTCTCATTACTGTCTACGAGAGACGCTCAGATTGAATTATGGTTCGCTGAAACATATGAGATGTTGTGTAATGAGTTTCCGATTCATCTTATTGAGGTACTGAGTGCAAAAGTGGTGTAAGCTCTTGAGAGCTGCTATGGGACATATCGAACTTCGGGAATGAAATTTTGGTATATTTTTATTATTACTTTTCTGGAAGGAAAATCTCACAAACCATGTCCCGTTTTCATTCAAAAAATAATCTGATACTCGTAATGTTATCTATAGAGTGTAATAAGAACCTCACAAATACTCCCGAACTTAAAAAAATGTTACAGGACGCAGTTTTTTCTTCTAAGGCGTCGATATACAGGGTGAAATTGATATCATTGGCATCCTTTTAAACTAAGAGTCTACCCATCAAAATGAACAACTTTTACTATGGAAGCAAACCGATCGGAGCGAAAAAAATCAGCTGTTGCATACATTTGAGTCGAGTAGGCATTGTAGTTTAGTATGGGACAGCTGATTTTTTAGTTGCTCCGATCGGTTTGCTCCCATAATAAAAATAATAAAAGTTGTTTAGTTTGATGGGTAGACCCTTAGTTTAAAAGGATGCTAATGATATCAATTTCACCCTATGTATATACCTGTATTAAATAGGTACCTACATTAATACATACAAACATAAACTCACGACCGTAATCCCTTTGGGGGTGGTCAAAAAAATTGATACAGCTATGCAACTGTCTGTAAAAAAATGTAGTTTTAGCAATGTTCACATTTAGCTACTTAAGTTTCAGGATGGAATGACGTGTCAAGTGGTAAGAGGTGGCTAGCCTGTCGCCCTCCTAAACACTGCATTAGAAACCTTTAATCCCTAAGTCTATGCTCGATGTTTCTCTGAGAGATCACATTAGAAATGAAGTGATACGTTAGAGAACTAAAGTGGTTGACATAGCTCAGAAAATTAGCAAGCTGATGTGGCAATGGGCTGGTCATATCTGCCGAAGAACTGACAACCGGTGGGGTGTCAGAGTTCTAGAGTGGAGACCGCGAACTGGTAGGCGTAGTGTGGGACGCCCTGCTGCCCGCTGGAGAGACGACCTAAAAAAGGTAGCGGAGAGCGACTGGATGAGAAAGGCTGAGGACAGGGTTTTGTGGCGCGCCTTGGGAGAGGCCTATTTTCAGCAGAGGACGATGATAGGCTGATGATGATGATGATGAATCCCTAAGTCGCTTTATTTACTAGGAAAACGTTGTATTGCCTTGGTGGTCTTAAGGTTACACCATTTTTGATCTAAGTACCTGACTTTAATATGAGAAAAACTAATTGATGAATGATGACGTACGTAAGTGACGCGCGTGTAAAGAAAAAGCAGTGGAAAATTCTAGAAACTGATAAACTGCGTTTCCAAAACATGGCAACGACGTCATTCCAGTTGCCCTTACAAAGTGAAAAGAACATTGTGAAATGTTGGAGTTGGAATGTTTGTGCGCAGTTTCAAAACTGCGCCACAGAAGCGCCAGGTCACGCGTCCTGCTATGTGAAGCCTTGCCGACACGAAGGAGACTCCCAGCTTTACCTTATGTTACGTATTGACCCGTGACACAAACTACAAATGTTTCTCATCCGAAGCTTATTTATGGCTCTCGATCACATTATTCAATAGTAACTGTAACAGATAATACCGCACTCTAATGCCGGCTGTTCATTCTCGCCGAGAACGGGCGAGACAGGCCCTGTACCCGGACTTTCGATGTTCGATATATCGCCACTGTTTCGGTCCGCACTTCATTATAATAGAGTTGACATTGGAACGAAAACTTTCACGCAATTGCGAAGTTCGAATGTGCGGGTAGAGGCCCAGGCCGAGAACGAGTGTGGATGCCCTTCATTGTTCTCGTGGCATCATACGCCATAGTAATTTTCCTTTAAAGTTCTCGGCGAGAGTGAAGTGCGGGATTTACGATTTAGCGCGCTTTTTCGAATTTCCGAGGAACTAAAATGCACCTAAAGATAGGAAGGCCTGTATCGCGTGCGATACTTATCGCAGCTGTCAAACGTGAGTAACAGTGCACTGGCTCAGCAGGGTGAGCATACCACGCACGACAAAGCGACAAAAGAAGAAAACTGTCATGTGCGCTGGCTTTCCAATACGCAAAGAAACAAAGACAGAGGCACGTCTATATTTTTGCCGATTTCTTGTGGGTAGCATGCTAGATCTACTAAATTGCGAAAGGTCAGAACGAAATTAAATTTACCGTATGATTTACTGAAGTTTAACTTTGGAGCTTGCTTGCCTTACCTGCATTACCTGCATAGACTTATTATTACCTGAAAAAAAAAAACAATAAGTAAAGTTTAAAGTCGACAAAATCTATGCAGTGGACTGCAAAGGTCCATACCATAGTCTAAAAAACAAGGTCTTCTATTCCCAGAGTGACACAAGCCTACGTCACAAAAAAATGGCCGCTAAACATGGTAAAAGAGTATGATGACGTAGGCTTGTGTCAGTCACGTGGTCAGTCACGTGGTCGGAAGAGAATACCAGGCGCAATATATTATTGTACCATGGTCCATACCATACATTGTCTAAAAAAATGTTTGATCTCACTTTATGAGAACTCGTGGCCAATTTGTTCTTAAACTAAACAATGTGATGCAATCCTGTAATCTGCTTTAATAACCTACTATTAATACCAGTTAATGTATTTTCCAATGAATTCTATGAATAGTGCATGTTTGTGCAGCTATCTATGTAAATGCATTTTACATCATTAGGTAAACAGTGTAGAGTGCAGTCTATTGTAAAGTAAAGGGCGATATCTAGGACGCACGATAATTTAAACTAGATGCTCGTAAGAGGATATGCCCTTTCGCACGCTCCATTCAAAGTTTTATTATATTTTGGATGTTAACCAAAAAATCAATGAAATTTTTGAACACGATCTTGAAACTATGCCTGTCGTTTGTCAGATTTTCAGATCTAGTAACTAATCTCTGTGCCTGTGGATTGTCAGATTTTCGTAAAAATGTATAGTTGCAAAGTTATCGTTTTTTTTAGTTATAATAGGCTCAAAAGTCAACGATTTCACTCAATAGCTACTGCGGAGCTGAAGAGCGGAAACTTTTTAATGGGCATGAAAGAGCGTCCCGATATCTCGAATGACCTTTTGAGATACGTCCGCTGCGCGCATTCTGCGCTGGGCAAACCCGGGATCATTTTGAACTTTTGAAGCTACTTGAAAGACCGTCGAAATTCATTATGATCGCATATTTTGAGAACTACCGACGAATGACGATGTTAACAGCGAGTTACGTGCGTATTAATTAAACATGCAGGTCTTGAAGCCGGTACGTTAAAGTACCTCTCTCATGCTAATATAAGTTTACATTTTACCTGCAGATGCTTTCCTACACATTCAGTTCGACGTGTTGGTTTGATATTAAAATGATAGAGAAGAATGAGGATAAAATTATTATTAAATATTTTAAATCGGCCTTTTCTTATTATTTATTTTGCGGTTAACTTGTTGTTTTTCATATACAATCGATGATTGATCGACTATGTGTGTGTGATCGCAAATATAATTCAAGTTTTCCTAGACCCGATTTTCCTTCCCGCTTGCCTGATCTGATATGAATAACACACAATGCAATTTTCCGCATCCTGGAACCTGAGCTGACTCCAATATTAGCAAGATACCGGACTCAAATCTTCCATCAAAACAACAAAATATACTAAAATCATCTAAAAATGAGATGCCAATGAATCCAGTGATTTTGACGTTAGATCAAAACATTACCTCTGACGACTCTTGAGTTCATTTAATGAAGTGATTAACATCAGAGAAATTGGAAATATATTTATTGCAAAAGATTACAATGCATTTTACAAAGTAACAGTCAAAACACACGGTTTTTCTCACAAGATATTTTTTCCGACATCTCATGTCATTCTCTATTCGAAATCATTTTTCTTGTTCTGTCATGTAACTACGCAGATGACATGCATAGAGATTACAAAGTAGAACAAACTCTCTTTGCTTCAACACTCCTCCTTAATCTCATGCATAGTTACACAGATACAAACTGCATACTTCATATCTCATCTCACTCATCATACACACAATCCCATAGCATTCACACACCACTCAAATTTGCCTCTCGGCAAAGATTTGGTTAGAGCATCAGCAACCATCCTTTCAGTTTCCCTGTACTCCAACCTTATAAGGCCTGACTCAACCGCATTGCGTACAAAATGGTATCTGACATCCACATGTTTTGTACGCTGGTGATGCACTGGATTGTTAGCAATAGCTATTGCTGACTGGCTGTCCGAAAAAACTGTTAAAGCCTTTTGCTTCTCTTGGCCAGTCATCTCCTCTATAAAACGCCTAAGGAATACAGCTTCCTTAGTTGCCTCTGATAACGAGACGTATTCTGCCTCAGCTGTGCTAAGAGCCACTGTGCGTTGCTTTGTGCTCTGCCACGACACAGCTCCTCCTTGAATAAGGAACACCGATCCCGAATACGACCGTCTATCGCTGTCTCCTGCGTAATCAGCATCAGCGTATGCTTCGATTTCTTGGCATTTCTCCTTTGAGTATCTCAAGCCAAAACTCTTTGTGCCTTTAAGGTATCGAAGGACCCTTTTAGCTGCTACCCAATGTTGCTCTTCGTAGCACTCATTGAATTGGCTCAGGTAATTTACCACATGAGCTATGTCCGGCCGGGTACACACCGCCAGGTACATAAGTGAACCTATCAGCGCTCGATAGGGTATCTTCTCATTTGGCTTCCTGACATCCGTAGGCTTCTCTAGCCTTTGGCCTATTACAGCCGGAGTAGCAACTGGTTTGCACTCTTCCATGTTGTATGCTTTTAAGAGCTTTTTCACATAATTCTCTTGATGTAGCTTTATCCCTTTAGCATCTTGTACGATATGGATTCCCAGCATAAGTTCAGCTTTGCCAAGATCCTTCATCTCAAAACTGGATTTCAGGTCTCTCTTGACCTTGAGCATCTCCTGCTTGTCATTCCAAAAAATCAGAATATCGTCTACATACACCGCAATGATGATTAACTTGTCATTCTGTGATCGCGTGTAGACACATGGCTCATTTTCCGATCTTCTGAACTTTAATCTTATTAGCTCAGAATGAAGCTTCGCGTTCCACGCTCGTGGAGCCTGCTTCAGACCATACAGCGACTTTTGTAACAGACAGACGTGATCCTCTTTGCCTTTTACCTCGAAGCCCATGCCTCCTTTGCAGACTTTGCCTGCCGAACATGTACTAAACAGTGTGGCATCACCATTAAGCAGATTTTTGCTCTGGCCTTTTGATCTCTCCTCCGACCTGATGCATCACTTACTGGTGGTGTTGTCATGGTATACTCCCACAGATCTTCGTGGATTAGGTACAACTCCATAATAAACTTCCATGTGTTGTAGTCGGCGCTACCATCCAGCTTGGTTATTGCTGGTAGGCCCGCGCTCATACCTCCTTGAGAAGTTTGTGGTCTCTCAATCCCACTGACTGTACTTACAACAGTATTTCCATCTCCAGTATCCGCCATGGTTATTTAGCGTTGCTGGCTGCCCATAACCTAATGAAGTGATTAACATCAGAGAAATTGGAAATATATTTATTGCAAAAGATTACAATGCATTTTACAAAGTAACAGTCAAAACACACGGTTTTTCTCACAAGATATTTTTTCCGACATCTCATGTCATTCTCTATTCGAAATCATTTTTCTTGTTCTGTCATGTAACTACGCAGATGACATGCATAGAGATTACAAAGTAGAACAAACTCTCTTTGCTTCAACATCATTCAATCCATGTTTGTCAGACCCAAAGGACAGCGACCTCAAACAAAAACAACAAAATGGTGCAGGAAATACATCCTGTGCGTAGTTTGTTTTAAAACTGATTTTAGAATAGTATTAACTACCTTAGATCTATGTAAGGCACCTATAGGAGCTTTATAAATAAGTTAGGAAACGATTCGTGACAGGGGAAAGAAATTAAAATGGAGATGAATTCTAAATATTGTTCTATCCCAGGACGCTTTTCTTCAATCGCGCAAAGATGAAGAACGAGATGAGAAAACCTCATTATGAAATGAACATAAGAACCATAACAGTTTATAATAGTTAGAGAAATATTAACAAATTATAATAGGTACAGAAACCTTGTTTACGATCTCCCACATGGTTATCGAGTAAATAACATGTGTGGGAGCGAACAAGAATATTTACTAGCACACCAGAAAAGTTGCATGTTTGAATGAGATGAAAACTATGCGGGGAGACATTCATTAAACTGTAAAATACAGAAAAAAAAAACTATGCTTACGTTATGGCGTTAGCCAAGGAGCATAACAATATGATTGCAGTATGCAGGACAAGCCAGGGGTGGTTGGTCTGGTTGGGAAGTAAAGGAGCGGGGTGGTGCGAGGCGGCGACAGGGGTGTACGGACGGGGAGTACTATCGACGCGACAGGCGCTAGGCGAGGCGCTACGTCACTCACGGCGCCACGTGCGCGATCAATAGTGACGTCGGTCGTACAAGCGGCGCGGCTGGGGCGAGGGGCACAGGCTGTGCTTGCGCGCGCACCCAACCGACCTACTTACAATTGAGATTCACGTAGCGTCTACGTAACACGATCGAACGCAAAGAGCGGGGAAGGCGAGGGCGAGGCGGACTCCAGGCGCAGGCGCCAGCCGCGAACTTGGCAGACGATGTGCCTTGCAGCGTGTCCTACATACAGCCTCGTTATGAACTGCATTTTACGTAACATTGTGCAATGCTGCATATTTTTCTAGAACTACGCTGAATGCTCGTTTGACACCAATACGTAGAAACTTGGAAACACTAAACTCTTAACACCTAATATTATATCAATTAGGCTTTACGGAATTTTTGCTTCTTCATTTATGTTACTCGTCTGCGACATCAAACATTTATATGCCAGGCTACCTATCCGTAAACGGTGGCCATTTAGCGTCTTTCCGAATCTAGAGATCTATTCCATAATTCCTATGTACGTCCCACTGCAGGCACGGCACAGGCCTACCCTCAGGGACGGTGTATGGGCGCAAGTCCAACGGGGCGGCGTGCCCAATGCGGATTGGTAGACTTCTCATACGAATTTCTTCTTCGGCGTATGCAGGTTTCCTCACCATATTTTCCTTCACAGCTTGATAACAGTCAGTATTCCGTATGCATGGCACATGCATGGCATGTCGTCCTTGCGGGTTCGAACCCGGACCCTCATGATAAAGTGTCCATACCTCTCCGCAACGCGCCACCGACACTGTTTGCAGAAATAAATTTTTGAAGATTATCTCCAACGTTCGGTCAGCCGAAAAGTTGCACTTTAGTACAAAATGGTACGAAAGTTTTATATCTACATCTTTTTAAAGCGGACTGTACGTATACATACTTTATTTTCTTTGAATATAGAGCACATGTATGAAAATAGTTGAGGGCGATATTCACAGAAGCATTAGCGAGTGCAGTGACGAGTAGCCGTGGCCTACTTGTCACCGGGTCGCATTTGCAGGTCGCTCGTATGCAACCTACAATCCATTACATAACCACTACCATTCTACGTCAAAGTTGTCATCGTATACTACATGTTAATGTTAATAGTAGTAAACGGTATTGTTAGTTGTCACAGAGGACAACACATTTCTTTCATCGTTTCCGGTACAGAACCTGATAATGTGCCAGTGTTTAACGACACAGTGTCGCTCTGACTAATGTCCGAACCAGAAGTAGCTCGGCAACGATTGACATGACAGCCGGATGGCTTTATAATATAACGTGACATGAGAGGTACAGCTCATCCCAAGTTATAATTTATAATTAGTGATCGGTAACTATTGTGCAACTCGCGGCAAACTCTAGGGGTTGACAGTTGTAAGTGTTGTAACACATATCATTGATTAAGAATTACAATCTAAATAGTTATAAGAACTCAAGGCCACAAAAACTAGCATATTACCAACCCTGAAAATGCCGCGAATCGCACAATAGTTACCGATCTATATTTATAATATAACATGACATGAGAGGTGCAGTATCCCAAGTTATAATTTCTAATATAACATGACATGAGAGGTACAGCTCATCCCAAGTTATAATTTATAATATAACATGACATGAGAGGTACAGCTCATCCCAAGTTATAATTAGTGATCGGTAACTATTGTGCAACTCGCGGCAAACTCTAGGGGTGACAGTTGTAAGTGTTGTAACACATATCATTGGTTAAGAATTACAATCTAAATAGTAATAAAAACTCAAGGCCACAAAAACTCGCATATTACCAACCCTGAAAATGCCGCGAATCGCACAATAGTTACCGATCTATATTTATAATATAACATGACATGAGAGGTGCAGCTCATCCCAAGTTATAATTTATAATATAACATGACATGGGAGGTACAGCTCATACCAAGTTATAATTTATAATATAACATGACATGAGAGGTGCAGCTCATCCCAAGTTATAATTTATAATATAACATGACATGAGAGGTGCAGCTCATCCCAAGTTATAATTTATAATATAACATGACATGGGAGGTGCAGCTCAACCCAAGTTATAATTTATTATAATATAACATGACATGAGAGGTGCAGCTCAACCCAAGTTATAATTTCATCAAAATAGTAAGAGCCGTTTTTCGAGAGACCCATTATAAATATGCTCACGACTCTCCCCGAGGAGGTAATCAGAAATATTCGACTTATGACCTGATACCTAGAACCCAACTTTGTCCCAGAGTGACTGTGAGTGCGCCACTTTGAATAGACAGTGAACTCAATGCACTCGTCAAAATTAAGGCATGAAGGTTCTCTCACGATGATTTCACTCACTGAAAGGCTTCATGTCACGCAAATCGAACCAAAATTCCCCAAGGCCTCCCCTTTCATTCCCCAATCCTCTCGTACCTACAAAAATTCCTTAAGAATTGAAATATTCTAGCAAATATACAAACAAGACTTGCTCGTTTAATAGTATACGATAGTACGCTTTCCCGGATGCAATCGTTGCTGCAACGATCTTTACTGTCATGCGCGAGAATACCTATAATTGTCATAGTACCGATGACCCAGTTCATCGAAGCATAGTGCAGGGACTGCACTGGCCGTGAACAGGCATCGAATACGCTGCGTGCGCACAATCTACCGTAGCTCCATCGTAGCTTGATCAATACGAGGGACCCAAACAAACCGGGCAATGCGGTGTCGTGGGCGACTGACCTATTTCCCAACTGACGATTAGGCGACCTGGCTACAGCTGCAATATTATGTCAATCATATGCAGGCATATAAATATACTAATCTATAAAAAAATAAGCATAGTTATCACTCGGGCATGGTTTAACTCGATCAATTTGGTATTAGCTAAACTAGTTACGAGAACATGACTGAAAAGCTGATAGACAACAACACCAATCATTAAAATTATTTACAAAACTATTGTTTAGATTTCCTAGAATTATACACAAAAAAATATAATGCAAAAACATAAACAAATTATTATCTAAATAAAAGGAAGCAAACAAGTACTAAATAGGCTGCAGGTATACTTTTTATAATTAGTAATTTGACATTAAATCGATCTAGAGTGCGATTTTTGAACATCACACGTTCATACGAGTAGTAGAGAGATGCATAATCTCCATAGTAATTTTGACATTTTCTACTACTCGTTTGAACGTGTGTTGTTCAAAAATCGCACTCCTACACTACAGCGAATCGAGTCGTTTCATTCAAAACATCATGTTTGTTTTGTTTATCATCGACTGGCATTAATTTTGCTTGCATTTTCCTTATGCCATAAAGAATTCTTTAGGTCTTAATTTAACTTCTCGTTAAGAACAAACTTCATATCCTTCTAGATACGAAAATGTTTCCTTATCTGATGGTGATGATAATTGGCTTGCTGGTTTCTGTGATTCTTAAAGTGTGTGTATAAACATTTGAACTGCGGGTTTTCCCTCTCTGCTTGATACAAGGAAAACAAATTAACTTAATATTATATAGCTGTTTAATTTTAGAGATAGATAGTAAACATAATAATGTTTTTCCCATGAATACATACCTAATTAAACTAATAAATCAGAATATAAAAATAAAACCGAACAAACAAACAAACTGTAATAAATCTTCGTGAATTATGTAAGGCTTAAATATATCAAAGCGAGAATGCATCAGAGTTGGTATGCGTTCAAAAGCGTCGACAAAAATAGAGTGGAGTATCAGAGAGGCGGGTGGTGGTGGTGGGGAGCGGGGAGCAAAGGTGTCGTATTATTAACACACTCTAATTCGGGGGGACCCAAACAAACCATCGCAAGCAGGTGACCTACATTCCGGCAGCGTCTGCGGGCCGGGCTCGAGATGCGGGCGTGATTCATGCCAGTGTTGCCAGATGATAATCTTGCATTCTCCCTAAATCTCCCCCGAAATCCACCCAAAATAAGACCAAATTCAGTCAAAACAAAATTAAATTAATTCAGCAATTGCTTCCATGACTGGATCAGCATCTCCACTTGCGTCGTCAGCAGTTCCATACCTTTTCTCTGAGTTAAATCTCTAGAGCATCTTTGAAGTTGCTTTAAAATTAACACATCCTTCCAGCATTGCATATCTTATGCTCCAAATGGATTCGGCCTGGTTGATAACATCAATAACATCAGCTACGCGGACGATATGGTGCTGTTGAGCCCATCGGTCAGTGCACTCAGGAGACTGTTGCAGGTGTGCGAAACTTACGCTGAAACTCATGGGTTGAAGTACAACACCAAAAAGAGTGAGCTCCTAGTGTTCGCCGCGGGTAGCAGCGCTCCACAGGTAGTGCCGCCTGTCAAGCTGTACGGAACTGCGCTGACGAGAGTCGAACGGTTCAAATACCTGGGTCACATCGTTACAGAGGACCTGAAGGATGACCAGGACATAGAGCGGGAACGTAGGGCGTTGGCGGTCAGAAGCAATATGCTCGCCCGTAGGTTTGCTCCTTGCACAGAACAAGTTAAAATAACCCTGTTTAAAGCCTTCTGTCAATCATTCTATACGAGCAGCCTATGGGTAAGATATACGCAGAAGGCCTACAGCACCCTACGTGTCCAATACAACAATGCATTCAGGATGCTTTTGGGGCTGCCGCGCTTCTGCAGTGCATCTGGTATGTTCGCCGAGGCTCGTACTGACGGCTTTCACGCGATAATGCGAAAGAAAGTGGCATCGATGATGAGCAGAGTTCACGGCAGCACTAACAGCATCCTGAAGGCGGTCGGAGGTAAACACGAGTGTCCTATTGCCCACCACTGGACAACGGTGCTGATGGCGTAGTTTCTGTTCTCATCTCAACTTTGTTCAATATTCTGACTCTGTACCTGCTTACGCCAGTAATTTTAAACATCTCAGGTCGCAATAAATTGTACGGAGCTGCTTTTTGGGAGGTTGTTAGGATAGATACCAGTAATATAAAACCAAATTTGCAGCTTCGAAAGACCTGTGTTAACCAAGTGGTGCTCGAAAAACCTCGAATTTTTCGGACTTTTTTCAGGTTATGACTTATAACTTCTAAATGGTGCATTTGACATAAAAATTGTTCAAGACGTGTTTAAAGCAGACAAAATTTTCTATAAATTTAATTCAATTGCAGCTCTGTAAGTTAAGTAAGTCTTGAGATACAGCACGTTAAACATTGGCAATTTTTCCCAAAAAGTTCAAAATTGTAGTTTTAGCCGTCTTCCGAACAGGATATCGGCTAAAATACTCATTCTACGAGGTAAATTATAAGAAATTAATTTGGAAAGCAGTTATCTATCTATCTATCTATCTATAACGTCACGCCTCTTTCCCAGTGGGGTAGGCAGAGACCAGGGCGCGCCACTTACTACGATCTTTACATACCTCTTTTGCCTCATGCACATCCATACATCTCTTCATACATGCCCGTCGGTTTCGAGTACTCCGCACCTCCCCTTTTTGTAGGACGCAACTGATTTGATCAGCATACGTCCTACGAGGGCGCCCTCTGCCGACACTTCCACTCACATTAGCAACATATATCTCTTTCGTACATCTGCTGTCACTCATCCTTTCCACATGACCAAACCAACGAAGCATACCTTTCTCTATTCTTGTCACAACATCTTCTTTCAATTTACATCGATCTCTTATAACACAATTTCTCACTCTATCTCTCATCGTGACACCACACATACTTCGCAAGGAACGCATTTCAACAGCATTAATTTTACTTGCATGCTTCTTCTGCCATACCCAGCACTCACTGCCATACATAAGTGTAGGCACCAACACACCATTGTGTATAGCAAGTCGTGCCTTTTTGGACACTACCTGGCTAGCCACAATAGTATGCAGAGCACCGTTTACTTTGTTTCCCGCTGTTACTCGCCTATGCATATCACCCTCACATTTCCCATCTCTAGTAAACATGCATCCTAAATATACAAACTCATTCACTTGTTGCACTTTTTCGTTCCCAATCATTATACAACAATCAGTCACACATTCAAAAAGCAGTTATATAGCTTTAATTTAAGCATAAATTTAACCCTGTACAGTGATTAGTTCCTTTGTTATCAGGAAAAAAAACTAAATATAAGGGGATTAGGTTTTAAAAAAAATGGAGCCTTAGGCATTGCAAGAATTTTTTAAAGGACAAAAATACATAACTTAGTAGGAAATGGTTTATATCATCCAAAATGAAATTAAGTATAATTAATAATCTATCTATACTATAATAAAACTGTAAATGTTTGTTTGTTTGTTTGTTCGCGCATCACGTGAAAACTACTGGACCGATTTTAATTAAACTTTTTGTATTTGAAACCTTATGACTAGACGTATAAACTGATATATATTTGATCTCGCTACCATGTCGAGTGCCGGTGCGAACGAAGTCGTGGGCAAATCTAGTGCTATTATTAAACTGAAAATGTTTGTTTGTTTGTTCGCTCATCACGCGAAAACTAAAAGACCGATTTTGATGAAACATTTGTTGTCTGCAAGCTTATGGTTAGACTTAAAATTTGGTATACCATTTATTTTGCTACGATGATCAGAACTTGGGAACCCGTGCGGATGAAGTCGCGGGGAAACTAGTACTTAATTACAAAAGTATATAAAAACGAGAGTTTTCTCACGACTTCGTCCGCACGGGTACCCGTCATTGTAGCAAAATAAATTATATACTAGAGATTGGTCTAATCATAACCTTTCAAATGCAATAAGTTTCATCAAAATCGGTTTAGTAGTTTCCGCGTAATGCGCGAACAAACAACCATTTACAGTTTTATAATTCTTCTTATCGTGTGGGCAGAGCCCTGGTGTTAGAGTTTTTTCAGACCACCTTACGGCCTCTGACGTGGTTTTTATGTAACGACAATTATACCAGTGATAGTAGCCGGGACCAACGGCTTAACGTGCCATCCGAAGCACGGAATCATCTTTCTTTTCAGACAATCAATTGATTCAGCCTGCAATGTCTTAATCAACTGGGGAAAAACGCACAAAGTGACATTTCACTAGGTGTCCCGTGGGAATCGAACCCACGACCTCCGTGTTGAGAGCCCAATGCTCTTAACCATTAGACCACGGAGGCAGTTTCATAATAGTATAGATTATTTTGGTAGTTTGGGGGACCTGAACTCACGTTCACGTTTCCACCATCACATCACTGTGATGGTGGAAAAAATACACAATACCTACAATGAAAATTATAATGTATTTGTTTCTTGTAATAAATTACAAACTAAGGGGCTGTTTTTAGGGCTACGGAGACTCTTCTGTGGTCAGATCTAGTAGTAAAGATTCGTCGAATTCATCTCCTTCATGCGTCTCATCCATTGCTAAGGGAGTAGTATTCAGGCAGGTCTTCCCCTGACAAACATTGCAGAGAGCCGAGCATTTCAGCACTGCTCTCTAGCAGGAGCATTATCTTCCTCCGCAGTCCGCACCCTTTCTGGCACTTGCATGATAGGAATTTCAGAAGGGTTAGCGGTCAGCCCCTGCCTGATCACTCCAAGTTAGTGCATGGGCTCTTTCTCTATCCCCAACCACTTCTGCACTTGGGGATTCTTTAGGAATGTAAGGCCTCTTCGGTGGGGGGCAGAAGAGCGGGGCGGGCTTAATAAATGACTCCGGAACGGTGTTGGTACATAATTATGCCTACGTACTTAATAAATGATAAAATTCTGTTCGCTCACGGGCCGCATAAGGAAGCCGTTCTTAAAATTTGATAGAGCCGCAAGAAAATGTAGTGAGAAGTCTCATGCATGTTTGACATTCCTGCTTTAAAATATCTAATTTATAAATGTAATGTCATTTTTATAACATTAAATAGATAACTTCGCAGTATTAATATGAATTGACAATAGGAGCTCCATTTCCAAAAAAAAAAAAATTTCCTTAATTTTTCGTTAATGTTGGCTGTACAAGATTCAAAATATACTTAAATTAAAGCTTAATAGCTGCTTTACAATTTCATTTCTTATACTTTTCCTCGTAGAATAAGTATTTTAGCCGGTATCCTGTTCGAAAGACGCAAAAAACTTCAATTTTGAACTTTTTGGGAAAAATGGCGAATGTTTGAAGTATTGTATCTCAAGACTTACTAAACTTACAGAGCTGAAATTAAATTCAAATTACAGATAATTTTATCTTATTTAAAAACATAGTATATAATGTTTATGTAAGATGCACCGTTTAGAAGTTATAAGTCAACCCCTGAAAAAAGTCGGAAAATTTCGAGGTTTTTTAAGCACCATTCGGTTAGCACAAGTCTTTCGAAGCTGCAAAATTGGTGTTATGCTACTGGTATCTACCCTAACAACATCCCAAAAAATCAGCTCCGTGCAATTTATTGCGACCTAACGCGATTTTTATGTCTAAGGTTACTGGCGTAGCTATCCAATGTAATATAATAATAATTGAACTACACTCCTCTTAATTTTATAATGTACTATTTTTATTTTTTATTTAATAATTATAATGAGATGAGACTATTTATATACTAAATTTTGACATTGTTTACATTCTTGACCACAACTTTTTGACATTTTCCATTATTGCAATTATCACAATTTTTATTATGTAATGTTGAACTTGAAGTCTCATATACTAACCTAGTAAGTAAGCAATACTAACAATGAAATTTAATTTGTGACATTGCTATGGAATTTAGGTTCTGAATTAAATGATTTGATGATGATGATGCCTAATCTGATCTAAGTTTGTCTTTTATAATCGCAACTGGGGAGAAGGCCCTCCAAGCCAATTTTTTTCCCCCCCGCAGAACCCCCCAAAGGATTTGTCCCCCGAAAAATCCCCCCATGGTCTGAAAAAACCCCCAAATTTGGCGGGAGTCCCCCCCATCTGGCATCACTGATTCATGCAGCCGCATCGGATCAAGTTGCCGCCGCGCCAGCCGCCCGCCCTAGCCACGGCACCGGCACCGGGCCGACACCCGAACCGCTTAGGTACCTACATTACAATACATACGAGTTCAGTCTACGCTCCGTTGCCCTAGTTTACTTGAAGCCTGATGTTTTTTTATGGAATAACATTAATATATTCGAGATTTTTTTAATGAACTGTCATTCAATGTGAACATCTTATTATAAATTCCTTCACAACTTTTTGACCTCATTTTCAACTAATAGATATCATATTTTCCGATTCGGAGATAAAATTACCAAGCTTTATATTTAGGTAGGTAAGTAATAGACAGCATAAATAATAGTTCTCTTTGCCCTTTTACCAAAAAAGTAGAAATCTACTAAAAGTGGTCACACTGTTAAAACATTCTTTGCATGACAGTCATTCTATTTGCAACATTCCTGTGAACTAATAAACACAAGTCAGCTTAGATAAGAAACGGAAAATGAATGTCCTGTTTATAATTCAATCACATTCCTAAACAGAATCGTCGTAAGTCCGTAAACTGATATCGCAAAATGTTGTTTGCAACCGCTGACAGTTTCATAGATTGCCGATGCCGCTTCTAAGGAAACGACATTTGTTATTATCCTTATATCACTTCACTACCAAATCCATTTACCTACGTTAGACTACTTAAAATAGACTTAAAAAGTCTTTAAACATGCAGAGGAATTTATAATGATTAAAATTACATTTGTGACAGAAAAAATTATGTTATTTTTATGTACACAAGTGTACATGAAATAAAGTTAACAGTCATATCATATAGGACATTATACAGGGTGTAAGTGACTGCCTAGGAAATACTGAAACGGTGAACCCAGACCATAAAAATGAACAACTTTCACTATGGAGCCTACATCAGGAAACGCGAAAAAAAAATCTGCTGTCCCATACAAAACTGCTGTACCTACCCGACCAAAGTATTGATATGGGGTAGCAGAAATTGTTCAGTTTGATGGTCTGGGCTCACCGTTTCAGTATTTGCTAGGCTGTCACTAACACCCTGTATGTCCTATATGATATAACTGTAAACTTTATTTCATGTCAAGTGTACATAAAAATAACATAATTTTTTCTAGGGTCCTTCTTAATACGCTGAAGGTTTTTTAAGGAGATGATCGGACCATCAAACTGAATAACTTTCTCAATGGGACCAAGGTCGAAACCGCGGAAAAAAAACAGTTCTTTCATATAAAATAGTAATCCTACTCGACCGCAATGTATAGGACAGCTCTTTCTTTCTCGTGATTTCGACGTTGGTTCCGTAGAGAAAGATGTTCAGTTTGATGGTCGATCATCGTTTTAAAAAACCGTCAACATATTAAGTTGGACCCTATATATTGATTGATATAATATTTTGGAGAACAGGGAGTTACTATAGCCATCTTTACCAATAGATGTCAACTGCGTAGTTTAAAAGGGTAAGTACTACGAAAATGGTAATAAATTCAAATAAAGGTATTGATCAAACGTGAAGCAGGCATTGATATAGCAACAATACTTCCTATAGTCACATAAATAAATATTCCTGTATAACGAATTCATACATGCGGCCGCTGTCAGACCACAGACTTAATTTTTTATAAATCGATTGCGATGAAATAAAGCGTAGGTAAATGTAATTCCAAACAAGCCCTTTGCTTTTGTGAATACCCCATCCAAATCGGTTCAGTGGTTTTTAAGTGATGCGTGCACAGACAAAAATCCTAAAAATGGTCTATTCCATTACGTATCCTAAACTATACCTCAATAATTATTTTTTTGCTAATATTTCAATGTATATCCACGTCTTTACAATTTTATGATAATATGTATTAGAAACTTTAAGTTTTAGGATTTTTTTTAACTTAAGTTTGAACGCCAATGGTGTCGATTCGAACTGTGCCACGACTTAAGTTAAGAAAACAGACAGAAAACCAACAACTGACTTTATTTAGTGCTGTCAAAGAGACGTTACACGCTCAAAATAAGATGCCATCATAATGTACGCCATCTTATTTAAGGCGTTTTTGGGCGTGTAATGTCACTTTGACAGCACTAAAGTCAGTTATTGGTTTTCTGTCTCTTTTCTTAATCTTATTTTAGAAAGTGACAGGAATAAATTTAGTTAAGTCGTGGCACATTTCGAATCGACACCAATAGTACCAATTGTTCGATCTAATTATAGTGCCCAGTTTAGCAGCAATGGCGATGGCGCCAGGAAGAGTGGGCTGAACCTGCACCAAACGCGGTTCAGTTTGCCGGCTGGCTGACCCAGTTCAGAGGTGCAGCCGCATCGCATCGCATCATCGAAAGCGCATTTCACAACGATACACCTTTCCCCTTCTCCCTCTGGCCTCGTGCCATCCGCTCCGACACTTAGTTTACCTAACTAGTGCATTTGCCTTTTATCTATTGTTAGAATAGTTTTTAGGGTTCCGTGACCCAAAGGGTGAAAACGGGACCCTATTCATAAGCCTACATTGTTTGTCCGCCCATCTGTCCTACACATTAGTCTGTACATGGAAGGTATGTCTTATAATTATAATACTCCGTGGTCTTAATAATATGGTGACGGTTTGAATAAAAGGGGATAATCGGATCATCAGACTAAAAACTGCCTCTACGGGATCACGATCACATCTCGAAATCGCGAAAAAAATTAGCTGTCCCATATATTTGGGTCAAAAATCTGCTGTTTTATATACAAAACTACAATAAACCTACTAGAGTTTGTAGTTGCTGCTGTGCGGAGGGTCGCGGGTTCGAATCCCGTAAGGGACAAATATTTGTATGATGAATATGAATATTTGTACCCGAGTCATGGATGTTTGTATGTATTCTATATCGTTGTCTAGTCATCATAATACAAGTCCAGGCTAGATTCTGGTACTTCAAATGTGACTAGATAATTTGTGTGACATTGTCCAAGATATTTATAATCTAATCATCCCGTTAAAAACCGTCTGCAAATTAAGAAGGACCCTGTATAAGTTAGACAATAGTTACAAAGTTTACGCTTATTCTATTAAAAAACGAATTTCCAATTGGAACATTCTCGAATTCAATTAAAGTTAGTTGTAAACATAAACATCCCGACTAGTAAATAATCTAGTCTGCCAGATAATAAGGATCAACAAAACAATTTGTCTAAATCTAAAATACTTTCACTTACCTATACAACGTGTTAACGAATTAGCGCAAAACCTCATACACCCCAACTGATTTATAACAAAATAATTAGATTGAAACAATAATTTCATTATTTTGATAGTTAAAATTTTAAGTTATTCGCATTTTAAGTTTTGAGGCAAAAATGATTTGTTTTCATTTCAGCAATGAATAAAAGCGACGTACTCATGGATTAGTATGTAGGGTGAGTGTGCCCGTGCGGTGGGTTGACATCGGGATCAGTAAATTTTAAATTTTACAAAAAAATTATTTAATATTTTGAAAAAAATTACCTATTTTGAAACCATGATAATTCTATTCTGCTCCTCATTCTAAACAAACTACTTTCTAGTTTTGCGTTAATTCATTAACACGTTGTATAATACAGGGTGTAACAAAACACCCTAGTAATACTTAGAGGGTGCTTCAGACCATCAAACTGAACAACTTTCACTATGGAGCCAACATCGAAATAGCAAAAAAAAATCCGCTCTTTCATACAAAACTGCAGTACCTACCGTCTCGTCTCGGATGGCAGATATTTTTTTATTTTTTCTCGTTGTTGGCTCCATAGTGAAAGTTGTTCAGATTGATGGTCTGAAGCACCCCCTTAAGTATTACTAGGGTGTTTTGTTACACCCTGTATTAGGCTATTAATAGGACAAGCAGTATCATCAAAATGCAAACACTAATTAATACGTATTTAATTAATTAAATGTGTCTCTCGTTATTCTTAGATACAAAAAGATGCCAAGTCTGTCAAATGCTAATCACGAGACTGCAGTCACGACGTTATAGATTTAGAATCTACAAAGCATTTTGTTTCTTGGAAGTTCCCACTGTAAACTAACGACCTGTGTTCCAAGGTCCATTTAAATAAATATTCATGATGTAGGTACTTATTAGGAATTACGAGGATTGATCATCTGCGAATACAATAGGGGAGCGGACTGCATAAAATATATTTTAGTTTTAACTTCTTAGTAAAAAAAAACATTTGAATATACTCACATTTTTAATTTTTTTTTAAGCTAGAATACTATTTTTAATAACATGATGAACTATAATAAAACCGGTCAAGTTCGGTCGAGTCGGGCTACTCGCGCACCGAGGGTTCCATACCACACCACCACAGAACACAACATTATTAACTTAGAAAAAAAACTTTTTTTGTCCGGGACCTTTAGCGCGAGACCGACTCACACTTTGCCGGTTTTTAGTATTTGTTGTTATTCTGTAGAGTTTGCTCTATAATCACACTAAGTTTGACGCTTGTATGTATTACCTTTTTTACTATAGAGCGTGAAGAAAAAACGTTGATAAAAACTAGTTTCTTGTTGAAAACCCCCCTTAATTTTTAACTTTCTGCCATTTTTATTATTTGTTAACAAATCCGCCGCAATAACGCATAATCAGAGAAAATGTTTACTATCTAGCTATTACGGTTTAAAAGTTACAGCCCTAAATAAGGACAGACGGACGGACGGACGTACAGACGGACAGACGGACAGACGGACGGACGGACGGACGGACAACGTAGGCTTAGTAATAGGGTCCCGTTTTCACCCTTTGGGTACGGAACCCTAAAAAGTAATGAAATGTTGATGATGTCACTTGTGGGTATTTAGTACAATTTTTCATACATCGCACACGTTTTGACGTTCGAATAAAAGTTGCTAATTTGACTAATTGTCCCGGACTGTCCGATCCCCTATTGCGTCTAATGATCGCGATCAGATAAAATGTGAAAGGAAATCTCACACATTGTCAACAAACCGTTGACATGCAAAAAAGGTATAAGGTCCACCACATACAAATACAAACGGAATAAACCTGATTCGGCATGGAATTAGTTGCGAATGGAGTGTTGCCGCTTTCAGAGACTTTTTCACTGGATCTAGTGATTTTTTGATGTCGTAGGTGGCATTTTTTAAAGATTTACAGCCATACAACACAAGGGATTATTGATCGTGGGCATTGACGGAACGATACCGTTTCTTGACGGTGCAGTGCGACGTCGTTGCGGTGTCGTTGCGATATCGCCTACGCTCAAAAATCGCGTACGTGTGATAATGGTTCACGCCATTTTGTATGCAGATTATGTCTAATGTTAAAACTATCGATAGTCTTCTGATATTGCATAATATTGAAATACAATTTACAAATCATCATCGTTACGTCATGATCATGACCTCACCACATGATAATAATTATCATGTATATAAATTGTTTGCTTCGTTGTAATAAATACCTAAAAATGCAATTTTCGTTTTATTTGGCATTTCATACATTTTTATTTTAGGCACTTTTTAAACAGCACTCTAGTATTTTTTGTAACCATAGTTGACAGTTGAAGCCGTGGTGGTCCAGTGGCGAGTAACCTTGCCTACCGTGCAGGAGGCGATGGTTCGATCCCCGTCCAGGCCGACTCGTACCAATGAGTTTTTCGGAATTTATGTACGATTTGTAACACCATTGGCTTTTCGGTGAAGGAAAACATCGTGAGGAAACCTGCATGCTTCAATTTCGAGGCATGTATTGTACCTACTGTCCATTACAAGTGGCGACGGGCTCACTCCCCGTTACACTGTACAGAGTATCGGTAGTCGGTACTACTAGTGAAACGTGGATGTTCTGAGGTTTCAGAATATCTCTGACTACCCCCTCGGGGAATATAGTCGTGAGCATATGCTTATGCTATGTAGTTGACAACACTGAATTCCGAATCAGTTTTATTCCGTATGTATGTGGCGGACCTAAATGAAAGCGGAAAGTAGAAGAGACCGAGAGTAGGTTAAGCGTCTGTGCGGTGTGCGGTGCTAAGCGACTAGACTATTTGTTACAAGGTACAGGCAGGTACGTAAGTAGGTGTAATGAAAAATGCACGCCCGCGACCTTAGCCCAGTTGTGAGCGACAGCGGGGCAGGCGCCGGCGCACCGAGCCGCACCGCACTTAGGGTTGCCAGATGGGTTGACTAAAATATCGGGGCAAAAAGACAATGCGGGTTTTGTATGTAAGGTTAGCGCCTTATTACGCCGTTGTTTTTGGCGCGGCCAGCAACCAAACTTGAATATTATATTTCAGAATAAAGTAACAAACAAAATTTATTAACATGTATTACCCTAAACTCAGCCCGGACGGAGATATAAAGGCTTGAAGTTGAAAATATTACCATTACGTGCACTTCAAGCCTTTATATCTCAGTTCGGACTGAGTTCCGAGATATTTGTAATAACAAGTGTTGTTTTTAACTTTATTCTGAAGTATAATATTCAAGTTTGATTGATGGACGAGCTAAAAAAAAGAAAAAAGGCGCCATTTTTAGGCATAGGCTTTTCTTAACGTCTGGGTTTTGGGACTACTGTCGGGACAAATCAAAATGTTAAGTTTTATTTTTATTATTAAAACTAGCTGTTGCCCGTGACTCCATCTGCGTGGCCCTTAAAGAAATACCAATCCTATGTGTTAATCCTAAACATATTCTATAAGTATGCGTGCCAAACATAAAAATTCTTTCAGCCGTTTATATGTGATTGAGTGACAAACATCTAAACATCCAAACTGATTAAAATAATGACAAAGAAACTTAACTTTTTGGCACATTAAGAGAATCATGCGGTCAACTTAAATTATCTATATCTATATACTTATATTATAAAGAGGTAAAAAGACATTACCCACGTGACGTAAAGTGTATTCTAATGAATCATTTTCCAACTAACGAATACATCAGCATCAGCTCACGACTATATTCCCCGAGGGGGTAGTCAGATATTCTGAAACTTCAGAACATCTACGTTTCACTAGTAGTACCGGACTCCGTCCAGTGTGACGGGTAGTGAGCCCGTCGCCACTTGTAATGGACAGTAGAATAGAATAGAATAGAATAGAATTATTTATTTCATATTATCAAATTCATAATTACATGTTACATAAAAATAAAAATGTCAAAGGATAATATGATCGTCAAGAATAAAAAATAAAAAAATAAAATAGAACAATAAAATGTCAACATCACTAATATAGAGAGTAACAATGTCAAATAAATAATGTAATACATAAGAAAATACAATTCAATTTAAATAAAATGTAGGTTAATGTAGGTTAGTAGGTACAATACATGCCTCGAAATTGAAGCATGCAGGTTTCCTCACGATGTTTTCCTTCACCGAAAAGCCAGTGGTGTTACGAATCGTACATAAATTCCGAAAAACTCATTGGTACGAGTCGGTCTGGACGGGGATCGAACCATCGCCTCCTGCACGGCAGGCAAGGTTACTCGCCACTGGACCACCACGGTTTATAAACTAACGAATAAGTATGAGCAAAGAACACATACAAAGAGTATGATAGCTAAAATTATACACGAACTAGGAGGAATATCATACTTCCCAAGGAAATGGAAATTATCCTTTCATATGGATTAGATCCATTTCTGCGAAACGGGATTGGGCGTTTTCCTTTGTTCGTTTGTTTGAATGTAGGGGATAATCTCGAAAGAACTAGACAGTTGGGAGTCTAGACATCATATGAAATATAGAGACAATCCAGACCATCTGGCAACCCTGACCGCACTCGATGCTTGCGTGAAACCCTGCGCGGACACTGTGAGCTCACTGCGACCCCATTACGACACAAGTTGCTTTGGATTGACATTACACTGCGGCAAATAACAATAGCATTAAATACTATAGCAATTTTATACTTGTGTAAGCTATTGTGTTAACGATAAACACAAATTGAGCAAACATTGAGAAAAACAGTACTTGAGCTAGCTATAAATGATTTCGGCGAATCCTGCGTCAAACAGGATGCACGGCATGGCACATTGAGTATATCAGATGTTTTGATAGATATAAAACTAGTTTCATAGAATCAGCGAAAACAGATTGACGTAAATAACATTAACGTTGTTTAAGCGTAAACAAGAATTTGATAAATGTATTCAGCGAACAAACAAACTAAGCCCAAATGAATATAAACGTGTATACCGAGTACTTGTGTGTTCTACGAGACTACCACTACCACGGTACCACGTGAGTGACAGCGCGGCGGTATGGCGACCTTGCTGCGGCCATTCGAGCTGAATACCTTCACAATAGAGACAGGTACAGAAGGGCGACTCCATGCAACAAGCGAAACAGGCGCTCACATAAACGCGCACGTACGGACACAAAATGAAATAGATATACAGGGTATTTCTTAATATGTTTTTTAAGGGGACGACCAGACCATCTCATGGAACAACTTTCTCTATGGGACCAAGGTCGAAACCGCAAAAAAAAAGCTGCTGTCCTATACATTTGGGTCAGTAGGATTGGAGTTTTGTATGGAACAACTGTTTTTTTTTCGATTAGGACCTTGGCCCCATAGAGAAAGTTATACTGTTTGATGCTCTAAAAAACCGCTAGCATATTAAGAAGATCCCTGATCCCTGTATAGTTATATAGTATAGTTCAACCGATTTCGGTTATGGAGACTGCTGTACTCTTTAACTCATGTGCTCTCTTGTGGCTGGCGTAATCAATTTTCGCCTTGAATGTACTGCTGCAGAGAGCACACGTCAACAAGTCCATCCACATAATAATAATGATAGGCCACAGGTGGGCGGGCCTTTAGCTCGTCCCGCTTCCTGTCTAGCTCGTCAGGTCTGCACTCTTTGAAATCTAACAAGGTATTCTGTACCAGTAGCCTTCACTTTTCTCTCTTCCAGCACGTCGTTCCGAACCTGAGACCGAAATGCTACAGTTCTTCATGTGCCTTTTTTTGCACATCCATGAAGCGAAGGAGTTTAGTTTTAGTTACTGTTCGCCTGACTTGATCAGAGATCGCCGAACGTGATGAGGCCGCTCTTCTGTACTCGTCTTTTTCGTGGTACCTTGTTGTTCAAGCAAGACAAGCGTTACCGCGACTAAAAGCACGTTAATTGCTCCATAATGAGGCACTTCGTCGAGATGACCATATCTAAGTTAGTTATTAAGTACTAACTTTGTTTGTAAGGTTTTATTTTTTTTGTACTAACCCTTTATGGGTCACATAGTTATCTGAATAAATAATGATTTAATTTAATATAAAGAAAACAGGCGATAAAATGAATCGATAGATAGTACTATATGGCCGACTTGATCTGAGGTCGCCGAGTGCGTCTATGTGTGCGCCTGTATCGCGCGTTTATATGAAGCCGCCCTTCTGTACCTATCTCTTTCGTGGTACCTTGTAGTTCAAGCAAGACAAGCGTCAGCACGACTAATAAACAAAAACAGGCGCTAGCGCAACGCAACTTGCAACTATAAACAGGAAACGGAATGCCGCGCCGCAATCATTCTGTAAGGTCATCAGAAAACTTATTTACCGACTGAAATTACATACATATTATACATAAATGCATGACCGTAATCACATTCGGAGAAGTTAGAAACGTCTCTGCAACTAACAATCCCCTTTTAAGGTTCCGGTTGTAGTTAATTTAAGGTTTCAGGATGATGGGACGTGTGTAAAGTCAAGTGGTGATAGTTATCTTTAGTGCACAAAAATAGCCTTAGGCTGCCTGTCCATTGAAGCTGTGCGAGCTGTGTAGCTGTGTTTTTTTAACCAATCAGGAGCTCGGGCGCGGCGCGGCCGATCTCGCCCGTGCTCCTGATTGGTTAAAAAACACAGCTACATAGCTCGCACAGCTTCAATGGACAAGCACCCTTATACTGGGAGATAATAAAATCATTAAGCTAAATTTTCAGGGGTGGTTCAGGTGATCATACTGAACAATTTTTACTATGGGAGTAAACCTAAAATAGCATTAAAAAAACTGTTTTATACATTCGATTCGATAAGGTATTGCAATTTGCAGTTTAGTATCGTACAGCTTTTTTATTAGTTAAAGTTTTTCAGTTTGATTACCTGAACAACCACTGAGAATTTAGCTAATGATTTTATTATCACCCAGTATAACCCGTATCTTTTAGTAGCCTCGTAAGACACCCACCACGGTAAGGACACCTTAGTGTCCTTAATGAACCACCACATTTCTTAGTTTTTAAACTAAGAAATGTGGTGGTTCATTCTACGCCACAAACAACCACACGGCCACTGTAAACAGGAAACCGAACGCCGTACTTCTTAAGGTCATTATAAATCTTATTTTACCAGACTGAAATTATAAAAACATTTTGAAATACAAATAAGCAGTCATTCAAAGACGGCCTTAAGAACATGACCATCCTTCTGGCGCAGTCGGGTAAAAACTGGAGCCTGGAACACTAAACAAGTAAGTATCTATAAAGAGCCTAAAATCTACAGAGATACTATGCTTATAAGTTATAATACTGAATTCACTGACGAGACCCAGCAGCACATAATCTGGTAGGTTCTCTTAGCAATATTTTAGGAAGACCCGGCAGCACATAATATGGTAGGTTCTCTTGGCAATATTTTAAGGAGTTTAAGATGTTTAATGAAGGCAAGAAGCGACAGAAATCTGAGAGATAAAAATAATAGTTACATTATGGCCACTATCATGAATTCATGACTCTTCATGAGTCACAGTTGCGGATCTAAGTTGCGGATAGGTCACATGACATTGACAAACTTTAAACATATCCCATTACGTCTTTTTGTAAAACCCACTTCATTATCAGTGTAAATGTTATCGGGACGACATGACAAACATGTGAGTCTAGTTAGGGTTCCGTAATCAAACAAGGAACCCTTATATTTTCGCCCATTCTGCCTGTCTGTATGGCGCTGTCCTATTGCCATCGCTCGCGCGATCATGCGTTCGTCCGACGAAAATCATTGTGCCACTGCGCGATTAAACATACTTATATCTGAATAATAACAAAAAATTAAAACCGCCTTCAAAAAAACTAAAAAGTTAAAAAATAATATTGCAGCCGATGACTTTTTCGTTCGCATCATAAGAACATTAATTTGTTTTATCGAAGTCGCTGTCAAGCCGATTCGCGACGGGGCTTGCATTAGTTTTTTGGCTTGGCTTGACACCGACTTCTATAAAACAAATTAATGTTCTTATGATGCGAACGAAAAAGTCATCGGCTGCAATATTATTTTTTAACTTTTTAGTTTTTTTGAAGGCGGTTTTAATTTTTTGTTAAAATTTTGTTTATTTCACAATTTTCAGTGGTGAATTCATTAGTTTGATTTAACAGTAGTGCTTCAAATTAACAAACGCACTAGTCGGCACTACGATTTTCGAAGGGTCCCCTCGATTTCTCTGGGATCCATCATCAGATCCTGGTTTCCTTATCATGGGACCACCCTTGGGATATCTCCTTTCCAAAAAAAAAAAGAATCATCAAAATCGGTTCATAAACGACGAAGTTATCCGCGAACACACATTAAAAAAAAAAAAAAAAAATATACGGTCGAACTGAGAACCTACTCCTTTTTTTGAAGTCGGTTAAAAATAGAACAATTCGATCGCATCTCATGATAGCACGACCTTCTATAGGATATTCCGCAGATATAAGTATGTTTAAACGCACAGTGGCACAATGATTTTCGTCGGACGAACGCATGATCGCGCGAGCGATGGTAATAGGACAGCGCCTATGCCCCGCCTCAATTTCTCCCTCATTATTGGTGCAATAATGAGCAAGTAATTGACTATTGAATCGAAATTTAGCATGAAGAGAGATATTAGTAGCCCAAAACCAGAAATGTGGTATTTAAGAAGAAACACATTGTTTTCGATGGATAACAAACATTTTATATAATGAAATGACTACGGAACCCTAACATGGGCGAGTCCGGCACGCTCTTGGCCGGTTTTCTTCAATAACTTTACAGTAGGCCTAGCATGCCACCCCCGAGAAAACGACAAAAATCGAGACGTGCCTTCATCTTTATTATTTTACGTATGCCAAAAAGAGCGTGCATGACGGTTTTCTCGTTTAAACGCTTTGTCGTGGGTGGCATGCTAGCCGTGCTGGTCTGTGTTTAACGAACGCAAGAAGATGGGTGTCATGGCACGTGTAGTAAATTACAAGTTACTTCGTCTTTTAGTACCCACTTATCTGATAGCGTCACTGTTTTATTTACAATAAACGTTTCGCATGTGATGTGACGTTATTTTAATGCGTACTATGTTACATAATACTTCAGAGCTTCAGAGCCTTTACATTTTTATATTTTCACTATGACGTGTTGGTTGTTATGTTATGTAACCAGAGCCGAGCAATAGCAAAATGCATATTTCGACATAGGGTTAGGTTAGGTTAATTTTCCAATATGATATCAGATTCCTCATAGTTATAATATGATATAATTGATTATGAATCCTATGATACATTTCTTTAAAAATAACATTAGGTTAAAACGAAATATCGTCACAAATAATTTCTATTCAAAAGAAGTTAACACAAAGTTAATAGAGGTTTACATTAACACAGTCAATAATATTTTTGTGTGTTTATTTTAAAATGACGAAGATCCAAACAGTGATCTTTCAAATTTTTTTAAATGTTTTCAACTGCTGATCTTAGTAAACATGAAAACTGCACCCACTTTATAAACTCAGATAATTTAGCATTTGGCAGCTACTAAAGGCTATTTGTGTATAAAAGGTTAGACTGCGTTCTTTGGACTCTTTTTGGACTGCGTAAACAAAAATGACATTACAATATTGTGGAAAATTTTAACATTTTCTATTTACGCCGAATTTAGTCATTTTATACACAAGCATTTCTAAAAATATGAACTCAAATTCGGTACCTACTCATGTCTTCCGTTCCGTACAACGTTGAGGAGTATCTTAGTTACCAGAAATTGTGTGCATCAGATGAAAAATACCATTATTACGAGTATTCATTGTAATTTTTTTCGTGACAATCTGACACTGTCCATGTTTGTTACAGAGAAATTATATGTAGATTCTATGGCACTCGTAAACAACAAAGTTAAAATTTGTCACGAAACAAAACAGTCTACAGTTAACGAGCAAGATTAATGTCAATAATAAGAAACAATAATTCAAAAGTGAAATTCACAAGGCTTGTTTGTGTATTTTTAGAGACCCGTATTGCAGTAGCAAAAGTCGGCGGGTTTTTGATTACGCAAAAGCGGTGACTAAAAGAAATAAGTGAAGAACATTATGTCAGATGATTTATCGTTTCTTACTTGACCAAGTATTTGATTGATACAGATAAGAAGTATTATAAAAAATAGATTCTGATAATCGCCTATAAAACGTTTTAACGAATTAATGCAAAACCTCATACACCCCAACTGATTTATAACAAAATTATTAGATTGAAACAATAATTTCATTATTTTGTTAGTTAAAATTTAAAGTCATTCGCATTTTAAGTTTTGAGGCAAAAATGATTTGAATGAAAGCGCTAACGTACTCATGGGTACATTTTTATAATCTTGTATTGGTAGTAAATAGGGTGAGCCCGTGCGGTGGGTTGACTTGACATCGGGTTCCGAAAAAAATTTCTTAATATTTCTAAAAAAATTACCTATGTTGAAACCATGATAATTCGATTCTAAACAAACTACTTTCTAGTTTTGCGTTAATTCATTAAGACCTGGTATTTAGTTTAGGTCTATAAGTAATCTATTAAACGTTGCATAAACATTGTGCGGGGTGCTTAGTCAGAAAACCTCGACGCTTCTGGTCTCCTTGGATGAGTCCGGACCGGAGGGAACAGCAGAGGGCAGAGGGTAAATTCCTACTGACGGGTATAGTCCGGTGCACCCTGGCAGTTTGTCAGTGACAGTGATATATTTTTTTATTATGGTATCTCTCTGGCTTACGGCGAATAACCAGATACGGGGGGTGGGCGTTTCACCAAGTGTCCCTCTGATTAACAGAGGGCACAGTGGAAGAACGTCGGTAACGCGACGCGAAGAGGAAGATATAGTATTCCGAGAGAAAAGTGTACTTTTTGCAACCGTCAGCAACAAGGCTGATTCCAGTCAAAGTTCCGACCTTTGAACGGCTGTATCTCCTAAACCGACAGATGAACCATGTCAGTTTTTGTACTGTTCACATAGCTACAGTGCATACTACAACAATAACATACGATCAGCCTTGCAGCTGAACGTGAATTTTTTACAGACCTTTAATCATCAGTAACTCCTGAACCGACTGGAGTTATGCAGGCAGACCTGGTCCATCCCCATCACAGAAAAGCTCTACACCCCGTAAACACTGAATAAGCCTTGCTCGCTGCTTGCTGATGGTTGCAAAAAGTACACTTATCTCTTAAACTATATGGACACTCAATCATGAGAGCCCGGTTTCAAATTCGCACGGAAGATATAGTATAAAAGATAAGTGTACTTTTTGCAACCATCAGCAGCAAGGCAGATTCAGTGTTTATGGGGTGTAGAGCATCTCTGTGATGGGGATGAACCAGGTCTGCCTGCATAACTCCAGTCGGTTTAGGAGTTACTGATGTTTAAAGGTCAGTAAAAAATTAACGATCAGCTACAGAGCTGATCGTATGATATTGTTGTAGTATGCACTGTAGCTATGTGAACAGTACAAAAACTGTCAAGTTCTGTCAGTCGGTTTAGGAGATACAGCCAGTCAAAGTTCCGACCTTTGAACGGCTGTATCTCCTAAACCGACAGATGAACCATGTCAGTTTTTGTACTGTTCACATAGTGTAGCTTGCACAGTGCATACTACAAAAATATCATACGATCAGCCTTGCAGCTGAACGTGAATTTTTTACAGACCTTTAATCATCAGTAACTCCTAAACCGACTGGAGTTATGCAGGCAGACCTGGTCCATCCCCATCACAGAAAAGCTCTGCACCCCGTAAACACTGAATCAGCCTTGCTGCTGATGGTTGCAAAAAGTACACTTATCTCTTAAACTATATGGACACTCAATCATGAGAGCCCGGTTTCAAATTCGCACGGACGATAATATGTTATACCAACAATGAGTTTTACTAACTTTTGTACATTATACCGACTGTTCTCAAACAGTGAAGGAAAACATCGTGTGGAAACCTGCATACGCTAAAGCAGAAATTCTGATGCGTATGTCTAGGCCAACAATCCGCATTGGGCACGCTAAGGGCACGCTTGGTGAACTGATGCTCATACACCCTCCCTGAGGGTTGGCTCCCTGATTATGATGACAGTGAAGGAACAATTTAATTACATCACCGTAGGTACTACTGTCAAGCACATTTGCTTTTTAATCAACTTCATTTCAACTCGACTTTGGCAAAATCATCTATACCAAGAAGAAGCCTTTATTTTAAAATTAGATTAAACATTTTGCAGAACCTTCAGCTACACAAACATCATCATCATCAACAGTATCTAAACTATTATAAAACTGTAACAGAAGTTTGTCTGTACATTGAAGATATTTACAAATAAAAGATTACGATATGGTTCTTAGATGTCCCTGATTCCAAATCACCAATTTTTAGATTTTTTGTCTGTCTGTTTGTTTGTTTGTGTGTTTGTTTGTTCGAGCATCACGCAAAAACTACTGAACCTATTTTGATGAAACTTTTCTTGTTTGATAGCTTATGATCTGACTTAAAATCTTATATATAATTTATGCGGACGCAGTCGCGGGTAAATGCTCGTAATTATTAATATTACAAGTACAGGTAGGTAGATTTAACTCGCAACACAACGAGAAAGAGAGAGCCAGAGCCGTCTAGAGTAGGTATGTTGCAATGTTGTTTGTTTTGCAAAAACATCGCCTCTGGCAAGGCTGTCGACACGAATCGTACCTAGTCGAGAGCGAGATCCTGTTTGCAAGCAGCTGGTTATAGCATAGCACTGAACTACTCAAACATCGTTATTATGATTCTGTATTCAATACATTCAAATATGTTACCTACCTATTTATAGATTACTTGTCTAGACACAACGAGAGCGACATAGCGACTGCCAAACTCACGAATCCTTGAACTTTGAGTACCTACTATATCTATGTATTGTGCGGATAGGTATGTAGTATGTACCTACCAAGTACCATAAGCCTACATTCGAGGTAGCAATTTCGCTATAAGATTAGCTAGAAGAAGATGCCTTCTTTAGCAAATAGGTCTCACGTGAGTTTCTTCAGAACTGTTATTCTTAACGGCACAATGCCGGCGCCTATTTGAATTGCTGGTCACGCTAGACCAAGGAGCCCTGCCAGTTGTAACGTAAACAATTATACCTGTTCAGTCCTTATAAAACGAATAAGAATTCTATTCAATATTTAACATAATTAAAAGAAATAAAACCGGTCAAGTGCGAATCGGGCTACTCGCACACCGAGGGTTCCGTACCACACCACCACAGAAGACAACGTGATTAACTTAGAAAAATAAAACTTTTTTGTCCGGGACCTTTAACGCAAGACCGACTCACACTTGGCCGGTTTTTAGTATTTGTTGTTATTCTGTAAAGTTTTTACGATAGAGCGTGAAGAAAAAACGTTGATAAAAACTAGTTTCGTGTTGAGAACCCCCCTTGATTTTTAACTTTTGTCATTTTTATTATTTGTTAACAAATCCGCCGTAATAATGCATAATCTGAGAACATGTCAACTATCTAGCTATTACGGTTCAAAAGTTACAGTTCTAAATAGGTAGGACAGACGGACGGACAGACGGACAGACGGACAGACGGACAGACGGACAGACGGACAGACGGACTGACGGACAGACGGACGGACGGACGGACGGACAACGTAGGCTTAGTAATAGGGTCCCGTTTTCACCCTTTGGGTACGGAACCCTAAAAATTACACGGGTTTTCAATTATTTGTCAATCTGCATTAACATTTAGTATCGCTTTATGTTCATACCTAGCTAGTGCCAGCTACTTCCTTCGCGTAGGCATTCATTTTTCCAGTATTCTAAGGTACATCATTTAATACTAGATATCTCTACCAACTTTATCTGACTGTACCACACCGTTTGAGCCTCAGCGTGAACAGCATCCATCCAAACATGCACAGCATTGATGTTCGGTTTTGGCTTCGATAGCGCAGACACAGCTTTATTCTTCAAATAAATTGCAATCCGGACTTAAAAAGAATTCGTTAAAACCGCCTTCAAAAAAACTAAAAAGTTAAAAAACAATATTGCAGCCGATGATTTTTTCGTTCGCATCGCAAGAACATTAATTTGTTGTATCGAAGTCGCTGTCAAGCCGGTACGATTCGCGACAGGGCTTGCATTAGTTTTTTGGCTTGGCTTGACACCGACTTCTATAAAACAAATTAATGTTCTTATGATGCGAACGAAAAAGTCATCGGCTGCAATATAATTTTTTAACTTTTTCATTTTTTTTAAGTCGATTTAAATTTTTTGTAAAAATTTTGTTTATTTCACAATTTTCAGTGGTGAATTCATTAGTTCGATTTAATAGTAGTGTTTTAAATTAACAAACGCACTAGTCGGCACTACGATTTTCAAGGGTTTCCCTCGATTTCTCTGAGGTGCCATCATCAGATCCTGGTTTCCTTATCATGGGACACCTCCTGAGATATTAAAAAAAAAACATCAACATCGGTTCATAAACGATGAAGTTATCCGCGAACAAACATTAAAAAAATATATACGGTCGAATTGAGAAACCTCCTTTTTTGAAGTCGGTTAAAAATGAGTATCTCCGGAAGATCTAACATAATCGGGAGATATTCGACATTATAGTATAAATCAATAAAGATTTAGGACAATGTCTTGTCTGGCATTGTACGTAATTGTAAATACAAACGATGACTCAACTTCTATTCGCTGCAACTCTACCTACCTAGTAAACAGCACGATTCTATTTAAGTTTTAAGACTGACCTGTCGTACTTTTTCTACCCGATAGAAAATAAAACCGGTCAAGTGCGAGTCGGGCTACTCGCGCACCGAGGGTTCCGTACCACACCACCACAGAACACAACATTATTAACTTAGAAAAGAAACTTTTTTTGTCCGGGACCTTTAGCGCGAGACCGACTCACACTTGGCCGGTTTTTAGTATTTGTTGTTATTCTGTAGAGTTTGCTCTATAATCACATTAATCACACTAAGTTTGACGCTTGTATGTATTACCGTTTTTACTATAGAGCGTGAAGAAAAAACGTTGATAAAAACTAGTTTCTTGTTGAAAACCCCCCTTAATTTTTAACTTTCTGCCATTTTTATTATTTGTTAACAAATCCGCCGCAATAACACATAATCTGCGAAAATTTCAACTATCTAGCTTCTAAAGTTACAGCCCTAAATAGGTAGGACAGACGGACGGACGGACGGACGGACGGACGGACAACGTAGGCTTAGTAACAGGGTCCCGTTTTCACCCTTTGGGTACGGAACCTTAATAAAATTGTGGACCCTGGTTTTGTTGCAAGCTGGTATCTGCCAACATAAGGAATGTACTACTATAATCGTGATGATGTGGAACGTGGAACGTCCACTTTTTGCATTGAATGGCGCAACGAAGCAACGTTTCTCCGCCGTCAAAACACATTGCGCAATGCGCTCGCATTCCGCTCACCAGTCTGTCTGCCACAATACTCTTTCAACTTGAGTTTTCACTTTACAACTTGCCTACTTACTTAATGGATACTTATCTGACGTTATGAAATAAAATCATTGAACGTTTATTTGCTTTAGAAGACGTACTGCGGTTTTGTAAGAGCCTGTGGGGGCGTATTTTACTGCGTTCTATCGTTTTCTATTCCTGGCTTAAATACACTTCCAGCTTTACAGTAATTGTATATCAGTATAAAGTGCGACGTAGATCTTTTACCTTCCTGGTTTTCCATTTATTATTGTTATAACTAAGTTTGCTTCATAGAAAATTTCACGTACAATACGTACATTCTTGAAGTTTGGTAGCCTCGTCACTTCTAATTTCGAAAAGGTAGTTTAAAATGTTTTAGCGAAAAGTGTTAGTATTGGTAATTGGGGCCGCGGTCCGATTCACGCCAAAATCGATTTTAGCACTCTCAAACGCGTCCCGATTTGGTGAAAGCGCGATCACGTTAGACGGCGTGACGTCATTGATGACGTCTTGGAATTTCTGAGCCCATGCTCCACAGCGATACCACCGTGAGCCTTATGTCAAACCCAAAGAGTAATGTCAAACCACTAGCTGTCACTGTCAATGTCAAACTGATGTTTTATGGCAGTTTTTGGTACAATATAACGTGAATACAACTGTCAGTGGTTTGAGACCGGAAAAAGCGGTCCGATTCAAATAGCGCCGTAAGTTGTGAAATCGCGCTTTTTGTTTATGGACTGTAAGCCGGTGATTCCCAAAGTGGTCTATATCGACCCTCAGGGGTTGATTACAACCTGCTAGGGGTCCATGTCAGCGCGAAAAATAATTGGGGGTCCATGAGACTTAAATGGGGGTCCACGAGAGTGGATCCCATTCGAGTAGGACGTGATCATAATTTTGGCTTTCCGTGAATGAAAAAATTCCCATAATGCAAATAGTACCAAAGTACTCATTTGCCCCAGACGCCAGTCTCTCACAAAGACAGTAAATAATAATAATAATAACCCCGCGGGGGCAGCTTGTGGCGAGCTGACGGTGAGTGGCGACACCGCGGACCCCTATCCAGGGGGACCATACAGACATGCGCTCACACACACACACACACCCACACACACACCCCCACACCCACACACACAGTAACACACCCCCCTACCTCTGGCTTGCCTTCATTGGCTGTCCAGAGTGGAATCGCAAGAGCAGAACCTATGCTCCAGGTTGGAAGTGTATTGCACGTAATGGCGTAATAACGGGGAAACCCGCTCACGGGGGTAAACCCCGCGATGGTGAAACCGGAGCCGCACCTCTCGACAACCTTCAGCCGCTCAATGAGATGTTGCCCCATTGTCGCACTTTGTGCGTGCGGCCGTTTTATGGGGCCCACTCGACGAGTCGGCGAGTCACCGCCTGCCCTATTTACAATTTTGAGACTAGTTGTCATGGCAGGCGTCCGTTAGTCTCCTCCCATAACTCAGTATCCATCCATCCAACTTTCACCTCCATAGCCCAAGACCTTATTTTTCCATCGCGGCCATAGCGCCGTACTCCAATAGTCTTTACACAAATGGCGGGGACCATCCCCGTGGGTATCATGTTGTACGCTCAGAGATGGTATCCGCCATTTGTGTATCCCTCACATTTAGATTAAATTGTCTTTTGAACGGGCCTCTACATGTTGGCTTCGGCCCCATGCACGCCTTCCAAAGGTCCGGGACTTAATTGCCCGTGATTACGGAACGTAAGACATATAATAATAATAATAACCTCTACATGTTGGCTTCGGCCCCATGCACGCCTTCCAAAGGTCCGGGACTTAATTGCCCGTGATTACGGAACGTAAGACATACAATAATAATAATAAATTTATTGAGTTTCACAAAAAGCCATTTACATAATGTTTACAGTATATGAATAAGATACTATGAGTAACATTTTGAGCATTGTGTTAGGCTATACTTTACACTATGGCTACACGTATTGATCGTTTATATTGATAGCTGACGTCAAGAAAGGCAGGTAAAACCTGTCTGTGCTATTGACATCAGCTATATTCTTTAGATATGTTACAGATGTTTGGTCACAGGTACAGGGAGCTGACAGTACTACAGAGTTAATTAATTAAGTTACTTAAGTATAATAATACATTTTATGTTAGTAAAATTATAAGATTTAATAACAGATTAATGTATGTGTACATATATGTGTGGTATGTTTGTGTTATGTGTTTGCATGTGTGTGCGTGTGTTTTAAGTCAATGTGGGAGGAAGAAAATTTTCTGAAGAAGAAAAATCATTAAAATTGTGTTATATTATTTGTGTAAAAGCGGATGTAGGTATATGTCTTGTTTCGGTGTGCCATGCATGTATACTTTTTTAACGTCCTTCTTTGTGTGAGCCAATAAATATATTATTACTTTTTTTACTCACATAATTCTTTCCTATAAAGACAATATACATCTATCTATCATATGAAGGCAGGAACATATTCTGATATGGGCAAAATGGACAAGTGCTAAGGCCAGCCCGTTTAGAGGGGGCGACCTGTAGAAGGATTTTAGTGCCCTACGAAATTATACACGCAGAAGCACGAGCGAGCAGAGGGATCCAAAGGGCACATTACCAAATATACGGCATAACATAGCCGTAAAGTTAAAAAAAATCAGAGCTCACTTCGCTCGCTCCAGATTTTTATTTTACTTAAATTCAGGTCAGTTTATGGCCAAAAAAGAAATAAAACAATATTTGGAAAAATAAACTATTAAAAGATTTACATTTGTTGGTTCTTTCTATGAAGTTTCGAGAGAGGAGTGCTAAAAATTTCGAGCTCGCTTCGCTCGCTTTATTTCTGTTCTTATTAAACCACTGAGTAGACACATACACACAGACAAGCAGGTTTTTGTTCATAGTCAAATCATATTGCGAAAAAGTTTTGTGTTCGCTTCGCTCGCTCTGGTTTTTATTTTTTTATTATTTTACTGGTTGCATAGACTGAAAGAAATAAATACAATCACAGCCAAGTCGTGCTGAGAAATTTCTAGCTCGTTATTGTTGCGAAGTGGAGGTAACCGCGAGTCGGGGGTGTTAACCAAGGAAACAACCAGAAGGTACATAGGAATACGTATATTCCACTGACCAGGCACTTCAGCGCGGGACGCAGCCACACGCATAGATTTATGTACCGATAGAGTACTGCGGAAAAATTTAGAGGAAACTTCGCTCATTCTGGTTTCTATTTTTATTTATAGCACTGCATGTATGGTCCATACCATGACAGAGACTGACTCCTGATCATAGCCAAGTTGTATAAGTAGTTGAGAAATTTCGAGCTCGTTTCGCTCGCTCCATATTTACAATTTTGCTACTGCTCGCGCAATAATTTGTTCTGATCACAGTTCTGTAAAATTTCGTACTCGCTTCATTCGCTCCAGATTTGGACCGATCTCTTGGGAGTACTATCATGAAATAACCAAGAACTCTTTGGACCTATGAGACCTATCGATCTGTTAAAAACTTAAAACTGTAGAATACCTTTGCTGGCACAAATCTTGGCTACGGGCCCACCGGCAAGCTGGAATAAGTATTTGGAAATACGGCACATGTCACATGTGTGGGGGTCTACCTAAAATCATCAAAAATTTGCAAGGGGTCTACGGGACAAAATAGTTTGGGGACCTCTGCTGTAAGCCATGAAATGGTGAATCGAACCGCGGCCTGGGTATGGTTAGTCTGATCGTGCCTTGATATTTTCGTGTTGACTGACTGTTAGTAAACAGTCTTTGTTGTGATTATGACACCGAACATTTCAAAACAAACGCGGCGCAAATCACGGCCATTGCGTAACTTAGAAAGTTTGCACAAACATTTAGAACAAACAAGATCTGTGCAATTCATTTTATTATTTATAACGCTTTCATAAACAAACACAAGTTATGAAACACCACAAAGCACAGGTTAACTTTATTGTACCTACCTAAACTCGAATAAATAAGAAACTGCAAATACATACAACTACGAATATAAACATAACACGACGAGGAAGAATTAAAGAATACGAAACAAACTAAATATTCAGGTCACAAAAAGACCAAAACACAATATGTCAAGTCGAGGGAGTCCAAAAGAAACGCCTTTGGTAGGCCATTGACTCCAGTGTGAGGTGGGTTGAGGATAATGTACACGGATTATACAACGTGTTAATGAAATAACGCAAAACTAGAAAGTAGTTTGTTTAGAATCGAGAGCAGAATCGAATTAACATGGTTTCAACATAGGTAATTTTTTTCAAAATATTAATTCATTTGTGTCTAAAATTTTAAATTTAATGAACCCAACGCCAACCCTCCGCACAGGCACACTCACCCGACTTACTACCAAAACAAGATTATTAAAATGTATCCATGAGTACGTTAGCGCTTTCATTCATTGCTGAAATGATAACAAATCATTTTTGCCTCAAAACTTAAAATGCGAATAACTTTTAATTTTACTATCAAAATAATGAAATTATTGTTACAATCTAATTATTTTGTTATAAATCAGTTGGGGTGTATGAGGTTTTGCGTTAATTCATTAACACGTTGTATATACAGGGTGAAATTGATATCATTAGCATCCTTTTAAACTAAGAGTCTACCCATCAAACTGAACAACTTTTACTAAGGGTGCAAACCGATCGGAGCAAAAAAAAATCACCTGCTGTATAAATTTGAGTCGAGTAAGCACTGCAGTTTAGTATGGAACAGCAGATTTTTTTTTGCTCCGATTGGTTTGCTCCCATAGTGAAAGTTGTTTAGTTTGATGGGTAGACTCTTAGTTTAAAAGAATGCTAATGATATCAATTTCACCCTGTATATGAACTACATTGTAATAAGAAATACACAATTGAGACTAAGAGCCCGGTTACACGTTCAGTATAATTCGTCATTCTGGTCCATCAGTCTGAAGTGCGATTTTTGAAAATCATACGAGCGGTTTGGCAGTAGAAAGATGCATAATCTCCATAGTAATTTTGACATTTTCTACTGCCAAGTCGCTCGTATGATTTTCAAAAATCGCACTTCTTGTCATGTTTATTTGATTTGAATGGAAACTGATATACTGAAGCACCATGTTAGTCGGGTCAATCTCGAGTCAGTTTCCCTTCAAATCAAATCAGACATCTATTTTTTTTTTCGAATTTTTATCATTTCGCTTGGCCAACATTAAGACTTTGCATATCGATAGAATACGTCATTACGAACATACTTTCTTATTTGGCAAAATCTCCTAGCCTGCTGTTTTAAGCTAGATATTTGTCTTTAAAAGTTTTAATTTTGACTTTGAATCAAAAACTTAAATAATAGTCCATAACTAGAGATCGGATATTCGGATGCATATTTAACTAAAGTTCATTTTTCTAATGAATAATGCAGACACCTCAATTAATTGATTTTATGTAACAATCTCAGGACCGTTCTTAGATCTCGGGATTGCTAAACTATCGTCACAGGTCCGGCACTTCAAACAACGTTTTAGATTTGACATGATGACGTTCGCACATGCGCACTTGCGAAAATTGTGCATGACATATGTGTAGGGTTGACTTAACACGCATTGTATGAACTAAATTATACATTTCGTTACTTTTTATAGTTTATTCTGTTATTAAAAATTGTTTTAAGCTAATGAATCACAGAAAATGTGAATTAAGCGTTATTTTCCAACGTTTATTTTTACTGTGAGGAGAAAAATAAAATATATTTTATGTAGTCAAATCCAACGGGTGCGCGCGCCTCACTGCATTCCCTTGCTCGGCTTCCCTCAAGTTACCACAGAGAGTGTGAGGGGGGGTGGGGTATCTGAAGTCAGAGGGGGGCGGGGAGTGGCCGTTCTGTATGTAGAACTATATACTATTACCTATTCTGTGCTATCGTAAAACTTGGACATTTGAACAACTCTGACACTTTTGTCAACTTATGAAATGCTGTCAGAGTTGACAGAGTGGTTTAGGTTTACCTAAACTTCACCGGCTGCATATTGATAAACATCGGATTATCTGATCTCTATTCATAACGAAAATAAATACCTAGGTTGATATTAGGATTACTACCAATTTATAAAATATTAAATGATTACTTATTTCATATTGATTGTCTTATATTTTATTCCATTTCCTCTGAACGTTATTGGAACAACCCTTAGCATGGCCACCATCTTGCCGCATCGCCGGCGTGTCGCACGGTTTCTTAGAAGCGCGCTTACTATTATTTTTATATATGCTTTGCCCACGCCCTGCAGTTTCTCCCTCCCCGCTTTTATTTATTATACAACTTCCAGTTTTGTCGTATTTTATTTCTTATCTATTTTATAATCTAATGATTTTTATTTTTAGGATAATTTATTTCATAAATTCTTAGTAGGTTACTACAGATTTACACCTTTACTATGCAAACACCAAGATTCATCTCGATCAGGTAAGAAATAAAGCCCCTAGGAGTCTTGAAAAATAAAAACTTTTAAAGTCGAATATCTAGCTTAAAACAGCAGGTTAGGAGATTTTGCCAAATAAGAAAGTATGTTCGTAATGACGTATTCTATCGATATGCAAAGTCTTAATGTTGGCCAAGCGAAATGATAAAAATTCGAAGAAAAAAAAAAGGTATCGCAGATATGTTCCAACCCCGAAAGTAGGTACTACAGATTTACACCTCTACTATGCAAACACCAAGTCTCATCTCGAACAGATGAGGAATAAAGCCCCTAGGAGTCTTGAAAAATTAAAACTTTTAAAGTCAAATATCTAGCTTAAAACAGCAGGCTAGGAGATTTTGCCAAATAAAAAAGTATGTTTGTAATGACGTGTTCTATCGATATGCAAAGTCTTAAGGTTGGCCGCGCGAAATTATAAAAAATTAAAAAAAAGTTTAGGTATCCCAGGCTCCATATAAAAATGTTCCTACCCCTTTACGCTCGTAAAAAGACGCAAGCTCAAGGAAGGAGAGCGAAAAGATTTAGCAGGCCAACGTCGCCAAGGAAGGAGGTATGAGGAAAAACGGAGGTGGAATTTCCAGCTAAATGCGAACACTTGTTTACGTTCTGCACTTGTGATTGCGCATTACGAAGAAATGACAAAACATCGCTTTCACAGTGAGCAGCACCTGGCCAATGGGCACGTATGACGGCGCGGCGCGGTGACACGCAAACACCGTCGCGTCGCACTTTGTTTGCAAACACGCTCATTGAAGGTTGGCCACTTTATCTGGCCGTTTCAACTTAACAACAATGGCATCTACACTTTCACTGCCGAAATAGCAGGGTGTAATAATGTATCGTTTTTTACTGTCTCAGCGTTTTTAGGGTTCCGTACCCAAAGGGTGAAAACGGGACCTTATTACTAAGCCTACGTTGTCCGTCCGTCCGTCCGTCTGTCCTACCTATATAGGGCTGTAACTTTTGAACCGTAATAGCTAGATAGTTGAAATTTTCTCAGATTATGCGTTTTTATGGCGGATTTGTTAACAAATAATAAAAATATCAAAAAGTTACAAATTAAGGGGGGTTCTCAACAAGAAACTAGTTTTTATCAACGTTCTTTCTTCGCGCTCTATCGTTAAAACGGTAATACATACAAGCGTCAAACTTAGTGTGATTATAGAACAAACTCTACAGAATAACAACAAATACTAAAAACCGGCCAAGTCGGTCTTGCGCTAAAGGTCCCGGAAAAAAAAAGTTTTTTTTTTCTAAGTTAAAAATGTTGTTCTGTGGTGGTGTGGTACGGAACCCTCGGTGCGCGAGTAGCCCAACTCGCACTTGACCGCTTTTATTCAGTAGTTACTGTGACGCCCTACAAAGCTAAACATCACGCAGCATTCCTCAAATGTTTGATCAAATGAATGTGTGCTACGCAACGCATGCATAATGATTATAGCACGCCGATAAATAGATTACATAAAAACATAATTAGCATTAATGTACCTAAACTGCATTGTATGATGTTAAAATGACTTTTCAATATTGTTACATACCTAGATCAACATTACATAAAGCTACAACTGTCGCGAGAATTCCTGTATCAATAAATTATTTACGCAAAGGAATGCACGCAATTACCTCGTGAGGAAAGTCAGCTGCATAAACATGAATCACGGGTGTTTACGTCGCGTCGCGTCGCATTTTTAGAACAAGCGTGCTACCATTTTAGGTGGTGTTTCTTACCTCGTCCCGCAACGCAATCGCGACCCGGTTACGCTAATGACGTGCCGCCGCCTTCACCTAGTTGCTGCCGCCCTTGCTGGCCATCTGTCCGAGTACTAGCGATGCCGATGCCTGGACAAAACAGAGACAATATCATTGTGTTGTTAAATAAATAAAATACAGCATTTTTATCGTAAAAATAACAAAACAAAAACCGAATTCTCCAGTGCCTCAATATTGTTAAAGTGAGCATCTTTGTTTTGCCCCAATCTTCAAACTGGTAATGGAGTTAGGCGCTGTCCTATTGCCATCGCTCACGCGATCATGCGTTCGTCCGACGAAAATCTTTGTGCAACTGTGCGTTTTATTAAAACATACTTATATCTGCGGAATATCCTATAGAAGGTCGTGCTATCATGAGATGCGATCGAATTGTTCTATTTTTATTCAGATATAAGTATGTTTAAACGCACAGTGGCACAATGATTTTTGTCGGACGAACGCATGATCGCGCGAGCGATGGCAATAGGACAGCGCCTTACAGTACCTAGGACTTTGGACCTCTTCTTATCTTGCGTTGTGTTGTGTGTGTGCCATAAAGTTAACTAAATAGGGGTTCTGTCTTGCACCTACATTCGAATTCGAAATAGAGTGGTATGATATCTAGTCGATAACGTGATCACGCTTCCATTGAAAGGGCATCTAGGATCTAGGTATCTATCCACGTCATTCAGTGAAGTCATAAATTGCAAAAAGCCATTGCATCATTTTAACACTAGGATCAATTCTCGCGAGAGTGAAGTGCCTGCTTTAGAGATCTAAAGCAGTTCTATAATTTCGGATTTGAATTTGAAAACGACAGCGAACCCTGGGCGCGTTATTCAATTATTCGTTTTGTCTAGAGCCGATAGGGAGACGCAATTTTCCTCTCACAATAAAATATCTGGTATCATTTCACCGCTCACCATCTGAGCAGCCCTGACGGTACCTACCTACAACCCGGGCGAATTAACTAGGCACCTGCCTCGGAATTTGAAACCCCTCCTGCTACCCAGGCGCGAGCACAGACTTTTTGGATAGGGTAGACAGAAAATAAAAAACCGGCTAAGTGCGAGTCGGACTACTCGCTCACCGAGGGAACCCCCTGAACAATATATTAACCATTCCACAAAACTCGAAACCGACTCACACTTTGCCAGTTTTTATTATTTTTTGTTGTTCTCTAGAGTTTGCACTATAATCACACCAAATTTCAAGCTTGTATATGTTACCGTTTTTACGATAGAGCAAGAAGAAAAAACGTTAAAAAAAAAGTTTCTTGTATGGGGACCCACCTTAATTTTTTACTTTTTGTACCTATTTTAATTATTTCTGATCAAATCCAATAAAATAAACATATTTTGTGAAAATTTTGACCGGCTACCTATTATCTTTCTAAAGATACAGCCCTCTGAAGCTAGGACGAGCGGACGGAAGGCAAGCGTAGCATGAATAGGGTCCCGTGTTCGCCCTTTGGGTATGGAACCCTAAAGGAGCAAAATGGTAGCCGACCGCATGAGGCGTGCGGTCGCGACGTGTCGCCGCGACACGTCGCTGCGGTCGTGAATGGGAAGCCGACCGCACGCCGCAACTGCACGCCGCAGCTACAGACAGTATTGCCAACTTAGGGTATTTTTACGCCAGTATACAACTTCACCAAGAACTATACTGTTACATTTCCTTCGAGGGATGACTGGCTTGAGGGCCAAACATCCATCAAAGACAACTGCCTAACCTGGTTCACAGACGGATCCAAGAAAGGCAATGACGTTGGCAGCGGAATATACGGCGAAAACCCAAGACTACAACAGACCCAAAATCTTGGAAATTACGCCTCCATATTCCAGGCGGAGGTCTACGCCATCACAGCCTGCGCTGAAATTAACTTAAGCAAGCGCTACGTCACAATCAACTCTGATAGCCAAGCAGCCCTGCTAGCCATAGACTCTCCGATCATAAGGTCTAAGCTAGTACAGGACTGCGTATCACAACTGAATGCCTTAGGCAATAACAATCAACTTGTGCTACAATGGGTGCCAGGACACTCAGACATCGAAGGGAACGAGAGGGCGGACGAGTTGGCTAGAAGAGGCACTGAAAACCACTTCATAGGCCCCGAACCCTTTCTCGGAATCCCCAATAGTCTAACGCGAGATTCTTTGAATAAGGCCAGCTTTGGTGAGGCAATAAAGCTTTGGTGTAACACCCCAGGCATGGGCCACTCAAAAGCACTTATCAAAGGCTACAATCGCAAACTTGCGAACGGTCTCCTTGCCCTCAGCAAGGACCAAATTTGTACAATAGCAAGGTCACTCACAGGCCACTGCAAATTAAATAAGCACATGCACACACTGAATTTAAGTGACACGACCGGCTGCAGATTTTGCAAGGAGGAGATGGAAACTCCTCTGCACCTCCTATGTGATTGTGGCCCCCTGATGTACATACGCAGCACTCATCTAGGTAGGCAGGTGCTGACACCAGATGAGATACAAACTATCCCGATCAAGAATCTACTGCGATTTCTGGCCGCAGTGGGGATTGGTAAGGAACTATAAAAAGGACCAGCGATGGTCTACGTGGCACAGGCTTAGCAAGCCTGTCAAGGCCCAAAACCACAGATAATAATAATAATAGGGTATTTTTTGGGGTAATAATTTTCAGTAGGGTTTTAAGATTTAGGATGATGCTTTATATCTACTATGCCGTAACTTGAGCTCTAATAAAGGGTGAATAGAAAAGATTTTCGTAAAAACGAATAAGTAGAAAAAATTTCCGTAAAATGTAAAAACATGTTTTTTTTATTTGTTTCCCAAAATTATCATCTCGTATAGGGTTTTAAGATTTAGGATGATGCTTTATATCTACTATGCCGTAACTTGAGCTCTAATAAAGGGTGAATAGAAAAGATTTTCGTAAAAACGAATAAGTAGAAAAAATTTCCGTAAAATGTAAAAACATGTTTTTTTTTATTTGTTTCCCAAAATTGTCATCTCGTATTTATTATATCTAGTAATATTTAAACACTGTTTTACCAAATACCAAACGCCAGTATGATTTATTGTTGGAATTTAAGGGAAAATGTGGTTGAAAATAGAAATGTCATTAAAATAAAGAAATATCGTGGAATTTGTATGAATTATCGTGTTATACCCGACTTTTATGTTCTATCGCATGCCATTCAAAAATATCGTGAATCTAAGATAATTATCGCATGCTGGCAGCACTCGGCGACACTACTGGTCTGCGGTCGAGCGTCAGTGAAGCTCACTGTTGCCAGGTCTCCCGATTTTCCGGGATATCTCCCGATTTTTGTCAATGTCTCCCGATGTCCCGGATTCCCACTCAAATCTCCCGATTTTTTAAGAACAACTTTTTTTTCGAAAAAACTGCGTAAAACGGAACAAAATTAAATGCTAAGCTATGCAATGCTATGTTAAATGTGTACATAACTTTGTAAAATGCGTAGCCTAAACTATACTTTGACTTAATAACATAAAGTTGAATACCTATTCAATGGCAAGCTTTGGCAGTTATAGTTTACTAATTTTGCAACATTGCAAAGTAGCGAAATAAACCTGCACTGGTAGCATGCACACCCGCGATAGCCGTGATACGGCTTTATCACGTCTTTTATCTCGTTCGTTCGCGCGCAAAAGAACGAGATAAAAGACGTGATAAAGCCGTATCACGGCTATCGCGGGTGTGCATGCTACCAGTGCTGTTTTTGCTTTGGTTAACCGGCCAAATTAGGAAATTCAGGGATCTTGCACGATAAATATTTAAAAAAAAATTGCAATTGCTATGATTTTAAAGTAAACGAAAAAATGTTAAAAAAACATTTATTAAAAGACCATGTCTGATTAATTTTAAGGACAAATTTATCTCCCGATTTTTTCATAATGTCGCCCATACATCTCCCGATTTTTTATTGGTACACCTCCCGTATTTCGAAAATTCGATCTGGCAACACTTGAAGCTCGACCGCACCGCAGTGAAGTCGAGCAGCGTGTCGCCGGCTGCGCAGGGTATTTCATAGAATTACATACAAACCAGTAGTGTCGTCAAAGAGTAGAAGTGTCGTCGCGACATGCGGTTGCGGCGTGCGGCGTGCGGTCGCCTGTCAAACCGCCACCTTAAAATTCAAGACAAAATTACAGGTTGTATGAAAATCAAGACACACTTACGGGTTGTATTTGGTTACAACATAGAGATTCTTTTCTCTGGCTTCAAATAACACACATTGCCCAAACCACAACAACTCTCACAGTAAATGCTTTCCATTATAAAAATATAATACCTAATTATTAGAATAGAACACAATTCCAAAACAAAACTTTCCAAATCAAAAATCTAGAAAACTTTTCCTGACTGCAATCGTTTGTAACCAAAGCACAAGCAAGAGTAATGGCGACTTTTCCAAAAATACTAATTACTATCGGTTTAAAATAACAATGTGCATGACCTTGAAGGGCCGTTCGATAACTTCACTCGGTTGTAAAGGAATATAGACTCTATGTAAAGGAAATAATCATTTGTATGACTCGAGTGAAGTTCGTGCGATTGAGTGACGTCACATTTGCAGGCGAGGTCATGCACATTGTTATTTTAAACTGATAGTACTAATAAAATTTTCGCTAAAATGTATACGACAGAAAAGTGTTGGTATTGTAATTTAGCACCAATGTAAAGAAACAATGCAGCATTTAAAATTGTCGCATAATACAACGCTCGGCTGGCTCTAATTGGTTTAGACTCTGTCTTTTTTGTGGCTTGTGTGCGTGTGTTGTTTCATTGTGAGCCAAGTATTTACAGAAACACTAATACACTGTACTCGTGTACGTTACGAGGCACACATGCATAATGTTAGAGCTTTTAATTCTGTGTCTATTTCGCTAGGGGCGCTGTGGCAGCGTGAACTCAGTATTGGTGATACAGTGCGCAGTTGCAGATTAATGACAAGAGGTGGCGTTGTTATTAATTTTGTACTGCAGTCAATATAATTTATTCCTAAATATACCTAAATCGATCTGAAGTTTGTTTGTTTGTTAGTATATTAAGAATGCGTCAGTGTTTTAATTTACCAGGGTAGACAGTGTCTTTGTGGCTCTATAGAGCGCTCGCCACTGCTGCTACCCCCCGCGGGACCCCACCGTCGCCGTGCGAGGCCGTAGCATAGCACTTCAGTTACCGTTGCACGTGTCCCTGCGCTTTAGCATTTTCGAGTTATGCTTTCCAAGTTTTCAGAGTTTTTTATTCCGAGCCACGTGCCAAGTTAATTCGCCCGTGTTGTAGGTACTTTTACATTGTTTCCTTGACATTATTGGGGCATTAGGTAGATGGTAGAACCATAGGTACAATACCTATGCCAGCTTCCTGGGTAGGACCTACCTACTTACTGGTATAAAAACCAAGTAGGTACCTACCATGGTACCTACCTAAAAACCTGATCTGGTCTAGGTACCTACTAGTCATTCGATTCAAGTTGGCCGTTACCTCCCTTCCCGCTTCCCCGCACCGCACCCCTAAGAGACCCTAATAAACGCAATTTTATAACCTTTAGCAACGCAACCACGTACGGCACATCCGTCCCGGTTACTAATATCGCTTTTAATTTTAAATTTTTATTTGCCTTTTATATTATTTTTTGTCGACGGGCCCAATTAATGTACCTGTGAGGAAATTTTGTAACGGTCATCGACGGCCAACTGGTCGTGAACGGGTAGTATCTACTGGTCATGATGAAAGTTTATATCTGTGAATACCTATTAATTAGTGACAAGAAATCAGTCTTAGAAAGTATTCTGCGTATTCGGGTGTCGGTAAATTTAATGTAGATCTATACAAAATTGATAAACATACGACATTGACATGACAAGATTAGATTCAAGGCCGTCTGGAATAGGTAGGTACAATAAAAAGAAAGTTGGGTTATGTGACATTCTTTTAGGCAAATAATAAAATTTCGGGTCAGATCCCGTAAGAAAATCACGGGAAAGGACTAGGATCAAAACAGCTAAAATCATACACTTACCATTACGTATTTTGAGCCATGAGCTTCATATATTTCGTTGTTACCAATTTCGACGCACAAACGACTTATTAGGAATGATCGTTGAATTAGGATTAGTACACTTATATCTTCGACGTAAGCTGTAAAAACCGCACCACTGTAAAACTTTCACAACACATTTGCGAATATTCCAAAAATTACACGAAAGAATAAAAATTACTACTATCAGACATTCAACCCAATATGAGCACGAGAACTTGTGGATTAGGTATACACCGCCATCTATTGAAGACCTTCAAAACTTATTGACAACATTTATATTCATAAGTATGTCACGAAATATAGAGATGGCGTTGTACAGCATGAAATTTAAAATCGCTGGTTGAAAACAAAGATAAGATAAAAGTTGAAAATCAGACGGAGACACGTTCAAAGTTTAGAGGATACCGAGCCTATTGTGCTGCCCTCAATCGTATTTCTTGTAGTTCTAAACAATCTAGTAAAACGTAGTTCCAGCAAACGGCGATAGATGGCGTTGACGCGAGAGGACGTAGATCAGCAGTAGGTAAAGATGCGTATCTCCATCTCCATACATTTTCAACTGCTGAGTTCAATGTATGAGAATCAAAAATCGCACTCGAATCGAAAAAATCATTCGCTGAGTTCAGCAGTTGAAAATGTCAAAATTACTATGGAGATACGCATCTTTCTGCTGCTGATTTGACTTCCAAAAATCGCACTCCTATAGTATGATTTTTGAAAGTCAAATCAGCAGTCGAAAGATGCATATCTTATTTTGACATTTTCAACTGCTGAACACAGCGAATGAGATTCAAAAATCGCACTCCAGCATCCGTGACTCCAGCATGTATTCAAGGGCACTAAAGAGACTAGATTCAGAGACGAGCGATTTTTAAGTCTGAGGCACGTCTGAGGCTAAGATTCAGAGACGATTTTTAAGTTTAAGTCTTAGTTCGAACTCCCGTAGGTATGTCAAAATCCATATATTTTGACCCTACTTAGTTCGAACGTACTAATTATAGGTACTTAGTAGGTACTCTGTGTTCGAACTATGACTTAAAAAATCGTCTCTGAATCTCAGCCTTAGTTCGAACTCCCGTATGTCAAAATCCATACATTTTGACCCTACTTAGTTCGAACTAAGACTTAAAAAATCGTCTCTGAATCTCAGCCTTAGTTCGAACTCCCGTATGTCAAAATCCATACATCCATACATTTTGACCCTACTTAGTTCGAACTATGCAGCATGACATAAAAAAATCGTCTCTGAATCTCAGCCTAAGCATTGCAGTTTGAACTGTTCGGGGCACACGGATTTCTGTGTTTCAAAGTGGCAATAGTGGCATCTAGGTGATAAGTATTAGGTGAATCATTCCCATTACGTCGCTTCCCATGACGCCGCTTGTGTTTACAGGTGAGGCAGTGAATACGGTAAGGGGTGGATTGTACCCATGATACTGAACAACTTTCCGAAGACTTCCCATACTAAATGCAATCAGCTAAATGAACGTTTGTATGAAAAGTCGAAAAAAATTGCCAACTGTACCATTGATGGTACTTCCCGATTGTACTTCTGGTCCGGCGGGAAATATTCTTTGGGAGTTGTTCAGTATCATGGGTACAAGCATCCCTTATAGTATTGCAACTGTTTACCTAACACCCTGTAGACCAAAAAAATCAAATGTATGAGACAGCAGATTTTTTTCTGGCTCGTTTGCTCGCATTGTTAAATCCCAATAGTTAAGTATATTTTAGTAGAAATTTCTACTAAATATTGGCATCATCGGTTTCGGATTCCATTACGTACTAGTCATTCACTTCGAGTTGGCCGCTACCTCCCTTCCCGCTTCCCCGCACCGCACCCCTAAGAGACCCTAATAAACGCAATTTTATAACCTTTAGCAACGCAATCACGTACGGTACATCCACCATCCGTCCCGGTCACTAATATCGCTTTTAATTTTAAATTTTTATTTGCATTTTATATTATTTTTTGTCGACGGGACCAATTAATGTGCCTGTGAGGAAATTTTGTAACGGTCATCGACGGCCAACTGGTCGTGAACGGGTAGTACATATGTAGTTATAAGCATTTATCTGGTGTGAGGTGCCACATTCAAAGTATCTCTTGTAACTTTTTCAGTTTTAGTCGTACAGAGCTGATTTTTTTTGTAGGATCTTTTTCCAACTCCTACTAAATCCTACAAAATTTTCAAAAAGATTCATCACGTACTTTCCGCGTTCCAGGGTGGCACCTCACACCAGATGCATCTGGTGTGAGGTGCCACCTTTATGTTCATGTAACTTATTTATACTTTTGCTACAAATTCCAGAATTGGGCCTACAAAATCTACAAATTTCCTACAAAATGGGCATACAATCCATTTTTCCATAGCAAATGTGGCTCCTCAATCCATACGCACATAAATATACTTAGCCTTACACCCTCAGTTACATGTGTATTGATTGACCCAGAGCATCACGCAAAAACTACAGGACCGATTTTGATGAAACATTATATTTAAAAGCATACGAGTACACTAAAAAAATGGTATACTTCTCCATAAATGAGTACTGTACAGGGTGAAATTGATATCATAAGCATCCTTTTAAACTAAGAGTCTACCCATCAAACTAAACAACTTTTACTATGGAAGCATTATCAATTTCACCCTGTATGTCATAGCAAACAAGGTGGTCAAATATTTCTAAGCTATTATTGACAATATTAGCACGACTCAGAAATATTTGAACACTTGTATGCTACGATATATCGCTAAACCAAAATTATGCATTATCCAGACAAGGACATATTGGCCTCGATTCGGAGTGTACCACGACTTAACTAAACTAAATTTATTCCTGTCACTTTCTAAAATAAGATTAAGAGAAAAGAGACAGAAAACCAACAGCTGACTTTAGTGCTGTCAAAGTGACTCCGAATCGAGGCCATTGTTACGTACTATCAGTTTAAAATAACAATGTGCATGACCTTGAAGGGCCGTTCGATAACTTCACTCGGTTGTAAAGGAATATAGACTCTATGTAAAGGAAATAATCATTTGAATGACTCGAGTGAAGTTCGTGTGATTGAGTGACGTCACATTTGCAGGCGAGGTCATGCACATTGTTATTTTAAACCGATAGTATGAAAATATATGTCCTTACGTGTGAATATTACACAATGCATTTCAATAAAAGGATCATAAAATAATTATACATTCATTTATTAATCGGAATTTAATACTGTATTACATAGATGAAATGCACTTCTCAGAAACATTCAGAAGACGTCCCTTTGGGACAGTTTTATAAGGATTTTCTCTCCAATTATTTTTATTTGAATAAATACAAACTATTGTTCGTAGTTATATAATTAATATTTATGAAGATCTGCATTGCCACATACTTAAAAATCTATGTATATTTTTCACAAACTCACAATTTTAGAAAATTAAAATCTTAAATAGTACAGTAAAGCATGAAAAGTACGATTGCCTATGAGATACTGTTCGAATAAATAAAATTTTGCAAATTAACAACAAATAATAACATTATACTCTATAAATTCAGTGATATACTGCCGCTGCCACATAATTTGTCAACAACATTTTCCATCACAATGAAGGAAATTAGAAACCAATGTTATATTTTAACACAATTAAATGTTAAATTTCAATTCGGTGACCACTTAGAAAGGCTCTTTGACACATATCCAACATAGTGAGTACTCCATTTTTGAGAAAACACACAGCATAAGAGAAGAATACTACCAATATAAATACAGACATCTTAATTCATTCAGTCAAAGCGGAACATGTATAAAATATTTATCAATAAGAAATAATCAGTCTTGTTTCGAGAAAACTTTAGTCAAAACGTGCTAAGTGGTCTGCACGCTTTGATATAATATTTATCACAATACAGTATGTCAGATATGATGTCATCCCTTCTCTGGACGTATCTAGTATATAAATCGCCTGCTACGCTACTTAGTGTTATTATCACAGTTGTTTAGTAGAGGTGGGTGCAGTACTTTGTACACAATAATACAGGAGCTACCCGCGAGCCGCGACCGATCGAGCCATCGCCCCATTCACCGATCATTAATACGCACGCAAAACTAGCTCTCCGCATGCCATCCTACCGCCGCGTCATCGCAAGTAGATTTATGAGCACACACTACTTCAGCTCAGACTCACACTATCTGGATTCCAAATAGTCCCAAGCCTATGATAACTTCCACGACAGACCAGCTTCTGGAAATCATCTTTGAGATGAAATTATGCACAGATACACATCTTTCATTGGCAGTCTTTCTCTTACTTATAATGTACATAAAGAACAAAGCAAATCTCGCATCCTAAATGAGTTGTAATGCGAGACCCACAAACACGTTGTTTCACCCCTTATTTCGGTTAAAAGATCCGTCGTCACACCATCGTATCTTTGAGATGCGTCTTGAAACGGTATTCTTATATAGGTAGATAATAACTTTTACGTCCCTTTGAACTGGTTCAATTTCGTCACCTAACGGTAAACTGAAAACTAAATTGAATAACAATAAATTATTAAATCTTACACCTATCACATTATTTATATTATCTGTGAATGTATCGAGAGCATCGAGTCACAAACATCCATGAAATTCGTTCAAATAGTCAAAAAATATATTTTTGTCTAGTAAAACACGTTAAGTCAAGTCACAGGTAGTGTTTCTATGTAAGTATTAACAATTGACCAACGCAACGCAACGCAACGACAGGGTATAGTAATGGAATATCACAGATTTCAACATCTTTGGACAGTAACGGGCTTCTATAAATACAGTACACATTAACGGCTTTAGTATAATTTGTACCTATTGACTTCTATCAGCCCTTCGATTGAACCCGTTTATGCACAAAGAAACTTGCATTAATTGAATCTGAAATTACATTATATAAAATAATCGAAAAACCATTATGAAGAAATCACTTATTTTGCTAAGAAACGTAAGTAGCCGTTGTTCGATTATCTATCACGCTCAAACTACTAATCTTCCTAAGGTAAATGCATGTTATTTACATACTTTCTACACGTTTGAGGATGTTAAAATCGGTTTGACAGCATGTCTTGCCCAGTTGCCTGTAGTCAATTCGACGTGACCATATTATATGCCTAGGCTCATAACATATTAAATATTCAAGTATCAAGATCTAATCTTCAATAAAAAAATAACCTTGAAATCAGTGACTTGAAATGTCATTGACATCACTTTTAATAAGAAAAATATTCACAATTTTATCTGGCAATACAGATTGTTACTATGAAGTATATCAAAAAGCATTACTTCAACGCGTTTATAAGTATTTTTCTCTAATACTAAGCTTTCCACTTGTCCACTGGATAAGATCAATCATTAACAATAAAAATAATAATTTATATAAAATATTTCAGATAACATTCTGACGTTTTACTCCTAGTTTTCACACATCTTCTAATGTTTCGTGCATTTCGTACATCATACAGACATTTTAAAAGAAAAACGAAACGGCACCCGTGATTACACAAGAGGGTACCCACACCAACTACTCTAACAAATATAATGATTAAATCTAATGGTGGAAGTGCCCTGCTAGTGCCAGGTACTTCATATTCTCCACCACGCATCTTTACTAGATTGTTCCCTGTTGGCCCTATTCCATTACTATCCGATTAAACGATATTCTGAAGTTTTACATTCAACTTTCAGCATAATTACAATTATCAATGTAAAAGAATACGCTTGCAGTACCTAATCAGATAAAATTTGACCAACAAATAACAATCCCTTATTTATTAAAACTAACACACATATTATAATTATTAAAGTTAAAAGGATCTGAAAGAGAATTCACAAAACATTTCAATACTATAAAAAGTGCACAGACAGTTTGTCTTGAAATCAATCAACAAATGTAACTGTGTTCTATGTTAACTAAAAAAGTTAAATCTGTCACGTTAGATAACGCATATTGTCCTTGTTTACATTCTCTTTAAACAATTTTGCAAGCTTTCATTCAGATCTAAAAAGAAATATTGTAATCAAAATAAAGTTGATAGGAAATGAAAAAGCCCCACTACCCAGTATAACCACATTAAATGGGATCATTAATTAAATTAGTTATGTGCTACGAAAAACTGAGAACTCATCGAACATACTTTGGGCGGAGGCAATAAGGAAGGTAGAAATAACGACGTAATTGATGACCACCGGCTTTATCAACATATTGTCAGCTGTTAGGTGTGTAATGTAACGGCTAGATGTTAGTAGGTGTTAACGGATTTACTGTTGCACGGGGGCTGCGTACAGCAGGGGTCCGGGCGGCAGGTGTGGGTAGGGCACGCCCGCGCCCACTGCTGCCTGGTAGCCGCACGGTCCGCCGCCTCCTACTCCACCGCCGTAGAACTTGCCACCTGGAGAACATCATTACTCATTATATTCAGAGAGATAAGTGTACTTTTTGCAACCATCAGCAGCAAGGATGATTCAGTGTTTATGGGGTGTAGAGCATCTCTGTGATAGGGATGGACCAGGTCTGCCTGCATAACTACAGTCGGTTTAGGAGTTACTGATGATTAAAAGTCTGTAAAAATTAACGATCAGCTGCAAGGCTGATAGTATGTTATTGTTGTAGTATGCACTGTAGCTATGTGAACAGTACAAAAACTGACATGGTTCATCAGTCGGTTTAGGAGATACAGCCTTTCAAAGGTCAGAACTTTGACTGGCTGTATCTCCTAAACCGACTGACAGAACTTGACAGTTTTTGTACTGTTCAAATGGCTACAGTGCATACTACAACAATATCATACGATTTGATTTTTTACAGACCTTTAATCATCAGTAACTCCTAAATCTACTGTAGTTATGCAGGCAGACCTGGTCCATCCCTATCACAGAGATGCTCTACACCCCATAAACACTGAATCAGCCTTGCTGCTGATGGTTCCTCCTATTTCAATCCCACTTCGTGCGTAGGGGACCTCCCCTACCCTAAAAAAATATTTTTAAAGATTTTATTTTACCACTTTGTCGGCGTAATTAATATGTATACCCACCCATACCAAATTACAGCTTTCTAGTACTAAGCTTATCTGAGCTAAGCCGCGGACAGACGGACGGACACGTCGAAACTATAAGGGTTCCTTTTTGACTTTGGAACCCTAAAAAATAAGAAAGAAGGAAATGTTACAATTTTCTTCTGAAGTCAATGCTCAATATTTTGCAGACTGCAGTTACGTGCTATCGTTTTATGTAAAAAATCAAACTGAAACTTACCTAGCATGTCCTGATGATGGGGATGCATTTGAGGATAGTGTGCATAATCAAACTGAAACTTACCTAGCATGTCCTGATGATGGGGATGCATTTGAGGATAGTGTGGAGGAGTGGCGAAGTGTGGGGGAGGAGATCCGAACGAGGATCCCGATCCGCCGGACTTGTTGCCGGTCGCGTTGTTGCGGTACTGCTGTCCGCCGTTACGAGTGTCTGAATCAACAACAATACCGTCAGCTCAGTATTTATGTCGCAGGGCATTTTAAATTAACTTGATTATTAATAACGGGGTATTTGCCTACAAGAAAGATATAGGCTCCAACTTAATATACTGACAGTTTTTTAAGGAAACCAAAATCGAAATCGAGAAAAAATTCTGCCGTATATACAGGGTGAAATTGATATCATTAGCATCCTTTTAAACTAAGAGTCTACCTATCAAACTAAACAATTTTTACGATGGGAGCAAACCGATCGGAGCATATAAAAAATCAGCTGTTCCATCCATACTAAACTACAAAGTCGACGCGCGAGTTCGCGACTCAAATGTATGCAACAGCACATTTTTTTTTACTCCGATCTGTTTGCTGTCATAGTAAATAGTAAAAAGTTGTTCAGTTCGATAGGTAGGTAGACTCTTAGTTCAAAAATATGCTAATGATATCGATTTCACCCTGTATATGGCTAAAGTAGGTTTACAGTTTTGTATGGAACAGCTGATTTATTCTTCCGCGATTTCGATATTGGTGCCATAGAGAAAGTTGTTTGATCATCCCCTTAAATAATGTCAGCATATTAAGAAGATCCTGGATACTCATCGGATCAAATGGCTATTAATGCCGGTGTTCCTCAAGGGTCAGTTCTGTCAGCCACTTTATTTCTGCTGCATATAAACGACATGCTTGTGCCCGGAACCTTTGGGTATGCAGACGACAGCACTGTTGCTGACAAATATCTGTCCGGTGCAGGGGTCAAATTGGACGTTACTCAATCTTGTCGAGAGGCCATGGTGCAGCGAATAAACTTGGCCCTTGAATCTGTGTCCGACTGGGGTGATACTAATCGGGTCAGTTTCAACGCAAGCAAAACACAGGCGTGCCTTTTCTCCACAAAACGGAGTCCCTTCGCTTTGACCCCGACTTTCCGAAATGTGTCCATACCGATAGCTGATCGCCTGGAGCTCCTTGGCATTAACATATCGTCCGATCTGAATTTCGGACGGTACATTGAGTCCATGGCGAAAACCGCAGCGAAAAAACTGGGCGTCCTCTCGAAGGTCAGACGGTACTTTACTCCGGGACAGCTTCTACAACTTTATCAAGCACAAGTCCGATCGTGTATGGAGTACTGCTGCCATCTCTGGGACGGGTCTGCCCAATACCAGCTGACCGCGCTGGACTCAATCGACAGGCGTGCCAGGAAGCTCATAGGTGATCCAACCTCGGTGGCGAAGCTACAAAGTCTTGAGCATCGTCGCAAGGTAGCCTGTCTATCTGTTTTTTATAGGATACACTTCGGAGAGTGTGCGACTGAATTACATGATCTGATACCACCGTCTCCCTTTCATCTGCGGGGGACGAGACGCAGACTGGGTTTCCACCCCTATGTCGTTGACCTACCAGCAATTCGCACGAAGAAGTTTGCTTCTTCTTTTATAATGCGCACGGCTAAGGAGTGGAATGCCCTGCCTGCGGACCTGTTCCCTGAGCAATACAACCTGGGCCTCTTCAAGGCGAGAGTGAATAGGCATCTTTCTAGGTAAGCATGCTACATCTTCGGCCTCATCATCACTCAACATCAGGTGAGATTGGGGTCAAATGCTTACCTATAAACACACACATAAAAAAAAAAAAAAAAAATATATTTTTAACATCTCATTAAAAATAAAAAGAACGTTTGAAAATAAAGCTACTCACATATACAGAATTTTTAAAACATGAAACTATTTTTAGTAATAGGACTATAGAAAAACCTTAGATCAAAAAGTACGATTGAAGAGTAATATGACGTCATCACTGATATTTTTCGATAAAGAGCTACTGATTACTCCAGATTGGCAAATAGCTTATTCTGAAGTAAAAATGTAAGAAAACTTACTGTTGTAAGTGCGCTGCTGACCATATCCATTTTGGTTGTTGTATCCATTTTGGTAGCCATTATTGTATCCGCCCTGGTAGCTTCCCATCGACTCAAAGACATTGGGACTGGGGAAAGGCACTTGTTGCTTCTGATAGTTGTTCTGCCTGTATCCCTGGTTGCCCTGGTTCTGGTTGTTGAAGCGGGGTGCCTGCGGGTTTTGATTGCGGTTCTGATAGCCGTTTTGGTTGTCCTCGTTAGTGGTATTGGCCATCTTGTTGTTCCACTGGTTGCTCTGCTGGCGCGGCGAACTGGAGCCACTGTTGTTGTTTTCCTTGCGCTGTTGCCAACGGTTGCGGCCTGGAAAAAAAATTGAATTAGATTTAAGGTCTAAAGGGAAACAAATTATCTTGTGCTGTAACTAAAAAAAAAACAACTTACCAGAGTTGCTATTGGAGTTCCTTGCCATTTCTTGCAGTTTGGCCGGTGGGTTTTGTCCCGTTTCACGGAGAACTGCAACGAGCGCGCGCGCCTGCCGTGAATCTCCACTTGTGAAGTATGTGTACGCAGTTCCCGACTGCTGGCAACGTCCAGTGCGTCCTAAAACACACAAAAATTATTAGAAGGGTATTCAAAGTTAAGACGCAAATACTGGATTAAAGGTAATAATTATCTCACCAATTCTGTGAATGTAGTCCTCAGAAGAATTCGGGTAGTCGAAGTTGACGACAAACTTGACATCTTCAACGTCAAGGCCACGTGCAGCGACGTCAGTAGCGATCAAGATAGTGGTGGCTCCATTTCTAAACTCCGTAAGCACGGCATCGCGCTCCGGTTGCGACTTGTCGCCGTGGATGGCGAGTGCTTTGTACCCGTTACGACGTACAGCCCGTGCGATATCGTCGACCTAAAAAGAACAGAAACATCAGTCACTTCATCTCTATGAACATGAAATAAGAACAAATTAATTATGTAGAATTTTGTTTACCTTTTTCTTGGTTTCCACAAATACAATAACTTTGTTATCTCTTTCAGAAGCAATTTCCTTAAGTAGGTTAGAGAGTTTTGCTTCTTTCTCATGTTCCTCACAAACTTCAACAATTTGTTTGATGTTGTTGTTGGCAGATAGGTTCAGAGAGCCAATGTTGACCTTGACATAATCATTCAGGAAATCTTCAGCAAGGGCTTGAATTTCTTTTGGCCAGGTAGCAGACCACATCAGAACTTGGCGATCAGGGCGGATCTGTTCAATGATCTTACGAATTTGAGGTTCAAAGCCCATGTCTAACATCCTATCAGCTTCATCCAAAACCAAGTAAGTGCACCGCCGCAGATTGGTAGTGCCTCGCTCCAAGAAATCAATAAGACGTCCAGGGGTGGCAATGACGATCTCTACTCCCCTCTCCAGATCCCTGGCTTGTGGCCCTTTAGGAGAACCACCGAACAGACACGTGTTTCTGATGCAACCACGAGCACTGTAAGCTTGTGCTACAGATTGGATCTGTTGAGCCAACTCCCTAGTAGGTGCAAGAATAAGAGCAATTGGCCCATCACCACGCTGAATGCGCTGTTGATGGGCAATATGAACTGCCGCCGGAAGCATGTAGGCAAGAGTTTTGCCAGAACCAGTTGACGCAATACCAACCATGTCGCGACCAGATAGAGCAATGGGCCATCCTTGAGCCTGAATACCTGTAGGCTCCAGCCAGCCCTGCGCCTTGATAGTGCTCATGACATCCTCAGGGAAGTTTCCCTCATCAAAGATTTGGTTGGGACGTGGCACATTGTTACCACTGACTGTTATCTCCTTGGCAGAACGGAACATCTGCACCTCATCATCGCTACGTCCTTCAACATTGACATGTGGCTTATAAAAATCTTTTTCAATTGGCTCAAGATTTGCCATGTCCCACATCGGCTTAACTAGACTGTCTCCGGGGTGCTTGGCCTTCATGCTTTGTAGTTTGCGTCCGTTAAATTCTGATGGTTGTTGACCTGTATTGGAATTGAAAACTTTCTTTTGAGCAAAATTTTGTTGGCCATTGAACCCATTTTGATTGTTGAAGGATTTAGGACCAAAATTATTCTTGTGGAAATTTTGTTGCCTAGGTCCACCAAATTCATTCTTACCATTATAAAATTGCATGTTCCCTCCAGTAGCTTTATCAGCATCATAATCGTTTCGCTTTTGTTGAGACTGATTGTTGAAGTTGTTTCTTGGCTTGTATTCTTTAGGTCCACCAAAATCATTTTGGTTTCCATTGTCGTTTCTTATTCCATTGAAGTCATTTCTGGGGCGAAAGTTATTTTTGTTGCCAAAGTTGTTTCTGGGTCCAAAGTTTTTGGGGCCTCCAAATTCATGAAGTCCACCATTGAAGAATGGAATTTTTCCGAATTGTTCATTCCGGTCTGGTCGTGGTCTGAAACTATACCATAAGAATAACAAATAATTAATACACTCGCCTATTTAATTGTACATTATACTATTTCTACAATGTTATTATTTATGGTATAAATGTATCTGTACAATAAAGTGTTAAAATATATAAATAAATAATATACTCTGTAAAGAAAGAAAACTAGCGCGCCAAACGCACTTGAAGTCATGTTGTTGTTGATAAAGGTATACAATTTTTTGCTCACATCCTCTAAGCTGTCAGTCAAGGCTTCAATGCCTCGCCCTCCCTCCCACTTTATGTATATAATTATTGTAAACAGTAATCTTAAGCCTGCACTACATTCTCGCCGAGAAAGACCGAGGAGCACGAGATTGGCTGCTTCATGGTTCTCGTGAGCCGTTATAATTTTCCTCGTACGTTCACGCCGGGAATTCTCGCCGAGAAGTTCTCGCGAGTGTTCGAATCCCATAAAGGGCAAATATTTGTATTGTTACGAGCTACGGGTTCCGGGATTGGAGTGAAACGCTAAGTCCAATTTTACAGAGTTTATTTGTGATACACTTACTGACGGTCCACCTCGCAGAGGTTCCCCTAAACGGTTCACTTCACCGGGTCCTCCTCGCAGGGATTCCCCGTGCACCACTTACTGTCACTGTTCACAGTCCACTACGTCACTACTGTGACGACACGACACGCGTCACGGCTATGACGTCACGGCGTACGACACTATGACGTCAAGACGTACGACACTATGACGTCACGCACTACACTGACACTATGACGCCACGTACTACACCGACACTATGACGTCACGCACTACACTGACACTAGTCTACTCACTGTTCCACTCTTAGCACTTTTCTCTTCACTAGTACTTTTCCACTTTTACTTTTCTTCCTTTTGTTTCGCACTGTTCACTGTTTAACCAAGGACTGCCTGTGACCGTGAACTCGCCGCTTTTTATACCCCGCAGAATCTTCGGGAATTCCCTTTTTCGATCTTCTTTTCTTAACTCGATTGTTTTCCTCCAGATAGTTCTAACCCCGCCTTCTTTTCTCGAAACCGATCGAAGACATGCCCACTTTTCTGGTTCTTTTCAAATATTCGTAATTTCGCCTCCTTTCTCGAAGTTCCTAGACACGTTCACCTTTTGTCCCTTTTTAAATATTCCTTCTCTCTCTTCCTTCTAGAACATTTCTAAAAACACAAAAATCTAGAAATATTTTTGGCGCGGATCGGATTCGAACCGTCACCCCCCAGCATGGGAGGCGGAACCTTAGACCGTAAGACCACGGCGGTTGTTAATGAGCCGGCCGAATTTTCGAATGCCTTCTTTACGTTTGACATTTGACAGCGGCCGTGACAGTATGATAAATATGAATAATTTGTACCAGAGTCATGGATGTTTGTATCTAAATAATTATGTATTCTGATATCATTTTCTAGTCACATAATAGAAGTCTACCTAGGCTAGATTCTGGTACTTTAGATAGGAGGGCTAGATAATTTGTGTGCATGACAATGACGAAAATATTTTATTTATTTAATTAATTATAGAAAAATTCAAATACATACATTACTATTAAATAAATGTAAATACAGTTTGTCTAGTTATCATAATAGAAGTCTAGGCTAGATTCTGGTACTTTAGATAGGGCTAGATAATTTGTGTGACAACATCCAAGATATAAATTGAATTAATTAAAGAAAAATGCAAATAAATACATTATTATTAAATAAATTATTATTTTTTCATTTATTTTCTATAAAATTAATTTCAAAATTGTATGTACCGCTATTTATACTAATATTGTTATGTTACATAATCTGATATATTATTATTATATTATACTGTTGCCTGAAAATAATGTTTTGATTGATATAGTTAGTGATCCAAAACTTGTATGTGGTAGATGGGTAAGAAAGTAGGGTGTAATTGTAGACAATTTATGTTGTATGTACAATTTTAGGTGCTGTTTAAACAGAAGTGACGTGGCGCGGACGTGACGCGGGCGGGGTGCAGCAATATAAACCTTATAGTACGCAGCATAGCGTCGTTTGGAGAATTACGCCTGGTGGCGAGGGCGCGATTTTCCATTACGACAAGAACGACGCTATGCTGCGTACTATAAGATTGAATATTATGTTACTTTGACTATCCGCCACCGCCACGCGTCTCTTCTGTATAAACAGCACCTAAGACCAAAAAAATCATTATTGATTAAAACTACCTCACTAAACAATTCAAATCTCCATAGGCCTTGATGCACCAAGGCCCTAAACAGGAATAAATTTTTAGTCAGTGCTAAAACTCGTAACAGTCGTAACGGTGAAACGATAAACTGGCTGGTCTCGTGGGTCACCCGCGCAGGCGTAAGGTTGTCGGCGACTCGCGCGGTAGGTCATGAGCACAGGCGAAATGCAAATGAACTTGCTCGTTACATGGGTTCTTCAGCCGCAGTGCTGAAGAACCTACGACGTAGGTCATCACTCATCAGCAGTGAAAATGTTAAACACAATATCTATGAACACAAATTAATAATTTTGTGTTTAAGCCACCAGTTTTCAGAGTTATTTCATGTCAAATATTTATTTATCAGAATGCATAGCATTCATTTAATTTTCTAAGTATGTCATCGCCGCAAATTTTTGTGCAAGATGTAGCTGTCTCTTTCTACCTGTATCATACTTTGTAGGTATTTTGTGCATGTCTGGCACCAGGAGTATGATTTTTGAACATCACGTTGTAATCAGCAGTAGAAAATGTCAAAATTAGTATGGAGATTATGCATATTTCTACTGCTCGTTGAATGTGTGATGATCAAAAATCACTCTCCTGGATCTGGGTCAATATCACTCATAGGATTACATTTAATGATGAAGATCACAGTAATCTATTATACCTTTATAACCGGTGATGTTATGACAAATACAGGGTGAAATTTATATCATTAGCATCCTTTTAATCTAAGAGTCTACCCATCAAACTGTACAACTTTTACTATGGGAGCAAACCGATCGGAGCAACTAAAAAATCTGCTGTTCCATACTAAACTGCAGTGACTGCTCGACCCAAATGTATGCAACAGCAGATTTTTTAGTTGCTCCAATCGGTTTGCTCCCATAGTAAAAGTTGTTCAGTTTGATGGGTAGACTTAGTTTAAAGGTTGACTTCCGATGCTAGCGGCCGACGAGTCTGACGCGCGCGGCTCGCGGCCGACGGCCGATGCGGCCATACTAGTTACTATGAAAACGTATGGCGCCGCTTCCGATGCCAGCGAGTGACGCGCGCGTCAGACGCGCGCGGCCGATGTCTATCGCATCGGCCGCGGCCGCGCGCGGCTATGCGCTGACGTCACGCAGAACAAGAATGTTCGCCAGACATATTACGATGTTTTTACCGAAAATTTGCTTAATTTTCACTATTTTTTATTTGTATTTTATTATCTGCAAGGTCGCTCATCCACGTTGCGATAACACCATCCATTCATTTTCCATTTGAAACTAATTTATCTTTTTTCGGAAAATCCCTCTTGCCTACATAATTATTAGCTAGACAGCGATCCATATATAGGTTAAAAAGCCAAGGGGACGCAACGCACCCCTGTCTAATTATAATAACTCTTAAAAATGTATTTTATCAAAAATCCTGTAAAAAAATGCATTCATATATTTCTCTAAACCTATCAATCTATCAAATATTATTTATTAAAATATGTATTGTTTTTTTATTTGTGTTTTTAAACAAAACACCAAAACATAAGAACATACCCTAAATTTCGGGGAAAATACCCTAAAGTGATAAAACTCTGCACAATAGGCACGCGTCAGTCGCTGACCTCGGAAGTGACGTCTGTCGTCGGCCGCGCGCGTCTGATGCGAGGTTCTGTCAAATATGACAGAACCTCGCGTCAGACGCGCGCGTTAGTCGCATCGGCCGCTGGCATCTTCAGTCCACCTTTAAAGGATGCTAATGATATCAATTTCACCCTGTATAAAGGGTTGATCAAAGATTTTTGTAATCAGTATCATTTCATTAAACTTGAATGCCTTGCCAATATGTGAAAGTGGAATCCAAACCCAGGATAATCTAAATGCCCTGCCCCTGGCACTTAGCTTAGCTCATTCGGAACTAGCATTAAGGGTAATTTTTTTACCATGTCTTAATTTTAAGGGGAAATCACAAAAAAAATCAGCTGTCTCATACTATCAGTTTAAAATAACAATGTGCATGACCTTGAAGGGCCGTTGGATAAGTTCACTCGGTTGACAAAGGATTGTAGACTCTATGTAAAGGAAACAACCAGTTGAATGACTCGAGTGAAGTTGGTGTGATTGAGTGACATCACATTTGCGAGCGAGGTCATGCACATTGTTATTTTAAACTGATAGTACATTTGCGTCTAGTAGGTCAGTTTAGTATTCATGGAGCAGATTTTTTTAGTGATTTCTTGTTTGCTTTGCCCCCATATTAAAAATTGTTCAATTTGATTTTCTGACTCTGAACTGATCTACCCCTGAAGATTTCGAAACAGGAAAAAAAATCATCAAGTACAACACTTTAGCACTCTCACAGACGAGCGACACTTTGCGGTCGCCGGGTGTCGCGGAGGGTCGCGCGACCGTATAGGAGCAAATTGGTAGCCGACCGCATGAGGCGTGCGGTCGCGACGTGTCGCCGCGACGCGTCGCTGCGGTCGTGAATGGGAAGCCGACCGCACGCCGCAACTGCACGCCACAGCTACAGACAGTATTGCCAACTTAGGGTATTTTTTGGGGTAATAATTTTCAGTAGGGTTTTAAGATTTAGGATGATGCTTTATATCTACTATGCCGTAACTTGAGCTCTAATAAAGGGTGAATAGAAAAGATTTTCGTAAAAACGAATAAGTAGAAAAAATTTCCGTAAAAAGTAAAAACATGTTTTTTTTATTTGTTTCCCAAAATTATCATCTCGTATTTATTATATCTAGTAATATTTAAACACTGTTTTACCAAATACCAAACGCCAGTATGATTTATTGTTGGAATTTAACGGAAAATGTGGTTGAAAATAGAAATTTCATCAAATTAAAGAAATATCGTGGAATTTGTATGAATTATCATTTTATACCCGACTTTTATGTTCTATCGCATGCCATTCAAAAATATCGTGAATCTAAGATAATTATCGCATGCTGGCAGCACTCGGCGACACTACTGGTCTGCGGTCGAGCGTCAGTGAAGCTCGACCGCACCGCAGTGAAGTCGAGCAGCGTGTCGCCGGCTGCGCAGGGTATTTCATAGAATTACATACAAACCAGTAGTGTCGTCGCGACATGCGGTTGCGGCGTGCGGCGTGCAGTCGCCTGTCAACCGCCACCTTAAAATGTATGAGCGCGGCGTTCTGCGACCCACCGCGACAGCAACGTGTCGCTCGTCTATAAGAGCCCATATTGTGTCATAGAGCCCGGTTACACGTTCAGTATTTCATCATTCTGGTCCATCAGTCTGGTCATGTTTATTTGATTTGAAGGGAAACTGATATACTGAAGCACCATGTTAGTCGGGTCAATCTCGAGTCAGTTTCCCTTCAAATCAAATATACATGACCAGACTGATGGTCCAGACTGATGAAATACTGACCGTGTAACCTGTGTCATACAAAGCCCTTCAACATTTTATTTACCAGCTGCTTCTTGGTGTTGCATGTGCATGTATGTTTTGTGTATGTGTTATAATTTAAAACAATCCTTTGTTCCATTTATGTAGGTAATGTCCTTGATTAAAACTGTATAACATAATGTAGGCAACCTGATTATGCATCTGAAAGCTTAGTTTTGGATTTTCAGGGCTCTACTGGACAATATTTCAACATACCGAACAACATTTCTAATAGGAATTTAACCAACATCGTTATTCATTCTTACCTATTACGTTTAATTACCTACCTATTGAGTTATCTAACTAGAATTTTCTTTTGTTTGCAAATCAGCTGTGAAGCTGTCAAGATTTCTCAAGACAACATTGTTTATTGTATTCAAACAAATAAAATTAGGTAGATTCTCGAGCAAAGATATTGAGGGGAAAGTAGGTGAGTAGGTAGGTACAGGTAATTATCTAGTTTGAGCAACATAGAAAACGTAAAACATACGTATCATACCCAAGACATTGCAAAAAGAGATGTCCACCGACATGTCGAAGGGTTTCAACTGGACAAATTTATCGAATTCATGTTCTTTTCAAGAACAAAACTGAGTAATAATAATTAGCGACCAATGTCAGCTGAGCATGAGGGGATTGTAATCATTGCACAAAATGGCCGCTGTGTACCACCAGACAGGCATCGTGAAAATTACAGTGTAATGGATGTGGTGGAAATGTTACAATAAAATACATGTTGAATACTTACATCGGATGTTGATTGGGGCCGTTGTACTGCATTTTGCTGGATTTATAAGTTGATGTTACCTACGTGGTGCTGAACGCTTGAGTAGGTAAGAATCTGGAACAAAGGCATGATGAGGACGACAGCTCTACCAGTGTTACTTCTACGTATTTATCTCCAGGTTGATTTGAATAATCCGTAAATAATATACTCACCTCTCAATTTTGAGAGAATTTGCAAATAATTGAGTTTTTCATTCACTTACGACCCTCACACAGACCCGGTGAACGAACAACTCGATAATGGCTGCCGGAAACGGAAACGCCTTGGATGGACCGCTTAGGGTTGCCAGTCTAAATAAAAAGTATTGATCCGTTTATACTACGCGTTTATAGTATTTTTTAAAATAATGTATTTAAAGGGGCCCATTCACAGTAGTCCGTCTTGCAGTCCTACACCTATATTGGATCGTGAATGGTGTTGTAGTCCTACAAGGCGTCCGATGACCTTGTGTAGGATGCGTCTCGAGTCCTGCAAATCCTACAAGCTCCGCCCACCGCTTGTAGTCCGTCTTGAGAATTTGAAAATAATTGAGTTTTTCATTCACTTACGACCCTCACACAGACCCGGTGAACGAACAACTCGATAATGGCTGCCGGAAACGGAAACGCCTTGGATGGACCGCTTAGGGTTGCCAGTCTAAATAAAAAGTATTGATCCGTTTATACTACGCGTTTATAGTATTTTTTAAAATAATGTATTTAAAGGGGCCCATTCACAGTAGTCCGTCTTGCAGTCCTACACCTATATTGGATCGTGAATGGTGTTGTAGTCCTACAAGGCATCCGATGACCTTGTGTAGGATGCGTCTCGAGTCCTGCAAATCCTACAAGCTCCGCCCACCGCTTGTAGTCCTACGTATAGGATTGTCAATGGCTTGCTGTCCTACGTGCCATCCTGCAAGCAGGAGCGTGAATTGGAATGCAGGACAACGCCGGTTTAGTTGATTGTATTACCGTTTAAAAAGAAAAGAGGTGTTTATGGGATCAGAAATCAAGAAATTATCACGGACTTCGTGGAGATTATAGCAACAAACAATTGCGAAATGCGGCATTGCAACAATGGGGAACACAAAAGGGTCAAAATATTACTAAAAAATACACTTAAAATCTTAGCGTAGATCATGTACATTACATTAGTTTTTATTTCACTTCAATACATGCAGTATTTCCGAAGTTATGACTACGAGAAGTTTAAGCGCTTTTTAAAATTTCCGAGTTTACGCGCGCTCACGCGTTGACGTCACACCCCCGCTCAGCCCGCGACCGCGACACAGCGCGGCGCTCGGTCCGGTGCATTTTGTTTCGTTTGTTCGTCAAAAATTCGTTTAATTTCGTTTATATGCTTGTATTTCAAGGAAATAATACTTTTACATTAATTTTATAACCGATTACACTAAAGTAAACCGTGTGGTGTGTAGGTAGAATGGATTAAGGTTTTCAAAAAGGTCAGTCGGACAATCTGCCAAGAGTGGATAGTTTGATGGTGGCACAATATTTTATGAAGAATAAGGATTTTACGGCTGCCGAAATTCGCGGAATAAAGATGAAAAGGTGTGTATGTTTTATGTAAGCATTACCTACTGTCGGGTAGGTATTTGGGATCAGCTTTAGTATCCGGCGGCATGAATTTGGGGTAGGGGGGTAGGGGGGGTCCCCACATGCCCCCCCTAAAGGGAAAAAGTGAGGAAACCCCCCATTTTTTTTTAATATTTGAAGTTTGTGGTTATAATTAGGAAAAAGTGAAATTTTTAGTATCCTGCAGTCCAAAAATAGGTGGTAGGGAGCGTGGGAGGAGGGGGAGCCCCCCTCTGCCTCTCCCCCCCCCCACCACCCACGCTTGGAGGCAAAAAAGAAGTGAATAAACGAAAAATTTTGTTTTCTTTGTAATGGGCAATGAGGGGGGGGGGGGTGAGCGAGGTGGTGGGCGAGGGGGATAGTGAGGGGGTCGGCGAGGGGGATAGCGAAGGGGAAGGGGATGGGGAGGGGAGGGCCCCCGTGGGGTCTCCCACAAAAAATCATACAATGAGCATAACCGCAGTGAATGTCAAAAAACCTTTCTGTACCGGCATTGGCACCGGGCCGTAGCGGAGCGAAGCGGAGCGAAGCGGAGCGGCGGAGGCCCGGCCCCTTTTTGACAGAAGTAAGGGGTGCAATAAATAAGTGCGGAGCGAAGCGTAGTGGAGCGGAGCAAACGCGTTTCGACTTGTAACAATGCATCTTTTTTTTTAGGTATTTTTTCTGGCTTTGCACATAGCCTTTTTTGCGCTTCGGGGGGGGGGGGGGGATAGAGGGTCCCCCTCCCCCACCCCTCCCGCTCCCTTAATATATATATTGTATTTTGCACCCCATTTAAAAGGGGGTGTCCCCCCTTTGGGGTGGTAAGGGGGGTAACACCCCGCCCCCCTTTGGGGTTGTAAGGGGGGTTGCCCCCCTCCCCTCCCCCAAATTCGTGCAGCAGGCCACCAAAAATATACTAATAATATATAAGACCTACATTATACGCAATCCACATCTTGCTTGTACGAGGTTGTTGTTGTTGATGATTATTTGTGTTTTATTAGTTTAAAAACATCGAAATGGTCTTCACAGCAGTGCGCTTTAGTTTTAGGCCCTATTGCATCTACTCTATTTATGGCCGTCATCCACTTCTTTCTCGTTTTTGGGTCCTCAAGGAACATAAAAAAAGAGTTTATCGGGTGTTTTCACAGTTGAATTGAAACACTGAGGCACAATACAATACTTTTTTTCCATGTTTACTGCACAGCAGCGAGCGTACGAGAGCGCGACTGACGAATGACCGGGGGTGTGACGTCATCGGCTAGTGGGCACCCGCCCGCGTTTTTAAAAACCTTCGTCCGGAAATACGCAATTTGATCGTTAATATCTCAGCCATTTTTGAAGATATAAAAAAAGTAAAAACACCGTTTTTTTCGTAATTTTTTGAAGATTTATTTGACATGTAAAGTGAAAAACGTTTGTCAGACCCATTATTAACAATAGTACTAAAAACACGAAACAGTAATGATGTTGGATGGCTTGCAGGACAGTGTGTGGGCTCGTAGTCCTGCATGTCGGACTGCTTGGTAGGATAGTGAATGGGGCCGACGGACGGCTGTGTGTGGGCACATCCTGCATTGTAGTCCTACATGTAGGACTACTGTGAATGGGCCCCTTAAGGGGCCTTGCAGTCCTACACCAATATCGGATCGTGAATGGTGTTGCAGTCCTACAAAGCGTCCGATGACCTTGGGCAAAATGTATGAGTAGTCCTACTTGCAGGATAGTGTGTGGCCTCGTAGTCCTGCATGTAGGACTACTGTGAATGGGCCCCTTTAATGGCCATGGATACCTGAAGTGCGATTTTTGAAAATCATACGAGCGACTTGGCAGTAGAAAGATGCATAATCTCCATAGTAATTTTGACATTTTCTACTGCCAAGTCGCTCGTATGATTTTCAAAAATCGCACTCCTGGAGTGCGATTTTTGATTATCACACGCTCAAAGCGAGTAGTAGAAAATGACGTAAAATCGATGACTTGCCATTTTTGAATTCAACTTTCTATCACTCGCAACGAGTGCTCCGAACCACTCGTAACCAATTCTACCACTCGAATGTTTGACGTTTGTAATGTTGCCAGACGTCAACAGATTTATCTTTTTTTCTACGTTCCGTTAACCCATAATTTTGGCGGTAAAGTCCGATTTGAAATGTTACTATGAAACCATTCATTCGTTCGTTCGTTCAATTGAAACATTTTCTGTGTGAATCGAAACGGTTTTGGCACATCCGAACGATTTCAAAAATAGAGAAAAACGTAACCACTCGGAATGAAAATCTCAATTTGTATGCGAATGTCAAGTCGCTCGTATGATTTTCAAAAATCGCACTCCTGTCCTTTTGAGTCTATTCTAATATACTTATATTACTCTTTGGTCTATTCGTTCGAATGCAAGACAGTGTGGCTACCATGGTGGCTACATGTTTCTACCACATTGTTTGAAATGATTTAAGGCTGAGATTCAGAGACGATTTTATAAGTCACTAGCGTTAACCCGCGACTTCGTCCGCACAAATTATATACCAGATTTTAAGTCAGATCTTATGATCTGACTTAAAATCTGGTATATCTATCAAACAAAAAAAGTTTCATCAAAATCGGTTCAGTAGTTTTTACGTGATACTCGTTCAAACACACAAAGCAAAAAATTCTTTTTTTTTATTTTACAGTTTTATAATAGTGTAGATAGTTCGAACTAACTAGGGGAAGAATGTATGGATATTGGATTTTGAAATACTGGAGATCAAAAAATCTATCGATCGAACTATGACTAAAAAAAAACGTTTCTGAATCTCAGCCTAAGTATACCTTAGTAGGTACCTCAGTCACGTACAACATAGATGTAAGTACAACATAGATGTTTTGCTTTGGATTTATATTATATTTGCTATTTATATTATGGTTATGGACAAACTTTGATTCACTGGAATAGCTTGCTTCATATTAGTATCCTGTTTGAGTTCGGTTTGAATGGTTTGTCAAACGGCACTGCGCAGTTTGGTTCGGTACGCTGTCGTAATAAGACTTTTGACGCAGACAAAAAGAAAAGAAACAATTCAAAAATGAAAAAAATTGGTAAATTCACTGTCAGAATGACGTTCCGACGACGCCTTGCATTCAATTTCAATATCTTTGTCCGACGTCTTCAAAATCCAACGCAAAACTACGCCGAGTTTGTTCAAACGCGTCGAAACTAGAGTTGTAAATCTACTTTAGTCTACCAAATCATGAGGTAGACTACCGGTAGGCTACATAAGCTACGGTAGCAATTGTAGATTATTCAGTCGTAGAAATTTTGGCCAGTTCACAATATTTAAGGCGGCTGCCATTTATTATTTGTGATAAATAAGCTAAGAGAGCTTCGGCAATAATTTTAGAGAAAGTAAAAAACAATCTAGAACGCGAAAAAAGGACATTGACATACACTATTTTATAAAAGGTTGTTTAAATGTGATATTATGCACTAGCTACGATAGCCTAGCTCGGAGGGGTATGGGTTCGATCCCCAGGGCACGTACGTACTACTGAAATGTGGTTTTTATAATTTATATTTCATGTATATTTATATGTCGGTACGGACGGTTTTAGACAATTATCGTTCGGCTTTTTGGTGAAGGAAAACATCGTAAGGTAACCTTCATGTCCGAAAAGAGGAGCAATTTATAGGCTAATGACAATTTAAAATCTTTAAAGTTTAAAATCGTCTTCCAAAATTTCGGCATTTTAAAATATTTACATAATGTTAATTAATTTGTATTGATTAGTACTTTCTCATATTACATATTAAATGAACAAAAATCGATTTTTTTTTTTAAATAAATCGACGATTTTTTATTTGAAACCTACATAATCTACGGTATAAATCGGTAGTCTACCGTAGTCTACCATAGTCTACCGGTAGACTACCGTAGGCAGTGGTAGGCTACGTAGCATTTACAACTCTAGTCGAAACACGATCAACAGCGCGTCAAACACAATAAAAATATGAAATTTCATCAAACGTGCTTCAAACCTGTAAATGTTTGACAAGCCTTTCAAACTACCTTTGTAAACGATCAAAATGGTTTGAGTCAAACCAAAATTTACGTGTTTGCTACGAATAAGAATCACACATAAGAAGACACCAAAAAAAACTACACCGTGTTCTAAATTTGTTCCTTAAAAACTACATCTTGCCGCTAAAACTCATACAAAATGTCATTTTTTATTAGGTGTCAAAAATTATGTTGCTTTTGTTTAGAGTTATTCTTCTATAGTTATTCTTATTCGTAGCGTGTTTGAATCAAACCGTTTGACCGTCTCGGGGGCTCTTAAAGGGGCCCATTCACAGTAGTCCTACATGTAGTCCTACACCAATATCGGATCGTGAATGGTGTTGTAGTCCTGCATGGCGTCCGACGTCCTTGAGCAAAATGTATGAGTAGTCCTACTTGCAGGACAGTGTGTGGGCTCGCAGTCCTACATGTAGGACTACTGTGAATGGGCCCCTTAACGCGGAATACTATTTTTAACTTCCGGTAGAATTTCACGTTCTTTTCGTGACTTACCTATTATAGTTTTAGTTGGCAACTCTGATTTTGGTCTACAATCTTTAAAAAAATGGTGTGCCAAAACGAAAGAGAAGAAGCATGCGAAGTTATGTATGCTAGAGTGAGATAAAAAGACTCCGTGCGTAGAACATAGACATGCGTAGAGGAGTAAAGTAAAACCAGAGTAAAACTAACTCCGTGTGCTTTTTACACGTTTTGAAACGGACCCCTCCTTCCTACTCTATCGGCGGCGTCAAGAAGGTTGAAATTTTCCCTACAGAGAAATTTCAACCTTCTTGATCGGGGTTTAGTGCGAAAAGTTGCACTTCGGAACGCAGCTCTGTCATGTCATGTCTGTCAAATTGTCAATGTCAACTGTCAACTCAACTGTCTGTCATTTTGTGTTTTTCAGGTGATTTTCATTGATGAATCGGAAAATTTATTTTATAATATGTAAAAGTGAGTTAGTTAAATGAATATATAATTATTTTATCAGCGCCTCGTACGTTTTAGCAAATGTGAGTATAGTTTATGGCTTAGCTAACTAAGCTTATATTTTTAAACTGTCGAAATTTTATATAAAGTCCCATTGACTTACCAAATACTGGACGTGGGGTCCGCGCCAAAATAGCACCAAAATAGCACCAAAACGTAAAAAGAGAACCAATTACGCGACGGTCTTCGTTTAATCGGCCGACCGGCGCTTGCCGTGCCCCGATGGGGGAGTGGGATGGAATACGGAAAAGATTTTCAGCATTTACAATGGTTTTAGTTGATTTAATATTACTGCACATACTTTTATGTAGTTTAATCTCTAACACTTTTATCGATAATTTTGTACTAGACCCGGCGCCCATAGTATTATATGTCAATGTTCAGTCCTCACAGTAAAAGTTCTCAGTAAAAGTTTAGTATCCTGCGGCACGAATTTTGTGGGGGGGAGGGGGGGAAGGGCAGCGGTGGTTCCCCCCTTCATACCCCAGAAGGGGGGGGGGGGGTGAGGAAACCCTCCGTTTTTTTTAAATAAAAAAAATTTTAGGTTATTATAACCCAAAATGAGTCATTTTGGCAGGTTTTACAGGTTTTAGGGTCAACACCCCCTACTGGGGGGTCCCCACTGACGTAATAACTATAAAAAGACAGATGTATTGTAGCAAGTAGTAATATGTTTGCTCCGCTCCACTCCGCGATTCTATATTGCACTACTTACTTCTGTCAAAAAGTGGCCGGGCCTCCGCCGCTCCGCTACGGCCCGGTGCCAATGCCGATACATAAAAGTTTTTTGCTCTGTGTCGGTTCTCGCACACGCCTCGATTGCCTTCCCCTCCCCATCCCCCTTCCCTCCCCCTCGCTCACCCCCTCACACCCCCTTGCTCACCCACCTCCTCACTCAATCCCCTCACTGCCCCTTACAAAAAAAGCATTGTTTATCATTTATTCACTTCTTTTTTACTTTCTAGCGGGGATGTGGGGGGCTCCCCCCTCCCACGCCCTCTACCACCTATTTTTGGACTGCAGGATACTAAAAATACCATCTTTTTGCTAATTATAACCTCAAACTTCAATTATTTTTATTTAAAAAAGGGGGGTTTCCTCACTTTTTCCATGTGGGCGTGGGGGGGGGCATGTGGGGACCCCCCCTACCCCCTACCCCCCTCCGCCCCCCCAAATTCGTGCCGCAGGATACTAAACCCAACCCAAGTTCTCTATTTTCATGCAATCCATTTGAAAACAGTTTAAAATTACATGAATATAGAGAAGTGAGAACACTGAAAGTAGAAATAATATCTGGTTATGAAAATGATTTCATAAAAAACCTTAAACAAAGTCATAAAAATAATATTCATTCATATTTCCCTATTTCAGAATAGCATTAAGTATAAAATAAATAACACCAGCATGGAAGGTGCCAGTGAACTCAATCTCAAAGATGCAACTACTGATAACTTGTACCCGGCACTATTTCAGTGCTTTGTTATCATTTTGTGTGGGTAAGTAACACAAAGTTTTAAATTGGCTATCTTGTGAAGGCACTACAACGTGTTAGTGAATTAACGCAAAACTAGAAAGTAGTTTGTGTAGAATCGAGAGCAGAATCCAATTATCATGGTTTCAACATTGGTAATTTTTTTCAAAATATTAAATAATTTATTTGTAAAATTAAAAATTTACTGAACTCGATGTCAACCCACAGCACGGGTACACTCACCCTACTTACTCCCAAAACAAGATTATTAAAATGTATCCATGAGTACGTTAGCGCTTTCATTCATTGCTGAAATGATAACATATCATTTTTGTCTCAAAACTTAAAATACGAATAACTTTAGATTTTAGTATCAAAATAATGAAATTTTTTTTTCTATCTAATTATTTTGTTATAAATCAGTTGGGGTGCATGAGGTTTTTTGCTAATTCATTAACACGTTGTATAGTCTGTCCAACATAGGACGATGATTATGATCGTTTTATAGACAATGAATAAAAATCAAATGTTTTTGAATATCGAAAATGTTTTGGTCAGAAAAAAATGCATATCTTGAAAAGAAAATGATATATCGAATAAATTAAAATAAACCCTGAGAGACTTTGGGCTAGATCAGGCATGTCAAACATACCAGGCATGCGGCCCGTGGGCCGCTTGCGGCCCGCACTGCTCTTTCTTGTGGCCCGATCCAATTTTAAGAACAGCTTCCTGATGCGGCCCGAGAGTGTGCAGACTTTTACAAATACTCAAGTAGCCTGATTTTCGGCGAGCCTGATAGTCATATTATGATTGTAATACTACTGTTTTGAATCATGATGTGAAAAAATTCGGGCTCGCTTCGCTCGCTCACCTTTTTCGCATGGTATGCGGGACAGAGCTAAGGGTTCTGAAAACTTAATATGTGGTGCATACTGCAGAAGAATTATTTTATCAAATTTATTTGGAAGTCTCAATGAAAGCCACTTAATCTTTCTTTGCCCTACCTGAAATTCAGTTCTAGCTACAGCCCTGATTTAGATACGGTTTGGAAGTTGATTTCTTAAGATTTCTGCAGATAGTTAACAGAAATGAACAACATATTTATAGCAAAAGACACATTTATAACGACACAAACGATTTCCTATAATTGATACAATATTTCTAAGTTTCTTTGCTGCCGCTGACTCTACTATCATTATGAATGTGCCCATCAATGACTTCGAGTTTGACACGCCTGGGCTAGATAATGATTGCTGTCCCAGATTTTGTACTAAAATATTTAATTCCTGTCACCGCTTTCTGCTCTTTTTTTTGTCATGCTGTATGTGTATAAAGTTCTTCAGTTTGATGGTCTGAAGCACCTAATGTGTGATGTTTCAAATTTAACACACTTTTTATTTAAATGTGTTATTTCCAGGTACATAGCAGGCCGTGTGAACGCTGTATCAGCGACAGAATCCAAAGGCATTGCTACATTCGTGGGCACATTCGCTTTGCCGTCTTTAATATTCCTCTCTTTAGCACAACTAGATTTCAGCACTGTAAATTGGACATTCTTACTCTCAATCCTGCTGGCGAAAGGGATAGTCTTCTTTGCTGTAATACTGGTTACTCTGCTCGTATCCAAACCGCTGAATCTGGCCAGAGCAGGAATTTTTGCCATCTTTTGTACACAGAGCAATGATTTTGCATTGGGCTATCCTATAAGTAAGTTTTTGAATGTCTACTTATCTTTGTGTCAGATTTATTTTCTGTGTTATTTAAAACAGCATCACAGAATAGGTAATAGTATATAGTTCTACATACAGAACGGCCACTCCCCGCCCCCCTCTGACTTCAGATACCCCACCCCCCCTCACACTCTCTGTGGTAACTTGAGGGAAGCCGAGCAAGGGAATGCAGTGAGGCGCGCGCACCCGTTGGATTTGACTACATAAAATATATTTTATTTTTCTCCTCAGAGTAAAAATAAACGTTGGAAAATAACGCTTAATTCACATTTTCTGTGATTCATTAGCTTAAATCAATTTTTAATAACAGAATAAACTATAAAAAGTAACGAAATGTATAATTTAGTTCATACAATGCGTGTTAAGTCAACCCTACACATATGTCATGCACAATTTTCGCAAGTGCGCATGTGCGAACGTCATCATGTCAAATCTAAAACGTTGTTTGAAGTGCCGGACCTGTGACAGCATACCAGTGCCAGCTTTCCATACATTCTTCCATCCCTATGGCTAAATTTGTATTATAATAAAACTAGCGACCCGCCCCGGCTTCGCACGGGTGCAATGCTGATACTATGCATGTATTATATACATTATAAACCTTCCTCTTGAATCACTCTATCAATTAAAAAAAACCGCATCAAAATCCGTTGCGTAGTTTTAAAGATCTAAGCATACATAGGGACAGACAGACAGCGGGAAGCGCTTTGTTTTATACTACGTATTGATTTAATACCAATTACGAAATTTGTATGTGTGTGAGTACACTCCTATCGAATTATAGCTGAACTTACGCATGCAAATAATAATAACTTAATTTGCTTAATATTTAATAAGACAATTGAACAGTTTATAACAAATCTGAAACAGTGGTATTTACTTTTAAAACTGTTTATTTTTAGTATATTAATAGAAATTTAATCATTGTCACGTGGAGAGTGGATTCACAGACGGACATATGCGTGCGCAGTTTGGCTGGCCATGTAGCTTCACCATTTTGTTAGCTCAAATGTGATTTTGTACATAAAACATCCTTGAGCTTCTTGACTACCTCAAACTACTTGAAATTGGCAGGATTGCAGTTTCAAGCATAAGCATCTTATACAGGGTGAAATTGATATCATTGGCATCCTTTTAAACTAAGAGTCTACCCATCAAACTGAACAACTTTTACTATGGGAGCAAACCGATCGGAGCAACAAAAAATCTGCTATTGCATACATTTGAGTCGAGTACGTGCCGCAGTTTAGTATGGAACAGCTGATTTTTTTGTTGCTCCGATCGGTTTGCTCCCATAGTAAAAGTCATTAGGTTTGATGGTTAGAATGTTAGTTTAAAAGGATGCTAACGATATCAATTTAAACCTGTATATTCCGTGGCATACGCAACGCCATTATTAAAAAAAAAGAAGTCTGACATTTAATCAACCTTGATTATTTTTTATTGAAGTTATCATGTAAACAGGTGTTTGTCGACCTGTGTGCAAATGCAAAGATACATTGTTTTTATTTTTTTCAGTAAATGCAATATATGAAAAGACACACCCAGAATACGCCCTGTACTTATATTTGATGGCACCAATTTCACTCGCAATTCTGAATCCAGTTGCATTTGTATTTATGGAAATAAATAAACAGAAGTTGACAACTGAAGCAATAACAGATGAGTCTGAAAGAAACAGGAGTTTGTCAAAATACAGATTGGTGAAGCAAATCTTGAAAGGCATTGCCTTCAACCCAGTGTTAGCTATGACTGTTTTGGGCATTCTTGGTAATATAATATTCAAACATCAGCTGTCCATTTATATAAAGCTTCTATTACAGGTGGGTTATACTTGTTTTATCTTCAAATTTTATACAAGTAGGTATAAAATTACAATTATCATTCAGAAAATGTTGATAAATCACCATCATCAAATCTCAGAATCACATGAGTTGTTACTGAATAATATATAATAATAATACACTGACACCAGGGCTCTAAATTAATTATTCAGATTAATTTAGAGCCCTGGTGTCAGTGTATGCTAATACAGCCCAGTCATTTTACGGTTTGAGCCTGGACTAATTAATAATTGATATTTTTTTTCGCTATGGTATTTATGAGCCAATTATGAGCTTAAAAATGTACCGAAATTTTAAAAAAATTACGTCAGCTAATTTAAAATTTAGCATTTAAGTACTTATCTATTTCTCAAAAACCAGATGATAATTTTTTTTTGCAGATTTTTAAGGCTCTACTAATAATACATACCTACTTCAAACATGGTGTTAAAATTTTTGCCTACTTAGAAGGCTTTGAAAAAAACATAAGTATTTGTAAAGAAAAATCATTTTAAAAATTTCAATGTTGTTGTTGTTGTCCTAAGGTACCCCGATGGTACAGAGGGCCCTCGTGAGACGCCGCCACCTCTCCCTGTCCTGCGCCTGGTGTTCTATTTCGCACCAACTCAACCCGGCTGCTCGTAGCTCAGCGTCGACGGTGCGCCGCCACGTGTGTGCTGGTCGCCCTGGTCGTCTGCTTCCACCAGGCTCCCACGTGAAGGCGACTCTGGCTGAGTTGTCCTCTTCTCTCCGAAGCGTATGCCCGATCCACTTCCACTTGCGTTGAGCAATTTCTTGCTTAATGGGGGTTTGTTGGCATCGGGCCCACAGCTCTTCGTTGCTGATTGTGTTCGGCCAGTAAATGCGCAGGATGGATCTCAGGCTTTTGTTGACGAAGACTTGTACTTTGCTCGTCAGTCCCTTTGTTTCCTTCCACGTCTCGCAGCCGAACAGCAAGACAGACTTCACTATGGATTCGAAGAGAGAGATCTTGATACGTCGAGTGAGGATTTTTGAGTCCCATACCGGTTTTAACTGGGCGAATGCAGCTTTGGCCTTTTTGATTCTGATCTCAACGTCGTCATCGGATCCACCGTTGTTGGTGACTGTGCTGCCCAGGTACGTAAACTTGGCTACAGATTCTAAAGCAGTACCCTGGAGACTGACTGGACGCCTATCGTTTGACTGTATTCGCATTTCGACTGTCTTTTTGGTGTTGATTCGTAGACCCTTACCTTGAGCTTCTCTTTGCAAAGAGTTCAGCTTCTCCTCAAGTTCGGGTAAGGATTGTGAACATAACACAATGTCATCTGCGTAGTCAAGATCCTCTAGGCTTTTATTGTCGTTCCATGGGATACCTCTAGATGTTTCAGTTACCTTTCTCATGATATCATCGAGCAGAATTATGAAGAGCAACGGCGATAGCAGGCAACCTTGCTTCACTCCTGCGGTCATGCTGATAGGTTCACCCAATGCTTGCTCGTGGACCACTCTGCAGGTACTGCCTTCATATAGCGAGCGGATGATTTTGAGGTATTTACTTGGTATTCCCCTTTGCTCTAGGCATACCCATAATGCGCTCCAGTGCACAGAATCGAAGGCCTTCTCGAAGTCGACAAACGCAAGAAAGAGTTCGGTTCGCCATTCTACGCATTGTTCGATAATGATGCGCAGGGTGTTCGAGTGGTCGGTACAGGAACGTCCAGGTCGGAAGCCCGCCTGCTCCTCTCGTAGTGTCTTTGCTATCTCTGGGGACATGCGGTTGAGGAGTATTTTTGCAAGCACCTTCGCTGCGGTTGGCAATAGTGTGATGCCCCTCCAGTTGTCGCAGTTTGACAGATCGCCCTTCTTTGGAACTTTCACAAGTAGTCCTTGCTTCCATTCTTGAGGTACACATTCAGTCTCCCATATCCGCTGCAACAAAGGGAAGAGCAGGTCCGCTGATCTAACTGGGTCTGCCTTCAAGAGCTCTGCGTTAATGTTGTCCGCTCCTGGTGCCCTTCCTGACTTCAGTTGTTTAATGGCCGTTACGATTTCTGTAAATGTTGGCGGTAGAGTTGATATGTTGAGAGGCTGCAGTGGGACATTCGCGTTTGTTATGCGATGCGTTTGATGGTATTGTGTCAACAAGTTTGAAAAGTGTTCGGTCCACCGCCGCAACTGCTCCTCTGTGGTACACAGCAGTTGTCCAGCGCCATCTTTCAGAGGCTTTTTTGAGGTAAGCGGTTTATTGCACAGGCGCTTTGTGACGTCATACAGTTCCCTCATGTTCATCTTCTTGGCAGCAGTATTTGCACGCTCAGCAAGTTCGTCCGCCGCTCGCCGTCTGTCGCGTCTGGATAGTTTTCTTATCCTATCACGCATTGTAGAATACTCCTGGGCTAAGACAGATTTTGCTATTGGATCAGCAGGGACCAGCAGGTCACTCTTGATTTTCTGCCTCTTCTCAATTGCCTGCCATAGCTCTTGAGACATCCAGGGCTTAAGCTTAGAGTTTGTGTAGCCTAAGATTTCTTCGCCGGTTTTTGTGAAAGCAGTGCGCACACGTTCCCAGGTTTCATCCATATTCTCGTCTTCCAGTTCTTCCAGCAACTCGAACTGATTGCGGAGACATATGCCAAAAGACTTTTTATCTTCTGGACTCCTGATCTTTAGCAGGTTCAGCCTCTTGGATGTCCTGTCTTGTTTACGGCGCGGTGCTGCTACCTTGAGCCGTACTCCGGCCACAACCAGGTGGTGATCGCTGTCTATGTCGGCTCCACGATGGTTTCTGACATCAAGTAAGGAAGACCTCCAGGCTTTGCTTATTGCTAAATGGTCTATCTGGTTCAGGGTGACACCATCAGGCGATACCCAGGTTACCTTATGGCACTCTTTGTGCTTGAAAAAGGTTCCCCCAATTACCAGGTTATGGGATGCGCATAGTTCGCCGAATAGCTCTCCGTTCTCGTTAATCTCTCCGGCGGCACCTTCAACACCCATATAGTGTTCGCGGTCTTCGTTGTCATTGCCCATCTTCGCATTTAAATGGCAAAATTTCAATGGCTCAAAAATAATTTATATTGTTAAATCTAATTAAAATGAGGGCATTTGTAGTAATATTAATTAATTACAAGCCTTCTGGGAGATACAATTTTGATTTTTATGTCGCGTATAAAATTTTTTTAAATTAATTTTCAGATAGTCTTTTTGTCACTAAATGGTGCCGGTTACTGATTTTGGCATATGTTAAGTACCTAAGTAACAAAGGCAGGTACATCACGGTCTAAGTGGCATAAAGGCAATTAAAAAAATTCTTTGCTCAAAATAATAACTTATATGCCCTTTGGTTTTATTTTTCAGGTTTTTGGGCAATCTTTCTCAGCGACAGCCTTATTTCTCCTAGGCCTGCGTATGGTAGGACAGATACATAGGCTAAGGGGTCCAGCATTACTTCTACCCTGTGTACTAATCATGGTTAAATTGTGAGTAAATAATTAACATCTTTAACAAGTTACGACCAGGAGTGCGATTTTTGAAACTCATTCGCTTAGCTTAGCAGTTGAAAATGTCAAAATTACTGTGGACATAATTATGCATCTTTCTACTGCTGATTTGACTTCCAAAAATAATACTTCCGGAGTCATAGAGGAAGGAAGTATAGAGATAGTACGACAAACAAAATTCATGCGCTATGTGCGGCAGCTAGTGAGGTAAACGAGGGAGGGGGGGGCGTGTGCATACTATTGTCTTCTCTTTTTCGCCTATAGGTCTGTCCTTCACTATCATTTATATGACTGGCAATATCAATTGTCTTCTCTTTTTCGCGTATAAGTTTGCCCTTGTTTGTTCTTTTCAATAATTAATAAAATTCATCTTGCTTACCAATGAAAAGTTATTCCTTTACATTTGCTTACATTTCTTGAATTGTTTTTGCAGTGTCTCAGTACACAACACGGCATTTTTTATGCAGATTAATTTTTTTTCAATCAAAATGATACACGTGACCGCAGTGAGAGAGTGACTAAATGCCAGAGTACTATATCGCCGCAGTTGAATGGGACAACGTCATGAAGCGCGATGTTCACTCTATACTTCCTTCCTCTATGTCCGGAGTGCGATTTTTAAAGGAAAATCAACAGTAGAAACAGGCGTACCTCCATAGTAATTTTGACATTTTCAACTGCTGAACTCAGCAAATGAGATTCAAAAATCGCACTCCAGACCATCAAAAGTAAATTGTTTACAGTAAAAACTAGAATGTAATGTTTGTGTAATTTCAGGATAATTTTGCCAGTAGTGATGAGGGAATGCGTCAGCGGCCTTATGGCTGGTGCAAATGATTCTGAAACATCGTCTTTGTCGACTTACGCGTTCTTATACGGTACCATACCGACTGCGCCGGCGGTCTTTGTGTTCTCCAATTTGTATCAACTGGAGATTGATTTAGTAAGTTTATGTACATTATTACTCTCCTATCGCCAGCTAAATAAATGAGTAGAATAGAAATTCTACTCATTTATGTTGTATTATTGAGTCGAAGACGTTGAGGATGTAGAAGTAATTGTATATAAATTAGTAAAAGAGAGATGTTATTGACACAAGTGTTTATATTGAAGTAAGTAACTAAGCACATAATCAACTTTAAAAAAGGAATAAGAATATGTCAATATGATTAAATGCATAAAGAAGAAAATAACTTATAAAGAGTCTACACAACAAGAGATTAGTATAGACAGTATCTACAACAGCCGCCCTTAATCGATGTTGTGGTTAACAAGGACACAAAAAAAAAAAACACATACAAAAACCTTATTAACAGCCTTTTGTACAGATAACAATCTATCTATCTATAACGTCACGCCTCTTTCCCAGTGGGGTAGGCAGAGACCAGGGCGCGCCACTTACTACGATCTTTACATACCTCTTTTGCCTCATGCACATCCATACATCTCTTCATACATGCCCGTCGGTTTCGAGTACTCCGCACCTCCCCTTTTTGTAGGACGCAACTGATTTGATCAGCATACGTCCTACGAGGGCGCCCTCTGCCGACACTTCCACTCACATTAGCAACATATATCTCTTTCGTACATCTGCTGTCACTCATCCTTTCCACATGACCAAACCAACGAAGCATACCTTTCTCTATTCTTGTCACAACATCTTCTTTCAATTTACATCGATCTCTTATTACACAATTTCTCACTCTATCTCTCATCGTGACACCACACATACTTCGCAAGGAACGCATTTCAACAGCATTAATTTTACTTGCATGCTTCTTCTGCCATACCCAGCACTCACTGCCATACATAAGTGTAGGCACCAACACACCATTGTGTATAGCAAGTCGTGCCTTTTTGGACACTACCTGGCTAGCCACAATAGTATGCAGAGCACCGTTTACTTTGTTTCCCGCTGTTACTCGCCTATGCATATCACCCTCACATTTCCCATCTCTAGTAAACATGCATCCTAAATATACAAACTCATTCACTTGTTGCACTTTTTCGTTCCCAATCATTATACAACAATCAGTCACACATTCATCCCTCTCCATTACCATTACTTTAGTTTTATTCACATTCACTTTCATTCCTTTCTTCTTCAATGCTGTATTCATGAGAGTTACCATGTCTTGTAGCTCTCCCTCTGACGATGCAAGTATCACTTGATCATCAGCGTACAGGAGGCACTTGACTAGTAACTCTCCCATTCTTAAACCATTTTCGCATTCTTTTAGATCAGTCAGACAGCTATCCATATACAGGTTAAAAAGCCAAGGGGACGCAACACAACCCTGTCTAACTCCACTGGTGATGTCAAACCATTTTGAGTGCGCTCCGTTGACCCTGACACAGGCACTAGAACCCTCGTATAATGATTTTAGTGCCTGCACCAAGTGATCGTCAACACAGATAACAAGTTGGTTTTTAAATCCATAACAAAAGGAACTTCACCAATACTGTTGACAACATTATCTGGTGTACCAACTCCACAACATGATGCACATTTCCATGTTATCAAAGTCTGACAAGTTCAATCTGTACAATCTTCGCTCTAAGGTTAGTCTTCGTCCCATACCTTTATCCTCGAAAGCTCTCTGCAAAGATTTCCACGCTTCGGCTGCAGTTTTTCGCACATCTGACGTGAGTAATAGCTGCACCGTCTACTGTTAAGCATATTTTGGTCACGCTTTGCATCGTTACGTACCTTGGTCGAGGCGGGGGTGGTATCATCTTTAGGATAACCACTTACTATTTCCCATAAGTCCTCGCAAAAAGGTAATTACGCATCTTAAACTTCCAAGTAGGATATCGAGGCGGGGGTGGTATCATCTTTAGGATAACCACTTACTGTTTCCCATAAGTCCTCAGGCAAAAGGATGGTATTGACGAAGAGGAAGTTGACTTACTAACACTTGACTCTTCTCCAGATTCATGTGAAAGTGACATTTCAAAGGAAAATTTTTGTTTCTATTAGTCACATGAACATTTCATTAAAAATATTCAATTTAAACTTTACATGAACAATCTTCTCATTTCGTGCTGATAACGTGTTGTATTATTGAGTCGAAGACGTTGAGGATGTAGAAGTAATTGTATATAAATTAGTAAAAGAGAGATGTTATTGACACAAGTGTTTATATTGAAGTAAGTAACTAAGCACATAATCAACTTTAAAAAAGGAATAAGAATATGTCAATATGATTAAATGCATAAAGAAGAAAATAACTTATAAAGAGTCTACACAACAAGAGATTAGTATAGACAGTATCTACAACAATTTATTTAGCCTATTTTGTGTCCCACTACTGAGCAAAGGCCTCCCCTCTTCTCTTATTCGTTAGTTGTCAACTAGTCAAATCAACAACTCTTTATCAGACGTCAAAACTATGTACAATAAATACATAAACAGTAACTAGTGACGTCATCAACATTACATTACTTTTTATAATTTACTCTGTTATTATGCGGGCATTTCATTCTCGCCGAGAACAGCTGAGAACGAGAGTGCGGATGCCCTTCATTGTTCTCGTCGCGTCATAAGCAGTAGTAATTTTCCTGCTTTAGAAAAAATCCAAAATCTTCCATTTCATTGAGCTCTTTCTCTTCTCTCTAATGCGTATGTGATGTCTACCAATCTGAATTGGGCAGTCCTGAAACGTAAAACCTTCAATATGCTATAACTATAAGTAAGCCATGCTACAAGTATTGTAAAAACAACTTGAAAACAAACAAAGGTCATTGGGCACCTTGGTATGAAACCTATACCCACGACCTACAGAAAAAAAATTGTATAGGATGTTTCGATAAATGTCTCTAGTTCATGAATATATGTATATGTCGCATTAATGTAGACCATGGGATTCAGGCCAAAAACTAATAAAGAAAAATGTAATATTTTGGTTAATTTTTTTACATTTTCGTACATTTAATACATTTAGTAAATTTTAGTACGATTAGTACATTTTAGTACATTTTCTTAATTTTGGACATTTTCGTACATTTTGTACATTTTTGGACATTTAGTACATTTTAGTATTATAGTACATTTAGTACATTTTCCCATGGTTTAAATAATAAATAACTACATAAAATTGAATGTGGGTTAATACTAAACATTCTAAAACCAATTTGGTTTTTGTAGGAAAAAATTAGTTAGCTGGGTCAGATTTCGTCCAATGACCTTTATTATATAATCTTCTGTTTGCATAATTTCAGATGGCATCCTCAATGGTCATCTGCACATTTCTGTCAGCTCCTATGATGTACATGTCGGCCCAAGTGATCTCCATGAACAAGGACTATGAAGAGCAGCTCAAGAAGTTCGGCTTCGAACTGTCCATAGTAGCGCTGATCGCAGCACTATGGGTCCTGTTGGTGTTCACACTCACTAAGAAGTACAAACGGATGCCACACAGATTGACTATCTGCTTGATTTCATCGCAGGTAAGCCGAAACTAATAATATATTCTTATAAGTATAGATTATATTGCAAATAACCGGACAGAGAAATTCTGTTAATTGAAAATCTGTTATAATTTAACTGAATATAATTACGGAATACCTCACTGCCAGCTAACCTAGTTTAGCTCAAGGTAGCAACATGTCTTTATACAGGGGATGACCATATCTTCAAACTGAAGAACCTTCTCTATGGGACCAACATCAAAATCGCGAAAAATAATCAGCTGTCCCATAAAGAACTTTGGCGAATTTGGACCGAGCCATTTTTACGAAAACTAAAAGCCCTTCAGGACGGCGGTCATAATTATTATAAACAGAAAAAATTAAGGCATTTTTTAAAAAACTTCTTCATCTCTAGAAGTCCGTGTTCAAAAGTAGAAATTACTAGTAAAATAGACAAATCATCCAAAAAGCAGTAGCAAAACGCAACCATGACAGCTATTTTCATCTAATATTATCACTGAGGTAGTTTTTGGACGTTACGGAACGTATTTGGCTTTATTGAACTGATAGTGCGTGTGATTTCGTTTGATTCCATTATCATAATATTGTACGGTTATCGTGAATTTTCATTAAAACAAACACAATGAATGCGTAGAAGATTGAGTGGGCTACCTAATAAGAAAAATTATGAGTTTCACACACTTGATACAAAAGGTATCATAAGGAGAAATACCTTTCCCCCAACTTCTACAGATTACAACCAATTTCCTTTTTGTTAGTTAGTTCATTCATGTATGGGACCTATATGTCTGGGTCTCACATTATATGGCCTTCCGCCAAACTTCTTTGGTTCAAGTAGGTTTGCAGTTTTGTGTGGAACAGCTTTTAGGGTTCTGGGCTATTTATCTGCTGTATAGGCTATCTGACACTTACCAGCTAGGACGTGGTGAAACAGGCCCTAAATGTAGTGTCTATCCATCTTGCAGATACTGTTAGCAGTGAGCGTGATCTGGGGAGGGCCGCTTCGCGACTACTCGCCGTCCTGGCATGTCCTCGTGCAGCAATCTTTGAGAACCTTCGCCACGTACTCCTGCCTGCTGTGGACCTCTATGTTGTCTGTTGGCATTCTTATGTTAGAGGTAATTAATACATTTAGTATTCAAACGAGGAGCCTTTATAGTTCCATTCTGTCTGTGGACGCCCCACCTCAATGGAGGATGGCGCAGACAATGGGAGAATATGTATCTACCATTTAATTTGGCATTAAGACAGACAATAATAATTAGAGATCGGATAATTGGATGCATATTTACCTAAACTTCACTTTTTTCGCCACGAAAACAGGCTGTGGATAAATGGATATGCTTTTCTGAATAGAATTATTTTAAAAAATCAGGCCACTCGTACCGTTTTGTCATACTGATCCTCTTAGTTAGTCACACCACTATGATACAACCTACTTCCGACAACATAAACAACTTGGACAACATGAACAACTCTGAAAACATGAAAAACTCTGACAACGTTGTTCAAATGTCCAAGTTCTATGATATTTTGTGTGTCGATAAATCTTTTAGCAATATCGGGACTTCAAAACAATCCTGGGAATGTTTCATAAAATAAACTAATTAAGACGTGTCCACATTATTCTTGTGAAAAATGAAGTTTAGGTAAACATGCATCCGAATATCCGATCTCTAATAATAACCCAAAAAAAAATTACGATCTTTTTTCAGGAAGCACTTGCTGCTTTTTAGGGACCACATCAGCGTCGAAGCATCCTGGAGAGTAATCGTGCTAAATAAATCACAACTGAACCATGATTGCTGACTAGCGTGGGACCGTTCTGGTTGGCTTGAAAATGAAGAGGCCTATACCCAGCAGTGGGGTTTACCAGGCTGATGATGATGATGAACCATGATTGTACCGCGTGCAAACCATAGTGCCATAACTTTTAATACATTCGGTATTGCTCTATTTATGTTAGAGCCGTTTTGACAGATCGCTCAGACGTTATAGGCCGTCAGTCAGTTTAGCGCGATGCGGAATTCAGCACAGAATAATACTTAATTGGATTGTAATGTGGTTAGAACTGAAATTGGATTAGGATTGAACTTGGATGTTTTAAATTAGCGCGATCGCCCTCCTGATCGGTCGACCGACTCATTTAATTTCATGTTTTAGAGTCGCGGCCCCTGTTTCGTGCTGACCCTCTGGCCCGTGCTAGGCTTCGTGGCGTGGGGCGCGCCCGCCGTAATGGTGACCATCCTGATCGCGACGAAGCCCAACGCTGGGGAACTGGACGAGAAAGCTATTGATGCCATCCGTCTATGCCTGCTCGTCTTTTGTCTTACCGGTAAGTGTTATTTTGTGGAGGCGTAAACTTATGTAACGATCTAATACAAATTGCTATCAAACTATGAAGTAAAATATCGTGAGGAAACCTACATTCTGCAAGGGGCATAGGGGCGTGGAGAAAGAGTATGGGTACTATACAGGGTAGAAGGACCCTATATACAGTATTGACACTCAGAAAGCGTGGCAGGATAGATATAGTAAGGGTAGATGCAAAATATAAAGCACGACATAAGAATGCTACTTGACATCCATTCACGCTTATCACAATTATCCATTAAAATAAGTAAGATGTCAATAGTAAACAGATGCCATCTTGAAACCTTGTGTCACCACGGAACCAGCTGGAGACTGTTATGTTACTTAAAGGTTGTGTTGTGGTGACATTTGTTGTTTTGTTACAGTAACGACGGGCTGCCTCATAGTGTACGTGCGCTTCAGGCGGCGTAGCGCGCAGTTCGCGTCGCTCGCGGCCGACGTGGCGGACCACTCCCACTCCCCGCCCGACGCGGACGAGTCCACCAGCCTCGTCGAGAATGCCGAGGCCGTTTCCAATACACAATCTCTTTCTAACAACGGTTATTATTAGCAATTCTCTCTTTTCTGCAATGTAATGTTGATTTTACGCGACCATAGCGTAGATATAATAAAGTGGGTGCGCTTAGTGCCGCGTTGGGTCTATGCTTGCGCGGAGTGCGGGGGGGCTCGCGCGGTGTGCGGAGGGGTGTGGGGTACAGCGCGCAGGTGAATCGGTACTGGGACTGCGCCCCCCGCCACCCGCACCCCCCGCACGATAGGCCTAGAGCGACCCGAGAGCGCCCGAGACTATTAGCATAGTGTAAAGAACTAATAGTGGGGAAGCTCAGCGGTCGCGGCAGGCCAATCGTCCGGGGCGTGCGGGGGCCGGGAGGAGTGCGTCCAGGCCCACGCTGCCTGCGCGCGTACCGTAACATCGAATTGAGTTAGGGTACGCCCGTCCCCCGCCGTACCCCGCACGCCACGCGGGCATAAACCCAACGCGGCCACTAAGCGCACTATAAGGTATTTACGCTATGCTATTAGTATATTCACTTTGACGCGACTGCGTCGGAACTCAAAATGAGGTAATATGGTCACGTCGATGAAAACAGGACCATGTAATCCAATTTTTAGGCTCGTATTATGAGCTGATTTCTAGTACCTAGTTCTCGTGCGCTAAGAGTGTAGCTACAATCTCTAATCTAAACTATTATAAAACTGTAATAGAAGTGTGTCTGTACATTGAATATATTAACAAAAAAAAAAGTTACGGTATAGTTTTTACCTGTACCTGATTCCATATCACCAATTTATGGATTATTTGTCTGTCTGTTTGTGTGTTTGTTTGAACGAGCATCACGCAAAAACTACTGAACCGATTTTGATGAAACTTTTTTTGTTTGATAGCTTATGATCTGACTTAAAATCTGGTATATAAAAAATGACAATAATATGGAATAACGCTGTCTGAACAGATAAGTCAATTTTCTTCTGTCATTTTCAGTGATATTTAATCGAATATTTTTGTTTCATATCAATGTGCTGTTACTAGAAATGGAAGATCCTGGTACGTTAATTTCTTTAGAAATGTGTGATTAATTAAATGTAGGTACTATATTTTACACTAAAACATAAGCAATAAAATACAGAGAGGATAAACGAGGTACTACGCCCGTAATACATGGCTTCTTTGATTGCATAATAGAATGGAATAGTAATACTAATGAAAACAACATTAAAAAACTCCTTGGCCTATTTCGAATTAAAAATTAAGGGGGGTTCTCAACAAGAAACTCGTTTTTATCAACGTTTTTTTCTTCACGCTCTATCGTAAAAACGGTAATACATACAAGCGTCAAACTTAGTGTGATTATAGAGCAAACTCTACAGAATAACAACAAATACTAAAAACCGGCCAAGTGTGAGTCGATCTCGCGCTAAAGGTCCCGGACAATAAAAGTTTTTTTATAAGTTAATAATGTTGCGTTCTGTGGTGGTGTAGTACGGAACCCTCGGTGCGCGAGTAGCCCGACTCGCACTTGACCGTTTTTTTTATTTAAAGGTTGTTACGGTGCAATAACCGCCACGCCGTCGCCCAGCAGAACCGGCAACGGCTGCTGCTCCAACGACCCGGCCTGCGTGAACGGCATCAACAATTCTGGTGACATCGAAGACCTGGCGAGCACTGAGAAGTGAGTTAACCACACATTTTTAAAGCTTGTGCAAATGCTCAGAACAAACATTTTACAAGCAATTCTCAAACTTTGTTTAGTGCGACAGATAGTGGCCCCGATTCGGACTGTGCCACGACTTAACTAAATTTATTCCTGTCACTTTCTAAAATAAGATTAAGAAAAGAGACAGAAAACCAACAGCTGACTTTAGTGCTGTCAAAGTGACGTTACACGCCCAAAAACGCCTTAAATAAGATGGCGTACATTATGATGGCATCTTATTTTGGGCGTGTAACGTCACTTTGACGGAACAAAAGTCAGTTGTTGGTTTTCTGTCTCTTTTCTTAATCTTATTTTAGAAAGTGACAGGAATACATTTAGTTAAGTCGTGGCACAGTCCGAATCGGGGCTAGTGAGTGACAACGTCCAACGTAGAGTATGTTAAGCAAGCTATAGAGCGCGCACAATAGGCGCGCATCTATCACCGCCTTTGACACTTTCACGACGTTTCAATAAAAAGAAGTTTGGCGGAAGGTCATATAATTTGACCCAGACATAGAAATGAAACTTAGTAATTCGTGTAGAGTGAAACAAAACTAACAAAAATGTAAATTGGTTGTAATCTGTGGAAGTTGGGGGAAAGGTATTTCTCCTTATGATACCTTTTGTATCAAGTGTGTGAAACTCATAATCTTTCTTATTAGATAGTCCACTCAATCTTCTACGCATTCATTGTGTTTATTTTAATGAAAATTCACGATAACCGTACCATATTATGATAATGGAAGAAAACGAAATCACACACACTATCAGTTCAACCAAGCCAAATACGTTCCGTAACGACCAAAAATACCTCAGTGATAATATTAGATGAAAATAGCTGTCGTGGTTGCGTTTTTCTACTGCTTTTCGGACGATTTGTCTATTTTACTAGTAATTTCTACTTTTGTATCCGGACTTCTGGAGATGCGGAAGTTTTTTTTTGGAAAATTCCTTAATTTTTTCTGTTTATAATAATTATGACCGCCGTCCTGAATGGCTTTTAGTTTTCGTAAAAAATGGCTGGGTCCAAATCTGCCAATCTTCTTTCCATGACGGACAGACGTTTGTGCAAACATATAGATGGTTAATACTGATCTTAAATATCCGCAAAAATTATATTGACACAACCGGGACGTGTTTTAGGCCGCGGTCCGATTCACCATTTCATGGCTCACAGTGCTAACGTCCATAATCGCTGGTCCGAAACAAAAAGCGCGATTCAACAACTTACGGCGCTATGTGAATCGGACCGCTTTTTCTGGTCTCAAACCACTGACAGTTGTATTCACGTTATATTGTACCAAAAACTGCCATAAAACATCAGTTTGACATTGACAGTGACAGTGGTTTGACATTACTCTTTGGGTTTAACATAAGGCTCGTAGACCCAGAACCCCCAACGGTCTAGGGCCTAAACGTATAGGAAAGCTGGATTCAGTATAGCTCGAAAATAGACGCCAAAGTACATCATTGTAAGGGATATTTATGCAAGCAGTGCAGTTTCCTATAGTCACGTCTCCTACGTGTCTCATGTAGCATATGTCATACAATTATAGCACGTAGCGAGCACTATATAAACTGTACTGCCCCTAATAAAGAGGTTCCATTCTACAACCACACTGCTGGCGTATTATTCTCCATCTCCGAGGCTCCCGATCCAGTCGGCCTTTAACGCCCTACCAACATGCGTTAAACTGGTGACCCCGACGTGATCCGTCCCAGCCGACGACGTGATGGCCCCGACAAGGAAACAGCTGCATCGTTCGGAAGATTTCTCGCTTTGGTGATTTGCACAATTCCTTTCGGACAAGCGGGTCTCACCGATTGGAATTTCAAGAGGCAATATATTCACCAAAGCGAGCACAGCATTCTTCCCACGATGTACGGAGCTCCCCGCAACCCGGAACCGCATTACCACAGTCGCCAGCACCAGAGAGGACCATTGAGGCGCTAACCGTCCTGTGACGGTTTCCAGATTATTCCCGGTCGCACAGCCACGCTTGTGGTTCACAAGGCATCAAAAATACAAGTAGCTGCCGCCTTTTGTTACCTACCTCAAAAGTGGAACACGATTTTTAATCGATATAGGCGCAGACGTATCTGTATTAGCTGTTTTAAACAGAAGCCTCACCACACGACCGCTATGCATTCAATCTTTTCGCCGCTAACGGTACGCCCATCGCACGTATGGGGAGAAAACCATGCATTTGAATCAGGGATCGCGCCGTGTCGTCAAATGGACCCTCATCGCAGCCGATTTTCATCTTTAATTCTCGGCGCTAATTTTGTTAAAACAAAACAAATTACCTACCTGCTTGTTGACCTACATACAAAAGAGCTGACCGACAAGGTTACGGAACTGTCCATCATTGCAAGCGTGAAACATTCCGAGACTTAATGAGTCATCAATTCGTGCGAATTATGTAAACATGACCTTCGATTTATTTGAATTCGTCAAAATGACGTTTGGGTCTTCACAACTATTATACGGGTCGGAGCACAACTTTGCTACGTCAACGATATCCTCATAATATGGCAGACACAGATGGAGAACAGCACAAAAAGCATCTTCACGAAGTGTTCCAGGGATCGAGTAGCTACGAGATCGCATTTCGTTCACAAGGACCTGCAGAATTGCATTCATGTATTCCTCAGAAGAGACATGTTTAAGAAGTCCTTTACAGCTCCTTACGATTGCCCGTTCAAAGTCCTGAAGCGAGATGGTAAATGAATAGCCATCCATCTACCAGGCCGCACTACAAGTGTCTCCGTGGACCGATTGAAGCGAACGTTCTCATTGCCAGCCGTCGAAGCAGCACACGAGACGACCTTCCCCGGACCCCACCTCGAGCACAACAAACGGACCGACAGTCACACGCTCCGGACGCACCATACAACCAATTTTACGGTTTAGCTCATAAGCTCAAAATGTTTGGTATATATTCTTTGTTTTTATTCCTTTCTGTTCTACACTTTTTAATCTTTACACTCCTAGCTTGTACATTTTTGTTGATTTTTAGTTTTACAATTGTTATATAAATGTATTCCTTTATTTTTCAAAGGGGGGAAGTACTGTAAGGGATATTTATGCAAGCAGTGCAGTTTCCTATAGTCACGTCTCCTACGTGTCTCATGTAGCATATGTCATACAATTATAGCACGTAGCGAGCACTATATAAACTGTACTGCCCCTAATAAAGAGGTTCCATTCTACAACCACACTGCTGGCGTTATTCACCATCTCTCCGAGGCTCCCGATCCAGTCGGCATTTAACGCCCAACCAACATGCGTTAAAATCATTTAGCCTCGGTCTTATGACTCAAAGCGGTCACTGAATTTTTTTACATCGGTCAGACAAACGCGAAAAAATGGGGTCTGGGCCTAAACATATAGGAAACGAACTGAATGCATTTTAAGAAAGAGCCCTCTTAGGAGAATACCACAGCATATTTCGTTTTTCTCAAATCGGTCACCGTTCAAAATCAGACCGGGGTTGAAAATCGAAAAAAATTGGTCTTGGGCCTAAACATATAGGAAATGTGAAACCAACTTGGATCGAGAGAACACACTTTAACCATCACGAAAAACCCGGTCTTACATGGCGGATCGGTCACCTTTACAGAATCAGACCACTTTTATAAGATACCAAAAATGACAGATATCTCGAGAATGGTTAGTGACAGAAAAAATTTGTTATTAATAAAATTGTTGAAAATTTAATGTTCTTCAAGTTTGTAATAGCTTTGTTTACAATTCTATGCATAGGACACGAGATAATTGTAAAAACTGAATAATTAAAATAGTAATAGACAGATATCTCGACGACGGTTGATGATAGGAAAAGTTTGTGAAAGACACAATTGTAGATAATATTATGTTCTACAAGTTTTGTTATATCTTTGTTCACGATTTGATGCATACGAAACGAGATATTTGCAAAAACGAATTAATTAAAATAGTAATAGACAGATATCTCAAAAATTGTTGATGACAGGAAAAGTTTGTTTTACATATAATTGTAGATAATGTTATTTTCTACAAGTTTTATAATAACTTTGTTCCCGATTTGATGCATACGAAACGAGATATTTGCGAAAACAAATTAATTAAAATAGTAAAAGACAGATATCTCGACAACGGTTGATGATAGAAAAGGTGTGTCCAGGATACAATTGTAGACAATGTTATGTTCTACAAGTTTTGTAATAACTTTGTTCACGATTTGATGCAAAGGAAACGAGATATTTGTAAAACTAAATAAATAAAATAGTAATAGACAGATATCTCGACAACGGTTGATGAATGATGACAGAAAAAGTTTGTCTAATAAAATTGCTGTTCTACAAATTTCGTTATAACTTTGTTTACAATTCTATTTATAGATAACGAGATCTGCGCAAACACTAATTAGGTATTAAAAATAATAACAAACAGATATCCCGACAAAGGGTGATGATTGGAAAAAAATGTTCAAGAAAAATTTTAGATAATTGTATGTGCTATAAGTTTTGTTATAACTTTGTTCATAATTTGATGCATACAAAACAAGATGTTTCCAAAAACGAATTAATTAAAATAATAAAAAATATATCTCGACAACGGTTAATGATATAAGAAAAGCCAATGACTAAAAATGGCGCCTTTTTTATTTTTTTAACGCGGCCGTCATTAAAACTTGAATATTATAAGTTCAGAATAAAGTTACAAACAAAACTTCATAGCAAGTATATCTCTAAACTCAGTCCGAATGGAGATATGAAGCCTTGAAGTAAACGTAATACATTTATTGTCAACTTCAAGCCTTTATATCTCCGTTCAGACTGAGCTTAGGGATACACATGTAATAACAATTTTGTTTGTTACGTTATTTTAAACTAAAATATTCTAGTTTGGTTGATGGCTAAAAACAACGTCGAAAAATAAGGCGCCAACCTTCCATACAAAACCCGCTTTGTCTTTTGTACAAAATAAATTGTAGGAAACTGTATGTTCTACAAGTTTTGTAATAACTTTGTTTACGATTTCATACATAGGAATGGAATAAAATTATTTATTTGCGTTGGTACCGGTAAAAACAGAAACTATTAATACTACACAACAGGAAAATGTATTAGACCAATGAGTTAACGAATATTTTTACTTAAACTGGATAATTTAAAAAAAAAAATCAATTTTGTGACCTAAAGGTCGTACTTATAAGTTAGTTTTATGCAAATTTCTGGTTTCTTATGCATACAATTAAAAAAGTGAATACAAAACTTGTAGAGCAAACAATTACCTACAATTTTATTCTGACCAATTTTTTTCTACCACTGTCGGGATATCTGTTTATTATTTTTAATAATTAGTTTTTGCACATATCTCGTTTTCCATACATAGAATTGTAAACAAAGTTATAACCAAATTTGTAGAACAGCATTATCTACCATTTTATTAGACAAACTTTTTTGACGGTTGATGACAGAACCGTTGTCGAGATATCTGTCTATTAATATTTTAATTAATTAGTTTTGGCAAATATCTCGTTTCGTATGCATCAAATTGTGAACAAAGCTATTACAAAACTTGTAGAACATAACATTATCTACAATTGTATGCAAAACAAACTTTTCCTATCATCAACAATTTTCGAGATATCTGTCTATTACTATTTTAATTAATAATTTTTTGCAAATATCTCGTTTCGTATGCATCAAATTGTGAACAAATTTATTACAAAACTTGTAGAACATAACATTATCTACAATTGTATGCTGAACAAACTTTTCCTATCATCAACAATTTTCGAGATATCTGTCTATTACTATTTTAATTAATTCGTTTTTGCAAATATCTCGTTTCGTATGCATCAAATCGTGAACAAATTTATTACAAAACTTGTAGAAACATTATCTACAATTGTATGCTGAACAAACTTTTCCTATCATCAACAATTTTCGAGATATCTGTCTATTACTATTTTAATTAATTCGTTATTGCAAATATCTCGTTTCGTATGCATCAAATCGTGAACAAAGATATAACAAAACTTGTAGAACATAATATTATCTACAATTGTGTCTTTCACAAACTTTTCCTATCATCAACCGTCGTCGAGATATCTGTCTATTACTATTTTAATTATTCAGTTTTTACAATTATCTCGTGTCCTATGCATAGAATTGTAAACAAAGCTATTACAAACTTGAAGAACATTAAATTTTCAACAATTTTATTAATAACAATTTTTTTCTGTCACTAACCATTCTCGAGATATCTGTCATTTTTGGTATCTTATAAAAGTGGTCTGATTCTGGAAAGGTGACCGAACCGCCGTGTAAGACCGGGTTTTTCGTGATGGTTAAAGTGTGTTCTCTCGATCCAAGTTGGTTTCACATTTCCTATATGTTTAGGCCCAAGACCAATTTTTTTCGATTTTCAACCCCGGTCTGATTTTGAACGGTGACCGATTTGAGAAAAACGAAATATGCTGTGGTATTCTCCTAAGAGGGCTCTTTCTTAAAATGCATTCAGTTCGTTTCCTATATGTTTAGGCCCAGAACCCATTTTTTCGCGATTGTCTGACCGATGTAAAAAAATTCAGTGACCGCTTTGAGTCATAAGACCGAGACTAAATGATGTACTTTGGCGTCTATTTTCGAGCTAGACTGAATCCAGCTTTCCTATACGTTTAGGCCCTAGACCGTTGGGGGCTCTGGATCTATCACGGTGATATCGCTGTGGAGCATGGGCGCAGAAATTCCAAGATGGCGCTGATAATGACGTCATCAATGACGTCACGCCGTCTAACGTGATCGTGCTTTCACCAATTCGGGACGCGTTTGAGAGCGCTAAAATCGATTTTGTCGTGAATCGGACCGCGGCCTTTTTTTGGTACAAATTGAACGAGAAATTAACACTTTTTGTTGTTTATACCTGTGCTAAAGGTTCCTACTTGATTTAGCTCTACTCTAAGATGTCCAAGATATTTTTTTGTTATTTACTAGCGACCCGTCCCAGCTTCGCCCGGGTGAGCTATACAATATCAGTAGGTACCTAGTTACCTAATCATATTAACCTCCCAGAAGAAATTTTCTTGGACTTATTTTGTTATTGTTTTGTGTTTTGTGTATGTCCAGCAGGGACTGTGCCTGCCCTCCGTCGCAGAAGCACCGCTGTGCGGCACACTCGTGCCAGTACCTGACGGAGCTGGAGCGCGCCGCCAGCCAGCTGGGGCTGCTGCCGCCCGAGCAGACGCGCGGCCGCGGCGGACAGCTGTTGAAGCACACCGTCCTGATCATAGTCTACAGTCTCAGCATGTTCATTGTTAGTGTTATGATCTCATTTTTACCCTGTATCTATATCTATATGAGTTTACAACAGAAGGTTCACTATCTAACGAACGCTCTGACACGCACACTTTGACTCTCTGTACGTGAATGTCACGCACACATGCGTGAATGTGCAAGGTATGTCAATAGTGCGTTCCGATTTCGAACGAACGAATGTTCCGTCACGGCGCGATTTCGAAAAAAGAGTCGTGAAAAAGAACACTACCTTGGTTCATGTTAGTCATCAGAATAATTCCTAACAATGAAAAATACATAAAATTCGGACCAAACGACCGATTGCGATGCAGTATTTTTTTAAATCTTTCTATTAGGATATTACTTTATTATGTACTAATACGGATACTAATTTAATTTTCAAACGAAAAAACAAGTATCAAGGTCGTTCGGTGCGATACAATGAGCGCGTGGCACTCGAATGAATTAGGCCGCGACCGCGTATGTACATTTTTATACCGTAGGTATAAAAATATACATACAGTGCGGAGTGAGACAGGCCTGCCTGTATTGAAGCTCTGATTGTCATGATGACTGATGATGATCTGACATGATTCCACTAAGCTGCACTGGCCAAACGATGTAGAAATTTCGATATGGCTCACTCTCCTCTTTAGTGGCAAGATGCTTTCACCCACCTAACAGGGGATTCTATAAACAACGAGCTTTTGCTCGCGACTTTGTCCGCCACTGGTTCCCGTTATCGTAGCGAGTTAAATACATACCAATTTTAAGTTAAATCATAAGCTTTTAAACACAAAAAGTTTCATCAAAATCGATGCTGTAGTTTTTGCGTGATGTTCGAACAAACAAACATAGGGTAAGGGGAGGTATTTCCGTGATACACCAAACATTTTTTGTTATAACTCAAATAAGGATTAACTAATTTATATGGGATATTGTTTAAAGTTTTGTGCATATATTTTATCTTACTTTATGAAACACACAGTTTGATACTAGATTCTTCACTCATAAATTTATAATCTTTTCTTGGTGATAAAGTGACATAGGTAAATTCGTGATAAGGTATGTCAATTTCGTGATAGTGGATAGGTAATATCGTGATAGACCAAACTCATAGGATTTCAACATAATAATTAATGAGAGAGGTTTTAAAAAATTATATATATTCTATATATATTCCATTTGCTTATGAATCTTATATGTATTTCTACACAATCATAAAATTGAATATAGTATAGGCAAAGACATATATATTACTAGCGTAAGGACATGGCCTATGAGCTTGACTATTGTCCCCAGTTCGTTGGCTCTAAAATGCAAGGAAAAATGTCAGTTTTAGAGCACTACAAATGTACTATCAGTTTAAAATAACAATGTGCATGACCTCGCTCGCAAATGTGATGTCACTCAATCACACGAACTTCACTTCAGTCATTCAAATGATTGTTTCCTTTGCATAGAGTCTACATTTCTTTGTCAACCGAGTGAAGTTATCAAACGGCCCTTCAAGGTCATGCACATTGTTATTTTAAACTGATAGTATGACACGATATAGTTCGTATACGAGTTATGACAGATGGCGCAAATTTTTGTTTCTATGAAGAAGGTTTTTGTAAAATATTCTGACGGGCCTATCCTTACGCTAGTAATATATAAATCTATGAGTATAGGTCATCTTCATCAGGAGCAATGTACAAGCATTAATGAAACGGTCGACAGCGATAGTTTGGATTGGATTTGGATTTCAGAATACATTGAGTTACCTACTAGAGGCGACACCCAGAAGACTACATTTTTGTAACACACGTTTAAGCTAATTGGCTCAACCTTACTTAGCATGTACCGGGTGCGTGCTGCACCGCGATGCCCCCAGTGCGCGCTCCGTACTGCTGATCGTAGTAGACAGATTTTTTTCGCTTTGTCTGTTCTATACCTATCCTAATTAATAAAAAAAAATATTCAATGTCTGAATATGCTACTTCACAATATACAGGGTGTTAGGGTAAAAAGTTGCACTACTTTAACGGCTGGTTGTACCCATGATACTGAACAACTTTCTCAAAGAAACCTAAAAGAAATTAACCAAAAAAAAAACTAGTTTCCATACTAAATGCAATCAGCTGATCGAACGTTTGTATGAAAAGATTTTTTTTTGCGAATTTACTATACGGTTCTTAGTGAAAGTTGTTCAGTATCATAGGTACAATCACCCCTTAAAGTAATGCAACTGTTTACCCTAACACCTTGTATACAACAAATCCAAACATATCATTTTTTCTCAATTTCTTTCCTGATTTTTTATTTTCTTTTTTCTTTTATAGCTTTATTCTCTTCTTCTGTGTAGGTTCTTCAACTTTCGGTTCTTCTCTTGGCTTAGATGAGCCAGTGAAGTTGGTAAATAGGTAATGTCATGATAAAAAAAACTACGTCATTCAGGCATAGCATAGACTAAAATACAAGATTAAAGATGTATATAAGTCCATACAATCAAAATAACCCCTAAAATTTTACTTTAAGATGATTAAAATTAATTGACAAAATACCTCGACAAAATCACAAAAAAAATTTGCAAAATCACTTAAAATTTTGCACACCTAACACAAGGATATTTGAATGAAAAATTCTTGAAATCCAATGCACAATTTACGTCAATCTGTTCGTAAAACATTTAGCTATCAGTTTAATACCACATTCTGTAATATATTACTTATTTACTAATTAAAACTTCATTTCATTGTCTGCCGTCGTCATTTGTCACAGATGATTGCGATTTTGCCCCTCGTTCTGAGAAAAAATCTCATAGCAAGCTTGTTTCAAAAGCTACTGAGCTGAGAATCGTACTACTATCTCAAGCACACTTTAATGCATGTACATACGCGGTTTTGAAACAATCCCTTTACAGGAAAGGCCACGGCAGACGTTTAAAAAATTATCACGAAATTACCTATATCGCGATATAACCTCCCCTTACCCTACAGGCAAAAAATCCAAAAATCTGTGAATTCGAGGCAGGGACACCTAAACACCATATCGTAACATTTTTAATATCTTCAATGTGCAGACACACACACTGCGCTGCGTTCACGACCTTTGTATGCGGTTGTTTTTTCAACTCGCTCTATGGTACAACGTCTTTCACCGAGGCTCTGAACGGGGCGTTTAGTGCGAAAAGTTGCGCTCGGGGTGCACTCTGGGTGCACCTAGTGTGTAGGTTCTGAACGCAGCCCAGAGTTTTAAGAAAGTCTAGATAACTTACTTTACCTGTTTTATTTCAGGGAATAACCTACACAACTTGGAAAATAATGAAGAAAGACGAAAGAGGAGTGTTTATCGAAATAGAATTTTTCGATATCGCCGCAAACTACGGGCAAGCGCTACTCATGTTTATATTGTTCGGGCTCGATCCGGACGAAATCCTTATACCGTCCATACGATACTTCAAGAAGAGATGGTACGTTTTTATTATTCTGTAAACTTTCAGTAGTCCGCAAGATACTTTAGTTGCATAGCGTTCGAACTTACCAATAAAATTTCATTGGTTTTTCTATACATTAGCGGCAAGCATCTAGGTAAAGCTTCGCGTGAACAACTTCAACCTTTTGGAGACACATAAAATCACAAAATAAGTTCGTATGATTTTCCGCAACATGCCAAGGTTCTTAATTTTTATAGTCAGGCTTTAATTTGAAATATTTCTCATTTAATTTCGTCCTACGCCAGTGTTGCCTTTTTTCTTCTGTAAACCAAGTCGAGCGATGGAATTTCGTCCATACAAATCGGGGTTATTATTTTAATCATTTTCACACAGGCACGGGGCAGACACGTTGGTGTTACCAGCAGTAGATGATCTCAGCTTCGAAACAAAGCATGTTTGTGATCAATTCATTACGCATCATTTAGAGCGCTGCAGGGATGCTATCGCCAAGGATACCAGGTAAGTGTTCAAGTTTTCAATACTTTAGGCAACCTATCTCCACTAGACGTCATTGCATCCTGAAATCCGAAATATTTTATAACTTTGTGTAAGGAAAAAACGAAAAAAAAAACGGACCAGAAACCTGAAAACTACTTCCCCAGAAATCAACAAATAAGGGCTCTTACAGACGAGCGACACTTTGCTGTCGCGGTGGGCTGCAGAGCGTCGCGCTCATACATTTTACGATCGCGCGACCCTCCGCGACACCCGGCGACCGCAAAGTGTCGCTCGTCTGTGAGAGCGCTAAGTCCACAAGTCGACAATTTCTATGGCCCAAACGATATATCTTCAATACATTCTACTGGAGATATCAAGTAGTTTGTGGGAGTATCTATCCCAATCCCAAGTATTCGATTGTTTTATGAGCATAAACACATTTTAGAAAAGAGATGGTGGAACCTAATAGAGAGCTCGAACGTGAACCGCGCGAACAATACATCCGCTGGTAGCCAAACTTGCAACGCGACTAATATTCCGAGAGATAAGTGTACTTCTTGCAACCATAAGCAGCAAGGCTGATTCAGTGTTTATGGGGTGTAGAGCTTTTCTGTGATTGGGATGGACCAGGTCTGCCTGCATAACTCCAGTCGGTTTAGGAGTTACTGATGATTAAACGGCTGATCGTATGATATTGTTGTAGTATGCACTGTAGCTATGTGAACAGTACAAAAACTGACATGGTTCATCAGTCGGTTTAGGAGATACAGCCGTTCAAAGGTCGGAACTTTGATTGGCTGTATCTCCTAAACCGATTGACAGAACTTGACAGTTTTTGTATTGTTCACATAGCTACAGTGCATACTACAACAATAACATACGACCAGCCTTGCCCTGTAAATTTTTTATAGACCTTTAATCATCAGTAACTCCTAAACCGACTGGAGTTATGCAGGCAGACCTGGTCCATCCCCATCACAGAGATGCTCTACACCCCATAAACACTGAATCAGCCTTGCTGCTGATGGTTTCAAAAAGTACACTTATCTCTTATACTACATATAACTACATTACAAATGCGTGCTTGTTCGCAGATGGCGCATGCGAACGTACCGCGGCGTGTTCCGGGGCTCGTGCCTCGTGCGCTGGCTGATCAGCTGCGGCCTCGCGAAGGACGAGCGCGAGGCCGCGGTGTACGGCCGGCACCTGCTCGACGGCCGCCTCATCGCGCACATCAGCAACGCGCACCACTTCACCAACTCGCCCCTACTGTACACCTTCAAGTAACTCCCTCGACTTATATCACTGGAGTTCTATTTTTTTTTTATTCCACTCTTGGGTGGAGAGCTATTATCCGAGCCCTAATAGGTTTTCAGAAAGAAAATTGTAAGTATTTGACAGGTTTAAAAAAACTGATCTACTTAACTGCAAGTATAGTAAGGACTCTATTGGAAATGTATATTTTACGTTCATTCACATATTATCTTTAAAGAAAAGCGTTTTCGCGTTATGTTTAAATAATATTATTTAAACATAACGCGAAAACGCTTTTCTCTACATGCAGTTGACGTCACGATGACGCCACCCATACTCTACCTACACGCAACTGTCTACATGCAGGTGACGTCACGATGACGCCACCCATACTCTACCTACACGCAACTGTCTACATGCAGGTGACGTCACGATGACGCCACCCATACTCTACCTACACGCAACTGTCTACATGCAGGTGACGTCACGATGACGCCACCCATACTCTACCTACACGCAACTGTCTACATGCAGGTGACGTCACGATGACGCCACCCATACTCTACCTACACGCAACTGTCGACATGCAGTTGACGTCACGATGACGCCACCCATACTCTACCTACACGCAACTGTCTACATGCAGGTGACGTCACGATGACGCCACCCATACTCTACCTACACGCAACTGTATACATGCAGGTGACGTCACGATGACGCCACCCATACTCTACCTACACGCAACTGTCGACATGCAGTTGACGTCACGATCAAGGGCGGATCCAGGATTTCATCTTGGGGGGGCCCTCGGCCTACTCAGGCCATAGGCCACGTATTAAGATAAAAAAAAATTTTGTTAGAGACACAGACCCGAGACGTATTGTACGAGTACGAGTTGTGAGACATACATAGAAAACTAAAACAATCAGCCCCGGATCTACGATTTTTCCGAGGCGGGGCAAATCATGAGATTGGCGCCGGGCCTCCTCTACAAGAGTGTAGCGATAATTTTTTCTTAGAGAGGCCAGGTCCATGTTGAGTGGTTGCAATAAAACGTTTAACATAGAGCGAGCGAAGCGAGCTCGAGATTTTACTGCAATATGATTACGTAGAGTCAGAAATTCGCAATATGATCGAATTCTGCGATAAGTAATTTCAATACAACAAAAAAACCAAGAGCGAGCGAAGCGAGCTCAATATTTCACTGAAATGTAATGAGATGACTGCAATAAGATCTAAAGGCAAGAGCGAGCGAAGCGAGCAAGAGATTTCACTGCAATATAATGAGACGACTGCAATACGATTGCTGTTAAACCGAGAGCGAGCGAAGCAAGCTCAGATTTCGTCACTGCAATATAATGAGATGACTGCAATGAGATCTAAAACCAAAAGCGAGCGAAGCGAGCTCAAGATTTTACTGCAATATGATTAGGTCGAGTCAGAAATTCGCAATATGATCGAATTCTGCGATAGGTAATTTCTATACAACAAAAAACCAAGAGCGAGCGAAGCGAGCTCGATATTTCACTGAAATATAATGAGATGACTGCAATAAGATCTAAAAGCAAGAGCGAGCGAAGCGAGCTCAAGATTTCACTGCAATATAATGAGACGACTGCAATACGATCTTAAACCGAGAGCGAGCGAAGCAAGCTCAGATTTCGTCACTGCAATGTAATGAGATGACTGCAATGAGATCTAAAACCAAGAGCGAGCGAAGCGAGCTCGAGATTTTACTGCAATATGATTAGGTCGAGTCAGAAATTCGCAATATGATCGAATTCTGCGATAGGTAATTTCAATACAACAAAAAAACTAAGAGCGAGCGAAGCGAGCTCGATATTTCACTGAAATATAATGAGATGACTGCAATGAGATCTAAAAGCAAGAGCGAGCGAAGCGAGCTCGAGATTTCACTCAATATAATGGGATGACTGCAATACGATCTTAAACCAAGAGCGAGCGAAACAAGCTCAGATTTCGTCACTGCAATGTAATGAGATGACTGCAATGAGATCTAAAACCATGAGCGAGCGAAGCGAGCTCGAGATTTTACTGCAATATGATTAGGTCGAGTCAGAAATTCGCAATATGATCGAATTCTGCGATAGGTAATTTCAATACAACAAAAAAACTAAGAGCGAGCGAAGCGAGCTCGATATTTCACTGAAATATAATGAGATGACTGCAATGAGATCTAAAAGCAAGAGCGAGCGAAGCGAGCTCGAGATTTCACTGCAATATAATGGGATGACTGCAATACGATCTTAAACCAAGAGCGAGCGAAACAAGCTCGAGATTTCGTCACTGCAATATAATGAGATGTCTGAAATCAGGAGCGAGCGAAGCGAGCACGAGATTTTTTGCAAAATTCTCAAGTCCATGCAATATTTTTTTTCCATCTTGATTTTGGCGCCCCCTAAACCTGCCGCCCGGGGCGTCTTCCCCGGTTTGCTGTTAAATCTTTAGGATTATATTATGTGTATAATCCTAAAGATTTCTGACCACAGCCTTGTTTTAATTATTGTACCTACAGAGGTACAATAATTAAAACAGAAACATAGAGCGAGCAAAGCGAGCTCTAATTTTCTCCGCTCTACGAATTGGTCAATTGGTTCTCAATCAATCTATGCCCTAGTAAAGTGCCGTCATTACTCAGCCTCGAAATTCAATGCAATCCGCAGAGGTCCGTGGGGGGGGCCATGGCCCCCTGGGCCCCCCCCCTGGATCCGCCCTTGGTCACGATGACGCCACCCATACTCTACCTACACGCAACTGTCGACATGCAGTTGACGTCACGATGACGCCACCCATACTCTACCTACACGCAACTGTCTACATGCAGGTGACGTCACGATGACGCCACCCATACTCTACCTACACGCAACTGTATACATGCAGGTGACGTCACGATGACGCCACCCATACTCTACCTACACGCAACTGTATACATGCAGGTGACGTCACGATGACGCCACCCATACTCTACCTACACGCAACTGTCGACATGCAGTTGACGTCACGATGACGCCACCCATACTCTACCTACACGCAACTGTCGACATGCAGTTGACGTCACGATGACGCCACCCATACTCTACCTACACGCAATTGTCTACATGCAGTTGACGTCACGATGACGCCACCCATACTCTACCTACACGCAACTGTCGACATGCAGTTGACGTCACGATGACGCCACCCATACTCTACCTACAGGCAACTGTCTACATGCAGGTGACGTCACGATGACGCCACCCATACTCTACCTACACGCAACTGTCGACATGCAGTTGACGTCATCAACTATTCGGCCAATCTGTCGTTTACGATCACGTGACTAAAGTAGACAAATTTCTTTGTAGATTTTCTCTTAAAATATCCAGCATTTTTCCTAACTGACTAAATAGTTGGTTTCCAATATTCATATTCAATACAAATGCCATTAATAGATCCTATATTTTACATGCTGCGCTGTCAAATACCCTGATCCAAAGAGTGTCAAATTTTCAGTTTCTTATGACAAATTAGGAAGAGTGGAATTTAGAAATAGAACTCCTCCTTCTCTATGTACTTACTGTATACTTCTAATGCACCAAATCATAATACATGTAAGCAAACGTGAGAGATTAGACGTTCATCCTACATCCACGGACCTGAAAAAAAGAGGGACGTAATGTCACACTAAAAAGAGGTGAAGCATGCAAGGTCCTACAATTCCGTTTGTTCTACAAGGGACCTACACTCACACAGACGCACACGTTCTAGGCGCAGGTCCGTCAACCCGCAGCCATTATGTACCGCGCGACAGGGCCACAGCACGCACACTCACATAAATGGATGCTTCACTTTTGATTATACGAGATTCCGTCCGTCTTTTTTTCAGGTCCGTGCCTAAATCCTCAAGTAATGAAATATACTAAAGTCTTATTGTTACCTACTTACTCCATAATGCTATTATTTTAGCATTACCAATTTGATTATTGTATTTGTACATCTAAACTTCGTGAGATAGATCAGAGTATTTCAGACCTGTAACATAATACAGAATAACAGATTATTCGCGGACAAAGATTTGAGCAAAAGATTTTATGATTATATGTTTGATTAGTGGACATAAAATAGTTTTTGATTCAGCTAATCGATGCACACTTGACTTTCACAACAACATAACATGTGTGTAAAAAATCGAAGTGTAGTGTAGATGTTCTGTGGCTTATCGCTTCGATGGATAATAGGTAGGTTCATATTCCGCCTTTACCTCTCGAGGTAAAATGTAAGAAGTTACGTAAAATGCGGACGCACAGGACATGCGGTCCTACTGTACTAATAGGATTAACAGTAATTTTAAAGAATGTTTTAATCGAAATAGGGTTACTTACACCACCAAGAGTCTACAAGGTCTAATTTGATATTTTACAACAAAACATTTACAATAACCCGGACGAATTAACTTGACACCTGGCTCGAACCACGTTGGTGTAAACAATAACAAATAACAGCAAAAGAATAACTCGAAAATTCTAAAGCGAGGCGAGTAGCGATAGCATCTCGGTAACCATTGCACATGTCTCTGCGCTTTAGAATTTTCGAGTTATTCTTTTGATGTTATTTTTAACACCAACGCTGTTTCAGCCTCTACCCGGACATTCTAAAGGACATTCAAATTTCGCATTTTCGTGAACATTTTCGATCTAATGTGAACTCTATTACAATGAAGTTCGGACCGAAATCGTCTCGATATATCGAAAATCAAAAGTCCGAGTACAGGGTCAGGTGCCAAGTTAATTCGCCCGGGTTGTAAATATCATATACAAGCTAACACCCTAGTAATACTTAAGGGGGTCCTTCAGACCATCAAACTGAACAACTTTCCCTTTCGGCCGCCTATCACTATGGAGCCAACTTCAAAATCACGAAAAAATTTGGGCATAGTAAAAGTTGTTCAGTTTGATGGACTGAAGCAACCACTTTATTACTAGGGTGTTTTGTTACACCCTGTAAATGATATTTGAATGAAATTTTTTAAAATATCATATTAGAGCTCGAAAAAAGTGCTATCTCAACCAAAAATCGTAGAATAAGATGCTCTCTTATCAGTGCCGTAAATAAGGCGGTGCGAGCGGTGCCCAGGCACAGGGCGCAGACCCTGGAGGGGCGCAGAATTGACCAGGTTGGTCCTAAGTTTTTGTTCATGCATAGTATGGTAGACATACCTATATTTTTTTCGCGCATACGGGTGTAGACGCCAGATGGAGTCTTATTTTGTGAAATTTCAAGTTCTCTTCGCTTTTGAGCATGTATAGGCTGAATGGAACGCTTACCACCCACAACCGTCTCAGTTCAGCGACCCTATGTCTGAGGTTAGAGCATTTTTCGACGGTGCAATTTTAGATGCTCGCACCGGGCGCATAAAAGGCTATTTACGGCACTGTCTCTTATTAATATTATTATTATAGAACAACTTAATCGTGTTTATTCATTCAACCATCGCATCGTGATGTTAATGTGATTATTATTAATTATTATAGTAAAAGTTATGTAATTACTTACGGGTATTTAAGTTTTCTAAACTAGAGGTGCTCATGTTTGACCAAATACTATTTATTTCCAATGAATTATTTATGATGGAACTTATATCATAAAAATATAATAATTAAATTTTGTATTTATTGGAAATAACTATAAAAGTGATAATGATTTTAAAATGAGGCAGTCCAAGGGGAAAAGGGCCTTAAAGCGTAATTGTCGGACACGCTCTTGACCGGTTTTTTGAGAGGTTACCATTGCTAGCGGTTGGTATTTTGCGAATGGCTGAAACGCATACAGAGCTTTTCGCTCCTCTGCAGGAGCGAAAAAACGTCACTCCCGTTTTAGGTCCCTTTTATCTTGGGCTGCCATAAATATTAACCCTGATCTCAGTGTCATAGTGCAGTGATATGATTAATAGAACAATTTTATTAGGTAGGTAGGTATAAATCGTGGTTAAATGCATATCCTTATTCAGATTTAATCTCATTTGAAACTGCTTTTTATACTTAAATTTAATTTTATAGTGATAGGCTATTATTGTTTCCATTGATTATGATTAAAATTTTATATTTCAATGCAATATGTATTGCCGATATAGTAAAAGTGCAATGGTATGTAGATAAGTAATATGTATAACATTATTATTACATGTTGTAATTGTATTTTCTGATTGAGCATTAAAAAAGCAAAAAAAAAATTTACATGAAAATAAATCATTGTTAACTTATTGGAAAATTTGTTATTTTATTTCTCACCATGGGATTCATTGGTATCTTATACAGGGTGTAACAAAACACCCTAGTAATACTTACGGGAGTGCTTCAGACCATCGAACTGAACAACTTTCACTATGGAGCCAACACCGAGAAAAAATAAAAAAAACAGCTTTCCCATACAGTTGAGTCGAGCCGATACTGCAGTTTTGTATGAAACAGCTGTTTTTTATTTCGCGATTTCGAAGTTGGCTCCATAGTGAAAGTTGTTCAGTTTAATGGTCTGAAGCACCCCCTTAAGTATTACTAGGGTGTTTTGTTACAACCTGTATAGGAATTGTTAAACAGAAATGCAAAAAGGAATTTTTGTATTTTTTATTCATCATTTTCTTGTTCATCATTGTCATCGCCGTCATCATCTTGATCGGGTGTCTCCCACCAGGTCAGGAGACCGAGGCCTGGCTCGTTGATTCCTCCTACTAGTTTGTATGGAGCCACAGTTTGTAGAGGGCAATCTGTACCGGGAGGACCCGTAGGCAAACTTTCTTCAAATGCTTCACTTGTCACACGAAATCTTATTGATTCACCTAAAAGCATTAAATGTGGTCAAAATATTAAGGGTTAAACCTCATCTGGCAGCACCGCATCGCCTTTTTCTGTCACTCGCAGGCACGTCATTTGCTAGAGCAAATAAGGTAGACGGAACGCGAACGCACGCCGCAGCACCGCCGCGCGCGAACGCACGCCGCAGCACCGCCGCGCGCGATCGCGTTCCGTCTACCTTATTTGCTCTAGCACATGACGTTCCCGAGTGACAGAAAAAGGCGCTGCGGGATCGCGCGCGGCGGTGCTGCGGCGTGCGTTCGCGTTCCGTCTACCTTATTTGCTCTAGCAAATGATGTTCCTGAGTGACAGAAAAGGATTGACCCTTTTTCTATTGGCTATGTGCACGACACTAGCGCCACACTAGCGCGGCGTAGCGCATGAACTATGTCGGCCAGCCGTGAATTATCTACACCAGGGTTTCCCAACCTTTTTTGCGTCACGCCTCCCCTGGTATAGTAAGGAATATTTTGCACGCCCCCCACTATTAAAATAACGACAAGCGCAGCTGGAAAGGTGCTATCTGAGACCTGCTGAGCCTGAACAAGTCAGTAACAACAAACGAATGGGTAAATTAGTAACTGAATGAATGAGTTAATTATTAAAATGAATTAATGAGTGGAATTTACGTGGTTAACTGGAGTTTTCTGTCCATAATGTAAACGCATTGTGCCCCCCCCCCTACGATATCACTACGCCCCCCCAGGGGGGCGCGCCCCACTGGTTGGGAAGTCCTGATCTACACTATTATAGTACTGTAAAGGACTGTGTTTGTTCGAGGATTCTGCCAAAACTACTGGACCGATTTTGATAAAACTTTTTATATTTAAAAGCTTATTATTAGTGTTAAAAGCTAGCTTATATTTTATTTCGGTACGATGACGGGAGCGGATGCGGACGAAGCCCCGCACAAAATCTAATTTGTATCGGAATTCCCATACAAACTTTTACCTCAGTTTTAACACCTTTGGGGGTTTAAAATGCGACAAGTCTTTTTTAAGTGAGCATCTAGATGCCAATAGAAACTTCCATGAAAAATTTTAAGTTAGTAGTCTTGACAGTTTTGGAGATTTCGTGTTAAGTTAGTGTGCGGATTTGCATAGATTCAAGCAAATCTGACACAGCTTCACCGTCAGTAGTTCAAATTTCTGCCACAGCGTGCGCTGCGATCGACTTGACAGTTCCCAATACCCACTTCGCACATAGCCAATAGGTCACCTCCATCAATGCTAACAAAAAACTCATATCAAATCAGTTTTAATTTTCAAAGGCATGTTACACAATAGCATATTATATCTTTGAATCCTTACCAGAGTCCATAAATAAGTCATGTTTCTCTCCATCTTCTTTTGGATACTCCCACACCCATGCTTGGTCTGTCTCGTCAAATCTAGACGGGTGCTGTAGCGTATTTACTGGTATCAGAATGTCATCAAAAAAGCCTAATGTTACTGAAATATAAGAAAGGTTTTTTTTTAATATTTAGATAATCTAGTCTTAATCATAGTCTGATTAACCACCATGAAGAAGTTGTGAGTTTATGTACGTAGTAGATCGGTTGAGTTAGATATAATTTTTAACAAATTAAGATGGACACACATCGACACATCAGGTTACGCACCCTATATACCCATAACTACACTACGTACAAAACACAAAATAGTGCGGTAGAGAGTCTGCATAGACGCGGCTGCCGGCGCGGGCGCAGCGTGCTGTGAGACGAAACAACAACAACATACCGCACCCTCTCGCACGATTCGCAGCGTTCAACTTCTAATAGTTCAAAGTCTGAACAGGGTAACCTGACCTGTCGCCGTGTGTACATATCTCTAAGGTATGCAACAAACTAAAATAACTATGTGGAAAGAGCGTACTATCAGTTTAAAATAACAATGTGCATGATCTCGCACGCAAATGTGACGTCACTCAATCACACGAACTACACTTGAGTCATTCAAATGATTGTTTCCTTTGCATAGAGTCTACATTCCTTTATCAAACGAGTGAACTTATCCAACGGCCCTTCAAGGTCATGCACATTGTTATTTTAAACTGATAGTATGTCATATGAATTGATAATATTAGTACACCATAGAAGCGAAACTATGGTTTAACCAACACGAGATTGGTAGTCGTATCTTGACAATGTAGGTGAATCTTGATATTTAATGCGGGAGTTTGGTTTCTATAGTGTACTATTATTATCTATTCATATGCATATGTGGAGAGAGCCTATTTGGTGCAGTCATAGTGCTTGCGACCAGCGGCAACATCCCTCCCGCAGCACCGCGGTGTGGCTGCTGCTTGGCACCCATCTGGCAACTCTCTTTAGCTTACAGATTGCTAAAATCTTTATTAGAATCAGTAATCGAAGATGTCAATAGAATCAGTAGTGGAGTGTGTCAAGTTCAATTAAGCTCGGCATTCACTGGTGAGGGAGCTGGGGTTGGGAGCTTTTCACAAAGTTTTAGTTAGCCCTAGTTGAGATGGATCTTAAAAGTTGTTTATCTTTGTGACTTCATCAGTGAATCAATGATGTGGAAACGCATGAATTATTTACTCATTGGTTGATGTAAGTAATAAAGTTTAGGGCAGAGGTGGCCAAGACGTCGACCGCACCGTGTTTTATGGTAGCCCGCAAAGAGTTCAAAAAATTTTAAAGAAAGAAAGAATCAATTTTTAAATCATGGTACAATTTTCTAAAAATCTAATTTAAATTCCTAAAATTCAGAAATATCACTGAAAAACTGTTCAGCTGTGTAACATGTGGAATTCAAAAGACTGTTTTCGAATTTTGAAACTGTAGAAGAAGTCGAAGCTAAATCTGTTGTGGTGCGAGGAGGAAATAATATTCAAACTCTGATTGATACCTAAGACATATTTTTTATAATTGCATGTTTTTGGAAACAGTGGCAGGTTTCCACATTACAAGCAGATTATGAATCAGCATTATTTATGATGTAAGTTATGAAAAAACATACACTACTATAATAAACAAACATTTTTGATTGAATAAGTATGTCAGAAGTATCATTTTTGAAAGTAGACCGCTAAGTTTATCTGTGACGTAGACCGCATACTTAAAAAGTTTGGCCACCCCTGGTTTAGGGTATGATGGAACTGCTATGTACACATGGCGACAGGTCAGGTTACCCTGTTTGGACTTTGAACTACTAGAAGTTGAACGCTGCGAATCGTGCGAGAGGGTGCGGTATGTTGTTGTTGTTTCGTCTCACAGCACGCTGCGCCCGCGCCGGCAGCCGCGTCTATGCAGGCTCTCTACCGCACTATTTTGTGTTTTGTACGTAGTGTAGTTATGGGTATATAGGGTGCGTAACCTGATGTGTCGCCGTGTGTACAGGTTTATAAAAGTCATAGTGCTGAAATGGTTGATCTTCATTCCAAGCCGAGAAGCAGGAAACCAACGTGTGTGTATGTGTGTGTAAATAAACAATATAAACTTTAGCAAAAGTAACTTACCGTGTACACCTTCTCTGCTACAGCTTCTAATTTTTCCAATTAAAATTTCTTCCACTACAGGTCTAAAAACTATATACCGGAATTTGACTTCTGTGTGTGAAGAACCATCGCCCGGAAATATATATGAATGTCCGATGTGAGAGATATCAAATAATGCTATGCACAATCCTACATTTAAAACTACCTGAAAATAAATTGTAATACCATTGAACGGTTATAAATAAAGAAATAGTTAAATTTTTAACCGTATTCCTTTTGAAGAGTTAGGTTACCTTGTTTGCTAATTTCCTATTTAGTAATGTTGTAATCGATTCTGTTAAACTTTGGTGAAAATGTTCAGGTGTAATCCTAATAACATCTTTCATTTCTGCCAGTACGAACATATTCGCATAGAAATAAATCTGGAAACTGGAATGGAAATGTTACAAATTCAAAAACATAGCGAAAAACAGGGTTGCCAGACGTTTACAATTTTTCCTCGTACAAAAAGCAAGAAAAATCTCGTACTTTGGCTATTAAACCTCGTACATTCATCTAAAGTGTGAAAAAACAAAGTATTAGGCATAAAACACAATTTTATTTTTGACCTTTCATATAGTAAATAAAAATTTTGGTTAAAAATAAAATTTTAATGTGAAAAAAAGAGGATAAGAACAGCTAATACGAGGAACAAATCGAAATAATTATTGGTTTTATGTGGATTTCCCGGCAAACTACAAACTAACCATACACATCTCATAGTCTTTGATGGTTTAGATATTCATTTATTCATCAAATAGTCACCTTGGATGGATAATAATGTCATAATTTCCTTAAAAGTCAAAACCTAGTCAAGTACATATTTGTACGAGGTTGACATTATCCTCGTACCTCGTACGGGAGACCCCAAATCTCGTATTTGTACGAGGAACCTCGTACGTCTGGCAACCCTGGCGAAAAATGGCGAAAATAGCGAAATTTTGACGTGTTGATTTGTAATTTTTTTTTTTAAATACAATGTGCCCCATTACACCATCAGTATTTACCAAGATCCGGTGATCGTGATCAGTGATCTTGGTAAATACTGATAGTGTAACGTTGATGATTGACGGATCGTGAGATCTGATCGCAAATATTTAGATATATTGAAATCAACGATCGTGATCAGTGATCGCGATCCAGATTGATGCGTCTAACGTTACATCAATTCAATGTGCCCCATTACACCATCAGTATTTACCAAGATCCGGTGATCGTGATCAGTGATCTTGGTAAATACTGATAGTGTAACGTTGATGATTGATGGATCGTGAGATCTGATCGCAAATATCTAGATATTTTGAAATCAACGATCGTGATCAGTGATCGCGATCCAGATTGATGCGTCTAACGTTGCATCAATCAATTTTCGACTTTTCGTTAGCGTTCACACTGCGATGGAAGCGGACGACAATTACGATGAAATTCCACTGCCATCAACGTCGATGTCATCTCTTAGGCCGAATACTTCCGCTTCAGTGTAACAAATTCAGATGTGTGTAGATGTTTCTCTTTGTAGCCATGATTTAACCCAATATTTCCTCTTGACACGTTTCTTTAGACTCAGAGCAATAATTATTGCTAAACAAGCTTTTTTCTTAATCAAATCCATTTTTTTATTTTCTCGTTGTGAACGCGTGTTTATCTCACGGCGGCGAACAGTGAAGCGAACTGCGGCCGTAATCATAGTATGCCGGCACGATATAGCGTTATCGCGCCTTCTCTTTCTACTTGCGCGTGAACAAACGAGATAAAATGAGCGATATAGCCGTATCACGCGCATCATGCTACGGTTTCTGATTGTGATCATGATTGACGGTCTAATGTTAATATTTTTTCCGTCAATCAACGTAGATCTAGCGCGATCACCGGATCAAGATCATGATGTTCCGTGTAATGGGTGCCAATCAATTTTCGTCAGTCAGCGTTCGCACCGCGATGGAAGCGACGACAACAGCGCATATAATAATATTGTTACGAGCGACGGGTTCCGGGATTGGAGTGAAACGCTAAGTCCAACTTTACAGAGTTTATTTGGGATACACTTACAAACGGTCCACCTCGCAGAGGTTCCCCTGAACGGTTCACTTCACCGGGTCCTCCTCGCAGGGATTCCCCGTGCACCACTTACTGTCACTGTTCACAGTTCACTACGTCACTACTGTGACGACACGACACGCGTCACGGCTATGACGTCACGACGTACGACACTATGACGTCAAGACGTACGACACTATGACGTCACGCACTACACTGACACTATGACGTCACGCACTACACTGACACTAGTCTACTCACTGTTCCACTCTTAGCACTTTTCTCTTCACTAGTACTTTTCCACTTTTACTTTTCTTCCTTTTGTTTCGCACTGTTCACTGTTTAACCAAGGACTGCCTGTGACCGTGAACTCGCCGCTTTTTATACCCCGCAGAATCTTCGGGAATTCCCTTTTTCGATCTTCTTTTCTTTACTCGATTGTTTTCCTCCAGATAGTTCAAACCCCGCCTTCTTTTCTCGAAGTTCCTAGACACGTTCACCTTTTTGTCCCTTTTTAAATATTCCTTCTCTCTCTTCCTTCTAGAACATTTCTAAAAACACTAAAATCTAGAAATATTTTTGGCGCGGACCGGGTTCGAACCGTCACCCCCCAGCATGGGAGGCTGAACCTTAGACCGTAAGACCACGGCGATTGTTAATACACCCTCCGAATTTTTGAATGCCTTCTTACGTCTACCGTTTGGCACCGTTCGTGACAATATGTAATTTTCATAGTCCTCCTCGTCTTCGGTGTTATGAATGTCATCTAACAAGGTGTATAACTATGACGTCTATTTCTGTGGCATTGGACCGATTTCAATGCGGTTTTTTGTAGAGGAAGATTTTTTTTTTAAATTTTCTTAGTCCTTGTCAAGTTAATTTAATATTTAATATTAGGTTAGAATTTATTCAGTTACTAATTCTGGACCAACGGATTTTATGATTATGACCAACGGTTAGAATTATATAACATTTAATTGCGGGATTTTCGAAAGTCCCAACGCTAAAAACCAAAAATTAAGTACTTTATTGTACACAAAAACATACACATAGCATTTAAAAGGGAAAAATAACCTATTACATAACTTAGTACCTATTTATTTTTTAGCTTTAGGGGTTTCTCAAAATGCATTTTTTCTGTTTATTACGTGTTCATCTTATGGCGGCGAACAGTGAACTGCGGCCGTAGCTGTAGTATGCCAGCATGATATAGCGTTATCGCGCCTTCTCTTTCTATTTGCGCGTGAACGAACGAGATAATATAGCCGTATCACGCGCATCATGCTACGGTTTCTGAATGTGATCATGATTGACGGTCTAATGTTAATATTTTTTCCGTCAATCAACGTAGATCTAGCGCGATCACCGGATCAAGATCATGATGTTCCGTGTAAAGGGTGCCATTATTGAGGCAGAGATTTTTATACAAAATCTCTGCAGTGAGGGATTTTTTTTCCAGAAGAAAAAAAAGTTAGTTCCTAATTTTTCAGTAGATGGCGTTGACCAGAGAGGGGTCCATTAGGTATGAAAACCACATAGAGATTTTGATGAAAACCTACCACCCATTAGATTAAAAACTTTTCGCTCATAGGGAGGTTACACGGTCAGTCTTTCATCAGTCTGGCTGGAGTGCGATTTTTGAACATCATACGAGCGACTCGGCAGTAGAAAATGTCAAAATTACTATGGAGATTATGCATCTTTCTACTGCCCCTTCGCTCGTATGATATTCAAAAATCGCACTTCTGGTCCATCATTCTGAATGACGCCAGAATGACGCCAGAATGATGCCAGAATGATGAGTGGGTTACACGATACTGATGAAAATTAATTCCATCATTCCATTGTGAATGATGAAATACTGATGGGAAACTGTTCCCATCAGTATTTCATCATTCACAATTAAATGATGGAATTAATTTTCATCAGTCTGGATGGATGGTTTACCATCATTCCGTCAGTCCATCATTCTCCCGTCATTCAGACCAGACTGATGGACTAGAATGAAGAAATACTGAACGTGTAACCTCTGTCTTACGCTGACTCTCGGAACCAAGAAGGTTGAAATTTTTTCATGTAATCTTCTTGCTCGGAACGCACCGATAGTCAAGTCAGTGTGACCACTTTTGGTAGATTTCTACTTTTTGGTAGATTTTGGGCAAAGAGAACGATAATGAGCGTTTTTCTTTTCTTTTTTTAATTTTAGTTCCTAAAAAACTCGACAGATTGCATGTTTATCGCTCCAAAGAAACGGTCGTGAGATCCTGACAAAATCATGCCCAGAAGTGCGATTTTTGAAAATCATACGAGCGACTTGACATTCGCATACGAATTGAGATTTTCATTCCGAGTGGTTACGTTTTTCTCTATTTTTGAAATCGTTCGGATGTGCCAAAACCGTTTCGATTCACACAGAAAATGTTTCAATTGAACGAACGAACTAATGAATGGTTTCATAGTAACATTTCAAATCGGACTTTACCGCCAAAATTATGGGTTAACGGAACGTAGAAAAAAAGTTAAATCTGTTGACGTCTGACAACATTACAAACGTCAAACATTCGAGTGGTAGAATTGGTTACGAGTGGTTCGGAGCACTCGTTGCGAGTGATAGAAAGTTGAATTCAAAAATGGCAAATCATCGATTTTACGTCATTTTCTACTACTCGTTTTGAACGTCTGATATTCAAAAATCGCACTCCAGACTGTGAAAGAAAAGTGAAAAACCGTTAAAAAATTATACAAAAATATGAAAATAACATGAGCAATGATGAGCGTTTAGATAAAAATGATTATATTTTGTACACAAACGTGTTATTAACCATCAGGAACGACATATAATTAAGAATTTGAAACAGGTCTTGGTAGATTTTGATAGATTTCCAGCAGTAATTTTGGTTAGATTCTCTGAAAAAATAGTGGTCACCCTGAATGAAGTTAATCTGTCAATGTCAAAATTGTCAAATTAAATGTATTTCCAGTGTTGCCAGGCCTACGAATTTATCCGTAGATCTACGGATTTTTGGCCTGGCCTACGGATCTACGGATTTCAATGACAAATGGACGGATTTTTAGAAATCTTCTGAATTCCAGCCTGAAATGGCAATTTGCTGCATAAAATGATACCCAGTGGCAAATAAATTAATTCAAGCTCACTTTTTTCATGTATTGGACTGTATTTCTTATGAAATATGGCTCGTCCCTACTCTTTTCCATCTACTTTCAGTCCATACACGACAGGATTATTTAACTGTAATGTAACATGCATGACAAAAGCACAGACGGTGACAGTGAAAATAATGAAACAGAAAGCTAAGTTAGAACGGAAAGGAAAGAGTAAATTTTATAGATTTTCACGTTGTCTGCACTTAAATTTATCAAAGTTTCTAATTTCTTCTTCAATTTAGAGTGATTTTTTGAATCATTTCACTCCAAAATAGTCAAATAAAGCATTTAAAAAAGTCTGTAGGTCTACGGATTTTTCGAGAGGTAGGTAATCTACGGATTTCTACGGATTTTTCAACCTTGACCTACGGATTTCTAAAAATTGTATCTGGCAACACTGTGTCTTTCGAGTTTCGGTGGAGTTTCGGCCTTTCGGCAACGCTTTCCTCGATTTCCTTGTTTCTTACTGCTTTTTCTTGGATACGTGAAAAAATGTCAGGTGGGTAGATTAAATCATTTATTTATATTGACATCCGAGGTTGCTACAATTGTGTAACGCTCGTGGTATTTATTATAGCTAACAGACGAGAGAGATCTCGGTCTCCCACGCGAGTGAGCAACGTCGGCCGACGCAGGGAGAGCAAGAACTATGATGCTAAAGCTGTGGAGAACAACACGATGCCTCAGAGTTCTATGATGAATCAACAACAACAACAGCAGATGATGATGACGAACATGTATCAGCAAGGTGTGTACTACATAACTATACTAGTCATACCCTACATTATTTTTATTATTAGTTATGAAGCTGGGTATCTACACTAATATTATAAAGAGGAAAGATTTGTACCTATTTTTGTATGTTTGTATGTTTGTAATGAATAGGCTCAAAAAGTACTGGGCCGATTTAAAAAATTCTTTAACCATTAGAAAGCTGCATTCACCCTGAGTAACATAGGCTATATTTATTGCAAGAAAAGATTAGACGTCCACCCGTGCGAAGCCGGGACGGGCCGCTAGTGAGTCATAATAAGCGATAAACCCTGTTTTTCTTTCATCATCATCATCATCAGCCTATAAACGTCCCACTGCAGGGCACAGGCCTACCCTCAGGGAGGGTGTATGGGCATTAGTCCACCACGCGTGCCCAATGCGGATTGGTAGACTTTACATACACGTCAGAATTTCTTCTTCAGTGTACCTATGCAGGTTTCCTCACGATGTTTTCCTTCACCGTTTGAGAGCAGTCGGTATTACATTATATATACATTAGTTAGAAAAACTCATTGGTACATGGCATGTTTTCCATACGGATTTGAACCCGGACCTCCATAATTGGGTGTCCATATCTCCGCAACGCACCACCGATGCTCTTTGTTTTGCTGCTGTTTTTCTTTGCTTCACTAGAATTTTGCAATGATAGCCCATACGGAAGAGAGCTAGCGCCTCAATCATGAGGCTGCGGTTCGATTCCTGGCCACTAAGTCCTTCGGAATTTATGTACGGTTGCATTTATCATTTACTAGCTCGGCGGTGAAGGAAAATATTGTGAGGAAACCTGCATTCCCGAGAATGAAAAGAAAATACCATAAGTTTGGAGGTATGCGTCAAATATGGGTGAGCTTAGGGTGAACACAAAGGACCAGCGCTGGTTTCAGTGTTATATAACGACCCTGACATTTTTGAGACAAAAATCAAAGAAGACTGAGGTTATAATAACCAAAAAAGAAGCATTTTTAGGAAGCAGCGGTCATAGTATAATGAGTACTATCCCTAGTATTATAAATGTGAATGTAAGTTTGTTTGTTACACTTTCACGCTAAAACTACTTAACCGATCATAATGAAATCTTATACACATATTCTTGGAGGTATTAGAAGTAACATAGGATACTTGGGGTTTTCCAAATACCACACAAAGCTAGTAAGGCTATAATTATCACGCCTTTTATCTCGTTCATCAGCACGCTAATAGAAAGAGAGCGAATGCTGGATAGCGCTATATAGGCGCTATATCACTCTGCCATAATATGACTGCTGCAGATCTGTCATGAGAACTAGATCTCTCTGGTCTTAGGCTGGCTTGCACCTAAAAGTATTTAAGCTTAAACATGTTTAAATATGATGCTGTCACTGTCATTAGTATGAGCAGTGTGAGAGACAGAGCGGTCACTAAATATGTTTAAGCCTAAATATGTATTGGTGCAAGCCGGGCTTAGTCTATGATCAGATTGATTTGCAAGGCTAGTATGTTTGAATTAAACTTTGTTAGTAAATTTCATTTCTTGTGGCATTGTGCATTAATTTTTTAATTTGAATATTATTATGGTGACAGAAAAAATATATAATATTTAGCTGTTTTAAAATCTTTAGACTGTTAACATTGATATATTATATAAATTATAAACTGAACCAATGACTTAAAGAACAATGAATAAATCTATACTTCAGAATAAATCATCTGCTTTTAGTAGTTAATTGACCTGGGCCTCAATCGCCCTAAGTTTGAACGATACTACCAAAACAAAACTACAACCAAAAATGTTACATTATGCACAATTCGTATCGCGTAAATTATATTAACGGTAACGATTTAGCTTTATTTCGGAAGATATGTTGGCGTAACGTTTGATGTCCGTTCGATCGAATTTTCTAAAAATATCGCGATAGCTTTTTTACTTCAGCTAAACCAAATCTAAACCAAAACTAAACCAAAACCAAAACCAAACCAAAACCGTATAGAATTGCGCAATTGAGGCCCTGATGTTAGTCTAGACTTAGTCCTATTACACCATACACCATCAGAATTGTTTTTAGGTGTCTTTTAATGTAAGACTATGGTTTTCTTAATCTTGATGGCCTTTCTACACAACACAATTAATACATAATTATTTGTTTCATAAGTCGATTTTCATTCATCCTTTCGATATGTCCAAACCATACAGGCATTCCCTTCTGTACTGTAACCACTACTTCTTCATCCAAACCACAACATTCCCTAATCACAGTATCCAGTTTCCATACATTCTATCCAGTTGCACCTTCTTTCAGCGTCCTGCCCATATCCCATTACATGGGGTCGGTGAAATATGCAGTCTTCCTCCATTCATCTCTTTTAGCTGTCCCTCATTTACCATAAACTACAAACATACATACATGTACATACACCATACTCTTTATTTAGATTTTTTAACTTTGAAGTTGAAACAACATTATTGGTTTTGCATAAAATAAAAGCTGCTCCTCTTGCATAAATGTCTTCAAAAATATATGTACTCAATCATTCTTCTTCTTCTTATGGTGCCATCTCCTATCGGAGGTTGGCTATCAACAGGGCTATTCGGACCCTGGAGACTGCAGCCCTCAATCATTATTTCAATTTAATACAAAAAAATCAATTTACTCCTAACATTATTTTACAGGAAACATGATGATGTCTGGTGGAATGTATCCCAACATGATGATGCCCAATGCTGGCATGTCAATGATGGGGGGCAACATGATGCCAAGCTCTGGCATGGAAATTATGCCTGCGACCGGTATGGACATGATGTCACAATCAACCATGGACATGTCAGCAATGGGTGGGGTACCCGTGCAACCCACTGGCGCTGCACCTGCTATGGATATGAGCATGATGGGAGGCATGATGATGGACCCAACCATGATGGGAATGTACTCCAATATGGGTGACATGAGCATGTCAAATATACCCATAGAGAAAAAGGAAATTGTGCTGAAATATTGCAAGCTGACTCCCCCAGTTCCTGGTACAGCGGACCCGCCGCGTCGGACAAAGCCCCTCGGGTGCCGCACCATTTTTGTCGGTGGGTTACCCGAAAAAATCAGGGAGAGCACAGTCAGAGAAATTTTTGAATCCTACGGCAGAATCCACACACTCAGATTGTCAACAAAGAATTTCTGTCACATTCGCTACGATCGAGAGAACTCGGTGGACGCTGCCATGATGCTCTCAGGCTACCATATAAAATTGACCGGCAAAGAGTTTGATGATGAGGATGATGAATCTAAAGCAGCTGCAGGATGGCTACATGTTGATTATGCATTGGTAAGAATAATCTATGTTACTAGGAATGTGTAGCTTCTATTGCGGTACAGCTGCTATATTGGTACAGGTACAGAAATGATAAAATCCGGGATTTATAAATTTTTGGCCCAAATCTGAATGAAACATTTTGATAAAATTAGCTAAGGCAACTCTGTACTAATCGTGTAATCTTTCTGTCAATATTAGGGTTTTTTTCCCGGGCTCCCGGGACCGGGAATTCCCGGGAATTTAGGCTTTTCCTTACCCGGGAAAAATTTGCCTACCCGGGAATTTGTTAAAATTTACGATTTTCACTGATAAGACCTTAAAAAACACGCAGTTAATTTCGATCTTAACAAATCCCTATTTATCAGTCAAACCTACTTTTGCACAAAGCGAGAGGGTTTTTTTTCGACTACGGGAAGTTTTGTCACCAAAGCAAATAGCAGGCTCATAGCTGTCTCAACAGCCTTTTTGGATGCGTGATAAAGATTTGAACCAGATTTTTATTATTTATGTTATTCTTTCCGCATCCGCATTGGTGGAGTTAAGTAATTCAGAGTGGAGTAATGCAGTTTTTGAGAGTTGCGCTGACATTGTTTAAACTAAAATAAAACATTATTATCTGGTCCTTATCACTGGATGACTGGGTAACTACAGGTAGTTGTATGTGATACTGCCAAAATCGCGATATTCGATTCGACTCGATTTTATTTAAGTAGGTTAAGTACTTTGAAATTATCGCATTGCTAGAGAAATGTGGATATTCTAAAGATATTTCTAACTAGCGGCCCGTCCCGGCTTCGCACGGGTGGACGTCTAATCTTTTCTAGCAATAAATATAGCCTATTGAAATCTGCACAGTAGTTTTTGAGTTTATTCATTACAAACATACACACAAAAATACAAATCTTTCCTCTTTATAATATTAGTATAGATATTGTTACGAGCTACGGGTTCCGGGATTGGAGTGAAACGCTAAGTCCAATTTTACAGAGTTTATTTGGGATACACTTACAAACGGTCCACCTCGCAGAGGTTCCCCTACACGGTTCACTTCACCGGGTCCTCCTCGCAGGGATTCCCCGTGCACCACTTACTGTCACTGTTCACAGTCCACTACGTCACTACTGTGACAACACGACACGCGTCACGGCTATGACGTCACGACGTACGACACTATGACGTCACGACGTACGACACTATGACGTCACGACGTACGACACTATGACGTCACGCACTACACTGACACTATGACGTCACGCACTACACTGACACTATGACGTCACGTACTACACCGACACTATGACGTCACGCACTACACTGACACTTGTCTACTCACTGTTCCACTTAGCACTTTTCTCTTCACTAGTACTTTTCCACTTTTACTTTTCTTCCTTTTGTTCCGCACTGTTCACTGTTAAACCAAGAACTGATCCGTCAGCCCGAATTCGCCGCTTTTTATAGCCCGCAGAATATTCCAGATCTACGAATTTCGTTATTCTTTTGTTCTCTTCCAGATACCTCTAATCCCACCTTTCTGGAAGTTTCCTTTATTTTTCTGTCCCTTTCCAGATATTCCCCTCTCATTCTCTCTTCCTTCTAGAACATTTCTACAAACATTAAAATCTAGAAATACTTTTTTGGTTTTTGATCGGATTCGATCCGTCACCCCCCGGCATGGGAGTCCGAGCCTTAGGCCGTAGGACCACGGCGATTGTTAATGGGCCGGCCGAATTTTTGAATGCCTTCTTTACGTTTGACGTTTGACAGCGGCCGTAACAATATAGATAACTTTGGATAACTTTGATTACCACATCGAGGACTATAATGATCGTAAAACATAACCACAGAATAATCGTGACTTTTGATTACTAAAACAGTTAAAAACTTCAGTAAATATTATAATAAGTTGGCTCTTTCTTCGTTTTTCCTTGCAATAAAAGTTAAATCAAGAAAAAAAACAAGTTCTCTCGTGAAATACCAACTTTTTTCAATATTTCAAAAATTCCCGGGTACAAAAAAAATTCATTCCCGATTCCCGGGAACCCAAAAAGTCCGGGAAATCGAAAACCCTAGTCAATATGTACTTGTCATAGCATTTTTTTAGTATTATGGCACAAAAGCCTCCTTGTGTCAGGTATTGTTGGGTATGCAGATGACAGTACTGTCATGGAGAGATATGTATCTGGCGCAGGGGCCAGCGGGGATAAAATACGCTCGCAGAGGGAGGCCATGGTTGAGCGGACAAACTTGACTTTAAGTGTTGTCTCCCAGTGGGGTGACAATAATTTAGTCAACTTCAACGCCACCAAAACACAGGCTTGTCTGTTCACCGCAAAAAGGAGTCCGTTTAATCTGACTCCTACTTTCCGGGGTACATCTGTCCCTGTTTCCGACAGTCTTGGGCTTCTGGGTATAAGCTTGACCAAAAAACTCAACTTCGGCGCTGACATCGAGTCTAAGGCTCAAACTGCGGCCAAAAAGCTGGGCATCTTAAACAAGGTGAAGCGGTACTTCACTCCTGGACAGCTCTTAGTATTGTATAAAGCTCAGGTCCGATCATGTATGGAGTACTGCTGCCACCTGTGGGATGGCTCAGCCAAGTATCAACTTGCCGCACTCGACTCGGTTGAACGCAGAGCCAGGAGGCTCATTGGCGATAGTAAGCTGGTGGAGGCCAAGCTTCATAGCCTAGCCCACCGCCGCAGAGTGGCCTGCTTGTCGGTCTTCTACAGATTGTACTTCGGTGAGTGTGCCCTAGAGCTGCATGAGCTCATCCCACCTTCCCCTTTCTACTATCGGACTTCCAGACGCACCGCGGGATATCACCCCTTCTTGGTTGACATCCCACATATCCGCACCCAGCGCCTTTCTGAATCTTTTATAATGCGCACAGCCAAGGAGTGGAATGCCTTACCTGCGTCAGTATTTCCGAGTACTTACAACCCGAATTCCTTTAAAGTACGAGTGAATAGGCATCTTCTGGGTAAGCTCGCTACATCTACGACCCCATCTTCGTCCTGAGGACTGGATTGAGGTCAAGAGCAAACCCATAGTTAATAAAAAAAAAAAAAAAAAAAAAAAAAAAAAGCTGTGAGAAAATGGTCCATTTTCCTCAGTTTTATTAAGCTTTGAAAAATCTGCCTTTTCATACATTTTTGATGTAATTAAACGTACAGCTACAGCTTTCATGCCATAATAATAAATGCGTAGACGGGCAAGTCCTAACAGAATATCACATAATTTTTTTTCGGCCGGCACTTTCACATTTTGCACCTAATCGGATGATGTTGTTTCTATAATTTATTTCGCTTATGTCAATAGAAATGTGCAGGTTTTAAAGTCTAGGGAGATGTCGAAAATATGATATTCAGCAACTGAGGGGATCTATCATGATCATAGGGATCAAATATAAATATTGCAAATAGGATTGTCTTACTCAAGCCATAGCGTAAATACCTTAAAGTGGGTGCGCTTAGTGGCCGCGTTGGGTCTAAGGCCGCTTGCGGGGTACGGCGGGGGATGGGCGTACCCTAACTCAATTCGATGTTACGGTACGCGCGCAGGCAGCGTGGGCCGGGACGCACTCCTCCCGGCCCCCGCACGCCCCGCACGATTGGCCTGCCGCGACCGCTGAGCTTCACCACTATTAGTTCTTTACACTATGCTCAAGCCCTACTTGATTTTACGAAGTAGTATGTCTGTTATAATTATAACTGAATCTTATCACGAACTGGTGAAACAGGCTCTTAAACTTTTTACTTTTACTTCAACCTTATCTTCATTTAGGTTTATCAGAAACTTTGCCATTAACTAGGTATTTAGTGCAGAAAAGTTCACTTATGCAAGCTGGCTGTGCGAGCTGTGTAAATATTAACCAATCAGAGATCCGACCGCGATCGGCCGAGCTCCTGATTGGTTAATATTGACACAGCTACACAGATCGCCCAGCCAGCTCGCGTCAATAGACAGGCAGCCCTATGGCATATCTATTGTTTGAGGCTATAATTATGGCTAATTGTAACATAATTTTCAAATTTAGAGCCGGGATGATCAGAATGAGTACGAACGTCGTCATCGTCAAGCCATGCGGGCGCAGGAGAGCATGATATCAGCCCAACAGAAAGCTTTAGCAGTCCGCAACAACTACCGTCGGTCACCGTCGCCAGTAAGGATCCAACCGTTCTCACATGGAGCTATTATGCAACTTGCTGAAAAAGTCAAGAGTGAAGAAAATTTTGCTAGTACCTTGCCGGTAAGTGATGTGTCTTATTAATCTGATTATCACAAAAAGTCGGGGCAAATCTCAAATTATCACATTGCTATACAGGGTGAAATTGATATCATTAGCATCCTTTTGTTTAGAATGATATCTTATTTATTGCCATAATTTCACAAAATAACCTCGAAAATCCATTTTTCTAAAAGGTGGTAAATTTAAACAAACACAGCGACTGTCAGCGACACGCGTGCGGTTTTTTTTGCGGATCCCAATCACCTCACAGGTTAAGAGTCTACCCATCAAACTGAACAACTTTTACTATAGCAGCAAACCAAACTGAGTAAAAAAAAACTGCTGTTTCATACTAAAGTGTAATGAATGTATGCAACACCTTTTTTTTGCTCCGATCAGTTTGCTCCCATAGTAAAAGTTGTTCAGTTGATGTCACTGCTGCATTCATTACATGAGATTGTAAATATGATGACAGGATGGCATGTGGCTATGAAGAGATTACGTTTTACCTTTCACAATCGGTATGTGTGACGCTAGTTTTATACAAATTGGGTATTTGACTACATACAATATATTTTATTTTTATCTTCTCAGTAAAAAAAAGGTTAGAAAATAACGAAAAAATAAAACGCCTATTTTCGTTAAGTTTTTAGCTTGAATACTATTTTTAATAACAAAATCAACTTTAAAAAGTAATGAAATGTTGATGACGTCACAACTCATTATTTAGTAAAAATGCTCATACAAAGCTCACGTTTTGACGTCCGATAAAGAGTAGCTGATTTGACTAGTTGTCAAGTAGCCTATTGCCTGCCCCCCTTCCTGCTGTGCCGAGAGTCGCCGTTTCGAATCGCGTGAGGGGCAAATATTTGTAGAATGAATATGAATATTTGTACCGAAGCAAGCAATATTGTCTATTAGGTACCCGCAACTACTTTACTATAATAATTGTTTTTTCCAGACTCTGATTGCTTGGCTGGAACGCGGTGAATGTTCAAAGAAGAATTCTGCTCAATTCTACTCCATGATTCAAGCAACAAATTCACACATCCGCAGACTGTTCAATGAGAAAGTGCAGGCCGAAGAAGAACTTCAAGAATGCAGAGAAAGAGTGCAAAAACAGATTCAAACACTGATTTATCAACGTGAGTATTTGGTTCAAGCATAGTCTGCATGGAACTGTATTCCCCTAAAGATCAGTAGCGATTGTTAAAAGGTTCATACTGTCCATACAAGGTCTATCTTGTGCACGGAGGAAAGGAGTAGAGGTGTGGCAAGGCAATTAGGTCTGTCGCCATTATATTAGGTCATGACGTCATAGAGGGCATGACCTATGATGCTCAGTTCGATGCGGACTGCCATTCTTTTTGCTGAGAGGGGTCTTGTCAATAACATTAATCTAAAACGTTGAAATGCGCTGTTCCTGGATTCAGTTTTAGGGGCGGAACCTGCGCATCCGTCTTGTCCCCTGTTCCTGCATTTTGGCGACACTAAAAATATTTATTGTGACACCTCCACTCCTTTCTGTCCTCCATGATCTTGTGCTACAAAATATTTTAAACTGATCATGTCAAAGGTAATGTATGTAAATAGTTAAACGGTCTCACTTGCTTTCTCTTGAGTTTCAACATTAGTGTTAAAGTAAGTGTTACATTTGTGAAGACTGCACATATTTGTGGAGACTGCACATAACCGATGATGTATGATGGAAGTATAATATTATGGTACAGCAACAAAATGGTCACTCTGGTCTGGTCTCTCATAACTTAAATTTAATTCAGTCGTTGGATCGTGCTAGCTGGTGACATCTTCGCGTCTTAAATAGAAACAATCAATGGGGTGTAATGTGTAAGTTAGATGTTATGTTTTAACAATGCACTTTTATACAGTTATAAATTATTTCTGATCGTAAACTGTAGTAATAACAAAGTATGCTATGATCTCTCATAAAATAAGTTATATTTTCTTGATATACAAATATGAAATAATAATACTTAATCCAATTTAGCAAACATGCGCCGTCAAATTTCAATATTAATATTATTATAGAAGTGCATTGTTAATACATAATTGGGTCCCTCTGTGTCACAACACTGTCAAGAGCTTTAAATAAAACTCCGCGTAATTGTACGAGGTCCTACGTGCTTGCTCCGATCGCGACAATTGCTTCAACTGACGTACTATAGTCGATGTATCGTCGCTCCTCGCATAACCATCGTCACAGACATCATTAGAGAACCCGGGACGACCGCCCGCGAATGTCCGACGGTATGTTTGGTCACTCACAGGATGCTCTAAACATAATTATTTTGTGAACCTCAGTCGAACAGGTGGCGAAAGTGTTCACTGCAGCCGCTCACCAGCGCGTATGGGACCACTTTACGAAGGCGCAACGCAAGAATATTGAGACATGGCAGAAAATGGCACAGGTACTTATGAAAGTCAAGTCATGTTAGGGAGTGAAGTATGGTTATAATTTACAAATTCTAAAGTGACAATTAATGTTGCTTCTTTAATCATAATTTCATAATGGTAACCGTATAAGAAAAATATCGGTGATCCTGAAGACAGCTGCTATGGGTATGTATTTATAGTAATAAGAAATTACAAAAGGTACAGGCTATTTGTTAGTAAATTTTTTCATCAGCAATTATGTAACTTTCTAAATAATAATTAAATAATAATAATTTCCAGGAGTTTTCTACGATGAAAGAAGAATTTAATGAAAAGTTTTCCAACGAGAATGAGTTCGATAACAATGGTTTTAACCAAGCAACCAACAATACCGTTAGTGCTCACAAGATGATTGACGGTGGAAATGAAGAAGTACATAAACTTGCGGTTAGTTTTTGTTTTTTTTTTTCCATCTAAATAGCATCTGACCATAAGTCTTGTAATTTAAGACGCTATGGTAGGACAAAACGCCTTGGAGGCATCTTTTATTTTTAATGTTTCGACTTGATTTATACAATTTACCGAAACCAAAATCATACCTCAGTATTCTTGGATAGTTTATCTAGTGAAATCATATATTGAATTCACGATTGGAATTACTTCGCTCCATAGAAAATCGTCACAAAGATGAAGTATTTTCATGTATTTTTAACCATTTTGCTCACCTGAGAAGAATTTAAAATAGTTTTAGATTTTTGTTATTTATACTCACATATTCACTATTAGTTTATCTAGTGAAATCATAAAATCTATAAAAAAAGTTATTTTTGTTAACTCTTTTTAATCGAAAATGCGGCACGCGCACGCACTTTTCGGGAGGGCTGGGCAATCGCGTTTCTCATAGAAAATATTCGTCGGAATCTATGGCCCCTTAATGACTAACAACCGAACCACACGGCGAGGTGCGGCAGCGGTGCCGCTCAGTTGTTGGCGTGGCACATTTTTATTAACACTAACTGCTGACGACCTACGTCGTAGGTCAGCGACATATGGGCAGCAGTGCGCACGACTCAACCCTTGAGTCAGAATTGTATAGCATTCCACAGTGTTAGCACTGCGCGAGTGTCATTGTTTTGAGCTTAGCAGTGAAAGTGTTAACAGACTGTACTTCCCACTCCTTTCGCCACTGGACCACCACGGCTTTAAGCCATTTAAAAAGTATCCTATGTTACTTCTAATTCTTCCAAGAATATGTGTACAAAGTTTCATGATGCTCGGTTAAGTAGTTTTCGCGTGAAAGCATAAACAAACTTACATTCACATTTATAATATTAGGGATTATTATCAATAAAATTGTTTGTGTTTTTCTAGCTTGAGAATGACAGTCTGCGTTTCCAACTGGAGGCTTACAAAAATGAAGTCGAAGTTATCAAAGCTGATGCACAGAAGGAAATGGAAAAGTTCAAGGCCCAGTTTATTGCGCGACAAGCTTTACAAGGGGCATTCAACAAGAAAGTAAGTGTTATTTTATTTTACCTTTATGCTAATACAATAGCAATGTGGGGGGGGGGGTGTGTGCAAGAAGATTGCAGAGAGAGACAGAGATAAGAAGATCGTAAAATAATATTAAAACTTCCTTTTAATAATTAATTCATCTTGCTTACCTATATAAAAGTTATTCCTTTACATTTGCTTACATTTCTTGAATTTTTTGTGCAGTATCTCAGTTCACACCACGGCATTTTTTATGCAGATAATTTTTTTTTCAATCAGTTTGGTAGACGTGACCGCTGTGAGAGAGAGACTAAACGCCAGAGTACTATTTCGCCGCAGTTGAATGGGACAACGTCATGAAGCGCGATGTTCACTCTAAACTTCCTTCCTCTATGGTTATAATCATCATCATCAGCCTATAAACGTCCCACTGCAGGGCACAGGCCTACCCTCAAGGAGGGTGTATGGGCATTAGTCCACCACGCGTGCCCAATGCGGGTTGTTAGACTTCACATTCACATCAGAATTTCTTCTTCAGTGTATGCAGGTTTCCTCACGATGTTTTCCTTCACCGTTTGAGAGCAGTCGGTTTTACGTACATAAGTTAAAAAAAATCATTGGTACATGGCATGTTGTCCGTGCGGATTCGAACCCGGACCCCCATAATTGGGAGTCCATACCTCTCCGCAACGCGCCACCGACGACGACCGACCTCTTCTATGCTTATAATGTATGAGTTTAATTGCAGCCGCCCCTCCCGGAGCCGGTTGAGAAGCCACCCCCGCCGCCGCCGCTACCCGACGACTTGGACTCGAAGGTACACCTCAAGGAGAAAGTGGAGGCTGGCTGCGGCGAGGCTAAACTCATCGGTGTCATGGCGGCCTTCCTACAGGTAGATCAACTATGAAATTTTACTCTTTTTTGACGCTGACTAACATAGAAACTCACTACCTTTTTATCACATTAATGTGCATTCTACATAAACATAATATGAGATCGTCCACGGTAAAAAGTTCCAGTTGTCTTGTTTTTCGAGCATGATTGAGTACCAGTATCCACCAAAGCGTAGAGGACCTCTGTAAAATCAAACAATGGAATTGCAAAATTCTCAAGTATTGCTAAAAATGTCAAGGTTGTCACGATCAAGGTATTTATAATAAGATTTCACTTAGGATCAGAATTCAGAGTCTATAGCTTTGTAATAGGTATAGCATAGCATTATGCTCACGACAAAGGGGTAGTCTGAGAAATTCTGAAACACAACATCCGCGTTTCACTAGTAGTACCTAAACTCTGTCCAGTGTGACGGATAGTGAGCCCGTCGCCATTCATAATGGACAGTAGGTACAATACATGCCTCGAAGAAATAGAGGATAGGATGGGAATTAAGTAATGCATATTTGGGTAGATCAACTATTTTTGTCCATGCCTTGTCCATTTGCATAAAATTTTCTCAATGTTCAGGCTCAGGCTCAAGCTCAGGTCTTGCTTGCCCCAAAAAATAATGTTTGTTGAATAACTAAGGATTCCATTTATTAACACGGTTTTGCAAAATTACTTGAATTTTACTTGAATTTTGGCGGTTGTCCGATGGACGCGAAGCATCTTTTCATAGTACAACTGTCGGTCTCCAAGCAATACTAGTTAACAAAACTTTAAGTATACAGTGAAAAAAATTACTATTGCCACGCAAAAACTAATTTTACTAAAAAAAATTCCCCTTATTGTTTAGTTCTCAAAAGCGTTTAAAAATTTCTTTATTCTCCCCCTATTGGATAATTTCTGAATTATTTCGTTGTCCCTAAGCTTGTTGGTCTATCGGACAACCGCTAAAAATTACTAGTAGTTCAACACATATGGTGTAATGCGTATGCGTGTAGAAGAATCATAACATTTGATAAGTTATCTATCTTTCAAAATTAATGAATGTCAAGAAAAAAGAACTAAATTTTTTTTTTAAACAGTACAATAGTTGATTGAGCCATTTGATTTTAAATGTTGTAACGTGTTTAACAGGTGCACCCACAAGGCGCAAGCCTAGACTACGTGGTATCATACGTGCGAGCGCTGTTCACCCACGTCTCCCAAGCCACGGTCCACCACGTGCTCCAGAAACACGACGAAGTGTTCCGATGCACCACGAGCGGCGTCGGCGCCAACATCGAACACCGCTGGACCTTCGTCGCGTTTGAAGCCGCCAAAATCAACTAGATGTCGTTAATGTAAGACATATCTTATCAATACTCTAATCAATCTTGACGGAAGTGATCTTACTGGTAGGAACAATCCAATTTAATTCGTGTAGTTAGTTTCAAAGCATGTTACGTCCACACGGCGACAGATCAACCTACGCGTAGTTGACCTCTCTGTTAAAGGACATAGAGTTCAACTATGCGTAGGTTGATCTGTCGCAGTGTGTACACACTACCCGTTAAGCTATACATATCCAGTATAAGCTGGTTATGTATAGTTTGATGTGTCGCTGTGTTTACTGATATGCTAATATTTTTTTGTAAACAATTTCTTGATATAAACTATACATTATGATAAAAAAAAGATTTTTATTTTATTATCAAACGATAAAACAGGCTATTTCGAATGCTTCTAAAATATAATGATACTAATTGATGAAGTCCCAAAGAGCAGCTATATATATCTATGTATTGCAACAACGGGTTTAGTACATAACACTGAAAGTTAAATAGACTAGGCAAGGCCCAATGGCCTAGAAGGAAAATATATTATTTTTATCTTATCATTCAAAAAACGTTCGAAAATAACGCTAAACTCACACTTTTAATATTTTTGAGGCTTGAATGTCTTTTCGAATACCACTACCAAAATCTATTAGATTCTTGTAGACCGATTTTGATTTAACTTTCTGTGTCTAAAAGCTTTCTGGTATATTGTTTATCTTGCTACGATGAGGGGAAGCGCTGCTGACCAAGTCGCGGGCAAACACTACTACATACTAAACAACGTTGCTAGTTGACAAGGCCTTTCTGCTGAGCTTGTAGTTCGCTAACAGTCTGCATGTATTCGGCGGTCGCCTCCTCCAGGTCCCTGTCGTTGCTAGTCGGGTCGTTATCCGTGGCTTGCTGTCCACCGTCGCGGTCTTGTCGCATCTTCAGCCGCAACTCGCGCATTCTCGCTTCTAGGATACGCTCGCGTTTGTTCTCTCGCTCGAAGATCTGTAATAATAAAATACAATATTTACAGGGTGTAACAAAACACCCTAGTAATACTTAAGGGGGTGCTTCAGACCATCAAACTGAACAACTTTCACTATGGGGCTAACATCGAGAAAAAATAAAAAAAATCAGCTGTCCCATACATTTTAGTCTAGTCGGTACTGCAGTTTTGTATAGGACAGCTGATTTTTTTTATTTTTTCTCGATATTGGCCCAATAGTGAAAGTTGTTCAGTTTGATGGTCTGAAGCACCCCCTTAAGTATTACTAATTTACTAGGGTGTTTTGTTACACCCTGTATATGATGTTAAACACTATTGGCAATGGCAATGGATCTTTGATGAACGATCGGAAGTCAAGCTTCAAGGTTTGTCAGAGAGCTATGGAGTGCAGTATCCTAGGATTAAAACTGATCGACCAAGTCAGAAATTATGTCATTCGCTTCAGAATCCAAGTGACAGATGTCGCCACCACTGATGCCAATCTAAACTGGGATGGGCTGGACATGTCTGCCGCATGCCAGATGAGAGATGACCTATGAGGCCATAAACCAGCACCAACTGGTCCGAAACGAAATCGGCGTCGAAGCAGACCTAGACAAAGGTGGCGGGACGAAATTAATGGCTTTTAAAAAAATGGTCTAACGAAGCGCAGAACAGAGACTCTTGGAGAGAATGGAGGTATTTGCCCAACAATGGGACATCAATGGCTGACAATAATAATAAATAATAAGTGAATAAATAAATATCTTGGACATTGTCACACAAATTATCTAGTCACATTTAAAGTACCAGAATCTAGCCTGCGCCCGCGGCATGACAACGCGATAAAGCGCTATCGCGCCTTAAATCTCTTTCTTTTTGCGCGCGAACGAACGAATTAGCAGGCGCGATAAAACGTTTATCGAGGCGTCATGCCGCGGGCCCTGGACTTGTATTATGATGACTAGACAACGATATAGAATACATAAAAAGATACAAACATCCATGACTCGGGTACAAATATTCATATTCATCATACAAATATTTGTCCCTTACGGGATACGAACCCGTGACGCTCGGCACAGCAGGCAGGTTCACTGCCGACTGAGCTACCGGGCCGTCAAATAATAATAAACACTACTTGATACATACATGTGTGAGAAGTTGTTTGTCGTTCTTATCAGCCGTTCCAAGGTTTTGGGATAGCTCAGCCAAGTAAACGGTCCCTTTACTGCTGCCGCAAGCTACCAGTAGACCCTGGATATCAAGTTTAATTAGAATTAGTCATGTTAATACTAAAATAGCGTCTGGTTATAACATTTCATGCATACTGACTCCTTCATGTGGCCGTAGTCGAAGCAGCGGTTCGTCACAAAGTTGCGCGGTGACAATCGGCGCACTGCGTCTACGCAATAAATCCCAACAAGATAGACAGCCATCCCACTGGGTTACTAGCATAACTGAAAATCTGAAAAAAACATTAATTTATTAATTTAACTATTATTCTCTATACCTACAATAGATTTCAACAACATTTGTTACCTAAGCATACAGTGCACAATTGCAAAATTAAATGCGTTACACAATTTACACATCGAACAGGGTGCTTCAGACTATCAAACTGAACAACTTTCACTACAGAGCCAACATCGAAATAGCGAAAAAAAATCTGCCTTTCCATAGAAAATGTCAATAGCGACATGATCAAAATGTATGAAACTTCGATACCTAAGGTAACGCATTTAATTTTACACCCTGTATATGTATAAAGTACCTGATGGGGTTCCAATCGCCATCGGTAAGTTTAGTACGATGGGAATACGTCCATAGAATGGAGGATTCTCGACAATCTTCGCTCCATACTCTGGCTGTCCAGTCTCCCACGGTCAAAAAATTCTTCAGGAAGGTCGGATTTCGTTGTAGAGCGTAAACTGGACCGAGATGAGCTTCATACTAAAGCAGGATTTAATAGATTCAAGTTTATCAATAGTTTTTTCTCAAAACGATTAACTAATCGAGGTCTTCATAACTTACTTTGTTTGGAAGCTTTTCTACTGGGTTTTTACCTTTCCGATTTCCTCCAATGACTAAACCTGTTTCAGTTCCTACCATGAATCTGTAAAATAAATGTCAACAGCTTGATTTCCATTGGCGAAATAATGTTTCGGTAAATAATATTGCAAGTACCTACCGAGTTGGTATAGTTGGTTCATATTCCAGAGCAGATATCCCTAAAGCAGTGTCTATGCTTTGTGTATCAGTAGGTAATTTGACCATGTCTATTATCATGGAGTCTGTTGGTTCATTCATATTTCGGGTGTCCCACCTGAAATTATACAATTTAGCTGTATCTATGTAAAACATGTGCCCATAATTTATTTTATTCTTTGTTTACCATTTTACGACGCCATCAGGAGACGAAGAAAAGAATTCTGCGCCCGTTTTAGAATTGATGAACAAAACATTTCTAACCAGTTCCCGATGCGCCATGTGCGGTGGGCATATCCCGGCTGGTTCACCGCCTTTTCGCATATCCCACCAACCTACCTATGAATCGAAATTTATTGGTGTGAGCAATCAAGCCTTATCTTATTTAATTATTGACTAATTTTACAAAAGTTGCTGAATCGTTTTCTGATTTTATTATTCTAACTTTTTTATTAATAAATTAAATGGCGCTTCGCTTGTATCCAGCACTGCATTATTTTCTGCCAATTATGTCGAGTAAATTTTGTGAGTATCGTAATCTCAAGGATTGTTGTATGCACAAAAACACTTTCGCTATTTCAGTGTTCTTATCGTGTTGGCAGCGAGCCCTGGTGTCAGAATTTTTTCAGACCGCCTTACGGCCTCTGACGTGGTTTTTATGTTACGACTACTACCACCAGATATAGTAGCCGGTACCAAAGGCTTAACGTGCCATCCGAAGCACGGTCTTTTCAGGCAATCAGGTTGTTCAGCCTGCAATGTCACAAAGTAACATTTCACTAGGTGTCCCCCGTGGGTATCGAACCCACGACCTCCGTGAGGCAGTTATTCTTATATATTTCAACAATATTTCAATGTTATTCTAATAGTGAAAGTTGTTCTGTTTGATGGTTTGAATTGAACTTCTGGAGTACGTACCCTTTAATATGTAATGCAATGCAGCTGAGTTTAAATCCTGTATAATAAACAGTATCTGTGAAGATCATATAAAGATGTATCGATTACAGTGTGCTGGACGAGATCGAAACTTACCTGACCATTCATCATTCCACCTACAAGAGTATGTTGGTCTCGAGGATTGTATTGTAAGTCGAGCAGTGGTTGAGGCGGTTTTATTACCAGCTCGGGAGCGTTGGCGTTTTCTGTAAATAGAGCGAAGATTCAATTACATAGACGGCGACGTTTAGATTTTGTTATTATTTACTAGCCACGAAATAACTTACCGATATCCCAAATGTAAGAGAACTGTTGAGACCTCGTGTTCTTCACGTGGTCTACGTCAGCGTGGGCCGTGGCCAGCCTGGCGCCTCCGTCAGCCTGCCACGACAGCGCCCGCACAGGCCGCCTGCTGCCTGGCTCGCGGTACACGTTGACGGTGTGGCAACTGCTTCGCTCTACTGGCGGGATCGACGGTAGCTCGGAGTAGTACGTTTGATACATGTCTACTGCATTGTTTTGGAGGATGTTGTGTTCCATGCTCTGTTTTATTATAAACTAAGAATTAGTTTGTGAGTTACCTTGCCTCCCGTGCAGGAGGCGATGGTTCGATCCCCGTCCAGGCCGACTCGTACCAATGAGTTTTTCGGAATTTATGTACGGTTTGTAACACCACTGGCTTTTCGGTGAAGGAAAACATCGTGAGGAAACTTGCATGCTTCAATTTCGAGGCATGTATCGTACCTACTGTCCATTACAATTGGCGACGGGCTCACTTCCCGTCACACTGGACGGAGTTTCGGTACTACTAGTGAAACGTGGATGTTCTGAAGTTTCAGAATATCTCTGACTACCCCCTCGGGGAATATAGTCGTGAGCATTATGCTTATGAAGAATTAGTTTGCGCGCTGTTTTCGTCAAAATTTTACTTATCTAATTCTAAGGGTGCCTGTCCATTGAAGCTGTACGAGCTGTGTAGCTGTGTTTTTTTAACCAATCAGGAGCTCGGGCGAGATCAGCCGCGCCTCGCCCGAGCTCTTGATTGGTTAAAAAACACAGCTACACAGCTCGCACAGCTTCAATGGACAGGCAGCCTAAGGTATACGGCATGTGTACTGCCTATGTGATCTAGCTGCTATAGTGCTATAGCGGTAGACTGTTGGGTAGACGATACCATCACTGATGCGCCTCAAAGTATTGTATATCAGGTATGCAAAGGGACGCCACTGCTATTATAATAGCTCCGTAATTTCCATACAAAAATTTACATTCCTACACCAAAGACCATCTCAAATGTACTTAAAGAAACTCTTACATGTCCTAAGTGCATAACCGCGTGGATATAAGATTCATCCTTCTCTATTTTACGCCGATATCTCTGTGTAGCTTCAGGATCATTCATGTTTATATCTTTGGGCCAACCACCTTCTATGTGGTTTATACCTGATGTGGTGTACTCGGCTCTAAAAGAGACATGACATGGAAATCTGTTAATGTTTGTTGTGGTTGCAATTTGGCAGTTGCATTGTATAAGTTACTTACCTTACCGAGTTGACCCAGTGCTCCGACATAGTACCGGTATTTTGTATTGCTACATGAACAGGGTTCCGTAATATGTAATTCTTGTAAAATGCAGTGTTGTTAGGTATGCTGAATAACATTTCTGGTCCGTGATCTTCGAACAGGGTCTGCCTCCCAAATTGCTTTCTGCGTCTTGAATATTCATAAGTGAATTCGGAATTCTTGTCTTGTCTTGAACTTGCTTCCATGATTTCTTTACAGATTTGAGCAAAGTTGAGGCCAGCTTTTGTTTGATCAATCAAGTTACGTTACAAAATGGTAACTAGGCAATATATTTGTTTAGTTGTTAATATCGATAGCAGGAACGAAGCTTTCTATATTATGTACTTATTTAGTTAGCATATTAGGTAGGTTACTACTACATCTAGTTATTGGAATATTTTGAATGTAGTCTTTCAACTTTATTTCTATACTAGCGTTAACCCGTGACTTCGTCCGCACAAATTATATACCAGATTTTAAGTCAGATCATAAGCTATCAAACAAAAAAGTTTCATCAAAATCGGTTCAGTAGTTTTTGCGTGATGCTCGAACAAACAAACAAACAAACAAATAAGCAAACAAACAGACAGACAAAAAGTCAAAAAAATTGTGATTTGGAATCAGGGAAGTCTAAAAACCATAATAATCGTAATCTTTTTTTGTAAATATCTTCAATGTACAGACACACCTTTCTGTTACAGTTTTATAATAGTTTAGATAGATAGATTAAAAAATCATATTTGAATGATTACAAATTAAGCTAACTACTTAGCAATAAACATAAGAATTTAAAACACACATAAAATGAAATTACTTACTAAGTACATAATACAAAAACAAATTATGTCTTATTAATTATTAGATTTGTCTGTGTGAAAAGTGGCACTTAAAGTGCCCAGTAGCTTCAAACAACAAAAACTCTTAGTTTAAAAGTGAAATTTATTTAAAGACTAACAAAATGTGTAATTAGTGAAATTTATTTAAAGACTAACAAAATATGTAATTAGTAACATTGAAGATAGAAATATTATAATTAATATAGTGGTATAGGGTCGGCCGGGGACGCGCGCCGCAGCGCCAGCACGATGAGCCGCGGCGGCGAGCCGGCGAGCTTGGCGCTGCATTGCTCGAGGAGGATGCGCCAGCGCAGCGCCGCTCTCTCCTCCGACGACATCGCCTTTATCTGATCTGACTGCACAAACAAATTGCATCTTTGATTATTTTCTTTTGAAGACTACAATCTATCTAACTATTCTATACATCTACAGGGTGTTAGGGTAAGCAGTTGCATTACTTTAAGGGGTCATTGTTCCCATGATAATGAAAAAAAAAATCATAAGAAACCTATAGGAAAATAAATTTAGCAAAAAAATCATCATCTGATCGAACGTACTCATAATTTTTAGTTGCGAATTTCCCTTATGTGCCTTTGGGAAAGTTGTTCAGTATCATGGCATGAGTACAATTACCTACCCATTAAATTAATGCAACTATCTACCTTAACACCCTGTATATAGGTGCTATACATATAAATACTGACTGACATACAATACAACACACCGCCTACTGAAGATAGAAACACGACATTCGGAATAGGTACATATTCTACAGAGTAGGTAGAGGAGCACTAAGAAAGGATTATCGAAAATCAACCCCTAAAGGGGTGCAAAGATGCGATGATGTTTTCCGAGACCCACGATGAAGTCGCGGGCAAAATCTAGTCAACGATATAATTGAACCCACATAGCATAGCCGCGTAGCAATACAGGAAAAATTGATTATTTTGGCGGCCAAATATGTACATTAATGAATCTTTGTTTTTTAACTTTGTCTTGGCACTAGAAATGAGGATATGCTGAGTCCACCCAAAATTTTGGGGTCCTACCCCCTTCTAGAGGGTAGGGTAGGGGGACAGTACCTTTTCTCGAAGAGATTCGGCGTATTTTTGAACGCTCATAACTTCGGTCTGGATAGTACCTGAGAGCTCAAATTTTCAGGACAGCATGTGGTCATCACTTTTATAAAACGTACCCAATTTCAGCTTTCTAGGACTTCGGGAAGTACCTGTTAGGTTTTGATGAACAACAGTGAGTTAGTGAGTAAATGACGAAATCAACGAAGTTTGCGTATTAACAAAATCTAAAGTAGCAGGGCTATAAATATGAAATTGTGCACATTTTATAAGAGTGATAACCAATTGCTGTCCTGAAAATTTGAGCTCATGAGTACTATCCAGACCGAAGTTATGAGCGCCCAAATATACGCCGAATCTCTTCCGGAAAAGGTACGGTAGTGCGCCCGAACAATGTCCTACAAACATGGGGATGGTCTCATTCGATTCAGCGCATAAAATTACATAGAAAATGATACGTCACTCACCCAGGTTGTAAAATGTGCATTTGCCAACATTTCCCCCCTACCCATACCCCCTGCAAGGGGGTAGGACCCCAAAATTTTGGGTGGACTCTGCAGATCCTCATTTCTAGTGTCAAGATAAAGTTATAAAACAAAGTTTCATTGATGTACATATTTTGCCTCCAAATATACATTATTTAGGTTACTTTACCTGTATAGTTACTGGATACGATGTGTAAATCAAAGTAAAGGACAGATACATGGTATGTGCTAAGTATCTTACAGTGTATCCGAGAGTATCTTCTAGGATGTTGATCGGAAGCCGGGCAGTAAGCTCCCCCGTGTGGTCTGTGAATCGTACCCTCAATTCTTCATCGATATCAATGGCACTGAAAGATAAATGACATAGGAATTAGAATTATCTTTATTTGAAACCAGCGAACGAACTACTTTGAAACTTATGTACGATTTGTAGCCATATCTGTGCATCTGTCGAAATATTTTGAAATCATTCTTTCTTATCGTGTGGGCAGAGCCCTGGTGTCAGAGTTTTTTTCAGACCGCCTTACAGCCTCTGACGTGGTTTTTATGTGACGACTACTACCACCAGAGATCGTAGCCGGGACCAACGGCTTAACGTGACATCCGAAGCACGGAATCATTTTTCTTTTGAGACAATCAGGTGATTCAGCCTGCAATGTCCTAACCAACTGGGGAAAAACGCACAAAGTGACATATCACTAGGTGTCCCCCGTGGGAATCGAACCCAAGACCTCCGTGTCGAGAGCCAATGATCTTAACCATTAGACCACAGAGGCAGTTTTCCTCATAGACTTATCAACTAATATTTATGGTTTTCCTGTAGAATACAACGGTTTAGGTACCTGCCCTACTCTTCTATCTCAAATTACCACCGTCTATGAGTAGTGAGCCTTGCTACAAGTGCCTGCAATACAGTTGGCAGTTATAGCAATGTGTCTGAACACCCCGAATGGGATTATGGTCGTGGATTTATGTATTGTATCGTAGAAGAAGAAGAGTATGTAACTAGCGACCCGCCCCGGCTTTGCACGGGTGCAATGCTGATTTATAAACCTTCCTCTTGAATCACTCTATCTATTAAAAATTAAAAGCGGTCAAGTGCGAGTCGGGCTACTCGCGCACCGAGGGTTTCGTACCACACCACTACAGAACACAACATTATAAACTTAGAAAAAAAATAATTTTTTGTCCGGGACCTTTAGCGCGAGACCGACTCATACATGGCCGGTTTTTAGTATTTGTTGTTATTTTGTAGAGTTTGCTCTATAATCACACTAAGTTGGATGCTTGTACGTATTACCGTTTTTACGATAGAGCATGCATATGCTCACGACTATATTCCCCCGAGGGGGTAGTCAGAGATATTGTGAAACTTCAGAACATCCACGTTTCACTAGTAGTAACGAAACTCTGTCCAGTGTGACGGGGAATGAGCTCGTCGCCACTTGTAATGGACAGTAGGTATAATACATGTCTCGAAATCGAAGGTTGCAGGTTTCCTCACGATGTTTTCCTTCACCGAAAAGCCAGTGGTGTTACAAATCGTACATAAATTCCGAAAAACTCATTGGTACGAGTCGGCCTGGACGGAGATCGAACCATCGCCTCCTGCACGGCAGGCAAGGTTACTCGCCACTGGACCACCACGGCTTACGATAGAGCGTGAAGAAAAAACGTTGATAAAATCTAGTTTCTTATTGAGAACCCCCCTTAATTTTTAACTTTTTGAAATTTTTATTATTTGTTAACAAATCCACCGTAATAAAGTAATAATAACGCATAAAATGATCGGAGAAAATGTCAACTATCTAGCTATATTACGGTTCAAAATTTACAGCCCTAAATAGGTAGGACAGACGGACGGACGGACGGAAAACGTAGGCTTAGTAATAGGGTCCCATTTTCACCCTTTGGGTACGGAACCCTAAAAAACGCATCAAAATCCGTTGCGTAGTTTTAAAGATCTCTAAGCATACATAGGGACAGACAAACAGCGGGAAGCAAGTTTCTTTTATACCATGTAGTGATGTGTTTATCAGGAATCTTATTTGTACTTATAACATTTCTTACTTAGTGTTGACCAGGTCGTCTAAATCGAGATGTGAGAGTAGAGCGTGAAGTGAGGCGCAGAAGGGGGCTCCGGTTTGGAGTCTGTCGCGTATTTGGGCCACAGACGCCGCACAAGCGCGCTCCCCACTCCATGCTGCCCACGCGGCGGCTTCACCACCACCTGCAATGATTTATCGCATTATAAAGCACCTAGGTATTTTGTAATGCACTAGGTATCGTGTAAGCGTTGTTGCTAGTAATAAAAGTAACTGTTCGTACAAAAGTATATAATATGGTGTGAGGAAAAGTATAATTTACATTTAAACCACATCATCATATCAGCCGATAGACGTCCACCGCTGGACATTAGGCCTCCCCCAAAAGGGGGGGATTTGCCATAATCGCCACGCTTGGCAGGCGGGTTGGCGATCGCAGTTGGATTGAATGTGTGTACTCAGAGGATGCTGCTGCCCATCCTCCGGTAGATCCCTTAGTCGCTTTTTACGACACCCACGGGAGGAAATGGGATTGTGCTATTCTTAGCCGACACCACACGGACAACCACATATACACATTTAATATGCTGACGGTTTCTTATGGGACCAAATTGAACAACTTTGTCTACAAAGTCGAAATCGCAAACAAAAAAAAATTTGCTGTTCGATACAAAACTGCAATCCTACTCGACCTAAATACTGAATTTTATTTCGCGATTTCAATATTCGTCCCATAGAAAAAGTTGTCTAGTTTGATGGTCTGATCATGCAGATTTTGAAATTTGGTATCTAGGGATAACTTGAACCCTGAAGAAGATATTTCCTTCCATACCTTCCTATCTGGCACAGATCAACCTACACCCTGAGGAAGTCTGCCAACAGCTAGTCTTGTAAATGAGTGAACTCACGCGTGTTGGCCTGACTGCGCGTGTAGAGGCGCAGCGCCTCCGCGTCGGCGGTGTGCGGCTGGTGCGTGACCACGCTCCTGCCGCACACCTGCACCTTCACCGCCTTCCCGCGCCACGACACTCGCGCGTCCGCTACGAAGAGGACGCTCTCTAACGGACGCCAGTCTTCCGCCCTGTTATTATGCGTATATGTCGTTAGGAGTATGTGTCATTAGGCATATCCTACTACTAACATAAAAATACTATACTATACTACTAATATTATTAACGCGAAAGTTTGAAAGTATGGATGGATGGATGTTTGTTTCGCTTTCATGCAAAAACTGCTGAACGGATTTTGAAGAAATTTCGCATACAGATAGACCATGGCCTAGATTAACACATAGGGTACTTTTTTTTAAGTCGCGGGCAACAGCTATTGTGTAAATATGCGTGTGTCATTTTGCGTACATGTCATTATGCGTGTAACCCTTATGCACGATGGATAAACAAATACACTGTTTTTCTAGGTCTCAAATTAGGATAGGTACTATAGGTATAATATAGAATATGATGGTGTTAGGTTAGGATCAGACTCTTAAACCTTTAAATTGGTGCAAGGGATTGGTGTAATGTACTTAGTAGTTTAAAAGATGACATAGAGAAGCGGGTGTTTGAAAATATTTCTATGACAAGGGAAGATCTAGGACCAAGCAATGACGAAGCATCGACTGGCTCGACTGCGACCCTACTTGTTACCCGACTACGACGTCGAGAAGAGCAATTTGAATAGGTAGGTATGGGATCGTTTTCTTTTTCTCTCATAAATATGGAAACGACAACGATACTATCGTTTAGGTATGGTTTCTCTTGATTAGGTATTAGGACCTTAGACTACATTAGGACTAACTATAATAGGTATTTTAGCTGTGATCTTAACCAACCTTTGAATGGTATCAATATCGAATATGTCCAGAATGAGAGAGGCTGGTGTTGTGTTATCCATGACTTCAATACTGCGAACGGACATATCTTTACCTGAAATTAATTAATTTGTTTGAACCAATAAGCGGAAAGTTATATGATATAATGATACCTACATTTTGTATAATAAATGACCAATAAACTCATAAATTTTACCTGTTTTTGTCCTTATAGACTTTGCTGGTTTTACTGATTTGACAACAACTAACAAGTCTACGTAAATGTTAGCGGTTTCTTCTGTAAAACAAAAGATGATAAAAGGTCGGTAGGTACAAAGATAACCGTTGATAAAAGGATTCGAATAATAAAACATTAGTTTTTAATTAGATACTAACAAAATCTTAAGGGTGTATTTATACAAACAAAACAAGGGTGTATTTATGAAACTATACCACTTTTCCTTAGGAACATGGGTCGAAGAACAAAAAAACCCCCATAGAAAATAGATTGATCCTCAGTTTTCAACCCTTACCTTAGACACGGAATATACAAGTTAGATAATTTTTTATATACTCAGTTTGTTTACACCCTTGAAATTTTATTAGTATTATAATTACAAACTATATAGAGGTGTATAAAACTGTAACAGAAGTGTGTCTGTACATTGAAGATATTTACAAAAAAAGATGATATGGTTTTTAGATGTCCCTGATTCCAAATCCCCAATTTTTGGATTTTTTGGCTGTCTGTTTGTTTTTTGTGTGTTTGTTTGTTCGAGCATCACGCAAAAACTACTGAACCGATTTTGATGAAACTCGTGTTTGATAGCTTATGATCTGACTTAAAATCTGGTATGTAATTTATGCGGACGAAGTCGCGGGTAAATGCTCGTTTCAAATAAATTCACACGGCGACGCATCAAGCTAGAAATGACCAGTACAAGCTGACCGACCTGACGCAACGTTATACCAGATTCAAGCCTACGCGTGGCCAGCTTATGCTGGTTTTGTGTAGCTTGATGTGTCGCCGTGTGTGGTATAATCCCCGCAAGTTGATATTGCGATGGAACCTTGTCACAATAACAGCTGCGTGACGTCATCCCTCGCAAAAAACTCTAACGTAAGCGCGGGCTGACCTTGTGAACAGTACTGACGGTGCACGTCGACTACGTCAAAATTACGTCACCAAGATGGCCGCCAATCGCAATATCAACTTGCGGGGATTATACAGATATTTTGAAATTAATGCTAAAGTTCAAACCTGGAAGTTTCAGCACTTCTGCCAGCCCGTAGTACCCAGAAGGAGGTTTTGTGGGAATATGGAGGAGCGGCAGAAACATGCCGAATGTATCTCCGTTGTGAATGCTGACGTCAGACATGCCTTCGTTCAGCGACAAGTAGAATGGAGAAGAAACCTGGTGGACACACATTTAGAAGTGTAAAATATCCAGTCCGAAGTGCTATTTGAATCTCACATCCAAATTCATGATCGAGTAATGCGAATCTCGATATTCTGACATTTTCATATGATTAGGATTTGTAGCCCAGTCATTTTACGGTTTGAGCCGGGACTAATTACTAATTGCATTTTTTTTTCGCTATAATATTGAAGAGCCAATTTGAGCTTAAGAAAGTACCAAAATTAAAAAAAAAATACGTCAGGAAAAATTCCAATTTCAAAATTATATTATCTCGTTCTAAAAAAACCTGATGATGAATATTTTTTGCACATATTTAAGGCTTTACCATCATACATACTTCGAACATGGTGTAAATATTTTTGTCTTCTTAGAAGGTTTGATCAAAAATAATGTATATTGTTAAATCTAATTCAAATGAGTGCATTGGTATTAATATTATTAATTTAAAAGCCTTCTGGGACACACAATTTTGATTTCTATGTTGCGTAGCAATTTTTTTTTTATTTGGTTTAGGATAGTATTTTTGTCACTAAATGGTGCCGGTTACAGTTTAAAAGTCCAATTAATAATTACTCCCTACCCCGCCTAACAAAACTACGTAAAATGACTGGCCTATTGGGGGTAAAAGCACTTGGACCCTTTTTGCTACCCACCTACCCTACCTACTAACAGATGGAGAATCTATGAATGATTTGAAGAAATAGGTAACATTTTAACATAGTCCTAAATTGTATTTACGAAAAAAAGACAAAGTTTTATATTAGGTTCAAAGTTATAGAACTAAACACTAACCTGTGGTCTGTAGATTTGATTATCGCCACTTTTTATGCATATTTTTGGTGAAGTCACATCGACTAAAAGGTAAAACAGGTTGAAATATTTTAATGAAGGCCATTATTATCAGACTAAAGTAAATAATAATTTAATTTACCTACCAACATCTCCAACTAGAAATCTTTCATAGAAAGTTAGAACAAAGTATTCCGATCCCCAAACATCAACATTGATCGTGTCTACTTCGGAATCTCTCATAGTGAAAGAAGTCACTCCTCTTGAATCTCCATTCTTCTTTTTAGACCCTATTGTCCGAGGGCTATCTTTTGCTATAATAATGCCAACAATTAGAGCATTCTTCAAGTTAATATTTAAATTGTTTAAGCGAACTTTTTGAACTCCCGCCATTTTGTAAAATTTATAGAGACGAAGTAGAAAAGAAACATGAAACTTTTCGTTTTCGCGCTGCTTTTTTTTTTTTTGAAAAAAAAGGCCCTGGATTCGGCGTCCTTTTGAGCCCGTCTTTATAATGAGAGACGTTATTCAGGAAGCTGGCAAAGGTAGTGTATTGGTCTAAGGGTATTTGTTTATATCCATGTAAGTCCATGGGCAGAAAAATAAAAAAAAATAAAAAAAAAAATGTTTTATTGACACCATAGACGAAGAAATTGACACCAAAATACAATAAGTATTGTCTAAGTATAGTACTTACTATCTCTATGGGCAAACTTGACTGAACTGAGCAGTAACAGTGCTTGTTTCCGTTTTCCTTTCCCGCTCTTTTGATACCTCAAAGGTACTTTTTATTTTGTGACTGTTATGGTTTCCGGTTCGGTGGTAGGTAGGTACTTTATGGTAGGTAATCAAGAAGTTGATTCTAGTACCCAGGTAGTAGCAGGTGCTATTCACTCCATCGCGAAAGTGGCCCAAATTACCAAGTTAGCCTCTTAAGTAGCGTTGTTACTGTTATGAATTTTCGCCATTTAAGTACCTACCTACATAATAAATTATCAAAAATGTATATTATGCATCGGTGGCGCGTTGCGGAGAGATATGGACACCCAATTATGGAGGTCCGGGTTCGAATCCGCACGGAAAACATGCCATGTGTTTTCTAACTTATGTACGTAATACCGACTGCTCTCAAACGGTGAAGGAAAACATCGTGAGGAAACCTGCATACACTGAAGAAGAAATTCTGATGTGTATGTGAAGTCTACCGATCCGCATTGGGCACGCGTGGTGGACTAATGCCCATAAACCCTTCCTGAGGGTAGGCCTTTGCCCTGCAGTGGGACGTTTATAGGCTGATGATGATGATATTATACAGAGTGTTAGGATTAATCTGTGGTTAGCATTACTTTAAGGGGTGATTTTACCCATGATACTGAACAACTTTCCCAAAGAAACCTATAGGAAATTAGCAAATTTTTTTTCGTCTATTCATACAAAAGTTCGATCAGCTGATTGCATTTAGTATGGAAAGTCCAAAAATTTTTTTACGAATTTCCTATAGGTTTCTTAGGGAAAATTGTTCAGTACAGTATCATGGGTACAACCACCCTAAACGTTAAAGTACTTAATGCAACTGTTTACCCTTAGTAAAATATTTTCTTGGTTATTATATTATTATAGTAAAATATAATAATCAATAAAATTGTATACAGATTACAGGGTGTATACAATTTTCTTGATTATTTTATTTTACTTATTTCATTTAGTTTGATTTTTTGTTTAAATAAAATCTCGATAGATGGCGTTGACGATGAATGGTGTCTGTAAACCATAATCTAGAACTACAGGAGTGCGATTTTTGAATCTCATACGTTGAACTCAGCAGTTGAAAATGTCAATATTACTATGGAGATATGCATCTTTATACTGCTGATCTCGCACCCCTGAAGTATGATTTTTGAAAGAAAAATCAGCAGTAGAAAGATGCGTATCTCCATACATTTTCAACGTATGAGATTCAAAAATCGCGCTGCAGGAGTGCGATTTTTGAATCTCATTCGCTGAGTTCAGCAGTTGAAAATGTCAAAATTACTGTGGAGATATGCATCTTTCTACTGCTGATTTGGCTTTCAAAAATAATACTTCAGGAGTGCGATTTTTGAAACTCATTCTTTTGAACTCAGCAGTTGAAAATGAGTTCTCTGAGAGATCACATTAGAAATGAAGTGATACGTCAGAGAACTAAAGTGGTTGACATAGCTCAGAAAATTAGCAAGCTGATGTGGCAATGGGCTGGTCATATCTGCCGAAGAACTGACAACCGGTGGGGTGTCAGAGTTCTAGAGTGGAGACCGCGAACTGGTAGGCGTAGTGTCGGACGCCCTGCTGCCCGCTGGAGAGACGACCTAAAAAAGGTAGCGGAGAGCGACTGGATGAGGAAGGCCGAGGATAGAGTTTTGTGGCGCGCCTTGGGAGAGGCCTATGTTCAGCAGTGGACGATGATAGGCTGATGATGATGATGAGTTGAAAATGTCAATATTACTATGGAGACGTGCACCTTTCTGCTGCTGATTTGGCATTAAAAAATCATACTCCAGAAGTGCGATTTTTGAAAGTCAAATTAGCAGTAGAAATATGCGTATCTCCATACATTTTCAACTGCTGAGTTTAACGTATGAGATTCAAAAATCACACTCCTGATGGAATATACAAAATTATGGGTAGGTTTCTAATTTTAGTTAAAAAAACTCAGGCTTATAATGTTTATATATGTTTTTTAATTTAATAAAAAGAATGTACTTAGTCAAGACATAATATAGTTAATTAAGTATAATAATAGTTAGGTACCTATCTATACCTATAGTATAGGTATTGTTCTTATTCAAACTTTGGTCGATTGGTATTTTAGTCAACCAATTAGGCCAGCAACCACAAAATAAGCACATGCAACATTTTATTACACAGGAGTTGTTTTATAGAAAACTTGAGGTTCACATACTTAAGGCTATTCTACCGTTTGCGCGCTCCATACAAACGTAGTATGGTGATATTTTCAATACTATCTAATTAAAGTCAATGAAATTTTTCAAAAACAATCAATTAACTAATCTCTATGTCGGTATGAAGTCAGATTTTCGTTAAAATATACAGTTTCAATGCTAGGATTAATTTAAGATTTGTATGGAAATATTTGTGGTACTGTAACATTAAAACTATAAATTTTATCGAAAATCTGACTTCATACCGACATAGAAATTAGTTACTAGATTGTTTTTGAAAAATGTCATTGACTTTAATTGGATAGTATTGAAAATATCACCATACTACGTTTGTATGGAGCGCGCCAACGGTAGAATAGCCTTAACAGGTGATTGTGACAAGGTTCTAGATCGCCTATACATTTAAAATTCGTTGACTATAACATAACACCCACTATTTAAATTCTTAATATTAATATCTAATGTAAAATTGTCATGAAAAACCAATTGAAATTATTAATAATAATGAGACAATAATATGATACTTAATTATCTACTTAATAAAATCAAAAGATTAAAAAGCATTATCGAGACGCTACAAATCGAGTAGGTTAGGAGTGCGATTTTTGAATCTCATTCGCTGAGTTCAGCAATTGAAAACGTCCAAATTTCTTTGGAGACAAGCATCTTTCTACTGCTCATTTGACATTCAAAAATCATACTTCAAGAGTGCGATTTTTGAAAAGCAAATCAGCAGTAGAAAGATGCGTATTTCCATAGTAATTTGACATTTTCAACTGCTGAACTCAGCGAATGAGATTCAAAAATCGGCACTTAGGTACCTAAGGTAAGGTAGTAACTAGGAACCTATACCTACCATCATTTTAGCTTACAAGACAGTTACCTAGGTACCTATCTATTTTAATATAAGAATCATTTAAATCAAATCCTCATACAATTTGATGAGACCATTCAAAAGTGCGAGAACTGTTGCAGCCGGGTTCAACAGTTTGTTCAAAAATTCAAAGCAATTCCCATCATTATCATTTTTAATAGTGTGTAAAATTTTATAGATGAAAGTGCCGTTGAAAGTTTTGCTGTAAACCGTAGGCACGTAGGGACGTCCACACAATCTGTTTAAGTAATTTAATTGCTGTAGACAATGCTGGAATTCAACAAGAGGTTGAAGCAACTTTGAATCGAATATCGTTTTTGCTTCCTCCATTGTTACTTCTTTAAAGTAAGTCGCCAAAATGTTCATTGCTACTCGTTTATCATGCGAGCTGATCATGTTTGCATCAGTAACGGAATTGTCAGGCGACTTATTGGATTTCATGGTTGTGTCGTTGCTATCATCATTTAACAAGCTCAGCGCCACGTAGGACAAAAGTAAACAGCAAGCTTCATTTGATGCATCATCAGACCTTTGATGATAATAATAAACTGAGGCGATTATAAGAAGCTTCGCATTTTCAGGCGCTTTCTCTAGTCGCTCAAAATCGAATCCCGGTAACGTTTCTTTAATAAAATGCTCGAATAAACCGAGCGATTTCAGGTTTTGATCCCATCCGTTTTCGAACGGACTATCCATCGCATCATAAATTGGTTTCTGAACGCAATCAGTCACTGAGATCGGCATTGATTCTTCTTCACTTAAATCTTTGCTGAATAATGTGAATTCTTCTTTTTTAAAGTTTGTTAGCAGATTGTACGCGTATTTTATAATTTTCATGGCTGGGAGTATTGCGTCATCGGCTTCTTTATCAGCAATAGCCCAAGAACCAATCAATACGTTTGAACGATACAAATTTACGTACGGTAAAGCAATTTGTTTCAAGATTATACCTTTTTCGAACCACTGAGGGTCTCGTTCCGTAATTTGAACAGTACCGTTCAGCAAGTACTCCGACGGTAACCCTGGTGTCACCCTTCTTCGAATTATACTCTTTGCATTGATTTCGGCTTCTAAAAACTTTGCTTTGGTTTCGGAACTTGTGTATTTAAATATTTGTGCCAAAGCCCGTTCTCTTGTTGTTCTGGAGAGCCATTGAAGAATCCCCATGTTGCGTCTATAATTTCCTATTGGAATTCTCAAAGACTTTATGAATTCCATGAAATGATTTTCTGGGAAGATTTGAATGTCAGTCAGTACGATAAATATAGCCAGTAAAGAGTCTGTCAGTCTTAAACTTCGCAGAAGCCTGTCCAGTTCGACGATACTGCAGCTCATTTTATTATCTTCCTGATTGTATTCAATGCTCGGGTATAGAACGTATGGAATTCCAGAGAAGCTGTACTCAATGTCAAAGCTGCATACAGGGCAGTTCAACTTCTGTGCCAAAGCCATGATTTCTTCCTTCGATTCATATTCACTGATGACATAATCGAACCCCATTTCGTCTAAAACTTGCGCATAAATATCCTTCATGAAAATTGGTTGCACTATATTAGTGTGGTCTCCATCAAAATCAAAGTTATAGCCCATTACTTTGTCTGTGGCTGTTACCGTATTGAACTTTTTCTCAATTTTTTCATGGCCGCCTTTAAATATGAAATAGCATTTCACGTTGGCCTTTTTGAACATGCTTAAGTATTCTCTTAAATGCTCGGCGTAAACATTGCTTTCGGCGCCAAATACAAATTGCAGTCCCTTCTCGCCATAAAATTTATATAACATGTTTTGCCCATCGATTACTAAAGTTGAATCATTCAGCTGGTGTCCTTTTATGGCTATATTATCAATGTACTTGCAGAATGTTTTGATCCTCATATTGGCCTAAAAAAAAGTCAGTACATTAGTTTTAAATATTTACGTATTGTGATTGATTATGTATATAGGTACTTTTTCTCAAACATGCTTGGAAATGTGAGCATTATTTTGACAACCTTATTCGAGATAAATCGAAATTGCTGTACTGGCCAAATACATACGCGCAGCGGCCGGCAATGTTGTATGAAAATCCATATCTGTCGTGTTTAGCGACCAAATAAATTACATACTAAACTCATATCTGTCGTGTAATTTAAAAATGGAACGATCTTTTTATCCGAAACATGGCGACCAAGGAGGTAACTTATCAAAGGTTTTATTTAAATTTCGAACTGGCTTGCAAATAGAAAGCTGTTTATTGAAAAAAAAAAAACTAATTGTTGTTCGATGTTCGTCATTGATTGTGAAAAGAGTTTTAATTTCCGCGAATTATTATTTGAGAAAATTTACTGTTTTAATTTCCGCGCATTGTTTGAGAAAAGTACTATACAAGCCTTGGCCACAACTAGGCATTGATAGACTTACGTATGTGTGCCTCGGCTTCGCCTCGGCCCACATTTACACGTTCGTCCATCAATGCCTCTGTTGCTGGCCGCTGCAGTAATGTACTATTATGTCCCTCATGGACAAGGGTCTTATACCTACCTAAGTTTTTTTTAGAAATGTTAGAAGAAAAAAACATTTATAGGAAATTCGTTTACATTTAAAAATCTTGTTTATCATGTCCGACTTTGGCGATAGGCCAAGAATTTTTAAGTAGATACTTATAGGAAATTCTTGTTTTGGCCCCCGTAGATCAAAACTGGATACGCCCATGTGACGCATGCTCACGACTGTGGCATTCCCCGAGCCATTGATACGTTATCTAAATATAGAAATAACAAATAAATATCCACAGTATCCATTACGAAAGTAAACACAAAACAAGGTGTACGTGCTACGACTTAAGGTTCCTTCGCCCTTCGCGATGGTTTCCTTCGCCGAACCCATTGGAGTTACAAATCGTAGAAAAGTTTCTCAAAATTATTTTATTTTTTATTTTCATTTATATTGAGAAAACCAACAGCCATATTTAAACATAGTACTTAAAATTTACTAAATATAACATAAGCCAATTATAGGTTTTCCTAGAGTACTAGTACATGCATAATATTTGGAAAACATCACATCATAAGGATGTGAGCAATTAAGAAGAAAATTATATAATAGCAGCTTAGAATAGCAGCACAAGCACACATTTTAAAGCCGCATCGGAACGTGTAAGTAATTGTCGCTGATGTAGAGAAGATATCCGGAGAGAAACTCTACAATTAATAAATTGCAATATAAATCGACTGAGATCAAAGACATATATATTACTAGCGTATATATAAATCTATGACTGAGATGCTTTATCGATTGCTTAGGATCTAATTTAATTGACGGGATTTTTCCTATAGCACGTCCAAGATAGCTCCGTTATTTTGATGGGCGGTTTAAGAGATTTTTTTATTATTTTACTACAGCACCCCGTTTTCTTGTAGGTATTCCTCGCCCAGCTCCGGTGGAAATGCAGCCTTGCTGGAGAATTCAGTCTAAGGGTATTCAGTATGAACGAACGTCCGTTTTAATCCCTGATGCGCAATTCATCTTACTATACGAGATTACCTATAGAAATAGTAAAACTAAAGCTGTAAAAGTTATTTTGTGAAATCGGTAATAATCTTTGTAATTAACTTACCCAGATAATTTAACACTGTATATATTTAAAAAGCAGTAAAAACTTTAAAAACAGAAAGTCAATTGCCCGATGTGATGCAATCCTTCGTGCCCGGGATAATGATCGAACGACCTTATATAGGGTATGGTACAAAATAGGGGAATGGTCGCAAGTGTGTTTCACTTGGGTCCTTACAACATTGTTGCTTGGATTTTCATTGAAAAACGATGAAAAAACTATAGGTGCATGTAATCACTGTTCCATACAAATGTTCGGATTTCTTGGGGGAATAAATCCCACCAATTCCCCCCGGGATACGTGCTTGATACCTACCGAAGCGAGCTCGAGATTTTACTGCAATATAAATGAGATCTATATGTATAATTATAATGATTCATTGTCTACAAAGAATTGCTAAACTTAAGTGGCAGTGGGCGGGGCACATTGCTCGCAGAATCGATGGACGTTGGGGCCGAAAATTTCTCGAGTGGCGACCGCGTATCGGAAAGCGCAGCTTGCGGCGGTGAAGGCGGCGGGAAAAGGTTGGATGAGGGCAGCGCAGGACCGTCGTTATGGCGATCCTTGGGGGAGGCCTATGTCCAGCAGTGGACGTCCACCGGCTAAGATGATGATGATAAATGAGATCAGTGCAGTATGTTCTAAAAAAAGGAGCGAGCGAAGCGAGTTTGAGATTTTGCTTCATTATAACGGTCGCAGATTATAACTCGATTTTTCCAGCTCATGTCGAAATCGAGGCGATTCGTGTAGGTATTTATTTAAATTCATGATTTCTGCAAATAGCTGAAACAAGCTTATGCTTATTTATGATTTCGCTACATAATAGTTCGACTGTCGAGCTCATCTTGAAATAGAGTAGTTGAGTTTCTTTTTCAATTTATTTTACAAAGAAAAAGTTACATATTTGTTTTCTTACTTAAGCTTTCCTACTGCAAACCTTACCACATTTACTTTTCAAGAAAGTGAACATAAGAAACGAAACACAAGAAATTATAATATTGTTTATTTATTATTATAGATGTCTCTTATTTTTAGTAAGTGGTTCATTTGATTTCTGGGGTGGGCCAGAAGGGCCGGGCCCTGCCCCCCCCCCCCCCCCCCCGCCCCTTGCTACGCCTGTGGAGAAACCTATTCCCATAGTCGCCTCAGTATTATCCATACCTAAATATAAAATAAGAATGAATAAATTTAATTTAGTTCACAAGTGGAATAAATCTGAAACACTATTTCAGTACCAGAAAATTCTGGAACCATAAATAGGGGATTTCCCATTCCTCTGTGTTTTGTTCTTACCATAAACTATTGTTGCTGGTGAATTCGTGTGCAGGCAAGGGGATGGAGCCATACAGCCTTGTCTGTGGTTTGCCATTATCCGGGTGCTGGATATAGACACGCGGCGCGGCAGCGTGTCAAGCCAAGTTCAAGCCAACAGAACTGGCGAGCAGAACCGTGTGTAATATTACACGGTCTTGGACTCCTTCATAACTCAAAAACTATTTTACATATAATAAACATGTCTTTGGTTCTTTGGCTCATATTGGCGGTGGCGGTGGAGCAGCAGGGTGGGGAGCGGGAAGGGAGCGGGTAGCGGTGCACACATCTCAAATCAAACGGTTATTTAGACTAGTTCAAAACTCAGTTTCAGCGGGGCTAGTACGCCAACCCGCGATAGCGACATTTAACACATCCATCTGTCAAATTTAGTCTTTTATCTCGTTCGCTCGAAAATAGAAAAAGAGCGAAAGCGTGATAGCGCTGTATCACTAGTAGAGTTGTAAATCTACCGTAGTCTACCAAATCGTGAGGTAGACTACATAAGCTACGGTAGCAATTGGAGATTATTCAGTCGTATAAATTTTGGCCAGTTCATAATATTTAAGGCGGCTGCCATTTATTATTTGTGATAAATGAGCTAAGAGAGCTTCGCAATAATTTTAGAGAAAGTAAAAATCAATCTAGAACGCGTAAAAAGGACATTGACATACACTATTTTATAAAAGGTTGTTTAAATGTGATATTATGCACTAAGCTACGATAGCCTAGCCTAGCTTCTAGGGGTATGGGTTCGATCCCCAGGGCACGTAGTACGTACTACTGAAATGTGGTTTTTATAATTTACGAGCTTTTACCCGCGACTTCGTCCGCATGAATTATATACCAGATTTTAAGTCAGATGATAAGCTATCAAACAAAAAAAGATTCATCAAAATCGGTTCGGTAGTTTTTGCGTGATACTCGAACAAACAAACACCCAAACAAACAAACAAACATACAAACAAACAGACAGACAAAAAATCCAAAAATAGGTGATTTGGAATCAGGGACAGGTAAAAACCAAGTCGTAAATTTTTTTTTGTAAATATCTTCAATGTACAGACACATTTCTGTTACAGTTCTATAATAGTTTAGATATTTCATGTCGGTACAGAGTACATTTTCTCTATGCGGAGTACGGACGTACGTATCGTTGGCTTTTTGGTGAAGGACATGCAACATAGTGAAGAAACTTTCATGTCCAAAAAGTAGGGCAATTTATAGGCTAATGACAATTTATAGTACATTACTGCAGCGGCCAGCAACAGAGGCATTGATGGACGAACGTGTAAATGTGGGCCGAGGCGAAGCCGAGGCACATATGGAGGAACTGAGGTGGAAGGTTCCTCCATTGAAAAGGGAAGTACTTCCGCCAGGCTTGGTGTTATGCCTGGGGACCGGCCGTGGTCCTAATGATGTTAGTCGGAACCTTATATATATACTGAGACTCTGTGATAATTCTTCTTGCGCGATTTGTGTCTTGCATGCGATTATGAACCTTAGTGTAGCAGCTTACGGGTTTTCAATGTGACATCGCAAATTGTCTTACGTCGTATTTCTTCGATCGTACTGGTAGCGCCATCTGTTGGCAAGTAGCTACAGTACTCCCCCCTCAGACCGGAGGTCGTTAAGTTTCTCGAAGCGTGCAGTCTGTGTCCATGTAGTGCGTTGCAGATGCCGTGCCGTGTGTTGGCGTACTGCGTGCGTGCGTGCATAGTGCAGGGTGACCAGTCCTGGTAATGCTTGCGAGTGACAGGCGTGTGGAAGGCGAGCAGGGCCGCCACGGGTAGAGGCTGTGTCTCAGTGCGTGGGCTGCTGGAGTCTTCTACGGACGCTGAGCTGTCGTCGAGGATGGCGTTGTGACTGCTGCTTGTGGCTTGGAGACCTGGTCGAGGGAGAGAAGGCTTGCTGCTGGTTGCTGCTGCTTAGTTGTGCTGGTGTTGCTGCGCTGCGCTGCGGTGTTGAAGGTTGCCGATGCTCTTAGTGGAGGGTCACCACTATGGAGGAACTGAGGTGGAAGGTTCCTCCATTGAAAAGGGAAGTACTTCCGCCAGGCTTGGTGTTATGCCTGGGGACCGGCCGTGGTCCTACTGATGTTAGTCGGAACCTTATATATATACTGAGACTCTGTGATAATTCTTCTTGCGCGATTTGTGTCTTGCATGCGATTATGAACCTTAGTGTAGCAGCTTACGGGTTTTCAATGTGACATCGCAAATTGTCTTACGTCGTATTTCTTCGATCGTACTGGTAGCGCCATCTGTTGGCAAGTAGCTACACACACATACGTAAGTCCATCAATGCCTAGTTGTGGCCAAGGCTTGTATAGTACTTTTCTCAAATAATGCGCGGAAATTAAAACAGTAAATTTTATCAAATAATTCGCAGAAATTAAAACTCTTTTCAAAATCAATGACGAACAACGAACAACAATTTGTTTTTTTTTTCAATAAACAGCTTTCTATTTGCAAGCCAGTTCGAAATTTAAATAAAACCTTTGATGAGCTACCTCCTTCGTCGCCATGTTTCGGAGAAAAAGTCCATTGCATTATTAAATTTATTTAGAAGCTTTAATTTGCTCAATATTTTTTTTGAACCAACCAGGGTAACTGCAACTACGGCATCTTGTCTGGACAATGTATTTTGTAATTTTAATGTGGTTTCTAAGACAATAATAAATAGTTTACGGTCTGATCACAGTGGTCAATTAGTTACATTCCCATGGTCCCAGAAAGCCAGTTCATTTGAACTGAAGACCAGGCCTGTTACTGTTCAGCGGATTGGCAGATTTAGGGAGGCTATTTTGTGTAACCTCTGTACTGTGGAGTTACCGTGTCATGACCCTAACCGCTTATTTAGTGATTTCTTTAAAATTACTTTAAAAATTTTCAATGAAATGTTTCCAGTTAAAGTCATTAAAATTAACTCTACGTTTAAATTTAATGACTGGGCAACTATGGGTATACGGAGAAGTAGAGACAGACTTTTTGAGCTATATGAAATTAAGTCTTATACTCATGATCCTAGTTTTATAGAGCATGTAAAATCCTATTCCAAAATATTTAAAAAGGTATGTATAGCTGCAAAATCCAACCATATATCTAAAATAATTAATGGATCAGATAATAAAATAAAGGCTATATGGAGAGTTATTAACACTGAAACGGGTAAATCTAAACCGCGTGATCTTGACTACTCCCTGAACACTGATAAAGGCTTAATAAGTTCTAATGCTGAAGTGGCTCAGCTGTTCGAGACCTTCTTTGCTGACATTCCCATAAAAACAACACAGAACTTACATTCATCTCCTGTACTGGCAGAAGCCTTACTTAAGGAAAATGTAGACATTTCTCCCCATATTCAATTCAAGTTTAGCAAAATTGACCCTTGCACTTTAATAAGGACTTTTAAATTGCTTAATATGAAAAATACAGAAGATCTTTGGGGTATGTCAGTGAAGCTAATTAGTTCAGTCATTTCACTTGTTGCTGGCCCCTTATCGTATTTATTCAACATGTGCATAGACTTAGGCGTCTTTCCTGATTTAATGAAGTTTAGTAAGGTTATACCATTGTTTAAGTCTGGGGATAAATCGGATCTAGGCAATTATAGACCAGTATCTATTCTTCCGGTTTTCAGCAAGATATTTGAAAAGATCATGCTCAATCAAATGCTTTCATACTTCAATATGCATAAACTTTTCCATCTTCAGCAATACGGTTTTACCAAGGGACGAAATACGACTGATGCAGGCATTAATCTTATTCAGCATATTTTTAGTGCCTGGGAAAATTCCCAAAATGCTATTGGCATATTTTGTGACTTATCGAAGGCGTTTGATTGTGTTGATCATGAGACCTTGCTGAGCAAACTAAAACACTATGGAGTGGGAGATAGGGGTTTGGATTTAATTAACTCGTATTTGAAGGATCGGGTTCAAAGTGTGGAAGTAAATGGAGTTAAATCCTCTGGTGCTCGTGTAAAAATGGGTGTACCTCAGGGCTCTATATTGGGTCCTTTTCTTTTCCTCACCTACATAAATGATCTTCCGTTTATGGTACATGACATGACTAAGATAGTATTATTTGCCGATGATACATCACTTATTTTTAAAGTTGATAGAAATGATGATCAAATTTACACGGTAAACCATACTCTTCAGCTGATACTAAAATGGTTCACTATAAACAATTTAGTTCTTAATTCCAAGAAAACCAAATGTATTAACTTTTGCCTTCCGAATGTTAAACAGGGGAACTGTAGTGTAATTATTGATAAGGATAACCTAGAATTTGTGAATAAAACAGTTTTCTTAGGTATAACTTTAGACTCAAAACTTCAGTGGGGCCCACATATAGAATCTTTAGCTGGCAGGTTAAGCTCTGCTGCATATGCAGTCTGGAAAATAAGACAAATAACGGATGTTGCAACTGCGAGGCTAGTCTATTTCAGCTACTTCCACAGCATCATGTCTTATGGCATTTTGCTGTGGGGGCGAGCATCCGATATTAATACAATATTTGTGTTACAAAAAAGGGCAGTACGTGCAATTTACAAACTGCGTCGTCGAGACTCGCTTAGGGACCGTTTTAAAGACGTTAATATTTTAACTGTTGCTGGTCAATTTATATACGAAAACATCATGCATGTCCGTAAAAATATTAAGCAATTTCCAAAGAACAGTGACAGGCACAACTTTAATCTTAGAAACAAAAATAAACTTGACACCCCTGTGTTCAGACTCAGTAGGGTCAATACATCATTTATGGGCTACTGTATACGTTTTTACAATAAAATTCCTGACGATATATTAAATTTATCTGAAAGAAAGTTTAAATCACATATTAAGAAGTCTTTATCTGGCAAGGCATATTATAAAATAATTGACTATATTGAAGACACAAATGCGTGGTGCGATTCCAGTTTGACATAATTTATATAGCAAAATCTGTGACTTTTTAGATTGTGACGTTCGAAAAGAGGTACATTGTATCCTATTTTGAATAAATATATTTTGAGTTGAGTTGAGTTGAGAAAGATCGTTCCATTTTTAAATTACACGACAGATATGAGTTTACTATGTAATTTATTTGGTCGCTAAACACGACAGATATGGATTTTCATACAAACATTGCCGGCCGCTGCGCGCATGTATTTGGCCAGTACAGCAAATTCGATTTATCTCAAAGAAGGTTGTCAAAATAATGCTCACATTTCCATGCATGTTTGAGAAAAAATCTTAAAAGTCTAAAATCATTTTTGGTTGACATTTTAAAGTATTTATAGCACTCCGTGACCTAAACCCGCACTTAGGTCACGGTTTTTCGTTACCTAAGTAGTCCATTATTACACGGATTACACCGTTCGAAAATGAATCTACTTTATTGCACAGATGCATAATAAACAAAAGAAGGTACTTTTAAAATGTGCTTTCAATCAATGTGACCAACATTGAAATGGCGAAATCCCCAATTGACTTCAACTTACCCCCTACATTAATGATATATTATTTTACTGTGCCTACACCCCTTACCCCTACGTACGCCGGGCTACTTACCCCTACTCACAACTTATTAATATGTTGGTAGTAGGGGGTGCATAGGGGGTAACGGGTGCGTAGGGGGAAATTAGGGGGTGCGCCCCCAAGTGCGTAGGGGAGGTTGGGGTGATTAGGGGGTGCACCCCCTAGGATGTAGGGTAATTAGGGGGTGCACCCCTTAGCTCGTGGGGGTGATTAGGGGGTGTACCCCCTAGTTCGTGGGGGTGATTTGGGGGTGTACCCCCTAGCTCGTGGGGCTATTAGGGGGTGCACCCCTTAGCTCGTGGGGGGCGATTAGGGGGTGCACCCCCTACTAACACCTTATTAGTGTGTTGGTACTAGGGTGGAGTAGGGAGCCTGTGAGTATGAAGTGCGTAGGGGGTGATCAGAGGTGAGTATTAACTATTGATAGTGATTGCGAAATATTAACAAAGCTTTTGAAGTCGTGGTTGTGTCCTTCGGGGGGCTCCGCACCCCGTGCCCCCGGGGGGGCTCCGCCCCTCCACCCCACCGGGGGCTTCGCCCCCCAGGCCCCCTTTCTCCTCTTTTATTTGGTATACGTATTCATAAAATTAAAAACCTCCTTTTTTGAAGTCGGTTAAAAAGATTTCATTACATTAAAAAGTTGGCGGGTTTAGGTCACACGAGCTATAAAATAGTATACGATACTCGTGACCTAAGTAAGTCCATTATTACACGGCGTTTATCGTCCTCGCTGCGCTCGGACGATAATTTCACGCCGTGCAATAATGGACTACTTAGGTCACACGTATCGTAATGTACTATTACATAACGTTAATTAATTTGTATTGATTTGTACTTTCTCATATTACATGAACAAAAAAACAAAATTTCTTTTCAAAATAAATCGACGATTTTTTATTTGAAATCTACATAATCTACGGTATAAATCGCTAGTCTACCGTAGTCTACCATAGTCTACCGGTAGACTACCGTAGGCAGTGGTAGGCTACGTAGCATTTACAACTCTAATCACTAGAGTCTACGAACGACAGTTGAGCGCTTAAGTCGCGGCCATCATGTTAGCTACTGTAGAGACAGAGGCGAAGGCGCGCCGATATAGAGATATGGTATAGAGAGACTCGAAGTCGCGGGGTATCATGCTAGCACTGCTGGATATCAGAAGTGCGATTTTTGAAAATCATACGAGCGACTTGGCAGTAGAAAGATGCATAATCTCCATAGTAATTTTGACATTTTCTACTGCCAAGTCGCTCGTATGATTTTCAAAAATCGCACTTCTGTGCTATCGCTGCTTGTCGTCCCGAATTACGCCGACAGCGCTGTGAGCGCGATAAATGTAATGTCGTTCCGATTTGACGTGAGCGCGTCCACAATCGAAAACGTGACGTCATTCATGACGTCACTACCGACGCCATCTTGCAATAACAGTGCTCACGCCGTAACCCTCTACGGCTCACGCAGGGCTGCGTTCAGAACCTACACCCGTTGTGCACCCCGAGTGCAACTTTTCGCACTAACGCCGTTCAGAGCCTCGGTGAAAAAACGCTCTTTGCAACTCGGTTGTCACAACTCAACCGTTCCGAACCTCTGACGGGTTGCAACTTTTAACCGTCTAATTCGATGGTTGAAAAACACTCTGACGTTTGGATTATCTGTGGTTACATGACTTTTCGCTCGTTTTGAATTAAAAGTTTGTTTTCCAAATTATTTTTTGATCCGCTAACATCGAAGATGGGTTTTTTATTGTATTTGAAAATGATTGAAGCCCTGGAAGCCCATTTTACCGTCAATGTCTAAATTTGAGGTTATAAAACAACCGTGATCGTTCCGTACCTTATGGCGAGTTGAAAAAACGCTCTGGCCGTTCCGTACCTTAGAGCGAGTTGACAAAACAACCGCATAAAAAGGTTCTGAACGCAGCCCAGGTGAGCGTGTTGTCAAAAGTGACATTTGACAGTTTTGTTGTGGTACATTTTAGAGCGAATTTTCAAAAATGACGTTTATCAGTTTTGTTGTACTAAATATTTGGTTTATTTAGGTCTCGATTTAGGTTTCTTTATTAGTATTGAGTTAGATTATTTTTTTAAATGATGAATAAAAGTTAAATAACGATTAGTGATGAAGAAAATAACAGGAATATTGGAATGTTGTGATGTGATCGCACTGTGAGCGCGATATCTAGCGTTCCGAATTGGTAGGACGCTAACAGCGCTGTTGGCGTGATAACGTAAATGAAACGAGTGTTAGCGCTGTAATCGGTCCATAAAGTTATTATACCTGTCGGAATATAGGAGCTGACATGAGTTGTCAAATGAAACCGTTTTTTGTGAATTTGTCGGCACTTATCGGCACGCTAAAACTTCGAGTTCTGTGTATAATTTGAATCTAACGTGAAATCGTTGACATTTTAATGAATTAGTGTTCACTTTAGGTTCACTAATTATTCACAGAGCTCGAATATTTACCCTGTCGATTGTGCCGACAAGTTCCCAAAAACGGTTCTATTGCCTCGCGTCACGTATCTCTTTCTATTATACAGTGATGCCGCTAGGTACATCTCGCTCTCTCAGCTGTCAATGCCTCTCTTCCGTAGTATAATACCGATTGGTCACAGCGCTGTTATTATAAATCGGAACGCACTAATTATCTATGGGTAGGTCATAGAGTAAGAAGAGATGGCATATCGGCTTGTTTCTATAGAAAATGTTGTCGCCAACAAAGGGGGTGAAAAACGGGTGAGGGGAAGGGTTAACATTTAAATACGCTACTTCCCGCTATTATGACGTCAGGCCCAGTTGAGTATCTGTGCACAGAAGTGCGATTTTTGAAAATCATACGAGCGGTTTGGCAGTAGAAAGATGCATAATCTCCATAGTATAGTTTATCCCACATATCCGCACCAAGCGCCTTTCTGAATCTTTTATAATGCGCACAGCCAAGGAGTGGAATGCCTTACCTGCGTCAGTATTTCCGAGTACTTACAACCCGAATTCCTTTAAAGTACGAGTGAATAGGCATCTTCTGGGTAAGCTCGCTACATCTACGACCCCATCTTCGTCCTGAGGACTGGATTGAGGTCAAGAGCAAACCCATAGTTAATAAAAAAAAAAAAAAAAAAAAAGTAATTTTGACATTTTCTACTGAAAAGTCACTCGTATGATTTTCAAAAATCGCACTTCAGTTCGATACAACATCTCTACCCCAGGGGAGCGCGTTATTTTCTCTATGGGGTAGGTACCTACCATATTTGCACATTTGCATGGAAAGTGCTGCCATCTAGTAAATATCGACGCAGAACTACATGTTTTTTTATTTTATTTGTCAATGTCAAAGAGTGCCGGAGCCGCCGCCGTTGCCCGCCAAACATTCTAAAGCGCCGTATTCACGGTCCATCCCCGCTGTACGTTCGCTCAAGGCCGCGGCGCTGGATGTAGCATACAGACTATCCATCCCGGCTGTACGTCAGGCCAAGGCCGCATCAAGCGTGAGCAGAGTTATAGCCCAGTCATTTTACAGTTTGAGCCGGGACTAATTAGTAATTGGTTTTTTTTTTCGGTATAGTATTAGCTAATTTGAGCTTAGAAATGTACCAAAATTAAAAAAAATCTCGTCTGCAACAGTTCCAAATTTAAAATTTTTGTATTATCTCGTAATAAAAAACATGATGGAATTTTTTATTTGCAGATATTTAAGGCATTATCATTATACATACTTCAAACATGGTGTAAATATTTTTGGCCACTTAGAACTAGAAGGTTTTGAAAAATACGTTCGTATTTTTTAATATAAGTAAACCTAATTTTTTAAATTTCTTTGCCTATTTTATTGCTCAAAAATAATTTATATTGCAAAATCTTTTTCAAACGAGTGCATGGTACCTATTAATATTGGTATCTATGGTATCTATGTTGCGTAGCGATTTTTGTTTTATTTGTTTTCAGATAGTGTTTTTGTCAGTAAATAGTGCCGGTTACAGTTTAAAAGTCCAATAAATAATTACTTCCCACCTCTCCTAACAAAATTCCGTAAAATGACTGGGCTAAGTAATCAAATCGAACGAATTAAACGCCAAAAAATGGGAGTTCTTCTAATGATTTCAGCAGCAACAGATGAAATGAAAAAGAAAACAATTTTTTCACCTCTCGCTAAAAAGGTTTTGGATGAAAAAAAAAGATTATCATAAACATGCAGAGTATCTCAATTCTCAAATGAGTAATATCATGTGTGGAACTTGTTATCTTTCAATAATATAAATCTTGAAAGTGTTTCACGATTCATTTTGACGTGCGACCTTGCAACACAAGCTCTAAATGCGAAATCTGCTGTACAGCAAGTCTATTCACTAACTATCAACTAACTATTCACCAGGCCTATGACAGCTTAGTTCCATTGTTTCCGTTGTGGCGCTGTTTCCCATCGTCCTCATTGGACGATGATACATTGTATCATCGTCCAATGAGGACGAGATACAACGCCATATTGAACTTACAACAACAGCAGCCTCATGCCGTGTTGTTGCGTCAGAAGCTTATATCTTGTGATTTTCCTGGTATTTTAGCTTGAGTTTAGAATCCTTGAGAAGCCTCAATTCTTCTCCGTCGTATGACATAATAATATCGTTGAATAGTTTGTTCCTTGGTCAAATATCCCTATTTTTGCATCCTGGAATCAGTGTATACATACCTATAACTACAAGTTCTATATACATTAGTTTGACGACAGAACGCCACAACGGAAACAATGGAACTAAGTGCAAATTTCACTGTCGCATCTGTAGCTTGCTACATATCAGTAATCTGTGCTATTCACGATCAAGCACGCACGACGCAGGCCGCTCTGACGTACGTCCGCGCTATCACTGTCCATCCGCACGACGTGCGCGGTGGTGGGGGCGCTCGCTGGATGCAAAATGGATCGTGCACATCCAGCAAACAATTAATAATAATTATCGACGTACGTCAAGCCTATTCACGGTCGTTTTGCATCGTGCATCGTGCATGGCCTTGGCGGGACGTACAGCAAGATGGACAGTGAATACGGCGCTTTACTGATCTGTGCGCCAAACTAACAAAAGTACTCTTGCCCTTCTCTTGCCATCAGTGCTGCCAATTCCGGGGAATTTCCCAAATTTTCGGGGAATGAGGGGTGCGTGCGGGGAGAGCGCGGGGAATGATTCAAATCGGGGAATTTCGGGGAATCGACTATTTGTAATAAATGTCGAACAAATGATGTCTAAAGAAGAGGAATTGTTAAAATTCGAACCAAATCGGACTATTCTTAGATCAAAAGTGTGGGAGAAATATAAATAATAAACAATACTCATTGTATTCTAAATAATTTAAGTAGATTTTTTGATAAAAATTAGAAGACAAAGAAGTTGTTAAGCAAATTTTGTGAAACATTAAACTACATTTTGCATGAAAAATGCCTTATTTCTTGAATATTACAGTATCGGGGAATTTTCGGGGAATGCATGATTGGAAATCGGGGAAATTCGGGGAATTGAGCCTACTTAAGCGGGGAATCAAGAAATTTACATTGGCAGCACTGCTTGCCATACTCTTGCCAACCCAATGCCAACCTATTGCCCAAGGAACATAATTGTACTCTCTACCACTCTCTACCTATTGCCAACAAACAATTTTATATTCTCTTTGCAAACAATTTCCATTGATTAAAAACAAAAAATACAAAACATAAAAATTGATTTTGCGCTACATGCAAAAAAGGAATATGCTATTTAAAGTGGAATCTAGTTCTTCTACAAGTGTGCAAAGTGAGTTTCAAAATGTGGAATTGGAAAGACATGCAGTGGAATACACGGATTGCTCAAAGCGTTTTTACCAAGTGTCTCGTGATTTCTCCAAGCAATATGCACATATTTACTCCGCTAGATTGAATACGTTCAGGAACATATTGGGTCCAGTGATCACAAAGAAGTGGTCGAACAGTAATAAGATCCTGAAGTTGTGTGAACTACGAGAGAAGGATACAACTTGTGTTATTATTGGAACACTGTTCAAATTACAAGAATTGAAGCCGAGTATTCTGAAAGAATTGTCGGATCAATTGGAAATCATTCCCCAACCTACTAGGTTTGTATTCCAGTATAAGAAAGAGTATCTATTACTAGATACAGTAGGTACGGACACTCCCTTCCTCCCACCTACTTTTTACCTCACCCCCTCTATCGCCCTCTGGTTACTGCGCACTGGTTACTCGTTACCTACGAAGAAGACTTAGGCTGCCTGTCCATTGACGCAAGCTGACTGTGCGAGCTGTGTAGCTGTGTAAATATTAACCAATCAGGAGCTCGGCCGATCTCGGTTGGATCTCTGAATTCTGATTGGTTAATTACACAGCTACACAGCTCGCACAGCCAGCTTGCGTCAATGGACAGGCAGCCTTAAGGTCAAAGACTTATATTAAATCTATGCTTTAAGGTTCAATTTCTTTGGTTTCGCATGTGCTGACGTCATCTTGTCAATATCAAATTTTTGTATGCAGTGTCCAGGGTGTGGTTTGTGTAACTACATCTACACTAATATAAAGAGGAAAGATTAGATTTTTTGTTTGTATGTCTGTATTGAATAGGCTCGGAAACTACTGGACCGTTCTGAATAATTCTTTCAACATTAGAATGCTACATTATCCGTGATGAACATAAGCTATGAAAAAAACCGGCCAAGTGTGTGTCGGGATAAAATAGGCATGGCAACGTATGCCAGGAAACAACTAGTTTTGAATATTTTGGCAACGGGACCCCGTCACACTGGACAAATTTTCAGTACTCATAGAATATTGTATTTATTTTATTTTATAATATCTCTGACTACCTCAGGGAATATAGCATAGTCGTGAGCATATACTTATGCTTATGAAAAAACAGAATCTGTTCTATCATAGAAAACTGTAATGGTACTCGACCCTAATATATGGGACAGCTGATTTCTTTTTCACAATTTATTGTAGATAATTTATATTGTTCCGAAAGAGAAAGTTGTCCAGTTTTATTGTCTGATCATCCTCTTAAAAAACCGTCAGCATATTAAGTTGGACCTTGTAAAGTATACGCACAGAATAAATACTAGTACCACAGTATAAGAAAGAGTATCTATTACTAGCAGGACTGGCCTTGCGGTAGCATCTCCCCTCTGCGACGGTATTAGATCAATTAATCTTGCGCATTTACACTCAATTTTATACCTTATCACTAAACGAGACAGCCTATAATAGCGAAACAATAATTTTGAACTTAGAACGTTTGGGGTTCACACGAGACTACTTTTCATGATTTTTGACTTTCTAAATTAGAATCTAAACTTATGGGGAATAAAATCCAATGTTGATACAGTACGGACACTCCCTTCCTCCCACCAACTTTTTACCTCACCCCCTCTATCACCCTCTGGTTACAGCGCACTGGTTACCTAAGAAGAAGACATAAGGATCAGTTTCTTTGGTTTCGCATGTATATGTAGTGTCCGGGCTGTGCTAGTACTACCGGTACAGGAGAATCACTTCGAAAACAGATTTAAATAAATAGTGACTCTCTCTGCACGGGAATAAGGTGCAAAGTTATTCGCACCCGTCCTATCGTACTATTTGAGAATTTCATTTATTACTTGCTTGTTTTACCCCACAAGAGGGCACATCTGATTGACTATAAAATTAGGCCAGCTTGACAGCAACTGGTACACCTTGAGGCAACTGACTCCCGACAGCAACTGGTACATACTATTTGAGAATAACCTACCAACCACCACAACGGCGTGCATGCAAACAAAAATGAACAGTCATTAGACTCTAAAGCTTCTTTTACACAGTCTCCCTCTTTCATTCTTTCACGTGGCTGACAGTTTGATATCGCTAGTGTTTTCAAGTCTTGCAATGACTTCTCACAAAACGGTGGCAAGTCTAATGACTCTAATGAGATTTGACCATGAAGTTTACACGATATACTTAACTTATTGCCATCCACCTCTCGGCGGAGATCGGCCATCAAATGTACATGAGCTGTGGAGTGAGACAGGCCTGGTATAGGCTGGTGATGATTGTTTACTTCATACCTTTGCTTCACAGGATCCATTTTGTCCACGAGTCTGACAGCCTGGTGCTAGAAGATGAGCTGCAGAGGATCAAGCTGGTTGGAGACTGTATTGATGTCAACAATGTTGTGACCGGCGTTGTGTGCGCTGTTTTGGGTAACATTTTATAACTGTTTAAACAATTGTATGCCGGAGCGTAGACCTCTGCCACAGTATAAGAAAGAGGTACGGACACTCCCTTCCTCCCACCAACTTTTTACCTCACCCCCTCTTTCACCATCTGGTTACCGCGCACTGGTTCCTCGTTACCTACGAAGAAGACTTAAAGTTCAATTTCATTGGTTATGTATGTGCTGACGACATCTTGTCAATTTCAAATTTTAGTATGCAGTATTCGGGCTGTGCCTCTGTGGCGAATGTACCCTCTGTGGCGAATGTACCCTCTGTGGCGAATGTACCCTCCGTGGCGAATGTACCCTCTGTGGCGAATGTACCCTCTGTGGCGAATGTACCCTCTGTGGCGAATGTACCCTCTGTGGCGAATGTACCCTCTGTGGCGAATGTACCCTCTGTGGCGAATGTACCCTCCGTGGCGAATGTACCCTCCGTGGCGAATGTACCCTCTGTGGCGAATGTACCCTCTGTGGCGAATGTACCCTCTGTGGCGAATGTACCCTCTGTGGCGAATGTACCCTCTGTGGCGAATGTACCCTCCGTGGCGTATGTACCCTCCGTGGCGAATGTACCCTCCGTGGCGAATGTACCCTCTGTGGCGAATGTACCCTCTGTGGCGAATGTACCCTCTGTGGCGAATGTACCCTCTGTGGCGAATGTACCCTCTGTGGCGAATGTACCCTCTGTGGCGAATGTACCCTCCGTGGCGAATGTACCCTCTGTGGCGAATGTACCCTCTGTGGCGAATGTACCCTCTGTGGCGAATGTACCCTCTGTGGCGAATGTACCCTCTGTGGCGAATGTACCCTCTGTGGCGAATGTACCCTCTGTGGCGAATGTACCCTCCGTGGCGAATGTACCCTCTGTGGCGAATGTACCCTCTGTGGCGAATGTACCCTCTGTGGCGAATGTACCCTCTGTGGCGAATGTACCCTCTGTGGCGAATGTACCCTCCGTGGCGTATGTACCCTCCGTGGCGAATGTACCCTCCGTGGCGAATGTACCCTCTGTGGCGAATGTACCCTCTGTGGCGAATGTACCCTCTGTGGCGAATGTACCCTCTGTGGCGAATGTACCCTCTGTGGCGAATGTACCCTCTGTGGCGAATGTACCCTCTGTGGCGAATGTACCCTCTGTGGCGAATGTACCCTCTGTGGCGAATGTACCCTCTGTGGCGAATGAACCCTCTGTGGCGAATGTACCCTCTGTGGCGAATGTACCCTCTGTGGCGAATGTACCCTCTGTGTATCGGAGCAGAGATCTGAGCTCTGTGCTCCGTAACTTGCAAGCGAATTTGATCCATTTCATTTGTTTTTATTCGGTTTATAATGCTCATTATTGTTTGCAATCAGAAGTTTTTGTACGAATGAACGAGGTTCTAACCGTCGAGCAACCTCATTGGCTGTGTTACACAGGCAAAAATACCATTCAAACATCATTCAATTTTCAAAGGGTAAATTCTATGACATACGGGATAGAAATGTTTAATGTCCCCTGTTGGGCTAGCATGCCATGCCCGACAAAGTGACAAAATGAGAAAATATCAAACGTGCTCACTTTTACATACTCAAAGCAAGAACAAAGACATGTCTCTATTTTTGTCATGCTGGGCTTAGCATGATAAAAATAGAGATATGTGCCTGGAACACTGGACACTTTTATGTATCATTCAGTCCAGTAGTCAGTTCTAGGCCAACAGGCATGGTCAACATCTCTGTCTCATCTTGTCTGATTGAAGTTGTATGAAATCTTAATAAAATTTGCAGGTGCAGAGAATGAAGACGGAGTGTTTACAGTAAAAGATGTGTGTTGGGCTGGTTGCAACATACAAAAACCATTGCCTAAACTAAGCAGCGATAGGTATGCGCTCTCTGTCATTTATTATGTCGTTCCTACTGGTATTACCTACCTAAAGGAACTTATGAACCTGCATGTTTCAATTACGAGGCATGTATTGACCCACTGTCCATTACAATTACAAGTGGTGATGGGCTCACTCCCCGTCACTCTGGGCTGGACACAAATTCGGCATAGCGTAAATACAATAAAGTGGGTGCGCTTAGTGGCCGCGTTGGGTCTATGCTTGCGCGGAGTGCGGGGGGGCTCGCGCGGTGTGCGGAGGGGTGTGGGGTACAGCGCGCAGGTGGATCGGTACTGGGACCGCGCCCCCCGCCACCCGCACCTCCCGCACGATTGGCCTAGAGCGACCCGAGTGCGCCCACTATTAGTATTATATTCACTTTGGTTTCGGTACTACCTACTAGTGAAACGTGGATGTTCTGAAGTTTCAGAATATCTCTGATTACCCCCTCGGGGAATATAGAATGTTTACCGGCCAGCCAACAATATTGAGCTGCGTTCAGAACCTACACCCTATGTGCACCCAGAGTGCACCCCGAGCGCAACTTTTCGCACTAAACGCCGTTCAGAGCCTCGGTGTAAGACGTTCTACTATAGAGCGAGTTGAAAAAACAACCGAACAAAAAGGTTCAGAACGCAGCTTTGGTGATAGGATGTGAATGGGATATCACTAGTTATTCATAAAATAGCAATAGGGTAGTAGAAAAAGAATCAAAATAAATGTTCTTGATGGTTATTACAGGTATGTGGTGCTGATGTCAGGCCTGAACATGGCATCCAAGTCAGCGGACCACCTCTTCTCTCTGCACCTGCTGCTGGAGTGGCTGTCAGGCATGTCGGGCAGCTCACAGTATCAAGAGGAACTCTCCAAGATTGTCAGGGTCATTGTTGCAGGTATGGTTTAATCAATAACTTATTTAAAAAATATATATATATTCTTTATTCATTTTCTTCCTAAAACTAGATAGATACAAAGTAAAGACATCCTGGTTGATATATTTACATACAATACCTGTATTAGGACGCCTTGCTCTTCCATAACAAACAGTTATTATCAATAGTTGTGAAATGGACATTAATACTTTGTGATATACTATCAGTTTAAAATAACAATGTGCATGACCTCGCTCGCAAATGTGATGTCACTCAATCACACAAACTTCACTCAAGTCATTTCCAATGATTGTTTCCTTTACATAGAGTCTACATTCTTTTGTCAACCGAGTGAAGTTATCCAACGGCCCTTCAAGGTCATGCACATTGTTATTTTAAACTGATAGTAGTTTAAAATTGTATAAAGGCAACTGATTATTGACTGGTTACTATTAGGCTGCCTGTCCATTGAAGCTGTGCGAGCTGTGTTTTTTTAACCAATCTGTGCACAGCTCGCACAGCTTCAATGGACAGGCACCCTAAGACTGGTTTTATGAAAGAAGAACAAGGTTATTTTAAACAATCAGCAGCCCACATCTTCTGCTGTATAATTATTATTCCTTTTTATTCAGCCATTTTCAGTCTCTGGGTTGGGTTTAGAAACGTGATACCTACCTTAATCAAGGGGGGCCCCGGTCTAGGGAGGGTCGAGGTGAAAACCCATATATATTTTAAATATTACTTGGTTTTGGACCACAGAACCGACTCGGTTGGTTAAGTTAGCAAGGAGCGAAGCGACGAGCATGTTAGAGTTTTTTTGACCACGGTGCACGAGCTGAGCGAGCGCAGCGAGCGTGCCGCGTTAGCGGCTGGCCAGAACTTAATGCTACTACCATACTACTTACCTGCCCATCCCCCATTCAAAGGAGGGTTCACCTCACCCAATTTTTTTTTTAGCCTATTTCATCCCACTGCTGGGCAAAGGCCTCCCCCTTTATCCTCCATGCATCCCTGTACTGAGCCAGTTCCATCCACTGTCGAATGTGTCCAGGTCGTCTCTCCACCTCTTTCGGGGTCGACCCTGACGGTGACGTCCATTCTCCGGGATCCAAGTCACCCAATACTATAGTTTATCTTTCTGAAGTTATTTCATTGTTTAGATTGTCAAATGTTGCTCATTGGAATAAGAATAACAAAAGTGATAATAATTGTTTGCAGGTGGAGTGTTTGCAAGTCATTTAGATGAGAACACGTTGAATGAGGCAGACGTGATAGCCTCGGCTGAGTCTGTGGACGCTTTCTCCGCAGCGGTCAGTGCTGTGGCACCTTTGGATCTAATGCCGGGCTGCAAGGATCCGTCCAGTGTCATGTTACCACAGAAACCCTTTCATTATTGTAAGTTACATATACATTACAACATAGCAAGGTTTACTAGGATTGATATTGGTGAACTACAAAAGGAATCTTACTTTAAAGATTTTTTTTATAAGTCACTAAGGTCCGTGGTCAATAGTTAATTTTAAGGGTGCATTCAGATAATGAAACTAAACATCTTTCCGTATGTGACATGGGTCGAAAAACAAGAAAATATTGTTGTTTATTGTTCATTGAAAAAATACATGAAAAAGATAATGATATGGTTTTTAGGTGTCTGTGACTCTAGTCAACCATTTTTAGATTGTTCGTCCGTCTTTTGGACTTTCTTTTTAACTTCATTATTACAACTACTATAAATAAAATAAAAATTCTATAAACTGCAGAACAGTCTGCAGTGCAAGACTGCACTGCAGACTTTTCTGTTCTGTTTGTTGTTTGTTCGAGCATCACGCAAAAACTACTGAATCTATTTTGATGAAAAGTTTTTTTGTTTGATAGCTTATGATTTTACTTAAAATCTGGTATACATATAATTTGTGCGGATGAAGTCGCGGGTTGACTTTAGTTAAAAATATTACTACCATATACCATACACTCCATATGGTAGTATCACAGAGTACTATAAATTACTACGTAGCATTATTTGCATATTACCTATTCCTTGATAAATCATTGTTTCATTTTGTTTCAGGTTTATTTCCGAAAGCAATAGAGTACAAATCATTCAACAGAGTTTCTAATCCCTACGAATGTGATATTGGAGGTATTTATTAATGTACTACAATTTTCTTAATCATTTACCGTTTTTTTTTTCTCATTTTTTTGGGGCCATTCGTCAGCTCCGTGAAAAGAGAATGACTATAATGCCGACTCTTCATTCTCGCCGAGAACGGGCGAGACAGGCCGAGAACGAGAGTGTGGACTAAACGAGACAGCCTATAATAGCGAAACAATAATTTTGAACTTAGAACGTTTGGGGTTCACACGAGACTACGTTTCATGATTTCTAACATTCAAAATTGGAATCTAAACTTATGGGGAATAAAATCCAAAGTTGCGGATTTCATGTTACCTCGCCCCCGCAAAAAGTGGCAGAAATGTTTCTTAGCAGAATGACACGCGTAACTCGTACTTATATAACTTGTCTAAGACAAACGCACACATCCGTCTTAGTTTCCGTAAAAATGTCTGTTGTCTAACTAGCTCCTTTGTAGGCATCTTAAATGATTTTCTTTCTTTCTTTTTACCATCTGTTTCAGGTTTTCTTTGTTTAGGCACGTCGGGAGAGCCAATAAAGGATATAATGCGATACAGCACGCTGGACAGCCGCCTGCAAGTGATGCGGAAGACCCTGGAGTGGCGCCACCTCGCGCCGACCTGCCCCGACACCGTGCCCTGTACCCCGTGCACAGACACCGACCCCTTCACCATTTACAACTGCCCTGCTATTTACTTCTGTGGTAATTCAGAGGAATTCGCCACTGATATGTATAAAGGTAATATCATAGAGTAAATAAATTGTGGGCGTCCACGCAAGAAGGGTCCAGTTGTCGGCATTTTAACACCCCTTTTTTATTATTCCATATGATTGTGTGACTGATATACAGGGTGAAATTGATATTATCATTGACATCCTTTTAAACTAAGAATCTACCCATCAAACTGAATAACTTTTACTATGGGAAGCAAACCGATCGGAGCAAAAAGAAAATCTGCTGTTGCATACATTTGGATTGAGTAGGCACAGACATTTAGTATGGGACAGCTGATTTTTTAGTTGCTCCGATCGGTTTGCTCCCATAGTGAAAGTTGTTCAGTTTGATGGGTAGACTCTTAGTTTAAAAGGATGCCAATGATATCAATTTCACCCTGTAGATGCCGAATCTAACTTTAACTCAAAACCCGACAACTGGACCCTTCTTGCGTGGACGCCCACAATTATAAGTCTAATGAATCCCGATTTACTAACGAGTCTTGGAAAGCGCCTCATTGAATTAGGTAAGGTAACCTTTTGTCCTGATACCTGTTTGTTATTATTATTATTTTTTGTTTGTTTGTTTAGTTTAATATTTTTTTTTCTTTTTCTTGTGTAAAAACACTTCCATTCAGCTGGTGGGTAGGGGTCAACCCATACCTTGTTTATTTTAATTTAAGATATTTATTATTATTATTACTCTATTTATTTTTATATTAATATATATTTTTTTATACATACATACATGCAAAATACTAGTGAACTGAGTGAACACTTTCTATCCTTCTCTACATCCAATGAACAGAGTGACAACGAAAGTTTTCATAGCATTTCGACATTCTCTCCTGGTGAGTTTTTAGTTTCTCAGTTTTCTGATGTAGCTAAAAACTTCAATGTGGTCCACATCAATGCCCAGAGCATCCCAGCTCATTACCCAGACCTGCTTATGACTTTCGACAACAAAAACATCCATGCAGTCCTCGTCTCCGAATCCTTCCTGCACCCAAGCTTGCCTTCCACTTCCTACTCCTTACCTGGCTTCAAACTAATTCGTAACGATCGCACCAACTCGTCGCACGGTGGCGTTGCCATCTACCTCCGCGGTTATATTCCTTACTCCATTGTCAGCAAGTCTCCACAACCCCCCCCCCCCCCCCTCCTAAAACTGCGGAGCATCTCTTCATAGAAGTCACCCTATCACATACAAAAACGCTTCTTGGAGTCTACTATAGTCCCAATTGTAATATAGATTACTTCTCCTCTCTAGAAAATCTCCTAGAAGACCTTACTCTTTCTCACCAACATACCATCATTATGGGTGACTTCAACACCTGCCTTCTCAAAAATGACTCTCGATCTCGTCGCCTCACGAATCTCATAAACTCTAGCAACATGAACATACTTCCTCTTGGTCCAACCCATTTTTTTCCTAATTGCTCTCCCTCTCTTCTTGATCTGATAATGGTCAACTCCCTTCCTCATGTTGCCAAACATGGCCAGTATGGTGCTGATGGTTTTTCATATCACGACCTCGTCTACCTTTCCTACAAAATCCGTCCCCCTAAAGCCAAAGCCAAAATCCTCCTGCAGCGTAATTTTAGGAACATGGATGTCAAGCGTCTTCATGAAGATGCCCTGAAAGTTAATTGGTCCTTGATTGATGACGCAGCTACAGTTGACGAGCAGATCGAACTGTTCAACTCCTTTTTAACTGAACTGTATGACGTGCATGCTCCGATTCGTCCTGTTAAGTTGAAGCATCTTCCTGCTCCTTGGTTGAGTGACGAAATCAAAACCGTAATCACTCAAAAAAACCGCGCAAAGGCGAAATTTAAGGCTGATTCTACTGAGGAAAACCGAGATAAATACCATTTCATAAGGAATCGCTGCAATAGGATGTGTAGGGACGCACAACGACGCCATATTCATCTCTCAGTCGAAAATGGGGATCCAGCTAAAGTCTGGAAGTTTTTAAAAACTTTAGGAGTAGGTAAATCTCGTAATAATTCTCTTCCAAAAGATATTAACCTCAATTCTTTGAATAATCACTTCTCATCTTCTTCTGTCCTGGACGTTTCCTCCAAGACTAACACATTGAATATTCTATCTTCAAAACCTACTCCTAATTTCTCTCCTTTCTTTTTCAAACAATTTGCTGATTGTGACGTTAAGAGAAGCGTAACTAAGATTGCCTCCAATGCCGTCGGAGGTGACAACATTAGCCGTAACATGATCATTCCTCTCATTGATATCCTTACCCCCATCATTACCAAGATCCTTAATAAATCTGTTTCCTCTAGCACCTTTCCCAGTATCTGGAAAGAGGCACAAATCATTCCCCTACTCAAGAAAACCAATCCAGCCTCCTTCTCCGATTTCCGCCCTATATCCATTCTTCCTTTCCTTTCAAAAGTCCTAGAACGCTTAGTTCATTACCAGTTGAACCAATTCCTTTCCAATAACAACCTTTTTAACCCATCCCAATCCGGTTTCCGTCCAGGTCATAGTACGGTTACGGCACTTGTTAAGATCTCCGACGACATTCGACTAGGTATGGAAAATAAAGAACTGACTATCCTGACATTACTTGACTTTAGCAACGCTTTTAATACAGTCGACTTTGACATCTTACTGGAACTACTTCGCTCTCTTAACGTATCTCCGACAGCAGTTGACTGGTTTCGTAGTTACCTGTACGGGCGCCGGCAGCGTATACGGGTTGAAGACACCTTTTCCTCGTGGTGTGATACTCATGCTGGCGTGCCGCAGGGTGGTGTGTTGTCTCCACTTCTTTTCGCAATATTTATTAACTCTATCACTCAAAATCTTTCTTCCTCCTACCATCTTTATGCAGACGATCTCCAAATCTATTCCCAATCAAGGTTGGATGACATTTCGCAGGCCATCCAAAAAACCAACGATGACTTAGCTCGCGTACTTGATTGGAGTAAGTCCTTCGGACTCAGGGTAAATCCTGTGAAAACCCAAGTTATCATCATTGGTAGTCCACGGTTTGTCTCGAGAATCAGCTTTGAAAGCTTGCCTTCCGTCATATTTGACGGTGTCTGCATACCATTTAGTGAGTCTGTAAAGAATCTGGGTATATTGTTTGATAGGACGATGTCTTGGGTACCACAAGTCGCCCAGGTTAGCAGGAAGATGTTCGGTGCATACAGTTCTCTCAAAAGACTGCGAAATTTTCTTCCCATCAGTACTAAAATTGCGCTCGCACAATCCCTCCTGCTCCCTATCCTTGACTATGCTGACTCCTGTTACCTAGACCTAAATGTGGAGCTACTTAATAAACTTGAGCGTCTACAAAACCTCTCCATTCGGTTTATTTTTGGGTTGCGGAAGTATGACCATGTGTCAGAATTCCGTAACCGACTCAAGTGGCTCCCTATCCGTCGTCGAAGAGACACTCACATCCTATCCCTTCTATACTCCATCCTGTTTAATCCGTTGACTCCCCACTACCTCAAAGAACGTTTCATCTTCAGCTCCCTTACCACCGGCCGTCCCCTACGCTCCTCTCAAAACCTTTCCCTCAATATACCCGTCCATTCCACAGATTTCTACACCCACTCCTTTACAGTCCAATCTGTCCGACTCTGGAACTCGTTGCCTGAGTCGATTAGACGTGCTCCTTCGCTGGATGTTTTCAAGTCGAAGGTCAAAGCTTATTTCCTAGAACTGTGACTATTTTATTTATTATTTTTTTTTTTTCTCTTCTCCTTTCCTCTCATTCTGCTTTCCTTCTCAGTCATGGTGGTTGTATGTGTGTTTGTGTTATCTTTCCTTTACTATATATTATAGCTGTAGCATGTATATTTTATTATATTATGTATGTATATATTTATATATGTAAGTATATGTATGTCTATTATTATGAAATGCGTTTATTTTTCGGTTTCTCCTTTATTTCTGATATTTACTATTTATTTTATATAGCACCGACCCGTTGTTCTTTGTTTAAATTTCCTCTACCCTAAGGTTGTCTGGAAGAAATAGCTTTTTAGCGATAAGACCGCCTTATTTGTACCATTATCGTTTTTTATTCCTATGCTGTATCTGTGTTTGGTGTAAATAAAAGTATATTTCATTCATTTCATTCATTCATTCAATTATACACAACAGAGGGTCAATGCCCATACTAACAAAGTTGCCACCTTATATGAAAACTCGCGCAAGTACAGTGCCGGTGGTGAGTGACCGGTACTACAGCAATGTTTAATTACGTTAAAATAAGTGTTAAACACATTTGTTATTAAAATGTTGAAGAAAATTAATCTATATAATTTATTTCCGTGGAACAAAACTCAAATAATAGTTTGTGCGTGATGCTCGAACAAACAAACAAACACACAAACAAACAAACAGAGAGACAAATAATTAAAAAATTGTGATTTGGAATCAGGGACATCTAAAAACCATATCGTAATCTTTTTTTGCAAAAATATCTTCAATGTACACACTTCTGTTACAGTTTTATAATAGTTTAGATTCTATGTCATACATACATAAACTCACGACAGTATTCTCGTTCGGGGTGGATAGAAACCTTGCAATTCATCGCTCTTGCTTGACTTGCATCTATGGCTTTCTTATTACTTTATTAAACCCAAAAGCATCCCGGCAGCGGTATACTTTCTCGCTCGCACCACGACGCGCGCCTTACGGTGCTATGTAAATCATTGCATAACCGTGTGGCACGCGTTCTACGCCTACTTTGCACTTCTAAACTCTTATAATGTTCTGTGGGTACCGTACTGTTACCGTGAAGCACAGCCACAATTTTAAAATTACAATTAGAATAGCGATGGGTAAATATTGGTGTCGATTCGAACTGTGCCACGACTTAACTAAATGTATTCCTGTCACTTTCTAAAATAAGATTAAGAAAAGAGACAGAAAACCAACAACTGACTTTAGCAAAGATAAAATATAGGGGTAGATAAATAATATAAAGCAAGACATAGAAACGCTACTTGACATCAATTCACACTTATGACAACCGCCCATTAGAATAAGTGCAATGTCAATATTAAACGGAACCGTCTTGAATAATTTTGTCACCAGACCTCTAGCTGGAAGACTGAGCTATTTCCTTACGTTAAGAACGAATTTTGTTTGAATTTGCTTAAAAATTTAACAGACGTAACAGATTAACGTCTAATCTAGCTCTGTCACTCTTATGGCAATCTGTGTGTGACTGTAAGGAATGACTATACATGTTTTTGTACAGTTTGATATTGGGTAGACCTGGACTTTAGTGCTGTCAAAGTGACGTTACACGCCCAAAATTTGATGCCATCATAATGTACGCCATCTTATTTAAGGCGTTTTTGGGCGTGTAACGTCACTTTGACAACACTAAAGTCAGTTCTTGGTTTTCTGTCTCTTTCCTTAATCTTATTTTAGAAAGTGACAGGAATAAATTTAGTTAAGTCGTGGCACAGTTCGAATCGACACCAATATTATGCTTGCGAGTCATTGGTTTATTGTACCTATTTATTTTGTTTCAGGGGGAGATGGACAACGAGTCAGATTGGTGTGCGTGCCAGATTTTTGTAACACGAAAACAGTAACACTTGTAAACTTGAGCAATCTGGAATGTTATAGTATGATGTTTGCATAACTTAATTATAAGGTAATCATATTTTTTTATTTCAATAAAACACTGCACCAAATTATAGGTTTTTAGTTCAGGAGTGCGATTTTTGAATCTCATTCGCTAAGTTGAAAATGTCAAAATTACTGTGGAAATATCCATCTTTCTACTGCTGATTTGACTTTCAAAAATCATACTTCAAGAGTGCGATTTTTGAAAGTAAATCAGCAGTAGAAAGATGCATATCTCTAGGAGCAAGGCTCGTGCCATTGTCGGAGCCCTCACTGGTCACTACGCCACAGGCACGATGATGCACAAGATGACACTCACCCTGGATCCCAGCTGCCGAGCGTGCGGAGAGAATGAGGAGACCATGGAGCATATCCTGTGTGACTGTGATGTCTTGGCGGCAAAGCGCATGTGCCTCCTCGGTGATGGATATCCAAAACCGGGAGACCTAAGGCTTCTTCCCCTCAATGGTATTGCCTCCTTCATTGACCATGTATTTGAAGGGTGAAGTAAGCAAAAAGTATTGGGGCTAACACAAAAGATCCCACTGGGTCGAAGTGTTGCTGGCTTGCCAGCTCCCACAATAAGATAAGATAAGATAAGATGCATATCTCCAGAGTAATTTTGACATTTTCAACTGCTGAACTCAGCGAATGAGATAAAAATCTCACTCCAGTTCGTCCCACACCGGCGCGGCACTGGAGAAAGCTATTGTTAAATTACACACATCGTAATCCGCCTACGAATAAATAATCTTTGATAAATTATATGTCAAGATAGAATCTCACGCTTCTAACGTACCAACTTTCTTATGTTGGTGTGCGTCATACAACTTATCTCTGTGTGCGCGTGCATAGAGATAGGGTTTATCGGCCTTGACAGGTTAAATTTTTTTTCGACGCGTTCGTAACTTCGGCTTTCTATCTTGACATATACTTACAGGGTGTTAGGGTAAACAGTTGCATTACTTTAAGGGGAGATTGTACCCATGATACTGAACAACTTTCCCAAAGAAACCTATAGGAAATTCGCAAAAAATTTTTTGGAATTCCCATACTAAATGCAATCAGCTGATCGAAGGTTTGTATGAAAAGTAGATTTTTTTTAAACGAATTTCCTACAGGTTTCTTTGGGAAAGTTGTTCAGTATCATGGGTACAATCATCCCTTAAAGTAATGCAACTGTTTACCCTAACACCCTGTATAACTAACTTATCAAAGCTAATTATTGCCACGCCATTTTCATATACAAGAATTCGAATTAGTTAGTTTTATATTAGGGGTATGGAAGTGGAACCCTATTAAATAGGGTCCGATATAAGATAATATACTTGTACCAATGAGTATCAGGAAATTATTTACGATTTGTAACAGTACTGGCTTTCTGGTAGGTAAAGGAAAATAACGTGAGGATGATGATGTGCGTATGGATTGAGGTGCCACATTTGCTATGGAAAAATGGATTATATGCCCATTTTGTAGGAAACTTGTAGATTTTGTAGGCCCAATTCTGGAATTTGTAGCAAAAGTATAAAGAAGTTACATGAACATAAAGGTGGCACCTCACACCAGATGCATCTGGTGTGAGGTGCCACCCTGGAACTCGGAAAGTACGTGATGAATCTTTTTGAAAATTTTGTAGGATTTAGTAGGAGTTGGAAAAAGATCCTACAAAAAAAACCAGCTCTCTACGACTAAAACTGAAAAAGCTACAATACTTTGATTGTGGCCCCTCACACCAGATGGCATCTGGATTGAGGGGCCACCTGTAACTCTGAAACTACGTGATGAATCTTTCTGAAAATTTTGTAGGATTTAGTAGGAGTTGAAAAAAATCCTACAAAAAAAATCAGCTCTGTACGACTAAAACTGAAAAAGTTACAAGAGATACTTTGAATGTGGCACCTCACACCAGATAAATGCTTATAACTACATATGTACGTAATGGAATCCAAAACCGATGATGCCAATATTTAGTAGAAATTTCTACTAAATATTGGCATAGTCAGATGTCGCATATCATCAATACCTACAGAGCTACACGTTTTTTCAAAATTCCATATAAAACCATTCAGTAGGGTGTCCATGTAATAAATGAAACCATGAGACACATTTTTCTTCCAGCTGTTTTTTGCATTTTATTTAACACGTTTTTTTGCATTTTATTTACGTATATAATTATATAGGATACGAAACTCACGTCCGTATGTCATCTCGTTTCAAAAACATTTCTACAATAAGGTAGGTACTTAGTACCAACTTTCTTATTAGCGCAGCGTTCAGTTATAGCGAGGTCCACCTTTAGCAAACTAAATACTTAGGATGGTAATGTTGGTACTGTCAAGTAGGTATCGCAAAAAGTCTGTTTAAGATATATTTTCCCTTAGTCGCCTCGTAAAGTACCAACTGTTTAGTATTAAAAATGATTTCATAATAAAATATTTGCTCTAGTATTTTGTGAACTAGGTACCACAAATCAAGAAAGGACATCATTGGCATTTCATACATTTTTGGTCCGAATGTGAAAGTGCCGGCCAACAAAAAATAATACTATATTCTGTTAGAACTTGTCCGTCTAAGCATTTATTATTATGGCTGTAGCTGTAGGTAAGTTTTGAAATGTATGTACAAAGTACAAATGTAATGTACAAAGGGCGAGCTTATCTCTAAAGAGATTTCTTCCAGCAAACCCGCAACAGAGACAGTTCTTAAGTGTGAGGCAGACAAAATTTATTTATTAATTGAAAAATTAATGAATTTCAATTGACATAGTCCGAGATCCGATCGTAAAATTATGCACCTATTTCTTAGGCGAACGAAATTTGATTCTAGTGTATGTTTACACAGGGGTTAATTCAATGCCGCCAAGTTGCCTAGAAAAATGTTGCCGCAAGTACCAAAACTAAACCAAAAGGGTTGTCATATACCTAACTACAACCTCCATCCACCCTCACTTAAACTAAGATCCGACCATAAAATTATGCACCTGTTTGTTTGGTGATCGAAATGTGATTTAAGTGAAAGGTTAATTAATATCAAGGTTACACAGGGGGTCATACCTACAACCAATGACATATAGGTAATTTACTAATGTCATTGCCTACAACGCCGCCGGTACAATTTTTTCAGACAATTGCACCTATCTGTTTGGGAAGTAAATAAGGTGTCATCGGAAGGAGACCAGTCCAAAGAACTGGAAAAACTAGCGTTGCCATATCTCAATCTGCCGCAAATCTAGGGTTAATAAAAGTGACTTCTTTGAACCTGGCTACTCTAGAGTTGCGGCAGACTGAGAGGTGGTAATCTTAGTTTTTTAAATTCTTTAGATGGGTCTCTTTCCGATGGCTCATTTACATCCCAAATAGATAGGTGGAATTTTTTTTAGCAACAATCATAATGGTAAAGATAAACTTGCGACAAGATTTTGCTAGGCAACAACCCGGCGGGGCGCCGTTGTATGAACCCCTGTGTAAACTTTCACTTAAATCACACTTTGTTCACCTAACAAATAGGTGCATAATTTTAAGTCCGGATCTTAGTATAATAGGTTTAACCAGCGTGTAATTTCATTCGAGGTTAAACCTAAGAGATCGCACATGTGTATCCGAAATAATTATGTTGAGTCTGTTACCACTTTTGTCAAAAATGGCTAAACCATTTGATGAAGTGGTATCTAGGGTATCTAGAATATTTTACACTTTGAAACATTTCTTTGATAGGAAGATGTCGTTGAATAGATATTTTAACTTAAACCCGACAGTGAAGCTATTCACTGGAACGTCAACATACCAGCCCCCTTACCCGCACTTTCGATCTTCACTATATCGCCACTGTTTCGGTCCGCACTTCATTTTAATAGAGTTGAAATTGGAACGAAAACATTCACGCAAAAGTTGGAATCGAATGTGCGGGTAGACACTCAGTATAACTTACGTTTTCGTTCCAGTGAGGCTAGTCGGGTCGGTCGATATAAAGTTCTTAAGACTAGGTACTTAGGTAAGCACCTACCAACCTACCTGTAGTGTGTCCTGCCTGTGGCTCCGACTTTGAATGGAGCACCCCATTGGGTGTCGTAGGTAGGCAAGTATAGTAAGTACCTACCTACATACTGTTTATTTAAGTTCAAGTTTAGGAAAGGGACATCATCGGATTTAGTCAAAAATGTGAAAGTGCCGGCCAACAAAAAATTATGCAATATTCTGTTAGGACTGGCGTCTTAAGTATTTATTATTATGGCACAAAAGCTGTAGGTCCATTGTCCTTGGTTTTATTTGGGTTCGAAAATCTGCCTTTTCATACACATTTTCGATGAAAATTTAATTAGCTAAGACTATATTTTGTTAGAACTAGTCCGTTGCAGCATTTTTTAGTATAGCACCGAAGCTGTAGGGCCATTTTCCTTGGTTTTATTAAGGTTTGAAAAATCGTATTTCCATAGATACCTACATTTTAAAACTTACCTACAGCTACAGCCATAATAATAAATGCTTAGACGGACAAGTTCTATAGTATTATTTTTTGTTGGCCGGCACTTTCACATTCGGACCAAAAATGTATGAAATGCCAATGATGTCCTTTCTTGATTTGTGGTACCTAGTTCACAAAATACTAGAGCAAATATTTTATTATGAAATCATTTTTAATACTAAACAGTTGGTACTTTACGAGGCGACTAAGGGAAAATATATCTTAAACAGACTTTTTGCGATACCTACTTGACAGTACCAACATTACCATCCTAAGTATTTAGTTTGCTAAAGGTGGACCTCGCTATAACTGAACGCTGCGCTAATAAGAAAGTTGGTACTAAGTACCTAGCTTATTGTAGAAATGTTTTTGAAACGAGATGACATACGGACGTGAGTTTCGTATCCTATATAATTATATACGTAAATAAAATGCAAAAAAACGTGTTAAATAAAATGCAAAAAACAGCTGGAAGAAAAATGTGTCTCATAGTTTCATTTATTACATGGACACCCTACTGAATGGTTTTATATGGAATTTTGAAAAAACGTGTAGCTCTGTAGGTATTGATGATATGCGACATCTGACTATGCCAATATTTAGTAGAAATTTCTACTAAATATTGGCATCATCGGTTTTGGATTCCATTACGTACATATGTAGTTATAAGCATTTATCTGGTGTGAGGTGCCACATTCAAAGTATCTCTTGTAACTTTTTCAGTTTTAGTCGTACAGAGCTGATTTTTTTTGTAGGATCTTTTTTCAACTCCTACTAAATCCTACAAAATTTTCAGAAAGATTCATCACGTAGTTTCAGAGTTACAGGTGGCCCCTCAATCCAGATGCCATCTGGTGTGAGGGGCCACAATCAAAGTATTGTAGCTTTTTCAGTTTTAGTCGTAGAGAGCTGGTTTTTTTTGTAGGATCTTTTTCCAACTCCTACTAAATCCTACAAAATTTTCAAAAAGATTCATCACGTACTTTCCGAGTTCCAGGGTGGCACCTCACACCAGATGCATCTGGTGTGAGGTGCCACCTTTATGTTCATGTAACTTCTTTATACTTTTGCTACAAATTCCAGAATTGGGCCTACAAAATCTACAAATTTCCTACAAAATGGGCATATAATCCATTTTTCCATAGCAAATGTGGCACCTCAATCCATACGCACATGGATGATGAGGTATTATATTTAACTATAAAAATTTAACTATAAAAATAATCTGTGGTATTATGTCGACTGTCCATGGCATCCATATCACTGAGAACCCCTCGGGAACTATTGATAAAGCTTATTCAAAGCGGAAATTGTATCCAGTCAAAAATAAACTCACGACCATAATGCCTACGTTTCGGGATTGGTTGAAACTTTGCTATGTAAGTACCTGACTTTACTATCTATTCTGATTATCTGTTCACGTAGGTTCACGTAACGTAATAAGTAGGAGCAGAACCTGAACATTTCCCAAAGTTTCAGGAAGTTTAGGGATATATCGCGATAAAGCGCTGAGCCGACAGACATTTCGTCTGCGGTCAAGGCCTAAAATGACCGCCAGCACTGCACGGCTAGCATGCCACCCACGACAAAGCCCGTAAACGAGAAAAACGTCATGCGCGCTCTTTCTGGCATACGTAAAATATTAAAGATGGAGGCACATCTCGATTTTTATCGTTTTCTTGAGGGTGGCATGCGAGGCCTACTGGTAGCATGCCAACTCGCGATAGCCGTTATACGGCTATAGCGCGCGGGTTGGCATGCTACCCATGCTTTAGGACTGGCCTTGCGGTAGCATTTCCCCTCTGCCACGGTATAAGACAAATTGAGCATGTGCATTTACACTCAATTTTATACCTTATCACTAAAGGTATAGGCCTATAATTGCGAAACAATAATTTTGAAGGTTCATACGAGACTATTTTTCATGATTTTTAACATTCAAAATTAGAATCTAAAGTTATGGGGAATAAAATCCAAAGTTGCGGATTTCATGTTACCTCGCCCCCCGCAAAAAGTGGCAGAAATGTTTGCTAGTAGAATGACACGCGTAACTAGTCCCTATATTTATGTAGTCAAAGTACCCATGCCATGACGTGCGATTTTTGAAAATCATACGAGCGAATTGGCAGTAGAAAGATGCATAATCTCCATAGTAATTTTGACATTTTCTACTGCCAAATCGCTCGTATGATTTTCAAAAATCGCACTTCGGTTCTGTTTCACAGTCAAAACGCGCGCGCGCAATTCGTTTGCGCGTGTGTTTCGCGCGCAAACGAGCGAGGTAAAAGATGTGATATAGCCGTATCACGGCTATCGCGGGTGGGAGTACTAGCTAGGCTGATTTTTTTTTTTTGGTAAGTTCTTCCATCCATGAGAAATGGAAAGGCTAAGGGAACAGAGCCCATGCTGCCTTGTCAGTCGTAGAATAATTGTCAGTAATAATCCGGTAACAAGGCCTTAGCCAATTCTTCAATAATAAAATCGGTGTTATTTCCTTAATAATAATTGTCAGTAATAATCCGGTAACAAGGCCTTAGCCAATTCTTCAATAGTAAATTCTGTGTTAATTCTTAATAATAAATTGTCAGTAATAATCCGGTAACAAGGCCTTAGCCAATTCTTCAATAGTAAATTCTGTGTTAATTCCTTAATAATAATTGTCAGTAATAATCCAGTAATAAGGCCTTAGCCAATTCTTCAATAGTAAATTCTGTCTTAATTCCTTAGTATATTAATTTCAGTCAGGTATGTAATTCAAAGTCCTTAAATCTCTTCAATAGTAGATTTTATATAGTCGTATATAGCGTGATAAGTTTCTTGGTTTTTTAAAAGATCCTGTAAAGCGCGCGGTACATTCTGGGCTTCTTTATAAATGCTTATAAGCCGGTCTATTAAAAGTAATCGTTGAAGGTGAAATTGAGGACATTCAAAAAAGATATGATCTAGAGTTTGAGGTAACTCTGAGTCACAGTATGTGCATATAGGTGATGAAATAATGTTCATTCTGTGAAGATGTGCATTAAAACGTCCATGCCCTATCCTTAGGCGACATAAGGTAGTGTAGAATCTTCTATCTACGCATGTTCCTCTTGTGAACCATGGTCTCACAATTTTAGAATTAATTTCTCTGTACCAAGTACCTTTAACTTGAAGGGTCTCTTCCCAGTGTGATGTCCACATTTGATGAATTTTCAGTTTAATAAGAATCAAACAATCAGAAACGGGTAATTTAATATTTTTAATAGGGGTATTGGGAGTCCGTGATATACACCTGGCTAGCTTATCAACATTTTCATTACCAGCAACACCAACATGTGAAGGTGTCCAAATTAAAATAACCTCTTTTTCTTTCGTCTGTGATAGTGCCAAATATTTTTCTCTTATTTGATGAATTACAAAATGAGTATTAGCTTTAAATGAAGGATTCTGTAATGCTGACAAAACACTCATGCTATCGGTAATTATGAGCCATTTCTTTCCCTCTGATTTCTCTATGTACTCTAGAGCCATTAATATCGCGTAAGCTTCTGCAGTATAAATGCTTGCATTACAAGGAATCTTGAAACCATGTCCTAATCGAACTTGCAGGTCATATAAAGCCATAGAAACATTATCGTCATTCTTTGAACCATCTGTATACAAATGATTGTAATCACTCCAGTAGGATAACATGTTATAAACATCATATTTGTTTTTCAAAGTATCATCAATATGAATTTTAATTACCCCGTATTTGCTATCAAATTTGCCAGAGTAACATGGCAAAACATCACTACTATACAAATTATAAGAGTTTTTAAATTGTATAATTTCAGATAAATTTTTGGTAAAAAAGCAAGTAGAAGGAAGCCTTACAAGCTTTTGAAGCAGAGGATTATTATCGCAAGTTAATAATTTTAATATGAAAGAATGTCGCAAAAATTCAAAACGGAGTATAATAGGAGACAAATTGCATTCAACTTGCATTGAGTTAATTGGAGAAGTCGACATTGCACCCAATATCAAACGTAAGTTTTTATTTTGAATCTTATCAAGCTTGTCTATTAATTTAGTATCAGAAGCGTAACAAAAGAATGCATAATCAAAATGACTTCTAACAATTGCCTTATAAAGCAATACCAAAATTTTGGGGTCTGCACCCCATTGAGAACTTACTAAAGATTTTAAAATATTAGTAGATTTCAGAGCTTTTTGAGCAACACAATCAACATACTTTACCCAACTCAAAGATTTTTGAAAGATTACACCTAAAAATTTAACTCTTGACTGAACTAGAAGATTCTGACTTTCATAACATATATTAATAGCTGTATGTACATTGCCTTTGTTAAACACAACAACTCTGCTTTTACTTGGACTAATGTCTAAATTTAAAAAAGAGAAATAATTACGAAGTTTCTCCATAGCTTGATTAAGTTTATTCTGAGTGATTAGAGCATTGGAGCCATTGCAATATATTACCAAATCGTCAGCGAACTGTAGATTGCTCACCTCTGAGCCTAGAATTTCATTTAGTCTATGAATATACAATATATACAACAAAGGACTTAAAATACCTCCTTGACAAACACCTTTATGACACAATCGAGGACCAAATAACTGATTATTAACTTTAACATAAACTTCTCTGCCGTTTAGGAATTCATAAATCCATTTGACTAATTTTTGAGGTATACCAATTGAGCTAAGAATCGAGGAAAGAATATGTAAATTAATGTTATTAAAAGCGCCAACAATATCTAGAAAAACACAAATACAATGCTGATTATGGAAAAGAGACTTTTGAATGTCAAGGTACAAATGACTAAGACTTTCCCTAGCAGAAAATCCTCGCCGAAAGCCAAATTGATTATTAGGAAGAATTTTATTACTTTCTATGTAGAACTCAAGACGCTGTTTTATCAACTGTTCAAAAATTTTACCAACACAAGAGGTTAAAGCAATGGGACGATATGAATCTGCATTATTTCTAACTTTATCAGGTTTTAGAACTGGTATTAAACAATCAGTTTTCCACTCCTTAGGTACAATAGCTGAATTCCAAAGTGCATTTAAAACTTCTAAAAAATTATTTAAATTTGAATTGTTCAATTTCCTAAACATTTTATATGATAAAAAATCGAGACCACAAGCAGTATCTCTACGAGATTTTAAAGCAGCACTAAGTTCATTAAAAGAAAATGGATTAGTGATATATGAATTAAATTGAGTTGTAGAATTATCTGAATTGAATTGGACTGGATGATCAACAAAATCAGCAGTATATTTTTCTAAAAATTCACTAACCCAAGTAAGATCTGAATTACTATTAATGGTAGAAGAAACAAATGTTTTATTAAATTTACGAATGGTTTTCCAAATTTTAGAAATGTATGTAGTTCTGTTAATATTAGAACAAAATTCTTTCCAACTCTTGACTTTCTCCCTTTTGATCACAAGCTTTTTGAGAGCTTGTTTATGTTTAAAATTTATATATTTTTCTAAACTAGGGTCTTGTTTAAACGCTATAAATGCGTCTCTGCTGTTCCTAACTGCACTAGCGCAAGTTTCATTCCACCAAGGTACTGGCGGATGTCTTAGATGAACTGAGTTTGTGTGCCTAACGTTGGATGTTTTCTTGTGTACAGATTGCTCTATAGCAGAACTAATAGTATTGCAAAAATAATAATAAGACTGTAAAGGATCATCAGTATTGATAATAAAGCTTTCCAGTTTACTGTTAACTAAATCTGCAAACAATTCCCAGTTAACTAGTTTTAAGTTAGGATGAGGCTCTATAGGTTTTCCCAGGGATGAAACAAAATCATTACTATTTATAACATTACTATCAAGAACTATGCATGTTAAAGTTGGCAAATGATAGCTACCGAGTGGATCATCATGAACCCACCAGTTGCAATTAAGAGCTAAAGAAGATGAAACCATTGTTAAATCTAGACCATTTGGTCTCCGTCTGTCAGTTCCTGTGGTTGTTACTTGACCATCATTCAAAAGAATTAAGTCACAATCTTCTAGAGAGTCCTGAATAATTCTACCACGAGGATCCGTGGAATTACAACCCCATAGAGTATTATATGCATTAAAGTCACCTGCTATTAATACTGGATTAGGTATACTATTAATTAACTGAGTAAATTTTGATTTTGTTAATGTGGGGTCAGTATTTCTAGGACAATAAACACTAGCTACCGAAAGTCGAAAATTCTTAATGCTTAACTGCACTACAACATTTTGTAAAGAGTCATCATAAAAAGTGCTAATTTTATTGTATTCAATACTATTATGAATGATTAAAGCAACACCGTTATGATCATTGCCACAATCATTACGTTCAATATTGTATCCTTTAATTTGAAAGATATGATGCGGTTTAAGCCATGTTTCACTAATAATTGCAATATGGATATTATTGTCATATAAAAATTTTATAAAAATGTTTCTATTGCTCATCAAGCTCTGTGCATTCCACTGTACTATATTTATTGATTGGTATGGGGTGAATTTTGAAGAGGGGAATTATTTTTGCTGAATGTTTCTTTTAGAATTTCTAAAACATTTGATGAACAGATAGCAGTTTCATTGTTTTTATGAAGAGTGATCATTTTTACAATCGACTCTACCAAAAGGGTCAGGGTTTTGTTATCATTATTTAGAATATTCAATAAATCTAGTCGAGATGACTTAGATTTTGATCCAAGGGAAGGAAAGTTAATTTCGTTAAACAAGTCTGAAAAGGGGGTTTTCTGATATTTCATTTGATTTTCTTTAATCTTGTTTTTTTTAATAGGACACTGTGGGGATATACTTATGTGATTGCCATCGCAGTGAATGCATTTTGCTTTTTCTACTGGAACAGAACAAGTTTTATAGCTGTGATTTTCTTTGCAGATTGAGCACCTTTCAGAGTTCTTACAGTACTTTGCCATATGACCATATCGCAAGCATTGAAAACATTGTTTTACTGGTGGAATATAAACAGAAATATCATGACGCCATCCGTCCAGGTCCACGAAGTCGGGCAAAATTGAAGATGCAAAGGTAATGGCTACCGTCTGAGTCGGCTGCTGAACAAATCCGTTTTCTTCATGAGTCTTACGTAAAAATCTCTTAACGCAAATAATTTTCTTTTGGCTGGACAGCATAGTAAAGATCTTTTTGTTACTCAGTTTTACTGGAACGTTTCGTATTATCCCTGTGACCTCAGTTGTGGCAGCAGGAATGCTTGCACAAAACTGGTAATCTTTAAAGAAAGTTTTGTTGTTTAAAAAGGCATTAGCTAGACCAGGTTTTTCAAAATAGACCCCTATTTTGTGTTTATTAATAAACCGTAGATATTTGACACCTTTGTTGAATCGTTTGATGCAGGAGGAAATGGACAATAGATCTCTAGTACCAATCGGTTTTAAATTATTTGTTGATTCCAGGAATACAACGAATTCTACTGCTGGAGAATCTTCAGGATAACGCCTTGTATAGTCTGTCACAAAATATGGAATATATAAATCTTTCGACTTATCTGCATCATCTGCTTCCGAGGCTCCAGACGAAGACAGGATGCTCTTGACATCGTCCTCCACCTCCGGGCCCGTACCATCTTTTTTGCGCTTTTTACTTTTCGTCCGCCGCGACATCTTCAGTTAAAGTATTATGTACTCAATATATACAAACTGTTATAAACTATCTTATATGAAAATATATACAAATTTACAGTATTTTTGTTAAAATAAAATTTTCCAATTGAAAAACCCGCCTATACGATTCGAGGATTCCCGCGCTTTCCTTCCTAGCTAGGCTGAATGACGAAATACTGAGCGTGTAACCTCCCTCTCAGCGAGTTCTCTCTCTCTCTAGTTAGCGTCGGGTATACGTCTATGGCGCGGCGCGGCGTCGGGCTTGGCTAACCGCCAGTGGTGCCAGATTAGGCGATTTATTTATCGCCATTTTAGTAGAGGATTCTCTTCATACATTTTGGCTATAATTGTGCGCTTCGGGTTAAAAGCATCAAATTTCTACCATGGATAGGGTGTTCCCCGGTGATCATTTTCAGATGTGGAGGGAAGTCTGATTCGTCCCCTGTGCGCGGGGGGAGGGGGGTGAAGTACGTATCTGGAGCATTGTTTTCATTATTTTTTTACTGATCAGTTAATGCTACTAGGGCTTGTGTGGTATCGTTTTCGAGTAAAACAGATACGAGGAATTCATTTTTATTGCATAATAGGCATGTTTCCTTACAATAAAATAATGTTTTTTACGAAAAAGTAAAAACCATTGCCTTGATTTTTTTTTTAAACATCTATATCTTTGGAAATCTTGATAAATATACATAAACAAAATTAGCCAAATAAAGGTTATTTAGTCTAGTTTATAAAAACATATACTTATTGGACACTTATCATATAACAACTAAAAGAAAAAAATTCATTTACGCGTCGAAGTAAAGCAGCATAATTCCTTTACTGCGGCTTACGAGTGATGGTTTGGAGGTAAACATAGTATGTAACTTTATAATTTCGATAGCAAACGATTATTTGTTGAAAATTTAATAGAAAAACAAATTAGGCATAGTTTTAATGAATATAATAAGGAGCGGCAACAATTTTAAAGGGATATAATTCGGAGCGCGCTCCATACAAACGAAGTCTGGTTATATTTCCAATATTATCCAATTAAAATCAATGAAATTTTACAGAAATAGTCTACAGACTAATATCTATGCTCGCTCTTGAAATACATACATACATAAATTCACGACCATAATCCCTTACGGGGTGGAAACTTTGGCAGTGCGTTGTAGCAAGCTCACTTTGACCATATTGAACGTTTCACGTTGAAGGTTTCACGATGAAATTACGTGTCACAAAACACTGGCAAAAACTTTATCACTTAGTCACCTCGTACGACACCCACGTCCACGTGAAGAAATTGGGTAGTCCATCCTAAGCCGGCAGTTTCATAGACAGTCAAAGCTTTAACTAATGCGGTCATACATCAACACTACAAATCTTTCTATTAGGAATTGAGTCCTCACTTATTTCGTTTGAGTTCTTCAAAGGCCCTATTTACTTCAGGCTTAGTTTAAAGATTTCCAAGTGCCCAAAGCCGTTCTTTTCCCCTTGCCTGAAAAGAACCACATACCGTATCACACCGGTTAAACCGATACTTAGTTTTGCAGGCCAGTGTATTGGCCGATACCTGCATTGTGTCAAATTCATTAACACCACCAATTCGTGAATACCCTACCTTGTTATTTATTGAACCAAAACCGAAAGCAAACCCATAACTCAGAGAGAGCTAATTTACTGAAAAACCCCACAACTAGTAGGTTACTAGTACGATACATCAGTGTCTACGGTTGCATATGATCACTCTTCTACGTCCTTTTTGCACTGAATCTTCCAAGTGTAAAAAGTTACTAGTGTCAGCCTCCTTGGGCGAACCCATGTTCGCCCGAAGAGGCTGGCCCCATGGCCAAATGACTCAAATCTGAGGCAGCGGCAGAACAAAGAATTTTACTCCCATTCGTTGCGTAGATTTCTTTTTCTGTAGCCTCTAGACTGGAAGAACTGGTTGTTGTGACAAGAATGAGAACAATTCGGTTCTATTTTCATATACTCGAAGAAATAAAATTTCTCTCTTTCTTTCCCTATACACTTTTTTTGGGCATTGCATCCGAAGGAGGTACAAGGAAAAGTGACATATAATAGTCTGTGGAAAAGTGTGGCATCTATCTGTTCTCTCATGGCAATTTTGACGCGACAAATCGGAATAAAGTTGTTTGTTCTGCCTCTGCCTCAGATTTGTGTCATTTTGCCCATGATCACCCGAGGAGGCTGACACTCGTATATTCTTACATTTTAATAGATGTTGCGTGAAAAGGGGCTTAGAAGAATGATTCGCACCTCAGTCAAAAAGGCGTGGCTTTTTTCAGTAAATTAGCTCTCTCTAAGTTGCTTTTGGTTATAGTTAAAGCTTCCGCTAAATAGTTAGGTATTCATTTCATTTCTTTAGGAATGGACTGGACGACGGATACAGTCGAATCGCACTCAATTTAGATTAGACTACTCTTCCCGAGGTAGAAACTACATCTGCAGTGTTAATAATATCGTGATGCTTTACAAAAGATGTTGGTAGGTACTGGACGGTGCATTTACACCGCAGCTGCACTCCAAATGCTCAGCGCTATGATTTTAAGCCGGCAATAAAAAATTGCCGATTTTCCTATATTCTTAACAATTATTAAATGTTTTTTTTTGAGGAGCCTAAGCTCCTTGCGCGCTCTGAATTATATCCTCTTAAGAGGATAGATATAGGAGAGGGAGCGCGCTCCATAAAAACGAAGTCTGGTTATAATATATAAATATATGGGTTATATATTCAATACTAAACAATTAAAGTTAGTGAAATTTTTCAAAAACAATTTAGAAACTAATCTCTATGCGATAGAAACTAATCTCTTGTGCCCGATTTTCTTTAAAATATATAGTTTCAATGCTAGGGTTAATTTAAGATTTGTATGGAAATCTTTGAGGCACTGTAACTTCGAAACTATAATTATTTTTACGAAAATCTGACACAATACGAGCATAGATATTAGTTTGTAGACTGTTTCTGTAAAATTTCATTGATTTTAATTGGATAATATTGGAAATATAACCAGACTTCGTTTGTATGGAGCGCGCTCCGAATTATATCCCTTTAAAATTGTTGCCGCTCCTTATTATATTCATTAAAACTATGCCTAATTTGTTTTTCTATTAAATTTTCAACAAATAATCGTTTGCTATCGAAATTATAAAGTTACATACTATGTTTACCTCCAAACCATCACTCGTAAGCCGCAGTAAAGGAATTATGCTGCTTTACTTCGACGCGTAAATGAATTTTTTTCTTTTAGTTGTTGTATGATAAGTGTCCAATAAGTATATGTTTTTATAAACTAGACTAAATAACCTTTATTTGGCTAATTTTGTTTATGTATATTTATCAAGATTTCCAAAGATATAGATGTTTAAAAAAAAAATCAAGGCAATGGTTTTTACTTTTTCGTAAAAAACATTATTTTATTGTATGGAAACATGCCTATTATGCAATAAAAATGAATTCCTCGTATCTGTTTTACTCGAAAACGATACCACACAAGCCCTAGTAGCATTAACTGATCAGTAAAAAAATAATGAAAACAATGCTCCAGATACGTACTTCACCCCCCTCCCCCCGCGCACAGGGGACGAATCAGACTTCCCTCCACATCTGAAAATGATCACCGGGGAACACCCTATCCATGGTAGAAATTTGATGCTTTTAACCCGAAGCGCACAATTATCGCGGGAAATAGCTCTACTATTTAGGCTATATTAGGGAGTCTTGACGTCCAGAAAAGCGATTTTTAGCTCTGTCAGGTTACTTTTAGGTTACACGATTCAAAAGGTTACTTTTGGGTGATTTTTCGGAATTTGTATTATCAATCATATTTTTCCATGAAACGGAATGCTTTTTCATATTTTTGCACTGTTTTATAAAGCAAAACGTTCGTAACGTAGGTAGTGAGTGCAACTCCTAAAAACACGTTATTCTCCGTTTTCTCTCTCGCACTAATGTATCTATAGGTACCAAATCACGAATGACTAAAATGGTCTAAGTAGTCTCACTTACTCGCTCGATCAATCAATCGGATGAAAATGCAACTTAAAATGGAAAACGCTACTGAATTTTTTTCATTTCTGTAAGATAATAGAACTAAAAAATGTCCATCAACTTTTACTACCTTATTTCTGAAAAAAATTAGAAAGGTTACTTTTCACACCAAAAGGTTACTTTTTAATCTAATTCCGGTTACTTTCGACAAGATCCGGCTGGCAGCACTGCTGCTAACCGCTCCCGCCCTCCCCTCCCCCTCCCCCCTGCCTATTACTCATCAATGGCTCAAAGTTGACAGACGTGTATTTTGTTTCTTTTCGTGCTAAATTGCGATTAACGATGGGTTTCTAGTTGTAAACGCGCACACCTGCGTGTGCTTCGACCACACGTAATCAAAATGTTGTAAGTAGAACACTTCATTTGTTTCTAAGCGTGGTTTACTTCGGAGGTACTATGGTGGTTCACGTTCGCATTCCGTTGGAGCTAGCTTTCACCGCGTCTGTCCGCTGTCCGGGAGGTGGTATACATCAGTCGATTGATTGCTCAATGCTCTACGTTCACAGTTCACGCGATGCATGGTTGATTTGTCATAACATTAATGTACAATAGGTATTGATTATCATCACAAAATGCCGCATGTTCGTCCACTGTTGACTATACTATACTATATTGCAGTCATAGCTTATGTAAACGTTCTAAGAACTGCACGTGTAATTGTTTCTGCAGTAATTTTCCTTGAGCAGGAAAAACGCCATGCTCTATGAGGCTCTATAGCAGATATTGCTCATTGTTATGAAATGTGTTTATCTTACGCACACAATGATCAGTGACTAGGAAGGTTCTATATTTAAATCTTTAGTTCAAATATTGTAGAGTTTGTGAAGAACTTTGAAAAGTTATATTAGTCCGAGATCCAACCGTAAAATTATGCACCTATTTCATAGGAGAACAAAATGTGATTCTAGTGTATGTTTAAAAAATGACTTCTTTGAACCTGGAGGTGGAGGTGGCAACCCTAGTTTTTCCAGTACTTTAGATCAGTCTCCTTCCGATGGCACCTCATTTACTTCCCTAACAGACAGGTGGAAAAAGTTATGCTAAAAATTATAATGGGAAAGGTACTTGCGGTGGAATCTTTCTAGGCAATTTGGCGGCGTTGAATTAACCCCTGAGTAAACATACACTAGAATCACATTTCATTCTCCTATGAAATAGGTGCACATTGTACGGTCGGATCTATGACTATATGTCAAGATCTGTCAAGATAGACGGTCGAAGCTTCGAACGCGTTGAAATTGTACCAAACTTTGGGGTGAACCGTGTCGGTATACACGCACACAGACAGAGATAAGTTGTTTGACACCTCACGCACACCAACCTAAGAAAGTTGGCCACTTTTGGTTTATATATGGTAGAAGCGATATTGACTTAGAAACAGAAAATTTCTTGATTTTGCTTATTATTTAAATGTATGCCACGTGGGCTTTGAATGAACCACTCTATTTACCAAGTTCGTGGGTTTTATAGTATAGTAGTTAGGTTGTGATCTTTCAAACTTGGATTTTAATATCAGTTATACCCAAAGACATATATATTACTAGCGTAAGGACATGGCCTATGAGCTTGACTATTGTCCCCAGTTCGTTGGCTCTAAAATGCAAGGAAAAATGTCAATTTTAGAGCACTACAAATATATGACACGATATAGTTCGTATACGAGTTATGACAGATGGCGCAAATTTTTGTTTCTATGAAGAAGGTTTTTGTAAAATATTCTGACGGGCCTATCCTTACGCTAGTAATATATAAATCTATGGTTATACCTTACAACAATTTCCAAACGCCAATGGGTAACCTTTTTTTATTATTATTATTATTCATTATCTTATCAGGCAGGCAGTTGATACAACTGATAATGCCTGTATCCTGTTGATCAGTTATAATTTTTCTTGTTTGAGTTGGAAATATGTCGGTTCTTAAATTGGTTTATGGACTGTGCAGAAACTACGTCTTCGGGTAGTTTGTTCCATGATTTGACGACTCTGTTGTTCAAGAAGTGTTCATGAGGATTATTATTTGAGAAGCTTGAGTGTAGTTTTACATGGAAGTCCATGGTGTCCTCTTAGTCGGGTGTTGTGGTCAGGAATGAACAGTTTCTCAAAGCCTTGACGGTCATAATGTCCATTGAGGATCTTAAACGTCTCAATCAGGTCTCCACGATCCCTGCGATCCTTTAAGGTTGTGAGCTTCAGAATAAATAAATAAATAACACTCACAGGCACATACATTGTAATGATCCCAAGTAAGCCTCAGGCTTTGAAAAACATATAACATCCATGACCGAACCGGGATTCAAACCCAGGACCCTGGTTTGGCAGTCCGTCGTGGCAAGCATCACACCAACCAGGTCGTCAATGAATGTCAAGTCTTTCCTCATAGGAGCGCCTTCTTAGTTGTCTCGGGATCTTGGTAAAGCTGTGTTGCATTTTTTCTATTAGTTCAATATCCTTCATCTCCATTTTTGCGACTAATAGTATCTTATTTTTGACTAGTGACCCGCCCCGGCTTCATACAAATTAATAAAGCGCGGCAGCAGCGCTTTATTAATTTGTATGAATTTGACAGCGCAGCGCTGCAGCCGCGCGACACTCTGCGGCAAATTAGAAGACGCCCTAAGTGTTACTCTTCTATTTCAAAACATTCAGTTAGGGCTCCCAGATGGGAGGGAGCCCTTAAAAAAATTTTTTATTCCTTACCTAGGTAAAGGTATAAAAAATCTAATATCGCGCCTCTTCACAGTGCGTAGGCAGAGAACAGAACAAGCACGCCATTTACTACCTCTTAAATTCCTCTTTGCTTTTTACATTTTCTCATAAAAGACAATGCTGGTTTTTTATGTAAGGTTGGCTACTTATTTATCGGCGTTGCTTTTGCCGCGGCTAGCAACCAAACTTGAAAATTTTATTTCAGAATAAAGTAACAAACAAAACTTATTAACATGTATATCCCTAAACTCAATCCGGACAGAGATATAAAGGCTTGAAGTTGCAAATTATTACCATTTCGTGCATTTCAAGCCTTTATATCTCAGTTCGGACTGAGTTCCGAGATATTTGTAATAACAAGTGTTGTTTTTAACTTTATTCTGAACTATAATATTCAAGTTTGATTGATGGCCGCGTTAAAAAAAGAAAAAAGGCGCTATTTTTAGGCATAGGCTTTTTGAGTACCACACTTTTTATATTTGAATTTTGACTTATTATATGATGAATAATTACAAAATGGAAATTGATTTTTTCTCAAACATGCTTGGAAATGTGAGCATTATTTTGACAACCTTCTTCGAGATAAATCGAAATTGCTGTACTGGCCAACTACATGCGCGCAGCGGCCGGCAATGTTTGTATGAAAATCCATATCTGTCGTGTTTTGCGGCCAAATAAATTACATAGTAAACTCATATCTGTCGTGTAATTTAAAAATGGAACGATCTTTTTCTCCTAAACATGGCGACCAAGGAGGTAACTCAAAAAAGGGTTTATTTAAATTTCGAACTAACTTGCAAATAGAAAGCTGTTTATTGAAAAAAAAAAACAAATTGTTGTTCGTTGTTCGTCATTGATTTTGAAAAGAGTTTTAATTTCCGCGAATTATTTGAGAAAATTTACTGTTTTCATTTCCGCGCATTATTTGAGAAAAGTACTATACAAGCCTTGGCCACAACTAGGCATTGATGGACTTACGTATGTGTGCCTCGGCTTCGCCTCGGCCCACATTTACACGTTCGTCCATCATTGCCTCTGTTGCTGGCCGCTGCAGTAATGTACTAATAATTTGTATGCTGAATGTTGACTAATGTGTCGTAAATAAACCTAAAACACATAATGTGTCTTACAATTATTTATTCTTGGAAGATTCTTGGTTGGATTTAATACGATAATATGCGTAATAAGATAAATAACTAATTGGCTACGCTAATTGTTATGATTGTGCGACTAAACTTTCTTACTTTGTATCGATGATAGAGATCCATAGGATCATTATTAGGTATATTTATACCAGGGGTGGCCAAACTTTTCAAGTACGCGGTCTACATTGAATTTTATATATACTTACCTGGCGGTCTACTTTCAAAAATTATACTTCTGACATTTATTCAATCAAAACAAAAATGTTTGTATATTTTGGTGGTGGATGTTTTTTCATAACTTACATCATAGAAAACGCTGATCTACTTGTAATGTGGAAACCTGCCACTGTTTCCAAAAACATGTAGTTTCAAAAATTAAGTCTGAGGTACCTCAGAGTTTGAATATAATTTCCTCCTCGCACCACAACAGACTTGCTTCGACTTCTTATACAGTTTCAAAATTCGGAAACAGTCTTTCGAATTCCACATTTTTCACAGCTGAACAGTTTTTCAGCGATATTTCTGAATTTTAGGAATTTAAATTAGACGTTTAGAAAATTGCGCCCTGATTTAAAAAAAGATTCTTGCTTCCTTTTAATTTTTTTTAACTCTTCGCGGGCTAACATGAAACACGGCGCGGTCGACCGGTCGACCGCGGTCGACGTCTTGGCCACCCCTGATTTATACAGTACAATAGGTTTTGATATGAATGTTCGAATGGTTCAATTCAAACTCTTGATTATGTAAGACTAATGATCATTAATTATTCCTTTGCATGTATGTAAAATTGTTTTAAATGAAACATTATGATTGAGATGGAATAAGAACTAATTTCATATGTTTTTTCAGAAATCCACATCCAATTTGATTCAATATCTTTTACACAAAAAAAAAAGATGTAAATGAAAAAACATTTTAATGCATTCTACAACCCAGGCGAATTAACTTGGCACCTGGCTCGCACGTGGCTCGGAATTTGACACCCCTCCTGCTGCCCCCCGCGGGACTCCACCGTCGCTGTGCGAGGCTAGTAGCATAGCATCTCAGTTACCGTTGCACGTGTCCCTGCACTTTAGTATTTTCGAGTTATTCTTTCCGAGTTTTCCGAGTTTTTTATTCCGAGTTACGTGCGAGCCAGGTCCCAAGTTAATTCGCCCGATTTGTATTATTTATAGGTACTAGTAACATATAATATCATTGTTATTATAGGAACCAATCAATATTTATAAATAGTACATTACTGCAGCGGCCAGCAACAGAGGCATTGATGGACGAACGTGTAAATGTGGGCCGAGGCGTAGCCGAGGCACACATACGTAAGTCCATCAATGCCTAGTTGTGGCCAAGGCTTGTATAGTACTTTTCTCAAATAATGCGCGGAAAGTAAAACAGTAAATTTTCTCAAATAATTCGCGGAAATTAAAACTCTTTTCAAAATTAATGACGAACATCGAACAACAATTCGTTTTTTTTTCTTCAATAAACAGCTTTCTATTTGCAAGTCAGTTCGAAATTTAAATAAAACCTTTGATAAGTTACCTCCTTGGTCGCCATGTTTCGGAGAAAAAGATCGTTCCATTTTTAAATTACACGACAGATACAAGACAGATATGAGTTTACTATGTAATTTATTTGGTCGCTAAACACGACAGATATGGATTTTCATACAACATTGCCGGCCGCTGCGCGCATGTATTTGGCCAGTACTGCAATTTCAATTTATCTCGAAGAAGGTTGTCAAAATAATGCTCACATTTCCAAGCATGTTTGCGAAAATAGTACATTACTGCAGAGGCCAACAACAGAGGCATTGATGGACGAACGTGTAAATGTGGGCCGAGGCGAAGCCGAGGCACACATACGTAAGTCCATCAATGCCTAGTTGTGGCCAAGGCTTGTATAGTACTTTTCTCAAATAATGCGCGGAAATTAAAACAGTAAATTTTCTCAAATAATTCGCGGAAATTAAAACTCTTTTCAAAATCAATGACGAACATCGAACAACAGTTAGTTTTTTTTTCAATAAACAGCTTTCTATTTGCAAACCAGTTCGAAATTTAAATAAAACCTTTGATAAGTTACCTCCTTGGTCACCATGTTTCGGAGAAAAAGATCGTTCCATTTTTAAATTACACGACAGATATGAGTTTACTATGTAATTTATTTGGTCGCTAAACACGACAGATATGGATATTCATACCTGATCATTACCTGATTCATACAACATTGCCGGCCGCTGCGCGCATGTATTTGGACAGTACTGCAATTTCGATTTATCTCGAAGAAGGTTGTCAAAATAATGCTCACATTTCCAAGCATGTTTGAGAAAAGTCATTTTTCACCCAATTTTTCACCTACTTGTATTTTTTAAATATTTGCTTGTCTCAAGTTAAAAGTTTTAATAAGTGTATGGTGGTCAGTTTCTAAACACGTGAAAATCACTCGGAGAGTCTATCAATCTCACTCTAGTATGCATATCTTCCTATGCTTTTTGATTTTCATACATTATGTATGAAACTGATTCCTAGACTGTTTTGTTTACAAACGAAACTTAAAATTATGAATGGTAAATATAATAAAAAAAATTACTGTAGATCTTCTTATCGTGTGGGCAGAGCCCTGGTGTCAGAGTTTTTTCAGAAAGCCTTACTAGTTCAGTAAATCTGTTTGGAAAATGATACCCTACCTTACAAAAGGTCGGGTATCCGGGATTTTTGGATATTTTATACAGGTAGAGGTCCTTAATAAAAATCCAAGTTTTCGTTCGACCTTGGGGTCCTGCCGCGGGCTCTGGTGTGACCATAAAACAACGAAAATTTTGAGACTTTTTCAGTAAAACTTAAACGTTGGGTTTTAGAGCAAACTTGTTTACTGAAGGTTTAAACAAGACCAAATGCGCTACAATTTGATAGTTGAATCATCTTTATATACTGAATAGTTCCCAAGATACAACACATAGATAAGCTACTATTTATACAACACCTTAAAGTATGGAGAGGTATGACTAATTCCTTAAAATTTAGTTTTTTTTTTTAAATTAAATATGTTATTAACTTTAGGTTTCACTGTGAAGGTGTTCAGAAGAAGTATAAATAATGCGCTACAATATGTTTTTTGAACCATAAGATGCGACACTTGTAAATTTTCAGCAAATGTCAATTGGTAAACAAATACTTAGATATCGAACAGAATTTTTTTTTTTACAAAATAAAATGTAGCCTATGGTAATCAGGGATAGTGTAAGTGTAAGAATTTTACGAATCGGTTTGGTACTTCCAGAGATTACCTACATACAAAAAACCCTCTTGAGCCCAGCTTTTCTGAACCCACAGGCATAGGGCAGTTAGGAATTAACCCTAACTGCCCTTATTTTGAAGTGCTGTATCTCGGTAACTATACAGTATAAAAAGATGATTCAAAAACCAAACTGTAGCGCATTTAGTGCTCTTAATTCCTACATAATTTGACTCTAAAACCTAAGCTTTAGATTTTAAATAATGAAAACTAAAAATCTTCGAAATTTTCGTTCTTTTATGGACATGGCAGACCCCGCGGCAGCACCTCAAGGTCGAAAACTTGGATTTTTAATAAGGACCTATATCCGTATAACATATAAAAAAATCGTGGATACCGGACCTTTTGCAAGGTAAAATGTTTACATTTACTAGGCTATACGGCCTCTGACGTGGTTTTTATGTAACAAATACTACCACCAGAGATAGTAGCCGGGACCAACGGCTTAACGTGCCATCCGAAGCACGGAATCATTTTTCTTTTCAGACAATATAGTGATTCAGCCTGCAATGTCCTAACCAACTGGGGAAAAACTCACAAAGTGACATATCACTAGGTGTCCCCCGTGGGAATCAAACCCACGACCTCCGTGTCGAGAGCCCAATGCTCTTAACCATTAGACTACGGAGGCAGTTACTGCTACGACTACTGTAGATAAAACAAGCAGTTTCATATTATTATTTAACTTATGAAGAATGTTAAATAATATTGGGCCATGCAAATCTACAACGTATTAATGAATTAGCGCAAAACCTCATACGACCCAACTGATTTATAACGAAATAATTAGATTGAAACAATAATTTCATTATTTTGATGCTTAAAATTTAAAGTTATTAGCATTTTAAGTTTTGAGGCAAAAATGATTTGTTATCATTTCAGCACTGAAAGAAAGCATTAACGTACTCATGGATACATTTTTATAATCCTCGTTTTGGTAGTAAGTAGGTTGAGTGTGCCCGTGCGGTGGGGTGACATTGCGAACAAATTATTTAATATTTTGAAAAAAATTTACCTATGTTGAAACCATGATAATTCGATTCTGCTCTCGATTCTAAACAAACTACTTTCTAGTTTTGCGTTAATTCATTAACATGGTGTATATACTCTGAGTTTAAACAAGAATATTGTTGTCTAACTGGTAGGAATAAATAATGAATTAAACCAAGAATCTTAAACAGTGTATCCTGTGTATTTCAGTGCCATCATGGCGCCCTCAACGGACACCATTGTCCCTGGACATCAATTATCACCGTCATCCTACTCCGACATCCGGCTTGTACTTAGCTCTGTGGTAAGTAATAAATAAACTATCTAACATTGACCTTCTATAGGGTATCAACTAAGACCCACTTGCGTCAACCTGCGCTTACTATTAACCTATTAACCTGGGTTTTGAATTTAGAGCGATGATAGCCCGTACTGAAGAGAGCTATAGGTCGACCAGAATCTCATGAAAAATGAGGAAATCAAATTTTTGAGTAAGCAACACTGGGGTAATTGTATTAAGGCCCTTCAAACCCTGCGACTTTTTGCAGCACTTCGGAAACTCAATACAGCCACGAAGAAAAACGTTCACAATAAAATTAAGCTATAAAATAATATGCCCTTTCTTATAAACAAGATGAAAATGTTCGGCCAGATGATTTGGCGTTCAAACGCTCTTAAATATACACCCATTAACAAACGCGCGTTTTTATCGCCGCATAAAGTTGCAGTTTGTAAAGGGCCTACTTGATGACAGTTTGACATTGCCATGTGAAAATCTATATTTTTTGACTTTTTTCATTTCATGAGATTCTGGTCGACCTATACCGTTCGATTCCTGGCCTGTACCACTAAGTTCTTCGGAATTTATGTACGGTTGTAATATCATTTACTAGCTCGCCGGTGAAGGGAAAACATCGTGTGGAAACCTGCATTCCCGAGAATGAAAACAAAATACCATAAGATCGGAGGTCGAACACAAAGGATAAAGGAAGGAAAAATCGATTTTTGAATAACCTGACCTGATGATGAAATAAACTAATAAAAACAATGTAATGTACTAACAGCTGAGCAATATTCAATACAAAAGTATTGAAAATTACTTAGCTGTTAATAAAACAACGAAAATTATGCAAGTAAACAGTAAACAAAACATGAATGGGTAATAAAAATAGTTGTCCCCACTAAAAGTAATCAATGTAGGGTTTACAAATGATTGACCGATTGACCCTAAAGTCGATAAAAACACTTATAAGATGTTACCCTCAGTCCCTAATATCCCATGTCCTTTAAGGGACCTTTATTGCTTATTCTATCTTGTGTTATCTTGCTACAATTTGTTACATTCCGATCCCCATTACTTTTTAAAATTATGACAACTAAGTTATAATTATAACTTTATATACATTGGCCGGCAAACATCTTGAGCAAGACCTTGACTGCGTGGAATAAAATTTGTAGGCGAAAGCGCTACTACGCATAAACCACCGCCCATTTTTGAAGTTTTTTGCCGGGTACTGTATTAGGTATAAGAATTATACAGGAGGTATAAGAATTATATAGGAGGCCCTATTCCTAGAAAGTCAACTGTACATAATTTTATTTTCCTATAATAAACTGTATTTCTGTGTTCTAATTCTAAGAGAGATCTGATTTGAGACCTATATGGCTATAGGGACAGCTACTTTAAATGTAGTCATCATGCCTGACATGGATCTGAAGATGTCAATTTAGGCTTTATAGAAATAAAAAACGGTATTTTAGCATTAGTTTGCCATCACTCGTCAATGCCGCCATCTATCGAGATTGACTTTCAGAAAATCCCCCATTATTTAATTTATTGTGGGTGTCCACGCAAAAAGGGTCCAGTTGTCGACATTTTAACCCAGCTTTTTTATTATTTCATATTATCATGTGACCGATCTAGATGCCGAATCTAACCTTAACTCAAAACCCGTCAACTGGACCCTTGTCTGGACGCTCACAATTAATTTGAACACGGACTATTTCCAACAATATTTGTCTGGACGCTCACAATTAATTTGAACACGGACTATTTCCAACAATATTTGTCTGGACGCTGACAATTAATTTGAACACGGACTATTTCCAACAAAATCCATTTACCATTGTTATAATATTGTTGCGTATAAGAGGATTATATTATTTTAAACACACTTACTATGAAAAATATTCAAAGTGTCAGCATAATCATAAATAACCACTAAAACAAAATGATGGTAAAATTTCAGAATAACCACCTCTCCAAGAATGAGTGCAAGTCAATGGGATTGGTCGCCGGCTTCGGCCGACGGCCTGCTCACTAATGAAGAGTGCTCCATGCTGCTCGATGTGGACCTCTTCGGTTCTAACGATGGTGCGTATATTGAATCTACAACAAATATCTTTGACATTGTCACACAGTTCACACTTTCACTGTTACGACCTACGTATAAGGTGCGCAATGCCCGGTGAGTCGGGTTCAAAGTTATAATATACCTGTCGGAATTGAGTAACTGACATGAATTGTCAAATGAAACCGTTTTTTGTGAATTTGTCGGCATTTATCGGCACGCTAAAACTTGAGTTCTGTGTATAATTGTAAATCTAACGTGAAATCGTAGATAATTCAATGAAATAATGGCCTCGATTCGGACTGTGACACGACTTAACTAAACTAAATTTATTCCTGTCACTTTCTAAAATCAGATTACGATCGAGACAGAAAACCAACAGCTGACTTTAGTGCCGTCAAAGTGACGTTAAACGCCCAAAAACGCTTTAAATAAGATGGCGTACATTATGATGGCATCTTATTTTGCGCATTTAACGTCACTTTGACAGCACTAAAGTCAGCTGTTGGTTTTCTGTCTCTTTTCTTAATCTTATTTTAGAAAGTGACAGGTTTAAATTTAATTTAGTTAAGTTGTGGTACACTCCGAATCGAGGCCAATGTTAGTATATTTTACAAAATAATCTACGATTCCAGATTCACAAATTATTCACAGAGCTCGAATATTTACCCTGTCGATAAGTCCCCAAAAACGGTTCTATTGCCTCGCAATTAGTATCTATTTCTATTACACAGTGGTGCCGCTAGGTACATCTCGCTCTCTAAGCTATCAGTTCCTCTATTCCTGGTATAATACCTTTATGGTCGGGGTTGTATCGCATGCTGCGGTATTACGACAGGCATTGCGGACCACGTTTTGGGGTACGCCATGGAGTGTGTGAATCTCTATGGGGTACGCCCTATTTTATACTTTAAGCGCAGATATGCAACGACATCTCACTCGATTTATTAAAAAAACTATTTTTTTAAGCTCGCTAAGCGAGCGGCTTGCAAGCAGCTCGCGAGCTGTGCGAATGCATTTTATGCTCGAGCTGCGCAGCTCGCGGCGCATTCGCCAGATGTGGGTTATGCGGAGAGATGAGTGTCATATTACTTCTTTTTGAGATTTTTTTTTATGTTCTGTTTTTTTTAATGGAGCTTTTAACCCTGAGGTTAAAAGCTCCATTAAAAAAAACAGAACATAAAAAAAAATCTCTCCGCATCACATGCCCATGCCACGATATTACTGCGCAGTTATTTGGTTACTGGCGCTACTTTCAAGCTTCCTCTAATATACTCATTCCTAATCCTGTCCATTCTAGTAACACTACACATCCATCTGAACATTCGCATCTCAGCTGCATTCAATCGTTTTTCGTCCGTCACTTTACAAGCCAAACACTGAACCATACATGACGACAGTAGGTCTTATGATGATTTTGTATATTTTTCCCTTTATTTTAAGTTTCTGGAGTCACAGGTAATTCCCGTAACCTGTCACCATCTCATCGACCCCGAGTTAATACGACGTTTTACGTCTTGATCTATCTCGCCATAGCTTTGTAAAAGTGAGCCGAAGTACCGGAATTCGGAGCAGACACGCAAAGTAAGTAAGAGTAGTCGAGGAAAATAGGCATAAAACCTGAGAGACCGCCGAAATCGCAAAACATACATTCGGATTTGGTTCTGCTAATTTTCAACCCAACAAAGCTTTTGCTGCCATTTTGTCAGTCTGCTCTGGACCTCGAGTCCATCTTCGTCGACAAGCACAATGTCGTGGGCAAAAAGCATACACCAGGGTGCCTCTTTCTGAATGTCCGTTGTCAAGGCATCCATTATGACCAGCAAGAGGTGTGAACTTAAAGCCGACCTTTGGTGCAAACCAACAGCGACACTGAACTTGTCGGTGGTACCAGCGGCCAGTTCTACGCTTGTACTGGATTTGCTGTACATTGCCCTAAGCAACTATGTACTTACCGAGCATACCTTTCTCTCTTAGGGTCCACCACTAAACCTCGCGAGGTACTCGATCGTATGCCTTCTCGAGTCCAACGAATACCATGTGCAAGTTGTTTTGTGCACGTTTTTACTTACAGACCAGGCAATAAACCGAACTGGAACCGAAGCGTAATTTCAGTCTCTTCTCTCATTCGTCTCTCTATTACCTTTTCCCATACATACTGTGTGATAAGGGCTTTATTCCCCGATAGTTATTGCAATCCTGTATGTCAACCTTTTTTTTATAAATAGGCACCAGCAAAACGTTGCACCATTCATCAGGGATAACTTCTTCATGCAATAAGCTATTAAAGAATAAGCCCAGCCACTTAAATCCATCCACACTCAACAATATCTATACTTCAACTTGTATTCCGTCTGGCTTTCCCATTCTTCATACCTCGTACAGCCGTTTTTACCTCTTCCTCACTTACTTCCCTTAAAAAATCAATATTCATGGGTACATTTTCTAATAACCCACTCCAAACATTCTCTTCGTTCATCAACCTTTCAAAATATACCTACCAACGTTCTTTAATATCCTTATCTTTCGACATTCCTTTACTTGCATCATCTAAACTATTATAAAACTGTAACAGAAATGTACATTGAAGATATTTACAAAAAAAAAAATTACTACATGGTTTTTACCTGTCCCTGATTCCAAATCACCAATTTTTTTATTTTTTGTCTGTCTGGGTGTTTGTTTGTTCTAGTATCACGCAAAAACTACTGAACCGATTTTGATGAAACTTTTTTTGTTTGATAGCTTATCATCTGACTTAAAATCTGGTATATAATTTATGCGGACGAAGGGTCGTGTTTTATATATCTTTTAATTATGGCAAATATCTTTCGAACTCTTATCGCCTCGCTCGCCTCGCCTTTGCCAGCTTGTATCGCTCTTACTGCCCTTTAGAACTATCGAGTGACTGGTATAATTGGTCCTGGGCTTTAGCTCTCGTCTTAAATTCTTTATAAACAATCTTCTTTGCCTCTTTTACACGCGCGATTTCTCAATAAAGAAAGCCTAAATTAAAAAAGTGCTCAACAGATAAACTACAAAAGCCTTCAAGCTATTTTCATAGAATACTTTTATAGGTTTTTTAAAGGTCTAAACATAAAAATTTTGAAAAAAAGAAATAAAACGGCCACTTTTGTTTTTATTCGAAATTATCTAAAAGTGAAATGTTTAGAACCTATAAAAGTATTGTATAACAAAGGCTTGAAGGCTTTTGTATTTTATCTGTTGAGCACTTTTTTAATTTAGGCTTTCTTTGTTGAGAAATCTTTTTTATTGTGACGAGGGCGCCACTGAGCTTGTAATAGCCCTCTTAAAAGCAATCGAGAAATAGAAATAGAAATATTTATTTGCTTTAAATAGGGTACATGGTTGGTTGTTACAATAATCCTGTTCAATAGTATCACCTAATTCAGCCATTTATAATAGCATGCAAATTACAAATTTAATTTTAATAAAAAACAAAATACATTGTTGTGTACAGTAAAGAGCACGTCAAACTTGACACTTTAGACTTTGTACCGTTCTTATTTAGTGTGCCATAAGTTTTACAATCGAACTGCAAGTTTAAAGCTTGACTGTAGGTACAATATTGTATATTAAAATTTGTCACTTATTATAGATACCTTTATTTACTATTCAATTCTTATTCAATTCCATTATGTCATCTTCAGGATTGTATATTTATATAAGGGACGTTAAAATCAAGATATTCCTTCACAGAATAAAACACATTGTTCATTAATATATTACGCGTGAAGGTAACTCGTTATACACTGACTTGCACGTTGAGTAACAGTTATTCAAATTAAATTAATTAAATTAAAAATATATTTATTACACAAAAACACGTATGGTTACATTGTGACTCGTTGGACCTCAGCACGGCACTGGGCCAGTTCTAGAGATACCAACGCCTTCCCAGGATTACAGTTTGGTGAGCTACGGTTAGCATGTTTGTTACGTTACAGGTAAGTTTAGCATAATATTTTTATAAGTAAGATTAACATGGTATTTATAAGTAGGTTTAGCTTAGTAGCTAGGTATAAGTGTTCTGTGTGGGTATATTATATGTGAATATATATATATATATGTTTGTGTGTGTGTGTGTGGGGTGTGTGTCTGTGTGTGAGTGTGTGTGTGGGGGGTGTGTGTATGTGTGTGAGTGTGTGTTTGTGTGTATGTTACCGATCAGTGGTTAAAAGGTGTTCAGTGTTATCGTATGTAAGTGTTTTGAGCCAGTTTGTTATTGTTTTTTTACATTTGTATTTGTTAAGTTTATATGTACTATTTTATTAATGCGATTATAGAGATATGGGCCGAGGTAAATTTGGGATCTATTAATGAAGAAGGTCTTATAGCACACAGAGGGGCAAACTCGACCTCTCATACGGGGAATATCTTTTAAGGGATCATAGGTTAGGGATGCATGCTGTCTCATGGTGACCTCCTTAATGAACATTTGTCGAACGGTCAGTACGTCACAGTAGGAATATAGCTCTGTGGTCGGGTACCTGTAGGGCTTTGATGCCATTACTTTTAGTAGTGACCTCTGGGCTACTTCGATTTGTAATAAGTGGGTTTTACAAATATCGGTTTTTCAAATATCGGGTACTCCTGGGAGTCACCTCAAACACAATCCTATGGCGAACATGAGCTCTAGTGTTTCGCGTACCGTACCTACATACATCACTACTCTTTTTAAATAGTGAGTAGTTATTTTTGACACGCAAGCAAGCAAGCAATCAAGCAGGCAAAAGCAGGGTTCGAAAGGATAATTATCAATGATAATTATCACGATAATTATCACGATAATTATCATGATAATAACAGGTTGATAATTATCAATTGATAATAACAAAAAATTGCGCCCGTGAAATAGAACTATATTCTAAGTATCCAAACGTGTATTTCCGCACTTGTTGCGTGTATCCGAACGCACGTCTAGCCGCGACACGGGAATTCCCCTAATTCACAAAAAAATTCAGTTGGTGTTACGTAAAGCCAAGTGAACTCGAATGTTATTGTTTTACTAAGTTAAATATTGTTTATTGTGTTGAATTTCAACAATGCCGCGCGAGAAAGATCCAGTTTGGTCATACTTTAGTTGCACTAAGACAAAAAATACTGGGTTATGGGCTCGGTGCAAAAAGTTCTAGTTCTACTGAAGCTATAGCAGCAACAATGCCAATGGAAATAGAATCATCATCTGATGAAGATATTCCTTTGGCTTCTTTTTCTTTGGTCAAGTAGTTTAGTTGCAAATCTGTCAAAATCTGACGAACACCGATTTCACCTTTAATTAATGACATTAATGTTGATTTGTATTGTATTATGTTATATAAAAAAAATTAAACATATAAATTTTTTGTTTGTTTTGAGACAATAAACCATCGATATTTCTTATGAAACAATTTAACAAATGATATTTTAATAATGGTGATAATTATCGGATAATTATCCGATAATTATCGGATAATTATCCGATAATTATCACGGCTCGTTATTATCTTGATAATTTCGAACCCTGGGCAAAAGCCAGCAAACAAGCATTAAGAAATACTATAGTATTCACAATGTCAGAATTTAACATTTGATGTTGCCGTTTCTGTTTCCATGGGGCTTTTAAAGTTAGTTAAATGATAATGACGTGATTTTTTTAAATTTTTGTATAATAATGTTTTAGGCTCTAATTGGCTCTTATAATATGATAAACATAGAGAAAAAAAAACAATTCTTAATTAGTCACGGGTCAAACCGTAAAATGACTGGGCTAATATGCATGTTAAGTCGGTCCGTTATCGGGTCCGTTTGTCGTTCGATTCGTTATGTAGGTATTCGTTTGTTAGTCGTTATTCGTTCATTTTCCTCAAGATAACAATAATGCTAATCACTCGTTACAGGCACCTTATCTGGGGGCACGGCAGTGCCCCCGCCAAGACAAACCAAACGAACAGGGCACTGGCGTACCTTTTCTTGAAGCGATTCGTCGTATTTTTTATATTCAAGACAATTCACATGCCAAACTTGTCGTTGCAGCGATAGCAACTCTTCTTTCTTTACTGTGATTGTATCAAACTCGTAGAACGGCACGCGTTTTTTTAACCTAATCAGCCAGAAAATTAGTATAATTTCAGTGAAATCGAATTTTGCTATGGAGATGGAGAATTTGGAAGGTAAATAAAATCATACTTATTTCAATAATGCGAAAAGAAAGTCTTCGGTTGTTTATGTTACATGCCACAGATAATTGTCTTTTAAGGTAAGCGCATATTAGGGCGGACCGCATCGCATCGAAAAATGCGTACTACACACATTAGAGCGGGCCGGGTCGCAACGCAGTGACGGATGTTTTAGTTTGACGTAATCGACGTAATACTGAAAGACGGACGTTGTATAAAGTTCTGCTTGGTATAGCACAATACGACGGGCCGTATCGGGGCAGAGCGGGCCGCATCGCACGGACGGAAACCGCTCCGCCGGGGTAGTATGCGATAGTTCATATAAATTGTATAGAGAAGCAATTTGGGCGGATCTTTGCGCTGCGGTTTGCCGTAACATGCGCTTACCTTAAGAAGACCGAAATCACCAAAAAAAGCAGAAGAGCAACGTTTTGATTGCAGATCGAGTCAAATATCGCTTTCTTATGACAATAGGTATTGTAATGCCAATAAACTCAAAGGTTCAATGAGTAGGTACGTTAAGAGGCTCCCCATAGGTAAACGCTGGCTCGGGCCATATTTAACTGGTTTTTAGGGTTCCGTACCCAAAGGGTGAAAACGGGACCCTATTACTAAGCCTACGTTGTCCGTCCGTCCGTCCGTCCGTCCGTCCGTCCGTCCGTCCGTCCGTCCGTCCATCCGTCTGTCCGTCTGTCCGTCCGTCCGTCTGTCCGTCTGTCCGTCCGTCCGTCTGTCCTACCTATTTAGGGCTGTAACTTTTGAACCGTAATAGCTAGATAGTTGAAATTTTCTCAGATTATGCGTTATTGCGGCGGATTCGTTAACAAATAATAAAAATAGCAGAAAGTTAAAAATTAAGGGGGGTTTTCAACAAGAAACTAGTTTTTATCAACGTTTTCTCTATAGTAAAAACAGTAATACATACAAGCGTCAAACTTAGTGTGATTATAGAGCAAACTCTACAGAATAACAACAAATACTAAAAACCGGCCAAGTGTGAGTCAGTCTCGCGCTAAAGGTCCCGGACAAAAAAAGTTTTTTTTCTAAGTAGACCGGTAAAATTTTGAAAAAAGGCCTCCGTTTCAAGTCTAGAAGCAAATCATATTACTTTTTAACCGACTTCAAAAAAAGGAGTCGGTTCTCAGTTCGACCGTATATTTTTTTTTTTTTTTTTTAATGTGTGTTCGCGGATAACTTCGTCGTTTATGTACCGATTTTGATGATTCTTTTTTTGTTGGAAAGGAGATATCGCAAGGGTGGTCCCATGATAAGGAAACCAGGATCTGATGATGGATCCCAGAGAAATCGAGGGGAACCTTCGAAAATCGTAGTGCTGACTAGTGCGTTTGTTAATTTGAAGCACTACTGTTAAATCGAACTAATGAATTCACCACTGAAAATTGTGAAATAAACAAAATTTTAACAAAAAATTAAAACCGCCTTCAAAAAAACTAAAAAGTTAAAAAATAATATTGCAGCCGATAACTTTTTCGTTCGCATCATAAGAACATTAATTTGTTTTATAGAAGTCGGTGTCAAGCCAAGCCAAAAAACTAATGCAAGCCCTGTCGCGAATCGGCTTGACAGCGACTTCGATAAAACAAATTAATGTTCTTATGATGCGAACGAAAAAGTTATCGGCTGCAATATTATTTTTTAACTTTTTAGTTTTTTTGAAGGCGGTTTTAATTTTTTGTTAAAATTTTGTTTTTAGTAACAAATGTTTTCTTACTAATTCGACCCCGCTGAATCCGAAAATGCTTGTTACCAACGCGAAATTCCAGCCGGAAGCGAGATATTCAAGATGGCGGCCAAAAAACCGGAAATCGACGTATTTTACGCCTCCTAAGACCTATAACCCTGATTTAAACACCAAATTGTTTAGTTTTGAGGGCATAAAATACATATACATACAGACATTCATACACTCACGACCATAATCTCTTTCGGGGTGGACAGAAACGTTCCTATAACTACCAGTTGTCTTGCATACAGTTTCAAAGCTCACTTTAGCGTATTGAAGGTAGCATAGAATATTATGCTCACGACTATATTCCCTGAGGGGGTAGTCAGAGTTATTCTGAAAACTCAGAACATCCACGTTTCTCTAAGTAATAGGCGTAGGCAAGGCATAGGCCTATTAACAGATTCAATATTAAATTAATTACGAATTCAAGATTAAACGCACATACACAAAAATCGAATTTGAAGTCATTTTATATTATTATACTTATTACTTATTAAGAAATATTTTAGACTAGCTTTTGCCCGCGACTTCGTACGCGTGGACTTAGGACTTGTTTATGGTTTTTTTGTGGCACTGACCTGTTTATGTGACTTCTGAAAGAACACCCCCTCATCCCTCTATGCACCCACACACCCCTTCCGCACCCCCTACTCACCCTTGCGTACTCCCTACACACCCCTACGCACACCCTACTCACCCCCTACGGCACCCCTACTCACTCTACTCATCCCCAATTAACGTCCCGAAAAACCATAAAAACGACACCCATAATGATATTTAGACATTTCCACCCCATCGCACCCCAACATGGGATGATGGCATTTCACGTCCACCACGTCGGATTTTAAAATCATTGTTATTTTCATAAACCATACAAACAATACCCATCTTGATTTTCACACTTTGTCACTTAATTTCCCCCTTTCAGGGGTTGAATTCTGAAAAAACCTGAAACACTTATTTAATCATTTATCAATAGGAATACTCCTGTGAAGTTTCGAATAAAATAGTCTAACTCTAACTCATCTTGTTTCCCCATACAAACTTTGGACACCCGTTTCACCCCTTTAGGAGGTGAATTTTGAAAAAAAAATTCTGAGTGCACCCCTAGACCTCATAAGGTAGGTACCTAAGTGCCAAGTGTCTTCTTTTATATATTTAGATAACCAAAGAAACCTCGCTATGCGTATTTAAATATAGAGCTCGGCATTTACAAATCTTCATACATGGGTTGGACCCTTTTCTGCACCGGCACTGGTTCGTTTGGCACAAGCCTTTGCAACCACATGCACGAAGAGCATCGCAGTAGGCGGGAATAGGTGGCAGCCTCATGAGAATTGGCTCCAGTTTCATTGTAGTGTGTGTGTGTGTGTGTGTTTATTGGTGAGGCCGACCAGTCGGTATACCAGATATTGGCGCCTTAATTAAACTTATTAATGTTCATTTATTTAATGATAATAAAAAGGAAAATGGGAAACTATTTACAAAATAAATAATTAGGAGTATTTATGGGGAATTAGGGGATAGGAAATTAGGGTTTAGGAATGTAATGCATTAAGATCAATTCTTGAATTGTCGTCTCTTTGTCTGTTTGTTTGTGCACGCATAACTTAAAATCTACTGAATCGATTACAATGGGGTTTTTACAAAAGCATAGAAAATAGTGTGTATTAACATTTAATTTTTAATTTATCGCAATCGATAAACTAAATCAAAAATTATGAGTATTAAACGTTTTCAAGTACGCGTATCAGTGGTTTGCGCGTACGATATTGCGAACGCCACTAGTAACACATAAAAAAAACGCACTAGCAGCTTCCAAATGCTATTTTCATGTATTTGGGTGTATTTCTTGTCCTCAAAAACTTAAAATTAGCTTTAAATTTCGTTTAAATAGACCTTAGATGGCGAAAAAAGTATCGATTTCCGGTTATAACCGCCATCATGAATATCTCACTTCCGGTTGGGATTTCGAGTTGGTAACAAGCATTTTCGGATTCAGCGGGGTCGAATTAGCTAGAAAACACATGTTACCAAAAAGTAATATGATTTGCTTCTAGCTGTCAAATTTTTCAATTTTAATTCTGGTCTAAAGTTAATAATGTTGTGTTCTGTGGTGGTGTGGTACGGAACCCTCGGTGCGCGAGTAGCCCGACTCGCACTTGACCGGTTTTTTAGAAGCTATCTTCTCCTTATTTGACAGACATACAAATAATTGAAAAGTGTAGCAATATTCATCAACATCTCGGCTTTATTTGCAGATCATATTTCTTATTTTTCTATAAAATACATATGAAACCTGTGTTCACAGGAAAGCCTAAATATTGGAAAAATCTGTATTATGTGCATCTACGTTTTAAGTTGAAGTCACATTTACTTGAGACACACACCCTAGTAGTTTTGCAATTTTTTAAATACCTACCAATATTTAATGCGTTAATTAGATAATTGTTAAATTTGGGGTGAATTCTTATGATTTTAGAATGTGATTTCCTTGGAATAGAAGGCCCCACTGTGACATAATGAAGGACAACCTAGTCAAAAATAGGTATACCTACTAAAATGACGTAGTTTATTAGAGGTGAGGTGGCTCTGAAAGAGTCAAGGTCGTTCAGTCAGGGAAACCTCTTAAGGGGCGTCCGTCCGGTTTTGAGTAACTTTGTAACCATTTTATACATTAACTAGGGCACTTTTTAAACAGAAAACAAAACCGAACAATCTACAGGATATGAGAAGTGATGTGGTTTTTCTCGAAATCTATTTTAATTAATAAAACTGAAGAAAAACGACTCCAAAGTCACCTCTTTTTTTCCAGTTGTAACCGTTTTACTCTTACATTGTTGATCAGAAGAATATGAAAATTTACAATATTCTTTACAATACAATATAAAATGATGTGGTTTTCTTATTATTTGAAAATTCATAAAAAATCATACAGGTTTTCAAAGAAAACGGAAAATTCTGACCGGAGCCGCGCAATTGAAGCGGGATGGCTAATTGCAAAAGTTTGCTTGTAAGAAAGAGAGCCTTGCAGATGGGAGGAGTAGCCTTAAATCACGCCTTGCAGTATAATATGTAGTGCGTCGTCAGTGCAGTGCCCTTTCCCTTGTTCAATATTTTCATTAACATAGTCAAGGCTAAACAACTTTTACTACTTAATTTTGATTGGTATGAGATAGGTTGCTGGGATGTTGTCAGTGTCATTGCTGTTTGCATCATGGAGTAATAACAATGGTTTGGATCTTTTGGTATAATACAGGGTGTAACAAAACACCCTAGTAATACTTAAGGAGGTGCTTCAGACCATCAAACTGAACAACTTTGATTTGGTATACTGCAGATTTTTTTTTTCTCGACGTTCGCTCCATAGTGAAAGTTGTTCAGATTGATGGTCTGAAGCACCCCCTTAAGTATTACTAGGGTGTTTTGTTACACCCTGTAATATTGTATCCATGATTGATGAACACATTTTTCCTCAGAAATACGCTTTGAAGTGTTATGCTAAGAAGTCTATGGCCTCACTACATGTCACCCTGGACAGGGTTTGTGTATTACTTGTGAAATGTGGATAATATTCTAAATATTAATATGATTTATTTAGAAATGTCTGACTACTACTCGGGGAATATAGTCTTGACAATTTTACACTATGTAATGCAATATTGTACTTTAATTGTACTTTGTACATTTTGTTTTGTTTAAAAGATGTGTGTTGTAGAGTTTCTGGCCGCATCTTCTCTCAACGGAACACCTTCCGACGCGGTGGTAGAGTCAAAAAATGACGTCAAAAAGCTATCTATATGATATTATTTTGAATAAAAAATTTTGATTTTTTTTTTGGTCATATACGGTTTGAGCCGGGACTAATTGATATTTTTTTTCGGTATAGTATTTAAGAGCCAATTTGAGCGTAGAAAAGTATACCAAAATAAAAAAAAATACGTCAGCAACAGCCCCAAATTTAAAATTTAGCATTTATCTCGTTCAAAAAAACCTGATGGTAATGTTTTTTTTGCACTTTTTAAGGCTTCACCATTATTTATACATACTTCAAACATGGTGTTAATATTTTTGTCTACTTAGAATGCTTTGAAAAGTACATTATTTTTTCTAATGAATACCTCATTCTTAAAATTTCAATGGCCTCGATTCGGACTGTGCCACGACTTAACTTAACTTAACTAAATTTATTCCTGTCACTTTCTAAAATAAGATTAAGAAAAGAGACAGAAAACCAACAGCTGACTTTAGTGCTGTCAAAGTGACGTTACACGCCCAAAAACGCTTTAAATAAAATGGCGTACATTATGATGGCATCTTATTTTGGGCGTGTAACGTTACTTTGACAGCACTAAAGTCAGCTGTTGGTTTTCTGTCTCTTTTCTTAATCTTATTTTAGAAAGTGACAGGAATACATTTAGTTAAGTTAAGTCGTGGCACAGTCCGAATCGGTACCAATACTGGTTCGGTTTGCTCAGGTTGGGTTTTGCCCAGGTTAGGTTTGCTCAGAATAGGTTTGCTCAGATTAGGTTAGGTTAGGTTAGCCGCACCTGGACTTGGTCGCGGCGGTCGGGCGAGACCTCTCGCTCAGGTGAAGTTTGCCCAGGTTGGGTTTGCCCAGGTTAGGTTTGCTCATGTTAGGTTAGTTTGGGTTAGGTTAGGTTAGGTTCCTCCCCTAAGGAGTCGGGTATCTTTCGAAGATATCCCCCCGACAAAAAAAAAAATGTTAGGTTAGGTTAGGTTATCTACTTCTTACTTAAAACTTTCCTTATTCCACCAACACGATAGGTTTCCAGCATTCTTTAATCATTATTTAGCCTAAGGCGTGGTAATTATGGAAAAAAAAATATTTTTAATTTTAAGAATTTTCCGCCTTGTTGTCTTTGAATATCAATTCTAGCCAAATTAGCCCTCTTAAGTCCTACTTTTTATTTATGATTATGAAAGCTGAGAGTTGGGCGCATTTTTGGAATTGGCTAGCAAATCATAAGGTCACCTGGTTAGAGTTTTAATTTAAAGTTGAAATTTATTAAGTTATAATTCACGGATGGCAAATTTTTAACTTTAGACCAATATTTTCATAACTTTTATCAAAGTTACGATGCTGATGATGTTATGAATAAAGGCACAATTCATGAAGATTAAGTTGCAAAAAAAAAATCTCTAAAAAATCTTACACTTTTTTTTTAGAAGTTGTTTTAGCCGGTCATGTCGAGTTTCCTCAAAAAATCGGAAAAATCATCATAACTCGAAAACTATAAAAAATCGCGGAACATACATGGGGGTGATTCGGATACCCCTCGACATACCGGACCTAAATTTTACGTTTGTACGTCAACTCCCCGGCCACCCTGTATACAACGTGTTAATGAATTAACGCAAAACTAGAAAGTAGTTTGTTTAGAATCGAGAGCAGAATCGAATTATCATGGTTTCAATATAGGTAATTTTTTTCAAAATATTAAATAATTTTTTTGCATAATTTAATATTTACTGAACCCGATGTCAATCCACCGCACGGGCACACTCACCCTACTTACTACCAAAACAAGATTATAAAAATGTATCCATGAGTACGTTAGCACTTTCTTTCAGTGCTGAAATGATAACAAATCATTTTTGCCTCAAAACTTAAAATGCGAATAACATTAAATTTTAATTATCAAAATAATGAAATTATTGTTGCAATCTAATTATTTTGTTATAAATCAGTTGGGGTGTATGAGGTTTTGCGTTAATTCATTAACACGTTGTATATTAAATGTAATCATTATCAAAAACCGGTTCGAAAACAGACAAAATAGGATCAATAAGATCATCAAACAGACAAAATAGGATAAGGGCCCTTTAAACACTGCGACTTTTTGCATCACTTCTGAAAAGCCATACAGCCACGAAGAAAAACGTTCGTGGTAAAATTCAGCTATAAAATTATATGCCTTTTTTATAAACAAGATGAAAATGTTCAGCCAGATGATGTGGGCGTTCAAATGATATTAAATATGCACCCAATAACAAACGCGCGTTTTTATCGCCGCAAAAAGTTGCAGTTTCTAAAGGGCCTACTTGATGGATGACAGTTTGACATTGCCAGGTGAAAATCGATATCTTTTTACTTTTTTAGGGTTCCGTACCCAAAGGGTAAAAACGGGACACTATTACTAAGCCTACGTTGTCCGTCCGTCCGTCTGTCCTACCTATTTAGGGCTGTAACTTTTGAACCTTTTTACCTTAGCTAGATAGTTGAAATTATCTCAGATTATGCATTATTACGGCGGATTTGTTAACAAATAATAAAAATGTCAAAAAGTTAAAAATTAAGGGGGATTCTCAACAAGAAACTAGTTTTTATCAACGTTTTTTCTTCACGCTCTATCGTAAAAACGGTTATACATACAAGTGTCAAACTTAGTGTGATTATAGAGCATACTCTACAGAATAACAACAAATACTAAAAACCGGCCAAGTGTGAGTCGGTCTCGCGCTAAAGTTCCCGGACAAAAAAAGTTTTTTTTTCTAAGTTAATAATGTTGTGTTTTGTAGTGTTGTGGTACGGAACCCTCGGTGCGCGAGTAGCCCGACTCGCAGTTGACCGCTTTTATTTTCATTTCATGAGATTCTGGTCGACCTATATTCGCTTAGTGGTTGCCATGAAAATATGTTCTTTTGTTTTGATAGATGGTCTGCGTTCTTCTCCGGGTTTTATAATTTTGTGTGTTAGCCTTCGGTACAATACAACCAAAACCCGAGACTCAGGATTCACTTTTATAATAGTCCAAGATCTCATGAACGCCAGACCTTCGTTAGGAATAGAAACGACGGGCAACTATGCAGCTTGAGAACAGTTTGAGTCATCACGGCTTTGGCAGGTGGCTGGTTAAAATTGTCTGTCCAAGGGTTGGAATTATCAAAACAGTCGGGCTACTGAGGAAACATCTTTTAATAGTTACCCAAGTAACACTAGTAGTATTAAATTCAGCTTTTATACTATAACTTAAGTACGTAAAGTTACAACGCCAGACACCCTTAAACTTTAATAAATTGATTTCTTAAACCTCACAATTTATATTTTTCTTCCGTATGTACTATATCCATGGCGTTAGTAACAATTTTCTTCCTACGATAACAAACGTGCCGTCGTTCACTTTCATTATGTAAGAAAATCGTTAACTTTGTGGAAATTTACACAAACGTGTAGGATAATCAGCTGACCTTACCTCCACTATCTTGCATGAGGTGACTCCGTGGGGGGCTCGGATCAGTCGATGGAGAGTTCAGAAATAGCGCCAATTAAATAATGTCAGCCGGTCACTAATAATACCCTGATAACAAGTACATTAATAATTTAATAAGATGCCACTGAAGACGACAACATGTTAGCACCTTGATAGCACGTGTATTTGAAATTTATTGGAAATAAATTTTTATTTATTAGTAATTTTTATAGAGATTATGGTAGTAATTTTGGTACTCTGTGGTGAAGATCTGTACTACAATAACAATAGTACAGGGGTTACGGTAGTAACACGGTGACCAAACACGGTGACATATCCAACTAACGGTGCCCACACATAACTGCGACGTCGCATCGCATCGCAAATATCTGCGATGCGCTGCGTTCAATCTAAATATATAAAAGAAGAATCTGACTGACTGAATGACTGACTTACTGACATATCAACACACAGCCCAAACCGCTGGGTCTAGAGATTCCAAATTTGGCGCGAAGGTTCCTTATGAGGGCTAGGGGTGCACTAAGAAAGGATTTTTCAGAATTCATCCCCTAAGGGGGTGAAACGGGGGTCCAAAGTTTGTATGGGGAAACAAGATTTGTTAGACTATTTAGTTCGAAACTTCACAGGAGTACTCCTATTAATAAATTAGTAAACACGTGTTTCAGATTTTTTCAGAATTCAACCCCTGAAAGGGGGAAATGGGGTGTCAAAGTCTGAAAATCGAGATGGGTATTGTTTGTATGGTTTATCGGGTCGCTGATTACGAAAGAAACAATGATTTTAAAATCCAACGTGGCGGACGTGAAATACCATCATCCCCTGTGCGATGGGGTTGAAATGTCTAAATATCATTATGGGTGTCGTTTTTATGGTTTTTTGGGACGTCAATTACAAAACGCAGTTTCTATGTATCCCGTTGAGATATCGCCTTTTTGATTACCCCTTTTACACGTTTTAACGGCATTTTCGGCGGCTCCATTAGAGGCCGGATGATAAGACGCCGCAAATACATGGTCTATTCTGTTATTTTTTTAAAATGTCTCAAACTCACTACTTGAAAATAGTGGGCCGTTGTCCGTAACGATCTGTTTCGGGATACCGAAACGTCCCCACATGTCTCTTAATTTCGGAATAATGCACTTTGCCGAGGACTACCTCGGCAACCTACCTAAGTACTAACTTACCTTTACAATTTCTATCCATTTCGAATAGGCATCTACAGAAACTAAGTACATACATCCTTCTAAGGGGCCCATAAAATCGAGATGGAGACGCGACCACACGCGATCCGGGAGCTTCCAGGCCTGGGACTCGTGAGCGGGTGGTGCGTCGTCTAGGCGCGCGCACTCCTCGCAGGCGCGGCACACGCGCTCCACCATCTCATCGATGCCACTCCACCACACATAGTTGCGGGCTAACTGCTTGGTTTTTACAATACCCATGTGTGTTTCGTGCAGCTCTCTTAAAACTTTGTCAATACACCTCGCCGGTACTACAATCCTGTGACCCCACATGATGCATCCTAATTCCTCATACAATTCCTGCCTTCTAGTAAAGAACGGTTTTAATGTTAACATACTTATGTCTAACTTGTTGGGCCAACCTTTTCTTACATAGCCTAAAACTTGACTTAAGACTGGATCACATGATGTTTCTTGTTTTAACGTATTATAATCTAATAGTAATGCTTCCGATGCAAAATGCAAGTACGTTTGTTCTGGACATTCTGAAGTTTTCTCTGATTCATAACCTTTATGTGCCATTATCATTCGTGACAAGGCATCTGCATAGTTTTTATCAGTACTTACATATTCTATTTCAAAATCATATGCGGACAAAATTATGGCCCATCTTTGTAACCTACTTGCAGTCATCTGTGGTATACTTTGATTCTGTCCGAAAAGACTAACTAAAGGTTTGTGATCTGTCTTTAATTTAAAACGACGGCCATAAATATATTGATGAAATTTGTTTACAGCAAAAATATATAGCCAGAGCTTCCTTGTGTATTTGACACACATCACCGGTCTTTCGATGCCACTTTCATCTGGTTGGGATAGCACCGCTCCCAATCCGTGTCCACTCGCGTCACACGTCACTATTAATGACCTCGAGTGATCGTAATGCGTTAATGTTACTGTCTTACACAAAAGTTGTTTGGCCTATAGATTATAAAGTGGTAACAATCTACTGCTAAGATTTTTGATAAATCTTCCATAAAAATTTATCATTCCTAAGAACGACCTTACTTCGGTAACATTCTTTGGAATTGCCATTTCTAATATAGAACTAACTTTTCCTGGATCCGCGTGTATACCGTTTTTGTCCAGTACATAACCTAAATATTTTACTTTATTAACAAAAAATGCGCATTTCTCCTTTTTAATCTTTAACCCATATTCATTTAACTTTTTCAGTACTATATTTAATGTTTCTAGGTGTTCCTTCTGCGTCTTAGTCGCAATTAAAATATCATCGTAAAATACCTTTACGGCTGGAATATCACTTAGTACCACTTAGTACACTAGTCATAATTCTTTGGAAAATGCCTGGGTTAGACGCCAGGCCATAGACCAACCTGTTATACATGAATATGGGTTTAGAATCGAGAGCAGAGTCGAAATATCATGGTTTCAATTGTGGGTAATTTTTTTCAAAATATTAAATAATTTGTTTAAAAAATTTTAAAATTTCTGAACCCGATGTCAACCCAACCCACCGCACGGGCACACCCACCCTACTTACTACCAAAACAAGATTATAAAAATGTATCCATGAGTAAGTTAGCGCTTTCTTTCAGTGCTGAAATGATAACAAATCATTTTTCCCTTAAAATTAAAATGCGAATAACTTTAAATTTTAATTATCAAAATAATTTTAATTATTGTTTCAATCTAATTATTTTGTTATAAATCAGTTGGGGTGTATGAGGTTTTGCGCTATTTCATTAACACTTTGTATACAATGTCAGTGAATATGTCACCGCGTTTGGTGTGTTGTCGGGTGACCAGTTACTATATAATTTAACTTTGTACCTAAAGAAAGAGTATCAAGAGTTATCTGGAGTCGAATTTATTTAACAAAATTGAGATCGGTGCTGTTACCACGCTAAAATCGTGGGTGTGTCTTGACTATCACTCGGCAGGCGAGTGACCTTTTATATTTTGTGATAGGGAATCACGTCATTAAAGATTCCTCTTAAAAACATGTTTTGAGTTGCTAGCCCTCGTGTTTTCGATTGCATATCGCATCGCACTCGGCTGTTTTCCACTATTTATCTTGTCTCCAATGAGAAAATATGTTTTGACATTATTATTTATTAATAATCTTGTTTATCACTATATTTAAATCGATTGGTCGAAAATCTGTTTTCTGCATACATACATACACACATATAATTACGCTTCTAAATATACATATAATTGACAAGCTTATCTGTATCTGGGCCAAGTTTAACGGAAAATTAATTGAGGTTCATATGATAGTTTATTGTTTTGTGAAAACATTCAATTAAGGGGCTATGTGAAAAAAATAGGATTCTTCAAAGCTTCATATATCATGATCATGAAGTACTAACAGTAGGAGTATGATTTGCGGATGTGTAAATTGAACATACAGGGTGTAACAAAACACCCTAGTCATACTTAAGAGGGTGCTTCAGACCATAAAACTGAACAACTTTCACTACGGAGCCAACATCGAAATCGCGAATAAAAAATCCGCTCTTTCATACAAATCTGCAGTACCGTCTCGACTCATATGTATGGGACGGCAGATTTTTTTTATTTTTTCTCAACGTTGGCCCCACAGTGAAAGTTGTTCAGATTGATGGTCTGAAGCACTTCCTTGAGTATTACTAGGGTGTTTTGTTACACCCTGTATAATTGAAGTTTTGATTAGAGCCAAAACACGATTAAGACTCATTTTCTCTATAGAAAAACAAGCCAAAGTAGCCTCCGTTTTTATCTATAAACACTTGGAACTGCTAAACGGTGAATAATAGAAACACAAGACTTGATTTAATAAAAAGAGATTGATATTATCTAAATTTTGATTACAGCAGAATTGAACTTACATAAATAGTACAATCACAATTAAGGGGCTATGTGAAAAAAAATTGGATTCTTCAAAGCTTCATATATCATGAAGTACTAACAGTAGGAGTATGATTTTCGGATATGTGTAAATTGAACATATAATTGAAGTTTTGATTAGAGCCAAAACACGATTAAGACAAATTTTCTCGATAGAAAAACAAGCCAAAGTAGCCTCCATTTTTATCTATAAACGCTTGGAACTGCTAAACGGTGAATAATAGAAACGCAAGACTTGATTAAAAAAAAAAGATTGATATTTTCTAAATTTTGATTGGAGCAGAATTGAACTTACATAAATAGTACAATCACAATTAAATAAAGTTTGATTTGGCGCTCGATTCGATTCAGGCGCGCGCGCCGCCCCATCTCTTTCTCTCGCATGAGGCCGTAATATAAGCTATCCCACGCCTGTTTCGCTTAAATTATTTTTCGACATAGGCCCTTAAATAAAGTTTGTTTTTTCGCTTGCATCGTTTCAGGCGCGCGCGCCGCCCCATCTCTTTCTCTCGCACCAGGCAGTAATATAAGCTATCACACTCCCGTTTCGCTTAAATTATTTTTCGACATAGGCCCTTAATTGCTGGGCTTTATTGGGAGGGATTAAGGCTAATTCAGCCAAATACCTGCTTAGAACAAAAGTTGGTGCCGGGCGGCTACCAGTCAGTGGTACATCATCATCATCATCATCTCAGCTGATGGACGTCCACTGCTGGACATAGGCCTCCCCCAAGGATCGCCATAACGACCGGTCCTGCGCTGCCCTCATCCAACGTTTTCCCGCCGCCTTCACCAGGTCGTCGGTCCACCGTACATATTGAAAACCGACGCACCCAATCTGAATGATAAATGATAATATAATATGAAAATGCATAGCATAGCACAAGCTCACGACAATATTAGAAGGTGGACCAGTGGTACATGATAGTCATTAATTTTTCAGAATATCAATGACTACCCCTCGGGGAATATTGTCGTGAGCTTGTGCCTTAGACTAATTATATCCGGACCGGCCTTGCGGTAGCATTTCCCCTCTGCCACGGTATTAGATCAATTAATCTTGCGCATTTACACCCAATTTTATACCTTATCACTAAACGAGACAGCCTATAATAGCGAAACAATAATTTTGAACTTAGAACGTTTGGGGTTTACACGAGACTACTTTTCATGATTTTGAACATTCAAAATTAGAATCTAAAGTCATAGGGAATAAAATCCAAAGTTGCGGATAACATGTTACCTCGCCCCCCGCAAAAAGTGGCAGAAAGTTTGATAGTAGAATGACACGTGGTTACGCGTCCCGATATAATTAGTCTAAGGCTTGTGCTATGCTATGCATTTTCATATTATATTATCATTCAGATTGGGTGCGTCGGTTATTTCGAATAAACCTACTTTATATGGTTATTGGTCGAAGTTCAGTAGTAACAAACTATTTATCTATCCTCAGTAAGCATTTACGTCAATTCCTACTGAAGTTCGATAAAACGTTTAGGTTTTTTACATAAATGTTATCTTTCCGTACGATATTATACCAATCATAAATTAAACCCTAAAAAATTGCGATTTAATCAAATAATTGCTATAGTTAACTAAGGTCACGGAATACCTAAGAGTACACTAAGGTATAGTTTTACAAAACTATTTTAGGTAGTATTATTGATGACTCTGAGCTACATAGGTTAACTTTTAGAATATTTTAGTGTTCTCCTACTTAGGCTTACTAAAATATTTATCAATCCTAAATCATTTTTTCTCTAAAAGAATAAAAGTAACACATTAGTAACTGTAAAGTAAAGGATGTTTTTATAACCAAAGCGATTGTTGTGACATTATCGCGTAAGATTTAAAGCATCGTGACATCTGGGCGTTGCTTTGACGTAATATCGGGCGACAGATATCGTTCATATATATATTGACGTCGTCTCCCTCCTCGTTGTATTTTGTACATCACTTATCTAAGCTTATTACCTTGAAGCTCCTCTGATATATTGTACAGATTTGCGCTACTTAAATTGTAATTAATTAAAGATTTTTTGGTCTGCACGTTTTAATATTTTCAACAATTATTCACCTAAAATTATTACCAATATGTGTTGTTATAAAAACAACGTTATGTGTGACCTGTGCAGAGATTTCCAGCTGACTATTCTGCAGAGTAAGAATAATTTTTATTTTAGAATAATAACTTAGTATATGCGTAGAACATTACTTGATTATAATGTTTCTGGAAGGTTCGAGTGAATTTACTCACTCGAACCTTCCAGAAACATATGTATATTCGCGATTATTTTTATAAATACGTATCTATTTGTAGAATGTCTTGCCAAACTTACTGCAGTTATAATTTTACGTTCCAGTAACTTTTAACTATCATTAATTTTAATTATACTTCTCAAAGTAATTTTAAATTAAAATATACCTCCGAAACAATGTATTTAAAAGACACGTGTTTCATGTTTGCTTTTTGTTCTCAGATCTGCTTAAGAACTTCCCAAATGCTGCGCCGAAGATCGAGTCGAACAAATTCCAGCTGCACGATGACTTCGCCAGCTTGTACCCTCCGTCCCCACCGGAGGCCAAGCCCGATCGTGCTGAACTCGCGCACGATCTTCTGCAGCAGTTAGACAATCCATGCAAACAAGGTACGTACTGTTTCTATACCTCTATGCTGCCCATGTTTTAGGTTATTTCAACTAAAAGAAAAGAACACGGAACCGTAGCTCGTGGCCACCCATTGTTTTTGCATATTGTGATGTTATTTCATCTTATTCACAGTAAAATCTTATGTTGCACGCACAGTAACGTTATGTTTACAAAGATACATATTTTAAAATTGTAGCTCCATCTTTATACGATGATTTTGCCAATGTCTAATAAAAAATAGCACATGTGCTTGTAGTTTTTCGGTAAATGTAATAAATCGTTTCCCCACCGTGGCCTCTGCTAATGGGGGGGAAACGTGGGGGAAACGTTCAACCCCCGCGTAAGGTTTTTCGCCGTAAGCCAGTGAGATGCCACGACAGGAAGTTACTGATAAACATATCACACTGACAAACCAGGGTTTCCCAGCCCCCAGTGGGCATGGACTGTTCCCCTGCACACTTAGTGACTAAGTAAGTACCCCATTATTTGGGGTTATTGGTCTGCTATAAATTTATAAGTTACGCAGATGTAACTAAAATCGTGTCTTGTCTACCACAAATGGGACTAGAGACGTGACGAAGCGTGATGATGAATGGTAATTTTTTTAATTACGATTAAAATAATGGATAGAAATATTATAAACGAGCTTTTACCCGCGACTTCGTCCGCATTTAAATTATATACCAGATTTTAAGTCAGATGATGAGCTATCAAACAAAAAAAGTTTCATCAATATCGGTTCAGTAGTTTTTGCGTGATACTCGAACAAACAAACACCCAAACAAACAAACAAACAAACAAACAAACAAACAAACGAACAAACAAACAAACAAACAAACAAACAGACAGACAAAAAATCCAAAAATTGGTGATTTGGAATCAGGGACATCTAAAAACCATATCGTAATTTTTTTTTGTAAATATCTTCAATGTACAGACAAATTTTTGTTACAGTTTTATAATAGTTTAGATTAGATACATATTAGCAAATAAAATCGATAATTTAGAACGATGAACATTTGTTATTGCGAAGATTCTTTTTTTCCTTTATGTTGACGCCCTCATAGCCACGATTAGAATAGAATATAATTTATTTATTTGTCTTACTTACATAACACATTACAAAATACAATATAGTATGTGTGGGCCGATTGACGTCATTAGGCCCTTTTCAAACAGTGGTGTGGTTCTAAAAAGTGATAATGAAATGTTTTATTATTACAATAGAGTTATGAATGTTATGATCTAAGTCCCTATAGTACACTGCGCTCAAGGCTCTGTCGCGACTTTTTATATCGATCATTTTTGTATAAAAGGTAAGAAAACCAAAGGCGACGGTATTACATCGTGCTGCAATGCTAGTCTAGCATACTAGACCATCTGGTCAGAGAATAGTTCATGCCGCATGTGAGTCGCGCGTGTTGAGCCATTTTTGTGCATTTATGCCGAAGGGAAAAGAACGCCAAGATGATTATCTTAAGGTCATCACATCATGCAGCATGTTAACTGGTTAAGTTTAGTATACAAAATATGTTGAGACGTTTAAATCTTTAAAAATGTTCTACTCTTATAAAGTCATCATAACAATATTCAGAATGCAGGTGTTTGAAAACCGCGTTATATGGACACACCTCTGACTTTGCCTCCAAATCTCTCGTTGAGAATTGATCACAGAGAAGAGATATACAGTAAAGCAACTTCATGCAAGCGCTCGAATCGACGAACGCACAGAGACGACCGCCCACGTACCCGGCTCGCCAAAGTTACTTCAGTACTGTTGCGCCCCGAAGTACCTTAGCGGGCCGAGTACGTGGTGCTCGTCTGGATGCGTTCGTCGCATCGATTCGAGCGCTTGCATGAAGTTGTTGCACTGTATAACTATTTTCTGTGACTTGATACTTGACTTAACCACAGTATAAGAAACAATATTCTATTACTAGATACAGTAAGGACACTCCCTTCCTCCCACCAACTTTTTACCTCACCCCCTTTATCGCCCTCTGGTTACCTCGCACTGGTTACTCTTTACCTAAGAAGAAGACATAAGGTTCTATTTCTTTGGTTTCGCATGTGCTGACGTCATCTTGTCAAATTCAATTTTTTGTATGCAGTGTCCGGGCTGTGACTTAACTGTCATACGACAAAACAGTAACGACTGTCATCACGATTTAAACATGATCAGCGGGTCTTATCGGTATACCTACCTACACAATACCTATGCCAGCTTCCTGGTTTTATCAAACAAATGTAAACATGACACACCTCTGAACGCTGTACTTCATGATTGGGATGCGTGATCTGATAAAATTTTATCTTTAATTACTAATTAATGCGGTAATGTATGTAATATAAACATTTAGTTAATTAGCAGAGATTGATAATCTGCAAACAGTCTAGACTTCGAGGATGGAATAATATGCTTAGTATTAGAACAAGGACACTTCGTACCAACCTCCGAAAACTGAAAGCAACCAAATAAATCTAGTTTAATTTATTTTCCTTTTCTTATTTTATACAGGGTATAATATTAAGAGCGTTGCGTACTTAAGAGGGCTATCGCAGTCCAGTGGCGCCCTCATCACATTAAAAAAGATTTTTCAATAAAGAAAGCCTAAATTAAAAAAGTACTCAACACGAACACTACTAAAGCCTTCAAGCCATTCCGTATATTAAACTGTAGTCTTTGAAGCCATTGTTATACAATACTTTCATAGGTTCTACACATTCCACTTTTAGACAATTTCGAATAAAAACAAAAGCGGCCGTTTTTTTTCTTTTTTCAAAATTTGTACGTTTAGACCTTTAAAAAACCTATAAAAGTATTCTATGAAAATAGCTTGAAGGCTTTTGTAGTGTTCGTGTTGAGCACTTTTTTAATTTAGGCTTTCTTTATTGAGAAATATTTTTTAATGTGATGAGGGCGCCACTGGACTGCGATAGCCCTCTTAAAGGGTTGCTTCAGACCATCAAACTGAAAAACGTTCACTATGTGACCAACATTGCAATCTTCATACATTTGGGCCGAGTAGCCGTTATCGTTTTTTATGGAACAGCTGATTTTTTTCTCGATTTTGTTATTGTCCCTATAGTGAAAGTTATTCAGTTTGATGTTCTGAAGCTGTTTGTGTTTGCTGTTTTTAATTTTACACCATTTTATATTCTACCGGTTCTGCGAAAGAAGCCTTTCCAATCCCACTTTCTAAATTGTCTTTGTAGTTAAAATGGTGATAATTGTACTTAATAATCCAGTTATTTATCTTCTTGATATAGTTATTTATTGGTAAAACAAATAAAAGTGAGTAAGTACAGTCGCCATCAGATATATCGTAGCATATAAGGTGTCCAAATATTTCTGAGCAGTACTAATTTTCATTAAATTCTTTACAGTAAATGTTACCAATTATAATATCTAAACGTGTATTTTGTCATAAATATCTGAACAGCTAATTTTCAATAATTTCTTTAAAATGTTTTTTAAAATTAAAATGTAAAACAACGGAGTAAGGTTTTTTTTCGAAACTGTTCAGATGTTTATGACCACCCGAATGCGTCGATATATTTGATATTCTAGGCGTTCGTATATTTTTGATTGATTATGAGTAAAAAAATTATTGGAAATTAGAACTGCTTAGAAATATTTGACCACCTTGTTTGCTACGATATATCTGCTGGTGACTGTACATTAAAAATAAATAATTTCTTTAATACATACATAAACTCACGACCGCAATCCCTTTCGGGGTGGTCAGAACCATTGCTACAACTACTTACCAACTTTCTGTTGATTTTCGTTAAACCTAACCTATACGGTAACAGTTTTGGAAGGTTTTTACTTAATATACCTAAATAATCTTCTTAATTTTTTATGAATCGAATTCATACATCATCAACGATAATCTTGAATACTTTATTATCATTATTTTGGAGGAGTGGGAGACAGTGGGACACAAATAAAAAGATTCCACATTGGAACATACCCATTAACGATATCGAATAACGTTAGGGCAATATTTTTCCACTGTGGTGGTAGATAACAGAAGGAGAAACAAATAATATGAGGAGCCGACTAAAGTTGTCGTCTGTTAAATATTGTAGTTTTATGTTCCGTAATCACGGGCAATTAAGTCCCGGACCTTTGGAAGGCGTGCATGGGGCCGAAGCCAACATGTAGAGGCCCGTTCAAAAGACAAGTTAATCTAAATGTAAGGGATACATAAATGGCGGATACCATCTCCGAGCGTACAACATGATACCCACGGGGATGGTCCCCGCCATTTGTGTAAAGACTATTGGAGTACGGCGCTATGGCCGCGATGGAAAAATAAGGTCCTGGGCTATGGAGGTGAAAGTTGGATGGATGGATACTGGGCTATGGGAGGAGACTAACGGACGCCTGCCATGACAACTGCCCTTCTTGGTTGACATCCCACATATCCGCACCAAGCGCCTTTCTGAATCTTTTATAATGCGCACAGCCAAGGAGTGGAATGCCTTACCTGCGTCAGTATTTCCGAGTACTTACAACCCGAATTCCTTTAAAGTACGAGTGAATAGGCATCTTCTGGGTAAGCTCGCTACATCTACGACCCCATCTTCGTCCTGAGGACTGGATTGAGGTCAAGAGCAAACCCATAGTTAATAAAAAAAAAAAAAAAAAAAACAACTAGTCTCAAAATTGTAAATAGGGCAGGCGGTGACTCGCCGACTCGTCGAGTGGGCCCCATAAAACGGCCGCACGCACAAAGTGCGACAATGGGGCAACATCTCATTGAGCGGCTGAAGGTTGTCGAGAGGTGCGGCTCCGGTTTCACCATCGCAGGGTTTACCCCCGTGAGCGGGTTTCCCCGTTATTACGCCATTACGTGCAATACACTTCCAACCTGGAGCATAGGTTCTGCTCTTGCGATTCCACTCTGGACGGCCAATTAAGGCAAGCCAGAGGTAGGGGGGTGTGTTACTGTGTGTGTGGGTGTGGGGGTGTGTGTGGGTGTGTGTGTGTGTGTGAGCGCATGTCTGTATGGTCCCCCTGGATAGGGGTCCGCGGTGTCGCCACTCACCGTCAGCTCGCCACAAGCTGCCCCGCGGGGTAGTTTTATTATTATTACCACAGAGTACCTACTATAATAGGCTACTTGACAACTAGTGAAATTAGCTACTTTTTATCGGAAGTTAAAAGGTGCGCTTTGTATGAAGATTTGTTCTAAATAATGAGTTGTGACGTCATCATCACTTCATTACTTTTTAAAGTTCATCTTGTTATTAAAAATAGTATTCAAGCTAAAAACTCGACGAAAATGGGAGTTTAGCGTTTTCTAACCCTTTTTTACTGAGAAGATAAAAAATAAAATATACTGTATGTAGTCAAATACCCAATTACGAGTCCTTCCTCCCTTATCGTGTGGGCAGAGCCCTGGTATCAAGAGTTTTTCAGACCCAGACCGCCTTACGGCCTACTACTCATGAGTCAGAACAGAACTCATGAGTAAAACTATATTTCTAAGGATCACATTGATAAACATTTTTGTATTTTTATGGATGTGAATGACTATTATACTGGGTGTAAGAAAAAGTATTATTAACCTTTAAACCACATTCTGTTCCCATCAAACTGAACAACTTTTACTATGGGAGCAAACCTGTCAGAACAAAAAAAAACAGCTTTATGATACGTTTGAGTCGAGGCATTGCAGTTTATTTTTGCGCTCACAGGTTTGCTCCCATAGTAAAAGCTGTTCAGTTTGATCGGTAGAGTAAGTATTGGCTATGTGCACGACACTAGCGCCACACTAGCGCGGCGTCCTGACAGAACTTTTTCGGACAGCCTTGAATTATTTGTACTGTAAAAGTCTTTGTTTGTTCGAGGATTCTGCCAAAATTACTGGACCGATTTTGATAAAACTTTTTATATTTAAAAGCTTATTATTAGTCTTAAAAGCTAGCTTATATTTTATTCCGGTACGATGACGGGAGTGGATGCGGACGAAGCCACGGACAAAATCTAATTTGTATGGGAATTCCCATACAAACCTTTACCTCAGTTTTAACACTTTTGGGGGGTTTAAATGCGACAAACCTTTTTAAAGTGAGCATCTAGATGCCAATAGAAACTTCCATGCCAAATTTTTGGATTGTAGTCTTGACAGTTTTGGAGATTTCGTGTTAAGTTAGTGTGCAGATTTGCATAGGTTCAAGCTTATTTTCACAGCTTGTCCGGCAAAAGTGCTACCCCTGGCGCTGCGATCGACTTGACAGTTCCCAACACCCACATCGCACATAGCCAATACTACACAATTCCTCTATCCATGGAAAGGATAATGATACTTTTCCTTACAGCCTGCATACTCTATTAGTACAGGAGTACGATTTTTGAATCTCATTCGCTGAGTTCAGCAGTTGAAAATTTCAAAATTACTGTGGAAATATGCATTTTTCTACTGCTGATTTGACTTTCAAAAATCTTAACTTCAGGAGTATGATTTTTGAAAGTCAAATCAGCAGGAGAAAGATGCATATCTCCATAGAAATTTTGACATTTACAACTGCTGAGTTCAAAGTATGAGTTTTAAAAATACCACTCCAGGTAAAGTAAGCTAAGTAATGACTGACCGTTTGGAGGCAATTAATGAAACTTTGTTTTTTGTTTTTGATTGTGAGCTCAAATTTTCAGGACAGCATGTCGTCATCACTCTTATAAAATGTACCCAATTTCATATTTATAGCTCTGCTACTTTAGATTTTATTAATACACTAAGTTCATTGATTTCGTCATTTATTCACTTACTTACTATCGATTATCAAAACCTAACAGGTACTTCCCGAAGTCCTAGAAAGCTGAAATTGGGTACATTTTATAAGAGTGATGAGATGACCAGTCCTGAAATTTTGAGCTCTGGTACTATCCAGACCGAAGTTATGAGCGCTCAAAAATACGCCGAATCTCTTCGAGGAAAAGTACTGTTCCCCCTACCCAGTCCCCCTAAATTCTCTGTGGACTCTGCAGAGCCTCATTTCTAGTGACAAGATAAAGTTAAAAACAAAGTTTCATTGTTGAACAAATTTTGCCCCTAAAATATTATATTTTTCCTGTATTATACAGGGTGTAAGTGACAGCCTAGCAAATACTGAAACAATGAACTCAGACGATCAAACTGAACAACTTTCACTATGGAGCCTACCTCAAGCGAAAGAAAATCTGCTGTCCCATACAAAACTCTTGTAGCTACCCGACTAAAATGTATTTTTCGTGTTTCCTGAGGTAGGCTCCATATTGAAAGTTGTTCAGTTTGATGGTCTGATTTCACCGTTTCAGTATTTGCTAGGCTGTCACTTGAACCTCGTCTGGCAGCACAGCATCGCCTTTTTTTGTCGCTCCATCCTTTTGCACGCCGCAGCACCGCCGCGCGCGATCGCGTTTCGTCTATCTTATTTGGTCTAGCAAATGTCGTTCCTGAGTGACAGAAAAGGATGGAGCGACAGAAAAAGGCGATGCGGTGCTGCCTGATGAGGTTCTTTACTAGCCCTTACACGCCATACAATTGTTTATGAAGTCCTTAGGTATTTGATTATTGACGATAAACTATTTGGATTCATCCAAATACAATTCTAGGTATAAATATAAAATAAATAATACCTACCTAATTTAAATATTTTTTAGTAGTGAAAACTTCTTTAGCGGCGTTGTGCACTTTTTGGGATGGGTAAAAAATTTTAAACTCGCGTCAGGACCGTGAAGTCACGTAACCTGTTCGAAAATTCTTAAGGCTGCCTGCCCATTGACGCGAGCTGGCTGGCGGAGCGGAGTAGCGTGGAAAATATTAACAAATCAAGAGCTCGGCCGAGATTTTATGCAATCCTGATTGGTTGATTAAACTCCGTTTCTCCGCTCCGCCAGCCAGCTCGCGTCAATGGACAGGCATAAGCATAGATGAAGTCAGACCGTGACGTCACGTGACGTAAGACGTAGATCTCTTAGTTGTCACTTCTGCCGGCACTCCCGGAGTGTAATGGTATATGTATATTAGGAAAACAACAATGATATGATGATGTTAGTTATTTGCCTAATTTCGGTAGTATTTTCATGTTGAGCTTTGTGATTGTTTCTGACGAAATTCAGGCATTGAGTAATTTTTTTGATATCATATCAGATCTATTGGGATGAAACATACATACACCTTATTAAAATACAAGCAAATCAATAAACGAACAAATGAACATAAGTAATTTTAAAGCTGGATTGTGATTTTATTACTTGTATTGTACAATTTCACAATGTACCTATTAGGTTGGTAAATGAGAGTGTAAATGTGAATGTAAGGACTAGTAATTGCTGTCGAGTATTTATGTATCTAGCGCCTGTGGTGGGGGCTGGGGAAGGCGGTCTGAGGTCCGGCGCGGGCGCAGCGTCAACTGCGCTGCGCGGCCGCTCAGTAGTAACGTGGACCGCGGCGTGTTTGCAGTGTTTGCACGTACTTTCTTGTTTGTGACAATAAATTCCATTCGTAAAGAACATTTGGGGCGTTCGCGCTCGGCTCGCAACCTATGTCTGCCGCCGTGGATGCGCCTCCTGGACACCGTTAGAATGAAGTGCCAGTATCGCTGCATTTGGAACAAGGAGATTGTTTTCAACTCACAGAAACTCGTCAAGAGACGTTAGGATCTCGCTACTGTCTGGACCATCAACGACGACCATCGCTCACTACGAGGATTCAACCATAGAATATCACTGCCTAATATAATCGTATTAAAATTATCTCTAGGACTGTATTCTAGTAAATATAAGAGGACATTTAGTTGTGGATTCGCGACGCTACTGTTAGACGTCAGGACTTCGTGATGGCACTTGCAGATCTGTATGTTGGTACGTGGTATTGTATTGAGCCTCTAAAGCGTTTTTGTTTGTTTTGGTTTATTGAAAGTCACTCCGGCGGAAACTTTTCCAAGGTCTGAATGCTCTAGTTCCTGTTCACGCCAGTTTGCAGAACTACTATAAACTTGCAATTTTTACTGCACTCTTTACTTGAAGGGAAGGGATTTTACCAGTCGAGAACTTATGTATTGTACGTATGCAGCTGATCTTTACATTTTCGTAATATAAATACGTATATCTTGGTGTCGTATTGCCGATTGGAACTGGCTCATTTAATATGCTGCGTAACAAACTTGTTTACAATCGAAAAGTGGTAAGTTTCCAATACGGGAAACGTAATATAATACAACATTGCCTTTCAAAAGGTTCGGTTACCTAATCTTCAATGTTATTACCGTTCAGAATGTTGTTTCAATAATTTCGTTAATACATACCTTGTTAAAATATCGACGATGTAATCAATTTAACAAGGAATACGCATTAAGTACGTCATGTTTTTATTTGAAGCGTTTGATTTTTAATGCATGCATCTACTGCTGTGGATATTGTGGAATCCACGTGGCTCGACGCAGTAATGCCTGCCTAACGTGTGGTACAAATAACAAGAGAACTGCCTTTAAATAAATAGTTTCTATCTCGCATTTCATCCGTGCATTAGTTTTGATATCCAAACTCTTGTATCTACTGATAACTCTCTAATCGGGAATCGGTTCTCATTGTTATCTGCTATGGACTATGGGATGGTATATTTGATGCACAGGGTTAGAAATGGATAGTAGCGCTTTTGCCTCGGAGACGGCTGTCGCCACTTGCCTTCACGCTCACGCTGCTACAATTACTCATGCCATCTCGCTTGCACCACGTCGCGCGCCTTATAGTGTTATGCAAAACATTGCATAACCTGTGGCGACACGTTCCACGCCTACTTTGCACTTTTAACCCCTCTTATAATGTTCTGTGGTTTGATGCATATACCTTTGCCAGCTTCCCTGTTTTGATGGGATACCGAATGATTTTTTTTTGTACGGTTCCGAAACTCTATGGGATGGTTCAGACCATAAAACTGAAGATTTTTTACTACGGGAGGAAACCTGAAATCGCAAAAAAATATCAGCTGTTCATGAATTCAAGTCTGCTTCCATGGAAAAAATTTAAATGTTGTTCAATATGATGGTCTGTAGGACTCCCTTAAGTATTACAAGGGTGTTTTGTGACTGTATTAAGCCTGTGTGGGCAAACTCTAAGGGACAAACTCCTAACACTTGTCCCGCGTCCACTGATAAACCAGTTCGCACACAAGGCGACCTCGCATCGCTCGCCCAATAATTAAAGCGACTTATTGGCCACTTGTTTTCATTCCTGCCTATCGATACTGATAATAATATGGTCTAGCAGCATTTTTCGATTGGAGGGCAAACTTACTCGTATTTTATCACGAACCGGGCACGTGACAAAGGTGTTTTGACGGTCATTACCTTGCCACTCTTTTATTATTAACATTGCGTAAAAAAGTGTTTACAAAACAGTGTTGAGAGGCTGGTCATCCGCTCTTCGTCTATTCCTTAGTTGATGCTGTAATCAGGGAACATCTAGAGTTCAGAACCCTTGTTATGGTTTCGGTAGATTTAAAAAAAAACACTTGTAAACATACATTTTTCAACATTCTAGTAGCAAAGCTGCCTTTGGTTTAGCTGGCATTTTCAATCGGAGCCATTTCCCGAGAAACGTTCTAACAATTTTATAATAATTGCAGCCTAAAAATTGCTAGTGTTACCAATTGTGCGGTAGCGTAATACCTACCTAATATAGGTCTTTGACATTGGTAATTTATAGCTTTAACGTAAGAGTACTATAATTAATTAATGACTAGCTATAACTAAACCTGAAATAGAGCGATAATAGTCCATAAAGAAAAGAGTTAGCACAACTAAGTTCTACGGAATTTATGTACCGCTGTATTTATCTCGGCGGTGAAGGAACACATCGTGAGGAAACCTGCGTACCCGAGAATGGACAATATCACAATAGATCAGCAATGGTGGCAGTGATACATAACGAACCGTGCTTGCAATAGCCCAGCCAACAATAATAGGTAAATAAAACCTAAAATAATATTAACTCTCTGACGTAGCGTAGTTTAATGGAATTATCCATCATTTTGATATCGAGGACGACGTGGCACCGAACTCTTTAGATTGTGCGAGTTATCTGGGGTCAGGTCATTGCAGTCACATGCGCTATTTACAAGATAATTGTCGCCATCTCTATTTTAACAAATATGACTTAAATACAACGTGTTAATAAATTAGCGCAAAACCTCATACACCCCAACTGATTTATAACAAAATAATTACTTAGATAGAAACAATAATTTAATTATTTTGATAGTTAAAATTTAAAGTTATTCGCAGTTTAAGTTTGGAGGCGAAAACGATTTGTTATCATTTCAGCACTGAAAGAAAACGCTAACGTACTCATGGATACATTTTTATAATCTTGTTTTGGTAGTGAGTAGGGTGAGTGTGCCCGTGCGGTGGGTTGTCATCGGGTTCAGAAAATTTAAAATTTTGCAAACAAATTACTTATTTAATATTTTGCAAAATATTACCTATGTTGAAACCATGATAATTCGACTCTGCTCTCGATTCTAAACAAACTACTTTCTAGTTTTGCGTTAATTCCTTAACACGTTGTATAAGAGCGAGCGTCGGTGGCGCGTTGCGGAGAGGTATGGAAACTCAATCTTGAGGTCCTGGTTCGAATCCGCACGGACGACATTGTCATGCTGCTCTCAAAAGGTCAAGGATCCCTGGGCCTGTGCCTTGCAGTGGGACGTATATAGGCTGATGATGAAGAGTTTTAAACTTGTTTATTGTAAGCGTTATGAGCAATGTGAATAATTTCTCCCCCACATGTAGTTTCGAATCGAGACTCCAATGCTACCAATTAGTTTCAATTGATTGTTGAAGACGCCCCTCGGTCTCAATATTACAATACGCATACTATTACCACAGAGTACTATAATTACTACCTACGAGTATAACGGTTTATTGTTTATGTCTCATTTACAGCATTTTTAAATCATACTTGTTCATACCAGAAGTACTAATATTGTTTCTACGTACATGCAAATGTTCATTACAAGTTAATGACAATATTATGTTATTGAATCAATATTTATTATTAATATACTTTTAAGTTATAAGTCCAGTAGATATGAATAGTCAACGATGTGCATAAATAGTTGCATAAACATCTCATTCGATCAATGGCATTTTCCATAATGTTCTAGAAATTATATGATTTTATTAATAAATAAATATCTTGAATGTTGTCACATAGATTATCTAGCCCCATTTAAAGTACCAGAATCTAGCCAAGACTCGGGACTTGTAGACAACGATATCGAATACATAATTAGAAAGATACAAACATCCATGAGCGCGATTTTTGAAAATCATACGAGCGACTCGGCAGTAGAAAATGTCAAAATTACTATGGAGATTATGCATCTTTCTACTACCGATTCGCTCGTATGATTTTCAAAAATCGCACTCCACGACTCCATCTATCTATCTATGCGGATTTATATAAAAAAAAAATAACAATAGCATGAAAATGAAATAATAGTTGATAAAAAGTGACCTAAAGAATATCAGGTAGATAGGCTAATAATGCAATGACAGCAATGCAGTAGGTAAATGAAACAATGGCTTACTGCTTTGTGCGTGCAACATGAGATGGTGTTTATTTAGTTCAGGGAGGCAAGGCAACCTGACCACGCCACGCCACGCCACGCCGCGTCTCGCTACCTTTGCTCGATACCAAATGAATATCTTACCGTGCATCAATTATTCATTTTCATTTCAACGGCTTAGCCCAACAACCCGTGGCTTTAGTGATTCGTTGAATAAATTCATATCTGTCTTTAATCTAATAAAGTATGAATTGTATAATTAAAATGTTAATTATACTAAGTACTGGAACTGGTCCAATTTACCGATCCCTTAAAAAAAAATCACTATGTCGTTTTAACCGTGATATATACGCTTCTTGGCATCTTTTTCGCCGACTATCTCTGACAAATTCATGTTTGATTTACCTGATATTTATATTTACAAATTGAATAATATTAATGAATGCCTTATTTCGATTACAGAAAACATTTTCTCCAACTGGCTGGAGGAGAAGGTGGAGCTTCCCGTCTTCGAGAACATCCCGCAGGCGGTGGAGCGCGTGGAGGCGCCCGTGGCTGTCCACGTCGCCGCGCCATACATCACGCCTCAGCCCACCGAGGAGCTGCTGCGCGAGTTCGAGACCGTGTACGGTGCCGTCGAGCTGACGCACCTGACGCCGCCGCAGAGCCCCCCCGGCCCGGCGACCCAGCTCCTGCTTAGCTACGCGCAACAGGCGCAGGCGATACCCGCACCGGCTTCCCAAGAACTCTGGCCGGTCACAATCGCCCCGGCCCCGCCCGCGTTCTACGACAGCGACTTTCAAGCCGTAGAGGAGTTGGTGCGGCACCGCGCCGCTGAGCTCACGTCCCCGCAGCCGTCGGGAGACAGCGCCAGCGTGTCCCCGCGCTCCTCGCCGCCCTCCTCCCCGCGGTCCTCCACCGACGAGGAGTGGTCGGCCCCGTCGCGCTCCAAGCCTTACTCGCGCTCCGTGGACGACCGCCGCTCCCGCAAGAAGGAGCAGAACAAGAACGCGGCCACTCGCTACCGCCAGAAGAAGAAGGCCGAGGTCGAGGTGCTGCTCACGGAAGAGAGTGCTCTTCGCCAGCGCCACACGGAGCTCGGCGACAAGTGCTCCGACCTGCAGCGCGAGATCCGCTACCTCAAGGGTCTCATGCGCGACCTCTTCAAGGCTAAAGGCCTTATAAAGTAAATTCATCATATCCGCCGCCTCCAGCGATAGAATTGTCCACACCGCGCGACAGACGAGCGCGCTCCTAAGCGAAATACGGCTAATGAAGCTTAAGGAGTTTATATAATTTTGATGATATCTGTTCTTATCTTAGGATATAATAAATAATAAGTTCACTAGTATTGTTTGTATCTCGGTTAAGCAGATCAGTTGCACATCGAGCAGCATTTTAACTCCCGTCATCAGTTCAGGGATACCTTCAGTCTCATTAACATCTATGTGAGAACAGGTGGCGCCTTTTCATATTTCATTCATCATTATCATCTTCATCATTAATTAAGAGGATAGGTCGCATTTATTGCTATGGAAATAGGTTTTTATTTTCGTACATACATGTATCATTAACTTAAGTACCTATTGGTATGTAAACAAATGCAAATCAAATGTTTTATCACCTATTTTTATTGTATCTATTTTCATACAATATAAGGAATGCGACGGCGGAAACTATGGTTTTATTTACCTTTTTTCAATGTCTATATTTGAGTTCCTAACTGAATCTATTTGAAAAACAGAAGACATTTTGTTCGTCAAACAACACGTAGTGTTTGTGCATGACCTGCATAAAATCATCTCTGGCCTCGATAATGCGCAACGAGTACATCGATACGTAATTGCAGTAATTATTGAATATTTATGAAGGATTAGAAACTAGCGATGCTACTGTAGCAACTTTAAATTAAGATATTTATTGAACTGGAAACTGTTCAACCAATTATAGTTTACTGATATTGTTTTCATAACAATGACTTGTTAGATTAATAAGCAGATAATTAATAGGGTCGACAAATTACATTTTATAACATCATCAAACCGCAACAAAAGGTTGATTATATTATAGGTATAATAAGACTGATAATGTCTAGGTACATTAGTTAATTACAAAATGATCAAAGTTATCCAAATTGTTAAAGTACCTAAATGATTTGTTGATGCACTACATCCATGGATACTTTTATGTGGGCTACAGGGTGTAACAAAACACCCTAGTAATACTTAAGGGGGTGCTTCAGACCATTGATCTGAACAACTTTCACTATGGAGCCAACATCGAAACCGCGAAAAAAAAATCAGCTCTTTCATACAAAACTGCAGTACCGTCTCGACTCAAATGTATGGGATGGCAGATTTTTTTTATTTTTTCTCGACGTTGGCTCCATAGTTAAAGTTGTTCAGATTGATGGCGTGCAGCACCCCCTTTAGTATTACTAGGGTGTTTTGTTACACCCTGTATATTTCCTGAAGGAATAGAGCAGGGGTCTGTTAATTGAAATGTGGACATTCCGAATACAGTATAATTTAGAGTATCTGTGACGATATATTTTGTTTTGAGCGTATCCTTTCGGGGTAGTCAAAGATAGTAAGTATCCTTAATACAGCAGGAATATGCATATTTCACTGTCCAGCGCGACGGACGGGTGGTTCACTGCCTGTCGTTATCCATCATCAGAAATGCACGTAGATACCGTCACCAGCAGATATATCGCAGCAAACAAGGTGGTCAAATATTTCTAAAAAGTAGTTCTAATTTTCAATAATTTCTTTACTCATAATCGTAACCAATCAAAAATATAGGAACGCCTAGAACATCAAATATATCTACGCAGTCAGGCTGGTCATAAACGTCTAAACAGTTTCACTCCGTTGTTTTACATTTTAATTTTAAATAACATTGTAAAGAAATTATTGAAAATTCGCTGTTCAGATATTTATGACAAAATACACGTTTAGATACAGGGTGTACAATAAAATGGGACAGCTACTTAAAGGGGTGCTTCAGACCATCAAACTGAACAACTTTCTCTATGGGACCAATATCGAAATCGCGAAAGAAAAATCCGCTCTCCCATACAAAACTGCAAACATAACTCGACTGAAATGTATGGGACAGCAGATTTTTTTTTTCGAGATTTCCATATTGGTCCCATAGAGAAAGTTGTTCAGTTTGATGGTCTGAAGCACCCCTTTAAGTAGCTGTCCCATTTTATTGTACACCCTGTATAATTGGTAACATAAAGAATTTAATGAAAATTAGCACTGCTCAGAAATCTTATTTGAACACCTTGTATGCTACGATATCTGATGGCGACTGTACAACATACATTCTCACGCCTACCTCCCACAGGGGTAGGCAGAGACAATGGAACGCCACATGCTACGGTTTCGGTTACCTTCCTACATCTGTCTTACTGTTTTTAAGGACGTCACCAATTTGGTCAGTGTATGTACGTCTAGGCCGTCCTCTTCCAACAATTCCACTTACATTGTCTTACGGGTGCACTCGTCAATCTGCTCTCTCCCATTCTTTCCATACAACCTATCTATCTCAACATACCGAATGCACATTATTTCCCAATATTTAATATTCAATAGGGGAAGCCCCTTAACATAGGATTGAAATAGCACAAAATAACAGCGCAAAATAGATACCTATTTAAGATAATGCTTCTAATTACTTACATAAATAAATAATAAGCACACGGATAACCGTTATCTCGTTTCTTCTCGAATACATACAACACGGGCGAATTAACTTGGCACCTGGCTCGCACGTGGCTCGGAATAAAAAACTCGGAACACCCGGAAAGAATAACTCGGAAATGCTAAAGCGCAGGGACACGTGCAACGGTAACTGAAATGCTATGCTACGGCCTCGCACGGCGACGGTGGGGTACCGCGGAGGGTAGCAGGAGGGGTGTCAAATTCTGAGCCACGTGCGAGCCAGGTGCCTAGTTAATTCGCACGCTCATTTGTATAAGGAAAATGTTTCCACGTAATAAGGACAAGTTCACATTGGGTGATAATAAGTATGCAAGTAGCGCTTCCATTTCCAATAATGGCGTCAGGACATAAAGCTCAACGCGCCGGCGGAATCTGGTCGTCTCGGGCTGAATTTTTATGAATGCGTTTGTAATTTTCATGGCCACACAAATTATTGTCGTCGCGTAGACTAGAGATGGATGATCCGTCATGCAAACTAATCTAATCATAGTTGTATCTACAGTGTAACAAAATACTAATTAAATGTGTGGTTAGACCATGGAGGCGTAATTTCTCTATGGGTTAAACCTTTGGACTATCAAAAATAATAGCTTTCACTATGGAGCCAACATTGAAATAAAATTAGAAAATATACTTACTGTTTCATACAAAACTAGTAATGTACTAGTCATTTGCTTCGAGTTGGCTGCTCCCTCCCTTCCCGCTTCACCGTACCGCACCCCTAAGAGACCCTATTAAACGCAATTTTATAACCTTTAGCATCGCAAACACGTACGGCACGTCCGTCCCGATCACTAATATCGCTTTTAATTTTAAAATTTTATTTGGTTGTTATATTATTTTTTGTCGACGGGACCAGTTAATGTGCCTGTGACGAAATTTTGTAACGGTCATCGACGGCCAACTCCAAACAAACGGGTAGTATGGACCAGGGGTGCGATTTTTGAATCTCATTCGCAGAGTTCAGCAGTTGAAAATGTCAAAATTACTGTGGAGATACGCATTACGCATCTTTCTACTGCTGATGTGACTTTCAAAAATCGCACCTCCTGAAGTATGATTTTTGAAAGTCAAATCAGCAGTAGTAAGATGCTTATCTTCACAGTAATTTTGACATTTTCAACTGCTGAACTCAGCGAATGAGATTAAAAAATTGCACTCCAGGAGTGCGATTTTTGAATCTCATTCGGTAAAAAAAAAAAAAAAAAAAAAAAAATTACTATGGAGTAATTTTGACATTTTCAACTGCTGAACTCAGCGAATGAGATTCAAAAATCGCACTCCTGAAGATTTAAAAAAAATAATATTTCGACGTTTGCTCCATATAGTGAAAGTTGTCCCCATTTAATGTAACTAGACTCTTGTTACACCCTGTATAATAAAATAGGGGAAGTTTAATTTAAAAGCAAAATACTTATTTACCCTGATATTAAGTCCATTAGTTAAGAATTGTTAATTGAATGCTGGGAGATAGGTAGGTATAACTGACATAGACCAGATTATCTGAATTGCAAATCATTCGTAAATATGATATTATTGTAATGTAATGTTTTATTATTTCCGTATATATGTATATAAAGTTAACCAGTCTAATACCTGTGTACGATGGAAGGCTGATGTTGATGGCGATATAATATATCTAACATGTAAGTACCTAATGTGAATATTCACAGCACTTCGACAGTCACTCCGACTATTGGTCATAGTTCATCTACGAGTAAGTATTAAATTAAAGGATTTAAAAGGATGTAAGTAACTAATACAGTTGGAGCGAGAGATATGAGCTTAGTTAGTTTTGAACCCTTTTCTTAAGGTTCCGCATCTGAAAGGTGTGTAAATACACCTATTGCGCTCATCTTCTTTCATGGACTTTAAGTTTTGTATTGCGAAACTTAAACTAAGTTTAACTGAAATTATGTGTAACTATAAGTAGGTACCTATAGGGTAACTACATAAGGGACCTTTCATGGGACAGGATAGGAAAAAGTAAAAGAAATGGTGGTTGACGGTACCCGTTTACCAAGAGCGCCAGCCTTAAAAGATCATTTCAAAATACAGGGTGTACTTAAGTGATAGCCTAGTACACACTGAAATGGTGATATAAGACCATCAAACTGAACAACTTTCACTATGTAGCCTACCTCACGAAACGCGAAAAAAATCAGCTGTCCCATACAATACTGCTGTACGTACCCGACTAAAAGGTATGGGACAGCTGATTTTATTCCGCATTTCCTGAGGTAGGCTCCATAGTGAAAGTTGTTCAGTTTGATGGTCTAAGTTCACCGTTCAGTATTTGCTAGGCTGTCCCTTACATCCTGTATAAACGTAAGTTTGAGATGATTGTTGTAAAATAGTGCTAAAACGTGACTAAAGTGTTTCAGAATCCTCTTGAGACATGATAAAAGTAGCTTGTCGAATAATAATAGCCACTGTGTTGCGTGTAGTAGATAAATGTTGGAAGTCAATGTCGGACGAAACTGAGAGTAAGCACGCGATCGCTAGGAATCATCAATAATACTGTCTTATCGGAAGATAGGTACCACAGGCCATTACCAGTCAGTAGTGAACCTGCCTGCTGTGCCGAGGGTCGCGGGTTCGAATCCCGTAAGGGACAAATATTTGTATGATGAATATGAATATTTGTACCCGAGTCATGGATGTTTGTATTTATATATGTATTCTATATCGTTGTCTAGTCATCATAATACAAGTCCAGGCTAGATTCTGGTACTTTAAATGTGACTAGATAATTTGTGTGACATTGTCCAAGATATTTATAGGTAAGGTTTTGTTTGAGATTTTGGATATGATTGACAACGAAACGACTGTACAGTAACCTATTGTTCTTTTTCTTCTCTAATGCACGAAGATATTTCTATTCTACTGTTAACATTATGGCGTCCAACTTGGCAAAGATCTTGGTATCGATGATTTTGCCAATGTCTAGTGTTATGTAGCAAATGTGCTTGAAGTTGTACGGTTATATACCTAGTATTTTGGTCACTTCAAGGGTTTTTTTTTTCGAAAAGAAAACTATCTTGAGCCACCACTGGAGGCCGGGGAGGGGGCAACCGACGACCGACACGCGACGCGACCACCCAATAGCAGACCTACAACGCGACTCTGAAGATATTTATTTCTGTTCTAGTGGCTTAATTAAATTCAAGCAAAGTTTTTTAAACCACCTTTTTCTTTATTGGTATATTCTACATTCTACGAAGAAATGCCACCACGTTTACGACCCATCTTATAATTTTAAACGAAGTGCACATAGTTATGGACATTACTGAAACTTCTAATGGGAGTCCAGGTCTTACTTAAAGTACGTAAGCAGGTACCTAGTTGAGATAAATTAACTTGATTCAAACTTGCTTTGAGATGACTGAAATTTAGAGAATAAATGGCAATTGGCAATTTAAATTTCTTGAATTGAATACTAGGTTTGCAATTTAAAAACATAATATGAATATGAATAACAGGCATATAAGTCCTCTAACGTAGCGGTAGTGTGTCGTAGCACTTTAGTCGAGACGAGATGCGTTTAGAGGAGCGGACCCGGGCCATCCGTACCTGTCCCACGACACCACTGGGACCCTACTCTTCTACAAAATTGTTTTATATTCCACACACGAGACAGTTTTAGCTCACGGACCTGTGTTTACCGTTTCTGATTGTTTACTCATTTGTACAGCGTTTACTTAGAATACAAACGCTTTTGTATTAATGGTACGTTAAATTTTCTGCTGCTGAATTATCCATTAAAATATTATATTGTGTTCAGGGACAAGATAAGCAAAGATAAACACGTGGAAAGAGAGTTTAATAAAGTTCGAAGATATTTCTGTTACCGATTGCTAATAAAGTATCTTACCATATTGCTTAGAGTTTACGGGGAGAGAAATGACGATTCAGTTCCACACTGCTATTCAACCATAAGTTATACATCATCATCATCATCTCAGCCGACGGACGTTCACTGCTGGACCAAGGATCCGCCACAACTACCGGTCCTGCGCTCGCTGCCCTCAACCAACGGGTTCCCGTCGCCTTCGCCAGGTCGTCGGTACACCTCGTGGACTATCCAAGCTGCGCTGTCCGGTACGCGGTCGCCACCCAAGAACTCTTCGGCCCCATCCATCGGTTCTGCGAGAAGTGCCCATTGCCAATTTTATCAATAATGTCCCAGGAATTTAAAGATAGGTAGCGTTTTAATCTAGTATTAAATTGGTGGCTAGTCTTGCACGATCGGGTTTCTGAGGAGTGAGGGGTGGGGGTGAGAGGCCAGGCGTGCCTCTCGTCTAATTGTGCGGATTAATGCAAATTGCTCCCGCTGCCGGTGCCGGTGCCGTGATGTCGTGATGCCGTCGATACGCGCTGATTGACGCCACAGAGTCCACAGACACACTTACCTATCGATCACACTGAGTGCAGGTGGAACGAGACACGGTGGAGATAAAGCCGTTTGTTCGACTTCAATCAGGGTTCAGATGTCGGAATATCTTAGATTCTTCATTGTCAAGAGCAAACCCATAGTTAATAAAAAAAAAAAAAGTGCCCAAAAACAACATACTTATTTACATTACAATAAGTCGTGATGTACAAAGCGAGCTTTAACGGTTTTTCTCATATTTTATATTTCAGAATTTTCGGGTTACTATTTACCTATATCAATTTATTCCGAAATCAGCGAAGCGCGCTGTATACAAAAAAAGTTCCGTCCATTAAAGACAATACAGTTTTTTAAAGACGATATAGAAACCAATGTCTATTATGCCTAACATTTTTCAGATTTCCTTTTAATAAATAATTTATAGTTTCAATGCTAGGATTAATTTATTGAGCCACGATAACTTTAGACATAATATAAATATTTAAAAAGAAAATCTGACAAACTCAAATATAACCAATATTTGAGTTTGTCAGATTTTCTTTTCTACATTGTGTTAAAAACATTTTTTTTGTTTGAACAGTTTGAAACATTTAGCAACGAAATGTTCAAACTAGGAGAAAACTTCGTGTTGTATAGAGCGCCCTACGGAAGTTATTTTTAGTAGAATGTTGAAGATCGTGTAGATGAGACGCAGGGTGAGAAGAATCTTTTAATTTTAATATTTAAAGATGGACTGGGCCTGGTCTCTGAAGGCAGTGTGTCTCAGTAAGTAACAACGTACTTAGCACCTACAGAATATTTAAATAAAACGTTACCATACCTAGACCCAGAACAATTTAGTTAGAACCGTCGCGTCGTCTCCGACGAAGCTCCCGTCCCCCACCTAACTGCTCATCTTAAAATGTTAGATAGGTAAGCACCATTTGTGCTAAGTACGGGCAGGTTAGTGGCAGGTTAGTTTCCATAAAGTCTTGCATCGTAAAACTAAATTAAGAATCTTAAACGTTTGTACGTAGGCAGAAGGATAGTTTATGATAAAATAGGTATGAAATGAAGCCTCTAGCAGAACAGGTGAGTAATGGTTGGGGAGTAAAGCCTTACCCCCAACTGGGTCGCAAATGCGAGGAACCTGAGTACATCGTTGACGGCAGGTAGGAAAATTTACATTTTAATAGACTATTATGCCATGGTTCAAGAATCATGGTTCATGGTTCATGGTTCATGGTGCCGTGGTTTCAGAATATCTCTGACTACCCCCTCGGGGAATATAGTCGTGAGCATATGCTATTATGCCATGCGAGTTAATGTAAATATACACAGTCTTATTGTAAAATTGTTCGTTTCGGTCGGTACGTTTTTTTAATAAAGGTTAGGAGGTTTAATACGACAAAACTACGGCTAAAATGGTAATGAGAGCACATGCACGCGGATTAATTGTATTGAACTGAAGCTAATTATAATAAAAAGCGAAATGATGGGTAAACTGCTGACGGCGCGCGAACGTTTGTTGCTTGGACCATACAGGTATTTACTTCTTAAATACTCTATCAATTCTGCCTATACCTACACAATATTGCGAATTACCTAAGTCGCTTTTAATAATGAGTTTTGACTAGTACTTAAAAACTTTCCTATAATTTTTAAGGACCCAAATTGTGTAGGTGGACTGGTGGAGTTTCGTGTCACACACATCTGCCGTCAAAGCCTAGCGTCTAGCCTAGCGTGCATGAATGAGTGCAATGAAAAAAAGCGCAAGTTAACAAGCTTTCATTCCGTTGTACTTAGTAGGCCTCGCCTTGGCATCAACGAGCGAAATCTACCTAGATGTCCAAATTTAGCGATGACGTTCGTATGTCGCTAGGTGAGTAAGAAGGATGTTGGGAAGTGAAGGACCCGTAATATTGGTAAGCGGATGCGGGGCGGGGTTGTCGAAGGCTTCAGGGGTGGGGTGCGCGGGGGTGGCGGGACGAGGTCGAGGGGCGCGCAGGGAGGGCGGGCGGCACGTAACAAGTGAAGCGGCCCGGGGAGCAACAGTCTGCCGCAGCCCGGCCATGCGGCCTCACACACAACAACAAGTATCGCGCCTCGGTTCGGACCGTGCTTTGCCCGCGTAAGTAGTCCCTGGAGTGTTTGATTGCTTACCTGTAGTTTGGCTGACGGGGCAGGGCCGCGGCGCGCCTCGTGGCCGGGGCCCGGGGCCCGGGGCCCGGGGCAGGCCCGCGCCGCCGCCGCGCCGCCCAGCGAGCGCCACCGCGTACCGTACCGTGCGTCGTAACGCGCTTCATTTTGATGGATGTCTGCCATCAATACAGTGGTGTACCTGTTGAATGCATGACGAGACATGAGCTATGTTTTTAGCGTTTAATATTTCACACATACCTACGTTCAAACGGTTTTTTTTTTCAAAATTAATCTATCTACAGAGCTATGCATTCTTGAGCAAATGTTGATTTCACTTGCATACGCTTGTCTGGCATTTCAGGTAACGTAGTTACCCATCAAGCGGAATATACCTAGTGGTTGGAATTAAATTGCTTTCTAAAAGCATTTTAGGGGACTTAAGGAATACGTACTACGGTATGATGGGATCTACAGTCTAACTAATGTCCTAGTATTTCTTTTTATACGGTCCTTCCCTTTCCTTAGTTTATTCTCTTTGTCCTTTATACAGGGTGAAATTGATATCATTAAAAAAATTGAATTGAAATTGAATTTTTTTTTCATTTTTTCAAATGGATTTGGAATATAGTCTGAAATAAATGATTTATTATTATTATTATTAGCATCCTTTTAAAACCCATCAAACTGAACTACTTTTACTATGGGAGCAAATCAATCGGAGCAAAAAAAAATCTGCTGTTGCATACATTTGTGTCGCGTATGCATTGCAGTTTAGTATGGAACAGCAGATTTTTTCAGGACGAAGATCGGGTCGTAGATGTAGCTTACCCAGAAGACCCCTTATTCTAAAGTATAAAGGACTTGCTCTTAGGGCCAGCGTTAACATTTTAATAACCAACCTACACAAACTCCACACTGTTTGGGAAATATTTATTGTAATATACCTATCTACATTACCTACTGATCTTTAAATTGTCAGATTTAAGTGAAATTCGTATAGTAGGTATCATTCATAATCATAACTAATGAATTTTCATAACCGCTTCTCGATATTTAACATAACATGGTAGATGTACCTAATATGTATTCTTAATTATTTTCGAGATAGGTACACTCAAAATGCTGAAGTACATTGTACTCGTTATATCGCGGAGCATAATGCTAATATCAGTCCAACAATAAAAGATAAAGACAGCCGAATCGCGACGACGAACTCAGCAATAAAATTGGCTTATCGAAGCAAAGTCCTCACTCCACCTGAAATACTCCTCCAAGGGACAATAGCTGCCATTGCTGAAAATACCTCCGGGGCGTAGGTTTGTGGATGTTTTGAAAAATTTATTAGGAAGGAAACAGTTTGCTTCTATGACAGAGACAATGATATTTCTGATCAGTTTCTGATTGATACTTAGAATAGATAATAATACGAACCGTAACAGATACTTTTTCTTATACTGTGCCGTACGTATCTACAGGGTGAAATTGATATCATTAGCATCCTTTTAAACTAAGAGTCTACCCATCAAACTGAACAACTTTTACTATGGGAGCAAACCGATCGGAGCAACTAAAAAATCTGCTGTCCCATACTAAACCGCAATGCCTACTCGACTCAAATGTATGCAACAGCAGATTTTTTTGCTCCGATTTGTTTGGTGCCATAGTAAAAGTTGTTCAGTTTGATGGGTAGACTCTTAGTTAATATAATAGTAATAGTAGTATAATAAAATAGTAAAAGGATGCCAATGATATCAATTTCACCCTGAATAGTTGACGCACAGGTTGACGCTATACGTAGCCAATTTTGTACTTTGTGTCAAAGTCATGGCAGATATGCAGATCATCAAACTGAACAACTTTCACTAGTTTAGAACCATAATTCTTACTTACCTTTAAATTATTTACGTTCTGTTATATTTAGCGCTATCCAGTAGGTAGGTATATATGTGCTTAGGTACTTCCATTAGATCTTCTATTTGTAATAAAATGTCCCATTACCGAGCTTTGTTTCTCTGGTTCTGTTTCGGTAAATATGCTCCTAACAAAATGTGTCATCGAGTTTTAACACAAATATTTCTCTGCGAAATAAAGTCAGAGTTGAAAGAAAACTGCACTATTGAAATTCTGGTTTGCTGAACTCTGTAACAGATGAACAAATATTAGCTCACACATCATGAAACATTCTCAGAACATTTATAGAAATGTATTAGGAAGGTAGGTATTCCATAGTTTATATCTGTACGAAAGTAGGTCAGATTGAATTAACTTGACTGCACGATGAGCGGTGACAATGTGTCGTTCATTATTTATCAATTTAATGAGTTGGTCCTTCCTGACCACAGCACAGTCATAACTTTATAATGTCCTATCATTTTAAGGGACTCCAGAAAATGATGTTTCGAGCGGGGAATGAGATTTTAACGACTCATTTAGTACAGCTTTCATGCTCTTTTATGATCTCAGGGGACAGATTTTTATCGATGTAAAGCAAGATGTCATCTCGTATCAAAGATAATGTGGGCAAAGAGTATCCGTTTACTTTTTGTTGGTTTTTATCCCGAAATAGCGCTATTTGACTGTGTTATTAGAGCACCGGCTGTGGCTGCTTAATGGCCTCGTAGCGTTTGAAGAGTCGGCTGGAACCTTTGTTTCAACGAATTCATTGTCTTCTCCAGTGAGGCCTGCACTGTGGCAGCCAGCACTAAATTTAGAAATCGCTCTTGTTATACCAAAGGTCGTGATGATGCGGAACAAAAATTCCTGAGTCTTGTTCTACCTATATCTTTATCTCTAAAGTGTAAAACAAAGTCGTCGCTATTCGCGTCTCTCATAATTTCTGTTTATCCGCTTACTTAACCAACGGATTTTGATACGGTTTTCTTTGTCATTTATAGAATTTCTTCCGGAAAGTTTGTGTTTATAATATTATAATTAGGTGCTTATATTATTGATCCCACCCGGGCGAAGCTAGGGGTCGCTAAATAGTATCTTATATGTAGGTATAAGTGTTATACACTTTATGCACATATAAAAGGAACGAGGTGAATTTTCCTCAAGTTGAGAAAATGTTAGTAGTAAAACGGTTGAATGGCCACGCCTCTTCGTTTTATTCTGTCTTCGCGTTGCGTTGTCATTGACATCAGCGAATTTATATAAAGTTTCCATCTGTTTAAGGTAGATTTTGTATTTGGTTTTTTTTTTAATCATTTATTGCAGGTAAAATCATCCTTAAAAGCATCCTTGAGGTAAAATTTACAGGTCTTAAAAATAGGTATAGGTAGTACATCTCAGGGACCAGGGGATGTTAGAGCGCTTACAGACGAGTCGCGCGACCGTAAAATGTATGAGCGCGACGCTCTGCGACCCACGGCGACAGCAAAGTGTCGGTCGTCTGTAAGAGCCCTTAGGGCACCGAATTTTTGGCAAACACTGTCCACACAATAGTTCGAATAAATGAAATTGAATTACATTGTAAACAAAATGAATTAAACAGCGTCATCATATTAAAATTGGAATGAATTTATGAGTGTCCCTCAATTCTATCCCAAAGGGAATAAAATGTGGGTCAACGGGCTGAAGCGCAAGCGCCAAGCACCATACCTGTGGGGACTTGCTACAGATGTCAGCATCCACAAGTTATAGCAAAAAATGCCAACAGATGGCGATACCGTCGCTCTCGGCGATATGCTCCATACAAAGACAACGTTCATCGTAAATACGTAACTCGTAACCTACTACACATAAGGTTCACAATCGAATGCGAGACATGAATCGCGCAAGAGAAATAATCACAGAGATTCGATACATATACAAGGTCCAACTAAGAACTGTTGGACCACGGCCGGTCCCCAGGCATCACACCTAGCCTGGCGGAAGTACTTCCCTTTTCAATGGAGGAACATTCCCAACCCTTCACCTCCATATTGTGACCCTCGACAAAGAACATCCAACCTGAACACCGCAGAGCAGCACCAACACAGAGCAGCAACCAGCTTCAACCAACCCTTCACCCCCTCGACCAGGTCAAACAAGCAGCATCTCTTGCCTCTTCGAAGTTGCTGAGACGAACAAATAGAGAAATACCTAACCCTCCTTCTGTCGCAGTCGGGTAAAAATATGTGTCCTCATATAACCTTGACTCACATATGTACAATCAATCAATCACTTGATTATTTCTGGGTTTTTTAAGGTTCATTGATCACCTGAAAATTTAAATTGAAAAGAGTTTTATTATTTGAATTTAAATTTTCATCCATTATATTTCTAGGGTATTATGTTAGGTAGATATACAGGGTGTAAGGGATAGCCCTCCGCAGACTGTCACGGTGAACTTAGACAAGCAAACTTAACAACTCAGGAAATACCAAAAAATCCGCTGCTTCATACAAAACTGGTGTACCTCCCGTCTCAATTGTACGGGACAGCTAATTGTTTCATCGCATTTCCTGAGGTAGACTTTCGATTTGATGGTCTGAGTTCACTATTTCAGTCTGCGGAGGGCTGTCCCTTACCCCTTGTATATGCTTGTGTTGGTTTAGGCCTTTGAGATAGGTACTGGATACCTACCTACCTACTGACTGATGTATACGCTACAGAATCTAAATCTAAACTATTATAAAACTGTAACAGAAGTGTGTCTGTACACACGGCGACACATCAAGCTACCCAAAACCAAAATAAGCTGGCCCCTGTTGTATATGGTAGCCATAAAAGAGAAAAATAAAATTCTATTCTGTCATTCTGTCATAATCTACGGACGTGTTTTGATTTCTAGAAAATATTAATTTTACATGGCGCAGTCGGTGTTGTGACCTAAAATAATCATTACAAAAAGTGCAGAGAGGAAATTCATAAATAATGCCCGACACAAAAAATGCAAACAATAAAAGTGATGGAGGTGCTAGTATAAATTTGCCAACAGAAATGGCATGGTCGGGAAACATGGCCGACAATTGGCAATTTTTTCGCCAAAAATTCGAAATTTATTTATTAGCATCTGGAGGTGATAGTAAGAGCAGCAAGATTAAAACAGCATTATTACTATCCGCAATTGGTGATAGAGCCTTACGGCTGTATAATACTTTCAATTGAAAGTGATGGAGATGGTAACAGAAGAAAAGAAGAAAACGTGCCTTAATTGTGGAAAATTGAATCACTTCGCAAGTAAATGCAGAAGCGCTCCAATAAGAGAAGTTGCTGACGAAGAAAATGTTGATGCTATCTTTTTAGGTGCGGCTTTAGTAAACTCCGTCAATCACATTCGAGAGTGGTCGATAACTTTAGGAATTAATAACACTCCTTTACAGGTTAAAGTAGACACTGGTGCTCAGGCTAACATTTTAAACGCAAGTGCATTGGATTCGTTGCAGTTGGACAAAAATAATTTGATTCCGTCAAAGACACGCCTTACTACTTATACAGGTGAATGCATTCCATGCCTGGGTAAGTGCCGTTTACCATGTAAGTTCAATGGCAGGATTTTTATGCTGGACTTCTTCATTGTCAGTCCACAATCAACGAATATTTTGGGTTTAAGATCCGCTATTGATCTAAAACTTGTCACTCCTTTACGGACTATTGAAAAAACTACAGATTTTTGTAATGAGTTTCAAGATTTATTTGAGGGTTTGGGTTGTATGAGTGGCGAATATGATATTAAAATCAAAGAAAATGCAACTCCTGTGATTCATGCTTCTAGAAAAGTACCTCTGGCGGTTCAACCTCGATTAAAGCAAAAACTGGATGAGATGGAGAAATTAGGGGTAATAGTTAGAGTCACTCATCCAACTGCTTGGGTAAATTCTTTGGTTATCGTGTACAAGCCCAATGGTGATCTACGACTGTGTATTGATCCGAAAGATCTCAATCAAGTTATTATGAGACAACACTTTAGTTTGCCAACTTTTGAAGAAGTAACTAGTAAGTTGTCAGGTGCATCAGTGTTCAGTACGCTTGATGTCAAAAATGGGTTTTGGAATATAAAGTTATCCGATGCTTGTTCCGATTTGTGCTGTTTCAATACACCGTTTGGAAGGTATAAGTTTCTTAGAATGCCTTTTAGGATTTGTAGTGCTTCCGAAGTTTTCCAACAGAAAATGCGCGAAATTCTTGAAAACTTAGAAGGTACTGCCGTGTTTATCGATGATATTTTAATTTGGGGACGCTCGCAGGAAGAACACGATAGACGATTGAAAGCTGTTTTAGAACGTCTCAGACAGGAGAACGTCAAACTGAATAAAGATAAATGCAAATTCAATTTGTCTAAAGTCAAATATTTAGGGCATGTTATTAGTAAAGAAGGTCTGAAATTAGATGACAGTAGAATCCAAGCGATTATTTCTATGAAAAGTCCAAGAGATAGGAAGGAGTTAGAACGTTTCTTAGGCGTTATCAATTACGTGTCCAAATTCATACCAAATTTTTCATCTCTTAACTCTCCATTACGAAGCTTATTAAAAAAAGATATTATTTTTAATTGGACGCATGAACATGACAAAATTTTCGATGATTTGAAAGAGAAATTAGTTTCGGGTCCAGTTCTCCAATTTTTTAATGAAAGTGCTCCTGTAACATTGTCAGTCGATGCGTCTAAAGATGGTCTCGGAGCGGTTCTTTTGCAGAATAATTTACCGGTAGCCTATGCTTCAAAAGCTTTAAATGAATGTCAACAGCGTTACGCTCAAATAGAAAAGGAACTTTTGGCTATTTTATTTGGTTGTGAAAAATTTAATCAATATATCTTTGGTAGGAGAGTAACAATTGAAACTGATAGCATGAATTTAAGGATTTCTTTACAATACTCACCAAAGGTGCATCCTTTGGTGAGTATTGTAAAGAAATCCTTAAATTCATGCTCGGCTCGTATTCAGAGAATGTTATTAAAACTGCTCAAGTATGATTTTGATCTTATTTACAAGCGGGGAAAGGAGTTGTATTTAGCTGATACGCTGTCACGATCATTTGATAAAAATGATTCATCAGAAATAAATCTTGAATCTCAAGAGATTGAAGCTCAGATCGATAATATCATTAGTTGTATTAATGCAAGCGAGTATCAACTCAACAATATTAAAAATCTAACTTCAAGTGATGATGAACTAAAACTTCTTAAGGAGTATATAAGTGGTGGTTGGCCTTCTCATAAGAGACTTTTACCTGAGCTTATTCGGAAATATTGGACTGTGCGGAATGATTTAACTTGCAAAGCGAATTTAATTTTTAAGAAGAATTGTATTGTTGTACCTAGTAAACTTCGAAGGGAAATGCTTACACGTTTACATTACCCACACCTGGGCATAACGAAAACAATACTAAGAGCCCAGGATGCCCTATACTGGCCTGGTATGTTTAATGATATAAATAACATGATATCTTCGTGTCATACATGCAAGTTGTTTAGCAATAACAACAGAAAAGAGACTTCGATTTCTCACGAAGTTCCTCCCTTTGCTTGGGAAAAAATTGCGGCAGATTTATTTGAGTTAAATGGAAAATCTTATCTTCTTGTTGTAGATTACTTTTCGAAGTTTCCCGAAATTTCTTTACTGTCTAATGCTTCCAGCGAATGTGTGATTAATAATTTGAAGAGAATTTTTAGTAGAAACGGAATTCCTAAAAGTTTAGTAAGTGATGGTGGTCCGCAGTTTTCAAGCGATCGATTCGCTGTATTTTGTAGAGAATGGGATGTGACTCATATATTTTCGAGTCCAGAATACCCGCAGTCTAATGGCATGGTTGAACGAACTATTCAAACTGTCAAAAATTTACTGAAAAAAGCCATTCATGAAAATAGAGACCCATATTTAGTTATGCTTGAGTACAGAAATACACCAATCTCACATGAAATTCCGTCTCCAGCTGAAAACTTCTTTAATAGAAAGATAAGAGGTATATTACCCATGCGTTCAATCAATTTTAAGCCTAAAGTATGTTATAAATTGAAAAATCTGCTAGAGAAAAAACAAGTAACAAGTGAGGCATATTATAATAGAAATAAGAAAAATTTGAGGCCGTTAGTCATTGGCACAGAATAGGTAATAGTATATAGTTCTACATACAGAACGGCCACTCTCCGCCCCCCTCTGACTTCAGATACCCCACCCCCCCCTCACACTCTCTGTGGTAACTTGAGGGAAGCCGAGCAAGGGAATGCAGTCAGGCGCGCACACCCGTTGGATTTGACTACATAAAATATATTTTATTTTTCTCCTCACAGTAAAAATAAACGTTGGAAAATAACACTAAATAGTCATAGTCATAGTCATAGTCATATATTTTATTGCTTCATATCATATGTTACAAAAGGTCTTACATTTAAAACATGTTCATGATATGAGCTCTGTTAGAGCACTGCAATATTACTTAAATACTAATTGCTAAATGGACACAAATTAAATTATAATAGTGAAAAAACAAAATTAAATAGTTATGGGATAGTCTCTATTTACAATTCTTTTCTTGCATAGCAATCATTAAACTCATTTATACTATAAAAACATTTGGATATTAACATCTCTTTTAATTTATTATAAAAAATTTGATCTTTATCAATTTGTTGCATATGTGTAGGTAGTTTGTTGTATATTGTTATTGCCATGTGATGTGTGCCTGATCTAACTAGGTGCAGTTTAGTAAATGGTAATGCAAGTCTATTTCCGTGTCGTAGGTTACTGTGTATAATGCTCCTTCGCCTGTGTGAATAAATCTTTGTGTTTTCTTACAAATTTACAAATTTCAAATATACATATATAATGATGCTAGAGTAAGTATTTTTAGTTTTGTAAAATGTGGCCGGCAGCTTTCCATATCCTTTATGTTGACCAATATTCTGACACATCTTTTTTGGAGCACAAATAGTGGTTGTATATCAGAGTTACTACCCCACAGAATTATTCCGTAGGTCAACCAGGCATGTGCGTAAGCATAATATGCGCTAGTTGCTGTTTTTAAATCTGTACATTTTTTCAATTCGTAAAGAGCATATGTAAACTTCGACAATTTCCCTGCAATTTTCTCAGTGTGTTGTTTCCATGTTATACATGTGTCAATTTCTACTCCCAAAAGGGTGCAAGAGTTTACAGATTGAATTTTGTTATTATTATATGAAATATTGGTTTGTAATGGAGCTTTTTGGTGAGGCCTGAACTGCATTAATTTGGTTTTTAGTAAATTTAATTGTAAGTTATGCTCTGTTAACCATTCAGATATTGATAAGTGTTTTGCTAAGTTCTTGTTTCAGTTGATCATGATTATTACAGGGAAAAACTAAGGTGATGTCATCAGCATATAGGATGCACTTTGTGTCTATAATTTTCGGAAAATCGTTTATGTATATTAAAAAGAGGATACACCCTAGTACACTCCCTTGTGGTATTGAGTTCTGTGCTGTCTTCTTTTGAGACCTAACACTTGACAAAGTATTTTTTTCAGGGTTAAAAAATTCTACATCAACGAATTGCTGACGGTTTTCTAGATATGATGCAAACCATTGGTGGGTGATACCACGAACACCAACACCATTTAGTTTTCTTAAAAGAATTTTATGATTGACGCGGTCGTATGCCTTGCTCATATCTAGCATTAAGCCTATTGCGTATTTTTGGTTATTAATTATTTTTAGGATTTCTTGATTAAAATTATACAGTGCAGAGATGGTTGATCTGTGTTTCCTAAAAGCATTTTGACTGTCGTCATATATATTAAATTTTTCACAGAAGTAAGCTAAACGGTTGGCCATAACGGATTCGAATATCTTTGAAAATGTGGATAGTAATGCTATTGGACGGAAAAGGGAAGGCTCTTTTGCTTCTTTGGTTTTAGCTATGGGCTTTACGACTGCAATTTTTAGTAAGTCCGGGAATGTAAAATTCACAATTTCTGTGATTCATTAGCTTAAAAACTATTTTTAATAACAGAATGAACTATAAAAAGTAACGAAATGTATAATGTAGTTCATACAATGCGTGTTAAGTCAACCCTACAAATATGTCATGCACAATTTTCGCAGTGCGCATGTGCGAACGTCATCATGTCAAATCTAAAACGTTGTTTGAAGTGCCGGACCTGTGTCATTGGCGAGAAAATATTGTTTAAAATTGGTAATGGTTGGAGAGAAGGGGAGATAAGGGAGAAAATTAATGAAAGATCATACAGAATAATTTCCAGCAATAGGTATTATATCAGAAACAGATTTCACATTAAACCGTTAAGTTTTATCCCATATTATATTCCTGACGATTATGTATCGCCTTCTTCTTCTCATGGTCACTCTCCCGTATCTCAACCTTCTCCAGGCAATGTGCACATGCAGAGCGCACGCATGCAAGGTTCTCATGTCAACGCACAAGGCTTTGTTGTCACATCCTCGGGAAGAGTTGTTAGACCCCCTGTTCGTTACGGTTTTTCTTAAGTTTTCTTTTCTGTTAACAGATGTGCTGTCTTATTTTAATTTTTAATTTTTGTTTTTTTATTAAGAAGGAAGATGTTGTATATGGTAGCCATAAAAGAGAAAAATAAAATTCTATTCTGTCATTCTGTCATAATCTACGGACGTGGTTTGATTTCTAGAAAATATTAATTTTACAGCCCCGCGTCGGCATAGTAATGTATAACGTCGCGAGGCCAGCTTATTTTGGATTTGGGTAACTTGATGTGTCGCCGTGTGTACATTGAAGATATTTACAAAAAAAGATTACAATATGGTTTTTAGGTATCCCTCATTCCAAATCACAAATTTTTGGATTTTTTATCTGTCTGTGTGTTTGTTTGTTTGTTTGATCGAGCATCACGCAAAAACTACTGAACCGATTTAGATGAAACTTTTTTTGTTTGATAGCTTATGATCTGACTTAAAATCTGGTATATAATTTATGCGAACAAAGTCGCGGGTAAAAGCTCGTATCTTATAAAAAGCTTGTAGCAACTTAAAGCATAAAGCTCAGTATGCAAATCCGTTTCAAAACTTTGACAGAAATACCTTTTATTACAACTTTTGTATTCTTTCGGATTGTATAAAAACTTTTATAACAAAAAAGACTCCAGCTTTGAGTAAACTTGGTTATATTTATTTAAAACATGGCAACAGGGGAGTAGAATAGAATAACCAAGTTAGTATAATAAAATAACTGACAAACAGTATCTTTTTGTTACTTTTCATTTTCCACTATTTTTTTTTTAGTGCTTCAGTCATATTTTTTAGAATTCTTAATATCACTCACGACAATTATTCCCGTAGGACCAGGAGTGCGATTTTTGAAACTCATTCAATTTCAATTTCAAAAAGTTTAGTACCAGAACATACTTATAAATATTGTTAAACTTATCAGGAAAATGAGTTGACAGCTTTTGCTTAGCTACTGCTGATTTGACTTTCAACAATCATACTCCAGGGGTGCGATTTTTGAAAGTCAAATCAGCAGTAGAAAGATGCGTATCTCCATAGTAATTTTGACATTTACAACTGCTGAGTTCAACGAATGAGTTTCAAAAATCGCACTCCAGGTCAGACGTATCCTAAATATATGTATCATATTCAAATTGCCCACTTTATCTTGTTCAATAGTTTATACTAATAGCTATGCTAATAGCAAAAGCTGTCGACTGATTTTCCTGATTAGTATAACAATATTTATAACCTATGTTCTGGTACTAAACTTTTTGAAATCCGCTACAAAATTTATTATTGCCTTCTCATAAGTAGGTCCCTACTCAATAAACTGGCCGTGTTGGTTTTGTAATTGTTTTGTAAGGAAACTGGTATACAATTTACAATTTCGAACGGTATCTAAATATCAAAGACCTACCTACCGATCCATTATTATTATTAGAATCGAGCCACGTCCCATAAGGCGGAAAGGGGTTGAAGCGGTTGAAGAATTTAGATCTCTGACTGCGGCTTTGCCGGTTTGGTAGGTTGCGAGTTCAAAACCCGTCCGAGATTTAATTTTCAAAGAAGTTTGGCGGACGGCCATGCTATTTGAGACCCAGACTTTAGAAAATACATCTTAAATTAAATTAAAATAAAGAAGGGATGTAGTGTCTGTGCGAACGCGTAGTGGGGGCAGTTGCCTGCCAGCCTTTGTCGGGTGCGGACGTGCGCGCTCCGCATATACTACCTGCCTAGTGAGCAACAGTAAATGTGTACTTATTTAGCAAACCCTACACCGAACATGAATGAAACTTAGTAATGCATGTAGAATGAACCTAAACTTACAAAAAAAGTTTATTGGTTGTAACCTGTAGAAGTTGGTGGAAAGGTATTTCTCCTTATGATACCTTTTGTATCAAGTGTGTGAAACTAATATCATTCTTATTAGATAATCCACTCAATCTTCTGCGCATTTATTGTGTTTATTTTAATGAAAATTCACGGTTACCGTACATAATATTATGATAATGAAAGTAAACGAAATCACACACACTATCAGTTCAACCAAGCCAAATACGTTCCGTAACGTTCAAAAAATACCTCAATGATAATATTAGACGAAAATAGCTGTCGTGGTTGCGTTTTGCTACTGCTTTTTGCATGATTTTTTTTATTTTACTAGCAATTTCTACTTTTGAATCCGGACTTCTGGAGATGTGGAAGTTTTTTAAAAAATGCCTTAATTTTTTCTGTTTATAATAATTATGACCGCCGTCCTGAAGGGCTTATAGTTTCCGTAAAAATGGCTGGTTCCAAATTCGCCAAACTTCTTTATCAATCTTTAAATTGATTTACCAACATCTAGTTGTAGTGTCTGTGCGAACGCGTAGTGGGGGCAGTTGCCTGCCAGCCTTTGTCGGGTGCGGACGTGCGCGCTCCGCATATACTACCTGCCTAGTGAGCAACAGTAAATGTGTACTTATTTAGCAAACCCTACATGTGGCGACGACGGGATCTTATTTTACGTAAGTGCACACTGTATTTTATCTGGTTTTGAAATAAAAACAAAATACAACGTCGGAATTTTGAAATTAAAGCGACGTTGTAAAGTATTATTTCACGCAGCAGAGTAGCGTGTGTTCACGACTATGTTCCCCGAGGGGGTGGTCAGTGATATTCCGAAAACTACGAACAAAGCGAATATCTATTATCTAAAATAACGTTCTATTTTGATTTAAAAGGACAATAACGATAATTCATTATAATTTTATCCACGAGGGCTACCATGGTACTTTCATTTATTTACTATGCCTATTTCATTAGTTTTCATGTCAAAAAACATTGGATTCTTAGTTTGTGCGGTGGGTTGACAATCTATAACAGTGATTATTTTTCTTTTCATGAACTATGACCATCAAACGCTGGAGGAAAAAGAGGAAAGGGGACACATCAGGACGATAGACGCTATGCTGGGGTCGAGGTCATAAGAATATACATACCACAAATCGAGCACCTGTTCGAACGATTGCTGCGACTAGACTCCAATCCTAAAGGTCATGTACAATACATTACCATACATGTTTTTATAATAGACTTACGCTCAAGCCATAATCCTACGGAGTAGGCAGAGACTACGACAATGACTATCTCATAATATGAAGTTATTCAGCTAGATTGAGGAGTATGTATATCTATGCAAGCCGTTTCATTAGGACCTCGACTTAACAGTCGACGCCGTCTGAGGATCTTACAAAATCCTTTCTTACGAAATCCCAGAATACATAAAATCGTAAGAGTGTCGTAATCGTGACTCTGTCTATGTTACCTACCTACACATAACTCGACGGAGTAGCGATAGGTGCCCTATGGCACTCGCGTACCGTTAAAGGTTAAGCTGAAGGTCAGATACGGTCGGTCGGTCCGTCTGTCAGTCGATCGATCGGTCGGTCAGTCGGTCGGTCAGTCGGTCGGTCGGTCGGTCGGTTGGTCGGTCGGTTACAGTTGCCGTTAAGGTTAAGGTTAAACAGACAGATACATATTTACGAAGACTACTAATTGTCTGGTTACAATGATTAATACTATAAATTGTAGAAAACAGGCGTATAATAACATCTTGAATATTATAGTGTTATTTATTATAAATATTATGTAACGCTGCGTACGTATAGATACGAGTGGGTAAATCGGTGCAAAACAGTAGCCAATGCTCATAAAATTTAACACAAATACCTACCGGATTACATAAGGTTTCTGCATAGGTATGTCAGTGTAAAACTATTTTGATCTTGAATCAATATTGTTTGTACCTAGTTATCCCTAAGGACTTGTGATAAGGGAATGACTTGCAAAGTTGCAACTATTTAACAAGGGGGCAAAAAGGGATTTCTTGCAAATTTCCGTTACATCTATACCATACGTCTAACTTAGCGATTCAAGATGAATTCAATTCTAAATACACTGTTGAATATGCTATATCGTTTGCACCGATAGTTACTGACTTGACTACGTATCAGTATAATACACTTTATACATACCTACCGAATATTAGGTTCCAAGCGCGAGTCACGCGAACAAAAAGGCGATAAGTATAAAGTGCGAAGTAGGTAAAACTACAGTAGTTAAAGGACCATGCAGTGATTAAACTGTTAGTAAAAACTAAAAGGTCAAGCAGATGCATCATACATGCAGGGATATGCAGGGCCATGCAAAGTCATGCAAAAATATGAAACTGCAATAGTAAAAGGACTATTCAATAACTAAGTTGTTAGTAAAATCGGGAAAGTCATGCAGTTACATACAATGCCATGCAAGGCCATGCAGAGCCATGCAAATATATGCAACTACAATAGTTAAAGGACTATTCAGTAACTAAGTTGTTAGTAAAAACAAAAAGGTCATGCAGTTACATACAAGGCTATGCAAGGCCATGCAAACCCATGCAAATGCAATGGTGACAGGATCATGCAGTTATTAAACTGTTAGCAAAAGCTAAAGGGTCATGCAATTATAAAATGATATTGGTTAGAGAACCATGCAACTATCAGGTCATTAGCGAAAGCTAAAGTATCATGCAACTATTAAATGATAATAATTATGTGTTATAGAACCATGCAACTATCAAGTTGTTAGCGAAAGCTAAAGGGTCATGCAAATATACAATGATATGGGTTACAGAACCATGCAACTATCAAGTTGTTAGCGAAAGCTAAATATCATGCAACTATAAAATGATATGGGTTAAAGAACCATGCAACTATCAAGTTGTTAGCGAAAGCTAAAGTATCATGCAACTATAAAATGATATCATCATCTTATCATCATCGTGTTATAAAACCATGCAACTATCAAGTTGTTAGCAAAAGCTAAAGTATCATGCAACTATAAAATGATATGGGTTACAGAACCAAGCAACTATCAAGTTGTTAGCGAAAGCTAAAGTGTCATACAACTTTACTATAAAATCATATGGGTTATAACCTATAGACTCATGCAACTATCAAGTTGTTAGCAAAAGCTAAAGGGTCATGAAAATAAAATAGTTACTGCACTCATATTATATAATTGTACATGAACTATAACAGCAGTTAAATTAAAAGTCCTTAATTGCAGTGGCTGGCGGTTACGCTGAATATTTTAAGTGCCTAAGTGTATGTGCTTATCACAGACTTACTCTCTTGTCCTTACTTCCTTAATATTATAAATCGTAAATTGATACGATCCTGAAGCAGGTAACTCTGACCAGTAGTTATCTGAATGAAATGAATAAAAAAAAGGAATGGAAAGGATAGGAAAGGAATGAGATGAGATGAGAGGAGATCAAATAGAATCAAATAAATTCGAGTGAAATTAAATGAAATCAAATCAATTCGAGTTAAATCAAATGAAATGTTAAAATCTTTTCATTGAAAGAATAATGGTCAATTTATAGTCCAAAAGTAATTTTGGGTCGTCATATTGCGTGCATATATTAATGTGACATTAAAACATTATTCGAGCATCCGGTGCACATCCGAGATATTGACAAAGCCTGAGGGGATTGCTTAGTCTCCTTTTACGACATTAATATTATGTTTGGTGCTATTCTAAGCCGGATATTACACGACCATTCATACCTACTTAAAAGTGTCATCATGATACACGAAATGCAAAGGACCAAATAAAAATAAAAAAACTATGTTTATAGTATCTAAACTAATACAGGCCATGAAAATTAGTCAAAACTGGACAATTAACAAGCAGAAACTTTCGGGTTCAAATAATCCTAAATGAGCCATAGGCAAAAAACTCAATGTAAAACTAAAACTATGGGCTATTAAATGTCTAGAATAAATATATATTGGACATAAATATAAAATAAATAAATAAGAAATGATAAAGATCTATCGAATGTTAGCAAATACTAGAGCTATATTTTATGCTGTCAAATGGAACATATGTACCAATTTAAGTAACGTGACCCAATAGTCACAGTCTTTATGTACTAAAATGCAATGATAAACAGCGAAAACATAGACTAAACACTTAATTCTAAATTTGCAAAGAAATTGAACACACAAGACATACAATTATATGCAATAGTCCTGTACCTATACTAGGTTTCTTTTGAACACCTTTTGTTTATTATTCCATAAAGTTCATTGCAGAAACTGGAAACATGAGGCAAGCATTATCGCTATCTAGCCAATAATAATATACTACTCGAAATCTGTCCACAGGTACAAGGAGCGTATCACACTGAAATTGATTTTGACGCTAAGTGCCATGGACAACGATATTTTACGAAGACATAATCAAAGTTTGTTTGAGTAACAAATTATTTTCGAATGGCCACTCTTTTCAATTTAAGAGCACCACCAATATTGTCCAAAAGAAAATGTTTATATTTTAGCCAGAGAGTAAATCAAGGTATAAGTGATACTTAATGAAAATGTTTTGTGATCAAATCCAATTACCTATTGAAGTAAAAATTGAATAAGGCATATGCCTAATTAGAAATTACGAGTAGTCTTGCTAATACTTTTGTAGTTCAACAGTACACCTTTTCTAGTAACAATGTGCAATCTCACGTTGGTTTAATAAAACCTAAAAAATTATATTTTTAAATTGTTCTACGTACGGTTAAACTTAGTTGGATTTTATATAAGTACCTAACAAAAGTAAACTTAAATCCAAACTTAACAAACGTGACAAAAGTATATAAACTGTACTATCCTACCACAAAGTTTTAAAATTACTTGGAATGGAAATTGATCGCGATTTGTCAATCTTATCTTGCTGTTTGCTTAACCAACCCTCACTCCTGAAATAACGATCACAGTTCACAGGTCAAGAGGAAAAATAAATTAAGGTTTATTAATTTAATGTTATTAGGTTACAAAATTAATAGTGTGTCATATAAAGTGGGACTAGACTTTAAATTTTACACAATAAAACTAAATGTTGTACAAATAATACAAATTGTAGTTAAAATCTTGAAATATTATAAAAAGGAAAGGGATAGTCTAGACTCTAGAGTAGTAAGCTAAAGTTGAATGTAAATGCCTACTGGGCTCAGTATTGGCACAGAGTACTATTAACTATTAATGAAATGAAATTAAGCAGTAAGAAACGTAACCTTTAATAATCAAAGATTATCAATCATAACACATTATATTGTTATGTTATAGCGATGTGCATAGTGGAGTTTCTTGCGCCGTTTCTTCTCCCAAGCGAAGCACCTTCCGAAGCGGTGGTAGATTCATATAGAAATATATAAAATATTAAGAAAATATAAAATAAATGCAAGCTGTAGTACTACTGACTTTATAATAATAATTATATTCATATGTACCTGTATTGCTTATAGTTTTGATATTAAGTGTACTGTTACAAAATACATCTTAAATTAAATTAAAATAAAGAAGGGATGTAGTGTCTGTGCGAACGCGTAGTGGGGGCAGTTGCCTGCCAGCCTTTGTCGGGTGCGGACGTGCGCGCTCCGCATATACTACCTGCCTAGTGAGCAACAGTAAATGTGTACTTATTTAGCAAACCCTACACCGAACATGAATGAAACTTAGTAATGCATGTAGAATGAACCTAAACTTACAAAAAAAGTTTATTGGTTGTAGCCTGTAGAAGTTGGTGGAAAGGTATTTCTCCTTATGATACCTTTTGTATCAAGTGTGTGAAACTAATATCATTCTTATTAGATAATCCACTCAATCTTCTGCGCATTTATTGTGTTTATTTTAATGAAAATTCACGGTTACCGTACATAATATTATGATAATGAAAGTAAACGAAATCACACACACTATCAGTTCAACCAAGCCAAATACGTTCCGTAACGTTCAAAAAATACCTCAATGATAATATTAGACGAAAATAGCTGTCGTGGTTGCGTTTTGCTACTGCTTTTTGCATGATTTTTTTTATTTTACTAGTAATTTCTACTTTTGAATCCGGACTTCTGGAGATGTGGAAGTTTTTTAAAAAATGCCTTAATTTTTTCTGTTTATAATAATTATGACCGCCGTCCTGAAGGGCTTATAGTTTCCGTAAAAATGGCTGGTTCCAAATTCGCCAAACTTCATCAATCTTTAAATTGATTTACCAACATCTAGTTGTAGTGTCTGTGCGAACGCGTAGTGGGGGCAGTTGCCTGCCAGCCTTTGTCGGGTGCGGACGTGCGCGCTCCGCATATACTACCTGCCTAGTGAGCAACAGTAAATGTGTACTTATTTAGCAAACCCTACATGTGGCGACGACGGGATCTTATTTTACGTAAGTGCACACTGTATTTTATCTGGTTTTGAAATAAAAACAAAATACAACGTCGGAATTTTGAAATTAAAGCGACGTTGTAAAGTATTATTTCACGCAGCAGAGTAGCGTGTGTTCACGACTATGTTCCCCGAGGGGGTGGTCAGTGATATTCCGAAAACTACGAACAAAGCGAATATCTATTATCTAAAATAACGTTCTATTTTGATTTAAAAGGACAATAACGATAATTCATTATAATTTTATCCACGAGGGCTACCATGGTACTTTCATTTATTTACTATGCCTATTTCATTAGTTTTCATGTCAAAAAACATTGGATTCTTAGTTTGTGCGGTGGTTGACAATCTATAACAGTGATTATTTTTCTTTTCATGAACTATGACCATCAAACGCTGGAGGAAAAAGAGGAAAGGGGACACATCAGGACGATAGACGCTATGCTGGGGTCGAGGTCATAAGAATATACATACCACAAATCGAGCACCTGTTCGAACGATTGCTGCGACTAGACTCCAATCCTAAAGGTCATGTACAATACATTACCATACATGTTTTTATAATAGACTTACGCTCAAGCCATAATCCTACGGAGTAGGCAGAGACTACGACAATGACTATCTCATAATATGAAGTTATTCAGCTAGATTGAGGAGTATGTATATCTATGCAAGCCGTTTCATTAGGACCTCGACTTAACAGTCGACGCCGTCTGAGGATCTTACAAAATCCTTTCTTACGAAATCCCAGAATACATAAAATCGTAAGAGTGTCGTAATCGTGACTCTGTCTATGTTACCTACCTACACATAACTCGACGGAGTAGCGATAGGTGCCCTATGGCACTCGCGTACCGTTAAAGGTTAAGCTGAAGGTCAGATACGGTCGGTCGGTCCGTCTGTCAGTCGATCAATCGGTCGGTCAGTCGGTCGGTCAGTCGGTCGGTCGGTCGGTCGGTCGGTCGGTTGGTCGGTCGGTTACAGTTGCCGATAAGGTTAAGGTTAAACAGACAGATACATATTTACGAAGACTACTAATTGTCTGGTTACAATGATTAATACTATAAATTGTAGAAAACAGGCGTATAATAACATCTTGAATATTATAGTGTTATTTATTATAAATATTATGTAACGCTGCGTACGTATAGATACGAGTGAGTAAATCGGTGCAAAACAGTAGCCAATGCTCATAAAATTTAACACAAATACCTACCGGATTACATAAGGTTTCTGCATAGGTATGTCAGTGTAAAACTATTTTGATATTCAATCACAATCAATATTGTTTGTACCTAGTTATCCCTAAGGACTTGTGATAAGGGAATGACTTGCAAAGTTGCAACTATTTAACAAGGGGGCAAAAAGGGATTTCTTGCAAATTTCCGTTACATCTATACCATACGTCTAACTTAGCGATTCAAGATGAATTCAATTCTAAATACACTGTTGAATATGCTATATCGTTTGCACCGATAGTTACTGACTTGACTACGTATCAGTATAATACACTTTATACATACCTACCGAATATTAGGTTCCAAGCGCGAGTCACGCGAACTAAAAGGCGATAAGTATGAAGTGCGAAGTAGGTAAAACTACAGTAGTTAAAGGACCATGCAGTGATTAAACTGTTAGTAAAAACTAAAAGGTCAAGCAGATGCATCATACATGCAGGGATATGCAGGGCCATGCAAAGTCATGCAAAAATATGAAACTGCAATAGTAAAAGGACTATTCAATAACTAAGTTGTTAGTAAAATCGGGAAAGTCATGCAGTTACATACAATGCCATGCAAGGCCATGCAGAGCCATGCAAATATATGCAACTACAATAGTTAAAGGACTATTCAGTAACTAAGTTGTTAGTAAAAACAAAATGGTCATGCAGTTACATACAAGGCTATGCAAGGCCATGCAAACCCATGCAAATGCAATGGTGACAGGATCATGCAGTTATTAAACTGTTAGCAAAAGCTAAAGGGTCATGCAATTATAAAATGATATTGGTTAGAGAACCATGCAACTATCAGGTCATTAGCGAAAGCTAAAGTATCATGCAACTATTAAATAATAATAATTATGTGTTATAGAACCATGCAACTATCAAGTTGTTAGCGAAAGCTAAAGGGTCATGCAAATATACAATGATATGGGTTACAGAACCATGCAACTATCAAGTTGTTAGCGAAAGCTAAATATCATGCAACTATAAAATGATATGGGTTAAAGAACCATGCAACTATCAAGTTGTTAGCGAAAGCTAAAGTATCATGCAACTATAAAATGATATCATCATCTTATCATCATCGTGTTATAAAACCATGCAACTATCAAGTTGTTAGCAAAAGCTAAAGTATCATGCAACTATAAAATGATATGGGTTACAGAACCAAGCAACTATCAAGTTGTTAGCGAAAGCTAAAGTGTCATACAACTTTACTATAAAATCATATGGGTTATAACCTATAGAATCATGCAACTATCAAGTTGTTAGCAAAAGCTAAAGGGTCATGAAAGTAAAATAGTTACTGCACTCATATTATATAATTGTACATGAACTATAACAGCAGTTAAATTAAAAGTCCTTAATTGCAGTGGCTGGCGGTTACGCTGAATATTTTAAGTGCCTAAGTGTATGTGCTTATCACAGACTTACTCTCTTGTCCTTACTTCCTTAATATTATAAATCGTAAATTGATACGATCCTGAAGCAGGTAACTCTGACCAGTAGTTATCTGAATGAAATGAATAAAAAAAAGGAATGGAAAGGATAGGAAAGGAATGAGATGAGATGAGAGGAGATCAAATAGAATCAAATAAATTCGAGTGAAATTAAATGAAATCAAATCAATTCGAGTTAAATCAAATGAAATGTTAAAATCTTTTCATTGAAAGAATAATGGTCAATTTATAGTCCAAAAGTAATTTTGGGTCGTCATATTGCGTGCATATATTAATGTGACATTAAAACATTATTCGAGCATCCGGTGCACATCCGAGATATTGACAAAGCCTGAGGGATTGCTTAGTCTCCTTTTACGACATTAATATTATGTTTGGTGCTATTCTAAGCCGGACATTACACGACCATTCATACCTACTTAAAAGTGTCATCATGATACACGAAATGCAAAGGACCAAATAAAAATAAAAAAACTATGTTTATAGTATCGAAACTAATACAGGCCATGAAAATTAGTCAAAACTGGACAATTAACAAGCAGAAACTTTCGGGTTCAAATAATCCTAAATGAGTCATAGGCAAAAAACTCAATGTAAAACTAAAACTATGGGCTATTAAATGTCTAGAATAAATATATATTGGACATAAATATAAAATAAATAAATAAGAAATGATAAAGATCTATGGAATGTTAGCAAATACTAGAGCTATATTTTATGCTGTCAAATGGAACATTTGTACCAATTTAAGTAACGTGACCCAATAGTCACAGTCTTTATGTACTAAAATGCAATGATAAACAGCGAAAACATAGACTAAACACTTAATTCTAAATTTGCAAAGAAATTGAACACACAAGACATACAATTATATGCAATAGTCCTGTACCTATACTAGGTTTCTTTTGAACACCTTTTGTTTATTATTCCATAAAGTTCATTGCAGAAACTGGAAACATGAGGCAAGCATTATAGCTATCTAGCCAATAATAATATACTACTCGAAATCTGTCCACAGGTACAAGGAGCGTATCACACTGAAATTGATTTTGACGCTAAGTGCCATGGACAACGATATTTTACGAAGACATAATCAAAGTTTGTTTGAGTAACAAATTATTTTCGAATGGCCACTCTTTTCAATTTAAGAGCACCACCAATATTGTCCAAAAGAAAATGTTTATATTTTAGCCAGAGAGTAAATCAAGGTATAAGTGATACTTAATGAAAATGTTTTGTGATCAAATCCAATTACCTATTAAAGTAAAAATTGAATAAGGCATATGCCTAATTAGAAATTACGAGTAGTCTTGCTAATACTTTTGTAGTTCAACAGTACACCTTTTCTAGTAACAATGTGCAATCTCACGTTGGTTTAATAAAACCTAAAAAATTATATTTTTAAATTGTTCTACGTACGGTTAAACTTAGTTGGATTTTATATAAGTACCTAACAAAAGTAAACTTAAATCCAAACTTAACAAACGTGACAAAAGTATACAAACTGTACTATCCTACCACAAAGTTTTAAAATTACTTGGAATGGAAGTTGATCGCGATTTGTCAATCTTATCTTGCTGTTTGCTTAACCAACCCTCACTCCTGAAATAACGATCACAGTTCACAGGTCAAGAGGAAAAATAAATTAAGGTTTATTAATTTAATGTTATTAGGTTACAAAATTAATAGTGTGTCATATAAAGTGGGACTAGACTTTAAATTTTACACAATAAAACTAAATGTTGTACAAATAATACAAATTGTAGTTAAAATCTTGAAATATTATAAAAAGGAAAGGGATAGTCTAGACTCTAGAGTAGTAAGCTAAAGTTGAATGTAAATGCCTACTGGGCTCAGTATTGGCACAGAGTACTATTAACTATTAATGAAATGAAATTAAGCAGTAAGAAACGTAACCTTTAATAATCAAAGATTATCAATCATAACACATTATATTGTTATGTTATAGCGATGTGCATAGTGGAGTTTCTTGCGCCGTTTCTTCTCCCAAGCGAAGCACCTTCCGAAGCGGTGGTAGATTCATATAGAAATATATAAAATATTAAGAAAATATAAAATAAATGCAAGCTGTAGTACTACTGACTTTATAATAATAATTATATTCATATGTACCTGTATTGCTTATAGTTTTGATATTAAGTGTACTGTTACAAAATACATCTTAAATTAAATTAAAATAAAGAAGGGATGTAGTGTCTGTGCGAACGCGTAGTGGGGGCAGTTGCCTGCCAGCCTTTGTCGGGTGCGGACGTGCGCGCTCCGCATATACTACCTGCCTAGTGAGCAACAGTAAATGTGTACTTATTTAGCAAACCCTACACTAGTCTAGACTAGTATAACTGTATAACATTATATACTTGAGTATTTCGTATAGTAGGTATAATAGACACAAACAGCCATGAATTGGGTGCAAATATTGCTTATCAGTTAAATATTCCCCTTACGCGAGTCGAACCCGTGATTCGCGGCGGCGTCGCAGGCAGATCCACTACAAAATAAGCTATCCGTCCGTCAAATTTGTGGTTTAAAGTACAATTACTTAGGTCTTCTATGAAATAAAAGCTTTGTTATACAGAACCTTTTATAAGAATCTTATAATATCCGTTCGTCAGAAACAATTGTAATTGCAATTTGTAACAAAAACGTAAGGGATAGCAATTTATGTACGATTTCTTTTAAATAAGATGGCACAGAATTCTTTGTTGAACCACAGAAATCCCTTTTTACTACGATAAAAGGGGTTTTATCGGTGTTGGGTCAGCAAAGTGTATGTAAATGAGAACGCGCTGGGTTCTCGCGATAGATATAAAAGGAAATAGGCGTCTTGGGCGATATAATTTATAAGATTTATAACGGTCATATGCGTTCATCTTTATTGCCTAGGCCGCCAATTGCTAATTATATGTTATGTTCTACCATAACTCACTAGTGTTCTATAATGAACGAGCGTTAACCCGCGACAAACCCTCGTCCGCACAAGTTATATACCAGATTTTAAGTCAGATTATAAGCTATCAAACAAAAAAAGTTTCATCAAAATCGTTTCAGTAGTTTTTGCGTGATACTCGAACAAACAAACACCCAAACAAACAAATAAACAAACAAACAAACAGACATACAAAAAATCCAAAAATTGGTGATTTGGAATCAGGAACATCTAAAAACCATATCGTAATCTTTTTTTTGTAAATATCTTCAATGTACAGACACACTTCTGTTACAATTTTATAATACCTAGTTTAGATTAGATGTTAAAAAGGTTCTTTTAAATTCTAACTCAATATAAACGGTTTCAGATTCGATTAACTTGCTAGGATTTTGTGTTAGGTATTGATTACCAGACCAGAACATGTTGTATTTGTAAGCATTGGACGTATCGTGTGCGAGAACGAGAAGTAGAGGCAATATCGACGAAAGCAGCTGTTCACTAGTAATCGGCTATCGCTGTGCTCGGTCACATATTGACGTTACATAATATACAACAAACATGGCACCCCAGTGCTGAATTCTAACTGTTAGGTTGCATTTGTGCTAAGCAAATACATGTTCTTACATTATACTGTATCTATACCTTTCACAGGCAATTTAATTAATCAGCGCTTAATAGACATGTTTTGTTTTTAGGGTTCCGTACCCAAAGGGTGAAAACGGAACCCTATTACTAAGCCTACGTTGTCCGTCCTTCCGACCGTACTACCTGTGTAGGGCTGTAACTTTTGAACTAATATCTCGATAGTAAAAATTTTCACATAATATGCGTTATTACAGCGGATTTGTTAACTAATAATAAAAATGTCAAAAAGTTACAAATTAAGCGGGCTCCTCATACAAGAAACTGGTTTTCATCAACGTTTTTTCTTCTCGCTCTATCGTAAAACATACTAGCGTCAAACTTATGTGATTATAGAGTCAACTCTACAGTATAAAAACAAATAATAAAAACCGGCCAAGTGTGAGTCGGTCTCGCGCTTAAGGTCCCGGAGAAAACAAAAGTTTTCTGTAAGTTAATTACGTATGTGGTGGTACGGAACACTCGGTGCGCGAGTAGCCCGACTCGCACTTGACCGGTTTTATTTATAAGTGCATACGAGATACGAGACCCACAGTGTTTAGCAAATGTTTGCACTTTTCTGCTAGTGTCTGGAGTTCTATATACGACACGATATCAACTTCTTCCTTCACTTGGGCTAGATAACTCTGTCTATTTCTTCCTCTGCCTTTCTTCCCCTCAATATAGTTTAAAAAAAAAATCGTTTCATTTCAAGTGTCCGATCATTTTTCTTTACCGGTTTTTTGCCAGGAGACCGAATTATATAAAAAAAAATACAGTGTTTTATTTTCGGTATGATTAATGGTAGGTAACTAATGAAGTGGTATTGATTTCAATCGAACGTGAAAAGGTCTGTAGGAAGGTTCTACTAAACTAACTATCCATTTGGAAGGATTAAGTAGGTTCTCTATCATTTATTCATTAAACCACAGTCCGGGACCCTCAATCTAATTAATGTCATTACTAGGTTTCATGTTTGATTAAAACGTTCAGGTATAAATTGAACAAAGCACTGATCTATTTTTACCCGAATGCGCGACGCAAAGGAAGGGTAATGTGTTTATCAGCCAGGTATGTATGTATGTATGTAAGTTTGTTCCTTTGTGGCACACTAGAGACCAAACGCATGGGCCGATTTTGATGATTCTTACGTCAATCGATTTGTCTTAATCCTGCGAGTGTCACTAAAGACATAACAGTAATCACAATTAGATAGGGCGACCACCAGACGCCATAGAGTAAAAAAAATAATAAAAAAAAAGTTGACCCACTATGTTAAGTGGGATATCATTGTATAGGTATTTGAAAATAATCTTTAGGTTTCTCTTATTATTTTTCATATCGAATGACCATTTAGTATTTATTACTGAACCCTTCTAAGAATCTGAATTGTATTTCGAATGAATCGTGGCTCTAACGAACAGTTAACCTTTAACGTAAGATTGTGTGACCATTTTGTCCACTTTGTTAATTTGGCCCCAAGAGGCGCAGGCAGCGCACTACTAAGATTAGTTCTTGTTATTTCGGCGTACTAAAGTTTTGTTAGATGATAATAGTTTGTGGTTGTAGTGCTAGAGAAGGCAACAGACTCGGTAAATCCTAATTGGAGTAAAGTCCTTACGAGTTAATTGCGCCGGTCGCAGCGATACGCATCGGTCTATTTGTGTAGACAAGACACTAACTAGGTAAATAGATTTGAGGTTTGTTGATCAAAGGGATGAATCTAAAGAATGGATGAAACCAGCGGACTGAACTAATTGAACACCATAGCACAGGGCCTCTACCCGCTTCGAACTTCGCAATTGCGTGAAAGTTTTCGTTCCAATCTCAACTCTATTACAATGAAGTGCGGACCGGACAGTGGTGATATATCGAACATCGAAAGTCTGGGTACAGGGCTATTATAAGAAAGAGTATCTAGTACTACTTAACCATAGTAAGATGTAGCGTACAAGGTTGGCGAAACATGCGCACGACAAAAAGTAGATACCTAGCTAGATTTTATTATTGTACTTAGGTACTTACCTAAAGCAAGCGTGTGGTGTCACGCTGAGAGATAGAGTGAGAAATTGTGTAATAAGAGATCGATGTAAATTGAAAGAAGACGTTGTGACAAGAATAGAGAAATTTCTCTTTTCTTGTCACAACATTTTCTTTCAATTTACATCGATCTCTTATTACACAATTTCTCACTCTATCTCTCAGCTCAACGAAGCATACTTCGTTGGTTTGGCCATGTGGAGAGGATGAGTGACAGCAGATGGACGAAAGAGATATATGTTGCAAATGTGAGTGGAAGTGTCGGCAGAGGGCGCCCTCGTAGGACGTATGCTGATCAAATCAGTTGCGTCCTACAAAAAGGGGAGGTGCGGAGTACTCGAAACCGACGGGCATGTATGAAGAGATGTATGGATGTGCATGAGGCAAAAGAGGTACTATGTAAGGATCGTAGAAAGTGGCGCGCCCTGGTCTCTGCCCACCCCACAGGGAAAGAGGCGTGACGTGATAGATAGATAGATAGATAGATAGTACCTAAAGCATTTCAATGTAAAGCTGAGATTAGGAAAATCGCTTTTCAGAACTTACCTATCAAAAACACTCCAAATGCTTCTAACTACCTAACGTTATAGGGCAGAGGTAGATCTTCATTACCTTTTGAAACATGATATCCTTTTGCCAAAATGCCTTTGATTATCATTTAAAAGCCAGATATTGTTTAAGCTGTTGATTGAAACAGACACTTAATTAGCTAGGCGGTTTGATAAATGGCGCTATTTAACGCGTTAGTTATTCGGTTAAATGGCGCGCCCGAATCAATGTTGCGTCGTTTTTTTTACGGATGATTTTACGGATAGTCATACTAATTATGAAATCAAAGCTGCACTTTTAGGTGGAAGCAAGCCGCTTTGCACAGTAATAGTAGGGACCAAAATAAGCGATTTGACCCGCAGCAGCGCAACTTTCATCCCTTAGGATAATAGATGGCGCCACTTCATTAAAAAAAACTTTGAAAGATTCTACAAGCCAAACGGCTTCACCGATTTCTATTATTAATATGTCAATCGAAAGAATATTTATTAGTTTATGAAAAAAAAATATATATATATCTATAATGGCAGCAAAAAGCCATGCATTTTTGTAAAAAAAAATATGTTATTTTTCAGTTTTTTCTTTATAACATTAAAAAAATGTATGAATTGGGTATATTTTAAATTATTCACATTGTTAATAAATCAATAACAAGTTTAATAAAAAAACTGCATGTCAATATCTTTAATAGTTTGGAAAATATTTAAGATTACATAAGCAGGTAAGGCGCGCCCCAGTCTTAGTAATTATGCAAAAATTACTCAATTTGGTGATGGAAGCAAGCCGCTTTGCACAGTGATAGAAGGGACTAAAATAAGCAATTTTACCCGCAGCAGCGAAACATTAATCGTTTAGGATCGCAGATGGCGCCACATATTTTAACAAACTTCAAAAAATTATAGAAACTAATCGGCCTCACCGATTTTAATTATTTAGGTGTCAAACGGTTCGACTTTTTAAGTTTCAATTTAAAAAAATTAAATAGTCAATTATTTGTAGAAATTGAAAGTGCAAAAATAATAAAATATATACAAAAAATTTAAAATGATATGTTTTCACTAAACTACGTTGAACAATGTATGAAGTGTGTATTTTTATTTTAGACAGATCTATTTCGAATCTAAAGATGAAAACTGCATCGAAATCGGTTTAGTAGTTTTGTAAATATTTCTAATTTCTGCTGATAAAAGTCCACAAATCAAGGATCGCCACAACAGGACCGGCCCTGTACTATCTTCATCCAACGAGTGCCCGCTACCTTCACTGGATCGTCGGTCCACCTTGTGGACTACCCACGATTAGGGATCCGCAAAAAGTATCGATACCTGAGTAGTATCGATACTTTCTCTTCGATACCTAGTATTTTTGTACTCGATACTTTGATTCCGATACTTTACTAGGTATCGATACTTTTCCACATACTCGATACTTTTGTCTCCTCACCTCAGTTGTGTAGTTTTCACCATTTCTCTTTCAGACCCTCTAGCATGATTTCTCTACTTGGGCGCGACTCGGCTTATTGCCATTCTATAAGTCGCGGCAAGCGCGGCTTTCGCTCTCGGAAAAGCGCGAGAACAGGTTATTTTGTATGCAGCGAAGGCGCGTCGCGCGCGTGTTGAGAAATCATGCTAGACCTGCTGACGTGTAACGGTGTCCTCTATAAAGTTTGACAGATTTAATCATAGGAGTGAGATGAAAGCAGCACAACATGGCTGTAACATGTTCAAAATCAATAATATTTGAAATTGGAACAGGGTGTGTCATCTATACCGTATGAATTTCAGTTGTAATTCTGAACTTGCGGGTTGGCTAGTTTGTAATAGCTGCCAGTAGATGTCGCTCACGTCCCCTCAAGACGCAACAGATTGAAAAATTCGTTCTCTGGCTAGTGGGCTCGGTAGCGAAATTGGATAACGCACTTCCCCGGTTTGGAAGGGTGCGGGTTCAAGTCCCGCCCGAGACTGATTTTTTCAATCTTTAATTTGATTCAGTATATTTTGTTAATACCAGGCACTTCAGACCCATCTGAAAGGCTTTTTTCGAAAGCTGAAGCGACGGTAACAGCGACTCGGAACCGGCTCACTGGGTCGCGTATCGACAAATTACTTTTTATGTCTTATTGCATCGAAGAAGATTGGAAATTTAAAAATTAATTTGTGTTTTTACTTTACAAAAGAGTACTTATATGCACTCTTAATCAGTATTTACAGTAAAACACAAATATTTTTCCCTGCTATCTGCTCTCCGACATAAAAAATCAATTTGATTTGATTGATATAAATGATACTTTAATGATAATTATAATGACAATTTTGTATGTTTTTAAAACAAATAATAATAACTTGAGTATGTGCTTGTTTATAACTGTTTTTTTGCGATTATTTACAGTTTCTAAGGTGATCAAAAAAGTACTCGATACTGAGTAGTATCGATTCTTTTCGTTCGATACTTTTATCGGTATCGATACTTTCTTCTGCGATACCAGTATCGAGTAGGTATCGATACTTTTGAATTTTTGCGGATCCCTACCCACGATACGCTTTCCGGTCGCCACTCGAGAACTCTTCAGCCCCATCGCCCATCCGTACGTTCAGCAATGTGCTAAGCCCATTGCTACTTTAGTTAGAAACTCTCCGGGTTGTGTCGGGCTGTCGGCTACCCTGTCTTGCGGACGGACCTCTTCATTTCTTAATCGATCTCGCAGGGACAATCTATATAGCCATCTCCATTGCCTTTGGGTGACTTACAACATTTTTACTTGGCTTTAATTTAGTGAGCGACCATGTAATAGCATAATTTATTGTATTAAATTTGTATATTTTTTCAAATCATATCTATTTACTTACGTATGATTTCCACAGCCGCCCTTGCAGAATTTTTATTACACTACAGAGGACAGGGTGCAACTAGGTCGACGCGTCGGCAACCACAGCGCATTGTGTCCGTCACAGCCTAATTTATAAGCGAATTGGTTGAAGAATATTTTCTGTTTAATAGTTCCCATCCCATATCCATCTTTTTAGGGATGTAACAAGAGCTCCTAAGGTGGATGGACTTCACAGTAGTTAAAATATACAATGGTCAGTGCATTGTGCGCAGACTGATTTACAAGCGTATTGGTCGAAGCGGGATAATTCTGACAAATTGCAACTTTTGACAAATGTGGAGTCCATCTTACCTTAGGAGGTCTTGTTACATCATCATAAAAAGATAGGCATGGGATGGGAACTATTAAATTGAAGACATTCTCCGACCAATGAACTTATAAATGAGGCTGCGACGGAGACAATACGCTGTAGTTGGACACAATAACTGGAAAAAATTATTGCTACTCCCTTGGAGGGGAGGGGCGCCAATGTAAAGTTTTTGCCCCGGGTCGGGTAAATCGTAGATCCAGGGCTGATAATAATACTAAATGAAGGCATAGTTTGCAGGCTGCAAGTCAACCAAAGTGCAATGGGCTAGAGGGCTAAGCTCGGAGTTTCCCTTTCTAAATCAAATCAGAAATGAAGTCGACACAACCCGAAGAATTGCTAACTAAAGTGGCAATGGGCTGGGCATATTGCTCGCAGAACAGCTGGCCGATGCTGATGGGGCAGAAAAGTTCTCGACCGGCGACCGCGAGGTCGCGTACCGGAAATCGTACCGTGGGTAGGCCTCCACTAGGTGAACCGACGATCCGGTGATGATAGTGGGTACCTTTTGGATGAGAGTAGTGCAGAACCAGTTGTTTTGGCGATCCTTGAGGGGGCCTACGTCTAGCAGTGGACGTTTATCGGCAGAAATTAGAAATATCTACATAACTAATAAACCGATTTCGATGCAGTTTTCACTTTTAGATTCGAAATAGATCTGTCTAAAATAAAAATACACACTTCATACATTTTTCAACATAGTTTAGTGAAAACATGAAATTTTTTATTTTATTTATATATTTTATTATTTTTGCACTTTCTATTTCTACAAATAATTGATTATTATTTTTTTAATTTAAACATAAAAAGTCGAACCGTTTGACACCTAAATAATTAAAATCGGTGTAGCCGTTTAGTTTCTATAATTTTTTGAAGTTTGTTAAAATATGTGGTGCCATCTGTTATCCTAAACGATTAATGTTTCGCTGCTGCGGGTAAAATTGCTTATTTTAGTCCCTTCTATCACTGTGCAAAGCGGCTTTCTTCCATCACCAAATTGAGTAATTTTTGCATAATTACTAAGACTGGGGCGCGCCTTACCTGCTTATGTAATCTTAAATATTTTCCAAACTATTAAAGATATTGACATGCAGTTTTTTTATTAAACTTGTTATTAATTTATTAACAATGTGAATAATTAAAAATATACCCAATTCATACATTTTTTTTATGTTATAAAGAAAAAAATTGAAAAATAACATATTTTTTTTTACAAAAATGCATGGCTTTTTGCAGCCATTATAGATATTTTTTTTTTATTTTTTTTTAATCATAAATTAATAAGTGTTCTTTCAATTGACACATTAATAATAGAAATCGGTGAAGCCGTTTGGCTTGTAGAATTTTTCAAAGTTTTTTTTAATGAAGTGGCGCCATCTATTATCCTAAGGGATGAAAGTTGCGCTGCTGCGGGTCAAATCACTTATTTTAGTCCCTACTATCACTGTGCAAAGCGGCTTGCTTCCATCCCAAAGTGCAGCTTTTCCTTAAAATATCTCCATAACGACTAAGACTAGGATGATGGAGGAACAGCTACTACGATTAACACACAGAGTATCTACTATAATTAACTACTTATTACTCAAAAGGTTCAATTCGGTGCCTCTTTCAGCTCATTTTACAAAAATAAGAATGGGTTGGTTCTTTCCATTTCCAGAATGGTAATCTCAATGGTATTCATACCTATATCTGATGAAAATGATGGGCGAGACCGCGTAGTAAATCTATTTAGAAACGCGCGCGTCTAGTACTCGAAGCTCGCGGTGGTGTATTTAGAACGCCTTTGTTTGGGCCATCCTGTATATCCTCGTAGTCCAGGAATCATTGTAGATAAATTATTAAATAATTAAATCAATTTCCGCCACATTCACTTCATCGACCCTGAAATTAATTAAATATGGAAATTGATCAACACCAACTACCGGGCCGTGGGAATTCCAGTAGTTATTAATCTAAAGATTACCCATCGTCTCGGCTAGGGTTTTCGTCCCGGGACTCTCGAGTCTCGAAATCCCGGGAGTCTCGGTACTTTTTACGTCGAGACTGAGACCGAGACTTTGACATTTTGGTCCCGGGATTTCGAGACTCGTTTTCATATTAAAAATAATTAAATATGACTCACATTTTATACAATATAAACAATGTTTCCAGTTTATTATTGTGTCTAAATACCGATTTCAAAACTATATATTTTTTTAACGTACATAATGCACGATATTGAGTTATTTATTGCTTTTATCTAAGCATTTCGGTATCGAGTTTAAGAATTGTCTTGTCTCACTAACGATCTACTGAGACTTGTCTCACTTGTTCCGCATGGTATCGAATTTTTGGGACTTTTTTTATTTGAATAGTTCGGGACCAAACTGGCACAGGCATGACACTGCCTGTACGTGAACGAGTGGTCCGGTACCTTGGGCCGGCGTGAGTAAGAGATAGGGTCGATACCTACCGAAAACAAGGAAATAATAAAAGTTAAGTTTGATTTACGTAAATTAAATTATATTCTTATTGTAATGTCAATTCAATACTCAATGCTTTATTGCGTTTCACAATGGTATATACAATAGGTGGTGTAATCTTATAAAAGTACAACATTATGAACCCTGTTAGGAGGGCACAGCAATTTTAAAAGAGAGGAGGACTTGAATAGAAGTTATCAAGATATTTACATTCTTTATTTTAAATAATAGTATTGTATTAATATGGTATCTACTAGTAAGTTATTGTATTTACTTATAAAATTATCATATTTATTTATTTCTATATGAAATTAACATAATGTAAGTATTACAACAAATTAACATATTGCAACTTATATTATATAATTTTTTATTGTTTTATCATTTTGGTATTCATCTAAAGTATAGTAGCATTTTTGTATTAATAATTGTTTTAAGTGGTAGTTAAATGTTTTGTCATTTGTTATATTTTTTAAGATATCCGGCAACTTATTATAAATTTTTATAGATTTTACCAACGGACTATCTGAGTGCATTTTAAGTCGGGAGATAGGGAGCATTAGTCTATTTTGTTTTCTTAGTGAATAGTTTGTGGGCACGTCTGATCGTTTTGTGTAGAATTCGGTGTATTTCCTTACAAATTTGCAACTTTCTATAATGTAGATGCATGGCAAGGTTAGTATTTTATGAGCTTGACAGTGGGGTTTACAGGTTTCAATTTGTTTTATGTTTACTATAATTCTTAACAGTTTCTTTTGGATGGTAAAAAGAGAAGGAGCATCAGGACTATTCCCCCATAGAATAACACCATAGCTGAGCCATGCATAAGCATACACATAATACGCATACGCATAATTACATAATTTGTTTGATTTAATATTCCCATAAAATAATTTGAATTCTAATTGATGTTTATAAATATCCAATAATAATTTTCATACAGTTATGTAGGGGCGCTGACACCGGGTATTGAGTACCGATGTCACCGATGATTGGAGTTTCTGACTGTCGCTTCTTGATTCTTGTCGATGAGTTGAATGAAAAGTGTCTTCTTGCTTTTCGATGAAGTTTATTTAGAAATTAATTACAATTATTATTAATTTAATTTATCAGCTAACGTGATTACGATGAGCGACTTGCGCAAACGATTTGGAGTTTGCGCCGCGACGCGGAAGATGAGAGCTTGAATGCTCGGTCTGGATTCTCAGTCAGGACTGCCTTCAGTGATGCCTGTCTGGGGTATTTATCCCGGTCCTCCATAATGCACGTGTGCGTTGTCACGTAGGCCAGGGGTTGCTTTCTAGATTCTTCGATGATAAGGGTTGACGTGTTCCGCAATAAATTAGATAAGTTTATCTCTTCTCAATGTCTGTTGCATTTTTGGGTCCTGGGAATGATTTAGTGAAATGCATCTTGAGATAAGAAAATGCATTAGGACTAACCATAAATTTGTAGTTTTATGGCTTGCGAATGTTTCTTGTCTGGAATTCTCATGGTGTGCTGGGTGCGTCTGCGCGGCGTCACGTTAATGGTAATGTTAAGTGGATGTGCAGACGTTTCTAGATAATTCGGCTATGCGCCATAGATTATGTGGATGTTGCAGAAGGGTGGTCTGCATTTCTTAACAATACTAATAATTTCATTATAATTGTAATTGTCTTTATTTTAATTATAATTGTAATAGTCTTTAAATTATAATTGTTGTATTTGTCATTGTGTTTGTCATGATTTATGATGATAATTGTAAAATGATTTTTGTGTTGTTCTTTGTTTTTTTTAAATATAAATATGTTTTGTACCTAAAATAATTATGTTATGTTATGCATGAATAATCATATAACTGTTAAATTTTTGTTTCTTTCTTAGTTTTATAATATTTTACATTCAAATGTAAATTGCAGTGCCCTTACAGGGCTCATGTTGCGAACTGTTATTACTTATAAGATCTATGTACACCACATGAAGCAATAAATGATTATGATTATGATTATAATATGTTACTAGCGCTGTTTCTATGTTAGTGGTTTTCTTAACCTCACGAAGGGCATATGAAAATCTGGACAGTTTTAACCTAACTTTTTGAGTATGTGACTTCCAATTTATGTGGGTGTCTATATCTAAACCTAGCAAAGTAAAACTGTTTACAACTTCTAATTTTATGTTATTATATGAGAAAATTATATTTAATGGCGATTTTTGATGAGAATGGAATGTCATTAGCTTAGTTTTTGCAAAGTTTATCTCCAGATTATGATCTTTCATCCAGTCAGATGTTGTGTTAAGAATGTGATGTAGTTTTTCATTAAGGTTTACATTATTTTGGCAGGAGGTAAGAATAGAGACATCGTCGGCAAATAAAACGCAGGTTTCATTCAAGATTTTAGTTATTCCTCATTGCATAGAAATAAAATCATGCTAGCAATAAATCAGGGACTTAGGTCGTGTATTTTTGAAAATCAAGGTAGATACGGGTTCCTAAACTTAAACCTGAATAGTTAATAACGAAAAAGTAGGGAGCAGCGTGACCAATCATCAAAATTAAAATACCTATTGAATTAACTTCTTTAAAGAAGGTAAAGTATGAGTAGGCAGGTAGGAAACACAGCAGTAAATATACAGGGTGTTTGGTAGGGAGCTGTACATACGCCTAGGGTAGGAACTAGGGAGGGTCTGCTACCTACCCCCGCCCATTATATTGACCTTGGCCTCAAGGTTTTATTCCAAAGATTTTTTTTTCTGTTTTTTGAAAAATTCGATTTTTTTTACTAAAACTACCTGTAGCTCAAAATCTATCCATAGGAAAGGTCTGCTAAAAGTCTTGTTTTAATGTTTAGGGTCTTAGTGTACTGTAAAAATTGATTTTACACCAGAAAATTGTAGAGAAGAAATGTTATGGGGCCTGAAGTACCGTAGTAAGGTAAAAAAAAAATTTCAAGGGGAACTTTCTAGGTGGTTTAAAAAAAAATTAACAGGGTTGGAGTTCTTCTGATTTTTTTAAAATATCCCCAGTCCATACGCTTTCTAACGATATGCTAAAAGTGTTATTATCACTTTTAGTTCCGAAGTTATTAACTAATTTCTGCAACTAGGGCACTTTTACCACCACGAATCTACCTTTGTAAGACAATTGTAATTCCCGGAATTTAAACCAGTTTGGCCCACAGTTGGCAGGTAAAATTTGTTGTCTCACTCTTACACGAGAGCAACAGGTATTCTGTCTCTTTCACTCTCGTGTCGACGGGGACAGGTAACTCGTTGGGCTCTGTGTTGGGCTCTTTGTCAGTCGAGATTTACCCATCTTAGCTAACTTACGTACTTGCCGTTACGACGCTCCACTGTTTTCGTTAATTTTGTTGAGTTTGTTATTACTTCGTTGTTGAGTTTGTTATTACTTCGTTTTTGTTAAGTTTTGTTGTTTTTTACCTACGGTTACGTTTATTGTTGGTAAAATGCCTGGATTTACTAACGAAGAGTATGCCGACATGCTGTTGGTGTATGGAATGGCTAATTGCAATGGGCGCGAGGCACGGAGGATTTATCAAGAGCGGTATCCTGACCGACGAGTACCCAACCACCAGACGTTTGGCTCTACTTATCGGCGTCTACGACAAACCGGAAATTTAAATTTCCGAGAACCAAGTGTCAACAGATTTGAACCAAATGTGACTGATGACGAACGGATATTGGCCCAATTTATGGAAGATCCTACCAGAAGCATCAGAACCGTAGCCCGGGCACTTGGGTTAAGCTTTTGGAAAGTCTGGTCTGTTCTCCGGGAAAATCGAAGTCATCCTTTCCACTACACCCCTGTACAAGGTATTTTTTTTACATTAAGTTTTTGTTTTTAGCTCTCATGTAATGAACTAGCACGTAAATTAGGCAATTTTAAAATGAACGTGAGCATGTGTGTGAGAGAGAGAGAGAAATGGAAAGACAGAGATATCAATCAATGTTACATCGCTACCAATTCATAGGGAAAACGCTAACATTGAATTTTTTATTGTTTTAGGCTTAGAGGAAAGCGATTACACACGAAGGATGCAGTTTTGCCGCCACTTGCTCCATACGGACGTGGAGGACATACATTTTTTGCGGAGTATACTCTGGACCGATGAGTCAAAGTTTGACAGGGAGGGAATTGTGAACTACCACAATCTCCATTACTGGGCACCCAGAGAGCAAAACCCAAGAGTGAAGAGGCACAGAGGATTTCAAAGAAGGTTCTCCGTGAACGTATGGGCAGGCGTCATCGGCAATCGCTTGATAGGGCCGCACTTCTTGCCAGACAACTTAAACGGGGAAAATTACCTACATTTCCTCGAAAATGAACTGCCCGTTTTAGTGGAAGATGTGTTTGACGAAGATCGGCCCATAGTCTTTCAGCACGACGGCTGTCCTGCCCATTGGAGCCTAGCAGTGAGGGAGTTTTTAAATAACTCCTTCCCTGATGCTTGGATTGGTCGTGGCGGGCCAATTCCCTGGCCTCCAAGGTCGCCTGACCTTACCCCGCTTGACTTCTACGTCTGGGGAAGGGCGAAAGAGTTGGTGTACACAGAGGAAGTACCAACAAGGGAGGTTTTGATAACCAAGATCCACGCCGCTTTCAATACGATGCGCGACGAAATGCTGCTTGCCACGGTGACCGTGGAGATGAGGAAGAGGTGCCGAGCATGTTTACAAGTTAATGGTCACCAATTTGAACAAATTTTGTAATTAAATTAGTCATTTAACAAATTTGCGTTTCATTTGCTATCCTTTTACGATCGGACACATTTAATTTACATTAGTTGAAATTTTTGCTTAAAGTGCCCTAGTTGCGGATATTAACTAATAACTTCGGAACTACAAGTGATAATAACACTTTTAGCATATCGTTAGAAAGGGTATGGACTGGGGATGTTTTAAAAAAATCAGAAGAACTCGAACCCTGTTATTTTTTTTTTAAAACCCGTAGAAAGTTGCCCTTAAAATTATTTTTTTACCTTACTACGGTACTTCAGGCCCCATAACTTTTCTTCTCTACAATTTTTTGGTGTGAAATCAATTTTTACAGTACACTAAGACCCTAAAGATTAAAACAAGATCATTAGCAGACCTTTCTTCTGGATAGATTTTGAGCTACAGGTAGTTTTAGTCAAAAAAACCGAATTTTTCAAAAAAAAGAAAAAAAAATCATTAGAATAAAACCTTGAGGTCAAGGTCAATATAATGGGCGGGGGTAGGTAGCAGACCCTTCCTAGTTTCTACCCTAGGCGTATGTACAGCTCCCTACCAAACACCCTGTATAGCACGACATGTTTCCGCACGTGATGGTATGAAGTCGCTTTGCCCGTCGAGTCGAGCGAGCGAGTGCAGCCTTGTGATTCGGCCGTCATTGGCATTAAATGGGCATCCCGCCACTTCTAAAAGCACACATGCATGAGTGTCGCTTCTTTTCGCGTTAGAGTATATATTTTATTTGGACTTGGTACGTAACTTGGCATTGCGAGAAAGACTGCAGTACAGCTCAAAGCAGCAGAAATCTAAGGTTTTCTCATTGACCACGAACGCTTAGCAAAGAGGCAGGTAATAGGTACTCTTCAGTCTACTGTATAATCTGCTGGAGCGTATAATTATAATTATGTGGTCTAATGTTGAAGCCTATTCGGAACCCGGCTTGTTTAGGGGGTTGGAAGACATCGATCCTGCCTGCGAGATTGTTCGTAATGACTCTCAAAAACAACTTACAGACGACTAAGAAGAGAGAAGATTGTGCCTTTCGTTCTTCAGCAAGGCATTTTTGCCATTTTTTAAAGCCAAATCTCTCCCAGAGTTTGCCCCGGGTCGGGTTTTGGTTGTTCTGGCTATGTTATTGGTAGAATTTGCCTTGATTGCCACGCTTGGAGGGTTGGCGTTCACAGTTGGACTGTTTACTGTGAATATTGTGATTAAGCTTGTTTTCTAGCTATTGAGACTGACATAAAGGTAGATTTACCAGATAAACTAGGAATTTATGATTATTTTGTGTTGTGATTCTGCATGGCGATTGCTTTAATTATACTGAAAATCATAATTAAATGACCGATTTTGATGTAACTTTTGAATAATTAATTAATCTAATAATTAGTTACGTTAGAATAGTCGTTTACATATGATTTTGATTTTAGGTTTATTTTAAAAATCAGATTTTATATGCATGACATTTTATGCATTTTACCTATACGCTAAGACTGTCTAAAGTCAGAAAACATCGATAATTTAAATTAAATTAAATTAAATTAAATTTTTTAAATTAAACCACACAGTCTCGAATTTCCCGGGAATCCCGGGACTGGGGTTTGAGAATCCGAGACTAGTCCCGGGACCAAAAATGCTAACGAGACCGAAATCCCTAGTCTCGGCAGCTATCGTTATCCTATCCGATCGAGGCTACTCCGTTACTGCAGCCGTTGACTAATTGCCTGGCCCATTCGTTTATCCAATAACAAATGTTCTCCATCGCTTTATTTGATTAAGTTCACCGCTTTTCTCCACTGGGACGAATGGGCGCTCGGATTCACGATCCACTCTGTTTCTGTAACAAATGCAAAAAATACATTTATCGCTATTTATTGTAGCGACTATCGACGCTGCTCCGAGTTTGTGTTTCACTTTGTATTGTTTATTATTTCATTGTCTTATGGTATTTGTTGTGTAGTGGACAAATATTGTTCAGAACAGATTTGTGAAGAGAATGTATCAATCACTACGACACAATGTAGCTACCTACACTGTCCTGTCCATCCAGTTCGAAGTGAGCTATTATTTATTTTATAAGTAACATAACTTTAGGACAGTGAACGTAAAATAACCCTGTAACTCAATGTGTATTAATCTAGTTTGTTTAGATTGGTATTCACCATTTGTTTTTGAATGGTTATACTTATATCTGCAAGTACTTAATATTTCAAACCAAACATAAACGTTTAATTACGAATCAACGATGCCAATCTGTTTAAAAATGTATTTTTAATTGTATCGTTGATTGGTAATCAACACGATTATTTTTGTTTTAAAACATTAATACTTACATATATTAAACAATCTTAAACAAATGGACTGAGCTTGGATGATTCTGTCTAAAAGTATTTTATTAATTAAATATTTAAGTGGTTTGTTCTTGCCGCTGCGCCTCTGCCATCGAAATATTTGACAACGGACAGAGGGTACAAAGAAGAAAATGAAATTTCATTTCCTGTCTTTTCTCTTTCATAAGAAATCTTTGCTTCAATTTAAGTACTATTCTCATTAGCATATTTCGTTAATTACACGTTTCTCTAACTGTAGATACCTGTTGCCTTTTCATGGTCTCGTGACCCTCATTTAAGAAAAATTACTAAAGAACTCATATTTTCGAAGACGAAAAATTATAATGATTCCACATTTTCTGCTCTAATTATTAATAATTATATTACAGGATACAATTACTAACGATCATAATGAATAATGATACCTAAAACACAGCTAAAAGTGCCTTATTATTAACGTTTGTCTGTAATGTGGTTAAATATTCGTGAACATCAAGATAGCGGGATCAAATCTCCGATTCAAAATTTAGCATATGGGGAATTTAGTACTCCATTTGTACTAAATGTACCCTGAGTTTCAACATTTGTACCTTTACCGCCAAGAAAGTACAATCAAAACTATCTGATCCCGCCACCTTGACGTCAAAGTGGCGGGACCATTGGGAAGCATTGCCCACACGTGGACGACAATAACATGGGTAATTAGTACTACATTTGTACTAAAATATACTCGATTTTCAGCCCAGTACAAATTACCGTTTCAAAGATATATACGATAATAACTGGTCCGCCATTCTGACGAATCGTCCAATTGCTTTTTTCATACGAAAATCGTAGTTTATAGTAAATATTATAATGTGGAGACTTAGTACCAGGCAGGTACAAAAACATATATTAATATCAGCCTTCTATCTCATTTACGTAAAAAGTTATAGGAAGATACATTTTCCAATCGAAAAATACAGGGTGTAAGAGACAGGCGGCCAAATACTGAAATTGCGTATAACAGACCATCAAACTGACCAACTATCTCGATGTAACCAACGAAACGTCGAAATCGCATAGAATCTTCTGTTACAAAGATACATTTATCAAATAAAAATACAGGGTTTAAGGGACAGGCGGCCAAATACTGAAAATCAAACTGACCAACTATCTTAATGGAACAAACGCAACGTCGAAATCGCATGTCACCAATTATTGGATTTTTTGTCTGTCTATTTTTTCGCGCATCACATGAAAACGTAACGTATGTTGGGTAAAGTAATAGCTGCTTTATTATTCTTAAGAGATCTCACTGTAGACCATGTAGACCAGGGTTTCTCATTAATTATAAATAAATAAATATTAAGTTTATACATACATACATACATACATACATATTCTCATATTCTCATTAAGTTTATAACTTTTTTAATATTAGGTTGTTTGCCATGAAATGTTGTTGGTTGAATGTTGGCTAAGTCGTTGACTCTTCTTCGAGCTGCGCACTCAACCAAAGACACGGACCGCAAAAAAAAATGAAGTGCAGCGCCATTTTCCACAAAGATGTGACTAAAGTAGTTGTGTTTTACGAAATTTTGTTTTGAACTGGACTTAACTGGACCATCCAATTTGCTTAAAACAATAAAATCGTTTTTTACCAAGTCGTACTACCAGTAGTAAGACGGAAAATTCATTTAACCGTGGTTTTACCGCCTCGGCCGGTAGTACTACCGGCAAATATTTTTTTACTATATTACTACTCTAGAAACCAAAAATAAAAGATAGCGTTGGCAGCGCAGGACCGGTCGCTATGGCGATTCTTGGCCTATGTCCAGCAGTGGACGTCCATCGGCGGAGATGATGATGATGATGAATAAAAAATATGCATTTTAATTTGTTGTTTTCTCTTTTATGCGTACCTTTTGAATACTTATAATAGTTATAATTTTTGTATAGGGTGTCAGGGAAAGCCGGGCCAATACTGAGTCGGGGTACTGCAGTTTTGTTTGTAACAGCCACAGAACATTATAAGAGGGGTTAGAAGTGCAAAGTAGGCGTGGAACGTATCGCCACAGGTTATGCAATGATTTGCATAACACCATAAGGCATGCGGCGTGGTGCGAGCGAGAGGGCAAGAGTAATTGTAGCAGCGTGAGTGGAAAGACAAGTGGCGACAGCCGTCTCCGAAGCAAAAGCGATACTTTGCATTTCTAACCCCTCTTATAATGTTCTGTGGTAACAGCAGATTTTTTAAGATTCCATTAAGATAGTAAGTCAGTTTGATTTTCAGTATTTGGCCGCCTGTCCCTTACACCCTGTATTTTTATTTGATAAATGTATCTTTGTAACAGAAGATTCTATGCGATTTCGACGTTTCGTTGGTTACATCGAGATAGTTGGTCAATTTGATGGTCTGTTATACGCAATTTCAGTATTTGGCCGCCTGTCTCTTACACCCTGTATTTTTCGATTGGAAAATGTATCTTCCTATAACTTTTTACGTAAATGAGATAGAAGGCTGATATTAATATATGTTTTTGTACCTGCCTGGTACTAAGTCTCCACATTATAATATTTACTATAAACTACGATTTTCGTATGAAAAAAGCAATTGGACGATTCGTCAGAATGGCGGACCAGTTATTATCGTATATATCTTTGAAACGGTAATTTGTACTGGGCTGAAAATCGAGTATATTTTAGTACAAATGTAGTACTAATTACCCATGTTATTGTCGTCCACGTGTGGGCAATGCTTCCCAATGGTCCCGCCACTTTGACGTCAAGGTGGCGGGATCAGATAGTTTTGATTGTACTTTCTTGGCGGTAAAGGTACAAATGTTGAAACTCAGGGTACATTTAGTACAAATGGAGTACTAAATTCCCCATATGCTAAATTTTGAATCAGAGATTTGATCCCGCTATCTTGATGTTCACAAATATTCGTGTGCTTGCGTGTGTTTAATAATGCGTATCTTCTGTGATTGTTTTTTTTAATGATAAGAATAAGTTACTACCGGTGCCCATCACATACAAACAGACCAGATGATTTTGCATCGTTGTTTGTCACACTAAGTAACTTCTTTTTTTTATTTCAGGCTCTCAATACATTTTTCAGGCAGTGCGAAAACTTTAACCATGCATTCTACTGGTCAAACTGATCAACTTTCACTATGGAGCCAATTTCAGAAAGAAAATCTGCGGTTCCATACATTTGAGTTGTACAGTTGAGTTGATACTACCGATTTGTATGGAACAGCTGTGTTTTTAACCGACGAAAAACAAAAAACGGAGGAGGTTATCTATTCGACGCGTATATTTTATGTTTTTTTTGTTTTATGTATGAACACGCATAACTTTCTACAGAGTAGTCCGATTTTGATAATTCTTTTTTTTTTGGAAAGATTATACTTCCAAGGTTGTCTCATTTCAATTCGGTAAAGATCTGATGACGCACTTCGGAGCTACACAATAGAACTCCTCAAAAGTTGACAGCAAATCATCGGCGATTGAAAAGTTTGCTTCGTGTCGATGTACCCTTTGTGTGTGCAGAATTCAACTAATGTATTTCACCACAAAAAAATTATGAAATAAAAATTTTTTACAAAAAAAATAAAACCGACTTCAAAACTCAAAAAGTATAAAATAATATTGCATCCGATGAATTTTACGTTAGCTATCAATTTTTTTTATTGGAGTCGGTGTCAAGCCTAGCCCCAAAAAAATACTGCAAGCTCAGTCTCGAATCGTACAGGCTTGACAGTGACTTCGATAAAACAAATTGATAGCTAACGTAAAATTCGTCGGCTGCAATATTATTTTATACTTTTTGAGTTTTGAAGTCGGTTTTATTTTTTTGTTATTCTACGATTCCGAAGTTGGCTGCTTATTGAATGTTGTTCAGTTTTCAGTAGAATGCACGGTCAAAAGTTTCCACACTGATTATAAATGTACCCTGTTAGGTATGGCACTATGTCGTTCCATTCACAAAATACGAAAACTCATCTGAAGAGTCCTAAAAATATGCCTCTCAGATGTGCTCGGGGCCGAGAAATGGAGTGTTACACCCACCCCATCAAATATAAATATGTATATAAACAGTCGTCGAGGTGGCATGTTGATGTTTTTATCAGAGGCTCGCCTGGGGCGCGCGCGCTCACCGCTTGTTCTAAGGCGGCCCTACATGTTTTAAACAGCTGTAATAGCTTGTCAGACACACTTGTTAGCTTTCAATTTTAAGGTTACTCTTCATAAAGTTATTACCTAAAGTTTTTCGTTACTTTTTTTTATTTAATTAAATTAACTAACGGACTTTTGCTTGTGCGTTAGCACTGCGTTACCGCCAGTGTCAAGTAGTTTGTGGGAATATCTATCCCAATCTCAGGGATTGTTTTTGTTCAAGAACAAAAAGAGATTGTGGATTGCGGAGCCTCGAGCCAGGCAAAAACTCCAACCGCGCGAACACTACGCGAAAGACAACTGCTCGTGTAAAAACTCGCAAAACGGCGTTTTGCTGCATTTCTGCCAATTTTAACTGGGTTTCAGGATCAGGAGTATCGTAATCTCAAGGATTGTTTTATGAACAAAAACACATTTGAGCTAAATACAAAATGGCGGAGCCTTATTAGTTCAGTAAATTTGTATTCAAAAGGGCGTTAGAAAAGGGCTAGTGGGAAAGTTCTGGGGTAGTTCTGATTTCTTTCATTCTGTAAGTATTTTGGGGCGCTGAATCCGAATCTGAGGTTTGCTGACAAAATTTCGTGACGCAACATTAACAAAATAGCAAAAAAAGTGAAAAATTTCTATTTTTTCCGGAATTTTGCTTAAAAACTCGGAAACTACCAACTTTTAGTAAATAAGTTGTTTGCAGAAATTAAATCTGACAAAGTTTTCTACAAAACTAGTTGTATGTACTTTTGTCATAGGACTTGACCTTTCAGAGCTACAGGGCCGAGAAAGTAACACCATTTAAAAAATTATGAAATTTGTATGGCGACCCTCATGAAAGATGAAGATAAAAAGAAAATGATTTCATATTCTTAATCAGCGACACCGAAAACCATCGGATACAAATTTTCAGTCGATTCGGTGAAGATTTTAAAGCTGCTTTGGTCCATGGCAGCCATCTTGGATTTTGCTATTTTGGATTTTTTTTATCGCCATCCAAATTTGACCAGGGTCCTCTATGACATTTGTTTGAGGTCCATAACCCTATCTGTCGTAGTTTCCACGGGCCGTTGACATCATCCGCCAGGAGTCGATCTTCCGAGGAAGTCAAAATTTCCCCTGTATCACCAGAGCATCCTTATGATGATCCCTAAATGTCATCCCTGTACCGTAGGGGGAACCCGCAGATCAATTTTGAGGTATCTGGTCGATCCCCATTTTCCATACATAAGGAGATGACCCTGGATGAGTACTTGGATAATTGTTCGCCGGGTTCCCTCCTAATAAAATGATTTCGATTATCAAAATAAGGATATTCTGGTGATAAAAGGAGTGTTTGGACTTCCTCAGAAGGTCGACTCCTGACGGATGAGATCAACAGCCCACGGAAACTATGACAGATAGGGATATTGACCTTGAACAAATGTTATAGAAGACCTTGGTCAGATTTGGTTGGCGGTAAAAAAAAATCAAAACTGGTGAAATCCAAGTCCCATCTTGGATTTTTGCCATGGTAATTTCAAACGCCAAAGCAGCTTTTGAAGGTTCAGCGAATCGACTGAAAATTTGAATCCGAGGGTTTTCGGGGTCGCTAATTAAGAATATGAAATCATTTTCTTTTTATCTTCAACTTTCATGAGGGTCGCCATACAAATTTCATAATTTTTATAATGCTGTTATATTCTCGGCCTTGTAGCTCTGAAAGGTTAAGTCCTATCACAGGTCCGGCACTTCAAAGAACATTTTAGATTTGACATGATGACGTTCGCACATGCGCACTTTGCGAAAATTGTGAATGACATACGTGTAGGGTTGACTTAACACGCATTGTATGAACTACATTATACATTTCGTTACTTTTTATAGTCCATTCTGTGATTAAAAATCGTTTTTAAGCTAAAGAATCATAGAAAATGGGAATTTAGCTTTTTTTTCCAGCGTTTATTTTTACTGTGAGGAGAAAAATTAAATATATTTTATGTAGTCAAATCCAACGGGTGCGCGCGCCTGACTGCATTCCCTAGCTCGGCTTCCCTCAAGTTACCACAGACAGTGTGAGGGGGGGTGAGGTATCTGAAGTCAGAGGGGGGCGGGGAGTGGCCGTTCTGTATGTAGAACTATATACTATTACCTATTCTGTGGTCCTATGACAAAAGTACATACAACTAGTTTTGTTGAAAATTTTGTCAGATTCAATTTCTGTTAACATGCGTGAGGCAGTAATGCTCCAGAAGGAGACGGCGGAGAGGGAGAGGAAGTCGACTTCTGAACTCCTGATCCGCTAAAGACGCACGGGGCGCAGACGGGCTGCGTTTGCTCGCGGTCTGCCTCCCCCGTAATTTTTGAGTCTCTGGGCGTCGGGCTGGGGGGTCCGGCGTCCGATCATAGGGACTCGAGGTGGTTGTGTGCGTGTTCCCACGCACCACCTAAAGGCCTGTAGGATTGTCAAGGCCAACAGAGATGAGACCTGGTAAGGTCGGTCGCTGCGCCGTAGAGTGTGGAAGATTCCTCACGTGCCCTCAGGCTCTACGGCAATATGCGATGAGGTGGAACACGGTGGGGTTTTAGCCGGTAAGAGTCCGGCATAACCCGTCGCCGTTTCGGTTTCCAGCATTCTTTAATCATTATTTAGCCTTAGGCGTGGTAATAATGGCAAAAAAAAAAAAAAAAATCAGAATTTTCCTCCTTGTTGTCTTTGAAGATCAATTCTAGCCAAATTAGCCCTCTTAAGTACTACTTTTTATTTATGATTATGAATGCTGAGAGTTGGGCGCATTTTTGGGATTGGCTAAAAAATCATAAGGTCACCTGTTTAGAGTTTTAATTTAAAGTTGAAAATTTAGTCATAATTCACGGATCGCAAATTTTTAACTTTAGACCAATATTTTCATAACTTTTATCAAAGTTACGATGCTGATGATGTTAGGAATAAAGGCACAATTCATGAAGATTAAGTTGCAAAAAAATTGTCTCTAAAAAGTCTTACACCTTTTTTTTAGAAGTTGTTTAAGCCGGTCATGTCGAGTTTCCTCAAAAAATCTGAAAAATCATCATAACTCGAAAACTATAAAAAATCGCGGAACATACATAGGGGTGATTCGGATACCCCACGACATACCGGACCTAAATTTTACTTTTGAACGTCAACTCCCCGGCCACCCTGTATATGAGATATTATAGAAAATACAGTACAAGTTTTTCTTTTGCGGAAACTTTTTAAATTAAAATCAAAAGAAGAAATTACGTCAGGCTGAGCCATTAGTTAATTCATTGTTAACTTTAACGAAACCTCAAAACCTATTTCTTGGAACCGCTCAGGAGTCAGGACTAGCAAATTAAGGCTTATTCTTACGTTAAAATTATCGAAAGTTAAATAAAAGTAAAGCGATCTCCAGGCAAAAAGCTCTAATACGGAGCCCACGTTAAAGTACTTTTACGCCGGATAAGTTTCAAGTTATGATTATGAAGTCACTTTCAAGATTGGTAAAAATATGACCTTTTCCGGGGCGATAGACGTTAGAGGTTGAATATTATCGCTATTTTACGCCCCTAATAAAATAAAATCGAATTTAAAAGTTACTAATCTCGTCCGAAGAGGCAGTCATATCTTTTCAGATTCAGAAATCGAATCGATCTACTAAGCTGAATAATGTCGGCTCCGATTGTCATTGAATGTGTTTAGTGGTTTTTCATCTCGAATTATGGCAGGTTTACGGTCATCTATCGAGATGGCGTTTCGTGACTCCAGATTAGGGCGGTTTTCATTGATAATTATGCTATTTTGCATTACATCTAGGAGCATAATAATACTGAGGTTACCAAAATGTTTTATTTAAAAAATCGTTTTTTACTAGTAAGTAGGTACTTTATAAATATTAAAATAATTTAAAGTAACACAATTTGTTTCAGGTAGACGTCTCTACATTTAGTTTAAACGATTCTTCTGTTGTGGGTAAGTACTTTATTGGAACCTTCTGATAGAAACTACTTTACACTTTTCACCTATCTATTCATAACTGACTTACTTCAATTTTCACTTAAATTGTCTTGTGAATAGGTAAGTAGGTCGATAGTTAGGTAGGTACGTAGTGTCACGAACGCTGTCAAACGTTAGACGTAAGAAGGCATTCAAAAATTCGGAGGGTGTATTAACAATCGCCGTGGTCTTACGGTCTAAGGGTCCGCCTCCCATGCTGGGGGGTGACGGTTCGAATCCGATCCGCGCCAAAAATATTTCTAGATTTTAGTGTTTTTAGAAATGTTCTAGAAGGAAGAGAGAGAAGGAATATTTAAAAAGGGACAAAAAGGTGAACGTGTCTAGGAACTTCGAGAAAGGAGGCGAAATTACGAATATTTGAAAAGAACCAGAAAAGTGGGCGTGTCTTCGATCAGTTTCGAAAAAGGAACGCGGGGTTAGAACTATCTGGAGGAAAACAATCGAGTAAAGAAAAGAAGATCGAAAAAAGGGTATTCCGGAATGTTCTGCGGGATATAAAAAGGCGGCGAATTTCGACTGGCGGCAGTCCTTGGTTAAACAGTGAACAGTGCGAAACAAAAGGAAGAAAAGTAAAAGTGGAAAAGTACTAGTGAAGAGAAAAGTGCTAAGAGTGGAACAGTGAGTAGACTAGTGTCAGTGTAGTGCGTGACGTCATAGTGTCGGTGTAGTACGTGACGTCATAGTGTCAGTGTAGTGCGTGACGTCATAGTGTCGTACGTCTTGACGTCATAGTGTCGTACGTCGTGACGTCATAGCTGTGACGCGTGTCGTGTCGTCACAGTAGTGACGTAGTGGACGGTGAACAGTGACAGTAAGTGGTGCACGGGGAATCCCTGCGAGGAGGACCCGGTGAAGTGAACCGTTTAGGGGAACCTCTGCGAGGTGGACCGTTTGTAAGTGAATCCCAAATAAACTCTGTAAAATTGGACTTAGCGTTTCACTCCAATCCCGGAACCCGTAGCTCGTAACATTTGGTGTCAGTCACCCCCCAGCATGGGAGGCGGACCCTTAGACCGTAAGACCACGGCGATTGTTAATACACCCTCCGAATTTTTGAATGCCTTCTTACGTCTAACGTTTGACAGCGTTCGTGACACTGCCCCTCCCTTAGTTCTGCTCGTCCCGAGCATCATTAGTGCCGAAATATCGAGCTAATCGATCCAGCGCATACCTGTCAACGGGGAGTTGGGAGTTTCAATTAAGATCGGGGAAACTCCTTTCAAACATGAGGTGATTGTAGCTGAAATAGTGTACGATTGCATCATTGGCTTAGATTTCTTACAAAATCACCAGTGCAGTATAGACATGAAAAACGGAGTGCTACGGTGTAACACAGAGGAGGTTCCGATGAAAGGTGGATCGTCGGGAAAGGTCTACTGTGTGAGAAGAACAGTTCTCAAACCTAGATCACAGACCTTGGTACCTGTCGTTTTGCCCAAGAGTAACGATGGGAGATTACCACGGAGATGTGCTGTGATAGAGAAAGTTAAAACTGAAACTTCTTGGATTCCGGCAAGGACAGTTGTTGGATCAGTTTCATCTACCTCAATCCCGATACTTAACGTTGGAGATGTGGACCTGACGATTGAGAAGGGGGAGGTTGTTGGTCACTGTGAGGAAGTTTTATGGTTGCGACAATGTGTGGAAAATCCTCCTAGGAAACATAAGGCTGAGGAGGATGTAGTATCCAAAGTTATGGAAGACTCCAGCAAGGACCTGACTAAGCTACAGGCTGTGAGAGCGAAGAACTTGCTGCGGCGTTTTTCAGACCTGTTCTCCCAGAACGACGCAGATATTGGTAGAACGGACTTGGTGAGGCACACGATTAATACGGGGGATGTAGCGCCAATCAAGCAACGACCTAGGCGCATTCCGTTTGCTCGTGAGAAGGAAGTGGAGGGAATGATAGAGGACATGAGAAGGAATAACATCATCGAACCTTCATCAAGTCCCTGGTGTTCACCTGTAGTTCTCGTCAAGAAAAAGGATGGCTCAACGAGATTTTGTGTGGATTATCGGCAGCTGAATGAAGTAACGAAGAAAGACAGCTACCCCTTGCCAAGGATCGACGACACCTTAGACACTTTGAATGGAATGAAATGGTTTTCAACGCTCGATCTGAAAAGTGGGTACTGGCAAGTGGACGTAGACCCTAAAGACAAGGAGAAAACCGCATTTTCCACCGGGAAAGGACTGTGGCAGTTCAAGGTAATGCCATTTGGATTGAGTAACGCCCCTGCGACTTTCGAGAGATTGATGGAACATGTCCTAGCTGGAATTCTGGGTGACACGTGTCTTGCCTACCTGGACGACATCATCATTGTTGGGCGAGACTTTGATGACCACCTGAAAAAGTTGGAGAAAGTCTTCGAGAGACTACGTGGAGCCAATCTTAAATTGAGTCCAAAAAAATGTTCTTTCTTCAAACGACAGGTCAATTACCTTGGACATGTAATCTCTGAGAGAGGAGTCGAGACCGATCCTGCCAAAACTGCTGCTGTGAGGGAGTGGCCAACACCGAAAGATAAGACACAAGTTAGAGCTTTTCTTGGACTCTGCTCTTACTATCGTCGTTTCGTGAAAGGGTTTTCGGACATCGCAAAGCCGCTACATCGACTTACGGAAGAAAGGAGGACGTTCACATGGGATTCAGAATGTGAGGAGGCTTTTATGGAGTTAAAGGAACATCTGAGTAAGGCACCAATTCTTGGATATCCCGATGTCCAGGGCGAATTTGTTGTAGACGCAGACGCCAGTAACATCGGGATTGGAGGTGTGCTCTCGCAGCGACATGGTGAAAAGGAAACTGTAATAGCCTACTTCAGTAAGTCATTATCTAGACCTGAGAGGAACTACTGTGTTACCAGACGAGAATTATTGGCCGTGGTGAAGACTGTACAACACTTCAAGAAGTATCTGCTGGGACGTAAATTTTTAGTCAGGACGGACCACGCTGCGCTGAAATGGTTACTCCAATTTAAGAACCCGGAAGGTCAAGTTGCAAGATGGTTGGAGCAACTACAGGAATTCAACTTTGAAGTAGAGCATCGAAGTGGAAGAGTTCACTCCAATGCAGACGCACTGTCAAGAAGACCATGTCCAGAAGATTGTAAGCATTGCAGCAAGCAGGAAGGGAAGGAAACAGTTTCACTCAAGGTTATTAGAACTGATGCCATCAACGATGAGTGGGGAAACGAGGCAATGCGTTGCGAACAGGAAAAGGACTCAGGAGTCGGGCCAATCCTGAACTGGTTAAAGAGTGATGGTTCTAAGCCTCAGTGGAGCGAAGTGGCAAAGTACGGGGCAGTCACGAAGGGACTTTGGGCTCAGTGGAAGAGCCTCATCATGCATAACGGATTACTCTGTAGAAAATGGGAGACATCGGATGGAAAAGACTCGTATCTGCAGTTGGTGGTCCCGCAAGCTAAGGTGAAAGAATAGAGTTTAGTTTCTGAGAGTTTTTCATGATGGAACTTCCGGAGGGCATTTGGGTGTAAAGAAAACCTTGGAGAAAGTAAAGGAAAGATTTTACTGGTTGCATTGCAGAGACGATGTGGAAGATTGGTGCCGCAAGTGTACAGTCTGCGCAGCTGTAAAGGGACCTCATACGAGGAGCAGGGCAGCAATGAAAATTTATAATGTTGGGGCGCCTTGGGAGCGAATCGCTTTGGATGTCGCGGGACCATTTCCAGTCACTAAATCGGGGAACCGGTATATACTTGTGGTAATGGATTATTTCACAAAGTGGCCAGAAGTATTTGCCATTCCAAATCAGGAAGCGGTCACTGTGGCTACCATGTTGGTGAATGAAGTTTTCTGCCGGTTTGGGGTTCCGCTGGAAATGCACAGTGATCAAGGCAGGAACTTTGAGTCACAGTTGTTCCAGGAAGTTTGCAAAATTTTCGGCATCCATAAGACCCGGACTACTCCTTATCACCCGCAGTCTGACGGCATGGTGGAGCGATTCAATCAAACTTTGGAACGGCATCTTGCGAAGGTCGTCGATAATCATCAAGATAACTGGGACGAGTACATACCTCTTTTCCTGTTGGCCTATCGAACCGCTGTTCATGAGAGTACTTCGGCAACTCCAGCAATAGCAAACTTCGGGAGAGAGTTGAAACTTCCAGCAGATTTGCTATCAGGATGCGCACCAGACACTCCTAGGAGTATCAGTGACTATGTGAGCGAACTGCGGGAGAAAATGGTCGACATTTATGAACAACTTCGAGAAGCAGGTCGAAACTCAAGTGACCGTTCAAAGACACGATATGACCGAAAAGCGAACTATGCTGGGTTTGAGGAAGGAACATCAGTTTGGCTGCATAATCCAGTTCGAAGGAAAGGGAAGAGTCCGAAGTTGCAGGCAAGTTGGGAAGGACCGTATGAGGTAGTGACCAGGATAAATGACGTCACCTATCGAATTCGACGATCGCCAAGGAGCCCGTTGAAGATAGTGCACGTGGATCGATTAGCTCGATATTTCGGCACTAATGATGCTCGGGACGAGCAGAACTAAGGGAGGGGCAGTGTCACGAACGCTGTCAAACGTTAGACGTAAGAAGGCATTCAAAAATTCGGAGGGTGTATTAACAATCGCCGTGGTCTTACGGTCTAAGGGTCCGCCTCCCATGCTGGGGGGTGACGGTTCGAATCCGATCCGCGCCAAAAATATTTCTAGATTTTAGTGTTTTTAGAAATGTTCTAGAAGGAAGAGAGAGAAGGAATATTTAAAAAGGGACAAAAAGGTGAACGTGTCTAGGAACTTCGAGAAAGGAGGCGAAATTACGAATATTTGAAAAGAACCAGAAAAGTGGGCGTGTCTTCGATCGGTTTCGAAAAAGGAACGCGGGGCACAGCCACGACACTCCTCGTACGTGTGAGCCCCCGCGTCGGTGACCTATAGGGTTGATACTTGCGGAAAACGAATATTCAATTCAATTCAATTCAATTATACTTTATTGCACACCAAAACAGAATATAAGCATAAGCATATGCTCACGACCATGTTCCCCGAGGGGGTAGTCAGAGACAACACACAACAAGACAACAGAAACAGAAAAAAACAGAATATACATTTGAATAAAGATATAGAATTACAAATAAGGTGGTCTTATCGCTAAAAAGCGATTTCTTCCAGACAACCTTATTTACACTGGTGCAAGGAAATAATAAAAGACATAGGTACTAATACTCTGGGGATGACACTAAGTAATTAGAATTGTTAATAATGTTCATTTCAAGTTTAAAATTATTTTAACAGAATTTATGTTGTAAAGAATATAATTATTTTGTAGGTGGGTTACTTACAACGTATTACAGGTAGTTCTTTCTAATTAGTTTGTGTATTACAGCTGGTAACTATAAAGACTTAAGACGTTTCAAAAAATTACATTAGAGCTTGAACCTAAACTTTTACTTATATGCAAGAAGGTTGAAATTTTCCTTGCTTATACGACATAAAGTTTAACTTACTACAAAATGATGGGCCTCGTATCTCATTCATTTTAAGGGATATCAAAACATGATTTAATACAGATCGATAGAGAAAAAAATTCGAAGTTCAGTGGTAATTTCAGGGGACTTACGACAAAATGTCCCTTACGACATTTGCAATTTCCACTGTTGATGTTTTTATCGTAAGCGACAAATTCAGCATACGACGCGCACAACTCTCAAGTTGCGTTTCAAATGTCGTAAGGGACATTTTGTCGTAAGTCCCCTGAAAATACCACTGAACTCCGATTTTTTTTCTCTGATTAAACAAATTCACTGTACGCTTAGGCACTTACATTAAAATCAATAGAAGGTATGGAACATATTCCTCGCTTCTATCGAGCGTTTTTAGGAAGATCGTAAGCTGAGCTTTGCCCGCTGAATTTGTCACTCAAAATAAAATTTTATTGCTGTCTTTTGCGTTTAGTTGTTTATTCATCTATACTTATAAAACAGTTCCGCTGACTGACCGACAAATAGCTCACAGCCTAAATCGCTGAAGACAGAATTATGAAATAAATTTTCTGCGTAGGGGTGCACGAAAGGTTTTTTATATATTCGAATGAAAATACCCTTAAAATGTAGTTAGTAATTAAAACTAGTGGTGTATACGGGGTGTAAGGAAAAGTATCATTAAACCTCTAAACCACATAATCTACCCATCAAACTGAACAACTTTTACTATGTGAGCAAACCTTTCAGAACAAAATAAAATCTGCTGTCTCTTACGTATTTATCGAGTAGGTATTCCTACAAAAATATTGTTTCTTACAAGCGACACGATAAAACGTTAAAATCACATCGTAAGGGATAAATGTATTTTAATTTGAAGTAATGAGTAAGAAGTTACGATTAGAATAAACATGTAGTATGTAAATTCCAATTCATTAAAATTTAAAGTAATTAATTTTCATTCGATTGTTCAAAATAAAATAAATAGTTTGTGTGTTACATTCATCGATTTCTAGGTTTAGAATAATGCCTTAAAATTTGACAATAATTTGGATAATAATATAATCAGGTTGAATTTAATACATATTGATGTCGCAAAGAATTTATAACTCGTATTTAATCATTTGTAAAATCGTCATTAAATATAGGTAAAGTACGTCATTTTTAAATTTACTTATTTACAACTGGAAATAGAAACGGCAACATCAAATGTCAAATTCTGACATAATGAATATAATTATATTTTTTTCTTAATGGCCAGTTATTTTAAGTTGATTTTTATTTTACCTAGAAGTTTACAGGTCCAGCGAATGACGTCACTAGTCGGACCGAAAAACGACTTTATTTTATTAAAAATATCTGTAATCTTTTCATTTTGAAATTTCTAACATAGAAAATATTTGTTTTTTTTTATTACTGATTGGTTTGCTCTTGACCTCAATCCAGTCCTCAAGACAAAGATGGGGTCGAAGATGTAGCGAACTTACCCAAAAGATGCCTATTCACTCGTACTTTAAAGGAATTCGGGTTGTAAGTGCTCGGAAATACTGACACAGGCAAGGCATTCCACTTCTTGTCTGTGCGCATTATAAATTAAGAAAAACCAAAAAAACGACTGCATAAAAAAACTGTTAACTGAAAAGAGAAAAACAAGCTCTAAATATTTTTACAAATCTAACGACACATCATACGTCAAAATCCATCGAGCCGCTTAGGCTGTAGGCCGTGCCAAAGAAATAGACATACAAACATACATACATACATACGCTCGAAAAACATAACCCTCCTTCTGGCGCAGTCGGGTAAAAAAGATTCAGAAAGGCGCTTGGTGCGGATATGTGGAATGTCAACCAAGAAATTGTGATATCCCGCGACAATTATTGAGACAATTATCTCGAAATAGTTTTCGATTTAGGCCTCCCAAAAATATTTTGACAAACCTAATTGGCGCCGACGCTGTAGGTACTTTTCGCAGCTGTCAAACAAGAGTGACGGAGCACTGAATATGATTATACTAACAACAAAAAGCTATAGGTATATTTTTTTAATGTCCTTTTTAACTTCACACAAACAGTTCCTGGGTAAGAACTAAGTTCCTCGTAAGTGACAAATATGGTTTATTCAAGTAATCTCTAGATTATGATATCCATATTTTTACACAGACGGCTAAGGCACAGATATTTACGATTTTATTAAATTGAGAAAATTTTATCGTAAGTTGCAAAACATGTTCATTTGTACATGTCAGTACTTGTCGGTTACAATGAAATTGTTGAATATTTAATTTATCGTATGTTGAGCGTCGGTCATACACGCCTTGTCACTTACGATAAAATGAATACCTTGTCACTTACGATAAAATGAATAATTAAAATCGTTCTTGTAACTATGTATTACAATAGTATTGAATAAAAAAAATGTTTTGCTACGTATACTTGCAAATTACGATATAAGTAATTTTCTCATTTATTTATTTGAGAAAAGTAACTACCTCTTTAAGTACCTACTCCTTCTAATTGTATACCTACTCTTTTGTGCTGTGCTTTGGAATTAAACTAACCCTGAACTAACCTGTGTCCATAGATATAGTAAACAGTTTTTAATCTAAGCCTGTGTCATTATATTATTTATGTTCGGTATTATAACTCAGTTACAAAGCAAACTGAACATAATTATCCTAAAACTAAAATATAACTATATAGTGTATGGTCTATGTATATTGGTCGGCGTCGCACGCTTCGCTCGCAGAATCAAAGAAAATATTTACCTATTTCAACGGCCGAGTCGTGCAGTCGTGCGAGCAAGAGCAACCATGTAATTCAAGCGGTCAATGACCTGTTTTCCCACCCGCTCGCATACTGCGCACCCCCCCTCGCTCGCCCGACCCGCACACATAGCCGCGAGCGGTTTTACGAGCACACATGCATGAGTGTCGCTTCTTTTCGCGGTAGTGTATATTTTCTTTGCGCGGGGTTAGAACTATCTGGAGGAAAACAATCGAGTAAAGAAAAGAAGATCGAAAAAAGGGTATTCCGGAATGTTCTGCGGGATATAAAAAGGCGGCGAATTTCGACTGGCGGCAGTCCTTGGTTAAACAGTGAACAGTGCGAAACAAAAGGAAGAAAAGTAAAAGTGGAAAAGTACTAGTGAAGAGAAAAGTGCTAAGAGTGGAACAGTGAGTAGACTAGTGTCAGTGTAATGCGTGACGTCATAGTGTCGGTGTAGTACGTGACGTCATAGTGTCAGTGTAGTGCGTGACGTCATAGTGTCGTACGTCTTGACGTCATAGTGTCGTACGTGGTGACGTCATAGCTGTGACGCGTGTCGTGTCGTCACAGTAGTGACGTAGTGGACGGTGAACAGTGACAGTAAGTGGTGCACGGGGAATCCCTGCGAGGAGGACCCGGTGAAGTGAACCGTTTAGGGGAACCTCTGCGAGGTGGACCGTTTGTAAGTGAATCCCAAATAAACTCTGTAAAATTGGACTTAGCGTTTCACTCCAATCCCGGAACCCGTAGCTCGTAACAGTAGTTAAAGTGAGGTACAACCCGGGCGAATTAACTTGGCACCTGGCTCGCACGTGGCTCGGAATTCGACACCTCTCCTGCTGATCCCCGCGGGACCCCGCCGTCGCCGTGCGAAGCCGTAGCATAGCATCTCAGTTACCGTTGCACGTGTCCCTGCGCTTTAGCATTTTCGAGTTATTCTTTCCGAGTTTTCCGAGTTTTTTATTGCGAGTCACGTGCGAGCCAGGTACCAAGTTAATTCACCCGGGTTGTAAACTTTTCTGACCCGGTGGCCACATTTAGAGCTGTGCAATTCAGTACTACACTACGAATAAGAATGTTCTACACTGTTGTATTAGTCAAGCCCAATGTCATGTCATTTAATGCGCGAACCGTAAAGTTGAAAGGAATCTAAGGTGCACATTAGATGCGATGAAAACATCACGACATCAATAGTCAAAAAGATTCGATGCGTTCCTTTTCCACCACCTCCATGGGGTTATCCCATCGGAATGTGATAGACCACTATTATAGGAGCCATCAGCCCATCATTGATGTGAGGGTACTGCAAATTGAGGTATTAGATGTAAGGAGCATTAAAATTGTTTTATCTATATTGGTTTACCTAGGTTACCTTATAAGCTAGGGAGCTAACTATGGATATAACATTATTATATTTAATCAATTTCGTGCATACAATTAGAACGAAGTTCCCATTACGACACTTCTTATGATAATATTGTTTTGTAGGTGTGCTAAAACTGAAATGGAACAACCACTTAAATTTTAGCTCCAATAAAAATGGGGACAAATGGAACCTGCAAAAACAAAAGGTTCGAAAATAGGACGGCGCTTTATTTGGTGTACAAAAGCGATTCGAGTCGAAAAATATGTGACCCGTTCAGATCGATAAAGGAGTTTTCCTCTCATCGACGTTTAATCTGTTCAATCTGGCATTAGAGTCGCAACTTGGGCCATTCTTACGTTATTTATGTCCCCGTGGTGCTACCGTGGTTCTACCAAGCCGCCACTTTAGTTTACGCACGTGCGACCCTGACTTTATTTATAGTTAGATATATCTACACTTTTATTGCTTTAGGTTTATTTTACGACCATATAAGATTAAAACTCAAAACCAACTGACAAATTCGCTAGGGTTAACTAGTTGATTTTCTGAAGGATTGAATCGAGCCTTTTGAAGCAACCTAATGTTACTTAAAACATACTAAATGAGAAGATATATTTTCCCTACAGTTTGGTCTTATAAATCTAGTAAACTTTATAAATACAAAACGTAGTGATTAATTGTTCATCATCATCATCATCTCAGCCGATTAATGTCCACTGCTAGATTTAGGCCTCCCTCAAGGGTCGCCACAACTACCGGTCCTGCGCTGCCATCATCCAACGTGTTCCCGTAGCCTTCACCAGATTACTTTGTTCAGTGCTTATAAAAATAACCAAGAAGTTTGGATGGTACAGATATTTTAACTCTTTATGGCCAATCTGTAGTATACTCACAGACTTCTGTATACGTAGGAAGCTGGCATAGGTATTGTCTATGTACAGATTGGCCATAAAGAGTAAAAAATTGAGGGCGCCAATGTCGCTTTACATATCAACACACAGAGCAACACAGACAATGCCTATGTCAAGCTGGCATAGGCATTGTCTACGTCAAGCTGGCATAGGCATTGTCTACGTCAAGCTGGCATAGGCATTGTTTACGTTAAGCTGGCATAGGCATTGTCTACGTCAAGCTGGCATAGGCATTATTGTCTACGTCAAGCTGGCATAGGCATTGTCTACGTCAAGCTGGCATAGGCATTGTCTACGTCAAGCTGGCATAGGCGTTGTTTACGTCAAGCTGGCATAGGCATTGTCTACGTCAAGCTGGCATAGGCATTATTGTCTACGTCAAGCTGGCATAGGCATTGTCTACGTCAAGCTGGCATAGGCATTGTCTACGTCAAGCTGGCATAGGCATTATTGTCTACGTCAAGCTGGCATAGGCATTGTCTACGTCAAGCTGGCATAGGCATTGTTTACGTCAAGCTGGCATAGGCATTGTCTACGTCAAGCTGGCATAGGCATTATTGTCTACGTCAAGCTGGCATAGGCATTGTCTACGTCAAGCTGGCATAGGCATTGTTTACGTTAAGCTGGCATAGGCATTGTCTACGTCAAGCTGGCATAGGCATTATTGTCTACGTCAAGCTGGCATAGGCATTGTCTACGTCAAGCTGGCATAGGCATTGTCTACGTCAAGCTGGCATAGGCATTGTTTACGTCAAGCTGGCATAGGCATTGTCTACGTCAAGCTGGCATAGGCATTATTGTCTACGTCAAGCTGGCATAGGCATTGTCTACGTCAAGCTGGCATAGGCATTGTCTACGTCAAGCTGGCATAGGCATTATTGTCTACGTCAAGCTGGCATAGGCATTGTCTACGTCAACCCGGCATAGGCATTGTTTACGTCAAGCTGGCATAGGCATTGTCTACGTCAAGCTGGCATAGGCATTATTGTCTACGTCAAGCTGGCATAGGCATTGTCTACGTCAAGCTGGCATAGGCATTGTCTACGTCAAGCTGGCATAGGCATTGTCTACGTCAAGCTGGCATAGGCATTGTCTGTTGAGTAACACTATACTGCGACCTAAACTATTTTGATATATTCTTCCAAAAGTGTATTACATTGCTGTAAAAGTGTAAAATTCGTTTAAAAAAAAAGGTTGATGATGATTGAAAATATCAGAAACTTCCCAGAATCTTCCATTCATTCATACAAGCCTAGCTTTTAATTCACTTGAAACACAAACCTATAACTAATGTTTCAGTGCAACTGTAAAACATTCCTCGAAACGTGGACCCGTAACAGAGAAAATTGCTTTCAAGAAATTCGTAATAAGAGCATTTCGTTCATCAAATCCCATTAAAACTTTTTCCATTAAACATCTTACTTTAATAAAAATGCTTTCATCTAACATTAAACTTGTTAATGGTACACAATTTCAACAAAATTACAAAATATTCAGATTTCCTTAATCATTTTGATAGTATTTGACTTCAAATAGGACTTGAATTAATTGATTCGTTTTCAATAAAATTACCTTAAGTAAGTACTTAATGTAGAAATAGGTATTCGAGACCACTTCGAGAGTTCATTTTTCCAGTACAAATGTAGGTAACATAGTCATATCAAACGGTTTTCAAGTTGTTGAGCGGCACTGAGGGGTCCTTCTTCATCATATTTTTGCATTGATGTTGGTACTTGCGGTATAATACTGTCGCACTCTCTTTGGAAAGGGAAACCGCTTTGATCAGAGAATTCAGAGAAGGGGTCGAATGCAGTGACACTAACCCAGAGCCGTCTTAGACCAATTTAGGGCCCCGGGGCACGCATGAAACGCACGCATTTAAGAAAAATAGAACAGGAGTTCCTACTCCTGTTCTATTGCCTGTTGTTAACAACCCTCTGTCTTAGGGTCAAAATTTTTCTTAAAGTGCCCAGGAGTGCGATTTTTGAAACTCGTTCACTGAGCTCAGCAGTTGAAAATATCAAAATTATTATGGAGATACGCATCTTTCTACTGCTGATTTAACTTTCAAAAATCGCACTCCTGAAGTATGATTTTTGAAAGTCTAATCAGCAGTAGAAAGATGCATATCTCCACAGTAATTTTGACATTTTCAACTGCTGAACTCAGCGAATGAGATTCAAACATCGCACTCCAGGGCCCTAAATTGGTCTCAGACAAGCGCAGGGAGCGCCTTATTTCCTAATAAGGCGCTCCCTGCGCTTTAGCATTTTCGAGTTATTCTTTCCGAATTTTCCCAGTTTTTTATTCCGACCCACGTGCGAGCCAGGTGCCAAGTTAATTCGCCCGTGTTGTAAGTAAATTTTTATTTGTAGGTACGCCGAAACCGCCGTTCCTGAGAATAATCTTAGAAATAGTTATGATTAGAATAAGCTGAGAATATGGAGATCATAATTTCTTACTTAAGTATAAACTCGTAACTACGTTGATGGAAACGTCGCGGCTCACAGATAAACTTAAGAAAAAACAGATATTTGTCTATGAAACAGAACAGTTACGCCGACGTTAGATATACCTACTAGTTTTTAGTTATCCCGGGTTTATTAGTAGACATTTGCTTATTCTTAGTGTATTCTTGGTATAACATTTTATACCACGTTTATTTGTACCAGGGTTAGGGTATAAGGGAGAGTGTTACGCAATGATATTATACAACCCGGGCGAATTAACTTGGCACCTGGCTCGCACGTGACTCGGGATAAAAAACTGGGAAAACTCGGAAAGAACAACTCAAAAATGCTAAAGCGCAGGGACACGTGCAACGGTAACTGAGATGCTACGCTACGGCCTCGCACGGCGACGGCGGGGTCCCGCGGGGGGTAGCAGGAGGGGTGTCGAATTCGGAGCGACATGCGAGCCAGGTGCCAAGTTAATTCGCCCTTGTTGTACGAGTATGTGTTACGACACTCCACGCCACGTGATCCCGAATTAACAATATAGGTATTTACTCAATATTCGTTAATGGAAACAGCAAGCTAATTAGTAATCCATCTATTTCAATTTCATTTGCATTCAGCTGTTGGTATAGCATCAGCGGTTTTGTATCAGACTGTGCATGTGTTTTAACTGCACGTGTTTATAAAGAGATGTTGTCCTAAAATTACGTAAATATGTTGATTTTGACAACATAAACAAATTTTGCTGCGGTACTATAGGTACTAGATTCTAAATAGCAACGAAAAGAGATAATTTCTCCAGGAGCAAGGCGCCCAAAAAATGTTAGCGTATAGTTGGCGTATAGTTATGGAACTCATGTCGATTTGTTTCTCATAATCTCTAAATTATAGTGGCAATATTAGCTATACCGCATCTAAACGGAGTGTCGCGTAATCGCAGTTGGCGCACATCTTGTCTTGGTAAGATTGATTGGTTTTCATTTTTCTTTTCGTATTAACATCTAAGATGTTCCTTTACACGCATTGCTTTACCTTGCCTTTAAAAAAAAGGATATAGGAAAAAAGAATCTTAGGAAACAAAGTCAAAACGGCGCATTTTTAATATTTATTTCATTATTCCGTTTGCATTTTTACCTAATCTTTCATCCGATTACTATAGTAAATTAAATTATGTTTTTAGAGTGTAATACCATCAAAGCAGGATGTTTGACTACGGAACATTATTTGGCCTAGTTAGGAGACAATTATACTAAAAGTCCTGACCCCTCCGAGGTGCGCTCGAGGGGGGGGGGAGGGCAAAGAAGGTCCCATTTTTTGGTTTTTTGCTTACATCCCGTAATCTATAAAAAAAATTAAAAAGTATTATAAGTACAAATTAAACCTGACAAAATTTCCTACAAAACTAGTTCTATGTACTTATGTCATAGAACTTAATCTTTGAGAGCTACAGGGCCGAGAAAGTAACATCATTTTAAAAATTATGAAATTTGTATGGCGACCCTCATGAAAGTTGAAGATAAAAAGAAAATGATTTCATATTCTTAATAAGCGACCCCGAAAACCCTCTGATACAAATTTTCTGTCGATTCGGTGAAACTTTAAAAGCTGCTTTGGCGTTTGAAATTTCTATGACAGCCATCTTGGATTTCGCCATTTTGGTTTTTTTTTTACCGCCAACTAAATCTGACCAGGGTTGTCTATGACATTTGTTCAAGGTCGATAACCCTATCTTTCATAGTTTCCGCGGGCCGTTGACCTCATCCGTCAGGAGTCGATCTTCCGAGGAAGTCGAAATATTCCTTTTATCACCAGGACATCCTGATTATGATCCCGAAATCATTTTAGTTGGCGGGAACCCGGCGAACAATTATCTGAGTACTCATCCGGGGTCATCTACTTTCTATGGAAAGTGGGGATCAACCAGATACTTCCAATTGATCTGCGGGTTCCCCCTACGGTACAAGGATGACATTTAGGGATCATAAACAGATAGGGTTATGGACCTCGAACGAATGTCATAGAAGACCCTAGTCAGATTTGGTTGGCGGTAAAAAAAAACAAAAATAGCAAAATCCAAGATGGCTGTCATAGAAATTTCAAACGCCAAAGCAGCTTTTAAAGTTTCACCGAATCGACTGAAAACTTGTATCAGAGGATTTTCAGGGTCACTAATTAAGAATATGAAATCATTTTTTTTTATCTTCAACTTTCATGAGGGTCGCCATACAAATTTCATAATTTTTAAAATGCTGTTACTTTCTCGGCCCTGTAGCTCCCAAAGGTTAAGTCTTATGAAAAAAATACATAGAACTAGTTTTGTAGGAAATATTATCAGGTCTAATTTGTACTTGTAATACTTTTTCATATAACTTATAGATTACGTGATGTAAGCAAAAAACCAAAAAATGGGACCTTCTTTGCCCTCCCCCCCCTCGAGCGCACCTCGGAGGGGTAAGGACTTTTAGTATGTTTATCTCCTAACTAGTCCAAACAAAGTTCCTAAGTCAAATTTTCTGCTTTCGACTTTTCCATCCACATCCTTTTTTGAGCATTCATTGACCAAACTAATGGCCGATGGGGCCGAAAAGTTCTCGAGTGGTGACCGCGTACCGGAAAGCGCAGCGTGGGTAGGCCCCTCCCTCGGTGGACCGACCACCTTGTGAAGGCGGCGGGAAAACGTTGGATGAGGGCAGCGCAGGACCGTTCGTTATGGCGATCCTTGGGGGAGACTATGTCCAGCAGTGGACGTCCATCGGCTGAGATGATGATGATGATGATGAACACTTTCTTCTTAGAAAGACGGTAAGTATATAATTAAATATAAATATCTTGGACAAATGTCACACAAATTATCTAGTCACATTTAAAGTACCAGAATCTAGCCTGGACTTGTATTACGATGACTAGACAACGATATCAGAATACATATATAAATACAAACATCCATGACTCGGGTACAATTATTCATATTCATCATACAAATATTTGTCCCTTACGGGATTCGAACCCGCGACCCTCGGCACAGCAGGCAGGTTCACTACCGACTGTGCTACTGGGCCGTCATTCAATTATTTTCATATCTTATTGTTGCACTTAACATTATTAAAATACGCCACTAGGTGTACTCTCGAACGGTATTGTGACGACTTTACTAAGAAAGATCAATTACCTACCTATCGTTGATCGATGACAAGTTATAAAACAGGCTAAGTGCGTGTCGGGCCACGCGCAGTTTAGGGTTCCGTAGTTGCCCATCACAATCCGGGAGTATCCAACTTTTGGAAAAATGATTTAAACACTTTATTTGTTTAAAAGAATGCCAATGAATTAATATTTATTTAAAATTACACCTTTAAATTCAATAAAAATAAATTTTTCAATTTAAATAAAAAAATATGCCACAAAAACGCGCCATTATGATCACGTGACCACGTATGACGTCACTCTGCAAGTCTGTATGACACAAACAAAACCAAGTTACTATGTGCAGAGTTGATTTTGCTCGATTTAGGTAAAATTGATGTGAAAAATTACTATAAATGTTGTGCTCAGATGTAGTGCCGTGCCTTCTTACGTGAACACTGCTATCAAAACTCCCACAAAACAGTTTATTCATGTCCCGCCCCCGGCTCGGCTAAAACAGATATTCGAAACCAAGTCCATGGAACTTGGTCGAGGGAATGTACCGAAATCAAAATGTTGTTGTGAAGATCATTTCGATGTAAGTAACAAGCCAATGCAATATTATTTCCAGGTCAATAGGGCAATAATTCCCTCTCAATAAACCTAACCTTTTTGTTAACCTTTTTGAGGTTATGTATGTTATGTAAGGAAATTTAAGTACGTTACTGAATGAATACTACAATATCTATCTATGTTTCAGCTCCCCAATGACATGGAGAACTACATGGAGTACCATTTGTTGAGTTGTGCTAAGTTGGCATGTCAACCCGATCGGAAAAAGACAACCACAACTACTCACCGAGATGCATATTCAAAAAGATAAAGAAAGGAACTTGTTGAACAACTACTACTGGATGAAAAAAGAATGAAAAAGAAGAAGTCGGTCTGAACCATTGAAGTACCTATCTACTAGAGGCGACACCCCGACAAAACTTTTGGTGCACAGATTTTGGCATCATCATCACATTATGTCCCACCGCAGGGCACAGGCCTACCCTCGGGGAGGTACACACTTGTCAGGATTTTCAAGCTCAGTGAATAAAATCAATTAACTATTGCAATAAATAAAAAATTGGTAGGTATTATCTCTACATAGTACAAAATAAAGTCGCTTTCCGCATTTGTCTGTCTGTATATCAGGTAAACAGCATGGTGGTGCTGGTTTACTATTGAGGAGTACCCTAGTACGGAGACATTCTTGAGTTCAGCACCAGATCTTGGTTAAATACTTATGTGTTTACGGGGCCGCGGCCGGCTCGGTCACTCTGCTGCGACCGATGACCCGGCACGGTGTAGCGTGAGTCATCCTTAATGTGTAGGTACTTATACAAGGTGTAAGGAAAAGTATCATTAACCTTTAAACCACATACTCTTGATACTCTACTCATCAAATTGAACAACTTTGACCATGGGCACAAACAAGTCAAATAAAAAAAAAACAGCTGTTCCATACTAAACTGTATTACCTACACAACTCAAATGTATGAGACAGCTGACTTTTTTTACAAGTTTGCTCCCATAGCAAAAGTTGTTCATTGTGATGTGGTTTAAAGGTTAATACTTAATGATACTTTTCCTTCGGTGGGTCGCTAGTTCTGATATATGATGTAAAGTCTGTTAATCTAAGCATTAGGCAAGCATGGTGGACTAACGCCCATACACCCTCCGCCAGTGTAGGCTCAACCCTTTATCAGGCTGTGGCAACCACATTACATTCAATAATGAACCTATTTTTATGTGGTCGATGAAGTGTACTATGCCTGATAAAGTGATCGGAATAGGTAGTGCAATTTAGGGTAAAGTTGTGAATATTTGTGAGATGAATACTGATAATTGTATTCAATTCATGGGTGTTTGTATCTACACGGGGCGTGCACCCTGTTTAATATACAATACATCAAATTTTACACCCCGTATAGATACAAACACCCGTGAATTGAATACAAATATCAATATGCATCACACAAATATTCGCAACTTTACCCTAAATTGCACTACCTATTCCAATCACTGCTGATAAGGGTTAAGGCCTGCTGTGGGACATATATAGGCTACAGGAGTGTGAAGCCGAAGTTCACCGTGTGTCAGATTTTGCAGAAATTTTGTTGTAATGGCCTAATATAAATATTGTTATATTATTGCTTTGTTTGATAAAATAAATAAAACAAACATTTAAACGATTACGAGTATATGCTTTTATTTACTTACTTAACACATTTAAGCAGGATTGACCTTGCTAATGAGTAATGACAAAAGTTTTCTCTGCATTGCACATTGTAGATAAACAATGTGGAGCGCTAACCTGCGCCAACTTGGGTTTCTTCTAGTAGCACTCTCTGGAAGTAGATGAAGGCTCTTGACTTAATCTATGAAGCCACCATGAGAAGCTACACATTCGAGGCACTGGACATCTGTGACTTTGCCTTCATCTTCGTTAACAACCAAACTAACGTTATAAGGCTTGGTGTGCACTTTGTGTTCTGGACATTATTCTAGAAATTACTACACCAGAACCAGCGTTCCGTCTTCCGACACAGCTGAACGTGACTGATTGCGACATCTTCGACAGCTTTCTCTTGGAGATCTGATAACAACAAAAAGATAGTTTTGTTTTTAGTATTTACCTACTAAACCATCGTAATACTAAACCATCGTAAATAACGACATTTTGTAAGTTTAATGCCCGCACTTCACTCTCGCCGAGAACTCGCGGCGAGAAGTTTCAAGGAAAAGTACTGTCACGAACGCTGTCAAACGTTAGACGTAAGAAGGCATTCAAAAATTCGGAGGGTGTATTAACAATCGCCGTGGTCTTACGGTCTAAGGGTCCGCCTCCCATGCTGGGGGGTGACGGTTCGAATCCGATCCGCGCCAAAAATATTTCTAGATTTTAGTGTTTTTAGAAATGTTCTAGAAGGAAGAGAGAGAAGGAATATTTAAAAAGGGACAAAAAGGTGAACGTGTCTAGGAACTTCGAGAAAGGAGGCGAAATTACGAATATTTGAAAAGAACCAGAAAAGTGGGCGTGTCTTCGATCGGTTTCGAAAAAGGAACGCGGGGTTAGAACTATCTGGAGGAAAACAATCGAGTAAAGAAAAGAAGATCGAAAAAAGGGTATTCCGGAATGTTCTGCGGGATATAAAAAGGCGGCGAATTTCGACTGGCGGCAGTCCTTGGTTAAACAGTGAACAGTGCGAAACAAAAGGAAGAAAAGTAAAAGTGGAAAAGTACTAGTGAAGAGAAAAGTGCTAGGTGGAACAGTGAGTAGACAAGTGTCAGTGTAGTGCGTGACGTCATAGTGTCGGTGTAGTACGTGACGTCATAGAGTCAGTGTAGTGCGTGACGTCATAGTGTCGTACGTCGTGACGTCATAGCCGTGACGCGTGTCGTGTCATCACAGTAGTGACGTAGTGGACGGTGAACAGTGACAGTAAGTGGTGCACGGGGAATCCCTGCGAGGAGGACCCGGTGAAGTGAACCGTGTAGGGGAACCTCTGCGAGGTGGACCGTTTGTAAGTGTAACCCAAATAAACTCTGTAAAGTTGGACTTAGCGTTTCACTCCAATCCTGGAACCCGTCGCTCGTAACAGTACTATGGCTTATGATGCCACGAGAACAATGAAGGGCATCCACACTCTCGTTCTCAGCCTGTCTCGCCCGTTCTCGGCGAGAATGAAGAGCCGGCATCAAAATAAGCAAGTATACTCACGCAGAAGTTTAAAATTTCTTTATTCAGCCGAACAAAAATCCGGATTGGAGGCAAAATAGTTAGCAACCATAAGGACATCTATTTTCGGCAAATTGGTACTGTCGACCTTTTGAAACCTTTGCTCCATTTTTATAAAGCAAGCAATGTGACTATTTTCAACACAGACTTAATAGAGAGTTGATAATTTCACTGTTTTTAACAATTTTATTTGCACCAGATAACCTAAAAACACTGTCAAATGTGACTGTCAACGCAGAGTGACGTCACGTTTCCTGATTGGCGTTTCAAGTCACGTGACTCACAGATAAAAAATCGTGATTTTTAAAATTGAAAATAAAATAAATTAATAATTATTTTTTTCTAATTTGTATTGTTTTACACTTTTTACCAATAAATCTATGTAATTAAATAATTAACTTTTATATTTAATCACACTGTCAACTCGCGGATTAGACTTATTTGTTTTACTAAGTACTTTATACTTTACTTGTTTTATACTCCGTTTTAACCGTCTCCAAGTATATTTTTTAAGTTGGTCGACACTTGGCACTTGACTCCACAGACTTCGTGACTCTAACAAAAATGTTCGCTTTAAATGTTAATATTTCGCTAACGGAGCCCTAAATTGAAATTATGGTTTTCACACACCCATAATATTTTTAACGACCTATCCAACGATAACTATGGGATAAGCGAAAAAACCCTAAAAAAATATTTTCTTAAGATTTTATTTTACGACTTTGTCGGTGTGATTAATATGTAGGTATACCAATGCGAAATTACAGCTTTCTAGTACTAAGCGTCTCTGAGCGAAGCCACGGACAGACGGACATGGCGAAACTATAAGGGAACGGTTCCTTGTTGACTTCGGAACCCTAAAAAGGGGCGGGATTTTGCGAAGCTATGAAGGTACTTTTATAGCGGTTAGCAAATTGCATGTGGTTGGAGGGAAGCGGGGAAGTTGTGAGAGGCGGGGTGTGCGGTCGGGCTCACTGCACGGATATCGGTCACAGGGAAGTCGGTCAGGGACGAGTTTTCCTTGCATGCTATGAATATTCCTTCGCCGACGACAAATCTTGTGTAGCATGCACCGATGCTTACCATAACTGGGATGTTGGCGAAATTTTGAGCATGCGATTGCAGTTGCGTATTTTTACCATTCAATTCCTTGAATGCCTATCGTTCTCGGCAAACAAGTGTTGCTGGAACCCGTTTGGTTTTCTGACAGTCATCATCTTTCTGGCTATTGTTTGGGGTCGAGCCCAGGAGGTCGAACACTGACTGAAACCTTATTTTTTGGCAAAACTCAGAAAAGTGAAAGAATAGATGGTCACTGGAGGTCGACCAAGGATTGACCACGGACCTGACAAAGTGACATTCTATTGGCTTAGACGCTAGTAGAAATAACAGAATAGAATGTATGGATTCGACATTGGCGATCGAAACATTTTGACGTTTGCTTTCGCCACCATACGTCTCGTCACTCGCGGACTGAAAATACGATGGATGTGTGCATAGGTAATGTACACTACGTGATCATATCAGACCGCGGGAAAAATGTCCGTCGTCTGCTCAGTGCCTTATATACTAGTTTAAACTAGTTAAAATGTAGTTCAATATGCCTCGATACATGGCGCTAACGTGACCTGGGTCCAGGAAGCTGGAAATAGTACAGTATTGTCTATACCTAGAGTACAAACTGCCTTACAAGCGGTAAAACATGAAAATACTCCTTGGCGGTCGGAAACGTTCAACTTCTTTCGTACGTTTTCATCGTCGTTGTTGGTTTGACCCTTTGTAATCCAACGACAAAAATATAAAATATTTTTTTTTAATCGAATTTTTGTTCTAAGTGAAAGGGACAAACATTACCGATCTAATTATAACAAAATAATTAGATCGAAGCAATAATTTCATTATTTTAATAGTTAAAATTTAAAGTTATTCGCATTTTAAGTTTTGAGGCAATAAATGATTTTGTTATCAATTATCATTTCAGCAATGAATGAAAACGCTAAGGTACACTCTTGGATACATTTTAAGAATCTTTTCTTGATAGTAAGTAGGGTGAGTGTGCCCGTGAGGTGGGTTGACATTGGGTTCAGTAAAGAAGATTGGCAGATTTGGACCGAGCCATTTTTAACGAAAACTAAAAGCCATTCAGGACGGCGGTTATAATTATTATGAACAGAAAAAATTAAGGCATTTTAAAAAAAAAATTCCACATCTCCAGAAGTCCGGATTCAAAAGTAGAAATTACTAGTAAAATAGACAAATCGTTCAAAAAGCAGTAGCAAAACGCAACCACGACAGCTGTTTTCATCTAATATTATCACAGAGGTATTTGTGGTCGTTACGGAACGTATTTGGCTTGATTGAACTGATAGTGTGTGTGATTTCGTTTTCTTCCATTATCATAATATGTACTACGGTTATCGTGAATTTTCATTAAAATAAACACAATGAATACGTAGAAAATTTAGTGGACTATCTTATAAGAAACATTATGAGTTTCACACACTTGATACAAAAGGTATCATAAGGAGAAATACCTTTCCCCCATTTCTACAGATTACAACCAATTTACATTGTTGTTAGTTTTGTTTCACTCTTCACGTATAACTAAGTTTCATTTATGTATGGGACCTCTATGTCTGGGTCTTAAATTATATGGCCTTCCGCCAAACTTCTTTTAAAGTAAATTATTTAATATTTTGTTAAAAAAGACGTATGTTCAAACAATGATAATTCGATTCTGCTCTCGATTCTAAGCAAACTACTTTCTAGTTTTGCGTTAATTCATTATTAACACGTCGAATAAATGCACATCACTGGGCCTCTAGTAGCCTCTACCCGCACATTCGAACTTCGCAATCGCGTGAACGTTTTCGTTCCAACGTCAAAATGAAGTGCGGACCGAAACAGTGGCGATATATCAAACATCGAAAGTCCGGGTACAGGGCCTGGTTCAGACGCATCCGTCGACAGATTGTCTTCAGCTTATTTAAAAAATAACTATTTATTACTATTTTATTTGTATTTATAAATAACAATGTTGCACATCTATCATATCAACTCAACTATATTGCATATCATATCAACGCCATCAATCGAGCCATTTGGAACTATTTTTTCTTTTTTAATTCCTTTAAGAAAATCTATCATTATTTTGCAATAAGGCGATTTGTTTTGTTGTGCTGGTCAGGTTTTTGAATAATAATGCAAAATACACAACTCTAGCCGACTGCTTTATTATTAAACAGCTCAATAAATGATACAGTAACGTACCGACGGCATTTAAGAAGCTCGTCCAAAAATAAGTAACCTTAGGTAAGTACATAAAGTATTCAGGCGGAGGTTAGTCTCAAAGTGGCGGCCATTACTGCCTCGCAACGGAGCGAGGGCGTCCCGATGACCCTTGCGAGAGTCATCTCATATTTAAAGAGCAATTCATTTCACTCTTTCTACTTATTAATACGTGTAATAAACTGAGTTGTCGCTGAAAACGACACTTCCATACTAAGTATGAGATTTATTTAACGAGAACACTGAAAGATATAGATATGTAAGGACACGGAGGCCGTGGGTTCGATTCCCACGGGGGACACCTACCTAGTGATGTAGTGATATATTACTTTGCGTTCACCTGAATGTCTGAAAAGAAAAATGATTCCGTGCTTCGGATGGCACGTTAAGCCGTTGGTCCCGGCTACTATCTCTGGTGGTGGTAGTCGTTACATAAAAACCACGTCAGAGGCCGTAGCCTCGGCGAGGCGACGAGGCAGCCTCCTCGGCGCTCGACGAGGCGGTCTGAAAAAACTCTGACACCAGGGCTCTGCCCACACGATAAGAAGAAGACTGAAAGATATTTTAAATAAATAAAAACCGGTCAAGTGCGAGTCGAGCTACTCGCGCACTGAGGGTTCCGTACCACACCACCACAGAACACAACATTATTAACTAAGAAAAAAACTTTTTTTGTCCGGGACCTTTAGCACGAGACCGACTCACACTTGGCCAGTTTTTAGTATTTGTTGTTAAGCTGTAGAGTTTGCTCTATAATCACACTAAGTTTGACGCTTGTATGTATTACCGTTTTTACGATAGAGCGTGAAGAAAGAACTTTGATTAAAACCAGTTTCTTGTTGAGAACCCCTCAATTTATAACTTTTTGACATTATTATTATTTGTTAACAAATCCGCCGCAATAACGCATAATCTGAGAAATTTCAACTATCTAGCTATTACGGTTCAAAAGTTACAGCCCTAAATAGGTAAGACAGACGGACGGACGGACGGACAACGTAGGCTTTCACCCTCTGGTTACGGAACCCTAAAAAAGCTTTTTATCTCCAATAATATGCTAACGAAGCAATATCGATACTACATAATCGAGATAATGTAATGAAGTGAATCTGTGGTCCATGTAGATAAGGCAACATCATAAATCGATTTCCAAAAATCTTCTACTTGTTATAGTGGGTGAAACTGATATCATTAGCATCCTTTTAAACGAAGAATCTACCCATCAAACTGAACAACTTTCACTATGGGAGCAAGCCGATTGGAGCAAAAGAAAATCAGCGGTTGCATACATTTGAGTCGAGTAGGCATTGCAGTTTAGTATGGAACAGCTGATTATTTTTTTTGCTCCGATCGGTTTGCTCCCATAGTGAAAGTTGTTCAGTTTGATGGGTAGACTCTTAGTTTAAAAGGATGCTAATGATATAAATTTAACCCTGTATAATTAAATTGCGTATCTTTGTCGGTCTTTGGCGTGCAAGTAAAACGATGTTAGGAATATTATGCGCCTTACAACTTGAACCTAATGAGAGGTTAATCAATAACTTAAACTTCTCCGTATTAAGAACCCCTCTGGCTTGAATTCATAATTTCTTATAAGGCACATATACCACACTCGAGTGTATAACTCCGCGTACATTGAAGTAACTTATCTAATATTTAATTATACTGGTATTTATTCAAGATCCTAACCTAATAACTGGGTAAGTATATGTATAACCTTTATCTTCGGCCTGGGGGTGTCTGTTGCTTTGCCAACTATAGAAAGGAGAAAATCCGTCCAATGCAGGACTGCATCCGCGGGGCATTGGCTAATGATCTTAAGATTATATTGTGGTATAACGGTATAACCCTATGGGATCAGCTGTAGTAAAATACAAAACTGCAGTTTTCTAGCTTACCCTTCATACCGAGTTTACGTAAGAAGTTATTCTGTTTTGCGTGTTTTTAGGTAGCGCTGGTAGATCTAGGATTTTCGCTTAGGCGAAGTCCGGGCAAAGCGAACAGCCCAGGCAAAGCGAATACCCTCTGTTATTCCAAAATGGCGCGTCCGAGCACGCCTATCTCGTGAGGTACCCATGAGGTCCTCCCTCTAACCCTCAGTCGTAAACAAAAAGAGTTAGTGAAGTACCACGCGAACTTTTCGAAAAAAATTAAAATAATAAAAAAGTTAACATTTGTTACGATATTTCAAGGAACTTACTTCCATAATTACTCATGTTCATATGATGCTACTGTTTTGGGTTAATTGTGTCTTCAAACTGCATGTTTTCTTATTGAAATACAGAGAGTTTTAATGGAATGTTTTTTTCTGGATTTAGTTCTATGTTCGGTTTTAGTACAAAAAGTACCTGTTGGGCAAAGCGAACACGGGCAAAGTGGATATGGTATCCACTAAGGACCAAGCTAATTATGAAAAGTTTATTACGTGCTATTATTGTGGAGAAGATTACATTGAAATCAATTAGCAGCCCGATGATGATTGGATCCAGTGAAATTCCTGCAATCAATGCAGTAATGAGAAATGCACGGCTTACGATGAAAAATTCATATTTCTTTCTGAAACTGCACTGATTACTGATTAGCTATATTCATCATTAATTATTCTTCCTTATGTATATTCTAAGTTACGTTCTTCGGTAATTATTCCTTAATTAACCGAGTGTTCACTTTACCCGGTGGGTTGGGGTAAAGCGGATAGCGGCACCAATTGAAATATGATAATTTTTTTTTGGTAAAGTACTGGAGTGACGTAATTTTTATTGATTATATTAAAAACTTATATAAATACTGATTCATACTTAGTTATTATTTTATTTCTGTGTCTATTGGTTCACTTCCCGTAGCCCGCCAAATGTTAAGGTGTCCGCTTTGCCCGGACTTCCCCTACGTTTATACTGGACGCAACCACGTAACACGTAGAGATACGTAGTTGGAGATATACAATCGTAAAGTGAGAAAGAAGGAATAGAGGTCAGTACGTCTTTTGTCCTATTCATTCAATAAATACCTTATGGTTACGACAATAAGGTAGCGAATTTGTAGCTTCTCTATCTTGACCGTTGTTGCATTTATTCTATTTCAATAGGACTGGTCTAAAAACTAGCTTCAAAACAAGCAATATTAATTGAAAAGAACATATTTTCTATGGCATTTGCAATTTTTCTAAAATTTGTTGAGTGTGTGCGATGTTAAATTGCGCATGCTATTTGTATCATCATCACAGCCGTACGGACGTGCCACTGCATGGCACAGACCTACCGTATTGGTAAGGGTTTCCTTCATCGAGCAGTCGGTATTACGTACTTAAATTAGAAAAACTCATTAGTACATGGTGGCATGGTCATTTTGACATCCGTGCGGATTTGAACCTGGCCCTCAAGTTTTCGTAGCTCTCCGCAACGCGCCACACCGCCGCTATTAGTTATGTATAAAAGTTTGCTATTGCAGATTCGTTTTTTTCATCCTCTCAACTTTTTCTTATGAATTGAATTAGGAATAAAGAGGAAAGTGATTTATTTCCATTCTCATTGGAGCCATTTTTAACATAATTTCTCAATTCGCGAGACCCTTTTTTATGTGGTTCGTCGGTTTCCGCAATTCTTCAAAGAGATAGTTAGGTGATTTAGTGATAATTCTAGTTAAAACACAAACTAACATTTTATTTGTGTAAAATCTTCTCATATTCATATTTGGATTTCAAATTACAGTTGCGGTAAGAATCCGAAATTAGTTCAAACAAATGTCACAATTAAACATTTCCATTTTATTTTAAGTGCAACCAATCGCTATTGAAATAAATTGTATATCGTCCTCGTTTTCTGTTTATAATATTTATGTTATCTAGGACTAGAAATCATGTATTTCGTGTTTCTAAATGGCCAAATACCGAAAGGTTCAAGTCGAGCACAATGCACGGTCTGACCCCAAGTCCAACAGCCTAATGTAATGTGACACATGAATTATGGATGTAATAGCGCGTGTCCATGTTAAGCCGTCACGTCGTGGAGCTCAGCAGCACAGTAACGAAAGAAAACAGTAGACCAACTTCACACAAGCAGCGCAGCACACAGAGGAGCGCCACGTTTTTCGACCAGTGGGTCGCTGGTATATCTCAGTGGCCCACAGTATCGCGTGTGTCGTGCGTACCGTACGTGCGCCCCGCGGCGCCGGCGTCGGCCGCGTGCTTGAGTGCGGAGTACTTACAGAATTTTAAAATGGCGCTGTCTTAGTTCGGTAGTTCGCTCTTTACAGAATGAAGGTGAGCCAAACCTGGCATAGTGATATGCCTAAGATAAGGCACACTGCTCTGAAACTGAACAGTGAGCTTGAAAGAGGGTTCAACATGATCGGTGACACAATGCCGAGCATACGAGTCTTCAAGAGAAATTATAAAATACATGTCCCTACAAGGGATGAATGGAAGCGTGGGCTGCGTACCCCGGACGCGAACACTCTTGTTTGGTACACTGATGGTTCAAAAACCGAGTCGGGTACGGGAGCAGGCATACACTCCAGAGACTACAACGAGAGTATCAGTCTAGGAGAGTTTGCAACTGTTTTTCAAACAGAGGCGTATGCTATCATAGCTTGCGCGCAGGAGAATATATATGAGGGTGACCAACAAGACTATTTATATCCTTAGCGATAGCCAAGCAGCTCTCAAAGCCTTGGACTCCTATTATGTGGGCTCCAAGCTGATCCTAAACGGAGTAAAGACCCTCAACAGGCTTGGTCTTCACAATACCGTAAGATTAGTTTGGGTTCCGGGACATACCGGCGTCCGGGGTAATGAGAATGCTGATGAGTTGGCGAGGGCTGGGTCAGAGCGAAAGATGGTTGGCCCAGAACCAAGTGTGGGAATCCCGGCATGCAGTATAAGAATGGCCATTAGGGAGTGGGCTGATAAAACACACAAGCTGGAGTGGTATAGCCTTACAGGTCTACAACACTCCAAGAAATTTATCAGCAATGCGACAGCTCGTGTCTCAAAGTTCATACTGAACAATAGCAGGAGCAAGGCTCGTGCCATCGTCGGAGCCCTCACTGGTCACTACGCCACAGGCACGATAATGCACAAGATGAAACTCACCCTGGATCCCAGCTGCCGAGCGTGCGGAGAGGATGAGGAGACCATGGAGCATATCCTGTGTGACTGTGATGTCTTGGCGGCAAAGCGCATGTGCCTCCTCGGTGATGGATATCCAAAACCGGGAGACCTAAGGCTTCTTCCCCTCAATGGTATTGCCTCCTTCATTGACCATGTGTTTGAAGGGTGAAGTAAGCAAAAAGTATTGGGGCTAACACAAAAGATCCCACTGGGTCGAAGTGTTGCTGGCTTTCCAGCCCCCACAATAAGATAAGATAAGATAAGATAGTTCGGTAGTTCAACTTTAGACACCTACTTAGTCCTATAAACCCGCCAGTGACAAACATACCGCGCTGACCGAGAGTAGGCATTCCCCGCCTTGTAACAGTACTCTATGGTAGGCATAGAGCAACACAGCTCCCGTCATTGGGTTAATTAACGGCAGCCATGTTCACAGATAATATAATACTATGCCATGTTGCTCTAATAAGACAGCAGGCAGTGGCGTGGCGTGGGTTTCTGTCGCCCGGGGCACAGACTGATTTTGCCGCCCCTTTATCTTGATAAGACCTAAAAAATAACAGAGCGGCCGAAGCGAGCTCGACATTTTTTAGCACAACGTGTGGTCCTGTCATCCTTTGGTTTATCCGTGCAAAAATAGAAACTTAAGAGAGAGCGAAACGAGCTCGATTTTTATCCTCAATACGAATCAGTTGGGGCCAGAGTTTTTTACGTACAAAACACGTTCAATCATTCAACAGTTCAAGTTCATGTTCTCGGGCGGGACTTGAACCCGTACTTCCAAACCGGGGAACTGCGTTATCCAATTTCGCCACCGACTCCACTAAGCAGAGAACAAAATTTTCAATCTGTTGCGTCTTAAGGGGACGTGTGTAGGCACAGAATAGGTAATAGTATATAGTTCTAGTGTAGGTACAGTAATATAGAACTCAACTTGTTCAACGAGCTCAACTTTTCTTTGCTCTACGAATTGGTTATTGACAGAACTAAATCAAAACTATATTTTTCCCAATTTTGCCCCCCCCCCCCAGCCCCCCCCAGCCCCCCCAGCCCCCCCCAGCCCCTCTCGTACCACGCTACTGACGATAGGCAGTAATTTCAAGAAAACGGGCCACTTCTTTTACTGTTCCCTATCACCAGAGGCGGCAGCGGTAGTCACTCGCGCCGCCCCACGAATCACTCCGGCGAGGCTCGAGGCGGCCCTGCTCCGCATACTTGAGATAATACTAAATACCTTCTTTATTAAGGACGACCGACGCGACGACTCGGGAATGTTGTAGACACTACAATCTAAAAAATAGTCCTCACAATGTATGTCTCTTTGTATTACCACAGAATAGGTAATAGTATATAGGTATTACATAACATTGAGCTAGTGTTGCCTAGCAATAGTGAATCTATCGATACACTATCGATAGTATCGTGACCTTGAACAATAGTAACAATATGCAAGGTACTAATGCATCTCAATACTATCGATAGTATCAATTGTTATTTTAAAGGTCAATTTTCGATACTCAAACTACACGGTGTACTTAATTGAAATTATTTAGTATGGTACAGCAGATTTTTTTTTGTGATTTCAAGTTTGCTCCCATAGAAAAAGGTTTTCAGTTTGGATGGATGGTCTGAAAGCCACGAAAAATTTTCTTATCATTTCAATTACAACCTGTAGGTGTGTCGATGGCTAGGCAGCACTATATTGAGCTACACAAGATATACAGGATGCTAGGGTAAACAGTTGCATTAATTTAAGGGGTAATTGTATCCATGATACTGATACTGAATTTTCCCAAAGAAACCCTAAGGAAATTACAAAAACAAAATTTTCGAACGTTAAATCGCGAAAAAAAAAAATCCGCTCTTTCATACAAAACTGCAGTACCGTCTCGACTCAAATGTATGGGACGGCAGATTTTTTAAATTCTTTCTCGACGTTGGCTCCATACTGAAAGTTGTTCAGATTGATGTTCTGGAGCACCCCCTTAAGTATTACTAGGGTGTTTTGTTACACCCTTTATGAAAAGACGATATTTTTTTGCGAATTGAGATATCTTATTTTTATTCTTTATTTATTGATTTCTTAGGGAAAGCAATCAGTATCATGGGTACAATCACCCTTGAAGCAATACAACTGTTATACAACACCCTGTATAGGTACATAAACATTGTAAATAATTTCACATGAATTTCGCGACGTGTTTCGTTTGTGCTTAAAAAGCTTATTGTTTGGCTACGAGGCCTTTGCGCGCCGTAGCCTTGTCGTAGCACATTCGTAGCCCTCGCGTAGCACCTGGGCTTACTTACCGCAGATTACGGGCCGCTTCTCTTTCAAAGTGTTGTTCGTCACTAAGCTGTTACGATGTGTGTCGAGTTTCAGGGTACCGTGACTGAAAAAAAAAAACAGCCAAATGCGAGTCGGACTCGCGCACGAAGGGTTCCGGATCTATAAAAACGGCAAAAAAATAATGTCTGCTGTATGCCCCCCTTAAATATTTGTTTTATTTTAGTTTAATTATTTATTTTTAACTAAATGTTCTGTGAATATTTCAAGCATCTACCTGTTGCCGTTATCAATATCGAGCAAAAACGAGCAAAAAAATCACGTTTATTGAATGGCCGAGCGACTTTAAATATTTATTTTATTCTGTTTTTTAGTATTTGTTGTTATAGCGGCAAAAGAAAAATATCATCTGTGAAAATTTCAACTGTCTAACCAAGGTTAATGAGATACAGCCTGGTGACAGACGGACGGACGGCGGAGTTTTAGTAATAGGGTTCCGTTTTACCCTTTGTTGGGTACGGAATCCTAAAAAAACAACCTAACACTGGCTTTGTTTTTCGTTTAATACGAGAACACGTGATATTGGATAAAATGTAAAAAAAATTTAATTGCAATTTAAAACACGTTTAAAACCAGGGCAACAAATTTGTTTTTGTTTGGATATGCGTAGTCTCGGTTTAATTAAAAACATTGCTGATTGCTTTACATTAATTTATCGGTATTTAAACCTAATATTATTGATATTAGGCATGTTTATGTTGTAAGCAAATATTGTGAAACGTAACGCTTTGAAGGGTTATGGCGTTTACTTAGCTGTAAGCGGAACTCGTCTCAACTTTATAAGTAGCTTTGAACACCCTGTGTACATGATGAACTTAAGGAATATGCGGGAATATGAGATATCGAGGAACAAGGCTTTTGTGAATGAAACGTTTTTAGGTACGTACCATAAAGTTATTATACCTGTCGGAATAGAGTAACTGACATGAGTTGTCAAATGAAACCGTTTTTTGTGCATTTGTCGGCACTTATCGGCACCCTAAAACTTCGAGTTCTGTGTATAATTGTGAATCTAACGTGAAATCGTAGGTAATTTAATGAAATAGTGTTAATATATTTCACAAAATAATCTACGACTTCACTTTAGATTCACTAATTATTCACAGAGCACGAATATTTACCCAGTCGATTGTGCTGACAAGTTCCCAAAAACGGTTCTATTGCCTCGCGTCACGTATCTCTTTGTATTATACAGTGGCGCCGCTAGGTACATCTCGCTCTCTCAGCTGTCAGTTCCTCTATAAATATGATACCTTTATGGTACGTACCTACGACGTGTGGACTGTGTTCTATTTGGTTCTTTTGACACTCGTGTCATGGTACCTACTGTAAAATAAGATAAAAATCATAGAGAATTCACACGCTCCCCCTATAAAAATCTGGGATTAGAGAAAAATACGTACGTACGTGTAAGTACGTAAGTGACGTCATGACTTCCTATTGTCCTACAAATTGCATGTTAACATCTGACGATAGCTTTTAACTTTTTTATTTCTATGTTTTCTTTTTATTGACTTTGTTTAAAATATTTCAGCCTATTGACTGCCATTGCCATCTGACAAATATTTGTAAGATGATTATTAATATGTGTACCCGAGTCATGGATGTTTGTATCTATATATGTATTCTATATCGTTGTCTAGTCATCATAATACAAGTCCAGGCTAGATTCTGGTACTTTATAAATGTGACTAGATAATTTGTGTGACAATATCCAAGATATGTTTATTTATCTTAATATTTTCAGAAGAGTTAGAAAAACAAATTGTCAATCTTCATAGTTCGTTAAAAGATCAGAATTTCAAGACTCAGACAATATTGATTTATTTATAATGTCGGGGGATTGATCTTAATTCACAACAGAACCACAATAATAAGTAGCTACGTCTACCCGAGTCAATAAAAACCGTCGCGAGCATCTTAAGTATTTCATAATACCCCATAAGATTGCATGTGGATTTCCAAGTGGAATAATCCAAGCTAGGAAAAGAATCGATGAAGTCGACCATAGCTACTTATTACGCCGCGTAAATTCAGCAGTTGCAATCACACTTGGTGGTACATTTCGGCACAGATTATTAAATAGTTACTACCGTAACAGATAGTTCACTCAACCGGATTTTTCAAATTTCGAACATGGCGCTTCAGGAACGAAAACTAAAATGAGCCTTATGTCAATGAGCGACCATTGACCCCACAGTGGGGTCAGGCCGTCAAACGTACCTGAGCTGTGGAGTAAGGAGCGTGTGAATTCTGTATTATATGGGAGTGAGACAGGCCTGATTTCGGGTGTTTTTGGGCAAAAACAGTCCATGAGATCGCCATAATTATATTTATTACCGTTAAATGTCAAAGACTTTTGATATTTAAACTAGATATTGGCAAAATCATCAACACTATAATTAATAGGTATACGATGACGCCACAATTTTAAAATTAGAATAGAATCTGTACCTATAGTCGAGTCGATGGAGGGCTAAAAATGCTATGACCAACCAATTACTTTGAGTAAACTTTTATGAAACCTTCTGCATTATGTTAGTTACATTATAAACGAAAATGTTTACCCATTTTTTTTGCCGCTCTCCATTATTCCGAGGGTTCCGTACCACCAAACATTACATAGTATTTTTTAACAAGGACAGTATGGGGAAGTCCACAACCACAGGAGATACAGGGGAATTGTCTTAGGAACCCTTAGATCTTTTTCTGTGAATACAATTTTGGCATACAAAATTTTTGGTCAAGCGTGAGTTGTCCATAAATGTGAAAAAAAATTACAACTTTTTTTTTATGCTGTTCGACCCAGTTTTATGTAAAGTTCAATTCATAGTATGGGGAGTAAAAAATCGGGACAGCATAAGTTGGTCAAATTTAAGAAATAATTTTTCATACAATTTTGCGCGAGCCCGACACACACTTGGCCGATTTTTATTATTTGTTGTTTTACTTTGAAGTATGCACTATAATCACACGAAGTTTGATTCTTGTATGTATTTCCGTTTTAACGATAGAGCAAAATAAAAAAGGTTGTACCTATTGTAGATCAAACCCGGGCGAAGCGTGTTGCTTGTAGGATATAATACGCGAATGGGTGTTTCCTTTCTTTATTTGACAGCAGAATTAGACGATGCTATAAGAAAATACACCTACCCATCATCCTACGCTTTTTCTATATCCGTACATAATGAACAGAAGAGCTTCGCTGTATTAATAGAAAATTCTATTTTGTGAACTAAACCCAAGGAATGTTCAGTACAAAGAACCAAAAAGATTACAACGAACGTCGCAACGTCGCGTCGCGTCGCGTCGCCGGTTTAACAACAAGGTTCGAGTTCGAAACATTCAAAGCGAATTCCAAAAAGAGCGTCCTTTCAAAAGACTGAGCGTTTGTTGAAAACAGAACTTACATAGTTTTGTTGCAACTTTGGTGGCACACGAAGGTATTAAGGTAAGCGCATATTACGGCGGGGATTCATTCGCCTATCCCCCTGGATACGTGCTTGCTTTAGTTCATATAAACCGTATAGAATATACAGGGTTACTTTTTATTCAGTGCACAATCTTTGCGAGCGTGATGGTTATCGAAATTAACAATACCCGTGTTTTTTTGTTTAGCCCCCCCGGTTTAGAACAAAAATAACTGCATCTGAACTTATTCATTAAAAATGTTTGGTTTGTACTGACCATACTGTCACCTGTCACTCGCTTCCTCGATCGGCGCGGTTGTTATCGACAGTACGATCAGCACAGCAATTTTTATTCAAGTTTACGGGATGGAAAAAATAAGAGATAAAATTTGCAATAACAAAAACTTTTTTTCGGGGTCTATTGACGATACCTAATACGTTGTGAAAGTTTGTGCACTGAATAAAAACCCTGTATTTTGCGGGCCGCCTTTTGTGCTGCGGCCCGCTGCGATGCAGCCCGCCCTAATATGTGCTTACCGTTAAGCTGTAATGTTCAGTATTAATAATACTATATACCTCTATGCGTACAAATGCGCTAACTTGAATAAGAAAAGAAATTGTAAAGTCTTTAATAATTCTCGTATTTATTGATACGAAAAGACAGATTGAGAGATAGTTTTCAGTTAACAGCGGCAACAATATGTATCAAACTAGCTTTTGCCCGCGACTTCGTCTAAGGTTGTCTGGAAGAACTCGCTTTGTAGCAATAAGACCGCCTTTTTTATACCATTAACCAGTTTTTGTTTCCTGTGCATTGTATTTTATGTTTGGTGTAATTAAAGTATATTTCATTCATTCATTCGTCCGTATGGATTTCGGAATTCAACACCCCGTTAATTAAACCCCATTAGGTGTAGATTTTCATCATAAGGGGTGCACCCCTTACGTCCTCTGTAGAATACGTATAACTGAGGTATAATTATATTCCAAACAAGTTTCTATCTTCATCAGTTTAGGCTGTGCGTTGTCTGTCAGTCAGTACATCGCGGAACTTTTTTATACTTAAGTATAGATAGAAGATAGACTAATAATTCCTTAATTTTTTAATTCAGGATCCGATTCAACAGCATCAGTAGGCCTCGCATGCCACCCCTGAGGAAACAATAAAAATTGACATGTGCCTCCACCATCCTTATGCCTGCCTTATGCCAATAAGATTTTTTTTTAGAATTTATTCTTTCGGATAGGCAATGGGAACTAGCCCTTACAGCCTGGTCACAAGTAACATTTTTCTTTGTACTTAAAACTAACATAACCTAACTTATACCTAACTCTTGAAATGCGTCGATGGTACACCCATTCCAATGTTCAAGAGAGTTTGCGTGCATGACGTTTTTCTCGTTTAAACGGTTTGTCGTGGGTGTTGTCGAAGAGGTTCAATCAACGAGATATAATCGCGGGCGCGCCGCGTGCATGTCCCCAGCCCCAGCCGAATCTCTAATGAAGAGTGACTCTGCCCTTGACTTAGTTAAACATTCTAACAGATCGATAGAGAACCTTCTGCGGTCGCTTTACAGTTTAGTATGTTACATACATTCTATTTCAAAAGGACAGCCAATGATACTTCAAACTTTCAAACTTTAAACTTCAAACTTTATTTAATTAGTATTACGCAACTACATCACAATTTTAATTATGGGTTACAATATTTAAGTACTTGATGATAATGAGACAGTACTTTGCGAGAAACTACCAACTATAGCTTAATTAGGCAAAAAATGCCTGACTTATTAAGCGATAGTCCTCTTCCAATATGTATTAAATAATAATGTACAAGGAGATAAGTTATATATAGGTAGGTATTACATTATTTGAGGCCCAATGCAAAAGGAAAAAGAATTATACAATATTAGGTAGTTATGTGATTATGGACCAATTTGATTGATGTAACAGCTATGAAAAAAAATAAAAATAAAAATAATACACTAACCTTTCCTGTAGTTTTTCCAATTATTTGAAGTGGTGAGACATTTCTTGAGTTTTGTTATTTTAGGTAATCATATACCTACGTGCTTCAATAGGTGATCGGACAGTCCGGGACAATTAGTCAAATTAGCAACTTTTAATCGAACGTCAAAACGCGCGCGATGTATGAAAAAATGTACTAAATACCCACAAGTGACGTCATCAACATTTCATTACTTTTTATAGTTCATCATGTTATTAAAAATAGTATTCTAGCTTAAAAAAAACTAAAAATGTGAGTAAAGCGTTATTTTAAAATGTTTTTTTACTAAGAAGATAAAACTAAAATATATTTTATGCAGTCCACTCCCCTATTTCTAGGGGTGTATTCTGTCCATTGCTAATGGTCCATTGTCCTTTAAAATCCAAGTGACGGGCTAATACTAGACAGTTTGGGCACAGATTATTTAATAGGTTTGGGCACTGCTTGTGAAATGCAGTCCGCAGAATATACCTCACATCTCATGAAGTCTTGTGCGTATAGAAACATTATGCGAATTATTATCAACGAACAATTTTTTGGGGATCAGTAGGTCTATAACCTAACATGTATATTATATACTATTTATTCAAACGCACAGATAAGCAGAGTACAAAATAATGAGATTGTTTTGTCGCAGGTTTTTCGGTCGTTTACCGTAAATAAGTGATAACATCGAAGAATGTGACATCTAAATTACAATATAATTAGAGCGGAGCGAGCTCGGCTTCTTGGCGTAGGAATACTTCTCACCCGCGCTATGTCATCATTTTCATACTAAGCCGAGGTTTCTAAATAACAGTGGATATTTTAGTTTTCGTTTTTTCCCTTACTAACATTCACGAGGGCATTTTAATAGGATACGGGCAGGAAGATGATAATGATGTAAAAGATATGGTATAATGATGATGGTTTAAAAGATAAGGTGGGTGATCACGCCTGGCCTGTTACAATGAAAATGGTTTTTTTCTCTTGAAATCTGCTATTCTTCAAAGAAGAATGGCAGATTTGAACTCAGCCATTTTTTACGAAAGCTAAAAGCCATTCAGGACGCGGGAAAAAATTAAGGCATTTTTTTAAAAACTTCCACAACTCCAGAAGTTCGGATTCAAAAGTTGAAATTAATAGTAAAATAGACATATATCATCAATAAGATAGCTATTTTCATCTAATATTATCACTGAGGTATTTTTTGGTCGTTACGGAACGTATTTGGCTTGGTTGAACTGATAGTGTGTGTGATTTCGTTTTCTTCCATTTTCATAATATTGTACGGTTATAGTGAATTTTCATTAAAATAAACACAATGAATGATGAGATGAACAAGAAGATTGAGTGGACTTTCTAATAAGAAAGATTATGACTTTCACACACTTGATACAAAAGGTATCATAAGGAGACATTTTCCTTTTTTTTTTCCCCAACTTCTACAGGCTACAACTAATTTACTTTTTTGTTAGTTTTATTTCACTCTACACATATTACTAAGTTTCATTCATGTATGGGACCTCTAAGTCTGGGTCTCAAATTACATGGCCGTCCGCCAAACTTCTTTAGACTTGAGTTACATTATTTTGGAGATCGTAGCAATGATATTAATAATATGACATTTGTCTAGTGCACTTTTTGTACAGTTTAGTTTTTTCCAAAGAAAATTCACTTCCCGATTTGGAAACAACATTTGAAATTGAATCTACAGGATTTCGAGGTGAATGTAGAGAAAATAAAAAGACCAAATCGTTGTTTTACAATGTTGTTGAAGCTGTGCGCTAGTATTTTATCTAACGTATTCTGTACAGTCGGGTCTAATGTTAGAAAACGTTAAGGCTGCACCGAGCCTATTGTGCTGCCCCCAATCGTATTTTTTTTATTTCTTAACAATGAAACAACATTTCCAAAAAACAAGAATGTCACATTGTAGTCATTACTTATTTTCAATTTATCAGGTCACTGTGGATTTGTTTTTCGGTATACAGTTTGCAGTTATTATTGTTAAAACCGCCAAAAGTGGCCACTTTTGGCGGTTTTAACGATTATAGCTGCAAGCATAAATCATAATAATCCGTAATGTTTCGATAAATTGAAAACCAATCAGGACTACAATGTGACATTCTTGTTTTTTTGAAACGTTGTCTAATTGTTTAGAAATAAAAAAAATATGATTGGGGGCAGCACAATAGGCTCGGTAGGCTCTTAAGCACAACCTTCCGCTCAGCAAAAATAAAGTATTTCCCGTTGGAAACTTATCACATTTTTCACGAATAATATAACAAGTCGCCGATCAGGAAATTCTCGTCATAATTTGTTGGCGGTGCGCGGCGTTTTATCATTTCATGCCTATGCAGAGAGGGAATAAAATTGGATGAAAAATGTCTAGAAATTTATCTCCATTGAGCAACTTGAACCCTTAATACTGATAAATCACGTTCTGCTATCGTTGTCGCTTCGAAATATTATTTTGAATACCTGAGAAACAAGGTTTTGAAGGTTTTATGTAAGTAGGTAGCTGTTAAGGAGGCATCGAGCCTTCAGTGCTGCCGTAAAATGATTTTTTAATTACATACAACGAATGTTTCTTTGTAGTTGTTGCTGGTTTTTAATTAACTGGGTCATTAAGCATATGTTTTTATAATTATTATTTCAGTTATTATCTTTAAAATTGCCAAAAGTGGATACATTTGGTGGTTAACGATAATAACTACAAGCATAAAAAATAAATAATCCGTAATGTTACGATACCTAAATTGGAAACCAACAATGGTGTCGATTCGAATTGTGCCACAACTTAACTAAATTTATTCCTGTCACTTTCTAAAATAAGATTAAGAAAAGAGACAGAAAACCAACAACTGACTTTAGTGCTGTCAAAGTGACGTTACACGCCCAAAATATGATGCCATCATAATGTACTCCATCTTATTTGAGGCGTTTTTGGGCGTGTAATGTCACTTTGACATCACTAAAGTCAGTTGTTGGTTTTCTGTCTCTTTTCTTAATCTTATCTTAGAAAGTGACAGGAATAAATTTAGTTAAGTCGTGGCACAGTTCGAATCGACACCAATGACTACAATGTGACATTCTTGTTTTTTGTAAGAGATATGTTCCATAATTTTGAAATAAAAAATATCGATTTAGGGCAGCACTATTGGCTATGTGCACGACACTAGCGCCACACTAGCGCGGCGTAGCGCATGAACTATGTCGGTCAGCCGTGAACTATGTCGGCCAGCCGTGAATTATCTACACTATTACAGTACTGTAAGGACTGTGTTTGTTCGAGGATTTTGCCAAAACTACTGGACCGATTTTGATAAAACGATTATATTTAAAAGCTTATTATTAGTCTTAAAAGCTAGCTTATATTTTATTCCGGTACGATGACGGGAGCGGATGCGGACGAAGCCCCGGACAAAATCTAATTTGTATCGGAATTCCCATACAAACTTTTACCTCAGTTTTATCACTTTTGGGGGGTTAAAATGCGACAAGCCTTTTTTAAGTGAGCATCTAGATGCCAATAGAAACTTCCATGCCAAGTTTTAAGTTAGTAGTCTTGACAGTTTTGGAGATTTCGTGTTAAGTTAGTGTGCGGATTTGCATAGATTCAAGCAAATCTGACACAGGTTCGCCGTCAGTAGTACAAATTTCTGCCACCGCGTGCGCTGCGATCGACTTGCCAGTTCCCAACACCACTTCGCACATAGCCATAACCTTCTCGGTACCCTCTTAAAGAACAAAGCAGACAAACAAAGATTGATTCGTTTTATAATAGTTTTGCGCGCAACAAACAAAAATCTAGGTTATCAGGAGGTTATCAGAAGGGACAAGTAACCATTAATCTATGTCGTTCGAGCGTCTCCTCGGCGGATTTAGCTTGAATATTAACTAAATGTGTAACAGGTGCACACGATTCCCTTCTTGGTGGCACATCATAGCTCTTGCCTTTACTACGTATAGGTATAAAATATACAAGGCGTCAACAAATGTACGAATAACTTGAAAACCTTTCTTCTGCATAAGTAGTACATACTGTATACAATATTTTACACGTAAAATTTTGAAATTAGCAAAAAATAATATAGTTTCATGAAAACACGAAAATTCGCGCGCTCGACAAAATAATATGAAGTTTTCCTGCGACTTCGTCCGCACGGGTTGCATGGTATATCTAATAATAAGACTACATACTCTTTCTTATAGTGTGTCATACGTCTAAAATGATTATAGACTTAAAATCTGGTATTATTTGTTCCGCTACGATCGACTCGAAACGACAAAAAGTCGGTTCAGTATTTTTCACGTGGTGAACGGACAAACAAACAAATATTTACAGTTTCATAATAGTAGGTATACAGTTTTATTATGGTACTAGCTGTCCCGGCGAACTTCATACCGCCTTAGAACAGTTTTACCCGACACACCCTTGACCGTTTTTTAATTTATAAACCTTCCCTGGCATGTGCACAATAACCCACCAAAGTTTCATCGCAATCGGTCCAGCCGTTCTCGAGTTTTAGTGAGACTAACGAACAAAAATTCATATAACCCACCAAAGTTTCATCGCAATCGGTCCAGCCGTTCTCGAGTTTTAGCGAGACTAACGAACAGCAATTCATATAACCCACCAAAGTTTCATCGCAATCGATCCAGCCGTTCTCGAGTTTTAGCGAGACTAACGAACAGCAATTCATTTTTATTTATATAGATATATGATTTAGAGTGGCTAGCCGCTGTACGCTTTAGTGTACACCTGAGCCTCTGCTCTGCTTCCACCGTTCCATTACAGATAGTATGTATGTATGTATGTATGTACAATGAATAAGAGTTTTTTAGCTATAAATTGTGTAGAAATGGTTTCTAGTTTTGTGTTCATTCATTAACAACGTTATGTTATATCAGCATGTATCTGTCTGGAGAAATAAACCTTATAAACACTAGAATGAGATACATATAAGTATAGAGTTAACTCCGCGATTCATAACGTTGTCCCATTCAACTGCGGCGATATAGTACTCTGGCATTTAGTCGCTCTCTCACTGCGGTCACGTGTATCAGTTTGTTCGAAAAAAAAACTGCATAAAAAATGCCGTGGTGTGTACTGAGATACTGCACAAACAATTCAAGAAATGTAAGCAAATGTTAAGCTCGACTCACACCGAGGCGACCAAAGCGACTGCGAAGCGGGAGCGTCTACTGTGCGGCAGTCGCTGCCCATGTAATCTAATGGCGTACCGCTAAGTCGCCCACACCGATGCGACCACGACGCGGGAAGGCAGCGTCAGCGGAGCGGACACGCGCGTCAAGTGGTCAGACGTGTACGATGTTACGCTCTCGTAACAAAATAAAATACAAATTTTTTTCAGTACATTTTGGTTCTTGTGTGTAGATCTTTTTGATAGATTTGGATCGTTTCTGGTAGGTTTTTCCAAGATTTCGGTTGTTTTCGGTTCTTTTTAGTAGATTTTAGAAATTTTTGTTTCTTTTGCTAGTGTTTGGTAATTTCTGGTAGATTTTGGTAGCAAAAACAACAAAAACTTAAAAACTACCAAAAACTAAAAAAAAACTAACAAAAACAACAGAACTAGGTAGGTTTTAGAAACTTCTAAAAGTTAATAATATCTACCAAACAGTACCAAAGTACTCTAGATGTTCAATTTAGTTAGACTCTGATGTTTAAACGAAAATAACATTACGACAACAATAGTTAGAGAGGTATTGCTTCAACGACTATTCATCAACAAATGATGTTCGCTTTCCGCGTTGCAGTCGCGCCGGTTTGGAGGCCAAGTTTCGCGTCGTAGACGCTCCCGCTTTGCTTCCCGCTTCCCGCGTTGCAGACGCGTCGGTGTGAGTCGAGCTTAAAGGAATAACTTTTCATAGGTAAGCGAGATGAATTAATTATTAAAAAGCATTTTCAATATTATTGTAAACAATATTTTTTTCCCGCCCTCGAAAATATATTAAGAAAATGCAAATAAGGACAAACCTATATTTATCTCTCTCTCTCTCTGCAATCGTTTTGCAAACGCCGACGCAAGACCCTCACCGGCTGCCGCACATAATGCATGAATTTTGTTTGTCGTACTATCTCTATACATTCTACCTCAGTGCTTATAAATGATCTAAGTATGTATAAAGCAGTGCAATTTGTTTGTTTGTGGGCGAAAGCCTAGCCACTATGCACCACAGCTGGCAGTTGTAGCAATGTTTCTGACCACCCCAAAAGGGATTATGGTCGTGAGTTTATGTTTGCACAATGAAAGACATAGTTAAACATCAACATTACGTAGGATGATCTGGATATGGTCGGGCTTCAATAAATTATTTTGAGTTTGATCCCTTCCTTATTCTAACTAAAGGAAACATAATAACTAATAAATTAAAACTGGCCAAGTGCGTGTTGGACCACGCGCAGGTTAGGGTTCCCTAGTTTCCCGTTACAATTTAATATGGACTTAGAAGGAGGCTTTTTGTTTTATACTACGGTTTAACGGCAAATAAAGACACTTGACTCTAACCAAAATTTTCGCTTTAAAGCTTAATATTTCACAAATGGATCCCTAAATCGAAAATTTTTTTCCGAAACCCACAATATTTTTAAAAGACCTATCTAACGATACCCCACAACATGGGATAGACGAGAAAAAAAAATGTCATCCCCACTTCAGGTGTAGGGGAGGTACCCTAAAAAAATATTTTTCAAGATTTTATTTTACCACTTTGTCGGAGTGATTAATATGTATTCAATACAAATTACAGCTTTCTATTAGTACTAAGCGTCTCTGAGCTAAGCCGCGGACAGACGGACGGACGGACATAGCGAAACTATAAGGGTTCCTTGTTGACTTCGGAACCCTAAAAATTATTTGAAGTTAAATCTATAACATTTTATGATACAACCATTAATCAAAAGGAATATTAATTTTACTAAAAGTTCATGAACTTTTGCTGTTTACTATACCTACAGTAAAACACAAAACTAACCGTCAATTTACCCGTTATACACAACTTCAGAAGGAAACTTTCTACTTATTTAGCCGCGGCTCTATTGGAAATCCTGTAGGTATCACGAAATTATTCAGTGGCGAACCAGTCACCTGAGGACATCGGGTGATTAATAGACCCCCGTATTATGACCAAGTACGCGACTCTCACGCCTCGCCTTGCTGCCGTATTTACACATAGTATAAGAGATAAGTGTACTTTTTGCAACCATCAGCAGCAAGGCTGATTCAGTGTTTATGGGGTGTAGAGCATCTCTGTAATGGGGATGGACCAGGTCTGCCTGCATAACTCCAGTCGGTCTAGGAGTTACTGATGATTAAAGGTCTGTAAAAAATTTACGATCAGCTGCACGGCTGATCGTATGTTATTGTTGTAGTATGCACTGTAGCTATGTGAACAGTACAAAAACTGTCAAGTTCTGTCAGTCGGTTTAGGAGATACAGCCAGTCAAAGTTCCGACCTTTGAACGGCTGTATCTCCTAAACCGACTGATGAACCATGTCAGTTTTTGTACTTTACACCTTAGATCCTTTACACTTGTTTGTACTGTTCACATAGCCACAGTGCATACTACAACAATAACATAGAGGTACGATCAGCCGTGCAGCTGAACGTTATTTTCTTACAGACCTTTAATCATCAGTAACTCCTAAACCGACTGGAGTTATACAGGCAGACCTGATCCATCCCCATCACAGAGAAGCTCTACACCCCATAAACACTGAATCAGCCTTGCTGCTGATGGTTGCAAAAAGTACACTTATCTCTCGGAATAACATTACTGCTGGTTATACCTGTACAAACTTAACGTAATTAGGCACTGTTAGCAACACCAACATAAAATGTTGTAATTCAAAAAGTTGTAGTTTTTGTAATATCCGTTTCCGTTCTTCCATTTTGAATGTTGCTTGCATCTGACCAACCATTGTGTAAAATCACTAAAATAAACCTTCAGTAGTGCTACAAACAAGCCTTCTCTTATTCATCAAAGCCCTCCTGACACCTGAAGAAAACTACAGTCCACAAAAATCTCTCTAACGGAGACGAGTAAATCACAGTAGGCCAAGGACGTTTCCTACAGGCACGTTTCTAGGAACTATGAATTCACTATTTTGATATTGACAAGAAAGGAAGCGCATATTTTTTAATTACAGTAAGTATACACGGTGCTAACCTAAATGCATTACATACACATTACATAGCTACTTTAGAGGGTGCTTCTGGCAATCAAACTGAATAATACTGGACTAAAACTGTAATCACGAAAAAAAAGAACATAATTTTTTTCCGCGATTTCCATGTTGGCTCCATGTTGGTTCAGTTTCCATGTTGGTTCAGTTTGATGGTATAGTATTTTACGCATTTAAATTTACACTCTGAACATATACTCACATTTTATAATCTTCTTCTTATCGTGTGGGCAGGCCCTGGTGTCAGAGTTTTTTCAGACCGCCTAACGGCCTCTGACGTGGTTTTTATGTAACGACTACTACCACCAGAGATAGTAGCCGGGACCAACGGCTTAACGTCCGAAGCACGGAATCATTTTTATTTTCAGACAATCAGGTGATTCAGCCTGCAATGTTCTAACCAACTGGGGACTACTGGCACCACCTAGTGCCAACTGTACCATTGATGGTACTTCCCGATTGTACTTCTGGTCCGGCGGGGGAAAAACGCACAAAGTGACATATCACTAGGTGTCCCCCGTGGGAATCGAATACCCACGACCTCCGTGTCGAGAGCCAAAGCACAAAGCGCAAAGCGTATCACTCTGATAAGCAATAATTGATGGAGTCCGAAGAGTTAGCCAATTTAACCCAGGCTTCATGTTCATTCTATAGGAACTCCCACCCGCCCCGGGCGTTGCGGTATATTTTATAGCAATCTTACTTTTTCCATATTTCATTAAAAGTTCCTAAGCCCAAGGATTATTCTTTTCACTTTCCAAGTAACACTTGTCGTAAATTTTAGAATGAATGAATTGTATTAGGCTTCCGAGGTCTATTGATTTATTTAATATCTCCTATTACGTTCTGTATTTATGCGGCATTAAATTTTATACTGCCAAAGATAGATAAAAATATAAATTGTTCACTTTAGATTTTATTCCGCAATTCCAAGAGCTCTCCATTCAAAAGGCTAACAGATTCCAGTATTGTGAAATAACAAGATAATAATATGTGAAAGTACCGCTTTGGTTGCGGTGAGGGGCGGTGAGGGCGCCCTGGGAACTAGAGGTCGGCAATAAAGAGGGTTGCTCCTGCGAACCCGATTTCTCTTTGCCGTTAGGATGTTGTTAAAATTTTACAACTACCTAAATTCAACTTTTCCGTCATAGTAAAGGACAACCGCCGCTCTCCCTTGAAAAAATACCTTAAAATGTATAGAAGTTTTGACTGAAGTCAAATGTGTAATAAATTATGATGTTTTATAAAAACGACTCACATAGTATCATTTATTTTTATTTAACGAGTAATTTAATCATTTATTATTAATAAATTATAAAAAAGCAGCAACCCCAACATGGCTGTCAATGTTGTTTAGTAGGAGGAGGTAGGAGGTGTTGCACAATGTTTTTTTATATAAAAATGATAAAAACTTATAAATCATTATAAAATAAACTAATGCCTGCAGTTAGTTTCTAGTGTTCCATAGTCCATAATAAAAATAGAAGGACGGTTATACATTTTTGGGTATTATGTGCCAGATGTCCTTTGTATTTTACATGAAAAATTCCTTTCCATATTTGAAAAGACTGTTGTTTTAGCTCATTCTTGGTGTTTTGACGACCAAAATGTAAATTATTGACTAAACTTAATGAACAAATTATGTCCGTCATGCTTTTGACTGTTGACTTACTTATTCAAGAAGATTTATACATGCCAGACGGTACAGGTTTAACTTACGACTAATTACGATTTGATTTTGTAAAGCTAAGTAATTTATAGTCCTCATTTTGTCAAACATGAATGCGCGGATTCCAGTTCCAAGTAGGTAGTAATTAGATATAAATTAATGAATTTAGAAGATTAATTAAAATTGGGCTTGTTTAGTTTCAACTGGCCGATGGATTTGGACTAATCGGGACGGTCAGCGTTCGCGAGTCAATCATTAATTAATTAATCAATAACGATTCGAGCTGTCGAGTAGGAACTCTACCTGCTGCATTCATTTGTCATCATTATTATAGTACTTTTATATATGCAATTAATTATTTCATAAGCTTTTAAATTAAATTCTGGTATTTTTTTTTAGCAAAGTGCTTTATTCAGATGCTAATGAATTTTATTCTCATAACCACCACCACTTTGACCATAGCGACTGGTTTATTAGAAAGTCAGGTATGCATTGAATCTGATGGAATGGGAGACCGATACGATCAGAGAGGTGGGGTCGGATGGAGTGGTTATAACCGGCAGCCACGATGTGAAGCGTCAGAAATCTTGATAATGCCTGAAGGAATTTAGTGCCTTTTACGACACCCCAGACGGGTTGGTTTTATTCAAATCCAGACAAAGTTCGAATACGTAACTACAATGTACAAGAGTGTCCCATATTTTTAGTGTGTGGTTCCGGCTTAGAATGGACCACCCCAATTCTTCCCGTGGGTTTCGAACAAGGTAACTAAGAGATTAAAGGTTTCTTTTGCAGTGTTTATGTGGGCGAAAGGCTAAACACCTCTCGACCACTTGACACGTCATTGCACCCTGAAACTTAAAATGCTAAATATGAGCATTGCTACAAAGTTTTTGTAGCAATGTTTCTGACTCCCCGTAAGGGATTACGATCGTCTATGCATGTTCCTTATTTTTAAATTGACTGACCATTTTCCCAATCAATATTTTAACAATTTAGGTACCTTTTAAAATACGTCATTTGATTGAGAACAGTTTGAAACTATAAAAAGTTTAACTACCTATATATGACAAGGCTTTTCCATTAGGCTGATTATTACTTTACAGACAATTATGGGTAGTATAAAAATTCAATAAATCAAAGGTGTTATTAGTCTGTTGTTAGATATTAACAAAAAATTAAAACCGCCTTCAAAAAAACTAAAAAGTTAAAAAATAATATTGCAGCCTATGACTTTTTCGTTCGCATCATAAGAACATTTATTTGTTTTATTGAAGTCGCTGTCAAGCCGGTACGATTCGCGACATGGCTTGCATTTTTTGGCTTGGCTTGACACCGACTTCTATAAAACAAATTAATGTTCTTATGATGCGAACGAAAAAGTCATAGGCTGCAATATTATTTTTTAACTTTTTAGTTTTTTTGAAGGCGGTTTTAATTTTTTGTTAAAATTTTGTTTATTTCACAATTTTCAGTGGTGAATTCATTAGTTCGATTTAATAGGAGTGCTTTAAATTAAAAAACGCACTAGTCGGCAGTACGATTTTCGAAGGTTCCCCTCGATTTCTCTGGGATGCCATCATCAGATCCTGGTTTCCATATCATGGTACCACCCTCGGGACATCTCCTTTCCAACAAAGAAAGAATCATCAAAATCGGTTAATAAACGACGAAGTTATCCGCGAACACACATAAAAAAAAAAAAATATACGGTCGAACTGAGAAACCTCCTCCTTTTTTGAAGTCGGTTAAAAAGCACAAAGAACGATATTTTTTTTCTGAGGTTTATACAACGTGTTAATGAATTAGCGCAAAACCTCATACTGATTTATAGCAAAATAATTAGATTGAAACAATAATTTTATTATTTTGATAATTAAAATTTTAAGTTATTTCACATTTTAAGTTTTGAGGCAAAAATGGTTTGTTATCATTTCAGCACTGAAAGAAAGCGCTAACGTACTCATGGATACATTTTAATAATCTTGTTTTGGTAGTAAGTAGTGTGACTGTGTCCGTGCGATGGGTTGACATCGGGTTCAGTAAATTTATAATTTTGCGAACAAATTATTTAATATTTTGAAAAAAAATTCCAATGTTGAAAGGTTGAAACCATGATAATTCGATTCTGCTCTCGATTCTAAACAAACTACTTTCTAGTTTTGCGTTAATTCATTAACACTGATAAAAGCGCAAAGAACGGTGTATTTTTTGTGGGTCCTGATGATCAGATCGTCGAACTGAACAACTTTCTCAATGGCACCAATATCGCTATCGCAAATCTGCTGTTGCATACAAAACTGCAAACCAACTCGAGCCAAATGTATGGGACAGTCGATTTGTTTTTCGCGATTTCGATGATGGTCCCACAGAGAAAGTTGTTCAATTTGATGGTCTGATCATCCTCTTAAAAACTGTCCCCATATTAAGTTGTACCCTGTATTATAACAGTAATGTATGGAGCATAATAATTCTTTCACCGACGTCGTATTAAATATTTAATTACCTGTCGGCCGGTCGACATACCTGGCGAGGGTATAATCCTATGCTAGGCCGTGTCGAGGAGGATGGGTAATTGATGCTCATCCCGCATTCGAGGGCCAAAATAACCCGCATGACGAGAATTTTGTACTTTAACTCAACAAATTAAGTTTTCAACATTGTAGGTAAAGGTAAAGTTATAGGTTCATTTGTTACCTACGGTGTTGCCACAGATTATTTAATAGTTACGTGTTGCTAGAGACCTTATATTACAATGTTTGAAAATAAATGGCTCGTTTGATAGTTTATTTTAGTTATTTTCAGTCAATTTAGTACCTACCATAGAGAATTCACACGCTCCCTAAGGTACCTACATAAACATAATAGTTCTTATAAGGTTTTTTAAACAAAGTCGCATACCTAGCATGTTCGGTTTTGAGACTGAATGAATTAACTATGGCTGATGACGAGACCGAGGACAACGTATCGCAGAAGGCATAGACATTTGATACGAAATTTGCGGTTGACAGCTACCTACATTATAATAATAACAGGGCTGTCAGACAAGGGTTGAATTCAATAGTAAACTAGGGACAGGTCTACAGAGATTTGGTCGCGTTTGTGTGTTGTACAATAATCAATAACTGGTATAGCCACGTTAATTTAGGTTTGATGCGATTATGCGCTCCGCACAATAGCTGGCCTAATGGACATTGTCATACGGCGTAGATACAGTACAGAATATTCATCGTTGAATGCTCCAACGCTTGGGAAATTTAAGGCGAGCTTTTCAAAACTACTTATTATGTGAAAGAGCCTTCAGCCGCGCTTACTTACACAAACGAAAATATACCACAGTAAAAACTAGCTCAGCTCAATTTAGTTATTCAGAACTGGGATACAACTTTGTAAAACGCAAATACACAAAAGATCCACCCTCACAACGGAGTGCAAATAAATTAGCTTTAACAGGCAAAGTTTAATAGACATAGGAGTGGAATAGATACAAGTTCAAACGGAAACGTAATTACAGTTAATGATTTGACACTTTTAATGGTTTTCCGGCCAGGGACGGCAGGGCGGCATGTGTACCGGCCATTTATTAGCACGATTAAGGTTCTGTTTATTGCTAATAGCCCATTCACTAAAAACTTAAAGATACTTTTATCTGAAATTAATGTTTATTCACTGATTTTATACAGGATATAAGTGACAGCCTAGCAAATACTGAAACGGTGAACTAAGACTCTCAAATTGAACAACTTTCACTGTGGAGCCTACCTCTTGAATCTGTATTTGTAGTAAATAGGTGGTATTTAGTAGTAAATAGTTACAAATGTTCAGTCAATTCAAAACGTATAGTGTAAGTCATTATTAAACTGTTTTGTAAAACGAACTTGTTATTGCCTACTCTAATATTTCATGTTACTAGTATATGCGTGTGTTTGCGTTTGTGTGTGTGTGTGTGTGTGTGACATAAATTCGCTTCCCAGAAGTCAGACTTTGACCTAATTTTAGTAACCGAACGTCGGTCGGTTTACTGCATGCAATCGAATCGTTTAAATTATAAACTTCAATTACACGTAAAACCTACTTATTGCATCTATGTAAAACAAGGCAATAGGTCCACGACTTAGTTTGCGTGGATTTAAGAAATCTTCAGAATTCCGTTATATCCCTTGGGGACGGTTTAGGATGTGCCTAGTCGGTCGGTCAGTCACCGGCATCGGGCACGGTACTATTTTATAAGTATAGATTAAGCGATTTATACAGAGTGTAACAAAACGCCCTAGTAATACTTTAGGGGGTGCTTCAGACCACCAAACTGAACAACTTTCACTATGGAGCCAACATCGAAATCGAGAAAAAAACATCGGCTCTTTCATACAAAACTGCAGTACCGCCACTACCGCCTCGACTCAAATGTATGGGATGGCATTTTTTTTTTCTCGACGTTGTCTCCATAGTGAAAGTTGTTCAGAATGATGGTCTGAAGCAAGTATTACTAGGGTGTTTTTTACACCCTGTATAGGGTCCTTCTTAATATGCTGACACTTTTTTATGGGAATGATCAAACCGTCAAACTGAACAACTTTCTCTATGGCACCAACATCGAAAACGCGAAAAATTAACAAAAAATTAAAACCGCCTTCAAAAAACTAAAAAGTAAAAAAATAATATTGCAGCCGATGACTTTTTCGTTCGCATCACACAGGGCTTGAATTAGTTTTTTGGCTTGGCTTGACACCGACTTCGATGAAACACATTAATGTTCTTATGATGCGAACGAAAACGTCATCGGCTGCAATAATTATTTATCTACTTTTTAGTTTTTTTGAAGGCAATGTAAATTTTTTGTTAAAATTTTGTTTTTCACAATTTTTTGTAGTGAAATACATTAGTTCGACTTAGATATCAGTTATACACGCAAAGCGTACCTACATCGATACGAAGCAAATGTTTCAATCGCCGATGATGTGCTGTCAACTTTTGAAGAGTTGTGTAGCTCCGAAGCGCATCATCAGATCTTCACCAAATTAAAATGAAATCATCTCGGAGATAAATCCTTCAGAACTAAAAAAACTCATCCAAATCGGTCAAGAAATGTCGAAGTTATCGCGTGAATACCTACATACAAACCAGGCCGTCAGACTTACACGTATTAGTCCCATATCTTGAAAACTACTAAACCGATTTTGATGCACTGCACTGCACCCTAAGTTGGAGTAATTATAAGCTAATAAAAAAAGAATGGTCACAATCCGATTAATAGTTTCCGAGAAATGCTTGGACAAACATACATACAAACATACATACCTATAATGAAATTTTGTATATTTGTTTGGAAGCCCTAATAGATTATCAATATTATCATCTATGAATATTTCGCAATTCCACCAATATTACGTACATACGTATCGAATTGATAACCTCCTTTTTTTGAAGTCGGTTAAAAAATCAACTCTTCCATAAAAACTGCAAAACTACTCGAGCCAAATGTAAGGGAAAGTAGATTTTTTTTTTGCGATTTCTTTGTTGGTCTTATAGAGAAAGTTGTTCAGTTTAATGGGCTGATCATCCCCTTAAAAAAGTGTCAGCATATTAAGAAGGTATTGTCATGTAGGTAAAGATCACATGACTATATAAAAAATTCATTAGGACCAATGTTTGCCACTCGACATCAGAACGAAGAACAAGAACATCAATTTCGACAATATGGAATACATACACCAGTTGTTATTCTTTGTCAATAGTTTATTCCTACTTTACGCCACATTTCGGTAATTTTAGGGTTATAAGGCATTTATTAAGTATATATAAAAGCCTGTAAGAGGCAACCAGCGAGGCTCGTACGTTGACATTAAGCGCTCTCTTGGCTCTTGACTCGGAGCGAGGCTCGCAGCACCGGCTGGTCGCTGACAGCTTCAAAAGTGCCTCTCGCCACAACCAGAGCACATTTCGCAGACTGTTGTCGCTAAATTATGATGCACGCTAGGGATGTAGGTACACCGGTAAAAGTACCCCAGTAAAATACGGTAAAATACAATATTTTACGTAGTATTCAAATATTTTACGTATTTTTCAGTAAAATACGTTTTTTTTTTCTTGATCGCTTAGCTCAGCTTATTTTTCTTTTTTTAAAGATTTTTTGTAACTATTAACTACATTAATTTGAAGTGTAAAAACTACATGAAATTACCTATTGAAATACAGGTGTTGGAGGAGGTGAGAGCGGGTGGAGAGGGGGGGAGGGGCGAAGGGAGGGGGAGAGGAACGTACTGTTTTGTGTTCGTGTAGTTTTAATATAATGGACAGACTTTACTGGGTAGGTTATAAAAATAATTGTCAAATGTAAAATTGTCATAAATATATTATAAAAAAACAAGATGCACAATCTCATATAAAATCATAGCAAATTTTTGTCCAAATCATAGATATAATATCCAATACAGGATCGCGCTGTGCCAAATTATCTTTCTCTCGGTTTAATCAAAAATAATCCATAGCCCAAACACATAAAAACTAATTGGCACGCATAAAGTTGACCATGCTAAAAGAAGAAGGCATGAGTTGCACCCGGTGTCCCATTCTACAGTGTACTGGTGTTGCCATATGTATATGTTATGATTTCAGCCGAATTGGTAAGATCAAATGAAGCAAAAATGTATCAAATCTTTTTAAATTATTTGTGTGTTGCAAAGCCGTGGTAGTAAAAAAGAAAAAAATTGACAACCCAATCTGCCATATTATTTGAAATTGTCGCTAGCCGTCAAATTAATTTTTATTATTTTTTATCCACATTTTATGTTAAAATGGTTCGTATTTGCTTAATCGACGGCTGCAAAAGCGAATATTTTCCAGATTGTGGCTTATCGTATCAAAGGTTTGTATTTTTAATATGTTTTACTCTTGAAAATATTAAATTAGTTAGGGTAACAACAAACATAGAAGGTAAGCATCGGACGCATATATTATGATAAAAATTACGAAGATAAAACTGTTCTAATATCTATTCTGTAATAAAACATAGTAGGAAGGTAGGTACGCGCGGCCAGCTTATTTTGGTTTTTGTTGTATATGGTAGCCATAAAAGAGAAAAATAAAATTCTATTCTGTCATTCTGTCATAATCTACGGACGTGGTTTGATTTCTAGAAAATATTAATTCTACATGGCGCAGTCGGTGTTGTGACCTAAAATAATTAAAAGTGCACAGAGGAAATTCATAAATAATGCCCGACACAAAAAATGCAAACAATAAAAGTGATGGAGGTGCTAGTATAAATTTGCCAACAGAAATGGCATGGTCGGGAAACATGGCCGACAATTGGCAATTTTTTCGCCAAAAATTCGAAATTTATTTATTAGCATCTGGAGGTGATAGTAAGAGCAGCAAGATTAAAACAGCATCATTATTATCCGCAATTGGTGATAGAGCCTTACGGCTGTATAATACTTTCAATTTCGAGGATGTAGCCCACAAGGAATACTTTGGAAAAGTTATTTCAAAATTTGAGCTTCACTTCAAACCAGAAAAGAATATTACATACGAACGTTATAAATTCTTCACCAGAAACCAAAAAGATAATGAGTCGTTGGAAGATTACGTGGTTGAACTTCGGGATTTAAGCGCCAGTTGTGAGTTTGGCTCACTCACCGAAAGTCTCATCAAGGACAGATTAGTATACGGAATAATAGATGTGACTGTAAAGGATAGACTCCTCAGGGCCAAGGATCTAACGCTTTCTTCAGCATTAGACATATGCATTACTGCACAGCGTACAAAGGTACAAGTTCAAGACATCTGCTCTGGCTCCGAGTTCCCAAGATTTCAAAAAGAATTTGTCCAAGAAATTTCTAATATTGATAAAATACAAAAAAGTTTGCCTTCGACCTCAGCCCCGACTTCAAGTGTCAAAGGAAAAAATATGACACCATGTATGACAGCGTCATCAAATGGACGCCAATAACGTCAATATTCGTCGGATGATAGAAAAGTAATTGATTGCCACAATTGTGGATATAAACATTTACTAAATCGATGTCCAGCCTTTAAGAAAACGTGCCTTAATTGTGGAAAATTGAATCACTTCGCAAGTAAATGCAGAAGCGCTCCAATAAGAGAAGTTGCTGACGAAGAAAATGTTGATGCTATCTTTTTAGGTGCGGCTTTAGTAAACTCAGTCAATCACATTCGAGAATGGTCGATAACTTTAGGAATTAATAATACTCCTTTACAGGTTAAAGTAGACACTGGCGCTCAGGCTAACATTTTAAACGCAAGTGCATTAGATTCGTTGCAGTTGGACAAAAATAATTTGATTCCGTCAAAGACACGCCTTACTACTTATACAGGTGAATGCATTCCATGCCTGGGTAAGTGCCGTTTACCATGTAAGTTCAATGGCAGGATTTTTATGCTAGACTTCTTCATTGTCAGTTCACAATCAACGAATATTTTGGGTTTAAAATCCGCTATCGATCTAAAACTTGTCACTCCTTTACGGACTATTGAAAAAACTACAGATTTTTGTAATGAGTTTCAAGATTTATTTGAGGGTTTGGGTTGTATGAGTGGCGAATATGATATTAAAATCAAAGAAAATGCAACTCCTGTGATTCATGCTTCTAGAAAAGTACCTCTGGCGGTTCAACCTCGATTAAAGCAAAAATTGGATGAGATGGAGAAATTAGGGGTAATAGTTAGAGTCACTCAATACTCAATACTCAATGCTTTATTGCGTTTCACAATGGTATATACAATAGGTGGTGTAATCTTATAAAAGTACAACATTGTGAACCCTGTTAGGAGGGCACAGCAATTTTAAAAGAGAGGAGGACTTGAATAGAAGTTATCAAGATATTTATATTCTTTATTTTAAATAATAGTATTGTATTAATATGGTATCTACTAGTAAGTTATTGTATTTACTTATAAAATTATCATATTTATTTATTTCTATATGAAATTAACATAATGTAAGTATTACAACAAATTAACATATTGCAACTTATAATATATAATTTTTTATTGTTTTATCGTTTTGGTATTCATCTAAAGTATAGTAGCATTTTTGTATTAATAATTGTTTTAAGTGGTAGTTAAATGTTTTGTCATTTGTTATATTCTTTAAGATATCCGGCAACTTATTATAAATCTTTATAGACATTACCAACGGACTATCTGAGTGCATTTTAAGTCGGGAGATAGGGAGCATTAGTCTATTTTGTTTTCTTAGTGAATAGTTTGTGGGCACGTCTGATCGTTTTGTGTAGAATTCGGTGTATTTCCTTACAAATTCTCATCCAACTGCTTGGGTAAATTCTTTGGTTATCGTGTACAAGCCCAATGGTGATCTACGACTGTGTATTGATCCGAAAGATCTCAATCAAGTTATTATGAGACAACACTTTAGTTTGCCAACTTTTGAAGAAGTAACTAGTAAGTTGTCAGGTGCATCAGTGTTCAGTACGCTTGATGTCAAAAATGGGTTTTGGAATATAAAGTTATCCGATGCTTGTTCCGATTTGTGCTGTTTCAATACACCGTTTGGAAGGTATAAGTTTCTTAGAATGCCTTTTGGGATTTGTAGCGCTTCCGAAGTTTTCCAACAGAAAATGCGCGAAATTCTTGAAAACTTAGAAGGGACTGCCGTGTTTATCGATGATATTTTAATTTGGGGACGCTCGCAGGAAGAACACGATAGACGATTGAAAGCTGTTTTAGAACGTCTCAGACAGGAGAACGTCAAACTGAATAAAGATAAATGCAAATTCAATTTGTCTAAAGTCAAATATTTAGGGCATGTTATTAGTAAAGAAGGTCTGAAATTAGATGACAGTAGAATCCAAGCGATTATTTCTATGAAAAGTCCAAGAGATAGGAAGGAGTTAGAACGTTTCTTAGGCGTTATCAATTACGTGTCCAAATTCATACCAAATTTTTCATCTCTTAACTATCCATTACGAAGCTTATTAAAAAAAGATATTATTTTTAATTGGACGCATGAACATGACAAAATTTTCGATGATTTGAAAGAGAAATTAGTTTCGGGTCCAGTTCTCCAATTTTTTAATGAAAGTGCTCCCGTAACATTGTCAGTCGATGCGTCTAAAGATGGTCTCGGAGCGGTTCTTTTGCAGAATAATTTACCGGTAGCCTATGCTTCAAAAGCTTTAAATGAATGTCAACAGCGTTACGCTCAAATAGAAAAGGAACTTTTGGCTATTTTATTTGGTTGTGAAAAATTTAATCAATATATCTTTGGTAGGAGAGTAACAATTGAAACTGATCATGCACCTTTGGTAAGTATTGTAAAGAAATCCTTAAATTCATGCTCGGCTCGTATTCAGAGAATGTTATTAAAACTGCTCAAGTATGATTTTGATCTTATTTACAAGCGGGGAAAGGAGTTGTATTTAGCTGATACGCTGTCACGATCATTTGATAAAAATGATTCATCAGAAATAAATCTTGAATCTCAAGAGATTGAAGCTCAGATCGATAATATCATTAGTTGTATTAATGCAAGCGAGTATCAACTCAACAATATTAAAAATCTAACTTCAAGTGATGATGAACTAAAACTTCTTAAGGAGTATATAAGTGGTGGTTGGCCTTCTCATAAGAGACTTTTACCTGAGCTTATTCGGAAATATTGGAAGGTGCGGAATGATTTAACTTGCAAAGCGAATTTAATTTTTAAGAAGAATTGTATTGTTGTATTGTTGTAAACTTCGAAGGGAAATGCTTACACGTTTACATTACCCACACCTGGGCATAACGAAAACAATACTAAGAGCCCAGGATGCCCTATACTGGCCTGGTATGTTTAATGATATAAATAACATGATATCTTCGTGTCATACATGCAAGTTGTTTAGCAATAACAACAGAAAAGAGACTTTGATTTCTCACGAAGTTCCTTCCTTTGCTTGGGAAAAAATTGCGGCAGATTTATTTGAGTTAAATGGAAAATCTTATCTTCTTGTTGTAGATTACTTTTCGAAGTTTCCCGAAATTTCTTTACTGTCTAATGCTTCCAGCGAATGCGTGATTAATAATTTGAAGAGATTTTTTAGTAGAAACGGAATTCCTAAAAGTTTAGTAAGTGATGGTGGTCCGCAGTTTTCAAGCGATCGATTCGCTGTATTTTGTAGAGAATGGGATGTGACTCATATATTTTCGAGTCCAGAATACCCGCAGTCTAATGGCATGGTTGAACGAACTATTCAAACTATCAAAAATTTACTGAAAAAAGCCATTCATGAAAATAGAGACCCATATTTAGTTATGCTTGAGTACAGAAATACACCAATCTCACATGAAATTCCGTCTCCAGCTGAAAACTTCTTTAATAGAAAGATAAGAGGTATATTACCCATGCGTTCAATCAATTTTAAGCCTAAAGTATGTTATAAATTGAAAAATCTGCTAGAGAAAAAACAAGTAACAAGTGAGGCATATTATAATAGAAATAAGAAAAATTTGAGGCCGTTAGTCATTGGCGAGAAAATATTGTTTTAAATTGGTAATGGTTGGAGAGAAGGGGAGATAAGGGAGAAAATTAATGAAAGATCATACAGAATAATTTCCAGCAATAGGTATTATATCAGAAACAGATTTCACATTAAACCGTTAAGTTTTATCCCATATTATATTCCTGACGATTATGTATCGCCTTCTTCTTCTCATGGTCACTCTCCCGTATCTCAACCTTCTCCAGGCATTGTGCACATGCAGAGCGCACGCATGCAAGGTTCTCATGTCAACGCACAAGGCTTTGTTGTCACATCCTCGGGTAGAGTTGTTAGACCCCCTGTTCGTTACGGTTTTTCTTAAGTTTTCTTTTCTGTTAACAGATGTGCTGTCTTATTTTAATTTTTTAATTTTTGTTTTTTTTATTAAGAAGGGAGATGTTATATATGGTAGCCATAAAAGAGAAAAATAAAATTCTATTCTGTCATTCTGTCATAATCTACGGACGTGGTTTGATTTCTAGAAAATATTAATTCTACAGTTTTGTATAGCTTGATGTGTCGCCGTGCGTACCTACCTATGCGTTTAGGGTAAGAGGTTGTTTGTTTGTTTGTGTGTGCCAACGAATGTTCCCATTTATCTCCAAAACGGCTTGACCTATTTAGATACGGTTTTCTGTAAAGGGTTTGTGATTTGATTAACGGTGGTTCTTAGATAGGTGTTACGGTTTCATTTGCCAGGGGGCGCTGCAGTAAATATTTTTCTTTCGTCAAAATGAGTTTTTGCGCATTTACACCGAAACGGCTTGACATAAGTTCAAGCCGTTTCGGTTCGGCTGGATGATTTTTTTACCGTTTCGAAACTTTCAGGGGTGGTTTAGACCATCAAAATGAACAACTTTTACTATGGGAGCAAATCTGAAATCGTAAAAAGAAAATCATAGTAAAAGTTATTCAAATTGATGGTCTGAACCCCCTAAAAGTTTCGGAACGGTAAAAAAAAAACAGAAGTGCGATTTTTGAACATCATACGAGTGACTCGGCAGTAGAAAATGTCAAAATTACTATGGAGATTATGCATTTTTCTACTGCCGATTCGCTCGTATGATGTTCAAAAATCGCACTTCAGGGTGTTCGCGTTAGGTACGCCACACACATACGGAAATGCAATCCGGAATTCCAAATCAATTGTGATTTTGTACAGGATTTGACAGCTGCGCAATTCCGAATGCAATTGTGGAGGGGGAAAATCCATACGAAATCGTAATCCTGATTCAGGATTCCGGATTGCAATTCCGTATGTGTGTGGCGGACCTTAAGGTACCTAGTCCATAGAAAATTCTGCTATTGTGAACCTTTTTAGTTACATACAGGTGATCCAAAAGGTTATGGTAGGCTGCCATACCTTTTGGATCACCTAGTACTATCACGTCTTTGCTCTCTTCTATCTATTTACACGCGCAACATGCTCCGGTTTCAGGATTATTTTAATGTCAATAAATAGTTCCTTAATAGTGCCTAGTAATTAGTGCCTAGGTCAGATAAAAATAGTGCCTTCAACGAAATGAAGTTTACGAAATATTTATTTTTTTACCATAGTACGCTAGTTTGATGTCAAAGTAGCGTAAATGTGTTAGGTATAGATATATAGATACACATTTTCTGTAGCAAAGCAAAACGACTACACAAATAGTGAAAATATAATAAAAGTCCTAAAAGCATAATCGCATTGTCACTCTACTAAGGATAGGGACACCGAGTCCAGGCTGCTTTATCCCGCTCTTCCCAATATTCCGAGAAGACCGCATTCCAGGTTTTACGTAGTAAATTAATATTTCTATGGTCCAAATTGACACATACTTTTTAAACTTTTGCAAAGAGATTGAAATCACTAAACTTAAAAATTCTTCGTCTATGTATCAATGGAACATATACCTTATTTTACAAATATAAAGTTGTAAATACTTCTTGCATGCCTTTAAGAAAATATGTATTTTTTAAAACAGCATTTTGAAAAAGGAACAAGATGTCATCTATCAGACGATGATAGGAGTGGTATTTTTGAAAGTCACACGTTCAAACAAGCAGTAGGAAATGACAAAATTACTATGGAGATCTTTCGATCATCTTTCTTTCGAATGCTGATTTGAACGTCTGACTTTCAAAAATCGCGCTCCAGAACAGACACAAATTATAAGCCACATTAAATAAGTATGAGTGCTGTAGGTTGATACTAGTACCTGATATTTGACTATTAAACTTAGTCGTATTATGTATGCTTACAGTCAGAGAGGTAGCGCGGTACTGAGGCAAGAGGAGGTACTTTTATTCGTAAAGTACCTCATTTGGGTCTGCCATTTTTGGACCGCTGATTGTGTATCTTGTTCTGTAGGTATAATATATCTATGAAAATTGTAGATACCTAAGCATTTGCGTCTAGTTTCTAAAAACGATTTGATAAGTTGGAAAACTTCCAATCTATTTGTTTTAGAGTAGAAAGAAACAGAAATACCGTCCAAGGTCGCCGGTAATTTTACCGTAATCTATATAAATATCGTAAATTAAAAGTATTTAGTGCCTTTTCGGTAAAATTACGTAATTTCGCATCCCTATGCACGCCTACCGAAGTGCCACATTTCTCGTTCGTACCGCAACTATCTAAATCTGTCTTTGTTTCTAAAACATGTCGGGTATGTTGCATTCATATCTAATCTAAACTATTATAAAACTGTAACAGAAGTGTGTCTGTACACACGGCGACACATCAAGTTACCCAAAACCAAAATAAGCTGGCCGCGCGACGTTATACATTACTATGCCGACGCGCGGTCAGCTTATTTTGGTTTTGGGTAGCTTGATGTGTCGCCGTGTGTACATTGAAGATATTTACAAAAAAAAAAATACGACATGGTTTTTACCTGTCCCTGATTCCAAATCACCAATTTTTGGATTTTTTGTCTGTCTGTTTGTTTGTTTGTTTGTTTATTTGTTTGTTTGTTTGTTTTGGTGTTTGTTTGTTCGAGTATCACGCAAAAACTACTGAACCGATTTTGATGAAACTTTTTTGTTTGATAGCTTATTATCTGACTTAAAATCTGGTATATAATTTATGCGGATGAAGTCGCGGGTAAAAGCTCGTATTATTTAATTATGAAAATAATTCACAATCTTTCTCGTATGTGAAATGGGCAACCGTCGGTTCGCGGTGTATGAACTCATAATTGAACGAGGAGCATTTGCATTAGTTATTAGAAGACTGCTCGCTCTATACGATGCGATGCTGTGAATTTAATCAGTCTTCGCATTTTATCTCACAAGTATGAAATGTAAGCATAGGTACCTAATGCTTCTGTTCAATCTTGAAAGAGGTAAATGAACGTATATTTTTCTGTAATTATTTCTAGCATAAACAAGCACCGACCTCTTGAGCTTGAGCTCGAGAATATTCTTGAATTAAATTATTAATCTTTAAGGTTTTCTTGGCAGTTAGACTGGTTAGTGGTTATGAAAAAAATAATTAGATTTCTTTGTTGAGGTTTCAATAGCTAAGGAAAGTAAAAATAGTTGGATCATAACTATACTAATGACCAATGTAAAACTCAGTCAGTCTTTAGTACTTAAGAAGTTTGGCGGAAGGCCATATAATGTGAGACCCAGACATATAGGTCCCATACATGAATGAAACTTAGTAGGTAATACGTGTAGAGTGAAACAAAACTAACAATAAAACCGGTCAAGTGCGAGTCGTGCTACTCGCGCACCGAGGGTTCCGTACCACACCACCACTAACTTAGAAAAAAAACTTTTTTTAGCGTGAGATCGACTCACACTTGGCCAGTTTTTAGTATTTGTTGTTATTCTGTAGAGTTTGCTCTATAATCACACAAAGTTTGACGCTTGTATGTATTACCGTTTTTACGATAAAGCGTGAAGAAAAAACGTTGATAAAAACTAGTTTCTTTTCGAGAACCCCCCTTAATCTTTAACTTTTTGACATTTTTAAATCCGCCCTAACAACGCACATTCTGTGAAAATTTCAACTACCTAGCTCTTTCGGTTCAAAAGTTACAGCCCTAAATAGGTCGGACAGACGGATGGACGGACGGACGGACAACGTAGGCTTAGTAATAGGGTCCCGTTTTTACCCTTTGGATACGGAGCCCTAAAAAAAATTTGTTGTAAATTGGTTGTAATCTGTAGAAGTTAGGGGAAAGGTATTTCTCCTTATTCCATTATCATAATATTGTACGGTTATCGTGAATTTTCATTAAAACAAACACAATGAATGCGTAGAAGATTGAGTGGACTATCTAATAAGTAAACACACTACTTATCAGTTCAATAAAGCCAAATACGTTCCGTAACGTCCAAAAACTACCTCAGTGACAATCTACACTAATATTATAAAGAGGAAAGATTTGTACCTATTTTTGTATGTTTGTAATGAATAGGCTCAAAAAGTACTGGGCCGATTTAAAAAATTCTTTCACCATTAGAAAGCTGCATTCACCCTGAGAACATGGGCTATATTTATTGCTAGAAAAGATTAGACGTCCACCCGTGCGAAGCCGGGACGGGCCGCTAGTATTAGATAAAAATAGCTGTCATGGTTGCGCTTTGCTACTGCTTTTTGGATGATTTGTCTATTTTACTAGTAATTTCTACTTTTGAACCCGGACTTCTAGAGATGAGGAAGTTTTTTTAAAAAAATGCCTTAATTTTTTCTGTTTATAATAATTATGACCGCCGTCCTGAAGGGTTTTTAGTTTTCTTAAAAATGGCTGGGTCCAAATTCTCCAAAGTTCTTTGGCATCCTTGACACTTTCTAGCCGCATATGTGCTCTATACCTATACAACGGAACACTTTCCGACTAGAGTTCAAAAAAACTACGTCAGAAAGCTGTTGTATTATTATTTTTTTATTTTGAATAAAAAAATAGAGTTTCAGTTTTCAGTTTATATTATACCTACCTGTATAGGTAGGCAAGTGACGATCTAGCAAATACAGAAACGGTGAACTCAGACCATCAAACTGAACAACTTTCACTATGGAGCCCACCTCAGGAAACGCGAAAAAAAATCAGCTGTTTACATTTTAGTCGGGTAGGTACAGCAGTTTTGTATGGGACAGCTGATAATTTTTCGCATTTCCTGAGGTAGGCTCCATAGTAAAAGTTCTTCAGTTTGATGGTGTGAGTTCACCGTTTCAGTATTTGCTAGGCTGTCACTTACACGCGTATAGCTTTGCTTTGTAACCTATTCTGTTCTGTGTCGTAATTACTTAATACACATGACTAGGCAAGGCAGCAGGAGTCGAGTGGAGTGTCGCCACAGTTTGACTCCCCGAGAGGCTTTGAGAGGTTCTTCCTCACCCCTCTCCATCTCCCCCGCACCCCGCCCCTCGCTCGCCACACCCAAACAACTCTGCCAACTAATAATAATTATTGTTCGTTGACAACTCCTCGACGAATATGTTTTAATTATTGTGTCACGAAATTTTGTTAATGGGTGTGAGATGAGATAGACGTTTTGTCAGTTGAATGTTACACCCTTTATAGCTATACTATACAGTGTGTAAATTTAAATGCGTTACTTTACATACTTTTCAATACGCTACGGAACCAACATTGTTATCGCGAAAAAAATCAGCTGTTCCCTAGAAAACGACAATTACTGCTCGACCGAAATACAAGGTGTTAGGGTAAGCAGTTGCATATCTTTAAGAGGTGATTTTATCCATGATACTAAGCAACTTTCCTATGAAACTGAACCGTTGATTTATAGTTAACGAATTTAAAGTTTAACTTAATAACATCAATCGATATCGACACTAAATATCGATACGCGTACGCATCGCCTGTCCCCTCTGTCGGGTTTTTCGGGTTTTGGTTTTTTTTTAGCATGGCATATGCTCACGACTATATTCCCCGAGGGGGTAGTCAGAGATATTCTGAAACTTTAGAACATCCACGTTTCACTAGTAGTACCGAAACTCTGTCCAGTGTGACGGGGAGTGAGCCCGTCGCCACTTGTTTAATTTTTTTAATTTAATTTTTTTTTAATTTAATTTATTTATTCACAATATAAGTTTATAGCGTCAGCCAAAACACTTATATGCTAGGTAGATATATATTATGTAACAATTCTGCTTTCGATCTTTAACGTTTCATTAAGGAACAAAACAACAAATTTATAAAATGCAGTACTACTATCATTAAATATGTCGGCATGTGACTGTAGTGTGAGCAATTCATTGAGTAGAGATATCGCGCGAGCTGTTGGGGCATGCGCGGCGCTGCAGGTGCGCGAGCGCAACGCGGCGCAACTTGTAATGGACAGTAGGTACGAGGGGGTACGGTACGGGTTTTTTTTGGTCTATAGAAAATTCGTAAAGAAGTTTTTTGAACTTCCCGCTAAATGCAAAAAGCTGATCGAACTTTTAAATGAAGATTCGAAGATTTATTTTTGGGAATTTCCTATAGGTTTCTTAGGGAAAGATGTTTAGCATCATGTATTAACCATCCCTTAAAGTAATGCAACTGTTTACCCTAACCCCCTGTGCCACAGGGCACAGGGGATCCCATATTACAGATATGGGACAGTGGATTTTTTTCCGCGATTTCAATATAGGTACCATTGTGAAAGTTGTTCAGTTTGATGGTCTGAAGCACTCTGTTTAATATGTAAGGTATTTAATTTTACATCCTTTATAAAGTAAGTAACTTATAATGCTTTTGTAAGACACTCGAGTTTTTAATATCATCATCTACTACCTCTGTAAGCTTCATTCCCCCCCTCAAAACCCAGCGAACCGAGTCGAAAGAGAGAACCTCATTATTAGCATCTTTTTCAAATCATTACAGACCCATGCCGGATCTGTAATTTTCCAGACATTGTAATAAAACCCATAATTATAATATCGTGTTTGTATAGTCACAGAGGTGTTTCCATAAGTGTTACGTTTTGTTATTTCGTATACGGAACACTAAATTATATAGGCTAAAAAGAAATTAGTTGCATTGCAATTTCCCGTACTAACTTTACTAGTCCAGTAAAGTTACGGGCCGAAAGGAAATATTGTATAATACGTAGCGTCAAATGACTATGGACTATAATAATTAACATAATTAAGCATTATCTCAAAACTGCATTTATATTAAACAAGCATTTACCCGCGACTTCGTCCGCATAAATTATATACCAGATTTTAAGTTAGATCATAAGCTATCAAACAAAAAAAGTTTCATCAAAATCGGTTCAGTAGTTTTTGCGTGATGCTCGAACAAACAAACACACAAACAAACAAACAAACAAACAAACAGACAGACAAAAAATCCAAAAATTTGTGATTTGGAATCAGGGACATCTAAAAACCATATCGTAATCTTTTTTTTGTAAATATCTTCAATGTACAGACACACTTCTGTTACAGTTTTATAATAGTTTAGATTGGGCAAGAAAAGATTTTAGTTTTAGGATCTTTTTTAATTGGTAAGGAATTGTGTAGCTATCTTTGGATAGGTTGGTGGAAACAGAAACATCTAAGATACAAGATATATTTTAAAATTGCACTCACTGTATGAAGGGGATAAGTTGAACAGAACGTTAACACATGAAGAGGTATTGAGGGTGCCTGTCCATTGACGCGGACAGGGCTGGCGGAGCGGAGTAACGAGGAAATAGTAACCAATCAGGAGCTCGGCCGAGATTTTATGACATCCTGATTCGTTAAAAAAAACTCTGTTTCTCCGCTCCGCCAGCCAGCTCGCGTCAATGGACAGGCAGCCTAAGAATGGTTAAAGAAAAGAGAAATATTCTATAAACAATCGAAAACGGGAGAGGAAAAATGATCGGACACTTGATACGAAACGACACTGGATGGAAGGGAAGATAGAGAGGCAGAGAAGCAGAGGAACACCTTGTCAGAGTTATCGAGCCCAAGCGAAGGAAAAGGTTGATGTCATATCGTATCAAGATACTAGCGGAAAAGATACAGGATTGCCGAATACTCCATCGACAAACTCAACTCTTAAAATATAATATAAGATGATAAACTCACTGTGTGAAATAAGTATTCGATTCATCATCATCATCATCTCAGCCGATGGACGTCCACTGCTGGACATAGGCCTCCCCCAAGGATCGCCATAACGACCTGTCCTCCCGTCCAGTATTCGATTAAATCAAAATAAATATTAAAATTATTTTTAACGTGAGTTCGATTCAAACTGAAAGTTTGTACTTTAATGCGTCTAGATTTTCTAGACACGACTCCTTTGAGGTGTAAATAACTGTATAAACCTTTACCTCTTATAAAATATTAAGGTAGGCATATTGCAATTTTAGCAAAAATACTAGAATAAAGGATAAAATGATTGCGAAATCAGCTCTATTTGTGGAACAAAAGATTCGATTACCAGGTCATGTATTCTCAGGGAGACATCTCCAGATAATAGGCCATAATAACGTTGGATATATCGGCGATTAAGTGTGGGCACAAAGCTTGCGTATCCCCACTCTATTACATTATTAGAAATAGGGTAAAGCCTTAATATAATGTGGTTGGGGAGAATGAATTACCATTACTATATCGTACTACATTCGGGCGGCTGTTGATAAATTCTTCCATTTTTTTGTACCTTACACCTTAATCATCTGAGGCGATAAACAGCCACTGCCGAACCCTATACAAAATATAAGAATTGAACTTTACAATTGTAATTTACAATGACAGTCAAGGTATATTACTGATTTGATTACTAATGACGCTAAACATGCAGTAGGTAATAAATAAGTACCTATGTCTCCTAACATTCTGTCTATTCTCTCAGTAATGTCATTGTAAATAAAATTGTCATGTTTATTAAATGGGGCCCTGGCTTTCCCCAAGAATCACCACAACGACCTGCGCTGCCCTCATCTGCGAGTAACAGGTGCCCGCTACCTTCACCAGGTCGTCGGTGCACCTTACAGGTGGTGCCTACTGCCTACCTTGCATCTTACAGTCATCATAAAAATTAAATTTTCAGAGTGATGATAGCCCATACGGAAGAGAGCGCGCCTCAATCAAGAGGCCGCAGTTCGATTCCTGGCCTGTACCACTAAGTTCTTTGGAATTTATGTACGGTTGTATTTATCATTTACTAGCTCGGCGTTAAACATCGTGAGAAAACCTGCATTCCCGAGAATGAAAAGAAAATACTATAAGTTCTGAGGTATGCGTAAAAATGGGTGGCTTGGGGCCGACACAAAGGACCAGCGCTGGTCTCAGTGTTACAACAACCCTTGCTTGCAATAGCCCAACCACAAATGATAATAATAATATAAAATTTAAAAACAAAATCCAATGAAGAAACTTAACAAAGAAAGATAAAAGTTTCGATAAATTGTTCGGTGTATCTGTGGCGCAGGGAAAACATCGTTCCGGTTTATTTCTATCTTTAAAATGTAATTTCGGTGACAGCGTGGGACCGGAGCCGGAGGGCGCAACGTAAGAGCGGCAGCAAATTACGGCTAAACCGAGATTCAGGGAATGGGGGTGTGAAGTGTCAGTCAGGGGCTGCCGCTGGTGCTCGCTCGGCACCGGCGCGAGGATTACTACATGACAGATCTCCTTTAATTAACTTGTTACCCGTCCTTCAGTTAGGCTGGCTGGCTCACAAACATGACACGAATTAGGGATACTTTGCTTATTATCAAGTTACGACAGTCAGATTAAGTAGCTGTCAACAAAATTTTTAATTTATTATCAGGATAAGGTTCAGTAGTCAAACTGGAAATATGTTTTATTTCGTTATGTCTGTCTGTCGGTATCATCACAGCCTGTAGGCTGGATTGTATGTATACAACCGGGGGCGAATTAACTTGGCACCTGACTCGCACGTGGCTCGGAATAAAAAACTCGGAAAGAATAACTCGAAAGTGCTAAAGCGTAGGGACACGTGCAAAGGTAACTGAAATGTTATGCTACGGCCTTGCACGGCGACGGCGGGGTCCCGCGGGGGGTAGCAGGAGGGGTGTCAAATTCTGAGCCACGTGCGAGGTGCCTAGTTAATTCGCCCGCGTTGTACGTCCCACTACAGGGCACAGGGAGGCGTGTATGTGCGTTAGTCCACCACGCGTGCCCAATGCGGATTGGTAGGCTTCACATACGCATGGAGATTTCTTCTTAGGCATATGCAGATTTCCTCACGATTTTTTCCGATGTTGATTGGCATGTCACCGTGCGGATTCGAACCTGGACCTCAAAAGTGAGTTTCCATAGCTCTTCGCAAAAGCACCACCGACGCTCTTTGTCTGTCGGTATATCACATTAATTTTACCCTGCAACTCTTGGGACTTTGACACTTTGTAACTGAAAGAATAATGTCGATATCTAGACACCAGGAGTGTGTAGCCCGCATACTAGACGGCGGGTAACTATGTAAAAGCCGGGCAATTACCTTACTTTTTGTTGCCATTTTGAAGCGCGGGCAACGCATCTACATATAAAAACATCTTAGCCAGGAGTGCGATTTTTGAATCTCATTCGCTGAGTTAAGCAGTTGAAAATGTCAAAATTACTGTGGTGGTGTTCTTGCATGCATCTTTCTACTGCTGATTTGACTTTCAAAAATCATACTTCAGGAGTGCGATTTTTTAAAGTCAAATTAGCAGTAGAAAGATGCGTATCTCCACAGTAATTTTGACATTTTCAACTGCTGATCTCACCGAATAAGATTCAGAAATCGCACTCCTGGCTTTTTTACAAAAGCTACAATTACAAACAATAAATGGTACTCTGGGATTTTCTACAAACCTCATCTTCAAAAGTTCCGATTCAGCAGTAAAAATTATATAGGTAATTATTTTACAGTCGTGAATTTACATTAAAATGGAAACCATGAATGAATAGAAGATTGAGTATACTATCTAACGAGACAGGAGTGCGATTTTTGAATCACATTTGCTGGGTTCAGCATTTGAAAATGTCAAAATTAGTATGGAGATACGCATCTTTCTACTGCTGATTTGACTCTCAAAAATCATACTCCACGAGTGCTATTATTGTAAGTCATATCAGAAGTAGAAAGTTTCATATCTCCATAGTAATTTTGACATTTTCAACTGCTGAACTCAGCGAATGAGATTAAAAAATTCCAGGTTCACACACTTGAAGTCACAGTTTATCATAACTAGAAATACCTAGGTACCGTACCTTTCCTCCAACTTCTGCAGGTCCCAACCAATTTACTCTTTTGTTAGTTTTATTTTACTCCACACTTATTGTTAACTTTAATTATAGTCTAGGAAAAATACGGTTTGAGATTGCATTAAATACACTTTAGTAAATTGTGTTTGAACTAATATTACTGTTTAACACAAAAGAGTTATTTTGTCGAGATTTGGTGGTTATATAGGCTGAGAACCCTGAGAAATACCTTAAAATCGATATAAATGAATAGAATAGAATATAATTATTTATTTCATATTATCAAATTCATAATTACAAGTAAGTACATTACATAAAAGATAAAAATGTCAAACGTTGAAAAATGATCGTCAAGAATATAAAATAGAACAATAAAAATGTCAACATAACTAATCTAGAGGGTAACAATGTCAAATAAATAATTAAGTAAAACGTAAGGGTGCGTCCATATCTGGTGAATGCGCTGCGAATGCGCAGCTCGAGAGCTGCGCATTCGCGGCGCGTTCGTCAGATGTGGACGCACCCTAAGGAAAAAAAAATCTAAATAATTTAAATAAAATGTCGCTTAAAGTCAAACAAAAGAAATTCGTTTACAGAATAAAATTCACCATCCAGCAAAAGACTTTTTGATGTACAAAGGGCAAGCTTATTTCTAAAGATATTTCTTCCAGCATACCAGCAAAAGAGACAGTTAATTATCACAAGGCAAATTTAATGTGTAGAAACCAACAGTAAATAATTAAGTTTTGAGGTTATAATTTTTGAATCCTTACAAAATATTAAATATCTAGTTAGGTACTCATATTTACCGGGGACTCTTATTGTTATAAGTACTTACCCTTACGTTCTTTTTATTCTGTTTTATGTTTTTGGAAAGAATATTTATGCTATGTTATAAGTAACACGTTTTCAACGACGAAGCCGTCCTCTACAAAATCCGTAGATTTCCCCGACTATTATGGACGGTACCTCACACTGGGTCTCCCGCCGCTCTTTTTTTTCGTAATAATACAGATAGCCGTAACCGTAAACTATGTACCTACGGTACTTATATTTACTTATTATACTTATACGCTACTATATTGTGCGCGTTGGGTTTGGTCACGTGTTGATTACGCTAGGTCTTATTAGTTATCCTGTATTGGATCTCGTTTACGAAATCTTAGGTTCTATTCAAGTTGTATTGTTTTTGGAAAGCTAGCAAATAATTTGAAGGTACAGTGAACATTCTCATCTCACGACTATACCAATAAATTCAAGAGTCTACTTTCTAAGCTATCGTGTAGCAATCATTGACTCCGTACAAAATTTCCACAAAGTGATATTAGAAGTGAGATATTGTGAGTGCCTTTATCGTATGTACGCACGGCGACAGATCAACCTACCCATAGTTCGACCTTATGTCCATGAACATAGAGTTCAACTATGGGTAGGTTGATCTGTCGCCGTGTGTACATCAATGACATTAGTAAACAAGTGTACATACGATAATCACAGCAGGATAAACAAAAATTTTTTACTTATTTCTAAAGTGGTTGTTTACCGCTAAGTTTGAGTTGCTTGTAGGTAGTTTTAGTATTTTGTATTGGCTTATTTTAACAAACAATCATTTTGTGATAAGATTGTCCATATGGTGCGGTTTTCAAACCCAATATTCTGTGTGAAATCAATTTTAAATGTTAGGAATCACGCTTCTCTATCGTTGTTTCTTTGCAGAGGTAAAGGCAATAAGGCGAGCAGTGATATTCCGGGAGATAAGTGTACTTTTTGCAACCATCAGCAGCAAGGCTGATTCAGTGTTTATGGGGTGTAAAGCATCTCTGTGATCGGGATGGACCAAGTATGCCTGCATAACTCCAGTCGGTTTAGGAGTTACTGATGATTAAAGTTATGTAAAAAATTAACGATCAGCTGCACGGCTGATCGTATGTTATTGTTGTAGTATGCACTATAGCTATGTGAACAGTACAAAAACTGACATGGTTCATCAGTCGGTTTAGGAGATAAAGCCGTTCAAAGGTCGGAACTTTGACTGGTTGTATCTCATAAACCGACTGACCGAACTTGACAGTTTTTGTACTGTTCACATAGCTACAGTGCATAATACAACAATATCATACGATCAACCGTGCAGCTGATCGTTAGCGTTATCGTTTTTTACAGACCTTTAATCATCAGAAAAAAAAAACCGAGTGGAGTTATGCAGGCAGACCTGGTACATCCCCATGACAGAGAAGGTTTACACCCTATTATCACTCAATCAGCCTTGCTGCTGATGGTTTCAAAAAGTAGACTTATCTCTTATACTATAAAGGGTAAACAAATATTTTTAAAGAGGGTGTGTTGTATTTTGATGGGATCCCGGTCGGGCGTGGGGCGACTACGACGTGACGCGACGCGACGGCGACGTCCGACGACGTGCTGGAGGCTCCTACACACATAGTATAATATAATGCCTACCTAGAGATGGAACGGGAAATGGCAAAATTCACCTGCTTGCCCTTTTAGGCCCATCACACACATCCGGAATAAACCTGATTCGGAATTAGATTCCGTATGGAGTGTTGCCGCTTTCAGAGACTTTTCACTAGATCTAGTGATTTTTTGAAGTCTTAGGTGGCATATTTAAAATGTTTTTTGAGCGTAGGCGTTGATGGAACGGTATCGTATCGTGACGGTGCAGTTGTGACGTCGTTACGGTACAGTAGCGAAATGGTTTATGCTCAAAAACCGCTTGTGTGATAATGGTTCATGCCATTTTGTATGCTGATTATGTTTAATGTTAAAACTATCGATAGTCTTTTGATATAGTTGTATTAAGATTGGAATACAATTTACAAATCATCATCGTAACATTCGTAAGTCATGTCATGACCTCATTACATGATATAGTAATTATCATGTATAGAAATTGTTTGTTTCGTGTTAATAAATACCTAAAAATGCAATTATGGTCATTCATTTGGCGTTTCATACATTTTTTTTTTGACATTTTTTAAACAGCACTCTAGTGTTTTTTGTAACCATAGAATTGACAACACTGAATCCTGAATCAGGTATATTCCGGATGTGTGTGGTGAGCCTTAACCTTACACGACCTATTTTTATTTTATCCCTTGTTCGTGAAACCCGGGCAGGTGCCTACCTGAATCAATAGAGAAAGGCGTGAAAAAATAAAGCCAATGAAAAATAGGGTGAGTTCACATTTGTGATTAAAGACTATCCCCACGTTTATCAATTTTTAGGGTTCCGTACCCAAAGGGTGAAACGGGACCCTATTACTAAGCCTACGTTGTCCGTCCGTCCGTCCGTCTGTCCTACCTATTTAGGGCTGTAACTTTTGAACCGTAATAGCTAGATAATTGAAATTTTCTCAGATTATGCGTTATTACGGCAGATTTGTTAACAAATAATAAAAATGTCAAAAAGTTAAAAATTAAGGAGGGTTCTCAACAAGAAACTAGTTTTTATCAACGTTTTTTCTTCTCGCTCTATAGTAAAAACGGTAATATATACAAGCGTCAAACTTAGTGTGATTATAGAGCAAACTCTACAGAATAACAACAAATACTAAAAACCGGCCAAGTGTGAGTCGGTCTCGCGCTAAAGGTCCCGGTAAAAAAAGGTTTTTTTCTATGATAATAATGTTGTGTTCTGTGGTGGTGTGGTACGGAACCCTCAGTGCACGAGTAGCCCGACTCGCACTTGACCGGTTTTATTAAAGCCTTCGTTCACAATGCCACGTTTATCTTTTTACTTCCACCGAGTGAGCACGCTGAAAGCTCCAAAGCGTCCAGTTCCACTAGACTATATAGACGCACACGAACGTAAACATTTAACACGAAATATCACTTGTCAGGAACGATAAAGAGCTCCTCACTTTACTACTTTAAATGAGTAAGTATTCATAAACGGAGCCGTTTGCAGTGAACACGCTTATTTTGACGAGTTAAAATGGCCCATTACGAATTCACATCCCATAATTATGTCATGGTCATCTCATCTCACTCGTGTGTGGAATATGCATTATATGCACTACACTAATTTCAAATAAGGCGGCCGTTTTTTTTTAATTTGAGACCCAGACTTAGAGGTCCCGTACATGAATGAAACTTAGTAATATTTGTGGAGTGAAACAAAACTAACAAAAAAGTTAATTGGTTGTAACCTGTAGAAGTTGGGGGAAAGGTATTTCTCCTTATGATAACTTTTGTAGCAAGTGTGTGAAACTCATAATCTTTCTTATTAGATTGTCCATTCAATCTTCTATGGATTCATTGTGTTTATTTTAATGCAAATTCACGATAATATTATGATAATGGAAAAAAACTAAATCACGAACTATCAGTTCAACCAAGACGTTACATTCGTTCATTTTTTTGTCGTTACATTCCGTAACGACAAAAAAATACCTCAGTGATAATGTTCGATGAAAATAGCTGTCGTGGTTGCGTTTTGCTACAGCTTTTTGGATGTTTTTTTTATTTTGCTAGTAATTTCTACTTTTGAATCCGGACTTCTGGAGATGTGGAAGTTTTTTAAAAAATGCCTTAATTTTTTCTGTTTATAATAATTATGACCACCGTCCTGAAGAGCTTTTAGTTTTCGTAAAAAATGGCTGGGTCCGAATTTGCCAATCTTCTTTTAAGACTATTTTGAAATAAGAAACACAGATTTGAAACACTTCCTCTCACTTATTCTTAGAACAGCTTTATAGTAACATCCAAGATAAATGTCGGATAGTTAATTTTCATTCTGATAAAAAAAATATATACTTTGTAAATCAGAATTGGCTAGAAAGCTATATTAGTACTTATAGGAATCGGAAAAATCTTGTCGTCCTTATTTGAAATGAAGTATATCAAACGGTGAAGGAAAACATCGTGAGGAAACCTGCATACACTGAAGAAGAAATTCTGATGTGTATGTGAAGTCTACCAATCCGTATTGGGCACGCGTGGTGGACTAATGCCCATACACCCTCCTTGAGGGTAGGCCTGTGCCCTGCAGTGGGACGTTTATAGGCTGATGATGATGATATCTGATTCGAAGTGAGATATTTTTCTCTCTATTCGCTTTTATTGTCCTTGTTATCTTTTTTAGAAATAAGAAATATGAATTGTGGGTAAGATCCTAGGTAAGACCCCACTAGCCCACTACGTGACATAAAGGCCGCATTATGTTTTTAACTGATGTTTAATCACAGTACCTAAATGTTTTACCTCAGCTATTTCAGTGGCTCATGTATACCATGTCACTCGGCTTAAAATGATGTCGATATAATATCTACATAGGTAACGTTCCTAGATGTGAATGTGTAATGGAATCATGTATTCAGATATGTTTTGCTCTCTAATGCGACTTAGCAAAACCGTTACATGATGAAAAGCAATGTGGGTGTTGGAGGGAGAACAAAAAGTCTGTTCCATTGCATGGTCGTTTAGTCACAGATCAACGTAACTAGAAGATGAAAAAAAAACCTATACGATGAAAAAAATTTTCATCCCATAAAGGAGATCATTCCTCTGAGTCTGAGGTCATCCCATTCGATTCTCTTACTGATAAGGAACATAACATATGTCTCTACAGGGTCAATCGAGGTCCAGGTATTAGAAGTCTCAGAAAACTCAAAATTAAATTCCTATACATTTAGTAGGAAAATATATCAAAATCGAGAGAAGAGATTTTTCTTTCAATATTTTATTTTTTACCACTTTGTCGGCGTGATGAATATGGCGAAGCGTGCGTGGTAGCGCGTTATTTAATTACTATAATTTTTTGGGTTCGGAAGTCAACAAGGAACTCTTATAGTTTACTTAGAAGTTGGGTCAAAAAACTGGATCTTCCACACAAAATTGCAGATCAGCCGATGGATTTTCTATAATATGAGATACCAACTATATTTCTCGTTTTACGACCCATTTCCCTAAAGGTGGACTTCCGATGCCAGCGGCCGATGCGACTAACGCGCGCGTCTGACGCGAGGTTCTGTCATATTTGACAGAACCTCGCGTCAGACGCGCGCGGCCGACGACAGACCTCACTTCCGAGGTCAGCGACTGACGCGTGCCTATTGTGCAGAGTGTTATCACTTTAGGGCATTTTCCCCGAAATTTAGGGTATGTTCTTATGTTTTGGTGTTTTGTTTAAAAACACAAATAAAAAAACCATACATATTTTAATAAATAATATTTGATTGATTGATAGATTGATAGGTTTAGAGAAATATATGAATGCATTTTTTTACAGGATTTTTGATAAAATACATTTTTAAGAGTTATTATAATTAGACGGATGCGTTGCGTCCCCTTGGCTTTTTAACCTATTTATGGATCGCTGTCTAGCTAATAATTATGTAGGCAAGAGGGATTTTCCGAAAAAAGATAAATTAGTTTCAAATGGATCGATAGATGGTGATATCGCAACGCGGATGAGCGACCTTGCAGATAATAAAATACAAATAAAAAATAGTGAAAATTAAGCAAATTTTCGGTAAAAACTTCGTAATAGGTCTGGCAAACATTCTTGTTCTGCGTGACGTCAGAGCATAGCCGCGCGCGGCCGCGGCCGATGCGATAGACATCGGCCGCACGCGTCTGACGCGCGCGTCAGTCGCTGGCATCGGAAGCGGCGCCATACGTTTTCATAGTAACTAGTATGGCCGCATCGGCCGTCGGCCGCGAGCCGCGCGCGTCAGACGCGTCGGCCGCTGGCATCGGAAGTCCACCTTAAAGGTGGACTTCCGATGCTAGCGGCCGACGCGTCTGACGCGCGCGGCTCGCGGCCGACGGCCGATGCGGCCATACTAGTTACTATGAAAACGTATGGCGCCGCTTCCGATGCCAGCGACTGACGCGCGCGTCAGACGCGCGCGGCCGATGTCTATCGCGTCGGCCGCGGCCGCGCGCGGCTATGCTCTGACGTCACGCAGAACAAGAATGTTTGCCAGACCTATTACGAAGTTTTTACCGAAAATTTGCTTAATTTTCACTATTTTTTATTTGTATTTTATTATCTGCAAGGTCGCTCATCCGCGTTGCGATATCACCATCTATCGAGCCACTTGAAACTTATTAATTTTTTTTCGGAAAATCAGAGGGATTTTGATGAATAAGTTGCCTACATAATTATTAGCTAGACAGCGATCCATATTATATAGGTTTAAAAGCCAAGGGGACACAACGCATCCCTGTCTAATTATAATTACTCTTAAAAATGTATTTAATCAAAAATCCTGTAAAAAAATGCATTCATATATTCTCTAAACCTATCAATCTATCAATCAATCAAATATTCTTTATTAAAATATGAATTGGTTTTTATTTGTTTGTGTTTTTATGTTTTTGTTTAAACACCAAAACATAAAAACATACCCTAAATTTCGGGGAAAATACCCTAAAGTGATAACACTCTGCACAATAGGCACGCGTCAGTCGCTGACCTCGGAAGTGAGGTCTGTCGTCGGCCGCGCGCGTCTGACGCGAGGTTCTGTCAAATATGACAGAACCTCGCGTCAGACGCGCGCGTTAGTCGCATCGGCCGCTGGCATCGGAAGTCCACCTTAAGGTGTATTCGCACCTTAAAATTATTTCCAGTAATAAAAAAATAGCGGTGTGTTATTAGCATAGCCCTTTTGGATTATATTTAGAAGTTGTGATAAAAACTTGTTGGAGGTCGTAGAGAACAAGTAAAGATAGCGCACGGAACAAGTTGTCGCATGTCGTGTTGTATCCACTGAAAACATTCATGCCGTGCCATGTCGTCGTTGCCACAAACTTATCTTGACACAAGTCCACTTTGCCAAATAGAAATACTATTTAAGCCCTGAATTTTTGCATCCGCTATTTAGAAACTAGAAATTTTTACATACATACATAAAGTCACGACCGTAATCCCTTTCGGGGTGGTCAGAAACATTGCTACAACTACCAACTGAACCCTAGTCCCTACCCACCTATCACCTACCTACCTACCACCTACCTGTACCATGCCACCTACCTATCACTACCTACCACCTACCTACCACCTACCTACCGCCTACCTACCTAAAACCTACCACCTACCTGCACCCATCTACCTACCTACACCCACCTACCTACCACAACCACCTAACTAGATGTTGTACACACGGCGACACATCAAGTTATACAAAACCAAACCAAAATAAGCTGGCCGCGCGTAGGACGAGTAATGTATAACGTCACGCGACCAGCTTATATTGGTTTTGTATAGCTTGATGTGTCGCCGTGTGTACCTACGTATTTATTTATAAAAAGCTCATCCCAGTTAATTGGAAGCAGACTTTGAATTGGGAGGTCTTGTCATCTGGTCTACCTACCACCTAACTACCACCTACCTACACCCATCTACCTACATCCACCTACCTACCACTACCACCTAACCCAACCTAACCTACAACCTGCTAGATGTTGTACCTATGTATTTATTTATAAATAGCTCATCCCAGTTAATTGGAAGCAGACGGAAGGTCTCGTCATCTGGTCGAGACAAATGAGGATAGCGTAAAGAGGTTTAATTGCCCTCTTTGCTGTCTGCCATTTCACCAGCCATTTTGTTTTCATTCAGAAATAATTCTTAGTAAGGGCGACATAAAACGGAGAGACCATTTTGTTGTTTATGGTGATTTGAGATTGTCAAATGTTTTAATTTATTTTAAATCGGTACCTATAGGGTCCTTCTTAATCGGCTGACACTTTTTTAAGGGGATGATTAGACCGTCACTGGACTGGACAACTTTCTCTATGGCACCAGCATCGAAATCGCGAAAAAAAAAATCTGCTCTTCCATACAAAACTGCAAACCTACTTGAGCCAAATGTAGAAGAAATTAGTTCTATTTGTTTTCGCAATATGACGAGGTTTTTTATTTTTGTAGTAGGGCTATAACAAGTTTTTTTTTTAGAAACAGATATTATGACGGTTTAATTAGGTTGTTAAATACCATATTGCTTACTAAGCCGTAAAAAGCGTCGTTTAAATCAAAACCAAAAGGATCATTTATAAAAAAAAACCGGTCAAGTGCGAGTCGGGCTACTCGCGCACCGAGGGTTCCGTACTACACCATCACAGAACACAACATTATTAACTTAGAAAAAAAAAATGATTTTTGTCCGGGACCCATAGTGCTAGACTGACTCATACTTGGCCGGTTTTTAGTATTTGTTGTTATTTTGTAGAGTTTGCTCTATAATCACACTAAGGTTTACGCTTGTATGTATTACCGTTTTTACGAGAGAGCGTGAAGAAAAAACGTTGATAAAAACTAGTTTCTTGTTGAGAACCCTCCTTAATTTTTAACTTTTTGACATTTTTATTATTTTTTAACAAATCCGCCGTATTAACGCATAATCTGAGAAAATTTCAACTATCTAGCTATTACGGTTCAAAAGTTACAGCCCTAAATAGGTAGGACAGACGGACGGACGGACGGAAAACGTAGGCTTAGTAATAGGGTCCTGTTTTCACCCTTTGGGTACAGAACCCTAAAAAACAAAAGAGCTTTAAGTTTATCACTAGGAATGCTTCAGTTCACACGAGTTCACTTCACGACATAATTTATGTAAATCAGACCGAGACCTATACTAGCCGTGTCGACAATACTATCCTCTTACTATATCATTCGGCATCACTACAACGTGTTAATGAATTAACGCAAAACTAGAAAGTAGTTTGTTTAGAATCGAGAGCAGAATCGAATTATCATGGTTTCAACATAGGTAATTTTTTTCAAAATATTAAATATTTTTTTATAAAAATTTTAAATTTTCTGAACCTGATGTCAACCCACCGCACGGGCACAGTCACCCTACTTACTACCGAAACAAGGTTCTTAAAATGTATTCATGAGTACGTTAGCGCTTTCATTCATGGCTGAAATGATACCAAATCATTTTAACCTCAAAACTTAAAATGCGAATAACTTTAAATTTTAACTACCAAAATAATGAAATTATTGTTTCAATCCAATTATTTTGTTATAAATCAGTTGGGGTGTATGAGGTTTTGCGCTAATTTATTAACACGTTGTATACAGGGTGTAACAAAACACCCTAGTAATACTTAAGGGGGTGCTTCAGACCATCAATCTGAACAACTTTCACTATGGAGCCAACGCCGAGAAAAAATAAAAAGAATCTGTCGTCCCATACATTTGAGTCGAGACGGTACTGCAGTTTTGTATGAAAGAGCGGATTTTTTTTCGCGATTTCGATGTTGGCTCCATAGTGAAAGTTGTTCAGTTTGATGGTCTGAAGCACCCCCTTAAGTATTACTAGGGTGTTTTGTTACACCCTGTATACTCCTACTGGGGGTCAATCGCGCTAATTTTGAACGATACTACCAAAACAAAACCACAACCAAAAACGTTACGTTATGCACAATTCGTATCGCGCTAATTATATCAACGGTAACGATTTAGTTTTTTTTCGGAAGATAAGTTGGCGTAACGTTCGATGTCCGTTCGATCGAATTTTCTGGCGTGGTAGGTTCGTGGTAGGTGCGTGGTAGGTGCGTGGTAGGTTCGTGGTAGGTGCGTGGTAGGTGCGTGGTAGGTGCGTGGTAGGTGCGTGGTAGGTGCGTGGTAGGTGCGTGGTAGGTGTATGTTAGGTAGACATGAGCGCCGCGCCGGCGCGCCGCCGCCGCCGCGATTTTTTCCGCGCCGCCGCCGCTGCCGACCAGCGCGGTCGGCGCGCCGACCTTGAGCTGAGCGAGTTAATTTCCCCAAAAACGTCAGTTCTCGGAAGTCGTATTCACATTTATTCAGACATACCCGTTATTAAGAAACAACTTAGATAAATAAATAGCAATGTTTCAAGCTAAACTATTATTTTATTACTTTATTATTAATGTATGTTTGTATGTATACATACATTGTTTTTATCGAACCTATTTTGGGCGGTTTGTAGATATTGATGATGATGATGAAAGATAATAAAAATAAACTTTGCTCCCTTAAAATTTATCTGCATTCTGCTTGTCATGCAATGCTACAATAAAATAATAAACTAGAGCGTGCTCAAAAAATTTCAAAACTCTCCTATCTGAGCCAGGGACCTATAGAATTCCGTGTGCAATACAAAATCCTAAAAAAAAAACTAGAACTTGACATTTCTTAGAACGTATATAAAATCCTTTGATTCGATCGAGACTTGGGCTGTACTGCAATCTCTTCAGCGATGCCAAGTGTACTAACGGTATATAGAAGTGCTAAAATAACAGAACTCAAAACCCATCCTATTGCAGCGAAGTGTGAGACAGGAGGCGTTATATCTCCGAAACTGTTCACCGAAGATGAAGAGGTGAAGATGTTGTCAAGGTTCTGGAGTGGAAAGGGCTAGGCATCAACAGAAACGGCAAGTATATCAGTCACCTTCGGTTTTCCGATGATATAGTCCGGCAGAGACCATGGAGAAGCTTAGTGGAATGCTCGATGATCTTAGCAGCGAACTACTTGGTCTGAAAATGAACATGGACAAGACGAAGATCATGTCAAGATCGGAAACTCTGCGATCGAAGTTTTTGTCGATTATGTTAACCTGGGAAAAACTATCCAGTAAGTAGGTCCAACTTCGAGAAAGAAATCAACTTTCGAATCGAACTCGACTGGGCAGCGTTCGTGAAGCTACGTAGTATCTTCACGTCTCAAATACCGCAGAGTCTTAAGACGAAAGTCACAAGTGACTAGTGTGTATGTATTGCCAGTGATGTCATGAAATAGAGACGTGGTCGCTAACTCAAGACCTCATAAAAAGGCTGAAAGTTACCCAATGGGCAGTGAAGAGGGCTATGCTCGGAGTTTCCCTGCGAGATTAGACCAGAATTGAAGAGATCCGCAGAAGAACCAGAGTAGCTGACATAGCCCAAAGAATTGCTAAACTAAATGGGCAATAGGCGGGAAATATTGCTAGCAGAACAGATGGCCGGTGGGGCCGAAGAGTTCTCGAGTGGCGTCCGCACACCGGGAAGAGCAGCGTGGGTAGGCCCCCAAGGTGGAACGACGACCTGGTGAAGGCAACGGGAACCCGTTGGATGAAGGCCGCGCAGGACCAATCGCTGTAGTGATCCTTTGGGGAGACTTATGTCCAGCAGTCGAGCCATCGGATGAGATAATGATGATATGAAAAACCTGGAATGAGCGAAACGAGCACAGATTTTTGTTCCTTCACGGCTACTGTATGGTTCAGTACCGTACCGAGGTCTATAAAGCTAGCCTTTGTTGACTATGATAAAATATTATTCATCTCCATTGTGACTTAGGCTGTGCTGGAATCCTGGCAGCGATGCTAGATTGTCTGGTGCATTGACATACTGAGATAAGTATGACTGTATGACGCTCCTACTACGACCGAATGTAATTCTTCTTCTTCTTCTTCTTAGCCGTTTTCAACCGTAATAGTGTAGGCCTCCTTCAGTCTATGCCATCCTTCTCGATCTTGTGCTGTCTCTATCCATTTGACTCCAGCTGTTTTTTTGATATCGTCATACCAACGCATTTGCGGTCTCCCTCTTGGACGTTTTTCTCCCCACGGTCTCCACTCCAAACAGTGCTTTGCCCCACGAGCCTTCTTTTCTGGCGATATGGCCAGCCCATTGCCACTTGAGTTTCGCGATACGCTTGATGACGTCAGTGACTTTGCTCTGCTCTCTGAGCCATTCGTTTCGCTTTCGGTCTCTTAGCGTAACTCCTACCATTTTCCTCTCAATTGCTCTCTGCGCTACTCTGAGTTTGTTGGTGACCTCCTTTGTGAAAACCGCTCCGCTCCGCTCCGTAAGTGAGCACCGGTAGGATGCACTGGTCATGTATGCGAGCTTTCTGTTCAGCCTTAATTTTCATTTTGAAGGCGAACTCAATTTTGGAATAGGCTGCCCATGCTAGTCTTATGCGAATGTAATTAATGTAATTAATATAATTCCTATTGCGGTGCCCTTACAGGGTATTATATGAGTGCATGTTTTGTATTTAGCATTGTATGTACTTGTATGATGGCAATAAATGATCGTGCAGTGTGAAGAAGACATTTTAAAGTAGGAAGTTGAAATAGCTCTTAAAATTCGTAAGCTATGAGCTGGTCAATTAGGTATCGAAGGGGACGTAGAGTAGTATGAAGACCACTAACTGGAACGTCCCTCAGCACTTGGCCGACAACGATGGGCAGCAACAGGATGAAGTCAAGCTGATGATGAAGTAAAAACTAGCGTGTGGAATGATTAAGGTCCTACTTGACTTTCTTATTAATGTTCTATAGAATTAATATGTTCGAAATGTTCGATTTCACCATCTTAAAAATATATATTATTGATTCTTACAAAAAAACTCGCTACCTACCTTATTTAAGGTATTTTCCCTGCATGTTCAGTTTGTTTTTACTATCCTGGACAACATAAGATACTAAAAATGATGGTTTTTAATTTTTCTTTAAATAAGGTAGATTTTTCAAGGTCACGCCGCCGACGCCGCCGCCGCCGACCCCTAAAAGTCGGCGCGCCGCCGCCGACTGATTTATTATCGGCGCTCATGTCTAATGGTAGGTGTATGGTGGTAACCAAACTTGAAACGTTAAACGTGGCTTAAACGTTTCGAGTTTGGTTTTTCTTTGGAAACGTCAACGATTTAACCGTTAAAAAAAAAATTGCGCGATAGTGTTTTTACATCAGCCAAATCAAATCTAAACCAAAACTAAACCAAAACCAAAAACGTTCCGTCCGAACGGTAAAACCGTATAAAATAGCGCAATTGAGGCCCTGTTCGATACTATTGTCAACCAAAGATCGCACTAAATATAACAGCTTTATTTAGAATATTATATTTAAGACAGGTGTAAAATGAACAATATTTTGACTGAATCAAGAACACTGTTTATTCAGTGCATTCAAATAGCCTAATTTATTTTTGTCTCGCAACTACAAAGGGATGAATAATTTTTGTTGGGTTGAGTTGGCACAATAAAGGAAAGTCTACAGCAAAAAAGCTCCTAACAAAGTGACAGGCTTTTTCTTAATGGTCTGCCGTTGTATTGTTAGAGCAATTCTTATAAGATGTAAAACTAGAGGGACACCTCATAGGGTTGTTTGCTTCCCTGGCAGACAATGGTGTCGATTCGAACTGTGGCACGACTTAACTTAAGTAAATTTATTTCTGTCACTTTCTAAAATAAGATTAAGAAAAGAGACAGAAAACCAACAACTGACTTTAGTGCTGTCAAAGTGACGTTAAACGCCCTAAAATACCTTAAATTAAATGGCGTACATTATGATGGCATCTTATTTTGGGCGTGTAACGTCACTTTGACAGCACTAAAGTCAGCTGTTGGTTTTCTGTCTCTTTTCTTAATCTTATTTTAGAAAGTGACAGGAATAAATTTAGTTAAGTCGTGGCACAGTTCGAATCGACACCATTGTCTGAGTTGACAAATTGTGAGACATGAACAATGTATTTGTTCATTAGACTACTCTGAGACGTCTTCGCAAATATGAAGGCAGATAGCAGAAGTGCGATGTTTGAAAATCATACGAGCGACTTGGCAGTAGAAAGATGCATAATCTCCATAGTAATTTTGACATTTTCTACTGCCAAGTCGCTCGTATGATTTTCAAAAATCGCACTTCTGCATCCGGGAAGTTACATTTTAGATCTACAAAATGCTAACTCTCTTACTTTGATTCAGTAGGTAGTAGGTACCTACTGTGTACTGTGTGACCTGTTTTGCTTTAAATAAACAATATATTCTATTTTTGTATGAAACGCTTGTTGTTTAGTCCATATTTGTCTCAGCGTCGTTTCCACGACACATTTCCACACGAAAAGAGATTTATTTAGGTTTATCGAAAAGGGATTGATAAATGTTATATTGGTACGTGTTCAGAATATTATGCCGCTTGTGGTGCTGCGATATCAGAGTGGTATGTTTTGAGAGGTACCTCCAGTTACATTAAATTTCAATTAATTTAGCACAAGGGTTAATTCTGTTTGGATGTTGTCACGAGTCGTTAGGATGTGGTAGAGTTAACTTAGCGTCATGTTTCAGTATCTACATGTGTAAGATTACAGAGCGCATCGTCGCGTCGCGTCGGCAACAGATTAGCAATTACTCCCGACCGATTGCCAGCAATTAACGTTTCATTTCCGTCACTCATCTGAGACCAGCTAGTGTACGTTTTGCTCTGTCATGTATTGTGTCTTTATTTTCTGAAACTTTTGTTTACCTAGGTACTCATATTATAGCTTTTTTGAAAATGCTCACGTATAGGTAAAGTAAATATAAGAAAGAGTATCTACCTATAGTACGACATAACGTAAGTAGGTAGGTATCGATCGCTAAACCCGTTCACTCATTTTTTTTTTATTTTTTTTTTTTTTAATATTTTAATTGGAGCTTTTAACTAGGGATGCAACGATTACGAAGCGGTGCATCGTTTTGCATCTGTAATCCTAATAGTCACGATTAATAACGATGCAATGCACCGTAGTAAGAATCGTACGATTATTAAATCGAATTGAAAATGTCAATTGGATTGCACTTGTTGACAAATACACGATCTGAATACTTGATTCCAACGCAGAAAAACAACTTTAAAAACATCTGATCTCTCGATGCCATTTTAGATCATTTTGAGCTAAATCTGACTTTTTTTGGTCAGATTTGACTCTTTTTTTATTCTACTGAGGTCTATCATTGGATTTTCGGTTTGAAGAATTACATACACTCACGTTCTCGCGATATATCATCCACATTTTAAAATATAAAACGACGCACACCCACGACCCACGTAAATCGGACGAGATAATACAGAATCATGTTCCATATTATGTTTTTCAAATAAAATTGGCCTAAACGCATCCAAAAATCATAATCCTGACCAAGTGAACCTTTGACTTCGATCTGAAATTAGTAGAAAAAGTTACAAAATCTTGGAATTATATAAAGATTTTTTTTATGATTTAACTTTCATTGTAATGCAAAGAAACACTATGAGAACTCATTCTGAGGATAATCTCAACTAAATTTGTTTAAATAATCGTAATGCATCGGTTATCGTAATAAATAACGATTAATATCGTAATCGTAATGGCCGAATCGTTGCATCCCTACTTTTAACCCTGAGGTTATGTCAGCCCCATCGTGCCTTAACCTTGACTCAACAAAACAATAAAATGAAAACCTAACACTTCCTACCGAAAAAACAACTGAACACTAGTACTATTAATAAAAAGATACACCATTTTAGCCTCTCCCGACGAAGGGGCAGCTAAAATGGTGACGAAAGGGCCTACATTCATTATAGAGTAATCGCCTCTGCGACTGATACCGGACACATTCCACTAACAAATGCTGGACATCCTCCACAGTACCGCACACCTCGCAATTAGGTGAGGGTGCCTGTTTGAATACTTTTAGCTGTGTTGCGTTTCGCAGTTTTAAGCTTTATTGAAGCTTAACTAAGGCTTTTTAAATACGACATAAAATAAAAGTGGATTGTCAAAGCTTGCCTTTAATATGCAAATATCCTTTAGAAACCATATTAAGCGCCATGACAGACATAACAGCGTCACAACAACGATTTTATTTTCGTGTTTTGAGAGGCTTTGCGAATCAAGTCTGTGAAGCAAAACGGTTTAAATTGCCTCATGAACCAGGGTGTTTGGGTAACGCCCGCGCGCCGCGCTAAACGCACAATTTTCCGTTACGCTCACGGAACCCCGGAATATTAAAGGGCAGAACTTAATGAAGTCATTTATATCCTCCTTCTATCTTAACCACTTCCTGTTGGAAGACTTAGGTTTGATTGAATGATATACCAGAAGCATTATAGCTACAAGAAAACGTTCTTAAAAGACTAACTCTAACTTTTGGAGTGTCTTAGTTCTGCATTCACAGATTTTGTAAAAAAATTACAGTCATCGAGAAAAACTGCAATTTTCACAAAACTTTTTTTTCATTCCATTCGACCCTCTTACTGATAAGGTAGTTACTAGAACTCTCAGGAAATGCAAAATTAAATTCCCATACATTTTAGTGGGGAAATACCCAAATCACCTATAGTGATGATTTCGTAAACGTGTGTGTGTCTAGTACCTAGTCCTTGTAATTTACTATGAAATAGCAGATTTTTTTTGAGATTTCATGTTTGGTCCCGTACTAAAAGTTGTTCAGTTAGATAGACTGAACCACCCCTGAAAATTTGAAGGGTTTACAAAATCATCACTATAGGTGATTTGGGTATTTCCCTTACTCCTTGAATGCGACAGCACTCATATTGACAAAGTTGTCAGAATCAAAACATGTATAGGTAGAAACATTCTAGAAGAACATTTCTAAACAAAAGAAGATTAAAACAAGGAGAACAAAGATTGAACAAAGATTGCAGTTTATAGACAGCACTACACTTTAATTTTGAAAATTGGGTCTTTAGAATAAAACCGGTCAAGTGCGAGTCGGGCTACTCGCGCACCGAGGCTTCCGTACCACACCACCACAGAACACAACAATATTAACTTAGAAAAAAAAACTTTTTTGCTCGGGACCTTTAGCGCAAGACCGACACACACTTGGCCGGATTTTAGTATTTGTTTTTATTCTGTAGAGTTTGCTCTATAACCACACTAAGTTTGACGCTTGTATGTATTACCGTTTTTACGATAGAGCGTGAAGAAAAAAACGTTGATAAAAACTAGTTTCTTGTTTCTTGTTGAGAAACCCCTTAATTTTAAACTATTTGACATTTTTATTATTTGTTTACAAATCCGCCGTAATAACGCACATTCTGTGAAAATTTCAACTATCTAGCTCTTACGGTTCAAAAGTTACAGTCCTAAATAGGTAGGACAGACGGACGGACGGACGGACAGACGGACGGACAGACGGATGGACGGACGGACGGACAACGTAGGCTTAGTAATAGGGTCCCGTTTTTACCCTTTGGGTACGGAACCCTAAAAAAAGAGGAGCTGCTGCACTGCTATATACAGGGTGTACAATAAAATGGGACAGCTACTTAAAGGGGTGCTTCAGACCATCAAACTGAACAACTTTCTCTACGGGACCAATATCGAAATCGCGAAAAAAAAATCAGCTGTCCCATACATTTCAGTCGAGTTATGTTTGCAGTTTTGTATGGGAGAGCGGATTTTTTTTTCGCGATTTCGATATTGGTCCCATAGAGAAAGTTGTTCAGTTTGATGGTCTGAAGCACCCCTTTGAGTAGCTGTCCCATTTTATTGTACACCCTGTATAAGGATATAAATCTGTCATTCGCAGGCAGCGTAGAGAAATTTCACGCAAATTAAAACGTGGGACGCTGCCCACGTTGTAAATGTTGCGATATTAATTTTATTTAGGGAAGGGTTTGTTTGTTAGCCATCCAAGGGGCACGAAATGTCTTTATAGCGTTAATTGCGAGCCGAGTCTGGCTTCCAGCGCCCTTTTATGTCTCAAATTGAAACATCCGTACGAGCCTTGGGCTTAGACATCTAACTTCTTACTAAGCCTCCTACGGTATTATCTAATAGCACTTAATGATGTAATCTGTTACATAAGTAGTCTAAACGTATTTTGAATTCCCCTACTGTATGTCGTCTAATAGTTATTTATTTGTTATACAAGAGTGCAAAGTTGTTTTTTAACCACGTGCTAAAGTGTGAGGACCGAGCAAGCGAAGGAGCTTAAAATTAGAATCCTGAGCGTTAGCGAGAGAATCAAAAGAGCACGAGGTGAAAAATCTTTGCACTCGAGTGCAACACGTAACTTTTCATCCCACCTCAGCGAGGAAATGTCGTGAAAAGAAAATGCAAAGCAAATAAACAAAAGTACACCAAGAAGGTTCCGAGTCTGAATTTTTAACAAATAAAATAAAGTTGTATGATAAATTCGGCACTATGGAGGGAGAAGTAAAAAGTAAGTAAGTTTAATGATGTATTGCTTAGTGCACACGATATTCTAAATTCAATTTACTTTATCCTCTAGCGCAGTGTTTCCCAAACATTGTTCTGCCATGGCCCGGTAATTTTCACACTGCCCCTTCGTGACCCACTTAATACTTTTGAACCCAAGATGGTTCCATTAGGTAAAATAATACACATTTTTAATAGTAGAAATGTTTTATTAATACCTAATACTTACAATATTATTTTGGTACCGTCTATTTAGTTACTTTTTAGTGCGAATTGCGAAGTATGGAGCTGCTGCTTATTTTTTACCAAAGAATTATTATTTTTAAAACAAGGCGGGAGGAATGTTGCGACCCTGTATTTTATTTTGATGGCCCCGTACCGGGTCGCGACCCGGCTAATGGGAAACACTGCTCTAGCGGATAAAACGGCTTTTGCACTCAGATATCGAAGAGCAAAAATACTCTTTCCGAGATGGGGGGAGGAAATAGTTATTTGTTATGCAAGGCTGCAAAGTTGCTTTTTGGCGCGAGTACTTGTATTGAAACCTGAGCAAGCGAAGGATTCTAGGATTGAACCACGAGCGAAGCGAGTCTTCCTCAGAAGGTCGACTCCTGATGGATGAGGTCAACGGCCCGCGGAAACTATGACAGATAGGGTTATGGACCTCGAACAAATGTCATAGAGGACCCTGGTCAGATTTGGTTGGCGGTGAAAAAAATCCAAAATTGCTATATCCAAGATGGCTACCATGGAAATTTCAAACGCCAATGCAGCTTTTAAGGGTTCCCCGAACCGACTGAAAATTTGTATCTGGGGGTTTTCGGGGCTGCTGATTAAGAATATGAAATCATTTTGTTTTTATCTTCAACTTTCATGAGGGTCGCCATACAAATTTCATAATTTTTGAAATGCCGTTACTTTCTCGGCCCCGTAGCCCTCAAAGTCCTATGACAAAAATGCATACTACTTATTTTGTAGGAAATTTTGTTTGGTTTAATTTGTCCATACAAAGTATTTCGATACGACTTTCAGATTTCAAGAAATAAGTGAAAAACTGAAAAAAGTTACCTTTAGAGCCCCCCCTTCCTCGAGCTCACCCCCCCCCCCCCCCCCTCACTAGGACTTTTTTTTTCTTCAATATTACGTACCGAAGGAACGTTTAAAAAAAGTTCCAAAACTCCGGAAATTATTTCTTCTGATTTATCTAATTTTACTGGGTTATTATCCACGCTAGCGGGTAAAATGCACTTTTGCACTCAGATTTCGAATGATAAACAGAATTAGTAGCTTATCTATGAGCAGAATCTTTCCGAGCTTGTGAGGTGAAAAATGTAGGTACCTATTTATTGCTTCTAAGCATGTGATACATTATTTTTTAATTTTAACCGAATTTTAATTTTAATAAAAAAAGAAGAAAATAGCATAAGTATTTTCTTTCTTTTTTATTACGAATAGGTTTTCTAAAGTGTAATCTGCAACCAAAATACTATATACAATGTTCTTGTCTGCAACAGAAATGTGTCTGTCTGTACATTGATGATTGACGTGACTTATTTTAAAAGATTTTTTTTTATTTTATTTTATAATATGTTTTATGGCTCTGGAGTCTGGATAGGTACATGTCCTTTTAAGCCAAATCTTTTTTTTTTCTTCTCCATATTCTTAATTTTGATGGTGGATGAATGGATGATAGATGACGATGAATTTCAAGCCTCGAAACGTTGGTGTTCGACGTTTTGACGCTTCTTTGGAGTTTTTGGAGTCAATCTAAAGACGCAGGAATCGCAGAAGTCCACAGGAAAGAGGTAAACCGACCGCTTTGCCACGCTAAAAATGACGGAAAACTTTTCCTGTTTACGCCCATACACCATCATATTTCAGTAAACTGTATATTGTTCACTTGCACGACACTTTGTTACGCAAAAAACACAGATTTTACGAACCATAACTCACTATAAACAATAAAAATTCGATGAAATATGAGGACTCCAAACTTAGCTGTTCAAATCCCGCCAAAAACTCAAAAAAAGGAAAAACAGGTTACCTTATGGCACAGAATAGGTAATAGTATATAGTTCTACCTTATGGCACAGAAAGGGCACAGATTATTTAATAGTTCTTATGATGATTAATTGTACCTGACTACAAATGACCGATTTTGATATTTTTTGTCGGTCTGTTTGTTTGTTTATGCATTTTTATTTATTGGTTTGTTTGTTTGAGCATCATGCAAAATCTTGTACCGATTTTGATGAATCTTTGTATGTTTTATAAGCCTATTGTAGGTATATCATCCCACTGCTGGGCAATGGCCTCTTCCCTACTCTTCCACTCGTTTCTGTTTTGGTCATATATAAACTAAACTAAAAATTACACATGCAGCTCCCGAATAAAGACATTGGATTTCAATCTTGAGTGATAAACTCTAAATTTATGTGCATTGTCGTAAACTTGGGCACTCGAACTCGACACGGGAGGGTGAGGGGGGGAGGGGGGAGGGAGGCCTTCCCACCTGTAGCCTGTAGTGTAGGTATACTGTAAGTGAGTTGTTACTCTCAATATGCCGCGACTCGAGCCCCCCAGGCCAGGCATGCTCTAACCGAATCTACGTGAAGGAACTTAAATAGGTCCATTAGCGAGTTTATTCTGCTCCGATGAGCATTCTCACTCCGAAACCACTTAGTGCTATTAATAAAAATCGAGAAATAGCACATTAATTTCCTTGTCCCCATTTGGAGATGTTTCATGTTGATTTCGCTATGATATCGTTCAAATGGGCTGTTTTGCATTATTGAACTACTTCGGTTTCGGTATAAGTAAGCCATTAAATTGCAAATGAATGGAGCTGGGTGCCGGGTGCTTGGGCGGCATGGCATCAGCATTATCGTAGGACCGTAGAACGTGCCTACGCCACGTTACAGAAGATAGATATACAGTAAAATAACTTCATGCGAGCGCTCGTATCGACACGTGCACAGAAATGAGCACCACGTACACGGTCCACTAAGCGCTCTCACAGACGAGCTGTACTTTACGGTCGCCGGGTGTCGCGGAGGGTCGCACGACCGTAAAATGTATGAGCGCGGCGCTCTGCGACCCACCGCGTCTGTAAGAGCCCTAAGGTACTTCTGCGGCCGTAGTATGGCAGCGTGTTATAGCGGTATCACGCCTTAGCTCTCTTTCTATTTGCGCGTGAACGAACGAGCCAAATGCTACGGCTTCTGAGTGCGGTTTTTGAAAGTCACACGTTGAAATCAACAGCAGAAAATGACCTAATCAGTATGACGTTTATGCATTCATTCGGTTATGATAGCACTCCACACCGTGTTTTCAAAATCTCGATGCACAAACCAATAGATAAACGCTGGCTCGGGCCATATGAGGCTGGTTTTTAGAAACTATCTTTTCGTTATTTGAAAGACACACAAATAATTGAAAAGTGTAGCAATATTCTTTAACATCTCGGCTTTATTTGCTATAGATCATATTTCTTATTTTTTAACCGACTTCAAAAAAGGAGGAGGTTTCTCAATTCGACCGTATATATATTTTTTTTTTTTTTTTATGTGTGTTCGCGGATAACTTCGTCGTTTATGAACCGATTTCGATGATTCTTTTTTTGTTGGAAAGGAGATATCCCAAGTGAGGTCCCATGATAAGGAAACCAGGATCTGATGATGGATCCCAGAGATATCGAGGGGAACCTTCGAAAATCGTAGTGCCGACTAGTGCGTTTGTTAATTCAAAGCACTACTATTAAATCGAACTAATGAATTTGCCACTGAAAATTGTGAAATAAACAAAATTTTAACAAAAAAATTAAAACCGCCTTCAAAAAACTAAAAAGTTAAAAAATAATATTGCAGCCGATGACTTTCCCGTTCGCATCATAAGAACATTAATTTGTTTTATAGAAGTCGGTGTCAAGCCAAGCCAAAAAATGCAAGCCCTGTCGCGAATCGTACCGGCTTGACAGCGACTTCAATAAAACAAATTAATGTTCTTATGATGCGAACGGGAAAGTCATCGGCTGCAATATTATTTTTTAACTTTTTAGTTTTTTGAAGGCGGTTTTTGTTTTTTTTGTTAAAATTTTCTATAAAATACATATAATTATGAAACCTTTGTTCAAAGGAAAGCCTAAATATTGGAAAAAATCTGTATTATATCCATCTAATTTTAAAGTGACTTCAGTCACATTTAGTTGACACCTTTGTGTAAAATTGCTATTTAGCAAATTTTTTTTAAGACCTATATTTAATGAGTTAATTAGATAATTGTTAAGTTTGAAGCGAATTCTTATGATTTTAGAATGTGATTTCCTTTTCCTTGGCACCACTGTGACATAATGAAGGACAAGTCAGTCAAAAATAGGTATACCTACTAAAATGACGTAGTTTATTAGAGGTGAGGTGGCTCTGAAAGAGTCAAGGTCGTTCGGCCAGGGAAACCCCTTAACACGGTGCCACAAGACTTCGATGCACGGTGCGGCGCGGCGGTATCACCCCGTACCCCGTATTGCGTACTGTTGCGCCCCGAAGTACCTTAGCGGGCCGTGTATGCGTCGATCCGAGCGCTTTCATGAAGTAGCTGTATACTATACCTACTGGATATCTCTCCTCTGTGCCTACGTGGCGTAGTATGTTATGGTAGTGGTTATCGGCTCGAGCGAGCAATGTATTGTGTTCTGTATAGCGGAGCCGTCCGCCTCCCTCCCGCACCCCTCGTCCTCGTGCCGTCGCGTCGCCCTCGGCCACACCACACCCTCATTATGCCATTGAGACACGTTCACACTACGAGACTTAGATATACAGGGTGTAAGTGACAGCCTAGCGAAATACTGAAACGGTGAACTCAGACTATCAAACTGAACAGCTTTTACTATGGAGCCTACCTTAAGAAACGCGAAAAAAATCAGCTGTCCCATACAACACTGCTGTACCTACCCGACTAAAATGTATGGGACAGCTGATTTTTTTTTCGCGTTTACTGAGGTAGGCTCCATAGTGAAAGTTTCTCAGCTTAATGGTCTGAGTTCACCGTTTCAATATAAGCTAGGCTGTCACTTACACCCTGTATAATTTTGTATACACTCAATTAACATAATTATAACTTACGAGCTTTTACCCGCGACTTCATCCGCATAAATTATATACCAGATTTTAAGTCCGGTGTTACGCTACCAAACAAAAAAAGTTTCATCAAAATCGGTTCAGTAGTTTTTGCGTGATACTCGAACAAACAAACACCCAAACAAACAAACAAACAAACAAACTAAATTCTTTTTTCAAAAATTTACAGTTTTATAATAGTCAAGATTCTCATGTAACTTATGTGCCCATTACGGGTAAGGGGTAGGTATACTGGCCTCGATTCGGAGTGTACCACGACTAAACTAAACTAAATGTATTCCTGTCACTTTCTAAAATAAGATTAAGAAAAGAGACAGAAAACCAACAGCTGACTTTAGTGCTCTGCCGTCCGTTACCTATAATGCCGTTAACCAACATCTGCTCGATTTTCACTTTTTGATGTCATCATAATCACGAAACGATTCTGTATCGACCTAGCTAACCCATATTTTCCTATCTTATCTAGTTTCTGAAATAATTAAAAGAATATTGCAGTTAAGTGCCTGATTTTCCAATGCATACACAACTATAATGCGTCTAACTATAATTACATGACTAAAATGCCTTCATAACTGATTTCTATTCTCAATGGCGTAACTTTATTGCCGTTAACATATTTTTAATAATCTACAGTGCGGTTAAAGTACATTTACTGTATTATAGTTATAGGTACTAAGTTTAATTCTGTAAAATGTACTACTCTAGACTATAATGTCGTTAAATGAAAATTTTACACAAGAATGCTATTAAAGGATCTTAACGGCAATTTGAAATTTATTGCCGAAAAATTATTAGAAGAAGTCATAACTAAAATGTGGTTATCCCACATTACTTCACTAAAATGCCGTCAACTGCTGAACATTTGACTCCCCAATGGGGATACCTATAGGTAAATAAATAATTTATAAGTTAAAAATGTTCCTATTAGTTATAGATTTGTTAATTACTAAAGTAAGTAATAATTGTTCCTTAAGCCGTTGCCGCGCTCCATACATACGTAGTCTTGTGATATTCTCAATACTATTCAATCAAAGTCAACGACATTTTTCAGGAACAATCTAGTAACTAATTTCTATGTCTGTATGAAGTCAGATTTTCGTTAAAATGTATAGTTTTAAAGTTACAGTGCCTCAAAGATTTCCATACTAATCTTTAATTAATCCTTGCTCTAAACCAGTATATTTTAACGAAAATCTGACTTCATACAGACATAGAGATTAGTTACTAGATTGTTTCTAAAAATTTCGTTGACTTTGATTGAATCGTATTGAAAATATCACCAGACTACGCAGTACCGGATTAACCATAGAGGCAAAGTTGGCACGGGCCTATGGGCCCACCGCCGCGCAGGGGCCCCGCGGTCTGAGAGAAAAATAAGTAAAAACTCGAAGATTTAACTCACCCCAAAATTTAATCGAATTATTAAAAAGTCTGTGAAAGTTATTAAAAAAAGGCACTGAAAATATATTTATTACAAATTTTCGAGCTCGCTTCGCTCGATCATTTTTGTTGTTTTATTTTTGGCTTTAAAACAGACTTCTTGCTGTAATCGAGTTATTATATCCTGTTTAATATACCGAGAGCTATTATTGTTCGCTCGATGCTTTCGTCTCATACACAAATCAAGTCCATTTTGACATGAGCAATAAACATAATATGTAGGAAAATAATGAGTCTATTGAATAATGAATCTAGTCGTATTGCAGTAAAATCTCGAGTTCGCTTCGCTCGGCCCTTGATTCAGAATTCAGATCGCATTGCGCAACGACTTATAATATTGCAGTAAAATCTCGAGCTCGCTTCGCTCGCTCTTTGGTATTAGATGGCATTGCAACGATCTTAAGTAATATCTCGATCTCGCTCTTGGTTGTGATTGTGTCGCAAGCGCAACAGTGCAATAATCTTTGTTCGCTCCAGGGCTGAGAATTTAGATCATATTGCTGATTGGCAATGACCTATAAATATTATATTGTAGTGAAAGCGCTTTTTGTAGTCGAAATATAATGTTTCGTGGTTTTCCGGGGATTTCAGATTTTACTGAAATGTCCGGGGTTTTTGAAGACTTTGTCCGGCGACGGCAATTTTGCTGACGGTAGCCCTAGATCGGTATTAAAAGCTCGAGATCGCTCCACATTTTAGTGGCTTATGTTATTTTGTGGTTATGTTACTGCGACCACCTAGCCTGTATCTGGCTCCCGGACACAGAGACAAATCCATCCCACGGCCCACGGGGATAGGGGCCCCGAGGCTTGAAATGCCTAGGGGCCTCTATATGGCTGAATCCGGCCCTGAGACTACGTTTATATGCAGCGCGCATTTACGCTCTCGGGATAATACCTATTCTCTTAAGCAAGTACGTTTATATTTTTTGAGAGGTTTTTACTTTATTGTTTGATTAAGAAGAATTTTTGTTATTATGAACACTTAAGCAGGCTGAACTGTTTTTTTTTTTTCTTAATTTTTAATTTACTTTAATTTTTGTTTAATTTATCTGAAACATTTAATTACATATAGGTATAAGTTTAATTACTACATTTGTTAATTCTAAAGCAAGTAGTAATTGTTAGTTAAGTTTGTACTTTTATATCTTTTGAAAAGTTTTATCTTTTTGATTTAGAATTGCTTTTGTTATGATGAACACTATAATAAGCAGGCAGAGCTGTTTTTTTTTGAGTTTTTAATTTACTTTTTACACTTCATATTTTTTTCTTATGGATACAAATAAGTTGTAGGTAATGGTTGTGTTAATTTTAAACGTCAGGAGTTGCACCTTTCTGTTAAGGACTACCTAACCTAGATAAAAATAATGCTAAAAATAATTTGAATTAATCTCTATTGTAATTACCTACACTATATTAGAAAACGCCTAAAATATAATGTTGATTGTCTAATAAATAACAAAACCGAATTTAAGACTGAGCTGTTTTATTTTTGCACTTTAAATACATTTTGTTGGATTCTTTCAGTTCTCTCTTATAGTGTTAACAAAGCTAAATTGTCGTTATGTCTGAAGGTTTGAAAGTTAACTGCAATGTAGTGTTGCAATAATCCCACAAAAGAAAATAAAAAACTATTTGATAAAATTTACACTTGAATAGCATGTCTTAAATGCCGCTAAAGGACTATAGGAGCATTGTGACAGAACAGAAGGTTTAAACTTAAATGCCGTTATAGTACTTACCGGCATTTTAGTAAAGCATTTATAAAGAGAAATTTAGAATTTTACAATACAATAAAATATATCGAAAATGAAACGCTAAAATGTCGCTAATATAACGTTAACGACATTTAAGTGGTGTTATTTTGATCAAAAAAATAAACTGATACTAAATGCAAACAGAAATTTCAAAATATTTCCGTAACGCTTATATATTACGCTATGGAAATAAAAGCATTGCAAAGATCACATTAATTCCATTTCAATGATATCTCGAACTTGTTAATAGCTGGTTTATTTATCAAACAGCATCCATTTTACCTTAAATCCCGCGTAAATCGAAAACTCATTTTCGTAGATAACGGCATTATAAGTAATGGACGGCAGTGCTGTCAAAGTGACGTTAAACGCCCAAAAACAACTTAAATAAGATGGCGTACATTATGATGGCATCTTATTTTGCGCATTTAACGTCACTTTGACAGCACTAAAGTCAGCTGTTGGTTTTCTGTCTCTTTTCTTAATCTTATTTTAGAAAGTGACAGGAATAAATTTAGTTTAGTTTAGTCGTGGTACACTCCGAATCGAGGCCACTGTGGTGCTAGTGTTATTTTATAAATGTTTGCTAAGGAAATGCTGCTGGAAAACGGGCTAATTCTGTAAGTACATTGAACCGCACCTGCTAGCTGCTGTTACAACATAATACCTACAGAAGAGTGAGGTATTGGATGTGTTGTTTACGATACCTATGATATACAACGTGTTAATGAATTAGCGCAAAACCTCATACACCCCAACTGATTTATAACAAAATAATTAGATTCCAACAATAATTTCATTATTGTGATAGTTAAAATTTAAAGTTATTCGCATTTTAAGTTTTGAGGCAAAAATGATTTTTTATCATTTCAGCACTGAAAGAAAGCGCTAACGTACTCATGGATACATTTTTATAATCCTGTTTTGGTAGTAAGTAGGGTGAGTGTGCCCGTGCGGTGGGTTGACAACGGGTTCAGAAAATTTTAAATTTTGCAAAAAAATTATCAAAAATTTTGAAAAAAATTACCTATGTTGAAACCATGATAATTCGATTCAGCTCTCGATTCTAAACAAACTACTTTCTAGTTTTGCGTTAATTCATTAACTCGTTGTATAAGTATAAACTTATCTTTTTAACATTGAAAATGATTTTTTGTCGCTGCGACACAGAATAGGTAATACAGTATAGTATATTCTTCGATATAGGCATCGAATAAGTAACTAATGGTATACTTAATACAAGGTGTTACAAAAATACAAATAAACAATTAAGGGGTGGCTAAGACCATCAAACTGAAAAACTTTTGGGACCAATATCGAAATAGCGAAAAAAAAAAACTGATGTTCCATCATCATCATCATATCAGCCGATAGACGTCCACTGCTGGACATCGCATATATTCTTTGACATCTCGCCATAATGCGATGCGTTTGTTTTTACAGATCTACTCGAGCTGAATATATGGGAAAAAGATTATTTTTTTCGCGATTTCGATATCCGAAGTTCTATAGTGAAAGTTGTTCAGTTTGATGGTCTCAACAACCCCCATAAAATTTTGTAATGTTTATGTTCGCCTCTACCCGTACATTCGAAGTTCGCAATTGCGTGAACGTTTTCGTTCCAATGTCAACTCTATTACAATGAAGTGCGGACCGAAATAGTACGCGTCTCGACGAGAGTTACAAAAAGAAAAAAAAAAAAATGTTTTTTTCGAAGAAATGAGGAAAACGCATTCGTTTTTCGCCCAATCGGTGAGAAATTCATATTGTCTCGATCAAAAATTTTGTATAGTAACTAGATTGTACACTACGGTGCTGGCACCGGGGCAAGTGAGATTACCTAAATCCTCGTGTGTCCCTTTCTAACTAGGGAGTCCATTCATTCTCAAATTTGACGGGATACCTAATATGCATTTATTCAAGCCTGTTTCTTACCGTCTCGTTGAGGATTCAATATTATCTTTTTATTCTGAAAATGTTTTTAGGGGTAAACTCAGACTAAAAAAATATATATATAAAATTAATTTTGAGTTTACCCGCAACTGTTCTCGTTCATCCGCAAAAATAATACAACGTGTTAATGAATTATCGCAAAACTAGAAAGTATTTTGTTTAGAATCGAGAATTGAATTATCTTGGTTTCGAGAATTGAATTATCTACTTACTAAAATGTATCCATGAGTAGGTTAGCGCTTTCATTCATTGCTGAAATGATAACATTTTTGCCTCAAAATTTTAAATGCGAATAACTTTAAATTTTAATTATCAAAATAATGAAATTAATGTTTCAATCTAATTATTTTGTTATAAATCAGTTGGGGTGTATGAGTTTTTGCGTTAATTCATTAACACGTTGTATACTGGGTGGAACGTATTATTATTGGGTGCTTGGGGCCTTAACAGACTTACGTCTGTGCCACTTCGACCATCGCTGATCTTTTGTGAACGCCCCTTCTATAGTTCCCTATTAATCCCTACAGCATTTAGGTATCGCAGTAGGTCTTTAGCAGAGATGTCTTGTATTTCATCTGGAGTCAACACCTGTCTTCCAAGATGAATACTTCGTTTGTACATTAATGGACCACAGTTGCATAGAATGTGTAGGGGGGGTTTCAATGTCCGCCCCACAGAATCTGCAGCAGGTGGTGTCGCTTAGTTTCAAGGTGTGCATGTGTTTGTTTAGTTTGCAGTGACCTGTGAGTGATCTCACTATTGTACATAGGTTGTCTTTTTTGAGAGCTAATAGGCTGTTCGTATGTTTACGATTATACCCTTTGATAAGTGCTTTGGAGTGATTTAGGCCTGGAGCATTTCTCCATGTCTTAATTGCCTCGTTGTAGCTGAGCTTATTCAAAGTTTCTCGGGTTAGACTTTTAGGGATGCCGAAAAAGGGTTCGGGGCCTATGAAGTGGTGTTCTGTCCCCTTTCTGGCCAATTCGTCCGCATTTTCGTTCCCTTCTATGTCTGAGTGTCCTGGTACCCATTGTAGCATCAGTTGATTGTGGTTGCCCACAGCGTTAAGCTGAGCTACGCAGTCTTGAACTAGCTTGGACATTATTATCGGCGAGTCCAAGGCTAGTAGAGCTGCTCGGCTATCAGAATTTATGATGATGCATTTGTTGACGTAGCTTTTGCGCAGATTAAGTTCAGCACAGGCTGTGATGGCGTAGACCTCAGCTTGAAATATGGATGCGTATCTGCCAAGATTTTGGCACGCTTCGATGCTAGGTCTTTGGCCATAAATCCCACAGCCGACGTCATTACCTTTCTTGGATCCGTCAGTGTACCAAGTTAGGCAGTTGTCTTCGTTGGGTATGCGGTTCTGCAGCCAGTCATCCCTTGAAGGAAAGGTAACTTTATAGTTTTTTATGGTGGAACGTAACGAGGGTCTTTCCTTTTAAGGTTGTATTCAGACAATGAAACTAAACAACTTTCCCTGAGGAACATGGGCCGAAAAAATTTTTTACAAGCAACACACATTTTGTGTTTAATACATAGGTCGCCAAAATGGTCAATGGTCACCCTAGTTAAGAAAAGTTTAGCGAAACAATAAAATATCTAACCTGTGGAAAGAAAACCCACAGCCGGGTAAATTTCATTTTTGCATCCAGTAACACAACAAAAATTGACCATTTCGAAGGTTTACAATGTTATTATCAGTTATCATAACAATTTAATTTGTTATTTTATGACTTTTCAAATTTCAAATATGTCCGCCATAATAATATTTTTTCATAACACCAAAGAGTTGCCATTAAAAAGTTTTGAAATAATACACTAAAGTATTGTACTTACCTTATTTGTTTTGTCATAAATTGAACAAAATTAGTGTAAAACAAATAATAATTATCAATACTTTAAATTATGAATTTTCAAAACAAAAATATTTTTTTAATTTACATATATATTTTGTTACAGTAAATTCTAAAGTGGTAGCTTAATAAGTTGGCAACACGTTAGAAAGAGACACACGAGTATTCTGGTTATCTCACATTTGCTTGGTTGTCAGCCTACAACAACATTGAAGGAAATTAATACTTATTACGTAAAATTAGAGTTTATTTTGCATTCTCCACGAAATTCGAGAGTTTGGTCCACCTATAGGATACTATATACAATGTTCTTGGTCTCGATAACATATTCGAAAATTTTTTAAAACTCCTAGAGATATGACTTTGGGCTATATTTAAAAAAATATTGGAGTATAATAATAATTTATACGTACCTATCACTGATGGGTTATCATTATCACTACCAGAACCTTTGTGACGCGGAGAAAAAAAATGTATTTAGTTCATTTGGCAGATTGGTGACGAATAATAATGGGGTTAGTGCCATTTGTCCCCTTTCCCAGCTGTCCCCGTCCGTCCCAACTGACCCTGATGACATCAACACTCGATAAATTTTATTATAAATATATTTTAACGATATTTTCATAATTTAAACTGATTTCAATTTAGTACAGTCAAAGTCAAAAAGTGTTGCGGTTAAATCTTATTTAAAATATCTTAAATTAAAGACATATGGGGGAGGGGGACCCTCTATCCATCCCCACCCCCACCCTCTCACTGCACTTACAAAAAATAAAATTTTTCATTTATTCACTTCTCTTTTGCTTCCCAGCGTGGCGTGGGTGGTGCGGGGGCAGAGGGCTGCCCCCTCCCCCCTTCTCCCTCCCGCGCCCTCTACCATCTATTTTTGGACTGCAGGATACTAAAAATTGCACTATTTTTCTAATTATAACCTCAAACTTCAAATATAAAAAAGGGGTTTCCTCCCTTTAGGAGGGGGGGGGGGGCATGTGGGGACCCCCACCATCCATCCATGGGATATTTTTTTTTGGTATGGTTTTTAATTACATTTATAGTAGGGCAATAAAATCAGGGTCAGTTGGGACGGGGACAGCTGGGAATGGGGACAGATGGCACTAACCCTAATAATGTACCTACCGTACTTTCGGTCGTTTTCTTCAGTCAAACCTTATTTTTGGTATAATAAGGAATATCCTCATAAAACACATTTCCCATTTTCCAATATTAAAGTAACTTAGCTAAGGAAATGATAGATCACGGCTTTGTCAACCCTTCAGCCGGCAGATAATAGAAGGTAGGACCCTGAGATGAAAAAGATTAAACAGGGAGAAAGGCCGAGATTGTTTCGCAGGGTTTGCTATAGGTACACAATGATCTTATCTCAATGATATATAGGCAGGAAACAATGCCTTCTTCATCCGATATTCACATGAATGCTCTTTGCATACAATTAGGGTTTCTGCTCGAGATTTCTTGAAGCGAGAATTCTCGAGATATCTGGCCTAAACGAGAAGACAAATTTTCTCAACAGCTCGAGAACTTGAGAAATCAATTCAAAAAACACCACAAATCTTAATTAACTACCTAACCAACCGGTTTCTAACTGCCTACCTACTGTTTTATTTAATGTTGTGAAATAAATAAATAAATAACGAATTATAAAGAAGCGCTATCCAGGAAAGTATATAATTTTCTTTGTCCAGGAAAGTACACTGAGCAAGTAATAAAAAAAAAAGTAAAATAATTTTTATTTCGGATTACTTGATCCATAAAAAAGTACTTATACCTACTGTGCTTTTTTCAGGCGCCGCAGAATTGGCGTCGCGAAATTGCCATCGTCTAAACCTACCATTATGACAAATAGGTAAATACAGGGTGTCCCAGAAGTGGTGGTCTAAAATGGACGAGGGGATAGTGAAGATCATTTCCAACAATTTTGGTCCCATACACATAGGTCCGAAAATGAACGGTTCAAAAGTAACTCTGAATTTTCAACTTTTTGAGAAAAAGTAGACTTGTCGCTACAAAAATGCTAATTTCAAAAAAAATATGAAACACATCCAACTTTTTATTTTTATTTCATGTTTCTTAATAGTGTACCTTGGTAACGAGACCATTTTCAATTAAATCACCATCGTGGATGATAAGCAGGAGACGAATTTGTGACAGGCTATCGTTTTCTTGAAAACAATTGCCTGACTTCAGAAGCTTGCTGTGAAAAAAAAAATTTACTACAGAAAAGTGACCCTGTATTACAAAAAGTTGCGCAGCTCATGCAGATTCTAAAACTGTAAAACACATGCATTTTCTTTCAAAGGTACCTTTGGAATAGAAAATTTTTCTGAGTATAGATGATATAGCTTATTTTGTGAGTGTATTTCTGGATGAAAAGACAAATTAAATTGAATTGTTATGTATTTATTTTTCCTTTTGCGATAGTCGGCGTAGTAAATGAATCGATCACTTAAGTTAAGCAACGTCAGGTCCAGACAGTCTTTGTATGGGTGTCCGTTTAACTCTTTCACGAACACTGACCGGCTATAGCAGTAAAAACAATAAAAGTTCTATTGTGTCTCGTTCAGTGTCCGCGAATGTGTTAAATGATACAGTTTTTGAGACTTCTTCTTATCGTGTGGGCAGAGCCCTGGTGTCAGAGTTTTTTCAGACCGCCTTTCGGCCTCTGACGTGGTTTTTATGTAACGACTACTACCACTAGAGATAGTAGCCGGGACCAACGGCTTAACGTGCCATCCGAAGCACGGAATCACTTTTCTTTTCGGACAATCAGGTGATTCAGCCTGCAATGTCCTAACCAACTGGGGAAAAACGCACAAAGTGACATATCACTAGGTGTCCCCCGTGGGAATCGAACCCACGACCTCCGTATCGAGAGCCAATGCTCTTAACCATTAGACCACGGAGGCAGAGCCTTACGCGGTTATTAATTAAGCTAAAGTTAATTAGTTACTTTAGTTAGTTATCGCTCAAATGATATTTCATCTTGAGCGACTCCGTGGCTTGGAAGGCACGTTCAGTAGTTTGTCTCAGATAGTTCCGTCAGATGACGGTGTAGGTAACTATGGAAATTCGAACAGTCTGCAAATGAAAAATAAACTCTTAGTTAAATAATTTAATTTAATTTGTCTTCTAATCCAAAAATACACTGAAAAAATTTGCGCACACTAAGTTTGCCTACTTGGTAAACCTGTTTTGTAACCTAAGTTAGTTTTTTCTTGAAATTCGGAAACGAAAAATGTCTTATTCCAAAGGTACCTTTGAAAGAAAATCTGCATGAGCTGCGCAACTTTTCGTAATACAAGGTCACTTTTCTGTAGTACATTTTTTTTTCACAGCAAGCTTATGAAATCAGGCAATTGTTTTCAAGAAAACGATAGTCTATCACAAAATCGTCTCCTGCTTGTCATAAACGATGGTGATTTAATTGAAAATGGTCTCGATACAAAGGTACACTATTAAGGAACATGAAATTAAAATAAAAAGTTGGAAATGTTTCATAGTTTTTTTGAACTTAGCATTTTTGTAGTGACAAGTCGACTTTTTCTCAAAAAGTTGAAAATTCAGAGTAACTTTTGAACCGTTCATTTTCGGACCTATGTGTATGGGACCAAAATTGTTGGAAATGATCTCCACTACCCTCTCGTTCATTTTAGACCACCACTTCTGGGACACCCTGTATAATAATATAAAGGGCCCTTAAAGGGCCCTTTAGACTGGCAACTGATCACTGCTTTCTATCAAGGCCAAATCGCAAAAATTATTGGAGGGCATCAACGCGTGCTCCCTACAGGATTTGCGATCGTGCTTTCGGCCTTTAGACGGGCAATTTTGCTGCCGCGCGATTCGGCCTTGGCAGGCTGCATGCGGTTGGTTGCCCGTCTAAAGAGTGCTTTAGACGAGCAACCGATTGTATGCTTGATAGAAAGCAGCGATCAGTTGCCCGTCTAAAGATAAATGTCATCTTGTCTTGATCATAGATATAATTTACGTAGTAAATTAATATTTCTATGGTCTTGATACCTACTACCCGTTTGTTTGGAGTTGGCCGTCGATGACCGTTACAAAGTTTCGTCAAAGGCACATTAAATGGTCCCGTCGACAAAAAATAATATAACAAGCAAATAAAAAATTAAAATTCAAAGCGATATTAGTGATCGGGACGGACTTGCCGTACGTGGTTACGTTTCTAAAGGTTATAAAATTGCGTTTCATAGGGTCTCTTAGGGGTGCGGTACGGTGAAGCGGGAAGGGAGGGAGCGGCCAACTCGAAGCAAATGACTAGTACCTTGGCGCGTCCAAGGCGCGTCCATGCTATGATATCTTAGAACATTCTAAGTGGAACGCCGATATACAGCTTCCGCCATCTATCGGTTACGTTTCGAAGCACTAAGTGTTGAACGAAATGGTTCGTATCTTGATTCTTGAAGCGATAGCGCGCTACACCTCACCGGCACACCGCTGCGCTGTACTAGTGAGAGATTTCGCCCGTATCAATCAATGTCTTGTTGGTCTAGTGGTCTAGACAACCGGCTCACGATCCGGGAACTATGGTTCGAGCCAAAGAGTAATATAAGTATATTAGAAAAGAGAACCCACTCGTGGCAACATTATGCATCCACCTTATGTCAAATTGAAGGCTAGCTAGCGCCATCTGTGTTTCTCTGAAAATAATTCTACCTATACTATACATACCTACTTATATATATATGCTTATATACTCATACCGTTGTTTGAATGCTAGTTTTCGTTCAATCCCGCACCGATCGAGTGAAATTCCAGTATCCTTACTATTCCTGTAATCTGTACATTGGTAAGAGAACAACTGAAACTCCAAAACATCACTAAATCGGCACAAAATTGAACAAAAACTACAAACAACACGCACATTATGCAAGGAAGGTCGCCATTTTGTAAATTTGTCAATTTGACAATGACATAGACAATATAATCTTTTTTTTTCATAGTAAAAGATATATTTAACAGATGGCAGCACATTCTATGCAAACTGAATCGGAAAAACCACCAAAAGGCAAATGTCCTCCGCCTGGTTCGAGCCTCGTGTCGGCCGGCCGTCTTTTTCAATTTTATTTCACTATTGTGGCTCCCCCCGTGCTAATATGGGACAACGCAAATAATTAGGACGTCCTAAAATTCAAGTCGACTTACCTATCTATAACCAATATACATATTAATCTATGGGCGCGTCGGATCCAGTTGGAAGCATTTCTTTAAGTCCTTAATTTAAGGTTAAAATTTGCTTGATTTGCTTAAAAAGTGAAGACCATACCATAGACCAACGCTAGATTATTACGAATTTATTTTTTTGAACTACTCTTCTGAAGTGCGATTTTTGAAAATCATACGAGCGACTTGGCAGTAGAAAGATGCATAATCTCCATAGTAATTTTGACATTTTCTACTGCCAAGTCGCTCGTATGATTTTCAAAAATCGCACTTCAGCACGGTCACTAAATGTTGAAAGTGTTGAAATGGTTGAAAAAAAAATCTGAAAAGTAATGTTGATTATTAAATGTTACGAATTGTCTTTTATCGTGGAAAATCAATTTGTAGAATCGTCTGCAAATCCTCCGGGCGCAAACTCATTTCCAGTGTTGCCAGCCGGATCTTGTCGAAAGTAACCGGAATTAGATTAAAAAGTAACCTTTTCGTGTGAAAAGTAACGTTTCATTTTTTTTTCTAGTAATAAGGTATTAAAAGTTGAATGAAAAAATTCAGTAGGGTTTTCCATTTTAAGTTGCATTTTCTTCCGATTGATTGATCGAGCTAGTAAAAGAGACAACTTAGACCATTTTTAGTCATTCGTGATTTGGTACCTATATACATTAGTGGGAGAGAGAAAACGGAGAAAAACGTGTTTTTAGGAGTTGGACTCACTACGTTACGAACGTTTTGGTTTATAAAACAGTGCAAAAATATGAAAAAGTATTCCGTTTCATGGAAAAATATGTTAGATAATACAAATTCCGAAAAATCACCTAAAAGTAACCTTTTGAATCGTGTAACCTAAAAGTAACCTGACAGAGCTAAAAATCACCTAAAAGGTTACAAAAGTAACCTTCTGGCAACACTGCTCATTTCGTTTCGTCTGGAGGAGGGGCGCTGTTGTCGCGCATGCGTCGTTCTATAGACCACAGACAATTTGACAGATTTTGTTTTGTAGGTTATGTTTTATTGGTCATTTGTCAAAATTTATTTGTTGAATATTTTCGTGGAATTTATTCTGTTATGGAGTGGACATAAGCTTATCTGTTACTTTTCCTTGTGAAGGTGTATTATTGGCCGACAACTGCACCATAGGATTGACGTATTTAGTTCACTTCGTCCGTAATGGCTGCGTAATCTCGAGTGTTACTTGACATTGAGTTGAAATGTGAACACGAAAGTCGATACGCACTTTTCGACTTAGCTACGCGAAGCTGTCCCACGGATGCTAGCTAGATAGTTTGTAAAACATTATTATTCGTTGTAACTAGTTATTGCCAAATATCCAAAATGACGATGAGTCAAATGTCCGTTATAAAACTATACAACACAGTGGTGGATGACGTGATAGCGGGCGTGAGGGACTGCTTCCTCGACGACGGAGTCGACGAGCAGGTGCTGCAGGAGTTAAAACAGCTGTGGAAAACGAAATTACAAGCGACCGGGTCCATGGACCCCCCGCAGCTGGAGCCGGCGATGCCGCCGCCCCCGGTCCTACAAAACTTCCAAAAACCCAACGGTAACAATTTAATACCTAAAAGGACATCTGACGTACACTTGGCACAAAGCTCCAGTCAGCAAACCACGGGTGTGGAGCATGGAGCACCGCCAAACATAGCGGGTTCACATCCGCATCACATGCTGGACCCCAACAACAAGGTGCCCGTGCAACTGACCCTACCGGCCCAACCCGGCGTGCCCGGCTCGCAGCCCCGTACCTTCACCATACAGATCCCCGCTTCGGCCCTCAACGGCAACAAGCTTCACCAAGTTCTTACGGGACCCATTATAAATGCAACGATAAGTCTGCCGCAGCCTTTAGCCGCTACTCTTCTCCAGCAACACATCAACTCCGCCCTGGCCGGGCAGCAGAATGAGTTTGACGGCGGTGGGGGTGGTCGCAGCGGTGCCGCACCCATCTTCTCTCTAGATGGTGCAATGGACTCATCCGATGATGAGGGCTCAAATGGTGGCGATGGGTCAGAAGATGGTGGAGGCGATGACGATGAGGATGAGGAGTCTGCGGAAGAACGCGCAGAGGAGGAGGAAGATGAGCGGGATGAGAGCGGCGGTGCAGAAGAGGAACCTCTTAATTCGGGTGACGACGTGTCGGACGAGGAGCCCGGGGACATGTTCGACACCGACAATGTCGTCGTTTGTCAATACGACAAGATCACTCGCAGTCGCAACAAGTGGAAGTTCTACCTAAAAGATGGCATTATGAATCTAGCCGGAAAGGATTATGTCTTTCAGAAAGCTAATGGTGATGCTGAATGGTGAACCGTTAAGTTGACGCTGGTTGGATGTGCCGTGTGTATTGCTATGGATGGTGTACTTTGTTGTCTCTTGACTGTTAAATATAGGTAATGTAATGGAAATACAAATGTCGGTAGTGAATTATTATCTCAAATCAGTAATGAAATTGTGATCAACATTGACTTTAATTAACTTGGAGCCTGTGTGAAACATAACAGCGTTATGGTTGTAGCGCAGTTAGCTTGGAATTTGAACTTTAATTTTATTGACAATATAAATATCTATTGTCCACGTATGAGGTGCACTCTGTTGATAAGATAGCAAAGCTATAAATTAACAATTTGTCTTCAAATGTCATAATTATGATTGGCTTGTCAATTTTATTTATTGCTTGGGTTTGCTTTCTTCAGAGCTGACACAGGGTTGTTGCAGCAAGTGACCAAATAACTAAAAATATTATAAATTTTATCTATCTATCTATAATGTCATGGCTCGTTTCTCTGATGGGTGGACAGAGATCAATGCTTACAAGGAAAAATTATTAAAATACAAATAAGCCTTGAGATTCTTTCGTATTAACTTATTTCAATATTGACAAGTCTTATTGTATTTCTTTTGTCTCCAACAATTAATTTTGTTACTTTACATTACTAGTACTGCGTGAGTTTACGTACGAGTACAGGCTATTGTGTGAGTTTCCGATTATTTACAAGATTGATATCATATTAATTATGACTGATTTGCGTTCATTGGTGGTAGCCAATTTTTAATTATATTTTGTGTCTGTGACCATCCATTATCTGAAATTAATTAACTAAATATTAAGAATCAGAATCACTAAAAACTGCCAAAAATAATGTCTATTGGAAACGGTTGAATCGGGTCGTTACACAATGAAACTCTTTTTCTTTGCTACTCTATGCATGCTAAAATGAACACCCGTGACAGTTTTGTCACTTTGTCGTGCGTGGCATGCTAGCCCTTACACTGGTTAAAGTTAATAAAAAGTAATTTTTATGGTTAAAGTCGATGTTGTGATGGCTCATGAATATACAGGGTGTTAGGATATACAGTCGAATTACTTTAAGGGTTGATTGTACCCATATGATACTGAACAACTTAAAATTCGTAACAAAAAAAAGTTTCCATACTAAATGCAATCAGCTGATCGGACGAATTTCCCTTATGTTCCTTTGGGAAAGTTGTTCCAATCACCCCTTAAAGTATTGCAACTATTTACCCTAACACCCTGTATTTGATAACCACTGTACCGATGAGGACGGATGATGATGATATAGAATGAGATAGACACATTTCATTGGTTGATGAGCTTCTTAGTAACAAAATCCAGAAAGTATGTATGTATATGTATTATGTAACTATATGTTTTGATATAATTTGCTTTTTTAGCTTCACTAAAGTGTCAACATTCAACAGTACATGTATGTATTATAATGCTTCATTCAACCATACACTTTCTCTAGTGCCATAAGAAACAGAAAAATAAATAGAATCTTATATTTTAAACATGTAGGTATGTGATTTTTATACAAATAAAACAGTCATGTTGCCTTGCCAGTTTACATGATGTAAAATAAATATGTTACATATCTTAGGGACCGCTTCAGAACTGAAAAACTTTGATTACAACAACAAAGAAATCTCGACGAAAAAATCAATCGTTGACGTTTTCCATGGAACAGCTGTTTTTTTGTCGCCATTTTGATGTTGGCTCCGTAATAAAAATAAAAGTTGTTCAGTTTGATGTTCTGAAACACCTGCTAAGATATGTAACATATATAATTTTACACCATGAATAACAAAATGATGTCATCTATTGTGAATATTGAATTCACATAAATTTCTTAAAAACTCCATGTCAAACAAGAACTCTTTAATCTTAACTGGAATTAATATCAAACTTCACTTACCTATAGTCCAATATCAAAATGTAGTTGTTGCAACGTTTTGGACTACACCGAAAGGGATTTTGGTTGTAAGTGTATGTAGGTTGGTTTTGTACCAACATAAGCTGGCCATGCTTAGGGTGAATAATGTATAACATCGCGAGGCCAGCTTATTTTGGTTTTGTATAGCTCGATGTGTCGCCGTGTGTACAGTTGCCATCAGATAATATCGTACGTAGCATACTAGGTGTTCAAATATTTCTAAGCAGTGCTAATTTTCAATAAATTCTTTACTAAATTATAAAATTACCCATTATCTTAACATGTATTTTGTCATAAATATCTGAACAACTAATTTTCAATAATTTCTTAAAATTGAAATGTACTTACAACAAAAGAGTAAGGTATTTTTTCCTAAATTGCTCAGATGTTTATAAATTATACATTTGATAAGATTGCGTAGATACATTTAATGTTCTAGCTAGGCATTCCGATATTTTTGATTCAGATGTGTAAAGAAATTATTGAAAATTAGAACTGCTTAGAAATATTTGACCACCTTGTTTGCTACGATATATCAGATGGCGACTGTACATGTGAGACAGCTGAAATAAGGAGAAATACTGTCTACAGTACTGATATGACATGAACATAAACATTGTGTTGGTAAACCAGACATTTTTACACCCGGGTGAATTAACTTGGCACCCGGCTCGCACGTCGATAAAAAACTCGGAAAACTTGGAAAGAATAACTCGAAAATGCTAAAGCGCAGGGACACATGCAACGGTAACTGAGATGCTATGCTACGGAATCGCACGGCGACCGCGTGGTCTCGCGGGGTAATAAGCCCCCTGCTAGGGCAGGAGGGGTGTCGAATTCCGAGCCACGTGCGAGCCAGGTGCCAAGTTAATTCGCCCGGATGTAGTGATTATATCAGTCGACAGCCTTTTTATGACATCGAAAAAAATTTTTACTTTTGCCAAATTCAATACAATATTTAGTGAAGCAAATTAGCATAAAATTACCACTATAACAGTGGTGAAATGTGATGCGAGTCCAAAATATACTAGATGCCTAAAGTAGTGGTTAGTCTCCAAAAGGGTCTCTTTTTAGTTTTCCATTAGAATAATATACAGTTGATTTGATTGTTTAAGGAAAATATGTTGTCTTAAAATAATACCTAGGTAAAGAATTACAGATTTATTTTTCGTTACTCATTTTATTGTCAATAATCAAACATTTTTTCTGAAGTCTATTACAATAAACTCACAATAATTCAATTTGTTCAGTTGGTAAAATGTAGAAAGTCAATAAAATACTTCATCAAATTATTTTATTTGTGATACTTAATAATATCATTCTGTATATTGACATCCTTAAACAAGTTCTGGGGAAACACTTCGTCTCTAAGCTATTTAATATTGTGATATTCAAATGTTCGTTTTTTGTTTGTTTGAGTGAAACAAAGCCAATTTCAAAATTTAATTTGTAAGACATTAGTTTTATTTAACAATACTGGCCAAGCTAGACTTCACTCTGGTGAACAGTACTGCAATTTTAATTTCTTAGTTCATTCTCAAATAATTAAGTTTCTTGCTGTTTGTTTTAATCCCTTAACGATGATGGTATAGTTTGACGAAATTGTAATTATAATAAAAAAATGTTGCATTATTTGGTTTTCTTACTCATCCTTAGTGTACTTAAAATTAATATTTCGTTTTTAGAGCGAAAATTGTGTTAATTCAATATTTATATCGGAAAAAGTTTATACCTAATTAATTATAGCATTTCGTTTCGAATGAGGTTTTAAAATGAAATAATGTAGATGCGAAGTTTACAGATTGTCTTTCCTTAAATTATTAGGCTGGTTTCAGAGATGACTCTGAATGAGTCGACCCTAAGCATGAGCTTAGGGTCGATTCACACTAAAAGAGCAGTGAAGCGCATAAAGGGCAAATTTATTTGGAACGACCTGGGTAGTAAGGCGCCGCGCCGGCCGCGTCGGCAACGCGCAAATAAATGTAACCTTTAGGCTTTTCACTAGGAATAAAATTGCCGCGGCGAGCAAATGGGCTTCACTGCTCTTTTGGTGTGAATCGACCCTAACGGTAAGCGAAGGGGGTAAGCGCGCGGTTCGCACTATGAAATTGTCAGGCATTTCCCGTGGTATACCACTATACCTGACCTATAGGTGTACCCTTTGACTATGTAAAATAGTCAAACTATGTACACCAAAATATATAAATCTATGATGTATACACCCAATTTGGTTCACCTGGTGGACCATGGGCAGACATGTCTGTCGCGGGTCGATTTTCACTGTGAAACGATACAAGGCAACACCTAGCTCGTGGCCCGCGTCACTTTACCTACCACCCGCGCCGGGCGTAAGCGTGACTCTGAAACCAGCCAAGTTTTACGACAATACCAACTTATACAGGGTGTATCAAAACACCCTAGTAATGTTTAAAGCTGTGGTGCAGACCACCAAACTGAACAACATTCACTATGAGGGCGAAGAAAAAAAATCAGTTTTCTCAAACATGCTTGGAAATGTGAGCATTATTTTGACAACCTTCTTCGAGATAAATCGAAATTGCTGTACTGGCCAACTACATGCGCGCAGCGGCCGGCAATGTTTGTATGAAAATCCATAATATCTGTCGTGTTTTGCGGCCAAATAAATTACATAGTAAACTCATATCTTTGCTCATATCTGTCGTGTAATTTAAAAATGGAACGATCTTTTTCTCCTAAACATGGCGACCAAGGAGGTAACTCAAAAAAGGTTTTATTTAAATTTCGAACTAACTTGCAAATAGAAAGCTGTTTATTGAAAAAAAAAACAAATTGTTGTTCGTTGTTCGTCATTGATTTTGAAAAGAGTTTTAATTTCCGCGAATTATTTGAGAAAATTTACTGTTTTCATTTCCGCGCATTATTTGAGAAAAGTACTATACAAGCCTTGGCCACAACTAGGCATTGATGGACTTACGTATGTGTGCCTCGGCTTCGCCTCGGCCCACATTTACACGTTCGTCCATCAATGCCTCTGTTGCTGGCCGCTGCAGTAATGTACTATTCATTACATTTGAGTCTCGTAGGTCGGTACTGCAATGTCGCTTTGTTGGCCTGTTTAAAATAAAATAAAATTAATAGCATCAAGCGAGATAGAGATGAAACGGATTTCCGGTACAGTGATCGATTATGCACACAGAGTATATTATACCTACAGGATGTACCTAAGGGACATAGCCCTCCGCAAACTGAAACGGTAAACTTAGACCACACTATAAGAAAGAGTACCTATCTATTACTTTACTACATACTCAGACCATCAATTAGGTACCTATAATTGTACAATGAGCATGTACACACGGCGACACATCAAGTTACGCAAAATAAACAAGCTGGAGTGCGATTTTTGAATCTCATTCGCTGAGTTCATCAGTTGAAAATGTCAAAATTACCGTACCAGATATACATCTTTCTACTGCTGATTTGACTTGCAAAAATCATACTTCAGGAGTGCGATTTTTGAAAGTCAAATCAGCAGTAGAAAGATGCGTATCTCCAATAATTAAAATTAGTAATTTTGACGTTTTCAACTGCTGAACTCAGCGAATGAGATTCAAAAATCGCACTCTTGTTACAGCACAGTTGTAAATGTCAAAATAACTTTGGAGATATGCATCTTTCTAATTCTGATTTGACTTTCAAAAATCATAGTTCAGGAGTGCGATTTTTGAAAGTCAAATCAGAAATAGAAAGATGCTTATCTCCATAGTTATTTTGATATTTACAACGGCTGGACTCACCGAATGAGTTTCAAAAATCACACTCCTGGCCGCGCGACGTTATAGGTACATTACTCTACCTACGCTACGCGCGTGTTATGTATGGCTCCTACCAATACCTGCACCGTCAGCTCTATGAACTTGCAGCCGCTGTGGAAGTGCGCGAGGCATGTCACACAACGTGACCGCTGACCTCATTCTAGTTTTAATATTATATAGTGTCACTTTTCGGCCCAGCGTACCTAACTTCGGTCGCATTCAAATTCCTAGTTTAAGACTTTTATTGTTAAATGTAAATATAATTTAGTACCAATCTCTTCTCGTCTTCATTTCACCTCCACTGTAGCCACCCACTATAATTCGCGGCCAGCTTATTTTGGTTTTGGGTAGGTATCTTGATGTGTCGCCGTGTGTACTTCATAACTTTGCACGTCTATCTAAACCTCTGTTACTTCCTATAATTGTATCACCGACAATTATTTGAATGCCTACTGGTAGATCAGTTAGATCACAGAGAACTTTAATATTTTGTACTTACAACATTACAACAACTTAACCTGTGTGTCACAAATAAAGATTTTGATTGATTGATTAAACTGAACTACTTTCACTATGGAGCCTACCTCAGGAAACGCGAAAAAGAATCTGAGTCGGCATTTGAGTCGGATAGCTACAGCAATTTTGTATGGGACAGCGGATTTTTTTCGCGATTCCTGAGGTAGGCTCCATAGTGAAAGTTGTTTAGTTTGATTTTGTGGTCTGAGTTCACCGTTTCAGTATTTACTAGGCTGTCCATTACACCCAGGAGTGCGATTTTTGAATCTCATTCGCTGAGTTCAGCAGTTGAAAATGTCAAAATTACTGTGGAGATACGCATCTTTCTACTGCTGAATTGACTTTCAAAAATCGCACTCCTGAAGTATGATTTTTGAAAGTCAAATCAGCAGTAGAAAGATGCATATCTCTACAGTAATTTTGACATTTTCAACTGCTGAACTCAGCGAATGAGATTCAAAAATCGCGCTCCTGTATACCTTACGTAGACTTTGTATAGTTTTACTTAGGTAGGTAGGTACTCTTTTTCTTCTTCTGTTTACATCCTAGTAGAGGTCGTACCGTACGATTCACTAGGCGTTTTCCAGGCTACGGCTGGGAGAGAGCCGATTCCAATTATCTACGGTAATCCAGCGCAGCGGGCCCGCGCCTGGCGAGATAGCCGCCTGTAATCGACTTACCCGCAGTCAATGTCCCGGCAAAATATTTACGTAATTTGCTTCCAACGCGGGCTTTGTTCACTTCACTACAAACAAGCAACATCAAATACAGAGTTGAGGCATGCGGAAACAATTCCCGTCCGATATTGATCATAGTTTAATAACCTACTTCTATGGATCCACGCTACCATGGTTCTTTATTCGTAAATATTAATGAAATGTTGCAATATTCCGACGAAAATCGTGGAAACGAACGAAACAATAAGAGGCATAAACATAGCGAACGAGAGCGAACGTTATGTTATGAGACGACGTCATCGAAATAATAAAAAGGTATAGGTAAAATCTTCTTAGGTAAGCTATTCTCATATTCCTAGGTAAAATCTTTATTTGACTTGACTATTAGGTAGGTACTGTAGTGTAGGTACCTTATGTTTCGTATATTTTATACTGTCTACCAAGTCGTCCGTGGTGTGGTAGGCAAGTGATAGATTATAGGTTCGGTAGTACACTTAAGCACAATAGTGCTCATATGAGCACGTAGTATATACCTACGTGGTACCTACACGAATAATTATCTTATCCACTTAGAAGAACTGATTAGATCAAGTGCGTTCATCTCTAACTTAGATCCTAGAACACCTAGAACTTGTAAATAGTGCATAATTAAAAAGTTATTTTTGAAATTACAAGTAAGGGATGTAGGCATTCCAGTCTATCAGAATAAGATCGGATATCGATTTAGTCAGTAACAGCGATGCAATCTCCCGAGAGAGGTACCTACGCTACGCTACGGTGAGTTTACTCAATTTAGTTGACATATTTCATGGATATTCGTAGAAGCTTACCTGCGCACTACGCGTCCTTGTCGATACGAGAAGAAACTTTTAACTTTTCGATTTGCAATGTTTGCTGAGAAAATAGGTAGGTATCGAAGATCAAACATCTAAACATCATACGAGTATGAAGCTTTACACTATCATTTCCTATGGCATTTATGCAGGATATGGATAGACATTCGTTGATTATATTATAAATCATATTACAACGCAACCGTTGCGTTAATTATTGCTATTAGCAACTTCAATATTCCATATCGTATTCGTATCCGAGTCGAAGCATATCTGCTAAATTTATGATCTCGTGTTCACAGGCCATGTATTGTAGGTATAAAAGAGACGATAAGCCGCATGAACAAAGTAGAAACCTGTTGAATGCTCGCTCGTGGCCCTGTTCATTCCCACTCGGCTTTTCCGACCGAGCGGTCGGGGGGGTTGCCAATGCAGCCTACTTTATCGGCCGCTAGACGCACATAACTACCCCTTTGGTAACACAATCCATTCCACTAAACATCTGTTACTTTGCTCCGTATGTGCAAATTAAAAATTAATTCTTGTTTCTTTTTTCTTTCAGATTTACTTCACGCGCGGCCCCTGAATAAAGTCTGAATTCGTGAACATAGTGATACAGTGGTGTTTCATAAAAATGTCGTGTTTTGGAGGCAGCGTTTTGATCCCCGACTGAGACAGCGAGTGTGCCGGAGTGTGTGTGAGTGAGGACATAAAGCTTAAAGTGAGGTGATGATGTGAGTGTGTTTGTGTTGGGGACATAAAACGAAGCGTCGCCATGCTGCCTACTAATGTTATGTCCTTTATGAAGAAGGTGAGTTATTTATTTTTATGTACACACGGCGACACATCAAGCTACGCAAAATAAACATAAACTGGCCGCGCGACGTTAAGTATACATTACTCTACCTACGCGCTGCCAGCTAATTTTGGTTTTGCGTATAGCTTGATGTGTCGCCGGCCGTGTGTACTTACATTCTGTGAATTTATTATGTTTCTGCATTATTTTAGAAATTGTCTTGTATTTTAGTTTAGTTTTATGAATTGCTAGTACTTTACAACTAGATTATAAAGTACGAAGATGGTGGTAGCGGGGAGCAGCAGACTCAATAATGAGAGCCCGGGTTCAAATAAACACGAACCATACGCTACTAATGAGGCATGCCAATGATGAAAGACTCTACTAAAAACTACATTTTTTCAAAAAGTATTGCGTGACTGTTGACACTGGCTGGGAACTGGGAGTCGCGTTGTAGGTCTGCTATTGGGTAGTCGCGTCGCGTATCGGTCTTCGGCTGCCCTCTCCCCGGCCTACAGGGAAGTTGCAGTACTGCCTAATTCTTTTCGAAAAACAGCCCTTGAGATCACCAGAATACCTATACAACGTGTTAATGAATTAACGCAAAACTAGAAAGTAGTTTGTTTAGAATCGAGAGCAGAATCGAATTATCATAGCTTCAACATAGGAATTTTTTTTCAAAATATTAAATAATAAGTTTGCAAAATTTTAAATTTTCTGAACCCGATGTCAACCCACCGCAAGGGCACACTCACCCTACTTACTACCAAAACAAGATTATAAAAATGTATCCATGAGTACGTTAGCACTTTCTTTCAGTGCTGAAATGATAACAAATCATTTTTGCCTCAAACTTAAATTTCTAATAACTTTAAATGTTAACTATCAAAATAATGAAATTATTGTTTCAATCTAATTATTTTGTTATAAATCAGTTCAATAAGTAACAGAAAATAATAAAGTAATAATAATAGTAATCAGTTTGTTACACCCCAACTGATTGGGGTGTATGAGGATTTGCGCTAATTCATTAACACGTTGTATATAACCGTACGACGTCAAGAGCTTTTGCTACATAAACAAAATTTTGCTATATGGGCAAAAGGGCAAAATCATCAAAACCAAGATGGCAATCATTTTTAAAAAATAAGTCCCTGACTGGGTTGGGTACATGCGTGGAAATAATGGCCTCGATTCGGAGTGTACCACGACTAAACTAAACTAAATGTATTCCTGTCACTTTCTAAAATAAGATTAAGAAATGAGACAGAAAACCAACAGCTGACTTTAGTGCTGTCAAAGTGACGTTAAATGCGCAAAATAAGATGCCATCATAATGTACGCCATCTTATTTAAGTCGTTTTTGGGCGTTTAACGTCACTTTGACAGCACTAAAGTCAGCTGTTGGTTTTCTGTCTCTTTTCTTAATCTTATTTTAGAAAGTGACAGGAATACATTTAGTTTAGTTAAGTCGTGGTACACTCCGAATCGAGGCCAATGCTCTTAACGTTGTTCTTGCCAAAACATACAAAACGATGGTTTTCACATAAAAATTTTTAATTTCAAAACAACCATAAAACCACTTATTAATAATTGGTTTAATAATTTATACGAGAGGAGCATAATGCGTTAAATTGACTTTCGCTTGGAGCGTTATTTTGATTTTTCCACGAAGTCCCCGTGGTGCGGTGCGGTCGCTCCGACTCAAATTATAGCACAACAGAAAGCGGCCAGCTTTTACCATTTCTACGGTTTTGGCTTTTAAGTTTTTAACTAAAATGAATAACCAGATTTAGGTGGTATTTCACTTTTATGTCGAGCAACAGCGGACGTTCAAATAGTACGAACTAAATTACGAGACACTAAATTCTTAACGAAAACTATTAATGGAACCTCAGAGTAACTAATATATACTACGATGGAATTGATACCTATTCTAATAGGTATACTTTTATATACAGGGTGTAAGGAAAAGTATCATTAACCTTTAAACCACATACTCTTCCCATCAAACTGAACTTACTATAGGAGCAAATCTACAGAACAAAAAAAAAGATGTTCAGTTTGATGGGTAGAGTATGTAATTCAAAGGCTAATGATATTTCTCCTAACACTGTATAAAAGTATTTATTTAAAAATCGTCACCTACCTAAAGTTGAACTCAACCACGACTTTTTAACAGCTAATACAACGCTACGGTCCACTCTAGAAATTGTGAAGAATATTTTTGTTAAACTATAATGTTTGTACGTGAGCACGATATCGTTCCGTTTTCCCGCATAAGCTTATCTGGGAGGTGGGCAGGTGAGAGATAGGGTTGCCAACTTTTTTCAGGTCAAATATAGTATTTCGAGCCTAATGCCGGAAAAAAGTAGGTATAGTAGATCGGCGAAAAATAAGAAAATATAAAGTATTTTTCGATTTTGTTCATTTAAAATTTTAAAAAGATATTTTTTTTCTACTTTTTGGTTTGAATACTAAGTATTTAATCTTAAGGAACAATAATCTCTCCATTTCGTATTCTTATAGAAAATAATGCATCCTGCAAACGCAGAAGTCGCAGGAGTCCATACAGAAATAATATAACTTTAAAAAAAAATTATAAACATGACTTTAGGAAAATTTTTGTCTATTTTGGGGGTATAATGCACAACTTAACATAACAACAACACTCTAAAATTAAACCTACTAAATAATAATATTTTCAGCAGTAGACTTAGTAGAAAATTGTTTAGGAAGTATCTACATGGTCTAGATCAAATGGAAAAAATTTGATGAAGAGAGAGAAATTTTTGGAAATAATGTTAAGTTATTGGGCATTTTATTGGATCTAAGTACCAATATATTTAAATTCTCCATAAATTATTTACTCATCATAATATAGTAGTTTTGCCTACTATATATTTTACTCAGAATTATAGGCCGCGCCTCGCCCGAGCTCCTGATTGGTTAAAAAAACACAACAGATACACAGCTCGCACAGCTTCAATGGACAGGCACCCTAATATAGTAGGAAGTATCCTACTATATTAGGTGCCCTATATAGTAATATAATAATTTAGTAGGGTTGGCAACCCTAGTGAGAGAGGAGGCGCCGCCGCCGCTCGTACCGCTTCACAGAGATGAATTAACGCTCCGTCGAGCGGAAACGTCTTTCTTTCTCATCAAAACAATATTTCCTCAAGGTTTTGCGCCTCCCCACACAACACTTGTGAGGCAAAACATTAGCTGCATACACCCGACTTCCTCACTGACTTCTTTTATACTTATCCTACGACTCAGAGGGTTTACTCTCCTATTTTCATCTTACTAACGAACGTTCATAATTTTAGATAGACACCTACCTAGTTGGCTTTTAACTTGGATCATTCATCTAATGTTCGAGTAACTTTGATGATAGTTAAGTAGAGAGCTAAGATTAAGAGACCCCTCACACTAGCGTCTTTCGAGCGTCGTCGTCTTGCCGGCGTTCACGCAGCGTCGACGCGACGCTGGCGCGACGTCGTCGCGACGCCAGCGCTGAACCACTGCCGAACGCCGGTTTACGCAGCGCCGGCGTCGCGTTAGCGCGGCGCCAGCGCAACGTTTTTTGCGAACAAGTACAATGCACAACGCAACCCCCTCTCCCCGCGCTGCTGCTCACTGACTCACTGACTGTACGCAACAGGCGCCGCGCTAACGCGACGCCGGCGCTGCGTAAACCGGCGTTCGGCAGTGGTTCAGCGCTGGTGTCGCGACGACGTCGCGCCAGCGTCGCGTCGACGCTGCGTGAGCGCCGGCAAGACGACGACGCTCGAAAGACGCTAGTGTGAGGGGACCCTAAGTAGGCAAGTTAAGTTGGCAAACTTTAACTCTTACTAGCAACTTCTCCATCTTGCTACGATTTATGATAGATATCTATCAATTTTCACTAGCTTCGTCGGTGCAACTATATCATCTACTTTTATGAGAAATTTTTTTAATCAATCACGGTCAAGTCATATCTCTTCCATACCAGATTTTATTTTAAAAGAGGAGTTATATTGGTAAGTAACGTCATAATTGTTCGTCTAATTATGATTTCCAGAACCTATAGGATATACAGGCTGTAACAAAATACCGTATTAATATTTAAATCGGTGATTTAGATTAGACTATCAAACTGAACAACTTTCAGTATGGAGCCAATATCGAGAATTTAAAGAAGGAACTGCTATTTCACACGTTTGAGTCGAGTAGGTACTGCGGTTTTGTGAGTGGTCTAAACCACCCCTTTAAATATTACTAGTGTACCTATTTTGTTACACCCTGTATTAAATCTTATAAAGGATAAAGTAAAGAGGTCCTTAATCTTAGATATTTTCGCGAAAAATTCTTCGTCTATAATGTTTCTTAGTACTTATTAGCCGCCAACGCATCGCCACCAATTAGATGAAATCAGTTTGGTAGATTGAAGATTTGTTTAGTTTGTTTTTGTTTATTGGTTTATCTGTCTTACCAAGTCGGTATATAGTTCTTAATTACTAAGTATAGACTTGATTTGTAACTTCTAGATAATTTAATATTCGGTTTCTGAACTTATTACGTAACTAGCTGTATTGATCTCATTTGTTAACCGAAAAGATAAATTGAAGCTTGAAAATCGGAGTAAAATTGTAAGCAAAATCTAACCAATAAACCCAGACAATTTGTTAAACGAAAAAGACAAAAAAAGACATTGTCCAAATCGTTGTTATTGTGGAAAACAATTTAGGTTACGGTAAATTTGTGTTCGCTACTTTTTCTCTGTTCATTGTTTCAAGCAAAATGTAAATTGGTTTTATTATTTGAATATTTGCTTTGGTACCATGTTGAAATGAAGCGATAAAATGATAATGAATTTTCATGATCATGTTCAACACAGTCACCATTAAATATTGTTTGTAATGAGATCGTCGCTTATGTGTTTTTAGTGGTCAATGTAGGTAGGTTCTTTGAAAGAAGTTTGGCGAAAAGCCATATAATTTGAGACCCAGACTTAGAGATCTCATACATGAATGAAACTTAATAATACGTGTAGAGTGAAACAAAACCAACAAAAATGTAAATTGGTTGTACTCTGTAGAAAGTTGGGGGAAAGGTATTTCTCCTTATGATACCTTTTGTATCAAATGTGTGAAACTCACAATCTTTCTTATTAGATAGTTCACTCAATCTTCTACGCATTCATTGTGTTTATTTTAATGAAAATTTACGATAACCGTACCATAATACGATAATGGAAGAAAACGAAATATACGTTCCGTAACGACCAAAAATACCTCAGTGATAATATTAGATGAAAATAGATGTCGTGGTTGCGTTTTGTTACAGCTTTTTTACGATTTGTCTATTTTACTAGTAATTTCTACTTTTGAATCCGGACTTCTGGAGATGTGGAAGTTTTTTTAAAAAAATGCCTTAATTTTTTCTGTTTTTAGGGTTCCGTACCTCAACAGGAAAAAACGGAACCCTTATATGATCACTTTGTTGTCCGTCTGTCTGTCTGTCTGTCTGTCAAGACCCTTTTTCTCTGGAACGGGTGAAGGTATCAAGTTGAAATTAATGACAAATACTAGGGTCTGCGGTCCTGTGGTGGTGTAAAAAATTCAAGCTTCTGAGTCAACTCAATCAAAAGATACGGCCATTTGTTTACGAATTTTCATACTAGCAGCTCGCAAACCAAAACCTATAGGGTACTTCCCGTTGACATAGAATCATGAAATTTGGCAAGAAGCAAGGTCTCAAAGCACAAACAAGGGAAAAAATCCGAAAATAGATAATTTGTAGTTATATCACATAAAAAAAGCATAAAAACATATTTCTTCGGTTACAAACTTACATTTTCAGTTGGAACATCAACCGTTGTATAGACCGTGAGAGCAATAATCTCCTTTATGAATAAAGGAGATTATTGCTTAATTGCAGGCTCTTAGTATAGACCGATGTATGGGAGAAAAACTTTTCTACCGCAAAGTTTATTTTGTCTTTCAACCCAAACTCCGAAAGCTTTATCAAACTTCTTGGTGCTTACCTTACCTAAAAATACTTCGTGGATACCATTCATAGCCAACCTAGAGCTTGACCTAGAGTCATTATGTCAAATTATAATGTAGTGATGTATTTGAATATCTACCGATGTTATATGAATAGATAATAATAGTACACTCATCATCATAATCATCTCAACCGATGGATCCCACTGCTTGACATAGGCCTCCCCCAAGGATCGCCATAACGATCGGTCCTGCGCTGCCCTCATAGAACGGGTTCCCGCCGCCTTCACCAGGTTGTCGGTCCCCCGTGTGCCACCTTCCCACTTGACTTGGCAGTCACCACTCGAGAACTTTTCCGCAGAAGAACCAGAGTAGCTGATATAGATCAAAGAATTGCTAAACTAAAGTGGCAGTGGCATGGACATTGCTTGCAGAACCGATTGCCGATGGGGCCGAAAAGTTCTCGAACACATTAGAAACGAAACTCCCGCGTTAACGGTAGGTACTATAGGTTTAGACAATAGTACATGTTTCCAGCTTCCTGGTTATTTAATATACTTCATATTAAGTTTATGGTTTAACCAATACCTATGCCACAATACCGATGCCACCTTGCTGGGTTTGGATAATGAATAGAAACGAAACTCCTGCGTTAACGATACTAGATAGACAATAGTACATATTTCCAGCTTCCTGGTATAGTACGAGTATATTAAGTTTATGGTTTAATCAATACATATGCCACAATACCGATGCCACCTCCCTGGGTTTCGATAATGAATACAAATCCTCCTTATAAGCGGTGAAACATGAAAATACTCCTTGGCGGTCGGAAATGTTCAACGTTCCTTCTTTCGTTGATGTTTCTAACTTTAGGTTCGTCCCTTTCTATCAAAACAACAATTAAACACAATTTGTTTGGCTAATACAAACCACAAATATATTATACTAGCTGACCCGGCAGACGTTGTCCTGCCATTTGTCCTTTGCTACACCGGATAGGTGTACACCTGGCCGTTTTTTTGAAGTGAAAACATCTTTAGCGGCGATGGTAGTACGGAAGCCTCGGTGCGCGAGTCCGACTCGCACTTGGCCGGTTTTTAATAATTATGACCGCCGTCCTGAATGGCTTTTAGTTTTCGTAAAAAATGGCTGGGTCCAAATCTGCCAATCTTCTTTCCTTAATAGTTATCAAATTCTAGTGTAAGCGGTAGAGAAGAGAGAGCAAGCATACGAAGAAATTCTAAACAGGATATATACCTACTTATGCTTGGGCGGATGCTTTAGAATTTTAGATCATCAAACTGAACAACTTTTACTACAGAACCAATATAAGGTTAAATCTAATTAGTTGGCGAACTTTAACAAACGCATTCGGAAGCTGTTACTAAGTACAATTGCGTGATATTATTTATTATTTGTGAATTTATTATTTTTAATAACTCACGGGCGGCGACGGCGGCGCGGCGGTTTGAATAATAATGTTGTTAATCGCCAATACCAATTATTAACATTGACAATGCAATCTGTTATCATTAACAAGTACCCTGGTTCAGTTTCGCCAACTAATGCGAAATAACCTTATATTAAAACGAGCTTTTACCCGCGACTTCGTCCGCATAAATTATATACCAAATTTTAAGTCAGATGATAAGCTATCAAACAAAAAAGTTTCATCAAAATCGGTTAAGTAGTTTTTGCGTGATACTCCAACAAACAAACACCCAAACAAACAAACAAACAGATAGAAAAAAAATCCAAATTTGGTGATTTGGAATCAGGGTCAGGTAAAAACTACGTCGTAATTTTTTTTTGTAAAAATCTTCAATTCTCACAATTCTGTTACAGTTTTATAATAGTTTAGATAGCGAAAAAGAAAAATGTTGATTCCATAGACTATGTTTATACCTTGCTACTCGACTTAAATTAACAGAATATATTTTTTTTAAATTTCAATAGTGAAAGTTGTTAAGTTGGAAGGTTTAAAAAGCACTCCCTTAAGTTTTTAAGCACGCATATAAGTTGACACCCTGTATAATTAGCATTTAACTATAATTACGTATTGTGGAAAGGATTAAGCGGATACGGAAATGATGATTATTAAGTCATAGTTATACGCAGTTGCAAGTAACGTTCGCATGGTTATAAATAACTGGCTTCCGTGTGTGCTCCGGCTACACGAGCTCGTATTGATTTTCCGTTTAACGAACACTCTGTATAGCTCGGTTCATCCTGTGGTTGAGATAAACATGATTTGTTGGAACCAATTTACACTATTTGACTCAATGGGAATAGCAATTTGTTTGGCTAATTCTATACCAAATAAAAGTTGGAGCGATGAGATAGCGAGCATTGCAGGCTAACTAAAGATAGAGCGAAATGGAGAAAATTTGAGGAGGCTTTTAGCGTTACAGGCGATCCTTATAATTAAAAATGAAGAGATGAAAGACTTAAAACAAAACGAATTTTACGAATTTAATTATTTATAGATAAAGAAAAATGACAGATTTGGACCCAAACGAAAACTAAAAGCCATTCAGGATGGTGGTCATAATTATTATAAACAGAAAAAATGAAGGCATTTTTTAAAAAAACTTCCACATTTCTAGAAGTCCGGATTCAAAAGTAGAAATTACTAGTAAAATAGACAAATCCTCCAAAAAGCAGTAGCAAAACGCAACCACAACAGCTATTTTCATCGAATATTATCACCGGTATTTTTTGATCGTTACGGATCGTATTTGGCTCGTTAGTGTATGTGATTTCGTTTTCTTCCATTATCATAATATTGTAGTTATCGTGAATTTTCATTAAAATAAACACAATGAATGCGTAGGAAATTGAGTGGACTATAAATAATAAAAATAAAAACTATCTAATAAGAAAGATTATTAGTTTCACACACTTGATACAAAAGGTATCATAAGGAGAAATACCTTTCCCCCAACTTCTACAGGTTACAACCAATTTCCTTTTTTGTTAGTTTTGTTTCACTCTACACGTATTACTAAGTTTCATTCATGTATGAGACCTCTAAGTCTGGGTCTCAAATGACATGGCCGTCCGCCAAAAATTTTAAAATTGCATTCATTATGAAATTGGAAATATGTTATGCAAAGATTTTTTTAGTATATACGACAAAAAAATGTTTGTTGAATTATTTAAGAAAGTTATATTTATTTATCTAATTTTATTTATCTGAATTTTGTAATTCTATACCAAGTCCCATTCCAAGCCCGCACTTTGTAGCTCGTAGATCTTTCGTAGCAACGTAGCGTAGCAATCATCTTACCGAAGTATACCGGAGACAATCAAATTTTTTCTTCTAAAGGTTAAAATTTTTAATAAAACCCTTAAAAAGAAAAGGGCCGATGATTACGTGCCTTGTACAAACAGAAGGTACTCAAGTACTTACTTACAGCTTATTTAATTTCAGTGAAGTTTGAATAACTTTTTTTTCGCAACCACCCCGTCGATTGGTCGAGAGTTGGGGGGTGGGGGGATAGACGGGATAGAGGATCGAGTGCTGGGCCTGAAAGGAGTCCGGCCCGCAATGATGGCGTCCCACTTTGACGGTTCTATTAGCACACAGCGACTTTCATAAAGGTGCATTTTCAAAGCGTGCATATTAAACGCAACGCTTTCAGCTGAAGGCTACTTTCACGAAATTTTATGAGCCGTTTTTCTCTTTCATACAGCTTTTGTTAAAAAATTTGAAGCCTATTTTCCTGTACGCTATTTCTTGTAGAATTTAAGCTCTGTTACAAAAACGTTCGATCGTTACACAGGGTGTAGCAAAACAGCAACCATAAAACTGAAAAACGTATACTATGGAGCTAACTTAGAAATCGCGGAAAAATCTGCTGTTTCATACAAAACCGCAATGCGTACCTACTTGCCTCAAAAGTATGCCGAATCAGCAGTTTTTCTTTCGGCTTTGTCTCGAGAGTGATAGTTGTTCACTTTGATGGTGTAACTAACTAAACCACCCTTTTAAATATTACTAGGGTGTGGTGTTGGGTGAAATACCCAATATCTACGATCGCTTCAAAAGACAGCCCAGATCGCCTTCAGATCGTGGAACAGGATCAATGAATTAACTAGAACCTTTAAGAAACTTTATCAGACCAATTTCACTCGCATTCAGTTGAAACAAAGCGAACCAAAACGAACGGAACGGCTGCTAAATAAATGTTTTATGGATATTTTTCCCTTTTAAATGCTAATTCATCGAAAGGTGAGAAGAAAACGCAAACCAAATGAAAATGCGAAGAAAGTGTTAAAAGGGTCTTCACTGGCACCGTCTTCATTTATTTAATTGCTGATGTAGAGGAGTGATAATGTGATTTGAAACCTGTTTTAGCATCATTGTAGATATTGTTAGTCTTTACGCATTACACTTGCGTGTTCGAAAATGGCCCGCACTCCCCTTAAACGCTTATTAGTGAACGAAACACAACACGGACCGCAGTACAGGGATGCATGCACCTAAAGACCTTTAGGGCCTGTATGGCCGCCTGTATGCCACACGACAAAGCAACAAAACCGTCATGCGCGCTCGCTTTCGCATATACTTTCCAAATTTTCATGGGTCGCTCCGATCATCAAACTGAACAAATTTGACTATGGGAGCAAAACCTTACTATCGCAAAAAAAACAGCTGTTCAATAAAAAAGCAAGCTAGTGTAATCAGTAATCACCCAGTATAAATTGGTTTCTCAGAAACTGTATGAAATGTTGTATGAGATGATGTTTTTACATTTCAAGTTTGTCAAGATAGGTGTCATCCCTGAGAAAATCCGTTTCGACACAAAAAAAAAAGACACCGAGCATAGCTTGATCACCCAGGTACCTCCTGATTATTTAAATAAGCCAAAATGAGTGGGTCTATGTTTGAAATTCCTATCAGTTTATTTCTCAAATAACAGAATAAACATTTAAAATGGTTAGCTCATATGTAAAGACTTCGAACTAACCCTCGGCTATGATTAATTTTAATTGCCTGACATATTAAAGGATCTCCCTTAATGACCCATACTATACCTTTGATAGACATACTTGAATGAACACAGGTAACACGTGTCACCCAAGATACCAAATTTAGCGAACACAAAGCGATTACAACGAATCGGTAATTGATATTCCAACCCATCTCAAGTAACTTCTGACAGCTGCGTAGATCATTTTATAAGTAAAGTACTTATATTATACTTATAATTAACGTGTGAATAAACAGAGATAGACATAAACTACGATTTATAAGCTTTTCAGAGCAATTTTATTTATCTCATCTTTGTGCTTTCGTTATACAAAATTAAATGAAAATTATAACCAATTTTTCATTAATTTCGTTGTGAAACACTAATAAAACCCAAAAAAAAATCTTTGGTTTCATTGTTGTTGATTTATTAAAAAGGGTAAATATTACTAGGGTGTTTTTTACACGTTATGTAAACTCACTACCACACTCTCTATCTATCGAAGTGGTCAGAAGCTTTGTTACAACTCGTTTTCAGCGAGCAGAGCTCGATCGCCCTGGAGTGCGATTTTTGAATCTCATTCGCTGAGTTCAGCAGTTGAAAATGTCAAAATTACTGTGGATATATGCATCTTACTACTGCTGATTTGCATTAAAAAATCATACTCCAGAAGTGCGATTTTTGAAAATCATACGAGCGCATTGGCAGTAGAAAGATGCATAATCTCCAAAGTAATTTTGACATTTTCTACTGCCAAGTCGCTCGTATGATTTTCAAAAATCGCACTTCAGGAGCGCGATTTTTGAAACTCAAATCAGCAGTAGAAAGATGCGTATCTCCATACCTTTTCAACTGCTGAGTTCAACGTATGAGATTCAAAAATCGCAGTCCTGGGTGATCGAGCTCTGCTCGCTGAAAACGAGTTGTAACAAAGCTTCTGACCACTTCGATAGAGAGTGTGTAGTGAGTTTACATAACGTGTAAAAAACACCCTAGTAATATTTAAAGGGGTGGTTCGGACAATCAAACTGATCAACTTTCAGTATGGAGCGAAAATCGAGAAAAATATAACAAAATCTGCTGTTCGTTTCATAAAAAATTACAGCACATGCTCGATTCAATTGTAGGACGACTAATTTAGAAATATATATTTTACCAAATATATTTTATTATATATTTTACTGGCTTTTGCCCGCGACCTCGTTCGCCTGGAATTTGGAAAACCAAGTATCCTATGTTACTTCCAAGAATATGTGTACAAAGTTTCATGATGATCGGTTAAGTAGTTTTCGCGTGAAAGCCTAACAAACAAACTTACATTCACATATTGTACCTATCCATAGTGAAAGTTGTTGAGGTCTAAGACCACCCCTTTAGTTTAAATATTACTAGGATGTTTTGTTACATTTTGTTTTTATGCTTTCTTATTTCTATTTTCTGGGACACCTTTATGAGTAAAACAATATAGAACTGCCGTCTGGCCTGCTTACAAAAAAAAGAACATTAATCAAACAAACACGTGGGGGTTGTGATATGAGGCATTATTCCAATATTAACTTTCCTTTTCCCGTCCCTGCGGAAAACCGTAATATTTCACAACGATGATACCTTCCTAAACAGGGCCGGATTTAGAGGTGTGGAGGCCTCGGGGCAACAAAGGAGTGGAGGCCCCCTGGCCCTAAATTATTTTCCAAATAAAAAGGGCAATTTTTTTTCAATAAAGTTTTCCAATAAATAATTTATTGTGAAACAAAGTACAGATTCTTTTATTATTTAACCCTCTAATGCATGAATTATGAAGGATGCGATAAAAAAAATGTTTGATACTAAATATCTGTTTAGAATCAAGTACAAAACCATAACAAAGATTTAAAAAAATTTATGACTTTATTTTCAGAAGATAAATTTCAGAACCATATATGGCTTTATATGCATTCAGTCCAAAATTATTGCTGACATAAATGGCTTCGCATGCATGTATTTTTAATATTTTTAGATGTATTGATAAGTTTTAATTATGCAAGTGCCTAGATATTGGTTGCTTCTCTTTGTTGAAATGACATTCAGCTATTATCGAAGAAGTACTTAACGATTCTCCTATGCTCAAAACATAATTACGGGCATTAAATAACTAAATTGCAAAGATTTTGTCAATATTTCTAACATATTATTAAACTATGCCACACCATATGCCACTATGCCATATTATTTAACTATGCTAACTTTAACTATTTTACTTATTTAACTTTAATTATAATACATTGACATGTAAATATTATAATTTACATGTCAATGTATTATAATTAAAGTTTATATGTAAATAATATTTTATATATGCAGATTAGTCTCACTCTAAGTACCTGGTACACTCAAACTTTCTTGATTTTGGCCAGTTGAAGCATTAGCATAGAAGATATAATAAAGTCCATCATATACTGCTAGTGGATTATACAGAAAATACGTTTAATTTCGCAAGCCTAGTATACATTTTCATGACACAAATCGATGCTTTGATGCATACGAAGCCATATATGACATCTTACGTAAATTAGGTAAATAATGAATAAAATAATTATAATCTAAAAATAGATGATCTACAAATGAGGAAGAATGTCATGACTACCTTATTTATATTTTTAAAAGACTCTCCCTTTCTTTTTATTATCTTTTTACATAGGTCGAAATCAGGAAAATTCTGCTCAGGTAGAATGCGAGCAAGGTCATGAAATGATGGTTGGTTACTATAAAAAGTTATTAGAAAAGTTGTTTTGGAAAAAATATCTTTAGTTCTCTATTAATGTTGGCAATACGGTTTAATAAGTAACTTGATAATTAACAAAAAATATCCTTTGATAAAAAATGATTTCTTTTCGAGGCCATATTTGGCTTCATATGCATTAGAGGGTTAACAAACATAAATATAATAATAATAATAAAATAATAATAAAATAGTTTATTTCAGACATGGAGTCCATAAAATTTGTTAGTATACATAATAAAAACTTAGAAAACTAATGTTAGTAGGTACAGAATATTTTAATAGGTACAGTTAAATTTTAACAGCATGCAGCTGTATCCAACGCTTCAGCATAGGGGAGTCCCATCGCTCTGCCAACACGCTCAGGACACTGTTGGAGCTGGCTCGCAGGTGGGTCAGCACGGACGCGCAACGTTTCCTCATGATGGCGTGGAAGCCGTCGGTGCGCGCCTCCGCGAACATGCCCGACGCGCTACACCACCGCGGCAGCCCCATCAATGCCCTGAACGCGTTGTTATACTGGACTCGCAGATCGCTGTATGCCCTCTGCGTAAAGTTGACCCACATACTGCACGTATAAAAAGACTGGCAGTACGCTTTAAAAAGCGTGACCTTTACTGGCTCAGTACAATGTGCGAATCTGCGGGCCAACATATTACATCGGACAGACAGCGATCTGCGTTCTCTCTCTATGTCCACATTATCTTTTAGGTCCTCAGTAACCCAGTGGCCCAAATACTTGAATTGCGCAACCTTACGCAGGGTTGTGCCGCAGAGTGAAACTGGTGGAGAATTTGCGTAGTTTTTTAAACCAGATCTAAAGGTCATAACTTCACTCTTTTTCGCATTGTATTTGAGCCCATGTTTTACAACGTAGGACTCACAAATAGACAAAAGTCTCCTCAATCCACTAATCGACGGGCTAAGCAGCACCATATCGTCCGCGTAGCTTATATTGTTTATACAGACTCCGTCAATATGGCATCCGACTCTGGCGCTGCTCAGCTCCTCGATTAGCCCATTCACATACAGATTAAACAATCTAGGAGAAGTCAGTCCACCCTGCCTGACTCCACACTCTAGTTTATAAACTTCAGAATAAGAACCAGCCCATCTGACGCGGTTTTGTTGATGGTCATACCAATACCTGAATAAAGATGTGACTTCGTTTGGTACGCTGGTATCCTTCCGAAGCTTATCCCACAGCACATCGTACGAGACAAGGTCAAATGCTTTAGACAAGTCTAGAAAGCATGCAAAAACTGGTGTCTTCCTTGCCACATAGTATTGAACAGTCTGCTTGAGCGATAGTACAGCACTTTCCGTAGACAGGCCTGGCCTAAAGCCAAATTGTGCATCATTTAAATGAAGATGTTTATCTAAGCATTTATCAAGCAGACTGTCCAGTACCTTAGCCAAAGTAGTTGCTAAGGAGATTGGCCTATAGTTTGACAGATCAGCCGAGTCACCAGTTTTGTTTTTGACCACGGGTACAACTACTGTTTGCATGAGTTTATCAGGCAGATAGGAGTGGCTGAGGCACAAGGTGTAGAACATTGATAGCACACGGGGCAGGTGAACGCCAGCGTACTTCAGGTGCTCGATACTGAGGTGATCATGCCCTGGAGATTTACCTTTCACCATACTTTTAATGACGCGTGCCACATCCTCGGTTGAGAAGGTAATACTGCGCTCCGGGCATGAGTCCTCAGCCTCGTCCACCCGAGGGACGGGTTTCAAAGGTGACATGACTTTAAAGAGTTCACGAAAAATATTCGCTATTTTGTCGGGCTCACTTACCCCGGCGACACTCACAGGAACGCTAGCCTTTTGATTTAATTTATCCGTAGATTTCCAAAATTTCGAAATGTTTTTACTAGTATGGTGTTGAGCTATGATGTCCATTTTAATTTTCTGCTCATTGTGCTGACACCATTTCAATTTATTTTTGAAATTACGCCTTGAGATTGACATGTCGTCATAAATAGGACCACACAGGGGTTTGCCATTTAATAGCCAAACTTGGTAACATAGCCGAGCGTTTCTATGAGCCCCACTTACATATTTATTCCACCCTGTTATATATTTACCCCTCCCCTTCTTTCTATTAGCAAAACTGTCTTCAGCTGCCTTAGACAAAATACAAACAATGTTATCATACATATTATCCAGTAATTCTTTGTGGCTTATATCATTACATACATTATTATAACATTCATGAAAATTACTATCAAGGTGGAGTTCCTCTAATTTGGAATTACAAAAACTATAATACATTTCAATCTGACTTAAATCGCGTTCTCCCCAAATTATCTTATTACAATTTAAATTTGGTAGTGTAATCTTAGGTCTTAGCAAATTAATATTACACACAATCTGAATAGGGTAATGATCTGACCAGTAGATATCGTATAGAACTTAACAACCGCCCGTTTGGCTGCATTCGTCACTACACAGTGGTCCAGCCAACGCCGACAGCCATGTGCCTCGCTCACAAATGTAAAGGAGTCCGTAGGTAAATGTTCTATATCAACGCATGACCATGTCTGTTCTGAGCAAAAGTTCAAAAGTTCAATAGCAAATAGCTCACCTGGATGGGCGTTGAAGTCTCCCAGCATAAATACACTTTCAATATTTTGACTTTCAATAATAGCATTTATCTCACACAAACACTCCGTAAATTCGACTAGGTTGTCATTCAAATCAGTAGGCATATAAATAGAAAACACAAGAACCGGCCTATCGCTTAACACTATCCTAATCGCAGCGAGACGCACACTACTGCAGGTAATAACGGACACATTCGAAAACGCATTCTTTCGCCATAATAACGCCACACCTCCATGGAGGCGACCACGTAGCACTCCGGCAGATGTATCCACGGCTGAGGTACCAGTATATGCAAAGGTGTCGTCAATACTCCCAAGGTACGGTAGATCATGGGGCAGCAACCAGGTTTCCTGTAGCGCAATTACATCACCCGTTTTACACAGGTTTTTGACACACTCACTCGATCTCATAACATTTTTACAGTTAAAACTTATAAATGTTGTAGTTTTATCCATATTAAGTTGTAATAAAAGCAATATTCCTGATACACACAGGTACCTATCTATTGTTTCTTCTGTCTAGACTCAAAGAAGCGGCGAAATGCTATTCCTTCAGGCCAGAATTCTTCGTTCAAGAACAAATCTAATTTGTATCTAGGTACAAATATTTTGTAGGCATTATAGTTTTTCTCTGTTTTCATAACCATTTGTACCATCGAGACATCAACGTCAGATTTTTTCTTTATGTAAAGTGATATGTCACACTCCTTCGACACATTATATACATAAATTGCCGTTTTCTTAATCTCCGCGGCCTTAAAGTTTAAATTTGATTCCACTGCTTTACCTCGATTTCCAATAAAACGGTTTCTATATCGCTTTCTTTGCACCGTAATCCATTCTTCGTTATTTTTCTCTGTTTTCCAATCACCTGTTTTTGCCATATCAGTAAAAGATTTTTCTCCATTCACGCCGACCGTGTGTCCGGGTATAGGCATCGTAGGCACGTCCGTCTGGGATTGACGAGGCATCGTCCCCCAATCTGAATAAAGAATTATCCGAAATTAATTTTTTTCGCGTCATCAAACGAATGCGCTAGGGTTCTACTTCTACCTATGATGATTTTGGTAATGAAAAGAATGTTGCGAAAAAAACTATTATTTGTTGATCAAATATGTTTGGTAATTAATTGAATCAGTCGTTACTTTGCGGAAATTCATTATAAGCTAATGTAAATTACAATATACAATTGAAACAATAAAAGTAAAGAGTCGAGACTCGGAATCGAATACCCAACTTCCGAGGCTGTGGGCAAGTACCACCCCACTTAGCCATTGAGCCATTGGGATACTCCCTCAAGATGGGGAGTAAATTGCAACTTGCAAGTGCTTATCAGGGCCATTTGAGATTTTGATATTTTACTGATTGCCTGATTGGAGTGAACAAATATAGATCGATGATTTCTGTTTATATTAGATATAATCATGTTTGTACCAAGTACTGTAGGTAAAGGTAAACAGTGTTTAAGTACCTACTAGTCTGAATTTGATATTTTTTTCGGAAGTCTTTATTGTGGGGGCCCTTCTTTTGTGGAGGCCTAGGGCGGCTGCCCCGGTTGCCCTCCCCTAAATCCGGCCCTGTTCCATAACTAGCTCATTTTGTTTCCTTACGACTCCCTGAACTAATAAACAGGCCGCAGTTTCACTAACGATCTATTACCGAAACAGTAACTGAAACTTTTGTTGCGTATTACTTTCAGAGGTATCTTCTAAAACTTTTTACTAAGTAAGTTTTTAGGGGACACCGCGTTTTTTCATTGCGTCTTTCCTAACTAGAAAGGACTACCCCATCTTCCCTGTGGGTGTCGTATGAGTCGAATAAGGGATAAAGTTTATTAAGCACAACCACCTATCAGCATTTTTGGCTCATCAAGCCATCCTGAAACCTGTCTAACTTTATAAGGTGTTAGGTACTTGTAGGAAAGTTTCTGACTACCTACCTCGGCTGGGAATACAGTCGTGAAGTTTTTAAATTAATGTCACCTTAGTAAAGGAGCAAATTGGTAGCCGGTAGCCGACCGCACTGTCGCCGCGACACGTCGCTGCGGTTATGAATTCGAACCCGACCGCACGCCGCAGCTACATACAGTATTGCCAACTTAGGGTATTTTTTGGGGTACTAATTTTCAGTAGGGTTTTAAGATTTAGGATGGTGCTTTATATCTACTATGCCGTATAACATGAGTGAAACTTGAATGTTGCTCTACTTGAATATTGTTTTATTATCATGCATGCATGCATTTATCTTATATACTGGGTAATTTATAATTACTTACCAAATTTTTAGGGGTGGTTCAGACCATCGAACCGAACATCTTTTACTATGGGACCAACATCGAAATCGTGAAAAAACATTAGCATGATGCATTGTTGGAATTTAACGGAAAATGTAGTTGAAAATAGTGATTTCATTAAATTAAAGAAATATCGTGGAATTTGTATGAATTATCGTGTTATACCCGACTTTTATTTTCTACCGCATGCCACTCCAAAATATCGTGAAGGATAATTATCGCATGCTGGCAGCACTCGGCGGCACTACTGGTCTGCGGTCGAGCGACAGTGAAGCTCGACTGCACCGCAGTGTCGCGAGCTGCGCAGGGTATTTCATAGAAATACATACAAACCAGTAGTGTCGTCGCGACATGCTGCTGCGGCGTGCGGCGTGCGGTCGGCTGTCAACCGCCACCTTTACTGTGTAGCCGTGGTGGTCTTTGTGTGTAATCATGCCTGCCGTGCACGATGTACGATTTGTAACACCACTGGCTATTCGGTGAATGGAAAACATCGCGAGCAAACCGGCATGCTTCACAACCACTGTCCAAAATAAGTGGCAGCGGGCTCACTTAACTACCCGCCACACTGGACAGAGTTTCGTTAATACTAGTGAAACATGAATGTTTAGAAACCCCCTCGGGCACTATAGTCGCGAGATTATATTCTATGCAATCTAACTTCTTCGACTATCACTTTATACCTACATAACCTCACGACCATAATCACTTTCGGTGCAGTCGGAAACATTGATACAACTATCTTTTTAAGCTAGTAGTTGTAAGAAAGAATCTCTAGTACGCACACTCCCTGCCCCCAGCAATTTTAACCTCACCCCCGCTTGGTATATAATCAACCTGGCAAAAAATATCGACAATGGTGTCGATTCGAACTGTGCCACGACTTAACTTAAGTAACTAAATTTATTCCTGTCACTTTCTAAAATAAGATTAAGAAAAGAGACAGAAAACCAACAACTGACTTTAGTGCTGTCAAAGTGACGATACACGTCCAAAATATGATGCCATCATAATTTACGCCATCTTATTTAAGGCGTTTTTGGGCGTGAATCGTCACTTTGACAGCACTAAAGTCAGTTGTTGGTTTTCTGTCTCTTTTCTTAATCTTATTTTAGAAAGTGGCAGGAATAAATTTAGTTAAGTTAAGTCGTGGCACAGTCCGATTCGACACCAATAGCGGGTTTAGTACATAACACCGAAAAATAGCGTATTCCTGTCTCGCTCGCACTCATTCTGTATCGCACATACTTACCTCTTCTTGTGAATTGTTCACATTTGTATGAAATAACAGCTTTTGTGCCTTGATAATAATATGTACTGAAAGCTTCAATTAGATAATTTATTCACATTTTAGTAATATAAAGAATCAGAATTAGTTCACAACGTTTCCAGGAACATAATATTGGAACGGAGGGGGGAAACGTTCAACAGTTTAAATATAGATTTTTCCAATAAAGCAACCGTCTCAGAGAGTTTGTCATCATTCATGATCATTCAAAATAGACGCTGAATTTCAACAGAACATAATAATGGAGAGTATTGATTTTACTTCGGCAGCGCCGCGTGCCATTTCCAGGTAAACTCGATTTATTTTTGATTCCTACTCGAATTATTATTATTATACCCGGATCTTTGGATTTTCCCACTTTGATATAAATTCAGTGTAATGATATGTGTATTATTGTACACACATATAATACATAGGTATTATATGTGTGTACAATAATACACATAACCCATGTTACCATAATCATAGCGTAAATACCTTAAAGTGGGTGCGCTTAGTGGCCTCGTTGGGTCTATGCCCGCTTGGCGTGCGGGGTACGGCGGGGGACGGGCGTACCCAAACTCAATTCGATGTTACGGTACGCGCGCAGGCAGCGTGGGCTAGGACACACTCCTCCCGGCCCCCGCACGCCCCTCACGATTGGCCTGGCGACCGCTGAGCTTCACCACTATTAGTTCTTTACACTATGCCATAATCCCTTCCAGAGTGTTCCGAAAATTTACTATAACTACAAAGTAACCATATTTTATCCACATGCGTCGTACGACATCCATGAAAATATATATTATACAGGGTATTAGGGTAAACAGTTGCATACTTTAAGGGGTGATTATACCCATGATACTGATAAAGTTTCCCTAAGAAACAGGGAAAGGGGGGGGGGGGGGGAGGGTTTTATTATAGGAAATTCTCAACAAATAAAATCACTTCCTATACTAAATGCAATCAGCTGATAGAATAGAACGTTTGTATGAAAAGTCGTTTTTTTTTGGTGCTTATTTCCTATAGGCTTCATAGGGAAAGTTGATCAGTATCATTAGTATGAACACCCTCCCTGAGGATAGGCCTGTGCCCTGGAGTGATGGTGATGACGATGAGTATAAACACCCCTTAAAGTAATACAACTGTTTACAGTAACACCCTGTATAACTTATCCTTTTAAACCGAAGAGAGAGACTACTGTGTGTTAGTCTGTCACCTATACTTATTATCGGCATATACATAAGTTAGTTATGTGGAAGTGTTGCTAGCACATGTATGCTGAGGGAGTGCATGTGAGAGAGAAATACACCACTGCGTATACTGTCTTCCACCTCCCGTGCTACCGAATTCATTTGACTTTGATCTAAGCCACCGAGAGGGTATGGGTCATAGTTGGTGGGGGGCAGGGGTCACTGGCGTAGTGGCGAGTATTCGGCGATGGAGGTGAAACAATTTGTTGGTACCTGTGACTTACTGGACGTACGGTCCGCGCGCAAAAGTGTCCAAACCATCACAAACAAACAAAAAAAAAGTTACGGGTCGAATTGAGACCCTCCTCCTTTTTGTTTCGGTAAAAAAAAGAAACAAAACACATAATAAAGAGAAGCGCATGGCGATATTTGTGTTCGATCCGCTATTATGGATCGATACGGATGGCATCCGATCCGATCAGTGGATCGGATTGGATATCATCGATCCCATATTAAAAAGATCGATCCAAAAGATTGAATGAAAAGCAGACAATAACACGTGACAGATGCGTGTCACGCTAGACTCAAAGAGAATGGAATCACTACGCTAGCACTTCTGTATAGCGTAGCGCTAGCGTACTAGCGCTAAACGTTGTGATTCCATTCTCTTTGTTACGCTCATAGACAAGCTCTATTGGTTACGCATTGGTTACGCATAGTCTTCGTTTGACTGACGGACTACGCGCACGTCTATGTGCTGTGCTGTAAAAATTTGTAAAAACTACGCAAGAAAATAAAATTTTTCATCAAGTTTCAGTGTTTAGTAGATTATTTTACTAACATATACTTTCGTTTATGTAGGTTAGTCTGGGACACTTTATTCGAGAATTTCGAGAACCCGGCGCCCATAAGTTAGTAAGTCTATAGGGGCAGAGGTCAGCAGCGCAGTAGCGAGTATTCGGCGATAGAGGTGAAAAAGTTTGGTGGTACCTACAGCTCCGTGTCACCGGCTAGCAATTTAGCAGTGTTTGCACTGTTTCGTCCACTCTCCTCTTCTCTCGCTGAAGTGTGGGTAAACAAGCTGCGCCGGCGGTGCGTAATTAATTCCGTTTTAAACTTTGCTCTGAACTTTTTCAATTTGCATCATCGCGCAGAATGCAGCGGCGTATATATAATTTATTCCGCCCCCAACAAATCTCTATACTCTATAAAGAAGTTTGGCGGAGGGCCATATAATTTGAGACCCAGACATACAGGTCCTTACATGAATGAAACTTAGTAATATGTGTAGAGTGAAAGAAAACTAACAAAAATGTTAATTGGTTGTAACCTGTAGAAGTTGGGGGAAAGGTATTTCTCCTTGTGATACCTTTTGTATCAAGTGTGTGAAACTCATAATCTTTCTTATTAGATAGTGCACTCAATCTTCTACGCATTCATTGTGTTTATTTTAATGAAAATTCACTATAACTGTACCATAATTATGATAATGGAAGAAAACGAAATCACACGCACTATCAGTTCAACCAAGACAAATACGTTCCGAAACGACCAAAAATACCTCAGTGATAATATTAGATGAAAATAGCTGTCGTGGTTGCGTTTTGCTACTGCTTATTGGATGATTTGTCCATTTTACTAGTAATTTCTACTTTTGAATCCGGATTTCTGGAGATGTGGAAGTTTTTTTTTAAAATGCCTTAATTATTTCTGTTTTTAATAATTATGACCACCACCGTCCTGAATGGCTTTTAGTTTTTGTAAAAATGGGTGTGTCCAAATCTGTCAATCTTCTTTACGATGTAGAGTTAACAGTTTTTTTTTAAAGTTGATAATGTGTGCTTAGCGACTTAGGGTGGACCAAAAAAGATTTTAGCTTTAAACATTTGTTTAAATACGCTGCTGTCACCAGTGTGAGCTGTGTAGCCATAGAGATACGAAGCGTGTAGCAGAGAGAGCGATCACTAAATACGTTTAGTTTAAGCCTAAATACTTTTGGAGCAAGCCAGCCTCAGAACAAAAAACATTTTTTTTTCTTCTGGATATCTTAAAAGGCACAAGATATGACCACTACCTGGCAAAGTCATGCAGAAACCCTTGATATGCCAAAGGTTTTTATTTATAAAGTACACGCTTTAAAGACAACTAGGAAACTACCGGAAGCCAAAATCGATTTGGGTTTTGGTTGTACTGTACCGGAGTCCGGAAGCACGGCGAGATCGAGATGCGATTTGAGGCGTGTCCAGCACGTGTATCGCCGATGTCGGTCGAATTATACGATCTCGACCTGAGACCGTTCCTATCCCACACGTAGGTACGAGAGTCTTACTACGGTAAAGTACATGTAGTTACTTTACCGTAGTAAGACTCTCGTATCTTAGTCTTACTACGGTAAAGTACCAACATATTTTTTTTTACAAAATCAGAACTAGGAAAAATCAACACTGTTGAAATGGAAAATATAGAGGGTGAAATTGACTGAACAACTTTTACTATGGGAGCAAGCCGATCGGAGAAAAAAAATAATCCGCTGTTGCATACATTTAAATCCAGTAGGGTGTAGTTTAGTATGGAACAGCTGATTTTTGTTGCTCCGATCGGTTTGCTCCCATTGCAAAGAATGTAATGATATCTATTTCACCCTGTATATTTTCCATTTCAACAATGTTGTTTTTTCACAGTTTCCGTTTTTGTAAATCGAACCTTCTACCATCTAATCGAATAGCCCACCCCGGGTCGAGCCTTGGCATAACGTACCTATTATGCTCGCAGCAATTGCCACGTTGGACGGCCAATGAGACACGCAGGAAGAAAAAGACCCGGAGCGGGGGTCCAAGCCCCTTTCCCCCAGCCTGCGACCCAAGGTCCTGTCAAAAACTTTGGCTTCGGCAGCCCAAGGACCAGCCGTTTCTACCGCAAGAGGCACAAACAAATAATAACCCTTCCAATGCTTGATATTTTGTATGTTTGTTGATACAGCCACCCTCATGGTGCCCATTCAAGTGGCGTCCCATAATAGAGACCCACCTTTTTCCCTAGGCACCAGGGTAAGGCAATCCGGTCTCCTCCCATCACTGCGGCTCTAGCCTGGTGGTTCCAGAGTACAATGGGATAAAAGCTGAAACCAGCGCCCGGCGCCCGTCAGATGATGTCAATTAAGGCATGGTGTCATGGGAAATGACCTGCGCATCTCTGGCAGCTTAAGCCATGACAGACCTTGGACAGGGAAAAAATTTATACGCATTTGCTTAAGAGGTAACCACGATGTAACCAGAGGGGGTGAGGTAAAAAGTCGGTGGGAGGCAGGGAGTGTTCGTAATGTATTCTTTCTTGTGGACATGATGGCTATTTCTACCAATGTGCCACATATGCACGGGTGAAAAACTCATAATATGGCTTCCCAACTTTAAGGCAGCAGCAATAAAGTGCCATTATCCAGGAGGCTGACTAAGTAAGGCGACGGCATCGCGTGCAGCCATGCCTTGATGTTATTGTAATAATTTGCTATCACAAACCATTATCATTTTCTGCGTTCCTATAATACCAATAATCAAACGCTTGTATCTATACATATAAAAATCTAAGTTTGTCTGTCTGTTTGTCCCTTATTCTACAATTTGCGATGAAACTTTGGTGTGCGTATGAGGTTTCTGAGAAAAATAAAAGCCGCATCGCAACGCGTGCCCAGCGTACTCACAACCATAATGCCATTCGCTACAGCTTGCTACAATCTACGCTACAACAAACATATTGTTTTAGTGTGCACAGTTATAGCAAGGCACAAAAACAATAAATATTGCAATAATTGTTATAATTACACTAACCGAGCTGTTTTTATGTGACTACGGCCACGCTACGACCACGCTACGGCGTAGCACTGTGCTACGAACAAAACGAGTAAAGAGTACTTTATTTAAGAGGGCTATCGCAGTCCAGTGGCGCCCTCATCACATTAAAAAAGATTTCTCAATAAAGAAAGCCTAAATTAAAAAAGTGCTCAACAGATAAACTACAAAAGCCTTCAAGCTATTTTCATAGAATAGAATAAAACATACAAATTTTGAAAAAAGAAAAAAAAACGGCCGCTTTTATTTTTATTCGAAATTGTCTAAAAGTGGAATGTTTAGAACCTATAAAAGTATTGTATAAAAATGGCTTGAAGGCTTTTGTAGTTTATCTGTTGAGCACTGTTTTAATTTAGGCTTTCTTTATTGAGAAATCTTTTATAATGTGATGAGGGCGCCACTGGACTGCGATAGCCCTCTCAACAATTTCCTTTTAGAACAACACAGTTAAACGAATCTGATTTCTGTATTATCGCGGCAACTATCGTAGTGCCGGGCCGGTCTGAGTGGGCCGTAATGCAACTCAGAGCTACATACATTACTCTTTTTGTGCAGACTGCAGGCTTTGTGCGGGATCGGGGCACAGAAAAGAGATATACAGTACCACAACTTCATGCAACGCTCAAATTAAAGCTAAGGTACATCGGGGTGCAACAGTACTGTAGGCTTACCATCAGTTACTGTTACTGCCTCCGTGGTCTAATGGTTAAGAGCATTGGCTCTCGATACGGAGGTCGTGGGTTCGATTCCCACGAGGGACACCTAGTGATATACGGTCACTTTATGCGTTTTTCCCCAGTTGGTTAGGACATTGCAGTTTGAATCACCTAGTTGTCTGAAAAGATAAGTGATTCCGTGCTTCGGATGGCACGTTAAGCCGTTGGTCCCGGCTACTATCTCTAGTGGTAGTAGTCGTTACATAAAAACCACGTCAGAGGCCGAAAGGCGGTCTGAAAAAACTCTGACACTAGGGCTCTGCCCATATGATAAGAAGAAGACCATCAGTTTGCACTGTAGTTTTACTGTTTTGCTCTCATTTTCGTATTGAATTTCATACAACGCTCCTAGTGATTACTTTGAGAACTGATTATGATATTCAAAATGCGCACTGTAACTACTGTAGTCTTACTGTAGTTTCTACAATTTTTGTCTTGAATTTCGTACGGCGCTCCTAGTGGCTACGTTGAGAACTATTAGCGTACAGTGAAAATTCATGGATGTGCGATGGATACGCTGTTATGATCATGTACGTGGCGCTGCGCTCGACTGTCATCATGTCGTATGGCATCAGGGCCCCTAGACAAAGTGACATTCTATTGGCGTTAACGACAGTAGAAAACATTAAAAATGTATGGACTTGACGTACGGTGACGAAAGCAAACGACAAAATGTTTCGACCGCCAATGTCAAATCCATTTATTTTGTCCGTTTCTACTAGCGTTGACGCCAATAGAATGTCACTTTGTCTATAGGCCCAGATCAGGCAAATTTGAAGCTTCTTGCCCAGATCTGTGTTTGTGCGTCAATTCGAGCGTCTGCATGAAGTTGCTTCACTGTATAATCTCTTTTCTGTGGTGCAGGTTTTGTGCGAGGCCGGGGCATGCATCGGGAACAAAACCTGCAATTTCAGCCAGCGTGTGCGCCTCAACAATGTGGGTGGACGTGCTTAGCTCCAACTACGTGTTTTTATACGTTCGAGAGTTGGCTATGTAAGGGGAATCTAAACTGACGTTTTAGGACCATTAACGTTAAAGTGAACCAGTTCACGAATGGATGCAAGCTATATAAAACCGTCTTAGGGTGTTCCGTATTAAAAACGGCAATATCTGCTATTCACTTATCGGTATAAAGTCTTTCAGAGTTACCCCTTGAGGGCTGAGAGCCGCAAATTAGGGAGATAAGTACCTACTACGATGTCTAGATTAATGAAACAAAATTTGTTTTCGTAAGATACTTAAGTGAAATCTTTGCTGAAAAATATACTGTCAGGGATGATTGCAACCAGGTGACATATACAGGTGTAAACTGTACTTCAGATCTTTAAACTGACCATAGAAAATACCAATAACTACACGACCAAAACGTATGGAACTGTAGATTTTATTCAAGATTTCAAAGTCGGTCCCATTGCGAAAGTTGTTCAGTTTGATGGTCTGATAAACGTATACATAACGGATTTAATATTAAAACCTGTGTCTCGTATTTAGGATTCATGATTTAAGATATCATTCGATTTTTATAGTTCTTCTTTTCGTGTCAATTAGAACAGATGTGTTTCTATATTTTACGAGCTTTTACCCGCGACTTCGTCCGCATAAATTATACAGGGTGTAACAAAACACCCTAGTAATACTTAAGAGGGTGCTTCAAACCATGAAACTGAACAACTTTCACTACAAAGCCAAATTCGAAATAGCGAAAAAAAAATCCGCTCTTTGATACAAAACTACAGTAACGTCTCGACTCAAATGTATGTATGTATGGCCGGCAGATTTTTTTAATTTTTTCTCGACGTTGGCTCGACGATTGATGGTCTGAAGCACCCCCTTAAGTATTACTAGGGTGTTTTGTTACACCCTGTATACCAGATTTTAAGTCAGATGATCTATCAAACAGAAAAAGATTCATCAAAATCGGTTCAGTAGTTTTTGCGTGATACTCGAACACACAAACACCCAAACAAACCAGACCAGATATTCGGCGAGCCTGACAGCAGCGTCCAGCGTAGCTTGAGATCCTCTCTCGTGCAGGTGTTACATCCGTGTTGCACAACGGACATTCAAGCAGGTGTACATCGACCAATCTGTTTTTATAGTTAACATGTTAATACTTCAATTGGATTTTATAACAGAATATTAATAGAAAAACAAAGGGAAAAGCTCAGTAAAAGCAGGTAGTTATCCGTGTAATCCTTACTACAGGTCCTATTAACTCAGATGGAGGGTGCGAAGAAAAAGGATTAAAGTCGATTAGAGCGGAGACGTCCTCTGATTCAGATTCATTCGGAAGCAGTTCCACCTGGTCGGGCACAAACTACCTTAATCTGATTTCTGAAGGCTACCGCCTCGGATGAAAGCCGGCGTGGACCGGTAAATCTCACAAATTAGTTTTCCTATTTTTACACGTTTGCAGTCTTTGTTCTTTCAAGTTTCATAAGCTTTTGTTCTTGTAAATGACACTTTCGTAGGAGGTGGTGATGAAGGAAAAAACGTAATATGAGGAAAATGTCATACTTTTTCCGAGTTGAGAAGAAGTGTGAAACTTTTCGTGCCAATAATTTTGATTTAAAATCAATATTAATAATTTTGATTATAAATCATAATTATTCACGTTTTGTTGTTTTTTTGACTTTATCATCTCTCATGACATTAACTTCGATAACATTATTTAATCTTTAATGCGTAACCCCTGGCGTAAAACCATACTAAATATTGTACGCCCAATATGTACTGTACGCCCAACGGCAGAACATAGCGTACTTAAAATACTATATTACCGGCTGCAGATACTGCAAGGAGGAGATGGAAACTCCTATGCACCTCCTATGTGATTGTGGCCCCCTGATGTACAAACGCAGCACTCATCTGGGTAGGTACTAGGCAGGTACTGACACCAGATGAGATACAAACTATCCCGATCAAGAATCTACTGCGATTTCTGGCCGCAGTGTCGATTGGTAAGGAACTATAAAAAGGGCGTTCACAAAGGACCAGCGATGGTCTACGTGGCACAGGCTTAGCAAGCCTGTCAAGGCCCAAAAACGCACATGACCCGTCACCCGTCAATAGAGCAGCGCGGTGACTAAATTCCAGACACGTGAACTTTGCGTTTGAACTTGAATTCTATTGAGCGATGTTTGGTCTGTTTGTTTGTCGTTTCCCCTCTGTCCAGTAGGATCCATCTTCTACTGTAATGTTTAGATCTACAGGATGTAGTAAAACACCCTAGTAATATTTAATGGAGTGGTTAAGACATCAAACAAAACAACATACACTATGGAGCCAACGGAAATAAATTAAAAAATATGCTGTTCCATATATTGGAGTCGAGTTGGTACTTGTAGTGTATGTACTGTGCATACCTTGTGAATTTCATGTTTTTAATAGCACAGTTTGAATTGAACACAGTTGAAAGAACCAAAATCAAATCAAATCATATATACTTTATAACCTTTTCAGAAATAAAAAATTCACATTAGACAGTCTACTAATAATGTGAACAGATCAGGTTGTCTCAAAATGATAATTCAATGAGATTGTCGTATTAATTTGGCGTCAAAATTCATCACAAAGTTCCCAATGTTTATCCAATTATATGTTTCATTGATTGTTTCACGAGAAGCTTGAAGGCGCTCGTCTCGATTTAATTACCAAAGATATTGGCATCTGAAGAATGTTTTAATGGAAAATTCTGTAGATTTTCACGCCAAAAGAACGTTGCAAATGAATCATCAAAAGAAATTAATGTAAGCTGTATTGGCGATTAAATTAAACTAAAAGGAAATAAAACCGGTCAAGTGCGAGTCGGGCTACTCGCGCACCGAGGGTTCCGTACCACACCACCACAGAACACAACATTATTAACTTGGAAAATAAAACTTTTTTGTCCGGAACCTTTAGCGCAAGACCGACTCACACTTGGCCGGTTTTTAGTATTTGTTGTTATTTTGTAGAGTTTGACGCTTGTATGTTTTACTGTTTTTACGATAGAGCGTGAAGAAAAAACGTTAATAAAAACTAGTTTCTTGTTGAGAACCCCCCTTAATTTTTCACTTTTTGACATTTTTATTATTTGTTTCAACTATCTAGCTATTACGGTTCAAAAGTTACAGCCCTAAATAGGTAGCACAGACGGACGGACGGACAGACAGACAGACGGACGAACCCTAAAAACATAATAAGCTGTATTTAAAGCGCTCGTTGTCTTAGGATCTTCTGTATTGGAACCTTTGGAGGGATTGGAGAGGTAAACGATTTAAATGTCACCTCGAATGCTTTTGGGCTTCGGTAGGCATGTTCAGCAGTTCGTCCCGGATAGTGCCGTTAATTGTATCTAGTCGTTAACGCATTCACTGCTTCCCCTGTCAGCCTAAATGCTGTGTGCCCCAAACATTTGTAGTTTCATTTCTGGTTCATATAATTCTTACGCTGGGTGCCGCTCGGCACGCAGGATTGTCCGGTTTATTCCACTCTGTACCAACGAGTTAGTATGTTAGTATGTCTTTTGTGGGACAAACCATGAAGTGCTAATAGGAATATACTTGTATTTCCAATCAAAAATTACACGCAGAGTGGTCAGAGGCACTGGCAGTAATTAAACTGCCAGTGCCTCTGATCACTCTGGCCTGGTGGTGGAGGTGTACCCATTGTTAAATTTTTTGTGTCGGGGGCATCCGATGAAATATGAAGAAACCACTAGAGTTGACAGTGGCAGTGAATGTGTTAAGCTAGGCTCAATTGAGACGGCCTGAAAATACCCATGCTGATTAACCGCTAACTTGTCTCCACCAATAGGCACTGGGCCCTCGTGGTGGAGTACGGCCCGTGGTGGAGTAATCCCACGCTTATTCGTGAGAAGAGGCCTGATAAAACCGGTCAAGTGCAAGTCGGGCTACTCGCGCACCGAGAGTTCCGTACCACACCACCACAGAACACAACATTATTAACTTAGAAAAAAAACTTTTTTTGTCCGGGACCTTTAGCGCGAGACCGACTCACACTTGGCCGGTTTTTAGTATTTGTTTTTATTCTGTAGAGTTTGCTCTATATCACACTAAGTTTGACGCTTGTATTTATTTTACCGTTTTTACGATAGAGCGTGAAGAAAAAACGTTGATAATAAGTAGTTTCTTGTTGAGAACCCCTCTTAATTTTTAGCTTTTTGACATTTTTGTTATTTGTTAACAAATCCGCCGAAATAATGCATATTCTGAGAAAATTTCCACTATCTAGCTATTTCGGTTCAAAAGTTATAGCCCTATATAGGTAGGACAGACGGACGGACGGACGGACAACTTAGGCTTAGTAATAGGGTCCGGTTTTCACCCTTTGGGTACGGAACCCTAAAAATGATGTTGATTAGTTATTTTCAAAGCAATCTTTGCAATTAATACTAATAAGAGGCATAAATTGAACGGAATGAGGAATAATTCCGGTTGGCCGATTGATAATTTGAGTGTATACAAGGTGTAACAAAACACCATAGTAATACTTAAGTACATACATAGTAACCAACGTCGCGAAAAAATAAAAAAATCTGCTGTCATACATTTTAGTCAAATGGGACACCAGATTTTTTTTTTTTCTTGATATTGGCTCCGTAGTGAAAGTTGTTCAGTTTGATGGTCTGAAGCACCCCCTTAAGTATTACTAGGAGGTTTTGTTACACCATGTATAGCGAGAAAAAATGAAATTTTATGGATTGTTCGTATTTGCAAGACTACAATTAATAATTGTTTAGATAAAACATTGAAAAGTATTTTATACAGGGTGAAATTGATATCATTAGCATTCTTCTAAACTAAGAGTCTACCCATCAAACTGAACAACTTTTACTATGGGAGCAAACCGATCGGATCAACAAAAAAATCTGCTGTCCCATACTAAACTGCAATGCCTTCTCGACTCAAATGTATGCAACAGCAGATTTTTTTTTTGCTCCGATCGCTTTGCTCCCATAGTAAAAGTTGTTCAGTTTGATGGGTAGACTCTTAGTTTAAAAATATGCCAATGATATCAATTTCACCCTGTATAAGCAATTAAAGGGTTAAGAATTGTATTTATTACGAGAAGTGCTGTTCGAAGACTGTGGTGGCGTAACTACTAGTAGGTTCCGAAGTATAAGCAGATATATTATACTATGGTCCTCTATTATTATATTTGCGAGCGTATTTTCCAATAATAAGGCCAATTTACTTTAATTTTAAGATCTCCACTGTTCAAGGGCTTACTAACTGCTGAACTAGATAGAGTTTGTATACTGCTGGAATATTTTACTTTTTTAGGGCTCCGTACCTACCCGTCCGTCCGTCCGTCTTGAAATTTTCTCAGATTATGCGTTATTACGGCGGATTTGTCAACAAATAATAAAAATGTAATAAAGTAAAAAAATAAGGGGGGTTTTCAACCAGAAACTCTGACACCAGGGCTCTGCCCACACGATAAAGAAGAAGAACCAGAAACTAGTTTTTATCAACGTTTATTCTTCACGCTCTATGGTACAAACGGTAATACATACAAGCGTCAAACCTAGTGTGATTATAGAGCAAACTCTACAAAATAACAACAAATACTAAAAACAGGCCAAGTGTGATTCGGTCTCGCGCTAAAGGTCCCTAAAAAAATTGAAAGCTAAAGTTCCTAAAAAAGTTAAAAAAAAAAGTTAAAGCTTAAATGTTGTGTTCTGTGGTGGTGTGGTACGGAACCCTCGGTGCGCGAGTAGCCCGACTCGCACTTGACCGGTTTTTTTATTTTACAGTTATGTACTCTCTTCTTTATACATCCTCCGCCACGAATATGAAAACCTTACCCACATTATTATGTCAATAATAAACAAAGCACACTACATACTCGTACATCTATCTTAAAATAACTGAAGAGGCGCAATCGTATCGTGTGTCGGTGACGCGTAATTACATTCCTTTGTGTTATCCCCCCCCCCCCCCCACACGGGCCCCGACCCTCCCCCTCACCTCCCCCCACCCCGCATCCCTCGTCGAACGCCACGCACGTGAGCGAAGACTTCATTGTCCTGCCTATTGTGGACCCGATGTCGATCTGAAAAGAACAGCCAAGGGGTAGGAAAGGAAGAAAATTTGTGGGTAGAGTGATTATGAGATTCAATGATCTGTGAGTGTGAGGATAGAATAGTCGTTTCGTTTGTCGGGAGGTTAAATAATGTTCAGGTTCAGTGACTCTCTGAGTTATGTGGACGTTCTCAAATACTCTTGTCATTTATTTACAGCCGTTGCGGTCACTTGTGGTAGAGATAAAACGAAAAGGGCGAGCTTACCTCTAAAGATATTTGTCCAAGCAGACTTATTTAAAAAAAATGAATATGAAAAAATAGACTTAATTTTGATGTTTTTTAGGTACCTATGTAAATCTAGTCTGTAACCCAGACTATACACCAGTGCATACCATTTTGTGAATCGGAATATTTTATTGAGTAAAGAGAATCAACTAGTTAACTTATTTAGGCATCTTAAAAATTACTTACGCGCTATTTTAGAGTAATGGATTCAAATCAACAAAGTGATTCAAATCTTTAAAAAATATATACAATGTGTTCAAGGGCTCAACTAGGTAATATGTTGCCTGCTGGAACCAACGGTATCCACCCCTGAATAACGCAACAGCAATTGTTAAAATGGATGAAATTTACGATGATGACTGCTGACAGGTGAAATTACTATTCAAATCAGGAAAGGTTGTCCCAAGGTTAAATGATAACGGCCTGAGTTGCCGTGTGCCAACAGCAATTAGAGTGGTAATGTAAATAGCCGCTGAGGCAACAAGTGGGTCAACCGGGGCGCCCGCCCCGCCCCTCTACCCTCCACGCCGCCCCGCTCACCTCCGGGTCATGAACACTGCCTGTTCATGACCCACTTTATCTCAAAAATCTCTAACGGGTACGAGCTAATCGAAGTCTGCTCACGTTGGCGTATTGTTAAATGAGACACATTTATACATGCAGACCTCGGCTAATGGATATATTGTCACGTCTGCTACAGTCACGTAAACAAGCGTTTTGTTGGACTTTTCTGCCAGAAACTATAATTTTTTTTTATAAAAAAATTCTCAAAATTAAAGTACACAATCCATTAACAGAACTGTGAATGTTCAGCTAATCGAGAACTATTTAGAGAGGTTCGTTTTCCATATAATCTCATTATTCAAGGCCGTTTTAGAAAAGAAAAATTCAGCCATCAAATTCCAGTTATAAGGTAATTGTTTAGGTCTATTAGGTTCTTCGTTAATTTGTTTACACTCACTGAGCAAGTAATCACTACGTTTTATTTACCTACACTCCTGAATATACCTAGGACGAGTATAGTCTACGAGTGAGGGTGACGTCATAGCCGTATTTGTTTAATATTATGTTCTTATTTCTCTCTTCTATGATATTCAGCTTTTATTTCTTCGGCTTGGCAGCTTTTATCTGTAAGTCCGACAAAGGCTACAAGGTAAGTGCTGGTACAAACTTCATTCATAACTTAACCCCAGCGAAAGTGGCTTAGTCACGAACATGGCCGCCAGCAAATCCAATAAAGTCAGAACAGAAGCTTTAGGCCGGTCGCGTCCCGACCATCCCGCATATCCCGGAGGAGTTCACGGCAGTTGGCGCATCGCTGATCTAATATTCATGAACCTAAGAGGTATATTGTGTCGAGAAATCATATTATAAAGTGAATCGGTGACGGCGGTGCTGTTAAACCTTTTGCAATAACACTTTCTATCCTCAATCACATTTTTCTACAGTTTCGAGGAACTGAAACCTTATTTTCTCTTGAAATGAAAGTTTTCAGGATCTAACCAATTTGATGATAATCCCGGCACGTAATCGACTCTCATAAAAAGGTATCCGGCAAACAAATGGGGCTCAGTGCGCTCTTCCCTGCGGTTCCTCGGAGCGCGTAAAGCTGCCTCGATCTACAGTCTCCTTCCTTCCCGGCATCCTCTTCGTGCGCTCGTTTACAACATCCGCTGCGACGAGCCTTTTGTTGAACACTTGAAGGCTTACACCGGTTAATAATATTTGCGTTAAAAAATTTCTACTGAGACAAATTGAAGAATAATATACTTTTCATCACTCATACTCTGAAAGTAGGTTATTGTTTATTTAAGAAGCGGGTTGAAAGTGATACATTTCTTCCCTAGGGCGGAAAAGTAATTTAAAAAAAATCTACGTCTATACATGCAATCCTCTACTCACTCTATACTGAGCAAAGGCAGAAACCTATACAGCCACACTTCGATAACATTATATTAAAATTCTTAACTTTAATAATTATTATGAACAAAAATATTGGAATTTAGTAATAATAACAATAATTAGTAACATTTCAATACTTTTGTATAAATTATACGCATTTTGTTTTCTGCGTGAAGAAAAAGAACCTAATTTTAAAAAAAAGTTAAAAAAAAAGTCATTAAGTTGGGCTGCGTTCACGAACTTTGGGTGCGGTTGTTTTTTCAACTTGCTCTATGGTAGAACGTTTTTCACAGAGGCTCTGAAGTGCGATTTTTGAACATCATACGAGCGAATCGGCAGTAAAAAGATGCATAATCTCCATAGTAATTATGACATTTTCTACTGCCGAGTCGCTCGTATGATGTTCAAAAATCGCACTCCTGAACGGCGTTAGTGTGAAAAGTTGCACTCGGGGTGCACCTGGGGCGTAGGTTCGGAACGCAGCCTTGCGCGAAAAACAAAAAAAGGGAGGGAAAGCACATGTTGCTAATTTTGCGGATCCGTTTCAAAACGTGTAAAAATCACTAGGGAAGTATATTTGTCTCACTCTAGCATCCACTATCTTCCTATGTTTTTTTTCTACTTCGTATTGGTACCCGAGTGATTTTCAAACGTTCTGATCTGAAAGGCAGCCTAAAATGAATTCATCGAGCTAATAGCGATTCAGAAATTGATTTTTCATTATCTGGTTTTTGGTTAATTTCCTCGTAATCGTGATGAAAAGCAGAGTGTTTAACTCGTGTGAAAGTACCTATTTCACACTCGAACTATGGGCGCCCCTCACCTTTGGTTCGGGGCGCCAAACATCTCGTGTGAAATGGGTCACTTTCATCCCTTGGTTAACAATCTACTATTAATCTTGAAGAATAATAAAAAAAGATTCAAAGTCTATAACGTGTCAATAAGGCAACCCAAATCGCACATATTTTTCAATTCAGTTAATGTCACAGTCACAAAGAGAAAGAATGTAACCGCCGGAGAATCGTTTAAGGGTCAATAACGGGTAGTTTCCAGCAAAAAAGTTAGGTAGACTCGCGAGCCGAGAGCGAAGCAATAAAAACGCTCCGCAGCTAAGTTTGGGAGACGACAATATTGATTTTCCAGTCTCTGATGTATTTCATTCTCCATCTGTTGCTCTCCATAAAATTTACGATCGTATTACTCAGCCGTTATTTTTGTATGAAGAGTTTTATTGCGTCACGGTGTCACTTTTTGCGACATGAGTTTTCCTGGCGAATGGTTTATTGAGTTTACTAATTCGTTGCTTTTTTTGTACGTATTTTGTTGATTTGCAGTTCAGGTTGATACTTATTAGATTTGTCATGTATTTTTTCCCTCGTTTAATGAATATTTTGTACACAGATGGTGGCCACGGAGGACTCAGGGTCAGTGCCGGGTCAGATAGACTCCCCCGGCACCTTCGGCAAGCTGCGGCAGACGCTGTCCTCTTCACTCCTCAACGCACAGGACAAAGGTGGAGTCTCTTTAATTATCTCACCGATGGAGGCAGCTTTGTAGCGTTATACACTTACATGAAATGCAATCTCTTTAGTCTCGTTAAGACTACGTATCTTGTTTCCCACATGCGACTTGCATGCGACGACTAAACAGACTGCCGAGAACCGTGCTCATAATAGATATCAACCGTTATAAAGACTATTTACTTAAATAATAAAAAGCGTATGATGTGAATTGTTTTCCAACTGACTAACTTTATCGCACTCTCGGGAAAACCGACATGAAAATAAAACTTCAACATCTTGTGTACCCATTGGAACATACATTATCTAATGCCCATCCATCCAAGTATACCTACTAGTATCTAGTCTTACTAGATAACGATAAAGACAGATGAAAATATCCGCGACTTGAATACAAATATTCGTAGTAATTCATCCCAAGAATCGTTGTCCTTTGCGGGACTTGAACCCGTTACCACAGAATAGGAAATAGTATATAGTTCTACATACAGAACGGCCACTCCCCGCCCCCCTCTGACTTCAGATACCCCACCCCCCCTCACACTCTCTGTGGTAACTTGAGGGAAGCCGAGCAAGGGAATGCAGTGAGGCGCGCGCACCCGTTGGATTTGACTACATAAAATATATTTTATTTTTCTCCTCACAGTAAAAATAAACGTTGGAAAATAACGCTTAATTCACATTTTCTGTGATTCATTAGCTTAAAACAATTTTTAATAACAGATTAAACTATAAATAGTAACGAAATGTATAATTTAGTTCATACAATGCGTGTTAAGTCAACCCTACACATATGTCATGCACAATTTTCGCAAGTGCGCATGTGCGAACGTCATCATGTCAAATCTAAAACGTTGTTTGAAGTGCCGGACCTGTGCCGTTACCCTCGCCTTCGTAGGCAGCTTTCCTTGACATTATGACAAATATATATTATGAGACTATTTTGGCTGTATCTCCTTTGAAACAACAATAAGAATAAGGGTCAATTCACACGTACCACAACCACACCACGTCGCAGCGACAAAATGTGGTCAAGCTGTGGTTACGTGTGAATAGTGTCGCAGCGGCTTTTTGCAGTTGCGTTGTGGTACCGACAAAATGTCGATGTGGTTGCGTTGTCGCTGTCGTTGCGATGTGGTAACCACGTGGTCATGTGCAGTTATACTCCGGCTTTCGTAGAGGAAACACGGCTTGACGGCATGTCGTGGCGATGTGGCCGCGGTGCCGCCGCCGGTGGTGGCGTTGCCGTCGCGATGTGGTTGCGATGTGCTCGTATTACACAGGTGGTCGATAACAACGGCAAAATGTGGTACGTGTAAATTGTAATATTCATTTTTATTTTACGTTCTAAGTTAATAATGTTGTGTTCTGTGGTGGTGTGGTACGGAACCCTCGGTGCGCGAGTAGCCCGACTCGCACTTGACGCGTTTTTTTACATTTATTCACAAACATGGAACAAATTCATGAGTATTCTAAAAGACATTGATGAAATTCACTGAAAGAAGAAGTAAACTGCTCTACCAAGGCCCTCAGAGATAGGATCACTTACCATATTTAAATAAGCTGGCTTGGCCTCTAAGTAAACCCCTCATAAGACGTCTACAACGACAACACATTTGGGATAATTTATGACCTGTAGTGAAGGCGGCCTGACAGTGGGATGGCATGCCTGCAAACCATCGATACATACAAAAGAACTGCTCATGGTCCTCAGACTGATAGCATGTTATAATTATAACATAACAAAAAAAATATATTCATACTACGTTAGGGTAAGTATTTCTTTCGTGGTCAGATTCGACAATTAACTGACGGTTTCATCAAAAGTTGGAGCCACACCTAGAAATTCACAAATCATAGATCAATCTTCATTTACCGCTAACCTAGTTTATGGAAGAACATTATCTAAGCATGTCTCGTTATATCAAACCTGACGTTGAAATAATATTTATTTCAATTATTTATAAAAGATCTTCCTTATAGAACACTCACTAACATAATTGCTTAGGTAAGATAAGTGATAGGTACCTATATCATCATCAGCCTATCATCGTCCACTACTGAACATAGGACTCTCCCAAGGCGCGCCACAAAACTTGACGGCCCGGTAGCACAGTCGGTAGTGAACCTGCCTGCTGTGCCGAGGGTCGCGTGTTCGAATCCCGTAAGGGACAAATATTTGAATATTTGTACCCGAGTCATGGATGTTTGTATTTATATATGTATTCTATATCGTTGTCTAGTCATCATAATACAAGTCCAGGCTAGATTCTGGTACTTTAAATGTGACTAGATAATTTGTGTGACATTGTCTAAGATATTTATATTTATTATTTATATCTGTCCTCGGCCTTCCTCATCCAGTCGCTAGGTACCTATATGTATATTGTATAAAAACTCAATTTGAATTATACACACAGTAGCCAAAGTTACCAGACAATTATGAAAGCAGACAACATTATAAACCATTTAACCCAATGAACCAAAACAGAAAAGGGTCGTTTTGCTATCTATAATAGCTTAAACGTCGCCTAGGACAGCAAAGAAACATTCCCTATCAGAATGAATAAACATAAATAACTCGCAGTCATGATTACAAATGAGCTAAACTTTTTTGCCGCAAACAAACTTTATATTAAGGGCGAGTCAAACGTAACGAAATAATTTCCTACGTGGTTTTATCAAAATGGATGTAATAAATCTGCAGTTGGTGAACTATCGCGAGTTTGTAGAACCACAGAGTACTACAATTACTACCGTAAGTAGAGCGAAGCAAAAGCACATAATTAAATGTCCCTACACAGCGAAAGCGTCATCCGACCAGTCGCTGTCGGGGCACGCACACATAGCGCGCTTTAGAGGTCGTACACACAGGCGCACACACATCCCGTCTGAGTGTGTGCACGTGTTCACACGTCCTCCGGCGCGTTGTATGTATGAGTGTACCGACGGCGGCCGCTTGTATAGCCGCTGCCGCGGCGGCCGCTGTAGGGATATTTTAAGCATGAGGTAAAAGTTTGCGCTTGTTTACCTGAGACCTATCTAACCCTTATCTATCACACTCCGTGCTCCGAGCATGATTAATAAATTCATTTCCACCCGCAAACTACGGTCATAAACGTTCGTATTTCATACGGGTAATGAAAAACATTTCATTTTGTAATTTAATTTATCTTGTGGTTAATAAAGCTATGTGAAGCTGGCGCTTCTAGCCAGAAACTACTACTATATTTATAAACAATACAGTATCAACATATGTCACAAAAAAAAATTACTGCTCTATTTGTGGCTCTATTATTAAACTGTAGTAGGCCTGCCATGAGTTTTCACTGTACGTTTAACTATAAGGTGGACCAGAATCTGATGAAAAATAGGGAAATCAAATTATAGAGTAAGCAACACTGGGGTAATTAGATTAGGGCCTTTTACACACTGCGATTTTTTGCAGCGCAGCGCAGAAGTGCTGCAAAAAGCATCGATTGAGTCGCGATGTAGCATCGATGCAAACGCGATAAAGCATAGATGCAAACGCGGTACTTTCGTAATAATTGATCAGTTATTTGTCGACAGCCTTCGCCACAATGCACACGCGCGTGTGCATCAATACAAACATGTGTGTGCATTGCTACAGTCACGTGTTTGAATCGATACAAAAGCCTATTGACCTAGGGTGGTTAAATCGTTCTAGTGGTCGACCTGTACTGTAGTTGCGGCCCCAATTTTATGACAGAATTAGTTCTCAACGTAACCACTAGGAGCGCTGTATAAAATTCGATACAAAAATGCACCCACTGAAGCTCACACCCTTATATTCAAACTTTTTTTCTATAGTATCTAACGCAGAAGTACAAATCATACTAATCCTACAATAATGTAGACCAATGTGAACAATACCTTGCAAGCTTCTTGCCGTAGACCACAGAGTACTATGTAGTAATTATAGTACTCTGTGGTACTATCAATGGTACTATAGTTATTTTAAAAGGTAATTATAGTTATAAGGTAAGCTATCACTACATAACACAGTATAAAACAAAGTCGCTTCCCGCTGTCTGTCTGTCTGTCCCAATGTATGCTTAGATCTTTAAAACTACGCAACGGAACGCAACGCAATAATATAAAATAACTTTTGTTTGAATAAAATTTATAATGAGTCACGTTGCAGGAACTGACCCGAGCTCTCGTCTCGCGTTGTTTCGCGCGTCGCGTTTTTGCCTGCCACGAGGCTCCGCATTCCTCAATCTCTTCTTGTTCTTGTCCAAAAACAATCCCTGAGGTTGGGATAGATTCTCCCAATAAACTACTTGACACTGGCGGAAATGCAATGCTAACGCACAAGCAAGAGTCCATTAATTTATAAATAAAAAAAAAAAAAAAAATGTATAATTTAGTAGAGACAAAAACGTATAGTATTTGACAGAAGAGGAGTTGACAACGGAATTTGTGAGCATTTCTCAATATTCATAACGAAATATCGCGAGTTACGAGCCTCCCAGAGGGCGCGGGCGCGTGCGGTCTGGCGGCAGGCGCGCATTGTTAGTAGATTCCTCCGTGGAAGGTACGTAGAAGACACTGCGGACTTATTTGAATTCCCTTCGTTTCATTCCTTTTCAGTATTTCATAACAATGAACCGAATATAATTTGAGTTTGAATGACTTTCGAAGTTATTTCATAAGCAGTCAATATTGAATAGCTTGATTCAACATTTACTTAGATATCTTTATTTTATAGGAAAATTGGAAACTCGATTATGCTAACAAAGGAAAATGTTTTTGTAATGAGAAGGCCGTAAGGATTAAACTCAATTCAAAGAATTATAAGAATAACAAGTAATAGCCCAGTCAATTTACGGAGTTTTGTTAGGAGGGGTGGGAAGTAATTATGTATGAGACTTTTAGGCTGGCTTGCACCAAAAAGTATTTAAGCTTAAACATATTTAAATATGATGCTGTCACTGTCATTAGTATGAGCACAAGTATGAGCATTAGTATTAGTGTGAGAGACAAGAGGTGCAAGCCGGGCTTAAACTGCAACCGATACCATTAAGTGACAAAAAGACTATCAGAAAAAAAAGAACTACCCAGCATAGAAATCAATTTTATCATTTATTTTAACTCCCGGAAGGGTTTTTATACATTTTAATAAGAGTTAACAATATAAATAACTTTTGAGAAATAAAATACCCATTAGAAAATACTAATGTATTTTTCAATGCTTTCTAAAGTAGACAAAAATTTATTTACTCCGTGTTTGAAGTGTGTAAAATGGTAAAGCAAATGTGAAAAAAAATTCCATCTGGATATTTAGAATGAGATAAATGCTAAATTTAAAATCTAGGTCTGTGTTGCCGACGTGATTTTTTTAAATTTTGGTACATTATTAGACTCAAATTGGCTCTTAACTTTACCGGGAAAAAAACAATTCTTTATAAAATTTCAATATTAAACATTAAGTTTTTTCTTAATTACTAGCGGGTCAAACCGTTAAATGACTGGGTTATAATTATAAGTGTTTTAACACAGCAATGTTTATCTAGTGAACAAGCTGGGGCCGCGGCCTGGTGCGGCGGAGGGCGCTGCGGAGCCGGCGCCGACGCCGCCGCCCGCGCAGCCCCCAGCCCCACCAACTACCGCCAAGACTGAACGGTTCGTACCTCTGTTAAAATATACAGGATGTACAATTAATATTATGCGTTACACATGACGTGGGGAAGCTGGACAACCAATATACACCGTGTAATCGGGGCCGTTTTGAAGCCGGAACATGCTGATTCGGACCATCAAACTGAGCAACTTTTACTGTAGGACGAACTTTGGAAACGCGAAAACAAATTGCTTTTTCATACATTTTTATCGAGAAGCTATTGACATTTTCTATGAAACAGCAGTTTTTTGAAGTGAAAACTTCTTTAGCGGCGTTGTGCCTGATCCTGATCTGACCTGATCGAAAATTGGTCCGACATGTCCCCCTCTCTTTCTACCGCGCGGTGAAAATGTATGCCTGTTCCTGCGGACATATGGTTACGTCTCTGTTGATAAAACAGTTGCGATTAAGATTTGCGCCATCTGTTCGGTGGAAGATGAACTACATGATGTTTGAGCAATGTTCTGTGGTTGTTCACGAAATTAGTACGCAATCATTGTTTTAAGTTCATTTCGTTCTTGATAGATCTGCCCCAGAAGAAGAGTTAAGCAAAAAATTTGGATGATAAGCATAATATAAACAACCTAAACAGCCTATAAATAGTGCTTTCTTGGGATCATTACAATGTATGTGCCTGTGAGCGTTATTTATTTATTTATTTATTTATTTATTTAATATACGTAAGATCTCTTAATTTTCACTTCTGCCGGCACTCCCGGAGTGCAACCCGTTGTTTTTTTCGCGATTCTCCGTAGTGAAAGTTGTTCCGTTTGACAGTCAGAAACACCTTTGAAGTATGTTACGTATTTAATTTTACATCCTATATTTCAATATACACTTACATTTTTATCTTATTTATCAATCAGATTTCTCGCCGTTTCAAGCCGTGGTGGTCCAGTGGCGAGTAACCTTGCCTGCCGTGCAGGAGGCGATGGTACGATCCCCGTCCAGGCCGACTCGTACCAATGAGTTTTTCGGAATTTATGTACGATTTGTAACACCACTGGCGTTTCGGTTCGGTAAAGGAAAACATCGTGAGGAAACATGTATGCTTCAATTTCGAGGCATGTATTGTGCCCACTGTCCATTACAAGTGGCGACGGGCTCACTCCCCGTCACACTGGACAGAGTTTCGGCACTACTAGTGAAACGTGAATGTTCTGAGGTTTCAGAATATCTCTGACTACCCCCTCGGGGAATATAGTCGTGAGCATATGCTATGCCAGATTTCTCGCAAAGGTTTGGAGGAAAATGAGCCCCTTGATGTAATGTCGTTACTGCTTTGATCAAAATTTTACCAATCGCAATCTCTACTTCTCTAGTAAATTATTCAGTCGGCATAGCCTTGGCCTAAATGTTTAAATGCGCCTCTTTACCTTCCATCTTTTCATAAGGATTAAGAAGTGAGGTTAATAAAAGATGAAGAAAGAAAAGCATTACAAAAGTATTAAGGTGGAGTCTTTATGCCTCTTTTTATGTACTTTTAAGTGCTATAATGCCCGAATTTTAGCAAGCTACAGGGTCGTAGACGTACATCAAGAGGGGCCTGCGAGCGGATAATACGTCTTCTGTAGTCATAAAGTTCATAATGTCTGCATGTTTTCGCAAAAAATGTACCCTAATACTTGCCACGATGGGATAATAATGGTTCATTGAAATATGAATGACAAAATTTTTTGTGTAGTTCTTAAACTACTTTGTGTCCCTCTTAAGGGACGTTTTTCATTTCTTGCCTTATTCTGTTTCCTTTTGGATTATTAATCCTTAAAAGTGCGAGGCAACGAACCACAAACGTAGAATACTTTTTGCCTACGGTTGGGAGTAAACTCTTGCAGTACTATCACATGAATAAATATTCCTACAGAACGAATGCTTCATACAAGCAGCCACTGTGTCAGTGTGAGTACACAGCGTGCGCATTAGAGGACGTACGGTCAGCCAGTGTATGTGCGCACCTTAGCACTCTTTCTACTTGCGCGAACTAAGGAGATAAAAAGCGTTAATAGCCTTATCGTTCGCATCATGCAACAGCTGTAGTTCGTACGTCCTCTCAATTTACATAACGACTGACGGGCGCGGAGGGTTCAATGTAAAATAATATCCATTTCAATACCGATAGAGTTCCCAAAGAGAATGCCCTTACGGGCCCCACGGGCGGAGGGCAGACAGAGCTTTCTCTGTGAACTCTATCGGTATTGAAATATTATTTTACCTTGCACCCTCCGCGCCCGTCCGCGCCTGTCCGTCGTAATGTGATTTGATTTGTGTATGAGTGCACCGACAGCGGCCGCTGCGCTGGCGAGAAACTTTCAATCTGTACCAATGACATTCCATACACAAGGACTTTGCATCAGCGCGCTGTTCACGGGATGGCAAAAGTGTTCTTGATTCTTTTACATTACGACCGAGGACATTTTGAAAGGACTGGAATGGCAGCAGAGCACAACTAAGGTGACATTAGAGATGTGTGTTTTGGGTTTTGTTATTATATGACGTGGTGAGTCCGTGTGTGTACAGGGTGTAAAGGTAAACAGTTGCATTACTTTAAAGGATATTTGTACCTATGATACTGAACAATATTCTTTATGAAACCTAAAGAAAATTAGCAAAAAAAAAAGTGTGTTTTCCATACTAAATACAATCAGGTCATCGAACGATTTTATGAAAAGTAGAAATATTTTTTTGTGAATTTTCCTGTTTCTTTGTGAAAGTTGTTCAATATCATGAGTACAATCACCCCTTAAGGCAGGGCCACACAGAGTGCGGCTGCAGGCCGGCTGCGGGCTGGCAGTAGTTCTAAACTATGGAATTATATGCGAGGTGCCACACTGCGGCTACCGTTCCTGACTGTGGACTGCATCTAGTGTGACATTGCATATAATTCCATAGTTTACAACTACTGCCGGCCCGCAGCTGCACTCTGTGTGGCCCAGCCTTTAAAGTAATGCAACTATCTACCCTAACATTCTGAAGAATGTCATTGTTCTGTAGGAATATTTATTCATAAGGTACTGAACCGATCGAGAGCCAAAGTAGAGCACTAACAGTTAACGATGGTGTGATGGTGCAGTGAAGCGGGCAGGGCACCGTCGCGCGCCGGCGCATGCCGCGTGTGCCTGAAGGCGCTGAAGCCCGGGGAGGTTTTCCACACGTGCAACGGCTGCCAGCACCGCGTGTGCGAGGACTGCTCCTCGTACTCTAAGCCTGCCAGCGACGAGGACGCGGTGAGTCACTGCTTCAATTATACACGGAGACAAAAATATCTACTAGAAGTATACGAGTAAGTGACAACTATTAGCAATCTTTAATAGCAGACTTTTTTTATAAATCTCATTCTGGGAGATTTAACTAAAATCGACTTATAAAGTAACAAGTCTAATAAAGCATGCTAATATAAAGTGTATTTTTTTAGGGTTCCGTACCCAAAGGGTGAAAACGGGACCCTATTACTTTAATTAGTCCGTAAGTTTTCCTAAAATAAATAAAATAAAATAAAATAAATACTAAGCCTACGTTGTCCGTCCGTCCGTCCGTCCGTCCGTCTGTCCTACCTATTTAGGGCTGTAACTTTTGAACCGTAATAGCTAGTTGAAATTTTCTCAGATTATGCGTTATTACGGCGGATTTGTTAACAAATAATAAAAATGTCAAAAAGTTAAAAATTAAGGGGGGTTCAATCAATCAATCAATCAAATATAATTTATTTACACCAAACACATAAATACAGTACAGAGCAGGATACACAAAATAATTATGGTACAAATAAGGCGCTCTTATCTCTAAAAAGCGATTTCTTCCAGACAACCTTGGGGTAGAGGAAATGTTAACTTAGAATACGGGTCGGTGTTACAAAAAAATTAAAAGAAAAAAATGATATAATAACAAAATACCTAACAAAAATAAATAAACATATAATTCTTATTTACATAATAAATACATATTTTTTATCATAAATACCTACGTATAATAAATATAACATATAAATATATATATATATATACATATGTGTATATATAGGTTCTCAACAAGAAACTAGTTTTTATCAACGTTTTTTTCTTCACGCTCTATCGTAAAAACGGTAATACATACAAGCGTCAAACTTAGTGTGATTATAGAGCAAACTCTACAGAATAACAACAAATACTAAAAACTGGCCAAGTGTGAGTCGGTCTTGCGCTAAAGGTCCCGGACAAAAAAAAAATTTTTTTCTTAGTTAATAATGTTGTGTTCTGTGGTGGTGTGGTACGGAATCCTCGGTGCGCGAGTAGCCCGACTCGCACTTGACCGGTTTTTATTTTCCTTAGAACTCAGTATGATTAAACATTAAGGTAAAGACCTTTCACTAATGAAGAAAGAGAAACCATATCTGATTTCATAAATCGAAAGACATGTTCAAACATACGAGCAAGTGTTATCAAAGGTAACCATTTAGCGGAGTATTGACAGACGCACATCCGTCTCGAGTCTCTTGACATCGAACAAACAGTGCTCTGATTGAGGGGGAGTAGGTACTCGTACGAGTACCCGCGGATATTTGACCGACCCTCGAAGGCAGTTCCGCCACGGAAGCAGCCTCTTTCGGAAAGTGTCCGTCATCGCCGTCAATACTATTTCGTTGACCCGTTGCTTCTTCCGCTGAATGAATTGCAAGTTAATATCGATTTTGTGTTTAGGGTACTCGATGTTAAGGAAATGTTTAGATGGGATTGCAAATTTATAACTCCGGCTACGGCTTGCTACGTTCCGTCGTAGCATTCGTAGCACTCGTAGCGTTGTAGTCGTCATTGTAGTAAGCTACGGCTTTTATTCATAAATATAAAAACGAAGAAAATACCTTGTACAGAAACCAATTTATAGTTTCTGGACCCATAAAACTACAACTCTATATTTCTTAGAAATAGTGAGAGCCGGTTATTCCGAGACCGAAATAAAAAAACTGGTTTAATTCGTTAAAAAGCCGTAATATACAATTCATTATAAATAAGCTACTGAATTTACTTGATTATAAATACAGAGTTGTATCAAAACATCCTAGTAATATTTAAAGGGGTGATTGGCTATAAATATTATTAGGATTACTAGGAAGGTCTAAACGTTAGACCACCAAACTGAAAAACTTTCAATATGGAGCCAACATAGAGAAAAAATAAAAATGATCTACTCTTTCATTTCATACATAACTATACAACGTGTTAATGAATTAACGCAAAACCCCATACACCCCAACTGATTTATAACAAAACAATTAGATTGAAAAAATAATTTAATTATTTTTTATAGTTAAAATTTAAAGTTACTCGCATTTTAAGTTTTGAGGCAAAAATGATTTGTTATCATTTCAGCAATGAATGAAGGCGCTAACGTACTCATTGATACATTTTAATAATCTTGTTTAAGTAGTAAGTAGGGTGGGGGTGCCCGTGGGGGTGCCCGTGGGGTGGGTTGACATCGGGTTCAGTAAATTTTAAATTTTACAAAAAAATTATTTAATATTTTGAAAAAAATTACCTATGTTGAAACCATGATAATTCGATTCTGCTCTTGATTCTAAACAAACTACTTTCTAGTTTTGCGTTAATTCATTAACACGTTGTATAACTACTCGACTCAATTGTAAACAGGAGACTTTGTTTTTCGACGTTGCTTAACTCAGTTTGATGGTATAAACCGCGCCTTTAAATATTACTACGGTGTTTTGTTACATCTTTGATCTTGCACATCAGGTACATACAATGACTACCTAATGATAGCCTAAGGAGCTCTTTTCTACCCCATGTGACCATCTTGTGTCATTTAAAATTAAAACATATTTCGGGTTATAATAAAATATTGTTACTAGACTTTCCTACGTGTAATTCAGAAACGGTATGTGTATGTGAGCAGAGCTCGTGGCGGTGCTCGGTGTGCCGGCGCAAGGCGGCGCCGCGGCTGCCGCCCGCCGCGCAGGACAGCACGGACTCGCTGCTCGACGTGCCGATGCTGGACGCGCTGCAGCGGCGGCACTCGGAGGCGCGGCTCGGCAGCGGCGGCAGCAGCACCGCCCTCGCCCCGCCCCGCTCCCCCGAGCTCCGACGTCACTCCGACGTCTCACCTGCCTCGCTGAAGGAACTTGAAAAGGTAATGTTTGTAAGCGTCTTTCAGATAAAATCACACGACAGAGAACCCGGCCTCGCACCAGTAAATCTCAAGCATTTCGTTCGACAAAAGGTCGCGGTCGAAGCATAAGACTTATTAAAATGACTGTCTTTTTTGTATTTTTTTTTCAAACTCGGCGCTCGTTTTCGAACAAGACCTTCTCTTTTCTGTGGATAGAAGACATTATTAATATTATATTTTAGTCAATTTCTTAAAAGTTCTTGAAGACAGACATAGTAGCTTTCTGTTCAGGAATTTGAATGTGGAGTGTAATAAAAAAAGGATTCGTTTAGATTTTTAGTCTATCTATATTAGGATGGGCGAAGGACGGGCGAGCGCAGCGGCAACAATGTGAAATAATACCTATTTTAATAAGGGTAGATAATAGAATACGTTGACAGAGGGTCGCTCCAACCGAGGAACAGCCGAGGAAGCTCTCGCTGTCGACGTCTGTCAACTTGTCAACTCTATCCGTATTAAAAAAGGTATAATAATACCTACAAGTAGTTAAAATAAAAAAAATTATTAGTTAAATGTGTGGTAATATATTACATTGTTGCCGCTGCGCCCGCCCGTGCTCCGCCCTTTGTAATAAATGTAGAAAGACTTTTGATAAGTTATTTATCAGGATAGACAGTCGAAGCTACGAACGCGACGAAAAAAATTGCAACCAGCACTGACCTCTAAACCACAGTATAAGAAAGAGTATCTATTACTATACAGTACGGATACTCCCTTCCTCCCACCAACTTTTTACCTCACCCCCTCTAACGCCCTCTGGCTACTTCGCACTAGTTACTCGTTACCTAAATCAATTTCTTTGGTTTCGCATGTGCTGACGTCATCTTGTAAATTTCAATTTCTTGTATATAGTGTCCGGGCTGACCCTATCCATATACACACACGTAATTTGTATAACTCCTCACGCACGTCGACCTAGGAAAGTTGGCCCCTTTTGTTTAATACGTAATATCGAAGAGATTAGTAACCACGCTGCCCGCGGCGGCAGTTAAAGGGCGGCGGGAGCAAGACACCGGAGCCGGAGTCGCGGCGGCCCAGCACGGTGACGCCGGTGCGCCGGCGCAGCGTGCGCGCGCCCCGCCAGCGCTCCTGCGACGAGGACCAGCCCTCGCAGACCCACCAGCCCACCATGATCGTACCCCCACCTATCTCCAGGAGGTAACGCTTACAGACCAAGTACCACACGTTATCGTTTCATAAATACACATCAGGTTACGCACCCTATATACCCATAACTACAATACGTACAAAACACAAAATAGTGCGGTAGAGAGCCTGCATAGACGCGGCTGCCGGCGCGGGCGCAGCGTGCTGTGAGACGAAACAACAACATACCGCACCCCCTCGCACGATTCGCAGCGTTCAACGTTCAACTTCTAATAGTTCAAAGTCCAAACAGGGTAACCTGACCTGTCGCCGTGTGTACATTACACACCGAGGGCAGGAGAGTAAGAAAGGTCTCAGATCTTATGTAATCATTATCTGAGACTTTCTTATTTACTGCCCGAGGTTAGTACACTATTTTTCTCCCCGACGGAGGCGGAAAGTGGCAACTTCGTTTAGCGCAGCGGGACAAAAGCTGAAGCTTTCCCCCGGAGGGGGGAAAAATATTTTAAGACCCGTCTATTAATAACTTTAACTGATAAGCTGAAAATAAACATTTCATGGCATAAACACAATCAAAGTAGAATATACCGTCGTGTACCGTCGTATAGTCTAATAAACCGTGCAATCTAGCAATCTAATCTAATCTAATATTTTGGAGGTTCAATCGTCCAGCTAAATACTAACATATAGCATTTATTAATCCAGGGCATCAGCAGTAGACGTGGTTGGTGGGGCGTCGTCGAGGCGAGGGTCATACAGGACTGAGGAAGTGGAAACCTCAACACCACAAATATCTGGCCTCAGTGTCGACGAGGACCGACCTATCAGGCGCCGAGGCAGCCAACTGTAAGCTACTTTATAACTTCATCTAATTTTTAGGGTTCCGTACCCAAAGGGTGAAAACGGGAGCCTATTACTAAGCCAACGTTGTCCGTCCGTCCGTCTGTCCGTCTGTCCGTCTGTCCGTCTGTCCGTCTGTCCGTCTGTCCGTCTGTCCGTCTGTCCGTCTGTCCGTCTGTCCGTCTGTCCGTCTGTCCGTCTGTCCGTCTGTCCGTCTGTCCGTCCCTCCGTCTGTCCTACCTATTTAGGGCTGTAATTTTTGAACCGTCATAGCTAGATAGTTGAAATTTTCTCAGATTATGCGTTATTACGGCGGATTTGTTAACACATAACAAAAATGTCAAAAAGCTAAAATTTAAGGGGGGTTCTCAACAAGAAGCTACTTTTTATCAACGTTTTTTCTTCACGCTCTATCGTAAAAACGGTAATACAAACAAGCGTCAAACTTAGTGTGATTATAGAGCAAACTCTACAGAATAACAACAAATACTAAAAACCGGCCAAGTGTGAGTCTGTCTTGCGCTAAAGGTCTCGGACAAAAAAAGTTTTTTTTTCTAAGTTAATAATTTTGTGTTCTGTGGTGGTGTGGTACGGAACCCTCGGTGCGCAAGTAGCCTGACTCGCACTTCACCGGTTTTATTTATAATTTCCTTTAGGTACCTATTTTTTTAAGCTTTTCTCAAAATAAAATTAATTCTATACTTTTTTTCAATCTTTAAAGATTGAAAAAGTCGGGCGGTGAGCGGGATTCGAACCCACGACCTGCCTATCCGGGGCTTGCTCCTCTCCAACAGAGCTGTCGGCGCCCCGCAGGCCACGAATAAATTTTCAATCTATATCATCGTCTTTAAGGGACGTTTTTCTTAAAATGTATTTCCAGGCCGGACATCGCAGCGTTACAGCAGAGGACGGGTGCATTGAGTGCAATGGCGCTGGCGTCACGCGGGTCGGACTCGTCGTCGGACCCGGCGGCCGCGAGCGCCGCGGCGACCGCCGCCGCCGCCGCCGCCGCCCGCCAGATGTCCGTCGACGCAGAGGCGATCAAAATAGTCATACACGACGTCGATGACAACACTCCGAGGCGCGTGTCATTGCGCCGCGACCCCAACGATAAAGGACATAGGTGTAAGTACATTTACCTTTTGAAAGAACCTACAAGATTAAGGATCTGTTTCACCACTTCTTAGTAAGTTCTTGTTAGCTTATCCGACAAATATTTTGACATATCTTTCATACAAAATATGTCAAACTATCTGTCGGATAAGCTAACAAGAACTTACTAAGAAGTGGTGAAACAGGCCCTAATACTTGTAGGTTCTTTCGTTCTAGTCTGTACGAAAGAAAATGAAGAGTCACGTCACGTCACGTCTTCGAAGAATACTTCTACAACGATGGTCGTAATCGATTTCTATAAAATTTTTTAATAGTGTACAGCGACTTTTCGAGTCTTCTGCAAACTAGTATCACTTCGATCTTTTCGTGATCGCCACTATAATTACAGTTCACTGCTAATATCCACTTGAATTGTAGAATTTCTTTAGCAGTGCAAAATTGTACTTTACTCAAATGAACAGAGTTTTTACCCAAGTGAGTGTATAACATTCACAAAAGGGGTTTCGTCCTCTTCCAGACAAAATCTGCAGAGTTTCGTATCCCGGATGCCTAGGGTCGTATCAAAGTGAATATCTAATAGTGAGGGCGCTCTCGGGTCGCGACAGGCCTATCGTGCGGGTGTTGCGGTTGGCGGCGCGGTCCCAGTACCGATTCACCTGCGCGCTGTACCCCAACGGCCGGTGCCTCACCCCCCCGCACTCCGCGCAAGCATAGACCCAACGCGGCCACTAAGCGCACCCACTTTATTGTATTTACGCTATGGTTGTTCAGCCTATAATGACCCGTGAGCCCCCTTACTAATGCGCAAGTTTGTCGTGCTGAGCGCGATTCTTTCCGTTGCCAATTTGCAGTCATGTGCCGCAATCCTTGGAATGGTTCAATCCTGACGTTTCCATCCAGTGATCAATTTAGCATTACCTTTGTTTTTCAGCTCGTGGATTCGGTATGCGAGTGGTGGGCGGCAAGCCGGATGCGAGTGGGCGACGCGAGGCAGTCATAGTCTGGACGGTGCCTGGCGGCCCCGCAGATCTTGCCGGCTTACAACAGGGAGATAAGGTAAAAAATGTATGAAGTGTTCAATGTTTTGTATTGTCTTTTTTATTTATTAAACTACATGTTGGTTAAGATGATACTTGTTATAGGTTTCGTAGTACTACACTCGTAACGGAAATAACACTATTATATATATTACGAGTAGATCGACTGCAAGATAACTTATTTGCAACGTCACAGCTCGTTCTATAATCCAATAGATTACAGTTCTATCCATAAACTTAATATTATTGCTACGTTCTAACACTTTACTTTTTTCAGGGCTCCGTACCCAAAGGGTGAAAACGGGACCCTATTACTAAGCCTACGTTGTCCTTCCGTCCGTCCGTCCGTCTGCCCTATCTATTTAGGACTGTAACTTTTAAACCCTATTAGCTAGATTGGTGAAATTTTCTCAGATTATGCGTTATTGCGGCGGATTTGTTAGCAAATAATAAAAATGTCAAAAAGTTAAAAATTAAGGGGGGTTCTCAACAAGAAACTAGTTTTTATCGACGTTTTTTCTTCACGCTCTATTGTAAAAACAGTAATACATACAAGCGTCAAACTCAGTGTGATTATAGAACAAACTCTACAAAATAACGAAAAAAAACTAAAAACCGGCCAAGTGTGAGTCGGTCTTGCGCTAAAGATCCCGGACAAAAAAATGTTTTTTTCTAAGTTAATAATGTTGTGTTTTGTGGTGGTGTGGTACGGAACCCTCGGTGCGCGAGTAGCCCGACTCGCACTTGACCGGTTTTATTCATCTATCTCGTCATATATCTACACTAATATTATAAGAGGAAAGATTAGATTTTTTGTTTGTATTGATTAGGCTCCGAAACTACAGTACCGATCTGAATAATTATTCCAACATTAGAATGCTACATTATTCGTGATGAACATAAGCTATGAAAAAAACGGCCAAGTGTGTGTCGGGAAAAAAAAGGAACATTGCAACGCATGCCAGGCACAGCTAGTACATTATAGTTGTTACTCTCACCCTTATTTGTGAGACCTGTGCCACCCTGTGCCTTGTACCTTGTTTTGTGTTTCTATAGGCTGATGATGATAAAGACGTGAAACTGTGATGCACGAGATGACTTCTAATAAAAATTTAAATTTTCTTAGCTGGTTCTTAATTCAATGTCAGTCTGATTTCATGAGACCCCGAATAAAATAATCTTTATTGAATTTGGGAATGTATCCTTGGTAGCGTGCCAATAAATTAATATTGCTATGAATGTTGTGAGTATACAATATTAAAACAAAAATGTTCTTTAGGAGGAATTATGAATTTATGACACTACCTAAGTATATAATTAGTGAATGTGTGTATGTTTTATTTTCATTATGAGTGATTGAATATAATTCAGTAGCTCTATTTAACATTGAAATACGTTAATTCCATACAGCTAGAAAGTGAGTTATAATGTTGTTCCTATATATAGGAACAACATTATAACTCACATTATAACTCACATTCTAGCTGTATGGAATTAACGTATTTCAATGTTAAATTCTCTATTTAACATTGAAATACGTTAATTCCATACAGCTAGAAAGTGAGTTATAATGTTGTTCCTATATATAGGAACAACATTATAACTCACATTATAACTCACTTTCTAGCTGTATGAAAAAGTGAGTTATAATGTTGTTCCTATATATAGGAACAACATTATAACTCACATTATAACTCACTTTCTAGCTGTATGGAATTAACGTATTTCAATGTTAAATAGAGCTACTGAATTATATTCAATCACTCATTTACCTGGTTTACATGTGGCCCATCCAGGATCGTTCTAGATCCAGGTCAATGAATGAAAAATAGAATCTTTGATGTGCTCTCCTGCAAAATATGAAGAAGGTTAAGAAAACCATCTTCATCAAAAGCATCCTCTTGTCCAATGGTATATGATGAGCAGGTGCTGGAATGGGGCGGTGTGCCGCTCACGGAGCGCAGCTTCGAGGAGGTGTGTGCGGTGCTGGAGCGCGGCGGAGACAGTGTCGAGCTGCTCGTCGAGCCCGCGCCGCAGACCGACGACCCGCCGCCCTCCTCCGCCGCCACGCCCTCCCCCCACCACCACCACCACCACGGACTATACGGTACTTAGTCGCCTAATACTGTAAGAACATTATTCTAACTCGCCCATTACTTATTCTTCTTATCGTGTGGGCAGAGCCCTGGTGTCAGAGTTTTTTCAGACCGCCTTACGGCCTCTGACGTGGTTTTTATGTAACGACTACTACCATCAGAGATAGTCGGGTAGCCGGGATCAACGGCTTAACGTGCCATCCGAAGCACGGAATCATCTTTCTTTTCAGACAATCAGGTGATTCAGCCTGGAATGTCCTAACCAACTGGGGAAAAACGCACAAAGTGACATATCACTAGGTGTCCCACGACCTCCGTGTCGAGAGCCAATGCTCTTAACCATTAGACCACGGAGCATTTCTTATTAATAAAGGGAAAGCCCAAGATAATTAGAATCTTGATTTAATATGAGAAATCCGAATGTAGTTACATATTTCGTTATTTATGCTCATATAGCTCTCACCATCACAAACATTCCGAGTTTCGTGTCTGGAAACTCAATATAGGCTTATTAGTTTCCACACAGCTGTGTAAATTTAACTAAGTCGTGTAATACCCGTTCTATTGCAACACTCTCTATACAACGTGTTAATGAATTAACGCAAAACTAGAAAGTAGTTTGTTTAGAATCGAGAGCAGAATCGAATTATCATGGATTCAACATAGGATTTTTTTTTCAAAATATTAAATAATTTGTTTGCAAAATTTTAAATTTTCGGAACCCGATAACAACCAAGATTATATACAAGATTATAAAAATGTATCCATGAGTACGTTAGCGCTTTCTTTCAGTGCTGAAATGATAACAAATCATTTTTGCCTCAAAACTTAAAATGCGAATAACTTTAAATTTTAACTAACAAAATAATGAAATTATTGTTTCAATCTAATTATTTTGTTATAAATCAGTTGGGGTGTATGAGGTTTTGCGTTAATTCATTAACACGTTGTATAGTGTTTCATGAAATTCTTAGTGTTCAGCTAATTTGCAAGTGAAATGTTCCGTCAATGCAATAACGGATATCACACAAACATAACAATACATTTGAAGTAAGGCAACTGGCATAAATCGAAAGCTACCTTACCCACTAATATATCTCGCTAGTATTTTATCTATAATTACCTACTATTTTATTCACAGGCTATTTCTACTTTGTCTTATTTCACTTCTTTCTCTACTACTACTTATTTACTTCAATACACAGACTTTATTACGACTCTGTCACTGCACCATCATTTTGACAACTTTATTCTCTTCACCAACTTCAATTATACGGTAGTATCTTCTATTTAATTTTCTTACTACATCTATTTAAAATTTTGTGAATATTTTTGGAACGAATGACTTGTTTATAGGTGGCAGTGATCAGTGATAGTGTAATGCACATTGTTTTGGTTCACAGAACCGGATACCGACAAATCGCCATCGTCGCCGACCCGACGGAAATTGCCGAAAACCCCGGTATAATACCCATACATAGGCTTTAATTGTAACGATATGTGTTGTGAACCCATGAGACATTGAGCGACTCGCTCGTTCCTTGATAAACTAGTAGAGACTGTCACTCGGTGCCTACTCCTTGCGCTTATCGGATCACTCATAATGTAATCGCGGTCAAAAGATAAATTTTTTGTAATTATTCGGTTAGTGGATCAGCAGGATCGACTGCATTGCATATACCAATATATACAAAACTTTAACGTTAGTATCCAAAACAAAACTAAAATGTACTGAGTAAGTATCTCGTTTTGCTGTAGAACTTGTTGCAGTAATATGCTGTAGAATGATCCACTAATCAGAATCGAAACTCATTTCTCTTAACATGTTAGTTTGGTACAGTCTGTAAGAGAGTGGGGCGTCTATTGGTGTACTCTTCCATCACTCATGCCATGTCATGTGAAGGTGCGGCCGCGCTATGGCTCCGACATCGACACCCACCTAGTCTCTGTCTAAACTGAAATCCAATACACACTAGTCAGTGTTTGACCAGTATTAACCACGCGATGCTTAGGTCTCGTGTGCCAAATATTGTTGTTGATCTATTGGATTCGGGTTGGATGAAGAAGTTGAGTTCAGGGGCTCGTCTCCGATCTCCGTTGATCTGCTGTGATACTGTAGCACTAATCAGTCGAACATCTTCCACGTTAGTCTAGTTGAGTAAGAGATTAGTGTTTCTATTTACGAATGTAGATGTACTTTAACTTTGTTAACCTTTACTATTTAGAGAAAGGGATACTCTGTTTGTTTGACTTGAAATATTTATACCTACGTACATTTTTTAACTTTATTTGTTATCTATATTCGTTAAACGTTACCGTTTATATAATGATTATCCTAAGTGAAGTGTGTGAAAAAATGCTACCTACTTATTTTCAGATTTTTATTTTTTCTATCACCCGACCAATTTCATAATCTCGCCAACAACGGCCCCGGGCGGAGTTCAGTTTTAGGGACCGATCAGAAAATTTACAAATTACGATGAATGAATCACATGCAAATATGTAAGTGTAGTAATACGCTAACAACAAAATTAGTGTTCGATGGTAGAGTAGGGGATTCGTCCCGAGCCAAACATCATCAATAGGATACTCGTGGATGATTAGTGTGATTGTCTACTAGCATTCACAAGAAAGACGTAGTGAAGCTAGAATCGCCGCAGCTTTCAGCTTAGCAAAAGATAATAAAATAACAAACTAACGCGCTAGATAAACCAGCACAAACAGTCCATTTTTACACTGACAAAAAGTGGAGAAACACGCGTGACACAGTAATTAGTGGAACTGGAAGTAGAGTGGCGGCTTCGACGGCAAAGCAAGAAGTAAGAGAGAGCGGAAGCACGCGCGAGCGCGAGCGCGAGGTGAGCGCTACACCAGCAGCCACTGTAATGTCTCCGCACCCACGACGCTGCAGCTGCACTCCCGTTTGTACCGTGTCATGTCTTGCGCATCGAGTGCCTGTTCAGAGTCTTGCTGTTGACTTAGTGTAGTGTGATGCCGCACATTGTGAGGCGCTCGCAAGGACGAGCCTCGTAGGAGCTTCGAGTGGTGTAGCACGGACACCGGAACCCCTTGAGCGACAGGCAGCACCGACGCTTCTGTCACGCGATGCCAACACCCCCACAGCGACACATTGTACATATCCGCTGCGCTCGTACTGTAGTTTATTGTACGTACGACTCATTTCTTGCCGACTGAAAACTGCATGAAGTTGCACAATGTGCATAATGACTGATAATAGTACAAAGCACCGTCGAGAATACGAAAAGCCTCTGTGTGACACAAGTTTTATAACATTTTAATTGTGTTTATAGACATGATTTTAAAATCGTGTAATCGTTTTATGTTTGTGGTGAAATTTATACGTGTGTGTATTGCTGCTTAGATTTCAATTCATTAATATTGCAGTCTTTATCGATGTGAACGAATGCTCGAAGTAAAATACACATTCTCATATTGTCATCTGCCATGCTCCGTGTTAGGGTGACACATTCCACGATATCAAAATTTTACATAGTTCATACCAAATGAGTATTTTCAGGTAATAAGTACTTTGAGGAATAAAAAACCCTTCTGTAAAGATTTTGCATTGCTGCTATACTAATTTGCTTGCATATTTCAGAATATAGGAAAATTTAATAAAAAAAATTATTGTAATTATTACCAATTGCAACTCAATTTCGTACATATTTGGAGTGAAAGTAATGTAGGTATCATTTGCTAAAATAGACCCCAAAGTCCTGATCTAGCTTTCAGCGTAGTGACTCCAATAGAAAATGTTGAATTATAGAATTAGGTACCTAATACCTACACTAACTAGATCCAATAATTACCTTGCAATAAGTAGAGTCGATCACTATTGATTAAATTGGGCCGCAAGACGCATCGCATTCGCATAACCGACTGTGTGGCTAGATATAGATACATACTTCATAAGTCTATAGGTACCTACCTACATGCAGCTTGTCAACCGGTATCAGCATGGTACAGCTTTCTGCATGGCGGATGAGAGCGTCCGATTTTATTAATTAATTTATGTTTGAATAGTAATTGCCTCAGCCCGAAGCATGTTACATTAATGAAATATTTTGCAAGTGAAATTGGACAGTATTATATATCAATTTACTTAATTAAAGTCAATATAATTGCATTGCTATGAACCGCACAAGATGAATGAGAATTACGGACAACTCTCTTGCTGATGACAGACTGATGAACTAGCTGGTCGTTGCTGCATGTTATTTGATAACAATGCATTCCCGAAGTTACAACTGATTTAGATTTTGCATCAAGAAGTTATTTCCATTTCTTTTATTTTTTTATTTATGAACAAATCACCCATCGTATTCCTGTTTTGTAGCAATGTGTCAACATTAATTTAAAAAATGTGACTCGATTTACAATTACTTTCTTTTAAAATAGTAATAGATTCTAGATGTAAATCCAATCACATTTCCTAACTGTAATGATATTAACTGAAGAGCAGAAGATTCGAACGTTATTTTGTGTGTAGGAGCAAGACCGTGCGGAGCGTGAGCGAGCGCGGGAGCGTCCGCCGGCGCGGGCGCAGTTGCAGGTGTGGTTCGAGAGCGAACTGCGCAAGCTAGCGGTCGTACTCATCGCAGCCGACGACCTCCCGTCGAGAGACCACACTCTGGGATATGGCGACGAACCTGAAGCATTCGCCAGAATACGCTTACTGCCATCTCTGTAATTATCTAAAACACATCATAGTTACACTTGAAAAACAATCTTAATTTCATGTAAGTAATCGTAACGAATCTTTGTTTGTCAGTGAAAGCTGCCCTCCAGTCGAAACAGACCCGGCATCGGCATCCTGCAGTCCAGTTTGGAATGCCACGGTCGGTTTCGGTGGGCTGACGGCTGACTTGCTGGCTGGACGCTCGCTGGAGCTGACTCTCTGGGACGCCTGTCCTGGCATTGATCCCGTTCTTATCGGAGAGTGCACTGTAAGTGACGTCAATGTATGTATTGTGTTTTTTCTTCCTTTTGGTGTACATATTATGGTGGTGCTACTGGGAATGTTACTTCATTGAAGAGGGAAGATCTTCCGTCGGGCTCTAGGTTTGAAGCTTGGGGACCGGCCGGCCGTGGTTCAACAGTTTTTAGTTGGACCTTGTATACTGTATTTGCGTTCACTGCTTGTATATAATTATATCGAATCTCTGATTATTTCTCTTGGGCGATTTATGTCTTGCACTCGATTGTGAACCTTAATTGCAGTAGGTTTTGGGTTATGTATACACAATGAAAGTTGCCTTTGTATGGAGAATATTTCCGAGGCCGATTGAAAATAAATAATTAATTTTGAATTTCCTTCCGAAAGAGGAGATCTCTTGCAAAATACTGACATCTAAACTATTATAAAACCGTAACAGAAGTGTGCCTGTACATTGAAGATAGGTATTTACAAAAAAAAGATTACGATATGGTTTTTAGGCTTCCCTGATTCCAAATCACCAATTTTTGGATTTTTTGTCTGTCGGTTTGTTTGTTTGTTTGTGTGTTTGTTTCTTTGTTCGAGTATCACGCAAAAACTACTGAACCGATTTTAATGAAACTTTTTTTGTTTGATAGCTTATGATCTGACTTAAAATCTGGGATATAATTTATGCGGACGAAGTCGCGGGTAAAACTCGTTTCTAATAAAAGTGTTTTGTTTGATTGCAGATGGAGATAGAGAAGGCATTCACGGAGGAGCGCGCGGTGTGGTGGACGCTGGAGGAGCGCGGGCCGCGGTCGGCCAACGCGTCCCCGCGCGGCTCGCTCACAGGTGCGCGCGCGCTGCGCCGCGGCGACTACGCCTCGCAGCGCTCTGTGTCAGGTAGAACAGCGATGAACATCGTGATCTCGTCTCTACTTTACTTTACATTATCTGCCATTCCATTGATACATTATCTCGTGCTGTGTGGCGAGTGTTCTATTTCATGTATTATCGCTGTTCACAAACCTGTATCGGAACCCGCTGGTAAGTCGACTAGGAACATAGCTTTTCATTTTACATCGAACTAGCTTTAGCATTTACAGTAGTCTCTTACAGTAAGACTGCCTTTCAGGAAAAAAAATCCGGAGTGATGAAAACTTCAAACAAAATATTTTATTGACATTTCCGCTTAACTTTGTTTGGTTAAAAAGAGCTTTACTTATTAATGTTAAATCTCCGGATCGCCAGATGACGTGGACTCGATAGGCGAGTGCGCCTCGCTGCTCCACCCGGACCACGCGTGGGTGGGCGGGTCACGTCGTGGGTCTTCACAATCGGAGACTTTGGAGGTGGAGACGTATCAACTGGGGAAAGACTTTTCCCGCTCACTGCCTGGATCTCGACGATCTTCGTTTCAGCAGCCAGAAAAGGGTAATTTTTTTACTGATTATAAATTTGTAGACTAAATTTTCCCTTTCCATAGTCATCTTCAATGAATATTGTGACTTCACAGTAACATTTCAACCCATTCTTATAGTCTCTCCAAATAAGCAGCATCAGATTAATATTTTGGTATCAAAATTCTTCTAAGCATGTTTTAAAGCTGTTTTTTGAAATTCCGTAGCAATATTAAAAATAATAAGAGGGTCTTATAGAGTACGAGGGCTGCTATTTATGTATCCAGAATAGCAAAGTTAAACAATCATATAGCATTTATTATAGTTTTATTGCTTTTAAAACTATTCACCAAGATGATCGATGCACTTTTGCATACGTTGGAACCAATTTTCGTAGCACTTTTTCCAGTCGGAAAGAGGTATCTCCAAAACGTGCATTTTGAACGCATAAACAGTCTCTTCACAGCTTGAAACATCCAAACCGTGGACTGTTGTTTAGTTTCAGGATCGTAATGTATATATCCAAGATTCACCGATCTGTGTAGATATTATAGACAGCTTTTGACGCACCCTGATTGTACTGTGGCAACCTCCTTTTCTACGTACCAAACTCTGTGTTGTTTTTATAAAAAGATTTAAGGCTTTTTGAGGAGACAAAATGACTTACGTCATGTCAAATATACTCGTCAAACTTTGTATCGAGATTTCCGATTTCACGTTAAAATAAATGTTGTAAATACTTTCTGCGAATACCGTTCTGTAAATAAATATGTAAATAGTGCTCGGCGGTTTCCGTTCTTGCCAAAGTGGTGACCCCGACGTACCAAATAAAATGGAGAAAGGTGACAGTCAGACAACGACTATTTCACCAGAGCTTGCTGAGCTGTACCTACAAATAGACGACCTCAGCAAGCAGATTGCGGCGCTGGCTGCTAGCTACGACGATTCAGGACCGAGATCAAGCTCTTATCCTCGCCGTCCCCGCCCCGCACGTTCTCGAAACCATTCACACAAGATTGACGGCTGGTGCTGGTTTCATAAACAATTTGGTGATGATGCAAGACGCTGCCGTGCACCCTGCGACTACAAGACGGAGAACGACCATCGGGAGCAGCCGCTGGTGATGGCGAGTGGCTGCGGATCTGCTGCGAGCCGCCTCTTCGTGACCGACAGGACTACGCGCGTTCAATTTTTAGTAGATAGTGGTTCTGATTTGTGCGTGTACCCGGTGAACTTTTTGAAAGGACAACGACGTCATAAAGATAAATACGAACTTTCCGCCGCTAACGGTACGACTATTGCGACGTTTGGTTCGATGAGTTTTACGCTAGATTTTGGTTCACGTCGCGCCTTCCATTGGCGTTTTGTTATTGCAAATGTAACTAAACCTATCATCGGGGTAGATTTTTTATCCTTTTACAATTTGTTAATTGATATTAGGCACAAACGTTTGATTGATAATACGACTACACTGACCGCTAGTGCTACATCAGCTTCTTCCTGTTCTATTTACCAGATCAAAGCGATTGCAGGCACTTCTCGTTTCCACGAGTTACTGCAACAGTATCCTGAAATTACGAAACCAGCTGGAGACCCGACGGAGCGTGAGGTGAAGCATAGCACGGTTCACTATATCCGTACAACACCTGGCCCTTCGGTTTTCTCTCGACCCAGACGTCTCGATACAGATCGCCTTAAAATTGCGAAGAATGAGTTTGAGGACATGGTGCGTTTAGGCATCGTACGGCGCTCGGACAGCTCGTGGTCCTCTCCTCTACATATGGTGCCGAAGAAGAACAAGGGCTGGAGACCATGCGGCGACTACCGCGCATTGAATGCCCGCACAATACCAGACCGATACCCTGTAAGACACATAGCAGACTTTTCGCATCATCTCCATGGCTGCAAAATTTTTTCAACCCTCGATTTAGTCCGTGCATACAATCAGATTCCAGTGCACCCCGAGGATATTCCAAAAACTGCCATCACAACTCCTTTTGGTCTGTTTGAGTTCGTTTTTATGAGTTTCGGACTACGCAACGCAGCGCAGACGTTTCAGAGGTTCATGGACGACATTCTGAGAGATCTCGAGTTCACTTTTCCTTACATCGACGACATTTTGATAGCTTCTACTAACATCGAAGAACACGAGCGTCATTTAAAGATAGTATTCGAACGTCTGCGCGATCATGGCGTTCTGTTAAACACAGCGAAGTGTGTCTTCGGCGTTTCAGAGGTAACATTCCTGGGCTACCAAGTATCGAGCAAAGGAACCAAGCCTCTTCCGGAGAAGATAAGCGCCATCCAAGATTTCCCACGTCCAACAACGGTCAAGGATCTTAGGAGGTTTCTTGGGATGCTAAATTTTTACAGGCGTTTCCTGTCCCAAGCAGCACGAGTACAAGCACCCCTTCATGCTCTCTTAGCTGGACCTAAAATTAAGAATTCAACCCGTATAGACTGGAACCCGGCGCTGGAGCAAGCTTTCAAAAACTGCAAAGAAAAGCTAGCTGACGCTACATTGTTAGTGCACCCACGGCCTAAGGCAGATGTTGCCCTGGTCACAGACGCATCAGACTCGGCAATCGGCGCGGTCATCCAGCAACGGACTAACAATGTTTGGGAGCCTTTAGGATTCTTTTCTAAGAAGTTAAACCCTGCACAACGAAAGTATAGCCCTTATGATAGGGAGTTGTTGGCTATTTACGAAGGCGTGAAGTATTTCAGACATATGCTAGAGTTGAAGCCTTTTATCATATATACGGACCATAAACCTATTATATTCGCTTTCAAAAAACCGTTAGACAAATGCTCTCCTCGCCAATTTCGCTATCTGGATTTTATTGCACAGTTTTCGACCGACATACGGCATATAGCTGGAGACGACAATGTCGTGGCAGACACTCTTTCGCGGAGTATAGAAGCAGTTAGTATTATCGATTACAATGCACTGGCTGTCGCTCAAGCGTCCGACCCTGAGTTGCAACACTTACTTAAAGTTGGTTCGTCCTTACTTTTGAAGAAAGTTATCATTCCCGATTGTGCAAAAGAGATTTATTGTGATATGTCTGGAGCTTTACCCCGACCATATTTAACTCCCGAATTTCGCCGCGCAGTATTCAACTCAATTCATGGCCTCAGTCATCCTGGGAGTAAAGCAACAATAAAATTGGTCATGCGACGTTTCGTTTGGCCAGACGTGCGCAAACATTGCCGCGAATGGGCGCGAACCTGCTTACATTGCCAACGCAACGTTCACGCACCCATTCAAGCTTTCGCTACCCCAACTCAGCGTTTTCACAAGTGCACGTCGATTTAGTCGGCCCGCTGCCTTCATCACGTGGTTTCCAGTATTGCCTTACAGCAGTGGACCGATTCACGCGATGGCCAGAGGTGATACCCATCGTCGACATCAAAGCTGAAACCGTGAGTCATGCATTTATTTCGGGTTGGGTATCCAGATTCGGTTGCCCTCAGCAAATAACTACGGACAGAGGACGGCAATTCGCTTCTGATCTTTTCGGAAGGCTCGCTCGGATGACTGAAGCCCAGCACGTACAAACGACAGCCTATCACCCAGCTGCGAACGGCCTTGTCGAGCGTTTCCATAGGCAAATGAAAGCTGCCATAATGTGCCACGCTACCACAGATTAGACGGAAGTTCTCCCGCTTATTCTCCTGGGAATTCGAACTGCGTGGAAAGAGGATATATCCTCGTCTACAGCTGAGTTGGTTTACGGCGAACCGTTACGTTTGCCTGGAGATTTCATCAGTCCGTTGAACCAGAGTGCGTTGATGGATCATTCTGATTTTATGTCGCGATTGCAATCGCATATGCGAAAGCTTCGAGCCATACCAGTCGCGCGCCACGGGAAGTCAAATGTTTTCGTTCATAGAGAATTAGCAACCGCTTCCCACGTTTTTGTAAGACAAGATGCAGTGCGCAAGCCCTTCCAACCGCCTTATTCAGGCCCGTATCGAGTCGTTGAGAGGGGACCCAAATATTTTAAAATTATTATCAGAGGCAAGACGGATACTGTGTCAATCGACCGGCTGAAGCCTGCGCATACGCTTGCGGATGACGTCGACCCGTCTTCATCGCCGCCACGGTCACCTTCGCCCACGCCTACGCCGGCGTTTATGTCTCCCGTTGTCGCGATACCGACCACAGCGCCTCAGCAACGAACCCGCTCGGGCAGGGTTGTTCGTTTTACAGATTTTTATCGACCGTAAGGATCTTGGGGGGGACTGTTGTGGCAACCTCCTTTTCTACGTACCAAACTCTGTGTTGTTTTTATAAAAAGATTTAAGGCTTTTTGAGGAGACAAAATGACTTACGTCATGTCAAATATACTCGTCAAACTTTGTATCGAGATTTCCGATTTCACGTTAAAATAAATGTTGTAAATACTTTCTGCGGATACCGTTCTGTAAATAAATATGTAAATAGTGCTCGGCGGTTTCCGTTCTTGCCAAAGTACTTTTAACTTTTATTAAACGATATCGATTAAACTCACTAAACCAGTGATACACAGTAGTTTTCAATGGTGCTTCGTCCCCAAAAGTCGAAGTTGAGTTGATCGATGCACTGTTTTTGAGTTAGCCCTCGCCTAAAATCGTAATAAATCATAGCACGAAAATTTTCACGAGTTAAATCCATGGTGATAAAGACACGCAATTTTCAAAATGACACCACAAAGGATAAACAAATGACAGCTACCTGAAACAAATTGTATTCTTCAGCCAAAGAGTTGCATTTTTAAATGTTATAATTACATTTTTAAATATTGTTCTCTAACTTGCCAATTCCGGATACACAAATAGCAGCCTCTCGTACTATAGTTTCGTAATGATCGCAGAAGGAGTTGCAGAAGCGGCGGGCCCGAGCGGCGGGTCGCGGCGCAACGAGAGGCGCCGGTCCTCCTGCATCCGCAGGGACCCTGACGACATCCTGCGCTCGCTGCGCGCCGTCAAGGGCGAGCTCGGCCGCACGCTCTCGCTCTCAGGGTCCACGGCCAGGCGTAAGTAGCGCTGTCACAATCATGCTCTCCCTAATTCTTGCGTAAAAGTTTTGTAAAATTAAAATAAAATATTATAATGAGCAAAAAGCTCGTAGGTACTTGTATTAGTTCGTTCATGATTTTGATCATGATTACAGGTTGTAGTATAGAATTTTTATGTAAGATGCCTACGTTTTAATATCCGCATATATGAAAAGGTAAGTTCTGATATAAATGAACAACTAGGGTTTTCTTTTTGTGCAAGCTGCTAACTAAAAAGTCACGTCATTTACAGTTATTACGTTATTACAAACATAAGAATGTTTTTAGTTAAAATACAAAAATAAAACCCTAATATCTGAATTTCTTTAGATAAGGAAATAATTTGGGTAACTACCTATTTTCTTTTTCATAAAAAGTGCAAAAGTTACGAGTGTCTGAAATTAATATTTGCTAAAACAATGTATCTAATTATTTTTTGCACCTACACCTGTACAAGCTGAAGTAAATTATACTTAGGTACCTACATAAACATCGAACGGTATCAATTTTACAGGTATGTTGTTGTACATTGCAACAAATCAGATTTACTTTATTCTGTTACTCATTAGCACAATTCTTTTAATGATCACTACCTTCGGCGACCACACCTCCAAGCACCCCGTCAAAGCAAACACGAGTCGACACCAGTCGCAATCGATTCTACCGTTATATCACCTTCCGACCGTTCCCGTTTAGACTATGCGAAAATTGAGGGAATTACTGACTTGTACTATGTTGTGCTTGTTTGGTCAGCAGCGACGGACCGTTAGAACCTCGGTAAGCCACTGCTCGTGCCGGCGCCCGCGCGTGCTTCCCTGCAGGGTTTGTTCGTGCGCGGTGTCGGTGTACGCGATCCCTTGTGACGTCTGTCGGCCGCCTGCCTCCGTATTCCCATTCTGACTCTAAGCCAGCACCGCACTGGAGCCGTCTATTCCATTTCGCTTGCGACTTATCACCTGTCCGCGGTGGAATATGCGGCGTCAATCGGTTCTGGTGAAGAATCAGAATAGGGGTCTCAGGCCACGTAGTAGCATGGGTCATACATCGCTTGCGCGGCGGCCGCGCGCACGCACCGTTGAATGTGGCTGCGCCCGACGCTTCTCATCACTTCACTGTGTCTGTACTGTACTGTCCCGACGCATGCCCGACCGAGGGCGATCACGCTCACTTCATCTGTCTCTGTGTTCCGTCTGTTCGGCTACCCGTCTACGTTCATCTCGATGGCAATGTTTCGATAAGGATGTTTTGGACTTCCATCACCTCTACGAATGTCACTCATTTGTTACGATTCCCATTCTATTAGATTTCTTGTACATATTACATTATTTATAGGACATAGCTGGTTAAAACGCAGTTCTGATCGATAACGTTTTATTGTTATGAATTAGGGAATGAATGAATGCTAATGAGCGATACAGCTCAGTAGGCGTCTCGCCGCTATAGGTCGCGGTCGCTCTTGTTAACGTAGCGCGCACACACGCCTCTCTGCAGCTCGCGGAGCCGGTGGTGGCGTGGCATGAGCTATACTATAGAATAGACCTCGAGAGAACACATATCCAGTTTACTAATTATTAATGGCTGCTCATAACACGGAATGCTTACCATAATGCGTCGAAGACCGCTTCAGGCAACTATTAGACTCGACTACACTCTTGGCTGCACACGTTAAAACGCTTCTTCTTTCATTTATGTGTTCATAGGAGAGGAGTCGATTCGAGTTATATGTAAACGAAACTGTTATATTGGCACGAAGCTGTTTGACGTGCTTATTTTCTTGTAATGTTTATTTTCATTGAGTGTTTGATTGAATGGTTTATTCTCATTTTGTACTTATTTGTTTTTTTGACATGAATGTTTTAATGCGATAGGTACGCATTTAGAGTTAATAATTTTATTGTAAAGCTAAACATACCTAGCCCAAGTTAAAACAAAACTAGTGCCCGATTAACTAGAAAAGATTCTAGAACCAATTCGACATGCAGATTCAGTGATAATGAATTTAAAATTATCTTTTGTAAAAGTAAAAATGTAAATAAAAAGTATTCTGCAAGTCGTTTTGGGCTCGACTAATACATCCGCTCATCGAGTAGAGTTTGGTCGGAGTGTACGGGCGAGCAGTATTGGTTGTGGCGGGTGCAGGCACGGCGACGGGGCGCAAGGGCAGCATGTGGGCGGCCGTGCCGGCGGCGGCGGCCTGCGACGCGACCACCGTCGACGACGAGGACGCGGTGCCGCTGGGCCCCGGCCAGCTGCCGCCGCGCAACGCCACCCTGGCGCCGCTTCACGCCGAGATGAACATCAGCATCATCATGATCAAGGGCCAGCTGGAGCTCGAGGTAGGTGGAGTCCCTTTGCGATCATACCTCGATCATTGTCGATTATCTCTACGAATTCATTTCATCCCTTGTTTCCCTCCAGGTGTCTCACGCACGTCGAGTGTATGGCGTAAACGGTGAGGTGCCAGACTCGTATGTGAAGTGCTACCTCCGCGACGGTGACAAGTGGTTGCACAAGCGCAAGACGCGAATAGTGCGCCGCACTACAGAACCGCACTTCAAGCAAACCCTCAAATATCAGGTGAGATTTATAAGAAGGCGTTGACATAATTATGACCCCAAAAACTGCGAACCGTTCGTACACAATTGATAACTGAACATTATTATCAGCCATCGAAGTTCCATTGTTCTGCAATAGCCTCCCTCTGCTCTTTCAAAGAGTCTTTTTGTTCTGCGCTTCGAGAAATTGTTTCACTACATAGTATAAAACAAAGTCGCTTTCCGCTGTCTGTCCCTATGTATGCTTCTGTATGCTTAGATCTTTAAAACTACGCAACGGATTTTGATGCGGTTTTTTTGATAGATAGAGTGATTCAAGAGGAAGGTTTATATGTATATGTAATACATGCATAGTATCAGTATTGCACTCGTGCGAAGCCGGGGCGGGTCGCTAGTATATTATAAAAATATAAACGTTACAGGCGAGTGATGCACTAGGACGCACACTGGTGGTGATGCTATGGCAGCGGTGCGGTGGCTTCGACCACAACCTCGCGTTGGGTGGCGCGGAGATATGTCTGGACAAGCTGACGCTGCCGCAACGCACGTACGGCTGGTACCCGCTGTTCCCGGCCACCTCGCTCGGCACCGACGAGTCGCCCGACTGATCCAGAGACCCGTCGCCGGAGCGCCGAGATGACTAGCGCCTGCGACGGCCTAACAACTCGCCCCACCGAATCATATCTTTGTTAGTTCACGAAGATATCGCGGTTAAACTAGGCTTGCGTGAAAAGCGCCCAAAATACGGCCCCGAACATCTCGTCCATGCCTTTATAATAAGTCATAAAGCGCCCCTGAGAATGCTGCCCTTCGTTGTGAATACCGCAGTGCTACGACTAATCCAAACTTTTATTATAAATGCATCTACAATCACCAGATGCATTTTATAAAGTCCGGATTAGTCTACACGTACTACAATAATAAATAGTGTAGGTATATAATTTATAATGGTGTATTACGTATTGTCATTTGCATGTAAACAATGAGTAGTAACGCTCGCAAATGTATCTTTAACTAATGCGTTTTGTTTCAAACATATTTAAACTTCAAATTAAAGATTGAAAAATTCAGTCTCGGGCGGGACTTGAACCCGCACCCGTTGTGTTGAATAGCACAACATGGCTGTAACATGTTTAAAATCAATAATATTTGATATTTAAACTTCGTCAACAATAACAATGTATATTAATTTTATTGGTGTGATGTACCTATTGTTCAGATAACTTCTGTATAAAAGCGGTTCTTACGAAGTAACTCTTCGGAACTGACAGACAACACCAGTTAGAATGTAACATATAATATTTAACAAGGAGCTTATAGAATGATGCTTCGACTTTCAAATTATTGCATTTACATTATAGGCAAAGATATTAAAATCAAATATTTTTAAACTGTACATAGAAAAGACTTTAACGCGAGCTTTTTCATAAATGTTTTAATAGTTACTTTGTTTTTTCGACAAACTTATTACATATTCGTAGATATTTTGTAAATTATAATAATTAATAACTATAATACGTACAGGGTGTCCCAAATCTCAACGTTAAGCCGCAAATAAGAGATAGGTGAGTTTGTGTTCAGGGAAACGGAAACATAATAAAAAAATTCCAAGTTTGATAGTTTTAGAGATTTTGACATTTTTTTAACATCGGAAAAATCGCCACCCTGCCCTCATCTTTTGGATGTAGCTACTACAAATTTATAAATTTTTTCATGAAAATACTTGTTACGCAAGCCAAAATAATTTTTTCAGTGGACCCAATTCAAAAATAAAGGATTAGTTCCATACTTTTTACAGAGCACACTTTTTTCTGTCAGACGTCAACGGAAAAAAAAATTTCTATATCAAATTTGAGTCTACACCTGTATCGACTGTACCTCAATCGACAGGCGTGCCAGGAAGCTCATAGGTGATCCAACCTCGGTGGCGAAGCTACAAAGTCTTGAGCATCGTCGCAAGGTAGCCTGTCTGTCTGTTTTTTATAGGATACATTTCGGAGAGTGTGCGACTGAATTACACGATCTGATACCACCGTCTCCCTTTCATCTGCGGGGGACGAGACGCAGACTGGGTTTCCACCCCTATGTCGTTGACCTACCAGCAATTCGAACGAAGAAGTTTGCTTCTTCTTTTATAATGCGCACGGCTAAGGAGTGGAATGCCCTGCCTGCGGACCTGTTCCCTGAGCAATACAACCTGGGCCTCTTCAAGGCGAGAGTGAATAGGCATCTTTCTAGGTAAGCATGCTACATCTTCGGCCTCATCATCACTCAACATCAGGTGAGATTGGGGTCAAATGCTTACCTATCACACATAAAAAAAAAAAAAAAAAAAAAAAAAAAGTATAAAAAATGTATGGCGGTAACCTGGCAAGTAATTTTAAAAGTTGGCCAATTTAATCAAGTTTTCAAAATGGTATCACACTTGGCACTTCTTTTTCTAAAAAAGCAGTAATAATTTTTTTTCTCGTCGATCAACCCCATTTCAAAACAATAATTCCATATTAAAATTAATAAACGTTCAACGCCCTAGATTACGGTGGTTTATTTTTCTATGGAATTATTGGTTTCAAATCGGGTTGTTCTGCAAAAAAAAAATGATTACTACTTTTTTAGAAAAAGAAGTGCCAAGTGTGATATTATTTTGAAAACTTTATTAAATTGGCCAACTTTTGAAATTACTTGCCAGGTTACCGCTATACATTTTTTATACAGGGTGTAGTCTCAAAGTAGACATAGAACAATTTTTTACCGCAGATGTCTGACAAAAAAAAGTGGTTTCTGTAAAAAGTATGCAACTAATAGTATTTTTTGAATGGGGTCCGCTGAATAGATTATTCTGGATTGCGTAACAAGTATTTTCATGAAAAAATTTACTAATTTGTAGTAGCTACATCTAAAAGTTGAGCACAGGGTGGCGATTTTTCCAATGTTTAAAAAAATTACAAAATCTGGAAAACTATCAAACTTGGATTTTTATTTTTATTTTTCCCTGAACAGTTATACTTCTATCACCCATCTCATATTTGCGGCTTGACGTTGAGTTTTGGGACACCCTGTATATTTGATTTGCCTCAAATAAAATATTGATATTGATAAGAAAGGCAAATAAAATGTGTAAACTTTAAATAATAAAAGTTTATGGAAAATATTTGCAAAATATCAAAACAAAGAGACGTGTGCCTCACAACGGCATGAAACAGAATATTAGGAACTTTTAGATTAATTTACTTTGTAATGCAATAAATAAATTGTACGTGAACATAAAAGTCGTAGAGCATGCCGTAGTACTAGCAGGTTTTTAATAAATGATCTATAACTTTTCTAATCTACTTATACTCTGCTTTTTTAAATAGAGAACTTTTATTTTGATACATTTAATACATCCTGATATTTAGTAATGTGTATCTAAACGTAGCCGATTTGTACCGATATAATACTCTTAAATAAATTGTAAATTACATAATTCTCATCTGAAATAACCCCAACTTTTACACTTTGCCTTATATTAATAACATTCTAACGTAACGTTACACTAGTGAGTAAGTGCGTCTAGTACCATTCTTCCAAGGTTGTGCTTTAGTGAATTTTCCCTAATGTATATTTACTATTTGATTTACATAGGGTGACTTAAATCTGTGCTGTGTTTTCGACCAAAGATTCGATAAAAACTTAGACCATATCTACGAAATAATATCGTTACAGCTCATACATGAGCTCTTTGTTAGCATTTTCATTTCGTTTTTTATTTCTTTCTGCAACCAGAAACGGAATAAGTCCAAAAATTCAGTACAATCTGAGAGTCACCCTTGTTACACTTTTCTAAGCTTAATATTTGTGTCAAAATTTTACATACTATTTATATGTCTCAACGAACTGTAAATAGCTACGGTAATGTTATTTTCCCAAAATTTTCTACGCACAACTATTTTCGTGATAGTAGTAAAATATTATCAGTCTTTTATAGTCTTTAGAAACAAACAAACGAACGCATCTCTGACAAATATAAAAATCTACAGCATCTTAGGTATGTAGTAAATAAGCATAATATCTATATCTTGTTATATTCATTCGACAGTCTCGGTAATCCCGATCGTGTTGAAGTATGATGTGAACCACCGTGTCGCTTACTCGTTGTGTGTATCAAATCAAATAGAGAAATACTCTTAGCTTTAGAGTACGATCTGGAAAATTTATCACTGAACGGATCGACGGAAAACAAGAAACACAAAAGGCCTAGCTCACATATTTTGAATATACATTTTGTATGTAGATAAATTATTCGTGGAATGGTAGACGATGACAATTTCGCGGCGCCAATTCTGCGGCGCCTGGAAAAAAGCACTGTGTAAACACTTTTGGCACGACATGCCATAAAATTGTCGTGCCAAAAGTGTTTACACGGTGCTTTTTTTCAGGCGCCGCAGAATTTGCGCCGCGAAATTGTCATGGTCTAAACCTACCAGAATGATATTTTCATCGTCGGTGTTAGATACGAAGTACATATCTACGCAAGTTTTAATGTAATATATCTTGTCAAAATCTGTGTTCTTCCACTGTTTAAGTAGCTTAGTGGCTCGCCTGACAATATCTTATCTGTTCGTATACATGGGACGACCACTGTGACTGTGACCACTACACTGTCGCCTCTCGCACACTCATTAAAGGTAGTCTTCTAGTCTTAGTATATTACAGCTGTTTCTGTATCTACCTGTTTCCATCTGTTAACTTCTTTTTTTCACCGTGGTCGTAAATTTTCTAAGAGAGAGAAACGTTACAAATATTTCCTTAAAATATTAGATAAACTACTAATAATACAATATAATATTTATATCATCTAGAATGTTACAAAATATATAAAATATATTATCTAGAAATTGTACCTATCTGTTGTCGAATATATTTATGAAATATAATTTTACTGGGTTGATCTTGATATACAGGGTGGCCGGGGAGTTGACGTTCAAACGAAAAATTTAGGTCCGGTATGTCGTGGGGTATCCGAATCACCCCCATGTATGTTCCGCGATTTTTTATAGTTTTCGAGTTATGATGATTTTTCCGATTTTTTGAGGAAACTCGACATGACCGGCTTAACAACTTCTAAAAAAAAAAGTGTAAGACTTTTTAGAGATTCTTTTTTTGCAACTTAATCTTCATGAATTGTGCCTTTATTCATAACATCATCAGCATCGTAACTTTGATAAAAGTTTTGAAAATATTGGTCTAAAGTTAAAAATTTGCGATCCGTGAATTATAACCAAATTTATTAAAACTCTAAACAGGTGACCTTATGATTTTTTAGCCAATCCCAAAAATGCGCCCAACTCTCAGCTTTCATAATCATAAATAAAAAGTAGTACTTAAGAGGGCTAATTTGGCTAGAATTGATCTTCAAAGACAACAAGGCGGAAAACACTTAAAATTTTTTTTTTTTTTTTTTGCCATTATTACCACGCCTAAGGCTAAATAATGATTAAAGAATGCTGGAAACCGAAACGGCGACGGGTTATGCCGGACTCTTACCGGCTAAAACCCCACCGTGTTCCACCTCATCCCATATTGCCGTAGAGCCTGAGGGCCCGTGAGGAATCTTCCACACTCTACGGCGCAGCGACCGACCTTACCAGGTCTCATCTCTGTTGGCCTTGACAAGCCTACAGGCCTTTAGGTGGTGCGTGGAAACACGCACACAACCACCTCGAGTCCCTATGATCGGACGCCGGACCCCCCAGCCCGACGCCCAGAGACTCAAAAATTACGGGGGAGGCAGACCGCGAGCAAACGCAGCCCGTCTGCGCCCCGTGCGTCTTTGGCGGATCGGGAGTTCAGAAGTCGACTCCCTCTCCCTCTCCGCCGTCTCCTTCTGGAGCATTACTGCCTCACAGAAGGAGAGAACCGCGCGCCAAGACGCCTCACTGTCGACCATAGCGCGAACCATGGCCGGCAGCGAGAGGTCTGAAACTACCTGGGAGATCTCACTGCGCTCTCCCGCCCACGCAGGGCACTCCTGCAGCACGTGCTGCGCCGTCTCGTCGAGACAGCCGTCGCAGTGGTGGCACCCGGCTGTCGGCTCCCTCCTCCTAGGTTAGGTTAGGTTAGGTTATCTACTTTTTACTTAAAACTTTCCTTATTCCACCAACACGATAGGTTTCCAGCATTCTTTAATCATTATTGATGAGACCTGGTAAGGTCGGTCGCTGCGCCGTAGAGTGTGGAAGATTCCTCACAGGCCCTCAGGCTCTACGGCAATATGCGATGAGGTGGAACACGGTGGGGTTTTAGCCGGTAAGAGTCCCGCATAACCCGTCGCCGTTTCGGTTTCCAGCATTCTTTAATCATTATTTAGCCTTAGGCGTGGTAGTTATGGCAAAAACAAATATTTTTAAATTTAAGAATTTTCCGCCTTGTTGTCTTTGAAGATCAATTCTAGCCAAAGTAGCCCTCTTAAGTACTACTTTTTATTTATGATTGTGAAAGCTGAGAGTTGGGCGCATTTTTCGGATTGGCTAAAAAATCATAAGGTCACCTGTTTAGAGTTTTAATTTAAAGTTGAAAATTTAGTCATAATTCACGGATCGCAAATTTTTAACTTTAGATCAATATTTTCATAACTTTTATCAAAGTTACGATGCTGATGATGTTATGAATAAAGGCACAATTCATGAAGATTAAGTTGCAAAAAAATAATCTCTAAATAGTCTTACACTTTTTTTTTTAGAAGTTGTTCAAGCCGGTCATGTCGAGTTTCCTCAAAAAATCATCATAACTCGAAAACTATAAAAAATCGCGGAACATACATGGGGGTGATTCGGATACCCCACGACATACCGGACCTAAATTTTACGTTTGAACGTCAACTCCCCGGCCACCCTGTATATTATTTAAAAAATACGGTATATTAATGAGATTTAGGTATTTAATAAATAATAATGATATAAACAATCAATTCAGACTTAATGTTGGGATTGGTCAAAACCAACTTACGCTTACTATCTCGATATTTAGAGTAACAAAATTATATCTTACGTAAGATGAAAGGAATGTAAAAACGTATTATCTAATATCATGTGCCTCAATTACGCCCGATATTACCTGTTCTCACGTTCCCACGACATATCTCAGTAACTAGTGACAGAAATGCACGTGGTCCACTTACCTTTAATCTGATATGAGGTCTAGCGTGAATGATTCAATGTGATATTATAACTGATATCAAACTAGGTACCTTACATGTAAACTTTCATACTCTTTAGTGTTGTATTGTTTCTTCCTAGACACGAAATCGTGATTCCAGAATAACGTTTTCTTAATAAATACTGCCCCTCAATAGGCCATAGTATAACAGCGTGATTTAGCGCTATCGCGCCTTAGCTACTCGTATATTTCTATTTGCGCGCGAATGAACTAGATAAACGGTGTGATATAGCCTTGTCACAAGCATGATACTACGGTCGCTGGTTTCTCACCTCGCACGCGTCGCGCCTTCGCTGCATAGAAAAGGAGCTCCCAGAGAGCGAAAGCTGCGCTTACCACTATACGTAGTATGAACAAAATCCGAAGCGCAAGCACATGTAGAGAAATCATACTAGAGCGGCTTTTGATATTATGTGTGTGTTACTTTTGCAAATAAATTGTTTATCTATCTATCTATCCATCTATCTTTTGTAAGCCTACGGTACAATAAATACTAATATGGATAGCTTAGTACCAGAAATTGCTGACGAATCCTTACATAAAATAAGACATAACATGAACTTATCGTAGATTCAATTAGTCGAAAATCCAAATATTTTCAGTGTTTATTGCGAAAACGTTATTAAACCTCTACAAATTTTAGTAATGTAACAAATATGTGTGTCAAAGTATATTATTAAAATAAATGTGATAACAAATGAGTTTATTATAGCGATATAAACACGAAAGCTTGTTTTAATTACCTCCTAATAATAAGACAAAACTTAAGTGCATAATTTAGGTTTATTGAATGCTGTAAAATATTATTTATAATTGTGTAAAGTCAGCCGGGCCGCACCAGTGGCCAATGTGCTGTAGTAAAGATGCTGCCGGCCCTCCGCTTCGAGCTGCGTTCACCGCCCGAGACCACCACTCGCGATTTGCACAACGACCTACCATACAACACAAAAAACAGCCTTTACTTTTTAATATCCTGTTCAGTTTTTAGGGTTCCATACCCAAAGGGTGAAAACGGAACCCTATTACTGAGCCTACGTTGTCCATCCGTCCGTCCGTCCGTCCGTCTGTCCTACCTATTTAGGGCTGTCACTTTTGAACCGTAATAGCTAGATAGTTAAAATTTACATAAAATGTGCGTTATTACGGCGGATTTTCTAACATATAATAAAATTGTCATAAATTAAGGGGGGTCCTCATACGAGAAACCAATTTTTATCAACGTTTTTTGTTCTGGCTCTATCTTAAAAACGGTAATACATCTTCTTCGGGTTCCTCTCCATTACTGGAGGTTGGCAGTCAGCTCTGCATATCCCTGTCTATCTCTCGCCAAACGAATACATACATACAATAGCGCGACTGACATATTTTTGTTAATAAGTAGATACATAATTCTATTCTAGTATGCTGGTTCAAAGGTTTGCTGGTTGTACAGCAACAGTCAAACTAACGCTTTTCAAAGCATACTGTCAATCTTTCTGCTCAAGCGCCCTTTGGACTGATTTTACCCAAAAAGCCTACAGTGCCTTGCGTATTCAATACAATAACAACTTCTGGGACTCAATCGTCCTAAGTTTGAACGATACTACCAAAACAAAACCACAACCAAAAACGTTACGTTATGCACAATTCGTATCGCGCAAATTATATTAACGGTAACGATTTAGCTTTTTTTCGGAAGATACGTTGGCGTAACGTTCGACCGCTGTCCAACGAACGTTTTTGATTTAGTTGGTGTCGGGAGAGGTGTATGGAGAGGTGTATGGAGAGGTGTATGAAGAGGTGTATGGAGAGGTGTATGAAGAGGTGTATGGAGAGGTGTATGGAGGTGTATGGAGAGGTGTATGGAGTTGTATGGAGAGGTGTATGGAGTTGTATGAAGAGGTGTATGGAGAGGTGTATGGAGAGGTGTATGGAGAGGTGTATGGAGGTGTATGGAGAGGTGTATGGAGTTGTATGGAGAGGTGTATGGAGTTGTATGAAGAGGTGTATGGAGAGGTGTATGAAGTTGTATGGAGAGGTGTATGGAGTTGTATGGAGAGGTGTATGGAGGTGTATGAAGAGGTGTATGGAGAGGTGTATGGAGAGGTGTATGGAGGTGTATGGAGAGGTGTATGGAGAGGTGTATGGAGGTGTATGGAGAGGTGTATGGAGAGGTGTATGGAGAGGTGTATGGAGAGGTGTATGGAGGTGTATGGAGTGGTGTATGGAGTTGTATGGAGAGGTGTATGGAGTTGTATGGAGAGGTGTATGGAGGTGTATGAAGAGGTGTATGGAGAGGTGTATGGAGAGGTGTATGGAGGTGTATGGAGAGGTGTATGGAGAGGTGTATGGAGAGGTGTATGGAGGTGTATGGAGAGGTGTATGGAGTTGTATGGAGAGGTGTATGGAGAGGTGTATGGAGAGGTGTATGGAGAGGTATGGAGAGGTGTATGGAGAGGTGTATGGAGGTGTATGGAGAGGTGTATGGAGTTGTATGGAGAGGTGTATGGAGTTGTATGAAGAGGTGTATGAAGAGGTGTATGGAGAGGTGTATGGAGAGGTGTATGGAGTTGTATGGAGAGGTGTATGGAGTTGTATGGAGAGGTGTATGGAGGTGTATGAAGAGGTGTATGGAGAGGTGTATGGAGAGGTGTATGGAGGTGTATGGAGAGGTGTATGGAGAGGTGTATGGAGAGGTGTATGGAGGTGTATGGAGAGGTGTATGGAGAGGTGTATGGAGAGGTGTATGGAGAGGTGTATGGAGGTGTATGGAGTGGTGTATGGAGTTGTATGGAGAGGTGTATGGTGTTGTATGGAGAGGTGTATGGAGGTGTATGAAGAGGTGTATGGAGAGGTGTATGGAGAGGTGTATGGAGGTGTATGGAGAGGTGTATGGAGAGGTGTATGGAGAGGTGTATGGAGAGGTGTATGGAGGTGTATGGAGAGGTGTATGGAGTTGTATGGAGAGGTGTATGGAGAGGTGTATGGAGAGGTGTATGGAGAGGTATGGAGAGGTGTATGGAGAGGTGTATGGAGGTGTATGGAGAGGTGTATGGAGAAGTATGGAGAGGTGTATGGAGAGGTATGGAGAGGTGTATGGAGAGGTGTATGAAGGTGTATGGAGAGGTGTATGGAGCTATGGAGAGGTGTATGGAGGTGTATGGAGGTGTATGGAGGTGTATGGAGGTGTATGGTAGTGTATGGAGAGGTGTATGGAGGTGTATGGAGGTGTATGGAGAGGTGTATGGAGGTGTATGGAGGTGTATGGAGAGGTGTATGGAGGTGTATGGAGAGGTGTATGGAGAGGTGTATGGAGAGGTGTATGGAGAGGTGTATGGAGAGGTATGGAGAGGTGTATGGAGAGTTGTATGGAGGTGTATGGAGAGGTGTATGGAGAAGTATGGAGAGGTGTATGGAGAGGTATGGAGAGGTGTATGGAGAGGTGTATGAAGGTGGATGGAGAGGTGTATGGAGCTATGGAGAGGTGTATGGAGGTGTATGGAGGTGTATAGAGGTGTATGGAGGTGTATGGAGAGGTGTATGGAGGTGTATGGAGAGGTGTATGGAGGTGTATGGAGGTGTATGGAGAGGTGTATGGAGGTGTATGGAGGTGTATGGAGGTGTATGGAGGTGGTTGGAGGTGTATGGAGGTGTATGGAGAGGTGTATGGAGGTGTATGGAGCTATGGAGAGGTGTATGGAGAGGTGTATGGAGCTATGGAGAGGTGTATGGAGAGGTGTATGGAGAGGTGTATGGAGAAGTATGGAGAGGTGTATGGAGAGGTGTATGGAGAGGTGTATGGAGGTGTATGGAGAGGTGTATGGAGAGGTGTATGGAGAGGTGTATGGAGAGGTGTATGGAGAAGTATGGAGAGGTGTATGGAGAGGTATGGAGAGGTGTATGAAGGTGTATGGAGAGGTGTATGGAGCTATGGAGAGGTGTATGGAGGTGTATGGAGGTGTATGGAGGTGTATGGAGAGGTGTATGGAGGTGTATGGAGGTGTATGGAGAGGTGTATGGAGGTGTATGGAGGTGTATGGAGAGGTGTATGGAGGTGTATGGAGGTGTATGGAGGTGTATGGAGGTGGTTGGAGGTGTATGGAGGTGTATGGAGAGGTGTATGGAGGTGTATGGAGCTATGGAGAGGTGTATGGAGAGGTGTATGGAGCTATGGAGAGGTGTATGGAGAGGTGTATGGAGAGGTGTATGGAGAGGTGTATGGAGAGGTGTATGGAGAGGTGTATGGAGAGGTGTATGGAGGTGTATGGAGAGGTGTATGGAGAGGTGTATGGAGAGGTGTATGGAGAGGTGTATGGAGCTATGGAGAGGTGTATGGAGGTGTATGGAGGTGTATGGAGGTGTATGGAGAGGTGTATGGAGGTGTATGGAGGTGTATGGAGCTATGGAGAGGTGTATGGAGGTGTATGGAGGTGTATGGAGGTGTATGGAGAGGTGTATGGAGGTGTATGGAGGTGTATGGAGAGGTGTATGGAGGTGTATGGAGGTGTATGGAGAGGTGTATGGAGGTGTATGGAGGTGTATGGAGGTGTATGGAGGTGGTTGGAGGTGTATGGAGGTGTATGGAGAGGTGTATGGAGGTGTATGGAGCTATGGAGAGGTGTATGGAGAGGTGTATGGAGAGGTGTATGGAGAGGTGTATGGAGAGGTGTATGGAGAGGTGTATGGAGAGGTGTATGGAGAAGTATGGAGAGGTGTATGGAGAAGTATGGAGAGGTGTATGGAGAGGTGTATGGAGAGGTATGGAGAGGTGTATGGAGAGTTGTATGGAGGTGTATGGAGAGGTGTATGGAGAAGTATGGAGAGGTGTATGGAGAGGTATGGAGAGGTGTATGGAGAGGTGTATGAAGGTGGATGGAGAGGTGTATGGAGCTATGGAGAGGTGTATGGAGGTGTATGGAGGTGTATAGAGGTGTATGGAGGTGTATAGAGGTGTATGGAGGTGTATGGAGAGGTGTATGGAGGTGTATGGAGAGGTGTATGGAGGTGTATGGAGGTGTATGGAGAGGTGTATGGAGGTGTATGGAGGTGTATGGAGGTGTATGGAGGTGGTTGGAGGTGTATGGAGGTGTATGGAGAGGTGTATGGAGGTGTATGGAGCTATGGAGAGGTGTATGGAGAGGTGTATGGAGCTATGGAGAGGTGTATGGAGAGGTGTATGGAGAGGTGTATGGAGAAGTATGGAGAGGTGTATGGAGAGGTGTATGGAGAGGTGTATGGAGGTGTATGGAGAGGTGTATGGAGAGGTGTATGGAGAGGTGTATGGAGAGGTGTATGGAGAAGTATGGAGAGGTGTATGGAGAGGTATGGAGAGGTGTATGAAGGTGTATGGAGAGGTGTATGGAGCTATGGAGAGGTGTATGGAGGTGTATGGAGGTGTATGGAGGTGTATGGAGAGGTGTATGGAGGTGTATGGAGGTGTATGGAGAGGTGTATGGAGGTGTATGGAGGTGTATGGAGAGGTGTATGGAGGTGTATGGAGGTGTATGGAGGTGTATGGAGGTGGTTGGAGGTGTATGGAGGTGTATGGAGAGGTGTATGGAGGTGTATGGAGCTATGGAGAGGTGTATGGAGAGGTGTATGGAGCTATGGAGAGGTGTATGGAGAGGTGTATGGAGAGGTGTATGGAGAGGTGTATGGAGAGGTGTATGGAGAGGTGTATGGAGAGGTGTATGGAGGTGTATGGAGAGGTGTATGGAGAGGTGTATGGAGAGGTGTATGGAGAGGTGTATGGAGCTATGGAGAGGTGTATGGAGGTGTATGGAGGTGTATGGAGGTGTATGGAGAGGTGTATGGAGGTGTATGGAGGTGTATGGAGCTATGGAGAGGTGTATGGAGGTGTATGGAGGTGTATGGAGGTGTATGGAGAGGTGTATGGAGGTGTATGGAGGTGTATGGAGAGGTGTATGGAGGTGTATGGAGGTGTATGGAGAGGTGTATGGAGGTGTATGGAGGTGTATGGAGGTGTATGGAGGTGGTTGGAGGTGTATGGAGGTGTATGGAGAGGTGTATGGAGGTGTATGGAGCTATGGAGAGGTGTATGGAGAGGTGTATGGAGAGGTGTATGGAGAGGTGTATGGAGAGGTGTATGGAGAGGTGTATGGAGAGGTGTATGGAGAAGTATGGAGAGGTGTATGGAGAAGTATGGAGAGGTGTATGGAGAGGTGTATGGAGAGGTATGGAGAGGTGTATGGAGAGTTGTATGGAGGTGTATGGAGAGGTGTATGGAGAAGTATGGAGAGGTGTATGGAGAGGTATGGAGAGGTGTATGGAGAGGTGTATGAAGGTGGATGGAGAGGTGTATGGAGCTATGGAGAGGTGTATGGAGGTGTATGGAGGTGTATAGAGGTGTATGGAGGTGTATAGAGGTGTATGGAGGTGTATGGAGAGGTGTATGGAGGTGTATGGAGAGGTGTATGGAGGTGTATGGAGGTGTATGGAGAGGTGTATGGAGGTGTATGGAGGTGTATGGAGGTGTATGGAGGTGGTTGGAGGTGTATGGAGGTGTATGGAGAGGTGTATGGAGGTGTATGGAGCTATGGAGAGGTGTATGGAGAGGTGTATGGAGCTATGGAGAGGTGTATGGAGAGGTGTATGGAGAGGTGTATGGAGAAGTATGGAGAGGTGTATGGAGAGGTGTATGGAGAGGTGTATGGAGGTGTATGGAGAGGTGTATGGAGAGGTGTATGGAGAGGTGTATGGAGAGGTGTATGGAGAAGTATGGAGAGGTGTATGGAGAGGTATGGAGAGGTGTATGAAGGTGTATGGAGAGGTGTATGGAGCTATGGAGAGGTGTATGGAGGTGTATGGAGGTGTATGGAGGTGTATGGAGAGGTGTATGGAGGTGTATGGAGGTGTATGGAGAGGTGTATGGAGGTGTATGGAGGTGTATGGAGAGGTGTATGGAGGTGTATGGAGGTGTATGGAGGTGTATGGAGGTGGTTGGAGGTGTATGGAGGTGTATGGAGAGGTGTATGGAGGTGTATGGAGCTATGGAGAGGTGTATGGAGAGGTGTATGGAGCTATGGAGAGGTGTATGGAGAGGTGTATGGAGAGGTGTATGGAGAGGTGTATGGAGAGGTGTATGGAGAGGTGTATGGAGAGGTGTATGGAGGTGTATGGAGAGGTGTATGGAGAGGTGTATGGAGAGGTGTATGGAGAGGTGTATGGAGAAGTATGGAGAGGTGTATGGAGAGGTATGGAGAGGTGTATGAAGGTGTATGGAGAGGTGTATGGAGCTATGGAGAGGTGTATGGAGGTGTATGGAGGTGTATGGAGGTGTATGGAGAGGTGTATGGAGGTGTATGGAGGTGTATGGAGAGGTGTATGGAGGTGTATGGAGGTGTATGGAGAGGTGTATGGAGGTGTATGGAGGTGTATGGAGGTGTATGGAGGTGGTTGGAGGTGTATGGAGGTGTATGGAGAGGTGTATGGAGGTGTATGGAGCTATGGAGAGGTGTATGGAGAGGTGTATGGAGAGGTGTATGGAGAGGTGTATGGAGAGGTGTATGGAGAGGTGTATGGAGAGGTGTATGGAGAAGTATGGAGAGGTGTATGGAGAAGTATGGAGAGGTGTATGGAGAGGTGTATGGAGGTGTATGGAGAGGTGTATGGAACTATGGAGAGGTGTATGGAGGTGTATGGAGGTGTATGGAGAGGTGTATGGAGGTGTATGGAGAGGTGTATGAAGGTGTATGGAGGTGTATGGAGGTGTTTGGAGGTGTATGTAGAGGTGTATGGAGGTGTATGGAGAGGTGTATGGAGGTGTATGGAGCTATGGAGAGGTGTATGGAGAGGTGTATGAAGGTGTATGGAGAGCTGTATGGAGCTATGGAGAGGTGTATGGAGGTGTATGGAGGTGTATGGAGGTGTTTGGAGGTGTATGTAGAGGTGTATGGAGGTGTATGGAGAGGTGTATGGAGGTGTATGGAGCTATGGAGAGGTGTATGGAGAGGTGTATGAAGGTGTATGGAGAGCTGTATGGAGCTATGGAGAGGTGTATGGAGGTGTATGGAGGTGCACGCACGTCATGCTTTGGTAACGTCGACTATTTAACCGTTCAGAAAAAAATAGCGCGATAGCATTTTTACATCAGCTAAACCAAATCTAAACCAAAACTAAACCAAAGCCATAAACGTTCCGTCCGAATGGTAAAACCGTATAAAACAGCGCAATCGAGGCCCAGGGCTCTGTTCGGGCTCCCTCGCTACTGTAGTGCCTCCGGAATGTTTGCTGATGCACGATGTACAGATGACTTTTACGCAATTATGCGAAAGAAACTTGTATCAGCGGTACACCGTGTTCGTGCGAGCTCGATGTTATAATATGGTTATAATCTACTAACATAGTTTGATATACATTGATGTTATAATCTACTAACATAGTTTATAAGTTCTCTAGTACCTACTAACATTTTTTGTATGGACTATTATGTTGTCTGAAATAAAAGTTTTTTTTTTATATAATTGCTATGCCGTGTAGCGCAAGAAAGTGCGATGGAGCGCCCTGCGCGGCTGATCGTATGATATTATTCTAGTATGCATTATAGCTATGTGTACAGTACAAAAACTGACAAGTTCTGTTAGTCGGTTTAGGAGATACAGCTAGTCAAAGTTCCGACCTTTGAACGGCTGTATCTCCTAAACCGACTGATGAACCATGTCAGTTTTTGTACTGTTCACATAGCTACAGTGCATACTACAATAATATCATACGATCAGCTGTGCAGCTGATCGTTAATTTTTTACAGACCTTTAATCATCAGTAACTCCTAAACCGACTGGATTTATGCAGGCAGACCTGGTCCATCCCCATCACAGAGATGCTCTACACCCCATAAACACTGAATCAGCCTTGCTGCTGATGGTTGCAAAAAGTACACTTATCTCTCGGAATATATCCGGACCCCACTTAAAATAACTTGCCGACCCCTAGTATAGAGACTTGATTGCAGTGTGTATTGTTATGTTACATACCGTTGGTGAACGTGACGAGCCGTGAGCCCAGCGGGTAGCCTGTGAGCACACAGCACGCCTCCTCTGAACCCACGCTGGAACTGTACAAGCCGCGGTTATCCACGGGAAGTGTCTGTAGAAAATTATCGCTATTAGGAAACTGCTGTAGAAATAATTGGATAATTGCCCCAAAACTCAAGGTACAGTCCAACAAACAAATAAAAAAGATCCAGAGTCTCAAAAACAATCGAATATAGATTTTTTTAAATATATTTTTCCTTTAACAGTTATAAAGCCTATCTCATGAGTTAGGCCACATGGAACATGTTCATCACCACAGCGTCCGCCTGGAGCCTGTTTCATAAACATGAAAATAATAATTTACGACACTTCAGGGTACATAGCTGGTTACTTAATAGCGATAAAACACGTGTGTCCCAACATTCTCAGTAATGGATCTCAAATTGTAATTGTAAATTGCGATAGTCACGCTTATGAAATAGTTCCCGGGTCTGATCGAGCCTCACCTGCTCAACAGCCTGATCCATAGACACGGCAAGGACCCACTCGCGAACTTCGTCGAGGGCTGCTCCCCGTAGACATGAATTTTCCAACAAAAGAGGAGTTCGCGACCAGTCCGTGCATTCTGTCAAAGACACGAAGATCAGACTATTGTTACATCTATAGGTAAACCATTTATCTCGCGGGACGCCCGCGGGGCAAGAGGTTTACAGGCGTTTCGGGGGTGAAGGCGCGCGCGCGCGGCAGGGAGTACAAGTGACGTTTCTCGGAACAAGGAATTACGTGTGTATCGATACCCGCGCCCACCCCGCCCCGCGGGCGTACCCCGAGTTATATGGTTTACCTATTGGCTATGTGCGAAGTGGGTGTTGGGAACTGTCAAGTCGATCGCAGCGCATGGGGTGGCAGAAATTTGTACTGTTGCGGGCCAAGCAGTGAAAATATGCTTGAATCTATGCAAAACCACACACTAACTAAACACGAAATCTCCAAAACTGTCAATACTACAAACTTAAAATTTGGCATGGAAGTTTCTATTGGCATCTAGATGCTCACTTAAAAAAGATTTTTTGTATTTCAACCCCCAAAGGTGCTAAAACGGAGGTAAAAGTTTGTATGAGAATTCCGATACAATTTAGATTTTGCCCGTGGCTTCGTCCGCATCCGCTCCCGTCATCGTACCGGGATAAAATATAAGCTAGTTTTTAAGTCTAATAATAAGCTTTTAAATATAAAAAGTTTTATGAAAATCGGTCTAGTAGTGTTGGCAGGATCCTCGAACAAACACAGAGTCTTTACAGTACTATAATAGTGTAGATAATTCACGGCTGGCCGACATAGTTCATGCGCTCCGCCGCGCTAGTGTGGCGCTAGTGTCGTGCACATAGCCAATAGCCATAGCCAACACCCTATGTTGGAACAGAGTTGTAACAGTAATAGAGAGGTTGACATTTTATACTCATGTTTTTGAAATTGTTAGACGCAAAAGATAAATCAAAAAACATTGTAATATTTGGTGATCTAAACACAGACTTCCTCTCAAGCGAAACGTCTACCTCGACTCTGTCTAATCAAATGCTGGCTTTCAATTTCTACCAAAATGTTTAAGAGGCTACACCATAGAGAGGCTACACACATTACAAACACAAGTGCAACATGTTTAGATAAAATGTTTATAATAAAATTAAAACCGCCTTCAAAAAAACTAAAAAGTTAAAAATAGTACATTACGATACGTGTGACCTAAGTAGTCCATTATTGCACGGCGTGAAATTATCGTCCGAGCGCAGCGAGGACGATAAACGCCGTGTAATAATGGACTTACTAAGGTCACGAGTATCGTATACTATTTTATAGCTCGTGTGACCTAAACCCGCCAACTTTTTAATGTAATGAAATTGTCTTTAATGGTGAACTTTTTAACCGAATTCAAAAAAGGAGGTTTTAAATTTTATGAATACGTATACCAAATAAAAGAGGAGAAAGGGGGCCCGGGGGGCGAAGCCCCCGGCGGGGTGGAGGGGCGGAGCCCCCCCGGGGGCACGGGGGGCGGAGCCCCCCGAAGAACACAACCACGACATCAAAAGCTTCGTTAATATTTCGCAATCACAATCAATAGTTAATACTCACCTCTGATCACCCCCTACGCACTTCATACTCACAGGCTCCCTACTCCACCCTAGTACCAACACACTAATAAGGTGTTAGTAGGGGGTGCACCCCCTAATCGCCCCCCACGAGCTAAGGGGTGCACCCCCTAATAGCCCCACGAGCTAGGGGGTACACCCACGAACTAGGGGGTACACCCCCTAATCACCCCCACGAGCTAGGGGGTGCACCCCCTAATTACCCTACATCCTAGGGGGTGCACCCCCTAATCACCCCAATCTCCCCTACGCACTTGGGGGCGCACCCCCTAATTTCCCCCTACGCACCCGTTACCCCCTATGCACCCCCTACTACCAACATATTAATAAGTTGTGAGTAGGGGTAAGTAGCCCGGCGTACGTAGGGGTAAGGGGGGGTAGGCACAGTAAAATAATATATCATTAATGTAGGGGGTAAGTTGAAGTCAATTGGGGATTTTGCCATTTCAATGTTGGTCACATTGATTGAAAGCACATTTTAAAAGTACCTTCTTTTGTTTATTATGCATCTGTGCAATAAAGTAGATTCATTTTTGAACGTAATCCGTGTAATAATGGACTACTTAGTAACGAAAAACCGTGACCTAAGTGCTGGTTTAGGTCACGGAGTGCTTTAAAAGTACCTATTGTGTATCTGTGCAATAAAGTAGATTCATTTTCGAACGGTGTAATCCGTGTAATAATGGACTACTTAGGTAACGAAAAACCGTGACCTAAGTGCGGGTTTAGGTCACGGAGTGCTATAAATAATATTGCCGCCTATGACTTTTTCGTTCGCATCATAAAAGAACATTAATTTGTTTTATTGAAGTCGCTGTCAAGCCGGTACGATTCGCGACAGAGCTTGCATTTTTTGGCTTGGCTTGACACCGACTTCTATAAAACAAATTAATGTTCTTATGATGCGAACGAAAAAGTCATAGGCGGCAATATTATTTTTTATATTTTAGTTTTTTTGAAGGCGGTTTTAATTTTTTGTTAAAATTTTGTTTATTTCACAATTTTCAGTGGTGAATTCATTAGTTCGATTTAATAGGAGTGCTTTAAATTAACAAACGCACTAGTCGGCACTACGATTTTCGAAGGTTCCCCTCGATTTCTCAGGGATGCCATGATCAGATCCTGGTTTCCTTATCATGGTACCACCCTCGGGACATCTCCTTTCCAACAAAAAAAGAATCATCAAAATCGGTTCATAAACGACGAAGTTATCCGCGAACACACATAAAAAAAATATATATATATACGATCGAACTGAGAAACCTCCTCCTTTTTTGAAGTCGGTTAAAAAGACACTGAACTTTCGGTGACGGAATATGAATTCTCAGACCATAAGGCTATAGAATTTTCAATACCTACTCCAAAGGATTCTTATTCTTAAAAAATGGGTTATCGAGAAAAGAATATTTAGTACGCAGAATAAACAAGTTCAGGCACAGATTACCACAAGTCAACTGGGAAACTATAATCCACCCTACGAGCGTCGGCCTCGGCGAGGTCGAGGCAGCAGTTCAGGAACACGAACGTAACGTGGCTAACGTGTGAGATACAACAGTGTACCGAATTCGGTGTAGTCTAGGAGATGCGCGGCATCGTCGTCGGCCGCCTCCGCGAGGTCGAGGCAGCGGTTCAGGAACACGAACGTAACGTGGCTAACGTGTGAGATACAACAGTATACCGAAGTCGGTGTAGTCTAGTAGATGTGCGGCATCGTCGTCGGTCGCCTCGAGGTCGAGGCAGCGGTTCAGGAACACGAACATAACGTGGCTAACGTGTGAGACACAACAGTGTACCGAAGTCGGTGTAGTCTAGTAGATGTGCGGCATCGTCGTCGGCCGCCTCCGCGAGGTCGAGGCAGCGGTTCAGGAACACGAACGTAACGTGGCTAACGTGTGAGACACAACAGTATACCGAAGTCGGTGTAGTCTAGTAGATGTGCGGCATCGTCGTCGGCCGCCTCCGCGAGGTCGAGGCAGCGGTTCAGGAACACGAACGTAACGTGGCTAACGTGTGAGACACAACAGTATACCGAAGTCGGTGTAGTCTAGTAGATGTGCGGCATCGTCGTCGGCCGCCTCCGCGAGGTCGAGGCAGCGGTTCAGGAACACGAACGTAACGTGGCTAACGTGTGAGACACAACAGTGTACCGAAGTCGGTGTAGTCTAGTAGATGTGCGGCATCGTCGTCGGCCGCCTCCGCGAGGTCGAGGCAGCGGTTCAGGAACACGAAGGCCTCGCGCGCGCTGCCGGCGCCTTCCGCGCGCACTGCTTGTCCGCACGCGTAGTATGCTGCAGACAAATTGTATTTTATGTAGTAATCAGCTGTGCCCAGCATGCGTTGCAGTGCGGCTTTTCTTGTTAGAGACCTTCGCGCGAGCTCTCGCACATCCAAAGTTTTATCGCAATTGAATGAATGGAATAGGAAATAGGATTTTTTATCTACAGGGTGAAATTGATATCATTAGTATCCTTTTAACCTAAGAGTCTACCCATCAAACTGAACAACTTTCACTATGGGAGCAAACCAAATGGAGCAAAAAAATAATCAGTTGTTCCATACTAAACTGCAATGCCTACTCGACCCAAATGTATGCAACAGATGATTATTTTTTGCTCCGATCAGTTTGCTCCCATAGTGAAAGTTGTTCAGTTTAGTGGGTAGAATCTTAGTTTAAAAGGATGCTAATGATATCAATTTCACCCTATGTAGGTGTATGGTTCTTCTTCTTCTCTTCCTGTTACCCCTACGTGGGATATAGGGCTCGGATGATAGCTCTCCATCGGTTGCGATCTTGGGCAGCGCTGTAGATATCCTCCCAGGTCATGTTGAGACTTTTAGCCTCTACTTCCACAGAGCGGCGCCAGGTTGTTTTAGGGCGTCCCCTCTTACGTTTGCCTGGTGGGTGCCACTCTAAGGCTGTCTTGGATGGGTGATCGTCAGGCCTCCTTAATACGTATGTATGGTTGGTTATGTACATTTTTATGTGGATAATTTTTTTTACCGTTCCGAAACTTTCAGGGGTGGTTTAGTTAGACCACCAAACTGAACAACTTTTACTATGGAAGTAAACCTGAATTCGTAAAAAAACAGCTGTCTCATACATTTGAGTCGAGTAGGCATTGCTGTTTAGTACGGAACAGCAGATTTTTTTTGCGATTGGATTGCTCCCATAGTAATTAGTTGTTCAGTTTGATAGTCTGAACCACCCTTGAACGTTTCGGAACGGTAAAAAGAAATCACAAAAAAAAGTAATATTTAAAGGGGTGGTTTGGACTTGGTTTAGAGCATTAAACTGAAAAACTTTTAATAGGTATGGAAACAAAAATCCTGACCAGGGAAATAAAACATTTTCATCAAAGGTATAGTCGATTGTAGAGCCCCAAAAGCAGGGTTTTTACCACCGCCAGAAAAACAGCCGATTTTTTCCTCGATGTCGGTTCCATATTGAAAATTTTTCAGTTTGATGGTCTAAGCCGCCCCTTTAAATACATATATAAAAATTATAAAATAATTATTATATATTTAAATATATTATAAAAACACCCTATTAATATTTAAAGGGGCGGCCCTTTAAATATTAATAGGGTGTTTTGTTACACCCTGTATAGAGATAACATTATAATTAATACTACATTTTGGACCACTAATAAATCCACGTTCAAGTAAATTATTATTATCTGTGGTTTTGGGCCTTGACAGGCTTGCTAAGCCTGTGCCACGTAGACCATCGCTGGTCCTTTGTGATCGCCCTTTTTATAGTTCCTTACCAATCCCCACTGCGGCCAGAAATCGCAGTAGATTCTTGATCGGGATAGTTTGTATCTCATCTGGTGTCAGCACATGCCTACCCAGATGAGTGCTGCGTTTGTACATCAGGGGGCCACAATCACATAGGAGGTGCAGAGGAGTTTCCATCTCCTCCTTGCAAAATCTGCAGCCGGTCGTGTCACTTAAATTCAGTGTGTGCATGTGCTTATTTAATTTGCAGTGGCCTGTGAGTGACCTTGCTATTGTACAAATTTGGTCCTTGCTGAGGGCAAGGAGACCGTTCGCAAGTTTGCGATTGTAGCCTTTGATAAGTGCTTTTGAGTGGCCCATGCCTGGGACGTTCAAGTAAAGGAGTAAGGACAAAACGCAACGCCTACGCGCTACGCTAGCCCAGTAGCCCGTAGTGCTACGAGATAAAACAATAGGCAAGTCACCTGATCTCTAGAAGTCGAGACCGTTCATTGCCTGTTCCACTGCTGTTACTTCATAACTATAATACTTATAAAAAGTTTTTGGTTTGCGCTTCACTTAACATGCAATTAATTATTCAAAACTGACTTTCATCACTAGAGATGGTATTCGGATGCATATTTACCTAAACTTAATTTTTTACAAGAATAATGTGGTCACGTCTTAATTCATTTATTTTATGAAACAATAACAGGATCGTTCTGAAGTCCCAGGATTGGTAAAAGATTTATCGACATACAAAATATCGTAGAACTCGGACATTAACTTTGTCAGAGTTTTTCATGTTGTCGTAGTTGTTAATGTTATCTAAGTTGTTCATGTTGTCGGAAGTAGGTTATATTATAGTGGTGTGATTACCTGCGAGTATCAGTATGACAAAACGGTGCGGTTGGCCAGATTTTTTTAAATAACTTTATTCAGAAGGGCATATCCACAGCCTGTTTTCGTGGCGAAAAAAGTGAAGTTTACGTAAATATGCATCTGATTATCCGATCTCTAGTCATAACACGACATGTCCAGTAGGCCTACCATGTGTTTTCACTGCACGTTACTACTGTAGTTGCGGCGCCAATTTTGTGTGACAGACTTAGTTCTCAACGTAACCACCAGGAGCGCTGTACGAAATTCAATACAAAAACTGAAGTAAACTACAGTAAAACTACTGTAACCTGTAAACCCACGGTAGGCCTACGAACTATAGGGTATTTGAAAGCATGTCAAATCCGTAGTGAATATGAATTTTGGAAGCCAACTATTTAGTCAGTTAAGAAAAATACTGGATATTTTAGGAGAAAATCGACAAAGAACTTTTTTTTGTCTACTTTAGTCACCATGATCGTAAACGACTGTGATTGGCCGAAGGGTCGATGACATCAACTGCATGTAGACAGTTGTGTGTAGAGTCTTGGTACGGTTCGAATTATGTCAATAGTGCAAACGCTATGCACACGCTTTACCGGTCGGTCCAAATTAGTAAGTACGAATACACTGCTAAACAATTTGTACAATTTGAACCAGCTGTCAATTTGACATGCATATGCTGCACTACCTATTTTTCGTGTGCGGCGTAAGCGCACGTTAATGACGTCACTGATGACGTCAGACAGCAAACGTATCCGCACATTCGCGCATTATGAACCGATTGTGTGCGTGCTATCTCTACCGATAGCGCATATTTGCGCATTTTGGACCGTAGCATATGAGTGTCACAAGCAGGTTACGTCACGATGACGTACCTCTTTGACTCCTTATATAGGGACTAGTTACGCGTGTTATTCTACTAACAAACATTTCTGCCACTTTTTGCGGGGGGCGAGGTAGCATGATATCCGCAACTTTGGATTTTATTCCACATACCTTTAGATTCTAATTTTGAATGTTAAAAATCATGAAAAGTAGTCTCGTGTGAAACCCTAACGTTCTAAGTTCAAAATTATTGTTTCGCAATTATAGGCTGTCTCGTTTAGTGATAAGGTATAAAATTGAGTGTAAATGCACATGATCAATTTGTCTTATACCGTGGCAGAGGGGAAATGCTACCCCGCAAGGCCAGTCCTTATAATAAGTAGTCAAAGCGTCACCTGCTGCGTCACCGTATATTGTCAAGATAAGCGTTTTAATTATAGCGTTATAATTGTATCTTTTGTGTTGTTAATGAAAAATCCACTTGATCAAAAGAGACAAAAGAAAGGGAAATAAACCCTACAAATAAACATATTTAAATAATCCTCCTTATTTAGTTAATTAGTCTAGTTTAGTTATATTTTAGTTTTAGGATATTTTAGTTTTATTGTGACATTTTCTTTATAACTGTTTTTCTTCTGTGATTAAATAATTATTTAAATAATATTTTTTGTTTTCCTTTTTTCTTGCACTATACTAAGTATGTTACCTATGGAACGTAAAATATAAATTTTCTATAGAGTTCTAAGACCTCAGTGATTAACTGATTAGCGTAGAACAGTTCTTAAAAACCTATCATATAGAGATGTAACTTTCTCTCGGTTTTTAAATTAAAAAAGAGGGAGTATGGAAATGAGTGCCCATTTGCCCGCTATGAGTGCAAGATTATAATTTTCTTAATTTCAATAGCAGGTATGAGTACTTACCGACGTCAGCAACGATGATATCCGTGTATCGGGGCAAAGCACGCGCCGCTTTTGGCGCGATCTGTGGCACGTGCAATGCCATCAGTAACGTGATAGCCTGCAATTTTTTAAATATTTTACTAAACAATACACGGTGTAAACATAAATGCGTCACAGACATAACGTGCTGCAGACCATCAAACTACCTTTTTTTATCGCTATTTCAATGTTTGTCCCGTAGAGAAAGTTGTTCAGTTTGATGGTGTGAAAGCGTGTAACGCATTTATGTTTATATATAAATCGTCTTGGCATGATTTAATAAAATCCTAAATAATTTAAAATCTGTTCGTAAGTTTGTACCACGAAAGGTGCAATCCACCTTGGTCGTTGTTTTTTGATTCCTTTAAACGAGATTATCAGAGCTTTTAAAATTAAAGGGCCTATATCTAGGTTCAGAGGAATATTTTCTATGAGAAACGCGATTGCTCAGTCCTCCGAAAAGTGCGTGCGCGTGCCGTATTTTCGATTAAAAAGAGTTAACGAAAGCACTTTTTATATATTTTTTTTATGATTTCACTAGATAAACGAATGGCACAGAATAGGTAATAGTATATAGTTCTACATACTAATGGTGAATATGTGAGTATCAATAACAAAAATTGGAAACTATTTTAAGTTCTTCTAACACGAGAAAAATGTTTAAAAATACAAAAAAATACGTCATATTTGTGACGATTTTCTATCGAGTGAAGTAATTCCAATCGTGTATTCAACTGATGATTTCACTAGTTTAACTATCCAAGAATACTGAGGTATGACTTTGGTTTCGGTAAATTGTATAAATCTAGTCGGAACATGAAAAATAAAAGATGACTTAGGGTGTTTCGTCCTTAGGGCTTTAATTCATCGTAAGCGACGACCGACCTCTTTATGTAAATTGACACAAACGCGATCTGGTACTATTCCCAAGGCAGTCACTTGTACGTACATACCTGCATAGATCGATCATCGGCTCCAGCGGCCAGCATGACAGCGGCGGCGTCCTTCATCGCAGCCAGAGCCCTCGGTGCCATGGATATGCGCACGAGCACTTCACCGCACACAGCGCTGGCTAGCGGCGCGTCCCCGCCCCGCAGGATCGCGCCCGGGTCGCTGACGAGGTACTGACGCAGAGCCTCTAGGGCTTGGGATAACGCTTCCGGTACCTCTTCACTCTCTATGTCCATGCCTTCTGTACGCTATAGTAAGGATTATTTACATTAGGCACTTAGGTAATAATTAAGTGATCAATCATTCCATATTTTTATTAATATAACTTTTAATCGAACGCACAACCTGGAAAACATTTGAAAAAATGTATGTGTCTCTAATCAATATTTCCCTTATAACTTTTATTCTAATCTTATTTTCAACGAGCTTTTACCCGCGACTTCGTCCGCATAAATTATATACCAGATTTTAAGTCAGATGATAAGCTATCAAACAAAAAAAGTTTCATCAAAATCGGTTCAGTAGTTTTTGCGTGATACTCGAACAAACAAACACTCAAACAAACAAACAAACATACAAACAAACAAACAAACAGACAGACAGACAAAAAATCCAAAAATTTGTGATTTGGAATCAGGGGCAGGTAAAAACCATACAGTAATCTTTTTTTATAAATATCTTCAATGTACAGATACACTTCTGTAACAATTTTATAATAGTTTAGATTGCCTAAACAATACAATGTTACAGTTACCGGGTGAGACTTGAACAGGTGTGTCGCGTACCGCAGCGCGTAGTGTGGCGCGCGCGCAGCCGCGTGCGCGAGGCAGCGCTGCCAGTGGCCCGCGCGCGCGAGCCGCTCCAGCCCCTCCGCCTCCCCCTCCCCCTCCCCCTCCCCTCCCGACTCCACCGTGGGCGCCTCCTCTTCTGCATAGTCCGCTGATGCACCTACTGTTGAAAACACTCAATAAGTATTTTGAGGAACGAGGTGGAAATGGTGTAATCGTCCTTCACGCAAATAGGAAGGTATTCCGAAAAGCTTGTTCGTAAAAGCGTAAAAGCTCCTGACCGAGCTTAATTCAGTCAGCGACGCCAAGGATAATTATCTAGATCAAAAAAAAAACATAATCCATGATCCATTTTCGAGAATATAAACCAAATACAACGTGTTAATGAATTAACGCAAAACTAGAAAGTAGTTTGTTTAGAATCGAGAGCAGAATCGAACTATCATGGTTTCAACATAGGATTTTTTTTTCAAAATGTTAATTAATTTGTTTGCAAAATTTTAAAATTTCTGAACCCGATGTCAACCCACCGCACGGGCACACTCACCCTACTTAATACCAAAACAAGATTATAAAAATGTATCCATGAGTACGTTAGCGCTTTCTTTCAGTGCTGAAAAGATAACAAATTATTTTTGCCTCAAAACTTAAAATACTAATAACTTATTAATCTTATTATTTTATAATTTTAAACTCTATTAGAATGAAATTATTGTTTCAATCTGATATTTTGTTATAAATCACTTGGGGTGTATGAGGTTTTGCGCTAATTTATTAACACGTTGTATATTATCAAGAACAATGATTGTATATCTTTCCATAGTTTCATGTTTACCTGGAGCATCGTCGTCAGTGGCGTAGCCCTCTGAGAGTGCTGCCCTAAGTTGTTCACCGACGTCACTTTGACCGATAGCTGCAAACCTATATAACACAATTATAATATAGTATTTAACGCATTTCCCCGTCGAGGCTAATAATGAAATATACATTTTACAATATTTAACATCGTAGAATCTCAATTTTTAACCACAAATTATAAACTATTTTACTGTATCGAACTGTACCTAAAGTCGTAAGCCGTAATACCCACTCAATTCACTGTCCGAGGGGTGGAGACCTGGGCCTCAATCGCACTAAGTTTGAACGATACTACCAAAACAAAACCACAGCCAAAAACATTACGTTATGCACAATTCGTATCGCGCTAATTATATTAACGGTAACGATTTAGCTTTATTTCGGAAGATACGTTGGCGTAACGTTTGATGTGCGTTCGATCGAATTTTCTGTATTGTGCGATTTAACCGTTCAGAAAAAAATATCGCGATAGCATTTTTACTTCAGCTAAACCAAAACTAAACCAAAACCAAAACCCTATAAAATTGCGCAATTGAGGCCCTGATATGTCCAGAACCGGCAGACTTGAAATCGAGTTTAGTTCAGGTACAGTCAATTCGACAATCTTTTTGTACATACCTAATTTTATTTGAATGCTGCTGTTACTAATAATGAAGTGTAACCTGTCGGACAGCATCTCGGCGGCGCTGCGTCGCGGCGCCCCCTGCAGGTGGTCGCGCGCGAGCCGCGCCGCCCGCAGCGCCGCCCGCTCCGCCAGCCGCGCCGCCCCCCCGGCCGCGCCCGCTGCGCTCGCGCCGATCAACAGCTCCACCGCCTCCCACCACTCACCCCTGTTACATTAACACTAATTTATATAGATTCCTTTAAGTCAAAACAACCCAGCCATTTTCGGTTAAGAATTACGAAATATATAAGAATTACAACTCTTAACATTTTCGTAACTGCTACCCAACCCAGTAATTATAGTACTCTGTGCGCTGCTACATACGACACGTAGTTACCGTGTGAGGTTTTATTTTTTGTGTGGTAACCATTAGGTTCACTCACAATCCAAATGAAAAAATTCAGTAACTGTATGCTGTCATTGTGTCGACACTTTACGTAATTTTTGACAAACATGTGTCGAGTCTCTGACCAAAAATTGTTTCGAGACCGAATGATATAGCGTCCAAATTTTTTATAACGGCTACCAAATATGGCTGAATGGAAAAGATTTTCAGTTAATGGTTTTATACGGCACATTTTAGCGTCGATTCACACCATGTGAGTAAATCGCATTTGCTCGCAGCGGCAATCTTAACACTAGTGAATAAATAAACGAGTTGGCCAAAAAAAAACAGAATCTCCAGAAATTTCATGTGCCCTTTTTATAGGCATAATATGTACATCAAAAATATAAAATAACGAGCTTTTACCCGCGACTTCGTCCGCATAAATTATATACCAGATTTTAAGTCAGATGATAAGCTATCAAACAAAAAAAGTTTCATCAAAATCGGTTCAGTAGTTTTTGCGTGATACTCGAACAAACAAACACCCAAACAAACAAACAAACAAACAAACGAACAAACAAACAAACAAACAAACAAACAAACAAACAAACAAACAGACAGACAAAAAATCCAAAAATTGGTAATTTGGAATCAGGGATATCTAAAAACCATATCGTAATTTTTTTTTGTAAATATCTTCAATGTACAGAAAAATTTCTGTTACAGTTTTATAATAGTTTAGATTTATTGTACAAACGATGTGGTAAGTATAGGTAGGTACTAGATATTTTTGGAAAACGAAAAAAAATATTAATTAGCTTCTGAAAAATCTATTGTAGCCGTGATCTATGAACTTTTTGAGGTCGATAAATATAAAAAACTGTTGTTATATAAATGTGGAATATGGTATAATCAAACATTGTGATCAACTTAAAACTAAAAAAAAATTACTATGGTTAACACAACACGAACAATAATAACTGCACCAGAATTGCACCGATATTGCACCAATACCGCACCAACATTGCACTAGTATTGCACCGATATTGCACGGATATTGCACCAACATTGTACCAATATTTTCCAATATAGCACCAGTATTGCATCAGTATTGCACCAGTATTGCACTAGCATTGCACCGATATTGCACAAATATTGCGCCAGTATTGAACTAGTATTGCACCGATATTGCACCAGTATTGCACTAGAATTGCACCGATATTACTGCTACATATTATACAACGTGTTAATAAATTAGCGCAAAACCTCATACACCCCAACTGATTTATAACAAAATAATAAGATTGAAATAATAATTTCATTATTTTGATAATTAAAATTTAAAGTTATTCGCATTTTAAGTTCTGAGGCAAAAATTATTTGTTATCATTTCAGCAATGAATGAAAGCGCTAACGTACTCATGGATACATTTTAATAATCTTGTTTTGATAGTAAGTAGGATAAGTGTGCCCATGTGGTGGGTTGACATCGGGTTCAGTAAATTTTAAATTTTACAAACAAATTATTTAATATTTTAAATAAAATTACCTATGTTGAAACTATGATAATTCGATTCTGCTCTCGATTCTAAACAAACTACTTTCTAGTTTTGCGTTAATTCATTAACACGTTGTATAATGGCCAATGTATCAAGGAGTACTTTTGTAGCTGCATTCACGGTTGCCGAACGTATGACAGTTATGCCCATATCATTAGCATTATTGTATATATATTTTCTTGCTTGAGCCAGATATGAAGGGGATTTGCTCCAGCCTGCAGGTTTTTTAGATGCTGTACACATGCACAGGTGTGTGTTTGGATATTGAACACAATTAAATAAAAATATAAACATCTTATCTTGTTTTTTTACACATGAAAATTATACACACACACACACACACACACACACACAAAATATTTTTTAAAGAGTATTAAAGTAATAGTGATAAAATAAAAGTCAAGAAAAATCAATGTAAGTTATACAGCATAATAACAACATGGGTTAGGTGGCTGATTTTTTGAAAATATAATAGTGTAACTATGGTGAACCCATTTTTATACATATGGGAGTGAGAAAGCAGTCGTTTCGTTGCTGGCGATTCTGGGTTCTTTGTCTATGAACTTTTGGCCAAGTGATATTCACTAGTGATAAGATTGCCGCTGCGAGCAAATGCGATTCACTGCTCTTTTGGTGTGAATCAACCCTAAAGGACAAAAAGGATCACACAAGGAGTATTAATTCTGAAGTTCGTCTAAAGAACTATAAAAATTGGATTAGTTATCGGCACGGGCTCGTCTCGCACTAGACCCACCTGTCGGCGTGGTCCGCGGCACGCTGCAGCAGCGGAGGCACGCTCGCCGGCACGGGCTCCGCGCTGTCGGGTAGATATTCACGAGCCACGCGCGAGGCCTCCTCCCACAACTCTGTACGCATCATCAAAGGTTTATAGAATGCTCAAATGACTGCATGATCCCGGCTAAGGTTGGCCGCACATTACGAGAAATTTCGAATAGAAAAATTCTAACACTCGCCGGAAATCACTCCGATTCTAATTTCGATAGGCAAATTCTTAAAATGTTTGGTTGGCCTTAGAATAAACTATACTATTTCATCCCATGAAAAGGATGGATATCAAGGCAACTAGATATAATAATTATGGCTTTTTTATGTCGGTGAAATGTTACCAACATGCCGTAAGAGCTAATGAACCTAATTGCTACAATTAGAGGTAAAAAAGTTACAACCCACTCTGAAAGAAAATATAATCGTGAATGTATGTTGACTCCAGCTAGCGAGTAGACCAAGTTGTCTAGTGAGATCGATTGTTTGAACTGCTATCGAATTATTGTACAAATATTATTGTTTCGCTCTTTAGATCGGAAATTATAAAATTTTTATGCATATTCCCAGTTGTTATCTCTTTAACTGCGCAACTCACACTCAGCTGCAGAAACGCTCATTAGAGTTAATCCTCCATTAAATCTTTTTCTAACTTTTACTACGTCAACAAAACAAAAAGTGACAGCAAGGGATTTAATGGAGGAGTCAATCCTCGTAATAATAATTAATGAGCATTTCTTCAACTGAGTGTCACTCACCAAGGTCTTTGTAGTGCTGCACGACCTCACGAGGTCGGTTGGCACGGATCATCAGAGCCTCAAATTGCTGCAGATCTCCACGCTCTGCCGCCCCGCGGGCACCTTCAACTAGCACTTCTTCTACCTGCAAAACCGTTCTTAATAGATAGATTTATTGTCCCTATACAATGCGAAACCGGGCAAAGCGTTCAGGAAGGTATTCAAGTTGCGTCCTATCCTGAGAAAGCGCCCTTAAATACCACAAAAAATTCTTAGCGTGTTGCATGGCATTTTCGGGAGCGGTTACAAGAAGAAAGTTTACTGTTCCAGCCCCCTCGCCAGCGCCTGCGCACTTAGTGAGGCTGTTTCTCACTCGCAAGTTTACACAATGCCATGGAGCAACTTCTTATTAAGGCACTGGGACCAAAAATTGTGTTTGTAACAGGGTTCGAAAAAATCAGATTTTTATAATAAATATCAAAAATCCGATTTTTTGATATATATCCTAAGAAAAAGACTTAAAAAATGTGAAAGGAATTTGTAAAATAATATAAGTGTCAAATTACCACATTTTTTATTTAAAAAAAATAACAAAAGAATATAAAAAATAATTGTTTAATTAACACTTAAAAAAAACGAGTTCCTACCTATTATTATAATAATCTTCATTTGTTTGTGAGATAAATCAACTAATTTTAATAATAACGAGCTTTTACCCGCGACTTCGTCCGCATAAATTATATACCAGATTTTAAGTCAGATGATAAGCTATCAAACAAAAAAAGTTTCATCAAAATCGGTTCAGTAGTTTTTGCGTGATACTCGAACAAACAAACACCCAAACAAACAAACAAACAAACAAACGAACAAACAAACAAACAAACAAACAAACAGACAGACAAAAAATCCAAAAATTGGTGATTTGGAATCAGGGAGATGTGTATACGTCTGCAAAGACAAGGTTCGGAGTGATCTTTAAATTGCAACCTGCCATCTCATGTACCTGAATTCTATGCACAATAAAGAATTTTATTATTATTATTATTAGATCTAAAAACCATATCGTAATTTTTTTTTTGTAAATATCTTCAATGTACAGACAAATTTCTGTTACAGTTTTATAATAGTTTAGATTTGTAATCATAAAAAAGTCGGAGCACCAGGGAATCCCCATTTTTTATTACCTTGTAAAATGAACCTTAGTATGATATGAATTTAACGTTTGAATTTCAATAAAAAGCTAGCCGTAATGGTAAGTTAAAGGGGATTTTCCCAACTTTAAATGAGGTTGCCATTTTCGGAAACAATCTAAATTATTCTGAATTGTAGTTTTTCGCTATGTGTTGCAAGGGAAAACATTAATCTCCAATATTTTTAGTTCAGAAGACAGGAAAAAATCAATTGATATATATCAAGGTAAAAATCAATTGATATATATCGTGATATATATCCGCTGATATATATCGGCGAACCCTGGTTTGTAACTTAGTAGCCCTCTTCACTACATAGTATAAAACAAAGTCTCTTTCCGCTGTCTGTCCCTATGTATGCTTAGATCTTTAAAACTACGCAACGGATTGTGATGGGGGATTTTTTAATAGATAGAGTGATTCAAGAGTAAGGTTTATATGTATATAATACATGCATAGTATCAGCATTGCATTGGCGGGTCGCTAGTATCTTATAAGATAGTAGCCCTCAAAAGATGAATTCTGCTCCCAGGGCCTCAGTCGTCGCCTCACCAAGTGATCAGCGTGTTGCTCGGCCAGCTGCAGCGCCCGCAGGTGCTGCCCCCTCGCGAGCCACATGCGCACCGCGTCCTCGGGCGCGGCGGCGCGCAGGAAGGCCGCCTCGGCTTCCTCGGGCCGCTCGTCCGCCAGCGCGGCCGCTTCGTGCCTCGCTACCTCACGCTTTGTGATGCCGCCTCCGAGTTCACTTAGTTCCATGGCGACGTCCCATCTGTCGAGATTATCTTTAGAGTTATGACGCAAACATGTAAGGAAACCTGCACTGAAGAAGAAATACAAAAGCGTATGTGAAGTCCATCAATAGCATTGCAGACGCGCGGTATACTAACACCAAAAGAGTCCTAGGCGTGTGCCCAGTAGTAGAGTCGCATACACCTCTTAGATCAAAGTAAAAAGACACCTAGCGCTACCTTTTGATCTTCTTTCATTTCGCGATTTTTTTTTAAACTCTAGCGGTGTGTTTCTGTTCATTACGACCCCGAATATGAAACTACTTTAGTTTCACCTGATTTTTATAAATATTTATAGTTTTGTAAAGCTTTGAAGTCCTAAAGTGTTATCTTGTTTTATATTACCTTATCTAAAAAAATCTGATAAATTACTTAACAACAGGAGAAAAAAAAAATCTCTCTTTATTCTGTTTCAAGCAAAAGTCCCTTCATATCATAATATAGAGCTAAATAAGGAATATTAACCTCTGAGCCTGCAATGCCCAGCGGGCGCCCAGTGCGGCGAGCCCGCGCGCTGCGAGGAGGCGGGCCGCGGGGGCGCCGGCCAGCGCGGCCGCCCACTGCAGCGCCACCTTCACCACAAACAGTCACTTGTCATGGTCCAGTTAGCGAGAGGAGGCATGCTCCCTGCATGTGTTCAATTACTAAACGCATAGTCTAAATAAAACCGGTCAAGTGCGAGTCGGGCTACTTGCGCATCGAGGGTTCCGGACCACAACACCACAGAACACATCATTATTAACTTAGAAAAAAAAACTTTTTTTGTCCGGGACCTTTAGCGCAAGACCGACTCACACTTGGCCGGTTTTTTGTATTTGTTGTTATTCTGTAGTTTTTGCTCTATAATCAAACTAAGTTTGACGCTTGTATGTATTACTGTTTTTACGATAGAGCGTGAAGAAAAACATTGATAAAAACTAATTTCTTGTTGAGAACCCCCCTTAATTTTTAATTTTTTGACATTTTTATTATTTGTTAACAAATCTGCCGTAATAACGCATAATCTGAGAAAATTTCAACTATCTAGCTATTACGGTTCAAAAGTTACAGGCCTAAATAGGTAGGACAGACCGACGGACGGACAGACGGACAGACGGACCGACGGACGGACGGACGGACGGACAATGTAGGCTTAGTAATAGGGTCCCGTTTTCACCCTTTGGGTACGGAACCCTAAAGTCTTCTCTTCCCAGAGTGACACAAGCCTACGTCACAAAAACATTGCCACTTTATTTCAACATAACATGTTACATGGGTATGATGACGTAGCCTGTGTCAGTCATATGTCAGTCACGTGATCGGAAGAGAGTACCAGGCGGAGTATATTATTGTACCATGACTAAACGTATAAAAATAATTATTGTTATAAACTTTCATAAAATTTGATTGTTTTAGGAACCTAATATTCAATCGGTAGGAATGTAGGTAAGAAAGCTGTGGTCATGTGCATCAGTTAGAAATGTTTCTACATTCTGATCTGAGCTGTAAATACTTTTGCATTATCAGATTTTTGGTTAATTTCCTCGTAATCGTAATGTAAAGCAGAGTGTTTAACTCGGGTGAAAGTCACCCATATCACGCTCGTAATATATAAATCACATTCCTTCGGGGCGCCAAACATCTCGTGTGAAATGGGTGACTTTCATCCCTTGGTTAACAATCTGCTATTGAATTCTTCGCTCGATGACCTTCCGATTTCCTTTTTAAAAATGCAAATATTTTGGTGTATGTACAGTCACCAGCAGATATATCGTAGCAAACAAGGTGGCCAAATATTTCTAAGCAGTTCTAATTTTCAATAATTTCTTTACTCATAACCAATCAATAATATAGGAACGCCTAGAACAACAAATATATCTAAGCGGTCAGGGTCATAAACATCTGAACAGTTTCGGAAAAAAACCTTACTCCGTTGTTTTACATTTTAATTTTAAATAACATTGTAAAGCAATTATTGAAAATTCGCTGTTCAGATATTTATGACAAAATACACGTTTACATATAATTGGTAACATTTACTGTAAAGAATTTAATGAAAATTAGCACTGCTCAGAAATATTTGGACACCTTGTATGCTACGATATATCTGATGGTGACTGTACGTGTTTGATACTAATTCAGATTCAAATCAGTGTCACTTCTCCTCATTCGACATTTGAATGATAATTTTGTAGTTTATAATGACGGACCTGTTGCTGCACGGTGCTCGGCGCGTGTGCTCGCGCCACTCTCTCGGCGCCCTCCCACTGCCCCGCTGTTCTATACATCTGTATGGCACTCTTCCAGTCACCTGCATCCAAACGTTAAACAATTCTTATTTTAGCTATACCTACCATTTCCGTTGCATTTGGGTTAGGATAGGTTACATTCCGAGAGATAAGTGTACTTTTTGCAACCATCAGCAGCAAAGCTGATTCAGTGTTTATGGGGTATAGAGCATCTCTGTGATGGGGATGGACCAGGTCTGCCTGTATAACTCCAGTCGGTTTAGGAGTTACTGATGATTAAATGTCTGTAAAAAATTAACGATTGTATGTTATTGTTGTAGTATGCACTGTAGCTATGTGAACAGTACAAAAACTGACATGGTTCATCAGGCGGTTTAGGAGATACAGCCGTTCAAAGGTCGGAACTTTGACTGGCTGTATCTCCTAAACCGACTAACAGAACTTGACAGTTTTTATACTGTTCACATAGCATATTGATATTAATACAACAATATCATACGATCAGCCGTGCAGCTGATCGTTAATTTTTTACAGACCTTTAATCATCAGTAACTCCTAAACCGACAGGAGTTATAAATCCCCATCACAGAGAAGTTCTACACCCCATAAACACTGAATCAGTCTTGCTGCTGATGGTTGCAAAAAGTATACTTATCTCTTATATTATTAGGTCAGCTATAAATTTTATTTTTATAATACTGTTTATGTTTTGACCCTGGTTTTGGCACAGGTCCGGCACTTCAAACGTTTTAGATTTGACATGGTGACGTTCGCACATGCGCGCTTTGCTCAAATTGTGTATGACATAAGTGTAGGGTTGACTTAACACGCATCGTATGAACATCAATTCAATTCAATTCAATTATACATTTCGTTACTTTTTACCACCTAAATCTGTTAGGTTTAAGGATGTGAAGAAAATGTTAAAACTATGTTTATGTAATAACGAGCTTTTACCCGCGACTTCGTCCGCATAAATTATATACCAGATTTTAAGTCAGATGATAAGCTATCAAACAAAAAAAGTTTCATCAAAATCGGTTCAGTAGTTTTTGCGTGATAATCGAACAAACAGACACCCAAACAAACAAACAAACAAATAAACAAACAAACAAACAGACAAACAAACAAACTAACAAACAAACAGACAGACAAAAAATCCAAAAACTTGTGATTTGGAATCAGGGACATCTAAAAACCATATTGTAATCTTTTTTTTGTAAATATCTTCAATGTACAGACACACTTCTGTTACAGTTTTATAAAAGTTTAGAAGGAAAATAAATTTAAAAAAAAAACATTGGTTTTAGAAATGGCGAAATTCTGTATTGTTTTTCTATAGAAAATCTCATGGCTTCTCTACCCATGTAATCTTAAACAGCTGAGTTATTATTTCGATTTCTTTGTTGATTCTATGGAAAAGTTGTTCATCTTGGTAATCTCTGAAGCATGTCTTTAAATAAATGTAAGTAAATCCTTTTACACTTGTCAAAATTCAAAATTTTTTATTCAACATAATATCATATAGATAGCTTTTTGACGTCATTTTTTGTCTCTACCACCGCGTCGGAAGGTGTTCCGTTGAGAGAAGATGCGGCCAGAAACTCTACAACACACATCTTTTAAACGAAACAAAATGTACAAAGTACAATTAGTATACAATATTGCATTACATCAAAGATTTTTTTTGGTAAAAAAAATCTTTGCATTACATAGTGTAAAATTGTCAAGAAAAGACATTTTGGTCATTCAAATAATCATCGAGTTTATAGTAACCTTTTTTACAGAGGACTTGTTTAACATGGGACTTAAACTTTTTGTCTGGTAAGTTTCGAATATCCTCTGGTATCTTATTATAAAAGCGTATACAGTGCCCCATGACAGATGTGTTGACTTTACTGAGTCGAAAATGTGGTAATACTGATTTATTTTTATTTCTTGTATTGTAATTATGAACGTCACTGTTTTTGGGAAAGAGAGACAAATTTTTCCGAACATTTATAAAATATTTTCGTTAATATATTGACTGTAGAAAGTCAAAATAATGATATCTTTAAAAAGATCTCGTAGTGAGTCTCGACAACGCAGATTATAAATGGCTCGAATTGCCCGCTTTTGAAGGATAAAGATCAACATCTGTAGCACGGCTCCAAAAAGCGGCCGGCTAAATAACATTGTATATACTGTTTGGATATACAGTGGTAAGCATAATAATTAGGTGACTAACCAGCCTGTATGTAGTAATTCTCGGCAGTCCTCAGGTCTCCTGAAGCGTGGAGCGCTTGCGCGACGTGGCGGCGGGTCGCCTCCAGCAGCGAGCCCCGGTGCGCCGCCACCAGGCGCAGCATGGCTTCGTACTGCGACGCTTCCTGCACACAAATCAAAAGTCGCTCTGTTGGCGCTATATTATATATTTTTTTCTAAGTTAATAATGTTGTGTTCTGTGGTGGTGTGGTACGGAACCCTCGGTGCGCGAGTAGCCCGACTCGCACTTGACCGGTTTTTTATGTTTTGCTGGCCAGGTGTTGGGCTAGCCTGACAGCGTCAGGTGAAGCTGTATTTAAATCCTCTCTCGTACAGGTGTTTGGGCACAGCGCGGGCATTCCAGTAGATTACCCATCGACCGTATAGGTTCGCTGCAATCACATTTCAGGCCAGGGTCCTATACACAAATATAGGGGTCCTATACCAGTTGCACAAATTTTGTCTGCGCGGCCGACCTGAGTGCGAAGCCGATACCATAGACATAGAGTAAATAAATTATACACAACAGAGGGTTAATGCCCATACTAAGAAAGTTGCTACCTTCTTAGTTGAAAACTCGCGCAAGTACAGCGATGGTGGTGAGTAACGGTACTACAGCAATGTTTAATTACGTTAAAATACGTGTTAAACACATTTGTCATTAACATTTTTAAGAAAATTAATCCATATAATTTATTTCCGTGGAACAAAACTCAAATAATAGTGATCTAATAACGTTTATTTAAGATTTATCTCTCGTTCAGGCCAGTAGCGACATCTGTTTGCGCCAAGACGATACTAAATCTAAAATGTATGGAACTGACCAGACATGCCACTGATACTTATACATACTAACCTTATACATAGATATAGCTTCATCAGCTTCTCCTAGCCCGATATAAATCTGTTCAGCCTTCCGCATATGCCCCTCTTGCCTCAGCTGCAGAGCGAGAGGCAGATATATGTCCCTGGTGTCCTCCTCGGACAGGTGCGCGGCCGCGAGGCGCAAGCCGTCGGCGACGCGGCCGGCCGAGTTGTATGCGCGCACGCATCGCTCCGCCATACCACTGGTACTGAGCACACGCTCCGCTGTTTCCCACTCCTGACATGGGATTCAAAGTATTTATTTGCATAGAATACAGATCTTATTGCTTTTAGATACAAAGTTCTCTATTCAGCTAACATGGCGTTGACAGGAGTCACGTGTTCCTCTATGACATTAACATTCATTAGCACATGCATTCGTGAACATTAAAATGGATAAGTTTGTTGTTTTATGCCGAACACAATGTGTTCGATCACACACGATCTCGAAAACTGGAAAGAACATTCAAATATACAGGGTGAAATTGATATCATTAGCATCCTTTTAAACTAAGAGTCTACCCATTAAACGGAACAACTTTTACTATCGGAGCAAACCGATCGGAGCAACAAAAAAATCAGCTGATGCATACATTTGAGTCGAGTAGGCACTGCAGTTTAGTATGGAACAGCTGATTTTTTGTTGCTCCGATTGGTTTGCTCCCATAGTAAAAGTTGTTCAGTTTGATGGGTAGACTCTTAGTTTAAAAGGATGCCAATGATATCAATTTCACCCTGTAGATACATATAATATTATGTCATTTTCTAAAAATAATGATCTCGAAAACTGGAAAGAACATTCAAACATAGATACATATAATATTATGTCATTTTCTAAAAATAATGATCTCGAAAACTGGAAAGAACATTCAAACATAGATACATATAATATTATGTCATTTTCTAAAAATAAATGAGCCAATTTTGGTTCGGAAAACAAAAAAAAACTTACCTGAGTCGAAATGAAATAATCTCCCAACTGTTCACATTGTTCCCGAATCGACTCCTTATCCTCGATTACCTGCAAATTGTTGAAACATTAAAGTTTTTAGCGTAGTTTCTACTATTGCATTGACCTAAAATCCGACTTTCGTGACCGTTCTGGTTTCAATTGTTCTGATGGCGGCGGCGAGTGCGGCGCGGGTCTCGCCGGCCTCTATGAGGTGTCATGTTATAGAATGTCATGTACCTGGACGATCTGCAGCGCTCGCTTGTAGTGGTGCGCCTTGATGGCGGCGGCGAGTGCGGCGCGGGTCTCGCCGGCCTCTATGAGGTGTCATGTTATAGAATGTCATGTACCTGGACGATCTGCAGCGCTCGCTTGTAGTGGTGCGCCTTGATGGCGGCGGCGAGTGCGGCGCGGGTCTCGCCGGCCTCTATGAGGTGTCATGTTATAGAATGTCATGTACCTGGACGATCTGCAGCGCTCGCTTGTAGTGGTGCGCCTTGATGGCGGCGGCGAGTGCGGCGCGGGTCTCGCCGGCCTCTATGAGGTGTCATGTTATAGAATGTCATGTACCTGGACGATCTGCAGCGCTCGCTTGTAGTGGTGCGCCTTGATGGCGGCGGCGAGTGCGGCGCGGGTCTCGCCGGCCTCTATGAGGTGTCATGTTATAGAATGTCATGTACCTGGACGATCTGCAGCGCTCGCTTGTAGTGGTGCGCCTTGATGGCGGCGGCGAGTGCGGCGCGGGTCTCGCCGGCCTCTATCAGGTGTCATGTTATAGAATGTCATGTACCTGGACGATCTGCAGCGCTCGCTTGTAGTGGTGCGCCTTGATGGCGGCGGCGAGTGCGGCGCGGGTCTCGCCGGCCTCTATCAGGTGTCATGTTATAGAATGTCATGTACCTGGACGATCTGCAGCGCTCGCTTGTAGTGGTGCGCCTTGATGGCGGCGGCGAGTGCGGCGCGGGTCTCGCCGGCCTCTATGAGGTGTCATGTTATAGAATGTCATGTACCTGGACGATCTGCAGCGCTCGCTTGTAGTGGTGCGCCTTGATGGCGGCGGCGAGTGCGGCGCGGGTCTCGCCGGCCTCTATGAGGTGTCATGTTATAGAATGTCATGTACCTGGACGATCTGCAGCGCTCGCTTGTAGTGGTGCGCCTTGATGGCGGCGGCGAGTGCGGCGCGGGTCTCGCCGGCCTCTATGAGGTGTCATGTTATAGAATGTCATGTACCTGGACGATCTGCAGCGCTCGCTTGTAGTGGTGCGCCTTGATGGCGGCGGCGAGTGCGGCGCGGGTCTCGCCGGCCTCTATGAGGTGTCATGTTATAGAATGTCATGTACCTGGACGATCTGCAGCGCTCGCTTGTAGTGGTGCGCCTTGATGGCGGCGGCGAGTGCGGCGCGGGTCTCGCCGGCCTCTATGAGGTGTCATGTTATAGAATGTCATGTACCTGGACGATCTGCAGCGCTCGCTTGTAGTGGTGCGCCTTGATGGCGGCGGCGAGTGCGGCGCGGGTCTCGCCGGCCTCTATGAGGTGTCATGTTATAGAATGTCATGTACCTGGACGATCTGCAGCGCTCGCTTGTAGTGGTGCGCCTTGATGGCGGCGGCGAGTGCGGCGCGGGTCTCGCCGGCCTCTATGAGGTGTCATGTTATAGAATGTCATGTACCTGGACGATCTGCAGCGCTCGCTTGTAGTGGTGCGCCTTGATGGCGGCGGCGAGTGCGGCGCGGGTCTCGCCGGCCTCTATGAGGTGTCATGTTATAGAATGTCATGTACCTGGACGATCTGCAGCGCTCGCTTGTAGTGGTGCGCCTTGATGGCGGCGGCGAGTGCGGCGCGGGTCTCGCCGGCCTCTATGAGGTGTCATGTTATAGAATGTCATGTACCTGGACGATCTGCAGCGCTCGCTTGTAGTGGTGCGCCTTGATGGCGGCGGCGAGTGCGGCGCGGGTCTCGCCGGCCTCTATGAGGTGTCATGTTATAGAATGTCATGTACCTGGACGATCTGCAGCGCTCGCTTGTAGTGGTGCGCCTTGATGGCGGCGGCGAGTGCGGCGCGGGTCTCGCCGGCCTCTATGAGGTGTCATGTTATAGAATGTCATGTACCTGGACGATCTGCAGCGCTCGCTTGTAGTGGTGCGCCTTGATGGCGGCGGCGAGTGCGGCGCGGGTCTCGCCGGCCTCTATGAGGTGTCATGTTATAGAATGTCATGTACCTGGACGATCTGCAGCGCTCGCTTGTAGTGGTGCGCCTTGATGGCGGCGGCGAGTGCGGCGCGGGTCTCGCCGGCCTCTATGAGGTGTCATGTTATAGAATGTCATGTACCTGGACGATCTGCAGCGCTCGCTTGTAGTGGTGCGCCTTGATGGCGGCGGCGAGTGCGGCGCGGGTCTCGCCGGCCTCTATGAGGTGTCATGTTATAGAATGTCATGTACCTGGACGATCTGCAGCGCTCGCTTGTAGTGGTGCGCCTTGATGGCGGCGGCGAGTGCGGCGCGGGTCTCGCCGGCCTCTATGAGGTGTCATGTTATAGAATGTCATGTACCTGGACGATCTGCAGCGCTCGCTTGTAGTGGTGCGCCTTGATGGCGGCGGCGAGTGCGGCGCGGGTCTCGCCGGCCTCTATGAGGTGTCATGTTATAGAATGTCATGTACCTGGACGATCTGCAGCGCTCGCTTGTAGTGGTGCGCCTTGATGGCGGCGGCGAGTGCGGCGCGGGTCTCGCCGGCCTCTATGAGGTGTCATGTTATAGAATGTCATGTACCTGGACGATCTGCAGCGCTCGCTTGTAGTGGTGCGCCTTGATGGCGGCGGCGAGTGCGGCGCGGGTCTCGCCGGCCTCTATGAGGTGTCATGTTATAGAATGTCATGTACCTGGACGATCTGCAGCGCTCGCTTGTAGTGGTGCGCCTTGATGGCGGCGGCGAGTGCGGCGCGGGTCTCGCCGGCCTCTATGAGGTGTCATGTTATAGAATGTCATGTACCTGGACGATCTGCAGCGCTCGCTTGTAGTGGTGCGCCTTGATGGCGGCGGCGAGTGCGGCGCGGGTCTCGCCGGCCTCTATGAGGTGTCATGTTATAGAATGTCATGTACCTGGACGATCTGCAGCGCTCGCTTGTAGTGGTGCGCCTTGATGGCGGCGGCGAGTGCGGCGCGGGTCTCGCCGGCCTCTATGAGGTGTCATGTTATAGAATGTCATGTACCTGGACGATCTGCAGCGCTCGCTTGTAGTGGTGCGCCTTGATGGCGGCGGCGAGTGCGGCGCGGGTCTCGCCGGCCTCTATGAGGTGTCATGTTATAGAATGTCATGTACCTGGACGATCTGCAGCGCTCGCTTGTAGTGGTGCGCCTTGATGGCGGCGGCGAGTGCGGCGCGGGTCTCGCCGGCCTCTATGAGGTGTCATGTTATAGAATGTCATGTACCTGGACGATCTGCAGCGCTCGCTTGTAGTGGTGCGCCTTGATGGCGGCGGCGAGTGCGGCGCGGGTCTCGCCGGCCTCTATGAGGTGTCATGTTATAGAATGTCATGTACCTGGACGATCTGCAGCGCTCGCTTGTAGTGGTGCGCCTTGATGGCGGCGGCGAGTGCGGCGCGGGTCTCGCCGGCCTCTATGAGGTGTCATGTTATAGAATGTCATGTACCTGGACGATCTGCAGCGCTCGCTTGTAGTGGTGCGCCTTGATGGCGGCGGCGAGTGCGGCGCGGGTCTCGCCGGCCTCTATGAGGTGTCATGTTATAGAATGTCATGTACCTGGACGATCTGCAGCGCTCGCTTGTAGTGGTGCGCCTTGATGGCGGCGGCGAGTGCGGCGCGGGTCTCGCCGGCCTCTATGAGGTGTCATGTTATAGAATGTCATGTACCTGGACGATCTGCAGCGCTCGCTTGTAGTGGTGCGCCTTGATGGCGGCGGCGAGTGCGGCGCGGGTCTCGCCGGCCTCTATGAGGTGTCATGTTATAGAATGTCATGTACCTGGACGATCTGCAGCGCTCGCTTGTAGTGGTGCGCCTTGATGGCGGCGGCGAGTGCGGCGCGGGTCTCGCCGGCCTCTATGAGGTGTCATGTTATAGAATGTCATGTACCTGGACGATCTGCAGCGCTCGCTTGTAGTGGTGCGCCTTGATGGCGGCGGCGAGTGCGGCGCGGGTCTCGCCGGCCTCTATGAGGTGTCATGTTATAGAATGTCATGTACCTGGACGATCTGCAGCGCTCGCTTGTAGTGGTGCGCCTTGATGGCGGCGGCGAGTGCGGCGCGGGTCTCGCCGGCCTCTATGAGGTGTCATGTTATAGAATGTCATGTACCTGGACGATCTGCAGCGCTCGCTTGTAGTGGTGCGCCTTGATGGCGGCGGCGAGTGCGGCGCGGGTCTCGCCGGCCTCTATCAGGTGTCATGTTATAGAATGTCATGTACCTGGACGATCTGCAGCGCTCGCTTGTAGTGGTGCGCCTTGATGGCGGCGGCGAGTGCGGCGCGGGTCTCGCCGGCCTCTATCAGGTGCGGCACGGCCGCGCCCGCCTGCCGCGCGGACACCAGCCATGCGCCCCATGCGCGCTCCAGCCGCGTCACCTCGCTGGGGCACGCCTGAGCACACGCACAATACAACACTAAAGCGGGACCTTCCGTGGTACCAGCACCGAATAGATAAGGTAAGCGCATATTACAACGGGTGAAATCGGAGCGGAGCGGGCCCCAACATACCGGAAAATACTTACTTCCCACACTAAGGCTGCCTGGAACCAATCAGCCTGATTGGTTAATATTTACACAGCTACAAAGCTCGCACAGTCAGCTCGCGTCAATGGACAGGCAGCCTTAAGCGTGCCAGATTGCAGAAGCATTGATGGATTTTTAGTTTAACGTAATACTGCAGACGTTGTAAAAAAATGCGCCACATCGGAGCACGAAAGGAAATCCACCGCGTAATAAACCCAGTCCGGCCTGCCTGGTGTACCAAGAAAATAACTCGAAGTCGAAAATCTAAGAATTTTGCAGTGTGGCCTAAATTTTCTCTATTTTACAAATTGAAAAATTAATATGAACATGAGTTTTGGGGCCCTAAGGCGTTCAGAAATGATTTCCATCTGGTAAATTTATTGTAGAGTGGGTTTTTTATACTGGAAACTTGCTTGCGAGCGCGGGGCCTTCGCCGATACCAATACGCTGACGCCCAGCGACGCTACTAAAATTTGAGCCTCCTTATAGTTAATGGTTATTAAATTACAGTACTTAACGAAGAATTAAGGAATGTAATGAGGTGATGTGCTTATAAAACTCACCTCTCTAGCAAGCTGGACAGCTCTTGCGAAATTGTTCCCTTTAGCGTAATACTCTACTGCCGCATTGGTATCACCTTTCCTCTCTGAGATTTCACCCGCCATTTCCCACCATTCTTCCTGCAATATACAATAACAACTTACGTCTATATTGCCCACTAGTGGCGCCAGCTAGTGTGTGTAGGTAAAGAACACGACGTTTTACCATGGTTTTTTTCAATTAATAGTGTTTATTTATTTATAGGTTTAGGTACCAACAGTAGTTACGTTAAAACTTTACGAATAACATTGTTAAATAAAGGCTCTGAACAAAATGCTCTACCAATTATAGGTAAACACAGCATGCATAATGTTCTTACAATATATTTTACTAAATAGTATGTAGGGGACACATTGTATTTCGTAATCTGTCAATTATGCAGTTTTGCATTAGTCCTACGGAGCGACTGGAATGTTCGCCAGTCGTTCCCATACCACCGTCCCGCTAGGTCAAATGTAACTCAGAATAAGTGCACTTCAATAAATATGTAAATCAAGAACTTCTTTTATATCATCCCACGCAACTACTACCGTCACCACCACAAGTATATTAACGATAAACTATGTGCAAATGTACTCAAATATTATTTAAAAGTAGACAGAGATAAGAAAAATAAAGTAAACGAAAGTTCAAAATGCAAAACTGTCTAGTTGTAACAATAACAATAAAATAAAATATAAATATAACAAAAGAAAGGAAAACAAAACAAGAAATTTATCCAAAAATACATAATAGGGAATTGTTAGGTACCATTTCCAAAAACGTTATAATATTTCTCTTGAAAACAGCCAAAGATTGAAAGTTAATGTCTGTCGAGTCATGACTCGACACTGTCATGTGTCACACAAGTGTCATGACACTGGTTGTGTTATTGAATCAAAGTGCAACAAAATTATAACATTAGTATGTCGGAGAATGACACAGGACGAGCGGTAGGTTATAGTGATAACCAGTCAAGAGCACATCAAGCTTTACACTTGCAGTTCGATTGTAACGCTTAAGGCGCACTAAATAAAAACGGTACAAAGTCATAAGTGTCAAGCTTAACGTGCTCTTGACTGTAAATGATTTCTAATGAAAAGTAAGAATCGGATTATCAATATATTTTATTTCCTTCATGATAATTATCTCTTATTTCTTTCACAGATGACTCTACATTTACCACCGTTTCACAAGTACTTGCCATGGAGAAGAAACGGCAACCAATTCATCGTATCTCAGGAGTTGCGGGCTTTATAATAACAATGTTGCGGCTCTCCTAGCCTGTTCCAGCCACAACCTGACCGCTAATATTATAAATATGTTAATAATGACCTGAATCAGCTGTCTGTGTACAGCGTCCACCAGCTCATTGTCTCTCAACAGCTGCGGGCTCTGTAACAGCAGTGTCGCGGCTCTCCTAGCCCGGCCCCCTTTCAGCCACAGCCTGACCGCACCCTCGACGTCACCTCTAGCCGCTAGTGTTGCACCCGCTTCTCCTAAACGACCTGTTAAAAAAGTTTACTTTTAATAACATAATTATGACATAATACACGAGCGTTTTCCAGCAACTTGGTCTGCACCGGCTTTCGTCATCGTAGTGAAATAAAATATACACCCGTTTTTAAATCTAATTACAATCTTTCAAACGCAAAAAGATTTATAAAAATCGGTCCCGCAGTTTTTGCGTGGTGCTCGAACAAACAATTAGACAGACAAAAGATCCAAAAATCTGTGATATCGAGTCAGAGACACGTAAACACCATATCGTGACCTTTTCTAAATATCGACAACGAAGCGGCCCGTCTCGGCTTCGCACGGGTGGACGTCTAATCTTTTCTAGCAATAAACATAGCCTATGTTACTCAGGGTGAATGTAGCTTTCTAATGGTGAAAGAATTTTTGAAATTACAAACATACACACACACAAAAATACAAATCTTTCCTCTTTATAATATTAGTATAGATATAGATAGTATAGATGTACAGATACACTTCTGCTAGCTAGATATATAATAGTGTAGACAAATCAATAAACAGTGGAAGTAAAATAGTCCATATGGTGTCCTCTCGGCAGGTGCTATGGCGTCGGGCCACCTGTTGAACTGCGTGTACACGGCAATCAGTCACAAACAGTAATAATAAACAACGAGCTTTTACCCGCGACTTCGTCCGCATAAATTATATACCAGATTTTAAGTCAGATGATAAGCTATCAAACAAAAAAGTTTCATTAAAATCGGTTCAGAAGTTTTTGCGTGATACTCGAACAAATAAACACCCAAACAAACAAACAAACAAACAGACAGACAAAAAATCCAAAAATTGGTGATTTGGAACTGATTCCAAATCACAAATTTTTTTTTTTTTTTTTTTTTTTGATGGTTTTTACCTATCCCTGAGGACAGGTAAAAACCATGTCGTAATTTTTTTTTGAAATTTACTTCATTGTACAGACGTATTTCTGTTATAATCCCCGCAAGTTGATATTGCGATGGAACCTTGTCACAATAACCGCTGAGTGACGTCATCAAGCACGGGCTAACCTTGCGAACGTTACTGATGGTGCACAGTCGACTACGTCAAAATTACGTCACCAAGATGGCCGCCAGTCGCAATATCAACTTGCGGGGATTATACAGTTTTATAATAGTTTAGATATAAACCGGTGGAAGTGAGATAGTCCATGTGCTGCTGCTTCAGCACGGCCACGGCGGCGCGGTCGGTCCTCTCGGCGAGCGCTATGGCGTCGGGCCACCTGTTGAACTGCTTGTACATGGCGATCGCCAGCTCCGGCTTGTTCGCTCTCTTCACGTAGTGCTCTTCGGCCGCCGCGAGGTCGCCGGCGAATATGGCCAGGCGGGCTCGGATTATTGGACTGTTTAAACCTGGAAAATGTATTAAAAAGTTAAAATAATAGGATTTTTTACCCCACTTACTAAATGTCAAATAGTAATTCCAAAGTCAAACAAGGAAACCTTATACTTTCTTCCATTCTGTCTGTACGCCCTGCCGCAATTTAATACCTCATTTTTGCACCCATTGAAATAAAATTTGGCACAAAGACTGGTATTAAAAACCCAAAAACAAAAATGTGATCAAAATGAACACCCTCACCACTTCCTATCTTTTCAAATAATAGAGTAAACAAATCTAAAAATATCTACCGATTTTGCTGTTAAACCTCGTAAGTACTTACAATGAAAATTATAAAAAAAATTGTAGCACAGAGCCAGAAAAAGTATTGAAAACTGTCAATCAATATACAATAATTACGGAATGATTACTATTGTTACGAGCGACGGGTTCCGGGATTGGAGTGAAACGCTAAGTCCAACTTTACAGAGTTTATTTGGGATACACTTACAAACGGTTCACCTCGCAGAGGTTCCCCTACACGGTTCACTTCACCGGGTCCTCCTCGCAGGGATTCCCCGTGCACCACTTACTGTCACTGTTCACAGACCACTACGTCACTACTGTGACGACACGACACGCGTCACGGCTATAACGTCACGACGTACGACACTATGACGTCACGCACTACACTGACACTATGACGTCACGTACTACACCGACACTATGACGTCACGCACTACACTGACACTTGTCTACTCACTGTTCCACTTAGCACTTTTCTCTTCATTCCGGAATACCCTTTTTTCGATCTTCTTTTCTTTACTCGATTGTTTTCCTCCAGATAGTTCTAACCCCGCCTTCTTTTCTCGAAACCGATCGAAGACACGCCCACTTTTCTGGTTCTTTCAAATATTCGTAATTTCGCCTCCTTTCTCGAAGTTCCTAGACACGTTCACCTTTTTGTCCCTTTTTAAATATTCCTTCTCTCTCTTCCTTCAAGAACATTTCTAAAAACACTAAAATCTAGAAATATTTTTGGCGCAGATCGGATTCGAACCGTCACCCCCCAGTATGTGAGACGGAACCTTAGACCGTAAGACCACGGCGATTGTTAATACACCCTCCGAATTTTTGAATGCCTTTTTACGTCTAACGTTTGACAGCGTTCGTGACACTATCATGGGCTAGTCTGACTTTGGCTGATCTCTGAAGCTACCACGGCATTGGAACATTTAATCGCTGTAGAGAAGATGCGACCAGAAACTCTACAATACAACACTTTCTTATTTTAAGCCTGACAGAAAAATAAAAACCTGCTTTGGGGGCGCTAAAATCGTCTATAACCTTTAATGACAATGTTTCAAGTACAAAATAAAATTAAGTCCAATGATATTCCGGATTAGGAGTATCGATGTTGTTTCACTTACCAGCGACCACGTCTCCATCGCCTTCGGAAGCAGCCAGCTCAACGATCTTATCAAGATAGAAGGTGCGGGCCTCGTCACCCACCTCTCTGTAGCATTTAGCTGCCAACTGGAAGAGATAACTATATAAAAAGCCGGTCAAGTGCGAGTCGGTCGCGCACCGAGGATTCCGTGCCACCATACTTTACCAAAAAAATTGTTTGCTCAAGGATCATCCAGAAATCTATATGTTTGTGGTATAGTTTATTAATCAAAAACAAATTTCATCAAATTGGTGCAATAGTTTTTACAGAAAACACTTTTTTCCGTCAGACTTCTGCGGTAAAAAAACTTTGAGACAACGCCCTGTATAAAAAATGTATGGCGGTAACCTGGCAAGTAACTTCAAAAGTTGGCCAATTTAATCAAGTTTTCAAAATGATACCACACTTGGCACTTCATTTTCTAAAAAAGTAGTATTAATTCTTTTTCTTGCTGAACAACCCGATTTGAAACCAATAATTCCATAGTAAAATATCTTTCTTACTAAACCACCGTAATTTAGAGCGTTGCACGTTTATTAATTTTAGTATGGAATAGTTTATTTTTGAATCGAGTTCGCTGAAAAAAATATTCTGAATTGCGTAACAAGTATTTTCATGAAAAAATCAACAAATTTGTAGTAGCTACATCTAAAAGTTGAGAGCAGGGTGGCGATTTTTCCAATGTTGAAAGAAATGACAAAATCTCGAAAACTATCAAACTTGTTTTTTTTTTTTGTATTTTTCCCTGAACAGTTATAAACTCACATCTCCTATTTGCGGCTTGACGTTGAGTTTTGGGACACCCTGTATGTGTCGCCGTGTGTACAGACACACGTGTCTTCGGTTACAGTTTTATAATATACTGTATGTAGTGTAGCTATGACACTATGTCTGCCTTACATTTAAAAGCTATCGCCCAAGACTTCGAATGTAATCCCTGAATAATTCCGGGTTAAGAGTATCGCATTTCAGCAATGACATTTTAGTATTATACATTACAGTAGAGAATGCTATTTCATGGACTATATCAGTAACGGTCTATGTTACGCTAAGTACCTAAGTGAGTGAAGAGTACCTGAACATCATCGTTGGCTCTCGCTCGCTCCGCAAGCTGTCTCCAGAGCGGCGCCACGTCAGCGCCGCTGCCGACTCCGTCCAAGTATCGCGCGCAGCCCGCCAGGTCACCGTTACGAAGCGCATTGTCTATAAATATAAAGTTACGAGCTTTTACCCGCGACTTCCTCCGCATAAATTATATACCAGATTTTAAGTCAGATGTTACGCTACCAAACAACAAAAATTTCATTAAAATCAGTTCAGTAGTTTTTGCGTGATACTCGAACAAACAAACACCCAAACAAAGAAACAAATAAACTAAATTCTTTTTTCAAATTTACAGTTTTATATAGTCAAAATTTTTGTCTCTTGGAGCCTCCATTGACGTATTGACGTGTGGTTAGTAAGTTAGGCCAAATTTTGAAGGCAATAATCTTCTGTGGTCATTTTTAAAAGTGGATGTGAGGGACAGGCAGACAAACATAATATGCTAGAACATTCAAAAGGAAGCACATTTTTGTTAGATTTTGTGAAGATTAATGATTTTTAATAATAAAACTGAAGTATTAGTTTGTACGAATATGGAAAATAGTTTAAGAAAAATTGTATAATTTGCACGAATGAGGAAATTGTACTCGACGAATGTATCTGAAGGCATCATGTAGGTCTGTTTTTAGTTTTTCATGAATTTTTTAAAATATCGCTAACGGCTGTTATATTTTATCTTACATAACATAACATATTTAACATTTTTGAGAATTCGTTATCGCCGTCCACCAGGGAGGGATTTAAAAATGATGGGAATAAGGCATAAAATAAGGATATAAAAGTAAAAGGACTCTAATTAAAATAACTTATAAATTGCAAGAATCAATTTGTGCGCAAATGAAGGCATGGTCAGGAACCACTACACACTGAACGCCAATCGATGCTCGTCAAGTTGAAGGTAGGGCAGCTGGCCGCCCTCGAGCAGCACCCTGCGAGCGGCCACCTCCACGGCCGCCCCGCCGCCGCACTCCGCCATCTCCACGCCGCCTGCATCCCACGCGCTGTACCTGTACACGAGCGACCTATACTGTAAACCCCGCACTACACTCTCGCCGAGAATTCACGCCGAGAACTCTCAGCGAGAACTTTCAAGGAAAATTACTATGGCTTACGACACCACGAGAACAATGAAGGGCATCCACACTCTCGTTCTCGGCCTGTCTCGCCCATTCTCGGCGAGAATGAAGAGCCGGCGGCATTAGAGTTGAGCCTCATCGGCCAGCACAGGATCGCATTTTTTTTATGCTCCATCCATTTCTGTCGCTCAGAATCGTCATTTGTTAGATAGGTCTCAGTACTGCCGGTGCTGCCGCGTGCTGAAGTTTCTCGCACTTGCTAATGACGTTCCTGAACTACTGAAATTGCTGGAGCGTGATAAAATGTGATTCCGTGCTGACAGATGAGGTAACATCATTCTCTTGCCCATTTTCCATTATTCGTAAATAATGAAAACCTGAAATATAAATGTCCAATCGACTTCCGTTCCGACAACACGTTCCGACGCGGTGGTAGCTTCAAAAAAAGATTTGACGTTTAATAAGTGTGCTTCAAGCTCCTAGGTATATTTAATAAATTATTTTTGACTTTGACTAAAAAAAAATTATTTGTAATAAGTTCATACGTGCTGAACTTAGAACAAATAATAATGAAGGAGCCGTGCCCTTTCTGTACAACTTATTTCGTATGATTTAGCTGTATTAAAATGTGTTTAAATTCTACGCTACCCTAATCTAGGGTTTGGCCACCAGGATCCTCTAGCCCGGTCCCCGAGGGGATCCCTGAAAGCGCAATTTTGGATGTGGTCATTTAATTTTAGCTTAAATATCAAGACACCTAGCAACGCTACCATATTAGACACAATGTTGCTGCTAAAAGCAGTGAAACACCTAATTTGTTATCTTATTAGTAGCATACTAAGTATAAACTTACCAAATAAGCAAATGGGTAGGAGTTTGAGCCACAACTGCATCACTGTTTTCGATCCACTGCACGAATCCCACTCCACTCGCGATTATTTCCTGCACAAAATTACAAATACAAAGCCTGATCAGAAATATAAAAACCACCCAATACCATACAAATAACACATAATTATACATTATGATTAACGGTTTTTTCTCAACGCGTGTTCGTGACATGTGGTTCTTTCTATCACAATGGGTTGTAAAGCCTGAGTAGAAAAATAAAATCTATGTTTTTTATATTTTAACTAGGTACTATTCAGGTCCGCAGTCTCCGGAGACAGAACAGTGAGGTGGTGTTCATATCGAACCATTCACATAGGTTCGGACGCGTGAATACAACTTTTTAATACCTTATCGCCTGTGTCTAGACGCAGCAGCAGCAGTCTGCGACGCGTGTCCCTGAGCAGCAGTAGTTGCCCTCGCTCGTTCAGCTCCAGCCAATCAACGCGCGCCTCGTGCCACCATTGACCAAGTTGCACACCTGTAACATACAAATAAACAAGAAATTAATAAATTAATGATAAACCTGAAAATTATATGTTATCTAAACGATTATAAAACTGTATTATAAAAAGTCTTTTTTTTTTGCTTTGTGTTTGTTCGAGCATCACGCAAAAACTACTGAACTAATTGTGATAAAACTTTTTTTGTTTGATAGCTTATGATTTGATTTAAAATCTGGTATATAATTTGTGCGAACGAAGTCGCGGGTTAACGCTTGTATAGAAATAATACTGATAAATAAATAATAATTGAAAGTAAATTTTTCGAAGGGATTTTTAAATTTTTAAATAAAAGCTGGCATAGCTGGCGTGTATATTTTTTCTATTAAACCATCAAACTGAAGAACTTTCTCCATTGGACAAACATCGAAACCGCGAAAAAAAATCTGCGAATCCATACATTTGCGTTGAGTAGCAGTTTTGCATGGAACAGCTAAAATAAAGACGCAATGCAACGCATGTCGCGAACAGCTAGTTAGAATTAATTTATTTTAAAGTGTACTGAGCAGTGAAGCCAGTGTCGAGTAGCCCAGCCATGCCTGCCATGCAGGAGGCGATGGTTCGATCCCCATCCAGGCCAACTCGTACCAAGGAGTTTTTCGGAATTCGTGTACAATTTGTAACGACACTGGCTTTTCGGTTAAGGAAAACATCGTGAGGAAGCCTGAATGCTTCAATTTCGTACTCACAGTCCATTATAAGTGGCGACGGGCTCACACTGGGTACAGTTTTGGTACTCTGGTGAAACGTGGCTGTTTTCGATATTCAGAAAATCTATGACTACCCGCTCGGGAATATAGTCGTGTTATACTGACCGGTATTAAGGTCGACCACCGCAATAGTCTGCCTATCGAGCAGATAGGCGAGGTGCTTCCTGTCCCTGTGCTCCCCGTCCCGCTCCCGCTCCCCCGCCCCCTCGTTGATGCGCACGCTTAGCACGTGCGGGTTCACTCTCTCAGTGCGCACCTGTCGTGTTATCAATCACACAAACATTTACAAGACTACAAGGCAGACTTTGTAGCCTTGTGGCTCGTAACTCTAATAAATACACGGTGTTAGGGTAAACAGTTGCATTACTTTAAGGGGTGGTAGTACCCATGATACTGAAGATCTTTCCCTAAGAAACCTACAGGAAATTCGTAAAAAAATGTTTGGACTTCTCCATACTAAATGCGATCAGCTGATCGAACATTTGTATAACATAACATAAACATAAAAAATCCTTTATTGAAATTTTACAACATGTAAACAAACAATTGCGGCACTGGCTCCTAAACTAGTCAGGTCTGAAGATCCGGAGCCAGTATGAAAAGTCAGTTTTCCTTTTTGGTAATTTTCTATAGGTTTCTTTGGCACAATTGTTCAGTATCAGGGGTACAATCACCCCTTAACCCTTAAAGTAATGCAATTGATTACCCTAACACCCTGTATAGGTAAACAGGGTATGTCTATAGTTATAGGATTCCTCCTGATAGGAAGTGGTGAAAAAGTCCCTAACACTCAGTTTCAGAAACGCTCATTAGAGCGCCGAGCGCCGAGGCAGTAGCCTCAGGCCTAGCTTTTACTGCGTCAAAAAGACAAAAAAATGACAGCAAGAGATTAACTCTAATGAGTAATGAGTTCCAACTCCAACTTCGAGAAAGAGATCAACCGTCGAATCCAACACTCGGCAGGGCAGCGTTCGGGACGCTACGTAGTATCTTCACGTTCTAATACCGCAGTGTCCTAAAACGAGTCTTCGATCAGTGTGTGTTGCCAGTGATGACAAATGGAACAGAGACGTGGTCGTTCACTCAAGGCATCATTAAAAGGCTGAAAGTCACGCAAAAGGCAATAGAGAGGGCTATGCTCGGAGTTTCCCTGCGAGATCGAATCAGAAATGAAGAGATCCGCAGAAGAACCATAGTAGCTGACTTAGCCCAAAGAATTGCTAAGCTAAAGTGGCAGTGGGCGGGGCCGAAAAGTTCTCAAGTGGCGACCGCGTACCGGAAAGCGCAGCGTGTGGATAGGGTAGGTCCCCCACACGGTGGGCCGACGACCTGGTGAAGGCGGTGGGAACCCGTTAGATGAGGGCAGCGCAGGACCGGTCATTATGGCGATCCTTGGGGGAGGCCCAGCAGTGGACATCCATCGGCTGAGATGATGATGATGACGAAAAACTCTAATGAGCGTTTCTGCAACTGAGTGTTAGATTAGGTAATGCTGTGAGCTAAAGGACCCTACTACAGCTACGACCTACGGCGTAGCACACGTAGCGCTCGTAGTCTCGTAGCATCGCCTAATCTAAACTATTATAAAACTGGGGCCCTAGACAAGTTGACATTCTATTGGCGTCTTAGATTGGCGTCGACGCTAACAGAAACGGAAAAAATGTATGGATTTGACGTATGGTGGAGAAAGCAAACGTCAAAATGTTTCGATCGCCAGTGTCAAATCCATTCATTCTGTCATTTCTACAAGCGTCTACGCCAATAGAAATGTTACTTTGTCTATAGGCCCTGTACTGTAACAGAAGTGTGTCTGTACATTGAAGATATTTACAAAAAAAAGATTACGATATGGTTTTTAGGCTTCCCTGATTCCAAATCACAAATTTTTGGACTTTTTGTCTGTCTGTTTGTTTATTTGTTTGTTTGTTTGTTTATTTGTTTGTTTGTTTGTTTGTTTGTTTGGGTGTTTGTTTGTTAGAGTATCACGCAAAAACTAATTAACCGATTTTGATGAAACTTTTTTGTTTGATAGCTTATCATCTGACTTAAAATCTGGTATATAATTTATGCGGACGAAGTCGCGGGTAAAAGCTCGTAGTAATATAAATCTACTAAAAACAATGAAAATGCTGAAATTCTTTTCCAACCCACTCCCACATCGGGACACGCGCGCCCGCTAGTGCGCGTAGTCGGTCGATCAAACGAAGACTATCGCGTAATTGGTTCTATTTTTACGTTTTGGTGCTCTTTTGGTTTGGACACTTTTGAGCGCGGACCCTACGTCCAGCAGTTGGTAAGTCAATGACGATAGTAGACACAACAAAGTGACACTCACAGTATGCAGCACTTTGTCCAGCCCGTACTCTACGACGCTCAGCTCGCCGGCGCGGTGCAACAAGCAAGCGCCCCCCACTGCCGCGTATATTCTCTCCCCCCCACTCGTCCACGGTATCTAGGAATTATACCAAATAGTGAAGATACACTCTGAATAATACAAACACGTTAGCTAACCCTCTCAATCTGCCGCAACTATAGGTTATACGAAAAATCATAATGGAAAAGATACTTGCGGCAAGATTTTTTTAGGCAACTTTGCGGCGTTGAATTAATATGCTAGAATCACATTTCGTTCGCCTATGAAATAGGTGCATAATTTTACGGTCGGATCTCGGACTATTAGTTAATATTAGTCTAGACCGAATGCTGGAATTTATTGATATAAATTCTTGATTATTATTCCAGTCTCAGATTGTTAATCTAAACTATTATAAAACTGTAACAGAAATGTGTCTGTACATTGAAGATATTTACAAAAAAAAATTACGACATGGTTTTTACCTGTCCCTGATTCAAAATCACAAATTTTTTGATTTTTTGTCTGTCTGTTTGTTTGTTTGGGTTTTTATTTGTTCGAGTATCACGCAAAAACTACTGAACCGATTTTGATGAAACTTTTTTGTTTGATAGCTTATCATCTGACTTAAAATCTGATATATAATTTATGCGGACGAAGTCGCGGGTAAAAGCTCGTACAATAATAAAATACTAACTTCACTGGTCAATCCGCGCGCTATGTCGCACAGAATCAGAGTGCTGGTGGTGCGACATACTGCATACCATTCGTTACCTGAAAATATAACTCAAAATTAATACTAAGTACTAGTACAGTCGCCATCAGATATATCGTAGCATACAAGGTGTCCAAATATTTCTAAGCAGTGCTAATTTTCATTAAATTTTTTACAGTAAATGTTACCAGTTATATCTAAACGTGTATTTTTCACAAATATCTGAACAGCGAATTTTCAATAATTACTTTACAATGATATTTAAAATTAAAATGTAAAACAACGGAGTAAGGTTTTTTTCCGAAAATGTTCAGATGTTTATGACTATGGGCAGGGACACTGACTGCGTCGATATATTTGATGTTCTAGGCGTTCCTATATTTTTTATTGGTTATCGGTAAAGAAATTATTGAAAATTAGAACTGCTTAGAAATATTTGACCACCTTGTTTGCTACGATATATCTGCTGATGACTGTACAAGTACAACACAGACCTCATCCTCCTACCCTAATCCCATTATTTGGGGTTTGACGTAATACTTTAGTCATCTATCTCCAACGGTTTGCTGGAAGAAAACTCTTTCAGAGTTAAGCTCGCCGTTGTACATCTTGAATCATTGTAATTTTCATAAAATTATGTTCATAAAAGTAAGTAAGAATCTAAAGACTCCATTAATTCATAAATAATAATATAAGCGATCGTTCATATCTAAACTATTATAAAACTGTAACAGAAGTGTGTCTGTACATTGAAGATATTTACAAAAAAAAGATTACGATATGATTTTTAGATGTCCCTGATTCCAAATAACCAATTTTTGGATTTTTTGTCTGTCTGTTTGTTCGTTTGTTTGTTTGTTTGTTTGTTTGGGTGTATGTTTGTTCGAGTATCACGCAAAAACTACTGAACCGATTTTGATGAAACTTTTTTTGTTTGATAGCTTATCATCTGACTTAAAATCTGGTATATAATTTATGCGGACGAAGTCGCGGGAAAAAGCTCGTAAACTATAAAGGTTTTGTTTGGTTTTCCGCTGCGCCAAAAGAATTTTTCAATCAGCAAAATTCAAAAACAATCAAATCAATGCAATCGCGCTTGGCTTCAGCTCACCTGATGAAAAGTGTAGATGAAGCCGAGGATGTAATGAGCTCACCCAGAAAAAGCCTTAACTCTTTTAAAAATACTCCAATGGAATTTGCTCTGCTGTTCCATACTAAACTGCAGTGCCTACTAGACTCAAATGTGTGCAACAGCAGATTTTGTTGTTGCTCCGATTGGTTTTCTGCCATAGTAAAAGTTGTTCAGTTTGATGGGTAGACTCTTAGTTTAAAAGGATGCTAATGATATCAATTTCACCCTGTATAATTATGACCTCTTTTATAATGAGAACTGTTAAGGCGTGGAACTCTCTCCCTGGGGTGGTTCAGACCATTAAACTGAACAACTTTTTCTATAGCACCAAAATCGAAATATCGCAAAAAAAAATCCGCTCTTCCATACAAAACTGCAAACCTACTCGAGCCAAATGTATGGGACAACTGTTTTTTTTTTCGCGATTTCGATGTTGGTCCCATAGAGAAAGTTGTTCAGTTTCATGGTCCCCATCCCCTTAAAAAAGTGTCAGCACATTAAGTTGAACCCTGTATATTTTTTAAATAAATAGAATGCTGATGAAATGAAATGTAATATTTACCAATGAAGCGAACGTTGAATATATCGGGGGCGTGCTTTGTGGTGACGGTGAGGGGTGGCGAGTCGTTCTTCAGGCGGGTCAGCACCAGCTGCCTCGCACTCACGTGCTGCACCTGCACCGCGTCCCGCCACACCCACCGCCTGTCGCGACACAAAGCGACTGTTGAACGTATAGAGATGCTTGGTGGTCACCGTGCCGGGTGTCACTAGTATTCATAGGTACATCACATCCACAGAGAACTATAGAGTTACTACTGTAAGTCCACACGGCGACACATCAGGTTACGCACCCTATATACCCATAACTACACTACGTACAAAACACAGAATAGTGCGGTAGAGAGTGTGTACATTCTAATAAATATTGTCTTAAACAAATGAAGTTGGTAAAATTGGTAAAATGCATGGATGCATGCATAATGCTCACGCGACCGCGCGCATGTAGTATAGTAAACCTGAGCACAGCCTCCAGCACGATGACGGCGCCGGTCTGCGAGGCCACGGCCAGCTTGGTGCCGTCCCCGCTCCACGCCACCGCGCGCACCGCGCACATGTTCGGGATCGGCAGCATCATCAGCTCGACAGCGCCCGCCTCCTTCACCTCGCCTACCAGACAACCGTCGAACACACCAAACGCTAACGTCTGGAATAGCGGAAATTACAATCTAAACTATTATATACAGTAAGTGACAGCCTAGCAAATACTGAAACGGTGAACTCAGACCATCAAACTGAACAACTTTCACTATGGAGCCTACCTCAGGAAAAGCGAAAAAAAATCAGCTGTCCCATACATTTTAGTAAAGATTTGTGTGATTTTTTTCACGTTTCCTGAGGTAGGCTCCATAGTGAAAGTTGTTCAGTTTGATGGTCTGAGTTCACCGTTTCAGTATTTGCTAGGCTGTCACTTACACCCTGTACTGTATTATTATTATTATTATTATTATCTGTGGTTTTGGGCCTTGACAGGCTTGCTAAGCCTGTGCCACGTAGACCATCGCTGGTCCTTTGTGATCGCCCTTTTTATAGTTCCTTACCAATCCCCACTGCGGCCAGAAATCGCAGTAGATTCTTGATCGGGATAGTTTGTATCTCATCTGGTGTCAGCACCTGCCTACCCAGATGAGTGCTGCGTTTGTACATCAGGGGACCACAATCACATAGGAGGTGCAGAGGAGTTTCCATCTCCTCCTTGCAAAATCTGCAGCCGGTCGTGTCACTTAAATTCAGTGTGTGCATGTGCTTATTTAATTTGCAGTGGCCTGTGAGTGACCTTGCTATTGTACAAATTTGGTCCTTGCTGAGGGCAAGGAGACCGTTCGCAAGTTTGCGATTGTAGCCTTTGATAAGTGCTTTTGAGTGGCCCATGCCTGGGGTGTTACACCAAAGCTTTATTGCCTCACCAAAGCTGGCCTTATTCAAAGAATCTCGCGTTAGACTATTGGGGATTCCGAGAAAGGGTTCGGGGCCTATGAAGTGGTTTTCAGTGCCTCTTCTAGCCAACTCGTCCGCCCTCTCGTTCCCTTCGATGTCTGAGTGTCCTGGCACCCATTGTAGCACAAGTTGATTGTTATTGCCTAAGGCATTCAGTTGTGATACGCAGTCCTGTACTAGCTTAGACCTTATGATCGGAGAGTCTATGGCTAGCAAGGCTGCTTGGCTATCAGAGTTGATTGTGATATATTGGTTGACGTAGCGCTTGCTTAAGTTAATTTCAGCGCAGGCTGTGATGGCGTAGACCTCCGCCTGGAATATGGAGGCGTAATTTCCAAGATTTTGGGTCTGTTGTAGTCTTGGGTTTTCGCCGTATATTCCGCTGCCAACGTCATTGCCTTTCTTGGATCCGTCTGTGAACCAGGTTAGGCAGTTGTCTTTGATGGATGTTTGGCCCTCAAGCCAGTCATCCCTCGAAGGAAATGTAACAGTATAGTTCTTGGTGAAGTTGTATACTGGCGTCATGGTGTCTGTGGTCATCTTTAGCACTGGGAGGCACGTGGCATCCTCCTGCAGGCTAATCAAACACCTCGACTGCCAGTTACGGTTCTTGTTTGGGTTAACTCTGAGTATGCAAGCCTTCGCTTCCCTTTGCGCAAAAATGTGCAGCGGTTGGAGGTTGAGTAATGCATTCAGAGCTAGCCCGGGGCTGGTGGACATAGCGCCTGTTATGATTAGGCACGCAGTCCTTTGAAGGCTATTGAGTTTGTCTATTGTGGTTTTTTGGAGGGTCTTTTTGTACCAGATAGCTGCAGCGTAGCATACGATTGGCCTAACTATGGCGGTAAAAAGCCAGAGGGCTATTTTAGGGGTTATTCCCCACCTAGTCCCTGCCACACGATAGCTGATGCCGAGCGAGGTCTTGGCCCTCTGAATGACGGTTTCAATATGCGTGTTCCAGTTGAGGCGTTGGTCAAAAGTTACGCCTAAGTACTTAACTGTTTTGGAGTAGGGTATAGTTTTGCCATTGAGACGGGGAACTTTTAACTTTTTGAGGTCCCGTTTGTTCGTAAATGGTACTATGACTGTTTTGTCTGCGTTTACAGACAAACTGTTTTCGTCACACCATCTTTGTATGATGTGAAGAGCTCTTTGCACAAGAGAGGACACTGTGTCTAGACACGGCCCTCTGATGATTACTACAACCCTGTACTGTAACAGAAGTGTCTCTGTACTATGAAGATATTTACAAGAAAAAGATTATGATTATATGGTTTTTAGGTGACTGACTTCAAATTAACCTTTTTTTATTTGAATTTTCGTCTGTCTGTTTGTATATATTTTTAATCAGATACCATAGCCCAGTCATTTTACGGCTTGAGCCAGGACTAATTAACACTTGAATTTTTTTTTTCGGTTTAGTATTTAAGTGCCAATTTGAGCCTAGGGTAAACTATATAATGATTGGCACCTTAAGGCTAAGAAAGACTTGACTTACTTATAACAAATTCAATTTTATGTTTAGACATAAGTAACCATTTTTGAATTATCGATTGGGATATAGGCTTTTAAATAAAAGAGTATTCTAGTATACATTATCAAAGTTTTAATTATAAATTTACGGATTAAAAAAATTATACCTGAAAGTATAGTCATTGGCACCCCAGGTACAAACATTGGCACTATGTATCAGTGATTGGCACTAAACCTCAATAATATTTTATAAACAGTTATTCTTAATCTTTGTACAAATTGACATGTACAAATCAACAAAATTATTATTTTAGGTAGGTAGGTGTAGGTGTTTTAAAAATATACAGGGTGAAATTGATATCATTAGCATCCTTTTAAACTAAGTGACTACCCATCAAACTGAACAACTTTTACTATGAGAGCAAACCGATAGCAGTAAAAAAATAATTAGCTGTTGCATACATACATTTGAGTCGAGTAGGCATTGCAGTTTAATATGAAACAGCAGATTTTTTTGCCTCCGATCGGTTTGCTCCCATAGTGAAAGTTGTTCAGTTTGATGGGTAGACTCTTAGTTTAAAAGGATGCTAATGATATCAATTTCATCTTGTGTAACGGTAAGTCATCCTCACTTTCATAGCTTTCGTTTAAATTTTGTTTTACAGCTTTCTCCTTAGCATTTTGATGTACAGTTTTGTGTACGTTTTCTCTTTAATGTGTATTTAGTAATGTATTATACTAAAATTGCCCCAAACTGCCCCCAACGTGTCACCAAATTGCCCCAATCTGCCCCAACTGGACTGCAAACTGCCCCAAAGTGGGCCCAAAATGGCCTTTAACTTTGCCCGTAATTGTCCCAACTTGGGGCCAAACTGCCCGACCTGCACCAACTTGGCCCTAGCTGCCCCAACGATCCACAATGTGCTCCAAATTGCCACATGATTCTCCCAACTTAGCCTCAGGATGCCCCAAACTTGCTCGCAACCTGCCACCAACTTGTCCTGAAGCTGCCCAAACTCCCCACAACTAGCTCCAAATTGCCCCCAGCCTGCCCAAACTTGCCCCTATCTTGCCCCAAACTTGACACAGCCTACTTCCAATCTGCCATCAACTTACACCTAATGTACCCCTAATGGACCCCTTATTGACTCCTAGTGGACCCCTAATCGAATCCTAGTGGACCCCTGATGGCTCCCTAATGTAACCCTAGTGGACCCCTAATTGACCCCTAGTGGACCACTAATGAACCCCTAGTTGACCCTTAATTGACTCCCAGTGGACCCCTGATGGCCCCTTAATGTACCCCTAATTGACTCCTAGTGAACCCCTAGTTGACCCCTAATTGACTCCTAGTGGACACCCATTGGACCCCAAATGGTACTATAATTGACACCTAGTGGATCCCTAATTGACTCTTATTGGACCCTTAATGGTCCCCTAATTGACCCCTAATGGACCCGCAGTGAACCCCTGATGGACCCATAATTGACCCCTAATTTACTCCTAGTGGACCCCTAATTGGTAATGGTCCCCTAATAGTCCCCTAATTGAACCCTAATGGACCCCTAAATGACTCCTAGTGGATCCCTAATGGAGTCCTAGTGGAACCTAATGGCACCTCATGTACCCCTAGCACATCACCAACCCAGTTAATCGTTTGTCAGATTAACTTTTGCCAGAGACGCAAGCCCTGACTGACTAGTTGGTTGAACCAACATGACATTGACGTGACCTTGAACGCGACTGTCGCGAGAGTTTCGCTTCTACTATAGTGTACTATTACTATTTATTCATATGACTATACTATGCCTTCAATTGCAACGATTGGCACTCACTACAGTGATTGGCACTATACCTGTGTATAATTATTGGCAGTGCCAGAAATTGATAGCAAGGTAGTGAAACAAAATTCCAACATTGTTTGAAAGAAAATGTTAACAACCAATTCATCTCGTGGTCTAATATTGAAGGGAAAATATTAGAATTGATTTTTAGTGATTGGCATAGGTGCCAATGAATTATACTTCAGTATAAAATTATAACTATTGATTGGCACTCTATAAATTAAAGGTTACGTTAGAAAAATTAATGGAAATCCCATTAAAATCTATTATTTATTGTAAAACAAAGCAAAATAACACACATCATATCTCATATTTATATATTTATACGTAAATTATAAAAGTTCAAACTTACCTAAAGCTTGTTAAATTTGCAATAAAATGGCGTCAAAGTGATATTTCTCCTGTCAACGACTTTGTTTATTTTACAGTGTTGTCAGGTTATATGTTACAAATATTACGATTGAAATTTATGAATGTTGACATTTACAAGAAACCAAAAAAAATACCAAACTGTATTTTCTGATAGAACAATTCTTAATATTTGTGTTCAAAATGCAAAGTGCCAATGACTAGTGGGGTGCCAACAATACTATAGTTTACCCTATATGTAAACCATATAACTCGCGGTACGCCCGCGGGGCAAGAGGTAGATGGGCGCGGGGGCTTTACAGGCGTTTCGGGGGTGACGGCGCGCGCGCACGGCAGGGAGTACAAGTGACGTTTCTCAGAATAAGGAATTACGTGTGTATCGATACCCGCGCCCACCCCCCTCTTGCCCCGCGGGCGTACCGCGAGTTATATGGTTCACCTATAGAAATTTACCAAAATTAAAAAAAAAATTACGTCCGCAACGGCACATAATTTAAAATTTAGCATTTATATCGTTCTAAAAAACCAGATGGTGATTTTATTTTTCACATTTTTAATACCAATGATGCATACTTCAAACATGGTGTTTATACATATACATTGGTATTTTCTAATAAATAGGTACCTCATTTTTACAATTTTAATGCCTATTTTATTCCTCAAGATCTATTTATATTGTTAAATCTAATTAAAATGAGTGAATTGGTGATAATTAATTATTAAATTCAAAGCCTTCTGGGAGACACAATTTTGATTGTGTAGGGATTTTTTTTATATGTTTTCAGATAGTGTATTTTGTCACTAAATGGTGCCGATTACAGTTTAAAAGTCCCATTGATAATTACTCCCCAGCTCCCCACCCCTCCTAACAAAACTCAGTAATATGACTGGGCAAAACAAACAAAATTTTATTTTCATTTTTAGCTATCAGAGTTTTTTCAGACCGCCTTACGGCCTCTGACGTGGTTTTTATGTAACGACTACTACCACCAGAGATAGTAGCCGGGACCAACGGCTAAACGTGCCATCCGAAGCACGGAATCATTTTTCTTTTCAGACAATCAGGTGATTCAACCTGCAATGTCCTAACCAACTGGGGAAAAATGCACAAACTGACATATAACTAGGTGTCCCCGTGGAAATCGAACCCATGACCTTAGATTTTACGGGACCGTGACGTCGCGTCGTAGCGCACATACCTGACCAGACGGGCTCGGAGCGGCGGCGATGAGGTCCCTGCGCTCGGCCGGCAGCTGGGGCTCTATGCTCCTCAGCAGGGCGCCGCGCTGCGCCTCGTACACCGCCACGCGACCGTCGCATGACCCCACTATCAACTGCCATAAAGTTCATACATACTACAAACTTGACCAACGTTTAAGGCTGGGTGTCCCTAGAGCAAGCCTCTCTTTTGCAATTAGCCATTCCGCTTCAATTGAAAGCAAGATCGCAAAAAACGCATTTTTCATCAATATCTTTTCTCTTGGGTGTTTGGGGTACAATCCATCGGGTAAAATCACTGCTATAATTAATTACCTTTCAAATGATGGTATATTCAGAAGAAATGGTGTAGGGTGATTCTTGTAAAACAGGTTATAAATCTGAAATCGATCTTACTTTGCTCCTCTTTTCTATCGAGAAAATTTTATAGAATCGTGTTTTCAACGGTTAGATTCACTGCAGAAAGAACGTATCTACACTGTTATGTGAACTATATACCTATAGTTTAATTTTCACACATATTAAGAAAGTCACCCTCGCCTGTGCCCTCGCCGCCCCGCCGCCAGGGACACGCAACAGTCGCCCGCGCGCGATCCACAAGCTTGTGCATACTTACATAGGGTGGCAGTAATATGAGCGCGGTGGGGGGCAGGGCATATCTCAGTAGCAGCCTGCCGTTGAGGTACAGAGTGCCGTCGACGTGGCCCGACGCGAGCGTGCCCTCGCCGCCCCCGCTGCGCGCTAGCGACACGCAACAAGCGCCCGCGTTCCACAAGCTTGTGCTCTTGTTCGTTTTACAGTCCAACGATCTGCCGATAATATTAGGGTCAGTTTTGATTGTTAGGCCCGGAATCCGGATCCAGATCGGAGCGAAAATTTTTAAAATCAAGCCATAAAGAAGCTTGATTCTGTTCAAATTGAGCTAAATCCGTTTTGGTGGATAACAGGCCTTATGATATGCTGAACTGTACCTGACTAACGAATGGAACTCTTCAAAACAAAATTACTTTTATTTACTTTTTTATTGAAAAATACGCCGTATCGCTTCGAGGCGGTACGATCACAAATTAATAATAATAAGTTAATAATACAACGTGTTAGTGAATTAGCGCAAAACCTCATACACCCCAACTGATTTATAACAAAATAATTAGATTGCAACAATAATTTCATTATTTTGATTATAAAAATTTAAAATTATTCGCATTTTTAGTTTTGAGAAAAAAATGATTTGTTATAATTTCAGCACTGAAAGAAAGCGCTAATGTACTCATGGATACATTTTTATAATCTTGTTTTGGTAGTAAGTAAGGTGAGTGTGCCCATGCGGAGGGTTGTCATCGGGTTCAGTAAATTTTAAATTTTGCAGAAAAAATATTTAATATTTTGAAAAAAATCACCTATGTTGAAAATATGATAATTCGATTCTGCTCTCGATTCTAAACAAACTACTTTCTAGTTTTGCGTTAATTCATTAACACGTTGTATAAGGTACGGCAGAGGCCCGCTCCACTGAGCAGATCTCCCACAGAGAAACAACGTCATATAAAAGCACCACGTTGGCCGGTACAGTCCTAAATGCGCAAAGTGCGGCCGTACGTGAACGTTCATGTACGTGAATGAACTTTAAAATAGTTTCCGATTTTTGGTATATTTAATACTCACATATTCATCATTAGTTTATCAAGTAAAATCATAAAAAAAAATCAAATCCCATTCCATCCCATTGCCCCCGCAACGCCCATTGCCGAGGTGCCCCTTGGGTAGGTTGCTTAAGTTCTTTCATTGGTTCGGTAGACCAACCAGGGCGCTTCGCCGTCACTGGTGTGGTCCCCCCATAGTCCGCAGTAACAAGCAGTAAAGGCTCTCGGAGCCATGCTGTATTGGTCAATTCGAAATAATAGTACATTACTGCAGCGGCCAGCAACAGAGGCATTGATGGACGAACGTGTAAATGTGGGCCGAGGCGTAGCCGAGGCACACATACGTAAGTCCATCAATGCCTAGTTGTGGCCAAGGCTTGTATAGTACTTTTCTCAAATAATGCGCGGAAATGAAAACAGTAAATTTTCTCAAATAATTCGCGGAAATTAAAACTCTTTTCAAAATCAATGACGAACAACGAACAACAATTTTTTTTTTCAATAAACAGCTTTCTATTTGCAAGCCAGTTCGAAATTTAAATAAAACCTTTGATAAGTTACCTCCTTGGTCACCATGTTTCGGAGAAAAAGATCGTTCCATTTTTAAATTACACGACAGATATGAGTTTACTATGTAATTTATTTGGCCGCTAAACACGACAGATATGGATTTTCATGCGCGCATGTATTTGGCCAGTACAGCAATTTCGATTTATCTCGAAGAAGGTTGTCAAAATAATGCTCACATTTCCAAGCATGTTTGAGAATAGTACATTACTGCAGCGGCCAGCAACAGAGGCATTGATGGACGAACGTGTAAATGTGGGCCGAGGCGAAGCCGAGGCACACATACGTAAGTCCATCAATGCCTAGTTGTGGCCAAGGTATAGTACTTTTCTCAAATAATGCGCGGAAATTAAAACAGTAAATTTTCTCAAATAATTCGCGGAAATTAAAACTCTTTTCATAATCAATGACGAACATTTGACGAACATCGAACAACAATTAGTTTTTTTTTTTTTCAATAAACAGCTTTCTATTTGTAAGCCAGTTCGAAATTTAAATAAAACCTTTGATAAGTTACCTCCTTGGTTTCCATATTTCGGAGAAAAAGATCGTTCCATTTTTAAATTACACGACAGATATGAGTTTAGTATGTAATTTATTTGGTCGCTAAACACGACAGATATGGATTTTCATACAACATTGCCGGCCGCTGCGCGCATGTATTTGGCCAGTACTGCAATTTCGATTTATCTCGAAGAAGGTTGTCAAAATAATGCTCACATTTCCAAGCATGTTTGAGAAAAAATATACAGGGTGAAATTGAAATCAATCGACAAAATTTAAGAGTTATACTCGAGATATGGCTGGTTTTAAAAATAGATTTAGACCAAATTAAATAACGTCCGAGATTTTAAAATATCGTAATTATTAATTGTGGCTGATTTAATTTGTGACTGACTGTACAGATGCGCGGCCGATACGCGGCGAGCGAGAGTGAGCGGTACGAAACAATAGCGCCATCTGTTGATTTTTGGTGAATTTAAGCATTTAAAGCACGATATTTTTATGGTATAAGAATCAATGGTAGGTATACCATTGTCCGTTAAGTACTAAAAGAAAATGTCCTTACCTAATTTTAACAGATGTTCAAAGTGACCACCTCCTTTTCGTATGCACAAATTGAGCCCGACACGGCGCTGGTTGTGATTTACAGCTTCAAATGCACTGACATTTTTTTCTCTCAGTTCACTCACTGTGGTCGATTCAGTTTCATACACACATCTTTTAATTTCCCCCCACAAATAATGGATGATACTTGAGAAGCAGGGTGCATCTTGCGATAGCGTCTTTGCGTTTCACGAAGCCTCTGTGTTTCTCACTAATAAATTATCACCATATCCAAAAAACTGCAGATTTGTGTACGACTTTTTTTTACAAATTCAGGTTGAACCTAATACGACACTGCACTGAAATCCAAGTTCCGATACATAAGCGGGCACTGATTGATTACAGAGCGCGGTAACCTCTTAATCAGATCGCGACCAAACGGAAACTGTTTTTGTTTTGTTTGCGGGAGGCGCGTGCGACCTTGCCGAGCGGTGGGGATGCGCTCGCTAGAGTTGTGCGGGGGTGCTCCGCCTGCGAGGGGATGGACGTTGACCGGGCCGCCGACCGGTGGAAATGTACAGTTCGAATGAGAAAATGTTTATTTAAGGAATTATTTAATTTTAATTTAAAAAACATTTTTTTTATTTAAAGTGTGTATGACACAGAGCGTTTATTATGAACCCCTTCTGAATGTTTTGGCATGCTTAGAATGTCTTTTATTTTCATAATTTAGATTTCAAGAAAACCCTGCAATATAAGATCTAAACAGGAGTACAACTCGCCACCAAAATTTGTCGAATGTCTTCGATTTCACCCTGTATATATGGCCCCTTAAGCGAAAACAGAGTTTAAACTTAAACAAAACGTTTCCTTCAGAGAAACATCTCTGAAGGATATCGAATAGGTGTCCGCTTGATTGGCTTGTCTTGGCGGATGCTTTACCGTGCCCCCAGATTAGTCAAGGAAACTCGGAAGTCCTTTAATATTAAATAAGCTTCAAAAACGCACTTATTTAATAACATTGAAAAACCATCGGAATTTAAATAATATAAAGCATTGTGAGTACCGTATCTTGCCATCGCTGGTGCCGGTAACGAAGCCGGTGTCGGCGGGCAGCAGGCGCGTCGGGGCGCCGGAGAGCGGGAACTTGTTGCAGATCACCTTCTTGCCGCTCCAGTCGGCACCCACCCGGTACACAAACACCATGTTGTCGCTCTGGGCCACTCCCAGCAGTTCCGAGTTATCGCTGAACGATATGCCTTTAGAAGATACAATATTATAGCTAGTTTTCATTTTGAACATAAACCCCAATGTTAGCTAGAGTCTAAAACTATACATTCCGTAGTTAGCTAGATTCAAATCTCTTTTAATTTTTTTATTCAACATGTTTCTTGTTTTGCCTTCATAATATCCAGGCCCTGTAAAACGGTAATACATAAAAGCGTCAAACTTAGTGTGATTATAGAGTAAACTCTACAGAATAACAACAAATACTAAAAACCGGCCAAGTGTGAGTCGGTCTTGCGCTAAAGGTCCCGGACAAAAATAGTTTTTTTTTTCTAGGTTAATGATGTTGTGTTCTCTGGTGGTGTGGTACGGAACCCTCGGTGCGCGAGTAGCCCGACTCGCACTTGACCGGTTTTTTGTCATTTTCTCAGGGGTAGCACTGGCATATGCTAGGCCTAACGGTCGAGATCGAGGGTGTCGTCACGCTTCTTTGTTCTCGCGACGCGACGTCGTGATCCCTAATCTAATAGTAGGTATAATTCGAACTTCTTACTGACTTGCTGAGAAGTTCTAACGAGAGTACCCGCTTTATTCCCTACTTGTATCGAATCAATCAATCAATCAATCAATCAAAATTATTTATTTGTATATCACAGGTAATACAGAGGTAGAATAAACTTTGACAATAGTCGGATTTCCGCTGTGATCCGCCAACAGGCATACAAAACGAAGAACAGTTCAGTAATTAACATTAATAAAACAAAGTTCTGATTTGAATTACATACAATAAATTTTAAAATGTCAACGGTTTATAACCAATAAAAGATCGTAATCATGCATAAAATTAATAACTAAAAGATTAAATATGTCAAAACAAATTACATTAAATATTGATCAGTGTCATCTAAAAATTCCTTAATTGTGTAAAAAGTCTTGTGAATGAGGTAGTCAAAAAGTTGATTCTTAAACTCCACGTAGTTATTAAAGTTCCGTATATACTTAGGTAATTTATTGTATATTTTGGGGGCCATTGCAAATACACTATTTTTAAACAGAGCCGTTTTGCTAGATGTGGTACATAGTTGATCGCAGCGACGTGCGCTCGTTACTTTGTTAAACATGTTGGGGTACCTTTTGACAAATAGTACAATCTCATATATGTACAGTGACGGTACAGTTAATATCTTAAGTTTCTTAAAATGTGGTCTGCAGCTATCTATCATTTTCAGGCCACAGATTGCCCGTATACATCGTTTCTGTGCTAAGAATGTACGCTCTTTATTCGTGGCATTACCCCAGAAGATAATTCCGTATCTTAGTCTCGATGCAACGTAACCATGATATGCTGTTAGGAGAGCTTTTTGATGCACAACCTTTGTTAACATTCGTAATGCATAATGCATATGCAAACTGAACAACCTTATTTGCTACAAACTCTATGTGTGTCTGCCATTTCATGTTATTGTCGATATATAGACCTAAGAATTTTGCGGTAGTTGTTTCACAGACTTCCTTATCCTCATAAACTATCCCAGCGCATAGAGGTTGGTTTGTTCTTTGTCTGAAGTTCATTATTTTCGTTTTCTCTCGAATGAATCTCGTCGAATGATGGAGGTAAAGCGGGGCTCGCCTAGCTTTCTCTCTGTGCTGAATGCACTGGATGCGATACAGTCTGTGATTCGTCGAAAACTTATGGGTGAGAAGTGACTTCGGTACTAGGTACTAGGTAGGTAATAAATACTGTCACGAACGGTGCCAAACGGTAGACGTAAGAAGGCATTCAAAAATTCGGAGGGTGTATTAACAATCGCCGTGGTCTTACGGTCTAAGGTTCCGCCTCCCTTGCTGGGGGGCGACGGTTCGAACCCGGTCCGCGCCAAAAATATTTCTAGATTTTAGTGTTTTTAGAAATGTTCTAGAAGGAAGAGAGAGAAGGAATATTTAAAAAGGGACAAAAAGGTGAACGTGTCTAGGAACTTCGAGAAAGGAGGCGAAATTACGAATATTTGAAAAGAACCAGAAAAGTGGGCGTGTCTTCGATCGGTTTCGAAAAAAGAATGCGGGGTTTGAACTATCTGGAGGAAAACAATCGAGTAAAGAAAAGAAGATCGAAAAAGGGAATTCCCGAAGATTCTGCTGGGTATAAAAAGCGGCGAGTTCACGGTCACAGGCAGTCCTTGGTTAAACAGTGAACAGTGCGAAACAAAAGGAAGAAAAGTAAAAGTGGAAAAGGGTACTAGTGAAGAGAAAAGTGCTAAGAGTGGAACAGTGAGTAGACTAGTGTCAGTGTAGTGCGTGACGTCATAGTGTCGGTGTAGTACGTGACGTCATAGTGTCAGTGTAGTGCGTGACGTCATAGTGTCGTACGTCTTGACGTCATAGTGTCGTACGTCGTGACGTCATAGCCGTGACGCGTGTCGTGTCGTCACTGTAGTGACGTAGTGGACTGTGAACAGTGACAGTAAGTGGTGCACGGGGAATCCCTGCGAGGAGGACCCGGTGAAGTGAACCGTTTAGGGGAACCTCTGCGAGGTGGACCGTTTGTAAGTGTATCCCAAATAAACTCTGTAAAATTGGACTTAGCGTTTCACTCCAATCCCGGAACCCGTAGCTCGTAACAATACTTACAATATTATACTGACTGTTACATCCCATTGTAAGTGGTAAATCCGAATTGGTACCTACGTGCTACGATTATGAGATACTGAGACACATCATTTACGGTTGAGATACGGTTTACGGGCCCGCTAGGGGCCCGCGCCGTCGGTCGTTCACCGTCGGTAAATGTGTCTCACCCCTACTCAACACTTCAAAGCTTCATGCGCATGCTCATCGTTTTTGAGTACAACACGGGCGAATTAACTAGGCACGTGGCTCGAAATAAAAAACTCGGAAATGCAAAAGCGCAGGGACACGTGCAACGGCAACTGAAATGCTATGCTACGGCCTCGCACGGCGATGGCAGGGTCCCGCGGGGACCTCGGGTTGCTACCCCCCGGTAGCAAGAGGGGTGTCAAATTCCGAGCCACGTGCGAGCCAGGTGCCAAATTAATTCGCCCGGTTTGTATATCTTATTAGCGGCCCATATCCTTATCTTTCAACGTTTCCAATTTAAGTGTACGTACTACGTTTAGTATATTGACTATAGGTACTTACTAGTGATAACATAGGACTTCTTCCCGGCAGAAGAGTCGGCGGGCTTGGTGCTGAACTTGTCGCGCCGCGCCCCCTCGCGGTCGAACAACAAAACCACGCGCTCGCATGTGGCCACCGCAACCTTCACGTTGTTCGGCGACCAGCTTATGTCCGCTATAGGACTCTCCTTCTCCTTTTATCATCAATATTTCAAGTCATTATAAATAATACCTATGTTGTGACGTTTATATTATGAATTTATGAACAAAAGAAACATAAAAACATTGAATGAAGTGTTTTACCTGTGCTTCACATAAAGTTTTATAATATTTCAAACGCATTATTGGCGAAAGAAAGAAGATCACTAAGTAGCACGGTTCTTTAACGCTTTTTAATTAATTGTCTTCAATACACTTTGTAACGAAACGTAATTTTGGTATTTGTTTGTTTGTTTGTTTACCAAAATTATTGGAGTTGCTAGGCAACATTCAAAAATACCGCCAAACTTTGTGGCCATGTTGGCAGTAAACCATAGACTTTTTTTTCTTTTACTGAAGTCTCTGACTGAAAGGAACTAACCCAGTAACCCATACAGCCAAATCTGACGCAGGTGAATTTATTTAATTTCGTCATTTAAATACAAAATAGAAAATCATTTATTTGTGATACACAGGTATAAATTATATGATGGTACATGCATTTTTAAAGTGGCTTCTCCGTCTAAAAGCCACTAATCATATGCTTTCTGCAGGCAGACAGTAAAGGCAGGTGGAGGGGAGGAGCACGTGCTCCTTATTGGCCGAGACCGGGTTTGCGGTCGTGCGTTCGGCCTTTACACGTACATTTGGCTAAAAGGCGATTTTTGACCTCGACAGAAAGCTTGCGATCAGTTGCCCGTCTAAAGTAGAGTTGTAAATGCTACGTAGCCTACCACTGCCTACGGTAGTCTACCGGTAGACTATGGTAGACTACGGTAGACTGCCGATTCATACCATAGATTATGTAGATTTCAAATGAAAAATCGTGGGTTCATTTATAAAAAAAAATTTTTTTTTTGTTCATTTAATATGTAATATGAGAAAGTACTAATCAATACAAATTAATTAACATTATGTAAATATTTTTAAATGTCAACAAAAGACGATTTTAAACATTAAAGGTTTTAAATTGTCATGAGCCAATAAATTTCCCCTCTTTTCGGAAAAAAGGTTTCCTCACGATGTTTTCCTTCACCAAAAAGCCAAGGATAATTGTTTAAAACCGTCCGTACCGACATGAAATATAAATTATAAAAACCACATTTCAGTAGTACGTACGTGCCCTGGGGATCGAACCCATACCCCTAGAAGCTAGGCTATCGTGGCTTAGTGCATAATATCACATTTTAAACAACCTTTTATAAAATGGTGTATGTCAATGTCCTTTTTTCGCGTTCTTGATTGATTTTTACTTTATATTGCTGAAGCTCTCTTAGCTTATTTATCACAAATAATAAATGGCAGCCGCCTAAAATATTGTGAACTAGCCAAAATTTCTACGACTGAATAATCTACAATTGCTACCGTAGCTTATGTAGCCTACCGGTAGTCTACCTCACGATTTGGTAGACTACGGTAGATTTACAACTCTAGTCTAAAGAGAGCTTAAAAATTACCAACAAAATTTCACTTAAAGGAGCCCATTTACTGCAGTTTGAGTCTGACGCTTATAAAGCGTATGAATGTTGTCACAGTCCTGAATGGCGTCCTACAACACAATTGTTGAGGATTGTAAACTCCTTTATTACTTTTATTACAGTACGACCGTAAAGTCTAGAAATTAAATAAATCGGAACTAAACTTTTTCATTATCATGACAACATTATGGAAAACGTCAAACTTAAAACGGTAGTGATTCCATTCTCTTTGGTCAAACTGTCAATCACCAAAATTTCAAATGCATGTTTATGCATTTCAAATAAAAATTTACTGTAAAATATTTGAATTTGTCCTTATTATTATTACTAATGGATAAAGTAACAAAAAGTGGTGCAAGTTTAGTAATTTACTACGTTATTTTCTGTTATGTTTGGAGGTATATCAAGCGGGGAAAATTGGAATAGATTGGATGTTGTTTACAAGCGATTTCCTGATGTGGTAGGTATTTATTTACTCTCATGTTGCTTTTTAACAAAAGTTTTCAGCGTAATTATATCAATTATCGTCAGTTATCATCTGAAAAATAATCATTTAGGGCATTTTCTTTCGAGTTTGGTTCGTTTGGGGTTATGATCGTTTGTTGATAAAACTGACGTTATTGTATGCGTGGACCGCATAATTTTGATCCTTGCATGTCATTCCTGCATGTTTAGTTTATCTTCACTGCGACTAGTTAATATTTTATCGATTGCCTACTTTTTTTATCGTTTTCAGGAAAACATTTATATCGCAAAATTTTTCTGTCCGGAATGCATCGATAAAAAAACTGCCATGCCTAGAAATAGAAATCTTAAATAGAAGGAATGTAAAATATCAGATCTACGAAAATACGAAAATAGTAAACATCGTATTCAAAAACAAATAATTTGAAAGTACAATATAAAGTAATATGCGTTTTCATTATTTTCTTCTAGAACTAGAATACAGGAGGCGTAGCATGTTACACGTGATATGGCTATATCATGCCTTTTATTTCGTTCGTTCGCGCGCAAATAGAAAGAGAGCGAAGGTGTGATAGCGCTATATCACGCTGTCATGCTAGCCATGTAGTTGCCGAAATTTAAAATGTAGGTATATTGGGTGTAAAATTTAGCTGCTGTCAGAGCCAAATTTAGCTAAACATAGATAACGTTTTGCATAAACTTTCGGAGTAAATACAGCAAGTATCAAAATAGTTTAGGTCGTAGTGTAGTGTTGCCGTGTAAAGCGACAGTGGCGCCCTCATTTAATTTCTACTCTTTCTGGTCGGGCTGTACTTACTTTTATTTAGCTCTATGAAAGTAGTAGTCAAAGAGTACTTTTTTTATACCGGTCAGAACCGGTAGTAGTTGTTTTTTTGCAAGTCTTGCTTTGAAATCTGTCGCTTCTGTCTGTTAATTTTTCGTTAAAAACACGAATTATATTGTTTCAAGAACGCGGCCTTTTATTCCATTAGTTAAAATCTACAGTCCGCTACATTTTGGTCCATTCTTCGCCGTTCTTTTTTCTTGAAAAAATATAATTCTAGATTATAGTCGAAAAATGGTGAGAACCAGGTCGCAGCAGCAGCAGCAGCTCGTCGGGGTTCCGGGACCCCCCGCGCCTCCTCCTCCGGCAACGGGTAGTTGTGCGGCTTCCGGCGTATCGTCGCGACCGTCGTCCGGTTCATCGAGGACGGCAGCGCGCAGGCTCGCCTTACAGGCGGAGCATGCCCGCCGCCTTGTTGAACTTGAGAAGTCGGCGGTTCAACTTGAGAAGTGGGCAATGGACCTGGAACTCCAGGCAAGTCTTGCTCAGCTGAAGGCGACAGACGACGGCGCGGCGAGCCTAAGATCGTGGAAAGAAACTAATAAGACTCTCTTGTCTTGTGTTGAGCTTGTTTCGCAGGTGCCGTTCTGTTCTTCTACGGTGGCAGAGCCGTCAGGCGCGTCCACCGCCCCTGCAACCTCGGCGCATGCCGTTGCAGAGGCGCCTACGCGTGCGCTATGTCCTGGCGGTCTCTCTAGTATGCCCACTGTAGCGAACATGCCTGGCGGGCTTTCCGGCGCGTCCGGCGCCGCCCGTCATGGAGGCTTACCCCCTGCCGAACAGGACCGACAGGATGGTTTTTTAGAGCTTGCTCCTGCCCTGCCTAAGCTTCACAGTTCTGAGGTAACTCTCCTGTCGTGTGTAGAGTCTGTTTCGCAGGTGCCTTTCTGTTCTGCTACGGCGGCAGAGTCGTCAGGCGCGTCCGCCGCCCCTGCAACCTCGGCTAAAGCCATTGCAGAGGCGCCTACGCGTGCGCTACGTCCTGACGGTTTTTCTAGTATGCCCACTGTAGCCAACATGCCTGGCGGGCTTTCCAGCGCGTCTAGCGCCGCCCGTCATGGAGGCTTACCCCCTGCCGAACAGGATAGACAGGATGACTTTTTAGAGCTTGCCCATGCCGTACCGAGCCTCGAAAAGGCCTGTCAATCGGCCTGCAGACTTGAACTGTTATCACATTCCTTGGTTTATGAGGCCGAGGTTAGAAATAAGTTTGGTTTCATGACAGACATTGAAATTCAAAACCTTCATGCCACTGACAGTTACGTCGAAGTTAATAATAAAAACTCTTCGCATTTCTCTCAAGGCAAAAAGGTTGAACCACCATCTAGTGGTGAAAAGTCGAACGAATGTAATTACTGTCTGGCTATTAAACATGAAGTTGATAGTTGCCCTAAATTCTTAATTCTGTCCGTAGATGAGAGATGGCGTTGGGTGAAAGAGCAAAGAGTTTGCCATCGATGCCTCAAGAGAGGGGGTCATAACTACCGCTCTTGCAGACCAATAGGCGCCTGTTCCCCTGAAAGGTGTAGAGGAATGCATCATAAGCTGCTTCACGTCGTGGCATTATTGCCACACCAAGACCAAGAGGTGTTCCCTCCGGTCAGGTCAAGTTCGCCACCCTCTGACGACGATGCGAGTGATAACAGGGAGGTAGTAACACATACTTCGTCCAGATCAGGTATTCGTTCTTCATCTTTAAAGTCGCTGCTTAAAATAGTGCCAGTGACAGACACCGGCCCTGCAGGGAGTTTGGACTCTTTCGCTTTGTTAGACGACGGCTCGACAGCGACGTTCATAGTTTCAAAGGTTTCTGAAGCGATAGGTGTTCACGGACTCAAGGCCTCCTTGCACATGGACTGCATTAACAGTTTGTCAAGGAGACAGATTAAGGGTAAACATTCCTCTGAGTCCTATAACATTAGAAATGCGCTTTCTATTAAAAATTTGAACCTAAGTTCGAGTCATTCCGTTAGTTCCGAAGAGATTAAATTATATTCACATCTTACTGATTTATGTGATGTCATCTCTCATGAAAATGTTGTACCGACGCTACTTATAGGTGTAAGCAATTGGATTCTAACTATTCCAGAAAAAATACGGCAAGGTAGTTGTTTACAGCCGGTTGCTTGTCTCACTGCGTTAGGTTAGATGCTGTTTGGTTCGGCTAGGGTTCCGTTAGTAAGAAACCTAGACCGTAAAACCTCTAATAGTTATTGTTCATATTTTTTGTCACGCATATCAGTCAGCTCGGCAACATCTTCAAAGTATCAATCGAGTATTAGGCTCTCATTGAGTTGTGCTACTTGCCTGCCAAGCTAATACGATCGTGCGGTGTAAGCCTTAAGCTGCTATTTTCCACCTGGTTGACATCGTGTCAACTTAAGATTTCCGGTGGTAAGACAGTCTCTTAAAAACATATTAATTTTACGGTACCAGAGTAGGTTACGGTATAATCGTAGCATACGTCTTTACGTTTTAAATAATATTAATGAAGCTTCGGTTTTAAAATGTATCTCACCTACTCGTACTCGCGTATGTTTTTTTGTGGTTTTTTTGGATTATTATTTTATTGATTTTGTCTTGTCTCGAATTTGGTTTTCGGACAAAGTTTTATCGGTAACGAAACGGTAGCCAGGATGACGTCATTGTTAGTTAGTAGCTATTTGTATTAGGTTCAACTCTTACGGTTTCTGCGCTCCGTGGCGCTAGTAGTAGTAGTAGTTTTTTAATTTAGGGAAAAAGGTTTTTACCTTAAGATTTTATCCCTTTATTTTGAATTGTGTTGGAACCTTAAGATTTTCAGTTGTTCCTTAAGATTTGAGTTGTAATCTTTCAGATTTAACTAGATTACATCCATCTCTTAAGATTTGTATAAGAGACAATCTTGAGTTTTTATCCCTTTAATTTAAATTGTGTTGGGATCTCAAGTTTCGAATTGTTCTTTAATATTTGAACTGTTCCTTAAGATTTGAATTGTTACTTAAGATTTAAGTTTGTGATCTTTAAGATTTAATTAGATTATTTCTCTTACGATTTGCATACGACAATCGTATTCCGTTTTGAAATGTATACTCACATGTAAAATTCTGTGGTTGGAAATGTATGTCACTTTGTACGAATTAAGCCAATTCGGGAATCGCACTCCGTTCTCCACTACAACAACTACTGAGGGTCTTGATCTCACTCGTCTGCATGCCTTCCGTTCTTAACAGTCAGATTCTTTCGAGCAAGAACTTAAATGTCTGCGATCCAATGAAGCGTTACCTCGGGAAAGCAATTAAATAAGTTGGAGGTTTTCTTGGACAAGGATGGCTAGATTCACGTAGCTGGCCGAATCGATATGATCAAAGACGTCGGAGAGTACGTCAAACGTCCAATCGTATTAGATGGAGAGCATTGGGCCGTACAGCTACTTATTTTTTACTATCATAAAGAGGCAGCACACGCCAACAGTGAAGCTGTACTAAATGAGATGAGACAACGTTTTCACCTTTTTCGTTTGAGAAGTATTATAAAGAAGGTGGTACACCAGTGCATATTTTGTTCGATCCGCAAAGCAGCTCAGACTTCTCCTCCTATCGGTAATCTTCCTTCAGCGCTGCCAAGGAATTGAGAGAACTGTATTGAGATCTTGTAACTACCTTCGCTGCGAATGGCGGAGTCACGTGGCGTTTTTTCATTGCTTCTCAAGCACCTTTCATGGGTGGAGCAGGGGAAAGGTTCGTTCGTTCAGTTTAAGTAACCTTCAAGAACATAAGCCAAGGGACGAGCTCCTCTCTACCTTATTGAGCAGAAGCTGAAGCGCTCGTCAACAGTCGGCCCTTAACCTACGTCGCTTCGGACGCTGATGATGAAGCTTTAACCCCGTGTCATTCAAGCGGCCTTCTAGGAAGCTAGTGCGATTGCCGGTGGACTGAATAGCTTTTAGAATTTCAATTTGTAACGCCCCTGGATTTTCTGTAGTTTTTGTAATATTTCTGTTTACCCCCTCAGGGAATATAGTTTCGGGCATGCAAAGCTTGTTTGCCTTTCATGTTACTTCGTCTCCTCAGGAAGGGGAGCATGTTGAGGATTGTGAACTCCTTTATTACTTTTATCATTTACTTTTATTTTAGCTCTATGAAAGTAGTAGTTGTTTTTTTGTCTTGCTTTGAAGTCTGTCGCCTCTGTCTGTTAATTTTTCGTTAAAATCACGAATTATATTGTTTCAAGAACGCGGCCTTTTATTCCATTAGTTAAAATCTACAGTCCGCTACAACAATGTATCTACTATCAGTTTAAAATAACAATGTTCATGACCTCGCTCGCAAATGTGATGTCACTCAATCACACGAACTTCATTCGAGTCATTCAAATGATTTCCTTTGCATAGAGTCTACATGCCATTATCAACCGAGTGAAGCTATCCAACGGCCCTTCAAGGTCATGCACATTGTTATTTTAACCTCTTAAACTGATAGTAAAACACAGACTTCTAATCTAAAGTACCACGGCGGACTGCAGTGAATGAGCCTGCCAAGGCCGAATCGCGCGGCAACAAAATTGCTCATCTAAAGGCCGAAAGCACGATCGCAAATCCGGTCTCAGCCAACAGGGAGCGCGCGTTGATCCCCTCCAACAATTTTTGCGATTTGGCCTTGGCAGGAAGCAGCAATCTTGCCCGTCTAAAGAGTGCTTTAAGGGGCCCATTCACAGTAGTCCGTCTTGCAGTCCTACACCAATATCGGATCGTGAATGGTGTTGCAGGCCTACAAAGCGTCCGATGACCTTGGGCAAAATGTCTCTTTGAGTAGTCCTACTTGCAGGATAGTGTGTGGCCTCGTAGTCCTGCATGTAGGACTACTGTGAATGGGCCCCTTTAGTTTAGACCGGATGCTCAGCTTTCTGGCAATATTTCTTTTTATCCTTCAAGTTGGTACGCCTGATTTTAATTTTCTATATGGCAATTTCACACAACTGTCAAAATGAAAGCAGACCCAGTGCTGCCAAGTTAGGCGATTTATCGCCTTTTAGGCTACATCAGGGGGTCTATCGGCGACCAAAAAATACGATTGGCGACCGGTCGCCATTTAGGCTATATCCCAAATTAAAATAGGCGATTTTGGGCTATATTAAGGAAAACTGACTTTTTCGGATTATTTCAGACTATTTTAAGAAAAATCTGATATATTATACTTATTGTAAGTAAAATTATATGATTTTTAGTGTTGTGTACCAAAATTGGAAAAACGGAACACTTATGGAATCAGCTCGGTGTCTGTCCGTCCGTCTCTCACAGGCATTTTTCTCAGAGACCTTAAGACATCAGTACAGATATAGCAATTGGTGGTCCAATGTCATAAATGAAGTAAAAAAAGCTAAATTTTTATATTGGGGGGCAATTTCTGTAGTAAGAAAGGGCAAATAAAAAAAAAAAAAATCTGCCCTGTGGTGTGGGGTATCAATTGAAAGCTTATAAAAATACGAGTCTAAAAATATACTTTTCAAATTTTAAATAAAAACTTTGTTTAACAAAATTTTCAATTCAATCCGAGAAATTGCTGTCCCCACCTCTATTTCAAAAAATATAGCCGTATAAGATCTGAAAAAAATCATGAACATCAGAAATAACGTGTAGATGGCGGGAAAATTATCAGCGTGGCTCTAACTTGGATAGTTTTTTTTTCTATACCCAAAAAACAAACACCAGTGCGAGAAATTGCTGTCCCCACCTCTATTTCAAAAAATATAGCCGTATAAGATCTGAAAAAATCATGAACATCAGAAATAACGTGTAGATGGCGGGAACATTATCAGGGTGGCTCTAACTTGGATAGTTTTTATTCTATACCCAAAAAACTAACACCAGTACGTCCAGTGTAAAATGATCTTCAGTTACTATGTGACCACATACTAAGTAAGTGTCAATTTATAGTGGTTTCCTCAATGACCCATGTTAAACAACTGGTAGTACGGAACACTAATTGCCCGAGTCCCGACTCGTACTTGGCCGGTTTTTTTATCGCAGACTGCATAAACTGTACCCTACAACACACTATGTACCACATAACGTACGCGTATGTTGTGCGGTACAGCTACTTTTAAATTGTGAGTAAAGATTGCAGTTGTAAAAAAATATATATTTTTCCGTCACGAGCAGCCAATATACCATTTATTTTGGTCAATTTGCTGTATTTTTAGGCGACTTTAGGCTATATTAAACGGGGGAAAAATTAGGCGACTTTAGGCTACTTGGCCCGAGATTTTTCGCGATTCAGACTGGCTGGGACTTGGCAACACTGAGCAGACACACTGTTGCCAGATCTCCCGATTTTCCGGGATATCTCCCGATTTTTGTCAATATCTCCCGATTTCCCGGATTCCCACTCAAATCTCCCGATTTTTTAAGAACAACTTTTTTTTCGAAAAAACTGCGTAAAACGGAACAAAATTAAATGCTAAGCTATGCAATGCTATGTTAAATGTGTACATAACTTTGTAAAATGCGTATCCTAAACTATACTTTGACTTAATAACATAAAGTTGAATACCTATTCAATGGCAAGCTTTGGCAGTTATAGTTTACTAATTTTGCAACATTGCAAAGTAGCGAAATAAACCTGCTTTTGCTTTGGTTAACCGGCCAAATTAGGAAATTCGGGGATCTTGCACACGAAAAATATTTAAAAAAATTGCAATTGCTATGATTTTAAAGTAAACGAAAAATGTTAAAAAAACATTTATTAAAAGACCGATTAATTTTAAGGAAAAATTTATCTCCCGATTTTTTTATAATGTCGCCCATACATCTCCCGATTTTTTATTGGTACACCTCCCGTATTTCGAAAATTGGATCTGGCAACACTGAGCAGACAGGATATTCTTTTTGAAAGAACTTTGTTCCTGTGAAGACGTTGTGAGGTTAGGAAATATTACAATCTATTCGAATCTGAGTTATTGAAGTGCTTTCCTTTGTGAAAAGTTCCGTTACCATATCATTATTGTGTGTGCATTCCATGTATAGCTATATTTTTGACCATCTGCACAGTTGATCGTGAAAGTTTTCGGTGGAATCGTGTTATTTACATTGCCTTGCTTTTTTACAGAATTTGAGTGATTCTAGCGGTGTCTTTAGTAAGTCGTTCTATCTATTATTTCAGAACGTCATGCCTTTCGCACGGTACGTTGAGCCGGGGCGCGTCGCCCTGGTCGCAGAAGGCGCCCTGAAGGGCAAGTTGGTGAGTGTGGTGGACGTGATCGACCAGACACGCGCCCTCGTCGACGGCCCCGGCAGCGGTGTGTCGCGACAACAGATCCGCCTGAACCAGCTGCACCTCACAAAGTTCCGCCTCAAGTTCCCGTTCACAGCGCCGACGCGCGTCGTCAGGAAAGCGTGGAGCGACGCGAAGCTCAACGAGAAGTGGTCGGAGAGCCAGTGGGCGACCAAGCTCGCCAACAAGGAGAAGCGCGCGCAGATGACAGACTACGACAGATTCAAGCTGAGCTCGGCGCGCGTCAAGAGGAACCGCGCGCGCACCGCCGTGTTCACCAGCCTCAAGCTAAAGGCGTCCCGCGCCGGCACCTTCGGCAAGAAGAAGGTCCCCAAGGCTTCCACCAAGAAGCCACGCACCAAGAAACCCGCCACCAAAAAACCAGCAAAGAAGTAATTCTCGTTTTGTGACGTGTTTGAAATCTACGGACAGGAAATAAAGAATTACTCTAAGCTAAAGATGTGTGTTGTTAGTTTTGCCAAAATGTTAACCTTTTAACATTTGTCGAGGTGAGTTTTGTGAATAGTGGAGCACATGTGGTGTGTTTTCTTTACTTAATTTTTTTTATGTTTCAGGTAATTTAGCTGTTTAACAATATGTCCTAAAGGTGAGCCAAACCAATCCCAACGTTTTGGAATGCCCCCGTATTTATAACCTAAAAATCAATGACATTATACACAAGGACTGCATCAGCAATCTGTTAATGACATGGCAAAAGTGTGCTTAATTTGCAAGTGTCAGTGGTAATTTGTAGCAGAGGGAGACGTGCCATATTTGAGTTATTTCCCTGACATGGTGTCCATGTGTATAAAATGTGATTGCCTCAAATGATGAATGATCTCGTTCGTATGATCATCCTTGATTATAACATTCCACTATACTGATAGACCTCTTAAAGATTGACTGAACTCCTATCTTTTCCTCCTTTGCTAACATTTGCTTTGTTCTCAGGAATTAATGTTGGGATGGACCAGCAACAAAGACTACCTGCCAACATACTGCCGCATGCAAATAGTGTCTTCTATATCCAAGTGTAAGTTTCACATTTTTCTGTATCTACTTTCTGACAGACAAATTAAAAAAAACCTGTCTTAAGGCCAGGCTGCACGGAGGCGGTTTTGCGGGAAGGCGGACCTGCGTGAAGCGAATATCTCCGGACCCGTGCATATTTCTGTGTTGTAGGGTACATACAAACTCAAACATTACCACCACACCACACCATTAGAGTTGTTCTTGCTCGTTCATTGAAAAGAGCGCTCTGAACTAGTACAATTGTGCAAGTGAACTAGTTCGTTCTTTTAGTTCTATTAGTTCAGTACGGTACGGATAATGATATTTACGTCTTTTAGGCAGAGATTCAGATACGTTTTTTGAGCGTGAGCTAAGTAGTAGAGTCGAAAATGTATGGATTTTTAGATACGGGAGTTCGAAATATGACTTAAACATTTTCTCTGAATCTCGGCCTTAGTTCAGTACTTACAGTACAGACAATGATTTTTATGATAATAACATAGTACAGTAGGATCTTAGTCACACACAGGTATGGCGCGAATAATTTTTGCGTTGTTTTTCGTTATTTGTAAATAGCTCTGGGTATGTAGGGTTTGGTTATTTGGTTAGTATTTACCTACCAAAAGTCTGTCAAACCAAGGGTCCTGGGTTTGAATCCCGGTTCAGTCACTGTAGTCAATAATGTTATTATAATTATTATGTTGTGCCGTTGTAAAAGGACTAGTACTTATTCAGAGCCGTTAAAGATATTATTAACAAAAAACTAGGTATAATCCGTTTTTAGTTTTTACACATGTTACGTTTCATTTATGTATAGGAAGATGCGCGATACAAGCAGTTTTCATACTTAGTTTCTTTATTTTATATGAAATTCGTATTATGCGTATCTTAACGTAACGTAATTAAAAAATCTTAGGAAAATGTTCGGCCTTTCAGACAATAAACACAAACAACGGCAAAGCAGCAAGTTCAACATTTAAACAAAATTAAAACAAAATAGTCCTTATTCCTTTCACTTAAGGCATTCGGTTGCAATAATAAAGACATGATACGACACGAGTCTACAACGGAACACTCACTCGCTCCTGGGCGTCTTTCATAGGATAGAGAGAGTGAAAGCTATCTTAGTCGTTCGATCGAACTAGATCAGCTACGGAACGTAATTTCTGCGAGCGATTTGCAGTATCGTCTTACTAGTTCAATTGAACTAGAACCGGCTCCCGTATCGTCTCCCTTTCACTCGCTCCGGGGCGTCTTTCATAGGATAGAGAGAGTGAATACTATCTTAGTCGTTCAATCGAACTAGATCAGCTACGGAACGTAATTTCTGCAAGCGATTTGCAGTATCGTCTTACTAGTTCAATCGAACTAGAACCGGCTCCCGTATCGTCTCCCTTTCACTCGCTCCGGGGCGTCTTTCATAGGACAGAGCGAGTGAAAGCTATCTTAGTAGTTCACGAACTAGATTAGTTTATCGGCTCCCTTAACGTGTCTTTTTTTACTCGTTCTTTCGAATCTTTCGTTCGCGAACTAGATGAACTAGACCGATTGGGTTTGAGGAATAGTTCGTTCTAGTTCAGTGTTGGGAATTAGTTCTTTCGTTCATGAACTACACAAGCCTACACACCATACACAAGAAAACAGAGCAGGTCCGGAGATATTCGCTTCCCGCAGGTAAGCCTCCGGCCCGCTTTCCCGCAAAACCGCCTCTGTGTGGCCTGGCCTTTAATGTATGAAAAAGCGTGGGAACAGCTTGTCGCTGGCCATCGTTAGCCATGGTCAGTGACTCGTTTGTGCCAAATCTAAATTCTTTGAGTTTTTATTGAGTACAATATTAAAATCTTTGGGAAATTGATTTCATATGTAACATTTGGTATTGGTAGTGGTCTTTAAACTCAAAATGATGAATTTACAAAGTAGTCTCGTTCGTATGAACCTCATGATTTCAATCTTACCACCGAACTGAATCAGTCATTGCCTCCATCATTATTTCACCATAGTCTTCAGCTTTACTAACATAATGTTTTATTTTCTGCAGGATCATTCGCACAAGTTCCATTGGACATTTCTACTAGAGAAAGCTTTAACTTCATCACAAGTAAGGTTCCTATTTAAAATATGGTTGCATTCAACCTGTTATCTCACTAAATTCTTATAATTTCTTATGAAATGTGTTTTTGACTTCCACTGACTAATTGAATACCCTACCAAAGCCGATGTGTGAACAGATACAACTGTCGCGCGTGACTCTGGCTAGGAACATTATCACACTCCGTGTAAGACGTGTGGTTGCCATAGCCACCTGTCCAAGGGTTGAGTGTGACAAATACATATGTATTATTAATTAATTAATGTGATAGTTTACAAACTAATCGGTGTGTTACCATTTTTTTTTATGGTGATGCTATATTGGCTCTTAAATTATAATATTAATTTATTTTAGGGATAGGGTTGTGAGGTTATGTAAATTCATTTTATATCCTGTTTCATAGGTTGTTCACAAGACATTAAGCATTTAGATTCAAACTCCTTGTATGCTGCAGTTTGTTTTTGGTCTTATTTTGTATGTCTTGAGTTTGATGCTTGCAGAGGCAGCTCAAAGAAACAATAGATAGCTGTTGCCTGCATTAATACACAATTAATGAAGTGAAATATGGCCCAACCAATGTCTCACTCTAAATACATGAGCAAGAGACCTATGCCCAGTGTATGGACTTATATTACCAGGTAACATCACTTTTCATTTATCTTTCTCTTTGTTTCAGGACGATGTTTGCTACTGTGAAACTCATAACATAAATAAAAAAAAAAATCCTTTATTGAAATTTTACAACATGTAAACAAACAATTGCGGCACTGGCTCCTAAACTAGTCAGGTCTGAAGGTCCGGAGCAAATCATGATGCTGTTTATAAATGGTGAGTTAAATGTTACATTTTAATGGTTTATTGTTTTCTAAAATGATGACTAAAAGTATCGCCCCTAGCTGTAGTTTGATGATTGATCAATTCTGATTTATTACACATTTTAAAGATATTGTACTTTCATAAAAACTGAGTTTTAATTACTTTTTTTGTTTCAGATTTGAAAAAAAAAACATCGCAATGATTAATGCCGTGCAATTTTAAATGATGAGGTGCGTATAACATTACAACAAAATCCGTTGTTATGTCATGTATGTTTGCTAGAGATGCCACCACTTTATGTGTCTTTCAAAACAAATTAATATAAAATGGAGTCGAAACGACCTGCCAACGACGACTGCTTGATAAGTCAAGCACTCGTTTATCGTAAAGGGGTTTGTTAATTTTTATTAGGAGGCTGATATAGACCCGATTGATTCTTTTTGGGCAAAGACTTGCAAAATGACTCAAGAGGTCAAAAGTCTTGCGTCTTTTTGTCGAATTACCATCATAATGTGAATGTGACAATTTAGGACAAAGTTACAAAACATTTTTTGTACGTCTATTTATGCCCTCAATTCAAAAAAAATTGTCTTAGGGCTCTTACTAACGAGCGACACTTTGCTGTCGCCGTGGGTCGCATAGCGTCGCGCTCATACACTTAACGGTCGCGTGACTCTCCGCAACACACGACGACTGCAAAGTGTCGCTCGTCTGTAAGTGCTCTTATTGTGAAGAATAGATAAAAAAAAAACGTTTACAAACCCCACCATTTCAGATATTGGCACATGCATTGGGCCATCTTCCCCATTACCCTACCAAAGCCGATGTGTGAACAGATACAACTGTCGCGCGTGACTCTGGCTAGGAACATTATCACACTCCGTGTAAGACGTGTGGTTGCCATAGCCACCTGTCCAAGGGTTGAGTGTGACAAACATTTAAAATGATAATTTATATTCAATCTTGAAAGTTTCAGCTATTAAATGATCCCTTTTTTTTCTCTACAGGCCATCAACAAAATGGAGATGTTGGAATTTTACCAAATCAACACAACACCACTTAGTAGAGGCTTCCCCTCGAGGAATAGAGGTGGCCAAGTATAGGAAGGACAAAGTGTGATCACTGATCTTCACACGAGAAAGAAGAAGAACACCACAGGTAAGTTATCATATCACTTATCAATAATTATAATCTAGAAAATAACGAACCACCAAATGGTGGTGGGACTTCAAGGGTTGTTTTTAGAAAAGAACACTATCCTGAGCCACCACTGGAGCTTCGTTGTAGGCCGGAAGGGGCTATGGACGAACGACACTCGACGCGACCACCCAATAACAGACCTACAATGCGACTCCGTGTATTTTCTTAATAGCTTGTCATGGCAAATTGGAACGACACTCACCACCGCAATGTTTTTAAACATGAATCCCTTTTTATTTTATTTTTATGGATGACTAATAGTGTCGCCCCTAGCTGCATTTTGATGATTGATCGTAACTGATTTATGCATTAACTATATTGGAATATTATTATTATATTAACAATCTGACATGAACCCTTTGTATTGTTTCAGATTTACAACAACTGTACGTGGTTTCCTTTGGTGTACTCTGGGAAAAGGTATCTATCCAACAATGAGAAACATTAAAATTATCTGTAAGCATTCATTAACACTATCGCTGCTAAACTCAAAACAATGACACTCGCGCAGTGCTTTCACTGTGGAATGCTATACAATTCTGACTCAAGGTTTGAGTCGTGCTCACTGCGGCCTACGACTTAGGTCGTCAGCAGTTTAAAGTGTTAGGTTATTTATAATGATGACGTGAAGTATCGCCCCTATCTGAATTCTGATGATTGATAAATTCTGATTTAACTTCAGTTTAAAAACTATGTTGCTCTTGAAATGTAAAACATTTACTAAATAATTTTCATTTCTATTTTTAGATTACACATTAGGGACTGATAACAGCATCGCTACTGGAATGAAAAAAAAAACGATTAATTTATTTAATATGTAAGTATAATGTACTAATTTATTTTAATATTTCAAACATTAAATTGATTTGGAGATTTTCAAGTCACCTAATTTTGAAAAAACAATGATAAGCCTTAAATATTTTATATGATGTTATTTATATCGCCCCAGTCTGAACTAAACTGTAGATCGATTTCACTGATAAAACAAAAGTCACATCGAAATTTTGTGTAATTATGTGACCACACATTCATTATTTTATGGTTTCAGATATAAAGTGGTTGGATGTACCTCGGAGGATTCTTGTTTGTCAGTTTAGGTAAGTTACAAACTTTTAGACATTCTCGAAAAAATAACCGAATGATGGTGACAAACAACTAACAAGCAACATCTAGCAATATTCAGGATTCTATTTGACATGACTTTCGAAAGTGGGTTCTATCTTAACACTTTCGCTGGTAAGCTCAAAACAATGACACCCGCGCAGTGCTGACACTGGAATGCTATACAATTCTGACTCAAGGTTTGAGTCGTGCGCACTGCGGCCCATATGTCGCTGCAGTAGCTGCGTAGCAGTTAAAGTGTTAAAAGATGCACCCTGTTTGCGGAGCACCATTATTCAAAGAGCGCCTCGGATTTACGCGATTGATTATTATTGTACATTTTAACAAGCGCTTATAATATTATATGATGTTATTTATATCGCCCCAGTCTGAACTAAACTGTAGATCGATTTCACTGATAAAACAACACATCGAAATATTGTGTTGTGTAATTATGTGCCTACACACATTCATTACTATTTTATTGTTTCAGATATAAAGTGACTGACCTGTAAATGGATGTATGATTTTTCAATTCAGGTAAGTTACAAACACAATCACTTCTAGACATTCATATAAAATTACGAAATGATGGTGACAAACAAACATAATATATACAGGGTGAAATTGATATTATTAGCATCCTTTTAAACTAAGAGTCTACCCATCAAACTGTACAACTTTTACTATGGGGGCAAACCAATCTGAGCACAAAAAAAAATCAGCTGTTGCATACATTTGACTCGAGTAGGCGTTGCAGTTTAGTATGGAACAGGCGGAACAGCAGACTTTTTGTGCTCCGATCGGTTTGCTCCCATAGTAAAAGTTGTTCAGTTTGATGGGTAGACTCTTAGTTTTTTTTTTTTTTTTTACATTTTGACAAAAAGAGGAAAATCCATCATGGACATCTGGGAAGGAAGACCCAGATAGTGCCGGACTCGTACCGGCCCAAAACCTCAGTTCGTCATTCCTCTAGTCTCCGATAAAATTGTTCGGAGAGTATTTTTACATCGTGTGACTAGTTTTATAACGTTGTAAAGTTGTTATAATATAAATAAAAAGGGTATTCTAGTCAGTCTTTTTCTTAATTAACTTAACAATTTTAATACCTAGAGCAGGGTTTCCCAACCTTTTTTGAGTCACGCCTCCCCTCGTATAATAAGTAATATTTGCATGCCCCCCCTACTATCGAAATTTTAACGACAAACGCGGCTGGAAAGGTGCTATCTGAGACCTGCTGAGCCTGAACATGTCAGTAACAACAAGCGAATGGGTGAATTAGTAACTGAATGCATGAGTTAATTAATAAAATGAATTAATGAGTGGAATTTACGCCGTTAACTTGATTTTTCTTTTCAAAATGTAAACGTGTTGTGCCCCCCCCTAAGATATCACTACGCCCCCCCAGGGGGGCGCGCCCCACTGGTTGGGAAGTCCTGATCTAGAGGATCTTATTTTAAAAGCAAACACAAATCTTAAATACAAATTAGACACTCTAAGGTAGTTCATTTTTTATTAAGGAATCTTCAAGGTTTGCGGTTCTTACTATTTTCGTTCCTAAGTACAAACTTGCCATATTATCATAATATGGCAATTTGTACTCTTTCTCTTGTGTAACAAAATTATTGGTGATACCTACACTATACTCTGACCTTGACATCCTCAAGATGTGGACGGCATTTGCTATCTGCCAATAATTTTGCTACCATTTCTCATCTTTGCCGATCTTGTGACTTCCTCCGCAAACCTAAACAATAATTCTCTACCGTGTCTTTCGGCTACAATGCCAGGTAAGTTCTCGGCTGTTAACTGCTGCTCCAGTTGTATTTGCAGGTCTAGTCTTTTGGCACCGTATATAGGACAATCGAGGATAAGATGAATAATGGACTCCTCGGAACCTGTGTCGCAGATGCATAGGGGACTATCCTTCAGTTTGAACTTGTGTAGATAGAAGCCGTATCCCCCATGCCCTGTCAATATCTGTACCAACGTGGGGGTCAATTTTAGTTTTTTGACAATACTGCACGCTGCTTCTGTGTTGGGCAGGAAATACTTGGTAGTGGAGGCGGTTTCGCTCTCAGACTCTTAGTTTAAAAGGATGCTAATGATATCAATTTCACCCTATATTTAAAGATGCACCCTGCTTGCCGAAGCAACATTATGCAAAGAGCGCCTCTGATTTACGCTATTATTATTGTACACACGGCGACACATCAAGCTATACAAAACCAACATAAGCTGGTCGCGCGTAGGTTGCACAACGTATAACGTCGCGCGGCCAGCTTATTTTGGTTTTGTATTGGTTGATGTCTCGCCGTGGCGTGGGTACATTTTAACAAGCGCTTATAATATTATATGATGTTATTTATATCGCCCCAGTCTGAACTAAACTGTAGATCGATTTCACTGATAAAACATAAAACCCATACAAATATTGTATGATTGTGACTATACATTCATTATTATGTTATTATTGTTTCAGATATTGATTGAATGGCTTATAAATTATATAGAAACCTTATTTCTCAGATTAGGTAAGTAACAAATACTACCACAAATATGGACGAAATAAGACTTGGACTACTTGTTTACATGAGCTATTATTAGGGACTGTTTTACCATTTAGTAAGTTCTTGTTAGCTTATCTGATAGATCGTTTGACAAATCTATATATGTTACGGCTAAAGGTAGGTGTGAACATAAACTTAAGATTAGCCGGCTAAACCTAGGTTTATCTAACCTAACCTCACCTAAGTTTAGCCGGCTGATCTTAAGTTTATGTTCACACCTACCATTAGCCGTAACATATATATAAAACAAAGTCGGGTTCGATCGAACACTTATAACTCGAGAACGGCTGGACCGATTTTCATGATTTTTGTTCTGTTGTATTTATCTCCATCCCGAATGGCAGAATAACTATTAAAAACATTGGAAAATAAACGAAAAAATAAAATGTCCACGCGTACGAAGTCACGGGCAACAGCTAGTTTTGTATAAAAGACATGTTAAACGATCTGTCAGATAAACTAACAAGAACTTATTAAAAAGTGATGAAACTCGCTCCATTTCTAAATGATGGTAACAAACAAGCATATATCTGATCATCTTGATGTTTTAATTTTACTGATTTCTTGAATTTAATTATAATGTTTGTTTGTAGCTAAAATAAAATTGTGTTTACATAAATTTTATTCTTTTTCAGATGTGTTCAAAAATCCATCATCTTTCGTCTTATTACCAGTTCCTAACATACCTACCTAACTGGGTAAGCTCTATGTTATAATTTACACAAGTCACTAAAAAATGTATTACTAAATGATGATACAATTAGTTATCCCTGTCTCACAAAACCGTGGGGAAAACTTATGGTATGGTAACTTCTGAAGATAAAGAACTTCCAACCTATAGTACTGTATTTAAAAACAACTCTTTGAAATTTATCTACAATTTTTTCCAGATCCTAATCACAGAGTGCAGATAGTGAAACTACAGATAATTGGCAGGTGAATAATAAAATCTTTAAAATTATAATGTTTTGTTAAAAATAGTTATTGCTAAATGATGATAAAATTTAGTTATCCCTGTCTCACAAAACCATGGGGAAAATTTATGGTATGGTAACTTCTGAAGATAACGAACTCCCGCTTTAAGTATTGTATTTTTAAAACAACTTTTTAAAGTATATTATTTATTCCAGATCCGAATTTAATCACTGCAACTGTGCTGTGACTGCTAAAAAGATTTGAACAGGTGAATATTCTCTTAATCAGGGTACGAAGTGATAATTATACGTCGATAATTATAATGTTATTGAAAAAGCAAAAAGCCTGCGCTAGCAATGTCACGACATGTGTATCCGATCACAATTCGCGAAAAAAGAAGCTCACAATCACAAAATAATTTTTCTCACTGTTTTCTGTTGTTTTTCTCAATTATTTGTTATTTTTTGTGATGCGAAATGAAAATGCCGAAGACTGTGAGCTGGTTGGTCTAGATACGAGTGTATTAAACCAAAAACGGAAATTTTAGAAGTTTTAGTTAAAAATTTTACTCAAAATTGAGAATCACGATAATTATCAAAGAAAATAATTATCTTGATAATTTCGAACCCTGCTCTTAATTAAAATGTAGTCTTTTGTTTTATTTAAATGATGAATTGCTAAGTTATCCCTGGCTCACTAAACCGTGGGGATATTATGGTATGGTACTACTGAGTTCCTAACTATTTTTATGCGACGCGCTTTAGTATCGAAAAATATTTGAAATACTTTCCGATGTTCCAGATTCTATGCCGCTGTGGAACCGGTCCTCTTTTGAGAACTCCAATTTACGCGTAAGTTTCCTAGAACTACTTAACGTTTTTGATACGAAATGCCATTTTCATTATTATTTCTTATCTTATTCCTAATTTAACCTTTTACTTTGACTTCTTATATAAGGACTGGCCTTGCGGTAGCATTTCCCCTCTGCCACGGTATAAGAACAAATGATCATGTGCATTTACACTCAATTTTATACCTTATCACTAAACGAGACAGCCTATATTTGCGAAACAATAATTTCAAACTTAGAACGTTTTGGGATCACACGAGACTACTTTTCATGATTTTTAACATTCAAAGTAAGAATCCAAAGTTATGGGGAATAAAATCCAAAGTTGCGGATTTCATGTTACCTCGCCCCCCGCAAAAAGTGTCAGAAATGTTTGTTAGTAGAATGACACGCGTAACTAGTCCCTATATAAGTAGTCAAAGACCTTTTATGATGAATATTTTTAGACAAGCATATATCTAGAATTCTGTTGAAGATATAACCTAACTGACAATCTTTTTATGTTTAAAATGATACAATCACTCAAAACAATTATTTTACAAATGTTTGTTTTGTTTCAGGTTCCCTTATCATGAACTCCATGAAATGTTAACTGTTTATAATTAAATTGTAGAGGAAATGGTTACAATAAAATATGAAATATTTAACTGCAGGCCTATCATTTAAAACCGCAATAACCAAGCTAAGTATTGATAAGAAAATGTTTTGAAATCAATTTACAATCAGTTGACACAGAGACCTTGTCTTGTAAACTTGTAACCATGCATTACATATTAGTTACTGAGCTAGAGTCTACAGGCTTCGTCAGTTGTGAGATAAAGGTATATAATCAGACCAATATCACAAAGTATTATCATTAGAATTACTACTAAATATTGATATCGCATTCTAAGGGATCAGGTCAGTTACGACCTTTTCCCCGAACGTCCATCGCCCGAATTCCTTGTACGACCTTTTCCCCGAACGGACATTGTCTAATACGTCCATTTACTTGTACGGACATTTCCCCTTACGTCCCTTTCCTTTTATGGACATTTCCCCTTAGTACATTTTTTGTACTAAAATATAGTCCTTAATATGCAGACAATTTTTAAGGGGATGATTAGACCGTCAAACTGAACAACATTCTCTATGGCACCAACATCGAAATCGCGAAAAAAAAATCAGATCGTCCGTACAAAACTGCATTCCTACTCGAGCCAAATGTATGGAACAGCAGATTTTTTTCGAGATTTCGATGTTGGTCCCATAGAGAAAGTGTCGGCATATTAAGAAGGACCCTGTACATCGATTTTCAGTCCTGTAAAAATTACTGTTTAAAAAATAAATACAGGGTGTAAGGAAAGTAAAATTAACCTTTAAACCACCTACCCATCAAACTGTCTTTTCCTAGCAAAAGTTTCAGCGCAAAAATAAAAAATCAGCTGTTCCGCAATGCTTACTCGACTCAAACGTATGAAACATACGTTTTTTTTTTGTTCTCGCAGGTTTGGTCCCATAGTAAAACGATTCAGTTTCATGGGTAGAGTACGTGGGTTAAAGGTTAATGATACTTTTCCTTGCACCCTGCATAAATGGTACGTCAATTTGACGATTCGTTCAGTTGTTGTTTTCATAAAATAACTGTAGTTTATACAGGATGTAACAAAACACACTAATAATATACAACGTGTTAATGAATTAACGCAAAACTAGAAAGTAGTTTGTTTAGAATCGAGAGCAGAATCGAAATATCATGGGTTCAACATAGGTAATTTTTTTCAAAATATTGAATTTTTTTTTGCACAATTTAAAATTTACTGAACCCGATGACAACCCACCGCACTGGCACACTCACCTTACCTACTACCAAAACAAGATTATAAAAATGTATCCATGAGTACGTTTGCGCTTTCTTTCAGTGCTGAAATGATAACAAATCATTTTTGACTCAAAACTTAAAATGCGAATAACTTTTAATTTTAACTATAAAAATAATTAAATTATTGTTGCAATCTAATCATTTTGTTATAAATCAGTTGGGGTGTATGAGGTTTTGCGCTAATTTATTAACACGTTGTATAAGGAGGTGCTTCGGACCATCAAACTGAACAAATTTCACAATGGAGCCAACATCAAGAAAATTTTTAAATAATCTGCTGTCCCATACATTTGAGTCGAGCCAGTATTGCAGTTTTAATGAAAGAGCTGGTTTTTATTTCGCGATTTCGAAGTTGGCTCCATAGTGAAAGTTGTTCAGTTTGATGTTCTGAAGCACCCCCTTACGTAAGGGGAAAAGTTCGGGAATATTATGTCCGTTCGGGGAAAAGGCCGATCGGGGAAATGGACAAAACTGGGAAGTGGACGTTCGGGTCCATAGTGGACGTTCGGGGAAAAGGTCGTAACTGACCTGATCCATTCTAAGGGTCAGCCCACACCCAGCGGAGCAGTTTTCAGCGTTTTCTCGTGGTCCTACTATTTTGTCCTACTAGTATTGTACTAGTAGGTCCACCAGGGACACCTATTTCTGTTGGTCCTACTGATGGGTGCTGAATCAAAAATGTACCTCCTGTGTAAAGAAAATCGGCCAAGTGCGTGTTGTAATATGTCACCAATGCAAACTTCTTTATTAATTTGATAATGAACTAGATGACTATCGAAATAGATTTGAAAATAGCATGCAAGAAATAATGCGAACACGTCACATGGACAGGGATCTCTTGTGTGCTATTTTCAACTCTATTTCAATTTTATTGTGTTAATTATCAATTGATAAATGAAAACTGCTCGAACGGGTCGCCAGGTGTGCGCTGACCCTAACGCCCACTGAACAAATAATCCGCCCGTATAATGACAAGCTTTCAAGCATCACAACAGGGTGTAACAAAACACCCTAGTAATACTTCAGGGGCAGTGCCGGATTAACCATAGAGGCAAAGTAGGCACGGGCCTATGGGCCCAGCGCCGCCTAGGGGCCCCGCGGCCTGAGAGAAAAATAAGTAAAAACTCGAAGATTTAACTCACCCCAAAATTTAATCGAATTATTAAAAAGTCTGTGAAAGTCATTAAAAAAGGTATTGAAAATATATTTATTGCAAATTTTCGAGCTCGCTTCGCTCGCTCATTTTTGTTGTTTTATTTTCGGCTTTAAAACAGACTTCTTGCTGTTATCGAGTTATTATATCCTGTTTAATATACCGAGAGCTATTATTGCTCGCTCGATGCTTTCGTCTCATACACAAATCAAGTCCATTTTGATATGAGCTCTAGGTAGGTGCAATAAACATAATATGTAGGAAAATAATGTAATCGAGTAATTATATCTTGTTTAATATACCGAGAGCTATTATTGCTCGTTCGATGCTTTCGTCTCATACAAAAATCATGTCCATTTTGATATGAGCTCTAGGTAGGTGCAATAAACATAATATGTGGGAAAATAATGAGCTGACCTAGTCGTATTGCAGTAAAATCTCGAGTTCGCTTCACTCGGTCCTTGATTCAGAATTCAAATCGCATTGCGCAACGACTTATAATATTGTGTGCAGTAAAATCTCGAGCTCTAGATCGCTCCACATTTTAGTGGATTATGTTATCTTGTAGTTATGTTACTGCGACCACCTAGCCTGTATCTGGCCCCCGGACACAGAGACAAATCCATCCCACGGCCCACGGGGATAGGGGCCCCGAGGCTTGAAGTGCCTAGGGGCCTCTATATGGCTTAATCCGGCCCTGTTCAGGGGTGCTTCAGACCATCAAATTGAACAACTTTCACATGGAGCAAACATCGAGAAAAAATAAAAAAATCTGCTGCCCCATACATTTTAGTCGAGTCAGTATTGCAGTTTTGTATGGGACAGCAGATTTTTTTATTTTTTCTCGATGTTGGCTCCATAGTGAAAGTTGTTCAGTTTGATGGTCTGAAGCACCCCCTAAGGTATTACTAGGGTGTTTTGTTACACCCTGTATACAACGTGTTAATGAATTAACGCAAAACTAGAAAGTAGTTTGTTTAGAATCGAGAGCCGAATCGAATTATCATGGTTTCAACATGGGTAATTTTTTTCAAAATATTAAATATTTTTTTTTTTAATTTTAAATTTATTGAACCCGATGTCAACCCACCCCACGGGCACACCCACCCTACTTACTACCAAAACAAGATTATTAAAATGTATCCAGGAGTACGTTAGCGCTTTCATTCATTGCTGAAATGATGAAAAATCATTTTTGCCTCAAACCTTAATTCATTAACACGTTGTATAAGCAACCGTATTGCCACAACGCGCTATACTTACTCAATTTTTTTAACAGGGCTTACCTGCCTCCGAATTAAATAGCCTAGAAGGGGCTCTTGCGCATCTAAGTATAGTTTCAAAGAAACTTGAAAGTTATTTTGAGGTCGACATTGAAGGTGTTCAAATTGTAAATATGTTGAGTGCTGCTGGCTTCAAGTAAGTAGGTACTTAGTTGAATGATTAACTGTTATTAACTATAGATAGAAGAGGTACCAGATTTTTTAGATTTTCAAGGATAACACTATCGATAGTTCGGCAACTTTAGCACTATACAAGGTGTAACAAAATTAGCTGAATTAGACCATCAAACTGAAAAACTTTCTCTATGGGACCAATCATAGGACCAATATCGAAATCGAGAAAAAAAAATCAGCTGTCCCATACAAACCCAGGTCATGCAGTGTTCTTGATTAGTGTTGCCGAACTATATCGGCATTTAGACAAGACTAGTCAAGAAAAGTGCAGTGTTCTTGCCTAGTGTTGCGGATCTATTCATAGATAGTGCAAAGTATGGGTAGGTAGTGTTAGAGATAGCGCGCACGAGCAACTTTTGTCTACGCAACTAATTTGTCTCTTACAGGGTTTGTATGAAAAGTCTACCGTCTGTTGCATCGTTACATGCGCGCACTTTCATACAAACCCGTAGACTTGATGTGAGAGATAAATTAGTTGCGGAGACAAAAGTTGCTCGTGCGCGCTATAAATACTAGATTTTTCGATTTTCAAGGGTAAGAATCCTTGAAAATCGAAAAATCTAGTATTTCGATTTTCTTTCGGTTATATCGATAGTTTTAGAAAATAAATATATTGACTGCATAGACGAATTGACTGATAACTAAGTGTTGAAATCATAGATAAGCTAGTTGAAATGTAGCTAGTCCGAATGACAGAAGGGTATATCGTATATCAGAAAAGGATATTTTCAATGACTATAGGAAAAATGTTTAGTGTAAATTGCCATTGTTCAGAAAGTGAGCCTTGCTACAACTGCAAGCTTGAAGTTGTAGTAAAAGAGCTTCTGACCACCCGGAAAGGGATTACGGTCGTGAGTTAATGTAGGTATGTAGTTATTAAGTTAGTTACCTAACATTAATGTCTCGTGCTTGTCTCATGCTATAATTCTATCTTTTCCAGTTACAGGGTTAATGGCCAATCTATGGTTATTGAGGTCACGAACATTGGAGGTCGTAGCATAAAAATACAAAAAACAAGATGGACATTAGGGAAAGAGATCAGTACAGAAAAATAAAATATTTATTTACAAATAAATGTTTACTAAATAAAGTTATGTCATCTAAATACGTTTTAATTTGCGTTTTCTATCGTTAATTCGCTTTGACAGTCGCTAGGTACTCTATCTGTGAACAACTCCGGGATCTGTAAAGATAATTATTAATTAGGTAGGTAAATAAGTAGGTACGGAACTTTAAGCCAGACCAGAAAAATAAAAAACCTGTTTTGGGGGGGCGCTGCAATCGACTTAACCTTTAACCTCTCGAATGCCGGGAATTACCAGGGAATTACAGACGATTGTTTCGTCGCGCGGATCGCGCGTTCTGGCATACCAAAGGTTAAGGAGCCCATTCACTGCCTAAGTTCACTGCAGTCGACGTATAGGACTACAGATACAGACGCAGTTTCATATATTTTTCTCTTCTAATTTTGCTCAAGGTTGTCCGACGTAATGCAGGTGACGCAGGACTGCGACAACATTCACGAGCCGATATTTGATGACATCATTTTAATACTTACTAAAAGAGTTTGAATATCCTTTTATTAAATAAATAAAATAAAAACTGGATGAACTGGCTGCCAGGCGTGAAAAAAATTGATGCAAAAACCATTAAGTTGATTTAAAAAAATGATCGCGCTTTAATTTTTTTTCACAAAAGGCTTTTTGTAGTTTGTAGTACAAAAATTAGTTCCAATATTTTCCGCAACATGGCGAGGTATTATTTTTCTGGTCGGTCTTTACACAGTTTGTAGAAAGAAAAGCCAGTAATATTTTTGTAGGTAGAAAAAAGGCTGGGCGTGGATGCCGACTAGCTAATCTTTCCACTACCGCATGAGTTATTGCTGAGCAATAATAGGGTTCAGTTCAGTCTGACACGAAAAACGGGTAAGTAATTGTACAATTTCATCTATTTAACAAAAGGATATTTTTAAAATTGAGATTTAAGAGGGCTATCACAGTCCAGTGGCGCCCTCATCACATTAAAAAAGATTTCTCAATAAAGAAAGCCTAAATTAAATAAAAAAGTGGTCAACACGAATACAACTAAAGCCTTCAAGCCATTGTTATACAATAGTGATACAATACTTTTATAGGTTCTAATAAACATTCCACTTTTAGACAATTTCGAATAAAAACAAAAGCGGCCGTTTTATTTCTTTTTTCAAAATTTGTATGTTTAGACCTTTAAAAAACCCATAAAAGTATTCTATGAAAATAGCTTGAAGGCTTTTGTAGTTTATCTGTTGAGCACTTTTTTAATTTAGGCTTTCTTTATTGAGAAATCTTTTTTAATGCGATGAGGGCGCCACTGGACTGCGATAGCCCTCTTAATAAATGTTTAAATTTACCTGCGGGGTGAAAGCTTCTACTCTGTCCAGTAATGAATCTGAATAGCCCGGTGTGTAGTATCTACAAGAGAAAGAGACAGTTATAAATAAAGCATAATCAATATTACCTTAAGCAGAGCCCGGACAAAAATTTGAAATTGACAAGATGACGAAATTGAACCTCTCCTTCTTCATAGGTAACGAGTAACCAGTGCACGGTAACCAGAGGGCGATAGAGGGGGTGAGGTAAAAAGTTGGTGGGAGGAAGGGAGTGTCCATACTGTACCTAGTAATAGATACTCTTTCTTATACTGTGCCTTAAGTACGGGCACTAAGGGCCTGTTTCAACACTTCTGGATAAGTTGTTAATAGAGATCGTTTGTCATGTACTATCAACATAGTTCACGCTGGACCCCTCTAAGATCTAATTTTGCTTGTAGCGCCCGTCCGCTACCTCGAGTATGACATCCAATAGCGTCACGGTAGCACCATAAAGTTTTTTTGCTTCGTCCCTTTTTACGTTGGTTGTATTCTAACTATAATAGGAATAAACTATAACAATATTTTCTGTGCTAAGAACTCAATATTTAGTTGTTAGGGTCCCGTACCCAAAGGGTCTGCTACAAAAAGTAAATATTCATGGGGCTGGATAAAATTTTTATTTATTGCTTTGTTGTAAAAACGGTAACACAAATAAACGTTAAAATTGGTGTAATTATAGTGCATACTCAAACGTAAAACAAATAAATAATCAAAACAAGCCAAGTATTGAGTCCGGCTCACGCTAAGGATTCTAGTCAAATCGCAATAGTTTCGGTAGTGTATACGGAACCCTCGGTGCGAGAGTCCGACTCGCACTTGTTATAATTTCTGTCATGTCTTCAAAGCTCGATATGTCGGGAATTGACTATCCTAGTAAAGCAAATATTCAAGTAGGCCCCGCTTGGAGCAGGTAGTCAGCAGGATCGGTTGTGAACTGTAATTGTCTAACCAACTTTCGCTACACCATCTGTTTCACAGATGTTTTTTTAGTTGCTTATTGGTCAACAAGATAAAGGGCGGGACTAGCCGTGATGGTCACTTGCAAAGGAAAAATGTTCGAAAAGGGTCCAGCGTGAACTATGTTGATAGTACCTACTTCATAAGAAGTACCTACCTATGCCAAACGATGAATCAGATAAGGTATTAAGAGCTTATCCGGAAGAGGTGAAACAGGCCCTTAGGTTTAAAGTATAATCTTACCGCACTATTTCTTCGGGGAAGCAACTATTTATGATGTTGATGTACTCTTTCAGGGATGTTCCAGGTACCGTGTCTATTTCCTGAACTCTCTTCAAAGCCCCAGTTGAAACGAATAACCTTCTTGCTCTTGCATCATTAGGCAATATCTAGCAGAAAACAATTTTTGTTGTTGAAAATTAGTGAACTTAACAGTAGCAGGAAGCTGGCAGGTATACATTCATGTGCAGTAGGCAGTATCTTTACTTTTCCGGAAACAGGAAACGGTGACTGAATTTTCAATGTCATGCGTGCGCAGCCGCAGGAGTGCAATTTTTTAACATCACACGTTCAAATCAGCAGTAGAAAATGACAAAATTAGTATGCTAGATTATGCATCTTTCTACTGCTGATTTCAACGTGTGACTTTTAAAAATCGTACTCCCGGAGTTTTGCACGGGAACCAAGAAGAAAAGGACGGACTTTGATACATAATTTTCTAAATTCGTTTTTCGTGGTCAATAGGTACTGTGTTAATGTGGTGGAATTAGTTTAATGTGCCATTAATGAAGAACAATATTGTAAAAGTGAGAAATAAAGAAGGCGCTCCCGTTTGATTCGGATTGATCCTCGCGTTAAACTCCCTTGAACATTGGAATATGTGAACCACCGTCGTATTTCAAAAGTGATTTAAGAATAGAAGCATAGAAAAATGTAATTATTATAAAGACATCAGCTATAAAGGCTAGTTGCCATTGCCTTTCCGAAAGGATAATTATATTTAAAAAAGAAAGTGTCACTAGTGTCAGTGTCAAAAAGCTAAAACAAACAAATTTTGAGGTTAGATAGATTTGACCGCCGTTTATATACAACAAATAATGATTATATATTATTAAAATACAGATATTAGATGATAAATAATGGCAGGAAGGGGAAGAGGACGCGGCGGCAGCGGACTGTCTCTAACTCACGAACAACTTCAAGCACTGGGAATCGCTCGGGGAGAGAGCACCGCCCCGACACTCGCGCCTCCGCCTTTATTCCCCAAACTAGAGGCGAAGCCGCTGCCGCTGGTCTGCGACGCCGCCACCGACTACATGCTCATTGTTAAGGACCAGTTCATCGAGTACTTGCACGAGTCGCCCGCCTACGTCAAGACGAAGAGCAAAACAGACGGCGTAGAACGATATTCCGATAAGTACAAGCTTCTTGCGCTCAGCGCGAAACAAGGTACAACCCTGGACTGTGTGTGGGTCAACATGCCGGGGGAGCTGAAGCCGCAAGCGGCGCGCGTCCGACCCACGCGCAAACGAAAACTTGATGACCCCACGGAAATGGCTAAAAGACTGCAGACGCTGGAGAATAAAGAGTCGCGGGAGGAGAGCGGAGTCATGGAAACAAATGAAGACGCTGTCAAGAAGGAGGATGCTGATGACGAGGAACTGGAGGACGAGCATGAGCAGGAGGACGAAGTGGACGACGGGACCGACTACGCTAACAATTACTTTGACAACGGTGAGGACGAGGACGAGGATGATGACAATCTTGACGACGGTCCCGTTTATTAAGCTATAATTGTGATAAAATTTAGATCGTTTATATTAAATGCATGTCATTATTAATTTACTTGATTAAAAAGTTTAATTCACAAGCTTCAAGACAGGAGTAACCATTAGTATGATGGACTGAGTTCACCCTGTGGATAATTATTTAAAAAAAAAATTAACTTGATAATTTTGAACCCCTGGGTTAAATTAAATTAAAAATGGTTTATTAGTCTTTTACATTCGTACACAAACAGAAGTAGGTAATATTAATACAGAAGGACATTAAAAATAAAAGTGTTGTTTTCTGTTGTAACACAAAAATATAAATTTATATAAAAAAAAACAAGACCAAAAGGTCTATGGTTCAGCGACAGTTGAATAAATCAGCTGCCTCTGTTATTCTGCCATTACATAGCCAGACATAAGCTGAGTGAATCACAATGCCTAAATTTTAATTTACAAAGTAATATTGTTATTGTTATGGATAGGCGAAAACAATCAGTATACATATTTTTTTAGGTTCGTGGAACCAGTTCCACAGCTTGAAATTGACCATGATACAATTATTATTATCAATCAGAATACAAGGAGAGCCTTCCACAGACTGAAAGGGTTAACTCAGACCATCAAACTGAACCACTTTCACTATGGAGCCTACCACAGGAAATTTCCTGTGGTAGGCTCCATAGTGAAAGTTGTATGCGAAATAAAATCGGCAATTTCATACGAAACTGCTGTACCTATCCAACTCAAATGTTTGGGACAGCTGTATAATATTGGTATTACCTTAGCATACTGTGCTAACACATATTTGAGGATGCAAGCCGGGGCGGCATGCAGCAGAGGCTCCAGTGCGGGTCGGTGCAGGCAGCACTGCAGGGATTGTTTCAACGCACACGATGTGCGGGCTCGCACCTCGCCTGATGACTGCGGGTTGGTGTACAACTGGGGCAGAATTACTTATAATGTGGATTGATTTAATGATACATTTTGTGGATGTAAAGTGGCTTTCATGAATATAAGCGAAAGTAGGTTGACATGTGAATTTTCACAAGGTATGTGTGATGGAACAATAACACTGTTGAAATCATGGATATGGAAGGGCCAAGTAAAATATACCTGGAATCGTCTTCGATTTCAGGTATATGAAGAGACTCATGGATGTTGAAGAAGGGAGGACAGTGTTTTAATTGTTTTTATATTTTATGTGATCCATTAGAAGATTTTGTCATAGCTATAGTTTGCATTGTATGACCGTATCTATAAATATTGTAACAGTATATGAAAAAGTACATGTACAGAGACAGTGCTTGCAGAAACTACACAGAAACCGACATACAAACACACTTGTGCCGATCTTCCGTCGCGGTATAAATCCCGAAGCAACTAAGGGAACTCATGACAAACCTGCAGCAACCTCGGCAATGCATTAGCAACAGCGATCGCGAGGCTGTGCTGCGGCGAGTGCTTGGCGATGTGGCCGAGTGTCCACGCTGACGCGCACAGGTCTGCGTCATCCGCCTCTGGGTTCTGCAGTATCGACACCAGAGGTGGTATCGCCTACAATACATTACATTATTTCATCATCATCATCTCAGCCGATGGACGTCCACTGCTGGACATAGGCCTCCCCCAAGGATTGCCATAACGACCGGTCCTGCGCTGCCCTCATCCAATGTTTTCCCGCCGCCTTCACCAGGTCGTCGGTCCACCGTGTGAGGGGCCTACCCACGCTGCGCTTTCCGGTACGCGGTCGCCACTCGAGAACTTTTCGGCCCCACCGGCCATCGGTTCTGCGTTACATTATTTGGTTATTAGCAATTGATAGAAAAGTAATTCTTGACACAATGCTAGACTAGGCTTGGTTGCATAAAGTACATCTCTAGATATCTTTCTATTAAGGACTTCCACCCACAGCTGCGCATAAGACATGCCTTAACATTGCCCTGTAATTGGAAAGAGTATGATACTACATACAATATGGACACTCACTGCCCCCCACTAATTCTTTACCTCACCCTCCCTCGTAAGAAGAGAGTAAGCAATAGATTATAATCCTCTCTCACACACTCGTTCAGTATTGCAAATGTAATCTCTTGTTAATTTTTACTATTTGCATGAAGTAACCATGGCATTTATGACCAGAATCTCATGAAATGAAAATCACCCTTTGGGTACGGAACCCTAATAAAAAAATATAATTTTTCACATGGCAATGTCAAACTGTCATCAAGTACTTAGGCCCTTTACAAACTGCAACTTTTTGCGGCGATAACAAAAGCGCGTTTGTTAATGGATCATTTGAACGCCCAAATCATCTGGCCGAACATTTTCATCTTGTTTATAAGAAAAGGCATATAATTTTATAGCTGAATTTTATTACGAACGTTTTTATTCGTAGCTGTATGGCGTTTCAGAAGTGCTGCAAAAAGTTGCAGTGTTTGTAGGTCCCTAATCAGGCCTAACCTATACCAACAATAGAAATTTATTTACCTAGGTACCTGTCTGGTACATCCTTCAACTTCTCTTCATCAAAAACGTGAGAAATGCGAAGAAGGTAGCCATGAATAAAGCAATTAGAATGTAACCTTGGACTCGATAACAGCCATAGCCAGTTGGTCCGATTGGCCCGCGATGTAGCCCAGCGCCATGCACGCCGGCACCCTGGCCCCGCCCGCCGGCTCGCCGAGCAGCTCGACGAGGGGCCCGCAGCCGCCCGTGTTCACCACCAGCTGCGCCAACTGGATAACATGGAAAGTTTATTAAAACACGGAATATCTTGAAAACATCTGGATTCGATTTCCACGAAACGGCTATGAACCAATTTCGCAAAATGCAATTCGCTGTTTTCTAATCAGAAAAAACCGCGATGAAATCGGTCCGCCATTCCGCTGATAGTTAGTGCCTACCTAGGTAAAATACAAGTGAAATCTCTAACGTATTGTATAATGTACTCTTTGTCTCTAACTAAAGCATCTATGCTTCGATCAAGTCATCTATGCATCTTTATGTAGGTATTTCGGGTCAAACCTGTAGAAAGGTACCATGTGTTCAATTGGGACTGGCCTTTTAAGGGACTGGCGGAAACGTCGATCTTATATTATAAGTGTTCCTTATGTGAATTAAGGAACAACAAAAAAATTAAATGCCGCTAAACGCAGATAGATAAAAATAGAGGCAAAATATCATCAGGCTCAGGCGTGACAAAAGTTGACCAAAGTGTTGAGAGCTGAAAGTAGGTATCTAGAGGAGAGATACTTATAGGTATTGTCCATAGGACTTTGCCATTCAAATCGCCTACAAAATTAAAGTAAACATTTCAATACTTATAGGCCAGTCATTTTACGGAGTTTTGTTAGGCGGGGTAGGGAGTAATTATTAATTGGACTTTTAAACTGTTACCGGCACCATTTAGTGACAAAAATACTATCCTAAACCATATTAAAAAAGAATGAGGGATTTTCCAGTGAAAAAAAAAAGCTAGTTCATAATTTCTCGATAGATGGCGTTGAATAGAGAGGGGTCGATTAGGTATGAGCAAATATAAGGCAAATATATTTATGAATATTATTAATAAAAAGACGCAGTACAAACCCTTTGATATTATTGTCGGTTTATTATTAACAATCTCGGTGTTATTATCTGTCAACAACGAATCAAGTATCGGACGTGGCTGTATGGGCTTTGTATCCATTTTGAATATACGAACAATAACAAACTACAAAAACCTAAAGCCGGGTCCACTGCGTCATGTTTTCGTGTTTGCTAACATCGTTTTCTAACTTTCCCCTCCCCCGCAGGCAAACGCGTGTGATTTTATCCGATGCAAATGGATAACATCACCCGCGTTCGCCTGCGGGGGAGGGAAAAGTTAGAAAACGATGTTAGCAAACACGAAAACATGGCGCAGTGGCTTAACAGAAACTGAGACTTTCAAAAAAAATAAACCGGGAAACTTGTAATCGCTACTTCATCAACAGCGGGGCTAGTACGCACGCTAACCCGCGATTGCGACATTTAACACATCCATCTGTCAAATCTTTTATCTTGCTCGTTCGCGCGAAAATAGAAAGAGAGCAGAAGCGTGATAGCGATATATCACGCTATCGTGGGTTAGCATACTAGCCCCGCAGATAGTTAATAGTAAACCTACAACAATAAGAAAGGATTTGTTTGTACACACGGCGACACATCAAGCTAAGCAAAACCAAAATAATAAGGTGGCCGCGCGACGTTATACGTTATTCACCCTGCGCGCGGTCAGCTTATATTGGTCATACCTAATCGACCCCTCTCTTGTCCACGCCATCTATCGAGAAATTTAGAACTAACTTTTTACTTTTTTTTGCTTTTGGAAAATCCCTCATTTGCTACGCAACATAGAAATCAAAATTGTGTGTCCCAGAAGGCTTTTAAATTAATAATATTAATACCAATGCACTCATTTTAATTAGATTTAACAATATACATTATTTTTGATCAATAAAATAGGCATTAAAATTTAAAAAATGACGTATTTATTAGAAAATACGAATGTATTTTTCAAAACATTCTAAGTAGACAAAAATATTTACACCATGTTTGAAGTATGTATGATGGTAAAGCCTTAAACATGTGCAAAAAAAATGTATCATCAGGTTTTTTTAGAACGAGATAATATCTATATTTTAAAATTGGAACTGTTGCTGACGTATTTTTTTTTAATTTTGGTACATTCTTAAGCTCAAATTCGCTCTTCAATATTATAGCGAAAAAAAAATGCAATTAGTAATTAGTCCCGGCTCAAACCGTAAAATGACTGGGCTATTACGCAAAATGGACAAAAAAAAATTTTTTTTCTTTTGCTAGTTTGCGTCGAATCCGAATCATTTCCTTACCCTCACATCTCTGCAAAAGTGTACCTATCCAGTAGTTAATAACTCACATCGACAGAGTGTTTGACGATGTCGCGCAGCAGGCAGGCGGCGGCGCGCCGCACCGGGGCGGTGTCGTGGCCGGCGTGCAGCAACGCCTGCGGCAGAACCCCGCCCGCCACCACCGCCTCCGCCAGCTCCGCGCGGGCGCTCGCCACCGCGCCCAAAGCGCACAAAGTACTGCGCTAAACGTCAACACTATTTAAAACTAGCTATATCTCAATCCCTCTAACTTATGACCGTAATTATTAATACCACAGCATAACATATACTATTACCTATTCTGTGGCATAACCACAGCCCGGACACTGCATAAAAAAATTTGAAATTGAAAAGATGATGTCAGCACATGAAAAACCAAAGAAATTGAACCTTAAGTCTTCTACTTAGGTAACGAGTAACCAGTGCGCGGTAACCAGAGGGCGATAGAGGGGGTTAGGTAAAAAGTAGGTGGGAGGAAGGGAGTGTCCGTACCTACTGTATCTAGTAATAGATACTCTTTCTTATACTGTGGCATACATAGCTATACTATTATAGTCCATACAGTACGACAACGGATGTACTTGCGCAGAGCAACGGAGGGGGCCTTGCGGGCAAGGAGGGGGGGGGGGGGGGGGGGGGGCTTGCGGGGGTCGCATCCCCGACTCTGTATGAAGAGGTTGCCTTGCATATCTGCGCATTACAGCGTAACATATGTAGGTAAACGGGCGCAGCGGCGCGGGGAGCGGCGGCATTGCCCACCATCAAGACCGTTGCCATACTGTAAGGTAAGGTAGGTATACTGTGCCTAATATGTGCGTATGTGAAGTGTACCAATCTGCATTAGGCATGCGTGGTGGTCTATAACGGCCATATACACACTACCTGAGGGTAGGCATGTGCCCTGCAGTGGGACGTATACAACGTGTTAATGAATTAACGCAAAACTAGAAAGTAGTTTGTTTAGAATCGATAGCAGAATCGAATTATCATGGTTTCAACATAGGTAATTTTTTTCAATTTTTTTTTTTTTTTTTCATAAAATTTTTAATTTACTAAACCCGATGTCAACCCACCCCACGGGCACACTCACCCTACTTACTACCAAAACAAGATTATAAAAATGTATCCATGAGTACGTTAGCGCTTTCTTTCAGTGCTGAAATGATAACAAATCATTTTTGCCTCCGAACTTAAAATGCGAATAACTTTAAATTTTAAGTATCAAAATAATGAAATTATTGTTTCAATCTAATTCTTTTGTTATAAATCAGTTGGGGTGTATGAGGTTTTGCGCTAATTTATTAACACGTTGTATAGGCTTATGATGATGATGATATCTCAATAGGTAGCTGAAAATTCAAACAAAAGCTGATCATAAAAGTTTATTTTCTTACCATTGTGTCTGTAATTGAAGAAAAGTACTTACTTACCTGTAGTTTCTAGATGTCGGTCCCTGACTCCTAAGTCCAATAAACTAACTTTCGGATTTTTTATCTGTCTGTTTGTTCGCGTATCACACGACGAAAACTACTAGACCGATTTTTATGAAACTTGTGATTTGAAAGCTTACGATTAATCTTTAAATCTCGTATATAATTTATCTCGCTACGATGACGTGACGGGAACCCTAGCGGACTAAGTCGCGGGTAAACTAGTGTTTAATAAGTTCCGGCCAACCTATTATTTCCATAAATATACCAAAGTGAAGGGCTTGTAAATGAGTTGTTTCGCTATGGTTGTCGTGATAGGTGGCACCTACATTAAAAACTAACTTTTTTTAAAAGTAATCTTGTGATTACTTTTAAAAAAAGTTAGTTCCCATGATATATATTCCCATGATATTCCCCGAGGGGTTAGTCAGAGATATTCTGAAACCTCAGAACGTCTACGTTTCACTAGTAGTACCGACTCTGTCCAGTGTGACTTTGTAAGTTTGTAACAGTGTTTTTTTTAAGCTATATGAAAAAACACCTTCAACTTAGGATCTTGATTTTCCAATCCCCGCACCAGGTGACAAATAGCCCCAGCGTCCACAACGGCTTCTGGTTTATGCTGGGCCAGGTCTACCAGAGCACCAGCAGCGATCTGCAATTTTACTAACATTTTATTAGGTTATGTTTAAGGCGGAACCGATCCTCTTGTGCTGCCCACAGTCGTATTTTTTTTACTTCTTAACAATTAAACAATATTATGTAGGTATCAAATATTATTGATTTTAAACATGTTACAGCCATGTTGTGCTATTTCGAATCAAATTAAAGATTGAAAAATCGCTGGCTCGGTAGCGAAATTGGATAACGCACTTCCCCGGTTTGGAAGGGTGCGGGTTGAAGTCCCGCCCGAGACTGAATTTTTCAATTTTTAATTTGATTAAGTAGGTATTTCCAAAAAACAAGAATGTCACATTGTAGTCATTGCTGATTTTCAATTTATCGGGTTTTTATAATGTTTGTACCTAGTTATTATCTTTAAAACCGCCAAAATAGCTACAAGCATAATACATAATAATCCGTAACGTTTCAATAAATTGTAAGCCAATCATCACTACGATGTGACATTCTTGTTTTTCGGAAATGTTTTTTAATTGTGTAGAAATAAAAAAAAATACGATTGAGGGCAGGACGATAGGCTCGGTACCCTCTTAACCTTTGGTATGCCGGAACGCGGATCCACGTGACGAAAACAATTGATTTTTTTTGTCTGGTTTTTCCCGGCATACGAGAGGTTAAGGCTTCGATGAAGTAGGTAACATTGCTGTTACTTACCTGCTTGAGGCTCAACTCAGGTTCTTGAAAGGCTAATATCAGTAGTGGCAGAGTCCCTGCGTCCACCACTAATCCTGCCAACTGCTCGCTGTGTTTCCCTATGTAGCCTAAAGCCCATGCTGCATTTTCTTTCACCTGTGGAATTTAAACATCAAATATACAAAGCGGTTTGTAGGAAACGTTTTTTTCATCATTAAAATAAAACTCCTACATTTTTAACTGCAGAGGCAAGACATTAGAGAGATTTCCTCTATGGAGAGAATAATAAAAAAATCATCTCTTTATTTTGCAATTAATCTCTTTGATTAAAATTTTTTTTTGTAATTTTCAGTAAAACTGGCTAACTTCTCTAAAAAAAGTAACTAACGCCATTAGTAAATTAAAATTATTCATTACTTTTCGTAATTTTTAATGGCTTTTCGGACAATTTTTTTGACGGAATCCAACCAGGATGTTAATGCACAGATACAAAATCTTTTTAAATATATTTTATTATACCTACTTACATAAATCCTCCTTTATATTATGGTTTATTTATTTATTGTATTGGTCGACAAGCCAAATCAAAATATTGGTGTCCGATTCAAAGAATCTTAGATTCTTGTAGAATCTTAGGTAATCCAAGGATTACTCAAATATTGTGATTCTACTTATACTCAGTACCTATTCACTTAGAAATTACAGTACCTACCTAAGCATGGAATCTAAAGATACTTAGTTTACCTGAGTATCAAAATCTTCAAGACAAGAGACAATATGCTCCAAAGCGCCGAGACGAACAACAGCGGATGCCAATTCTTCATTATGTCTGAAAGTAACATTAACATCCTATTTTTATTTAATGGACTGCCAATAAAGTTTCGAACTCAAGTAACGTGATTTAAGAGCCTACCGAGCCTATTGTCTAAATTGTTAAGAAATAAAAATAATACGATTGGGGGCAGCACAATAGGCTCGGTGCAGCCTTAAGCATTCTCGAAATTAGCTTGAGATAACTTACTTTGCTACAGCTCTCATGAGATACAACGCTGATCTTTTATAAAATACCTGTTGAAATAATTAATGAACTCAAATTAGCAACACGTCTAGCATTGTTGTAAAAAAAATGTTACGTATTACAGAGTAATAGAGCTCACATTGTATTTATTAAGGTTCTCAAGAGTGATGGTGACCATTCCACCGTTGAGCAGGTGTCTGGCGACCCCCTCGTCGTGTTCCCCGAGCCTGGCAGCGGCGACCACAGCGCATTGACGAACCGTACAGCACGTGTCCGACAATAGGGGCCGTAGGAATTCTGCAAGTATCATTAGCATCATCGTCTCAGCTCAGCAGGAAGACGGCGACTGTTAACATGAACTAAGCGAGCCTTAACAGGACACTGCAAGTTAAACAAGCATCTACACAGAATGGGGCTTGTAGATTCACCCACCTGCAGATTCTGCTGTGAAGCAGAGGAAACGCCCATACACCTCCTCTGCGAATGCGAAGTGCTCATTCACAGCAGGAGTCGCCATCTAGGTGGATACGTAATAACACCTAATGACATTAGGGACCTCCCCTCCAAAAGCATAACACGGTTCATGAAGTCCGTGGGCCTAGGAAACGACCTTTAGGTCTAGGGTGACAGCTACAATAGATCTATTCAGGTCGCAGTAGCTATTGGTCATTGACCAAGCCCTTACAACCAAAATAATAATAATAACATGAACACAGCCCCAGCCCTCCCCCCAATGAATTCCACATCAATAGACTTTCCTTACGACTTTCAAAAGATGATCAATCCGCGTTAATATGGGATCGGTCTAACTTGTATTCCGGTTTGAGAACGCCACTCGAAAACCATGTATTCCTCATCGGATATAAGCATAAATGTCATATAAGGTTGCGGGAAGCCTTAAGACTAATTGATAGATAGAAATACTAACCCAGTACACCAGCACTCTCCAAGCATTTAACATTGGTGGCTCTAGTAGCCAGTTCTGCCATGGTTTGAACAAACACTAGTCTCGCTTTTTGATATGTCTCGAATACTAGAAAAATTAGAAATAAGTAATATACAAATGCCACCTATCCCCCCCGCCCCTGGATACGTGCTTGGTAGGAGGGTTTATTATTAACAATCTTACCCTGTATCTCGTATAAAGATACTATTGATATTATTATAACTTTATATCACTAGATAGGTACACACACACACGGATACTTACGATTTCAATGGGCAGTTAGCACATATAAGGGACGCGTAGACTCATTGGCTTGAGCATATTTATGTACCTATCTATGTTAGTAGATCATCATGAGCCTAAATACCTCTCCCTGCAGGGCACAGGCGACCGAGCGACGGCGTATGAGCATCAGTCCACCACGCATCCCCAATGCGGACGGACTGGTGGACTACACATCATAACGCATCAGAATTTCTTCTTCAGCGTATGCAGGTTTCCTCACGATGTTTTCCTTCACCGTTTAGGAGCAGTCGGTATTACGTAGGTACATAATAAAAACTCATGGTACACACGGCGACACATCAATCTACGCAAAACCAAAATAAGCTGGCCGCGCGTAGGTAGAGTAATGTATAACGTCGCGCGGCCAGCTTATGTTTGTTTTGCGTAGCTTGATATGTCGCCGTGTGTATCTACATTGCTATTGTCCGTGCGGTTTCGAACCCGGACCCTCAAGATTGAGAGTCCATACCTCTCCGCACCGTGCCACCGACGCTATGTTAGTAGGCACCAATAATATAATTTCGCTGTACCTAATTGTATGTTCCTTGGACTGCTCATAGAATGACTCATGGTTTTATATTTTGCTGTAAAATTACAAAGAAAATAGGTAACTTTAGTAAACTTGATTATTGAATATAATCACTTCTTTTTATTTTTATTATGACTTTTCCAATTTGTCGCCTGTCTCTCCGGCTGATAGATTGTCATTTATTTTTACTTTTTCCGTACAACACGTCATCACTAAACCTCTTTCGAGATTGTTCATCAAAGGAGTCGTGTTGCAGGCGTTGTTGTGTTGTCGCCTGTCGTTTGCCTGCTCCCCGGCCTATAACGAAGCTACAATTGTATGGTGGCTCAAGTTTTTTTTTATACTTAACCCTTGAAGTTACCGAGCGTCGGTGACCGGAGACCTATATGAAAACTCAATCTTAAGGCCCAGGTTCGAATCCGCAAGGACGATATGCCATGTACCAATGAGTTTTTCGTTCTTATGTATAATGTAGGTAGGGGAGAGCGGGGCTGGAAGTTACCGAGGTTAGTTGTTCCGATGGATATAGCTCCGAGAAGAAAAGAGATATCGAAATGCGTGAAGTGTGGTGGACATTGATAGGCTCCTGCGCAGATATGGCAGCCACTTTAGTTGAATTTGCGCCGGCCAGGAAGTGCATGTATGTCAAGTGACCCGGCGACGCGACCTGAGTAAATATTTTCCAGTTTATACTTTTTGGTCTAACTCGATTAATAGTTAATCTATTTATGAGTGTGTGACTGTGGATTGTAGAGAAAACGTTTAGGAATTGTTTTTGATGTCATTATTTGAATTATTCCATATCTTGGCCATAATTTTAGGTAAACATTTAAAAAAGAATTTTGGGGTTAAATGTTCCGTTGCTATGGGGCTGGTTGTGCCGCGGAAAAATCAACCCCAACATTACTTAATATTTTAGTTTCCAATATTCTGGACATTTTGAACTGTTTGGAGGGAGACAATCATCCAGTACCATCGATTTCTATTCAAGAGGAACACATACCAACATCAAACAAAATGAAGACATTTACAGACTTTTCCCTGTAATCATTAAATAGCTTTTTCAAGAAGCTATGAAACGAAGGATTCTACAGAATGATGATATGCTGATTTCAGATATAATTTTGTTTTGATTTCGCATATCTTAATACGTTTGAATTTTTTCTGTCTTTAAGACCATTTTATTTTACATTCATATACTGATTTGATTAGGATAAGTGAAACTTACAAAAACTTATTAAAATTCAATAAAACCAGTATATTATTTCATACTAAGTAACTGAAAACAGACCAAGTAAACACACGGAACAACCAGCCTCAACAAGGGAACAACCAGTCCCATTTTGGGGTTCGTTGTTCCTTTCCGACTTGTCTTAGAAAATCGATCCTGTGCTAAAAAGTACTAAAGCGTACGATAGATTATCGACATACTAATATGCAGCGATAAATGCCGCTTGAACTCATGTAAGACTCATATACATACGACTTATTTTTCATACACATTTTATCGATTGTTTGAAAATCGGAACTATCAACCCCGCTCTCCCCTACTTACCTATACGTAATACAGACTGTTCTCAAAACATCGCGAGGAAACCTGCATAAGCTGAAGAAGAAATTCCTATGTTTAGGTATGTGAAGTTCCTATATGTGAAGTCTACCGATCCGCATTGGGCACGCGTGGTGGACTGACACCCATTCACCCTCCCTGAGGGGTAGGCCTGTGCCCTGCAGTCAGTGCCGGATTAACTATAGAGGCAAATTAGACAGCTGCCTATGGGCCCAGCTACGCCCAGGGGCCCCGCAGCCACAGAGAAAAATAAGTAAGATCTCGAAGATTTAGGCCCACCCAACCTAAAATTTAAAGAAATTATTTAAAAGTCTGTGACAGTGAATAAAAAAGGTATTAAAAATTTATTTATTGCAAAATTTCGAGCTCGCTTTGCTCCCTCATTTTCGTTTTTTTATTTGCCGTTTTAAAACTGAGCTCTCGCTGGAACCGAGTTATTATATATTCTGTTTAAATAAAACAATCATACACAAATCAGCTCTATTTTGCTATGCGCTATATAATCAACATAATATAATTATAAGGTCTAACAAAATTAGCTGAAACTACCTACTTAAGGAAATGATCACATCAAACTGAACAACTTTCTCTACGGGACCAATATCGAAATCGCGGAAAAAAATCTGCTTGTCGTTACTAAAACCAAGCCTGTGTCTAGCCCTTGGGGTCACAGAGACAAATCCATCCCAAGGGGCCCCGAGGAGGCTGGCATTGCCTAGGGGCCTTTGTATGGCTTAAACCGGCCCTGCTGCAGTGGGACGTATTTAGGCTGTGATGATGTTAAAATACCCATTTATGACCGTACGTCAAGCACTTTTACTATTTAAACTTGATTTAAACTAGACATTGGAAAAAGATGGACCCAATTTTAGGATTCGAATAGAATCATTTGGTATCAAAGAGAATAATATTAATAAATACTTAGTTAGATTTTATCTCCAAACGCAAACTTGTTATTAGGTAGGTAAGTATTTGAGATTAAATTAAATTCTCAAAGAAACTCAAGAAGTCAATGCAGAGACTACATTGTAAATATCATAGTTAATTAACTTAATTTCTGAGTTATCCTCATTCATATAGTCCATTATTTCTCAGTTGCACACTACGATCTCAATCCATTGTTTGACCGGCGCGAGCGCACGAAGAGCAGGCACCCGTGAAGGCCATGCGACCTACGTCACGTCTAGAACCAAACACCTATACATCTATACACATACCTATACGTCGCCATTGTGAACCACGTATGCATACAAGCCTGCTTACCTGGCAAAGTTCACTCACACGAGCGTGCTTCACAACCTGTCGCGGTTTAGAATTTCCGACCGCGTGCTCGCTGCCTACCTCAGTTCTAGTGAACTACGTGGTAACGGTAGCCGCATCTCCGAACGAGAATTATTTAACATGAACTTCATCATTGTGCGGTGATTTTGCGTTCTAAACAAGCGTTGACCGGTGCTAGTGAAAACCGTAGATATGCCGTATATCATGGTTATGGGCAGCCTTAGTGCGCCGCACTTGTCGAAAGATGAAGGTGCCACTGTGTATGGACTTAAAAGTGAAGAACGTGCGACTTTAGTGAGGGTAATTAACATGACAATTAACTCCTTAACTTCAATTAGTTAACGATAGCATTTTGTTTACAATTTCTTTGAACTGCTTTTTATCATTTCGGCACTAAATTATATCAAGAATTAAGATTAAAGTTAGGGTTTATGTTTTTACTAGAGTTTACCCGCGACTTCGTCCCTACAAATTATATACCAGGAGTGCGATTTTTGAAACTTATTCTTTGAACTCAGCAGTTGTAATAGTCAAAATTACTATGGAGATACTGATACGCATTTTTCTACTGCTGATTTGACTTTAAAAAATCGCACTCCTGGAGTATGATTTTTGAAAGTCAAATCAGCGGCACGATCAGCAGCAGAAAGATGCATATCTCCCTAGTAATGTTGACATTTACAACTGCTCAGTTCAACGAATGAGTTTCAAAAATCGCACTCCAGATTTTAAGTCAAATCATAAGCTATCAAATGGCTAACAAACAAAAAAGTTTCATCAAAATCGGTTCAGTGGTTTTTGCGTGATGCTCGAACAAACAAACAGACAGGCAAAAATTCTAGTAAAGGTTCATTTGGAGTCAGGGACACCTAATAATCCGTGAGCCGGCCGCATGGTTACCTACGTGACATGACATCACCATGAAATGCATGGCACACGGTCGAAAAAGTTGGACTAAGCGAAGATCAATTGAATTATGCACCCAAAATTAGCCGGAAGTACGAAAAAATTCCGAATTTCCGGGCAAATTTTTAAGCCTCATTTACGTCATATGACATCATTATGAAACTGCTGGCATCATAAAGCCCTTCATTCGTAGAGAGGGGAAACATAAGTCTGTCAGTTCCCAGTTGGCCGGAAGTACTTGGCAGACTGCATCAAAAATCACCATTTTTGACCTTTACCTACGTCATATGACATCTCTATGAAATACATTGTAAATGGTAGGTAACGATGGTGTCTTTAAGAATACATAAGTCTGCCAGGGCCAATCTGGCCGGAACCCCTTTAAAATCAATTGTTTAACAGTAAGGTGCGAACGAACAATTCATGTCAGATGAGCATGATTTAACAAACCAAGGCTAGGAATATCGACTTACCAAAGCTGTATTATCATGAGAAAGACCTGTTAACAGTTCCATACCCCAATTTAGGGTAACCGAGGGTAATAATGTCAATTATGTAAGTTAATAACATCGAATTTTTTAGTTTGCCGGCGGTTTTCCGTCCAATATGGGAACTAAATGTGATGAGAAAAAGGACGTAACAAAATCACATTAACACAATAAAGTAAAATTTAAAAAAAATCTAATGAAAATAAAACGGCCAGTCATTGTAAATGGTAGGTAACGATGGTGTGTTTAAGAATACATAAGTCTGCCAAGGACTATCTGGCCGAAACTCCTTTAAAACTGATCTGTTTAACTGTTAGGTACAAACATACCTAGGTTCATGCTGTCGTTTTCGTTAGTTCATCGCAATATCAATTGAATTAAAAATTTTCAAACTTCCTGTAAAATTTTAAAATCTTATTTACGTCATATGACATCATTTTAAAACTGGTGGCAACATATAGCCCTTCATTCGTAGAGAGGGGAAACATAAGTATGCCAGTTCCCGGATGGCCGGAAGTACTTGGCAGACTGCATCAAAAATCACCATCTGGGACCTTTTCCTACGTCATATGACAACTCTATGAAATACATTGTAAATTGTAGGTAACGATGGTGTGTTTAAGAATACATAAGTCTGCCAGGGCCAATCTGACTGAAACCCCTTTAAAATCAATCGTTTAATAGTTAGGTGTGAACGAACAAATTATGTCAGATTGATTTAACAAACCAAGGCTAGGAATATCGACTTACTAAAGCTGTAGTATCATGTGAAAGACCTGTTAACAGTTCCATACCCCAATTTAGGGTAACCGAGGGTAATAATGTCCATTATGTAAGTTAATAACATCGATTTTTTTAGTTTGCCGGCGGTTGTCCGTCCAATATTGGAACTAAATGTGATGAGAAAAAGGACGTAACAAAATCACATTAACACTATTGTGTTAATGTGATTTTGTTACGTCCTTTTTCTCATCACATAGAAAGAAAGGTCAAGTAAAATTAAAAAAAATCTAATGAAAATAAAACGGCCAGTCATTGTAAATGGTAGGTAACGATGGTGTGTTTAAGAATACATAAGTCTGCCAGGGCCAATCTGACCGAAACTCCTTTAAAACTGATCTGTTTAACTGTTAAGGTGGACTTCCGATGCTAGCGGCCGACGCGTCTGACGCGTGCGGCTCGCGGCCGACGGCCGATGCGGCTATACTAGTTACTATGAAAACGTATGGCGCCGCTTCCGATGCCAGCGACTGACGCGGCCGATGTCTATCGCATCGGCCGCGGCCGCGCGCGGCTATGCTCTGACGTCACGCAGAACAAGAATGTTTGCCAGAAATATTACGAAAAATTTACCGAAAATTTGCTTAATTTTTACTATTTTATTATCTGCAAGGTCGCTCAACGTAGCCATAACACCATCTATCGAGCCACTTGAAACTACTTTTTCTTTTTCGGAAAATCCTTCTTGCTTACATAATTATTAGATAGACAGCGATCCATGTACAGGTTAAAAAGCCATGGGGACGCAACGCATCCCTGTCTAATTACTCCCAAAAATGTATTTTATCAAAATCCTGTTAAAAAAAATGCATTCATATATTCTCTAAACCTAGCAATCTATCAATCAATCAAATATTATTTACATTGTTTTTTTTTGTTTGTGTTTTTATGTTTTTGTTTAAACACCAAAACATAAAAACGTACCCTAAACTTCGGGGAAAATACCCTAAAGTGATAACACTCTGCACAATAGGCACGCGTCAGTCGCTGACCTCGGAAGTGAGGTCTGTCGTCGGCCGCGCGCGTCTGACGCAGGGTTCTGTCATATATGACAGAACCTCGCGTCAGACGCGCGCGTTAGACGCATCGGCCGCTGGCATCGGAAGTCCACCTTTAGGTACAAACATGCCAAGGCTATTGTTGTTGTTGTCGATATTCCATCGCACGAGCAATTGAATTATGCACCCAGAATCGACCGGAAATACTAAAAATTTCCGAACTTCCGGTAAAATTTTTAAGCCTTATTTACGTCATATGACATCATTATTGTTGCAACATATAGCCCTTCATTCGTAGAGCGGGGAAACATAAGTCTGCCTGTTCCCGGATGGCCGGAAGTACTTGGCAGACTGCATCAAAAATCACCATCCGGGACCTTTTCCTACGTCATATGACAACTCAATGAAATACATTGTAAATTGTAGGTACCGATGGTGTGTTTAAGAATACATAAGTCTGTCAGGGCGAATCTGGCCAGAACCCCCTTAAAACTGATCTGTTTAACTGTTAAGTACAAACATACCAAGGTTTTTGTTGTCACTGTCGTTATTCCATCGCAAGATCAATTGAATTATGCGCCCAGAATTGACCGGAAGTACGAAAATTTTCCGAACTACCGGTAAAATTTCTAAGCCTTATTTACATTATAATAATATATGACATCGTTATGGAACTGATGGCAACATATAGCCCTTCATTTGTAGAGATCGGAAACATAAGTCTGTCAGTTCCGAGATGGCCGGAAGTACTAGGCAGAATGCATCAAAAATTAAAATTTTTGACCTTTTCCTACGTCATACGAGATCTCAATGAAATACATTGTAAATTATAGGTAATGATGGTGTGTTTAAGAATACATAAGTCTACAAGGACCAATCGGGTCGAAATCCCTTTAAAACTGATTCAGACATCAACCTGAAAAACTTTCACTATGGAGCCAACGTCGAGAAAAAATAAGAAAATTCTGCCGCCGCATACATTTGAGTCGAGACGGTACTGCAGTTTTGTATGAAAGAACAGATTTTTTTTCCCGATTTTGATGTTGGCTCCATAGTGAATGTTGTTCAGTTTGATGGTCTGAAGCACCCCCTTAAGTATTACTAGGGTATTTTGTTACACCCTGTATACCCGTGTTTTGAAGAGTTTCACCAAGAAGTATGGATAGGGAAATTTTTGTTCGTGAGAACTTCTTGGTACGTACAAATGACGGTTTGAATTATTAATGAAATAATGGCTAACACGGCTTGCATTCCCAAACTAGTAAAAATTTTTGAAAAATGCCCTGCTAGTTTATATTCAATGTGTTGTGGCAAACTAAAAAAATCGATGTTATTAACTTACATAATGGGCATTCTTACGCTCGGTTACCATACATTGGGGTATAGAACTGTTAACAAGTCTTTCGCATGATACTACAGCTTTGGTAAGTCGATATTCCTAGCCTTGGTTTGTTAAATCATGCTCATCTGACATGATTTGTTCGTTCACACCTAACTGTTAAATGATTGATTTTAAAGGGGTTTCGGCTAGATTGGCCCTGGCAGACTCATGTATTCTTAATGACACCATCGTTACCTACCATTTACAATATATTTCATTGAGATCTCATATGACGTAGGAAAAGGTCAAAAATTTGGATTTTTGATGCAGGTTGTCAAGTACTTCCGGCCATCTGGGAACTGGCAGACTTATGTTTCTCCTCTCTACGAATGAAGGGCTTTATGATGCCAGCAGTTTCATAATGATGTTATATGACGTAAGTAAGGCTTAACTAAACGGCTAACCTAACCTAACAGTTAAACAGATCAGTTTTAAAGGAGTTTCGGCCAGATTGTCCTTGGCGGACTTATGTATTCTTAAACACACCATCGTTACCTACCATTTACAATGACTGGCCGTTTTATTTTCATTAGATTTTTTTTAAATTTTAGTTTATTGTGTTAATGTGATTTTGTTACGTCCTTTTTCTCATCACATTTAGTTCCCATATTGGACGGACAACCGCCGGCAAACTAAAAAATTCGATGTTATTAACTTACATAATGGACATTATTACCCTCGGTTACCCTAAATTGGGGTATGGAACTGTTAACAGGTCTTTCTCATGATACTACAGCTTTAGTAAGTCGATATTCCTAGCCTTGGTTTGTTAAATCATGCTCATCTGACATGAATTGTTCGTTCGCACCTTACTGTTAAACAATTGATTTTAAAGGGGTTCCGGCCAGATTGGCCCTGGCAGACTTATGTATTCTTAACGACATCATCGTTACCTATCATTTACAATGTATTTCATAGAGATGTCATATGACGTAGGTAAAGGTCAAAAATTGTGATTTTTGATGCAGTCTGCCAAGTACTTCCGGCCAACTGGGAACTGACAGACTTATGTTTCCCCTCTCTACGAATGAAGGGCTTTATGATGCCAGCAGTTTCATAATGATGTCATATGACGTAAATGAGGCTTAAAAATTTGACCGGAAATTCGGAATTTTTTCATACTTCCGGCCAATTTTGGGTGCATAATTCAATTGATCTTCGCTTAGTCCAACTTTTTCGACCGTGTGCCATGCATTTCATGGTGATGTCATGTCACGTAGGTAACCATGCGGCCGGCTCACGGATTATAAAAACCATATCGTAATCTTTTTCTTGTAAATATCTTCAATGTACAGACACACTTCTGTTACAGTTTTATAATAATAGATTAGATGTATGTCAACGTTGCTCTTGTTTTGATAAATTAACAGTTTTAATCATATACGAAGAATTTGTGAGATGGCACCACGAGAGAACAGTATACAGGGTGTTAGGCGCATCGTGTGCCAAATCGAATGGGATGATTGGAGGGGTCTTTAGGTACCTCAGAAAAAAAAATAAAAAATCCTGGCCCAAAGATTTTTTTTTAACTGACTTTCAATGGTTTTGGGTGAAAATTGCCAAAAATCTACATTCAAATTTTTTTTTTAAAAAACCTGTTGGGTATAACTAACTTTTTTTGTTAAACCTTTAATCTGTGATAGTGTGCGCTTCTATCGAACCCAAAATTACTCGCCAGTGACATCTACTTTTTTTTTTACAGCCCCCCAAAGTTTTTTTTTACGTTAAAATAAATGTGATAGTCAACTTTCGATCTCAATAAAAAAAAAACTAAAAGTGATCATGCTCTTCCAATTTTTTCAAAACATCTCTGGACTGTCCCCATTCTAATGGTATGCAATACGTTATGAAATACTCATTACTCAGTCAGTATTACAAATCCCCCTGGGTCTATTCAAAAAAACAGCCCCCGGGAGAAAGGGATACAAGATAGATTTCACTACGTTAGAGTGAGAAAGCAAATTTTACCTGTATCAAACAAAGAACGGGAGGCGGTTACTTCAAGTAAACCCTTCAAAATTTAATTTTTTTACCTGACTGTGAGTGTAATTACCGGAAATACTAGTTTTTACGTCACCTATTGAATATTAGAAAATTGCGAATTATTACAGAAAAAAAAAAATTTGCGATGTTACTCATTTTATTTCATAACGTATTGCATACCATTAGAATGGGGACAGTCCAGAGATGTTTTGAAAAAATTGGAAGAGCATGATCACTTTTAGTTTTTTTTTTATTGAGATCGAAAGTTGACTATCACATTTATTTTAACGTAAAAAAAAAACTTTGGGGGGCTGTAAAAAAAAAGTAGATGTCACTGGCGAGTAATTTTGGGTTCGATAGAAGCGCACACTATCACAGATTAAAGGTTTAACAAAAAAAGTTAGTTATACCCAACAGGTTTTTTAAAAAAAAAATTTGAATGTAGATTTTTGGCAATTTTCACCCAAAACCATTGAAAGTCAGTTAAAAAAAAATCTTTGGGCCAGGATTTTTTATTTTTTTTTCTGAGGTACCTAAAGACCCCTCCAATCATCCCATTCGATTTGGCACACGATGCGCCTAACACCCTGTATACCTGCAAATACTGAACTTGCAGTCGAAAATCTGATTTCCATCTAAAAACAACATTCAAAACATGATCAAAATAAATATTTTAGTCAAGTATGTGTACTTACAATCTGAACATTTTCAGGAGCTCAACTCTTCATTCGGCATGTCTGTGGCGACAGCATTAGAACCCGAGAGGACGGTCCGTGTCACGCAGAAAGGATTGACCCTCGTGGTGGTGAACAGGCTCCACGGTTTACTCGGCTACGACGTGGTCTCCCATTCTATGGCCATGACCAATACCAACCGCGAGCTGGTGTCTTTCACACTCTACAAGAAATCTACAACTAGTTCGCATGGGCACAGCCACAGCCACGGTCAAAGTCATGGGCAAAGCCACGGTCAAACCCATGGGCATGGTCCTCATAGTGCCCACAGCGGATCACATAAGGGCCATACACACGGTAACGTCGTCAATCTTTGACGAGACGACGCGATTTCAGTATTCCATTCAGATATGTATGTACTGAATGCACTGATGCATGTGTATAGAATAATACATTAAGTTTATTATTGTTTTAGTCGAATGAAACAGTAATAATGAATATATTACTGGAGTTTATGAGTTGGCTTCGAAGCATAATTATTATTGTTACCTAGAAACAAAGTAAAAATGTTATTATCAATTCTTGTTTTGTTTCTATGGGAAATACCACAGAGCGCAGCGCTGTTATGTCACGTATTTTGACTAAAAGAAAATAATGCATTATTACAATCAGTATTGTTCCTGATTGTACTGTTTGTGTGGATAAGAGTAATTTACAGGGTTTTAAAAAATACATTATATTTAAATATCAATAAATTATTTTTATTTAATACAGATCCTATTATCTATTACTTTTACAAATGGTATTACACAATCAAATCAATATAAAAAGCTATATCAGTCTTAACAATAACATTATGTAATAGTTCGATGACACGAGGGTCTTAAGGGTTCCAAATCCAATGCCGATTTTAATAATACAAAAGTAGAAAATAGTCTACAATTAATAGACTAGAAAAACATCATGTTTCTAAGTTACTACTTCAAAATGGCAACACTATAAAAATTTTTATACAGAGAATGTAACAAACCACATATTAAAAAAGGGCGATATAGACCATCTTTCACTATGGACCCAACATCGAGAAATTTTTTAAATATTTATTAGGGTGTTTTGTTACCCTTTCTTGTACGAAACCAAAAACGGGAATATGCGTCATATTCACACGTCTTGCTTATGTACTAAAATGACCAAACTACATACAAATGCAACAAACTATGTAAGGACAGTCGAATTTTTATATGCGATGCGATGACATAGGACCGTCACTGTTCACGGGTCCCAAGTGCAGCGCCTCCCTCTTTTGGTTTAATTTTTTAACCGACTTCAAAAAGAGGAGGAGATTTCTCAATTCGACCGTATATATATATTTTTTTTAATGTGTGTTCGCGGATAACTTCGTCGTTTATGAACCGATTTTGATGATTCTTCTTTTGGTTGGAAAGGAGATATCCCAAGGGAGGTACCATGATAAGGAAACCAGGATCTGATGATGGATCCCAGAGAAATCGAGGGGAACCTTCGAAAATTGTAGTGCCGACTAGTGCGTTTGTTAATTTAAAGCACTACTATTAAATCGAACTAATGAAGTCACCACTGAAAATTGTGAAATAAACAAAATTTTTACGAAAAATTAAAACCGCCTTCAAAAATACTAAAAAGTTAAAAAATTATATGGCAGTCGATGACTTTTTCGTTCGCATCATAAGAACATTAATTTGTTTTATCGAAGTCGCTGTCAAGCCAAAAAACTAATGCAAGCCCTGTCGCGAATCGTACCGGCTTGACAGCGACTTCGATAAAACATATTAATGTTCTTATGATGCGAACGAAAAAGTCATCGGCTGCAATATTATTTTTTAACTTTTTAGTTTTTTTGAAGGCGGTTTTAATTTTTTGTAATTGGTTTGCACTTAATGAATGGCCGATTCAAATTATTATCTTAACACTTGTCTATCTCTACCAAACTTTTGTCTACTTTCAGCTAATTTTTTCAAAGCGGCCGCATATTGCCTCTGTACGTCCATAAGTCGTGAATATTCGGTATAAAGATCTGCCTTTTGTTCTTTCTCTTCTCTGTACTTTTGCTCAACTTTTTTTACTGCTTGATTCACCCATTCTACTATAGACTCGAACTGGGTCATAAATTCTTCCCTCTTTCTAGCTGAAGACATGACTCTGAAATAAAAAGTTTATATTTTAATTATTATCTCTTACATAAAATTATTTAAAATCGAAAATAATCCTAATTTAAGGCTTGCTGTCCACGAGAGATGTGCGATGTAGCATACGCTCACGACTATGTTTCTCTAGTCTAGGGGTAGTCAGAGAAATTCGGAAACCTCAGAACATCCACGAGTTACTTACGAGTAGGTATATATACATAGGTGGTCGCGGGTACATAGTTTCATAGCTTCGCTCCGTATCCTCGCACAGCTTAGCTATATCGCACATCTCTGGTAGACAGCCAGCTTAAAATCAACACTATACTCACTCTTCGTAATGATCTAAAATAGAGTTGAGCAAACTCAGTTCCTTTGATGTGTATAGTTTCACTTCGTAAAGTGTGTTGTAAAATATGTAATACTGTTTAGTTTCCTTGTGTTTTGAGGCCACTGCAAAAGGTTTTAAACGTCAGACATAATTGGTAAGTTTTTTGTAGTACTGCTAGCATACGGTTTGTGAAAATGCAACAAAATTATTAAAGTACAGTACATAGGCTAGGGTCAAAAAAGCTAATATATCGCGAGAATTCCACGCCCGTGGATTTAGGCGACCATGCATGCGCGTGAAATCGTCTAAAGCATGACCAGAAAAATATATAATCTTTGAAAAATATAGGGCCCTACAATCGACGCCTTTAATTATAATATTGTACGTGCCAATGATTTGCCGCAACATGGCAAAGCGTTTTATATGTATTTCATGTCCTTTACAAAAAAGCGCAAAACATCGTATTTCAAAAATTATTAATATATTATTTTGCCCAGACATTAATTCACAGGTTCTGGGTTGTTGTCATTTGTTAACACGTTCGTGGACAGTGAACAGGACACAATAGAACTGTTATTGTTGACTGGCTAGTGCCAGTCACGGTTCACCAACGCGTTAACACTTTAATTGCTGACGACGTATGTCGTAGGTCAGCGACATATGGGCCGCAGTGCGCACGACTCAAACCTTGAGTCAGAATTCATTGTTTTGAAGTCATTGTTTTGAGCTTAGCAGCGAAAGTGTTAAAAAGCCTGCACTACATTCTCGCTGAGAACAGACGAGAAAGGCCGAGAACGAGAGCGTGGATTCCCTTCATTCTTCTCGCGGCGTCGTGAGAAGTTAATTATCCTTGGAAGTTCTCACCGACAAGTTCTCGCAAGAGAGTAGTGCCTGCGCTTAATGCTAGTGTCAAGAATGTGACTTCAGACCTTGGTTATAAAGTTCAATGAATCTCTTCTCATACTGCAGCAGCTCGGCGGTGCCGGGCACCTCGTCGATCGCCACAGAGTACCGCAACATTTCGCGGTTCAGCTTGGCCAGTTCGAGTCGCATGCCAGTTATGTACGACTTTAACTTGTCCTCTCTGTCTTTGAACTCTTTCAACTCGAGTGCAGTTAGCGGTGTGTCTTCTATTTTTACGTTTGGGTCTTTTGCTGCGCTGAAAGTTAATAGGAAATTTATCAGAATAGTCCTTAACAAACAAAGGGTCCCATGTCCCGAAGTCCCATGTTAAACAAGTCCTCTGTAAAAAAGGTTACTAACTTGATGATTATTTGAATGACCAAAATGTCTGGTCTTGACAATTTTACACTATGTAATGCAATATTGTATTTTAATTGTACTTTGTACATTTTGTTTTGTTTAAAAGATGTGTGTTGGAGAGTTTCTGGCCGCATCTTCTCTCAACGGAACACCTTCCGACGCGGTGGTAGAGACAAAAAATGACGTCAAAAAGCTATCTATATGATATTATTTTGAATAAAATCTTTAGATTTTTTTTTAATTTTGGGTGGTTTAATAGTGTAGTAAATTCACAAAATATTACATGTCCAGAGAATAATCCTGAGTTTTAGACATTGACTCTAGCAAAGAAGATGACCCTAGGCATGGTGCATTTTAGGTACTTCGCTCAAAAGAGTAATAAATGCTAGTTTTAATCTTAAAAGGGTTTTTGCGATCCGTTGGTCAGACGACATTGTAAGGGTTGCGGGTCGGACACGGATCAGATTGGCACAGGACCGTGAGGAGTGGCGCAAAAAAGGGAGGCCTATGCCCAGCAGTGGGTTGATGTGGGCTGATTTGATTAATCTTATGTTTTTCGTTGCCTGTGCACCAGCGTCGGTCTGGCCCCAGGGAACACCGGGACTTTTCCCGGTGGGCCGGTACCCCCGTGGGCCGGTCCGGCCCAGCTCTTCTTCCCTATTCATTTTCATCCCACAGAAAATGGCACAACTCAGCCCACTCCAGAATCTTTCTGGCCCACCCCAGGATTAAAAAGAGTAACTTTAAAAAAAAAATTAGAAGTCTACAATAAAATAATCGACAACTAAGTAATTTTCTTTTCACTTTCTTAAAAAGTCAGAGAAACTCAGAAAAATGTGCTTATTGCAAAATTGCGAGCTCGCTTCGTTCGTTCAGTTTTGTTTTGCTCTCTAATCATAAGTTTGGTTGAAGGGGCCTCCAAACCTGGAGAACCCTTTTGATCAAATTCAAAACAAAGCTAAAATATGTTCAGTAAGTAACTGAGTCGGAGGCCCCCTGCGAAGTCAAAATATTTTGCGAATTTTCGAGCTCGCTTCGCTCGCTCATTCTTTTTGTTTTACGAACATGTATACTAGATTTCGGCATGAGCTGAAAGCTCCAGGTTTTAAATCTAGCATATCGTAGGGTCCTTCTTCATACGCTGACGGTAGTCTAAGGAGATGATCAGATCATGAAACTGAGTAAGTAACTGGTTCCATGGGATCAATATCGACCGGCATCCCAGAATCCTTCTGGCCCACCCCAGAAATCAAATGTACCACTTATTAAAAATAAGAGACACAGAATGTAGGTACTTCGAAAATTCGAGCTCGCTAAGCTCGCTCAGCTTTTTCGTCTTGATTTCCGCATGAGCTGGAAAAATAGAGTTATAATGAAGCAAAATCTCGAGCTCGCTTCGATCGCTCCTTTTTTAGAACATACTGCACTGATCTCATTTAATATTGCTGTTAAATCTCGAGCTCGCTCCTGACTAGACGCATTGCAGTAAAATCACGAGCTCACTTCGCTCGGTCCAAAATTCGGTGAAATCTCGAGCTCGCTTCGCTCGCTCTAGGTTTTGGATCGTACAACTTTTCATAGTGTAGTTAAATCTTGAGCATGTTTTGCTCGCTCAAGGATTTACTTCGCCCGCTCCTGGATAAGATTGTATCACAAGGCAAGGACCTAGACACATTACAGTAAAATCTCGAGCTCACTTAGCTTCGCTCGCTCCAGAATTTAGTGAAATCTCGAGCTCGCTACGCTCGCTCTAGGTTTTGGATCCTGTGTATTTTCATAGTGAAGTAAAATCTCGAGCTTGCTTTGCTACTTCCAGATTTTCGGTTGTAAAAAATTCGAGCTCGCTTCGCTCGCTCCAGGATTAAATCTTATGACTCTGATCTCATTATATTGCAGTAAAATCTCGAGCTCGCTTCGCTCGCTCCTGGCTACGATTGTATCATAAGGACCTAGATGCATTGCAGTAAAACTTTGAGCTTACTTAGCTTCGCTTGGTCCAGAATGCAGTGAAATCTCGAGCTCGCTTCGCTCGCTCTTGGTTTTGGATCCTATAAGTTTTCATAGCGTAGTAAAATTTCGAGCTTGCTTTACTCGTTCCAGATTTTAGGTTGTAAAAAACTCGAGCTCACTTCACTCACTCTAGATTTTAGATTTTATTGCAACGACCCTGGGCCTGGCCCCCCCTGGGAAAAAATCATTGCTACGCCCATGGCTCTCCTGGCTCCTAGATTGTTTTGCAACCTGACCTTGATCTATACCTAGCCTCTCTACGCCCTGGGAAAAAAAAGGAAATTGCTATGCCCATTCATGCTCTTTCTTTTGACTTTGCCATGGTCGGGGAAAAAGTCAATGGGCCGCTTGTTTGAATTTTCCCGGTAGTTTTTTGAGTCCCAGACCGACGCTGCTGTGCACTGAAAAACGTAGTAAACGACGGCCGACGGTATGGATTAAATGATAAATTTCCCAGATAACATCCACTATGTAATGGTAAGAAAAATAATTCCAAAAGATTTTTGTAATATCATTCTCCTTAGCGGCTTGTCCTAAATTCGGAAAAAGACTAACGATAGAGGACCAGTTATGTTTCTAATTATTTTTCATTTGAAGCCATACAATTTTCAAGAATTTCAAATCAATCAAATCAAATCAAATATACTTTATTTACACCAAACACATAAATGCAGTACAGAGCAGGATACAAAAATAATTATGGTACAAATAAGGCGGTCTTATCGCTAAAAAGCGATTTCTTCCAGACAACCTTGGGGTAGAGGAAATGTTAACTTAGAATACGGGTCGGTGTTACAAAAAAATTTAAAGAAAAAAAAAATTATATAAAAACAAAATACCTAACAAAAATAAATAAACATATAATTCTTATTTACATAATTAATACATATTTGTTATCATAAATACCTACCTATAATAAATATAACATATAAATATATATATATATATATGTATATATATAAGTATATAATATATATATATCATACATGCGAAAACCAGCAATGAGGGAGAGGAAATCAGGAACAGACGGAAGACTTTCGACTTAAAAACATCCAAGGAAGGGGCTCGTCTAATCGACTCTGGCAACAAGTTCCAAAGTCGAGCAGCTTGGACTGTAAAGGAATGGGTGTAGAAGTTAGTGGAGTGAGGAGGGATATTGAGAGACAGGTTCGTAGGGGAACGTGAGGGAATTTCGTATTTATTAAGGTAATAAAACAGGTAGTTACCTCAATTCTTCTTCAAGTTTCTTATGTTCCTTATTTCTGTGTTCAATAATTTGCAGAAGTTCATTTCTTTCCCTCGCTAATTCCTTTAGTGATTTATAGAATTCTTTAACATCTTTGTCACTGTAATTTATTAAATTATTAGTAAATCTGTTTGTGCAAAAAAAAACAAGTAAAAAAAATAAACTAAAAAGTATGCCAAATAACATATAACTTATTACGTCACCCTATTCAAGGCTTAGCCTAACAAAACAGAATGCAGGCATTTAGTTTCAATAGAAGACTGAAAACTAGGGAAAACGAAAGACAAAAATGCTCAGAAAGTAGGGAAACTGTACCTATCTTGAATCAATATTGAACCAAGTTATGTTTTTTGTACCTATTGATTATTGGAAAATTTTACAATATGTATAATATGTTAAAGGGGTTTAAGGATGTATCAAGATACCTGTGACCATCAGAAGACATCAGCTTATAAGTAATCTTCTGTAACTTCTGCAGAACATCAGAATATTGCTTCTTAGCATTCTCCATTCTCTGTTCGTGTTCATTCTTTATAAGTTCTACATCTTTCTCCAATGTTTCTATCTGGTTTGTTAGACGATCAACATCTTGACAACATTTCAACTTTTCACCGTCTTCCAGTTCCTTCGAAACCTCTCCCGTTAGCTCAGAATGCAGTACTGCATAGTGTATTTTTGTATCGGCTGAATCTTGAATACTATCGTCATTGTTAGTGTATCTGTCAGTCTAAAAAATAATTTTTTTTTTTACATTAACCTTTTGAACGCCAGAGTCATCCAGTCGTGACAACCAATAAAATGCCTGACACGCCCGCCAGAGTCATCTATTTATCTACTAAATAGTTTGTGTCGTGGCGTACAGAGCTCAGTAACTTGAAAGTGACGTAGCGTTCAAAAGGTTAAAGTCCATCTAGAGACGGTGCTAGAAACCATTAACATGGGTACCAAAAGAAAACATTTTTACAATAGTTGTAGCAATCATACCACCCCAAATGTGAAAATGGCCGCGACTTTATATTTGTTTGCATTTTAATGTTTAGTAGACTCAAGTCTAACTAGATCTTCAAAATAAAAAAGCAAAAATTTCTGGCAAAATAAAAATAAAATACCTTTTGCTACATGTATTTACCAGGGCCTCTACCCGCACATTCGAACTTCGCAATTGCGTGAACATTTTCGTTCTAATGTCAACTCTATTCCAATGAAGTGCGGACCGAAACATTGGCGATATAGCGAACATCGAAAGTGCGGGTACAGGGCCAGAGCAACCCAATCTCAGAATGATATAAGTTTATACTGTAACAATGATTAAGAAATGCATTTCATGTGTTTAAAAAGCAACATCATATACATCATAATATACTATAACATAAAAAGTATAGGTGATCATTTGGCTAATAGGTGTTTAAAGTTGGCTTAAAGTATCATAAACCATTTTGACAAAAATATATCAACTTAATTCATACTTACTTCTGTAGTATTTTCTGAGGGATCAGCTAAAGCTTTTTCATATTCATACTGCAAACAAAAAAAGCAATAAAAACTAAAATCTTTACAAAAATTGTGCTGCACAACCTAAGATGTTTTTATAAGTAGATACGTTGCCCGCGCTCCAAAATGGCAACAAAAAAGTAAGGTAATTGCCCGGCTTTTACATAGTTACCCGCCATCTAGTGTACGGGCTACACGTCACTTTATCGCGCCATTTTAAAGTGCAGTGATGTTAGCGTATGACGCGTCTATTTGTAAAACGTCATTGTGCACAACACAGATACCCTATTTTGAGAATACTTACTAGGAAATCAAGTCCATCATCTTTTTTGGCCGTCTCCTGGTTGGAGGAGACATGCATCAACATGTGCTGATCGTATTCAGACAATGTAGCGTTGACCTGTTCTAACTCACTGCCTGGAAGACCACCTTTCCTCTTCCGCACTCTACATGGTTTGTACAGATTCTGTAATTGGAAATTATTAAGTGATATTATTGCTATCTTCTATCCACATTAAAAACAGGTTTTTAGAATGAATGACTGACAGACAAAGAAATCTAAACTACTGAGGATAATATGAAATTTGGAATACATATTCTACAGACAATGTAGTTCATGAGGAAAGGATTTTTCTCATAGCTGCCTAAGGGGCAGTGGAGTAAGTATAGAAGTTTTCTAAAATCCATGCAGATGAAGTTGCAGGTGACAATACAAAATATATTGTGCCTTGTGTGGGGAAACTATACTTTTATTGTAATAAATGAATAAAATGTAATTAAATACGAAATATTTCTCATTGCTGATTTGCGATTGCTTAACCTCTCGTAAGCTGGAAATACAGACACAATAGAAATCAATCAAATTGTTTCGTTACGCGGATCGGTGTTCCGGCATACGAGAGGTTAAAAGCAATCAAGTCATATAATTCAGGTATGCAGAATGTTCTCTTTCTAATATTAATTACTTTTTTATTATTCAAAATGGGCCTAAATGCGTATTATTTAAGTACAGTATAGCACTACAGACACACTCTCAGACTTAACCTCCTGAAGTGTGATTTTTGAAAATCATACGAGCGACTTGGCAGTAGAAAGATGCATAATCTCCATAGTAATTTTGACATTTTCTACTGCCAAGTCACTCGTATGATTTTCAAAAATCGCACTTCTGATTCTGATAGAATTAGAAGTATCTGCAATCAGTTAAAGATAATACTAGTGTTAGCCCGCGACTTCGTCCGCACAAATTATATACCAGATTTTACGTCAGATTATAAGCTATCAAATAAAAAAGTTTCATCAAAATCGGTTCAGTAGTTTTTGCGTGAAGCTCGTTCAAACAAACAAACAAACAGACAGAAAAAAATCAAAAAATTGGTGATTTGGAATCAGGAGTGCGATTTTTGAATCTCATTCGCTGAGTTAAGCAGTTGAAAATGTCAAAATTACTATGGAGATACGCATCTTTCTACTGCTGATTTGACTTTCAAAAATCGCACTCCTGAAGTATGATTTTTGAAAGTCAAATCAGCAGTAGAAAGATGTATATTTCCATAGTAATTTTGACATTTTCAACTGCTGAACTCAGCGAATGAGATTCTAAAATCGCACTCCAGGGACACCTAAAAACCACATCGTAACTTTTTTTTTGTTAATATCTTCAATGTACAGACACACTTCTGTTACAGTTTTATAATAGTTTAGATAGATACATGTGATTATGCTTCAATAGATTTGTGGAGAGGACACATTAAACAAGAGATATTTATTTACCTGAAGCTCACACAGATTTCTCAATAACTTCTCTTTCTGAACATAATTGTCTCTATCTGACTCAAAAATATGTTTTATTTCATATTGCATCACGGCAAACTTGCGTAACTCATCCTCCTTCGCTTCTCTGAACTCACTAGAGTACTTTATTAACCACTGGACCAATGGGAGTATGTTGATGAAGTCTAATCCTTGAATTTGATGAGGTTCTATTATGTATGGACACTTCATGCTTGGTAGGACTTTCACAATTTTTTCGGTTAATGCACTGCAGACAAAATGGTTAGTGAAAATATTACCTACAAATGTTGAATATCTGTCCTATTTCCTAAAATCTACTTATTAAATAAGTTGTGGTGATCTAATGGTGACTAGCCGTGCCATTCCATCTCTGCCTATACAAATAAGTTTTTAGAAACTATTGTATGATTTGTAGCACCACAGGTTTTTTAGTGAGGAAACCTACATTCTCCAATTTCTATTTTTCAATGCAACACAACCCAAAGCAATTTTCTACTTTTAAAAAGACGATTGTCGTTAGTTGATTTAAGTATGTTGACAACTTGAAGAATAAAATAAAATATCTGTTATGTATTAGTTACATTTCAACTCTGTTACTTGGCGGTCTACTGCTCTCCGGCTTGCCACAGGGTTCTGCCATTTTGTGGTGGTTTAAGTGTGCGTTTTAGTGCATAAAACAATCTTTGATGTCACCAAATATTTATTCCCATACAACATCAAGCATTTATTCTATTGGCAAAATCATCAAAAATAGGATTAGTAGCAATTTAAAGATTAGAATTAGAACCAGTTATATAAAATTATGCATGAGGCATGCAAACCACTGCAATTATCTAAAATGAAAAAATTACATACATTTTTTTCCCAATAGTGAAGTTTTCCTCAAACAGCAGACTGATGTCGACATCAATATCGCACAGTTCTATGCACCAGGTTAGTCCTCCGACAATCTTGTCGAAGGCAGACAACCCCTGCAGCTGAGCACGGTAGTACCCAGCAGCGACCAGCGCATCTGAGATCTCGTGCCATTTCACCAGCTGCTCTGCATCTTCACGGACTTCCACCTAAACATAATGTAGCAATCATTTTGAGGGTTCCATACCCACGGGACCCTATTACTAAGCCTATGTTATCCGTCCTAGCTTCATAGGGCTGTATCATCTGAACCGTAATAGGTAGCCAGTTGAATTTTTTACAGAATATGTATCACTGTATTGGATTAGATGACAAATAATAAAAAAGGTTAAAGTAAAAGTTTAATTAATTATAATTTAATCACAAATGATATTTTGTAAAATGAACTTATAACGTGCGGAAATAAAAGGTTATTTGATTGATTTGATTTGAAAGTAAAAATTAAGGGGGTTGCCTATACAAGAAAATAGTTTTATTCAATGTTTTTTCTTCTCGCTCAATGGTAAAAACTAAAAATGGTAATACATTCAAGCGTCGAATTTGGTGTGATTATAGTGTAAACTCTACAGTATAACAACAAATAATAAAAACTGGTCAAGTGTAAGTCGGTTTCGTGCTAAGGGTTACAGTAGTAACGACTAAATAATTTTTTTTTTTAAGTTAATTAATGTATGTATTGTGTGGTAGTACAGAACTCTATTATTATTATTTGGGGTTTTTGGGCCTTGACAGGCTTGCTAAGCCTGTGCCACGTAGACCATCGCTGGTCCTTTGTGAACGCCCTTTTTATAGTAAAGCTCGCATCGCTCGCTCAACCTTACCTCAATACCAGCCACCACTGTTTTGAGTCTTGGTATGTACAATTTCGGTAACCTTTTGCTTCCTATCTTAAACAATCATTTTCATGGGGGCGTTGTTATAGAAGCTCGCACCGGGCGCATGGAAGGCTATTTACGACACTGCCTATTTACGGCACTGCCTATTCACGGCACTGCCTATTTACGGCACTGCCTATTTACGGCACTGCCTATTTACGGCACTGCCTATTTACGGCACTGTCTCGAGCGCTTCTTGATCGTTCATTAATATAATAAGTGGTCGTGCTGCTCATCATTGTGGTTGCACACCCACTTTGGAAGCTTACCTCTTTACCGTCGTGATCTACACCGCTGTAAATGTTCATCAACGGCTTACTTCTCGTAAAAATATTCTTCTGTTTCGCTGCCATGCTTGCTGGTTGAATTATAGCCTAGAACCGCTTCTTTAAATTTGTTCTGTACATTATTTTGAACACAAAATTAGGTAATTTTCATTACTTCCACTTAAATTTCAAGCCAAGCTGTCAGAGTACTTTTTTTTTTTGGGTTCAATTCAAGGTAAAGCGATTACAGTATCGCATACAACCGATGTCAGGAATAAATACTCTCATTTATAGCAAATAAAACGTTGGTGTTCGACGTTTCAACGCTTCTTTGGAGTTTTTGGAGGCAATCGAGAAACGCAGGAAACGCAGAGAAGTCCACAGGAAAGAGGTGAACCGACCGCTTGCCGCGCTACAAAAGAACGGAACACTTTTCCTGTTCACGACCCACACCAACATATTTCACTGAACTGTATATTGTTCACTTGCACGACACTTTGTTACGCAAAACAACACCGATTTTACGAACCAAAACTCACTATAAACAATAAAAATTCGATGAAATATGAGGACTCCAAACGTATCTGTTCAAATCCCGCCAAAAACTCCAACTCTGTCAGAGTTTGGTCAGAGTACTTTGACCAAAGAGTAATATAAGTATATTACTTTGACATTGACTTGACCAAAGATAAAATGACTTGACAAGCTGTCTGTGTCAGTGCTGCCCTGAAGTGCGATTTTTGAAAATCATACGAGCGAATTGGCAGTAGAAAGATGCATAATCTCCATAGTAATTTTGACATTTTCTACTGCCAAGTCGCTCGTATGATTTTCAAAAATCGCACTTCTGGCAGCTTGCACACCCGCGATAGACGGCTATCGCGGATCACGGGATACGGCTTTATTGATGGAGAACCCATGGAGAACCAATGTATCATCTTACTGGCTGGAAAAAGTGTTAAGTTTGTATCTATGATTTATTATGATTTGTTAGCTGTGGTTACGTGGCTGTGGTGGTAGTAGTTATATTCCTTGTATTGTCTAAAATGGAAGATGGTTTTGTTTTGAACGTAAAAGGTAGAAATGAAGAAAATAAAAGCAATAAAAGTTTAAGTTGATAAAATATGTGCACGACAGAATATGAATCGACCATTTGTACATAGTTTTTATCAACTTGCCTTAATTTACATTGTTTTTTGTATTATTTTGCTATAGGATAAGTTTCTATTTTAATAAAGTCGTAATTCCTTATTAGGATTAGGGCCTAGGACATAATTTATGTAAATAGTTAGAATAGGGCTTGTATTTCATTCCTTAAGTGATTTCCCTTGAGATTCCTACCCCCGCTAAATCGACGTTGAGGCGGCTCGACATAGACGGAATAATTCCTAGATAGGTACACATTTCCCTAGTTAAATTAACACATAGTTTCATCAGATTTAAAGTAAATAACACGATTAGCTTACACAATTTCAGTTAGAATTTACTCTAATTAGACTTAGTATCTCATTACAAGGGGAGGAACTTATTAGGACCGCCGCACATTATCAGAAATTTCTAACAGAAAAATTCTGACGCTCGCCGGAAGCACCCCGCATACTATCAGAAATTTTGATCCGGCAACTTTTGAGCCCAGAAGTGCGATTTTTGAAAATCATACGAGCGACTTGGCAGTAGAAAGATGCATAATCTCTATAGTAATTTTGACATTTTCAACTGCCAAGTCGCTCGTATGATTTTCAAAAATCGCACTTCAGTCTTGATTAACGCACATCGTCCCAGTGTTGCCACCTTTGCCCTTTTGGGGCTATAATTCAGTCAAATTGTGTTTTTAATAGGAAAGTTTTGTGGTAGTTCTGATTTCTTCCATTCTATATGTATTTTGGGGTGCTGAATCCAAATCTGAGGTTTGCTAACAAAATTTAATTGACTAAAAATCGCAAAAAAAGTTAAAAGTTCTGTTTGTTTTTTTCCGGAATTTTGCTTAAAACTCTGAAACTATTAACGTTGAGTAAATGACCTGTTTACAGAAAATAAATATACCTGACTTTTATTTCTATCACATGAACATGACACTCAAAAATATCGTAGATCTAGGATAATTATCGCACGTCTGGCAATACCTGATCCGAATTTCTTGGGTTAGTCCAAAGAGTAATATAAGTATATTGCCGCGACTTTGCTATCTCTCGGTAGAGTTGCTGGCGCGCTGTCAAATCATGCTCAGCATCGCGGGATAATTGACAGGCGCGGGTATGGTTTTCAAACTCGCAGGCGCGCGTCAAGCGAGTAATCATGCTAGCACTGCTGTAGACTTCTCTGCGTTTCCTGCGTTTTTCAACTGTCTCCAAAAACTCCAAATCTTTATTGAAGACATGGGATACACCCAAGAAGAGTCTTGGATACACCCTTTACCTTGAACTGAACAATTGGGGGATTTTCCAGAGAAAAAAAAAAGCTAGTTCATAATTTCTCGAAAGATGGCGTTGAACAGAGAGGGGTCGATTAGGTACCTATGGTATATTTATGAATATTATTAATAAAAAGACGCCCTTTGATATTATTGTCGGTTTATTATTAACAATCTCGGTGTTACTGTCTGTCAACAATGAATCAAGTATCGGACGTGGCTGTATGGGCTTTGTATCCATTTTGAATATAACGACAATAACAAACTACAAAAACCTAAAGCCGGGTCCGCTGCGCCATGTTTTCGTGTTTGCTAACATCGTAACACGAAAACATGGCGCAGCGGACCCGGCTTAACACAAAAACACAAATAAACCGGGAAACTTGTAATCGCTACTTCATCAACAGCGGGGCTAGTACGCACGCCAACCCGCGATTGCTATATTTACCACATCCATCTGTCAAATCTTTTATCTTGTTCGTTCGTGCGAAAATAGAAAGAGAGCGGAAGCGTGATAGCGATATATCACGCTATAGTGGGTTGGCATACTAGCCCCGCAGATAGTTTATAATAAACCAACAACAATAAGAAAGGGTTTGTTTGTACCCACGGCGACACATCAAGCTAAGCAAAACCAAAATAAGGTGGTCGCGCGACGTTATACGTTATTCACCCTGCGCGCGGTCAGCTTATATTGGTCATACTCAAAGATAAAATATAGGGGTAGATAAATAATATAAAGCAAGACATAGAAACGCTACTTGACATCCATTCACACTTATGACAACCGCCCATTAGAATAAGTGAAATGTCAATAGTAAACAGATACCGTCTTGAACCATTTTGTCACCAGACCTCCAGCTGGAAGACTCCGCTATTTCCTTACGTTACGAACGAATTTTGCTTGAATTTGCTTAAAAAGTGGTGACATTTGTTTAACAGCGTAACAGATTTACGTCTAATCTAGCTCTGTCACTCTAATGGCAATCTGTGTGCGACTGTAAGGAATGACTATACATGTTTTTGTTCAGTTGATATTGGGTAGACCAGCACTGGTAGCATGCCAACCCGCGATACGGCTATCGCGGGTTGGCATGCTAGGTACCAGTGTTGGTCATACCTAATCGACCCCTCTCTTGTCAACGCCATCTATCGAGAAATTTGGAACTAACTTTTTACTTTTTTTTGCTTTTGGAAAATCCCTCATTAATTGTCAATGTCAGGAGTTTTTGGCGGGATTTGAACAGATACGTTTGGAGTCCTCATATTTCATCGAATTTTTATTGTTTATAGTGAGTTTTGGTTCGTAAAATCGGTGTTGTTTTGCGTAACAAAGTGTCGTGCAAGTGAACAATATACAGTTCAGTGAAATATGTTGGTGTGGGTCGTGAACAGGAAAAGTGTTCCGTTCTTTTGTAGCGCGGCAAGCGGTCGGTTCACCTCTTTCCTGTGGACTTCTCTGCGTTTCCTGCGTTTCTCGATTGCCTCCAAAAACTCCAAAGAAGCGTTGAAACGTCGAACACCAACGTTTTATTTGCTATAAATGAGAGTATTTATTCCTGACATCGGTTGTATGCGATACTGTAATCGCTTTACCTTGAATTGAACCCAAAAAAAAAAAAAAAAATGTCAATGTCATGTCAAATCAAGTCAAGATCAGTAGTTATATTCCTTGGTCAAGATTTTTAACCCAAAGCACGCGAAACTGCTTGCAAATCTTGTGATTATCTAAAATAAATTAGTACAAATCAACGATCATTTATTACCGAAAACGAATATCACGAAAGTTTTCTGAAGTATTAACTGAATTTTAAATTAGCCTACAATTGTAAAGCAGTGTTTAACCATGAGCAAGATGCCGGGACTTTTTCGATGTAAGTAGTAAAAAAACAGTTATTTTCGAGAACGTTCAGCGATACCACAAACAGTGCACAGAAATACTTGTAATAATACAGTAGGATCTTACTTTCAGAGATAATTCGGATTGTCACAACACCTCCCAAACATGGAGCAAAAACTTGATGTTGTAGACCTTATATCTACATTGTTGGACTCTGGGAAGTATAAGGATGCCCTCGGTGTGCCTAATCAAGAGAAACTTGCCGACAATTTCAAAGATAACTGCTGGGATTTAATATCAGTTGTCATAGGCAAGATCAGAGATGACACTATTGTCACCAAACCATCTCTGCATGGAGCTTGTGAGGAATTGCTCTCAATCATAGTACAGAAATCTGCACCCGAGGAAGCTCTCTTAGAGTTTATTGAACAAATTGAAGTTGCGAAGAATGATGCACAGTTCAGTATAATATTGACACCACTTCAGTGTCTCTTGAAGAAGTTGTCCGTCAAGCGCGGCCGGTCATTAGAATGGTGTCTTAATTCTATAAGAACTTATATAGAGACAATCCCAGTCCCCGAGCACCAGTTGGAAGGTAAAGAGAGGTTGCTTATGGACTGTGATGTCAACATCAGAAGAATAACAAGAGTTTACTCTCTATTACCACCGTTTTATGCTCCATTCATCAAAGAACTGAACGCTGGAGAGGCGAATGTAAGAACAAAGCAAATAATAACAGCTTTCCTCATAAGCCTTCTTGGAAAACCATTGATCTATGTAGATTTAGAACCAGACATAAATGCCCAGAGTGAAGCCAGACAATGTTGCATCAACATACTTCAAGACATTTGCACACTGGAAAAGGATGTGCTAAAGTTTCTTGCGCTTTTAGAAATTTGCTACAGAGATAGTAAGTCCAAAGCCAAAGCGGATACAAGTGATAATGATGAAAAATCACCTTACGAAGACAAGGAAAAGATCAACATGACCACACTATCAGGACTGTTCTATGCTGTATTTTCTGGACATTTTCAGATACCAGAAGAAGCAATTCCACAAGTCTACCGTACAGAGTACTTGGTTCACACTGCAATGGTTTCAGTACTACATTTCTTTACTTTCACAGAGTATAGTCCTTTGTCTAAGGCAATTGCCCTTTTAAAGGGCCTTCTTGATCGTCTCCCAGACAATATCCCGCATACATTATTGTTAACATCAGTGCACTTTGATTTGTGTAAAAGTTTGGTAAACATAGCAATCTATTCCAGTTTTGAGACAATACGTAAGAATGCTGTAACGTTGATAGGATGTTATGTTAATAAGTTTGATTATAAGGGACGATACATACTGATCAAATACTTGTTGGATGTTTCAAATCATTCTGGCATGATTGGTTATTCTATTACATTGTTCAAGAACTCTGTGGATCAGGCATTCAAGGACTTTACCCGAAATTTCACTTTTCCCGAATGCTTTACTGGTGAACATCTTAAGAATATCATCAAGAAAATTTGCTATTTGCCTCATGGTGCTGAATCAGATTTAGTTGAGCTGGCCGACCAAATCATAACATCATTGAATTTCTTAAGATACCTAGCAATAAAAGATGCTAAGAATATGACAGGAATTCAAGACAGTTTCTCTACTATTGAAAGCGAATACTTAGAAAAGTTGAGGACCGGATTAAACATGTCCAAAGCTCATTATGAAGTCAAGCTGAAAGAAATAGATGAAGCGAAGATACTTCCGGACGGAAATGTGGATGTTACCCTAAACGTGGGTGGAAATGTGCTGGACAACATACCTACGGAAAGCAAGAAAGAAATAATACATTCTGCATTGAATGCTTTCCATTTGATTGAGGGCCTCATAGCACGACTTTCTGAGTGTATTAATGTTAACAAAATGCAAGGTCTTAACATGGATTGTGAATAATTGTTAATTTAATTACTTTTTCAATAAATCGTTTGTTTTTTAATTTAACAAATTTTTATTTGAAATACCTTATGTTACTCTAAATTAAAAATGGAAACCATAGTCCAGTTTTGAGATACAATTTAATTTTGTTAACAGCATTGAGGAATGGCCGTAGATTCATATTGCCGCTTGCGTCTGTTCCTGTCAAAAGTACCCAAAGAATTATCAGAGACTATTGCCAAAAGGTTGAACCAGCAGATGAACCAAAGACATTAGTCGTAGCAAATGAGCAAGATGAACATAAATATGAGGAGAATGTCAAAAATCTCATTTTGGAAAAAGCCCTAGAATTTGTTCCAAAGAGCGGTTGGTCCGTGGATTCACTGAGTGCTGGTGCGGAAGCGGCCGGCTACCCAAGTATCAGTCACGGACTGTTTCCTAATGGAGGAGGCGACCTAGTCCATTATTTCAATGTTAAATGTAATCAAGAACTGGTCAAACACATGCAAAGTGTAAGTTTTACTAATCAATCTGATTTGAAATTGACTCGAATTAATAAAAAAATAATGCTCTTTTTGTTATTCAGTGGCCGAAAGAAAATGTGAAGGATTCCAAAGTTCCAATAAAGTTTGTGGAGAATGCTATAGTGACAAGGCTTTTTATGATAGAACCCTACAAGTAAGTATGAATCCATTTAATCAGATAACTAATCTACTGCAAAGTAAAGCTTTGCTTCACTGTTTGTACCTATACTTTTTCATTTCAGGAGCACATGGCCCAAGGCAATGGCGATTCAAGCCTTACCTAACAACGTGCCCAACTGTCTAGCAACATTGCTCTCTCTAGTTGATGATATTTGTTACCACTCGGGTGACCGTAGTGTAGATGTAAGTATAATTTTTGTCTACATAACAGAAAATGTTAACCAGTCAATATAATTTATTTATACCGATAAAAAACTTGATAGGTATACTTTGTTTCTTAGAATAAATTACACTTTGTTTTGTAATAAGCCTAAACCATCAGTTTTTTTTTTTTGGAGACAGCAAGTTAATCTTGAAATTGAAACCCTGAGAGCATATCACACAAGCGATTTCGCAACTGCACCGCAACGACGTCACAACTGCACCGCCGCTGTTTCTGAACGTTAACAAAAATCGCTTGCGTGATATTACCTTTTTCATATGCTTTCTAACCACATCAGTCAGTTTAAAATGCAGCCTTTACATTACTCAACGTTTCTTTGCAGTTCAACTGGTACATTCGTCGCGTGGGTCTCGCCGGTATCTACAAGGCTGCCGAACTGTTCTATCTGACGGACAGCAGCCAGGACGGCGGCGCCACGCGTAGTTTCGTGACGTCACGCATAAGGGATGCCCAGCTGATACAGACGGCTCTTAATTTGAACCCCGTGTCTGCTGCCCCTCAGACTTTGACCGCCGCTTTTGTTACGGTAATTTCTAATTAACTACAGCGCAGTATAGTGAGGCGCTGGAGTGCGATTGTTGAACATCACACGTTCAAACGAGCAGTAGAAAGATGCATAATCTCCATTGTAATTTTGACATTTTCTACTGCTTATTACAACATGTGATGTTCAAAAATCGCACTCCTGGGACTGGGACAGCCCAGGAGCACCTAGGGTGTAGGTTCTGAACACAGGTGCACCCAGAGTGCACCTCGAGTGCAACTTTTCGCACTAAACGCCGTTCAGAGCCTCAGTGAAAGACGTTCTACTATAGAGCGAGTAGAAAAAACAACTGCACAAAAAGGTCGTGAACGCAGCCCTGCGCAGTTGCGCTTTCGCCTACAAATTTTGTTTCTGTAGTCTCTATATCTCCTTAGGGTCAGCGCACATCTAGCGGAGAACTGATAGAGTATTTCCCAGTGCTCAATGAAGTTTCGTCCTTATCCAATTCAAATAGAGTTGTAAATAATAGTTTGTCTATAGCGTGCGCCAGCAAACGCCGCCGTCCGCTAGGTAAAATTATAACTTGACACTTATTTACAAAATCTATTTCAATTGGATAAGGACGACATTTCATTGGGCACTGGAATATGCTCCAAGTAGTTCCCCGCCACATGAGTGACCCTTACAATGAGCTGTGCTTAAAATAAGTAACATAAGGGTTAAGACTCATTGGACGACGGCAGGTCATCATCATCTCAGCCGATGGACGTCCACTGCTGGACATAGGCCTCCCCCAATGACGGCAGGTCCTATACAAAAATAGGGCCGGGGGCCGGGAGAAGTGCAATGCAGGGCACAGGCGTAGGCCCTGCCGGCGTGAGGGGGTAGCCTCAGGGAGGGTGTATGGGCGTTATTCCAACACGCGTGCCCAATGCGGATTGGTAGACTTTACATACGCATCGGAATTTCTTCAGCGTATGCAGGTTTCCTCACGATGTTTTCCTTCACCGTTTGTCCAAGTTTGAGAGCAGTCGGTATTACGTACTGAAAATAAGTTAGAAATTAGTTTTTCTAACTTATGTCATCGGTGCGGATTCGAACCTGGACCTCAAGATTGAGTTTCCATAGCTCTCCGCAACGCGCCGCCGACCCTCTTGGCATTATTCCGAGATTGGGATCGAGAATTAAGCACTATACAAATTATAATAAAGAAACAGCAAGTATCTCTCAGTACTAAACCACTCTTTTATTTCAGGCTAAAAATATCCTGGGAATGAATACACTCAAGTAGTTTCAACAGAAGATTCTTATAGGTAAATGTACTTCCGAATAAGTGACTGGACATAGAACTCTTCAAGAACATATTTTTGTGGTAATAGCAGTATTCTTTGTTGTTAACTGAATAAATAGTTTTGGTTCTCTAAATGTTTTATTCATTTTTTGTTGTATTATTAAAACTTTCGTACTGTGAGCGCTTTGCGGATTTTGTAACAGTGCCCAGACCACATCATTATACATTATGCGTGCATTCACATCACATCACAAAAATCTGAAATAAGAAGTGGTAAAGAATGATTATTGATGATAAAATCATAACATGAATTAATACAGTCATTTTTATTAAAATATATGTTTCTGTATAAAATTTTATGAACACTTTTACATATTACATTTACAATATTGATTTAAGATATTCTATACATAGAAAGGCTTACATTTTACAACATAACTGATGCATTGAACATTCTAAAGGCACAGTGATTATTATACTGGTTATACTATGTGGGTACAATATAGTCACTGCCCAGGGATACATATGATATTAAATTCGGTGGTAGCGGCAACTTATTCCATACATTCGCTGACACGGTTTGCCTTATCACAAACCTGCAGATCATTTGAAGGGAGTCCAGTCTTGCAAATCTGAAAAGAAATCTATTATAGTTTCTTTTGGACCTATCAAAGTACCTAATATGTTTAAAAGCAGAACAGATTGTAAACAAAGTTCATATAAAATAGAATCTGGGCTTGGTACACAAACTATGTAAAATCCTCAATTCAAGTCACACTATCTAGGACATGACAGTTAGGTACATGAATGTGAGGTTGATGTTGAGAATTTGCCCTTATACTTTTTATGTTCTTCACCCTTTAAATACATGGCAGATGAAGGAGGCAATCTCCGCATGATAGCGCTGTCACGGAATAGAGCACGCGCCTGTTTTTTGGCGCCAGTGATCTGCGCCCGCGTCTCTCGCATCCCCCGCGCCAATTTTCGAACTCGTGTAAACACGTCGAGCCAGTCGCTGGCATGGTTTTCTCAAGCAAAATCTTACAGCTATGCGATAGACTAGAGCTGTATAAACGACCGGGTGCAGTGCTTCTTTTCGTGCCAGCGCTGGCGCTACAAATTGTCCCTGTCTCAACCTGCCCATATATTTGTACACCAAAAATTCTAGTGTCATTTTAGAAAATGATGACCATCATCAGCAACAGCTGTCGTCCCCACTGTGTGGTAGTATGGATGTTGAAAATTATAATGACCATCTGATGACCATAAACATTGTATGACATGACATAACAAAACTATAACCTCAAACATTGCTAAAGCATCATAATAAAACAGATATCTGTGATATAAGATTTCTCTACAGCAAAATACATACATAAACTCATTACCATAATCCCTTCTGGGGTAGTCAGGCGCATTGCCACAATTAGGTACAAAGTAACTTTTTATACAACAAACAAAATACATACCTGTTTAATGGTCTTGCTAACTTGACCGGCATCTCAAACAGATTCGATTTGACATCAACAGCTGCACAGTGCTCTGATATTCTGTTAGCTGGCACAAATGTTTCATTGTTCAGAGAGAACAGTCCGTTTGCGTGTCGAAGTCGAGCATGCAGAGTGCGTCCAACACAGCGGAACGAGACGCAAAGTATGTGGCGGGAGTCGTAGGAGTCTCTCACGAGGAACACGTTGTCATGCTGTCCGGCTAGAAGCTCTTCAGCTTCACTTGATGTTATGCCGCCCCAGTACCAGCCGTGTCTGCAAGGACAATTCACTAATAAATAACTGTAAAGGTTTTTGTAACATAAACATAAAACATGTGTTATGTATGGCTCCTACCGATACCTACACCGTCAGCTCAATGGGCTTGTAGCCGCTGTGGAAGTGCGCGAGGCATGTCACACAACGTGACCGCTGACCTCATTATTAATTTTAGTATTTTAAAATCTAAGTAGTGTCACTTTTCGGCCCAGCGTACCTAACTTCGGTCGCATCCAAATTCCTAGTTTAAGACTTTTATTGTTAAATGTAAATATAATTAAGTACCAATCTCTTCTCGTCTTCATTTCACCTCCACTGTAGCCACCCACTATAATTCATGATTTTCTTGTCTGATAAATAAAGTACAGTTATAATTTATAATAATTATAACCTCAAATTAGGTATTCTAAAATTAATACCTGTACTTCAAATGTGATGTTTTCATATTAAAAAAAGACAAAAATCTAAAACTGACCTTCCGATTTCAAAAAAATATCGCAGATAGGTCTGCTCTGCTACCTATAGCCAACAATCTAAATTATATGTATAAAATCAATTCTTTATTTAGACAACAAGACTTGGTGAGACAATGAGACATTGAATATGTATTAAGTTAATACATTGTGTCACCCTATCCTATTAACTAAGCCCTGCACCTCTGCTATTGTTTCTGTTTCTAACCCTTTTATTAGTATAGGACCCCTGTAAATGAGGTAATAATTTTTTTATCTGGATATCTAGGAGACAGGAGTAAAGGAGGGAAAAAAGAGATTTCTTTTTTCATTTAATAATTATAGGATAGAAAAATAATCTCCAACCTTGAGATTATTTTTCTGTAGAGTCGATGGCGGTGGTGAAGAGTAACTGACCAGCATCAGAGACCTGCCCACCGTGCGCCGGATGTATTGGGTTTTGAGAATAATAATATTATATGAGTTACGTAATAGTTACAGTAGTAATTATAGTACTCTGTGGTACATATGACGACCTGACCTGACCTTGACGACCTGGTTGGTGTAATGGTTACCACACTGGACTGCCAAACCAGAGGTCCTAGGTTTGAATCCTGCATGTCTTGCATGATTTATCTACACGCGCGCGACGCGCCTTCACTGCATAGAAAATAACCTGTTCCCGCGGTTTCAGAGAGCAAAAGCCGCGCTTGCTGCGAGATGTGGTATGGGAAAAAGCCGAGTCGCGCGCAAGTAGAGAAATCATGCTAGAGGGTCAGGTTCAGTCATGGACATTATAATGTTTGTGCTGTTGTTGTATGGTTTCCATAATAAAGGCCTAGTACCTTACGTTCAGGTACATTAGAATACATGTGCCTGTGAGCATTATTTATTTATTATTATTAGCTTACTTGGATAGCCGACAGTAAATAGCAGTGACGCGTGCTGGTGATGGCCCCGTACCATAGTACCGTAGGACCATCTGAATGCTGGCATTTTATTGATTTGTTTATGTAATAGTAACTTACTTGGATAGCTGACAGTAAATAGTACAGGTCTCTAGTGACGCGTGCTGGTGATGGCCCCGTAGTACTGCGTAGTGGTGCCCATCTGAATGCTGGCATTTTATTGATTTGTTTATGTAATAGTAACTTACTTGGATAGCTGACAGTAAATAGTACAGGTCTCTAGTGACGCGTGCTGGTGATGGCCCCGTAGTACTGAGTGGTGCCCGTCTGAATGCTGACATTTTATTGATTTGTTTATGTAATAGTAACTTACTTGGATAGCTGACAGTAAATAGTACAGGTCTCTAGTGACGCGTGCTGGTGATGGCCCCGTAGTACTGCGTAGTGGTGCCCATCTGAATGCTGGCATTTTATTGATTTGTTTATGTAATAGTAACTTACTTGGATAGCTGACAGTAAATAGCACAGGTCTCTAGTGACGCGTGCTGGTGATGGCCCCGTAGTACTGAGTGGTGCCCGTCTGAATGCTGGCATTTTATTGATTTGTTTATGTAATAGTAACTTACTTGGATAGCTGACAGTAAATAGCACAGGTCTCTAGTGACGCGTGCTGGTGATGGCCCCGTAGTACTGAGTGGTGCCCGTCTGAATGCTGGCATTTTATTGATTTGTTTATGTAATAGTAACTTACTTGGATAGCTGACAGTAAATAGCACAGGTCTCTAGTGACGCGTGCTGGTGATGGCCCCGTAGTACTGAGTGGTGCCCATCTGAATGCTGGCATTTTATTGATTTGTTTATGTAATAGTAACTTACTTGGATAGCTGACAGTAAATACTTCACTCCTGGACAGCTCTTAGTATTGTATAAAGCTCAGGTCCGATCATGTATGGAGTACTGCTGCCACCTGTGGGATGGCTCAGCCAAGTATCAACTTGCCGCACTCGACTCGATTGAACGCAGAGCCAGGAGGCTCATTGGCGATAGTAAGCTGGTGGAGGCCAAGCTTCATAGCCTAGCCCACCGCCGCAGAGTGGCCTGCTTGTCGGTCTTCTACAGATTGTACTTCGGTGAGTGTGCCCTAGAGCTGCATGAGCTCATCCCACCTTCCCCTTTCTACTATCGGACTTCCAGACGCACCGCGGGATATCACCCCTTCTTGGTTGACATCCCACATATCCGCACCAAGCGCCTTTCTGAATCTTTTATAATGCGCACAGCCAAGGAGTGGAATGCCTTACCTGCGTCAGTATTTCCGAGTACTTACAACCCGAATTCCTTTAAAGTACGAGTGAATAGGCATCTTCTGGGTAAGCTCGCTACATCTACGACCCCATCTTCGTCCTGAGGACTGGATTGAGGTCAAGAGCAAACCCATAGTTAATAAAAAAAAAAAAAAAAAAAAAAAATAGCACAGGTCTCTAGTGACGCGTGCTGGTGATGGCCCCGTAGTACTGAGTGGTGCCCGTCTGAATGCTGGCATTTTATTGATTTGTTTATGTAATAGTAACTTACTTGGATAGCTGACAGTAAATAGCACAGGTCTCTAGTGACGCGTGCTGGTGATGGCCCCGTAGTACTGAGTGGTGCCCGTCTGAATGCTGGCATTTTATTGATTTGTTTATGTAATAGTAACTTACTTGGATAGCTGACAGTAAATAGCACAGGTCTCTAGTGACGCGTGCTGGTGATGGCCCCGTAGTACTGAGTGGTGCCCGTCTGAATGCTGGCATTTTATTGATTTGTTTATGTAATAGTAACTTACTTGGATAGCTGACAGTAAATAGCACAGGTCTCTAGTGACGCGTGCTGGTGATGGCCCCGTAGTACTGAGTGGTGCCCGTCTGAATGCTGGCATTTTATTGATTTGTTTATGTAATAGTAACTTACTTGGATAGCTGACAGTAAATAGCACAGGTCTCTAGTGACGCGTGCTGGTGATGGCCCCGTAGTACTGAGTGGTGCCCGTCTGAATGCTGGCATTTTATTGATTTGTTTATGTAATAGTAACTTACTTGGATAGCTGACAGTAAATAGCACAGGTCTCTAGTGACGCGTGCTGGTGATGGCCCCGTAGTACTGAGTGGTGCCCGTCTGAATGCTGGCATTTTATTGATTTGTTTATGTAATAGTAACTTACTTGGATAGCTGACAGTAAATAGCACAGGTCTCTAGTGACGCGTGCTGGTGATGGCCCCGTAGTACTGAGTGGTGCCCGTCTGAATGCTGGCATTTTATTGATTTGTTTATGTAATAGTAACTTACTTAGATAGCTGACAGTAAATAGCACAGGTCTCTAGTGACGCGTGCTGGTGATGGCCCCGTAGTACTGAGTGGTGCCCGTCTGAATGCTGGCATTTTATTGATTTGTTTATGTAATAGTAACTTACTTGGATAGCTGACAGTAAATAGCACAGGTCTCTAGTGACGCGTGCTGGTGATGGCCCCGTAGTACTGAGTGGTGCCCGTCTGAATGCTGGCATTTTATTGATTTGTTTATGTAATAGTAACTTACTTGGATAGCTGACAGTAAATAGCACAGGTCTCTAGTGACGCGTGCTGGTGATGGCCCCGTAGTACTGAGTGGTGCCCGTCTGAATGCTGGCATTTTATTGATTTGTTTATGTACTAGTAACTTACTTGGATAGCTGACAGTAAATAGCACAGGTCTCTAGTGATGCGTGCTGGTGATGGCCCCGTAGTACTGAGTGGTGCCCGTCTGAATGCTGGCATTTTATCGTCTGCTTCGACTCGACATCCTTTTTACATTCTACTATTCGCTTCTCCGAGGAAGTAGAAGGATCACTCTTACTTATGCTGCATATATATTCGGACCCAACGTTTTTGTTACCGAAGTATCTCTGTAGAGACCTTACGCTGCCTGTGATAAGAAGTTTATTTTTCCAAAATTTTACAAACATATTGGTGTTCACTGGAGGCTTTCGTTCGGGCAAAAATACGCAATTTACGATATCAGTATTGTTCAAATCCCTTTTGTTATCAATGGTTCTTTGTAAATGTTTACATTCCATCGGTTTCAACCATTTGCGAAGGCAGCCAGTTGTGAGCCATTTGCGTCGGTTACAGTGATTACACCTTTCATAGTTTTTATTCATAGCTGAGAAACATTTAATTCAACAATATTTATCAGATTTTTTGCCTTTTTTGTCCACAAAATTAAATGAACCAAAATAAAGATTTGGAAAACTCTCACTTTGACCAAAGACTTTTTTTTATTTTTTTTTTTTTGGTTCAGTTCAAGGTAAAGCGATTATAGTATCGCATACAACCGATGTCAGGAATAAATACTCTCATTTATAGCAAATAAAACGTTGGTGTTCGACGTTTCAACGCTTCTTTGGAGTTTTTGGAGGCAATCGAGAAACGCAGGAAACGCAGAGAAGTCCACAGGAAAGAGGTGAACCGACCGCTTGCCGCGCTACAAAAGAACGGAACACTTTTCCTGTTCACGACCCACACCATCATATTTCACTGAACTGTATATTGTTCACTTGCACGACACTTTGTTACGCAAAACAACACCGATTTTACGAACCAAAACTCACTATAAACAATAAAAATTCGATGAAATATGAGGACTCCAACAAAGACTTCTATTAAAACTGAGGTAGACGGGGCATACGCACCAAATCTTGAAACGTTCCAACGGAGCTAATTAGCATCGTTGCGCTCAGTGTTCATCAGCGCCCTGTACGCGACGGTCTTAAGCTCTATTCATATTTGACGGGACGGGACGGGCACGGGACGGGACGGAGCCAGCGAGAGCAATGAAAAATGAACCTTATTTACATAGTAGGAGAGTATAAAATCCTTTGACGGCCAACGGCCTCCGTGCTCCGTCCGTTGCCGTCCCGTCTCCGTCCGTCGCCGTCCCGTCTCCGTCCGTCGCCGTCCCGTCTCCGTCCGTCGCCGTCCCGTCTCCGTCCGTCCACCGCCCGTGCTCCGTCCGTTGCCGTCCCGTCTCCGTCCGTTGCCGTCCCGTCTCCGTCCGTCGCCGTCCCGTCTCCGTCCGTCCTCCGCCCGCGCGGTGCTGCCAATAGTTGATCTCGAAAAATCGAGGAAAATTTTATGGTGAAAAGAATTTGATATGGTGAAGGTGACAGTTCAAAATGGCTCGATAGATGGCGCTGAAGCGAGTTACATAACAGTACCCGTTAGTAGTAGTACTCAGTAACTTCTTTGTTTTTCAACCGATTGCCTCCAAAATCGATATCTGAGAGGCCGCGTGGACCCCGAACACGAATACAATGTTAGATTTGAGAAAAGTGGCCGCCATCTTGAACTTTTTTGTTTCTTAACCGATTGCTTCCAAAATCGATATCTGGGAGTCCGCGTGGACTCCGAACACGAATCCGATGTCAGATTTGAGAAAAGTGGCCGCCATCTTGAACTTTTTTGTTTCTTAACCGATTGCTTCCAAAATCGATATCTGGGGGTCCGCGTGGACTCCAAACACGAATCTGATGTCAGATTTGAGAAAAAAGGCCGCCATCTTGAACTTTTTTGTTTCTTAACCGATTGCTTCCAAAATCGATATCTGGGGGTCCGCGTGGACTCCGAACACGAATCCGATGTCAGATTTGAGAAAAGTGTCCGCCATCTTGAACTTTTTTGTTTCTTAACCGATTGCTTCCAAAATCGATATCTGGGAGTCCGCGTGGACTCCGAACACGAATCCGATGTCAGATTTGAGAAAAGTGGCCGCCATCTTGAACTTTTTTGTTTCTTAACCGATTGCTTCCAAAATCGATATCTGGGGGTCCGCGTGGACTCCAAACACGAATCCGATGTCAGATTTCAGAAAAGTGGCCGCCATTTTGAACTTTTTTGTTTCTTAACCGATTGCTTCCAAAATCGATATCCGGGGGTCCGCGTGGTCTCTGAACACGAATCCGATGTCAGATTTGAGAAAAGTGGCCGCCATCTTGAACTTTTTTGTTTCTTAACCGATTGCTTCCAAAATCGATATCTGGGGGTCCGCGTGGACTCCAAACACGAATCTGATGTCAGATTTGAGAAAAAAGGCCGCCATCTTGAACTTTTTTGTTTCTTAACCGATTGCTTCCAAAATCGATATCTGGGGGTCCGCGTGGACTCCGAACACGAATCCGATGTCAGATTTGAGAAAAGTGTCCGCCATCTTGAACTTTTTTGTTTCTTAACCGATTGCTTCCAAAATCGATATCTGGGAGTCCGCGTGGACTCCGAACACGAATCCGATGTCAGATTTGAGAAAAGTGGCCGCCATCTTGAACTTTTTTGTTTCTTAACCGATTGCTTCCAAAATCGATATCTGGGGGTCCGCGTGGACTCCAAACACGAATCCGATGTCAGATTTCAGAAAAGTGGCCGCCATTTTGAACTTTTTTGTTTCTTAACCGATTGCTTCCAAAATCGATATCTGGGAGTCCGCGTGGACTCCGAACACGAATCCGATGTCAGATTTGAGAAAAGTGGCCGCCATCTTGAACTTTTTTGTTTCTTAACCGATTGCTTCCAAAATCGATATCTGGGGGTCCGCGTGGACTCCAAACACGAATCTGATGTCAGATTTGAGAAAAAAGGCCGCCATCTTGAACTTTTTTGTTTCTTAACCGATTGCTTCCAAAATCGATATCTGGGGGTCCGCGTGGACTCCGAACACGAATCCGATGTCAGATTTGAGAAAAGTGTCCGCCATCTTGAACTTTTTTGTTTCTTAACCGATTGCTTCCAAAATCGATATCTGGGAGTCCGCGTGGACTCCGAACACGAATCCGATGTCAGATTTGAGAAAAGTGGCCGCCATCTTGAACTTTTTTGTTTCTTAACCGATTGCTTCCAAAATCGATATCTGGGGGTCCGCGTGGACTCCAAACACGAATCCGATGTCAGATTTCAGAAAAGTGGCCGCCATTTTGAACTTTTTTGTTTCTTAACCGATTGCTTCCAAAATCGATATCCGGGGGTCCGCGTGGTCTCTGAACACGAATCCGATGTCAGATTTGAGAAAAAAGGCCGCCATCTTGAACTTTTTTGTTTCTTAACCGATTGCTTCCAAAATCGATATCTGGGGGTCCGCGTGGACTCCAAACACGAATCCGATGTCAGATTTCAGAAAAATGGCCGCCATCTTGAACTTTTTTGTTTCTCAACCGATTGCTTCCAAAATCGATATCTGGGGGTCCGCGTGGACTCCGAACACGAATCCGATGTCAGATTTGAGAAAAGTGGCCGCCATCTTGAACTTTTTTGTTTCTTAACCGATTGCTTCCAAAATCGATATCTGGGGGTCCGCGTGGACTCCGAACACGAATCCGATGTCAGATTTGAGAAAAGTGGCCGCCATCTTGAACTTTTTTGTTTCTCAACCGATTGCTTCCAAAATCGATATCTGGGGGTCCGCGTGGACTCCGAACACGAATCCGATGTCAGATTTGAGAAAAGTGGCCGCCATTTTGAACTTTTTTGTTTCTCAACCGATTGCTTCCAAAATCGATATCCGGGGGTCCGCGTGGTCTCTGAACACGAATCCGATGTCAGATTTGAGAAAAGTGGCCGCCATCTTGAACTTTTTTGTTTCTTAACCGATTGCTTCCAAAATCGATATCTGAGGGTCCGCGTGGACTCCGAACACGAATCCGATGTCAGATTTGAGAAAAGTGGCCGCCATCTTGAACGTTTTTGTTTCTTAACCGATTGCTTCCAAAATCGATATCTGGGGGTCCGCGTGGACTCCGAACACGAATCCGATGTCAGATTTGAGAAAAGTGGCCGCCATTTTGAACTTTTTTGTTTCTCAACTGATTGCTTCCAAAATCGATATCTGGGGGTCCGCGTGGACTCCGAACACGAATCCGATGTCAGATTTGAGAAAAGTGGCCGCCATCTTGAACTTTTTTGTTTCTTAACCGATTGCTTCCAAAATCGATATCTAGGGGTCCGCGTGGACTCCAAACACGAATCCGATGTCAGATTTGAGAAAAGTGGCCGCCATCTTGAACTTTTTTGTTTCTTAACCGATTGCTTCCAAAATCGATATCTGGGGGTCTGCGTGAACTCCAAACACGAATCCGATGTCAGATTTGAGAAAAGTGGCCGCCATCTTGAAATTTTTAATTTCTCAACCGATTGCTTCCAAAATCGATATCTAGGGGTCAGCGTGGACTCCGAACATGAATCCGATGTCAGATTTGAGAAAAGTGGCCGCCATCTTGAACTTTTTTGTTTCTTAACCGATTGCTTCCAAAATAGATATCTGGGGGTCAGCGTGGACTCCAAACACGAATCCGATGTCAGATTTGAGAAAAGTGGCCGCCATCTTGAACTATTTTGTTTCTCAACCGATTGCTTCCAAAATCGATATCTAGGGGTCCGCGTGGACTCCAAACACGAATCCGATGTCAGATTTGAGAAAAGTGTCCGCCATCTTGAACTTTTTTGTTTCTCAACCGATTGCTTCCAAAGTCGATATCTAGGGGTCCGCGTGGATTCCAAACAAGAATCTGATGTCAGATTTGAGAAAAAAGGCCGCCATCTTGAACTTTTTTGTTTCTCAACCGATTGCTTCCAAAATCGATATCCGGGGGTCCGCGTGGACTCCGAACACAAATCCGATGTCAGATTTGAGAAAAGTGGCCGCCATCTTGAACTATTTTGTTTCTCAACCGATTGCTTCCAAAATCGATATCTAGGGGTCCGCGTGGACTCCGAACACGAATCTGATGTCAGATTTGAGAAAAAAGGCCGCCATCTTGAACTTTTTTGTTTCTCAACCGATTGCTTCCAAAATCGATATCCGGGGGTCGGCGTGGAGTCCGAACACGAATCCGATGTCAGATTTGAGAAAAGTGGCCGCCATCTTGAACTTTTTTGTTTCTTAACCGATTGCTTCCAAAATCGATATCTGGGGGTCCGCGTGGACTCCGAACACGAATCCGATGTCAGATTTGAGAAAAGTGGCCGCCATCTTGAACTTTTTTGTTTCTCAACCGATTGCTTCCAAAATCGATATCTGGGAGTCCGCGTGGACTCCGAACACGAATCCGATGTCAGATTTGAGAAAAGTGGCCGCCATCTTGAACTTTTTTGTTTCTTAACCGATTGCTTCCAAAATCGATATCCGGGGGTCTGCGTGGTCTCTGAACACGAATCCGATGTCAGATTTGAGAAAAATGGCCGCCATCTTGAACTTTTTTGTTTCTCAACCGATTGCTTCCAAAATCGATATCTGGGGGTCCGCGTGGACTCTGAACACGAATCCGATGTCAGATTTGAGAAAAATGGCGGCCATCTTGAACTTTTTTGTTTCTCAACCGATTGCTTCCAAAATCGATATCTGGGGGTCCGCGTGGACTCCGAACACGAATCCGATGTCAGATTTGAGAAAAGTGGCCGCCATCTTGAACTTTTTTGTTTCTCAACCGATTGCTTCCAAAATCGATATCTGGGGGTCCGCGTGGACTCCGAACACGAATCCGATGTCAGATTTGAGAAAAGTGGCCGCCATCTTGAACTTTTTTGTTTCTTAACCGATTGCTTCCAAAATCGATATCTAGGGGTCCGCGTGGACTCCGAACACGAATCTGATGTCAGATTTGAGAAAAAAGGCCGCCATCTTGAACTTTTTTGTTTCTCAACCGATTGCTTCCAAAATCGATATCCGGGGGTCCGCGTGGAGTCCGAACACGAATCCGATGTCAGATTTGAGAAAAGTGGCCGCCATCTTGAACTTTTTTGTTTCTTAACCGATTGCTTCCGAAATCCATATCTGGGGGTCCGCGTGGACTCCGAACACGAATCCGATGTCAGATTTGAGAAAAGTGGCCGCCATCTTGAACTTTTTTGATTCTCAACCGATTGCTTCCAAAATCGATATCTAGGGGTCCGCGTGGACTCCGAACACGAATCCGATGTCAGATTTGAGAAAAGTGGCCGCCATCTTGAACTTTTTTGTTTCTCAACCGATTGCTTCCAAAATCGATATCTGGGGGTCTACGTGGACTCCAAACACGAATCCGATGTCAGATTTGAGAAAAGTAGCCGCCATCTTGAACTTTTTTGTTTCTTAACCGATTGCTTCCAAAATCGATATCTGGGGGTCCGCGTGGACTCCAAACACGAATCCGATGTCAGATTTGAGAAAAGTGGCCGCCATTTTGAACTTTTTTGTTTCTTAACCGATTGCTTCCAAAATCGATATCCGGGGGTCCGCGTGGTCTCTGAACACGAATCCGATGTCAGATTTGAGAAAAGTGGCCGCCATCTTGAACTTTTTTGTTTCTCAACCGATTGCTTCCAAAATCGATATCTGGGGGTCTACGTGGACTCCAAACACGAATCCGATGTCAGATTTGAGAAAAGTGGCCGCCATCTTGAACTTTTTTGTTTCTTAACCGATTGCTTCCAAAATCGATATCTAGGGGTCCGCGTGGACTCCAAACACGAATCCGATGTCAGATTTGAGAAAAGTGGCCGCCATCTTGAACTTTTTTGTTTCTCAACCGATTGCTTCCAAAATCGATATCTGGGGGTCCGTGTGGACTCCGAACACGAATCCGGTGTCAGATTTGAGAAAAGTGGCCGCCATCTTGAACTTTTTTGTTTCTCAACCGATTACTTCCAAAATCAATATCTGTGGGTCCGCGTGGACTTCAAACACGAATCCAATGTCAGATTTAAGAAAAGTGGCCGCCATCTTGAAATTTTTAGTTTCTCAACCGATTGCTTCCAAAATCGATATCTAGGGGTCAGCGTGGACTCCGAACATGAATCCGATGTCAGATTTGAGAAAAGTGGCCGCCATCTTGAACTTTTTTGTTTCTTAACCGATTGCTTCCAAAATCGATATCTAGGGGTCCGCGTGGATTCCAAATACGAATCCGATGTCAGATTTGAGAAAAGTGGCCGCCATCTTGAACTTCTTTGTTTCTCAACCGATTGCTTCCAAAATCGATATCTGGGGGTCTACGTGGACTCCAAACACGAATCCGATGTCAAATTTGAGAAAAGTGGCCGCCATCTTGAACTTTTTTGTTTCTCAACCGATTGCTTCCAAAATCGATATCTGGGGGTCCACGTGGACTCCGAACACGAATCCGATGTCAGAGTTGAAAAAAGTGGCTGCCATCTTGAACTTTTTTGTTTCTTAACCGATTGCTTCCAAAATCGATAACTGACTAACTGATAACTCCTCAAATCTGACATCAGATTCGTGTTCGGATTCCACGCGGACCCTCAGATAACGATTTTGGAAGCAATCGGTTAAGAAACAAAAAAGTTCAAGATGGCGGCCACTTTTCTCAAATCTAACATCAGATTTGTGTTCGGAGTTCACGCGGACCCCCAGATATCGAATTTGGAAGCAATCGATACAGAAACAAACTAGTTCAAGATGGCGGCCACTTTTCTCAAATCTGACATCGGATTCATGTTTAGAGTCCACGCGGACCATCAGATATCAATTTTGGAAGCAATCGGTTGAGAAACAAAAATGTTCAAGATGGCGGCCACTTTTCTCAAACTTGACATCGGATTCGTGTGTGGAGTCCACGCGGATTATCAGATATCGATTTTGGAAGCAATCGGTTGAGAAACAAAAAAGTTCATAATGGCGGCCACTTTTCTCAAATATGACATCGGATTCGTATTCGGAGTCCACGCGGACCCCCAGATATGGATTTCGGAAGCAATCGGTTAAGAAACAAAAAAGTTCAAGATGGCGGCCACTTTTCTCAAATCTGACATCGGATTCGTGTTCGGAGTCCACGCTGACCCCCAGATATCTATTTTGGAAGCAATCGGTTAAGAAACAAAAAAGTTCAAGATGGCGGCCACTTTTCTCAAATCTGACATCGGATTCATGTTCGGAGTCCACGCTGACCCCTAGATATCGATTTTGGAAGCAATCGGTTGAGAAATTAAAAATTTCAAGATGGCGGCCACTTTTCTCAAATCTGACATCGGATTCGTGTTTGGAGTCCACGTCGACCCCCAGATATCGATTTTGGAAGCAATCGGTTGAGAAACAAAAAAGTTCAAGATGGCGGCCACTTTTCTCAAATCTGACATCAGATTCCTGTTTAGAGTCCACGCGGACCGGACCCTCAGTTATCGATTTTGGAATCAATCGGTTGAAAAACAAAATCATTGTTTTTTTTTTTAACTTAGATCATAGTGAACGTTGTTCAGTTTGATTATCTGAAGCACCCCTGTAATAGCGCATTTAAATGTACACTCTGTACCTATACCTCCTGAGTCTCTATAATATAAGGTAGTTCTTGCGCGATTTGTGTCTTGATCTTCTTCCCAGGAGTGCGATTTTTGAAACTCATAGAAACTCTTTGAAATCAGCAGTTGATAAATTTAATATTAGGTCTTCTTCTTATCGTGTGGGCAGGCCCTGGTGTCAGAGTTTTTTCAGACCGCCTTACGGCCTCTGACGTGGTTTTTATGTAACGACTACTACCACCAGAGATAGTAGCCGGGACCAACGGCTTAGCGTGCCATCCGAAGCACGGAATCATTTTTCTTTTCGGACAATCAGGTGATTCAGCCTGCAATGTCCTAACCAACTAGGGAAAAACGCACAAAGTGACATATCACTAGGTGTCCCCCGTGGGATCCGAACCCACGACCTCCGTATCGAGAGCCAATGCTCTTAACCACTAGACCACGGAGGCAGTTAGATACCTACTATGGAGACGTGCATCTTTCTACTGCTGATTTAACATTAAAAAATCATACTCCAGGAGAGTGATTTTCGAAAGTCAAATCAGCAGTAGAAATATGTCCATACATTTTCAACTGCTGCCGCACTCTTCCGCATTTTTCAAGTCTGAAGTGCGATTTTTGAAAATCATACGAGCGACTTGGCATTAGAAAATGCCAAAATTACTATGGAGATTATGCATCTTTCTACTGCCAAGTTGCTCGTATGATTTTCAAAAATCGCACTTCTGTTTGCCGGGTACTGACTGTTCTACCGTACGGGGTATGAAATTACCGTTAAAATTCGATAATTAAAGTACGTCTGGCAACACTGGGTGTCGGTTTCGCGTCGTGCCCGCCCGTCCTCCGCCCGCGCCCGTCCGTTGCCGTCCCGTCTCCGTCCGTTGCCGTCCCGTCTCCGTCCGTCCTCCGTCCGTGCCCGTGCTCCGTCCGTTGCCGTCCCGTCTCCGTCCGTTGCCGTCCCGTCTCCGTCCGTCCTCCGTCCGTCTCCGCGCCGTTGTAGTATGACTAAAGCTTCTAGCGGAGCTAAGGAGAATTGATATTTTAATTGAAATTAAATGAATACAGGCTGCATTATCATCGCTAAACTTGTTTAAAAGTGTCAATTTTCGACAACAATATTAGTTGTACCGTAAGTATACAGAATTAATGCCTATTTATTTAGTTTTTAATAATTTAGAGCAATATTGTTTCCATTACTATGTTTCCAAATTGTGTAAGCATCATGCTTCCATCTCTCCCCACGCATAAAACAACCATCGCAATTTGGCTGCCTTATACTCACAGCGGGTGGGGAATCCCCGAATCTCGCAACGGGTCGCATCCAAACGTTTGTACGGTCAGCTAGCAAATTTTTAAAACAAAATATTTTTTTTCTTTTTCCAGATAATAAATTAATGAAAAGTCAGCAAGACGGTAAAATGCCGTCTTGTGTTATAAGATTTTGTAAAAATTATACGTCTAAATCAAATAAATTATCCGGAATAACTTTTCACAGGTATGTATTATATTCATAAATGTTGATGAATTGTACAATTTAAATTACGTACATAAATTATTTTTCTTTTGATAAGTCAATAATTTTTGCATAAATACATACGCAATTATGTATGTAGCTTGTTGGTTATTTATAGTTATTTTGTGTGTTTATAAGTTTCCCCAAGATAAGCTGCGGGAGCAAAAATGGGTCGAAATTGTTAAACTGGAGAGATCTGAAATGGACTGGACACCCAACATTTATAGTCGAATTTGCTCAGATCATTTTGCGAAAGAAATGTTTTATACGACAAAAAATGGTTTACTCAAATAACTCAAATTAAAGGGTGATTGTACCCAATATACTGAACAACTTTCCCTAAGAAACCTATAGGAAATTCGTAAAAAAAATTTCGGATATCGAAGTTTTGTATGAAAAGCCGATTTTTTTTTTGTGAATTTCCTATTGTTTCTTTGAGAAAGTTGTTCAGTATCATGGGTACAATCACCCCTTAAAGTAATGCAACTGTTTACCCTAACACCCTGTATAAATTATGATTTCAAATAAAAAAACTGTTTGCATAAATATTATTTCAAACAAAATTGCTGTGTTAATATGTGTGTATATAAAATAGGATTTCAAATAAAATAACTGTGTATATAAATATTATTCCAAACAAAAAATAACCATGCATGTGTGTATATAAAAATAATTTCAAATAATAACTGTGCCATATGGTAGAGTACAGCACGTCTACCTCAGTTTTAATAGAAGTCTTTGGACTCCAAACGTATCTGTTCAAATCCCGCCAAAAAACCCCCTGACCAAAGACTTTTTTTTTTTTTTTTTTTGGTTCATTTCAAGGTAAAGCGATTATAGTATCGCATACAACCGATGTCAGGAATAAATACTCTCATTAATAGCAAATAAAACGTTGGTGTTCGACGTTTCAACGCTTCTTTGGAGTTTTTGGAGGCAATCGAGAAACGCAGGAAACGCAGAGAAGTCCACAGGAAAGAGGTGAACCGACCGCTTGCCGCGCTACAAAAGAACGGAACACTTTTCCTGTTCACGACCTACACCATCATATTTCACTGAACTGTATATTGTTCACTTGCACGACACTTTGTTATGCAAAACAACACCGATTTTACGAACCAAAACTCACTATAAACAATAAAAATTCGATGAAATATGAGGACTCCAAACGTATCTGTTCAAATCCCGCCAAAAACTCTCTGACCAAAGACTTTTTTTTTTTTTTTGGGTTCAATTCAAGGTAAAGCGATTACAGTATCGCATACAACCGATGTCAGGAATAAATACTCTCATTTATAGCAAATAAAACGTTGGTGTTCGACGTTTCAACGCTTCTTTGGAGTTTTTGGAGGCAATCGAGAAACGCAGGAAACGCAGAGAAGTTTACAGGAAAGAGGTGAACCGACCGCTTGCCGCGCTACAAAAGAACGGAACACTTTTCCTGTTCACGACCCACACCAACATATTTCACTGAATTGTATATTGTTCACTTGCACGACACTTTGTTACGCAAAACAACACCGATTTTACGAACCAAAACTCACTATAAACAATAAAAATTCGATGAAATATGAGGACTCCAAACGTATCTGTTCAAATCCCGCCAAAAACTCCGTTTTGTTTGGTTTTTGGTTGACTTGACATTGACAGTTCGATCGTTTGGTTTCGTATAAAATGAAAGAAAAAGAAAGCTTTATACACTTCAAGTGATCCAGACCAAGATAGAGGATAGTAGAATGAAATAACCAAGAAGCTTCAAATAATGAAACTAAAAATATTGATGAGGAATTTTTTTTCATACGGCAACACTAAACCATAGAGTCGATAGAGTATGGTCAGGGCTACCAACAATACCAAACTAATTAGGGATGGATCTTAAAGGATTCAGGGTTGGATAAATTTGATTCTGACTCATTTAACTGACTCAGAAAACAATATCAATCTTTTTGAACTGATCGGAAAGAAAAAAAGAAAATTGTCTGTGGTGTGTACGTAACGAACGTGAAGAGGTGTGTTGTGGTGATTTTAGGTCAATAATTTTCAATATTTTATCGAAATGTTTGCTTGTTACTACTATAATTTAATGAAATAAGTTATATATAAATACAAAAATTACTCTGTGACGGGTATGGATGTATAACACATTGAAAAATACAACATTTTCTTGTTAAAATGACACTGAAGAAAATTGGGAAAATGTCAACAAAATCACATTTAACTACAGAATTAAATGGTAAGTGATATGAATCTCCTTTGTTGATTTTCTTCTTCTATGTCAAGGAAAAGTCAACATAAAGTCATTATCGATTATACTGAAATTTTTGCTAATTAAAACCTGTATAAATCTAAGGTTTTACTCATTTCAATTTAATTAGCAAATAATTAAACTATGAAACAGGCATAAATATTTACAACCAGAAAGATTTGATGTCGACCCATCTGATGGCGCCGCGACCAGTTCATGGGGACATTGGCGTAAAACATTTGAGAGTTTTATAGCTTTCCAACAACCGGCCGCTCCTTCCAAGGCAACGGACGCACCGCCGGCACTCACACAAGCTGAATGGACACAGGTTAAACTCCAACTTTTAATCAACCATGTTTCTCCAAAAGTTTACGCCTATATTAGCGAAGTCAATACTTACGACGAAGCGATCACTTTATTAGAAAAGCTATATGTGAAACCAAGGAATATAATCTTCGCGAGACATGCACTTGCAACGAGGAAGCAACGTTCAGATGAAAACATTGATACGTATTTGCGAGCTTTAAAACAACTTTCTAAAGATTGCGAGTTTACTGCTGTTGACGCTGAAACAAACAGAAATGATAGTGTCAGAGATTCTTTCATATCCGGAATCGCATCGAACAAAATTAGACAAAGGCTCCTAGAAAATCTGTCATTAACCCTTGAACAAGCCTATAACCAAGCACTATCTTTAGAAATGGCTGAAGTTAACTCACAAAGCTTCAACACACTGTCTGTCAACGCTACACAAAACGAGCCCGAATCTGTCAGATCAACAAGCCCAGCATGACGACAACTATACTGCTGCTGCTCACTTTCGTCGCCGGAAATGCTTCTTTTGTGGAGGACAGGTACACCCCCGTAAGAACTGTCCCGCTTCAGAGGAAACCTGCCAACTTTGCAATAAGAAGGGCCACTTCGCCACCGTCTGCAGAAGCACTTTCAAGTCCAAGCCCATCAACTCTTTAACAACAGATAAAGAAGGCAAAGAGGACCTCACGGCATGCATTTCAGCAGCTTCACCATCTTCCTTACGCAAAGCAACAGTGCCCGCGTATATCAAAGGGATCAGGGCAGAAGCACTTTTAGACACCGGTAGTTCGGTTAGTTTTATCAACGGCTGTTTTTCCAAGCTCTGCGGACTAAAAAGAAAGCCTTGCAACCAAACGATTTCTATGGCCTCACTAAATCATACATCACAAGTCGAAGGCCAGACGATTCAAACTGTCACTATAGGAAACCATAAATACGATAATGTCAATCTTCTAATCGTTACAAACCTTTGTGCGGACATGATTATCGGTCATGATATCCTTGAAGAACATTCAAAGCTAGAGTTCTCTTTTGGCGGGCCGAAGAAACCACTCCACGTATGTAACGTAGCTGAAGCCTCAGTGCCAGCTGTACCACTTTTTGCGAATGTATCTCCTGATTGTAAGCCTATAGCTGTAAAGTCTCGAAGACACTCTGACGAGGACAACAAATTTATTAAAGAGGAGATCGAAAAGCTTCTAGTAGAAGGTGTAATAGAGGAAAGTAAATCGCCGTGGAGGGCCCAGGTACTCATAACTAAAAATGAGACCCACAGAAAACGTCTTGTTATCGACTACTCACAGACAATCAACCGTTACACTGAACTCGACGCATATCCATTGCCTAATATAGAAGACGTAGTATCAAAGATAGCCAAGAATAAACTTTTCAGCCTAATAGACCTAAAGAGCGCTTACCATCAGGTGCCTATACTGCCCGAAGAGAGAAAATTCACCGCTTTCGAAGCACTAGGAAACTTATATCAGTTCAGGCGTATCCCCTTTGGAGTAACGAACGGTGTGTCGAGCTTCCAACGAACAATAGATTGGATTATCAGAAAAGAAAAGCTACAAAACACCTTCGCGTACCTTGACGATATTACAATTTGTGGGCACACTAAAGAAGAACATGACCTGAATTTAGAACGTTTCATGAATGCCGCCAAAAAGTATGGTCTTACTCTTAGTACACCAAAATGCAAATTCTCTCAAGAATCTATCAATATCCTTGGCTACAATATTGAAAACCATGTCATTAAGCCTGACGGTGAGCGCATCAAGCCGCTTATTAACTTACCACCGCCACGCGATATGCCAGCCTTAAAACGGACACTTGGCATGTTCGCTCACTATTCTAAGTGGATACCTAACTTCTCAGAACGGATCCATCTACTAGCAAAGACAACAAATTTCCCATTAACTGACGAGCAAATTAAATGTTTTGAAGGACTCAAAAACGACATAGCAAAATCTTCAATTCATGCAATCGATGACAGCATTCCTTTTACTGTTGAAACAGATGCGTCTGATCATTCGATAGCAGCTGTATTGACTCAAGAGATTCTAGACCAGTGGCCTTCTTTTCCAGAACTTTAAACTCAAGCGAACAAAACCATTCCGCCATCGAGAAGGAGGCTTACGCAATAGTAGAATTCTTGAAGAAATGGAGACATTTTCTAATTGGTAAACAATTCAGATTGGTTACTGACCAACGTTCTGTGTCCTTTATGTTCAGTAAGAAACACTCCAGCAAAATTAAAAACGAAAAGATTCAAAGATGGCGATTAGAACTTGCTGCTTATAAATATGACATTATATACAGACCTGGGCGAGAAAACCATTCAGCCGACGCACTCTCTCGAATCTGTGCCTCTGTAGAATCACGCACTGTAAAACTCATGTCGCTTCACGAAGCCCTTTGTCATCCAGGAGTGACGAGGATGTTTCACTGGATACGATGTAAAAACCTACCTTATTCAATTGAAGAAGTAAGGAATATAACAAACTCCTGCCGCACCTGTTCAGAAATTAAGCCCAGATTCACCCAGAACTGCGATAATCAAAGGAAACTCGTTAAAGCAACGGCACCTTTTGAACGCCTTAGCATTGACTTTAAGGGCCCAGTCCCGACAAATACTAATAACAGATTTATACTTACTGTAATTGACGAATATTCTCGGTTTCCGTTTGCCTTCCCATGCTCCGATGTCAGCTCAAAAACTGTAATCAAACACCTCAATAACTTGTTTATGATTTTTGGTATGCCTTCCTACATTCACTCAGATCGAGGCACGGCCTTCCTTTCGGCCGAAGTACAAAATTTTTTACATTCTCGAGGCATTGCCACTAGTCGAACCACTGCGTACAATCCACAAGGAAATGGACAGGTAGAAAAATTAAATTCAACTCTATGGAGAACTATACTGTTGGCACTTAAAACCAAAAACTTGACAGTCGAAAGTTGGGAGCAAGTATTACCCCAAGCTTTACATTGTATTCGCTCCTTACTTTGCACATCTACAAATTGTACACCACATGAACGCATGTTTACGCACCCACGTAGATCTTCTAATGGTATTTCCACTCCAACGTGGCTAACAAATTCAGGACAAGTCTTGATCAAGAAATTTAATAGATCTAACAAATACCAGCCTATAGTAGAAGAAGTTGAACTGCTACACACCAATCCAGATTTTTCATATGTTCGATTTCAAGACGGCCGTGAAACTACAGTCTCCAACCGGCATCTAGCACCCTTGGGAGGAGGAGTAGGAGAAGACCTCCGATTCAATAGCGAAAAAATGGCGACACCACCTACAGTACAGAATGAAGCCGAACCGGAGTTGGTGACTCCGCCACCTATTGAGACCGAAGACGAACTCGTAAATGCACCTCGAATTGGTGAAGACGAGCCAGGACCTGAAACTGGAAATGTTCCAGAAGCATCTCTTCGAAGATCGAACCGCGTGCGAAAGCCGCCAACTTTTTTTAAAGATTACGTTTCATAAAATAGTGCGGGAGAATGATATGAATCTCCTTTGTTGATTTTCTTCCTCTATGTCAAGGAAAAGTCAACATAAAGTCATTATCGATTATACTGAAATTTTTGCTAATTAAAACCTGTATAAATCTAAGGTTTTACTCAGGGTTTTACTCATTTCAGTAAGATTTATTATATTTACTGGTATTTCCTAGAAAAACATGTTAACGTAAAAAACATTAATTATAAAGCGTTGTCCTGTCCTTCAGATAACAAAAAAAAGGAAAACAAAATTTGTAATGTTTTCTTTTATTTACAGAAAGCATTAGCAATGTTCTGGGTAAAAATGTTAAGATTCTCTACAAATCTCTCATACGCATGGAATCAAGAGGTGATAAAGTGGACAACAGGGTTTTGGTAAGCATAACACAACATCAATTATTTATTTACTTTACATACAATTTATTCAATTATTTATTTCAAACCAATAAATCTATGTTTCAAACACATCTGTTTATATTTCTCACGACTGGAGACATACTTTATGTGAAACGGTGGCCTTATTACCTGAAACCTATTCAAATTGTTTTGCAACTATTTAGATTTCAATCTTATACAGAAATATCTTTGCCTTCATCTACACAAGAAGAATATATTCTTTATAAAACATAATGTTGGTTTTCCTTTCAAAACGTGCTTGAAAAAACTTATTTATGTCAAACTTCCATAACTTAGATTATAAAATAAAAATAAAAGACACATAATTTAAGTAATTAAATAAATGCAAATTACTAAATCCAATGTCATCACAACTAGAATTGTCTATAAATAATGAATGGGAATGCTAAGTCCCACTGATAATTATCTGGACAATGGTATGACTCATGTAGGTGTGACACATTGGTGTACAGGCCTGCTGTGTGCGTATCAGACACAGAGGATAGACACAAATACATTGCCCATGTATTGTATGCATGATTGACCAATTTATTTCTCTGCTGTATTCATTGACTTTATAGCTGTAACTATTGAATCAGCCTTCAGCAGATTATGTTCATTGTAGACATGGGCCTAAACACAATAACATTTTATTTTGAAAGTATTTTATACATGGTGTAAACCTTTAAAGTTGTTTATAATTATATATATCACTAGATTTGTAAAACTGGTGAATTATATTGACTTACAAACTTAATTCAAATTGAAAAATTTGAAAAAAAAACCAAGGAATTGATTTGAATTGCAAAATTTAACATAATTTATTGCAATTGGAAACTGTTTATTGCATTAAATGCATCTATGAATCTTATTAATATTAATTATATTGGTACAACTAAATGCTTAAAAGATTGCTGGTAGTTGTAGCAATGTTTCTGGCCATCATGGAAATGTATCTATAGAAAATGTAGATTGTTGAATAGCTTAATTTTGATGTATACTATGCAAATTGTTTCATTTATATTTAATATTATTTATTTGATTTATTATTTATTAAAACGAAAAGTACAAAATGCGTATCCACGACAGGCTTCGTCAAAGGTAATAGGTACACCACTCACATCAACAACAGGTTTCGTCAAAAATACATCCCATATATCTGCAACAAGCTTCGTCAATTTTCGGCAGGACGGTCCCTAGAACGCTGGCAGCATTCCCCCTTTGAATCGCCAAGCTTATACGCTGACGAAGGTAACTGCCAGCCCTCTTATCACGTGGACTCTATAAGGCGCATTTATTTGATTATATTGACTAAACTCTAACTTCCGTATTCTTAGTTGTTTCCCTGAGGCTTCCTCAGTTGAGTGAAGGACGTTTTTGAAATAATTTGTATGAATAAAAAGTTATCGACTTGATTGAAGCAGCCTCAAGGAAACAACGGGTGTTAGTGATAAATTGATAATGTTTAACACCTACAACTGTAGTGCTTATTTTTAGGTTGTGACGGCATACAGAATCTTTATAACTACAACTAAAGTCCCTACAAGGGTAAGTGTACTTATTAAATAATCATCATATTTTCTATATCTTCTTAAGGTGGTTACACGTAGATGGAATTAATAAAATTAATATTTTATATATGGAAAAAGAGTTTAGAAAATCTAGATGTCGCGTCACAAATAAAATAACATTTGCAATTTATAGTATAATTACGAAGATATAAAGCTTTGAAATTTTTCATACAAATCAAAGCTTTATAATTATCTTCGTATGGACGAACGGGTCACTGCCTGTCACACTGGACAGATTATGGGCACTGCTAGTGAAATTTGAATATTATGAATATTCTATTATCATCATCATTAGTCTATATTATTTCCTACTGCAGGTCACCCTCCTCATGGAGCGTATGGGCGTTAGTCCACCATGCATGCGTGGTGGTGATTATGCTATAGTGCATTTTATATAATGTTCAAACAATTTTCCCTGATATTAGAACATTATACATTTTTTATGTTCATCAAATGTACTTTATATTTGTATACAAGGTCTTAATATCTTGACGGGTTTTTAAGGAGATGATCAGACCATCAAACTGAACAACTTTCTCTATGGGACTAACATCGAAATCACAAATAAAAACAACTGACCCATCTGGGTCTGCTAAATTCTCTAAGATTTGGGCTTAGATAATTTGGGTCGTGTAGGTTTGCAGTTTTGTATGTAACAGTGCAATTAATTTTTTCGCTATTTCACTGTTTGTCCCTTAGAAAAAGTTGTTTAATTTGATGGTTTGATCATCCCCGTAAAAAACCTTCAGCATATTAAGAAAGACCAGCTATATTTTTTATGTATGTATTTAGATTTTCGAAGATATGGACGGAATATGTTCTTATTTCGTGTTGTATTTGTATTGTTTTTGTATGGTGGTATTGTACAGTACTTAAAGTAACATTTTAATAATTCTACAATGGCCTCGATTCGGACTGTGCCACGACTTAACTAAATTTATTCCTGTCACTTTCTAAAATAAGATTAAGTAATGAGACAGAAAACCAACAGCTGACTTTAGTGCTGTCAAAGTGACGTTACACGCCCAAAAACGCTTTAAATAAGATGGCGTACATTATGATGGCATCTTATTTTGAGCGTGTAACGTCACTTTGACAGCACTAAAGTCAGCTGTTGGTTTTCTGTCTCTTTTCTTAATCTTATTTTAGAAAGTGACAGGAATAAATTTAGTTAAGTTAAGTCGTGGCACAGTCCGAATCGGTACCAGTACCTACAAGAATTTGCAACTTTATAGCAAGTGTCAAGGCCTCTGTATTGTATTAAAATCTTATGATAACGTTTTGTCACACATAAATGATGATGTTATAATCTAATCACAGTACTTAATCTATATTCTATAGGTACATATACAGGGTGAATACAGGGTGAAATTGATATCATTAGTATCCTTTTAAACTGAACTTTACCCATCAAACTGAACAACTTTTGCTATGAGAGCAAACCAATCGGAGCAAAAAAAAATCATCTGTTGCATACATTTGTGTCGCGTAGGCATTGCAGTTTAATACGGAACAGCAGATTTTTTTGTTGCTCCAATCGGTTTGCTCCCATAGTAAAAGTTGTTCAGTTTGATGGGTAGACTCTTAGTTTAAAAGGATGCTAATGATATCAATTTCACCCTGTAGAAGACTTGTCCTCACTGACTCATCATCGCCCAGAACGCACCGCTAAAGCTACAAAAATATAGATTTTTTTAAATGTCGTAGTCTCCAAGAAGGATTTTTAAGAAAAAGTATGGTATGACATAGTTCGACAAAGTAGGTAGATATACCTACTGTACTTAGTCGTCAACACTGCGTGCACAACCGACGACCTGGTGAAGGCGGCGGGAACCCGTTGGGTGAGGGCAGCGCAGGACCGGTCGTTATGGCGATCCTTGGGGGAGGTCTATGTCCAGCAGTGGACGTCCATCAGCTGAGATGATGATGATGATGACTGCGTATGCAATACTAAGCACGGCACATGTTCTATTCTAAGTATTTTATTTAGAGATAGGCTCGAGTATTGCTTTGAGTATTTCACTAAGAGGAAAGGGCATCGTCAGTTTACAATTATCTATCTTGTTTTCTTGTCTACCATTTTGGAATGTCTTGCTAATTATTATTAATTTGATATACGAATAATAATTGTAATTTTTTTCCCGTGGCTAGGTGGACAATGGATTTCACTTGATGGAAATAGAGGCCCTGGAAAGCAAAAAGGCCAATCATCTGTCAATAACGCTCATTCATGAACACAAGCCTGTCTCCATTCTTATAGGTAAGTGACTAATAGCGCCCATTGTTTACTAATCGTCGTTGAGGCTGACATTGACACCAAAACAACTTGTAATTCAATGTTTCCTTGTTAATTTTCCTATTTGTCTTTTTTAGTTAAACATTATTATATATTTCGTAAGAGTTTTTGTAATTAGTAACAAAAAATTACAAGATGATTAAAACCACTTTTAAGGATTTCAGTTGTTAGGGGTCTATGAATAATCTATCTAAACTATTATAAAACTGTAACAGAAATGTGTCTGTCTGTACATTGAAGATATTTACAAAAAAAGATTATGTTATGTAATATACCTAATGGTTTTTAGGTGTCCCTGATTCCAAATCACCAATTTTTGGAATTTTTGTATGTCTGTTTGTTTGTGTGTTTGTTTGTTCGCGCATCACGCAAAAACTATTGAACCGATTTTGATGAAACTATTTTTGTTTGATAGCTTATGATCTGACTTAAAATCTGGTATATAATTTATGCGGACGAAGTCGCGGGTAAAAGCTCGTACTATTATAAAACTGTAAATGTTTGTTAGCGCATAGCGCGAATACTACTGGATCGATTTTGATGAAACTTTTTGTGTCAGTAAGCTTATGATTAGACTTTAATCTGGTAAGTATATCATTTATCTCGCTACGATGACGGGACTCGTGCGGACGAAGTCGCAGGATGTCTAGTATTATTTAATTGTCTAAAAACCCGTGGTCCCGGGTTAGAAAGGAACACCCCAATTCTTCCCGTGGGTGTCGTACGATGCGACTACGGGAATAATGGTTTCTAATGCAGTGTTTATGTGGGCGAAAGGCTAAGCCACCTCTCACCACTTGACACGTCATTCCATACTGAAACTTATATTGCTATAATTATGTGAGCATTGCTTCAACTGCATTCATAAACAGAAAATAGTAGTTATACTAATGTTTCTGAACACACCGAAAGGGATTATCGTCGTGAGTTTATGTATTTGTCTAAAAACATTAAATAAATAAATAACGCTCACAGGCAAGTACATTGTGATGATCCCAAGTTAAGCACTGTAGGCTTTTTAATATGGTAACCATACAACAACGGCACGAAGATATAACATCCATGACCGAACCGGGATTCGAACCCAGGACCCTGGTTTGGCAGTATGGCGTGGTAACCATTACACCAACCGGGTCGTCAAATTAATTGAATTAATTGAAGCATGGTTATGTTTCGAAAGTTTTCAATAATAGTGCCGATCTACAACAATGATTAAACTGCTGAGGAAAGACAGCAATATTATGTATTGCTACCTGATTGCTAAAATGCAAATAACATTTCCGAATTCGGAAGACAAATGCTTGGCCACTTATGAAAAGTTTATCCTGTGTTGCACGAATCAAATTAGAACCGCGGTACCACAAATAAGTTAACCCTCTCTTAAACTAGTTTTATGTAAATTTAAGGTGAAGAAGGGACGTCGGATGGAGTAGTAAACGTTATCCACGCATTAGTAGCTGCATACGACGACCTCTTTCCAAGTGTAGCCATGGAGGATATCGTATCAAAGGTTCGTATGACTCACACCTTTTTATTTCAATTCGTTTTACCCCAGCCATTATGCCAATTTAGCCGTGAATGGGATATAAACGTTTATTTGTTTAATTAATTGACCCTCTGTGTCATTCTATAATGGTGTCTTATTTTATTATCATTCTGATTGTTATGTGTTCCTAATTATATCTGTGTTTGCTGTAGTTATGGACATAATTAGTCTTGATAGATTATGAATAAGAAATATGCTGGAAATTGAGAAACAGTTTAAGATAAGTGAGGTATGTGACACTACTAATGTAACTACTAATTTATCTATATCTATTCTAGTACACTATTAGAAAACAGTAAAAGAATTTTGGCTGTACATTTAAGATATTCCAGACAAACATAAGGGGTATGGTACCAGGCCCTGTACCCGGACTTTCGTTGTTCGATATATCGCCACTGTTTCGGTCCGCACTTCATTGTAATAGAGTTGACATTGGAACGAAAACATTCACGCAATTGCGAAGTTCGAATGTGCGGGAGGCTCTGACCATCTCCGAACCAAAACAATATTAGTGAACATTTGAAAGCATCTAAAATGTATCTTCTCTCTTTAGGTAAATCTACCTTTCCAACTACAAGCAGTAAGTGGTACAAGGAAACATTCGACTTGCGGGGATTTTTCTAATCAATATGCAGCTATGTGCGACCTTTGCCAAACTCCTTTCAGGTAAGTCATGAGTACTACTCGTGCGTTAAATTGTCCGTTTTCCTCTACAATGACATCACGTCGATAATTCTTCGTATGCTTTTTTACAGGGCCGAGGTTGCGTGGGACATTGACACGATATATCTAGCACACGATATTAGAATGTTGCATTTGAAAGATTTCGACCACTTAGAGCAAAGGTGAGTCAATTGGTCACAGATTGTGGTCTCGGTTATTGCGTTAATACCTACTTGTGGTCTGAAAATAGGGGGAATCGCTTTCGCCGAATGTTAGTCACAGTTTCACCGTTTAATTTTAAAGTTAAAGTATATTTTCAAATAGTTTAGTGATATGATTTCTTTGTGTTTACTTTTTAATTCTTTCAATAATAAAGTAGACATGTAGGTATAGTCAAGGAATGATGATTTTTTTGTTACTTGGTACTCAGGTACCAAGACCTGACTTGACCTGGTCTGACTTCAGAGTTTAATTACATTTATGATGCACATTTGACCATTATCATTATTGTTTTCATTTTATTAGGAACCCATATTGATACCGTACTGAATCTGTAATCTTTATACTGAGTGTAAAACAAGGATAATAGTTTTATTTGCTTGATTTGCTTCAGGCAACATATCTCTGAAATGGTACGAGATTCAAATTGTGTGACTATATGTTCCCCTCTTCTATCCGTCATTTCCTCTAATTTATTTTAATAAGGCGACATTTCGGTGCTCACTTCTCTCTTACGTGTTATCTTTGACCTCCTTCAATATCCACATTCATACTGGAGACCAGTAGGTCTCCAGTAATAACGAGTCCAGCTCGTAGTAACGAGCTTTTACAAAACTGGCCTTATTCCAGGCAGTTCAATTGCAATGCCTAAAACTGACAGGCTTTATCTCGTACCATGACCTCCCGAAAGGTGCACGACAAGTGCACGATTATTGCGCTGCTCGGTTATGAGGTGAACGGTTAAAAATTGAATCTTTGTCTCTGGCCTGTTACAACTCAATGAAAGAACGAGATGGGGATATACAAGAATCCATTGGAAAGAACGTGAAGGAACTATGCCTCCTCACTCTCTCCACGACCGTTCTGAAACATATTTGTTATTGTTTTTCGGATATTATGGTTTTTACGAAAGTTAAAATTATTTGATTTTCATAACTTACTTATAACATTATAAATAATTAATCTAATGATATTAAAGGTTACTATTTGAAGTAATACAATCAAAATATTGTGTATAATATAAAATACAACCGTTTTAAAAAAAAAAAAAATAATCTTTAGAAAAAAAATTACTCTTCCTAGACTTTGAACGTTATTATTAGTCCAACCCATGTCGAACCTATTTTATCCTACCTACCTGAAGTGCGATTTTTGAAAATCATACGAGCGACTTGGCAGTAGAAAGATGCATAATCTCCATAGTAATTTTGACATTTTCTTCTGCCAAGTCGCTCGTATGATTTTCAAAAATCGCACTTCTACATGGGAGAAATATTTAAAGGGCGCTAAAGTACTATTTATTTGCGGTTTTTATTGTGTGATTGATCCATATAATTATTATATTTATTATATTATATTGTAATTTTAAATAAATAATGCTTATGATCTGAAAAACACGATTTAACTCATGGTACAATAATATACTGCGCCTGGTATTCTCTTCCGACCACGTGACTGACACAAGCCTACGTCATCATACCCTTTTACCATGTTTAGCGGCCATTTTTTTGTGACGTAGGCTTGTGTCACTCTGGGAATAGAAGACCTTGTTTTTTTAGACTATGATTTAACTGTAATTTACACATTCAGGATATTAAAGATATAAAAATACACAAGCTACATTTACTTTTAATAAAACCGGTCAAGTGTGAGTCGGGCTACTCGCGCACCGAGGGTTCCGTACCACACCACCACAAAACACAACATTATTAAATTAGAAAAAAAACTTTTTTTGTCCGGGACCTTTAGCGCGAGACCGACTCACACTTGGCCGGTTTTTAGTATTTGTTGTTATTCTGTGGAGTTTGCTCTATAATCACACTAAGTTTGACGCTTGTATGTATTACCGTTTTTACTATACAGCGTGAAGAAAAAACGTTGATAAAAACTAGTTTCTTGTTGAAAACCCCCTTAATTTTTAACTTTCTGCTATTTTTATTATTTGTTAACAAATCCGTCGCAATAACGCATAATCTGAGAAAATTTCAACTATCTAGCTATTACGGTTCAAAAGTTAGAGCCCTAAATAGGTAGGACAGACGGACGGACGGACGGACAGACGGACGGACGGACGGACGGACGGACAACGTAGGCTTAGTAATAGGGTCCCGTTTTCACCCTTTGGGTACGGAACCCTAAAAACGAATCTTTATAAAAACACTCGAAAATTCTTGAAAACCTGCAAACCATCTACAAACAATTCAGATAAAGTTACTTGTGAAGTAACTTTTTATGAATTGTTTATTTTGACACTTTAGCCCCGCAACTTGCGTCAAGTTGGCACGTCATGGTACGATTTTAGTAGGGAAAAAAAGGTGCACGACAGTTGAACGCTGAAAGGTTTAGGAACGTAAATTGCCCTGCTATTATGAGGTCATGGTACATAATAGCAAGGCAGTTCAGTTTACGCCTTAAACTGAATGGCTATAAGAGCTCGTAGTAGGCCTCCTGTTAGGGGAAATATGGTTTTGGCAGACCCTCTGCTGGCTCTATGGATCGCCCCCCTTTGCTGAACTCGGAAGTTGTCAATACTGACGGCTGTCACCTCCCCCTGCTCCCCGCGCGACGCGCACACGCAACCCCTTACATTCTGCTAGATATACAGGGTGTAAGAAGAAGTATCATTAAGCTATCAAACCTTTTTAATTAACAATAAAATTTATCGAAATAAAATGACAGGTTTGCTCCCATAATAGAAGTTGTTCAGTCTAGGGTAGAGTGTGTGGTTTAAAGGATAATGATACTTTTCCTTGCACCCTGTAATAATTATTGAGGAAAAATCAATTAAATGTAAATTAATTTTCAGTCCTAATAATACTTAATAGTTCTTTTAATATGATTCCTACTTGTGTATAGAAATATAGCCAATAACTTCGCAGGGACCTAATACCGCTGCTGATCGCTCTGCAACACAACACGTGGTTCAAGGGTGTGTGCGGGGACGGTGTGCGGGCGGGGGGCGAGGCGTGGGAGGCGCTGTGCCGCGTGCTGCGCTGCGCCTCCCCCGCCCCCCAGAAGCTCAGCTGGCGCGGCTCCGCGCTCCGGCACGACCACGCGGCGAGGCTCGGCCACGCGCTGCTCAGAGCTAAAACACCACCCGCCATGCACACTATTGACTTCTCACAGAACCATATTGAGGACAAAGGTACCACGTCATTGTGGTACTAATTAGATCTACGTTTTATTAATTATTATTACATTGAATGTGTCAGGGATACCAGAAGTAGATGCCTAATCAACCAATTTCATTCCATTTTGACCGTCATTTTGCTTTTGGGAAGAACTTGTCAGGAAAACTCTAATATAATAGGCAATATACAATCTTCGTTTATAGAATACTTGTCATTTTTTTTACTAGCCAATTTCATCCCACTGCTGGGCAAAGGCCTCCCCTTTCAACCTCCAACCATCTCTGTCTTGAGCGTGCTCTGGCCACGCGTCATCAAAGGCATCCAGTCATTCTTGTCATCATATTTTAAAAAAAGGTTAGGTACTCCAAGATTTGGACTTTCAGTGAAGCAACCTATTTTATCAACACAATCGCTGAAGAAGGAAACCAAACTGACGTGTATGTTAAGTCCGCCAATCTACATTGTGTGCTTGTGGTGAACTAATGTCCATACAGTACGTAGAGGAGGGCTTTGCCTCAGCGACGGACACGGAGGAGCATCCTCTTGCTGCTAGAGGGTCAGCAGAGAAGTGACATTGTAATATTAAAAATGTAAAAAATTTACGATGGATGTCTGTGACTCAATCACGCATAAACGGCTGAATTTTGATGGAATATTTTCACAGAACCATACAAAGGCACTATTGAGTATTGGTACTGTGGAGTTTTATTGACATCCCTGTTATGCTCATGTTTATTATAACTGACTGTTTATACAAACAAATGTCCGTCACACGCATTCCATCGCTGTACTCTTCACATCTCTGTGTGCAGGTGCTATTAGTATTCTAAGTGGTCTGGCGAACAACCCGGACGGTTTGCGGTCCATCTCGATGTCGCAATGCGGCGTGACGGGCAAGACAGTGTCGCACCTAGCCACCATGCTCAACGACAACGTGTGCCATCTCTCCACGCTCTCACACTTAGATCTGTCACATAATAATTTGAAGGACGATGTACATGTAAGTAGATATATTAATTTTTGATACATGAGTCGTGAAGCGAGTGAGTTTATGGGCGGTTGTATTCTGTTGTGCCTTTTCTGGCTGACCTAGTAGCTTCGTCATTTTGTACTACCTCAAATTTGTTCATAAAAACAATCATTGATTTTATGATTATCCCAAACACTATACTCGACTTGCGATATACCATACTCGACTTGCGAAATGCAGTGCGAGACACAAGTAAAAGACCTACAAGTTTCAATCATGGGCTCAGGCAATGCCCAAACTGTATCTTCAAATATGCATTAATACTATTTTGAGTATCTCTGAGTAACCTTCGAGGAGTACAGTCGTGACAATACCATATTATAATGAGTCTAATGAGATGTGTTTGTTTCAGAATTTGTATAATTTTCTCGCGCAACCAAACGTCTTGACGCATTTGAACTTAACAAATACGGAGACTACGTTAGAAAATGTAAGTATACCTTCATAAAGAAGATAGAAAGAAGAACATATTACTAACAAGTATTGATACTCGTCGATTTATAGCCCACTCAGTCTCACGCTTATTCGTGGAAGGTCTGTAGCGTGCAGGCGCACCCTGGCCAATCCATACCAGCAGGCTTGCACTGACATGAAGAGGTTAGTTCGTGTATACTGAGTGAGAGAGGACTTCGCTACTGCTTTTTGTCGGCCACCTCCTGTACCCGGTGTGATGACGTTAAAATTGGTGGGGGGCAGGCAGTACCATTTTTTATAAGTCTTACCGATGTGCCGTGCAGTTGACACATTTTAATAGAGCGCGAAATGATATTGACCAATCAAATCCCTTGCCGCTTGCTATTGATTTATAGTGTTCGGCTATTCAAATTGGAGCGAGATAAAGATAGATTTTACGGCAACCGATTTTGTACCGTTTAACTAACGCGCATTGATTTTTAAACGGGGTCTCTGTTCTGGTCTGCGCACACGAAGATTGACGACTGGACAAATTTTCGTGGTCCTACTGTACGCAGTACTATTTCTTTCACTGATTATGAATATCTTGTAGATGTGGGGAGCTCTATTGCGGGGGTGTGCGGCGCGACTTTCAGCTCTACTAGTGGGAAGGAACCCGTGGTCGGCCGCGCGTCGCCCCAAGGACCCGCCGCCCTCCTTCCGTCAGTTCTTCACCGCCTGCCTCGCGCTCACCAACCTGGACTTCTCTTACTGTAAAATGCCACCTGATGCACTTAAGTAAGTTTCTATTTGGCTTGACAAGGGCTTGACACGTAGCAGTAACTAGCGTCATCCGTTTTTCATTTATTAATTTACTCGTAGCTGTAATTTGCGATTCTACAGGATAGTATCGACTTTTTAACAGGTCTACCTTTATGCTATGGAAGTTAGTCCAGCATGCAGGCCCAATGTGGATAGGAGGACTATACAGACAGTCGGTACCTCGCTCATTGCCACTTGAATTTAAATAAATAAATAAAAATAACTATTCGCCCAAACATTCGATAACAATGTTTATTGTTCTTATCTATACTAATATTATAAAGAGGAAAGATTTGTACCTATTTTTGTATGTTTGTATGTTTGTAATGAATAAACTCAAAAACTACAGTGCCGATTTCAAAAATTCTTTCACCATTAGAAAGCTACATTCACCCTGAGTAACATAGGCTATATTTATTGCTAGAAAAGATTAGATGTCCACCCGTGCGAAGCCGGGACGGGCCGCTAGTTTTATATAAACAACCTTCGGGCTACGTCAGCTATCAGGGTAGCAGGGTACCAGGGTTCTTCTACGCATCCCTTCATTTTTATTCGATCTCACAGGGAAGGTTACTCCAAGCATAGCCCTCTAAATTGATATACTTAACCTACAGGAGCCTGCTGCTGGGGCTGGCGTGTAACGAGAGCGCGGCCGGGGTGCAGCTGAACCTGGCGGGCGTGCTCTCCTCCTCGCAAGCTGCGCACGTGCTCGAGTCCTGCATACACGGCGTGCGCTGTCTACAGTCGCTGGACCTCTCCGACAATAGTTAGTATAATACTACCTGCTGCTCTCCTCGCAAGCCGTGCACGTGCTCGAGTCCTGCATCGTACTTTATAACATTAGACAGGAAAATAGTATTTTATTTATCAGATCACTTCGATAATAACAATGCGAATGCAAATGTGTGAATCACCACAAGGGGTGACTAAATCAAAACACGCTTATATAACGATACACTTGGCTCATGACGCGGTTAGTAAACAATTTGTGATTAGCATTTTGTGACTAATTCGTCCTATGTTTTCCTCTAGTCTAGAAATAGGAAACAAAGGATGAATATAGAAACGAAAAATATATATTTTTTTAAATTAAAGTTTAATTTATTGCCTTATAATAATTCATTTATATAATTAAGTAATTATATTCCTACCTTTAACACAAGGAAGAACACAAAAGTAAATGCCCTCCATGGGCATTAAATTATATTAAATAATTAGTAAAATTATCCTTGTTAACAGCTGACCTAATGTCGTATTTATATTTTTCTTTCCAGGCATGGAATTCGAACTTTCCGGCATAGTGAGAGCTATAGGCAAGAATCATTCGATCACTCATCTATCTCTAAGCAGGCTGACCGGGAAAAGGTCGTATGCTCCGCCTTTAATACAGGTCAGTATTCAAATAATTATTAATTTAATAGCTTTATACATTTAAGCATTTACCCGCGACTTCGTCCGCATAAATTATATACCAGATTTTAAGTCAGATCATAAGCTATCAAACAATAAAAGTTTCATCAAAATCGGTTCAGTAGTTTTTGCGTGATACTCGAACAAACAAACAAACAAACAAACAGACAGACCAAAAATAAAAAAATTGGTGATTTGGAATCAGGGACATCTAAAAACCATATCGTAATCTTTTTTTTGTAAATATCTTCAATGTACAGATACACTTATGCACAACACTTATTAACATATATGCACGCCCCAACCAGATCCCGCTAATATGTTAACGTTTTTAAAATATTAGCGGGATCTGGTTGGGGCGTGCACCCCATGCACTTAAGACGACTTTACATAGCCATAATTAGAAGCCGGTTGGATTACGGTTGCTGCTTATATGCCGATAGCTGTAAATCCCATTTGACTAAGTTAGACAGAGTTCAAAATGTAGCCATGCGTGTCATAGGTGGATTTATAAAAAGTACCCCTATCCACGTCATGGAGTCAGAGTTAAACTTGCAACCCTTAAGTATTCGGCGACGATTTTTGGCTGGCAAGTTCTGATTGAAAAGCAAATCGGTATCTAACTGCACAAGTAACATGATAGATCTGATACATACCTTATCGTCTCAATGCTCAGCTAATCTTTGGAGTAGGAAAAACGTCCCCTTGTTAGTTTCGATACAGGATGAACTGAATTGTATTAGAATACAAACTAATGCTAGGGTGGAAATGTTTTGTCTAGAGTATTGGGTAACCAAAATAGACTTATCTGATGTTTTGTGTATAAATATTGATGGTGTGAGCAAAGCCAAAGGTCAGTACAATGCTGCAGTGTTGCATGAGCTATGTATCAGTTACCTATACAACGTGTTAATGAATTAACGCAAAACTAGAAAGTAGTTTGTTTAGAATCGAGAGCCGAATCGAATTATCATGGTTTCAACATAGGTAATTTTTTTCAAAATATTAAATAATTTTTTGGTACAATTTTAAATTTTCTGAACCCGATGTCAACCCACCCCACGGGCACACCCACCCTACTGACTACCAAAACAAGATTATTAAAATGTATCCATGAGTACGTTAGCGCCTTCATTCATTGCTGAAATAATAAAAAATCATTTTTGCCCCAAAACTTAAAATGCGAATAACTTTAAATTTTAACTACAGAAATAATGAAATTATTGTTTCAATCTAATTATTTTGATATAAATCAGTTGGGGTGTATGAGGTTTTGCGTTAATTCATTAACACGTTGTATATCAATTTTCGAAACTTTTATCACATCTTCACCGACGGTTCAAAGGATTCTGACGGTTCAGGTGCGGCCTTTTTCGATCCCCAAATGGACACAGCATCAAAATTCAAAATTGAGGCCGAGGTTTCCATTATGCATGTGGAACTTATTGAGGCCTTATCATACATTGAGTCAATCGAGTTTGACAAATTTGTAGTTTTAGCCGACTCTAAAAGTTCGATTCAACACTTAGCTCGATGCACCTCGACATTTCGAGGTCTTCCAGTAGCTTACGAAATTATAAAATTGATATTTAGATTACAATCTAAAAACCGAACCGTCAGAATCCAGTGGATCCCATCTCATGTAGGGCTCAGGGGGAATGAGATAGCTGACCGGCTTGCTGGGCAGGCTACATATGAAGGTGTCTTAACTTCTGTGATTCCTTTCTACACAGAATGTGTGGGCCTGGTGAAGAACAAGTGTCGTGAGCTGTGGAAAGAGTATTTTGACTCAAGATCAGTTGAGAAAGGTATCTGGTACCGCACTATGCAATCGGAACCTACTACTTCTTGGATAAGCAACTGTACGATGAACCGACAGGATGTTGTTAATGTATTGAGACTTCGGTCCGGACACATCCCATTAAACAAGTTCGGTTACATGATGGGGAAGGTTCCCTCCCCCAACTGCTCAGAATGCGACGTGGTAGAGGACGTATATCATATTTTAATGGAGTGTGTCCGGGCCGAGGCAGTAAGATGGGAGACCTTCGCCCGATACGCGATGCTGCGGGAGACAGGCGGCTGCAGCAGTGCACTGGCCAATCCCCTATCTACGGAGGCTGCGGCCCTGCTGCAGCTAGCCAAGCAGTGCCTCATTAGAAGACAATGTTAGTCTAATGCTGAATGGTTTTGCGGGTCTTACGGAGCGACTTAGTCTTTAAGACCAAGCTCCTCAAATAAAGATAATAAAAAAAAAAATCTTTTTTTTTGTAAATATCTTCAATGTACAGATACACTTCTGTTACAGTTTTATAATAGTTTATATAAACTCACGACCGTATTATTTGGGGTGGTCTGGGACTTTGGTACAACTACCAACAAACAAGTTAGTCAATATTAGGACCTACGCACGTCACCACGAAGAACATGCATCATCACATGAAGAAATAAAACGTTTTTTTTAAGATAGCATAATTTTTTAAACATTTATTGAACACTCTATTTACTGATACACATAATATTACAGAGAAGATATGTGCAAAAGGACAAGCTTCAATTGAAAGAGATTTCATCCAGAAGACCCCGTAGAGGGAGAAGTAATAGAGATCGGGACGTGTTTTATCCTATTCACTCAATAAGATATGCAAATAGCAAATTCGCTCTAGTTAAAAAATAAGATCGCTACCTTACTCCTGTCGTTATCGACGTAACCGCATTTGTGTACTATGACTGCAGACCCAGAAATGCCACTTCATATAAATTTTATGCTAGCTGTGACATTTCGGAGTCAAGGATTGTATGACTATCAGTGCGATTTTTGAATCTCATACGTTGAACTTAGCAGATGTAAATGTCAAAATTACTAAGGAGTTAAGCATCTTTCTACTGTTGATTTTTTTTTTTTTTTTTTTCTAGCCTATTTCATCCCACTGCTGGGCAAAGGCCTCCCCTTTAATCTTCCAACCATCTCTATCCTGGGCAAGCTCTGGCCACTTGTCGTCAAAAGCATCCAGATCATCCCGCCACCTCTTCTTAGGACGACCCGGACGCCGACGACCATCTTCTGGGATCCAGGGCGTAACAATTCCTGCCCACCTCTCCTGGTGCATTCGACAGACATGGCCGGCCCATTCCCACTTTAGTTTAGCTGTTTTTTTCCCGACGTCGGCGATTTGTGTTTTGGAGCGCAGTGTAGTGTTCCTGACACGATCTGTTCTTTTAACACCTAATATACTGCGCTCCATCGCTCTCTGACAAACCTTGAGTTTGGACTTTTGAGACTCTGTTAGAGACCACGTCTGGGCACCGTAGGTTAAGATAGGCAGGAAGTGAGATTATTTAAAGTCAAATCAGCAGTAGAAAGATGCATATCTCCACAGTAATCTTGATATTTTCAACTGCTGAGTTCGCACAAAAATCGCACTCCTGAACTATCGCTATCTCATGCGCGGTTACACTGACATTCTAGCGTAAGCGAAAAAAATGTTGGTCAATGAGAAGACCCGCAGCGGTGACAGTTTTTAAGTGTAAAGCTGACGTAATATCTAATATCGTCGCTTATATAACAACACCGCGCGAGTCGAGTTTGGCGGTTTTTATTTTGATATCATTGGATAGACCTTTTCGCGCGCTTCGATCTACCAACTTGCTCCATTACATATTTTAATTATTTCTTAACTATACCAGAATAATTTAAAACCCTAAATTACTTATTTTGTAGTCAAAACAATAAATAATTAATACGTTTTTTGTCTCGCCTTGAAAGTTGAGGTAATCGACTTGCGCGGTGTTGTTATATAAGCGACGATATATTTTTTATTTTTTTTATTTATGTGCACGATATTTATTTATATTTATTGCCAATATAAAATTGTCACCCTTTCTAAAGAAAATGATCAAACATTGAGTAACAATTGTTTTCAGGCCCTAGTCCACGTGCTTCAGGAACCAGATACAGCACTAACATCCTTAGATCTCAGCGATTGTAAACTCAAGGTGATAAAATATAAGCTCTCAATCTTAGTTCACCTTTACGACACTGCTTACGACTATTATTTAAGTTTCCGATTATACCGGCATCACCTTACCCTAAATAAAACTAGCAAATATGAGCTTTAAATAATTGTTAATAAAGCTCAAAGTCAACGCGAGCTGACTACTATCCCTTCTAAATCAAACTTAATGTAACATGACATGACTATCAGTTTAAAATAACAATGTGCATGACCTCGCTCGCAAATGTGACGTAACTCAATCACACGAACTTCACTCGAGTCATTCAAATGATTGTTTCCTTTGCATAGAGTCTACATTCCTTTGTCAACGAGTGAAGTTATCCAACGGCCCTTCAAGGTCATGCACATTGTTATTTTAAACTGATAATGGCCCCGATTCGGAATGTGCCACGACTTAACTAAATTTATTCCTGTCACTTTCTAAAATAAGATTAAGAAAAGAAACAGAAAACCAACAGCTGACTTTAGTGCTGTCAAAGTGACGTTACACGCCCAAAAACGCCTTAAATAAGATGGCGTACATTATGATGGCATCTTATTTTGGGTTTGTAACGTCACTTTGACAGCACTAAAGTCAGCTGTTGGTTTTCTGTCTCTTTTCTTAATCTTATTTTAGAAAGTGACAGGAATAAATTTAGTTAAGTCGTGGCACAGTCCGAATCGGGGCCAGTATGTTTCATATCGAGGTGAGGCAATGCCGGGGCGATAAATGTACGACAACCTTGAATAAGTAGGCTGACTGCCCAGGGTGCGCCGGACGAACTCGGGCTTCGTCACTCGGGGACGCTCTTTCCTTGCACCCTTGTTTAATCAATCATCTGATTTACATTACATTATCTCCAGCAACTTTATTGGACGCGCTTGGCGGAACGTAGATTAGAAATTCGACCTTACGACTACAAAATATAATAAAACTGGTCAAGTGCGAGTCGGGCTACTCGCGCACCAATGGTTCCGTACCACACCACCACAGAACACAAAATTATTAACTTAGAAAAAAAACTTTTTTTGTCCGGGACCTTTAGCGCAAGACCGACTCATACTTGACCGGTTTTTAGTATTTGTTGTTATTCTGTAGAGTTTGCTCTATAATCACACTAAGTTTGACGCTTGTATGTATTACCGTTTTACCGATAGAGCGTGAAGAAAAAAACGTTGATAAAAACTAGTTTCTCGTTGAGAACCCCCCTTAATTTTAAATTTTTCTATACTTCATTCCAAATAACGGCGACAAGATTTTCAGATTCCTATTTGGCTTTCTGGCTAATTCTGATTACCAAATGTAATATTTTTATTAGAAAGATATACTATCCTACATATCTTGGAGGGTACAAAACCTTTTTTAAGAATAAGTGAGAGTAAGTGTTTCAAATCTCAGTTTCCGTAAAGCAAAATAGCCTTAAAATTTCGCTGCTATTTGGAAAGGAGTATACATTTTTATTATTTGTTAACAAATCCGCCGTAATAACGCATAATCTGAGAAAATTTCAACTATCTAGCTATTACGGTTCAAAAGTTACAGCCCTAAATAGGTAGGACAGACGGACGGACAACGTAGGCTTAGTAATAGGGTCCCGTTTTCACCCTTTGGGTACGGAACCCTAAAACTATTTAGTAATATGTGCAGGGTGATCTGTACGGACTGTTGAACGCGCTGGGAGGCGCTCGCCGGCTGCGCACGCTCGACGTGGGCGGCAACCTGGCGGGCGACGCGGGCGCGAGGCTACTCGCCAAGGCACTACAATGCAACTGCACACTGCACACGCTGTATATTGACCGCAATGCTTTTAGTTTACAAGGTACGTTCGTTGCTTCAAGGTTTTGTCACTAGCTGTTAATATACAAGTTGCTTTTTAACGGGTTAATTCGTTCCTTCGATAGTAAAGGAGCAAATTGGTAGCCGACCGCATGAGGCGTGCGGTCGCGACGTGTCGCGGCGACACGTCGCTGCGGTCGTGAATGGGAAGCCGACCGCACGCCGCAACTGCACGCCGCAGCTACAGACAGTATTTCCAACTTAGGGTATTTTTTGGGGTATTAATTTTCAGTAGGGATTTAAGATTTAGGATGATGCTTTATATCTATTATGCCGTAACTTGAGCTCTAATAAAGGGTGAATAGAAAAGATTTTCGTAAAAACGAATAAGTAGAAAAAATTTCCGTAAAAAGTAAAAAAATGTTTTTTTTATTTGTTTCCCAAAATTATCACCTCGTATTTATTATATCTAGTAATATTTAAACACTGTTTTACCAAATACCAAACGCCACTATGATTTATTGTTGGAATTTAACGGAAAATGTGGTTGAAAATAGAAATTTCATTAAATTAAAGAAATATCGTGGAATTTGTATGAATTATCGTGTTATACCCGACTTTTATGTTCTATCGCATGCCACTCAAAAATATCGTGAATCTAAGATAATTATCGCATGCTGGCAGCACTCGGCGACACTACTGGTCTGCGGTCGAGCGTCAGTGAAGCTCGACCGCACCGCAGTGAAGTCGTGTCGCCGGCTGCGCAGGGTATTTCATAGAATTACATACAAACCAGTAGTGTCGTCGCGACATGCGGTTGCGGCGTGCGGCGTGCGGTCGCCTGTCAACCGCCACCTTTATAATACCTCTATGTCTAATCATCGATAGTTTTAAACTAAATTCCTGTACAAAACGAATACTGGTTAGTACAGCTAAACCGTTAGGCGCTGTCCTATTGCTATCGCTCGCGCGATCATGCGTTCGTCCGACGAAAATCATTGTGCCACTGTGCGTTTAAACATACTTATATCTAAATAAAAATAGAACAATTCGATCGCATCTCATGATAGCATGACCTTCTATAGGATATTCCGCAGATATAAGTATGTTTAAACGCACAGCGGCACAATGATTTTCGTCGGACGAACGCATGATCGCGCGAGCGATGGCAATAGGACAGCGCCTTAGTTTTACTAGTCATTTTGGCTTTTTTACGGGACTAAGGGCCTGTTTCACCACTGTAAGTTCTTGTCAGTTTAAGTGACAGATCGTTCGACATATCTTTCTTACGAAATATGTCAAACGATCTGTCAGATAAGCTATTAAGAACGAATGCAGAAGTGTGAAAAAGACCTTAAATTTTGCAGCTCCGTTACGGTCCGCCCATCTCCGCTTTGATTGTGCCATGCATTATATGCGAAATTTCTTCTCCGCTCTGCTTGAACCGTAACCACTGAAGTTGAGCGGAAAGGAGATGGCTAAATAACGAAGTTCTATTGTTTATTCACGATTCATGACACATCTCCGCTCTGCTTTGGTTTGGCGATTTCCGGGCCTGAACACGGAGCCGTATGCGGATAGTTTGCATTTTCGAAAAACCTCCAGCTACAAGAAAATGAGAGCGCGTGCGTGTCTGGCTCGCATGCGCCCCGCCAGCATTCTATCGTTGGGGATGCCGCTAGCCTGATGATGACGTATGTTATCGTCGCACAGGTCTGACGGACATAGCGACATCGCTGCGGCGGTCGGTAAGCGTGCGTCGCGTGGAGTTCCCCGGCTGCGACGCGGCGGCGGGCGGCCGAGGAGCCAGCGAGCGCGTCGCCACGCTCTGGAGGGAGCTGCATGAAAGGTGTGTTACTATAGGCTACTTGACAACTAGTCAAATCTGCTACTCTTTATCGGACGTCAAAACGTGAGCTTTGTATGAACATTTGTACTAAATATTGAGTTATGACGTCATCAACATTTCATTACTTTTTAAAGTATATCTTGTTATTAAAAATATTATTTAGACTAAAAACTCAATTAAAATGGGAGTTTAGCGTTATTTTCTGACCTTATTTTTATTAAGAAGATAAAATTTAAATATATTGTATGTAGTTAAATACCCAATTATATTAGCTTTTATATCAGTCGGATGTGCCCTTCCTTGGGCCAACAATGTCGAGTAATATGAGCTTGTCAGTATAGGAACACATTCCATGGATAGATGACACTTCGTTTAAGTTTCTATCCCACGTTCCTTTCTACAGGATTCTATTTCGAGGCGTTTATTATCCATCAAGTGATGACGGACTTACTACTGGACTTCACACACAGACACACTAGGTAGATAAAATTTGAGCACTGTTACGCCAATTGTTTGCCGTATCCGGCTTGAAGGACGTTTTGGGAATGTATATAGACAAGTTCTTATCGTTACTGATATTCTTAGGTTCTTCGAAACTTCCTAGTTTTATTTATTTTATCTTATTCATTTTCGGACTAATTACAGGATAGGGTGGGTACCAACATTTTTATAAAACAAGATTGGCAACTAAAAGTTTGGCTTTGCACAGCCGCGGTGTAGCTAGCAGTGGGCAGCATAAATGTATCTTAACCGTCCGTTCTATGTTCGTAATGTATTATAAGTGAGTATGAGGTGTATACATCGTGCAGGTTGTCGAGTAACAGTACGCCGGCGCAGTCGCACGCGCTGCGGGCGCTGGCGCTGGAGCGCGCGTGGGCGGGGGGCGAGGCGGCCGCGGCGCTCGCGGCGCAGGCGGCCTCCGCCCTCCCGCCCCCGCCCCTCCCCGCCGCGCTCGAGCGCGCCGCCAGCCACGCGCACCACCTGCTGCACCAGTACCTGCAGGCGAGTGTTGTGTGTGACTACTGACTACTGACTAGCGGACGAGTGCGGCATAGTGCACGTGCTAATAGCTGGCTTGAAGCTCACGTAAATCAGCCTCCACTACGTTGTTCCAACGATACCTGCGAAGTCTGCCAGTAAGGTCGACCCAGGTATGCTTTCTGGACATGCCGATCTGCACCCATTCTTTCTATGTGTCCCAGCTGACACGGTGTGCTTTCTTCTCGCCGATGATGCTTGGGAAGGCCATCAGTTCTTCAATTTCGTAATTTTTCCGTACCCTTCAGCCGCCATCCTCGTCTTGTGCTGGCTCTAGGATTTTACATAGCAATTTCCTCTCGGTGACTGGAAGTTTGTGCTCTTTAAGTGTTAACGTCCAAGTGTCACGTCCTTTCTGAAAATGCGATGCTAAGCTCAAACTTCCATAAGCAATCTGTATAAAACATTTTTTCACAAATCGTCCCCACTTTCTTTTCCTGTCGATTCGATGGCATGTCATTGAGCCGCCATAGTGGAGAAGAATTTCCAATCAGCATTAAATGCGTGGCAAGTATATTGGTTGCCGATTACCCAGATGCGGAAGTATCAGCGGCTTAGTAGCGTCACTCGGAGAGGGAGAGGCTTTATTTGTGCACCCTCCCCTATAATAAATTAACAAGTCCTTTATTCTTGCAGAGATGTAGCGAAGTGTTCGCGGCGATGGGGGGCAGCGGCCCGAGCGGGGAGCTCGTGAGCCTGCAAGCGGTCCGCGACGCAATGGCGCCGTGCGCCAGTACGTTACAGGATTTACTGAAGTGAGTCATCATTCTTTTACCTTTATCCTATTACGAGCTTTTGACCCGCGACTTCGTCCGCGTGGATTACTTATTTAGAGGTCGATTTTCGAAAAATTCTTTTTGTGCACTCCTACATTTAGGCTGTGCGTTGTCTCTCTCTTTTATAAGTATAGATAGATTTGTATTCGGCACAATGTCATCTTTTCTCACACATATTCATCTTTCATACAAACCATCTATCTTTTCTTTTTATCTTCCTCTCCTACTACATGCATCCACATTGTGGTGTAGTTTTTATTGTAGACTCTACAATGTGGATGGATATGGAACACGGCGACACATCAAGCTACCCAAAACCAATATAAGTTGGCCGCGCGTCGACATAGTAATCACAGACTATTATATGTACTACCGTACAGACTGGAATCTTTCGGGCGAGGGGAATAACGCTATGACAGGGGTACGGGGGGGGAGGGTATCGATACACCTTAGTAAGGAGATCCTTCCTCAGAGATACACCTCAAAGAAGTGTTGCCAGAAGAAAAACACATTAATTTACTCCAAAGCCGCATTCATATGGCAACACTACTAGGGATGTGCGCACTATCGATAGTAGTATATCTCAGAATGTTCAATACTTATTGATTGTGTGCAATTGTATCGATACTAGCGCATCGATAGTATTGCACACAATCAACTGAAACTGGGTTTGTACCCCAAAATTCGTATTTGCCACCAACCCGGAATATTATAAGCTATCACTATTGCTAGCTTATAATATCCCGGTTGTCGGTGGCAAATACGAATTTCTAGATTCGGAGTTGCTGGGAAAAGCTAGGATGAAATTAATAAAACATGCTCTTTATTAACAATTTCGTTTATTTGGGTTAATATCTTAAATAGGTATTCTGAATCTCACGTAAATTTGGAAAGCCTAGAAAAGAGTATTTTACTTATAACCTGGAAAAAGTCTCAATTTCAAATGACACAAGAGAACCCATGGAACCCACAAGATCGCCTCAAGTTTACCCGACTGCGACAGAAGGAGGGTTATGTTATTCGAGTGTACGTATCTATTTTTGAACGTCCATTGTGTCAATCACAGTTGTATTTTGACTAGTATATTTCCCTAAATTTTTTGAGTTTTTTTTTCGAAAGCTTGATTAAAGAACGTATTACAAAAGACAAGGCTGGTTTTGTATGTAAGGTTGGCGCCTTATTTTTCGGCGTTGTTTTTGGCGCAGCCAGCAACCAGCAACCAAACATGAATATTTTATTTCAGAATAAAGTAACAAACAAAACGTATTATGTAATATGTATACCTACCTATCCCTAAACTCAGTCTGGACGGAGATATAAAGGCTTGAAGATGAAAATATTACCATTACGTTCACTTCAAGCCTTTATATCTCAGTTCGGACTGAGTTCCGAGATATTTGTAATAATAATCAATGGACTAGGGCCAACTTCTGCCCTAACCGTAAAAGAATCTGCCGTAACGCGAATTAACCGAGTACCTGTAGCTTTAAAAAGTACTATTGCTTCGGAACCGGTCAAAACTACTCTGATTTTCATGATTTTTTTTAAAACTTCTCCAATCTAAAATACTACAACCTTTATAGTTTAAAAATTGACGCTCTCAGTCAAGTAAAAAGTTGTAACCCAAAAAATTTAAATTTTAAGAAAAAATGCTTCACAACTTGCGAGTTTATGTAAGAACAGGACATTAACATTGAGGCAATTTTAATTGAGAGACGAACCATACAAACGAAGTTTGATTCAATTTTGAATATTAACCAAATAAATTTAATGTTTTTTTTTAACACGATCCAGAAACTAATATCCTTGCCTGTGGTTTATCAGATTTCCGTTATGTTATATAATTATGTAGTTTTAAAGTAACACTGGCTCAAAGATTTCTATACGAAAGAAATAACGACAATTTTTTAACTGTAAAGGTTGTAGTATTTTAAATAACCTTCATTTAACTATTTTTTATCGAAATCGGAGTAGTTTTGACGGGTTCCGAAGTAAAAACCTTCAGGGACTCCACTGAATCTGCCATATAGCGAAACTGACCTTAACCGAACGAGGGGGGTAAGTAAGGTACAGAACAACATTTGAATACAATTCTTTCTCTTTGTAAGATCCAATTATGGACGCTAGATATATCTTGTGTAATTAAATCGCTAGTGCATCGCGTTAGATATCATGTCGTAAAAAACTTGGCATTAGTCCTTATGTTTTCTTTTATGGCATTTATTAACATCTTGGTGAATACAATTTGAAATAAGTCTCTAAAAGTAATAACTAATAATTAATTATGAGGGAACAGATGAACATACATACACATTATACACATACCGGTCAAAAATCATAACCTTGTTTTTGACTTCGCCGTAGTCGGGTAATAAATTAAGATAATAAGGAAGTAGGATCTTGGTTAAAAATTCGAGCATAAAACGAGAAATTCCTTTACTTTACCTACAAGAAAACCCAATTTTTCTAGACACTCTTAATCGTAGTTGTTCAATTAATGAGGGAAGACATCCACCATTGCAACTGTCAAATAGGTAACTGATCAAAAAAGTTGACGGCATCTGCAGTTGTAGTCATTGTGCTGATGGGCTTGGATAAAGCAATTTGAGCTGTAAATAAATAAAAAAAAATGTAAGATAAAATTACACTTGATCACCATTATCATGGTTAGACGACGACCACAAATATCGATAGTCGACATTTCACATTGTCACATCCATCACATCACTAAAATAACCTTATCAACATTACCTAATCTTTAAATAAAAAATGTTTCGATTTACCTACCATTGAAATCGCTTTTAGTTGGTAGGTTAACCACTTCCCGTCGTCCCCGTCTCGTAAATAATGTAGGAATTAGGATAGGCATCAGGAGTGTGAACAAACTGGACTCTCATTGCCGGCTTTTGTCGAATGTTAGCTTAGCTTCAAAGTGTTTAGCTGTTTGCATCAAACTCTTCGTCGCAATATAATCACATTCTTGTTTAGCTTATTACAAAGCAGGATCATTCAAAGACTTTAGCCATGTCTGGAATCTTTTCTCACTTCTTGGAAAAGCGTGAAGACGCACTTTAATGCTTTGCGCTCGTATAGCCAGGAATGCAACACTTCTCCGCCATACCACGTTAGCACACGGTAACACGACAATACCCCCGATTTTCATACATTAAATGTAAATAAATAATAATCTTATATTCAAAAATAAACTGCAATTTGCTTACGGATAGAACTGCCAATGATGTGAGTCTTGTCACTCGAGCATGTCAAGCTCATAGATAAGGAAGAACAAGAGTGTGGTGTGGAGTCTATGGCAATTTTTTTTTAAATGTCTAGTGTATCGACGAAGCACAGATTATTAAGAACTTGAACCACAGGTTATCTAGCGTTATGCAGCCTTTGTATGATCATTCCACGGCGTGATAGTAATGTATAACGTCGCACGGCCAGCCTATTTTGGTTTTGGGTAACTTGATGTGTCGCCGTGTGTACTAGGAGAGGAAAATAAAAAGAAAAGATATTTTTTACACTTTAGGGTCGAGCGAGACACATTTGCCGACGGCGACCGAGACGGTGGGCCCATACAAAAATTACATTTAGTATGGGAAGCTATCCGCCATCGTTGCCGGTCACCGTCGGTAAATGTATCTCAACCTCACCCTTTTAGGGGTTGAGACCTGGTTTATTCGTAAATAAACCAGGTCTCAACCCCTAAAAGGGTGATCGTACTTAATGTACGGTGCAATGACCGTACATTGTGTCGCATCAGCACTAAGTCCCCATTCGATCACATTCTATTAACAAATCAGTTCACAATTTCATTAACATCCAAAGAGATTTAACGAGTAGTATATTTGAATTTCTTTGTTAACATCTCGTGCACTCATTATTATAGCAATATTAACATAATCAATATCATTATACTGATCAACTGTGCAAAAGTTATCGTGAGAGAAGGCATTTGCTCTGCATTGTGATCCTATACATATAGATTATAATTTATTTATAAGTATATAGGCAAACCGATAACGTAAAGAAATCTGTAGAAAATAGTCATTTAATAGTTAATAGAAATAATTTCAATGGAGCAATAAAAGTTTGTATTATCAAGTAATTTGTCATTTCCAACGATCCTGTTCCAGGGGGATATATATCATTCATTGCTAATCATGATTCAAAATGTTAAATATGTAAATGAACGTATATTTGCAGCGACGCGGTAGAAGGCTTAGCATTGGCGGCGTGCGAGAGTGTCGACAGTGGGGACAGCGAGCCCGTCATGAGTTCAGAAGCAGACATTCCCGATCTACTCACGCCGATCTCACATTCTGGGGTGAGTTGTAATACATTCTTCTTCGTCATTTGCTTCTGTATTATACGTGTTTAGAATTGTTTCTACAGTGCATAGTGAAAGAGCAGATACAAATCATACACCAGTTTCTGAAGACATAAGTGTATGAATGTGATTCCTCTCTGATCTAAGCTGGGTTTGAACAGCACCGTCACCTGTCTCGCTCCACAGCTCAGGTACGCTTGACGGCCGATCCCCACCGTGAGGGGGTGAATGGCAATAGGTTGCCGTTCGGCTCACACCAAAAAGATTAAAATAATCTATACCGTGTAAACTTCTTTGTCAAATCTCATTCGCCTTGCCGCCATTTTGTTTATGCGAGACTTGAAAACAGCCCGCCGGACCAGATGTACAATCGGGAAGAACCATCAATGGTACAGTTGGCACTGTTTAAATATCAAACTGTACAAAAACATGTATAGTTATTCCTTACAGTCGCACAAAGATTGGCATAAGAGTGACAGAGCTACACTAGACTAGATTAGACGTGAATCTGTTACGTCTGTTAAACAAATGCTTTTTAAACAAATTCAAGCAAAATTCGTTCTTAACGCAAGGAAATAGTGGAGTCCTCCAGCTGAAGGTCTGGTGACAAATTGGTTCAAGACGGTATCTGTTTACTATTGACATTTCACTATTCTAATGGATGGTTGTTTAAGTGTGAATAGATGTTAAGTAGTGTTTTTAAGTCTTGCTTTATAATATTTATCTACCCCCTATACTATATATATGCTTGAAAACCGTAGCGATGTCACGCTGCTTGCACGTAAAAGAATAAAAGGGGGACTATGTAAAGGCAGCCTTCATGTCTAATGGCTTGGTTCATTTTTGTTTGCACGCGCGACGTTATGACGGTTGGTAGGTTATTCGCGAATTGGGTGCGAATAACTTTGCATCTTACTGACTTGCAGAGAGAGTCGCTATTTATTTAAATCTATTTTCGAAGTGATTCTTCTGTACGGGTAGTAGGTACTAGTATTTATTATTCTGTGCTCTAGGTTGGGTCACTTGCCAATAGACCTCCTACAATATTCTTAGCATTATGAAACTCGAACCAGGTTACAATATTAGTTAATTTCATAATATGTCTTATGTTTGATAATTATTTTTAATAACTTTCATGCTGCTTAGAAATTGGATTACCTAAATTTGGTAAGTTAATTTAAGTCTCTTATGATTATACGCTATGGGTTTATAAAAAGCTACCTATAAGCCTTACGAAACGCCATGTTTAACGATCTTTAGAATCAAGTTTCTTTAATGACTTATCGAACAGGTGCCATTTGACATGTTACTTTATCCTGAAGTGATTGTGGTAATTGCATCATGGTCTCCGACCACCCGGGAATGGACTGTCGTGTCGGATTCAGTGTACAACATACATACTGTATGCTGTAACTAACTACAGTGAACCGAGTACCTGGTTTCAAATTCACTGTACTCACATTCCACCGCTGCACGATTTGTCTCTTTTATATATTTTTTTTATTTAATGAGGTGTGAAAATCAAGATTTTTAAATATCTAGTATAAATTTTAACATTAGTATAAATAAATACATGTTGAGGGTCGACTAACATCTATAGCTTATAACTAATTATACAACATTTTTAACCGACTTCAAAAAAGGAGGAGGTTTCTCAATTCGACCGTATATATATATTTTTTTTTTTTATGTGTGTTCGCGGATAACTTCGTCGTTTATGAACCGATTTCGATGATTATTTTTTTGTTGGAAAGAAGATATCCCAAGTGAGGTCCCATGATAAGGAAACCAGGATCTGATGATGGATCCCAGAGATATCGAGGGGAACCTTCGAAAATCGTAGTGCCGACTAGTGCGTTTGTTAATTTAAAGCACTACTATTAAATCGAACTAATGAATTTGCCACTGAAAATTGTGAAATAAACAAAATTTTAACAAACAAATTAAAACCGCCTTCAAAAAACTAAAAAGTTAAAAAATAATATTGCAGCCGATGACTTTCCGGTTCGCATCATAAGAATGTTAAATTGTTTTATAGAAGTCGGTGTCAAGCCAAGCCAAAAAATGCAAACCCTGTCGCGAATCGTACCGGCTTGACAGCGACTTCAATAAAACAAATTAACATTCTTATGATGCGAACCGGAAAGTCATCGGCTGCAATATTATTTTTTAACTTTTTAGTTTTTTGAAGGCGGTTTTAATTTTTTTGTTAAAATTTTGTTTTATAAGGATTATAAGGTATCGGTGTGTTGGTACCCAAGGTAAGGAATATCCAGTCTGTAGGACAAGTACCAATTGCCTATCTCAAACTTGATTTTCAATTATGTTGCCATATATTTTATTTATTTTCGGAAGATTTACAGCATTACAATTTTGTTAAGCATTCTTATATAAATCTAGGCGCCAATTAAAAATCTTCACATTTAGAAGAAAAGAAAATTAATATTAAAATTACATTATATATATCCCACACGTCACATTTGTGTTACAAATAAGTAGGTATAAAAGAGACAAATCGTGGCGTGGTGGAGTGTGGGTACAGGTGGATTTACTCAGTTTTTGTGTGATTTTCAAATACAAGCAGTCATATTATATTCCTTTGTTTCTCTACTTAGGCAACACCGCTCGGTTGTCGCCGCCGCGAGCGAGGCTGCCGGCGCGTGCGCCCCAAGTCAGTAGCGGAGCAGCAGTGCAGCAGCAACGAGATGCTGTCCCTGCCGCCGCTGCACGCCGAGGCGGCCGACGGGCTCGCCGATCTGCCCGCGCACACACTTAGACATCTCGTTAAAGGTACATCTGGCAAACTAATTCGTTTTATCGTCGTACAGGTGAAGTATAGAGATACTTCACCTGTACGACAATAAAACGAATTTGTTTGCTTCTTTGCTTAATTCACAGAGGTGAACTGCCCTTATGGCATATGGCGGTGAATGCCCAAATGAGACATAGTATCGTTGTCAAACATAATTGTATCACAACGTAAGGTACCTTAATTTAAAGTATTGTTCTATTATTTTCCGCATTCCACGCTAATCATGTCAGAAATTCTTGCTTCTTGCCTGCCGGTAATGAGATAACAAAGACTATGACTATTTATTTCTAGTTTTTTCCGGTGATTTCACGAACACCTTTATAAAAACACGAATAATTGAAGTTATGGACTTATATCAATATTGAAACGGAAGTCGTGCTCGATATAGTGGCTCATTTCTTCTTCACTTTTTTACATTTGTTCTTATTATTATTTTTAATTATATACACCGTGTAAAAAGACATCTCCCGAAAACTTTAAGAACATATCACTGAACCTATATAAAAATTAATGGCGCTAACCTTTTAAATTAAAAAAAATTATTCGTGATTTTTACATTTTCTTGCCACGCAATGTAAAGCGTACAACACGCTGCTGTCGTAACACTACGTCACACGACCGTTTACGGTTATGTAGGTAGACTCGGTAGTCACGATCGCGCGCCACTCAGCTGTTAGGTCACTGCCCGCTCGCTCGGGGAGCGGGCAGTGACCTTACAGCTGTGTGGCGCGCGACCGTAGCTTGGCGACGAGTTTGATGAGTGCGTTTTACATTGCGGATTTTTGCTATTTTCGAAATGCTTGTGTTTAACAATTAAAATTGTATTGCATTATGTCACTGGTAGGCTTTAATGTTCATAATTGTAGAAATAAAGGGCCGAAAAAAAATTAAATTTGTGAAAATAAAAAAAATAAATTTCAGTGCCAAAGTGTTAGGTATCATGGTCTGAATCCATAGTTTCAGTTTTCGGGAGTAGTCTTTTTACACCCTGTATATTAATATTTTTAATTATATTTATTAAAATTTTTAATTATATTAATATATATACTTATTTTATCTTTATATTTAGCCTTAAGTTGTACATAATTAATGTTGTAAATATTCTAACTTATTAAATAAATACTGACCTAACCCGCAATAAATCTTGATATCAAACATCATATTGAAATAATGATAATAAACTCGCCAATATGAGCGTAACACTAAAATAAACTATTGTTATGGTTTATTGTTGTGATGTTTGTAAAATATAGCAGACACCTGTGACATCTGTCAAATGCATACATTTTTTGAGTAAGTGTCTATCGCTCTTATTTCTATTTCTTATATATTAAAAAAAAAAAAAAAAAATCTGAAATAAATACCCCGTAAATGAATTAAATATAAAAAGATTTAAATTAAAGTCTTCGTAATAAATTAAATATAAGGACAGTTTGCAAAATTATAACGGATATGTCTCACACAATGACATGTATTGTGTGAGACGAATGAATTGGTTAAAAAATTAATTAGCTAACTGAAACGGTGTTGTAAATAAAATATAATTGTGCAGGTCGACCCAGACGAGCTAAGACAAGGGCGCCGACTCGACCTATCACAGATCAATCCCAGGATATAGATGAAGGTTAGCACTCATTTATATTTCGTTAGATATTGGCCTCGATTCGGACTGTGCCACGACTTAACTTAACTAAATGTATTCCTGTCACTTTCTAAAATAAGATTAAGAAAAGAGACAGAAAACCAACAGCTGACTTTAGTGCTGTCAAAGTGACGTTACACGCCCAAAAACGCCTTAAATAAGATGGCGTACATTATGATGGCATCTTATTTTGCGCATTTAACGTCACTTTGACAGCACTAAAGTCAGCTGTTAGTTTTCTGTCTCTTTTCTTAATCTTATTTTAGAAAGTGACAGGAATAAATTTAGTTAAGTCGTGGCACAGTCCGAATCGAGGCCATTGAAATTCAAATTCAATTTGAAGTCAAAGTTGAGTATAATTGTGGGCATCCAAGCCAGTGGGGCGGTATTGAATTAAGACTGGAATCGGAAACATGAAGCTTGATTCAAAGAATTTAAAAGCAAGTTAGAAAAAATTTAATTAACATAACAAAAGTTTGCAATGCTATACAATTGGATTCACCTGTCTTTACAAAAACTTAAATATCTCGATCTAAAATCTGCCCACTGGACCCTTTTGACTTGGACGCGGAACGGACCCTTTTGGCTGACAGTTTATTAAAGACCAGACTAGCAAACTGAACAATTTTCTCTATTAGTCCGAGATCCGACCGTAAAATTATGCACCTATTTCATAGGCGAACGAAATGTGATTCTAGTGTATACAGGGGTTAATTCAACGTCGCCAAGTCGCCTAGAAAAATCTTGCCGCAAGTACCTTTTCCATTATGGTTCAAAGAAGTCATTTAACCTGGCAACCCTATAGTTGCGGCAGATTGAGAGGTGGCAACCCTAGTTTTTCCAGTACTTTAGATCAGTCTCCTTCCGATGGCACCTCATTTACTTCCCTAACAGACAGGTGGAAAAAGTTATACCAAAAATCAAAATGGAAAAGGTACTTGCGGCCTTAGATCAAAGTAAAATGAATGGATATGTAGGCCTTACGCGAACATTTCAAACCAGAAAAATGAGGCTACACTAGAATTACATTTCGTTCGCCAAAGAAATAGGTGCATAATTTTACGGTCCGATCTCGGACTATATGAGACCAACATCGAAATCGAGAAAAAAACCAGCCGTACCATTTGGCTCGAGTAGGTTTGCAGTTTTGTATGGAACGGCTGTTTTTTTTTCGCGATTTCGATGTTGGTGCCATAGAGAAAGTTGTTCAGTTTGAACATTAAGAAGGTCCCACCCTATATGTAAAGTAAGTGTGTAACTGTGCAGGTCTGGACGAGTTCTGGCGCGCGTGCCGCACGCCGCCCGGCAGCGAGGAGGCCTCGCTCTCCACCCGCACGCCGCTGACCTCCCGCTCCCTCCACTCCCTCTCCTCCCTCGCCTCCCCCTCACCCCACAGACATTCCCCCACCCTACAGCGCGATGATACCATGTAAGTTCTACTTAGTTTGCTTTGCTCTTTTACTAAATGGGCTGTAGCATTAAGGTTCTTATAGTAGACCTACGACAGAGCTGACCAAGCATCAATGCAGACCTATTGCCGGCTCGCCAAGTGGATCGACATAAACAAGTTATCATCATCATCATCTCAGCCTATGGACGTATATACAGGCTGTAAATTTAAACGTTGCGTTACATATTAAAGGCGGTGCTTTACACCAGCAAACTAGAAAATGCCACTATGGAGGCAACATCGAAATCGCGATAAAAACATCTGCTGTTCCATACATTTGTATTGAGTAGCCATGGACGTGTTCCGATGATGGCTTCATAGTGAAAGTTGTTCAATTTGGTGGTCTGAAGCATCCCTAAAGTATGTATGTAACGCATTTAAATGTACACCCTGTATTTCAGCGTGTACGACATGATACATCACGGGAATCAACTAATCGAATGATCAATTTCGCCGAAAAACTTATCGCAGAAAGACTAGTATCAACAAAAAACCAAAGTTATCTAGCAAGTTGTTAGCAGTGGCAGCGTGGAATTGATGCCCGTTGGGAAGCAAATGCGCTGGAGAAAATAAAAAAATTATAAATCTTTATTTCAGACAATAACATCCTTATTTCTGTTAGTACAAACACTTAAATGTAGACTGATTCAGTGCATAATAAAGCCACTTTCACAGTATAGAGACCATATTCAATTATTCAGGATGCTGTACAGAACTTGAACTGCTAATTGGACGGCCCCGACGATATAACTGATTGATCATTCAGAGGCCTAATGATGTAATTAAAAAAACGTATGATCAATTTCAAAACACTGTTACTTTTAATTACAGGTACAGTGTGACATCTGGCGAAAGCACACCTGTATTATTAGAATGCGGTAAGTCTAACATGACAAGCTGGCGTCATCGCTCTTTTAAACTTGTTCAATTATAATCGACAGTACCTATTGGCTATGTGCGAAGTGGGTGTTGGGAACTGTCAAATCGATCGGAGCGCCCGGGGTAACAGAAATTTGTACTTTTGCCGGACAAGCTGTGAAAATATGTTTGAATCTATGCAAATCCGCACTAACTTAACACGAAATCTCCAAAACTGTCAAGACTACAAACTAAAAATTTGGCATGCAAGTTTCTATTGGCATCTAGATGCTCACTTAAAAAAGGCTTGTCGCATTTTAACCCTCCAAAGGTGTTAAAACTGAGGTAAAAGTTTGTATGGGAATTCGGATACAAATCAGATTTTGTCCGTGGATTCGTCCGCATCCGCTCCCGTCATCGTACCGGAATAAAATATAAGCTAGCTTTTAAGACTAATAAGGGGAGTTTATCCTAGACGCCGTCGGGAACGGACGCATCTGTGACCATTCTCCTGTAAAACAGTCGTGTTTTTTTTCTTCGTGCGCAAAAGGGATACCTACCTGACCTTGTCACGCCGGCCGTCGGTCTTGAAAGTTCCAACGTATTCCAGTTTCTTTGTTAATTATGGGATAAGTTTGTGTTAATGAACAAATAAATTAAGTATAATAAGTTTGATTCAAAAGTGAGTGTGAATGTAAGTGTGGATGTGTGTAGCTGAGCTCTGCCGTGACGACGTCGCCCGCTACTCACGTGGCAAAATCCGGGTGAGATCTATCCAATTCATAATTCCTTCTTTTAATTATTACTTATCCTTCAGTATTTACTCCTGACACCAGGGCTCTGCCAATACGATGGGAGGAAGAAGCATTTACTCAACATACGAGCAGGTATTAGAAAGTCTATATTATGCTCAAACTCACCTAGGTTCATAATTAACGCCCGGTTCATTAATTTCCCCATCACTCTATGTATAGGTAGGTATATACCCAAGCCATGTGCTCGATGTGTTTCATACTTTTTACTTAAATAAATACATAGCCTATTTACCTCCCAACCCTTAGTCAATTTATATCTTAAGAACCCGCATGAATCACCCACGCCATAATCGATAGGAGCAATTTCCTATTCAATAAATACCATCTTGTGTATACTACCTTTAAATCTAAGAAATAGAACATACCTACATACATAGGAAATATCTCCAACAACGGCAACATAGAAAGTTACTGACGGCAACAAATCTGTTTTTATAGACAATAGACAAAATTCAACCTTCCTTAGCAATACACGTAACTTTCCTAAATTATAACGGCAACCCGGTCTTCCCGCTAGCGAATAAGTACACTTAAATTGTTTTATTATACTGGCCATATTCTAAAAAACATCCCACGATTTCCGGCTGCCAACACGTGCGCCTCAGCACGACAGGAAAAAAAAAAGGCGAATGAAAAGAAAAGGCAAATCTTAACAGAGCGCCCTTACAAACAAAAGACAGTTACATAGCATTTGCGCTAATAACAATTACCCGGCACGATAATAAAAACTACAACTTTAAAAAAACAGAACAAAAGTAGAAGCAAACTAAAGTTGAAATAATCAAAGAACAATAGCAAACATCAGGGACAACAACACTAACATGGAGATGAGAAGACAAAAGATGACAAGCTAAAATTCGCCCATATAGCAGTACGAAATTATATAGCAAGGATAGAAGCTTTAGGAAAACCGTGTCAACACAATCAAGAGAGAAACAAGTCCCAGAAGTAAACTTTCGACACAGTATAAGAAAGAGTATCTATTACTACGAACTTTCGATTAGTAATTAGTAATAAAATAGAAAGCTACATAAGGAAAACAGTTCATGAATAGGTTCTGGGGCGGCCCGGCGAGGAAGACCTAACCATCGCCATTATATATTCCGTGCCATCACGGCCTCTCGCAATGGCGAGTTCAAAGTATAGCTGTCTTCTTCCACCTATTTAAAGAAAAAAATTTACGATACGACAAACTAAACAATATTTTGAAAGAACACACAATCACCATTCCTTAACGCAAAGAAGAAACACGACAAATTGATGAACGCAAAGATAGGCTGAAAAATGTAGTGCTACAAGAACGAATGTCACCTACAAATTTATACGAAAACACGAGACGAAAACTTTGAGAAGCCAAAGAAAATATTGTTTCAATATCCTATTGTACTAAAACCAGAAAATGCAAGATCCTGGAAACAGACACTGAAACTGAAGATTAATACGAGAGTGTGCAACAGAATCCAGCAAAATACCGCCAGGACAGGTGCTGCACGCTACCATCGGATGGAAGATTAAACGAATATTAGCAGTCACTACTCCTGCCCCTTATAGTTTATTACACACCAAGTATAGTATCTATCTTCCACATACTGGCTTTACGATGACCTGTTTCGGGCTGGTTGCAACCTCCTATCTCTCCTCATCCTGACTGTGAAAGCCAACCGGAGTGTAGACTCCTGTCCTATCTACGTGGCTCACTGGTGCCTCGGGCAGAAGATAGATGTCTATATCGAGGACGCAATTGCAGCATCAGCTCGGAGGAGCAGCTCGTGTGAACATAATGATTGCAATGTAAACGATTAAAACGCGAATAGAGGTAAAGTTCCAAACCTAACTATAAGCTTGATTGCATGCATCGCAATATTATGAGCTTGCGAGTATCTCTAGCGAGCAGCTGTGGCGCTGGCCTCCTCATATTGCTGTCGTCTTTGCGTCCTTGCAGCAGAATTGCTGGCTGGTGAGCCAGCTGAACGGAACGGTGAACGGAACGGAGCTAGCTTTTAAGACTAATAATAAGCTTTTAAATATAAAAAGTTTTAACAAAATCGGTCCAGCAGTTTTGGCAGAATCCTCGAACAAACACAGACTTTTACAGTACTATAATAGTGTAAATATTTCACGGCTGTCCGAAAAAGTTCTGTCAGTACGTCGCGCTAGTGTGGCGCTAGTGTCGTGCACATAGCCAATAATGCCAGTACGATTAGCACATAATAAGAAAGAGAACCATTAGTGGCGTATGCAGTCTTTATTTTTGATATCTGTGCATTAATTAACACATCGATCGAGACAAACAATATTTACATACCGGCGCGGCCTCTAATGCAACCTATTTGAACGTTCACAGCGTCGACAGAAGTATCCCGTTGCAAGTCGTCCGACAACGTAGGAATTAAAGCCCCGAACACGCCCCCACCATCACGATCCTCGGATAACGTTAACACCATAGGTAAGTTACTGTGCACCCTTTACATTTTTATTTAGGCTAATGTTAGGCTAGGGATGTTTGCTAAACAAATGAAACTTGCCCTTATTGACCGTATTTTTCAGTAAGAATGATTCACTTGGCGCGAAAGTAAATAAAAATGGTAAATAAATTCAATGAATTGAAAGTTCCGAAGAATATTTAAGTAAGGGCCTTTTTCACCATTTCCTGATAAGTTTCAGATGGCCTATCTAACAGATATATGACAGGATTTTGTTCTATTCATCTGTAGCGTGGGCTATCTGACAATTATCAGGAAGTAATGATACAACCCCTTAAGGTCATAGCCCACGACGAATTTTTGTATCGATACAATCGCAATGCTGTCTCTGGCCGTTCACCTTCGATCATGCAGTCACGATTCTGTATAACTACTATCGCGTTTTTGCATCGATGCAGTAGCGCTGCATATACAATCGCGCGCTCCTACTGTGTCGCTGCAAAGTTTTTGTGGGCGATGGCCCTAAGGCCCAGATTCAGAGAGACGTTTTTTAAATAGTTCGAACTCTTAGATGTGAAAATCCATACATTTCCGAGGCTCAAGTCTTCTCTGAATCTCTGGCTAACCTCGAAGCACATACCAGTAACTTATTGATCTGCGCCTCGAAGTGAGTTTCGCGTCAAATGTTTCATGCATCTTACTTTTCCAGCTGTATAAAAGGATTGATATTAAAAAATGTGTTCGTCCTCACTGCCTTTGGGAATGTGCAAACACAGCTTCTGTGAGAAATTGTCCGCAAATATGATAAGCTTATTATGTTATGGGAATAACATCAGAAAATTAAAAGGTGGCTTTAAAAATAGTAAACTAAAATGGGATTTATTTCGACTATTTCTATTATGGTTTTAATTACCGCAATAAAATTAACTTTTAATATATAGGCTGTAAACTTAAATGCGTTACATACTGAAGGGGGTGCTTCAGACCATCAAACTGAACAACAGACGAGCGACACTTTGCGGTCGCCGAGTGTCGCGGAGGGTCGCCCGACCGTAAAGTGTATGTGCGCGACGCTCTGCGACCCACGGCGACAGCAAAATGTCGCTCGTCTGTAAGAGCCCTTAGGGTCTAACATTGAAATCATGAGAAAATAATTGGTTGCTCCATAAAAAATCTACTCGACACAGGTGAATGAAACGGCGGATTTTTTTTTTCATGATTTCCATGTTGGTCCCATTGTAAAAGTTGTTCAGTAAGTAACGCATTAAAGTTACTATCGTATTGCCTTTCGTTGTGGACACACACCATGTTACTCAGACTTACTGGCGACGTCCCTCTCTATCCATGCTATAAAGGTGTGTGTAATGTAAATCGTGTGGGTGTGTTAGGGAACGGGTGTGCGCGCACGCCGGGCAAGGCGCGCCCGTGGTCCGTGGCCGGCGTCAACGCGGACAACGCCGCCTGCACTACAGGTGAGGAAGCTTCGTGCATGCTTGTGGAGCTTTTGTTGTCGCATTATTAAGTATTAACTAATTATCTATCTCTGTCCCGTTATTTGAGGTCGCAATGTATCATCGTCCATATAGCATACAGTTTTTAAAGTTTTAGGCGGTGTCCTTGGCCAACGCTTGCGCGACCGTGCGATGAGGGAAAATTAGGACACCAAATTACTGTCAGCCATCCAACGATAAATTTTTCTGCTAATATTTAGTTGTATTGTAGCAATCTGATCTAAAATTTACTTGTATCCCATTTCTGTTGGATAATAAAATGTGCTATCATTAATCTTGCTCATACCACCAGTGCCACGTTTTCCAGAGGATTTACAAGACTGAAAACTCAGAACTCAATTTAAATTATTGTAATCCAACCTTGCTCGAGTGTCAGAGTTCTCTTCAACTTTTTGTTTTACATAATGCCCTTGCCATGTATTAATTTGCATGTTTGTTGATAGTAATATGTTATGATTTCAATGTAATTTTAACATTGTTAACATTCTTAATCTGCTAACTTTACGAAGAATTCTATCACAAATTGTAATCATCCTAAATTATTCTTTCTTTTATGACTGGATTGCTGGATTGTGGTGGTCTTAAAACATCTTCATTTCTGACCCTCAATAACTAAAAGTATTTTACTAAACCTGCACCTAAATAATTTATGTACAAATCACAAGCTAATAATTTTTTTTGAAATACTCCTTAGGCAAAACTTTGTAAGATTTGTAACTCACTTTCTTGATGTGTAGAATCAACGTATTTCAAAGTAAAATAGAGCTACAATTAGAATCAGGAATAATTAATAGTAAATCATTTACTTGGTTTACACGTTGTCCTCCCCCAAGGCCCCCTGGCCTATTGTCCAGCAGTGGACGCCCATCGGCTAAGAAGATGACATATGGTCCATCCAGGATCGTCTAGATTCAGGACAACGAATTTTAAAAAATCTTAGATGTGCTCTCCTGCAAAATTCTAAAGTGAGTTACAATGTTATATCTGCGGAGTTAGTAGTTACGTATAGTTTTTTTTTCCTTTTCGTCAGTAATTTTACTGTCATGAATTTACACTAAAAAGAAATACAAGATAATTTTCATCATGGCTAGCTATGTGAGTTGAACAAGGAATTATTAAGCGTGCTATGTGAGAATGTGGAGGCAATGAAGTGACGTTGGTGGGTGGTGGTCTACAGAAGGCGTGGAGGGGTGCGTCGGCGGCAGCATCGTGGGCATCACGCCGGGCGCCGCACTAACCAGTAATCTACTTTCTGACGCTATTCTGTACTGAGTACTCACATCACATGTCAATGTGCTCTCTGACTGGCTGTATAGGTAAAACGCTTGCTTGCTGCTTTAATGGTCTTCACAGAAGCTAGCCTTTAGACTTCTAGTATCTTTAATTGTATCTCATACCGTGATAACATAATTATTGGATACTGGTTTTTGAGACAAAAAAGAGATCGAAGCAACCAATGTGCTCAAAAAAACGTTTGACGATCTTGAAAAGACAGTCCTTAATAGGTCCTTAATCATTTTCTACTTTTGGTTGAACAGACACTGATGCAAAATATAGTTTTAACGTGTTTCGGACTTGCTCTTCATTTTGAACCTACGCTCTCATTCTCTTTCTTTAAATAACCTCCTTCCGGCGCAGTCTGGTAAGTACACAAGGCGACAGGTCAGGTTACCCGGTTTGGACTTTGAACTATTAGAAGTTAAACGCTGCGAATCGTGCGAGAGGGTGCGGTATGTTGTTGTTGTTTTGTTTCACAGCACGCTGCGCCCGCACCGGCAGCCGCGTCTATGCAGGCTCTCTACCGCACTATTTTGTGTTTTGTACGTAGTGTAGTTAGGGGTATATAGAGTGCATAACCTGACGTCTCGCCGTGTGTACGTACACCAGCGAGAGACACTGGGAAGAATTCTCGGTTCTTATCTTCGTGTTTTTCATAAACTTTCCCGGTCCTAGAATTAGAAGTCTATAGGATAGCAGTCCGTCTGTGCTTTTTGTAATCTAATTTTCTTAAACGCTAACAGTTTTAATTTTATCCGCCTTCTAAACTTATTGATTTAACATGTTATAGACATGTTGAGCTGATAAAACAAATTGAAGATTAAACATTTCTGTATCAGACGTAAATCTGTTGCGGACATTACATTCTCGACGGGAGTGTGGATGCCCTTCATTGTTCTCGTGGCGTCATAAGCCATAGTAATTTTCCTTGAAAGTTATCGCCGAGAAGTTCTCGCGAGAGTTTAGTGCCTGCTTTTAATTTGATTTTTAATGCAAAACGGTTCGAGTTGGTCAAGATACCGACTTGAGTAAAAAAAATATTATAAAACAAATTTTAAAACTTTAGCTATAAAAATCAACAAAAAATCCGCACCATGTTCAACAATAGCTCGCATGAACAGTTAAAACAATGTTATATGTAGTTGTAGGGTGCAGGTAGGGTGGAACTCATTTGGTGTAATAGTACATTACTGCAGCGGCCAGCAATAGAGGCATTGATGGACGAACGTGTAAATGTGGGCCGAGGCGAAGCCGAGGCACACATACGTAAGTCCATCAATGCCTAGTTGTGGCCAAGGCTTGTATAGTACTTTTCTCAAATAATGCGCGGAAATTAAAACAGTAAATTTTCTCAAATAATTCGCGGAAATTAAAACTCTTTTCAAAATCAATGACGAACATCAAACGAACATCGAACAACAATTCGTTTTTTTTTTCAATAAACAGCTTTCTATTTGCAAGCCAGTTCGAAATTTAAATAAAACCTTTGATCCTTTGACCTCCTTGGTCGCCATGTTTCAGAGAAAAAGATCGTTCCATTTTTAAATTACACGACAGATATGAGTTTAGTATGTAATTTATTTGGTCGCTAAACACGACGGATATGGATTTTCATACAACATTGCCGGCCGCTGCGCGCATGTATTTGGCCAGTACTGCAATTTCGATTTATCTCGAAGAAGGTTGTCAAAATAATGCTCACATTTCCAAGCATGTTTGAGAAAAATATGTTTTTCACTAATAGATGGCTAAGAAAAAATTATATTCGTAGTGTAGTATAATTGTAGAAATGCACGTCTTTCAAATATAATCAATGTATTCATTTGATTAAATTCAATTATTTATATTACAGGCTCAATGTTACGAGATCATCCTTTAACTCCAGGTTTGTATAAATAATTGTTTTAAACCCTGATGATATGGTAGTAACTATTAAAATATCTGCGACGAGACTGCGAATAATTCAAATTCAATATTTTTGCACCTTAATCTGGGGCCTATTTCATAGACATGTAAATTTTTATTTACATAAATACATTACTGTAAATGATAGGGGAAGGGGACATGTTTAACGCCATAAGTAACAAAAACTGTATCCTGAATTGTCAATGTAAATTACAATCGTCATGTTTATGAAGTAGGCTAGGCTAGGTAGGATTGTTTTAAAAACCTCTTAAATATGCCTTTTCGCCACCTCCGAGCTCCGTTCTCATAATAAAATGGTGAATATTGTTTCAGAGGGCGCTGAAGCCTAAGCGAAGCGCAGGTGTAGTCCCGTCTGGTGAATCTTAGGTGATGAGCAGCAGGGTGCGATGTCCAGTGTAATGGTGAAACGGAGATTATTCTCGGATGCTCACTATTGTGCCAGTTAGCGTTTTAACGTCTTAGACAGTAGTCACTGATTAGTCATTCTAATACATAGTATTGTATTCGAATTAATTGCCATTTTAGTTACTAACGTATCTGAAATTTGGCTTGTAAAGCTGAACCTGCAATAAGAGTGGTCAACCCACTAATTACTTTGAAATCCTTTTGGAAAATGTTGAGTTTATTTATTTATAAAAATAAGGCCAGAAACACCATTTTAAATACATGGTTAACATGTATAATGTTAGTGCTGTAGAAGCACTGTCGACACCACAGAGAAGTAAGGTCGACACCAATTTTTGCCACTCATTAGAGTGCTTGTAAATAAAGTTGATTAGAGTTTACTAATGTAAACTCTAATCAACTTTATTTACAAGATTCTAAATGTTTTCAAGAGTTTAACACAAATTATTATTTACATACAGGAGTGCGATTTTTGAATCTCATTCACTGAGTTCAGCAGTTGAAAATGTCAAAATTACTATGGAGATATGCATCTTTCTACTGCTGATTTGACTTTCATAAATCGCACTCCTGGAGTATGAATTTTGAAAGTCAAATCAGCAGTGGAAAGATGCTTATCTTAATTTTGTCATTTTCAACTGCTGAACTATACCACAGAATAGGTAATAGTATATAGTTCTACATACAGAACGGCCACTCCCTGCCCCCCCTCTGACTTCAGATACCCCACCTCCCCTCACACTCTCTGTGGTAACTTGAGGGAAGCCGAGCAAGGGAATGCAGTCAGGCGCGCGCACCCGTTGGATTTGACTACATAAAATATATTTTATTTTTCTCCTCACAGTAAAAATAAACGTTGGAAAATAACGCTAAATTCACATTTTCTGTGATTCTTTAGCTTAAAAACTATTTTTAATAACAGAATGAACTATAAAAAGTAACAAAATGTATAATGTAGTTCATACGATGCGTGTTAAGTCAACCCTACACATGTGTCATGCACAATTTTTGCAAAGTGCGCATGTGCTAACTTCATCATGTCAAATCTAAAACGTTGTTTGAAGTGCCGGACCTGTGACTATACTCCATTCAGGAATTCGAGCGACAAAATGTAAACAACGGTGATACCAGTGTAGAAAATACCATCTCGAGACGGAAGAAAACTTATCTCCGGAATGAATAACAGTAAATTATCTATTCTACTCGCAAAGGATTACGACAAATTTTGTATGGAAAATAATTAAAAAAAACTCAAGTTATAATTTATTTTAGATTAAAAGAAAGCGTAACTGTAAATATTTTATTTCGTGGTCTGGCAACAATCATATATTTTAGACCTTTGGTTCGTTTTAACATAGTTCTGAATTTAAAATATTTTTTATTGTATACAATAACGTAAACGCGTCTCTTGATTGTTTAATATCTTCGTCTCAGTCCGTACGCTATTCGCGGATGCTACGCATAGCACAAAAAGCCCATACAGACAGAGTAGCGAGCTTCATAACATCATTTAAAAATTTGAACGATATCAAATTGTCACGATACTTTTTATTATTTATACAAATACATTTTTAATGTCAACGCAATTTATTATATGCCGTGCCGCCATAATTTTATTCTTAAAAAATGCACCAAAGGTTTCTGACCACGTAATGTCACTTTGACAGTGACGTTTCTTTGTTTACATTTTGTCGCTCGAATTCCTGAACGGAGTATAAGCGAATGAGATTCAAAAATCGCACTCCAGACCCTCTAGCATGATTTCTCTACTTGGGCGCGACTCTGCTTTTTGCCATACTACAAGTCGCGGCAAGCGCGGCTTTCGCTCTCCGAAAAGCGCGGGAACAGGTTATTTTGTATGCAGCGAAGGCGCGTCGCGCGCGTGTAGAGAAATCATGCTAGACCTGCTGGTATCGTATTGGGTGAATTTATTATTATTAGTGTCTCTTTCCCTATTCAGAATTTTATTTTATCTGAGTTGGAGCAAAATCATAACTTTTCCATCATTATTATCTATGGTGTATGAAATAATAATCTGTTATTTTCTACATGCAACTTGAGTGTTCGCTGTTCGATCATAATAATTCCAAGTAATTTATAATGCTAGCTATTTAGGAATGTTTATGAAATTTATAATCATTTATTATTAACTGTGATTGAGTTAGTATTATGAATTTAGTTCGTATAGGCATTTATTTTATGTTAACTGCGTATATATTATTTTATTTCTGCAGAATTTGTTTTTGTAAATATACTTAGATTGGGATTTCAGGAAACTTAATACATTGCGATAGCCTTTGCCTATATATTTTGTTGTTGGCAATTGTAATTGAGTTATCTTATCTATCACTGTACATTTCTAATGGTGACTTTGCAAGGAATGATTTCACTGTTACAGAAATATCACAGAAATTGTAATTGATAAACGATAAAGCCGAGGTAGCCAAGTTTCAACAAAGTTTCAATTTTTTTGTGATTGCAATAATGGATTTAAATATCTATGAAAAATCACAAATATTAAATTGGTCTTACCTAGTCATGTTTTAAAGGCCTAAAAATACGCACAAATTTTGTTTACGTCCATTCTTGTATGAATTCTATTATATAGAAAATTTTATGATTCTCCACAATAGATTTCTTCCAATTTATACATTCCTTAATAATAATAATGTAGGAATACAGTATTTTGAGAATTATGAACAAGTGTGATTTTTAAAATGAAGTTCAAAACGTGAGGTGAATTTTAGACTAGTACACTTGCAGTGATGCAAGGTTCCATTTTACGATAACTCGGTGAATGTAGTAACTCGCCCCATAAATGTAAGTGTTCATTAGACTAACTATTTGTAAAATCAATTACATTCATTTAATTAAGGCTGTCTTTTTATTGGAGTTTCTTGTACGTACGTAAATTTACCGATTGATAGTAGATGTATAGTATATTGCTAAATTATTTCATAGTATTTTTATATTCATTCCAATATTTAGTTGGTTTTATCTAGCTCTTTAGTACCAGACTGATTTTAAGGTACTTTTATTTTATGGTGCAATTTATTCTAGAGCGTTGTGATAATCTGTTTAAAATTACATACAATATACAGCAACACTAGTTTTTTATTTCTTATCCCATTATTGAACACGTAGCAGGAGAAAGTTAGGGTTGCTATACACATAAGCGGGCCGGCATTAATCTGCACAGCCAGGTCATAGTGTAAATAAAATAGTGATGAAGCTTAGCGGTCGCGGCGGGTCTATGCCCGCGTGGCGTGCGGGGTACGGCGGGGGACGGGCGTACCCTAACTCAATTCACTGTTAGGGTACGCGCGCAGGCAGCGTGTGCCGGGACGCACTCCTCCCGGCCCCCGCACGATTGGCCTGCCGCGACCGCTGAGCTGCGTTCTGAACCTTTTTGTGCGGTTGTTTTTTCAACTCGCTCTATAGTAAAACGTCTTTCACCGAGGCTCTGAACGGCGTTTAGTGCGAATAGTTGCGCTCGGGGTGCACTCTGGGTGCACATAGGGTGTAGGTTCTGAACGCAGCTCTGAGCTTCACCACTATTAGTTCTTTACACTATGGCCCGGTGGTAAAATCAAATGTATGTGGATGAATGTTCGAATGATGCGTCAGTAGACGCAGTATAGTAATACTCGAACGAACTACCCGATCGGCACAAGCCGAACAAGTGCAGTGATTGCTTCGGGTCGGCTTTGTTGGGGTCAGCGCACACCCAGCGTAGAACTGCTCGCGCATGCTCGAGCATGTTCTTTGCAGTCGCGCACACCTAGCGGCAAAATCCGCCGGCGGCAGCGGCGGAGCATGCTCGCGCGTGTTCGAACAGTCTCGCGGATGCTCCCGTGTTGCTACAGTTGACGTAGTGAATTTTGCGTTGTGTTTACAATATTTTATAGTAAAGACGTGCGATAACAACAATTTTAAAGTATGGTAGACTGGGATTTGGTAATTATTGGGTTACTAGCAAGTAAGGAAGAGGAGCAAGAAGAGCACATCAATAAGATGAAAAGAGGCAAGAAAGATGTACTTATATTTGGGAAATACTACGCCCTGTGCTGTGTTAGGGTCAGCGCACACCCAGCGTAGAACTGCTCGCGCATGCTCGAGCATGTTCTTTGCAGTCGCGCACACCTAGCGGCAAAATCCGCCGGCGGCAGCGGCGGAGCATGCTCGCGCGTGTTCGAACAGTCTCGCGGATGCTCCCGTGTTGCTACAGTTGACGTAGTGAATTTTGCGTTGTGTTTACAATATTTTATAGTAAAGACGTGCGATAACAACAATTTTAAAGTATGGTAGACTGGGATTTGGTAATTATTGGGTTATTAGCAAAGGAAGAGGAGCAAGAAGAGCACATCAATAAGATGAAAAGAGGCAAGAAAGATGTACTTATATTTGGGAAATACTACGCCCTGTGCTGTGTTACGGTTTAAAGTTCTAGGGACAGTTATTTTATGGCTAGGAACTATAAAATGGAATATGAACAATTTGAAAACCTACTAAATCTGCTTCGACCTTTCAGATTTTCTTTGTATTTTCAAAAAGAGTTCGATTATTATATAATATTATCTGTAGTAAATTGCCCTTTTCGGGCTAAAGTAGTTAAATAATATGCTAGATTTAGTCCGAAACCGGCCGAGGCGGCAACACTTACGACGGATCGCAAGCATCGACACGGGCGTATGCTCGAACATGCTCGAGCATGCGCGAGCATCCGCGCGCATGCTCGCGACTGCTCCCGTCGCCGCGAGCATACTCGAACAGACGCTGAAGGGATTTAATCACTTGCAAGCTATTTTCAACTTTATTTCAATGGAAAAAGAGTTCATTATCAATTGAATCAATGAAACCTGCTCGCGCATGCTCGAACAGTTTTACGCTGGGTGTGCGCTGACCCTTATAGTTCCTAGCCATAAAATAACTGTCCCTAGAACTTTAAGGCCTCCTACGCACTGGCGACCATGGTCGCCGCGACCTGGCCGCGGCGGCCAGTGAATTCTGGACTTTATATGGCAATCGCTATAGCCCCTACGCACTTAGCGGCCAGCGACTATTGGCCTGACCACCACGGCCGCGGCGGCCTGGCCGCCTACCATGGTCGCCAGTGCGTAGGCGCCCTAAACCGTAACACAGCACAGGGCGTAGTATTTCCCAAATATAAGTACATCTTTCTTGCCTCTTTTCATCTTATTGATGTGCTCTTCTTGCTCCTCTTCCTTTGCTAGTAACCCAATAATTACCAAATCCCAGTCTACCATACTTTAAAATTGTTGTTATCGCACGTCTTTACTATACTCGGAGTACTCGAAACCGACGGGCATGTATGAAGAGATGTATGGATGTGCATGAGGCAAAAGAGGTATGTAAAGATCGTAGTAAGTGGCGCGCCCTGGTCTCTGCTTTTTCAACTCGCTCTAAGGTACGGAACGGCCAGAAGTGCGATTTTTGAAAATCATACGAGTGACTTGGCACTAGAAAATGTCAAAATTACTATGGAGATTATGCATCTTTCTACTGCCAAGTCGCTCGTATGATTTTCAAAAATCGCACTTCAGGGCGTTTTTTCAACTCGCCATAAGGTACGGAACGATCACGGTTGCTTTATAACCTCAAATTTTGACATTGACGGTAAAATGGGCTTCCAGAGCTTCCATCATTTCCAAATACAATAAAAAACTCTTCTTCCATGTTAGCGGATCAAAAAATAATTTGGAAAACAAACTTTTAATTCAAAACGAGCGAAAAGTCAAGTGACCACAGATAATACAAACGTCAGAGTGTTTTTCAACCATCGAATTAGACGGTTAAGAGTTGCAACCCGTCAGAGGTTCGGAACGGTTGAGTTGTGACAACCGAGTTGCAAAGAGCGTTTTTTCACCGAGGCTCTGAACGGCGTTAGTGCGAAAGTTGCACTCGGGGTGCACAACGGGTGTAGGTTCTGAACGCAGCCCAACTGTAGCAACACGGGAGCATCGGCGAGACTGTTCGAACACGCGCGAGCATGCTCCGCCGCTGCCGCCGGCGGATTTTGCCGCTAGGTGTGCGCGACTGCAAAGAACATGCTCGAGCATGCGCGAGCAGTTCTACGCTGGGTGTGCGCTGACCCTTACACTATGGCCCGGTGGCAAAGAAAATATACACTACCGCGAAAAGAAGCGACACTCATGCATGTGTGCTCGTAAAACCGCTCGCGGCTATGTGTGCGGGTCGGGCGAGCGAGGGGAGGTGCGCAGTATGCGAGCGGGTGGGAAAACAGGTCATTGACCGCTTGAATTACATGGTTGCTCTTGCTCGCACGACTGCACGACTCGGCCGTTGAAATAGGTAAATATTTTCTTTGATTCTGCGAGCGAAGCGTGCGACGCCGACCAATATGTTATATTTTAGTTTTAGGATAATTATGTTCAGTTTGCTTTGTAACTGATTTATAATACCGAACATAAATAATATAATGACACAGGCTTAGATTAAAAACTGTTTACTATATCTATGGACACATGTTAGTTCAGGGCAGGTGCAGGGTAAGTTTAATTCCAAAGCACAGCACAAAAGAGTAGGTATACAATTAGAAGGAGTAGGTACTTAAAGAGGTAGTTACTTTTCTCAAATAAATAAATGAGAAAATTATATCGTAATTTGCAAGTATACGTAGCAAAACATTTTTTTTATTCAATACTATTGTAATACATAGTTACAAGAACGATTTTAATTATTCATTTTATCGTAAGTGACAAGGTATTCATTTTATCGTAAGTGACAAGGCGTGTATGACCGACGCTCAACTTACGATAAATTAAATATTCAACAATTTCATTGTAACCGACAAGTACTGACATGTACAAATGAACATGTTTTGCAACTTACGATAAAATTTTCTCAATTTAATACAATCGTAAATATCTGTGCCTTAGCCGTCTGTGTAAAAATATGGATATCACAATCTAGAGATTACTTGAATAAACCATATTTGTCACTTACGAGGAACTTAGTTCTTACCCAGGAACTGTTTGTGTGAAGTTAAAAAGGACATTAAAAAAATATACCTATAGCTTTTTGTTGTTAGTATAATCATAATCAGTGCTCCGTCACTCTTGTTTGACAGCTGCGAAAAGTACCTACAGCGTCGGCGCCAATTAGGTTTGTCAAAATATTTTTGGGAGGCCTAAATCGAAAACTATTTCGAGATAATTGTTTCAATAATTGTCGCGGGATATCACAATTTCTTGGTTGACATTCCACATATCCGCACCAAGCGCCTTTCTGAATCTTTTTTACCCGACTGCGCCAGAAGGAGGGTTATGTTTTTCGAGCGTATGTATGTATGTTTGTATGTCTATTTCTTTGGCACGGCCTACAGCCTAAGCGGCTCGATGGATTTTGACGTATGATGTGTCGTTAGATTTGTAAAAATCGTGAGAGTGACTTAGGCTATATTTTTTTATTATGGCATCTGGGAATTAAAAAAAAGAGGGGGAATAAATAATTTTTATTTGTAAAAATTTACAATATGGGTATCAAATGAAAGCTAGTAAACAGACGATTCCAAATATGTATACAACGTCTTAATGAATAAACTAAAAAGTAGTTTGTTTAGAATCAAGAGCAGAATCGAATTATCATGGTTTCAAAACAGGTAATTTTTGACAAAATATTAATTTATTTGTTTTTAAAATTTTTAATTTACCGAACCCGATGTCAGACCACCTCAAAAGCACACTCACCTTACTAACTACCAATACTAGATTATTAAAATATATCCATGAGTACGTTAGGTAGCGCTTTCATTTATTGCTGAAATGACAACAAATCATTTTTGCCTCAAAACTTAAAATGCAAATAACTTTAAATTTTAACTATCAAAATAATGAAATTATTGTTTCAATCTAATTATTTTGTTATAAATCAGTTGGGTTGTATGAGGTTTTGCGTTAATTCATTAACACGTTGTATATTGTAGTACTTTTATGCTACTATTTCGACATACGACTAAAAAGTATGAAATAAACCAAATTATTACGAAAAACAAAAAACCCAACTGCATAAAAAAACTGTTAGCTGAAAAGAGAAAAACAAGCTCTATAATCACTAATCAGCTATAACAACATCAATTAAATATAATTTGAATGTTATTAGGTAGGTATTGCAGGCGAGGACAAACCAAAGGAAGGTACCTAGGTATGTATTATACTTAATTCATCTTTGTCCCCGTTTGCGATACCAACCTAATAACATTCAAATTATATTTTACTTAATGTTGTTATAGCTGATTAGTGATTATAGAGCTTGTTTTTCTCTTTTCAGTTAACAGTTTTTTTATGCAGTCGGGTTTTTTGTTTTTCATAATTTATAATGCGCACAGACAAGAAGTGGAATGCCTTGCCTGTGTCAGTATTTCCGAGCACTTACAACCCGAATTCCTTTAAAGTACGAGTGAATAGGCATCTTTTGGGTAAGTTCGCTACATCTTCGACCCCATCTTTGTCTTGAGGACTGGCTTGAGGTCAAGAGCAAACCAATCAGTAATAAAAAAGAAAATTATTTTCTATGTTAGAAATTTCAAAATGAAAAGATAACAGATATTTTTAATAAAATAAAGTCGTTTTTCGGTCCGACTAGTGACGTCATTCGTTGGACCTGTAAACTTCTAGGTAAAATAAAAATCAACTTAAAATAACTGGCCATTGAGAAAAAAATATAATTATATTCAATGATTCAATATGTCAGAATTTGACATTTGATATTGCCGTTTCTGTTTCCAGTTGTAAATAAGTAAATTTAAAAATGACGTACTTTACCTATATTTAATGACGATTTTACAAATGACTAAATACGAGTTATAAATTCTTTGCGACATCAATATGTATTAAATTCAACCTGATTATATTAGTATCCAAATTATTGTCAAATTTTAAGGCATTATTCTAAACCTAGAAATCGATGAATGTAACACACAAACTATTTATTTTATTTTGAAACAATCGAATGAAAATTAATTACTTTAAATTTTAATGAATTGGAATTTACATACTACATGTTTATTCTAATCGTAACTTCTTACTCATTACTTCAAATTAAAATACATTTATCCCTTACGATGTGATTTTAACGTTTTATCGTGTCGCTTGTAAGAAACAATATTTTTGTAGGAATACCTACTCGATTCAAACGTAAGAGACAGCAGATTTTTTTTGTTCTGAAAGGTTTGCTCACATAGTAAAAGTTGTTCAGTTTGATGGGTAGAGTATGTGGTTTAGAGGTTTAATGATACTTTTCCTTACACCCCGTATACACCACTAGTTTTAATTACTAACTACATTTTAAGGGTAGTTTCATTCGAATATATAAAAAACCTTTCGTGCACCCCTACGCAGAAAATTTATTTCATAATTCTGTCTTCAGCGATTAAGGCTGTGAGCTATTTGTCGGTCAGTCAGCGGAACTGTTTTATAAGTATAGATGAATAAACAACTAAACGCAAAAGACAGCAATAAAATTTTATTTTGAGTGACAAATTCAGCGGGCAAAGCTCAGCTTACGATCTTCCTAAAAACGCTCGATAGAAGCGATGAATATGTTCCATACCTTCTATTGATTTTAATGTAAGTGCCTAAGCGTACAGTGAATTTGTTTAATCAGAGAAAAAAAATCGGAGTTCAGTGGTATTTTCAGGGGACTTACGACAAAATGTCCCTTACGACATTTGAAACGCAACTTGAGAGTTGTGCGCGTCGTATGCTGAATTTGTCGCTTACGATAAAAACATCAACAGTGGAAATTGCAAATGTCGTAAGGGACATTGTGTCGTAAGTCCCCTGAAAATACCACTGAACTTCGATTTTTTTTCTCTATCGATCTGTATTAAATCATGTTTTGATATCCCTTAAAATGAATGAGATACGAGGCCCATCATTTTGTAGTAAGTTAAACTTTGTGTCGTATAACCAAGGAAAATTTCAACCTTCTTGCATATAAGTAAAAGTTTAGGTTCAAGCTCTATTGTAATTTTTTGAAACGTCTTAAGTCTTTATAGTTACCAGCTGTAATACACAAACTAATTAGAAAGAACTACCTGTAATACGTTGTAAGTAACCCACCTACAAAATAATTATATTCTTTACAACATAAATTCTGTTAAAATAATTTAAAACTTGAAATGAACATTATTAACAATTCTAATTACTTTGTGTCATCCCCAGAGTATTAGTACCTATGTCTTTTATTATTTCCTTGCACCAGTGTAAATAAGGTTGTCTGGAAGAAATCGCTTTTTAGCGATAAGACCACCTTATTTGTAATTCTATATCTTTATTCAAATGTATATTCTGTTTTTTTCTGTTTCTGTTGTCTTGTTGTGTGTTGTCTCTGACTACCCCCTCGGGGAATATAGTCGTGAGCATATGCTTATGCTTATATTCTGTTTTGGTGTGCAATAAAGTATAATTGAATTGAATTGAATTGAATATTCGTTTTCCGCAAGTATCAACCCTATAGGTCACCGACGCGGGGGCTCACACGTACGAGGAGTGTCGTGGCTGTGCCGGTGGTAAAATCAAATGTATGTGGATGAATGTTCGAATGATGCGTCTACTATACTCGAACGAACTACCCGATCGGCACAAGCCGAACAAGTGCAGTGATTGCTTCGGGTCGGCTTTGTTGCTCGACAAATACTGCCGAACCCACAGTGCCGACCCGCTTTTATGTATAGCAACCCTTAGGGACTGGGCCTAGCATGCCATGCCACCCCCCGAGAAAACGACAAAAATCAGACGCGACTCTGTCCTTCTTACTTTGCGCATGCAAGCGAGCGCGCATGTCGCTTTGTCGTGCGTGGCATGCTTGAATGAAATTCTCATTTCGGACACATGTTTTATATTTTAACAAATTATTTACAGTATTCTTACTCCTAATTCCATAAGGACAATAAAAAAAAGTAGTTTTCATGCTAAACGAAAACATCATATTGCCTAATGATACCAAGGTCGAAATCAATAAAATTATCATTTTGGAATAAATATATTATGTGTTACGAAAATAGTAAAGCTTATTCAGCGGGGCTTAGTACGCAAACCCGCGATAGCGTGATATAGCGCTATCACGCTGCCGCTCTCTTTTTATTTGCGCGAACGAACGAGATAAGACTAAATTCGACAGAAGTAGAAGGATGTGTTAAATGTCGCTATCGCGGGTTGGCGTACTGACCCCGCCGAAAGTGCCACATCTAAGGGACACTAGAATAATGAGGCGTCTTCTTAGATTAGTAAAACCACGCAAAAACTACCTATCTATAGATGAGAATATAAAATGTGAAAAAACCTGTGACATCTAAGGCGCGTTTTATACAGAAGAGACGCATGGCAGTGGCGGACTGTAAACCTTATAGTACGTAGCATAGCGTCGTTTTTATCGTAAAGGAGAATCGCGCCCGCGCCTCCAGGCGACGTCGCCTGGAGGCGCGTACTATAAGGTTTATATTGGTGTTACTTTGACTATCCGCCACCGCTCTCACAAACTTTCTCCCTAAAATTTGGGTATGGAGGGAATGATCAGGTAAATTTTGAAGATTCAAGCCTTGACAATAGACGTAATTCTTAAATGAAATCGCCTCATTGCCAGTTTAAATTGATTTTAAACTAAAACACATCCTTGAAATTAATTAATTTCAACGGCAGACAAAACACCCGACCATCACACATCGATATTATCTTAACTAAGCCGTCTACTATTACGAAATTCAGTCTAATTGGTATCATTGCAAACCTCTTGCGAGTTCCTCGTTATATTTTATTAAATACACATTTCCGTAATAGTTACGTAAAACGTTGTTAAGTATTAAATAGGAAAATGTCAAGATTATCTTTTAGAACTGTCACATGTTAAAATTGACATGCCACAATAGTCACTATTTTATTTCATTAAATATAAAAATAATGTCTTTGATTACAGTATATCGAGTCTTACCAATTAATGTTTATTTTAATAATATAATAAAAGATGTTCCATCGGGTAGGACTTTTAAACATTTCAAAGTAGACAGTGAGAACATTATTAATCACCCTGTATTGATGTTAATAAATTAGTAAGACCTTAATTAAGCTACAGAGATGTTTACTTAACACCATTCAGAAGTGTTAAAAAAATGTGTTTAATAAAAACATTCATTGATTATTATTTACTTATTGTTGGGTAAAAATCAAAGGTGATTGTCGATAATCTGACTAAATGAAACACTGCATATTCAGTAATTTTAGAACAGTCATAATATCAAAAATCTCCTTTGCTTTTACGAAACTTAAAACACAATTTATTTTAATATCCTACCTAGACTAGTTACCTAAAATTACAAGATAAAAAATCTTATTGCTAAATAGAAATAAACTGTGCTTTTTGAAATAGAAGTAAATTATTTCATAACATCCTGTCATTTTACTGTAAAATATAAAATCGGAGATCCATAGTTTGAGTAGCATTTATTCACATGCGACCTTGCCTTTTCATCCTCAATCCTAATAAACAGTCAGCTAAGTTATTATAAAATAAATTGTAGAGGGTAAAATGTTAGGGCGTATAGTTCTAACTAAACAAAAATATTCCGCACTAACTAAACAGAATTAACTCAAAATAAAATCAATTCTTTTATAGTTCAAAAATTAACATTGACTGTACATTGATACAAATGTTCAGGTACTGTTGATTGCTGACTGTACTAGTATCATACTAACCAAAGTTTAATGGTTATTTTTTAAGAGCTCAAGTTAGTACAGTAATTTCAATTGTTCATTTGAAAAGTAAGGATTACTCGGATATAGTTCGACCCACACGTGAATAAATATAAAACCATATTCGAGACACATCTAGTGACATACCGCGAAAGGATCAAATGCATCTGTACAATTGTGCGAAGTTACTCTATCGCTCGGATCACGGGTTGGAAGGCACCTCCTTCTTTGGCTCTTCGATGCTGCTCACGTTTTTCACATCATCCTTTGTGTCTTCGGCTGCAATTAAAAATACTATGAGTGAGTACCGCAATAAAACTAGCGATAGTTGTAAGGAGCACTAGCCAAAAACAAATCATTATTCAGGAACAGGTGGAAACTATTCAGAATTCATGTCTTTTTAAAATATCCCAAATGATAGTCAACCTCCGATAGGAGATGACACTACAGGAAGTGTCCAAATATTTCAACAGGTCTAAATATGTTCAGCACTCACGTTTGACCTCCTCCTTGACTTGGTTGACGTCTTTGTCGAGACGCGGTCGTTTGCGCGGCTGTGGGTTGCGATACGAGCGGTTGTCGCGGCGCCCGCCCTCACCCTCGTCCTCTGAATCTGACAGCTCGCCGTCGCCCGTTATACGCTTATCCTGTGAACACAAAATTGATTAAATAAGAGGTAAAGTAGATACGCAAGAAAAAGAAAATGGGCGGGGAAAATTGCTTGCAGAACCAATGGCCGATGAGTTCTCGAGTGGCGATCGAGTGCCAGAAAGCGCAGTGTGGGTAGCCCTCCACAAGCTGGACCGATGACCTGGCGGCGGGAACCCGTGGAGGGCAGCGAAGGACCGGTCACTGCGGCAATCCTTGGGGGAGGCCTATGTCCAGCAGAGGACGTCGATCGGCTGATATGATGACGATGAACTATATAAATGAACTTTAACTCACGAAGAGTCCGTCCGTTTTTAACATAATCAATAATTTAGTTAAAGTATTTCTTAAATCAATGTATGTATATTGCGTCAAGGTGTTTTTACATTAACATGAAAGAAGACTAAGATCCCTTTGTCTGGTACTTTATGTAACACTAATTTGGGAGTAGTTAGTGAGCATCTCATATTCGTACTGTGTCAATGATTGAATAAGTAATAATAGTAAAATGAGGGATTCAAATATAATAAGATGACTTACCTTTTCGCTTTGCGGTAGCCTCTCGTCTTTGTCAATTTTGTCTTCATCTTCTGATTCATCATTTACCGCATCTTCTGGTATTGCTTGCACCTGTTACAACGGTTACGACTTAATTAAAATGTCAACCACAACTTTTGTATTGTGGAAGAATTTGTGATCACCAGTGAGGCGGAGTTTCGCAAATCACTAGTTGTAAAGAAAGAGTATTAAATTTGACTAACCTGAACGCCCGGCGCGTGTGGTAACATCCTCAGATTTTCAAACAGCCTGTTTTTTATTTTCTCCAAGTATTCGGGCGTGTTCTGGTTGGACATGTTGCTGGGGGAGATGTGCAGCTTGAAGTCGGGACCGAAGTACTCGAAGTAGTCGTTGTAAGGCAGCTCGTTGGCGATCTCAACGCCGAGCGCGACCGACGTTTCGTATGTCCAGCAGCGGGAGACGTTACGGATGGTATAGCTGTTGCAAATCATTTTGATAATTAATTATAAGCGCCCAGGTTTTCCTAGGAAGCGGCGGTGATCTGGATGCTTTGGATGTGGCTAGAGCATTTTCAGAACAGAGATGGTTGTAGGATTAAAGGAGTCTATTGCCCAGCAATGAGACGAGCAAAAAAAAATATTTTGTTAAAACGCACTTTTGTTTCATCTGGATAATTTCTTAATAGCATATCTGACAGATCGTTTGACATATTTCGTATGAAAGATATGTCAAACGAGCTGTCAGATAAACTAGTAAGAACTTAACCAAAAGTGGTATTAAAACAGGCCCTAAATTATTTCTGTTTTTGAAATTGCAATGCAATTCTGCAAGATAAATACAACTAGAGCGACAGTTGCCATGCACTTGCACGCAGAGGTCAATAGTTTGTAACACCTGTGCTGTATTGCATGGTCGGCTACACATGAATGCAAATATTGGTTGATTGCAGATTAAAAGTTGAATGACTGAGAAGAATATGTGTAAGAAAAGTAAGTGATACAAAAATGTTAATATATATTTTTTCTTATTTTTTGTAAGGCTTATGTCACCCCAAACATTCATAGACACAAACCGTTATAGGCTCACCGCTCTACTTGACAGAGGGTCAATCTAGGGGTCAACCAACCAGCAGTTGAGCTGCCCATTGTTACAGTTAACTGGTCTAATAAACTTAGATCTTAGATCTACATTCCGGACACAACATGTATAAGTGCATACTCACTCATATAAACACTGCAATATTGGGAGGGTTTAAAATACCCATCAGACTTTATGCTATCAGATAATCAAATTTGTTAACTGGAATATGCCCAGAACGCAGCCTAAATGCTGACACTAGTGTTTTCCTATCAAGGTTGGCCGAACTAAACCAGGGCCACCAGTATGACCGCCTTTTGTACCCTTCTTGTTCATGTGTATATTTTTGTTGTTTTTTGTTTATTTTGATGTGCAAATAAAGAATATTTATCTTATCTTATGGCTTACTATAAAGTGTCCTAAGTATACCAAAGAAAATTATATCGATTTTTTTAAAATGGAGTATAAAAACATAATCCTCCTTCTGGCGCAGAGGGGAAAAAGAAAACACAAGATATAAGGCCGGTTCACACAGAAAGCGGTTCCGGAGGCGGTCCGGAGGCGGGATTGTTGTAATGTACGAGTTTATATGCACCCTGCCACACAGAAAACCGGGCCGGGAGCGGCGCGGTACGCCCGGTACCGCGCAGAACACAGGCGGCGGCGGCGCGGGGCCGGAGGCGGCCGCGGCCGCTGTATTCCATTGTATTCAATGCGAGGTGTCACACAGAGCGGAGGCGGTCCGGAGGCGGTATTTACCGCACTGTCATTTTGTATTTTTTCCACGACTTTTTTTTTAATCGCTTTACGGCACTGGATTCTAGTCCTTTTGTGCCACTAGTATTATTTTATTTTCCTTTTGTTATAGAACGTCACGTGATATTTTGCAGAGAATTCATGTCATGTCAAAATCGATATCTGATGGTCCGCGTGGACTCCAAACACGAATCCGATGTCAGATTTGAGAAAAGTGGCCGCCATCTTGAACTTTTTTGATTCTCAACCGATTGCTTCCAAAATCGATATCTGATGGTCCGCGTGGACTCCAAACACGAATCCGATCTCAGATTTGAGGAAAGTGGCCGCCATTTTGAACTTTTTTGTTTCTCAACCGATTGCTTCCAAAATCGATATCAAGGGGTCCGCGTGGACTCCAAACACGAATCCGATGTCATATTTGAGAAAAGTGGCCGCCATCTTGAACTTTTTTGTTTCTCAACCGATTGCTTCCAAAATCGATATCTGATGGTCCGCGTGGACTCCAAACACGAATCCGATCTCAGATTTGAGGAAAGTGGCCGCCATTTTGAACTTTTTTGTTTCTCAACCGATTGCTCCCAAAATCGATATCTGGGGGTCCGCGTGGACTCCAAACACGAATCCGATGTCAAATTTGAGAAAAGTGGCCGCCATCTTGAACTTTTTTGTTTCTCAACCGATTGCTTCCAAAATCGATATCTGATGGTCCGCGTGGACTCCAAACACGAATCCGAACTCAGATTTGAGGAAAGTGGCCGCCATTTTGAACTTTTTTGTTTCTCAACCTATTGCTTCCAAAATCGATATCTGGGGGTCCGCGTGGACTCCGAACACGAATCCGATGTCAGATTTGAGGAAAGTTGCCGCCATTTTGAACTTTTTTGTTTCTCAACCGATTGCTTCCAAAATCGATATCTGGGGGTCCGCGTGGACTCCAAACACGAATCCGATGTCAGATTTGAGAAAAGTGGCCGCCATCTTGAACTTTTTTGTTTCTCAACCGATTGCTTCCAAAATCGATATCAAGGGGTCCGCGTGGACTCAAAACAGGAATCTGATGTCAGATTTGAGAAAAGTGGCCGCCATCTTGAACTTGTTTGTTTCTCAACCGATTGTTTCCAAAATCGATATCAGGGTGTCCGCGTGGACTCCAAACACGAATCCGATGTCAGATTTGAGAAAAGTGGCCGCCATCTTGAACTTGTTTGTTTCTCAACCGATTGCTTCCAAATTCGATATCTGAGGGTCCGCGTGAACTCCAAACACGAATCCGATGTCAGATTTGAGAAAAATGGGCGCCATCTTGAACTTTTTTGTTTCTCAACCGATTGCTTCCAAAATCGATACCTGAGGGTCCGCGTGGAATCCGAACACGAATCCGATGTCAGATTTGAGAAAAGTGGCCGCCAACTTGAACTTTTTTGTTTCTTAACCGATTGCTTCCAAAATAGATATCTGGGGGTCTACGTGGACTCCAAACACGAATCCGATGTCAGATTTGAGAAAAGTGGCCGCCATCTTGAACTTTTTTGTTTCTCAACCGATTGCTTCCAAAATCGATATCTGGGAGTCCGCGTGGACTCCAAACACGAATCCGATGTCAGATTTGAGAAAAGTGGCCGCCATCTTGAACTTTTTTGTTTCTCAAGGTTGAGAAACGGGATGGATGGGATTCGTGTTTGGAGTCCACGCGGACCCAGATATCGATTTTGGAAGTAATCGGTTGAGAAACAAAAAAGTTCAAGATGGCGGCCACTTTTCTCAAATCTGACATCGGATTCGTGTTTGGAGTCCACGCAGACCCCCAGATATCTATTTTGGAAGCAATCGGTTAAGAAACAAAAAAGTTCAAGATGGCGGCCACTTTTCTCAAATCTGTCATAGGATTCGTGTTCGGAGTCCACGCGGACCCCCAGATATCGATTTTGAAAGCAATCGGTTGAGAAACAAAAAAGTTCAAGATGGCGGCCGTTTTTCTCAAATCTGACATCGGATTCGTGTTCGGAGTCCACGCAGACTCCCAGATATCGATTTTGGAAGCAACCGGTTAAGAAACAAAAAAGTTCAAGATGGCGGCCACTTTTCTCAAATCTGACATCGGATTCGTGTTCGGAGTCCACGCGGACCCCCAGATATCGATTTTGGAAGCAATCGGTTGAGAAACAAAAAAGTTCAAGATGGCGGCCACTTTTCTCAAATCTGACTTCGGATTCGTGTTCGGAGTCCACGCGGACCGCCAGATATCGATTTTGGAAGCAATCGGTTGAGAATCAAAAAAGTTCAAGATGGCGGCCATTTTTCTCAAATCTGACATCGGATTCGTGTTCGGAGTCCACGCGGACCGCCAGATATCGATTTTGGAAGCAATCGGTTGAGAATCAAAAAAGTTCAAGATGGCGGCCATTTTTCTCAAATCTAACATCGGATTCGTGTTTGGAGTCCACGCAGACCCCCAGATATCGATTTTGGAAGCAATCGGTTGAGAAACAAAAAAGTTCAAGATGGCGGCCACTTTTCTCAAATCTGACATCGGATTCGTGTTTGGAGTCCACGCGGACCCCCAGATATCGATTTTGGAAGCAATCGGTTGAGAAACAAAAAAGTTCAAGATGGCGGCCACTTTTCTCAAATCTGACATCGGATTCGTGTTCGGAGTCCACGCGGACCCCCAGATATCGATTTTGGAAGTAATCGGTTGAGAAACAAAAAAGTTCAAGATTGCGGCCACTTTTCTCAAATCTAACATCGGATTCGTGTTCGGAGTCTATGCGGACCCTCAGATATCGATTTTGTAAGCAATCGGTTGAGAAACAAAAAAGTTCAAGATGGCGGCCGTTTTTCTCAAATCTAACATCGGATTCGTGTTTGGAGTTCACGCGGACCTTCAGATATCGATTTTGGAAGCAACCGGTTGAAAAACAAAAATGTTCAAGATGGCGGCCACTTTTCTCAAATCTGACATCGGATTCGTGTTTGGAGTCCACGCGGACCCCCAGATATCGATTTTGGAAGTAATCGGTTGAGATACAAAAAAGTTCAAGATTGCGGCCACTTTTCTCAAATCTAACATCGGATTCGTGTTCGGAGTCCACGCGGACCCCCAGATATCGATTTTGGAAGTAATTGGTTGAGAAACAAAAAAGTTCAAGATTGCGGCCACTTTTCTCAAATCTAACATCGGATTCGTGTTCGGAGTCCATGCGGACCCTCAGATATCGATTTTGTAAGCAATCGGTTGAGAAACAAAAAAGTTGAAGATGGCGGCCGTTTTTCTCAAATCTAACATCGGATTCGTGTTTGGAGTTCACGCGGACCTTCAGATATCGATTTTGGAAGCAACCGGTTGAGAAACAAAAAAGTTCAAGATGGCGGCCACTTTTCTCAAATCTGACATCGGATTCGTGTTCGGAGTCCACGCGGACCCCCAGATATCGATTTTGGAAGTAATCGGTTGAGATACAAAAAAGTTCAAGATTGCGGCCACTTTTCTCAAATCTAACATCGGATTCGTGTTCGGAGTCCATGCGGACCCTCAGATATCGATTTTGAAAGCAATCGGTTGAGAAACAAAAAAGTTCAAGATGGCGGCCGTTTTTCTCAAATCTAACATCGGATTCGTGTTTGGAGTTCACGCGGACCTTCAGATATCGATTTTGGAAGCAACCGGTTGAGAAACAAAAATGTTCAAGATGGCGGCCACTTTTCTCAAATCTGACATCGGATTCGTGTTCGGAGTCCACGCGGACCGCCAGATATCGATTTTGGAAGCAATCGGTTGAGAACTAAGAATCAAAAAAGTTCAAGATGGCGGCCATTTTTCTCAAATCTGACATCGGATTCGTGTTCGGAGTCCACGCGGACCGCCAGATATCGATTTTGGAAGCAACCGGTTGAGAAACAAAAATGTTCAAGATGGCGGCCACTTTTCTCAAATCTGACATCGGATTCGTGTTCGGAGTCCACGCGGACCGCCAGATATCGATTTTGGAAGCAATCGGTTGAGAACTAAGAATCAAAAAAGTTCAAGATGGCGGCCATTTTTCTCAAATCTGACATCGGATTCGTGTTCGGAGTCCACGCGGACCGCCAGATATCGATTTTGGAAGCAATCGGTTGAGAAACAAAAAAATTCAGTCATCGATTCCAGAGCCGTTAAAAAAAAAGCGGCGCCGCCCCGCCGCCGCTTTGGATGTCACACCGGCCGCCTCCGCGCCGCTACCGCGCCGCGCGGACCCTGTGTGGCAGGCTCCGGAACGCCTTCGCTTTCCGCAAAACCGCCGCCGGCCCGCTTTCCCGCAAAACCGCCTCTGTGTGAACCGGCCATTAAGGCTTATAAATAATTTGAACATACCCTCCGCCCCCGACGAGAAGGAATGGTAGACCGAATCTCTTCACAAGTTCGACGCAGCGTCCGTGGCCGCGCACTGTCAAATTGAAGCAACCCAGCCTGTCACCTAATAAAGGAAGTAGAAAATTATAACACTGATACAAATAAGAATCACAAACAGCTACTTTTATTACCATAGTAAGATTGCGTGATCATGTAACGCGTAGTTTGGGAAACGAATGTTAATTAAAAACTCCTAATAATCACAGTTCTGTTTACATTTCGCATACTAAAGTTACGTTATCTTCGTCGATCTGGGAAAGCTGTTAATGGCTAAATCCGTAAAGCTAAAGTTCTAGGTATCTTCATATCCAAAGGTTTTTTGGAGGTCCATAGACAGTCTGAGCATCGGCAGTGTGGGTGTGATATGTGCATCATCTTATAATAAAGTTAAATTGCAAATGATTATCATTAAGCAGCAGGAATAAATGAGTTATCTATCTACCTAAATAAACGATACATGCTTAAGAACAGTGTATCAGCCTGCGTAACATGACAGAGGTGAGAGTGACACAGGTCACTTCTTAACGTCAAATTTGAGTGAGATACTATGGAGATAACCGCCAATTTGACGTTTAGAAGTGACCTGTGTCGTTATGCAGGCAGGAGTCAGCATCACCCTGGACACATAGATGCCCATCACTTCATAAAAATGGGAAAAACTGATAAAAGATATGAGGTAAACATGTGCGATACAGAGTGATTGTGAGAGAGAACTATACCACTGCCTGTTTTATGCCACACATTTGCCACGAGGGGGTGTGTTTAAAATTAGTGGAGGGCAGGGAGGGTCCGAACTGTTTGTAGTCCCATATTCTTTCTTATACTGTGGCAATATTGTGTTTATTCTATTCTATCAATGTCTTATCATCATAATAATAAAATAAACAGTAAAGTCAGTGAGCTCACCGGTCAAAGAATCAGCCCCGCACTGCAGCACGACAGCACTCGGCTGGAAGGTCTCCATCACCTTAGAGATGATGGGCACGAAGATGGACTCGTAGGACTCGTCGTCCATGCCGTCGCGGAGGGGAATGTTCACTGCGTAGTACTTGCCTTTCCCGGCGCCGATGTCGCGTAAATCACCTGTATTCAATTATTTATTAGTTTCTCTCATTTCTATAAAGAATACACAATATTTTTAGAAGGGCAAAATCGTTTCGTCTTATGTGGATAGAAAGAATATTGACTGCTACAAGAAAGCATAATTCTGCTCAACAGTAGAATAAATATTACAAAAGTAAAATGTTTGACTTTGGGGCAGTTTTTATAATCAATAAAATGAATTTGATTTTAATTGAAAAGGATCCAAGTATAGAACAGAGATTTATCATATAAATAAAATTATTATATCTGAAAATAACAATTAAGAAAAGTAAAATTGTGGTGAGTTCGTTCGCGGGCGGTCGTGTACATCGTGCGAGTTCTAGATGGCCACGAAGTTCCGCCATTTTGTATGTGTTTTTATTCAAACATCCTTTCTACTCACTCGACATTAGCAGAAATGCACTGGAATGCCGTAACTAAGGCCATTACAAAGTATATGAAGAATTAGAACTCAATAGAAGCCATAAACTTACCAGTTCCAGGGAAGTATTCTCCGTATTTATGGAAGGAGACGGTCATAACTCTGTCAGTTGTGTAAAACGCTTCCTCGACGCCGTCTCCGTGGTGGACGTCAATATCAATGTACAGAACCCGCTGGTGATACTTCAGTAACTCCAAGATGCCCAGCACAATGTCGTTGACGTAGCAGAAGCCGGAAGCTTCAGATTTCTTTGCGTGATGTAGACCGCCACCCCAGTTTATGCAGATTTCTGAGGCCTGTTAAAAGATTTACATACATACATAAGCTCACGCCATTGTCCCAAGGGGGTAGGCAGAGACCACAGATCGCCACACGCTACGACTCTGACACACTTCTCTAGCCTCATTGACATTCATACATCTTTTCATGCACTTCCGTCGATTGAGGGTGCTACGCACTTGTCCTTTTCGGAAAAGATCATTGATCTGATCGTGGTATGTTTTCCTCGGACGGCCTCTCCCAACACTTCCACTCACCTGTGCTCGATAAATTTCATTCGTAAGTCTTCTTTCATTCATTCTCTCTACGTGACCAAACCATCTAAGCATACCCCTCTCAATCCTTGTTATTATTTACTAGCTTTTGTCCGCGTATCCTTTGTTACTTCTAATACCTCCAAGAATATGAGTGCAAAGTTTCATGATGATTGGTTAAGTAGTTTTCGCGTGAAAGCGTGACAAACAAACTTACTTTCACATTTATAATATTAGGGATTATGTCTTCATGAAAGATGGAGATGTCACAGCCTAATAACTTTTAGCTTGTATGAACTTATACAGTAACTTTAACTTGTTGTACTGGAGTGCGATTTTTGAAACTCATCCGGTGAACTCAGCAGTTGTAAATATCAAAATTACTATGGAGATACGCATCTTTCTACCTTTCTACTGCTGATTTGACTTTGAAAAATTGCACTCCTGAAGTATGATTTTTGAAAGTCAAATCAGCAGTGGAAACATGCATATCTCCACAGTAATTTTGATATTTTCAACTGCTGAACTCAGCGAATGAGATTCAAAATTCGCACTCCTGCTAGGCAAAGGTATAATAATAGCAGCTTGTGGGCCCGCAGGGCAGCTTGTGGGCCCGCAGGGCAGCTTGTGGCGAGCTGTTGGTGATTGGCGACACCACGGACCCGATTCTCCAGAGGGCCCGGATTGATTTGGCCCTCACCTCCTGTCTTGCCTTAACCGGCCGGCCAGGAGTGGAGTCGCAAGAGCGGAACCTATGCTCCAGGTTGGAAGTGTAAAATGTCATAACGCCGGGACCTGCTGACTGGTGCGCTTAGCACCGGGAACCGGCGCCCGCAGACTCACCTCTCTACAACCTTAGCCGCTCACTAGATGTTGCCGCCTTGTCGCTCCTTGCGAGCGGCTATTTTGGGGGGCCCATGAAATGAGTTGGCAAGTCACCGTCTGCCATTTTTGACAAACTTAGAGACATTTGTTACGGCAGGCGTCCCGAGTCTCTCCGCAATAACCCAGATTTCCCGGCCCACCAAGTTCACCCCCATAACCCGAGTAGTTTTATTTTGTCCTTCCTACAATAGTCTCTGCACCGAACGTGATATGTCTTCTGGTGCATTTTCATAATGCATTCAGAGATAGACCACGGTTGGTGCATCCCATTGCATTTAGATAAAAGTGTCTCTAAGGGGCCTCTACGTGTTGGACCTGTGTCCCCACGCAAGCCTTCCAAAGGTCCGGGCTTCGGCCCGAGAAATACCAACAAGAGATACATAATAATAAAGCTCTATTTATTCCGTAATTTAAAAGTACATTTCAAATGTTTTTTAGTTTTTATTAGTAGTTTACTTATGTTATGTTAGTATAGTTAGTTAAGTATATATGTATTTACTTTTCTATTATATATCTATTACGGATCCCTTCTTTGGGTAAAAGCCTCCTCCATCTCGTTCCATGTTATTCTATTTTGTGCTTTCGTTTTCCAGTTGTCCTCTGCCACCTCTATGATGTCATCAGACCATCTTTTCTTAGGTCTTCCTACCCTTCTCTTTCCTACCGGACCTTGCCACTGAGTGACCCGGAGCGTCCACCTCTTGTCCTTTAGTCGAGCTATATGTCCAGCCCACCTCCACTTTAAACTGAGTGCGTGCTGTAGAGCATCTTTAATCTTTGTTTTGTTCCTTATTTCTGTGCTTCTAACTTTGTGTATTTTACGTAACTTCAGAACACTTCTCTCGATTCCCCTTTGGCATGTTGTAATTTTTTTCTTTACGTTTTCAGTATATGTCCATGTTTGGCTTCCATAAGTTAGGCACGGTAGAAGGCATGTATCTATCACAGTCTTTTTCATTTTGAGTGGGTAATTACCTTTTAGAATCTCTTTGTGTGACCAATATTTATTCCATGTTAGATTGACTCTTCTTTGGATTTCGCTTTCGTTGTTTGTTTTGTTGAATGATATTTGTTTTCCAAGATAGATGTAATTTTCCACATATTCTATTGATGCGTCTCTCACTACTATTTCTCGTTGCCTGCTGTTAGTCATTATTTTTGTTTTCTGTGGGTTCATTTCTAGGCCGACCTTCCTGCTTTCTTTGTCCAAGGAGTTCATCATTATTCCTAGTTCGATTGCGCTCTCGGCAAGAAGCGTGATGTCATCAGCGAACCTCAGATGACTTAAGTTCGTGTTGAGCAGTTTTATACCCTTGGATTTCCAGTTGAGATTACAAAATACATTTTCGAGCACGGCAATGAATATTTTTGGTGACATTGGATCTCCTTGTCTCACTCCTCTCTCTATTTTTATTTCCTCTCCTCTGTTTTCTAATTTCACTCTGCTGGTGCTGTTTGTGTATATTACTTTTAGGATGTTTATATATTTTGTATCTACTTCACAATTTTTCAGTGTCTGCCATATTGCTGTGTGGCTTATGCTATCAAATGCCTTCGTGTAGTCTATAAAGGCTATATAGAGGGGTCTGTTAAATTCTGTATATTTTTCTATTACTTGTTCTATCACATGGATATGGTTCATTGTTGAAAAACTTGAACGGAAGCCCGCCTGCTCTATTGGTTGTCGTTTGTCTATTTGTGGAGTCATTCTTTTGAGGAGTATCGATGTGAACAGTTTGTAGGTACTTGCCAGGAGACTGATCGGTCTGTAATTGTTAATTTCTAGGGGATTCCCTTTTTTATAGAGCAAGATGATGTCCGAACAGTGCCATTGTCTCGGTATTTCTTCTTTTTCTAGAATCAGGTTGAAGAGATGGGTAAGGTAGGGTACCAATAGTGGCATGCCTATTTTTAGACCTTCGTTGCTTATTCCATCTGGTCCTGGACTTTTTTCGTTTTTTAAAACCTTTATATGTCTTAGAACTTCCATTTCGTCAATTGGTTGGACTATGTTTGTTGTTGAGTTTTCTGTTTGTTTTTCTTCTGTCGTTATTTCGGTTGTTAAAGGTTTTTTGTAAAGTTTGGTATAAAAACTTGTAGCGCATTGCATAATATCTCTTCTTGATTTGGTCTCTTTTGAGCTATCCTTGAGACTCATTATCCATTTTTTATTTGTAGTTAGTTCTTTGTAGGCCTTCTTTGTGCTTCTATGTTTTGTTAGGTTTCTTTCTATAATTTCTCTTCTGTGATTTTCATAGTCGTTCCTTATAGCTCTGTTTGTTCTTTTAAATGTTTCAGTGATTTGTGTTTTTATTTCTTTAGTTTTATTTTTTGTTGTGACTAGTTCTGTTCGTTTTTTGATTAGTTCTCTTGTGTCTTCACTCAGTATTGAATTTTTAGGGTTGTTTGTTTTGATTCTTGATTTCATACATTTATTTATTGTTTCTTCTAATTTATCGTAGTAGGATTGGACTTGGATTGGCAAAGGTATACTTAACTTTAACTTGTTGTACTGCTAGGCAAAGGTATAGATTACTAAGTTTATATTCTCACGATTTAATTAGGTAAAGCAATGACTTGCATCTTGTGATGTTTAGTAACTAAATAAAAATTTAAAAGACATTGTCCACGTGACATAGTGTATTCGTTTCGGGTCGTTTCACAGCTGACGAATGTGTATGATGGTAAAGAAAAATACAAATCGTATGATAGCTAAAAGAAAAACAGTATAGGAGGAATATCGTGCTTCCCAATGAAATGGAAATTATCCTTTTCTGCAGTGGGATTTCTTATGAAATTCAAATTTACCGGTTTTGTATGGGAAACGGGATTGGGCAACGGGATTCACAGGATCTTTTTGGGATCTCAAATAATTACAATTATGCAGCAAGAACCCATGTTACCTGCTTAGCAGTTGTCTCTGTGTATGTGAGGCTAGAGCATGTAGTAGGACGAATTGAGGTGTGGGATTTTGTAAACACATCCTTAACTAAATGAAGATGCATGTTAGTAGCACAGACCTGAAAAAAAGACGGACGGAATCTCGTCTAATCAAAAGTGAAGCACCCATTTATATGAGTGTGCGTGCTGTCGCCCTGTCGCGCGGTTCATAATGGCGGCGGGTTGTCGGACCTGCGCCTAGAACTTGTGCGTCTGTGTGAGTGTAGGTCCCTTGTAGAACAAACGAAATTGTAGGAACTTGCATGATTCACCTCTTTTTAGAGTGACATAACGTCCGTCTTTTTTTCAGGTCCGTGGTTAGTAGTTGAATCTAGACAACCGTCAAAATCTTGAATTTCATAGCAAGTCCTTTAAAACTAAATTGTTAATGAAATTACCTGTTTATTGAGCTTGACAGCAGCAGCCACTGATCCTCCGGCGGACAGCTGACAGAACTCATACAGGCCGTCAAATACTGGACAGTCTTCACCGACATTGACTAGAAATAACATTTTACTATTAACAAAAATTCAACAAAAAATTCAGATATAAGTTTCGAGAACGGTTAAAATAAAAAGCGCCTTCTGAAAAAGTAAAAAATAATATTGCAGCCGATGACTTTTTCGTTCTCATCTACCTATAAGAACATTAATTTGTTTTATCGAAATCGCTGTCAAGCCGGTACGATTCGCGACAGTACTTGCATTAGTTTTTGGCTTGGCTTGACACTGACTCCAATTAAACAAATTAATGTTCTTATAGATGCGAACGAAAAAGTCATCGGCTGCAATATTATTTTTTACTATTTTAGAAGGCGGTATTAATTTTTTGTTAATATTTTGTTTATTTAAAAAAAAATTGTGCTGAAATACATTAGTTCGACTCAGATATCAGTTAACGAAGCACGCGAAGGGTACATCGATACCATAGGCTTATACGCTAGTACACTGAAAAATATGATCAACCAAACTAGTGTGAAATATAATCAAACTTTAGTGACTTCCAAACTGTTTTGTAGCATATAATTTATAAACAAACTTTCGGCTATAAATAACAACACGTTTTGCTATTTATAACCAAATGTTTGATTATGTGCTACAAAACAGTTTGGAAGTCACTAAAGTTTGATTATATTTCACACTAGTTTGGTTGATCATATTTTTCAGTGTAATATATAAGTCTTTGATCAATACGAAGCAAATGTTTCAATCGCCGATGATTTGCTGTCAATTTTTGATTATTATTTCAATGAAATTTTCTTATTTCCACGCTTGTTAGGTGATGGATCCTTTAAAAATAGCTATACATATATCCATGTTTTTCAGTATACCTAATGCCTCCTTCCTGGTTTTGGTTATGCTTATGTTATGACCAAGAATTATTATAGTAATGTTAAACATGAAAGGAAGCTTACATCTTTGCATCTGTTTGTTGTACTCTGACATGTTGTCCGGCCTGATAGAGCGGAGGAAGCGGATGTAGTCGTCAGAGTGGAACTTTGTCATTTCGTCCGCTGTGGCTTTGTGCGGTCTCTGCAATTAATTTCAGTCTTCTATACATGTCTACAAAAATACTAAGCCCAAAATGAAGTAACACTTCGTACTGCAAAAAGAAACAGTAGACAAATAATAAGATAAGTCCTGATCATAGTGTTGTTCGTTAAGAGGATAGGCGGGTACGGTTTTTTCTATACAAACAAATTCCCCTGTTTCCTCCGTGGATAATGACAATAGAGCAAACATTTTTTTACCATACAATCTATATTACCTCTGCTATGTCCATATATTTTGCTTTAAGTAATTACTGTAAGAACCAGGGACCTACAAAAATTAACAATTTTACTGCTTGTTTTCAGACATCCAGCAAAATAAATAAAAAAAGCAAAACATATTGCAATAGTTTTCTTGTAGGCAATCTTCAATGTACAGACACACTTCTGTTTCAGTTTTACAATAGTTTAGATTTGTACGTTTGTACGTGTGTATGAGTATCGCCCAATACAAACAGACTATTAGTTAATTAAACTACATATAATAGGTTTATCAGGAACTTACATAGATTTCCATTTTCCTGTAGAGACCATAGTTGAGTAGTAAATTGTGTGTCATGCGTATGCGGTGAGGTTTCATGGGATGCCCTTGCCCATAGTAATAATTACCAATGTCACCTGAAAAAATAAAAACAATTACAAATGTAACATGTTTTCATAGAATGTTGAAACAAATAGTTATAAAATAAGTTAGCCAATCAATTTCAACTTTATAACGCAATGTTACTCAGCTCTTTTCATGGCTTGACACATCCCAGTCTGTATCGCTCAAAGTTGGATGTTTTCAAAAGCCGTTTGACCAATTACAGCGCAGCATACGGTACAGACGCTATGAAACGAGTTGAGTCACATCTCAATAAAAATGTGAAGACAAATGCAGATACATAACATTGACCGATACTGAAAGATAATTATAATCCTGTCAATCGTTCTGTATTAAACGAAATAAAGACACGGATCTTTGCTATTTACGATGATATCGCTTCATTGCAAAACGGGGAAGACCTTAGTGGCGGGTAACAAACTTTGTTATACTTACTGTCGTAATAATAGCACACTCTTTTCTTGCTATGGGGTTGCATAGCCATTTTAATTAGTTAATTATTATGCTAAATCACACAATATTAGTACTGGACTCGGATTTTTATTTTGAACTAATAAATTGCACGCTTTTCTCTGTACCAAACCACTTCGCTTCACATGAATGAGTGAATGAATGAATGGAATGGAACGAATCGAATTAATGAATATTTGAATGAGTTCACTAAACATAGACAAACACGATTTTCTTTTTGTACGAAAAATTTTCATATCTTTACAAGCTTAAAATCATAGCTTGATTTGTACTCCACCATCATATCGTAGATACAATGCTTAAAATGCTTGAAATCCGATAGTCTATCTAATAGTTTTATGTTCAAATATCTATAAATATCTTTGTCGTGCTCATGTCGTGTAGTATTGAGCTCCCTTTTTCATAAAGAATGAATTTATATCTATTTCACTCTTTCACATTCGGATCGTATTCTTCTATCTCTGTTTTCAGTCTTATTCATTCCTAGTTCATTCGTTCAATCAATACCTACGTCATTCACGATCATCATTTCAGTTCATTCGGCCATACATTTTCTAAAATTCTAAATTCTCTTTTGCACAAGCAGCGGTCAAGGTAAGTCGCGTCTTTCTGTTGTTTAAGTTGTGATTATTGATCATCTGTTAAATCGTATCTAATTTATGTGAACACGTGTTATCCATTTCAATTTAATCGTGTGATATGTTAAATAAGCAAACTACAATACGAGATGACGTTATTCATGTGATAAACGGACATCTTACTCCTGACTCAAACTAACGGTGTCCTCCATTTTACTTTCAGATCGACCCTGCTATTAAAAAATATCTGAATATATTGGGAACATCATCCAGCCCAAACAAAATATAATCATGTAAGTGTATTCAATTTGTAGTGTCTGATGTTAGGACATTCATATTTTTGACAATAAGGTTTTTTTTTTATCCCCTGGTGGATGAGATGTACAGATGACGAACGATGGGTTGTGTCGTGGCTATTTTAGATTCGATGAATGTTGTTTCTACATGTAAACTGTCGTTAAAAGATTCTCGTGTTTCAAGACAGAATGGTGTATGATCCATAAAGGTCCTTGTGTATACCTAGTTAATGTAATTTAATCATGATGCAGTAACACACAATATTGATTAAATTTTTTGAGGATTCGTGCCATGCGCGCATGCTCCTATGCCGGTGGCTTCAACAGCCATTTTGTGTTGCCTATTATATTGATTCGACTGGCTTTATTACTTTCAGGCAAGCATCAGCTATAATAATTAGGGTATACTTTAATCATATAGGTACCAATCTTTCGCCCATGACTGCTCGATTGTGTGGATTATACCTACCTACTTGCCTTTCCATTTCGAGATTGAAAGTAGGTCTATTCAATGGGCGTGTCCACGTCGGCGTCGTACATTAGAGTTGTATAGAAACCTCGTTTCTTATAATTTCCATGTGGTAGTGCACATTGAAAGAAGATACCTACATTAAGTGCTAGTGTAACACATTTCGTATTTTAATAACTTGAGTGTCGCTTTTGAAAACCAATTATCGATGTTTTCTTTTAACAGGTCCAGTAGTTGGAATAATAGCCGTGGAGGTGACGGCGGTTCCAAGTTCGGAGATAGGGGAAAATTCGGAGGAGGTGGTTCATCCAGATTCGGAGGCGGAGGGGGCGGCGGCGGACGGTTCGGCGGCAGTGGCGGGGGCTTCGGAGGCGGCGGCAAGAAGGAGTTCTCTGGCGGTCAGAACATGCGCCGGCCAAACTGGGATTCCATGTCACTGCAGCCCTTCAACAAAGATTTCTACAACCCACATCCGTCCGTGCTCAGCAGGTCACCTTATGAAGTAGAAGAATTCAGAAATCAACATGAGATCACAGTAAGTGGAGTTGAGGTTCCAAACTCTATCCAGCGCTTTGAAGAGGCTAACTTCCCTGATTATGTGGTCCAAGGTATAAGCACCATGGGCTACAAAGACCCAACCCCTATTCAAGCACAAGGCTGGCCGATCGCCATGTCTGGAAAGAACTTGGTGGGCATTGCTCAAACGGGCTCAGGAAAGACATTGGCTTACATTTTACCTGCTATCGTGCACATTAACAACCAGCCGCCCATTAGGCGCGGAGACGGACCCATCGCACTGGTTCTCGCACCAACCAGAGAGTTGGCACAGCAAATCCAACAGGTTGCCACTGATTTCGGCAATGCCGCTTATGTACGCAACACGTGCGTATTTGGTGGTGCACCAAAAAGAGAACAAGCCCGTGACTTGGAAAGGGGAGTGGAAATTGTAATTGCCACACCTGGCAGACTGATTGACTTCTTGGAAAAGGGAACCACAAATCTCCAGCGTTGCACTTACTTGGTTCTGGATGAAGCCGACCGCATGTTGGACATGGGTTTTGAACCACAAATCAGAAAGATCATTGAGCAAATCCGCCCTGACAGACAAACTCTTATGTGGTCTGCTACATGGCCTAAGGAAGTTAAGAAACTGGCTGAAGATTACCTCGGAGACTACGTACAAATCAACATCGGATCACTGCAGTTATCTGCTAACCACAACATTCTTCAAATTATCGACATATGCCAGGAACACGAAAAAGAAAATAAGTGAGTATTCTTACTATTTATTTCCTTTGAAGTACCAGACTTTTTTTTTCACAAGTGATGATTCAATTTAAAATATATGATTATTTTTGATTAGAAGCAAATTGTGTCCTCTAAGAAGATCTGATTAGCATCATAAATTCACAAATGAAACTGTTGTAGAAAATCTCTTATTTAATATTTTTCCCTCTAGATTAAATGTACTATTGCAAGAAATTGGACAGAACCAAGAACCTGGAGCTAAAACTATTATCTTTGTTGAGACCAAGCGCAAAGTAGAGAATATCACTAGGAACATAAGGCGGTATGGCTGGCCTGCAGTTTGCATGCACGGCGATAAGTCACAGCAGGAAAGAGATGAAACTTTATATCAGTTCAAGCAAGGCCGCGCCAGTATACTCGTTGCAACTGATGTTGCCGCCAGAGGACTCGGTAAGAAAACATTTCTGTTCTATTGAATAGACATTCTGTGAAGTTTTTTTACTTTTGACTTTTGAATACATTTTTACTTGAATCAGAAAAGTGATAGCATGATAATGATAAGATTTGCCTTTTCAATAGTTATTTCTAATAAGTCTCAAAATGAAACAAACTTCTCATGCTAGCACTTTTAAGTAATTACAAATGCCAATTGTTATTTTTATCACTTATGTACTAAAACTTGCATTTGTTTTATACTTTCAGAGGCACTGGCGGAAGGTTATTGTGTTCTAACAGAATACTGTCCTAAGTTGATGGGCATGTTACTGCACTGGATTGGTAGATAAGACACTAGTCTGATGCAGTGGTATTTCTTTATTGGAGAATGCAATAACTCGTCATATTATGGTGCCTCGAACGTGCCTTTCACTATGATGGGACCTGAGGCCGAAGCTTGATGGTATGTCCGTGAATGCGGATACACTTGAGAGTTGATGAAAACCTGGTGATGCACTACGATTCTCTACACAAAATGTCAATATTCTGACTACAATGATAAGATAAGAGAGATCCACCCAACTGTGCATCGTTGAAAAACTTGACCACGGCTTGAAATGATCGGCAAGAGGTCAAGGGTTTTCTGGCCATATGGAGTTTTCAAAGGGGCAATGATAGAATATCAAAGAATAAGAACTAAATAAATGCTATGATGCCCTTAGCGATACTCCAGGGTTCTGAGTGAGAGGCAACTGTTGACAATTGTTTTTGATGTGTCTGTGTAACTCATTCATGTAAGTGATACTTTTATGAGTTACCATAATAAGATTGTTTCAAGGTGAATGTTAACTGAATGCTATTTCTGTGCTTTTGGTTATCATTAAACTTTCAACAGATTTATCAATTCTTCCATTTGATCTGTTCTAAGCTTTCCTTGAACCTTTCTGCAGTCCGCGATAGTCCTTTATGAGGTTTTATTTACATGTTTTGTCCTTCCAGATGTCGATGGTATCAAGTATGTTATCAACTTTGATTACCCTAATTCTTCTGAAGACTACATTCATCGTATTGGCAGAACAGGACGTTCTAAAACGAAAGGCACATCTTATGCCTTCTTCACACCTTCCAATTCTCGCCAAGCAAAAGATCTCGTCTCTGTCCTTCAAGAAGCTAATCAGGTTTGTACATTTGTCTCTTACCACTTTGATTTTCCTCATACCTTTGGCATGGGTACGTTTTTCGATGGCGTAACATGAATGCAAGTATGAGGTACATTAAAACAGCTACATGCCTTCGGTGTCCACACGATTGTTTTGTCTGGATCCCATCCTCAGATGCTGTCACATTTCATTCACACTTCAAGAAATAGAGTAGGTATTTGCAAACCTAGTCAAATCTGCAACTCTTACGTCAATACGCGCGCTTTGTATAACCATTTTATTAAAATTTGTAATGAATGATGTCATATTAGTATTACTAAAGTTTATCCTGTTATTAAAAATTTTATTCACGCTTACGTTTTAATAAGGGTCTTGAAAATTAGGTACTTGTGTTATTTTCAAACATTCTTTTTAATGAGAAGATACCTAAATATGAAATATATTTCATGTAAGCCCTATCATTTGTATTATGCTGCCATAGACAGCTGATTTTACCATCTTTTCATGTTCTTTACCTTTGCTCCATCCCACTAGGTGATTATATGTTTTATTTTCTCTTCTAGATTGTAAGCCCGCAACTGCAGACGATGGCTGACCGCTGCGGTGGTGGCGGCGGAGGCTGGAACAGAAGCCGCTACGGAGGAGGCCGAGGAGGTGGCGGCGGCGGCACATTCAAACGTGGAGGCAATTTCGGCAGAAGTAATGGACAAGGGGGAAACCACAAAAAGTTCAATGATTATTAACTTAAATTAACGTTAGAAAATAATATTAATTAAGCAGCAAATCCTCATAGGAATAACTGTTGTGTGAAAGTGTAAAAGCATGTAGGGATTCTGGATGTCTTATACTGCAGTATATGTCTGTTTACAATGCGACCAAACTATCTATGAATCTATGCTTCCAGATTCGTCTTGTACGCCTGTTCCAGCATTTGTACGTAACGTTTACGTAGTGGGACTTGCTTTGACAGGTCCACAGATTGTTTGGTCGTTTTTAATAGTTAATTTTATTTATTTGATCTACTTGCATAAGTACTTGATCTATCCGAAGTTTGTCGTGAGTATTTTTTATTTGCACTGTGATAATTTTTTGCTGTGATTCTAGTGAGGATTGGCTAGAATAATGTTAGACTAATATCAAAGAATCTGCCCTTTTTAAATTTTACAGCTTGTCTTTTTAAATATATCATATTGAAATTTTTAATTTAATTAACAACGTTGTCATTCCATTGTTCCGTTATCTTCTGGAAACTGAATAAACAAAAATATAATAATAACAAACTTGTTTTTTTTTAAATAGATAATTTTGTATTTCCTTGTACACACGGCGACAGATCAACCTACCCATAGTTGAACTCTATGTTCATGGACATAAGGTCGAACTATGGGTAGGTTGATCTGTCGCCGTGTGTACAGTCACCAGCAGATATATCGTAACAAACAAGGTGGCCAAATATTTCTAAACAGTTCTAATTTTCAATAATTTCTTTGCTCATAATCATAACCAATCAAAAATATAGGAACGCCTAGAACATCAAATATATACAGGGTTACTGTTTATTCAGTGCACAAACTTTCACGAAAAAAATATAAAAAAATATTTGTTTTGTTTGCAAATTTTTTATTTTTGCCATCCCGTAAACTTGAATAAAAATTGCTTTGTCGTGTTGTCTCGGGGGTGGCATGCAAGGCCTACTGGTCGTACTGTTGATAACAACCGCGCCGATCGAGGAAGCGAGTGAAAATTTCAAGCTTCTTGGTACAAACCAAACATTTTTAATGAATAAGTTCAGATGCAGCTATTTAAATAACATTGTAAAGAAATTATTGAAAATTCGCTGTTCAGATATTTATGACAAAATACAAGTTTACATATAATTGGTAACATTTACTGTTAACAGCGAACTTTATAGTTCGCTGACTGTTAAAGAATTTAATGAAAATTAGCACTGCTCAGAAATATTTGTACACATTGTATGCTACGATATATCTGATGGTGACTGTACCTGCAGGTAGGTAGGGAACTTTTTATTTCCTTGTACACACGGCGACACATCAGGTTACGCACCCTATATACCCATAACTACACTACGTACAAAACACATTAAACACAAAATGAAACCGTTTCCCCCCCAAAGGGTAGAAAACGATTATATAAGGGGCCCATTCACAGTAGTCCTACATGCAGGACTACGAGGCCACACACTATCCTGCAAGTAGGACTACTCATACATTTTGCCCAAGGTCATCGGACGCTTTGTAGGACTGCAACACCATTCACGATCCGATATTGGTGTAGGACTGCAAGACGGACTACTGTGAATGGGGCCCTTTAGGGTTCAGCCGAAGCTTGACCCACATTGAGATGTTGCTGTCAAATATCGTGCATTTGCCTTGTAATTCACCTCTAGTATCAGCAGATGGCGCTACTATCAGCCGCCATTTTGTTGAACGCGAGCGTCGCGCCGTCCATTTTTTTTTTTTTTTTTTTAATAATGTGTTTAATGGCTCTGGATACTATGTCCTTTAAAGCCATATCTAAGTTAATTTCTTCATATTCTTAATGATGAATGATGATAGATGAAGATGAATTTTAAGCATCGAAACATTGGTGTTCGACGTTTCGACGCTTCTTTGGAGTTTTTGGAGACAATCGAAAGTAGCAGGAAACGTAGAAGTCCACAGGAAAGAGGTGAACCGACCGCTTTGCCGCGCTAAAAATGACGAACACTTCCTGTTTACGACCCGCGTACACCATCATATTTCACTGAACTGTATATTGTTCACTTGCACGACACTTTGTTACGCAAAAGAACACCAATTTTACGAACCAAAACTCACTATAAACAATAAAAATTCGATAAAATATGTGGACTCCAACCGTAGCTATCGAATGACCGCCAAAAACTCCGCGCCGTCCATGATTCAGTACCAGTGCTGCCAATGCTTTTTTTTAATCGGCCGTGTACATTAGGTAAAAAAGCCGTGTTTATATGGAAAAAGACCAACGGTGGGCCGGCCGTGTCACTGCTTAAGAAAGGAAACACTTTTCAATATGAGCCAAATGGTGCAGTTTTAAGGTTTTTAACGTTAATTAAACGTTTGCAAATTTTATCTACTTGTGTGGAAAACAATTTTATCTCATCTGTTTTTTGCTCACAGAGCAAGAAAGAGGAACAAAACCCAGCCAACATACCGTAGACAACATAGTTGCAATATTTGCATTCGGATTCGGAGTTGGATACAGAAGTGCGATTTTTGAAAATCATACGAGCGACTTGGCAGTAGAAAATGTCAAAATTACTATGGAGATTATGCATCTTTCTACTGCCAAACCGCTCGTATGATTTTCAAAAATCGCACTTCTGTACACAGTCGAACCATAGAGCCCGGTTACACGTTCAGTATTTCATCAGTCTGGTCTGAATGACGGGAGAATGATGCCAGAATGATGGGAGAATGATGGACTGATGGTAAACCATCCATCCAGACTGTCATTCCGTTGTGAATGTGTTGTGAATGATGGTATACTGATGCTGGTGTTTTAAAATCCCGGTTTTTTAAATTCCCAGTTTTTTGGGAATCCCGGGAATTTAAAAAACCGGGATTCTTAAAAAAACGGGATTTTAAACAAACGGGATTTAAAAAAAATCGGGTTTTTAAAACACCGGGATTTTGAAAAACCGGGATTCTAAAAAACCGTGCCATTACTACCGGGTATTGAAACAACTTTTTTAGCCAATTCTAACCTTAGAAGCAACGGATTAGAAGTGGAAAATGAATTAAAAAGTAAAGAATAAATTGCACAAATTTCACCCTAGCACACAAGAAAATTAACCCAATTTTGTAAAGTAAATTCAGTGATTCGTATCCAAGAACATTGTATATAGTATCCTATAGGTGGACCAAACTCTCGAATTTCGTGGAGAATGCAAAAAAAACTCTAATTTTACGTAATAAGTTTTAATTTCCTTCAATGTTGTTGTAGGCTGACAACCAAGCAAATGTGAGATAACCAGAATACTCGTGTGTCTCTTTCTAACGTGTTGCCAACTTATTAAGCTACCACTTTAGAATTTAATGTAACAAAAGATGTATGTAAATTAAAAAAATATTTTTGTTTTGAAAATTCATAATTTAAAGTATATTAGGTATTGATAATTTTTATTTGTTTTACACTAATTTTGTTCAATTTATGACAAAACAAATAAGGTAAGTACAATACTTTAGTGTATTATTTCAAAACTTTTTAATGGCAACTCTTTGGTGTGATGAAAAAATATTATTATGGCGGACATATTTGAAATTTGAAAAGTCATAAAATAACAAATTAAATTGTTGTGATAACTGATAATAACATTGTAAACCTTCGAAATGGTCAATTTTTGTTGTGTTACTGGATGCAAAAATGAAATTTACCCTGGCTGTGGGTTTTCTTTCCACAGGTTAGATATTTTATTGTTTCGCTAAACTTTTCTTAACTTTTCTAAACTAGGGTGACCATTGACCATTTTGGCGACCTATGTATTAAACACAAAATGTGTGTTGCTTATTAAACTGTAAAAGAAGTGTGTCTGTACGTTTTGAAGATCTTTACATGAGTAGGATTACGATATGGTTTTTAGGTTTCCCTGACTGCAAATCAACCTTTTTTTAGAATATTCGCCTGTCTGTTTGTTTGTAACAGCATCACGCAAAAACTAAGGAACCGATTTTGATGAAACTTTTCTTGTTTGATAGCTTATGATTTGACATAAAATCTGGTAAGTACGTATTGGTAATGCCGTGTTAATGAATACCGCATGCACCCCAACTGATTTATAGCAAAATATTGATTGAAACAATAATTTCATTATTTTGATACTTAAAATTTAAAGTTATTCGCATTTTAAATTTTGAGGCAAAAATGTTATCATTTCAGCAATGAATGAAAGCGCTAACCTACTCATGGATACATTTTAGTAAGTAGGGTATGTGTGTCCGTGCGGTGGGTTGACATCGGGTTCAGTAAATTTTATTTCGAAGAAAGAATCATATGTCGAAACCAAGATAATTCAATTCTCGATTCTAAACAAAATACTTTCTAGTTTTGCGATAATTCATTAACACGTTGTAATATTTTTTGGATGAACGAGAACAGTCGCGGGTAAACTCAAAATTAATTTCATATATATATTTTTTTAGTCTGAGTTTACCCCTAAAAACATTTTCAGAATAAAAAGATAATATTGAATCCTCAACGAGATGGTAAGAAACAGGCTTGAATAAATGCATATTAGGTATCTCGTCAAATTTGAGAATGAATGGACTCCCTAGTTAGAAAGGGACACACGAGGATTTAGGTAATCTCACTTGCCCCGGTGCCAGCACCGTAGTGTACAATCTAGTTACTATACAAAATTTTTGTTCGTATCATTTTAAAATCGTCATTAAATAGGCAACTTTTTGAAGTAGTTTGCCGCACAAGTCCCATACATTTTTTTTATACTACAGCTGGTTAAAATAGCAAGAAAATTTTTCGGTTCAGAAAAAACAATTAAACTAAGTGGTCTGTGCTCTAAGTGCAGACATTTTTTTTTGTAAAATGTTAACAATCAGTCGAAGCAACCTCTAACAATTAATATTGGCAGAAAAAAATTACAAATTATCCCAAAACGCGATAATTAGAGCTGGAAACTTAGAAAAATTTGATGATTTTCCCGTTTTTTTGGATATTCTTTTTTTTTTATGGTCATGTGCGTTTTATTTTTTTTAATATTTTTTATGGATAGGACATTAGTCAAGCTGCCTCCCATAGCATTTTGATTCACCATTTCTGGGACACCCTGTATGTGGGCATGTGCGGGCGTCCACGCAAGAAGGGTCCAGTTGTCGGGTTTTGAGTTAAAGTTAGATTCGGCATCTATATCAGTCACATAATCATGTGGAATAATAAAAAAGGGGTGTTAAAATGCCGACAACTGCCTTCTTGCGTGGACGCCCACATATATTTTTCCACCAAAAAAAAAGTAGCATCTGGAAATCAAGGTCATGACTTGAGATATGACTTATGATCAAGGAATATACCTACTCTTCTCTCTCATGATCATGCATGGTTAGGACATTGCAGGCTGAATCACCAGCACGTCTAGTACCTATGATCTCTACACGCGCGCGACGCGTTTTAGCTGCATAGAAAATACCATGTTCCCGCGCTATTCGGAGAGCGTAAGACGCAGTGAGAAATCACTGCGCAAAGGTAACAACTCTTAACTCAAAACAAAATACGTGATAAAGCCGTATCGCGGGTGTGCATGCTACTATGGCATGCTACCAGTGCTGATGGGATACCTGCATTTTCAATTTTTTTGGGATACCTGGGTTTTGTACCTATTAAAAGTGTTCCGTCTCTTGTCTAAGGTTCCGTTTGAATTTGTAGCGCGGCAAAGCGGTCGGTTCACGGACTTCTCTGCGTTTCCTACGTCATTAGATTTTTTTGTATTGTCTCCAAAAACTCCAATAGACGCAATGCAGGTACAGTCAAGAGCAAGTCTAGCTTGACACTTTGGACTATGTACCGTTCTTATTTAGTGCGCCATAAGCGTTACTGTTAGGTATGTACGGGACGAGTGAAACCACGGACAGTCATAAGCACACTGACGTTTATTTGGCTATAACTTAACTCTAATATGGCGGTGTCGGCACACACCTATATATACATACATAACAGTTCCTCCCTCTAATTTAACAATTAAAAAATATACAAGTAACTACATAACAATATTTGTTTACATATCTAATTAGAAAAACCCTTTGTAGTCTACTCTAGATATGGGGCGCAATAACTTTCCTCCCTGAATAGTCCTCCCAGTCAATGGAGCGTTAGACCTCTGTTCTGTTGTTTCAGTTACGTTCTCCCCTGGCTGTGGGTCAGGGTTGGTTGCCACAGGAGTCAGTGGTATCGGTTCCTCCTGGCTGTTCGATAAGGATTGGGTCTGATCTCGATCTGGATTCTTTTCCGGAGCGACACAATCTTCTAGGTCTATCGGGCAGTTCCAGGAACTGTTTCCATCGTCACTGCTACCCTTGTACATCATTAATTGATTTTTGTGTTTTTTCATTTCTTGTTTGGATAAACAGTCTTTTACCAAATATATAATTTTGCCTATCTTTTTAATTACAATTCCTTTTAGCCATGTATACCGATTATTTGTAACAGTCTTTTTATATAGTACACAATCTCCGGGCGTGAAACATTGATTGTTTGTGCCGCCATATGCTTTAGCCTGTAAATACTGTTTATGTTCCACATTTTTAGACACAATGCTTGGCGATGATGGCGGTGAGGGATGGATTAAATCAAGGCGCGAACGAAGTTTATGTCCAAAAACCAGTTCTGCTGGCGAAAAGCCAGTGGTTGAGTGAACAGAATTCCTGTAGTCAAATAGGTATTTTAATAATCGAGAATTACTCTCTTTAATATTGCTACTGCTCATTATGGATGATTTTATTCCCTTTTTGACTACTTTCACGTAGCTTTCCGCCTGCCCATTGCTGGCCGGGTGATAAGCGGGGGAAGTCATGTGCGATATACCGTTCGATACACAAAACATCTCAAAATCTTGCGATACGAAAGCTGTGCCATTATCACTAACTATTGATTTAGGAATACCAAACCGTGACATGAATTCGTACAGTTTATCGACGATCGCTGTTGTCGTAGTGCTACGCATGTGATACGCTTCTACCCATTTTGTATATGCGTCAACAATAACTAGATAAACGTTGTTATTTAATGGGCCGAGTAAATCAGTATGTATTCTATCCATAGCCCGCTTAGGGTGTGGCCACACTGCGAGCGGAGCGCGGGGCGGGGACGGTCTAAGTTGTAAACAAACATCACAACTCGCTATCATTTTCTCCACCTGATCGTCCACTCCCGGAAACCAGAACCTACTTCGAGCCTCCGCTTTCGTTTTCACAATGCCTACATGTGATTGATGTAATTCTGATAACACTGCGACTCTTAATTTTTCGGGTATCACTACTTTATGGCCGCGCATAACACAACCGCTTTCATAAGACAATTGTGTCCTACACAAAAAATAAGGCTTTAGTTTATCATCTGTTATCTTTTTCGGCCGTCCCTTTGAAATAAATTCAACAACCTGTTTAAGTACACCGTCTTTACTTGTTTCTTTGCGTAAATTATGTATAGTGGTAGGCAGAGACCCGTCTATAACAAAGTGTATATACGAGGCGCGGTCCTCCAACCCGCTATCTGAACATGACTCACTCTCGGGTACCGTGGCTCGCGACAGGTAGTCGGCACTATTGTTAGCGCTGCGTATATACTCTATTGTATAATTATAACCGCACAGAAACATTGCATATCTTTGAAGCCTATTTGCAGTGACTTCTGGGATGCCGCGATGTGGACCCAAAATAGATAATAAAGGTTTATGATCTGTACGGAGGATGAATGGAACCGATCTGCCGTACAGATATTGGTGAAAGCGACGTACACCGAATATAATTGCCGTCGCCTCTTTTTGAATCTGCGAATAATGTTTTTCGGCAGCATTCAGTGTACGTGACGCGAACGACACGGGACGTTCACAGCCGTCAGTCTCGATCTGTGACAATATAGCACCCAGCCCTGTCGGTGACGCATCCACGGTTAGAATTATTTGTGCATCTGGATTAAAATGAGCTAGTACCTGATCTGATGCTAGACATTTTTTTATTGTATTAAATGCGTCGTCGTGTTCTTTATTCCAATTCCACTTAACTCCTTTTTGTAATAAACTATAAAGTGGGCTCAGAATTGTGGATGCCTGTGGGACGAAATTTCTATAATAGTTAATTAGCCCCAAAAAAGATTGTAATTTACTGACATTATTAGGAATCGGCGCATTTAATATTGCCTTTACTTTCTGTGATGACTTTTTTAGTCCATGCTTGTCGATTGTGTAACCTAGATATTCAACTTGATCTTTAAAAAAAAAGCATTTCTCCTGTTGCAGGGTTAACCCTGCGTCTTTCAAACGTTCGAGAACAGTATCAAGTCTTTGTAAATGTTCGGCCCTGTTTCGCCCAGTTATTAAAATGTCATCGAGCATGCACATAACTCCGTCTATTCCCGACAGAATCCCTTCCATTGTCCGCTGAAAAATTGCTGGCGCGCTTGCTAGGCCGAACACCAACCGTTTGTATTTAAAAAGACCTTTATGCGTATTTATACAGGTAAACTTTTGGGACTGTTCGTCTAAAACAAATTGGGAGTAGGCTTGAGTCAAATCAAGCTTACTGAACCGTTGACCTCCATGTAATTTACTGAAAAGCTCACGTGCTGTCGGTAATGGATACTGGTCTACGATCAGCTGTTTATTAATCGATACTGAGTAATCTACACATAGCCTTATCGACCCGTTACGTTTCAACACCGGTACAATTGGTGACGCGTACTCCGAGTGTTGAACCGGTTCCAATACACCTATACCTACCAAGCGGTCTAACTCTTTATCTATCTTATCTTTTAAGGCGAAAGCAATAGGACGAGCTTTAAAAAATATTGGCTTTGAGTCTTCCTTTAAACGTAAGGTAACTTCACCTTTATTGAATTTCCCTAGTTCCTCAGAAAACACAGTAGGGAAACGTGACTGCATTTCTTCCCTGATATTATTTGATGACTCACAATAATTTACGTTTACGGGTAACATTTCTAAATTAAATGCCGAAATGAAATCACGGCCCAGAAGCGGTGGGCCGCCATCGCGTATAACATACACGGTTAATGTGTGCGTTTTATTTGTGTATGTAAAGGGTAATTGAACTACACCTAAACAGCTGATGCGAGCACCGGTATAAGTTAACAATCGCTTGTTAGTTAGTGATAATGGCTCGCTATGGAAATGTTCCTTGTATGTAAGTTCGGATATCGCAGTAACAGCAGAACCGCTATCAACCTGGAACTTCATTTGCACCCCTAGGGCAAATACATTTTCCCACATTGGTTTACCATTTACGGATCGAATTACAAATAACTCACCGTCATCATCGCTGCCGCTTCCATTTGCACCGTCAGCGTCGGTTTCAATCATTTTTATTTGTTTACACATTCGCCTTAAGTGACCTTTTTCGTTACACTTTTTACACTTATATTTAGCATAACGGCACTGAGATGATTTATGATTTTTGTAACCACAAACTGAACACATCACTCCTTTATCATTAGCGCTATTCCCGGAACCCTGCGCGATCTTAAACAGCTCCTCATGCGACGGCACGTCCGGCGACGAGAGCGCGCCGGCGCCGGCGCCGGCACCGGTTCCGGCTCCTACCCGCGCGCTGCGGATACTTTCTGCCAGTTCCACCGCCTTTGTTAGCGTCAGCGAGGCGAGGTCATGCGCGAACAGCTTTTCACGCTCCGGCCCAGCCACCATGCCCATGACGAACCTATCTCGCAAAGCCTCCTCAACACTGAGGAATGCACAATGAGCCGTTAGGCCACGCAGTCGTGCCGCCCATTTTGTGAACGATTCACCCACATTTTGTGTGGCCGAGTAAAATTTAAATCTTTCGCCAAAACCACATCTTTTGGGTGAAAAATGGTTGTCCAACAGTGTGAGGATGTCCTCGTAAGGCACTTCTTGGACTTCTTTCGGCAACGCTAAATCCGATGCGAGACGGTATGTGGCATCGCTGAGTGCACTCAATAATATTGCCCGTCTTTTGATTCCCGTAACATCGCTCGTAGCACTGATATCGTTCGCAATAAACCACTGCGTCAACCGGCTTTTATAAGTTTGCCACGAATGCAAATTGTGATCAAAATTGCTCAAAATTCCGAATTGAGCCATTTCACAATTAAAAACGCGGGTACGCGCTCGTCGTCAATGTTAGGTATGTACGGGACGAGTGAAACCACGGACAGTCATAAGCACACTGACGTTTATTTGGCTATAACTTAACTCTAATATGGCGGTGTCGGCACACACCTATATATACATACATAACAGTTACAATCGAACTGCAAGTGTAAAGCTTGATGTGCTCTTGACTGTACGTCGAACACCAACGTTTTAATTGAGAAGACATCGGCTGTATGGGATATATAGAAACCTTTGCCTTGAATTGAACCAAAAAGAAATGTCAATGTCAAAGAGCTTTTGGCGGGGAGAGTTTTTGGCGGGATTTGAACAGATACGTTTGGAGTCCTCATATTTCATCGAATTTTTATTGTTTATAGTGAGTTTTGGTTCGTAAAATCGGTGTTGTTTTGCGTAACAAAGTGTCGTGCAAGTGAACAACATACAGTTCAGTGAAATATGATGGTGTGGGTCGTGAACAGGAAAAGTGTTCCGTTCTTTTGTAGCGCGGCAAGCGGTCGGTTCACCTCTTTCCTGTGGACTTCTCTGCGTTTCCTGCGTTTCTCGATTGCCTCCAAAAACTCCAAAGAAGCGTTGTAACGTCGAACACCAACGTTTTAATTGCTATAAATGAGAGTATTTATTCAAGACATCGGTTGTATGCGATATTATAATCGCTTTACCTTGAATAGAACCAAAAAAAAAAAAGTTTTTGGCGGGATTTGAACAGATACGTTTGGAGTCCTCATATTTCATCGAATTTTTATTGTTTATAGTGAGTTTTGGTTCGTAAAATCGGTGTTGTTTTGCGTAACAAAGTGTCGTGCAAGTGAACAATATACAGTTCAGTGAAATATGTTGGTGTGGGTCGTGAATAGGAAAAGTGTTCCGTTCTTTTGTAGCGCGGCAAGCGGTCGGTTCACCTCTTTCCTGTGGACTTCTCTGCGTTTCCTGCGTTTCTCGATTGCCTCCAAAAACTCCAAAGAAGCGTTGAAACGTCGAACACCAACGTTTTATTTGCTATAAATGAGAGTATTTATTCCTGACATCGGTTGTATGCGATACTGTAATCGCTTTACCTTGAATTGAACCCAAAAAAAAAAACAATGTGCTAGAGTGCGATTTTTGAAAGTCACACGTCCAAATTAGCAGTAGAAAATATTATGTCAAAATTACTATGGAGATCATGGTCTAAAAAAACAAGGTCTTCTATTCCCAGAGTGACACAAGCCTACGTCACAAAAAAATGACCGCTAAACATGGTAAAAGGGTATGATGACGTAGGCTTGTGTCAGTCACGTGGTCAGTCACGTGGTCGGTAGAGAATACCAGGCGCAGTATTATTATTGTACCATGTATGGAGATTATGACATTTTCTACTGCTGATTATAACGTGTGATTTTCAAAAATCACACTCCAGAAGTGCGATTTTTGAAAATCATACGAGCGACTTGGAAGTAGAAATATACATAATCTCCATAGTAATTTTGACATTTTCTACTGCCAAGTCGCTCGTATGATTTTCAAAAATCGCACTTCTGTGCTTGTGTGCTAGTACATTTACCCTGCATATGTTCCTTGTGTGCCAGTGTTGCCACTTTAGCCACTTCTTAGCTAGATCTAGCAACATTTTCGAACTTTTCAGCTACAAAAAAAATATTCGGTGGCTAAATATTTTAGCCACTTATTCTAGCCACTTTTTTTGTTCATTTATTTAGTGGTAAGTAACACTTTATTAAGTTACATTTTATAATTTTAACGGGTTCTTAGAGCGTTTTTTATTGCTTTTGAGTTCCGATATAACTGCATAACTCTTAAAAACTGGAGATATTACAATTTATGTCATTGCCTTGTCCAAACGTAGAAGTCGAAAGACTATTTTCTACATGAGCAGAGCTACGTTCAGAACCTACATCCTATGTGCACCCAGAGTGCACCCTGAGCGCAACTTTTCGCACTAAACGCCGTTCAGAGCCTCGGTGAAAGACGTTTTACTATAGAGCGAGTTGAAAAAACAACCGCACAAAAAGGTTCAGAACGCAGCTCAGTGTATAACATCAACATAGTAATAGAATGGGCTACAATAACGTCAATAACTCACTCAAAATTCAATCTTTTTATTCCATAAAATTTTAATAGTGCATAATTTTATAGAATAAACGATTGTAAATCCATATTTTTATTAAATTTTTTATACATTACTTTGTTCAGCCACTTTTAGCCACTTTAGCGACAGTGAAATTTCTAGTATCTAGCAACTTTTTGTGTACGGTTTAGCTACTTGTTCCGGAGGTGAGGTGGCAACACTGTTGTGTGCTAGTGTGCTATTCCTATTCCGTATTCCACATGATGAACTAAATAATTAAAATTGTTCATAGTGGTGCCTATTAATTGAATGTAACATAGTTGTGAGATAATTTAGTGCAATCTTTACCCCCCGGTTTACTGGAGTCTGGAATCGCGGAATCACATATTTCGACTGCGTCGGTTGATGTAACATAACCTAAAATTATCGTAGTGTTTGCTATTGCTTGATTTTCATCTGTGTTCAAGCATTTTATTTCATAAAATAATGTCTAACACGATAGTACGACTTTTACGGCGGAATGACTTAACGAAATTGTAAGTTTACCCATTAAAATTAACATTATTTATCTTATTAAAATTACTCATCCATTCCCTAACACGAAACGATTGGGTCAGAGTGTCATCTTAGGATTTGCATACAACTTGGTCAGAATTTCGGTCAGAGTGTCATCTTACCTGAAAATTATAGATCTGGTACCTAGCCACAGAAAGAAAAATGACCCACTGACCAAGACAGAACCTATTTTGTGTTTAGTAAATTTTTTTTTATTTTTTTTTTTGTTGAATTTTTATCTGCCATCAGTCGAAAGACTATAATCAGATTTGTTAAAAGATTTACTGGCTTTTAAGAGTGACAGGGCCAGCGCCCTACCCTCTTCTAGTTCGGGAGCACATGACTCCGCTTCAGCCTTTTAGTGTTGCTGGCTGTCAGCAGCGAGTTGGCGAGCTTGTTTGGGTGACTTCTTAGCCGCTCTTTGTATTTTAGTTTGTGCCGCTCTATTTCTTGGAGAACAGTAGGTATTTCCAGGTATTCGTGAATTTCGGAGTTGCGAGAGAACCAGGGAGCATTGGCAATGGTCCTGAGTATGTTGTTCTGAACCCTTTGCAGGCATTGGATGTTGCTTTTGCTTGCAGTTGACCACAGTTGGATGCCATAGAGCCAGATTGGTTTGAGGATGGAACAATATACCAATAGTTTGTTGTTTAGACTTAAGGTTGATTGGCGGCCCAATAACCAAAGGAGATTTCTGAACCGATTGTTGATCACATCTCTCTTTGCCTTGATATGATCTTTCCATGTCAAGCGTTGGTCAAGGTGGAAGCCCAGGTATTTCACACACATTGTTTCTGGTAGGATTTCTGGTCCAAGCTTGACTGATGGGCATTTGCCTTTCCTTAGTGTGAAAGTGATGTGATGAGATTTTGGTGCGCTTGCTTTAATTCGCCACTTGGTTAGCCAGGAGTGGGTAGCATCCAACTGTTCTTGAAGGAGAGTACTAGCTTCAATGGGATCTTTGCTGCTCGAGAGGAAGGCAGCATCGTCAGCATATGTTGCAACAGTTATGTTTGGTACCAGTGGTAGGTCACATGTGAAAATGTTATACAGCACGGGACCAAGTACGGAGCCCTGGGGTACCCCTGCGTTACAGTTGTAGAGTGCAGATCTGGCATCACCTTGCTTTACTTGAAAGGACCTATCAGATAAGTAAGAGGCTATTAGGGGAAACACAGAATGGTGCAGAAATTTTTTGATCTTGAACAGGAAGCCTTTATGCCAGACTCTGTCAAAGGCCTGCTGAACATCCAGGAATGCTCCAGTGCAGTATTCTTTGTGTTCTAGACTTTGTCTGATTGAGTGGTAGACCCTGTGCACCTGCTCCACTGTTGAGTGTTGTTCCCGGAAGCCAAACTGATGCTGGGGAATCAGGTCTTTCTCTTCAAGGCTCAATTTTAGCCTTTTCAGGAACACTCTTTCCCAGAGTTTAGATAACACCGGTGTGAGACTGATTGGGCGGTACGAGGAGGTGGCATCAGCTGGCTTTCCATTCTTGTGGATCATGATAATCTGAGATGTTTTCCAGATGGTGGGGAAGTGGTTAGTTCTGAAAATAGCATTAAACAGGTTGGCCAGGAATACCACGCATTTTCGTGGTAGCTCTTTCAATGTTTTTGGGGTGATCAGGTCGAATCCGGGGGCTTTTTTGGTGTCTAGTTTGGCTATTTCTTTTGAGATTTCAGCAGGAGATGTGGGCCGCAGCGGAAGGCACATTTGGAAGTCTTGCCCGAGGACACAGTCAATGTCAGGGTCTTCTGGGCCACTTGACTCATTTGGTCGGAAAACTGAGGCTAGATGGACTGCGAATGCTTCTGCTTTTTCAACATCAGTGCGAGCCCATGAGGATCCGTTTCTTACCGGAGGGAAAGACTGCTGTGGTTTTTTAACATTTTTGGTAGCCTTCCACAGAGAATAATCTCCTTGTCCGGTCGGAGACATCTGGGATAAGTTTTTGTTGAGCATTTCGTTTTCAGAAACGCTAAGCAGGTTCTTTAGCTCTTTAATAGCGCGATTTAGTAGAGCCTTATCAGTTCTTTGCCTTGATTGCTGCCAAGCCTTCCTTAGGCGTCTCTTTTTTGCTATTTTGCTTTTGATTGCTGAAGGGAGCATTGCATTTTGGCGTTTTGGTGGTAGTACTGGGGTATTAATCCATGCAGCGACCTGTACTATGTTGGTGAAATTCACACATGCGTTGTCAACATCATCAGCGGTTTTTAAAGATATATATGTTTAGGTCAGTCTTAACTTTTAGGTACTCTCTAAAGGAGTCCCAGTCGGTTTTTGAGTTGTGCAGGTTGTTGTGGGTATTATTCGGGATCAAACTTGTGCTGCTGATTTCAAGAATAACCGGCGTGTGGTCCGATGATCCATCGAGGCTTGCTTCCATGGATGTGTGTAAATGGCAAATATTTTTGGTTAAGAAGAACTCCAGAAGGTCGGGCCTTTTGAGTGGGTCTGTAGGCCAGTACGACGGTTCTCCTGTTGATAGCGATTGAATCCGGTTAGTATCGATGCTATGCTTCAGCTCGTTTCCCCGAGGAAGGGTCAGTCGAGATCCCCAGTAGATATGCTTTGCGTTCCAGTCTCCTCCGGCGATAAAGCGGTTTCCCAGAGTTTTGAAATATGCGGTGAACATTGGCTCCTTGATAGTGTGTTTCGGAGGGCAATAGGCTGCGGAGAGGTTGATGGTTCCCGTTCGGTCTACTACCCCAATTGTTGTTGCTTGTAGGTGAGAGGTTTGATATGGTTCCATAAGATGGTGGGTGAGAGACTCCTTAACCACGATTGCTGTCCCAGCATGAGCACCTCCGTCTGGGTGTGGGGTGAGGTAGGTGCAGTAGCCAGCAATGCGAATACTACTGTTTGTTGTAACATGAGACTCGGAGATAAGGACAGCGTCTAGTTTGTTTGAAACGAGGAAGGACCTCAGTTCATCTTTTTTGCCTGCAAGGCCATTAATGTTCCAGGTAGCTATGCGTAGAGAGGTCATTACACTAACTTAGAGACGAGAGTTGTGATAAGCCCTACGAGGTTGCTTATATGTTGAATTAACATCTCCATCTTTTCAGTCTGTTTTGCCATGAGATTTTCTATTCCATTATAGAATTGTTGAGAGTTTACTTCTGGTGGCGGGCCTTGAGCTGCTTGTGCATACGTTTTGTGTGGGTTGCGGGGGTCTTGGTTATTAACTAGAGGTGGGGCGTCATTTCTTTCGGTGATTGGTTGTTGTGGTGCTTTGTGATTGTGATAGTGCTGCGGCCTCCTGTTAAGAATTTCTTGATAGACTTTGCAACCTTTATAATTTGCTGGGTGATCAAGGGAACACAGGGCACATTTAGCTGGCGTATTTCTGTCTACCTTCTTGCAGTCCGATGTTTTGTGTCCCTCACCACATTTCACGCACCTATGTGGCATCATGCAGTTGTTCTTGGAGTGCCCATATTGTTGGCATCTTTTGCATTGTATAATAGAGTTAGATTTTCGTGGATCCTCTATTTTGACAATCTGGCTGTGAATGCTCCATATGTCCTTAACAGCTTTGTTGTTAGCACTTGGTTCAATGTTAACGAAGAATGTGGAGGTGGGAGTTTTGTGAGGTCCGTATCGAGCATTAATAATTTCACCTCTAACTTTGTTGCCGGTAGCTTCAATCTTTTCTACTATAGCACTGTGCGGAGTAGTGTGGTGTAGGTCTTTTATAACGATCCGGTAGCATTTGGTATCTTTCCTTGTAAAGGTATGTCCAATAAGGCCGTGCTCTCTAATTATGGTGATGATCTTTTTGTATTCCTCTGCCGTGTCTATGAGGATGCGAAGAAGATTTTTATTCACAATCCTAATCTTGTAGTGGCTTTTGTCGCTAACAGATTCAAGCAGTTTGCTTAATTCATTGATGTCTTCTATTGAAGCAAGCCACCCCCTATTATATTGTATGTATTGCTTGTTTGTATTGGTATTCCATACAATATAATAGGGGGTGGCTTGCTTACTTTTAGGTGACGGGTGTTTTCATCATCAGGGTTAAGTGGAAGATCGCCGAAGTTATTTGACGTCTGAGTTAACTCTGGTGGAGGAGAGTCTCCTACTCTTTTTCGTTTGTAGCTCCGAGAAAAGGGTACCCGTTGCCAGGGTGGTGGTTTAGGGAAGTTGGCTGATGTGGTGTCTTCTGATTCTTGGTCTTCTCCATCTTGAGTGACTATTCTGGGGGGTTCTTTGTGTGCATTTCGGTTCGTTATTTCACTTAGTGAGGAAGACCGCGGTCTATTAAAGAGACCAGGGTGAAACACTGATTGAGTGAGTGTTCTGGGTTTGTTTGAGTTTTCAGTTTTGGATTCATTCATTTTGATTCCCACGAGTTAGGTCGATTTAAACAGGTCGCTCACGAGTTGACGCCCATTCTCATGAGAAAGTACATACACGCCGACGTTAACCAGGTCCGTCGTGGTTGGCGCTAGAGACTAGTTCCCCACTAGCCATTCATCCTATCGGCACGTTTCCCACTTTAGGATTGGGGTAATTATTATTGAGGTTGTCTTCCTCTCAGTCCGGGCGATCAAGCCAAGACCCCCCCGGCCTTACAAAACATAACTGCAAGGTAACGGGTTGGTGAGATCATTTCCTATCTCATCCAGGGTAAGACTTGTTAGGTCTCTTGGTTCGGGTTAATTAACCGCCGCCCAAGACCCGGCGTTATTGCTCATTTGGCACCACCCAGGGGACACGTGTAGGGTGATGGTTAGGAGTATCCTACGGACGCAAGCAAAGACTGCCCCCTGTGTTTAGTAAATGACTATAAACTTAGACATGGAATATCTAAGAGTACCTACAACAGAAGGCTCACTATCTGAGAACGCTCACTCCAAGCGTGACTGACACGCACACATTGAGCTGCGTTCAGAACCTACACCTTATGTGCACCCAGAGTGCACCCCGAGCGCAACTTTTTGCACTAAACACTGTTCAGAGCCTCGGTGAAAGACGTTTTACTATAGAGCTAATTGAAAAGACAACCGCACCCAAACGTTCTGAACGCAGCCTTGTTTCTCTGTGTGTGAATGTGCAAGGGATGTCAGTAGTCCCTTTGAATGTTGAGCTCGACTGAGGAAGAAATCTTTGTAAATACGACCGACGCGACGACGACCGTGCCAGCAGGCAATAGGTAACTACGTTTTCGCTGCCTCCGGCACGGAATGGTTTAGAAGAAAGAAAGAGTCGTGAAAAAGAACACTACCTATGCTACACTCAAATTAACACATTTTAAAATGAAAAATATGTAAAATCCAGGCCAAATAACCGAATGTGATGCAGTATTTTTTTAGTAATCTTTCGATTATTAATATAACAATATTACTTTGTACATCCGATGATGGAGAGTATGTAGGTACTAATTTTATTTTCAAAATGAAAAAACAAATATCAAGGTCATTCGGTGCAGTACAAACAATGAGCGCGAGACACTCAACTGAATTAGGCCTCGACGTCTGGGCCCAACCGCAGAGGTACATTTTTGCACCTAAAGTGCAGAGTGAGTCATGCCTGACCATTATGGTGCCAAAAAAAAACTGACTAATTTTATTTAGTACTTGGATGACTAAGCTTTGACCGGTGTTTAATCTTTTTTTGTGGGTGTCATAAGTAATCTAGATAAATCTAGAAAGTAAAACATTATAAGTACTATAAAAAATTGTAACAGCCATTTTAGGGTTTGCTCACCCAACCATCTAATTAGTTTTTTTCTGTATGTTCACAGATTGCGAAAAACTTCAAAGCAATACACAGCAGATTTGACATTCATCAATTCATTGACCAATTTTCGAATAACATACTCAACCCTCACACAAGAACACAGGCTTTTCCCACTGAGTACAAACTGCTTACAACGCTTTTATTCTGTCAAGACAGTACAGCAAGAAGATGCTGACAACTATCGCAACAAAAACAATGTTACTGTCATCGGAGAAGACGTACCAAGTCCATTCACAGATATAAATGAAAGTGGATTCCCTGATTATATAAAAGACTTCTTAAAAGAGCAGAGATTCATCAAACCCACCATTATTCAGTCACAAAGCTGGCCCGTCGCTTTAAGTGGTCAAAACTTTGTTGGTATTGCTCAAACTGGCACAGGAAAGACACTTGCTTACCTTCTACCGGCTGTCGTTCATATCAAAGAGAAAACAGCACGCAGAGGCAAAGGCCCTATCGTGCTAGTGCTTGCTCCGACTCGAGAATTAGCTCGACAAATTGAAACCGTGGCCAAAGATTTTCAGAAGCTGCTCAACATACGATGTGCCTGCATATACGGAGGAGCGAACAGAGCGAGACAAGCAGCAGAGTTGCAAGCTGGGGTAGACATAGTTATCGCAACACCTGGACGGTTGAACGATTTCCTTGACAGTAAGACTACAACCCTGAATAGATGTACTTATGTAGTTTTAGACGAAGCTGACAGAATGTTGGACATGGGCTTTGAACCCCAAATTCGACAAGCATTAGAAGGAGTACCCCTCGAAAGGCAGATTTTGATGTTTTCCGCAACTTGGCCCAAAGAAGTGAAACATTTAGCGAAGGATTATTTGGGAGAGTTTGTGCAAGTTAATGTCGGATCAACAGAGTTGTCAGCGAACCATAATATTAAACAGATTATGCATGTTTGTGATCAGGAAAATAAAATGGAAATGTAAGTTTATCTACTACTACAGTAATTTTGAAATATAATAATCATCCGTTAAGTCTTACTACAGAATGGACTTGCAATCTCTCACCCTCTCAATCGTACAGTGGCTCATTGCATGATTGAGAAGAAGAGAGATTGCAGATCCTGGGATATAAGTCTCCTATCAAGACAATGTTATGTCATTCTAAAATTAAGATAAGGCAGATAAGTACAGAACTGCAGACTAGTTCATTGTGCTAATCTGTTTATTACAAGACCTGATCTCACCCTGAAATTTCTTCTATTGGACTACTTGACAGGAAGGCCTGCAATGTGGTTGGATTCCCTGTAATTTGCTCCAAGCTATACTCATTTTTCTGGTGCGCACTGCAAAGGAGTGGAACCTCCCTGATTCAGCATTCATAGACATTAAAATAATGCTGTCTTCAAGGAAGTACAAGAGTGAATTTATGATAATGTAATTAAATAGATTTTAATCAATTTTCACCCATAATCTGACTAACTGAACTTAGCACATGTGATCATCACTCTTGAGGCTATCAGGGCAGTAGCAAACCTAACCTAGTTACAATCTAAATACATTTTTAAATGAACATTTCTTTTTTTCAGGTTTAAATCCATTATGCACAGTATATCCGGAGAGGGCTTGGGAAAAGTACTGGTGTTCACGAATACAAAAAGATTTGTTGACAGTTTAACTCTGATGCTGAGAAGGAACGGTTGGCCGGCAGTGGGCATACATGGAGATAAAACACAAAACCAGAGAGATATTATCATCAACAAGTTTAAAAAAGGGACAACAAATATACTAGTTGCTACAGATGTGGCAGCTAGAGGCTTGGGTAAGTCATGCAATGGCCTCGATTCAGAGTGTACCACGACTTAACTAAACTAAATTTATTCCTGTCACTTTCTAAAATAAGATTAAGAAAAGAGGCAGAACACCAACAGCTGACTTTAGTGCTTTTAACGTTACTTTGACAGCACTAAAGTCAGCTGTTGGTTTTCTGTCTCTTTTCTTAATCTTATTTTAGAAAGTGACAGGAATAAATTTAGTTAAGTTAAGTCGTGTCACAGTCCGAATCGAGGCTAATGTTCCTTATTATTTTCCTCGTTCTTGTAGAGGTATAAAAATGAAATTTTAATTAATTGTAAAAGTAAGTACATATACCATAATTTTTTTTTATACAATACGAGCTTTAACCCGCGACTTCGTCCGCATAAATTATATACCAGATTTTAAGTCAGATGATAAGCTATCAAACAAAAAAAGTTTCATCAAAATCGGTTCAGTAGTTTTTGCGTGATACTCGAAAAAACAAACACCCAAACAAACAGAAAGACAAAAAATCCAAAAATTTGTGATTTGGAATCAGGGACAGGTAAAAACCATGTCGTAATTTTTTTTTTGATATCTTCAATGTACAGACACACTTCTGTTACAGTTTTATAATAGTTTAAATCTATTAATTCTGTATGACAATTGATGACACAACAGTTTTTGGGGACAATAAGAAATGAAGAGTTAAATAGTTTTGATGAGATACAATTTAGATTACAATATAGAGGATTGTTTAAGTTCAGAAGTTTAAATTAAATAAATATAAGTATTAATCTAAGTTATATGAGCTTATAATAAATCATTATAATATTGGTTAGCTTCATTTCATAAAAATAAATCAAATACCTAATCAATGATGGCGACATAATCTTCACATAAAATGGGATTGGAAACAATGTCAAGTTCTAATGTCAATATTGTCAGTATTTTGTAGTCCTAGAATTCGTAAATGATTGTTGAATGTTGAATTCTTGGAGAACCTATGGGTATTTGACTACATTCAATATATTTTATTTTTATCTATTTAATGAAAAAAGGGTTAGAAAATAACGCTAAACTCCCATTTTCATTGAGTTTTTAGCTTGAATACTATTTTTAATAACAAGTTAAACTATAAAAAGTAATGAAAATGTTGATGACGTCACAACTCAATATTTAGTACAAATCTTCATACAAAGCGCATGTTTTGACGTCCGATAAAGAGTAGCTGATTTGACTAGTTGTCAAGTAGCCAATTGTGTAACCTACCCGATTCAATCTGTATCAAATGGACATGGTGTTATTTGGCCGTTCCTGGCGATTCGGTTTCTTAATATTTGGTTAATTAATTCCAGACAATAGATAATTGACAACATTTCATTTTAAGAAAGGTACCAAAATTAGAAAACCATTTGGAGATTATGTGATTCAAAGCTTATATCAAAATTATCCGATTTTTCTATCCATTATTTCTCAAGTTATTTGAAAAATACTGAAAAATTAAACAGAGGTTGAATGACATTTTAATTTTATTCCTTTGCCTGCTTGGCTTTTCTCACGCTTTTCTATTGTATTTGACAGTTTTAATTTTTAATTTTATTGCGGCCAAGGTATTATAGACATAAATCAGTTTTTCAGAAAATTCAAAAGTAAATTAAATATAAAAATATCGGTCAAAAATTAAATCGGAAAATTACGTATCTTTTATTTTTCAACCTATTTATATATTTTTAATTAAAAACAGGTGGTTAAAAAAATTAAATGTTGTCAATTATGATGATCTGATCACAGAAACAAAATACATAGGTACTTATTTAAAATTTTATATTTTGTTTCTATTTTAAAATTGCCCAGTACAGTCATAATACGTTATCAATCTTGTAAAAGATATAATCAGAAACTTACACATACTTAATGCAAGTAAAAACAAAACGTTTTATATTTTGCAGATGTCGATGGTATAACGCACGTGATCAACTACGACTTCCCGAACACCTCGGAGGACTACATCCACAGAATAGGTCGCACGGGTCGCCAGGAAAACAAGGGGGTTGCCCACACGATCCTCACCAGTGAGAACGACAGGCAGGCGAAGAGCTTGATCGCTGTCATGCAGGAGGCTAACCAGGTGTGTGTGGGATAAATTGTTTATCTATCTAGGTATATGTGGTAAAGAATCTGTAGTGTCAAGGAAGTGTCTAAAGAGCGGTGATAGCCCATACAGGCCCATACATGCGTTGACTCTGTTAAGGATCTTGGTGTTATTTTTGACCCTAAGCTAACATTCCATGAACACATTCAAGCACTCGCTGCCAACTGTTATCGGAGACTTGGTTTCGTCATCCGCAATTCTAGAGAGTTTCATGACACGAAAGCTATACAGCTTCTCTATACGGCCCTGGTGAGAAGCAAGATTGAGGCAGGGTCCATAGTCTGGAATCCATCAGAAGACAAATATACTCTGCTCCTGGAAAAGGTTCAGAAAGCCTTCCTCCGCTATTTGTACAAAAAAAGTACGGCTATTACCCTTTCATGTACCCTACGAACTTTCTCCTTGGAGTACTTGGTTTTAACGCCCTGGAAACAAGGAGAAATTTTGAACTGCTGAAGACAGCCTGCCGCAATCTGCGAGGTGACATGAAATGTCCCCAGCTTAAAGGCATTGTGCGACTGTTTGTACCGAACAGGTACTTAAGTGCGCGCAGCCACCGCTTGCTGGCCATACCACAGTTCCGTACTGAGGCGCATCGCAATTCGCCTCTAGTGCGAGCTCTGCGTGTTCTTACCGAGCTGCTCGAGTCGTCGCCGCACTGCGATCTGTTCGCTGACAGGTTGTCTGACCTACTCCGAGAGTGTATGATGTTTTGTGAGAGTGTAACTAGAGCCAGCTCTATAACGGGCCAATGAACAGTCTGTCTGTGTGTTGTTTTTGCCTGTCTTTGTTAATTTATGTGTTCTTTTAAGTACCTACCTATAAGTTACATTGTGAAAAGGTTTTAACTGTAATGTATTATATTAAAAAAAATAAAATAAAAAAAAATAATACAGAAGAGGGTTTGCGACTCAATCACGAGGCGACAGTTCTTTCTCAATGGATCGGGATATCATCGAAACAGCGAAAAAAAATCAGCTGTTCCATTCTTTTGGGTTCGGTAGAATTGCAATTAGAATTCAGTCCCGTCGCATAAGAGAGTTGTTCAATTTTATGGTCAGATCATCCTTTTGAAAAACCGTCAGCATATTAAGTTGGGCCCTGTATATTTTTAACCGACGAAAAAAAAGCGGAGGAGGTTCTCAATTCGACGCGTAAATTTCTTTTTATGTATGATCATCACGCATAACTTTTTACAGAGTAGTCAGATTTTGATAATTATTTTTATTGGAAAGGCTTTGGCTTTGGCTAGTAAAATGGCTTTATCAATTTCGATTTTATGCAATAGGGATATTTGAGAGCCAGTTCTTTGTATCTTGGAAAAAAATTAATAACTAAAAAAAAGTACCTCAAAATACTTTTTAAGCTAACGGATTAGTAAAGTACTAAACTCCCAAATTAATTTCTTCCAGTAAAATCACTAACTTTTCTATATGTATTTTTAGGAGGTTCCTGAAGAATTGCTGGAAATGGCTCAAAACTACGACGAAGCAAGAGCTGAGGAGCGTTCATCGAAGTTCAGATCACGCACGAACAACTGGAACCAAAATAAAAGATGGAACCAAAACAACAGGTGGAATGAGAACAAAAGATTCGGTTCACAGAATAGAGACTCTTATAGGGAACGAGATAGGTTCGGGAGTCGTTCGCTCTCGCAGGACCGGGACTCTTATAGATATTAATATTTGTATGTAGAATTAGTTATCCCAGGTGATAAATTAATGTAATCTGTAACATAGGATGATATCTAGTTAATTATACCGTTATGTTCGTGACTGAGGTTTTTTATTGATATTCCTATTTAATTTAGGCTTAGAGGATTCAATTTAGGTATGGAAACCATAACGAAAGCTTGATTTTAGGTGGATTTTAGCCATAGACGAAGAATTTTTCGCTTACGCTGGTAGACGGTTATTCTCATTTCCTCCACCCAGCTACCCGAACAGCTACCTTTAGGGTCGGGGCCATAGATATAAATATAATTTTTCAAAACAAAACTGGCATTACAAATATATCTATTATTATTTTTCTAGTTTTCGATTTTTGTCATATAAAATGAAAATAAAGATTTAAAAAAAAAACGAGAGCAAATCTTACAAAATCATTGATAGTTTTATGAATTGTGAGCATAAATATATCAAAAATCAATCTTGTATCTAGGGCATATCTAGGGCAACCAGTGAACGCAAAGGGCAACATAACCACTGTAGACCAGTGTATTTATTCTCTTTCTATGCGTGGCCAGTATGTGGCCATGGCGTAGAAATCTGCGTAAGCGAAAAATTCTTCGTCTATGGGCCATGGTCAATTTTCATGTTTACATGTAGGTTTACATCACGTTTACATGCTTGTGAGGAGGAATGGTATCGTCCCCAAGAACATTTGATCCTCCCTTTATCATTCTAAATCCACGGTGGTAGCCAAGGTAGCCCTATTGACCAAGAAGACGGGTAGGCCCAAGAAGCTTGAATTACCTAATTCAAGCTTCTTGGTTAGGTATGAAGGAGTCAAACAAGTCAAACGACACGACATCTAGGTTTTAAGTAGTAAATTAATATTTCTATGCACGACATCGACACGACGCGACGACGCCGTTGTCATAGTTACGGAATGACGTTTATTAGAGGGTGCAGAAAACTTGAGTTTTCCGGGAAAAGATTATCTTTTTGATACTTTTAGGTAATATAGTGCACGGTTAGGTAGGACATTACAAAAGCAGCGTGATGAGAATGTAATTAATAAAACAGCCATGGCGGGCATAAAGCTACCTGATCTCGACACAAAGAATGTGTTGCAAATTGTGACTGAGAATTTCCAGAGAGTTGGCCTGGTTAGTTTTAGATTAACTGTTATTCTTGTATTAATTACCTATATAAGATGGGGACATGTTCATTTACCTCTATAGTAGGTTTCCTTCGTGGAAGTGGAGCGTTATTTTAGTTCTTACCTACCAAGCCACATCCGAGCTCTCGCCAGTAACCAATGAGGCTCACTGTCGACGGATATCATCACCGCTCGTATCCCAGCTTTAAGATGACAATTGATAAACCATTGTTTATTGATCGATATCGTGTCGGCATTTTAGGTACCTACTTACCTAACATCATTGACGGAATGGAGTTGTATTGTTGTCGTTTTCCTTGGAGATTCCTGTCCTCCAGTATATATTTGTATATCTTTACTATATATCAACGACTTCAGTAGGTACGTCTATAACCTACCTACCTACCTGCATATCAACGACACTTTGGAACTCCTACTCCTAGGTAAGTTTTAATTCACATCGCCTTCGAACCTTAGTTCGATCGATTGCATTGCCTAATGCAGCATTAATTACCTGATTAATTATTCTCTCTATTTTATTATCTTTTTTTGTAGCGATCAAAGCAAGGAATTTAAATAGCGAACTAGCTGTTGCCCGCGACTTAGTCTGCGTTACCCGGATAAAAAGTACCCTATGTGTTAATCCAGGCCATGGTCTATCTGTATGCCAAATTTCATCAAAATCCGTTCAGAAGTGATTGCGTGAAAGCGGAACAAACATCCATCCATCCATCCATACTTACAAACTTTCGCGTTTATAATATTAGTAGGATTGGTCCTTTGGAATTGAGTAGGGGACATCTCTCTCTCTGTTTGGCCCACAGGTTTGTACAAATAGCCGCTTAACTTTTATTCTCCTGTGTTTTCATTTCAGAAAACATATGCAGTCCGTATGATATACATAGGCGAACATGGTGTAACGAAGGAAGAAATAATAAAACATTTTCGTAAAACTATTAACGACGTGAACGCTGGGTACTGCGATATCAACTTGAATGGTTTAATGCTGGTTTACGATAGTTACTTCGTTCATATAATCGAGGTTCGTAGGTATAGGTATACCTAACTAATATTTTATTTATTTTATTTTATTTTATGTATTAGGCACATAAAACAGATTACAGTTAAAAAAACACAAAATATAGACATTAAAAGGTAAAGCAAGCCATAATCCTAAGCATATGTGCACATCATGAAATAAGCAAAAGGTGAGCAATTAGCATCGTGTGCGTGACTCTATACATATTAAAAAGAAAAAGAAAACAAGAGAATAAATTTTATATTAGGCAACTATGTAAGTACTTACCTGAATACATACATACCTACATAATTATAACGCATTATCTTTCAAGGACATAATGCATCGTTCAGTTCCCAAACAGTGGTTATTTTATTTACTATATTGTGAACCATGGGTAGCATGACAACCCGCGATAGCCGTGATACGGCTTTATCACATCTTTTATCTCCTTCGTTCGCGCCCAAACGAAAGAGATAAAAGACGTGATAAAGCCGTATCACGGCTATCGCGGGCAACTGTGGCAAAACATACTATGTTCACCTATGATCGAATCAAGATTGGAAGCGAAAACTTAAATAATTTAGTTGGTGTGACCGTGTGACTGCCTGAATTCTGGATGGAATCCATCACGCGAATCGGGTCGTCGTTTTGTTAGAAGTCCAGCGTCAAACCTACCTACAAAAAGTAATTAATAATAAAACCGGTCAAGTGCGAGTCGGGCTACTCGCGCACCGAGGGTTCCGTACCACACCACCACAGAACACAACATTATTAACTTAAAAAAAAAACTTTTTTTGTCCGGGACCTTTAGCGCGAGACCGACTCACACTTGGCCGGTTTTTAGTATTTGTTGTTAATCTGTAGAGTTTGTTCTATAATCACACTAAGTTTGACGCTTGTATGTATTACCGTTTTTACTACAGAGCGTGAAGAAAAAACGTTGATAAAAACTAGTTTATTGTTGAAAACCCCCCTTAATTTTCAACTTTCTGCCATTTTTATTATTTGTTAACAAATCCGCCGCAATAACGCATAATCTGAGAAAATTTCAACTATCTAGCTATTACGGTTCAAAAGTTACAGCCCTAAATAGGTAGGACAGACGGACGGACGGACGGACGGACAGACGGACAGACGGACGGACGGACGGACGGACAACGTAGGCTTAGTAATAGGGTCCCGTTTTCACCCTTTGGGTACGGAACCCTAAAAAACTACTTATTAATAAACACCAGTTAGGTAATAGGTAAGAAATCCAAACCTACTAAGCCTAAACAAATGTTTCTGATAGACACCTAGTGAAATGTTACTTTGTGCGTTTTTCCCCAGTTGGTTAGGACAATTCAGGCTAAATCACCTGATTGTCTGAGAAGAAAGATGATTCCGTGATTCGGATGCCACGTTAAGCCGTTGGTCCCAGCTACTATCTCTGGTGGTTACTCGTTACATAAAACCACGTCAGAGGCCGTAAGGCGGTTTGAAAAAGTCTGACACCAGCTCTTGCCGCCCACACGAAAGAACAAGTCGTATCAAATTCATAGCTATACAATGGTCACCTTTGCACAGGGCTCAGAAGACTCAATACACAAGCACCTTCGGTTCCTCTTGCAAAACGAAGTGGTTTGGATAGCGGAAATGAAGAAGCGGGACGAAGAAGAAGCCGCCACGGCGGCCGCAACGGCAGCTGAGGAGGCGGCTGCCCAGGGTGTCACGGTCTTGCTGGACGAGGACGCCCCGGTAGTTGAGACACCAGAGAGACACATGTTCAAAGGAATGAAGCTGCTTATCGTTTACCATTCTATACTGACGGTGAGTCTTCCTTGTTGATACTAATAAGTAGGTAGTACAAGAGAGTAGACCGTGCCTTACCTGTCTGTACAGATAGGTTAAGATATCCTTTTAGGGATCAAAAGCATTGAGTACTATATGTGTATTGTGTAGAGTATTGTAGAGCCTCAGTGACTCAGTGTAAAGTAGTTTAGTGTAGGTAAGGTAGGTAGGTATTCCGATGCCATTTTCGGCAATATAAGCATGTACAGCCCAAGTTGTCAGTTTATACTGGAAGATTTTTTACCGTTCCGAAACATTCAGGGGTGTTTCAGACCGTCAAACTGAACAACTTTTACAATGGGAGCAAAGCTGAAATCACAATAAAAATCTGCTGTGCCCATGCTGTTCCAGACTTAACTACAATACCTACTACTCGACTCAAATGCTGTTTTTTTAAGAATTCAGGTTTGCTTCCATAGTAAAAGTTGTTCAGATTGGTGGTCTGGGGTGGTTACCCCAAAGTAGCTTCAAAAAAAGGTGGGCTTAAAGCTCTAATTCAAGCTCCTATATTGAATCAATTATTTTGAGTTTCTGTTTTTCCATCTAGAAAATTTCCTGTGTTTTGTTGCCACCGTCAAAATAAGGAAAAAATTTTAGATTTTCAATACCGTAAAACGCTGCAACTTTGCCTGGATTTTAAAGATATTTGATGATATATCCATACCTATTTATTATTATGGACTTTAATGAGTTTCTATTGGAATATAGACCTTATTGCGTCTAGAATATGAGTCAATTATTATTCTATCTCGCAGGTTTATGGAATTACAAGTATTCAAAGTCATAGGCAAAGTTGTAGGTAAAAGATACAACTTTGCCTAGAAGAATATACTAAACTAGCGGCCCGTCCCGGCTTCGCACGGATGGACGTCTAATCTTTTCTAGCAATAAATATAGCCTATGTTACTCAGGGTGAATGCAGCTTTCTAATGGTGAAAGAATTTTTTAAATCGGCCCAGTACTTTTTGAGCCTATTCATTACAAACATACAAACATACAAAAATAGGTACAAATCTTTCCTCTTTATAATATTAGTGTAGATGTAGATAAATAAAGTGCTGATCTTGGTAGAATTTTTTTCTGAGGTTATGACACACCGAACCTGCTTTTGGCAGTCTAATAATTGTCATTCAGGTGATATTATTTTTTTCACAGCCTATGGGCAAAGTTGTGGCAGCTGCCATAATTTCTTCATACAAAAATGTCGTTAGGTGTAGGGTTGTAACAAAAAAAAATTACTATTTTTCTACTTTTATTTATTTTTTCTAAAAAAAAAATATCGTTAATTTCTGTTTGTCTTTTTAAAAACGTCTGATCAACTACACGCCATAATAAAAAATCGATAAAAGTATGACTGCCATCCACCACTTTATTTTTTACGACGTCACGTAGTCTTTTAAATGATTTAAAAAACACACACACATGAATCCTGAATCCTTTTCAGTCCTTTTTTGGGCATTCGTGAAAAATGTAAGTAAAATATTAGCTTTTTCGTTATAAATGTGTTTAAATTAATTCCAAGATCAAGAGATTAAAATGTATTTTCATTCCTGGATTGTAAGATTATGGCGGTATCCTATTGCCATCGCACGCGCGATGGTGCGATGCGATGTGATCGTACTGATGGGTTTCTGGGGGAATTCTCCGAAATTTTACAAATCGTTGAAATTTTTCCATAGAAAAATTTGAAAATTTGAAAAATTTCGGAGAATTACCCATCAGTACGATCACATCGCATCGCACCATCGCGCGTGCGATGGCAATAGGACACCGCCATATTTCATTTCTTAATTTAATTCTATATGTGACAACCCTAGACCTAGGCAAAGTTGTGTCGTTGAAGTCTTCAAAACACTTTGCAACTTTGCCTACTAGATTATTTTGTTAATATCGTGTTGAATTAATGAAAACATTTGGTGTTACGGAAAATAGACAATATTTACTTACCTTGGGTCGTTTTTTCTATGGGAAATCACTTTATTATCAGCCCAAAACAATAAAAGTTATCGAACACTTATTTTATCGCGCTCCCCGCCGAGTTTTTTTTTCGCCGTTTTCTACTCAACAATCAAGTTGACATTAATAAAAATATAAAAAATGTTGCCATAATAACGTAGTATTTTAACAAATGGTAGAAACTGGAGAAAAATGTAAGCAAACGTGAGATATTGATAAAGAACCGAAATAGGCAAACTTGGGCTTAGTTGGCAAAGTTGCAGCATTTTACGGTATGGCGAAAATTTTGAGAAATCCACTTCTATCAATGGTCTTTCCCAGTGCCGTATTTTTGCCTGATTTTTGCAAGAAAGGCAAAATGTAGGTTTCAAATATTAACTACTACTACTACTTTTTACTAGGTACTTTTAAGTAGGTATCTTGCTTATTTTTAAAGTATGTGCTTTTAAGCTAAAAAGTCAGTTCCTAAAGAGTAGCCACCACGGTAGGTATGCCATTTGAATCAACTTTTCCTGGGCTAAGACAAATTATTAAGTAGATATAGTCTCACGACGCGTAATCTCAAACATAACTTTCTTCCAGCTTAAATTCGATGGATGGCGTGCCGTCACGGGTCGTCCGCCATCGCTAGTTGGTAATTTGGACGTGTTTGGGCCCCTCTCTGAGCATTTGGAGCAGCTACGTGTTTGCCTCGACAAGATTGAGAAATTCGTTAATCTTGCGAAAGCTGACGAAGAGGTGAGTTTCCTTCCTTCAAATACATTCAGTGGTCTCTGTTACTTGTAACTTCTTCTAAAGTATTGCTGATTTTATTTTCTCCCCTTCTGGCTATTCTTCTAGGTACTTTAAATCCACTAAAGCGGATATCAACCAATACCTACTTCTCTTGATTCTGACAAGAGTGGAAATTTCAGCAATTCGATAGTTTGATTTATCACAGCTCCGTTTCGTTTTGGTGGATACCGGGCCTAAAGAATGAGTTTTCTTTGCTACCTATGTTCTTTTAAACATAATTATTGTAAAGCTTACCTGAATTATAAATTTCTATAGCTGTCCTTCGAAGGTCTAAGCGCCAATGATCCTAAGATGGAGGCGTTGCCAGAAGTGGCTCTCTTGGACTACCTGCTACAGTCGCAGTACATTCTTAGTCTTCGGGAGGTAATGCATATGCACCGGCGTGTTGATGATTACATGTTCTATTTTGGTAAGTCTAACTTTTGAAATAACTAGTTTTGCTGCGTAGCATAGATAACGTGAGCGACCTTTACGCGCTGTTTTTAATGCGAAAACATTTTTAAAGGTATCATCCAGCTTGTAAGATTACCTACTTGAAGACTTCCGAACTGAAATCCCCTCCAAGTTCTTATTTCAGACCTAAGTACATTAATGTTCTGTAAGCAGGTATATCTATTTTCCAGTTCTCAGGAATATACACTACCATATTTTTTTATGGCACGCCCAGCGATCATCTTTCTAATATATAAAATTCTCGTGTCACAGAGTTTGTAACAAAACTCCTCCGAAACGGCTTGACTTATTCTTATGAAATTTTTGTATAGTCTGAGAATAGGTCGTAAAGTAGAAAAAGAACCGGTCAAGTGTGTGTCGGGAAATAAAGGGGCGTTGCAACACACACCGGGCTCAGCTAGGTAGTTAGTTTATAGAACTATCTGTCACCTGCGACTTCGTCTAGAATTTGTATACCGTGTCCTTCCCCAGAGTTCAAGCTATTTTATACCAAATTACGTCAAAGTCGATTCAGATGATTAGCCGTGAAAACGAAACAGATATAAGTACAGAGACCGCGATCTGGTAGGCGTAGTGTGGAAAGCCCTGATGCTACTCGCTGGATAGACGACCTAAAAAATGTAGCGGGGAGCGACTGGATGAGAAAGGCCGAAAATAGAGTTTTGTGGCGCGCCTTGGGAGAGGCCTAATATGTTCAGCAGTGGACGATGATAGGCTGATGCTGATGAGTAGGTGTAGATTCAAACTCAGTACGGATTTTCTGTAAATAATTATCCTATTAATAGTATAAATGAGTCAAAATTTGTGACGTTGTATGGATGCTTGGATGTACTCGTCTGTTTGTGGCTCAATCACGCATAAACGCCTGAACGGATTTGGATGAAATTTAGCGCACTGATAGAATATGTTCTGGATTGACACATAGGACACTTTATAAAGTCCACGCAGACGGAGTTGCAGGAAACAGCTAGTTATTTAAATTTTACAAAAATTACAGAGCACGTATGGCCTCTACCCACACAATATACGCCAAGACATCTGTACAAGCTAAAGATCGACGACTCGTTTGTGGAGCCCCTGCCGGTGATGCCCTGGGAGCTCAAGAAAGAGGTCGACGAAGACAGAGAAGAGAAGGAAGGTGATCTGCAACAAAGTGCTAGCTCTTCTAGCGATTGAGAGCCTTGCAGTTGAATCACTGTTTTTATTTGATAGTCTCATTGTACGGAAAGAAAATTTTATTAGCACGTACAGTTGCCGGCAAACTTCTTGAGCAAAGCTTTGGCTGTGCAGAATAAAATTTTCTACGTGAAACCGCTACTGCGCATACCCCTCACCCTCCCGCCCGTTTTTCAAGATGTTTGCCGGTTACTGTACCTACTTAAAAGGATGGGCTCGGTTTTCAATGGCTTTAATAGGTACCTACATTAAATGGACGTACACGCAAAAAGGGTCCAGTGGTCGGCATTTTATTCCAGCTTTTTCATTATTCTATATTAAGTATGTGACTGAAATAGATGCCAAACCGACCACGCTGGACCCTTTTGCGTGAATGCCCACTTATTACCTACTTATATATTTTATAATTCATAAATTATATGATCCATACAAATGTAATTATGGTTAGGTACGCAGCAAACAAAATATTTTGTCATCTAGTCAGTTTTTTTAACATTTTTGTTCTCAATATAATTAAGTCTACGTAATAAATGTACATTGCTTATTATTTTAATATTTTATTTTCTATTCGAAAATTGATAAGCATAAAATTTTTAACGCGATAGCGCTATATCATGATGCCATACTACGGCTATTGGTTCGTTTACAAAGTTAATCAATGGTGCTATAGTGATATCGATCTAACTCATTCTACCTGTGATAAGAACGTTTCAGACATGGAAAACACAAATAAGAAAAAGTTAGTGAAAAGAGAGTCTAGAAAAACGATTGGAGGCATAAAACTACCGCCTATTGAGCCAGTAAGCAATGAAATCAAAACGATACTAGACGTGGATCCAGACTTCTACTCTCTGGTTCAAGGACGACCAATCAGACCCAACACCTCTATCAACAAGTACAAACAAGATATAAAACAAGTGGCTTTGAAAAGAGCTCTCAATGGTTTTCTTGTAGACGAAATTATAAGAATCGATAGGGAAATAGAAGCCGAGAGAACCATCTTTGAAACAGCCTCCAAACATTTCGACGAGTGTCAACATAGTTTCGACAAGTTTCTTGCTTATGACAACAACAAAACGATTGATGTGATGAAGAAATCAGATTCTTTGTCAAAGGATTTGGCAAACGAGACCGAGGAACATAAGAAAGCTAATTACGATTTAGCTTCTATTAAATCCAAGCTGCAGTATATAGATGAAAGTTTACTAATTTTGCTGTCATATGAGAATTTCCTTCATAAAGCTGCTCCAATTTTGTGGCAAGAGAGTGAAAATGTAAAGTTAGATGCAAAGCAAACCGAAATTATTTCGATGGATTCAGATATATTTCATAAAGTTGACATAAACCTGGTAAAGGAGCGGCTAAGCAAACTATCACCTCCGCGGCTGTATTTTATAAGTCCAGAACAATTATTAATCATATTTGATTTGTTGCAAAAACAAAATTTGAATTATTTGTTGGTAACAGAAGAACTAACCTGTGAAAAAAATAAATTTTTGAAGGCTAGAGATCTCCTGAAAGACATGCTACGTTTAGAACTGGATTTTATTCGACGAAAGGTAGGTACTGTTTTTATAGTAGTACGTTATATTTTATTATTAACTATTATGTTTTAAACATCGTCATCGCTACCTAGTTGGGACTTTCTTATTAACAAAGTGGTTAACATTTGCAGATAAAAGAAATTGAGGACATCATCGAATGGAATGAAGATCGTGAAACCGAATTGAAAGAAATATTCTTCAGAATTTTACAGGACAGAATCAGGCACTTGATCTCATCCGAAATGGTCCTTCAGATATTTAATTACGTGGAATTTTCATATGAACAATTAATTGCACCAAACGAAACCAAGCTGAGTTCTTTGGACATGGCTTTAGCTCTTGAAACAGAATACGATAATTTAATGATGGATCTATCAGTATTTGACCTGGATCTTATAAAATCTATTGAAAGGGAAGTTTATGAAAAGGGTGAGAAGGATATAAAAGAAGCCAGAGACGCTAATAAGATGTTGAAGAATATTGATAAGTTGAGTAAACGATTAAAATCGTCCTATGAACCGTCAAGAAGGCAAATTAATAACTTTTAGGAGATTTCTCAATAAAAAAAGACAATCTAAGCGTTGATAATTTCCTATCTTCGTCCAAGCTTCATGAACCCAAGATTACGGACGGGACGGGAGGTCTTCGTATTCCTAGGAAAAATAAGAAAGTCTGTAGTTCAATTCATATCTATACTTTATTGGCTTCTGAAAGTTATTTGTTCGTTTAAAAAAATGATTCTGAACAAGATTCTGACAGTGATTATATTCTCTTTGATTCTGACATATGTCTCTTTGAAGCTTGCTTTGATGTAACAATTTTTTTTCAAATCTTATTTTGCCCTTATTTTAATTTATTTGTAGCGTTTTTGTTTTAGTATCAGTGTCTTTTATTACAATGTCTTGTTTGGAGAAAGAACGTAAACCTATGGTTCCAATAAAAACATTAGATATTATATTTAGAAGACGTTATGTACCAAACACTCAGCACTACTTTGCCAATCGCAAACATGCTGTTATTGAGGATACAGTGAAACCAAGACGGGTAAGACCCTTCCGTGTTCCAAGATCAGAAAAACTACTGTCCTATATAAAATATAGTGATCGCAAAGAAAAACTGATAACAAAAGAAAGACTAGCCCAGCCTCTACATTTGAAGGATAACCTAAAGATAGCAGCAACTAGGGATATTTCGAAACGGCTTTACTTGGAAGAACCGCCGGACGATGTGAGAGCAGTCGTCGAAATCCATCCTGAGTTCTATACTGTTATCGAAGGGCGTCCATTGCGATGCTTCGATGATATCAAAGTATACTTAAACAACATACGTAATTTCGCAATGAATCGACAGCAAATTGGATATCGGCGTGATCTGATACTTAAAATAAACCAGAGCATGGTGGAAGAATCGAAACAGCATGACGATATCGTCGAAGATTTGAAGCAGCATATTAAAAACTTCCAAAAGTTTTTGACTGAAGACTACAAGAAAGCCTGTACTAAAGTTGCAAAAGCTGAAAAAGTCTATGCTGATTTAGTTGCGAAAAATACAGAATTTCTAAGTTATGTGACTTCTTTAACAATAATAAATAATATACTTTTCAAAGTTGATGCTATTAGGAATATTTTGAAAACCTATCGAAGCTATTTACTATTTGTCGCGCCGCTCCAATGGAGGCAACAGTATGACGAAACTCTACGCGATAAAATTCAATCGATACAATTCGAGGTTGGAGAATTCGCTACTGATAACGATTTGGTGGAAACTATGGATATTGATAAAACTGTTGAAATAGCTAAAGTGGAACTAAAGAACCCTTATCCTGCCCACATGTATTTTACCCACCCTGAGCAAATGTTATACTTATTCCGGACTATGGAGTTACAGAGTAGAGAATACTTAACACAACTTTCTAAAACAAATGCGCCTTTTCGATTACTACAGGACCGCATTAAACAGTTGAAACAGGCAACTACACAGGAACTCGACTACTTTCAATATTACATTGATTCTATAAACTTCGCCATAGAAAGAGAATGCTATAATGAAAACCACTTACAGCAAAAGTTTTTCCGGATTTTGAATGAAGCATTTTATGACAGTGTAGCTAGTCCAGTTACATTAAAACTAAAAATTTGTATTGAATTTGTCTACGAACAAGTTTTTGGGAAATGTGAGGAAGGACACGAGAGTCTGCATGATCCAATGAAAGTACTTGAATGTATGTACGAGAATTACAATTTAAGACTGGATTCATTAGATGTCAAAATTGTGAATCAAGCTCGTAACGATTTCTTCGCTCAAGATTTGAAAATGATGACGAATGCGTACAAAGCCCAAAGAGAGTTAAGATCATTTAGAGAAATGACTAACGCTATGAACAAAGCTTTCTTACCACCTGCGAAATATACGCGTCCGGTTATAAGAAAATTGGTGACGAAGAAGAGCTCAATGGCTATTAAAATGGCCGAGAAGGTAAAGTCGCAAATCGCCAGTGGAGAACGTATGAAACCCAAAAGGTATAGAATAACACCGGAAGAGCGTGACGGCCTATTGCAATTTACTGAATGGTGCGAGGGAATGAATCCAGCCCCTTATTTGAAAGATTATTATAAATATGCGAAGCCTGTGTTTGAATGGGTACCAAGGAAGTCTGTCATGCCATTTGTCACACAAACTTGAATGCGCTTTTTTTCTTTTAAATTTAAATTAACATTGTTTTTTGTTATACTTACCTAATTGTATTCGTAATAAATGTCTTTCATTTGTTGAAAATAAAATGACTTTTTTAATGACCTTTTTCTTATCTCTGGTCACTATCCGCGTCTCTGTTTGTTTTTCCGCTTACTTCTAAACTACGTAACGGATCAGATCAGTTACGACCTTTTCCCCGAACGTCCACTATGGACCCGAATGTCCACTTCCCGGTATCGTCCATTTCCCTAACGAATTCTGATACGGTTTTCACTGTCATTTAGAGTATTTCTTCCGGAAGGTTTGTGTTCTTATTGCTTATACTATCGGTCCCACCTGGGTGAAGCTGTGGCGGGTCGCTAGTTATATACTAATTCTATTTAAAAAAAATTTGGATCCGAATTCAATGCGTCGTATTCAATAGTCCCATCACGGGGCAACTGGAATTTTCTTCCCCGAGGTTCCATTATTTATAATTAATCTCACGAGGGATTGTGTAATGATTGGGTTCATTAAAACAAACCAAACGAGCTCAAACTCGACGGGTTTACTAGTAATTGTCGAAGAGTTCCTTCTCCTGCCTCCATCATGAGATCCACGATACCATTTATATTGTATTGTACTTGTCAAAGCAAACCAAGCGGGCTCCAACTCGAGGGATTTTCTAGAAGCCGTTGAAGAGTTCCACTATCCACCTTCTGGCTCCATCGTGAGTTCCAGGACACAATGTATAATGTATGGGATTAATCAAAACAAACTAAACGAGCTCAAACTCGAGTAGTTTACAAGTAGCCATTGAAGAGTTCCACTATCCACCTCCTGTCTCCATCAGGATTTCCAAGACACCATGTATAATGTATGGGACTCGTCAAAGCCAACCAAACGAGCCCAAACTCGAAGGGTTTATAAGTAATTGCTGAACAGTTCCATTATCAACCTCCTGGCTCGATCTTTAGACAAACCAAACCAAATGAACTAAAACTCGAGGGGTTTACTACTAGCCATTGAAGAGTTCCACCTATCCACCTTCTGGATCCATCATGAGTTCCAAGAAATCATGTATAGTGTATGGGGGACTCGTCAAAACAAATAAAAAGAGCCCAAACTAGAGTAGTTTACTAGTCCACCTCCTGGCTCCATCTTCAGATCCTTGTCATTATGTGTAGGTTACAATCGACTTCCTAGATTTTCTTACATACAAGGTGAAGCTAATATAAGCGTATTAATAAACTATTCTATTCTATTCGAAAACTGCAAATCATAACTCGACTCAAATGTATGGGACAGCAGATTTTTTCTTCGCGGTTTCGGTATTGATCCCGTAGAGAAAGTTGTTCAGTTTGATGGTCTGATCATCCCCTTAAAATGGTTACAGCAAATTTTGATAGACTGAAGAATTTTCAATCGTCCACGTTATACCTACCTATCTCACATAATTATGCACCATCGATAGTTGTAGAAGTAACGGAATCTCTGGGAAGGAAATTCCCAGTATCGGGATAACTTTAGCGCAGAATTCACGATTTTGAATATTAATATTTGTAAGTACTTAGGTACTTTTTTACAAATCCAGATGGTTTACTGTCAAATGTGATCAATAGCCAAATACTTGTGTTTTATAAAATTATAATTTTGATTTCTATATTAATAATGGATATCGATGTAGATACTACGTGCATCATCAACATTCCAAAGCCTAGGGTCATTGCTAAATCTTCAAGGACTCGTCTGGTCAAACCAGGTATTCAAATCAAAAGAAAAATTAAGGAGCGTGTAAGAAAGCCTTCAGTAGTATCTTTGAATAAATATTCCTTACCCGGCGAGAGTCCTGTACCAGTCAATACATTGAAAAGCGATGTTCTTCTATCATATGTGCAGTATGCCAAAAAACAACATCACGTCAGACATAAACATCGATTAGGAATAACTATTTATGACCAATTTAAAATAACGAATACTGCTTTACGGAAACGGCTACACGTGGACCATCCGCCAGACGATGTTTATGCTCTAACAGATGTAGATAAAGGATTTTTTAAGTGCGTCGATGGTCGTCCTTTACCGCACCATATCCCACTTTATAAATCCCTCAAGTTTTTATTTCATAGTCAGCTACGCATGCGACAGGAAAATGGTTATAAAAAAGATGCCATGCTTAACATTGATAATTACCACGAAAAAGAACAACAGTCATATGAATCTACGATAAAAATTTGCACAAATCAAGCAAAATACTTGGACAGGTTTATCTCTGAAGACTATCAGAAATCAATGGCTTTATTGCAAAAGTGGGATTTATTAAAAGCAGAAGTAAATAACAAACGGGCAGACTTGTATAACTTAGCGAATGAAATGTTTACAATAACATCTAGGCTGGTTGGATTAGATTACAAGTACGGTCTGCAGCAAAAGTATGGCAGGTTTCTGTATTACTTGTCACCTCCCAGTTGGCGGAGTCAAAACAGAGAATTTGCTCATTCTGTAGAAATAGAGGCCAAAGGTTTTGACTTTGGCAGTTCAAGTGACGATGATACTTTCACGGTTATTTTTGAGAAAATGCGACTAGAGTGCGACAGTAAAATGGTTAAACCAGTACTTAGTTTTAATCATCCACGAGATTTGATGCAAGTGTACGACACCATGCAAACCCAACAGTTATATCACTTTACACACGTGTCTCGTATGGCTCCACACATGAAATCTGTACTGATGAGCAAACAACATTTAAAAGATTTGATAGCACAAGATAGCGCAACCGTCGCTAGTATAATAGAAGGATTCGAATCTCAAGTAGAATTCTACGCAGAGCGAAGTACTCAGTTTGAAGCTAGATTCTTTCAAGTATTGAATGGACAGTTATATGAATGTGTTGCTACACCAGAAGTTTTAGAATTACATTTGCATATAGAATTTTGTTACGAAAAGGTATTTAAAGAGACAACGATTAAGTTGGGAATGTCTGTTATGGCAAAAGCCTTGGAAAATTTATATATGGATTATAGTAAACGCCTAGAAAATTTACAAGGCAACAATGTCCAACGAGCCATAGAACAATCCAGGGTGGCAGAGAATTTTAAGTTCAGGAGGGCTAAGGCTGCTGCTAGAGAATTATTATATTTTCAGAGACTGGAGAAGCAGCTACTCGGCGCTTTTAAGCCAATGACAAAGGATTTGGCTCCTTTACCACCGGCACGGTTCCGTTCTGTACTCAAAAAGAAATTACCCAAACCAGATAAAGTAGAAAGCAAAAGAGATTCCTTAACTGAAGCTGAAGTCGATTATTTAACTCTTTTTACGGAATGGACAGAAAATGAGGATCCAGCAGTTTATCTACAAAGTATTTCTTCTACCAAGAAAGAGGGGCAGTATTCCTAAAATGAGTACATTTACGGGACAACTCAATAAAACAAAGTTTATTTAAAACAAATTTTATTTACGGGGAATCAATATGAAAAACGTTTATGTATCTTCATAAAACACAATACGATAATAATATAATATGCGTTAATGTAGACAATATAAAAAAATATTTATAAATAACAAAAATGTACCTACATTATCTACTCATACAAATGTTTGGTTTCATGGTATTGACGATTAACTACTTGGAATTTACATATTTACAAGGTGAGTAAACACAAAGTATGGTAAAAGCTTCATACGAATTCAATTATAATGGGCTTACTGTTATTCTATGTTATTCTCTACGAGTAAATAAATAAATATATCCTACTAAAACAATGCCTGTGAACAAGAAACACACCACCTAATACAGTTTCTCATTTATTATGTTCAAGGAGTTATTTAAAGCTTTTACTTAAATAGTTTTAAAATTTAGGCTGACCTTTTTAAGGCTAGTTGTGATGTACTTAAACATCTCTCGAAATATTAAACAAATGTGTTCTCAAATCATCAAATAGATACCCCAATCTAGAACAGTTCTTCTCAACAAAGTTTCGTGATACAGTTCAATTGTTTTGTTTAGTTAAAATCATTCTTATTCTATTTATATTAAACTAACATTTGTACAGAAAGAAGAAGCGCTGAAACAGAAACAGTAAAAGCCTCTTTTAAAAAGTTATACATCCGAGTAGAACATCACAATAATAGTTAACAATTTCTACGTGCTAAAATATCGACTGGCTACGCAGGAAACTTTTGGTATGAGACATTTAGAACGGTAGTTTAGGAATAAAGATTAGGTACAAATTAATACAAAAGCTGAAAACCGTTGGTACAGAATCGAAAGAAGATCAGCATTTAATATATGCTTGCTGCCCACACGATAGAAGAAGAAGATCGATTTCTTATCAACTTTTCATACAAATTGAAAAGCGACTCTTATTTATACAACAAGTGATCAAGGGATGTTACTTTTCTTTTGTATTTATGAAAAACATACTAAAATGTTATTCAGTTATCTGTTCTGCAGTAAAGATTTTCAGGTTTGGTATGAAGGTAAGGATAGGGTAAAGATACGGTTATTTCATTGATATTTTAAAACATTTGATGAAAGAAATAAAAGAACTCTAGCACACTCGTACTTAATAATGTTAATGAATTAAGTGCTATAGGTTTTGATAATAGGTACAGAGATAGAAAACCAGGGTGCTTAGTGGTCACATACGAAGACATTTATATTACGCTTTAACATTAGGTATGTAAACTAATGGTCCCACAGAATTTTGTGAGCCAAATGTAGACTTCTTTTCTACACAGACACAAAATTATTCAGGACAGTGAAATTACAAATTCGTATGTAGAACCGCGCAATTTACATAATCGTATGCATACTCTACATAACTGAAGTGTTATAAACTGCATGTTTAGCTGTTATCTTCATCCTTCACCTAGCTATTTTCAAAAGAAAATGACTAGTAGTTATATCAGTTTCATCAAAATATTCGTTTCGTTCAAATGTTCAAACGACTTGAGCGACATTATGATGGAATATTTTCATAAGACGTTATACATCTAGTAAAACAATATTTGGTGTTCCAACCTTGGACATTGTAAAAACATCCATACAATGAGCATTTTATAATACTTATCTGCAAAATCAGTACAAATTATTATCGTACCAATATACACTGACAAATTAATACCACTTTTAAGTGTCTTTTTATTTATCTGACCCGTTTCTTTTGCAACTTGGCCAGTTTTCTTCTTTTAAGTATCATTTCGTAGAGTGCGTCCAGGCCCTCGTGGAGTCCTTCACCCGTGATGGCGCAAGCAGGCTGCACGTGCCACGCATGCGCGTCGCGGGACCCGTGCGGGGATGATACCAGCTCGTGCAAGCCAAGCAGCTTCTCCAATTCCCGGGGCTCCTTCGCCCCTGGCAAGTCCTGTTTATTCGCTAACACAAGTATCGGCACGCCAGTGTTATCCGGTGATTTTGCCGTCCGTATTAACTCCATTTTCGCCTCTTCCATTCTTTCTATATCTACGGAGTCTAGAACGAAAATGATGCCATCCGTACATCGCGTGTATGATTTCCATAGGGGTCGTAGCTTTTCTTGACCACCCACGTCCCAGACGAGGAAGTTGACACCTTTGGATTTCCCGACGGTGCCTTTGACTTTCTCGCAGTTGAAGCCGATCGTGGGGACGGTGTTGAGGTACTGGTCGAACTTGAGGCGGTAGAGTGCGGTGGTCTTGCCGGCGGAGTCGAGGCCGAGCATGACGACGTGGAGCGTGCCCTGCGCGGAGGGCAGCGCGTCGAGCAGGCTCGAGTTCTTGCCCATGTTGGCGCCCATTCTGCGTCCGGCGGCCAGTTATCTGACACTCTCGTCCGATCGCAACATGACGAGCATTTGCTCTCACCTGAAAATAGAAAACAAAATCCCGTTAGATCAACAGATCATCGGTTGATATGAGGAAAGCGGGATGGCAAGACTTTCATTATTACATTGTAAAGATTAGATGTTTATTTAGCACTACATTTTCCGAAACTAATAATTATTTTGCAATCGATGGTCAGACAGCGAAACACACAAACAGACACAGTGAATCTTCCCAATTGCGATGAGTCGACGTTTTCTCCGGTAGCATCTGGTTCTATTCTAGTTCGAGTTAATATTGCGCCACTAGGTACTTACATACTGGCTAGCTCCGCCAAGCATCGCTTTCCTAACAATTTACTAAGAATAGTTCCTACCCATAGTATCATAAAGAAGCTCTGCCTGTATATATTGGATAGTACTACCACAGAGTACTATAATTACTAAGTATGTACTACAGTACTTGTGTACTCTAGAGTATAGCTGTTATAACAACATGATAATATAATAAATAAATAATTGCGGTATCAGTCGTCGCCTTGGTTGATAAAGATTTTGAACAAATTAGGTTTACATAAAATTGGTCTCCATCGCGGCCATAAGGCTATTCTACCGTTGGCGCGCTCTTTACAAACGTAGTATGGTGATATTTTCAATACTATCCAATTAAAGTCAATGAAATTTTTCAAAATAGCAGGTGAGAACATTTCTTTTCTAAATATACTAAAAATCAAGATAAAATTAAAATGGTTTGACAGCTCTACTAGCTGTTTGTTTAATCTGAAATTATGATTTCTCATTTAAATTGGAAAACTGTAAGAATAATGAAATAACGGTACAATTTTAAATGAGTAAAGCCTGCCTTGCAGTTAGAATCGAGAGCTTTCACAATATTACTTTTATTTTACTGAAAATTTCGGTTTTACAAACGAAATAAACTTTCTATAATAATTAAATAGTCAGCGGCAAAGCCCAATGGTGTCGACCTCGTGCCCTTTTACCCGGGCTTACTCAATCCGACGAGTTCTCGGATGCTTCGAAAGTATTTATGGTAATTTTTGTCATAGTGTACAACTGATAGAGTTGGGTTTTTCATATATCCAGCAATGAACATTTAATAGGCAGGTAGGTGGTAGTCATTTTCTAGTATAACACACAAAGTTTAGATTTTTACGTTGTCATTGATCGGGATTGTAACAGTACTATATGTAGGTAGTTTAAACTCGTACGTGTGCCACGTAAGTATTTTTAGATTTTAAATTCTAACGTTTAGTCTACGACAAAAAGGTGATCGAACTAGTCCGACAACGTAATGACTGTCTATCTGTGTTACTAAAATAACGGGTAAAGTGAGAAGGGGGGGAGGGGGGGCACGGCGAGACGAGATGTCGCCATAGAGGCCGCCCTTTAATAATTATTCGCGGCAGAGTCAGACAAGTCGTTGACTTTTTGCCATCTTTTTGTACTTGGCCGCGGGACGAGCAGGCTGGTTTCAAAGTTATTCAGCATCGTGCTTTATTTTCATCGTTCGAAAAAGATCGTTGACCGCGTGAGGTGGATACGAAAGTTTTGTGGACACTTGCTTGCATTATCGAAAATCGTTGTACCTATATAGGGTAAGGTAATACCTATGGGACCAACAACACAAAATCTACACGAGCCAAAGGTATGGCATGAGGGGTAGCAGATTTTTTTTCGCAATTTCGATGTTCGTCCCATATAGAAAGTTGTGTTCAGTTTGATGGTTTGATTGTCCCCTTAAACAACCTTCAGCATATTAAGAAGGATCCTGTATATGGAATTCTTGGATTTCGTCGTATCGTTGAAGTTGGGGGAGCGTATGGGTAAACTCCTGAAAATTAGCAGCCCCTTTTGATAATTATATTCACTGTGTGGGTGTCGTAAAAGGCGACTAAGGGATCTACCGGAGGATGGGCAGCAGCATCCTCTGAGTATACACAATCAATCCAACTGCGATCGCCAACCCGCCTGCCAAGCGTGGCGATTATGGCAAATCCCCCCATTTTGGGGGAGGCCTATGTCCAGCAGTGGACGTCTATCGGCTGATATGATGATGATGATTCACTGTGTGTGCAACATTTAGCACCTAGCGTTATCGAGTTACAGTAATAGATAGTTATAAACAGTTGGATGTTAGGAAAAAGTCTCATGCACTTTTTCATTTTGTTTTTAAATTCATAACCATCTTCTTCTTATCGTGTGGGCAGAGCCCTGGAGTCAGAGTTTTTTCAGACCGCCTTACGGCCTCTGACGTGGTTTTTATGTAACGACTACTACCACCAGAGATAGTAGCCGGGACCAACGGCTTAACGTGCCATCCGAAGCACGGAATCATCTTTCTTTTCAGACAATCAGGTGATTCAGCCTGGAATGTCCTAACCAACTGGGGAAAAACGCACAAAGTGACATATCACTAGGTGTCCCCCGTGGGAATCGAACCCACGACCTCCGTGTCGAGAGCCAATGCTCTTAACCATTAGACCACGGAGGCAGGTTCATAACCATAGCATTCTAGTTTATACCATGGCGTCACTCCTTTGTTTCTTTATATTCATTACGCGGCGTGATAACAAAACAATTCTAACGGTCAATGCATTCGAATAATAGATTCAACTTTCCATTTCATCAACATCGAACAAACAATCATCTCGCGAATAATACGACCAAAATGTTATAGAATGCCCAATGTATACCTACTTACTTCAATACTTGTTGCTATGGATAAAATAACTTTACGTAAGTATACAGAGGTGAACTATTACAATGGGAATCAACCTTTTCGATTTGGAAACGTGCTCGTTATTTACATAACGCGTTATCGATTAGTGGATCGAATTATACTTAGATAAAGCAAGTGGTGTGATTTAGTATTGTTGCTGCTACATATAGGTACCTACCTAGCTAATGAAATACTATATCGGATAAGCGAAATAATCAATTATTACAGCCAGAGATTTTTTTTGGTCTGTCGTACAGACCAAAAAAAATCTTTGATTACAGCATTCATAATTTGAAATGCCATCTCTAAACCCAAGAATTAATTAATTCTCTAACTAGCGACCTGCCCCGGCTTAGCACGGATGCAATGCTGATATAAACCTACCTCTTGAATCACTCTATCTATTAAAAAAACCGCATCAAAATTCGTTACGCAGTTTTAAAGATCTAAGCATACATAGGGACAGACAGACAGACAGACAGACAGACAGCGGGAAGCGACTTTGTTTTATAGCATGTAGTGATTGGACAAACACGGTTCAGTAATAAATAACATTTTTGCAAATGAACCTGTTGTGGGTAACGAAAGTTTAATATTTTCGGAGGTCAAATCGGTCGCAAGTGGGACGCTGTGCTGGTCGCTGACAGTTAGCTCATTTGGGCCTTCGACCTGCCTATCTGGATAAACTAGTAATGCAACTTTTGTTTTTATTCGACCGACTTTAACAAAGCTCAGTGGTCGGTCATAGACAGGTGGAATTCGCATCAGAGAATTAAGTGAATTTAGAAAGTCTGAAATAATAGCTTTTTCTCAATATTTAGTAAATAAATCAAGTTTAAAAAAATTATTAACCTTTAACAATATGCTATATTATAATGTTTGATATTCACAACAATTTATAGGCTAGGTAGGTACGTCATGATCATGATCATGCACGTTATTATGATTACTTACTTGTAATGGTAATCATAATAACGTAGAGTACTATAATTACATAGCATAGCATAGCATAGCATAGCAAAGCATAGCATAGCATATGCTCACGACTCTATTCCCCGAGGGGGTAGTCAGAGATATTCTGAAACCTCAGAACATCCACGTTTCACTAGTAGTGCCGAAACTCTGTCCAGTGTGACGGGGAGTAAGCCCGTCGCCACTTGTAATGGACAGTGGGCACAATACATGCCTCGAAATTGAAGCATGCAGGTTTCCTCAGGATGTTTTCCTTCACCGAAACGCCAGTGGTGTTACAAATCGTACATAAATTCCGAAAAACTCATTGGTACGAGTCGGCCTGGACGGGGATCGAACCATGCATCGCCTCCTGCACGGCAGGCAAGGTTACTCGCCACTGGACCACCAAGGCTTAACTATAATTACTGCCGTAAATAATAATTACTTAGTTTTGTAACTGGGCTATGATTACATACAAGCATCGTTTAAAATATTTGCCATATTTAGCAGGAGGTTCTGCGGCCGTACTTCATATCATGGTGGTAATATTAGATTGTATTAAAATTCACGCAATCAATTCAATTCTGACTACCCTCTCGGGGAATATAGTCGTGAGCATATGCTATGCTATGCTATTAAAATTCAAACATCAACCTAACGGGTAATAATATACGGGAAAGACAGTACCTACCCACTTGTGGTTAATAGCAATAGTATAAAAAACATAAAAGCGTAACTATTTTAAAAATCCGTCGCGGTTTTTCTGGTCTAAACGAGGCCATGACGCTGTTGGATGGCTAAGGCAATGCATTAGACCAGAAACGAACCTGACCGGGGATGGCAGCACGTTAACCTACCCTGAAGGTAGGTAAGGTACCTAAAGTAAATCATTCCACCGACCGAGCTTTATGTTGTCCTTTTGCCAATCATATTTCCCGAGGCAAATTTCACCACATCTAACTTTAATGTTCAGTTGTCAGAGGCCATAATTACGGAGACATAACCCTACAAGGTGAATGAGAATCAGCTGGTGCAGGTCAGCGGAGTCGAGAGAAAGCACGATGATGTCGGATTGTCGGCCCTTTACTTTCTCCCGTCCTTTGGTACTTTGCCACGCCTAAGCACGCGCCTAACTACCGTTCATGTTACAAAACCGACATCGGCAACGCAAGCCCAGAGAGTAGGTATTAGATTAGGTAAAGTTTTATGTCCGAAATGATAAAGGTTTTATTAATTCGCTCATTTTAGGCGATTGTTTGCACTTTCACAAAAATAATAGGGTGTAAGTTGTATTTGTGAACTTGAACATGATCAATACTGAACAATTTTCCCATCCGAAAAGGAAATAAAAAATCACATAGGACAAGCGATGATCTATAAGCGTCGCAACATGCAAGCCTGTCAAACCCCAAAACCAAAGGAAAATTACCATACAAGCGTTCTGTCAATGGCAAGTAATTTTTTTTTTGCTAATTTCTCCTATAGGTAATACCTATGTTCCTTAGGGAAAGTTGCTCAGTATCATCATGCAACTGTCTGCACCATAGAAATAGGAAGTGGGGTACCTACTAATGATCTACACTTTACACACTGTATAAGTAGGTAGTACTAAGTCAATAAAAAAAATTAACTTTATTGTATCTATTACGTTTAATTATTTTCATGATAAGTGCATTAGGTATTATGATTTCTGAACGCTATTTGTTATATTAGCTAGCTGCTGGTTGAACTTGGGTACTTTCACTTTACACTAATAATATTTTTATATTTCTAAAAGTTTTTATCTTTTTTCGTAAGTCATTGAGTTGTTTGCAATGTTGTGCCGAAGTTTTATTATCAGTAAATCAATTGAGTCATTACTTATTTCAAATAAAAGTCCGTATTTACTTTATAGTAAAAGGAAACAGACGTTTTTGATTTTATTTGATCATAAATTATATTAAAATAGTTAGTGAAAGTTTCAGATACAAATTGTTTGATATTAATAGTACATTACTGCAGTGGCCAGCAACAGAGGCATTGATGGACGAACGTATAAATGTGGGCTGAGGCGAAGCCGAGGCACACATACGTAAGTCCTTCAATGCCTAGTTGTGGCCAAGGCTTGTATAGTACTTTTCTCAAATAATGCGCGGAAATTAAAACAGTTTCTCAAATAATTCGTGGTAATTAAATCTCTTTTCAAAATCAATGACGAACAACGAACAACAAATTTTTTTTTTCAATAAACAGCTTTCTATTTGCAAGCCAGTTCGAAATTTAAATAAAACCTTTGATGAGTTACCTCCTTGGTCGCCATGTTTCGGAGAAAATGATCGTTCCATTTTTAAATTACACGACAGATATGAGTTTACTATGTAATTTACTTGGCCGCTAAACACGACAGAATGATATGGATTTTCATACAACATTGCCGGCCGCTGCGCGCATGTATTTGGCCAGTACAGCAATTTCGATTTATCTCGAAGAAGGTTGTCAAAATAATGCTCACATTTCCAAGCATGTTTGAGAAAATAATATTTTAGCTTACTGTTGGAGCCTGAAGTGATCTTTATCAACGCCAAAGTGTCTACAGTTTAGTCCAGTAGCCAAAAAATCTGAACCTTTGATAACTTTAAAGTTATTTATTTTTAGTGGGTGGATAGATTACAATCATTCTGGGCTAATTTCAAAATGTTTGAAAAATTTTACTTGTGCATTAAGTACAGCTTAGGTATTTCCTAATATTTCTCATTATTCGAAGAATACAACTTTCGAGTTTAATGTTTTAATGGTATCTGAATTGGGACTTTTTGACCGTGATGTTGCCGTCCTAGTTCCACAAAACGTATCTTTCTAAACTTTCAGCAACATCAAGGTTAAACAGTCCCAATTCAGAAACCATTAACACATTAAACTCAAACATTTTATTCTTCGAAGAACGCAAAATATTAGGAATTACCTAAGCTGTACTTAATGCAACTGTTAATTTTTTCTAATATTTTGAAATTAGCACAGAATTAGTGCTATCTATCCACCCTGTAAAAATAAAAAACTTTAAAGTTATCAACAACTTTTCTGCAAATTGATTGCGCCACGACGCGACTAAGTTGTGGTCATTGACTAATTATGTACTTGCTAGAGTGAACACCGCGCTTCATTACATCGCGTCTCATTCAATTGTGGCGATGTAGCCGAACTTAGTAAATAGTTGTCGCTATCTTTTTCACTCACCCACATTCGTCGTACTCTTACGTGGTGCGTGACGAAAAATTTTGAATTTTTGTAGAGTCCTGGTAAAAATTCGGTTTCTTTCACAGAAACCGAATTTTTACTAAACAGCCTAAAAACCATTGGCTTTTTGGTGAAGAAAAACATCGTAAGGAAACCAGCATGCTTCAATTTCGAGGCGTGTATTGTTCACACTGTCCATTACAAGTGGCGACGGGCTAACTCTAAAGAGTTTCGGTACTACTTGTACCACTGAACCGTGGATGTTCTGAGTTTTCTGACTCAAACAGACAAAAAAAATTCTATTCGAAATAATAAATAAGTTTTAATTTAATTTAATATTACTACCACCGCGTCGGAAGTTGTTCCGTTGTAGAGAAGATGCGGCCAGAAACTCTACAATGCGGCCAGTAGGTATCTTTGACTTCCTTCGGGGAATATAGTCGTGAATGGTTCTACAATCCCAATATGTGGGCTGTAATACTTTAAATGGTACCTACGTGCAGTGCAGTCCAGTTATACTCGTACATGATCCGCTAGCCAGCCTGGTTGGCGATGCAATGCGACAGGGGTCAATCGTGCTCATTTAGAACGAGACTACCAAAACAAAACCACAACCAAAAACGTTACGTTATGCACAATTCGAATCGCGCTAATTATATTCACGGTAACGATTTAGCTTTTTTTCGGAAGATACGTTGGCGTAGCGTTCGATGTCCGTTCGATCGAATTTTCTGGCGTGGTAGGTGCGTGGTAGGTGCGTGGTAGGTGTATGGTAGGTATGGTGGTAACCAAACTTGAAACGTTTACGGCTTAAACGTTTCGAGTTTGGTTTTGCTTTGGTAACAACAACGATTTAACCGTTCAAAAAAAATAGCGCGGTAGCAATGCTACCGCGCTATTTTTTTTGATGTAAACATCAGCTAAACCAAAACCAAAAACGTTCCGTCCGAACGGTAAAACCGTATAAAATAGCGCAATTGAGGCCCAGGTCGACGACTATCGTATCGGCTATCCGTGTACGAATACACACGTCACTGCACAGGTCAGCCAGAATGGGGTGTCAAGCCTACTATGGATGCGGTAACCCAGTTGTTAACTACTGGTTTCCGATGAGGAGATGTAGAGATGAAAATTATTCGAAGAAATTGTTTTTCTATTAATGACTAGGACGCACTGTAACTAGGGAATGCAGAACCGGAACTGTTTCAAAGAACCGGGATTTTCGGCAAACGTGACCAACCGGGAATCCCGGGATTTTCGGCAAACGTGACCAACCGGGAATCCCGGGATTTTCGGCAAACGTGACCAACCGGGAATCCCGGGATTTTCGGCAAACGTGACCAACCGGGAATCCCGGGATTTTCGGTGCTTTCGGGAATTTCTATTTAGTTTTATGTTTTACTATGTAGCGGAGTCGAAACAGTTGAATTTTATTGTATGCAAATCTATGTACGTAATTGAAATATTTTTATTATACAGGGGGTAAACTTAAATTAAATACGTTACAGACTTAATTGGGTGCTTCAGACCATTAAAAAACAAAACAAACTGAATTACTTCACTATTAAACTAAGATCGAAAGAGCGGAAATAAATCAGGTATTTTATACATTTTGGTTCGAGTAGCCAGTGACGGTTTGTATTAAATTTTCTTTTCGTGATTTAAATATTGATCAGAAAGTGAAAGTTTTCAGTTTGATGGTCTGAAGCACCTCCTTAAGTACACAAATTGCAAATTTTCCTGATTGGATTCATGTTAGTAAAAGGGTCTTTTAGATATTTTGCCTTATTAAGATTTGTAACTTTGTTTTAAAACAAGACATTGTTTTTTTTGCAAATTTAAAACAAGATATAAAAAAAAATCTCTCTTCCCAGGAATTCCTACAATAACTTTTTCTGATATGTAAGTATAGGCCGTAATTCCACAAAAAAAAAAAAAGGGATTAAGATACCGGATGACTCTAATGCCCTAGCTAGTGTTTCGGTATAACGGACCGATTTGAAACAGTCGTTTGTATTTGTAATGGCTTCGAGTTCGCAGTGGCACCGATTGATATACCTACCGTACAAATAGACCGTGTGTTATTATTATTATAATAAAACTTTGCGTACAATAACGGCATACAAACGGTTTTGTTTATGTGGAACAAATAAACGTTAACACATTTAGGCATACATACATGTTTTGTATAATGAAATGTGTAATTATAACTATTTGTAGTCAGTTTGTAGTAGTAAATAAATACCATGAAGGTAAATAAAATACTCTCCGGGAATTAGGTAATTTGGCTCAGAATTTGAAATTTTTTATATATGTATTTGTATACTTATCTACTATTTGTTAACCGACTTCAACAAAACAAAAAGGAGGAGGTTCTCAATTCGACCCGTATGTTGTTTTTTTTTGTATATTTGTGACCTGATTACTCGTCCATTATGAATTGATATATGATTATATATGATTGTGATGATTCTTTTTTTTTGACTCTGTTCGGGGAGGCATAAAGCGTTAGGTACTTTATAATTACTTATCTCTGATCATCATCATCATATTCCTGCGCTTATCCCATTATTTGGGGTCGGCACAGTATGTCGTCTTTCAACACTCAACTCCGCCGTGATTTCAGCATACACTCCTTTTTTACACATGTCATGTTTCACACAATCCATCCATCTTTTCTTTGGTCGTGCTCTCTTCATGCAGCCATCCACATTCATAGCATTCATATTTAACACTCGTCTTGTAAAATGACACTCACATATTCTCTTCATCATCACAAATGCCCATACTAGATACTAGATACTACGATAATCGATTACCGCACAGTTTTTCATTCACAGTAGGTACTTTCAAACTATGCTAATTATTTCTTTGAGTCTATATTAATTTTCTCTATGATCTGTTTCGTGAGAATTTTGCTGTGTGGCTGCAATTTGAAAATATGTAATCTGAAATTCGTCTTAGTTCCACTCTTATTACTCACTGAATAGAAATTTACTTTCTAGTCATTAGATATGAAATAATATTTTGGCGTCGTAATAAATGTACTTACTAAAAATGTAAGTAGACGATTCTTTCACGCTGTCTAAGGCCAAATGAACAGTTCAGTCTTCAAAATACCTGCAACAAAAACAAATTTGTATTAGTTATGTTATCTTCCATATCCTCAATGTGAGTCTCGCTACAACTGCACGCTTCCAAGTGTAGTTGGTAGTTGTAGCAACGCCTCTGCCCACCTCGAAAGGGAAGAGACAATCTTGAACAATATGCGTCAATGTTTTAAAGTGACTTTTTGCAAGAGTATCTTAAATTAAATTATAAAAAGATTATAAATGATTCATTTCTGCTTATTTATCCATTAATCCATTATTGTGTTAGCAATTATAGTACTCTATGGTGTTATTATTATTATTGGTGGTTGGGCTATTGCAAGCAAGGGTCGTTATGTAACACTGCGACCATCGCAGGCCTATGACAGCTTAGTTCTGGTGTAGCCGTTGTGGCGCTGTTTCCCATCGTCCTCATTGGACGATACGAAATGAGGACGAGATACAACGCCATATTGAACTTACTACAACAGCAGCCTCATGCCGTGTTGTTGCGTCAGAAGCTTATATCTTGTGATTTTCCTGGTATTTTAGCTTGAGTTTAGAATCCTTGAGAAGCCTCAATTCTTCTCCGTCGTATGTCATAATAATATCGTTGAATAGTTTGTTCCTTGGTCAAATATCCCTATTTGTGCATCCTGGAATCAGTGTATACATACCTATAACTACAAGTTCTATACACATTAGTTTGACGACAGAACGCCACAACGGAAACAATGGAACTAAGTGCAAATTTCACTGTCGCATCTGTAGCTTGCTACATATCAGTAATCTGTGGACCATCGCTGATCTTTTCTTTGAAGCTCACCCATATTTTACGCATACCTCCGAACTTACGGTATTTTCTTTTCGTTCTCGGGAATGCAGGTTTCCTCACGATGTTTTCCTTCACCGCCGAGCTAGTAAATGATAAATACAACCGTACATAGTTTCCGAAGAACTTAGTGGTACAGGCCAGGAATCGAACCGCGTCCTCATGATTGAGGCGCTAGCTCTCTTCCGTATGGGCTATCATCGCTCTATGGTGTTAGTAACAACTTTATTATAACCAAGTTAACCGTTATTGCGTAAAACGAATCTTCTTAAGAAGTGAACAGGGCAGCAGCAGATGTAGAAACATCATGTGTTTCATAGAGAATAGACGGTGTGTCGTGCGGGTGGCTGCGGAAGGCAATTTCCGCCTTTTCCGCACTCGCACTCTTAATGAAAGATGCGGGTTCCGCTTTCCGTCATTTGGCCACGATGAGGATTGGTATAAGCGATAAAATGTAAGCGTACAAATACTATAAAAATCACATATAATGGGATCTTCGGTCACTTATCTAAGGTTTCGCTAATACAGGGTGTAACTTTAAATGCGTTTTTATTCATCGAACCGAACAACTTTCGCTATGGAGCCAACATCGAAATCGCAAAAAAAAATCCTGTTCTCCATAGAAAATGTCAATGACTACTACTTCTTATCTCATCTTATCTTGTTGTGGGGGCTGGCAAGCCAGCAACACTTCGACCCAGTGGGATCTTTTGTGTTAGCCCCAATACTTTTTGCTTACTTCACCCTTCAAATATGACTACTACTTGACCCAAATGTATGGAACATCAGATTTTTTCGTGATTTACTTATTGGCTCCATAGTGAACGTTGTTGATGGTCTGATGCACCTCGTCTAATTTATAATGCATTTAATTTTACACCCTGCATAACTTATAAAACCGCTAAGATGCGGGGCGTTTACCATGGGCAATCGGGAAGCCCTAATGCCGATTGGAAAACTCTTCACCACAGTGGCAAACTCAAAATCAATGACATGCCGCAGACATAGGTTTCCGCATCTTTCGTTGCCCGCTCATGTTTTGCGTCACAGCTCGGAACCAATTTGCTCATAGAATAGATTGAATAGTGCTGCAATGAATGACGGTATGTTACGTGGTTACGTGTCTTACTTTTGTATGGATCATGTTAGAGGCTGTGTGGCGGAAAACAATACTCGATGTTGGATACGAATACAATAGGTATGCTACAAACCGGATTATAAGACTGAAATGTTAGGTTTCCCAGAAGAATTGAAATATGTAGTTATTTTCATTTTTCGGTATTTATCAGCATAGCATAGCAGCGAAAACCTGGTTGATATTAACACATTTAAAATGTGCCGAAATCATAATTATTGTGATAAACAACGATAATAATAGACATCAGACCCGTTGATGTCTTTTATATGAAACTAAAAGAATATTTTATTTTTGAACACAGTTTGTTCCTTTTCGAAATATTTTAGAAAACATTTTTTAATAAAGCTCTTTGGCTTTTTTATCGGGAAAAGGCAAAACGAGATAATACCATTTAATATGTACAAAGGGAACTGGATAGAGCCGAAGCTTCGCTTCTGTTCCAACCGGATCTGGCACAAATTGAATCGTCTAATATTTAATGCTGAAGCCCAAATAATACCTACTAATCTACTGGGAAAGCTACAGACGTTAGTGAATAAGTTATTTCTTTCATTTTATTTTTCTAGGGTAAAATAAAATGTAGGTATTAATTTGTTGATTTTATGTAGGCTTTTAAAGCCCATGATTTCGTTCATTTGGATAATGTTGGTAGGAAAAAACACTTAGAAAAATATCTACATAATACGAATTATAATTTGATAACTATTTATTTTAGCAGGCTTTAAAATAAATAGTTGTCACATGCACCAGAAGTAATACCTACTACTTTTCTCCGTGTACTAGGTTAATTTAGTTTTGACTTGTTATGAGGTCATTTCTTTATTATGGCGGTACCGAATAATCGGGTATTATAGGTGAACTACAAACACGGTTAGAAGTTAGAAGTTTAACTTCAGTTTCATCATCATCATCAGCCTATCATCGTCCACTGCTGAACATAGGCCTCTCCCAAGGCGCGCCACAAAACTATCCTCGGCCTTCCAGTCGGTCCCCAAAAACATCTAATAAATATCTTGGACATTGTCACACAAATTATCTAGTCACATTTAAAGTACCAGAATCTAGTCTGACTAGTGTGACTTGTATTATGATGACTAGACAACGATATAGAATAATACATATATAGATACAAACATCCATGACTCGGGTACAAATATTCATATTCATCATACAAATATTTGTCCCTTACGGGATTCGAACCCGCGACCCTCGGCATAGCAGGCAGGTTCACTACCGACCGAGCTACCGGGCTGTCAAGACATGAAGACATTTTGGTTTTAGGTTCTTTTGATCCGGAGGCGTTAGTTTTTACAAAAACGTGGTGCAGATGCAGGAGACTCTGCTGTTAAATCGCTATTCAGTAATCACATAAACTATCCCATTTACGTGTCACAAAACTTGAAAGTCGACAAACAATCAAACATTACTGGAAACTGGAAACGGTTTCGCACCAAAAAAAACACAATTTCTACTAGAAACGTGCTAGTAAGCGTTGAGAGAAATTACATGTCACGAGTCAACAAAAAGCTCGAGCAATTGTACGGTTAAATAAACGATTAGATAGCGAAATAACGCCAAGATGTCACCTCGCGCGCTGTACAGTGGGAAATGTAAAATAAATGTTGTACGAACGAATGAAGATAACATTTCTTCACTCACGAGACGGTCTCAGATTGCTGCTGAGATCTTGGCCTTTAAAGAAAATATTACGGTATCATTTATGTTTTAGTTACGGCTGCATTATACAAATTAAAACTCATCTTGCGCTTTGAAGTAACATACCGTGATTAAATCAGTTTTGAAATGTTTATGCCTTCGTAAGCGTCGGTTTTAAAAACGCAAATTAGGTCGTAAACGTTCCGAACGGGAGAACAGAGTAGTTAACGGATTCCATTTCATTTTCTGTGGCCATCTGGCCCCGGCACGGCAGCGTGTAGAGAATGCACGCAAAAACCAGCCTGCAGCCAACTATCGCTTTAGCAATTTGCTATGTGTGAGTGATGCGTTATTGTGAATATTGTTGTGTTCGCGCCAGCTCTGTTTTTTTCTGCTCTATGTTAATTAAGATTATGCCATACGATTATGATTTATAACGTTTGATATGCATTATGGTTTCATATTTTATTGCATATAGGATTGCTCGTAATTTTGTGGTCTTATGAAAGTATGATTGTGGTTATTAATTTTCATCTAGGAACGTATTAACTTTTTCTCCTCGGGTTATAAACCATAACGTTTGTAACCAGTTGTTTGTTTAAACAACTCATCTCCATAATTGTTAATGTTACGGGCTATTACGTGGGAATTGAATGAAAACGGGAAGTAATCGCTTTGCTTCATTTACTGACGGCGTGTATGGATTGTATGCTAATTTGTATGATTTTATTGGCATAACGCGCGTGGGAGAGACGCATGCCTACTTATGAAGGATATATTTGTTATGCAGCTTGATTGTTTTAAATCTGTTTTTCAATTTGTTTCTATTCATATAGGTATGGTAAGTATAAGCGTATGTTTTCAATTACCATAGTGCAAGATGTTACAAATGAATTTAATTTTGTAAATAGATAATATGAATGCTGGGGAAACAACAACAACAACCGAACAACATAAGGGTCCTTCTTAATATGCTGATACTTTTTTAAGGGATTGATCAGACCTTCAAACCCAAAGCGTCAAGCTGAACAACTTCTTCTATATGGCACCAACATCGAAATCGCGAAAAAAATTCAACTGTCTCATACAAAAATGCAAACCTACTTGAACCAAATGTATTCGACGGCTGTATTTTTTTCGTGATTTCGATGTTGGTCCCTTAGAGACAGTTGATCACTTTGATGGTCTGGTCATCCCCTTAAAAAAAGTATGCTAATGTCTATGAAAAAAACTGTCAGCATATTAAGAAGCTCCCTCTATACATATATTTGCTAACAATCCAATGAATGACACACCACAAAAATCACTTACCTAGTTTAGTTCTTAGTTCCCTATGTAATCTGCTTAGCGATTAGAGATTAAACGTTCATTATGTTTTGGTTGAATATTCAGTAAATCGTTGAATAATAGTTCCTGTAAAGTTATAGATCTAACGATATAGCATGTTTCATTCGTATAATTTAAAAGACTTTGTAGATAATTTGTCAGGGCAGTTTGAGATAGTTTACTATAAGGTACCCAGAATAAGTTTAGAAAAGTTGGTGATTTGTTACAGAGAGACTCTGCCATGATTTTCAATAATGAATAGAATAGAACAGAACGGTACAGGACAGAACAGAACAGAATAGAACTGAACAGAATAGAATAGAAACAGTATAGAGTGTTTTCCTGTGGTTCAGTTTTTAATCCGCGCTTGACGTGCCAGCTCTAAAAATTCTACCTATCTATAAATTAGCTTTTCTCAAACGGCGAAGGAATTATGGGAAACCTGTACTACCCAGATGTCCAAATGTGTGAAATACAACGGCAAATGACCTCTACTCAATATTCCTGCCAAGAAATTAAATTCTATGTGTGTGCAATGACAAGAACGTGGTTACGATAATGTTTAAATAGGTAGCAATATGTTAACAAAACTACAGTTGTTTTCGCAAAGGTCGCTGGATCGATGTCCGGCCCTGGACTTTATGCCGTTCGACATAACATCAATCTTGTTCCTAGGCTAGGAGGTTAGAGACTAATAAAATACGAACATAGTATCTAGTAATGTGTAGCTGTACACTACAGTTTGTATTATACTGTTATTGTAGGCTCTATCTAGGATAGAATGTTGTTACCTATATACTTTTAAATGATGGAAAGGAAAAACAGTATGCGATTATTATTAAATCTGAATGTTTGTGACGGTGTTTGAATGTTTATAACTCGATCACCTCCGCACTCCACAGTCCGCATAGGATGATGAAATTCCGATAATGATGAAATTTGACCCATAGATAGAACATGTTCTGGATTAAATTAACGCATAGGTGGGATACTTTTCTAAAGTCAACGTGGACAAAATTGCTATACCAAATGTTGTTCCATTATTGCTTATTGTGGTTGACAGATTTGGATTTAATTTGTTACCACCTTACCAGATCTATTTTGAGCTGAATTACAGAAATGTAGGTCGAGTGTTCGTGTTTGATCTCATTTCTTAGCATCAATCGACCCTTGTTCTTGTTACTGGAAGTGGAAACGGTGGTTGGTGATGTAAACATCTGTTTTTAGTTTTAATCCTAAGGCTCTACAATGTTTTGCCAAAGAGGATTGTGCCCAAGAAGCTTAAATTATACTATTATAATTATTATGATACATAGTACCTAGCTTTGACCTATTTATAAAACCTGCCTACCTACATGTACTCTTAAGAAGAGCAGAAGCATGATTTTAACATCAATCCAAAAACTTTACCATTATTTACATTAGGTACATAAACATTTTATAATCGAGAAGAATAAGGTGGATATCCACACGGCGACACATCATGCTACGCAAAACCAAAATAAGCTGGCCGCGCGTAGGTAGAGTAATGTATAACGTCGCGCGGCCAGCTTATGTTTGTTTTGCGAACCTTGATGTAGCCCCTTGGGCAGGTTGCTTAAGTTCACTCACTGGTTCGGTAGACCTACCAGGGCGCTCGCCGTCACTGGTGTGGTCCCCCCATACCATACCATAGTCCGCAGTAATAAGCAGTCCATGCTCCCTGAGTAAGTAATGCTGTATTGGTCAATTCGAAAAAAAAAACGTGTGTAGGTACTCTAAGCTGAGAATCACAAGTAATGTCCCTATTATAATAGTTGTTTATATTGTCGACATACATACCTACTTTCTTTCTTTCTTATCGTGTGGGCAGAGCCCTGGTGTCAGAGTTTTTTTAGACCGCCTTACGGCCTCTGACGTGGTTTTTATGTAACGACTACTACCACCAGAGATAGTAGCCGGGACCAACGCCTTAACGTGCCATCCGAAGCACGGAATCATTTTTCTTTTCAGACAATCAGGTGATTCAGCCTGCAATGTCCTAACCAACTGTGGAAAAATGCACAAAGGGACATATCCCTAGGTGTCCCCCGTGGGAATCGAACCCACGACCTCCGTGTCGAGAGCCAAAGCTCTTAACATACCTACTCATTCATATTCTACTCCTTTTATAACATTGCGAGAAAAATGTTATCTGATTTCCATTCAAATTGAAGTCAAACTTCGTTAAACCCGCAAAGGCCTCACGTGTGAGACCGTCGATCCTTTTGAACTCTGATTAATGTAGCCCATAATACCTGCGCGTGATTACAGCACCATTAGAGTAACGACAAGACACGACACATGAATCTGTCTGTACCGACCATTATTGTCCGTTGAACCCAATTCGTGATGACGTGAACAAGGAGTGATTTCTGCGTATTTAATATGAGGTCAAATTAACGCGGTCTGCGATCGCGGTGGCGCATCTCTATCAGATATTATGCTGAATCCGTCCTCTTGACAATCTGTTTAGTAGATGCGTCCAGGCTGATAATATGATGATTTTCGCATCCCGGCGCCCAACATGGCTAAGACGGCCCTGCTCGTCGTCACTTGTAAATCTTGTAATGGACAGTGGGTACAAGTATTGTAGGTATACATGCCTCGAAAATGAAGCATGCAGGTTTCCGTACGATGTTTTCCTTCACCGAAAAGCCAGTGGTGTTATAATTGTTGGCTGGCAAGGTTCGTTATTTATGTTTTTGTAACACTGCGACCATTGTTGATCTATTGTGTTCGCCACAAGCTCACCGATATTTTACATACATCAGAACAATTTTTAACGGATCCCCGTTAAAAATTATATTATTTTTCGATCTAAATCGCATACCGCTTTATTTTGACTGTACGATTTTGTGCCGACAACTTTTTGTGGACATTAGCGATTTTAGATTCACGAATTATAACCGTCTTTTTGAAATCGTAGTTATACATATGTAAATGTCTGTATGTCGCAGGTATATGACAGATATAACGGTCGTATACGTATTGCAAATCAAGTAGGAATCATAGTTGCAGTTTTATTGTAACTTTGTAATAAACGCGAGTTACAGGAAAGTGTGTTATAGAATCTACAAAACAACAAAGTTTACAATGTAAAGGCATGATGCAGAAGTCGGTGTCGACTGCTTCCGATCTAACAATAGCTTGTTCGTTTTATTGTAGGTACATATATATACCTAGTTTTACGACGACCAACCGACGAAACGACCTTATCTAAACAAAGCATGTGAGAGAATAGGTAGCTGGAATGAGAACAACTAGTTTATGAAAACTAGTTGCAAGTCGGCTAGAGGAGGTTAAACCAACCTGCTAGCCAGCTAGAAACATAAACAACGAAGCCTCAAGCTTCCTTCACAACCCCTCATTTGCGGAAAATTATAAACACGCCAACCAAGTACCAGCAGCCTACCTACATTGAGTGAAAGTTGATAAATTAGGTAAGTTTAAGACGTGTCATCTGTGTAGACCGGTAAAAAGAAATTCATGTTTATTGCTACTCATGCAGGTCCGGGTATAGACAGCCTAGGCTATTAATAAATGATTTACTAACATAAATTATCATTTAACACTTGCTAAGAGCTCTTCACACTAAACATTTTTGAGCGTAAGCGACGCACATCGCGTCGTCGCTACATCCAGGCTTTTTCTGGAAAACACAAAAGTCCGATTTGTATATTTAGTGTTTGCTTTTAAATTACCTATGAAAATTATCTTCTGAGCCAATATCGAGAAGAAAATTAAAATCTGCTGGTTTATACAATACTGCAGTCTGCAATACTTTACATCTTGACACGTAAATCTATGGGGCAGCACAGCACAATTTTTTTATTTTTTTTCGACTTTGTCACCAGGTCTAAATCACCTATTATTATTTTAGGTATTTTGTTACTATTATACATCTTTTATACAATTCTTGAAAAGGTTCGACATGTTTATTGTATGTAAAAACCACGATGTTTCGAAGCGATTTTCCATGGCAACGAAATGTCTCATCTAGCTACGCTCAGTTCGAGTAGCTCGTCTGATAGGGCCTTATAGATGCAGGGAGTCTACTGAGACCTACACACAGTTTCACCAAGAAATAATAAGCTATCTAGGATACGCATATTAATTTTAATAAACTTACCAGTAGAAAATATGTTGACACGATTCGCGGGCAAGCAGGCAGGTATAATAAAACGGTCAGTGAATAGTTTACGGCTATAGGCGATGTCACCGTTACCGATTCTATTCGTATTGAGGCCGGGCCGCAACTCGTCCACAACTTCGTTTTCAATCGCTTTCCATTTGCGCTCGGGATTGGTGTGAAATGTTTGTAGACGTGGATTAAGGAGAATTTCACGTGACATTCGAATGGAAGCGATTTTATTTTGAGCAAGTGTGTGTGAATTTTATTGAGCTTTTACAATTTTACAGCTCAGTTGTGAAAATGCAAATTTACTCTCTGCTGGTAATATAATTTACTTATGTACTTGGATAGGTACTGCAGAGCGATTAGAAATCTTGCTAAGCCAACTAACAACCTTTTTTACTAGGTGTGTACCTATACGTCAAGGGTAGATAACCTTTGGCATATTTATTGGTTTAAGGTGAAATTACGTGTCAAGTGGTGATCGGTGGCTACTGGATAGCCGTTTTCTATATACCTAAATGAGGAAATCTTTTGCCTTTGTCCGCCCTACATCACCCGTAAAAAGAAATGCTCAAAGTAAATCAAATAAGATTTTGCCACGTGGTTACACAAAAACATGACGCACTGCAACCTCTATTAAACATAAATACATGCAAATATTTTGTTTATATATATTTGACCTGCTTACCGCATTATCAAGCAGATGCACGCGACCTACTAGCTTACTATTTATTTATTCGGTGTTCGGCGACCGAATGGCTGATACGACTCATGAACTCATGACCACGTCAAGTCAGTTGTTTGTCTTTATTTATTTATTTTGAGGTGTGGTGTGGTGTGCGGGTTAGAATAGCACCTACAAAGATGGGTGTCGTAAGAGGGTAAGAGGCGACTAATCCATTCAAGTTGTCTGAATCGGTACAGATTTTCAGTCACTTCTCTGATCACAGCGGTCTCCCGTTCCAACAGATTTAGGATAGTCCTTGCATTCCTGAAAGGAGAGAGTGCATATTCTTCTTTTCGTTCTGACTGGTTTTTTAGGATAATTTGTTAATAGTCGAAATCGACTATCTATGAGCATAATATCAATATAACACTACCTAATAATATATTAGTATAAATACTAGGTAATTTAATTCCAATAGCTATCGTGCAACTATCTATAACTATCTAAAATGGGCAATTTCTACTACTTTTCTCTGACAAGTTTAACATAGCCGTATGCCCAAAAGTTGTCATTTGAACTGCAGAAGACAGCTACATTTAGGACGTGCAACAGTTTTCTACAAAAAAATCTACGTCCATATTTTTTTTTAAATGGATATGAATTTTTAGGGACCCGTGCTGGATGGGTTCTAAAAATAGAGACGAAACTGTTTGGAGTGGTAAGGATCACAAGAAAATATTAAGGTATGGTATAAAATGATATAGAATTAAAATAATTGTATAAAGACAACGAAATGTTCAGATATTTAATTATATTTTACACGTTTATTGTAAAAATATTGTAGGTTGTTGTTGGTAATCAAATCACCGTTTTATAATTCCACTAGCGGCCCGTCCCGGCTTCGCACGGGTGGACGTCTAATCTTTTCTAGCAATAAATATAGCCTATGTTACTCAGGGTGAATGCAGCTTTCTAATGGTGAAAGATTTTTTTAAATCGGCCCAGTACTTTTTGAGCCTATTCATTACAAACATACAAAAATGGGTACAAATCTTTCCTCTTTATAATATTAGTGTAGATTTCATTATATTTTAGGAACCTGTGGTTGACCCCGTGGACACCAGTGCCCCAAAGTTTGGACTGCAATTCTACAGCGCAGCGGTCGCTATTCCGCCTGTCACATGCATGATCTCTGTATTTTCAGATTCACTTGACAGGAACCAAAATATAAAATGAAATGGTTACTGTACAAAATGAGGGCAACCATCGACCAATAGACACAAACAGATAATTATTTTATCGATTTTTTCATCAGATCGAATCTAAGTACCTACCTACTATTTTCTTCTTATAAAAGGTGACCAGACTCTGTATGAACGTTTTACCTTAAATGTATGGGTACTACAGGGTCCTTCTTAATATGCTGACGGTTTTTAAGGGGATGACCAGACCATCAAACTGAACAACTTACCGTATTGGACCAGCGTCTAAATCACGAAAAGAAATCAGTGTCCCATTTTGGGTCGAGTATGGATTTTGTAGATTGTAGCAGATTTCTTTCGCTATTTCAGCATTATAGATAAATTGGCCTGATCATTCCTTTAAAAAACCGTCCATTTATTAAGAAGGACCCTATAATTATGTATTTTACTATTAAGACAAACTAAAGATACGGAATCATTAAACTGTGAAACTCACTCGCACTTGACCTTGTTTAACTAAGGTCACTGAAAACCCGTTCCTGGCATACCGCCCCCCGCCCGCGCCCGCGCCTTGGGTCCATACTCCATCTATCTCATGTCATCTGTGATTTATAATAACGGCTTTAGATGTGAGATACATTTCAACGGGTTAAGAACACAGAGCACTAGGAAAAAAACGCTCGATCACTCGTCACTATTCACCAAACACTGATAAGAGTGTAATCATGTAGGTGATAATTACTGCATGACATGGGGGCGTAAACGTATGCTATAATCGGCAGAACTGGCAGCTGTTTTCCTTATCAATTCACGTCAAAATTCTTTATTGATAGTTACAATATTAAACATTGTTGTAGCCAACGATTTTCTAAGGTCTTCGGTCGTATACACCAAAAAAAAGCTTTGGTTGCAGCGTGACCTGAAAAATAGACCATGTTGAACTTTTCAGTATCAGTGCATGCATCGATATTTATATGTCCTCAATGCATGCACTATTTTATTTATAGTACGTACGGTAAGGTCGTACTTTGCGCAGTTGCGCTATATCATTTTGTTCTAAATAATATACAGGGTGTACAATAAAATGGGACAGCTACTTAAAGGGGTGCTTCAGACCATCAAACTGAACAACTTTCTCTATGGGACCAAAATCGAAATCGCGAAAAAAAAATCTGCTGTCCCATACATTTCAGTTGAGTTATGTTTGCAGTTTTGTATGGGAGAGCGGATTTTTTTTTCGCGATTTCGGTATTGGTCCCATAGAGAAAGTTGTTCAGTTTGATGGTCTGAAGCACCCATTTGAGTAGCTGTCCCATTTTATTGTACACCCTGTATTTTGGTGGTGAAGTGAAGTTAGTATTTAATTACTCATAAGCGATTTACTCGTATAAATAACAACGTGAATTTCAATTATTTTGTGTACCTACTTTATAATTTCTTTCGTTTAATTTAGTTTTAGTGTGCAATAAAGTAAAGTCGTCAAAGGCTCTCACTCTCTTTCTCTGTACAATATCATATAATAGCTAAAATATTGGTTTGTCTTGCATTACTCTCTGTAAGCGTATAAACTATTTCATTGCTCCGTGGAGATACATTTCCACGGGTCGACACGCTTCAGCCTTCAGCTCGAGTGTCACGAAGTTTGATATGATATCTACAATAACACTAGCAATTATAGTTTCATATTATATTATACTACCTATCTATTATATTCCTTCCCGCGGTATCGTCTTACAAAGTTTTATATTCATTGTATTGTTAGGTTTAGTGTATTAATTACAACTTGTAAGTATAATAAATAATTTAACAAGTAATAGGAACTCACATACGTTTACGAACTTAATACCTATTATGTTCTTCAGAATAAGAGTACCTATCTGTATTAGTATTAATTAAAATGTTGTAAAAATATTTCTACGATTGGAACGAATAATTTAAAAATGTAAACTGGTCAAACAAACTCGTCGCATGCGCATAATTTGTGGTACCGTAAAACGGGGCTAATTGGGATTCGCGAGGCTATTTTAGACACTTTAAATTATAATATTTGTTGGCAATTATTATCGACGGTAGACTTTTTTTTTTTTTTTTTTAATACCTTATTTAAACATTATAGATAGGTAATGTTTCTGTGAAATTAGTCAAAAAGTAAAGCTATTTGTAAATCCGTTAGGAACTACTACTACTTGTGTTGGCAGCGAGCCCTGGTGTCAGAGTTTTTTCAGACCGCCTTTCGGCCTCAGACATGGTTTTTATGTAACAACTACTACCACCAGAGATAGTAGACGGGACCAACGGCTTAACGTGCCATCCGAAGCACGGAATAATTTTTCTTTTCAGACAATCAGGTGATTCAGCTGCACTGTCCTAACCAACTGGGGAAAAACGCACAAAGTGACATATCACTAGGTGTTCCGCGGGAATCGAACCCACGACCTCCGTATCGAGAGCCAATGCTCTTAACCATTAGACCACGGAGGCAGTTAGGTACTAATAATTTACAAAGACGATTTGGTTTTATTTATTTTGGTTTTGGGTAGCTTGATGTGTCGCCGTGTGTACAACCACTCATTGAACGTAAGCGTAATTACATACCAACTTGCTATCGATTTCTGCGCAGGAAAAACGGCGTTCCCCTTTCCAAGGAGTGCTCAATTTCTTTTCATAAATCATTTATTAAAAATATTACCTGCTATTATTGAGATCATTCTCTATTGCAGCTAGTAATCTCGTTTGCAAATCACCTGAAGCTCTCGAGCGGGTCCGCGATTTGCGGTCAATGGCTCGAGAAATTGCACCGAGATAATGTTTTACTATAGTTTCTTTTACATTTGTTTTTGTTCCTTAAACATACACCCCTACTTCTTCATGCATGTAAGTTATGGAGAGAAATGTGAGAACAAAACCCTTTTAGCTAGAAATGGATATACTTGAGATGATAACAAAATAAACAAAAAATTGGAATGTCCAAGTCATAAGCCAATTATCGTAACTTTGAGGTTACAAAAGTGATTATCGAACAATTAGCGAAGCCTTGTGAAAAACGAAGCGGATTCACCTTCAAATAAACTGACGGATGCGCAGAAATAAATAAGTGAATTTGCAATCAAGGTCTTGTACGGCGATTACAGAGACTGAAAACGTCACTGGCCATTTTGGTACCATAGATCTTTTATTGCGAACTCGATGTAAACACGCAGTCATAACTGTTTAGCTAAAGTTCGATAGATGCCTGTGTATTAGAAATCTTAAATGAGAAACAGTAGTACCTCTACCTAGTAGTTTCGGCAGGTGTGCTCAGCGTACCTTGAAAATGACCTGCACTGCAGCACAATACCATTGCCGAATAATGAACTAGTCGACCGAATTATTGCTTGTCTTTGTAACGTTATCTCTGTTTCTCAAATTAATCCTATGTCTTTTTGATACGGTTATGTCTGAAGTCTGAACCATCACCTGCAAGCTGGAGCTAGCAGCCTAGCAGTTAGTAAATAAAAGAAACATAAAGTAATCTTCGAATTTTCGAACGTTATTCCTAATTACATCAGACATCGTTAACCTTGGTGAAGCCGTGAAGTTTGATACTTGTTTATCTTTAGAGTCCTGTTTAATGACTAAAGTTTAAACAACCGCTATAATTAGATATGAAAACAAAAGACTATCCGAATCTTTCAACAATACTTTTGCTTGATTTTGGCTAGATTTTCGAGGTTCAAGGTTACTAAAAGTTTCAATACAATACTGTAGCGATATGATACTGTAGTATTAGGGCGAATAAATGAAACAGAATAATAAAAACCGGTCAAGTGCGAGTCGGGCTACTCGCGCGCCGAGGGTTCCGTACCACACCACCACAGAACCATCCGGGACCTTTAGCGCAAAACCGACTCACACTTGGCCGGTTTTTTGTATTTATTGTTATTTTGTAGAGTTTGCTCTATAATCACACTAAGTTTGACGCTTGCATGTATTACCGTTTTTACGATAGAACGTGAAGAAAAAACGTTGATAAAAACTAGTTTCTTGTTGAGAACCCCTTCCCCTAGTCCCCGTAATTTTTAACTTTTTGACATTTTTATTATTTGTTAACAAATCCGCCGCAATAAATGACTGAGAAAATTATAGCTATTACGGTTCAAAAGTTGCAGCCCTAAATAGGTAGGACTGACGGACGGACGGACGGACGGACGGACGGACGGACAACGTAGGCTTAGTAATAGGGTCCCGTTTTCACCCTTTGGGTACGGAACCCTAAAAACAACTGTTATCAATAAGGTTATGTGAATGCATCGCGTCGGCGCGGCATCGACGCAGGACGCACACGCAGAATGACTAACGATAACCTTGCCATTTGACTTACATACGCACTTCCTACTATCTAATATACCTACATACACGTCTCAAATAAACTAGCCTACTGTAGTCCGAGATCCGACCGTAAAATTATGCACCTATTTCATAGCCGAACGAAATGTGATTCTAGTGTATGTTTACACAGGGTTAACTTCAACGCCGCCAAGTTGATTAGAAAAATCTTGCCGCAAGTACCTTTTCTATTTTGATTTTTGGTATAACTTTTTCCACCTGTCTGTTAGGGAAGTAAATGAGGTGCCATCGGAAGAAGACTGATCTAAAGTACTGGAAAAACTAGGTTGCCACCTCAACCGCCGCAACTATAGGGTTGCCAGGTTCAAAGAAGTCATTTTTTAACCTGGCAACCCTATAGTTGCGATAGATTGAGAGGTGGCAACCTTAATTTTTCCATTACTTTACATCAGTCTCCTTCCGATGGCAACTCATTTACTTCCCAAACAGACAGGTGGAAAAAGTTATACCAAAAATCAAAATGGAAAAGGTACTTGCGGTAAGATTTTTCTAGGCAACTTAGCGGCGTTGAATTAACCCCTGTGTAAACATAGGGTAGCAAGGGGAGGTAATTCCGTGATACACCAAACAAACAATTTTTGTTGTAACTCAAATAAAGATTAACTAATTTATATGGGATATTGTTTAAAGTTTTGTGCATATTTTTGATCTTACTTTATGAAACACACAGTTTGATACTAGATCCTTCATTCATAAATTTATAATGTTTTCTTGGTGATAAAGTGACATAGGTAAATTCGTGATAGGATATGTTAATTTCGTGATAGTGGATAGGTAATATCGTGATAGACCAAATTCATAGGATTTCGAAATAATAAATAATGAAAAAGGTAAGTAATACAAAAAATCCTTTTTAGGAACAGAACGTCATACGTTAATAAAACGCCTTTTTAGAAATATTCTAAATAACCACCTGCTTATGAATCTTATATTTCTGCACAGTCATAACATTTAATATAGTCATAGGTCATCTTAATCAGGAGCAATGTCGGTCGACATTCAGAATACATTGAGTTACCTACTAGAGGCGACACCCAGAAGACTACATATTTTTGTAACACACGTTTAAGCTAATTGGCTCAACCTTACTTAGCATGTGCCGGGCGCGTGCTGCACCGCGACGCCCCCAGTGCGCGCTCCGCACTGCTGATCGTGGTGCACAGATTTTGTTCGCGTTGTCTGTTCTATTCTAATTATTCAATGTCAGAATAATGCTATTTCAGAATATACAGGGTGTTAGGGTAAACAGTTGCACTACTTTAAGGGCTGATTGTACCCTTGATACTGAACAACTTTCCCAAAGAAACCTATCAGAAATTAACAAAAAAAAAATGAGTTTCCATACTAAATGCAATCAGTTGATCGACCGTTTGTATGAAAAGCTTTTTTTTTTTGCGAATATGCTATACGGTTCTTAGGGAAAGTTATTCAGTATCATGGGTACAATCATCCCTTAAAGTAATGCAACTGTTTACCCTAACACCTTGTATACAACAAATCCAAACATATAACTTTTTCTCAATTTCTTTCCTGATGTTTTATTTTCTTTTTTCTTTTCTAGCTTTATTCTCTTCTTCTGTGTAGGTTCTTCAACTTTCGGTTCTTCTCTTGGCTTAGATGGGCCAGTGAAGTTGGTAAATAATTAATGTCATGATAAAAAAACTACGTCATTCAGGCATAGCATAGACTAAAATACAAGATTAAAGATGTATATAAGTCCATACAATCAAAATAACCCCTAAAATTTTACTTTAAGATGATTAAAATTAATTGACAAAATACCTCGACCAAATCACAAAAAAATTTGTAAAATCACTTAAAATATTGCACACCTAACACAAGGATATTTGAATGAAAAATTCTTGAAATCCAATGCACAATTTACGTCAATCTGTTCGTAAAACATTTAGCTATCAGTTTAATACCACATTCTGTAATATATTACTTATTTACTAATTAAAACTTCATTTCATTGTCTACCGTCGTCATTTGTCACAGCTGATTGCGATTTCGCCACTCGTTCTGAGAAAAAATCTCATAGCAAGCTTGTTTCAAAAGCTACTGAGCAGAGAATCATACTACTATCTCAAGCACACTTTAATGCATGTACATACGCGGTTTTGAATCAATCCCTTCACAGGAAAGGCCACGGCAGACGTTTAAAAAATTATCACGAAATTACCTATATCGCGAAATAACCTCCCCTTACCCTACACTAGAATCACATTTCGTTCACCTATGAAATAGGTGCATAATTTTACGGTCGGATCTCGGTCTCCTGGGCAATACTTACTAGTATTTCCACACTTAATAAAACAGTCTTTCAGCGAGCTTTAATCTTTGAAAATCTATTAAAATGTTAACGATTCAATACACATAGGAACTTACTTACCCATTACTCTAATGGATAACAAAATATTATCTTTGAGTAGGTAAACTAAAAGTGTAGATTAATTTGAAATAGGATGATGCACCATTAAATTAAATATGAAATGTTTCTGTAATATCTTTTGCATAATAATAATAAGAGTAAGTAAACATGAAATTACGATAGCTGGCGATTAGATAACGTACGTATAGCAAGCAACGCAATCATTTAATTACGTTCTTTTAAAATCTTATTTGTAATTAACACAATACAAAACGATGCGTTTATATTTTCGAATAATTATTTTCGTACATTCAAATAATTAAAACAAGTACGTAGTGGAGATTACGAAATCCACGTTTCCATTTAGTCGGGAACCGAATAAATATTTCACTGTCATTCATTAGTTATGCAGAAAGGAGGGCATTCTAATAATGAAGTCTCCAAACCGAAAACAATGATTTTCAAATTCATTCTGACATTGTCATGGAGATTTCAGTAAATAATTGATTATGAACCAAAGACATATATTCTTCTTATCAGAGTTTCGCGATTGTGTCGTTTTAGGAGGTAAAGTTATATACAGGGTGAAATTGATATCATTAGCATCCTTTTAAACTAAGAGTCTACCCATCAAACTGAATAATTTTTACAATGGGAGCAAACCAATCGGAGCAAAGATAAAATGAGCTGTTGCATACATTTGAGTAGAGTAGGCATTGCAGTTTAGTATGGAACAGCAGATTTTTTATTTGCTCCGGTCGCTTTGGTCCCATTCCCATAGTAAAAGTTGATCAGTTTGATGGGTAGACTCTTAGTTTAAAAGGATGCTAATGATATCAATTTCACCCTGTATATCTCCGTCGTGTCGTATCAATAATTCACAGCAGTGACGGATGACGGTCCATAAGTCAAGCGGATTGCATCTGCGATCCGACTGAGTGACCCAGTTGGCTGCTCTCGTTTAGTCCCCTAATATCCGACCTACTTACACGGACCATCAGAGGTATGTACTTATATGAGTGGTTATCTTTATTGTGTTTGGGAAATATGATCGTCCGAAGGAGTTAGAAAATGGTTTAATGCTGATTAAACCTATAAAGACTTTATGCGCAAGTGTTAAGCGGTTTCCCTGACCGAACGACCTTGACTCTTTCAGAGCCACCTCACCTCTACTAAACTACGACATTTTAGTAGGTATACCTATTTTTGACTGACTTGTCCTTCATTATGTCACAGTGGAGCCTTCTAATTCAAGGAAATCACATTCTAAAATCATAAGAATTCGCCCCAAATTTAACAATTATCTAATTAACTCATTAAATATTGGTCTTAAAAAATTTTGCTAAATAGCAATTTTACACAAAGGTGTCAAGTAAATGTGACTTCAACTTTAAAAGTAGATGCATATAATACAGATTTTTCCAATATTTAGGCTTTCCTTTGAACACAGGTTTCATATGTACAACTTAATCAGTATCAGTAAACATTACCCTCCTTCTAGTGTAGTCCGGTAAAAAGTAAGTTGTTAGTTGTACTTGTAAGTGTACTGTTTCAGTTATTGTAAAAAAAAATTAATTGAATTTTGAGTTTTGACATACATACGAGTAGATAGGTCCTACATTTAAAAAATGTTACATATATTTCGTCAAGATAATTCAAAACGGTGCACAAATTCCAGACTGAACCGAAATATAAACTAAGAAACTACGTTTGATCTTAGCCTCGTACCGAATTGTTTAAACTTGAGCGGCAGTGTTCAAGTTAATTCAAAGTTTGATTACAATTCGCATTTGAAACATGAATATTACTCAATCAACGCTGTACGAGTAGTTCTGTTGATTCCAACGTTGTCTGTTGTAAAACAATACAGCCAAAAAACAAAGTATGAAGTCATACCTCAGTTATAATTATATCAAGTGAGACCGACTCCTTTGGGAGTCAGCAAAAGTGGCTTTGGCACCATGATGTCATGTTTTCTATACAATGATTACTAATAAATCTTAGACAATTTATATAGGGACTCGCCTTGCGGTAGCATTTCCCCTCTGCCACGGTATAAGAACAATTGATCTTGTGCATTTAGCCCAATTTTATACCTTATCACTAAACGAGACAGCCTATAATAGCGAAACAATAATTTTGAACTTAGAACGTTTTGGGTTCACACGAGACTACTTTTCATGATTTTTAACATTCAAAATTAGAATCTGAACTTATGGGAAATAAAATCCAAAGTTGCGGATTTCATGTTACCTCGCCCCCCCCAAAAAGTGGCAGAAATGTTTCTTAGTAGAATGACACGCGTAACTCGTCCCTATATAAATTGTCTAAGTAATAAATGGATAAAAATACCACAATGTACCCTACCACCTTCTTCTCATTACGAAAAAAAGAAAACGACCGCAATATGCACTTAGCGGTTTATTCCATTAAGTATATTGTGTTATTGTACTCTTTGTTTTTCAAATTAAGTTTACCATTTCGACAAGCTAGATCAAATAATTAAAATCTGGCAGTTAGGTTACATGAATAAGTAAATTTAATTAAGAAAAAGATTTGAATTTAAAACCATCTTGTTAGAATTTCAAAAAGAAAGATTTATTTTACTGGAGATCAAAGATTGCTGTACAACTGAACTGAATAATGGATAAACTGCATTGAATAACTTTTAATTGGAGCCAAGGGAGAAGTCAAGTGCATTCAATTGAAATGTTAAAGTCCATACCATGCTGTTTCGTTTGAGTAAAATATACCATAAACCTACATAGCATCATAGGTATATTAATAGTTAATTTAACTGTACATGTGAATTCAAATAATTTCTTATTCAGTGTGGTTTTTAGGGTTCCGTAGTCAAACAAGGTGCAATATTTTTATTTTATGGTTGACAAGCTAGTCAAGGATGATCAGGATATACTGGCTACTCGCTTAGAAAGATAGTTAGTAGCTTAGGAAACTTTCTAACCATCCCCAAAAGGATCACAGTCCTGCATTTATGTATTTTTCGTTTGGTTAGGGCATGCTCATTTATATTTACTTACCCAAAGACCACTTTCTAAAGCAATTTCAAATAACGACGGTTATATCAAAATTTTATCCGTTCTTTTAAAAGAAGCCGCTGTGAAAGTTCCAGTGTTAAAACACGTTTCAATTTTCTAAAATGACAACAGATGGTAAGTTTAAAGTCTGTCCACTCTGTTTTTAAATCTTAAGCTATTTTACTGAAGTAATAATATCTTGGAGGTTACGAAATCCGACATCTTATCTCCAACAAAAAATTCTAATCGGATGAAAACTCGTTACACGTGTGACACAAAACGCCTGCAGTATTTTTAAGGGAATTACAAAAGTTATAAATCTTCATTAAAATATACAGTGATCTTCGTGTGAGAAAAAGAACGCAACATCTTTTGTAGCTTTAGGCTATATAATCATTTTTTACACGGTGCTCCTTTGTAATTATCGTTGTTACCTTGTTGAATTTGCAGCTTACAATGTTTCAAAGAACTTGTGAACTTTTGTTTTGGAAATCCAATATTATTTGAATTACCTTTTGCCTTTATATTTTATGGGAATGGGATATGATATGATAGATGGTTTACGATGTGGAAATCGTTACTTTGGGTTTAGATTCAATCTCTTCCTATAAAAAGTTATTTTTATGGAGATCGGATATTATTGCTATTTTCATTTCATATGTAAAGTGTTAGCAAATTAAATAAACGCTAAACAGTTTGTGCAGAATCGATAGCTGAATAAAACAAGGTATTTATTTTAATTAGGATCATAATAAATTTCGGCATCTTATACAAATTAGCAGCATCTGATTTTGGTGCTATATAAAAAGTAGAAAAATTTATTTTTTATCAAGAATAACAAAGCTCTAGTCTAGACTCTAGCTAGATCATCTCCAGATAGTTATTTTACGCAAATCTACACAATAATGTTTGTAAAATCCACTGCGTAAATGGAAGTAAATGATAAGAAACAGGCGGAAGTACCTACAAGTTGTGTTCTACTGTGTGCAATAGCTATGAATGAACATGAGTCTTTTTGCACGTGTTGTGTTTTTTTTCCGGATGCACGGGAACAGCCAGCAGGTGAAGAAAGATATTCATTGATAATTTGACAAGAAATCTTGATGCCACGTAAGTACCTACTTTTTTTTTTTTTTATTAACTATGTGTTTGCTCTTGACCTCAATCCAGTAATCAGGACGAAGATGGGGTCGTAGATGTAGCGAGCTTACCCAGAAGATGCCTATTCCCTCGTACTCGTAGCTTTTAGCTACGTTTTAATCGAGATGAAACTTCTCTCTGAGTTGTTTAAAGCAACTCGTGAATGCTTTTAACGTAATGTTTGGTAAATTAACTACTTTTAATGTGTATAAATCTTTTTAATTTTATCCTTTGTCAGGGTCTATGCTTTGTTGACTTTGTTCGTGAATTATTTATTAGGAACTACGATTCCATAAGAATACCGATTTTCCTTTAACATGTCTGTTGAGCTTTTACCATTGGTACCTATCCCAAATAAGGCTTCTAATTTTGGTTGGCAAATCTCTTCACCACGATATGGCTAGTGAAACTCAGTGACATCATGATGATACAACATCTTTTTAGGTTTGATCCGTTATGCGGCAGGCATAGTTGGTCTAATTATTTCGATAGCTGGATGTATTTGTACAGTAGGTAAAGTCAGATACTTTTTGGTGATTTCAAAATACTTACTACGACAGCATGCACTGCACTCCTATCTCGCTTCACCTCTGGTCTCTACTCCACCCAGCAACATGCTACGGGTTACCTTGCGTATTATCTTCCACCAATAGGTACCTAGTAAAAGATTTGCTTTTCGTCTTAGAATGTATTCCCACAGCTTACCTACTAGTCAAACTATACAACGTGTTAATGAATTAACGCAAAACTAGAAAGTAGTTTGTGTAGAATCGAGAGCAGAATCCAATTATCATGGTTTCAACATTGGTAATTTTTTTCAAAATATTAAATTTTTTTTTGTAAAATTTAAAATTTACTGAAACGGATGTCAACCCACCGCACGGGTACGCTCACCCTACTTACTACCAAAACAAGATTATAAAAATGTATCCATGAGTACGTTAGCGCTTTCATTCATTGCTGAAATGATAACAAATCATTTTTGCCTCAAAACTTTAAATTTTAAGTATTCAAATAATGAAATTATTGTTTCAATCTAATTACTTATTTAGTTATTAGGTTTTGCGCTAATTCATAAAAACGTTGTATAAAATTAAATTTACTCTTGGTAACGATATTAAAGTCTTTCCAAACTAAACCAATGATTCCAGACATCTCCTTCAACTTATAAATACATTAAGATCTCATTACCGTACCGCTATTTATAAATATTTAAAGCTGAAACGTTCAAGCTCAAGTGCTGAGCTTTAAATCCAGATTCCGCGCACGTTTAATGAACCTATTTAAAGTTTGTGCATTACGTCCTCATACTTGCCACAGCGCAGCTGCAACTGCACCTTGCAACGAGGGGGTGTACGACGATACGCGACGCGACGGTTCCCACACCCCACATGTGTCACAATCTGTGCATTAGAACTACTATAACGAGACCTGCTAGCTATTCTTAATAGCTTTGCTCAGCTTTGAGAGCGGGTAAACTCTTTGATACGTCAGAGATCTGACACATTGGTCGTGTTGTTCATGTGAACGGCCCTCCTCCCTGTTCTCACGCAACCCCTCTAATTCCTCTTTACGACCGTTAATTTTGGCAATCATCTGCGTTTTGTTAATTAAATATATTGCATTCGATTTCGAAGGAGATAATTGAAGAGCAACCCCAACAGCATAAATGTCTACAAGATGTCTAATAGATATCTACAAAATATCTAAGTGTCTACAAAATATCTAATAGATATCTGGTAGATATTCTGTGCTGTGTGGGAATATTATGGCCAGAACATCTCCAACAAAAACTTCTTCCAAAAAAGGAAATTAACGATGTTATCAGTGTTAACCTGTGTTAACGCTGCTAATGAAGCGATCTAATACGCGATTTTACTTAAATATAACAAGATATAGATATAATGATAAATCAATGAAATGAAAAACGATCCACAGGTATTAGAATATAAAAGGGTGTAACAAAACACCCTAATAATATTTAAAGGGCTGGTTTACACCATTAAACTGTAACACCTTTCACTGTGGAGTCTACATCAAAACATAATAAAATGAAATAGGCTGTTTCGTACAAAACTGTAGAAGGAACCTCTACTCGGCTCCAATGCATGGAACAGAAACAGAAGATTTATTTTATACTAGCTTTTGCCCGCGACTTTTTCCGCGTGTAATTTGGAAAACCCCAAGTATCCTATGTTACTTCTAATAGGGGAAGTACGTACAAAATGACATAGGGTTTTGTTTTTCAGTCATAACTTTTTTATTTATTTAGTTACAATCAGTACTTTGAGGAATAATCTTCTTTGGGTAATTGACTTATGCCTCATATATTTAAGAATCAAATAGGAACCATTGAAAAAAACTTATTGAGATTAACCTGAACTGCTAGCAAAATCCGTTTTGTCCATACTATATAGACAAAACGACATACAGCCAAATCAAAGGCACAGTTCACAAACGAAGCTTTTGTTCTTCTTATGAACATCAGCACACGACGCATGAGCCCAAAGAAAACCCTTGATACACTTCAGCCAGCGTTCTCGAGGCTTGGAACGCGAAAAAAGGTCATTAGAACATAAATACTCGCACAGTCTTCTATATAGTGTCTGTGGTATCAGTGGGACTGTGGGAAACTCTTCATCTGAGCTATCATCACGAACAGGTTTCTTCACCACCCTCTTCCTTTTTTCTCTCTTTTCTGCAGGCTTGCTCGGGGCACTTTTCTTTGGGACACAGGTATGTCGTTTTACCCGATAAGTCTGTATGTCATTTTGTCCTTCCCTATATCAAAACATAAGCATATACACAGTTTTTATAAAAAGCTGTCTGCAGTATAAAAATTTGCCTAAATCACAAGAAAAATAAGTAATTCTCCCAAAACAATGTGATTCTACGCGAAAAGTAGCATTAAACTTACCAAAATTAGGCAGGAATCTAACATGAATATAAAAAGTTCAGATGAACAAAACACATGTTCTCCTGTTGTGACGGAACGACAGAGGCAATGGTGACCGGTGATTGGCAGGTTTGAAAATATGGCGGAGACCATCTATAGAAGTGTCAACCATGGCGCTAAACCGCGTCAATTTAGAGAAAAGTCGACTGTGTCATTTTGTACGTACTTCCCCTACCTCCAAGAATATGTGTACAAAGTTTCATGATGATCGGTTAAGTAGTTAACAAACAAACATAGATTCACATTTATAATATTAGGGATAATTTCGATGATGGCTCCATACTGAAAGTTGTTCAGTTTGATGGGCTAACTAAACCACTTCAATAAATATTACTATGGTTTTTTGTTACATTCTGTATAGTGTATAGTGTTTTTTTGTTATGTTCTATAGTGAATATTTTTCATTTTTTTTGCTTATCTATGGATAATCTGTAGGTATGTGGTATACCAAAATAGCAGATAACTAATTGGCATATGGCCATGTTAAAAAGCGTCGCAAGATACAGGAAGTGAGAAACAGTATGTTATCTCCATTATATGCACGTCATGGAAAGCTATAATTAAACTATTTACGTAGATAATAATGTGAACTATGTCGGTTGTATGTTTCTATCTTGTTGATAAATAGCTAGGTTTGGTTCTAGATTTTAATTATTATTATTATACTGTGTAACTTACAACACGGGCGAATTACCTTGGCACCTGGCTTGCACGTGGCTCGAAATAAAAAACACGTGCAACGGTAACTGAAATGCTATGCTTCGGCCTCGCACGGCGGCGGCGGCGGGGTCCCACGGGGGGGGGGGGGGGGGGGTGTCAAATTCCGAGCCACGTGCGAGCCAGGTGCCTAGTTAATAAATAGATAGAAACATCCATGACTCGGGTACAAATATTCATATTCATCATACAAATATTTGTCCCGTACGGGATTCGAACCCGCGACCCTCGGCACAGCAGGCAGGTTCACTACCGACTGTGCTACCGGGCCGTCAAAATGTATGATGCACGAACTCCATAGCTATTTTGACATTATTGTGTACGGATTGGAATGAGTGAGATCCAATAGGTAATTGCACTGTTTTAATGTGACTGAACTTAGAATTTACAAATGTAATAGTCTTTTCCAGCCGACCGTAAAAGCGTTATAAAATTGTAACGATCTGAAACTATTTCTAAAACTGCAGTATTTTAACAAGAAAAAAATGCTTGCAGACGAATTATGCAGTATAGATATTAATATAATAGTTGATATTAATATAATTGAAGCTCTTGGTTACAAGAACTTACTTGCGACACTATAGAAGAGGAAATCGTGATATCGATTTGCAATAAGCATCCAATAAGTATAAGAGGTAAGTGTACTTTTTGCAAGCATCAGCAGCAAGGCTCATTCAGTGTTTATGGGATGTAGAGCATTTCTGTGATGGGGATGGACCAGGTCTGCCTGCATAACTGCAGTCGGTTTAGGAGTTACTGATGATTAAAGGTCTGTAAAAAATTAACGATCAGCTGCACGGCTGATCGTATGATATTGTTGTAGTATGCACTGTAGCTATGTTAACAGTACAAAAACTGACAAGTTCTGTCAGTCGGTTTAGGAGATACAGCCAGTCAAAGTGCAGCTGATCGTTAATTTTTTACAGACCTTTATTCATCAGTAACTCCTAAACCGACTGGAGTTATGCAGGCAGACCTGGTCACTGAATCAGCCTTGCTGCTGATGGTTGCAAAAAGTACACTTATCTCTCGGAATACAACTACGTGACAGTCAATGTGTACAATTTGTTAGCAATTATAATTAAAATCCTCGCTCGATAGCGAACAAAAACGAAAGTTATTGAACACTCTTTGCCTTATTATTATTAAATATGCAATAGAGTACAAAATTGTTTCCTTATCATTGTTGCTTATTAATTTACTATGAGATTCTATGAAGCTGAAAGTAGGACACAGTGTCACTTGTTTTGTATCTCGTTTACAGCATAGATCAAAATAAAATTAATGGATAGGCCCAAAGCGCGTTAGGCTGCCTGTCCATTGACGCGAGCTGGCTGGCTGGCGGAGCGGTGTAGCTAGGAAAATATTAACCAATCAGGAGCTCGGTCGGGTCTCGCCCGAGATTTTATGCAATCCTGATTGGTTGATAAAACTCCGCTTCCCCGCTCCGCCAGCCAGCTCGCGTCAATGGACAGGCAGCCCGCAACAACTAGGGCACTTCAATACAAACTATCGCACAGAGAGACGCGCCATTTGCTACAATGCCATTTGCATTTACATCCATACATCTCTTTATACAATGCCCGCCGGTTTCCAGTACTACACACCTTCCTTTCTGTGACTATACCGATCGATAGATCCATTCAAATTCGCAGCAATAGATCTACATCTTTAATACATATTCTGTCATTCATCCTCTCCACTCCACGTGACCAAATCAACGAAGCATGTCTTTCTCAATTCTTGTCACGACATCTTTAAATTCTTAGGCATATGACTTTTTTGGAAATTTAGTATTTCTTTAGTAATCTGTTTTGGTTATGGAAGATGAAGACTAGGAACACTACTTACTCTTTTATCCACGTTGCAGTTGAGCAATCTGTAACGAACAAACAGTGTCAATTAATATTTTGAACCTGGATACAGGGTGCTATTTAAAGGGCTGTTTTAGACCATCAAACTGAACAACTTCACTATGGAGCCAATATCGCTAGGTATACCGCAATATTGGTATATGGTGTAATTCACAGATCACAAAAACTAAAGGTGTAATTACACCGCAGTTATCATAATTCTCAAGGCGATCGTTCATTTTAAGCGTTATTAAATTCAAAATGCGCCTTAAAGTTTTTACGATATTTCCCAGTGAGAGATGGAGGAGATCGATAATTTGTTGCACTAAATGTACAGTCAAGAGCACGTCAAGCTTGACACTTTGGACTTTGTACCGTTCTTATTTAGTGCGCCATAAGCGTTACAATCGAACTGCAAGTGTAAAGCTTGATGTGCTCTTGACTGTACCTTAAATTAGGTCTGAATTTCTTAAAATACTTAATTTATTTGCACAATTTGTTTCTGTGTATTGTAGCCTCATGTGTTTTGGGTAATTATAAAAAAAATTATTTACCTATGTTTTAGTTATTGCTAATTACGACGCCCTGTACGGCCAGAAAATATTTGGGCAGCAGTTACATCACTGTCTGAGTATTTAATAGGTACCTATACTATACATACAGAAATGAGGCCTTTGAATATTCTTGTTTAGAGTATAGTCATATATACTGGGTAAAACGTAACGAGGGACTCCCTTTAAGGACGCGTATACGATTTCCGCATCCCAATTTTAGGCTTTTGCTCGTACTACTACATGCGCAAGGCTCACGCACACAGAGATAACTAAAAGTATGAGTTAACTGAAACCACTTGATACTTGTAATATTTTTCGTTGTATTTTGGCAAAAATATTTTTTTATTATTTTAACTTAAATTAATCTTATAAATCTTTTAATTAGGTATGGAGGTGATCTGTTGGTTTTTAGGTGTTCGTGACTCCAAATCACCTTTAATGAACTTTTTGTGTCGAAAAGCTTACTTATAGAGTCCTTAATATGCTGACAGTTTTGTAACCTAAGAGCTTTTTCTATGGGACCAACATCGAAATCGCGAAAAAAAAACAGCTGTCCCATACATTTGGCTCGAGTAGGTTTGCAGTTTTGTATGGGACAGCTGTTTTTTTTTGTGATTTTGATGTTGGTCCCATAGAGAAAGTTGATCAGTTTGATGGTCTGATCATCGCCTTTAAAAAGTGTCAGCATATTAAAAAGGACTATAGACCAGACTTGCGCTGCGGCAAAAACTAGTAAAAAAAAAGTACTTATATTATTTTTACAGCCGTAGGTATCTAATTGTAGAAGCAAAATGTAAACTACACCTACACGGTATCAAACGTAAATAGAGCCAAGTCAAAATTATCTCTTACTGGACAGGTAGGCAGGTAGGAACTATGCGCTTCAAATGTGAATAGCAATGGCAATGGTTTATTGTCTTTGAGTCGTAGCTGTAAATTGTCAGTCCAAAGGAAAACACCGGCCAGTTTACAAAAAAGTATAATCATAAAACAGAAGCTAAGTTGTTAGGGATCACAAGAAAGAACACTCCAAACCAAACGTACGAACAAAGCTATCTAAGTAGCAAAGTGACTCGCAAGTGATAAACACCAAAAAATGTAATCCCAGTTGTAGCTTGGCAACACGTGCATATCGTAAATAGCATTGTGACCCTAAATGTATTGTTGTTGTACTTTGAAATTACACTACCCACCCATATACCTGCACCGGCGCGCAGCGATGTAAATTGAATACTTACTTTTATTATAATTTGCTTATTTTTAATCAGGTACCTACTATTTGTTATTGGTTTTATCCGGGGCCTAAAAAATCGAGTAATATTGAAAATAATACTTTTGGAGTTTGTTTTTCTCTTTTCAGTTAAGTAATAATTTTTTCACGCCGTCGAGTTTTATATTTTCGTAAAAATTTGGTTTTATTTAAGACTTTTTAGTTTTTAGTTAATCGTAGTAGTACTATAAAATTTATGTCATATTCATCGTCAGCCCGGGAAACCCCACTGCTGGGAATAAGCCTCTTCATTTTCGCGACAACCAGAACAGCCTTCGATAGTCTCGTCCATTATTTGTCGGCTTCTCTACATAATGTCATCCGACCACCTGGCTGCTGTTCTGCACACTGACCGTTCTCCCCCAATATTCATATACACCACTAGATTAAATTACTAAAAAAATTTATAGGGTGTATTCAGAAAATGAAATTAAACAACTTTCCCTAAGGAACATGGGACAAAAAGGGATAAAAATTGAACTTCCTATACTAAAATGCTGGTCAACCGATCGATTTTGTATCGGAGGTCCATAAATTTTATCATTTTCGACCAGTGAATTTCAATTTCAATAAGTTTCATTATCTGAATACACCATATTTTGGTTAGTAATTAAAAACTAGGGGTTTATATGGAATCTGATATTTACTAACTTTCCATGTTGATACCCGTATTGCTCTAATAAAAAATATTGTTTTATTCCTCCTCTCGTTTTTGAGTCGTCGCCATATTAAAATGTTATATGTGCTCAATTCAATTCAATTATAGGTACTTTATTGCACACCAAAACAGAACATCACTCACATTCACTTAGTTAAGACGAATCTAACGACACCCCATTTGTCAAAATCCATCAAGCCGTTTAGACTGTAGGGCATTTCAAAGTATTACATATACGCACGAGAAACATTACCAGATAACATAATTATTACGACACTTCAAAAATTGAACAAAAGAGCCAATAATGACACCGGCACCCCGGTCCGCCGCGCCGCATTGCGTCCCTTCTTGCCTCACCGTCTGAAGGTACCGTATCTACTACCTACCTATTAGATCTAAATAAAGATAAAAGTAATTCCACCATGAAATAAAAATAGGTAATAAATAACAAGAATAACTCCTAAGTGACTATTATTATTTATTAAGGTATGTTAAAGCAAAAAAATTTTAATATATCTTCCACATTATTATTTTAATTGACTATTTTCATGATATAACCAAGACAAATCTAACGAGCCTAAACTCGAGGGATCTTGTAACCGTGGCATTCTTTTATTTTGTATAGTCAAATCAAGTATCAAGAGAAATGGTCAAATACAATTGTGTGTCCGTACAGCGATGTATTTTACTGCCAGGAGCTGCTGTAGAGCGACATGGAGGTCCACCCACAAGGGCGCATGAACGCCGACTGATTTCTTCATTTAAAAGCTTGTGAATATAAACAAAAATCCGGTGTGATTGCCAAAGAAAACTAAACCTTATTGCAGTACGTCAAGGTTTACGTGAATTAGCAAAATTTACAAAAATAGTGCAAGTTTCTTTAAAAACTATTTTCTTTTTTTCTGAGAGTATTAAGCATTAATTCATTATTTTTGTTCCCAATGTTTTGAGCTGACTATATCTTTAATATCACAGTATTTTTTTTACTCATAAAAATAATGTAGTTTTGGAGATAAATGTACCGAAAGACGCCCCATTTTCGCAGATTTCAAGGGAGGAGGGTACGGAAATTTGATATTTTAGTATTAAAAATAGCAATATTATGAATTGTTTTCCCACAGATTTATAGATAAAGGTATCATGTATCAGTAAGTATCAATAACTATTCATAAAATGATGCGGTGTCTTGTGAAAATGTACCGGAAAACATGTCATTTTTTCGAATTCTGCATACGCGTCCTTAAGGGTGCATTCAGACAATGATACCTAATACTTTCCCTTAGGAACATGGGTCAAAAAAAATTAAAAATGTTGGACCTCCAATACAAAAGTGAGGATCAGCCGATCTATTTTCTATAGAAGGTTCAAATTTTTTTTAGTTTTCCGACCCGTGTTCCTTTGGGAAAGTTGTTTGTTTGTATAGTTGTTTGTCTACAAATAATCAATATTTTGCTCTCATTCGACGCATTGACACTATTATTATCGAACTGAAACTACTATGTATATATTATACTTGTACATAATATATTACTGTTTATGGCTCTTAACATTTTAGATAAGTAATAAACGCTCATTTCAACTCTCAAACACTGCATTCAGAATTCAAAACTTATTCCTTTTGTGCAGAACTTCCTTTGCCGCTCTCTTATAATAAAATGAAGAGGAACTTTTTGATTTACGTACTTGTTATTTTTTCGATTATTGGGAGAATACTTTATTGGGATAGCAAATGTAATATTTAATGTACCCCTGGTGATAGTTTTTTTACAATTATACATTTTACTTTGATAAATAACGGAAGATAACTAAAATACTGGTACCTACATCTAAAGATGTTATACATATTTATATACCTTTTTTAATGATAGTGACTTGATATACAGTGTGAAATTGATATCATTAGCATCCTTTGAAACTAAGAGTCTACCCATCAAACTGAACAACTTTTACTATGGGAGCAAACCGATCGGAGCAACTAAAAAATCAGCTGTCCCATACTAAACTGCAATGCCTACTCAACTCAAATGTATGCAACAGCCGATTTTTTAGTTGCTCTGATCGTTTTGCTCCCATAGTAGAAGTTGTTCAGTTTGATGGGTTGACTCTTAGTTTAAAAGGATGCCAATGATATCAATTTCACCCTGTATGTTTTGAAACATGGGCAGCCTACCATGGGAGAAAGATCAGGTAGGTACTGGACATTTTATTGTAAGGGAGAACCCCTGCCACCCCTTGTCTAGTCGCATGAACGTCTACAAGTTTGGTAGAGGAAGAGACGACGTAATTCCGTTCCTGTTTTCAGCTTTCATACCTAAAGTAGACTAGAAGTTTTACTACCGTATGGGAGAAGTTGCAAACTCGGATGCATATAAGTTTTGCGATGCAGGTAAAGAAGTTTATAAAACTAATCTAAAATATTTCGCTCTACAGGTTTGGTAAGGAAATGTTTGTTTTATTTATAAACTTGTCCAGGAGTCTCGTCCGTATACAATTCCGTCACGTCGAAAACAGTCGAATGAAAACTTCGCGCAATATCTGCTCGTCTGTCTTTTTAACTTTTTTTGGGTTCCGTACCCAAAGGGTGAAAACGGGACCCTATTACTAAGCCTACGTTGTCCGTCCGTCTGTCCTACCTATTTAGGGCTGTAACTTTTAAACCGTAAAAGCTAAATAGTTGAAATTTTTACAGAATGTGCGGTATTACGGCGGATTTGGTAACAAATAATAAAAATTTTCATAAATTTAAAAATTAAGGGGGGTCCTCATACAAGGAACTAGTTTTTATCAACGTTTTTTCTTCTCGCTCTATGGTAAAAACGGTAATACATACAAGCGTCAAACTTGGTACGATTATAGAGCAAACTCTACATCATCATCATCATCATTCTCTTGCCCATTTCCCATTATTTGGGGTCGGCGCAATATGTCATCCTCTTCCATTCATCTCTCTTCGCCGTCGCCGTGTTACATATTAACAACAAATAATAAAAACCGGCCAAGCTGGAGTCGGTCTCGTGCTAAAGGTCCCGGAGAAAAAAATTTTTTTGTACGTTAATATGTTGTGGTGGTGTGGTACGGAACCCTCAGTGCGCGAGTAGCCCGACTCGCACTTGACCGATTTTATTTTTGATGACAGCATCTTTATAAATACTTCAAATGAAAAGGTTACAAAAACAAAAGAAAAACCGACTTAAACAAGTCTTTCAACCTATTCGTTCTTGTAACATTTTGGTATCGTTTTGTTATTTTATTTGATTCACACGTAATGTCATTTCTAATAATGGATCCTATCTGTTGCCAAGGGTTGTGTTTAAGCTTAAATTTAGAAGACTGTCTCTCTAACAGGATTATACAAGTGACTGATACTAAGCGCTTCCTGCACTGATACTTCTTGAGTAGACTTAGAACACTTGTCATATAAGTTGGGTTAGACACACGAACGACATGCACAAATTACATACAGTGCAGGCAAAATCCGTGACGTATTTACAGAGGCTGAATATAATGTACCCAAAACTGACTACCATGTTACAAGGGCAATTGAGAGATTAATAGCGAATAAAACAGGTCAAGTGCGAATCGGGCTACTCGCGCACCGAGGGTTCTGTACCACACCACCACAGAACACAACATTATTAAGTTAGAAACAAAAAAAAAAAATTTTTGTCCGGGACCTTTAGCGCGAGACTGATTCACACTTAGCCGGTTTTTAGTATTTGTTGTTATTCTGTAGAGTTTGCTCTATAAACACACTAAGTTTGACGCTTGTATGTATTATCGTTTTTACGATAGAGCGTGAAGAAAAAATGTTGATAAAAATTTGTTTCTTGTTTAGAACCCCCCCTTAATTTTTAACTTTTTGACATTTCTATTATTTGTTAACAAATCCGCCGTAATAACGCACAATCTGAGAAAATTTCAACTATCTAGCTATTACGGTTCAAAAGTTACAGGACGGACGGACGTAGGCTTAGTAATAGGGTCCCGTTTTCACCCTTTGGGTATGGAACCCTAAAAATTATCCTGGTTAAGGTTCTAGAAGATTGCAATCAATCACCTCTTACGTGCGCTCTAATATAGGTATATTACGTAATGCTTACTGGTGTAAATGACAGTACAGCAGCTTTTATAGTAGGACGTGCCAAGGTTCTAATCCTATATCCACCCAAACACCCGTTTGAAGTAAAAACTAAAACAAGCATAGCTTGATAAATTCACTAAAGCCGAGCCGATAAACTCTTTGAAGGATAACTCTACTGGCATCCGGACGAACTAACGAGATCAATCAGACGCCTGGAGGAAGGATACAACTGGTAATGCAATTTGTACCTAGTGTGTATAGGAACTAGGACGTGGGGACGATATAGTAGTAGTAGAACATCGAGTTAGTAAAATGGATAGAGTTGTTAGTTACATTGAAGCTATAAGAGTGGTTACAAATACATATATTTGTCTTTTTAAATAAAGATCGGATATGTAGAGCTGACTGCCAATCTCCACTAAATGATAATGAGGAATTCGAAGGAGAAATTTTAGTAGCAAAAAGTAAAAATGGTCATAAATTTGTATATGGAAGAATGTATCATGAATAATTGGAATCAAAATCAATAACTTTGGGTCAAGTTGGATTGGAAAAATAAAAACCAGAACCAGAAATATAAGTATACTTATCTTTTAAAAAATTTAATCGCGCAGTAGTCTTGGAGTAACTCTTGTCCCTACAACAAGATCCCAAAAGACGCGTATGAATGTAAATACAAAATAAGGTATTCCAATGAAATGGTAGAAATGTTAATATAAACTGAAACAACCAAGACCCTAGAATATTAAATTTCACAAAGATTCCACTTACTACTTTTCAGAGGGGACTCTGTTTTTCCAGCAAAGTGTCTGAAACTTTAATTGGATCTTCGGATTACGTACGAAATAGCTATTCAGATGTACTTTACTCTGAGTATACTTATAGTTACTTTACTATATAGCGTTAATTAAAGAGGTGTTCGTGCTTCAAACAATTAAGTGTTTGGTCCCGGATGGTACCGTTTGGTTGCGGTATTTATTAATTCAATTCAGAAGCCTCTTGAGGCAGTTGGAGCTGACAGCAAGTTGACCACTAACTTGGCCTTCATCAATCCGCACTGGGCCCGTTTAGTATGGCTCCCCATTCCTTCTTCCCGTTTATATTTATGAGCCGAGGCTTAGTGTCCCGCAGCGGGATGTAGTTTTGGGGGTCATGTAGAAATTAAATATGTTTTGTCCATTGCACCACATTATTGTTTATTAAGGTATTTTTACAATTTAAATATCAATGCGTCACTCTCTAATGCTATGGACAGTCTGCGTGCGTTCCCGACTGATCATAATCCCATCCACGTCGTCACTCCCTCGCACCTTGTTTACCCCTCTGTGGCCCTCGATGACGTATTGTTAGACAAAGACTTGGAAGCTACCTAACAGTAGGTATATAGGTTTACGATGATGATGGATTACAATAACGTAGTATTTACCTTTCCAGACAGCGAAAAAGCTTTTGGATTCTTTTTGGCTTTTCATCCGATCATCATCATCATTTTCAGGCCGTATCCACCCACTGCAGAGCATAAAGCCTCCTCCCTATTTTGCCATTCTTCTCGGTCCCGTGCCAGTCGCATCCAGGTCTTGCCAATACTTTTCCAGATGTCATCAACCCACCTGGCTGTAATCCGGTAATTGGGAAAATTTGCCACCTGAAGGAAATCATTAACCGATGCCACTGGCATTAAATTTTGGAGGTGGCCAGCACTGGTAGCATGCACACCCGCGATAGCCGTGATACTGCTTTATCACGGGCAAAAGAACGAGATAAAAGACGTGATAAAGCCGTATCACGGCTATTGCAGGTGTGCATGCTACCAGCACAGGACTTACTAACGATTGTAGCGTCGCAGAAAGCAAAGTGTGGTAAAGTTTAGAATGCGGTATAGTTTCTTCTTCTTTCGTGTCAGAATAGCTATACGAGTATTATAATTATGACATTCAATCAATTGGTAGGTATTGTATAATTACATGATATAATGCAGTTTTATTTTCCCTCGCATTAGCTTCAGACAGCCTAGCTGAGATACTACACTCGTGGTCTCGTGGGCGAGGTCACATTTGGATATGGTTCTTTTAGTTCAAAGCTCTCAGTCTAAATGAATATAAATTAGATTTACTGCTGATATATTACTTGTTCATTTTTCTACTTTATGTAACACAATAAAGATTGTCACTCTCAATTATTGTTTACGACCATAAGGGCCCAGTTTATTAATGCCCTTAATATATACACTCATATGAAGAGGACAGATATATAAAGCTAAAAGGAGAGGGCAAAGGATAACGGATGTGTGTTGCGTAACCGAGACGTGTAGACAATGAGATGTGAACAACTTGTAGCGTGACAAAGGGATCAATAGTTTTGTATGAAGTCTCTTGTTGCATTTCATTTTCGTATACTGTTCCTTCATAATGTCCTGTCTAGATATGTCTGATTTCGTCTATAATTAACACCGACCGTGTTTAATTTATAGATGAACCTAAGAAGGGTTTACAAGGATTATTTTTGTTTCTTTTTATTATTGGTTAGGATTCTCCGCTACTTCTCCAACTTTATCATTCACTCTCAGACTATTGTAAGTAAATCTATCTTAAACAATGTGTTTGATATTGATAACAATTACAATTTCTTTAGATAAAAAAAACTTGTATTACGTAAATTAGCAGCAATTTATAGAGACGATTTTTTTAATGATATTTTCTTTGGGTGTCTAGTGGCGAATATCCATGCCTGCCGTGCGGGAGACGTTGTTTCGATCCCCGTCCAGGCACACTCGTACCAATCAGTTTTTCTATACGATTTGTAACACCACTGGGTATTCGGTGAAGGAAAACATTGAAACCTATGTGCTTCAATTCCGAGGCGCGTATTGTACCCACTGAGTTCACTATAGGTATGTGGCGACGCGACCGGTTCTCTTTTCTATCCGCCATACCAACCTACTGGACAGAGTTTCGGGACTTGGTACTAATGAAACTTGGATGTTCTGAGTTTTCAGAATATATCTGACTTCCCCCTCGGAGAATATAGTCGTGAGCATACATACAGTTGCTGCTGTATGCTTTTGTTTGGTTCATAATGGTACCGACTGTGCCACGACTTAACTTAACTAAATTTATTCCGGTCACTTTCAAAAATAAGATTAAGAAAAGAGACAGAAAACCAACAACTGACTTTGACGGCCCGGTAGCACAGTCAGTAGTGAACCTGCCTGCTGTGCCGAGGGTCGCGGGTTCGAATCCCGTAAGGGACAAATATTTGTATGATGAATATGAATATTTGTACCCGAATCATGGATGTTTGTATTTATATATGTATTCTATATCGTTGTCTAGTCATCATAATACAAGTCCAGGCTAGATTCTGGTACTTCAAATGTGACTAGATAATTTGTGTGACATAGTCCAAGATATTTATTTATTTATTTATTATTATTACTTTAGTGCTGTCAAAGTGACGTTACACGCCCAAAAACGTCTTAAATAAGATGGCGTACATTATGATGGCATCATATTTTAAGTATTAATTAGTTTAGTTTTATTTATTTTAAGTCAGTTGTTGGTTTTCTGTCTCTTTTCTTAATCTTATTTTAGAAAGTGACAGGAATAAATTTAGTTAAGTTAAGTCGTGGCACAGTCCGAATCGGTACCATTGACACGAAAAGTAGAAGATAAAGAATGTTTTACAGCACTAAAGGTAGTTATTGCCATGATGATAGAAAACAAACTTAACGATTATCCTGTTCTATACTTAGAACTGTTATTGGGGTTCTTCGGAACCAGTACAATTAAGATAACATTTAATAAACATCTTAGTTTTATAGTCTGGTCTAGACTGGCTAAGTAGCTTTCTGACTCTTTGTATAAACGTTTTAAAGGCAGAATAACTATTGTACAAGTGATTTGGCTTTCAGAGGTTCAATGTTTTGAAAATTTTACTCTGACTCTAGACTTATAAAAATGACACTCGAAAAAATTTCGTTTAAAAAAAAACCTTTTTTCGATCTTCTTCTTATCGTGTGGGCAGAGCCCTGGTGTCAGAGTTTTTTCAGATCGCCTTACGGTCTCTGACGTGGTTTTTATGTAACGACTACTACCACCAGAGTTAGTAGCCGGGACCAACGGCTTATCGTGCCATCCGAAGCACGGAATCATTTTTCTTTTCGGACAATCAGGTGATACAGCCTGCAATGTCCTAACCAACTGGGGAAAAACGTACAAAGTGACATATCACTAGGTGTACCCCGTGGGAACCGAACCCACGACCTCCGTGTCGAGAGCCAATGCTCTTAACCATTAGACCACGGATCGAGGCAGTTAAAGATAACCCTGACCGAGTGAAGCCTAAGTGAAGCTCAAATGCCCAGGTAGGTGCTACAAATATCTATAATTATACTAAAAACTCAAATAAAAGGTGTATCATTTATTAAAAACTATAATTTCTCTTACCTCAATAGCATACGAAGTAATTAATTACACAATAAAGTATCTAAAAGAGGTGTAATTTTGTTCGACAATGGCACTGTTAACAATGGTACGGAACACTCACTGGGAAGCAGCCATCGGAACACTTTGCTACGGTAAAATGAACCTTATGAATTATGAAGCAGTCAAGTCCTATAGGTTTAGGTAGGTACCTAGAGCACAGATTATTTAATCCTAGAGTACCTAAGCATTCGCGAATGACTGATTTAGACGGATTTGCGTTTTATGAACAAATACAATGACCGAGTTTTATTATCGTATAGAAACGTTTGCTAATCGAATGCGTTACGCGATAATCGATAATTTTATACAATACGAGCTTTTACCCGCGACTTTGTCCGCATAAATTATATACCAGATTTTAAGTCAGATCATAAGTTATCAAACAAAAAAAGTTTCATCAAAATCGGTTCAGTAGTTTTTGCGTGATGCGCGTTCAAACACACAAACTGAGAAAATTCTTTTTTTAAATTTACAATTTTATAATAGGGTAGATATACCTCTACCTATTCATTATTTTTCCGCATTTTTATGACAAAAGTCAACAGTTGTTTCGATGCTAGGTAGGAGTTGGAAACTCAAAATTGAGCTAGGTATTGTTAAATAGAGTTATTAATTGGATTTACTGTATAATAATTTATCTACATCTACACTAATATTGTAAAGAGGAAAGATTTGTACCTATTTTTGTATGTTTGTAATGAATAGGCTCAAAAAGTAGTGGGCCGATTTAAAAAATTCTTTCACCATTAGAAAGCTGCATTCACCCTGAGTAACATAGGCTATATTTATTGCTAGAAAAGATTAGACGTCCACCCGTGCGAAGCCGGGACGGGCCGCTAGTGTCATTATAATCACCATTTAACTTTGGTCTGCTAGCGGTCGGTGGAGGTTTAACTTACGCAAAAAGTTTTGATTCTGTTTCACTTTTCGTTATTAGACTATGTTATTATCAATCCACCGAAAATACTTGGTTCCACTAGTTACTACCAGTATCGTTTGTCATCCCTTTTTGTGTTCGAGTTGGTACATCAAGTAAAAGAATGAAACGAAACAATTTAGTTTTAGGTTAGATTTTACTTTGGTCATCATCATCATCATCATAGGCCTTTACAGATGATTTCAGCAGTGTTTTTGGACAAGTACTTTTTCTCATGGGATAAAGACGTTCCAACTTTTGCCACTGCGTTAAGAGGGCTATCACAGTCCAGTGGCGCCCTCAAAACTTAAAGTATTCTATGAAAATAGCTTGAAGGCTTTTGTAGTGTTCGTGTTGAGCACTTTTTTAATTTAGGCTTTCTTTATTGAGAAATCTTTTTTAATGTGATGAGGGCGCCACTGGACTGTGATAGCCACAAAGATATTATACTTTACGGAATAGAGTAAGTGACATAAGTTGTCAAATGAAACCGTTTTTGGACGTATTTGGAGTCCTCGGCAGGGTAAAAATTCGATTTCTGTGTATTAATTCTCAATCTAACGTGAAATGGTGAATAATTTAATGAAACAGTGTTAGTATATTTTACAAAATTATCTACGATTTCACTTTAGGTTCACGATTATTGACAGAAACTGAATTTTTACCAGGACTCCAAATCCCCAAAAACGGTCCTATTGCCTCGCGTCACATATCTCTTTCTATTATACAGGCATGCCGCTAAGTACATCTCGCTCTCTCAGCTGTCACCGTCTCTCTTAGTATAATACCTTTATGGTGATAGCCCTCTTAAGACTCTTCGGTCACAATTCGGCCATGACAATACATGACAGTTCTACAATCGCCGCTGCCCTGCGGCAGTTTGAGCGATGTTTGTGATGTGTATTGAGTTTCTGGAGTTTAGCCTAGACACGGTGCGACCACTGTTCTATCGTCTTCAGTCTTCTTCCGTCCATCGCGAGACGAGCCTTAACACTTTCGCTGCTAAGCTCAAAATCATGATCCTCGCGCAGTGCTAAAACTGACGCCCCTCGTAGGTCGTGCGCACATAGTCGTAAGGTGAAACGATCAAAATGACTCACCTCGTGGGTCACCCGCACATGCGTAAGGTTTGGGTGACTCACGCTGTAGGTCATGAGCACAGGCGAAATGCAATTGAACTGACTCGTTATGTGGGTTCTTTAGCACTGCGGCCCATTTGTCGCCGACCTACGACGTAGGTCGTCAGCAGTTAATTGTTAATTGGCCAACTACAGGCGCATTTGCCTCCAATCAAATTGGTGCTGTATAACTGATCAACCAATTCTTTGCCTCTATTAGTCGATTCCTAAGTGCTTAGAAGCTTTTAGTACATAAAGAACCACTTTAGAAATAATAAAAAGCTACCTGCTTTGTTGCAAAATCGATAAAAGCTCCATAAAAATTCATGGTATATTATAATGGGGCGGTCTGGTAGTCTGGCAGATCGGAGCATGACGACGGCACGCGCAGAACTTCCGGTTGGTGCTTTGTACAGACCGGAAGTTGTGATACCATCTACTGCATGGTACAGTCGGAAATAGAGCTCATTATACTTACTGAGTACGATTTAGTAATCAAAATAAGTTGGAGTAATAAATGTATGATTTGGAGGAAGTGGGTGCGAATACGGTTGTAGTTGAGTAATAAAATAATTGTTGTTTATTATTTCAATTGTTAGCGTACTAATGGTATGACGTCTATGAATTGGTTTAGGACGTAGAGTTGTTTATTTAGTTTACGAGGATGATGAGACCTCTTTATTTTGACGGGATTTCCTTACAACAATTATAGGGAAAACTAAGGGGACAAACATTTCTCTTAGTCTAACTAAGTCTAACGTAAGTAGAAGTAGTTGTAGCCACATTTTTGACATAGATTATACAACGTGTTAATGAATTAGCGCAAAACCTCATACACCCCAACTGATTTATAACAAAATAATTAGATTGCAACAATAATTTCATTATTTTGATAGTTAAAATTTAAAGTTATTCGCATTTTAAGTTTTGAGGCAAAAATTATTTGTTATCATTTCAGCACTGAAAGAAAGCGCTAACGTACTCATGGATACATTTTTGTATTCTTGTTTTGGTAGTAAGTAGGGTGAGTGTGTCCGTGCGGTGGGTTGACATCGGGTTCAGTAAAGGGGTACGAACATTTTTATATGGAGCTTGGGATACTTACACTTTTTTTAAATATTTTTTCTAATTTTTCTAATTTCGCGTGGCCAACCTTAAGACTTTGCATATCGATAGAATACGTCATCACAAACATACTTTTTTATTTGGCAAAATCTCCTAGCCTGCTGTTTTAAGCTAGATATTTGACTATAAAAGTTTTAATTTTTCAAGACTCCTAGGGGCTTTATTTCTCATCTGTTCGAGATGAGACTTGATGTTTGCCTAGTAGAGGTGTAAATCTGTAGTTACCTACTTTCGGGGTTGGAACATATCTGCGATACCATTTTTTTTTCTTCGAATTTTTATCATTTCGCGTGGCCAATATTAAGACTTTGCATATCGATAGAACACGTCATTACAAACATACTTTCTTATTTGGCAAAATCTCCTAGCCTGCTGTTTTAAGCTAGATGACTTTAAAAGTTTTAATTTTTCAAGACTCCTAGAGGTTTTATTTCTTACCTGATCGAGATGAATCTTGGTGTTTACATAGTAGAGGTGTAAATCTGTAGTTACCTACTAAGAATTTATGAAATAAATTATCCTAAAAATATAAATATAAAATAGATAAGAAATAAAATACGACGAAACTGAAAGTTGTATAAAAAACAAAAGCGGGGAGCTACAATAACGTTCAGAGGAAATGGAATAAAATATAAGACAATCAATATGAAATAAGTTAAATCATTTAATGTTTTATTAATTGGTAGGTAGTGATCCTAATATCAACCTAATAGGTATTTATTTTCGTTATGAATAGAGATCAGATAATCCGATGTTTATAAATATGCAGCTGGTGAAGTTTAGGTAAACCCTAACCACTCTGTCAACTCTGACAGCATTTCATAAGTTGACAAAAGTGTCAGAGTTGTTCAAATGTACAAGTTCTACGATAGTTTAGCAATCCCGAGACCTAAGAATGGTCCTAGGATTGTTACATAAAATCAATTAATTGAGGTGTCTGCTATTCTTTTGAAAAACTAACTTTAGGTAAATATGCATCCGAATATCCGATCTCTAGTTATGGACTATTATTTAAGTTTTTGATTCAAAGTTTTAGAAGAAAACACCTTATTTTTCAATTAATGACACGTATTATGTAAAAAAACAATTGAGTTGTGCCGTAGCTTAACAATTTATAGTACCTATTACCTGCAATTTAAAGCGGTTCTCCAGTAAAAACAACACAGTTTCAAATCGTGTCAAAAATGCTTCAAACCACTTTAGTTCCAGCAAATCTTTATTTTTATACGATATGGAATCACACCCGTACACAATGCCATAATTATACAACGTGTTAATGAATTAGCGCAAAACCTCATACACCCCAACTGATTTATAACAAAATAATTAGATTGAAACAATAATTTCATTATTTTGATACTTAAAATTTAAAGTTATTCGCATTTTAAGTTTTGAGGCAAAAATGATTTGTTATCATTTCAGCACTGAAAGAAAGCGCTAACGTACTCATGGGTACATTTTTATAATCTTGTTTTGCTAGTAAGTAGGGTGAGCGTGCCCGTGCGGTGGGTTGACATCGGGTTCAGAAAATTTTAAATTTTGCAAAAAAAATATTTAATATTTTGAAAAAAATTACCTATGTTGAAACCATGATAATTCGATTCTGCTCTCGATTCTAAACAAACTACTTTCTAGTTTTGCGTTAATTCATTAACACGTTGTATATTCCGTGACAATACAAACAATTCGAACTATTTTAGTACGTGTGCGCTCACGAGTATAACATTTGACACCAAGAAAACAACTTGACCAAGTCAAATCAGTTGGCCAAGTTGTCAGAGTTATTTACGTTGTAAAAGTTGTTCATATTGATCGAGTTGTTTATTTTGTCCGAGTTGTCCAAGTCGACCGAGTTGTTCATGTTCTCCAAGTTGTTCAATCTAGTGTTTACTACTTACGAGGACCAGTAGGAAAAAACGGTGCTGCGGCCCGATTTTTTTAATTTACTTTATTCAGAAAGGCATATCCATATTATGTTTTCGGGGGGAAAGAGGGAAGTTTAGGTAAATATGCATCCTATTATCTATTCATAGCAAAAATAAATACCTAGGTAGATATTAGGATCACTAACAATTAATAAAATATTAAATGATTAAACTTATTTCATATTGATTGTCTTATATTTTATTCCATTTCCGGCCATGGCCGCCATTTTGCAAACACCAAGTTTCATCACGAACACATGAGAAATAAAGCCTCTAGGAGACTTGAAAAATTAAAACTTTTAAAGACAAATATCTAGCTTAAAACAGCAGGCTAGGAGATTTTGCCAAATAAAAAAGTATGTTTGTAATGACGTATTCTATCGATATGCAAAGTCTTAATGTTGGCCAAGCGAAATGATAAAAATTCGAAAAAAAAAAGATGTCGCAGATATGTTCCAACCCCGAAAGTAGGTAACTACAGATTTAAACCTCTACTATGCAAACACCAGGTCTCATCTCGATCAGGTAAGAAATAAAGCCCCTAGGAGTCTTGAAAAATTTAAACTTTTAAAGTCGAATATCTAGCTTAAAACAGCAGGCTAGGAAATTTTGCCAAATAAGAAAGTATGTTTGTAATGACGTGTTCTATCGATATGCAAAGTCTTAAGATTGGCCGCGCGAAATTATAAAAAATAGAAAAAAAAAAAATTGGTATCCCAGAGATGTTCCAACCCCTTTAAATTTTGAAAAAAAAATATTTAATATTTAAAAAAAAATTACCTATGTTGAAACCATGATAATTCGATTCTGCTCTCGATTCTAAACAAACTATTTTCTAGTTTTGCGTTAATTCATTAACACGTATACCTATAGTTTTAAGATTAAGGATGTAGTAGAAAATAGAGGCCAATACCTCACCTTGAACACTTGGCTGTCACTCCATACAACTGGGAAAACGGTCAAGTAAAGGTAAGAATGTATTGATGTCTTGTATTTTTTTTCTCTGTATTTTACTGTTTATGTTTTGGTGTAAAATAAAGTATATTTGATTGATTGATTGATTGAATGTGGGATACTGGGCGAGTGCAAAGTGATACACTATTGCCTACATTTCTGCAATGCTTCTTCCTGTCAAGAGGGGTAACAATTTTAAAATTGATCGGGGCAGGGGGTTTCCGTACTGTATGTAGTACCATACCTTTTAAATACTGTGCCAATTCTGTAAGAAGAACGGGATATACATTTTTTAGCCTTCAGTCGTCTCATGTTTGTGATTTGTGCTAAAGCCTTTAAAAAACTGTCTCTCTTCTATCCCATACCTACTTCCCGTGCATATCTAGATCGTTGTGAAGATCGGACAGGAATAAATCTAGTATTAATTCATAGAAGTTATGTAGCTCACGTGATATCGTATTCTAGGACCATCTACTCGACAATTGCATCTTTTATTGTTTAGAACATTATTATTATTATTAGTGTTACGGTTTCCATTTGGATTCCGTTTCGAAACCACACGCATTTCGAACGTTACAATGCGTTCGTTTAACATTCCCATTTCAAAGTAGTACATGGTAATACGTAGTTTTATGGCTGTTCTGTTTGTAGTTAGATTTACTAAATCCACGTAGTATTGGGCTATTTTAGTCTGTGTGTATAACAATGAGGGTTGCCATTGGTAAGCTTATAATTATAGATGTCGACTTTTGGATCGTGATTTAGGTAGATGTTTCTAACAATATAAATCAATATTTAACTTCTTATTAGTAGGTACTTACTAACTTTTAAGGTTCAAGTTTCAGAACCGTTCGGGTTTAGTTCTTGTTCTTCGATTAGCGCAATTTTTTTGTAGATTCTTTTGCAAAATAATTCAGTGGAAATCTGCGAAAATAGGTATTGCCGCATAACAAAACTCAAACGGTTCCGAAGCTTTAACTTTAATTAGCAGTATAGGTAATAATAGGTACAGGTATAGGTAGGTAGTAATATTACTAGTCTCTACATGCATTCACGTCCGTGTCCGTATTCCCCCTTATAGGGATGGACAGAAACTTTTTAAAAATGCGTCTGTATCTTTTGTAAGCAAAATTTGCTCCAACGAACAAAAGTGTACCAAAGCAAGGTTCACGTTAGTTTTATGATCCAATTACGCGAGGATGATAGGTGGTTAGCCTAAAGCCCACAAAACGGACGCGTCAGTCGTGTTCTACGACATCCACCAGAAGAAATGGGATGGTAAATTCTAAACCAGGGTAAAATGACGTGGTTCTCATTATCTTCCGTATTAAGTCATCTATTATTGTCCAAGACATTTATTTCTTAGAGCGTCGGTCGTTCCGCAGAGCATTGTTCATCCTCATTGTTTATGAAAATGTTGACTTTTCCTTACAAAAATAACGTAATGTTTATAAAAAAGATTGGCTGTTCGCTTTTTGTTTGTATCATGAAAGAGCGGATGCGTGCTTGCCTTTGAAAACGACTGCTTTCGCAACGACAGTAATTTTTTACCTTTAATTGTTTTGTTCGATTCGTACCTTCCTCCTCGGTGATATAAAAACGTTTTTGTTGCGAAAGCAAATGTGAATTAATCTATTTATACAAACAGTGATGCATTTACTAAAACTACCAACTTAAACATTAAGTTAAACGAGTAGGTGTGAAAAACGCTTCTCTTAATTTCGGCAGACATAACATTATTTATCTGTGCTTGTTATAATTATGCTCCTAGAATATCTAAAGAAAGAAATAGAAACATATATCTAATAAACAAGATACGACACACTCGATCGCGATTATGTATTGATATGAATGAAAACAGTAGATACGCAAAAAGTTACGATACTTATATATGCATCCAATAAACTAAAAAGTTTTGACTAAAACATAAATAATCCTGTTATTTTGCCATCGGCATATTTTATTACTTTTCGCAGAATTTTCTCTTTGAACGTTTCTTCACAGAGTATATTAACAATCTACTTAGGAGCTTTTAATCCTATTTATTGTTCCTCTCAACTGTAATTACTTAGGTACTAAGACCTGAAATTCCAAGTTAACTTGTTGAAATAAATAAATTACTTTAGTCACTTATACGGTTTAAGGACTTCCAGAGAGTCGATAAACTTCAGGACTTCTTCAACTTCAGTTTGCGTAAACTGATCTCGACTCAGTAAAGTCAACACATCTTTCATGGGGCACTGTATACGCTTTTATAATAAGACGAGCTTTTACCCGCGACTTCGTCCGCATAAATTATATACCAGATTTTAAGTCAGATGATAAGCTATCAAACAAAAAAAGTTTCATCAAAATCGGTTCAGTAGTTTTTGCGTGATACTCGAACAAACAAACACCTAAACAAACAAACAAACAAATAAACAAACAAACGAACAAACAAACAAACAAACAGACAGACAAAAAATCCAAAAATTGGTGATTTGGAATCAGGGACATCTAAAAATCATATCGTAATCTTTTTTTTGTAAATATCTTCAATGTACAGACACACTTCTGTTACAGTTTTATAATAGTTTAGATACCAGAGGATATTCTAAACTTATCAGACAAAAAGTTTAAGTCTCATGTTAAACAAGTCCTCTGTAAAAAAGGTTACTATAAATTCGATGATTATTTGAATGACCAAAATGTCTGGTCTTGACAATTTTACACTATGTAATGCAACATTGTATTTTAATTGTATTGTTTAACAAAATGTACAAACATTTTGTTTTGTTTAAAAGAGGTGTGTTGTAGAGTTTCTGGCCGCATCTTCTCTCAACGGAACATCTTCCGACGCGGTGGTAGAGTCAAAAAATGACGTCTAAAAGCTATCTATATGATATTATTTTGAATAAAAAATTTTGAATTTTGAATTTTGATCCTATTTATAGTTAGCTGAAGGAAAAAATATGTGGAAAAGTGGAGGGAGGTACAGCATTGGCATAATGATTGAAAAATTAGATAAATAAAAGAATCGTCATCATCAGCCTATGTATTGTATATAATTATTTATGGCGTGCTTCTTCTCTCTGTCATTCCCTGGTCATGCAGGAAGGAATTTAGTGCCTGCAGGGAGACCATACATAGGCTGATGATGACGATTCTATTGTTTATTGAATTTTTCAATCATTACGCTAATGCTGGACCTCCCTCCACTTTTCCACTTATTTTTTCCTTTTTAGGGTTCCATACCCAAAGAGTGAAAACGGGACCCTATTACTAAGCCTACGTTGTCCGTCCGTCCGTCCGTCCGTCCGTCTGTCCGTCCGTCCGTCCGTCCGTCCGTCTGTCCTACCTATTTAGGGCTGTAACTTTTAAACCGCAATAGCTAGATAGTTGAAATTTTCTCAGATTATGCGATATTACGGCGGATTTGTTAACAAATAATAAAAATGTCAAAAAGTTAAAAATTAAGGGGGGTTCTGAACCTGAAACTAGTTTTTATCAACGTTTTTTCTTCACGCTCTATCGTAAAAACGGTAATACATACAAGCGTCAAACTTAGTGTGATTATAGAGCAAACTCTACAGAATAACAACAAATACTAAAAACCGGCCAAGTATGAGTCGGTCTTGCGCTAAAGGTCCCGGACAAAAAAAATTTTTTTTTCTAAGTTAATAATGTTGTGTTCTGTGGTGGTGTGATACGGAACCCTCAGTGCGCGAGTAGCCCGACTCGCACTTGACCGGTTTTATTTTTACAGACGATTGTACTCATGAAACTGAACAACTTTACAAAAGGAACACAAAGCAAATGGGAATGAACACTGCAAGCCAATCGTTACCAATAAGTGATTTTAAAGAGTATCTATTACTACATACTTCAGTGTAACTATTAAAATAATCTGTGCTTTAGTTAAAAATAATGTCATATTAGGCGTATGTAATGTTTCGCAAACAATTCCTATTACCACAAATGTCTCAAAATAGAACAGTTTCTAGGTGACCAACTTGTGGTAATATAAAGCGACGGTAAAACCCGACGTCAAAGAAAGGTCGAATTAACTCGGAATTACCGAAAATAGGACGCCTTGAGATAAAAGCATTTCTCCGAGAGATTTTATTGCGACAGTGATAAGAAATTCAATTCTTTTTGTTCAATCTTTTATTAGGAACTGTCTTCAAATGTTCTAAATAAATTCAAAAGAAACATTATAGTCAAGATTGATGGAAAATGCCCGAAAATTTGTAATATTAATTTTTTCTCGACTTTAGAAATATTAGAAAAACAATTTTGGTATGGAACACTAAAAAAAACGGTGATTATAACTTTATTTAAAACTATAATTATCATTAATGTTTCACTTTAAAAATCTGCATTTTGTCTTCTTTCTTTCTTATCGTGTGGGCAGAGCCCTAGGTGTCAGAGTTTTTTCAGACCGCCTTACGGCCTCTGACGTGGTTTTCATGTAACGACTACTACCACCAGAGATAGTAGCCGGGACCAACGGCTTAACGTGCCATCCGAAGTACAGAATCATTTTTCTTTTCAGACAATCAGGTGATTCAGCCTGCAATGTCCTAACCAACTGGGGAAAAACGCACAAAGTGACATATCACTAGGTGTCCCCCGTGGGAATCGAACCCACGACCTCCGTGTCGAGAGCCAATGCTCTTAACCATTAGACCACGGAGGCAGTTGTCTTGATTTTGTGTAAGAATTTCATGGATTATCATTTTATGTTTATTATTCTAAAAAGATTTTATATGTCAGGAATACAGAATAACTGGCTAAAACCCCATGAAAAAATATAATTGATGACATTAGCTTGGAAAGAAAGAAAATAACATTTTGGTTTTTTTATCGCATATGGCTGCCAAGTTTTTTTTTCATAGTATTGTAGCCAGTACCTATTTATTTGCATTACCTACTAAGCAAGGAGGTTTTCCATTTCCTTATAAACTTTTTGAACGTCGTTGCCAATGTTGTTTGTGGTTGTTGCATATAATTATTATTGTAGTTATTGCTTCTTTTTATTGTACCGAGTAATGCTAGCTCTTTATACCTACTCTTTGTACTGTGGTAATGCTGAAAAAGAAAAGCTGATGCATAATTTTAATGACTATTTATAGGAAATTATCACTTTACTTTAATTACCTCTGCCTCTCTCATATTAAAATTTTAAATTAAAACACAGAGTTAATAATAATTTATTGCGACCAACGCAATTAAAATTATTATATTCGTTAGTATCGCAGAAACAGGATAATATTGTTCTTGGAATGCACGTTCCAATATAAATAATTATTCTGGAGTGCTATATTTGAATCCGTATACGAATAGAAGCTCATCATAGGTACTAAGAACTTTCCTCTGAAAATCAGCGACCGTGTAATACGTCCACGGTATTCCGAGAGCGCTTGCTCCATGTTTTCCTGGTATGGGAGCTGAAAATATCATTACCCGGGTCCCACAGGACCTGTTGTGAGTGTTTATTGGAGTTGAAGGAGCGGCAATAACGTCAGAGCAACCTGAAGTCGGCTATCTGAGCCACCTTTTATTACTTTACAGTAGAAATAGCCTTTTTACGAGTTTCAGGCGCGGATGTGTGCATTGTGTAAAATACGCACGAATCATGTGCTTTCACTGCTTTCCAGATATTTTTATCTTGAAAGCTTTTTAACATCTGTTCTGGCTCTAGCTTTGAAGTTAGAACAGTATGTAGGTACTTTATTTAAAGCTTCAGTTTCTTTAACAACATAATTATCAACTTCTATTTGTAGAATAATAGAAATACTATTATTTGTCTACTTGTGTCGTTTACGAATCGAAAAAAAAAACTTGTTGACATTGGCAATGATGGCGATGCATGCAAAAATTTCATAATTACCGTAATTACCTAATTAATTTAATGAATTGTTGTTTTTGTTTATTTTAGGCTTCCAAATAAAACATAATATTTACCTTATCTTATCTTAAAAGAATGACATCAAATCCAATAGGCATATTTAAAAAAAAAATCATTAACAATCTTTAGTTTCTATCTAAAGTCTGGCCACAAAAATAATAAAAACCTGTCTTGGGGTCGCTACAATCGTCTATAAACATTAATAAAATAAATAAATAATTTATTACGAGCCACATGGGACTCTAACCAATGATTTTCCGCAAAATCGCGAGGTCTGATATGTTTCTGGTCAGAAGTGCAATTTTTAAAAATCATACGAGCGAATTGGCAGTAGAAAGATGCATAATCTCCATAGTAATTTTGACATTTTCTACTGCCCAGTCGCTCGTATGATTTTCAAAAATCGCACTTCAGGCTTACAGGTTTTACTCTGGGTTTTACAATGATGACATAAGCAAAATTTGATATTTGTGATTTCTTCAATAATTATCCTAGCCTGCTCAGTAACGTAGGTAACGTACCTTCGTAACACACATAAAAGAACTATTCAAGCAAAAAGTACGTACCTACTGTAATCATAATTAAGTGATAAGTGAAAGCATTTTAATAGCAGTGAGTGTTATAAATTGCCAATCGCGATCGGAATTGCGATTTGCAATGCGTGGGTAGGTACGCGTGCAAGCAAGATGTCAGATCCAGCAATCAACTAGCTCCACATGAGAAGACCTGCGAATTACGCCATTTTGATCCTTATAGCAATGGATTAAGAATTCTCCCAGAGGAATTTAACGAGGGTGCAATTCAGGAACGCGATCCAATGGCACGCCATTATCTGTCGTGAACGGTATAAAATGTTTCCTTATTATTTGAAAGTGGTGTGAAGTGGAGACGCAATTTGATGACTTGGAGAATGACAAGTATTTCCAACGTGTTTTGCTCTATACGAGTGGACAAGACACAGACCGACTTACACCACGGCGCTTTTAAACTTTGATCGTATTTAATGACATTCTATTTCTCACACTCATAAAATACTGATGACAGTGGCAGCACCACGTTTAAAGATCATCGTCAGCCCGCTCCCTGCCTCCCACCGACTTTTTACCTCACCCTCTCTGGATTTCGAGGCTGTATTGTACCCACTGTCCATTAAATAAGTTGCGACGGGCTCACTCCCCGTCACACTGGACAGAGTTTCGGTATTACTTAGTGAAACGTGGATGTTCTGAGGTTTCGGTATATCTCTGACTACCCCCTCGGGGAATATAGTCGTGAGCATATGCTATGCCCTCTGGATGAATCGTGGTTCTTCCGTATTCCTGTATCGCTTGTGCGTAACAGTATCGCCCGTGCCTAACTCTTTATTTCCATTTTTCCAAATGACACCTATCAGCTGACAGTGTCCAAGGTGTGGTATATACAGGTCTCTACATTTTCACGGAAACTAGAAACTAAACGGAAACGGAAACTACAACTCTATTAATACGCCAAAAAGTCTCACGCTACACGGAGAAGACTGAAATTTAGCGTGTAGAGTTCTAGTTTACGTGAAAATTAAGAGATCTACCACCCCTTGGACACTGAAATTTGATGTTGTAAGTAGATTTTAGCTAAATCTATCAGAATAAGATTTAATAACAACACATTTTCTAGTGGGTAAAGTCTGCAATTTTCTAGTAAAATCTATTAAAATAAATAGTTGTCACATACTTAGATATTTTTCTCTGTGTAGTGTCATATCCTGATGAAAGGTCCACTTTCGAAAGGAACCCTAATAACTGACAACAGAGTAATTAATCACAGAGTAATAAGAATTCTGAAATATAACTCGATAATTGAAGAAATAAGTTCCTATCTAGAAGGAATGGGACAAGTTGTTCGAAAGTAACCATTATTATATCATGCCTTAGGATTTGTCAAAACGTATAAATTATTCAATAGCGTCACGTTTTAAAGCTCCCCCAAATAGAAAATTCCTGTTCCATGACAAAGTGTTGCATATACACACCTAGTACACTACAGTGTAGGTGTGAATATAAATATCTACCCTCGTACCGACTCGTACTCGATTTAGAAAAGCTCAATGTCACTGGCTCCATTCCCCAAGGTATTTTTATTTGATATCTTGTCTTTAGTTGGATAGAAGAGACAGGGAATTTTTAAGATTACAATTTATATAGCATACTACATTTTTGCCTGCGACTTCGTTCGCAGCGGCTCCCGTAGGGATCCCGTCATCGTAGCGAGATAAAATATTACCGGTTTTCAAGTAAAATCATAACTTTTAAAATCAAAAAGTTTCTTTTTTTATCTATTCAGTAGTTTTTGCGTGATGCTCTAACAAAACATACAGACAGACAAAAAAGTCAGTTAGTTGAAGTCTCATCACACCATATATTTTTTTTGTAACTATCTTCAATGTACGGACGGACACTTCTGAGTTTCATAATAGTGCAGTGTAGGTAGATTCTATTATAGGAAACGAGATTTGTTTTTATTTCATAATTCATAGTATTCACGGTTACATTGATAAAAATAACACAGTAAACGAATAAAGGATGAGCTTGTATCTAAACAAAATGTTCTATATACTATAACAGAAGAAGTAAGTATATTTTCCCAGAGAACAATGCCAGAAACATCCTACCATCCTAGTTTTCAGCGAGAGAAAAGAAAACATTAATAGTTTTTTAACGAAAGTAACAGATGTTTATGTAGGTCCAAAAAGATTGATCCATTACTCCAATCATCCATTAGTGTATAATGCACGTCTGTATCATACATTGAAAGCGAATCGAGATCACAACACTATCTCGATTGTGCAATGAAAGCAATATCGATTCAAAAATACATCGGCAAGAGGAGTGGGCGAATGGTGCTATTAAACGAACGCAACGGCCACTTGGGCACGTTCAGCTGGCTTCATACAACGTGGCCCAGGGCTGGACTTAAAGATTTGACGCCCAGGGGCCTATTTCATATGACAATTTGAGATACATTACTGATAATGTTAGGACACATGTTGTTTATAGCCATAAGAAAACAGCAATATGTATCCTGAGTTGTCATTGAGATACAAAACTTTTGCGTCGGGACTGGGATTTTTTCGGGCCATCGCCTTTCAATTGGTATTTTACAATGACAATTCAGATCAGGGTACATGGCTGGTTACTAAAAATGACGCTAAACATGCAGTAGGTAACATGTGCCTTACATTCTCAGCAATGTACCCTGAAATTACAATAGTCCTGTTTATTAAATGAGGCCCAGAGAACGAATATTAGCGCCTCGTATGAAGTGAAGATTTTACTGTTCAACGTTTATATTCTTTTATGGTGGGGAACTCATTGGGCAACAAAATCGTCAAAATCCCATTCTGATTACTGTGCAAGGTTGGGAAGGTAGGTTTAGGTATTATAATATTTATAATGTTATCTTTAGTAAACAGAAAACGTCAAACATAACGCTAGAAGATTTATAACCTATGTTTATAACTAATGTTTCAGCAATCTTAGCATATAACTTTGTCACTCTGATTTCTGTAGGTACTTCGTCCGACCCTGTTTAGACGGTTAAGACAATGCCGAGAGAAAACCTTTTATATTTCCAGATCAATAACCCCTTGTTCAGATGCGAGCCGTTGACACATGAATAGCTAACGAAGCATTAGTTTCCCTCATGAATTCCATTGTCGGCGTTTCTGTAACAACCTATTATCTGGGTTAGAGGAGGCAACAGCGCGTTTATACAAGAATTAGGCTCTAAACGCAACCATAATAGAGGTAAAACTCATTAGCACGTTACGCCTAAACTAAACAAGCCATCTGTATCATTACGTTTGGGTTTAAGGGCTCAGCAGTAGTCATGTGAAAATCGTGACTACATAATGTAATTTTGTATTGGCGTAGTTCCACCCACTTGAGAAAGTTGGGCAGCATCGGCCGGAATGTTAATGGTCACAGCAATTATTTTGTAGAACTACGACCGTTCGGTAGAAATGGGTTAAGGAACAAATATACAGTTAGAAACATTATGTTGTCATGCAACAGGGGTAATGAGAATCGAGACGAGAAAAGAATACGGAGGCGACCGACGACGGACGCAACGAAAACACTGTTTCTCCAAATTCTTCATAAACTTCAATAACAACGAGCATTAATATTCATTTAGAATTTAGATCTACGTCATAATTTTGACTAAAAAGGAAATAAGTTAGATTATAAACAGTTATACCTACCTAATCTATGAATCTTTGCAAAATTAGATGTGAATTCAAGATACTTACGAGTACATACGAGTACATACGCCAGCAACTGGCCTTCAAGGATTTTTGTTTGGATTCCTCAAATGAGAAGATTGGAACACGCGAGGTTAACGAACACTTCGCGTGTTTTAGGAACTTGATTATTATAATAATAAATTGTGAGTCGTTAACTTCATCGGGTTATGAATGGTCAGAGAATAATGAAGTCAAGTCCCATCCCATCACATAAGTCTGAGACGTGACTGCCGGTACTTGTTGTAATATTATGTACATTATGTCTTGCCGGCTAGTGATTCAGAATATTAAATAGCTTTTACGATTATTAGCTGAATTTATGTTAACACGTAGGTCGTTTGTCTAACTTCTAGGTAACTTTATGCACTTTAACCAAACACTAAAAGGCATCCAACAAGGATACCGCAAGTAAAATCGTAAAGAACCACAGATTTTACACCGACGACTACCAAAGACGGAATAAAACAATCTACATTCACATTTCACATGGATTTAGCACTTTTGAAGATTTTGTACAATTACCTAAAGCGGATTAGACATTTTTGCGTTTTCGAAGGACGGCTTCTACTAGGCACAGACGTAGAGATAAATTCAACTAATATACCTACTAAAGACTTGGGTCATACAATAATGAAAAGCTCCCGAGTTGCGTCTTCTATTCTATTTTATATGTAATTATTGTGATTCTAATAACCTAAAACATTAAACTTTATACGTACATTGTATCCTTTATCTAGAACTAAATTAACTAGAGACCCATAACAATGATTACATTGTGTGCATATTAAACCGTAGGTATGTTATCTAAATCAATATAGGTCTTATACGTCCTCAGTCTTGCTTAAAATCAAAAGGGTTTTACATTATAGGCATGTTTTACTCATATCTATCCTATAAAAGCTCCTAAATAGCATTATAATGTGACACCCACGCGCGAGAACTGAGAACCCACTTTGTAAATCCCATTTCTTTCTCTATAAAATTCTCGTAGAGATATACCTAGTATAAACGTTATTAGATGTCTGATAAACGGGAGAAAGTTTGAGTTACGTTTGTCTTTTAGTAATTTTTCATCAAAATAAGTATTTTTTATCAACATGCGCCTACGCAAGTGAACGCCCCGAAACCCACGCCCGTTTTATCTTTGAAACTGCTTTAAGATTCTACGTGACTGAGACTCAAGAAAAGGCACTGACCAAAGCCAAACGTATAAGGATAATCAAGTCATTAGTGTGCATGCGTGATCAAACCGAAAAACAGAAAACGTCAGCAGTCAGACAAGGGTTGGCATGGCAATGCATGGATGATATTCAACAAGCGGGATCAATAAGTCTGCCCTCGGGGTATTGAATGACGGACGGCTGAAATGAAATCCGACAAAGCTATTTTAAAATCGAGAGGTTTTTGCTCGTTTCAACTCATTTATTTAATGGACGGGAGTGGATAGGAGGTTGGTATTTTCATTCATACAACAATGGCTGTTAACCACGGTAACTAACCTTCGCAAAATTAAAGCATGAAAGAAATGTATCTTCTTACGTCATTACGTGCGTGCGTGTTGGTTACGTCGAAGTTGTTAGCACAGTTTGATCGATTACACGTAGGCTTGTTAGTAATTCTTCTAACAAGCCCTTAACCTTAAATAGATAGTAAAAAAATTAAAGTTGCACAATATAAAATTGCTACGAGCGGAAATTTTGATAAAAGTTTTCCTCTATTCTTCTCGCAATGTTAAGGATGGATGTGGTGATAAAATGGGGACAATGAATAGTGTGGAGTATAAATCAGTAGACACACAACAATATAAAGGGAGTAAGTTTGATATAGGAAAATCACTTCAATCAATTCCACTTTGTGCTAATGTAATGAATGACTAGTTTAAGCAAATATTATTCAACATGGCGTTGACCTATCGGAGTCAGCGGTCAATATCAATGTTAAATTCAAAACAAATAGCCGCCTACAAATGACAAAAATTAGTCCACTGGCGGTTCGACTAAAATACTGCATTGCCATAGTTCAGTGAACGGTCGCGGTCAAGCAAATGAATTGTTCTAAATGAGTCTTTAACACGATCAATTTATGATATATAACAACTTAATAACATGTTACATGTTATAAAGGAGAAAGTCGTGAATTTACATCATTGTAATAGCTTACTTTTTATAACCGCACCCCAGGCTATGGTAGACAATAGATTGCATAACACTTATGCGAAGACATCAACACATACGGTATTGAACAAGCTTCAGATGAACCAAACCCATTGTGACATGTGACAAGAGTGTAATTTCAATAGGAATCTTCGCATAACAGTGACGTTTTAGCTTTAATAAGTCACATCTGGAAGGACCAACAGATCTTTATAGTTACTTAAAGGGTCTGATTTAAATGTTAACAACTGTCGAGCCATTATTAGAAACCAGGTAGCTAGAGGAAAGGGACAAGTTTGTAGATTTGCATAGTGAATTAGGCACAGACATAGTTTTTTTTTTTAATTTATTTGTTTCAGGGCCTTAATACATTTGTATATACCGGTCCTATCGTACCTTATTACTATAAGTACCTTATAATAATATAACAAACTATGATACAAAAATAACCTTACAAACTATGGTGGAGTAGGCATTAATCCCGGTTAGCCATCCTATAAACTTTCCTCGCCAACTCGGACGTCGGATCAGACAGGATACTTAAAAAGACTCCTACATCAAACCTACTGAGGTTGGCAGCCGTGCCTCTCTTTGACTACGGTTCCGCTCACACTCCACCAGCAGGTGTTGGGCATCTTCTATTATACCACATGTATCGCAATGAGGTGAATTGACTTTTCTCATTAGAAATCCATACTTGTTCAGTGGAATGTGACCGGTCCTTAGTCTATGTGCTAAAACAATGCTGTTTCTATTTAATTTTGTATTATTGAACCACGGAATGCGAGGAGGCTCACATTGTATAGATTTATACCAAATTCCCTTTTCACGTGACCTCTCATCAAAGTGTTCTTTCCACTGATAGTGACATTTGATTTTATATTTATACAAAGCTTCCCCAAAATCCGGTAACACAGACATAGATAAAAGCGTTTGTAAAGACAATAGCTTAGCTCAAGGTTTGTAGAAACCATTTTGAATGATGGTAATTTGAAAGGCTGTAACCACGGAACATAAAATATTACAATAACACTTGTCTAATTGCACAGCTATAAAATGCATTATAATCTGAAGTGGCGACAATTTATTAATTAAATATGAAAATAGCTTAAATGTTGTTATTGATATCGATCACGACTCGATTAGTATGATAGTTAGGTACCACACAGGACTACCAAAACAAAGGTCCAGGTCAGCACATATGGACGGAGTGGAGGTGAAGCGACTTAATTTAGTAACAATTGACAAATTCAACATAAGCTATTTTAACATACGACTGAAATTGGTATAGCAAGCGACGCTTTGAGCCTCCCAGCGTGATTTTATTTCTGTGTTGACCCTTATTGTCTAGTTTCAATAAAGGCTTTGTAGAGAGAGCCTCAGTTTTTTGGGGGTAAGAATAATGAGCATGTAAGCTTGGCTTTTCATTCAAATAGTTTTGATATATAGTCTCTGGTTTTGTTTTGATAATATTGGATATCTAAGTGAACTTCAGTTCGACGGTTTCACTCAAGTATTTGTTTGTAGGGCAAATGTCAAGTACGACCGAAGTGGGAACCTTCCGTTGTCCTCGATCTCACCTCTTGTAATTATTATCGTAATACCTACATCGCTGAACTGAACTATGTAATACTTAGTTAGTTAAGCGGGAAAAAGCGTTTGAATCCCGTAGGATAAATGTTCTTCTAATGATTACTAGTATCTCATGGATGACATGTTTATAATATCGTTATTAGTCAGTATTATTAAAGATCTATGGTCGTGTCGCAAAGTTTTTGTCTAATTTGTCTTGTACCCACGTAAGTACGTCTAATTTTGATTCAATGTTACTTGAAATAAATAAATGATTGATTCAAAAAAGCTTGGCTAATGCTAGCCATCTAAATATTAAATTCGAATCAACAATAAATATTATCAAAACGTTAACGTGATAATATCGACAATGGCTTTGACTATAATTATTTGGACTGACTACAGATGAAATAATAACGTAACGTTTTAATTAGTCATCTTTGTTCGGTCTCCATTGCTTTGATTGATCATTAAAATAACAGTAAAGACCGGAGAGAAAATAATTATAGCAGTAGTAAAATCTGAGTAATACCTTCAGCAAAGAAAACTCGTTAAATTTTAATTTAAAAATCATTACTCTTTGAATTGTTCAAGGAATTGCGATAAGATCAAAGTTAAATGTGGATTGACACACAGCGAAAAATGCAGAAGCAAATCAGGTCCCTGAGCAAAATAATATCTGAAGTGCGATTTTTGAAAATCATACGAGCGACTTTGCAGTAGAAAATGTCAAAATTACTATGGAGATTACGCATCTTTCTGCTGCCAAGTCGCTCGTATGATTTTCAAAAATCGCACTTCTGATAATGAACTGTGAATTTGTGCTATTACTTTCTGTTAGCCAACTAAATTTGTATTGTTTCAAAAGCCAAATCCAAATGGTCATTTGGTCTTCCAAATTTAATAGAGTAAAATAAAATAAAATAAAATATTGGTGTTGGTCCATTAATATAATTCTACAACTGGATTAACAAAAGTTATTTATCTTATTTAATAAGTCAAATTATTATTTCCTTTTAAATTTTTAGTGCTTAATTTAATTAGTGTAAACATGTAGGTACCTACTAGTTTAATTATATTATAGGTTGACGGTTAAAACAAAAGTTTTAGGCAACGTTATTTAATTGCACACTTGCTCAACTATATTTAAATTTACTTTACGTAACCAATTGAATAAATAATTTTCTTCGTTGCTCTACGATACAGAATTAACATGTGCCCGATTGTACTCGTAACTGTGTCAAATTAGAATTACCTATTGCTTATTATTTGATCAATAACTGTGTCAAATAACATTTAGTTAATGATAAGAAATGGTGTGTTGTTTCAATTATAAAGGACCTAAGTAATTGACCAGCTTTCATGTTTAATACAAATAAAAACTTACTTATTCGCGTGATGCTCGATTAAACAAACTTCTTTTTTAAATTTACAGTTTTATAATAGTAAGATATTATCTATCTTACTAATGTTTTGATGTGCAATAACTAATAAGGTATTAATTGATAAGTAGCTTCTGATATTCCTTTATAACTACTATTAGTTGTATTGCTGACTATAATATTATGTTCAAGATATAATTATAATTGTGGCATAAACAGATTTTTACGAGATCTAACTGATCGAGACATTCAAACCATGTTCACTGACTAATGGTACCTATTAATATCTCAATAAGTTTTGATAATGACTGTGCTGTGGTCGTTTTGTAAATGAACAATACTCGTCAGGCAAGTGCACCACTTGGCACCGAGGGTCTAATGTAACAAGCGTGGGCTGTTAGCTCTATGCGTGGGAAAACAGCCCAATTGTGGCCACTTGCTTTACATTCGTTAAGTAGGGTAGATTCTAGTTTTACGACACGTTCTTAATCTTAACACGTGTACTGTTGTTGTTTCACTATCGCGTATTGGTCATGTCGGTGCCAATGTAATAAATAATAATCTATGTGTTATCTCGAATGTGTGTAGGTGCAGTGCATAATAACCGATTATAAGTAACATAAGTACTGAAGGATCCATTATGAAACCCGAAGAATAGGAGCTACGTGATAAAAAAAAAAAGTATAAACAAATAGAGGTATCCAGTATCTAGATATCCAGTAATAGGGTGGTTTCGGGTTTGTGGATGATGATGTTGAAGGTATTGTACTTTTCAATTTAAAATTTTAATTAAGAGAATAAAGTTTTAGTAATGAAGTCGGTTAATAAAACAATTTTAACCAGTTTAAAACGCGTCAACTACAAATTTTAGACATGAATATTTATGGTACAAATAGCTCTTAAGTGTTTAAGTGAGCGATCCGAAGATTAATGCGAAAAGTAATTAAGCTCTTAAGGGAAAGACTAGAGAAAATTACTTAGAAATTGATGAAAATACTTAGCTAACCGAGTTTACTGACTCAAGTGCATCTTTCTCATCATTATTTCATTTATGTAGTTAGCACAAACATTTGATTTCAACTCTTATTCAGACAATAAACTCAAGAAAGTAAGGTTGTGGTCTAGTACTTCGTTAATAAAACCCGATTGCCGAGTAGCTGGCAGATTTATCTATTTGGAGAGCAATAGGACATCCGTTAGTCAAATAAATTCAGATGATGAACTCTCCTCAACAGTTATGAAAATGTTTTCTGATGAAAGATCTAACTGCATTTGCCTTTATCGCTGGCTGCGTCTACTTTGAAGTTTAATGATAATAACTAAGCATTGAAAAGCCAAGCATCACATAATACTGTCGGCTGGTTTCACTTTCCAAAGAAGATTTACGATTTCTCATAAAATTTGCAATTCATTCTTTTCATTATCACGTCATTCTTCATTAGAAAATGATTTTATCTTATAATTTACCTTCAAAACTGTTACACTATTTACTTAAACAGCTTATAGTAAATTTATTTCTGTTATTATTTTATTTTTATGCAGATATTGCAAAGTAACATCTGTTTCCTTACATTTCAGATTTCGTGTACGTTTTGTAACTTATATGTAAATGAAATTGCTGACCTATTTCGTAATTTAGGCAGTATAAATCTAGACTATTCCAGATTTAGACTACCGATAACGTAAACCTCACGGAACAGACTGAAATTAATGAGCTTTAACACTGTAAATCACCTTGAATCACGACATGCGTAAATACTAAGTTGAAAACTTTACTTTTGTATCAAAAATGTTGCTTTATAATATGATGGATTATTATTACGTTAGAGAATGTACGTACTTTGATTAGGTAAGTAGGCAATGGATATATACAAATTCCAATTAGTCGTCTTAGCTCTTTCCTGTTTTGCTTCTTGCCTTTTATGTGTGCGATGTTTTGAACGAACTTATGACATAATTTACAAGTTGGATGTTCAGGAAAGGATGAATCACGGGTTACATTGGAATTCCTGACCACAAAGCGAACCTTATCGTATTAGAATACGAATGGGGTGAATCAGGGTAAAGGTATGCACTATGCAGGGAGGCAGACGAAAAAAAAAACGAATGAAAAGAGTTGACATTTCTCTTTAATAGTAACAGTTCGATGGAAGTAAACTACGAATACGTGAATTAGTTGTAAGCAAAGTGTAATTTTTGTTATAAAATAAATAAATAAAAAATAATAATAAATATTGTACCGCTGTCGAATGATGGAAATGATAATAGTGACGCTAACTGCACTTGTGCAAATACGTTTACATTGGGCAACAATAAGCGTAATTGAAAGAACACCGCCATTGTCAATATAAAAGCTGCTCATGAATGATGTGAACACACATAATGACATCGACCAGATTCTTTACCGATTACAAAATGCATCATAATTATTGTCTCTGTCTTGTCCTATAAATGTACTCATGAAATTGAAATTTGTAGCTAATTGCTGTAGATACGTATAACTCGGTGCTTTTATAAGAACTTTTATCTTTAGCGAAATCTTTCTTGGTGTCAATCGACTCGTATTTTATTTCGTCATTCAAAACTTTCGTAATTATTCGTAGTTCATTGCACATAAATCTTCTGCATCATCGTCGAAAGTGTTTGCTGCAAAAACAATGGAGCATCATTTCAGGCATCTGTCAAGCAAGTCTCGGATCCAAGATCCGTTGGGAAAAATTAATTGACTGTCAGGTAAGAGCGATAATTGTACGTCAGTGTTATCGATCGCTCAATGGATTGCGCTTTCTTTTCCCGTTATGAAGACAATAAAGATTCTTATCTTAGTATATTCTATTTTTATCTCAGATGACATTGCATTTTAGAAACTTTAGTATCATCATTTGCTTTTATTTTGCACTGTGCAGAGTGCAGACATTATTTTCGATATGTATGCTCAGATTTTATCATCGTATTGTAAAATTGAAATTATATAATAAGAAATAATCTCATGCAGGTAAGTACGGGCAAGGTGCAATTTTGCCATGTGTGTGAGGCCAGGTGGCAAAACTGGTTGGCATCCCTGCCTGCGGTCAGATGTGGTTCACGAGCAACTTCCAGATTTCTCTTATGCTCACAATCATCTTCCAATTCATTTACGTAGAGCTTTGTTCCTTGATAGGAAACAGCTGACTGGTCTCCATCGAATCCTGACAGCTGAGTTATGAATACAATATGTTTTAAACAGACGCAGCAAGCTCCTTTGTTTTGATTCAAAATACACAATGCGCGATTATTTTTAGCATTCGAGGATAATTGGATGAACACTGCCATACGGTTGAAAACGTAAATTGTAGGCTACGGTCAATAATTACATTGCGAAATGTGGTATTGTACGTATCAATAGTATACTTGTTCATAAGGCCTTTACAATACAAGCGTGCAATATCGCTCTACCTGCATCGCGTACTTGGTTGCAGTCCTATTGTTGTTTGTAACTGAAGCTCGGCTGCGAGGTCGTGCCGGCGCGGCATCGGCAGGTAGCCGAATCATTATGCTGAGTTTATATTTCGTAATGCTATATTACGTTCCACATTCAAGAGATACAGGCGTTTCCCTGTTATCTAACATTCATAAACAGGTAGTACTCAGGTAATTCGCTAGAACACTCTCTTGTCTGATCATTCAACCAGTGAATGGTGACCAATAAAGCCAAAACCCTGTTATGCGACTATTGTAGTACGAAGGATTAGCATGACCGTTTCTTGCTAAATGGTCTTCATAAAAGCGGTTTTTATTATTACTGCCTGAGCTATTGAAAAGTGTTTTTTTTGTCTACGAGATTTGGAGTGTTTACGTGTCTCCCAGTAGCATAACTGTGTTGCAGACCATTCTCCGAATTGCAACCCAAACAAATCTATTCAAAACAAGACGCATGTTTTATGTCATCAGCATCACCCATTATACATCTTAGTTATTTATGGTCTTGACTTACAAACAATTTGCGAAGGTCCAAGTTGGCAATTGGCCCAAAAGGCTCTAAGGTTTTAAGACAAAAAGTTGCTTAAAAACGTCGCGTCGCAAAAGCCGATTTGCTGTGGTTTGACTTTTGTTTTTATTTGGAGATCGTCTCAGTTCCAGTACCTACACGACCTGACAAACAGGTAATGCTTTAACAAAAAGATAAAGATGATTTGGGTTCTCCAAAATCAATGATGACTTAAATAACCAGTTGTTCTGCACAAGTTTTGAAAGTCAAGCTTAGAGGAAGGTTCTTATTTTATCTTTTCAAACTCCTTTCAACTCTCGTTAACTAGGAAAAGTTATTGCCACAAAATTGTGTCTAGCTTTATTGAATCGTTAAGCGAGAAGCTTAGAGGGACAACATGTAAAGGATTGCAGGATCTAGGTCACAGGGAGCAGGAGGCTTAGGATTTGGGTCAGAGGGTAATATCGCATGCCTGGAAAAATATTGACATATAATCTAGCTAAAATAAACGTTTTTTTAAGACTTTGTACGTAGCTCTACCTATAGCTTAATGGTACCAGTATTCAATGTAGCATGAGCGTATATTTACAGTACATGTTGAGGAATGTTTACATTTACAAATATTACCATGAGAAACTAAATAAATCTCAATATATTTATTTTCATAGCGTTCTTGTAATCTTCTTCAAGGTTCAATTCGAACGATGGTGGCGTCAAGCAAGCATAATTAGTAGTAATTGCATCTGTAAAAAAACTGTGTTGATGTTAGTATTATTATATTGTTAACAACATTGATGTTTCTGTAGGTATGCGGGACAGGGTCATAACTTACCGTAATTAAATGACAATCTCCAGTGATCCCGGTAGAGGAGCAATCAATATGCAGCGGAGTTATAAACCGCACAGTAAGAGCTCTCTCCTGCTCACAGCTGGGTATCCACTCGACTATTGATTTGCATGCTTTCCTTTACAACAAAGATCACTCATTCACAGTACAGTAACAAAAACTTACGAACAGAATCTTCTTGATGAATGGAACGATAGAGTTTCACTTGTCAATAAGCCACCTTCTAGCAAGTATCTATAGCTACAGAATACACTTATTGTCACTTGATACAATAGCACTAAAATAGTAGACGATGCTTGTAGGCCGTGTAATTTCACTCGTATTAATATCGTATCGATTGTGGTCGGATGGAATTAAACAATGGTGCACATAGCAAAAACAATGCAAAATCGCGAGGCGCGCACAGTACGTGCCGCCTCGCCCGCGGCCACCTACGGACTGAAGAGAGCGGGCGAAGGCGAACGAAGTGAGGTGGTTGGTTGAACAAAGATCGACGTTCGTCTGCATTCGCGCGATGTTCGTTGCGTTTGAGCGGTTCTATTCGCTTCGAGCACCGCGGAACCGTGCACCGGCGTGGCGCGACGAAATGTGGTACCTATACCCTATATACATACTATAGAAGTTTGTTTTGAAACCGCTGGCGCTGCATATATCAGCATATCACAAACAGTTTTGCACACAAACCATGCACCAGATTTGGCATGCATGAGGTGCGTAACTGAAAACAAATGACTGTAATTATAATTTAAATTTAAAAAGTTTTTGTAGGCTTGAAGATTGAGCAAGTAGATTTGCAAAAAGGGTAAAATGTTTCTATCATGTCATAAAAAGAATTAAAATTATTGTTTCATTTACCCATGGAAAAGACATTGCCCAATCCCGTTTCACATACAAAACTGGTAAATTTGAATTTTATAAGAAATCCCACTGCAGAAAAGGATAATTTCCATTTCACTGGGAAGCACTATATTCCTCCTATCCTGTGTATAATTTCAGCTATCATACGATTTGTATTTGCTCTTTAATCGTACACATTCGCCAGGTGCGAAACGACCTGAAACGAAACACTATGTCACGTGGGCAATGTCTTTTATGGTTCAGGTCAGGGTAATACATATTATAAGTATCTGTATAGTTCAGCTCTATCAAGCATTATTTAGTTTAAACAACCATTGCATATCGCATACTGCAAGGGGTGCAAGGAAAGAGCCTCCCCGATTGAGGAATCCTGAATACGTCTGGCGCACCTTGAGCCCTCAGCCTCGACCTCGATACGAACGCTGCTGACTGGCTAATCTTGTTACTACAGCATGCCATGCATTGTCATGCGTTATAGCTCATGCTGACATGAAAGAAGAAGAAGATCGCCTACTTTGCACATGTGTGCAAAGTAAAGATAAAAGCAAAGTAAAGAGATGTGTGTGTGTGTAAGAACGAGATTAGTTATACAGCGTGTAAGAAAAATTATCATTAACCTTTAAACCACATACTCTGCCCATCAAACAGAACAGCTTTTACTATGGGAGCAAACCTGTCAGAGCAAAAAATATCAACTGTTTCCTACTAAACTGCAATACCTACACGACTCAAATGTATGAGCCAGCAGATTTTTTTTGTGTTCTGACAGGTTTGCTCCCATAGTAAAAGTTGTTCAGTTTGACGGGTAGAGGTTAATGATACTTTTGCTTACACGCTGTATTACTTAGCTACTTTGAAAACAAAGTGTTCACATATGATCCCAAATGTACCTATGCATTTCAATTTCCTAACCTAATAAAAGGAAGGCAACGCCATAAAAGGAAAGAAAAACGAAAATTACAAAAACGTTCAGTTATCAAGTGGGGAATCGGTTAAAGGTTTGCCCTTATTTTCTACCTTGTATATTGCACTACCAAGAATTACTCGACGTGTTCTACCAATACCATACAGTAGCCGGTAGCACATTAGAAGTTCCTTATCTCCGGTGGTCGACGCCGTCGGTCGCCGTCTTGTCGCACGTTCGTTCTTATCAACCCTGGCGACGCAGTTATTAGGCTGTTTTAAAATGTTACACAACGGAATAAAAGGATTCTTTAAATGTTTGTTGAGGTTGATGTTTTTCTTGATAAGAGTGGACAGTTTGTTTATAGTAGGGAGACGATACGATTAGTTAAGTGAACACAGTTGGACGTTTTCGGGGAAAAGGATCGTTTTGATCAACGCATGATTTCGATGAAACTTTGCATAGACGGTAACATAGAGAAGAGATGAATGTGATAGATGTATCTACTATGTCTCCTATAACCACATGTAAATTTATGTGTATATGCTATGTTTGTGGGAAACTGAACACTTTAATTATAGCAAACTTTTTGTTATCTTTTTTAACAATTTGTTCGGGGTCGATGAAAAATGAACTTTTAGTGTTTGCAAAAGTTTAGCTTGGATCCTTTGGTAGTCTCTAAGGTGTAGTACACTAGATAATGTATGAACTTTATCAGGTACAGAAATCAAAATTATAGAATGCAATAATTAATTTAATGACACTTAACTACTTGGCATCTAAAACTTTTGTGATGTCCATGTGGTATCGTTATAACCTGTGATTGGCAGGTGCCCAGTGGGTCAGAGGTTAAATCTGTAGGTACCAGTATATTGTTAAATAGTCGTAGGTTGAGAAACGACACTCTACCAAAAAAAAACTTTGCTCTACTGTATTGGCGAATATACAGGGTGTTAGGGTAAACAGTTGCATTACTTTAAGGGGTTATTGTACCCGTGATACCGAACAACTTTCCCTAATGGAAATTCGCAAAAAAAAATGTACTTTTCATACAAACGTTCGATCGGCTGATTGGTAAGAAAAGTCATTTTTTTTTGCGTATTTCCTATATTTGTTCCTTAGGAAAAGTGGTTCAGTATAGTAGGTACAATTACCCCTCAAAGTACTGTTTACCCTGACGACACCCTATATTGAAATGAAGATCTGTGCTCGGAATAAGCGTATTATTAAGCGTTCTCACAGATGAGCGACACTTTACGGTCGCCGGGTGTCGCAGAGGGACCGTAAAATATATGAGCGCGACGCTCTGCGACCCACCGCGACAGCAAAGTGTCGCTCGTCTGTAAGAGCCCTTACCGTGCGTGTGCGACCATTCATTTAGTTTATCTGTGGAGGAGCGGCGCAGGATCCAGTGACTTTGATGTATTACTTAAAGGGTAATACATCATAATACATATAATTGGATACGTAATACGTTATTATAATAGGACGTTTTGATAAATATTGAACACATTTCAGAGTTTTAAAGCTATTTAAATTGAGTTTTAGCGTGTCTAATAAGGTCCAAACTCTGGCAAACTCTGGGCGTCCAGTGCCCCAGTAGGTTTAGGGTATTGTGTATGTTTCCGGTTACATCGTTTAAGAGATTAAAGTAATATTTTGATTCTATGATCATCATGAAAATTGTCTGAAATTTTATTATGAAGTAGAATCGCTAAGAACTGTCAAAAAACACAATGTCGAAAATACAGGGTGAAATAGGTTTGCTCCCATAGTAAAAGTTGTTCAGTTTGATGGGTAGACTCTTAGTTTAAAAGGATGCTAATGACATCAATTTCACCCACTAGCACAATAATATTATCAGAGATGTTTTGATGGATGGAGGGAGGTTTTGAACCTCATACTCGTCCTGTCCGTACCTGTATGCCAAGTTGTGTACTTCGTTTGTACATAAGAGGACCACATTCACAAAGAATATGCAGCGGAGCTTCCATTTCCGCTCTGCAAAACCTGTAGAAGGTAGCATTTCTATTTTAACCATGATGTCTACTTTGATCGAATATTTTAACACGTACCGGTTTAAAAAATAGCAAGACGTCGGGTCTTGCATCTATTGAATTTAACTACTCAGTTATTAATTACGGTAGGTATGTAGGTACCTACATCGATCGGTATTAATTTATATTAACACCTTTATAACAGGGTACTTCATAATATGCTGACACTTTTTTAGGGGGTTATCAGTCCATCAAACTGAACAACTTTCTCTATGGGGCCAACATCGAAATTGCGAAATAAATCTGCTGTCCCATACAGTATTTGGCCCGAGTAGGTTTGCAGTTTTATATGGAAGAGCTGATTCTTTTTTCGCGATTTCGATGTTGGTGCCATAGAGAAAGTTGTTCAGTTTGATGGTTTGATCATATTAAGAAGGACCCTGTATTATACCCCTGCTTATTACAATGAAAGAGGGGTCGAAACTAAACTAATATGTCATTATAGGCATATTATCAGGGACAAGGGTGGAAACTCCCCTAAGGGCTGTTTCGGGGCATAAGTTTCAGTTACATTTCAATCAATCAATCAATCAAATATACTTTATTTTACACCAAAACATAAACAGTAAAATACAGAGATATAATATAGAAATACAAAACATTTCCATGACAACAGTATAAAATGTATAAGTTGCCAGAGAGTCTAACATAACATTCTATTTTCGCTATTGCGTGAATGTTATCGTTCCAATGTGAACTCTATTCCAATGAAGATCAGACCGAAAAACGGTCGAAATCGAACTAGTCTATTACAAGTTAACTTAAGTATAAAAGAAAGTAAGTATTGTCACAGAGTACTGTAATTAGGTACTACCGGTATTGTATTGCCGTCGTACGAAATATACAAACACATAAACTCACCATCATCGTCCAAGGTTGCAAATTGTGGAAGGTTAACTTTTAACATTCTCTAGATAAAAGATTTGTTTTAATCTAAAACGAAATTTTTAAATATACAAGGTGTTAGGGGTGATTGTTACTCATGATCCTGAACAACTGAGACCGTTTGCTAAAACAAGTTTGTAATTATACAGGTTGTCAGGGTAAACAGTTTGTACTGATGATACTTAACAACGTTCTCTAGGAAACCTATAGAAATTAGCAAAACAATTTTTAGATTTTCGTACTAAATACAATCAGCTGATCGAACATTTGTATGAAAAGTAATTTTTTTTTTGAGAATTTTCCTTTTTCCCTTGCGATAGTTGTTCAGTATCATGAGAACAATGACATTTAATTTAAAGTAATGTAACTTAACCTAACACTCTGTATATGAAAATGTGTTTTTTAGAACAGTGCTGATGGTGGCAAAGGTTATAAATACTTAGATCAATTACCAGGACTAAAGGAATGACTAAACACGGTAATTGCCTTACAATTTTCCCAGCATATTACTTAACTATAATTGCTAAGCTTTACCAGAAAGTTACGCAGAAATATTTCTATCATACTTTTAATTAAAAGCCCTCTTGTTCCGAACGGCAATTATAAAGGATGAAACTGCCTAATTAAGATTCCCTAAATAAAGTTAATAGTATAAGAGATAAGTGTACTTTTTGCAGCCATCAGCAGCAAGGCTGAATCAGTGTTTATGGGGTGTAGAGCTTCTCTGTGATGGGGATGGACCAGTCTTGCCTGCATAACTCCAGTCGGTTTAGGAGTTACTGATGATTAAAGGTCTAAAAAAAATTAACGATCAGCTGCACGGCTGATCGTATGATATTGTTGTAAAACTGTCAAGTTCTGTCAGTCGGTTCAGGAGGTACAGCCAGTCAAAGTTCCGACCTTGGAACGGCTGTATCTCTTAAACCGACTGATGAACCATGTCAGTTTTTGTACCTACTGTTCACATAGCTACAGTGCATACTACAACAATAACATACGATCAGCCTTGTAGCTGATCGTTAATTTTTTACAGACCTTTAATCATGAGTAACTCCTAAACCGACTGGAGTTATGCAGGCAGACCTGGTCCATCCCCATCACAGAGAAGCTCTACACCCCATAAACACTGAATCAGCCTTGCTGCTGATGGTTGCAAAAAGTACACTTATCTCTCGGAATATAAAGTAAACTATCAGCGAGCGTTCTTCTTGCGTCTTTGCCGCTCTTATTCTATGCTACGCTACGGTACACTTAATTTCCTTCCACTTGACTTTTCACACTATCCTGAAACATTTTATACATTCTATGTAGTTATAGAAAGATTGATGGTAGGATTTATAACTAGTAAATCGAAGAGAAATGCAGTCGTGGTCTGACATTAATTTAATAATATCATGTCTTAGGACTTCCACCAAAGTAAAATGGATGGATGGATTACGCGAACATTTCAAACGAGAAAAATAAGTTTAATTAATTGCTAGTCAATATTTCCTGTCCTTTGATGAATCGTCCGGTATGTTACTTCGAATACGTATCGAGATGAGATGACAGACCAAGTGTACTACTTTGTGTAAACCAATAAGTGCACTACTTAATTGTGTGCTTCAGCTAAATGCGCTCTGGGCCTATCCATTTAGGTTATAATACCGTGAATCAATTCATTCATCACAAGTATTTTTTTTTAATATTCGTAAAATAGGTCAGGAGTGCTATTTTATTTATCATTCTACTCACATAGAAATGTGGAAAAAACTAAAAAACCGAACGTGTGAAACTTCTTATAGCCATTAAATTTCTACAGGTGTCAGCATAGCAAAGTGTCAAATGATGTGCAAAACACATCTTTCATGGGGCACTGTATACGCTTTTATAATAAGATACCAGAGGATATTCTAAACTTACCAGACAAAAAGTTTAAGTCTCACTCATGTTAAACAAGTCCTCTGTAAAAAAGGTTACTATAAACTCGATGATTATTTGAATGACCAAAATGTCTGGTCTTGACAATTTTACACTATGTAATGCAATATTGTATTTTAATTGTACTTTGTACATTTTGTTTTGTTTAAAAGATGTGTGTTGTAGAGTTTCTGGCCGCATCTTCTCTCAACGGAACACCTTCCGACGCGGTGGTAGAGTCAAAAAATGACGTCAAAAAGCTATCTATATGATATTATTTTGAATAAAAAATTTTTGAATTTTGAATTTTGTCAGCATATTAAGAAGGACCCTGTATAAATAAAGATACTAAACTTTAGAGGCATAGCTTGGGAAACACGTACTTTTCTAATATAAATGATCCTTTTAATGTCCCATTAGTAGCAGGTAACGACCGTAGAACTCTTCTCTACCTGGGTGGTCCGATGGTCCGAGCGCAATTATGGCTCACAAATCCTGAGGGTTCAGACAGTTCGAACTTCGTAAGGCCTTAGAATCTTATTAATGTGTTTAGCTTAAATCAAAAGAGGGTACCAATGTGTGCGTCATGGTGCTTTTACTTGAGAATGCAAACCGTTTCCGATTTTCACAATTTGTTGATAATGTTAACAAAATGCAGTCTTGTCCTTTTTTGGCTAGGTTATTCAAATTAATTAGTTTGAATGCAGTGCATAGGGGTTTAAACCTCAGGACTCAAGCATACAGTTAGATATACTTAGTTACTGTTTTTGTTTGAGACTTTTTTGTTGGTTTCTATCAAAGATTTAGCATAGCATAGCATATGTTCACGACTATATTCCCCGAGGGGGTCGTCAGAGATATTCTGAAACCTCAGAACATCCACGTTTCACTAGTAGTACCGATACTCTGTCCAGTGTGACAGGTAGTGAGCCCGTCGCCACTTGTAATGGACAGTAGGTACAATACATGCCCCGAAATTAAAGCACGATGTTTTCCTTCACCGAAAAGCCAATGGTGTTACAAATCGTACATAAATTCCGAAAAACGACCTGGACGGGGATCGAACCATCGCCTCCTGCACGGCAGGCAAGGTTACTCGCCACTGGACCACCACGGCTTCAAAGATTTTATACTAATTAATAGGTCAGGGAAAAGGGTCAGGGGCACAGAATAGGTAATAGTATATAGTTCTACATACAGAACGGCCACTCCCCGCCCCCCTCTGATTTCAGATACCTCACCTCCCCTCACACTCTCTGTGGTAACTTGAGGGAATCCGAGCAAGGGAATGCAGTCAGGCGCGCGCACCCGTTGAATTTGACTACATAAAATATATTTTATTTTCCTCCTCACAGTAAAAATAAACGTTGGAAAATAACGCTAAATTCACATTTTCTGTGATTCTTTAGCTTAAAAACTATTTTTAATAACAGAATGAACTATAAAAAGTTACGAAATGTATAATGTAGTTCTTTCATACGATGTGTGTTAAGTCAACCCTAACCCTACACATATTATGTCGCATGTGCGAACGTCATCATGTCAAATCTAAAACGTTGTTTGAAGTGCCGGACCTGTGTCAGGGGGTAGATAAGGGATTTTAGTCTTGACTTTATGTATTGTAGTAGGTAGAAATTAATACGTCTGTCGATACTTATTAGTTATTTATACTATTATTAATTATTATCTTCTTTTTGGCCCACCACTATCCTACGAGCTGGGACGTGACAAAAGACAATTGACAATGACAATTCAGAGTACATTGCTGAGAATGCTGGGACACATGAAGCACTGACTGCAAGTTTAGCGTCATTAGCATTAGTAACCAGCAATGTACTCTGAATTGTTATGGTCATAAAAAAAACATGAATCGTTTTATGGGAAAGTGCGCTAAGTAATTCATCTCTGGTTTTGGTAAATCATACCTACTTTATCTAAACTATTATAAAACTGTAAGTAACACAAATGTGTCTGTACATTGAAGATATTTACAAAAAAAAAATTACGACATGGTTTTTATCTGTCCCTGATTCCAAATCACCAATTTTTGGATTTGTTGTCTCTCTGTTTGTTTGTTTGTTTGTTTGTTTGGGTGTTTGTTTGTTCGAGTATCACGCAAAAACTACTGAACCGATTTTGATGAAACTTTTTTTGTTTGATAGCTTATCATCTGACTTAAAATCTGGTGTATAATTTATGCGGACGAAGTCGCGGGTAAAAGCTCGTATTTCATAAATGTTTGACTAGCAGGCGAGCGAGAGGGTGGAAAAGTAAGTTGTTAATAATAAATGAGCTTGTAATATATTGTTAACTCATAGTAGGCTCATAATCGGTATATATACATACACATAATATACCTACAACTACGTACGTGTACGACGTGCAGGTTCCTGTATATCTTTGATTGTGTTCTTTCTTTTTTCTATATACAGGTTGTTGTTGTTGTTAAGGGGAAGACAGCTGACCTAACTACCTAAATAGAAAAATTCATAGGGTTACCAAGAATACATTTTTTTCCTGGATTTTTCCGTTTCGTCTACCGGAGTCAACGTTTTTTAATGTTGTGGCTGCAAATGATAACACTTCCATGATCTGATTTAGTGTAAGATATTGCTGAAATTAATTTCAAATTTCTATTTAGTTATCGAATAGTTTACCAATGTATCCAGATAACATTTTTGTTACTAACATTTAAGAATGGCTTGGAAAAAATCCCGAGTTGAAAAATTAATTTCTTCCCCTTCCGAAGACCGAAAAAATGTATGACACTGATATCAATTCAATTAGGGTCCTTCTTAATATGCTGACGGTTTTTGAATGGGATGATCAGACCATCAAACTGGAGAACTTTCTCTACGGAACCAAAATCGAAATCGCGAAAGGAAAATCAGTTGTTTGATACAAAACTGCGATTGTACCTACTCGACCCAAATGTATGGGACGGTAGATTTTTTTCCACAATATATGTTGGTGAAGTTGTTCAGTTTGATGGTTCATCCCTTCAAAAACCGTCAGCATTGAGACCGTGCGTGAGTGCATGTTAAGCCGTTGGTCCCGGCTACTATCTCTGATGGTAGTAGTCGTTACTAAAAACCACGTCAGAGGCCGTAAGGCGGTCTGAAAAAACTCTGACACCAGGGCTCTGCCCACACGATAAGAAGAAGAAGTGCATGTTAGGTTCAAAAACAAAACACATAATTAGACCAACTTACATGATTTTTTTAACTCAACATAGTTTTAAAAAAGCATAAACGCAACTTCACTTTATTGACCGCAGCATGCGCGTAGTATCTACATTGAAATGTAAAACAACCAGCTTCTCTGATTTAAATATCTTTCAGGCACCGACTAGAGTTTTAAATTAATTAGAACAGACCCTTTGTTCCCTTCCCTCCACTTTTAAAACGTCCAATTCTATAGGATTCACAAGGCTTTTACTTTACCCCGTTTTGCCTGGCGCGGAAATATTTTATTTTTCCTTTCTGCTAGTACCCCTTGTTGTATACAAGTTGCTATGGTTACGAGAAGTAAGCCCCCTTTTAGGTTTCCACCATTCCACAAATAAATTCGATATTCTCCCCTCATTTTAATTAGTTACATGTTAAAGTAACTAATGCCACGTAATTGGCTTCTTGATTGTATAGGTTTCAGGTTAGGGAAATTTTGAGATCTCAGTGTTTTTAACAAAGACATATATATAAATACTAGCGTAAGGACAATGGCCTATGAGCTTGACTATTCGTTGACTTTTGCCAGTTCGTTGGCAAATGCAAGGAAAAATGTCAGTTTAGAGCACTACAACGATCAAAGAAAATATATGACACGATATAGTTCGTATACGAGTTATGACAGATGGCGCAAATTTTTGTTTCTATCAAGAAAGTTTTTGTAAAATATTCAGACGGGCCATCTTTACGCTAGTAATATATAAATAAATCTATGGTTTTTAACAATCGCTCGTTGAGACTATTAATGTCGTTAAAAAGTTGCAAAGTGAAATGAAAATTAATTACTGTACAGTTTGTTAGTAGTACCTAGCATTACCTACTGTTTTCGATGTAAACATTGGTAATTACCATACCTGATAAAAGTATATCTAGCTACTTATTGTGCCGTCGTTGTATGGTTCCCATAACAAAAAGCCTGAGTCTTACTTGGGATCATTACAATTTATGTGCCTGTGAGCGTTATTATTATTATTTGCTAGTATTTTTTTATTTATTTATTAAATTGCATTCTTTCTCATCATAGATATAAAGTGATGATACTCCTAATACTGCACAACTCTGCCTTGACCTGCTGGCCCAGTCACCCAATGGCTCCAGTGCGTGCTTTTTGAAGCAAGTTCGGTACCTTTTTCGTAACGAGACCTAAAACACTAAAATGTCTACATATTATGTTGAAATAGATCCCCATGATTTAGATTAGGTATGTCAGACGAAACCTGAATTTGAATAGCATCATCAAAAGTAGGTTATCTCCCCACACAATGGAGTTTAGTTAAACCAGTAATGTAGGACAAACAATAGACAAAATTGTGATGAGTGGACAAATGTCCATCCTGGCGTAGCGTGCGTTGAACAAATCTGTGCTAGAGCTGTAATTAAAGTAGGGTAACTATCAGTTTTGTGGACACTGGTTTATTTTCTAAGTTATGCAGACTATTTTCTTTTTTTTATTATTTAATATGAACTCGATCCATCACCAGTTGAAAGAGTTGTCCGGCGCTGGAGAATTAGGTAATCTAGGTCTGTGGAGCTGACCGTCAACCTCCAGTAATGGAGAGAATTAAAAATTCTTACGACGCTTCGATTCCAGAATGAATGAGTTTATAGGAACTCAATTTGGAACACCACACTGGCTTTTCTGTGAAAGAAAACTGCCTCCGTGGTCTAATGGTTAAGAGCATTGGGCTTTCGACACGGAGGTTGTGGGTTCGATTCCCACGGGGGACAACCTAGTGATATATATATATAATATATCACTTTGTGCGTTTTTCCCCAGTTGGTTACGATCACCTGTGATTATCTGAAAAGAAAGATGATACCGTGCATCGGATGGCACGTTAAGCCGTTGGTCCCGGCTAATATCTCTGATGGTAGTAGTCGTTACATACAAACCACGTCAGAGGCCGTAAGGTGGTCTGGAAAAGCTATGACACCAGGGCTTGACCACACGATAACAAAACAAGTGAAAGAAAACATCATGATGACTCAAATAATTTTGAGGTGTGTGTCGTGCTTGTTCACTGCCAAACGGGATTAAATGTTGTGAATGACAAGTTATTTAGATACGCCCATTTCCGGACCACAAAATGTATGAATATGTAGTCACCCTACCAATATTCTATGTGGGTGGTCTACCTACATGGAAGTCTCATGACTTGATATCCGCCTTAAGCTTTAAATTGTTCTAATGACCCATTATTATTTAAATCATTTTTGATGACGGTTATAATCCAAATGTCCCAAGAGGTGTGTTGATCATCTCTTAATTAATTTTTTAATCAAATATTTTTATCTTTAAGTTCTCATTAAATTATTGTAAATGTTAACTCTATATTTCTGTATAAATAAAGTTACACATCAAATAAAGGTATGTGTTAATATTTTGTTTGAATAAATATGAATATTATGTAGACTCGAGATGAAAGCAAGATGAAAGCTTTTAATTATTATTTGTTTATAATGTGTTATGACAAAATAATCTAACCTTATCTGGGGGTCTGCCCGCACATTCGAACTTCGCAATTGCGTGAACATTTTCGTTCCAATGTCAACTCTAGTCCAATGAAGTGCGGACCGAAACAGTGGCGATATAGCGAACATCGAAAGTGCAGGTACAGGGCCTGGCACGAAGAGAAAGATTGGAGCGTGTCGTACAGGAAGTCAATGCACTTGCAGAAGGAGAAATGAGTCTACGATACACGAAAGATTACTAAAGAGTTACTACGTGTACGTAATAGATACATCACTCCCTTAGAAAACAAACCACGCTTTATTAATTTTATCTCTTTTTCTCGCTGCGACATTTTGTCCGGCGCTCTCGCTTGCGCTCGTGGCAATCGACTAGCGAGACATTTCAATAAGCGAAACATTGACGAGCTGAAAATTCGATATTCACTATGATTATGTCATGTGTCAAACTCATATAAAAACTTCGACGATCTGAAGGATGCAAGAAGAATCTCGTCGATGTTTTTGATAGCGATATAACGCTTAGAGAATTGAACTCCAGCGCCGGCGGTGGGCGAAGTGTAGGCACTTATCGCGGTTGGTACTTAGAGGATGTTGGTTGGCTGTCATAATCATAATCATAATCATTTTATTGTGAATCATAGGTAAAATAAAAGGCTGTGGTACGGTCCAGTGTCGGAGGCCTGGAGTGCGATTTTTGAATCTCATTCGCTGAGTTCAGCAGTTGAAAATGTCAAAATGACTGTGGAGATATGCATATTTCTACTGTTAATTTGACTTTCAAATCTAAGACCATTGTTACCGTGTTTCATGCGAATAAACATATTTCTATTTCTTTTCTATTTCTATTTCTATTTCAAAAATCATACTTCATGAGTGCTATTTTCTAAAGTCAAATCAGCCTTAGATACCATTCACGATGTATAAGATATATAGAAAAAACCTCGTCCTGTAAAAAAACTTAATTGTCGCTTACGACGTCCTTCCCAAAAAGGCTCAATGTGTTATTGTGGCAAATAAAAAATTAAGGGGTGTCCCCATACAAGAAACTAGTTTCTTTAACGTTTTTTGTTTTTGCTCTACAAGGTACGAATAAATAATCTACGAGTGATTATAATGCAAACTCTATAGTAATTTTGACGTTTTCAACTGCTGAACTCACCGAATGAGATTCAAAAATCGCACTCCTGGAATAAGAATCCAGAATCCATCAAGACGGATCGACCATTCAGATAGCTTGATTCTGTCAAGCGAGGAAAATTTACCAATATAATTTAGTTTCGTTTATTGGTTGAGCTTCAAAAGTGGCCCACCCTTTTAACCCCTTGTTATACAGGGTGTAACAAAACACTCTAGTAATACTTAAGGGGGTGCTTCAGACCATCAATCTGAACAACTTTCACTATGGAGCCAAAGTCGAGAAAAAATAAAAAAAATCTGCCGTCCCATACATTTGAGTCGAGTCGAGACAGGACTGCAGCTTTGTATGAAAGAGCAGATTTTTTCTTCGTGATTTCGATGTTGGCCCCATATTGAAAGTTGTTCAGTTTGATGGTCTGAAGCACCCCCTTAAGCAGTGCCGGATTAACCATATAGGCAAAGTAGGCACGTGCCTACGGGCCCACCACCGCCAAGGGGCCCCTCGGCTCGTGAGAAAAAAAAACGTTTTTGTATTTGAATTGAGTAAAAAATTAAGAAAAGATTAAAAAAAAATTTTCATTTTCATAACGTTTCCTTTAATGATATCCCACATGATAATTTTAGAATAAAAAACTTTTGACGCCTAAGCTCAATTATAATAATAAATCTTTTTTTGACAGCACTCTTCTAATTGGGCCCTTAATTGATATAAAAAACGAAGTTCCAGCTTCTTATAATATAAGAATTTTATATATTATATAAAAATCTCTTTGTCTCCAAGATAAACGAGTTTACGAGTGTTACAGACAGATGGACGGACAGACATTGAGGTGATTCAATAAGTGTCCCGTTTTTCCAATTTTGTTACACACAGACAACACTATAGGTTTTGGATCGTGTTGCAGCATCCGTCATTTTAGTAGGTATGTGCTGTTTTATTGCGACCACATAATCCGGAACACACTGGAAAAGAATCATTGTTACGCCCATGGGCAGGGGGGCCCCGAGACTTGCATTGCCTAGGGGCCTCTGCATGGCTTAATCCGACCCTGCCCTTAAGTATTACTAGAATGTTTTGTTACACCCTATATGTATAAATGAGTCAAAAAAAAGTTATTTCAAAATGTTGGGGTTGGTTAGTTAAACACACCTATTTTGAATTTATGTCAATCCTGATCAGTGATCAGTACCTACAAATAATGTGCGGACATAAATTTTCAGGTTGGTCAGGTAATCAGGATTGCGAAAATTCGATTCTAAACAAATCAAGGGGATAACGAGAATAAGGGACGCTTCTGTGGCAACATTTCCGTACTTATTCAAACACAAATTACATTTTGTAGATTCAGTTAAGTGAAAACGTTTCGAATTTTTCCCTTATGATTATTGGTTTTTCTATATTTACTTTTTCCATGACTTTTATATCGGTTTGCATGCATGCGTCTACGTCGATTGATATTTCCTTTCTAAAAGATATTTATATTGATTGCCTCGTATTTTGAATTATCTGACTGACTGTTATTTTCGTATACGTTTTTTCGCAAAAGACCGTTGCAGATGGCGATGGCGTGTGAAAGAAAAGGCCATAATTATTAAACTTTTAAGCTACCCCTCATGCTTTTGTAAGTGTACGTTGTTGAATAAATGAATTAAATTTCGTTTCCGTGAATAAGTCAGCAATCCTCGGCGAAGAAAACCCCAAAATACTTTAGGTGAACATAAACATAAACAACAAAAACTACGCGTAAATAGAGACATTGAGATCTGGAGGTACTTGGAACTTTTCTTTAAACGAAAACGTTCGGTCGTAAAGACTTTATTGGCCACTAGACGTGACCCATTTGCCTGTGAATTAAGTCGAGGAAACCAGGTTACGAGATGTCGACCCCGATAATTAACGTCGGAAATGTTTTTGGTACTTAAGTGGAATACCTTTGGAATACCCGTATCAATGATTCGTAAGGAAGAATCACTCATAATATTAAGGAAGAATTACTGATATTACATACTTATAATATCAGTGATACTTCCTTACAAAACCATACAAAAAATACGGTACTCTAGTTACTTAGAGTCGGCGAATAAAAGTAAACCTAGATGTAGGAAATTTATGTAGATTCGTAGATTCTATGTAGATGTATCGGGAAACTACTATCAACCTAATTGTATCATCTCGTCCCAAATGCAGTGTCTTGAGACGATTTGAATCCATGGGACCGAAGAGTTTACGAGTATCGGCCGAGTACCGGAACCGTGGATCCCCACAAGGTGGACCGACGATCAGCGAAGGCAGCGGAAACCCATTGGATGAGGGCAGCTCAGGACCTGTCGTTTTGGCGATCCTTGGGGGTGGCCTATGTCCAGCAGTGGACACCTATCGGCTGATATGACGATGATGATTATATAATCTACAAATGTTCTAGACGATGTAATACTAGTCGAATGCATCGTCCGTCGTGAACGTCATCTATTACTTCATTACCTACTTGCAACAACAATCATTTGTTGAAGTCGTCAGCAAATAGAATCAGTTATTTTCATTATCAGTGATCAATCAATCAATCAAATATACTTTATTTATCTTTTTTTCTTTGATCTTTATTTTGTTAAGCAAATAGCCCAATTGACTAACCTACCTCGTCCTTAACTGACCGGGACAATTTTAAATGTCCTTGTTATTATTGAACCTCATAATAAGTCAATGAGAGTAGGTACTTCATTTTCTTAATGGATTCCTGTCCCAAAATTTATTATGGATGCTTGAGGAATTTAATTTCGGAAAAGTTTTAAAATACGAATTACCGTTAACGAAGGGTAAAGCCTCAAATTAGAAATGAAAAAAAGGGAATCGAATCAGGATTGATGAAAACATGCCCCCTTCGTTAAGAGCCTATATCGAAAAATAATTTAAGCGAAACGGGCGTGTGATAGCTTATATTACTGCCAGATGCGAGAGAATGAGATGGGGCGGGGCGCGCGCCTGGAACGAATCAAGTGCCAAAACAAACTTTATTTAATTGTGATTGTACTATTTATGTAAGTTCAATTCTGCTCTAATCAAAACTTAGATAATAGCAATCTCTTTTTTTAAAATCAAGTCTCATGTTTCTATTATTCACAGTTTAGCAGTTACAAGCGTTTATAGACAAAAACGGAGGCAACTTTGGCTTGTTTTTCTATCGAGAAAATGTGTCTTAATCGTGTTTTGGCTCTAATCAAAACTTCAATTATATGTTCAATTTACACATATCCGCAAATCATACTCCTACTGTGAGTACTTCATGATATATGGAGCTTTGAAGAATCCTATTTTTTTTACATAGCCCCTTAAATCGTTTATGTTTACTGCTGTAATAAAATTGACTCTGAAATTTTCGTAGGGTATTTTATCCTTTTAACGAGTTCTATCATGGTTCTATTGAAACATTTTTATTTCCTGGAAGCAAAACAAAAGCGTAATAGAGATAGTTCGGAACACTATTCATTTGAATTTCGTAAATGATCGCGACCGCAGATTGTGTTTGTTTGATTTTACCTTAGTTTAGTCTATGGTTGTGGTAAGATGTGTTAACTGGTTAACTGTAAGATCAAAGTTAGGTTAGGTTTTAAAATTATTCAAAGGGGTTTGTGTAACATTGTATGGACAAATGGCGTCGTTTGTTTATTGCTTTGGCCACTTATAATTTTATAACTGTTTTGTAGCTAGCATTAGCTAAGACAAAGAGGTAATCCTCAAATAAACAAGTATGATTAATTTTGCTCTAAGTCATATCGGAGCAGAGATATAGGTACAGGGTTGATTTGCTTGGCCGGGGTAGTATGGTAGGCACCTTAACCGTTGAAGCTATAGGAAAATGTTCTTAGAAACACCATAACGATCCATAACTTTTTGAAATATTTAAGCCTGCATTTACAGATTGTGAACTAAATGTACTGTCAGCAAGAAAATTTGCAATTTACACAAAACCTTTTTTTGATGCCAATTGATCCTGTTCTCAGGAACAGGATGATGAGGATCAAAAAACTCTATTGGACCAACAGGTCAGAGTACTCGAAATGTCAGAAATCGCAAAAAACGTTTCGCGTACATTGACATTGATTTTGATGCCTTTGGGGATAAGTAGGAGTTTAGTTTCATGCGAAACGAAAATGTTTTTGCAACGCAAAATGTAATGAAAGTTTTTTAAAATTTCTGACATTTCTAGTACTCTACCTATGTTGGTCTTATACAATTTTTTGATCCTTATAAGATAAGAAAGAGGATCGATTCGCATAATAAAAAGTGTTGAAGTAAATTGCAAATTTTCTTGCTGACAGTAATTTTTTTTTAAATCTATTAATTGTATAATATCATTTATTTCAGACTTATTTTGTCCATATGTGTTAATAACAAAAATTCACTTATAACTATGATAGTAGGCAGGATAACAATTAAAATTCCAAATACAAACAAACACAAAACATATAAAATTAAATACAATTATAAAAATGTCATATAGATATTTGAAAAATATTTATTTAGAGGCGCGGCTAGCTGGCACTACATGGGTTGAAGTCCAGTGCCTGAGTATCGGGCCATCCACCCTATTTGCTACAATGGTCAGGAGGGTGTTTGCGCTGCCGCGCACCCGCCGCATCACGGACGCGACTCTCTTGCGCATGATGGCTGGGAAACCATCGGTGTGCGCCTCTGCAAACATTCCTGATGCGCTACAGTGCGCGGCAGCACCAACAACCCCCTGAACGCATTATTATATCGAACGCGTAAGGCACTGTAAGCTTTTTAAGTAAATTTGATGCACAGGCTGCAAGTATAAAATGATTGGCAGAAAGCCCTGAACAATTTGATTTTAACGCTTTCCGTACACCTCGGAAACCTGCGAATCAACATAATATTACTCCTCACTGCCAGCGCCCTACGCTCCCTCTCGATATCCTTGTCATCAGATTGCGACGCGGTGACCCAGTGCCCTAGGTATTTAAACTCCGATACCACTCGAAGCGGAGTGCCTCCAAGTGTGACCGTTGGTACAATGGGATAGTATTTAGTCCCTGCTCTGAACATGAACAGTTCACTCTTAGCGGCATTATACCGGAGACCATGGCGCACCGCGTAGCGCTCACAGATGTCAAGCAGTTTCCTGAGCGCACTGATAGATGGAGTCAACAACACCATACTTATCATCCGCGTAACTAATGTTGTTTACAAATTTGCCATCAATATAACATCCCACCATGGCGTCATTGAGTTCACCCATCAGCCCGTTTACATACAGGTTGAGCTATAGTCTTGGCGAGGTCAACCCCCCTGCCTAACTCCACACTCCAGCTTGTACACATCAGACATCGATCCGGCCCATTTAACCGTAATACTTTGGTGTCCATACCAAAACTGCATCAACTTGATTTATTCGGCAGGCAGGGCTGTGTCCTCATATAACTTCTGCCACAATCTGTCATAAGACACCAGATCGAAGGCTTTTGAAAGGTCAAGAAAACACGCGTAAAAAGGTGTTTTCCTGTCCGTGTAGAACTGAACAGTATGCTTGAGGCAAAGAACTGCTGTCTCCGTGGAGAGACCTGCTCTAGATCCAAACTGTGCATCTTGGAGAGCTATATATGTTTTTCCAGTTGTTTGTCGAGCACCTTCGCTACAATTGTTGTGGCCACCTCCTTAGCAGAAAACCTCATATAAGCTTTAGTGGCAGGCTCAAATCCCGAAATGACACCTGATGAGGGCACCAGTGTAGATACAACCCTAAAGTGATCCCGATAAAGGTTGGAAATCCTAGCAGGTTCACAAACACCCTGTATGCTCACAGGAAGGCCCGCTCTAGGGTTCAGTTTACGTCTCCTTCCAAAACTTTCCAAACATTTTATTGGAATGTTGTTTAAATGTTGTTGTTGTTAAATGGATGCTTTAGCATCCATTTTTATTTTCGTTTTGAAATATTTTCTAGTGTGTACCATCGCGTCATGCACATGCCCTGTGTTCTGAAACGCCAGTCGTTGTTAATGCAACTTAAAAAGTTGAGGACCTGTTTATTATAATGTTACATTATAATTAATTAGTTGTAGCTACAGCTACAACGGTTAAGGTACCTGCCCTACTGCCCCTTCCAAAAAATTATATCCTATCTCGGCCCCGATGTGACCTACATACAAGTCGACCAACAAATCGACCAACCAGTCGATCAACCAGTCGACCAACCAGTCGACCGAGCAGTCGCCTGACCAGTCGCCAACAAATAAACCTACAAGTCGACCAACAAATCGACCAACCAGTCGACCAACCAGTCGACCAACCAGTCGACAAATCAGTAAACCAACCAGTCGACCACCCCGTCGACCAACCAGTCGATCAACCGGTCGACCAACCGGTGGACCAACCAGTCGACCAACCAGTCGACCAACCAGTCGACCAACCGGTCGACCAACCAGTCGACCAACCAGTCGACCAACCAGTCGACCAACCAGTCTACCAACCAGTCGACCAACCAGTCGACCAACCAGTCGACCAACCAGTCGACCAACCAGTCGACCAACCAGTCGACCAACCAGTCGACCAATCAGTTGACCAACCAGTCGACCAACCAGTCGACCAACCAGTCGAACAACCAGTCGACCAACCAGTCGACCAACCAGTCGACAAACCAGTAAACCAACCAGTCGACCACCCCGTCGACCAACCAGTCGATCAACCGGTCGACCAACCGGTGGACCAACCAGTCGACCAACCAGTCGACCAACCAGTCGACCAACCGGTCGACCAACCAGTCGACCAACCAGTCGACCAACCAGTCGACCAACCAGTCTAACAACCAGTCGACCAACCAGTCGACCAACCAGTCGACCAACCAGTCGACCAACCAGTCGACCAACCAGTCAACCAACCAGTCGACCAACCAGTCGACCAATCAGTCGACCAACCAGTCGACCAACCAGTCGACCAACCAGTCCACCAACCAGTCGACCAACCAATCGAACTACCAGTTGACCAACCAGTCGACCAACCAGTCGACCAACCAGTCGACCAACCAGTCGACCAACTAGTCGACCAAACAGTCGACCAACCAGTCGACCAACCAGTCGACCAACCAGTCGACCAACCAGTCGACCAACCAGTCGACCGACCAGACGACCAACCAGTCCACCAACCAGTCGACCAACAAGTCGACCAACCAGCCGACCTACCAGTCGACCAACCAGTCGACCAACCACTCGACTAACCAGTCGCCCAACCAGTCGACCAACCAGTCGACCGACCAGTCGACCAACCCGTCGACCAACCAGTCTCTTTTCAAATTCGTTATATATGCTATTGCCGTGCATTTTTTCACATCTCCAACTACAACCGTTTAGCTGGGAGAGGGGGGGGGGTGACACTTGACTCTAGCCAAAATTGTCACTTTAAGATTTCGCTAACAGATCCCTATATCGAAAACTGGTATTCGCAAACCCACAATATTTTTAAAAGACCTATTCAACGATACCCCACAACATGGGATAAAAGAGGAAAAAAAAAATCATCCCCACTTCATGTGTAGGGGTGGGGTAATCTGTGGGTGAATATGTATACATATGTCAAATAACAGCTTTCTAGTATTAAGCGTGTCTGAGCTAAGCCGCGGACAGACGGACGGACAGACCAACGGACGGAGACGTGGCGAAGCTATAAGGGTTCCTGACTTCGGAACCCTAAAAATTAAGGTCAACGTTAAATAATTGCAAATTTCATAAAATTATTTCTTTTTCTGGACAAATTATTATCTGAGTTTATTTGTTAGCATGATAGAGTGTCTTATAGACAGGTAGACAGCTAATCAGACTAAACAAAAGACGTAGGTAAGTCTGGATCTTATGATCAACGAACCCTTAGCCTCAGACAACAAGGTTAAAGTTCGAGGTCGCAGACAGAGCAGCGCAGTCATGTCATGGCATTGCTATTTGTTCAGCTTGGCTATATCGATTTACCCGAAATAGCTTTATAAAACATTATTAGGTTTTATATGATAGCAAATGCTTATGTCTATGTTCGGTTCGCCGAGGAAGTTTGAGGTGGGCCTAATAATACAGGGTGTAAGTGACAGAATAGCAAATACTGAAACGGTGAACTCAGACCATCAAACTAAAGGTGGACTTCCGATGCTAGCGGCCGACGCGTCTGACGCGCGCGGCTCGCGGCCGACGGCCGATGCGGCCATACTAGTTACTATGAAAACGTATGGTGCCGTTTCCGATGCCAGCGACTGACGCGCGCGTCAGACGCGCGCGGCTGATGTCTATCGCATCGGCCGCGGCCGCGCGCGGCTACGCTCTGACGTCACGCAGAACAAGAATGTTTGCCAGAAATATTACGAAGTTTTTACCGAAAATTTGCTTAATTTTTACTATTTTATTTGTATTTTATTATCTGCAAGGTCGCTCATCCACTTTGCGATAACACCATCTATCGAGCCACTTGAAAGTACTTACTTTTTCTTTTTTCGGAAAATCTCTCTTGCCTACATAATTATTAGCTAGACAGCGATCCATGTACAGGTTAAAAAGCCAAGGGTCTAATTACTCCCAAAAATGTATTTTATCATAAACCCTGTAAAAAAATGCATTCATATATTCTCTCTTCTGTATTGTATTCTCTAAACCTATCAATCTGTCAATCAATCAAATATTCTTTATTAAAATATGTATTGGTTTTTTTGTTTGTGTTTTTATGTTTTTGTTTAAGCACCGAAACATAAAAACATACTCTAAATTTCGGGGAAAGTACCCTAAAGTGATAACACTCTGCACAATAGGCACGCGTCAGTCGCTGACCTCGGAAGTGAGGTCTGTCGTCGGCCGCGCGCGTTAGTCGCATCGGCCGCTGGCATCGGAAGTCCACCTTAAACAACGTTCACTATGGAGCCTACCTCAGGAACTGCTCCCATACAAAATTGCTGTACCTACCTACTCGACTAAAATGTATGGGACAGCAGATTTTTTTTTCGCGTTTCCTGAGGTAGGCTCCATAGTGAAAGTTGTTTAGGTTGATGGTCTGAGTTCACCGTTTCAGTATTTGCTAGGCTGTCACTTACACCCTGTATGTTTATTCCGATGTTTGTTTTGACTCAATTACGCATAATATAAACGATGGTCCCCATTTAGGGCTAGCCCGAAACTTTTGGGCCCGTGTTTTAGTTATAAACGTGAGATTTGACCTCCGATAATTTTAACAAAGTTATTATTAATGCTATCGTTTATTTAAATTGTCATTTTAATTACAAATATTACAGTACAATTAGATGTTTCATGAATTTCAATAACTTAATTTATAGATTAACATGTCTTGTAGAAGCTGTATTAGTTACAAACAAATTAAAATCAGAATATAAAATTAGAAGTAGACGTGGTAGACGTATGTTATGTACACATATTGAATATGTTAACATATACCTAAATAATATTATTTAATGTAAATTCAGATGAGTCGAGGGTAAAATATAGTTAGGTCTAAATCTAAATTTCACAAACACCGCTAAACTCTGTCCACCACCGACATTGTAGGTTTCCTTTCGATGTTTTCCTTCAAAGAAAAGTCAGCCAAAGTCAAAAGAATAATAGTCAAATTATACTCGGTATCGGTACTTATCGGACACATCAAACAATTTCGAAACACTTTATGATTAACAAAACGATCTCGGTCTCTTATATAAAATCTTGTTGTGAAAAAACCTATTTCAATAATTAACTTAGGTAGCTAAAAATAATACCCTTCAGACATTGTCCAGACTTCGTATATTCTGTCCCAGAGTACTATCGTAATATTTGTAAGTACCTCATGTACTTAATTGGACGGGCGCGAAGCATGTTACCGGTTACCTTATATGTCCGAGCGGTTTTAACCGAATAACTGGCAGTTGATGCTTGACAGCTTTTTAAATTAACACCTGCTTGTAGGAGGCTGGTAGATCTAGCAGCTGAATGTGTAAGAAGAGAAAAAGAACAAAAAAAGGGCTTATTAAAAACCTATATAGGACTCTGCCTCATAAATATGTGTAATGTTCATTTGCTTAATTGCAATAGCGACCCGCCCCGGCTTCGCACGGGTGCAATGCTGATACTAACTATATTATGCATGTATTATATAAATATAACACACATAGGATTAATAAATATCAGTATTTTAAGTTATTTAGATATGTAAGAGAATGAAATGAAATTAATTTTTCTGTGTTATGTATGTTTTTTGTTTAAAGCAAGAAATTAAAAGGCTTTTTAATTTTTTATTTCTTTATTAATTTTTATATACATATAAACCTTCCTCTTGAATCATTCGAAGTATCTATTAAAAAAACCGCATCAAAATACGTTGTGTAGTTTTAAAGATTCCAAGCATACATAGGGACAGACAGACAGCAGGAAGCGACTTTGTTTTATGCTATGTAGTGATAGTGATATAGAGAGAAAAAAATTACGAGATGAAAGAAACCAACAGAATTAATAAAGATACCTATCTGCAGATTCTGCAGAAACCACGTCAGGTTTTTTTCCGAACGACAAGGGCTAACCTTTTCTAATTTATCAACAAAATTCTTTCTGAAGACATCCTAAAAAAAGCTAAAGTTCTCATCAAAAGCTATGGGTTACACAAACTCAAAATTTTTACTGAAAATTAGGTATTTAACATTATCTCACAATAACGTACCTATATCACTATTTGACGTAATTTTTTTTACTCTACCATCGATCGTCGGAATGTGTTCCGTTGTAGAGAAGATGCAGCCAGAAACTCTACAACACAAATCTTTTACACAAAACAGGTTTAATTTTCGGGTAATGAATACACAGAGACAGACAAAAAGTGTGACCGAAGATTCAGATTGTGCAGCACACCAGTGTAATACTAGACACTCTTTCTTATAGTGCGACTGTGACACCAGCGTGGTGGCTGCTTTAAGGCTGGTTTTAGTGCTCGACCAACAGCCAGCAATGACCTTACGCACCGATGGCAAAAGGCAATCCTAAAACAACTCCATCAACACAATGAAACGTTCATTAAAGTCCCATTCACCGATTGTTACGCCCGACCGACGACGTCGGTCAAGCACTAAAACCAGCGTAAAGCATTCATTGTCCACCATCATTCCTTAATTTGATTATACCTATGATATTCTTATATTTACTAGTCAAAGAAACTCCACTTTAGATAGATTGGTAACAGATATATTAATTAAGCATTTACCCGCGACTTCGTCCGCATAAATTATATACCAGATTTTAAGTCAGATCATAAACTAACAAACAAAAAAAATTTCATCAAAATCGGTTCAGTAGTTTTTGCGTGATGCTCGAACAAACAAACAGACAGACAAAAAATCCAAAAATTGGTGATTTGGAATCAGGGACATCTAAAAATCATATCGTAATATTTTTTTTGTAAATATGTATCTTCAATGTACAGGTCAGACACACTTCTGTTACAGTTTTATAATAGTTTAGACTATAAGCTGTAATTTTACAATATATGAATAAGTTACATCTGTCATTTCAAAATCTTCTATTTGCTTATTCGAACGTGTAATTAAAGCCTTGGAGGATGCCACGTAAATTGTTAATCATCCCGCAGATGGTGTGTCCGGTCTGGTGGCTTATTAGTCTTATTACCAACGCGTGCTCACATTTAAATTGCGCTGCAATTAAGATCCATCTGCAGCTGAAAACAAGGTGTTTATAGTAATCCGTCATCAATCATCACACTATTTTGAAACATGATGCATAGCATAAGCATAATAATTCTCACGACTATATTCCCCGAAGGGGTATAGTTAACATTATATAATTATAATTTCGATTAGATTATCCACATTTCACCAGCAGTTACAAATAAAACGCATAGATTCGGTTTTATTATAGAGGCAGTTTAGGCAAGTCCTACGGACCTCGCGCCCCGTGAGAAAAAAAAGGAACAGCTCAAAGATTAAGGTTAACCCCAGAATTAAAAGGGTTTTTTAATATTGTAGTAAAATCTCAAACCTGCCTCACTCGCCCACATGGAAAAAATCATTGCTACGCTCATGAAGGGGCCCCGAGACTTGCATTGTCTAGGGACCTCTACATGGCTTAATCCGGCCCTGGTTTTACATTGATCTAAGGATAGAAATTGATGATTCGACTTTACCTGGCTAAGAAGCGTAGCTTTAGTGAAGTGGTGAAAGAAGGAATATTAATTAATGGACTCCAAGTAGGAAAATAACCAATATACTCACGTGTACCTACTCAAAGTGCTGTGACTATCTATAACACAATATATTATTTATTATCTAACGAGAACGCAACGACGGTTCAATGAAACATTATGGAACCATAATCTAGGAGATATTATTTGAAATCCTCATCCTGTGCTAGGGCACAATCATACCTAATGCTGGTGCTATGTAGCTAAGCCTTTCCTTCTACGCACTTTATAAAATGCAATCTGTGGGTACCTACAGAGAAAAGCAATAAAATTACAGTTACCTAGTTATTCCCCGTTCGATTCGATGTACAGTTAGGTAATTAATTCATTTAATTGTTTGACCCAGTTTAACTAGTTACTTCTTTACTTGTATTGTATCTATTCTCTATAGACTGAATGCAAGAATTAGTTAGAACTGAAATAAACAATTCTTGCAGTAATATACAGGGTGTTAGGGTAGACAGTTGTATTACTGTAAGGGGTGATTGTAAGAAACCTATAGGAAATTCGTAAAAAAATCGAACTTTTATTTTGAAAAGTAGTTTTTTTTTTTTGCCAATTTCCTATAGGTTTCTTTGGGAAAGTTGTTCAGTATCACGGGTACAATCGCCCATTAAAGTAATGCAACTGTTTACCCTAACACCCTGTACATACCTAATATAATTATATTTCGGCAAGAATTCGTTAAAACAAGTATAAAGACAAGTGTAAATTGTAGGTACCTATACTATTAAGGACTTTACCATAAGAAAATTATCATGTAAAATCCAAGACTTGAAATACAAAAGCATGAATATGAAGTGTGTTTTCCTACCCCAACGGGGCAAAGTATAGATGTGGGTTTATGACATCGATTAACTTTATAAAGTACGAGCTTTTACCCGCCACTTCGTCCGCATAAATTATATACCAGATTTTAAGTCAGACGATAAGCTATCGAACAAAAAAGTTTCATCAAAATCGGTTCAGTAGTTTTTGCGTGATACTCGAACAAACAAACACCCAAACAAACAAACAAATAAACAGACAGACAAAAAATCCAAAAATTTGTGATTTGGAATCAGGGACAGGTAAAAACCATGTCGTTTTTTTTTTTTTAATATTTTAAATGTACAGACACATTTCTGTTACAGTTTTATAATAGTTTAGAAGTAGTAGAATTAATTCATAAGTAAACTCAAAATCCTACTCCCCTTCGGGGTGGTCAGAAACATTACTACAACATTTAAAAAAAGTCTCTCTATAGTAAGTTTGCTTTTAGCAAAACGATGTTTATTTCTTAATTTAATTTTGATCACGGACGACAGGGTAAACCGCAGGTGACAGGAATCTTTACTAAACCCGTCTCTTTCTTACTAATTGGATTCCGAGGGATACGAAACAACAAACCGCACGTTATACACAATTAAATGTTAGTCCTTTACATGGGTAAAGTGGGCTTTTAGAAATGGAATTGTTTATAACACGATTTACCTACCTACCAGATACCTAACTTCCACGCGTTCCCAATGCGAATTCCTCATGATTGGACGATGGACATGGGGGTCCAGTGTCAATGTACCAATAAGTGTTATTTCCCTCTACAGCTTTACACTTATTAGAATAGAACACTTTATTTTCGACCAACTGGGAGCACAATTTAGGAGACCGTACCTACATAAAATAAATGAAATTAGAAATACCTACTAGTTCAGCTAGCTACAGTTGGTAAAAAATAATATGTTCTACGGAGTACGAATAAAGAAGGAGAAAAAAAAACAAGCGCATCCGCCATTCTTCTTTATGTCAACACCTATTTATTTATTATACCCTACATTATACCACCTTATAGGTACTTATGATTAGTACCTACTGCAACTAAGGACTGCTGGAATCGAAATCTTCCTATATGTACAAATAAATACATTAGATTCGATGGCAATACGATGATGGTAGACTGACACAGTAGGTAGGTGACTTAAATTAGACATCGTTGTATCAAACGAAACCAATAGGTATTTAGATAGTGCGTGTCGGGAAACGCGCAGTGTAGGGTTCCGTAGTTGCCCGTCACAATATTATATGGACTTAGAATGGGGTTTTTTTGCTTTGTACTACAGTTTATATATTATAATTTTAAACGAACTTTTCAACGATACCCCACTCGATGAGATTTATAAGCGAGAAATTAAAATGTCATCCCCACTTCGCATGTCGGGGAGGTAAACAACAATTTTTTTCCAGATTTTATTTTACCACTTCGTCATATATGTATACCCAATCCAAATTACAGTTTTTTAGTACTTAGCGTCTCTCTGAGCTAAGCGGCGATTAGACAGATGGACAGACGGACGGACATGGCGAAACTATTAAGGGTCTGTTGACTATGGAACCCTAAACAAAAAACTATCTTGTGAAGTTATATAAGAAGTATTCGTTCAAAACGTTCAATGTCATGGTTACTGGACTTGTATTTATTTTGAACTGATGGATCAATACAATCGAAGGACACGGATAGTGTATATTTATATGATAATTATGATGTAGGTGTACCATAAACTTAGGTATACCTTATACATAGGTATCTCTAAGTCTACTCGAGGTTGTATTATTGACGTGCAGCACTATCTTATGTTTAACCCCTTTTAAAAATGCTTATCATATTTTCCGAATCACTTATGTTCAGATTGTTCAAATTAGATGTAGTGTACGTATACAAGAAAACGTGATTTCTCAAAAACCTAAACTTCATAGATAGTGTGGGAAAACATTCTAAGTGGCTGTATATTTTCCTAAAACGAGGAAAAAATTCCAAAAGTGTGCGCGAAGTGGCATGAAATGGAGTGTGTAGCGGAGTTAGGTAATGTAATGGAAATCTTAGAGATACGCGTTACTTCGCGTTTGCCTAATGTAGAACCTACTTACATTACATTACGTGTTTACAAAATCTTTTTAAGATAGAGTTAAAATTTTTATAATTCACTGCCACAGGGCAGGGGTTCAGGCACATACAGGCTAATGATAATATGGTAACAATACGATTATTTCAGATTATTTATCGTTTCTTATTTTCATCCAATCCAATACAAAGGTGTAACTAGAACAATCAAAATACGACCTAGACACGTTCGTAAGATAAATCAACAATGACGTTGTAGACATAATATTCATAACAGTCGAGTTTGTGTGCATGAGGCTATACTATAATCGCAGTATCTATAGGTAGGGATCGGATCGGATGATATCTTCTGTGTCTCTGCCTCTGCGGCTCTGGGTGAAGTGGCGCAGTATGAGAAAGGAAAGAGTAAAACTTTAACAAAAAATAAAATCTGCCTTCAAAAAAACTAAAAATTTAAAACATTATATCGCAGCCGATGACTTTTTCGTTCGCATCATAAGAAGAACATTAAATTGTTTTATCGAAGTCTTTGTCAAACCAGTACGATTCGCGACAGGGCTTGCATTAGTTTTTTGGCTTGGCTTGACACCGACTTCGATAAAACAATTTAATGTTCTTATGATGCGAACGAAAAAGTCATCGGCTGCAATATTATTTTTTAACGTTTTTGTTTTTTTGAAGGCAGTTTTAATTTTTTGTTAAAATTTGGTTTATTTCACAATTTTCAGTGGTGAATTCTTTAGTTCGACAAAGATACTAGTTATACACGCAAAGGTTACATCGATATGAAGCGAATTTTTCAATCGCCAATGATTTGCCGTCGACTTTTGAGGAGTACTATTGTGTAGCTCCGGGATGCATCATCAGATCCTGGTTTTCTTATCATGGTACCACCCTTGGGATATCTCCTTTCCAACAAAAAAGAATCATCAAAATCGGTTCATAAACGACGAAGTTATCCGCGAACACACATAAAAAAGAAAAATATATAATATACGGTCGAATTGAGTAACCTCCTCCTTTTTTGAAGTCAGCTAAAAATACGTGAGTAGATACGTATGTGTAATATCTAATGTATGAAGAATGTTCTTTACAAACATCTGCAGCTGAAATAGTTTCGCCTCAGGTTAATGCATGAAAGGGCCCAGTGAATAGCTGAAAGTCGCCAGTCGAGGTAAAGAACTGCCGCAGGCCTTAAGCTTTCACGGCGTTGTTAAACATTACGCTTAGGTACAAATATTTATATGGGAGAGCATATTAAATATTTGGTAAAACACATCCAACGCTTAAGGTAAAACATTATCGGTAATTCCTAGTAAATTATAGTATTCTGTGGTACCTAACTCTTTTTAGTACTTACCAGACTATATTGTCTGTTTTGGCACGCCGAATATCATTGACAAAAAAAGTCACTTGCCCTCTACGCGAATAGTAAATCTATGTTGTTTTTTGAATCAAGAGCAGATAAGAAATTGATAGGCATTAAAGAAATAAGATCAAAAACCTTTTTAGCGTTTCTCAATATTTAAATCTTTTGTGGCTACTTTGATATCCAACTTCATAAATAAAAGATCGCTGCTAAGAATATAAAATCAATGGTCACAAAAAAATAATTTTTCTTTCGTTTAACGCATAAGCAAAACAACGCTACGTGTGATCCTTGGTACAAACGTATCCTTATAATATTATTGGTAGAGCAAAGTTCCTGAATATGGCTGATAGCTGTTTATACAACGTGTTAATGAATTAACGCAAAACCTCATACACCCCAACTGATTTATAACAAAATAATTAGATTGAAACAATAATTTCATTATTTTGATGGTTAAAATTTAAAGTTATTCGCATTTTAAGTTTTGATGCAAAAATGATTTGTTATCATTTCAGCAATGAATGAAAGCGCTAATGTACTCATGGATACATTTTAATAATTTTGTTTTGATAGTAATTAGAGTGAGTGTGCCCGTGCGGTGGGTTGACAATGGCCTCGATTCGGAGTGTACCACGACTAAACTAAACTAAATGTATTCCTGACACTTTCTAAAATAAGATTAAGAAAAGAGACAGAAAACCAACAGCTGACTTTAGTGCTGTCAAAGTGACGTTAAATGCGCAAAATAAGATGCCATCATAATGTACGCTATCTTATTTAAGTCGTTTTTGGGCGTTTAACGTCACTTTGACAGCACTAAAGCCAGCTGTTGGTTTTCTGTCTCTTTTCTTAATCTTATTTTAGAAAGTGACAGGAATACATGTAGTTTAGTTTAGTCGTGGTACACTCCGAATCGAGGACAATGGGTTCAAAAAAAAAATTTTTTTCAAGCAAATTATTTAATATTTTGAAAAAAATTCCTATGTTGAAACCATGATAATTCGATTCTGCCTGATTCTAAACAAACTACTTTTTGTAGTTTTGCGTTAATTCTAATAATAAGCCGTCCTTAGCATAAACAACGCACTTGCATGGAGGGAAAATTCGAGAAAATGGCGCGTAAAGTTTTTTTTTCGTTTTTGACCGTCTCTTAAAATATTAACAGACATTAATTATTTTTTATTAATTGACTATGTAGTACAGGCTATAACCTTTCTTTTTGCTATATTTATTTTTCTTAAATAATAATGTTTCATATCAATTAACCCCAAAATATTGTTTATTACCTTCGCATGTGTCACGATTGTGTGGCTTATGTCTAGGAAATGCAAGTTCGTTACTTATGCTAGGACACCCTAGGATAAATATTTAAAGTATCATAATGGCTATTACGTTGTATATGTTTAGGAATACCTATAGAAAATTTGCAAGTGCGACAAATTTGCTTATCAAAAAACACAATAAAAATAAAAATAATGAAAATTGGATTAGTTATACTTGTAGATCTCTTTACGCTGATTCCGAATATACCCGTAACTCGATATGTCCAAAAATGTCGAATTGCGTTGTTTATGTATAAGGACGGCTCAATTTGAGGGTATGTAATTTTATTGTTGTTACTACTTACATGTATCGTTGTGTAATCTAAAGGAGCTGTCTATTGTGACTTTATTCAAATGTTTTCCATTTCCATGTGGCCTCGGTCGTTTGTTCTTCTGTGGGAATGAGTACAGTACGTTTAACGCAAAGGTTCATTACGTGGGTAGTAAGTATTTGAAGTTAGGTCAAGGACGAAGGTCTGTGATTCGGGTTTATTGTAATAGTAGGAACTTTCAGTGAAAGGACGGGGCATGACATGAATGAAATTGTTCCATTGGAGCGGTCTCGGAAAATTTTGTCTTGAAATTTATTTCTGTGGAGCCACCACTCCTCCCTTACATTATTAATTTATTATGTACGACTATATTTTGATTTTTAGGGTTCCGTACCCAAGGGGTGAAAACGGGACCCTATTACTAAGCCTACGTTGTCCGTCCGTCCGTCTGTCCGTCTGTCCGTCTGTTCGTCTGTTCGTCTGTTTGTCTGTCCGTCTGTCCGTCCGTCCGTCCGTCCGTCTGTCCTACCTATTTAGGGCTATAACTTTTGAACCGTAATAGCTAGATACTTCAAATTTTCTCAGATCATGCGTTATTATAACGGATTTGTTAAAAAATAATAAAAATGTCAAAAAGTTAAAAATTAAGGGGGGTTCTCAACAAAAAACTAGTTTTTATCAACGTTTTTTCTTCCCGCTCTATCGTAAAAACGGTAATACATACAAGCGTCAAACTTAGTGTGATTATAGAGCAAACTCTACAAAATAACAACAAATACTAGAACCGGCCAAGTCTGAGTCGGTCTTGCGCTAAAGGTCCCGGACAAAAAAGTTTTTTTTTCTAAGTTAATAATGTTTCGTTTTATGGTGGTGTGGTACGGAACCCTCGCTGCGCGAGTAGCCCGACTCGCACTTGACCGGTTTTATTTAAAGAATGGTGAGACCTTTACCCAGCCCTAGCCAGGGGGATATTATGATAAATTAGGCACTTATGTTCAATTTGAATACATACTTATTATATTGGGATGATGATAATAATTTACACATAGCTCATTGTCGATTTAGGTTATTGATACGTTCTACATTACGCTAAACATGATCACCGGTAAACTAAACCTGATATGACTGTGTGTGTGCCGATCTATGCAATTTCTAGTCCAGTCAGTTTTCATTACCACTTGATTTCATCATCATCATCAGTGAAGGAGTTTAATTAAGCGATTTGTCAATAAAGATTATTGACGACGGCGACGCGACGCCTCGAGATATTTCTCACCTTTCTATGCTATGTTATGTACGGCAGCGACATCTAGCTTGAGGTTTACAAGTTACATATGATGCGTCACGTTCTAAAGTTCTCCGAGCTCAACCAATTCCCGTGGTTTCATTTGCTGCAACCACAGAAGTCTGTGGCTGCAACCCGTCTCTGGTCAAATCATCAAGCATTCGAGTGCCGCCATCTGTTATGCGGTGCGCAAAGCTTGTTAGCCTACAGTTCGGTCAGGAAAAACCGCATCAGTCTTCTGAACTTAGTGGCGAGACTGTTAGTTCCGACAGTTGTGTGTAGGGTGCGTGTGGATCGACTTAGTAAATTATAATATTATTATAATATGTATTATTTCTGTGGTGCATCGGAAAGACAATTTTTAATGTTTTGCAACTTTACTAGAATCTTTTTCTCAGATTTTTTTTGGTCTTCGCTGCGCAGATCATAAAAAGTTTTTTTAAAAACGGAACACTTATGGAATCATCTCGGTGTCTGTCCGTCCGTCCGTCCGTCTGTCACAGGCATTTTTCTCGGAGACTGTAAGACATAGGAAGTTGAAATTCGGTACAGATATAGTAATTGCTGGTCCAATATCATAAATGAAGTAAAAAAAGCGGTCAAGTGCGAGTCGGGATACTCGCGCACCGAGGGTTCCGTACCACACCACTACAGAACACGACATTATTAACTTAGAAAAAAAACTTTTTTTGTCCGGGACTTTTAGCGCGAGACCGACTCACACTTGGCCGGTTTTTAGTATTTGTTATTATTCTGAAGAGTACTTATGCTCTATAATAACACTAAGTTTGACGCTTGTGTGTATTACCGTTTTTACGATAGAGCGTGAAGAAAAAACGTTGATAAAAACTAGTTTCTTGTTGAGAACCCCCCTTAATTTTTAACTTTTTGAATTTTTTATTATTTGTTAACAAATCCGCCGCAATAACGCATAATCGGAGAAAATTTAAACTATCTAGCTATTACGGTTCAAAAGTTACAGACCTAAATAGGTAGGACAGACGGACGGACGGACGGACAGACGGACAGACGGACAAACGGACAGACGGACAGATGGACAGACGGACAGACGGACAGACGGACGGACAGACGGACGGACGGACGGACGGACAACGTAGGCTTAGTAATAGGGTCCCGTTTTCACCCTTTGGGTACGGAACCCTAAAAAAGCTAAATTTTAATATTGGGAAGCAATTTGGGGAGTAAGAAAGTGTAAGTAAATAAAAAAAAAAAAATCTACCCTATCTTTTCAAATTTTTTATAAAAACTTTGTTGAACAAAATTTTCAATTCAATCCGAGAAATTGCTGTCCCAACCTCTATTTCAAAAAAATATAGCCGTAGTAGATCTGAAAAAAATCATGAACACCTGAAATAACGTGTAGATGGCGGGAAAATTATCAGGGTGGCTCTTTTTTTTTCTATATCCAAAAAACTAACACCAGTAGACCAGTGTAAAATGATTTTCAGTTACTATGGGACCACATACTAAGTAAGTGTCAATTTATAGTGGGTGTCATCAATGACCGATGTTAAACAACTGGTAGTACGGAACACTAATTGCCCGAGACCCGACTCGTACTTGGCCGGTTTTTTCTATTTGTGTACACACGGCGACAGATCAACCTACCCATAGTTGAACTCTATGTTCATGGACATAAGGTCGAACTATGGGTAGGTTGATCTGTCGCCGTGTGTACTTCCTACTTTCATAATCCAACTTTTCACATTCCTATGTATAATACAATACTAAAAATAACTATAATTTCAACAGTGAAAACAAGTTGTGAAAATTTTTTCGCAATGGCGGGATAAATTTGTCAGTTTTCCTATGCGCGCGCATCTAATAATGGCGATCATCCATAGACTAAAAGAATGAGGTGTCTTTTTTTTGGCTTTTCACGGATAGCGTTTTAGCCATGTACTATAAAATAGGGAATTCAAAGTTTTATTTATTACAGAAAAAACAAAAGTTATATTTGAGTGAAAGTTTTATTTATTAAAAACGTACAAGTCGAAATTAGTATTTAAATACGAAGTTGCATGAAATGAGCAAGGGATATGTAGGTACATTAATTTATTTGTACTATCGAACACGATAAAAAATACATATACTTAACTCACGTCACAGAATGGGTAATAGTATATAGTTCTACTCACGTGTGAATAATAGTTCGAAAAAGCTAAAAAGTCACCGTTTGATTCACAGTTTGAAGAGACAGAAAACCAACAGCTGACTTTAGTGCTGTCAAAGTGACGTTAAATGCGCAAAATAAGATGCCATCATAATGTACGCCATCTTATTTAAGTCGTTTTTGGGCGTTTAACGTCACTTTGACAGCACTAAAGTCAGCTGTTGGTTTTCTGTCTCTTTTCTTAATCTTATTTTAGAAAGTGACAGGAATACATTTAGTTTAGTTTAGTCGTGGTACACTCCGAATCGAGGCCATTATGTGCCTAATTGCGGTGAAATTAGAGCCATTTTATGAGCAAGTGGGTTGAAAAGTGTATTTTTACTTCAATGTGAAATACAAACTTTAAAAAAAATCTGGAGGCGAATGGTTCGATTCTCGTCCACGCCTACTCGTACCTTCTATTCGTAGGTATTTTATTAATGAGTTTCTCGGAGTAACTGCACGATTTGTAATTTGTAGCACTAGTCAGTAGTCACCAAATGGCAATTTTTGGTGAAAGAAAACATTGTGAGGAAATCTGCATGGGCGTTATGCTTATTGCAAGAGTATCATTATTAATCAACATTATAAAAAATAGTACTTATTTAAAGATATTTGTTCGTACTTTGTTTTATTTATGTGCTAAAAGCTTGGTGGTGTGGTGTTTTACAGGTACGTAGCATTGGTAAAGGACATTCGGCACATCATACCAAAACATGTATAACCGTACTGTTACGAAAAACAAATATAATTTGTGACGGTAACTAGATAAAAGAAATCTACAATTTTGCAGTACTTAAACCGAGATAAAAGCTTTCTTGTGTCATTGCTACGAGGCTGACGTTTCGTGTATATTCGGAAATATGGAGTTCACAGGAGTTCACTGAAGGGTTCATTCAGTAAGTACTAAAGATATTTTTTGGTCTATACGAATAGAACAAAAAAAATCTTTTGGTCAGTACCTATCTAAATTTCAGTGCTTGACATTTTATGCTCGAGCGTGAGCAATATACGTGTTAATGAATTAGCGCAAAACCTCATACACCCCAACTGATTTATAACAAAATAATTAGATTGAAACAATAATTTCATTATTTTAATAGTTAAAATTTAAGGTTATTCACATTTTAAGTTTTGAGGTAAAAATGATTTGTTATCATTTCAGCACTGAAAGAAAGCGCTAACGTACTCATGGATACATTGTTTTGGTAGTAAGTAGGGTGAGTGTGCCCGAGCGGTGGGTTGACATCGGGTTCAGAAATTTTTAAATTTCGCAAACAAATTATTTAATATTTTGAAAAAAATTACCTATGTTGAAACCATGATAATTCGATTCTGCTCTCGATTCTAAACAAACTACTTTCTAGTTTTGCGTCAATTCATTAACACGTATATACAGGGTGTTAGGGTAAACAGTTGCATTACTTTAAGGGGTGATTGTATCCATGATACTGAACAACTTTCCCTAAGAAACGTATAGGAAAATCTTAAAACATTTTTCTTCCAATACTAAATGCAATCAGCTGATCGAACTTGTGTGTTAAAAGTCGAAAAAAAAGATTGCGAATTTCGAAAGTTGTTCAGTATCATGGGTACAATTACCCCTTAAAGTAATGCAACTGTTTACCCTAACACCCTGTAGTTACTCCACAATATGTAAAAATATAAGAGGCAAGAAGATCTGATGCAAAAAAGAGTGAAGCAAAAACAAAATATCGTAACTGTAACTTCTATTTAGACCGAGATCCGACCGTAAAATTATGCACCTATTTCATAGGCGAACGGAATGTGATTCTAGTGTATACACAGGGGTTAATTCAACGCTGCCAAGTTGCCTAGAAAAATCTTGCCGCAAGTACCTTTTCCATTATGATTTTTGGTATTTCTTTTTCCACCTGTCTGTTAGGGACGTAAATGAGGTGCCATCGGAAGGAGACTGATCTAAAGTATAAAAAAAAAACTAGGGTTGCCACCTCTCAATCTGCCGCAACTATAGGGTTGCCAGGTTCAAAGAAGTAATTTTTTGACCTGGCAACCCTATAGTTACGGCAGATTGAGAGGTGGCAACCCTAGTTTTTTCAGTACTTTAGATCAGTCTCCTTCCGATGGCGCCTCATTCACTTCCCTAACAGTGACGTGGAAAAGTTATACCAAAAATGTTAATGGAAAAGGTACTTGCGGCAAGATTTTTCTAGGCAACTTGGCGGCGTTGAATTAAGTCCTGTGTAAACGTACACTAGAATCACATTTCGTTCGCCTATGAAATAGGTGCATAATTTTACGGTCGGATCTCGGACTATATATATCATCAGAATAGATAGCGGCGACAATTCACAACACTAAGACAATGAAGACTAGTGATCTAATACCTATGTTGGTGCTCAATCGTGAGCAATAATATTGTTTTACTAATGTTATAGGCACCGATTAGACTAAAGGCATTTAGACGTCATTCAAAATGGATGTAGCTGATATGTTGTGTGATTTAGCCTTATCAACCGTTCGCCGAACCGACTGCCTCCGTGGTCTAATGGTTAAGAGCATTGGCTCTCGATACGGAGGTCGCGGGTTCGATTTTTCCCCAGTTGGTTAGGACACTTAGTATGCAAAATAAACTTTTGATTTGATTTTGATTTGACATTGCAGGCCGAATCACCTGATTGTCCGAAAAGAAAAATGATTCCGTGCTACGGATGGCACGTTAAGCCGTTTGTTCCGGCTACTATCTCTGGTGGTAGAAGTCGTTACATAAAAACCACGTCAGAGACCGTAAGGCGGTCTGAAAAAACTCTGATACCAGGGCTCTGCCCACTCGATGAGAAGAAGAACCGTTCGCAATACTAGACTAGTGATTTCGGTGGACTAAATTAATTAAACCATCTTTGAACTATCAACGAATTTTATCAAAATTTATAGAGAAATAGTAAATAAATACGAGTAAGTATGTAACCGACTTCTCCTTTCATTGCAAGCCAAAGACTTCTATTCGAATAATAAGATTTATAGGAGGCTGAATATTACAATGAACTAAAAATTAGATTACTGCAAATAATAGAAGAGAGCAATGTCTATTAAATCTATAGTGTCTGGTTTCAAGAAAAATATTGACGGTGATAAATTTTCAAAAAGATTTTATGCTCGTAAAGACGATAGTAGGTATCATGCCTTCCTTAAAAGTTAATTTATTACGTGTGTCCCTAAAAGAGAACCTGTTTAACCTTTTATTCTACAGCAATTCGAGGTCCTAAAGTTGAAGGGGTCTTAAAACGTGTGCTCTGACGCTGAAGTGGCGTCGGAGGTGATGCTAAGTGGGGCAAAGCCTTGAGGAAGTGGCTCCTGAGATCAAGGTAAAACACAGGACAAGTCAAGCAAGCGCTATAAAAGTGTTACTTAACCTCACGGTATATGAGGGAATAGTGAAGCTTTTTGATTGAATTCAGACGAAAAGAATAGTAGATTATGTACCAAGGGGATAAAGCAGTGTCTTTCATCACGGGCGCGATATTGAATCCCGAGCGTAACGAGGGATTCTAGGGTTAACTCCCGAGCGAAGCGAGGGAGTTATGACTAGAATCCTGAGTGAAGCGAGGGGTTCAAGCTCGCCTAAGATGAAAACACGTTTATCCCCGAGGACCATACTCTACTTTTCACACCCTCCGCGAGAAAATAAAAAGCAATACTGTTAGAAACCCAGGGGAGCGTGTAAATTCTCTATGGTTAGAAACCAATTCTTTTATTAGAGTTTATAACAAAGTATTAGAGTTCAATAGTATAGTATTTAGAAAACACTATTTTATTAACTTCAAAGTGAAAGTAGATATTTGAAACATTAGACCAGGAGAGCGATTTTTGAAACTCATTCGCTGAGTTCAGCAGTTGAAAATGACAAAATTACTGTGGAGATATGCATCTTTCTACTGCTGATTTGACTTTCAAAAATCATACATCTCCATAGTAATTTTGACATTTTCAACTGCTGAACTCAGCCAATGAGATTCAAAAATCGCACTCCAGTTGTGGAAAGAAAAAATATATACGGTCGAATTGAGAAACCTCCTCCTTTTTTGAAGTCGGTTAAAAATGTAATATTTTTTTACATTGTTCGTAGCAATAGGTACAGAGATTTGCAGTATTCGCGCCTTTTTTTCTTTTTTTGTGTTCAATACTTGTGGTGGTCAGTTCGAATTTCGAATTAAGTTCTTTTTGGTGCAGGTCTCCATGATAAGTTTCCATACGAATTTTAAGTAAGGGTCGTAGTAGATATTAAATAATCTGTGGATGCGGTTCCATATTCAAATCTCATTATTGACCAGCGGGTTATAATGAAATTCAGTACAATATTATTGCCCGGCTAGTCCCAGGGCTATAATGACTTGATTTAGGTTCGAGTTACATGACATATAATGTTCCATTTTCGAGTGGGTGGTGTGAAAAAGTACAATTCGGAAACGGGAGTCGATAATATTGGTTAAAATACTTTATTACTTTTGGGTTACGGGTTACTAAAAATTGTTGTTAATTATCAACCGTACTATTCATAACTAACTTACCAAGTTATAATAAATAGCCCTAAAGGGTTCAGGATTTATTTATCCGTCAAGTGTAGGTGCACGAAAAGAAAAGGCAAATGACTTTTGTTTATGATTCTTCTTTTGTTAATCTTTTGGATATCCGTTGATGACAAAAACATCAAGCCATCCTCCTCCTTCATCACCATGAGACGATACCTTTAAATTGTCATCTCTTTCCATTTATAATCTTTCAGCCAGCCGTATCACTTGCCTTCGTACACAATTTTGTGTTCATTCTTTATACCCTTCTTGTATCTTATCTTCTTTATCTTTTTATCCCATGATTCGAGCACTCATCTTTTCTGGCACATGACTAGTTTCAGACTATCTCCAATAAACCTATTCTCTTTAATTTTCCTTTAATTTATTAATTATCATATTTTTTGTTGAATATTCTTATATCGGTAAATCTTAAAAAGCCAATTAAAAATCTCCACATTTAAAAAATTAAGACTAAAATTTCATCACGCCATACGTTCTAGTTATACACAGATTCCGCTACTTCTAAAATAGTAGATAACGAAATACTTTTCTAGTTTCGACTTAAAGGTACTTATTTGCACGAAGATATTGGTTTTCTGGCAAAGTAAGTCAAACAGTGTTCACTTCAAAGAGAAAAAGTGACCGAAATTTGATGCCTCTTAATCTACCGGAAGAAAGGTAAAGTCCCTAAGTTACCTCAATTTGAAAAAGTCACTACGGCGACTGCGCTAAATGTATCTTTTTTATTTATTCCATGATACAAAGTGTCAGGATTCAAGGAAATTAAGCTTATTTGGATTTTAACGCCCATCTCCATTTATAATGACACTGATTCGTGCTACAGCTTTTGCAAAATATATTAGTTGAATGTACAGTTGTATGAAATAAAAGTGCGACATGCGATTGTACCATTAGTACGGCCACACTCTTTTGTTAGTCATTTTAATAACACGCTTAATTTCTAGTACATTTGGATAATACTGAATGAAACAAAGAGATATTATTATGGCAAATGTGATGGTAATTCTCAAAATTATTATTTGCTTTTCTGGACACACTGTCGACACTGTGCACTGTGGTGTGTGTGGACTGTGGACGTGGTTGTTCTGGGTTTTCAGAATATCTCTGACTACCATCTAGGGGAATATCGTCGTGAGCACATGCTATGAATGCTGAACACGCTGTCCGCTGTCCTGGTACTTGTACCAGAGTAATTTACAAGGTGTAACAAAATACCCTAGTAATATTTACTGGGGTGGTTTTGACCATCACACTGAACAACTTTTACTACGGAACCAAAAAAAAATTGCTGTTTCATACAAAATTGCAGAACCTACCCGACTGTGACAGCAGATAAAAAAATATCTACATTTTTTTCATTGTAAAGGTGGTTCAGTTTGATAGTCTAACTAAACCACCTTTAAATATAATAAAGGTGTTTTGTTGTACTATGTGGTACTATGTACACACGGTGACAGATCAACCTACCCATAGTTGAACTCTATGTTAATGGACATAAGGTCGAACTATGGGTAGGTTGATCTGTCGCCGTGCGTACAAAAGTAAAAATTATGATTGGAACAAATGGGAATTCCACATTGTACTTAAAAGGCCTATTACAAGCTCAGTGGTGCCCTCACCACAATAATAAAGATTTATCAATAAAGAAAGCCTAAATTAAAAAAGTGCTACTCCAATAAACTATAAAAGCCTTCAAGCTATTTTCATAGAATACTTTTGTAGGATTTTTATAGGTCTAAACAAACTTCGAAAAAGAAAAAAAAACGGCCGTTTTTTTATTTTTATTTCGAAATTATCTATAACTGGAATGTTTAGAACCTATAAAAGTATTGTATAACAATAGCTTGAAGGCTTTTAAAGTTTATTGGAGTAGCACTTTTTTAATTTAGGCTTTCTTTATTGAGAAATATTTATTATTGTGGTGAGGGCGCCACTGAGCTTATAAAAGGCTTAATTAGTTAATTGGCTACTTGACAACTAGTCAAATCAGCTACTCTTTATCGGACGTCAAAACATGCGCTTTGTATGAAGATTTGTACTAAATATTGAGTTGTGACGTCATCAACATTTTCATTACTTTTTTTTAGTTTATCTTGTTATTAAAAATAGTATTCAAGCTAAAAACTCAATGAAAATGGGAGTTTAGCGTTATTTTCTAACCCTTTTTTTGTTGAGTAGATAAAAATAAAATATATTGAATGTAGTCAAATACCCATTTTTAACCTACATCGTCCCTCTACTGGGCAAAACTATCCCTTTTACTCTTCAACTGACCCCTATTCTAGACGGTCTCTGGCGACGAAAGCATTCACATCCTTTTTGGGATCGATTTGATTTCGGAGATCGTGATTGTGACGATTTTTGCCCATCTCTCGCGTTTATCAAACATTTTTGATTTGCGTTTTTCTGACAGAAAAAAAATACAATCACAAAAATACGAATGTAATTAACCACTTTCATAATCAGTCAGGCAAAATATGCAGTAAATTTAATCCCATCTGCTCTGAGCCGATAGGTAGATAAAACAAACAATGGTTATGATTTAAAACAACAACGTTGTCTCATTAATCGGCTTACAATATCGGAGCTACATGTCAATTTCGATCCCTGAATCAGTGGTACTCAAACATTTATTTTGTCACTCTTCTTTTGTGCACCTCCCTATTAACGTACTATTGAAAGGAATCGGAAAAATCTAATGAAATCATTTACTACAGCACTCGGCGGTGGCGACCCAAACATCATTTGCCCCTCATACATTAATATACTACAAGGTGGTTATCGCATATGATTACCATTGTTAACACAAACATAAGCCGCTACTTACCACGACTGCAGCGGCACAGGCATCGCGCGCGAGTTCTTGGCAGGTTCCTCGATATATGTTATGTTTTATGTCCTTTTATGCTATAACACTCGTAAATCCGTACCCGTCTTGTCAGCAGACCTAGTTAGAGCAAGCTTTTTAATTCGACTGTCAATTCAGAAACCCTTTAGTGGATTAACTGTCAGAACTATAATTATACAACGTGTTAATAAATTAGCGCAAAACCTCATACACCCCAACTGATTTATAATAAAATAATTAGATTGAAACCATAATTTTATTATTTTGATACTTAAAATTTAAAGTTATTCGCATTTTAAGTTTTGAGGCAAAAATGATTTGTTATCTTTTTAGCACTGAAAGAAAGCGCTAACGTACTCATGGATACATTTTTATAATCTTGTTTTGGTAGTAAGTAGGCTGAGTGTGCCCGTGCGGTGGGTTGACATCGGGTTCAGAAATTTTTTAATTTTGCAAACAAATTATTTAATATTTTGAAAAAAATTACCTATGTTGAAACTATGATAATTCGATTCTGCTCTCGATTCTAAACAAACTACTTTCTAGTTTTGCGTTAATTCATTAACACGTTGTATAGTTAACTATAGTTCCTGCATTGCATACAGATACACTTTGAGAACACCTGGCCTACAGCAACACAATGCCGGAATAAGCTGAAATTAATACATGCGATCGTGTCGCGTGAAACGCATACATACGCTTTGTGCTCAATGTTGAACATAAATATCTTTATAGATATGAGTTTCAATCAACTGGCGAAAAACCAATAAAATGCGGGTTTGTAAAAACGGTAAAGTCACTGAACTGCATTGTAACATGTTGCATTCTTTTGTCTCTATTTCACATTTGTTCACTAGGTACCTACACTGAAAACAATGTAAATAAATAACGTACCCACTTTATTCCTTTTAGTATTCCAAGTTACATAATACTGCGCTTTACATCGTTTCTAAGAAAATTATAATAATAGTAGGAATTCATATAAATACTGAACGATTTCCACTTACCTATATAGATACTCATTCTTATACTGTGCCTATTTGTTAGGTAGGTTAACAAAGCTGAACTATCTGTTTTGTAATGTACATAAGTATATTTTACGTAGTAAATTAATATTTCTAATGCACTCCATTCAAAACAGATCCAAAGAGATAGATTGCATTTTGTTCAAGTTTCTAGATCGTCTCTATAAAATATCTTTAGAAAGATCGCATCTGAACATCTTCTGCATTTACCATAAGAATAGAAATATCTTAAACGAGGTCATTTAAGTCATAATTCACGGAACGTACCTAAATCTTTAACTTTAGACCAATATTTTCACAACTTTTATCAAAGCTACGATTCTGATTATGTTAGGAATATTTCATGAAGATTAAGTTGCATAAAAAAAATCTCTAAAAAGTCTTACACTTTTTTTTTTAGAAATTGTTTAAGCCAGTAGTCATGTCGAGATTCCTCAAGAAATCGGAAAAATAATCATAGCTCGAAAACTATAAAAAATCGCGGAACATACATGGTGGTGATTCGGATACCCCACGACATGCCGGACCAAAATTTTTTTTTGTGACCTCAATTTACCGGCCCCCTGTTACGACATAATGTTATCAAAGAAGTATAAAGTCTTTCTATCCTTATAGTAGACCTCCATTGTAATAGGGAGACAGCAATAGGAGAAGCAATTAGCAAGCCGGACATAATTTATGCCAGGATTGAGGACCCTACCGCAAACCTCATATTAGGACACCTACATACATAGCACTAAATTTAAAGGTAGAGATAGAACTAAGTACTACGTCGTTAACAGTCGGTGTACACTGCTTCAATTATTCAGCAAGCGGTGTTGTTTCTGCATTTTACGACGCTGTATTCCTATGAGGGCTCAAGCGGTGGCTCAAGCAAAAGAGTATGTAAATGTATCGAGCAAAATGTAAATGATACCGCAACCGGGACTTGGCTAGAACTGGAGCGAACTGCACGAGTAGTGCTAAAACTATGTTATCTTTTTGTTCCTTCTCTCGTGCGACCACTTGAGGATAAGAAGTGATTTCAATTAAGTTTTATACGTTTTAAGGATTAAGAGGTTTTGTTCTTCAACTTTGTTGATTAATCTCTTGAATTTAAGGAAGCTAGTCGCTTTGTTCGTGTTCTAGATCTGTCTTGTGATAATCGTTGTAAAGTAGTAAGCTTCTTTCCTTTGTTTTAGAGCTTAAAACTGCGCTGCAAGGAATTTTGTCTGGTTTTGTTTGTTTTGCTTACAAACGAATCTACGATAAATATTTCAAAAACTCTCTACATTACTACCTCTTTATAATCTGAAACCACAGCAGAAAAATCAAGCAATCTTTCAGAGCACAGCTACAGCCAAGCACTAAATTAATGGGACAAAATCAAATTATTCCTCATAATTCCTCAAGAACGATAATGACATTTTAGTAAAGTACCCAGACTTGCCCAGACATCGTATATTGGACAGTTTTAAAAGAGCCGGCTCACCACAGATTAAAATTCGACATCAAAGAGTAGGGAATCAAAAAGCCTGCGGCGTCGTTGGCGTGCCTGCCGATCCATTTAGCGGAAGTGAGTTTTGGCGTACCGTCACTGCAAATGGGCAACATCAATCTAGTCTTCTTTCCACATTATGAGGTCCCCAGAACGAAGCCATTTTCGTTTTTATGCCGTAGGTATATAAGTTCTGTCGTAGGTTTTCGTGTGGATTTGACTAAAGTCGGCTAGACTTCGGCGCCGTTCTGCCCATTTCTATTTATCTTTTGTAAGAGCAAACTGAAAGTTAATCCTTTACACGCGCTATGTCTCTGTATTGCTAGTGTAGGGGATTTGAAGTCAGATAAAAAATTTGATGTTTCATACTTGATTTCAAAATAATAATTCCGTTGTTAACCAATGAAAATAAAATTTTTGGCTATTTGGCTTTACCTACTGCTAAAAACAAAACAAAATACCTATGTTGTGAAATAAAACGCACATATACAGGGTGAAATTGATATCATTGGCATCCTTTTAAACTAAGAGTCTACCCATCAAACTGAACAACTTTTACTATGGGAGCCAAGCGATCGGAGCAAATAAAAAATCAGCTGTTCCATACTAAACTGTAATGTCGACGCGCGAGTTCGCGACTCAAATGTATGCAACAGCAGATTTTTTTTTCCTCCGATTGGTTTGCTCTCATAGTAAAAGTTGTTCAGTTTGATGGGTAGACTCTTAGTTTAAAAGGATGCCAATGATATCAATTTCACCCTGTAGTCAGTCATCATCATCACTTATCAGGTTAATATGCTCGCATTGGTCGGTATAAAGTTGAGATGAAAATGAAAAGAAATTTTTAGTGTTTCGTGTAGTACATTTTGATGGTCTGATTATCACCTTAAAAACCAGTCAGCATATTAAGAAGGAACCTGTATAACATTTTAGTTCAGACCTGGATAATTAGCCCCGTTTTATCCCCATTCATTGAATTACAAAACAGTTTCATACAAAGTGAGTGTAAATGTAAAAATAAATAATGCTTTGAACCTGATACTTCTGGGACTGAAGCGCTGGCGCAAACAACAGGATGTAAAACAAACTAGGAGTAAACAGAACTGAATCTCGCCTCGAGCACATTTACATTTTACCGTGTTTTACTGATGCTTAATGTGTGGGGACGAGCGATTAGCGGATTGTTCCTCCTATGTGTCCAAATACAGATCAGAAATGATATCATAATTATTATCAGCCTACATCAGGGGTGCCAAACTTTTCAAGTACGCGGTCTACATTGAATCTCAGATATACTTGGCGGTCTACTTTCAAAAATTATACTTGTGACATATTTATTCAATAAGAAATGTTTGTTTATTTTGGTGGTGGATGTTTTTTTATAATTTACATCAGAAAACGCTGATTCATAATCTACTTGTAATGTGGAAACCCGCCACTGTTTCCAAAAAGATGCAAGTTCTAAAAATATGTCGGTATCAATCATAGTTTGAATATTATTTCCTCCTCGCACCACACCAGATTTAGCTTCGACTTCTACAGCTTCAAACAAAATTCGAAAACAGTCTTCCACATGTTACACAGCTGAACAGTTTTTCAGCAATATTTCTATTTTTAGAAAATTGCACCATGATTTAAAAATTGATTCTTTCGTTCTTTTAAATTTTTTGAATTCTTCGCGGGCTACCATAACACGGTGCGGTCGACCGGTCGACCGCGGTCGACGTCTTGGCCACCCCTGGCCTACATCATCTACTATACTGTTGAGTGTAGAGAACAATCCTCCGGTTGCGAGATACATTACGTCCTGTCGTCCATTTTGAATGATTTTGGGCTAAGTACTTATATTTCTTCATCTCGACCGATCTTATGCTCGATTCTTTCCAAATCATTATAGCTCAAAACCTCTATTTCGACTGACGTTTTCAGAGTTAACTAATTTTTCCTCGCGTGGGTCATTTGGTCTCCTCGGCGTATCAACAACTCCACATTCTGGTCAATATATCCGAGCATACCGGCTTCTGATAAGTCAGTCAGTTACAAGAATGATACAAGTGTAATTTCCATCATAGATACCTAACTAATATGCCTACGAATAAGAATATCTGTAGAAGAATAACTCTAAACAAAATCAACATAATTTTTGGCACCTCTTGAAAAATGACAAGTTGTATGGGTTTTGGCGGCAAGGTAGAGTTTTTAGGTAGAACAAATTTAGAACACTGTGTACTTTTTTGGTGCCATTTTTTGAGCGTGATTTACATTTCTATGCTTACACCGCTTGTCGCGCTTTATACACGCTCAGTACAACAATATGAACGAAACCAAATGTTACCTTTTTGCAATTTCTTCGCAGGAGAGGTAGAATAGAAACTAAACACGAATACAAAACGTTTCACTGATTCTGATAATAGAGTTCAAACAGTTACGTGCACAGAATAAACAAATAGTTAATTTTCAAGCATTGAAATACTACATATTATTAAGTATGTATTATTTTTTATGTTTTCCAGTCTACTTGATATTTTTTTTTCATTTATTGAGAAAACCAACAGCCATATTTAAACATAGTATTTTCCTAGAGTACTAGTACATGTATAATATTTGGAAAACATCACATCATAAGGATGGTGATAGTTATAGTAGGTATTCAATATTATCATGAAAACATGTGCTATCACTGTATAAGTAAGAGTATGGTGCTATATACAGTGCAGACATTCCACGCCCCCTACCAATTCTTACCTCACACCCTCTTAAAATAGTAGTCTATAGTGTGTTCCTGTCTCACACGCATGTATGCTCTTCTTGTCAGTTTTTCCCATTTTTATGAAGTGACAGCCAAGATGTGGAAACAACAATGTACGCACGGCGACACATCATGCTATACAAAACCAAAATAAGCTGGCCGCGCGTAGGTCGCGTAACGTATAGCGTCGCGAGGCCAGCTTGTGTTGGTTTGGTATAGCATGATGTGTCGCCGTGTGTACATACAAACAGGACATTGTTTTGATGCAGTCGCAATACAACGATGACAATAAATACAGGGTGTAAACATAAATGCCTTACATACTTCAGGGGGTGCTTCAGACCATCAAACTGAACGACTTTTACTATGGAATCAATATGGAAAACGCAGGCTACTGGACCGAAATGTATGGAAGAACAGATTTTATTTGAGATTTTTTTGATACTTTCAGAATATTTACAGCCTGTAACAGCACTTGTAGGTATTCGAGATAAGGCTGTATCACTTGGATGATTATGAAGCAGATGCTTGAACAACGAGAACCATTTATCGCGTGATGACTCCCTTACCAACGTCCGTCGTTAGTATAAAGTGACGGGCAAGTTAGTATTATAATGTGAATTATAGAATTATGAAGCTTGTAGAAGTGGTGTTCAATGTACACTAATTCTACAGGGTGTAACAACACACCCTAGTAATACTTAAGGCGGTGGTTCAGACTATCAAACTGAAAAAAAATTTCTATGACACCTACATCGAAATGGCGAAAAGGATTTCCATGTTGGTTCCATTCGATTTGTTTTGCTCCTATTGGTTTTACTCCCGTAGTTAAAGTTGTTGTTTGATGGGTAGACTCTTATTTTAAAAGATTGCTAATGAATTAATTATATCAATTTCACCCTGTATATTACAAATGAATTCAAATCCTGAAAACTGTGACGATAGAATAAATTGATAAATAAATAAATAATATTCGAAACGTAACTTTTCGAAATACGCAAATAATAAATAAGATGACCATAAGATGACGCACGGACCACAAAGGAACCTTATTTTTAAAGATTGCAAAAGATAACAAAAAGATGATGATTATTGTGCTTATAACCTTAGATCCAAGTTTTTTCTTCTAAGCTTATAACTTATTTATAACTACCTACCAAGAATTGTGACAATTAAGATAAGATAAGATAAATATTCTATTGTGACTATTTTAGAATACAATTATAATAAACGAATATTGTTTTGACGAAGCCTACGTTGCTGATACGGACATTTTGTAAATAAATGTAGTCGAGTTTTTTATATTATTTTCGAATGAAAGATTATTAAATAAATATAGTCATGATCGCATTTCATATAGCCGGCTTTCACCAACATAAAAGAATAATTAATACTAAGATAGAGCCAGAAAGTCAAGATTAAAATACAATTAGAAGCCTACATAATTTTTGATGCAAGCTAAGGGTACTTAGGGTAGGTTAAAAACAAGGCTTTATCTAATAACAGCCTTTTTGAGTGTTATTATATTAAGTGTAAGGTTTATTTTTAGAATAATTAGCGTTTTGAAAGCGTTTAGCGTAATAAGCATTTCATCAATAAATTGGCTTATAATTATAAAATATAGGTTTCAGGACTAAAATATTATAATACATTGGCATATCTATTTGAAGCAAATTCTTTGTTCTACTAGGAGTATAATCAGAACTGAAGCAAAAACGAGCAGTAACAATTTCTGTCACATTATGCGGGTCGAATAGTGTTAGCGAAGGGTCTGAATAGCTTTATTATTAATAAATATTTTGGATTATACAGTTTTGTTGCTGGTTATATTGATTGCTACATACATACATATACTAACGCCTGTGTCCCATTGGGGTAGGCAGAGACAATAGATCGCCATCGGCTACGATCCTGACACACCTCTTTCACCTCTTCCACACTCATAAGTCGTTTCGTACACGCTCGTCGGTTTCGGGTACATTTGATCTGACCCTTCTTTTTGGTTGCTAAGAGTCTACCTATCAAACTGATCAAGTTTTACTACGGGAGCAAACCGACCGGAGCCAAAAAAATCTGCTGTTGCATACATTTGAGTTTAGTAGGCATTGCAGTTTAGTATGGAACAGATGTTTTTTTTTTTGCTCCGTTTTGTTTGCTCCAATAGTAAAAGTTGTTCAGTTTGATGGGTAGACTCTTAGTTTAAAAGGATGCTAATGATATCAGTTTCACCCTGTATATTCTCCGAGGGTGCATTCCGAGCATTTAGTTAGCCAGGACCATAAAGGACAGGAAATATTTTTAGTCAGTGTGGAATGCATTATAAATTTTTCAGTAAGGAGCCAATTTCTTAAACGCAAAAAAAATCAGCTGTTTCATAAATTGTTTAGCCTGTGCGTTATCTGTTTGTTAGACGGTCAGTCACGGAACTATTTTGTTAGTATAAAATAGTAAAGTACCTACGTCTTTGTAAATGGATTCTAAACATATTTCATTTCAATTTGCTTCTTCTTATCGTGTGGGCAGATCCCGGTGCCAGAGTTTGTTCAGACCGCCTTACGGCTTCTGACGTGGTTTTTATGTAACGACTACTGCCACCGGAGACAGTAGCCGGGACCAACGTCTTAACGTGCCATCCGAAGCATGGAATAATTTTTCTTTTCAGACAATCAGGTGATTCAGCCTGCAATGTCCTAACCAACTGGGGAAAAACGCACAAAGTGACATATCACTAGGTGTCCCCCGTGGGAATCGAACCCACGACCTCCGTGTCGAGAGCCAAAGCTCTTAACCATTAGACCGCAGAGTCAGTTGCATTTCAATTTGCTAACGCACATAGTTATTCAATGTTTTTATCAAACGGAAAACTGTCCACAAAAAGCGGCAATGTAAGCTATTTGTCCCGGAGCGGTCCCGACGACGGTTTTGACAAATAATAATGTTCTCCCTACTCGCTCTCAAGACTAGACAGGCAAAATTATACCGATCATTAACTACGCTTCTTTCAGAAAAGGCGAAGAAAAACTCCTAATGAAAATTGATACTTAATAGAAACTTTGTCAGAAACTTTAAGACAATTTCTTTTTATATGTATAGGATGGAAAATTAAATACATTATACACCACTAGTTTTTACTAACATAACTTGTTGAAGGGTGCATGAATTGGCTACTTGACGACTAGTCAAATCAGCTACTCTTTATCGGACGTCAAAACATGCGCTTTGTATGAAGACTTGTACTAAATATTGAGTTGTGACGTCATCAACATTTTCATTAATTTCTATAGTTTATCTTGTTATTAAAATTCCTTCCATACAAAGGTTTTGGCCGATTGATTTTCTTTGGGAGGTCCAAAAAATTCTCGTTTTATGACCCATGTTCCTCAGGGAAAGTTCTTCAGATTCATGATCTGAATACACCCTTTAAATTATGTTAGTAATTAAAAACTAGTGGTGTATATCGAACAGAATGATTCCAAACTAAAAAAATTTCACTACGGAGCCAATATTGAAATAACTTAAAACAAATACAGCTGTTCCATACAAATGTTTATAGCTACTCGTTACTCGACCAAAATGTATGAAACAGCCGTTTTTTTTAGAGAATTCAAAGTTGTTTCGCATAATAAAAGTTCTTCAGTTTAATATAGTCTGATGGTCTGAAGCACCACAAAGTTGTAACGCATTTAAGTTTAACACCCTGTAGAAAAGATGTTTTTTAGTGGTCGTTTTCTCTGCTGGGCCTTTTATTCAAGGCCTTGAAGAGCTTCGCTTAATTTGAGAGCCCCTGATGCTGAAATAAGATTCGTGGAATCATCTTATTTCGGTATTAGCAATGCCGGATATTCGTCCAGCGTTACAAGGCTCTCTAATTAAATCCACCCGGACTGCCCTTAATACGGTACTGAGACTATTTTATGAAATTGTGTAGGACAGGACAAATGAAGCGAAATGAACGCCCCGGGAGAGAACGGCGAAAATTAAATTGTCGGTCAATGAAACGTGCAAATGAACATGCAATCACGGAGGCTTTTGTTACGCTTTATATTGTTTCCTACGCTATGGTGCCAACTGTGAAATGTAATTCTTTACATGAATTTATTTACTTCTTCCATTTATATCAAAGGATAGCATTCCGGCCCAACAAGGTTAGGCCGAATGGTGTCGCGGATTGTACTGTACCAAAATAGCGATAAAAATGCATTTAAATTTAAAAATACAATATTTATTTTGTTAAAGGATTGGTTTCACATACTTAACGACTTTACTTTGTTGGATCAATAAGTAGGTACAAGTTAAGTATACCGGAGTTTCTTTTGCAACAATTATATTTAGTAGATGGTACAAAAATTATATAAGCAAGAAACAAAAAAGCTTGGTTTTGTGATTAGGTAGGTATAGGTGCGCAATAATTGCGCAATCGACTTGAATCTAGTCGATTTAAACAACAACAAAAAAAACTGTTGTAAACTAATTGAAAAAATATAGCGTGAAAGGTTGTAAAATAAAATACTTAAAGGCCATAGACTTTAAGAGGGGGTCATACCTATTTTGTCTGTTTTCGAACCGATTTTTGATAACCAAATTATTACATTTAATATATATAGTTCACATAACAGTGTAGATACGTTCTTTCTTCAGGGCATCTAACCGTTGAAAACACGATTCTATTAAATTTTCTCGATAGAAAAGAGGGGCAAAGAAAGCTCGATTTCAGATTTATAACCAGTTTTACAAGAATCACCCTACACCATTTCTTCTGAATATACCATCATTTGAAAGGTAAATAATTATAGCAGGGCTTCTAAACGATGGATTTTTCCCCAAACACCCAAGAGAAAAGATATTGATGAAAAATGTGTTTTTTTGCGATCTTGCTTTCAATTAAAGCGGGATGGCTAATTGCGAAAGTTTGCTTGTTAGAAAGAGAGGCTTGCTCTACTAATACCCAGCCTTAATTCCAGCTCATTTACGCCCAGGTCCCTTTTCATTCCGTTTTCGCGCATTAAAGTGAAACCACTCACCCTATTCATTTAGCTCCTGCTATTTAGTTTTAGTGTACAGGCGTCTATAGAGGGTGTCCTTGTTAAATATTAAAACGACGAGAATAATCATTTGCTCATTACATTTTCTATCGTGGTAGATAGGTAAATTATTTTTCCGTTTACGTTTGCACTTTAGAATTAGATAGAAAGATAACACGTTTCGTTCTAGGCTGGGTGCCTGGACACTGCGGTATTGATGGAAATTAGGCTGCTGATGAGCTGGCACGAAGAGGGGCGGAGGAAGACGCGGTTTCTATTACTACGATTGCGGAATCTCTCGCAACACCTCTAGACGTGTGCTGAAGGAATGGGCCGTGAACCAAAGCCGTAAGCTCTGGTCGGATACATCAGGACTGAGGCACGCAAAAGAACTTGTGACCGGCTTCTCAAACAGACTTACCTCAGATGCCATCAATTCAAACCGCAACGACTTAAGGCTCTTAGTGCGAGCCTTAACAGGACACTGCAAGTTAAACAAGCATCTACACAGAATGGGGCTTGTAGATTCACCCACCTGCAGATTCTGCTGTGAAGCAGAGGAAACGCCCATACACCTCCTCTGCGAATGTGTTCATTCACAGCAGGAGTCGCCATCTAGGTGGATACGTAATAACACCTACTGACATTAGGGACCTTCCCTCCAAAGCCATAACACGGTTCATGAAGTCCGTGGGCCTAGGAAATGACCTTTAGGTCTAGGGTGACAGCTACAATAGATCTATTCAGGTCGCAGTAACTATTGGTCATTGACCAAGCCCTTACAACCAAAATAATAGGTAAACACGTTTAGTTTTAGGGTCTGTTTCACAATTTTCTGTATAAGTTCTTGATAGCTTAACTTACCTAACATAACTCGTTTGACATAATTATCTTTTATAACAGTTTTTAATCGTCAACGTCCCACTGCAGGGCACAAGAACCCTAAGGTAGAATATGCCATTAATTCACCAAGGGTGCGTAATACTGATTGGTAGGCTTCACATAGTACCTCATCATCTCAGCCGATGGACGTCCCGTCCACGCTGGACATATGCCTCCCCCAAGGATCGCCATAACGACCGACCATAACTTCTTCAAAATTTAAGAAGTAGGTACTATGTAATTTCTTCCACAGCAGCGTATGCAGGTATCCTCACCATATTTTCCTTTACCGTTTGTGACTATAAGAAGGTACAATACAAACATTAGCCAAGAATCATAGTGGCGAAATGAAGTCAGAAATGAAAATTTTTATTGCAGTTAGGTACTAGTTAGTTAGTAGGTACCTATGACGTGGTATGACATCGTCATAATTATACGATTATTCGCGATATTTCGGGTCCATTTATTTTAACACAATGGAACGCAGATTTTCAAAATTTCTTATTTCAAATTGGTACTTAGCATGACTTATAGGCTGTATAGTTATACAGGGTGTAAACTAAAATGCGTTTTATACTTAAGTGTTTCATACCATTTGTGGAGCGTGGACTGTAGTACGGGTTTCTTTCTTCTCAATAAAAATGCCGATGAAATCTTCGAAATGTGAGCCAGGCTGGAGGGTGGGGTAGAGAGGGCTAGTGGTCGCAGAGAGTCTTCTTTCTTCAAGATGTTTTCTTCTCGAGTGCTGGATCCGGAATGAATCTGCGCCGAATCGGCGCTTCTTTTATACAGTTTTCGAGCGACCACCCCCCTTCACCCCGCACTCTTCCCCTTGACTTAAATCTCTTTATTTACATGTTAAACTTACATTCTACAGTACAGAAACAATCTTCATTACTTACATACTTATTTTCTAATATCAAAACATATCATTCGCATCGTCGGCCGGCGCAAAACAGAGTGAGGAGCGCGCGAAAGATTTCAATATTTATAGAACCCCGTTCCCCGCTTCCTCACACCGCGGATTCGCGGGAGTCGGGGCCCCCCTCGCTCGCCTGTATGCGCCGACAGGGACAGTTGCACTGTCTCTTTCTATCGTTGATTTCTCTTAAGTTCCTCCCCTTGTAATGAGATACTAAGTCTAATCAGAGTAAATTCTAACTGGAATTATGTAAGCTAATCGTGTTATTTACTTTATGAAACTATGTGCTAATTTAACTAGGGAAATGTGTACCTATCTAGCTGGGGTAGGAATCTCAAGGGAAATCACTTAAGGAATGAAATACAAGCCCTATTCTAACTATATACATAACTTATGTCCTAGGCCCTAATCCTAATAAGGAATTACGACTTTATTAAAATAGAAACTTATCCTATAACTAAAACAATACAAAACAATGCAAAGTAAAGTAAATTGAGATAAAAACTATGTACAAATGGTCGATCCATATTCTGTCGTGCACATTTCTCCCGCCGTCGCAGCTCTGCGATCCAACAGGTAGCACGACGATCCTCTTGGTCGGTCTTCGGAGGATGTGCCCGTTGCTGGTCTCGACGTCCACGATCCTCACCTCGCCGTCTCGCCCTGGGTAGACTGCGATGATGCGTCCTCTCGGCCATGTGTTGCGCGGCAGGTTGGGGTCGCAGATGAGCACCAGGTCGCCGACAGCGGGTGGCGCGCCGGTCGTGCGAGGCTCCCGCCGGTGTTGGAGTAGCGGCTGGTACTCCTTGACCCAGCGGCTCCAGAAGATGTCTGCCAGGCGTTGTGCGCGCCGCCAGTGCTTGCGCGCGGTGAGGTCGTCTGCAATGAACTCGCCAGGTGGTGGGACGTGCGAGTTGGGTCCCAACAGGATGTGGTTGGGTGTGAGCGCCTCGGCGTCACCGCCCCGTGTGTCAGTGAGCGGAGATTTACTACGTTCGCCTCGGCGGCGTGCGTGGTGAGATGCACGTGCCAGAGGCGGGTTATCGGCGGCTGGGGACGCGGGCTTCTCTCTTCTCAACTTGCATCGTCGACAGAGCTTGATGACGTCACGCACTGTCGGTCGTATCTTCACTATCCACAGTCTCTGTTGTAGCTCGTTCACTACGGTCTCGATGCCGCCGTGGTGTAGCCGCTCGTGTACGTGTTGTATGTACAGTCGCGTAAAAATATGTTTCCCGTCGAGTACAGCCAGGCTCGCAGTCTCTTCGTCGATGTCAGGCGAAGCGTGGATTCTTCCCTTGAGTCGCAGAACTCCATCTTCGCCGACCGCTACTGATAGCGCCGATAGTCTGTCTCCAGGCTGAGGCGCTGCGCAGCTCCTTACTCGACGTAATTCTTCGGAAAAACAATCTTCTTGTACCGCTTTCCACCACAGTTTCTCGGCGCGAATGAGATAGTGCGCCTCGATTCCGATGATGTTGCTATCTCTTTTCTTCACGTTCTCTGTTTCAGTCTTGCATGTTGTCTTATCAGTGTTCTTATCGGAGTCGTTTTTCTTGTTTTCTCTCGTTCGTTTGCGGTTCGATGCACTTTTCTTTCTTCTGCACAGGTCGACGAACTGTAGTACGCGCGCTGTAGCTCGTAGCAAACGTGAAAACGAGGAAAAACGCTCGACTTGAGGAAGGTGAGCGTGGTCAGGTCGCTGGTGGGTGACGCTGACGTGACCTGTCTCCCTTTCTTCTGTCTTCTGTACTTCTTTCTTGGTCTCTTCGATGTTTCGAGTGTTCGACTTCAGATCGATGCAGTCCGTCGTCGCGTCACGTAAGATTTCTTGTGTTTTCTCTGTCTCTCTCCCGCCGATAGCGACGGTGGCGACACGCGGGTTGGCGGAAAACTGCTGTACTGTCGATCTTGTCTCGAAGCGTCCGTCGGGCAGGCTGCAGCTTGTTTTTTCTGTTATTTTCATAACCGGCTGCTCGGGAACGCTCTTCTCTGTCCGTTTTTCTACTCCGATCGATTCCAACTTGAAATAGTTCGTAATTCTCTCTACGTTGTCTTCGTTGTTTCGAACGATGGTTAGATGTCCGCAGAAGGTTTCTGGATACGTCATGGATGAGCGGCAGCCGTGAAGAACCCATCCCAACTTCGTGTACGATGCGACGGGTTTGTCTTTCCGTCCCGCTCGCACCGCGCCTGAGATAATTAAATCCCAGTTGTCTTTCCCGATGAGTAGCTTCGGATGCGCCTCTTCGTATACCAGCTCGTCTCGAATTTGATTCAGGTGCGGGCAATCTTCGATGTCTCTTCTGCTGACCCTTTGAGAAGCGAAGTCGAGCTCTCGCACGGTGCGCACGTCGCGTAGCTCGCATGTTTCGACTGCGTATTTGCCGCGGATTTTCAGGTCGACGCGCTTGCTTTTCGGGTACTGTAGTTCCTTCCCGCTCACACCTCGGACGTTCATTGGATCTGTGGGCCCGTCGACGTTGAGCTCTTGCGTAATTTTCTCGTCGATGATGGTGATTGTAGAGCCCTCGTCGAGTAGCGCGAACGTTTCTACTTCATTTCCGTTGGCTGCGGTGAGAACTACAGGAACGATTTTCAAATAAGCGCGCCGTGCGGTGCCGTTGCTCGCAGTTTTGTTCGTGTCTTCGTACGTAGAGCCGACTTTTTCGCGATGCGGCGGCTCTTGAGTGCGACGAGGTGGTTCTTCGCTACGTGGTTCTTCGATCTTCGGTCTCGACTGATGAAGAAGCTTGTGATGCGATATGGTGCAGCCCTGATGACCATATACCTTGGCTCTGCAGTCGGCGTGGCGGTGGTTGTTGCGCAGGCAGCGGAAACAAACACGACTTTTCTTGACTATTTCCCACCGCTCGTCCGTGCTGGCAGCTACGAATTTCTTGCAGTCAGGTAGGTTGTGTGGTCCGTTGCAGGCTGGGCAGCGTAGCGTGTTCACGTTGAATGTTTTTTCTTGCCTTTTCTTCGATTTTTCTTCTGTGACGGTCTCAAGTGAAGCGTAGGCGCCGCATTTGTCTGCTTCTTCGTTCAGGAAGGTGGCCAGTCGCTTCAGCTCAGGAACGTCTTCTTTGTTTCGGGCAGCGAAGTCGAACCATTTGCTCCTGATGATCGGAGACAATTTTTCAATCACGTTTCGCGCCATTTCAGGATTATACAGGTACTGGATTTTCTTCAGTGCTTCTACGGTCGCGACGATGTTCGCTATCTTGTTAGCGAACACGATGAGATCGCGTGGGTTGTCTCCTATCTTCTGAAGTGTTCTGATCTTCTCCATTTCGCCCATGACGATAGCTTCAGGGCGACCGAATCTTCTCTCGAGCGTGGCGATGATGACGCTCGGCTCCGGGTTGGATAGGAGCAGGCTCTGGACCGCTTCTAGCGCGATGCCTCGGAGACTTTTTCTAAATCTTGCTATGTTTTCGGTGTCGGAGAATCCTCTTGCCGTGTCTTCGTACGCCGCTTTGAATGGCAGCCACGCGTTCGATTGTCCGTTGAAGATGGGTAATTCTTGAATGTACTTCGGCGCCTCCCTCGTAACAAATCTCATGGCCTGGGTGATGGCCGCCGCCAGTTCAGAGATGTCTTGACGCGCAGGCCGGGGCTCTTCCTTGCCCTGTTGATCACCGCGGTGATCGCCCTGTCCTCGTCCATCCTTCCGTGGCGCTTCCCGCTGCGTGCGGGGCGGGGGTGACGTCACTCTTCTTTCTTCTTCTTGTTTCTTCAACCATTCTTCGACTCGAACGGAGGATTCTTCTTTTTCTTGGTTCTCTTCTTCTTCTTCTTCTTCATCAGACGACTCCATCGTCGCCTGGATCTTCGTTAGTCGAAGTCGTGCTATCTCTCTGTCCAGCTCCGCCAGGCGCTCCTTGGCCTCCAGCTCCGCGAGGAGTTTCTTGAGGGAGGCGGTAGAACGACGTGACGGTGCTCTCGACGGCGCTTTCGACGGCGGCTTCATAGTTTCTTGTGACGACGTAGCGGCGGTGCCCGACGACGTCGTGTTTGTTGCCGTCGTGATGGTTCCGGACCCGGTGGCGCTTGACTCGGCGCTCGTGGTGGGGTTTGACGCGTTCCGCGACGTGGTCTGCGACCCGTCGCCCTCTCTACCAGACTGGCTGCGTGTGGTAATCGGCATCTTCGATTCTTCAAAATCTCTTCACAGGAGCTCTTCGATTTCACCGATTCTTCTTATTCGGCTACCGGAGGACCAAAATGTGGAGCGTGGACTGTAAGTAGGGGTTTCTTTCTTCTCAATAAAAATGCCGATGAAATCTTCGAAATGTGAGCCAGGCTGGAGGGTGGGGTAGAGAGGGCTAGTGGTCGCAGAGAGTCTTCTTTCTTCAAGATGTTTTCTTCTCGAGTGCTGGATCCGGAATGAATCTGCGCCGAATCGGCGCTTCTTTTATACAGTTTTCGAGCGACCACCCCCCTTCACCCCGCACTCTTCCCCTTGACTTAAATCTCTTTATTTACATGTTAAACTTACATTCTACAGTACAGAAACAATCTTCATTACTTACATACTTATTTTCTAATATCAAAACATATCATTCGCATCGTCGGCCGGCGCAAAACAGAGTGAGGAGCGCGCGCGAAAGATTTCAATATTTATATGACCCCGCTCCCCGCTTCCTCACACCGCGGATTCGCGGGAGTCGGGGCCCCCCTCGCTCGCCTGTATGCGCCGACAGGGACAGTTGCACTGTCTCTTTCTATCGTTGATTTCTCTTAAGTTCCTCCCCTTGTAATGAGATACTAAGTCTAATCAGAGTAAATTCTAACTGGAATTATGTAAGCTAATCGTGTTATTTACTTTATGAAACTATGTGCTAATTTAACTAGGGAAATGTGTACCTATCTAGCTGGGGTAGGAATCTCAAGGGAAATCACTTAAGGAATGAAATACAAGCCCTATTCTAACTATTTACATAACTTATGTCCTAGGCCCTAATCCTAATAAGGAATTACGACTTTATTAAAATAGAAACTTATCCTATAACTAAAACAATACAAAACAATGCAAAGTAAAGTAAATTGAGATAAAAACTATGTACAAATGGTCGATTCATATTCTGTCGTGCACACCATTAAACTGAATCACTTTGAAATCGTGAATACTTATTTAAAAAAGTTGTTCAGTTTGATGACCTATACAGGGTGAAATTGATATTATTAGCATCCTTTTAAACTATGAATATATGTTTGATAACGTTGCATACATTTGTGTCGCGTAGGCATTGATTGCAGTTTAGTATAGAACAGCAGATTTGTATGTTGCTCCGATCGGTTTGTTCCCATAGTGAAAGTTGTTCAGTTTGATGGGTAGACTATTAGTTTAAAAGGATGCTAATGATATCAATTTCACCCTGTATATCTAAAGTATGTAATATATTATTCAAACTTACACCCTGTGTAAGCGTATAATTAGAAGTCGAGCAAATGAGGCATTAACGTGATTATCCGAAACACAAATTACCTATTACTTACGATTATGCTCATGACGATAATATTGTATTGTATTGTATATCATCATCATGGGCCTTTACATCTGTTGCAGATGGTTTAAGCAGTGTTTTTGGAGGAGCACTTTTTCTCATGGCTGTACAGTCCTATACGAGAGCCGCATACACGTCCACAGCCTCTACAACAGAACCGTACGCCGCCGGCGGATAAAGGTGGGATTGTGACAGCATTATGCCTTTTGTCACGTTTCTCTGCCAGGTGTGCGAACCAGGCTTGGTCATGAGTAGTCCGACCATCTCTTGTCTTCCTTCTCCACCCTCCTCTACTTTCCGCGAGCTCTTCCCAATTTGCGTGAACTATTCCGAAAGAGGTTAGGTCCCTCTTGACGCAATCCTTAAATCGCAGCATGGGTCTTCCGACTGGCCTCTTCCTATGTGCGACCTCACCAAGAAGGATACGCCTTGGCAAACGAGAGTCCTCCATACGATGTACGTGCCCCAACCACCTAAGCCGCCTTTCCTTGAGAAGAGCCGTGATACTAGGCAGCTGTGCAACCTGGAGTACCCTCTCGTTTGTCACCCTGTCCTGCCAACGAATGTCCAAGATACTCCGAAGGCAGCGCATGTGGAAGGTGTTTAGCCGCCGCTCGCTGCATTGTATATGCAGCTAAATTAAATAGGCGACTGGCAAAATAACCCCTTAGGGCCTGTTTCAGTACAAAAGCGTCCGAAACACAATGTCTTGTGTGACCTTTATTGTTAACAAAGACCTCGGTTTCAATTTTGTTGTATGCGGAACCCTTTTAGTTACGACGTTATTATAATTTATTTACAGCAGTTTAATTTCCGTACGAACGGATGCTCTAAATATTTGTGATGGCTAAGTGCTACAAGCATATAAATAATAAATAACCAAACCATAACAAATTCATTTTCTGAGAAAAGTATATTAAAAAAAAAAACAATACTCCGGATTTTTAATTAGCTACTCGTCCTCTTTAATTAGCTGATGGTTTTTCACACATGAACTCTGAGTATACGAAATACTAATGTTTATACAAAAAGAATAAAACAAAATCGATAAAGGAGTAAATTTTTTGTACGCCCACCAAACGGTAATTTATTGATGGTATTACACTCTAAATACATAATTTAATTTATTATAGTAATCAGACGATAGATTAGGTAAAAATGCAAACGGAATTACGAAATAAATATAAAAAATGCACCGTTTTGACTTTTTTGCTAAGATTCTTTTTTCCGGTTAAAACGGCACATGTAAAGCAATGCGTGTATTAGGAATGTCTTAGATGTTCACACGAAAATAATAAAAAAAACTACATATTTTGTGCGCCAACGGCGATTACGCGATATTCCGTTTAGATGAGGTATAGCTAATATGTTACCACTATAATCTAGAGATTATGGTGTCCGCTGGTGGTCGGGCTTTCAGTTCATCACGTTTGGCATCCAGTTGTGAACACCTACTAGCTTCAAAATCATAGATCTGACTGTTTACACGAGCTCTCCATGCTGGACGAATGGCTGCCAAATCTTCCCACTGCGTGGGTTCTATGCCACACCTTTTCATATGGCACTTTTGCACATCTTTATACCTGAGGAGTTGCCCGCCATGCTTACGCTTACCCTCTTTCAACTCAGAGTAAAAGATGCGCTTTGCGACTCGCTCCTCTGCCATACGCGACAGGTGACCGCACCACCGAAGCTGACGCCTCATGAGGTAAGCTTCAATGCCGCCAACATTTGCTCGTCGCAGCACTTCGGTGTTACGAACATAATCCGACCATCGGATTTTCATGATTTTACGCAGACACCTTAGGTGGAAGCGGTCTAGAGTACGGATATGATGGCGATACAAGGTCCACGTCTCAGCGGAGTACAGGAGGTTTGGCAGCACGATTGCCATGTAGACAGCAATCTTGGTAACAAGTTTCAGGTTATGTGAGCGGAAGACCTTGGTGTCTAACTTGCCGAATGCTGTTGCTGCAGCACTGATCCTATTATTAACTTCAGCATCAAGGTCACACTTTGATGTAATAGTACTCCCCAGGTAACGGAATTTGTCAACCTGCTTCAGCACATCCTCACCGAGTCTAATGGTCAGTGTCTCGTGGCCTTGTGAGTCTAAGGACAAAACTTCTGTCTTTTGGACGCTGATCTTCAGGCCAAATGTATGGCAAGACTCGTGGAGCCTGGATATTAGCTGTTGCAGGCCGTCTGGAGATTCCGCTAAAAAGCATAGGTCGTCCGCATACATGATCTCGGAGATCAATGCATACGACACCTTAGTGCGTGCCTTTAACCTGGCTAAATTGAAAAGTTTGCCGTCTGTGCGGAAACGGATGCGGATTCCTTCAGAAGAAGAATACAATGCCTCGCGAACTACGACTGCAAAGTATAATGCGAACAAAGTAGGTGCTAGGACGCACCCCTGTTTCACCGCGCATGTAACGCGGAAGAAATCGGACTGTTCACTGTCTACTGCGACACAGCATTCCATGTCATCATGCAGGAGCCTCAGGAGTCTCACAAACTTCTTCGTGCACCCTAGCTTTTCCAGTACCATCCAGAGAGCTTCTCGAGGCACACTGTCAAACGCCTTCTCTAGGTCAACAAAGCAGAGAAACAACTTTTGACCCTGTTCTCTACTTTTCTCCTGTATTTGACGCAAGGAAAATATCGCCTCGCAGGTGCCTCGATCCGGTCGGAAGCCGAATTGGGTCTCCGGCAAAAGCTTTTCAGATATTGGGATCAATCGGTTTAGCAGAACTTTAAGATAGGGAGAAAAATGTATGATGTCTATAGGGTTATTGATGAGGGCACGTGCAGACATTACGAATAAATGTACCAATACTTCGAAATATCTAAAAAAATTGCTGCTTCATACATTTGAGCCACTACGGGCAGGTAAGGTACACTACAGTTTTGTTTGGATCAACAGATTTTTTTCGCGATTTCAAAATTGGCTCCGCAGTGAAAGCTCAGTTAGCCACCATAATATAACTATAAATACCTACTTCTGTTATAATCGTTTAGGCAATGTTTTGTTAATTATTTACGGTTCACTGGAAATATTTCACGGTTGGTCAGATGATAAACTGCTGCCAAAATCGGTAATGAGCTTATACAAAACGTGTTAACAAATAAACGCAACACCAGAAAATGTTTGACGTACAAAAAATCTGAAAATGAAAAACTTTCACTATGAAGCCGACACCTAAATCACGAAAAAACAGCAGTTTCATACATTTTGGTCGAGTAGCCGTTGATGTTTTCTATAGAACAGCTGACTTTTTTTTTCGCGATTTCGTTCTTGGCTTCATACACAGGGTGTAAGTGACAGCCTAGCAAATACTAAAACAGTGAACTCAGACTATAAAACTGAATAACTTTCATTATGGAGCCTACCACAGGAAACGCGAAAAAAAATCTGCTCTGCTGCAAAACTGCTATACCTACCCGACTCAAATGTATGGGACAGCAGATTTTTTTTTCTAGTTTCCTGAGGTATGCTCCATATTGAAAGTTGTTCAATTTGATGGTCTGAGTTCTACGGTTCAGTATTTGCTAGGCTGTCACTTACACCCTGTACAGTGATAGTGGTTCCGTTTGGTCTAGATGTGGTTTGAAGCACCACCCTTTAAGATAAGTATCGTAATTAATTTTACACCCTGTATAATTTCCAATGGAATTTGAGTCTGAAACATACTTTGGACTTCTAGTTGCTATTTCAAGTTATACAAGGAGCAAAGGAGTTATTTGCTTCTAATATAATATAACCCGTATTAAACCGTTGATTAAATTCTATTTTAAAACAATGGTTGCTTTGAAGTCCAATAAGCTGATACGAGTTCTGTACCTATGCCTTTGTTTGAAGTTTGTACATAATTGATATGCGTTACGTTTATGGAGGTGCTACTTGGGAATGTTCCTCCATTGAAAAGGGAAGTACTTCCGCCAGGCTAGGTGTGATGCCTGGGGACCGGCCGTGGTCCAACAGTTCTTAGTTGGACCTTGTATATATATATCGAATCTCTGTGATTATTTCTCTTGCGCGATTTATGTCTTGCATTCGATTGTGAACCTTATTTGTAGTAGGTTACGAGTTACGTATTTACGATGAACGTTGTCTTTGTATGGAGCATATTTCCGCGAGCGACGGTATCGCCATCTGTTGGCATCTTTGCTATAACTTGTGGGTGCTGGAGATCTGTAGTAGTTCACTAGTTCCCCACAGGACTCCCCCCTCAGACCAGAGGTCGTTGAGTAGTTCGAAATGTGCAGTCTGTATCCATGTAGTGTAGGTGCAGGGCTCCAGTCAAGTGAGTCTGACGAGCGATGTGCTGCGGTGTTGCATCTGTCAGGGAGACCAGTCCTGATGTGATGCGGGCGAGTGACAGGCGTGGAGAAGGCGAGCAGAACTGCCACGTGGAGGTGAGCTCAGACACGTGGGCTGCGGGAGATCCTTCTATGCAGACGCTGACTGTCGTTGAGGAAGCTGCAGGCCCAGGAAGCGGTGTGAAGACAGCTGCGATGGACCTGGTGCGGCTTCGGGTTGATGGTGTGACTGCTGCTTGTTTTGACCTGGTCGAGGGGGTGAAGGGTTGGTTGAAGCTGGTTGCTGCTCTGGGCTGGTGCTGCTCTGCGGTGTTCAGGTTGCGATGTTCTTTGTCGAGGGTCACCAATATGGAGGTGCTACTTGGGAATGTTCCTCCATTGAAAAGGGAAGTACTTCCGCCAGGCTAGGTGTGATGCCTGGGGACCGGCCGTGGTCCAACAGTTCTTAGTTGGACCTTGTATATATATCGAATCTCTGTGATTATTTCTCTTGCGCGATTTATGTCTTGCATTCGATTGTGAACCTTATTTGTAGTAGGTTACGAGTTACGTATTTACGATGAACGTTGTCTTTGTATGGAGCATATTTCCGCGAGCGACGGTATCGCCATCTGTTGGCATCTTTGCTATAACTTGTGGGTGCTGGAGATCTGTAGTAGTTCACTAGTTCCCCACACGTTATTGAATTATAAATTATGTCATATACAGGGGGTGATTGTTTAGGTCATAATCATAAAGGATCATAAATGTTACGTTAAAAATAACTTGTCGTCTTGCTAATTTTGACTACCAAAAATAGGCTTTCGTTACCTAAATTAAACATTATTTTAAACATTTTTGACCATTAAAGAACATCCTCAGTTTTACTATGGGAAAAAAGGCTAACAAAAAAATGTTAGCGTATTAGTTGACGTATAGTTATGGAAATCATGTCGATTTGTTTCCCATAATCTCTGATGATGATGATGATGATGATGATTGCTCCTGACCGATTTCGGCCACGGCGACTGCTTCAACTCCGTTGTTTGCGTTGATGAGCTCTCATGTGGCTTACATAGCCAATCTTCTTGGAGAAGATCCTCGCACATAGCGGGCACGTGAGCACGTCGTTTTCAAAGTGATACTGAATAGCCGCTGGTGGGGGGTGTAAGTAGGGCGTCTAGCGGAATTACCTTTGAGATTCCACCAGCCCTCCCAGGGCGGTGGTTCCCACTGACCGTCGGCGCCCTATAATCTCTCTCTAGTGGCTCCAAGAAGCTGTAGTGCATGCAGCGGCCGCACCCCGGTAAACCGCGTCTGCTCGCGGGCTAAATCTGGAAGAGGGGGGTCTGGTGCTTCAGCAGCTAGATCTAAAAGCGGATCCCTCCCGCTTATGCACAAAGTCTGTCCCGGCGGAGAAGGCGACCCACCGCAGATATGCAATGGGTTCGGTGGATCCGGCGGTACAGCAAGGCAAGGTGGATGGCCTAGGGCGACGGTAGAGGGCGTATAGTACCCGTCGGCCAGACACATCATCCAAACCTTTCTCCGGTCGTAGCGGTTTTCCGTTCCACTGGGTTCAGAAGGGGGAGGACGAGTGTGTGCACCTGCGTTTGCGCGCGCGCTTGTGCACCCTAATATCTCCTGCGCACCTGACTGCTTCCGATTATGGACTCCGATTTAGTAAAAGTCCTGTGGCGACGGGTGACCTCTCTACCTCAACCCGTCGCCACAGGACTTTTACTAAATCGGAGTCCATAATCGGAAGCAGTCAGGTGCGCAGGAGATATTAGGGTGCAGTGGAACGGAAAACCGCTACGACCGGAGAAAGGTTTGGATGATGTGTCTGGCCGACGGGTACTATACGCCCTCTACCGTCGCCCTAGGCCATCCACCTTGCCTTGCTGTACCGCCGGATCCACCGAACCCATTGCATATCTGCGGTGGGTCGCCTTCTCCGCCGGGACAGACTTTGTGCATAAGCGGGAGGGATCCGCTTTTAGATCTAGCTGCTGAAGCACCAGACCCCCCTCTTCCAGATTTAGCCCGCGAGCAGACGCGGTTTACCGGGGTGCGGCCGCTGCATGCACTACAGCTTCTTGGAGCCACTAGAGAGAGATTATAGGGCGCCGACGGTCAGTGGGAACCACCGCCCTGGGAGGGCCGGCTGGTGGAATCTCAAAGGTAATTCCGCTAGACGCCCTACTTACACCCCCCACCAGCGGCTATTCAGTATCACTTTGAAAACGACGTGCTCACGTGCCCGCTATGTGCGAGGATCTTCTCCAAGAAGATTGGCTATGTAAGCCACATGAGAGCTCATCAACGCAAACAACGGAGTTGAAGCAGTCGCCGTGGCCGAAATCGGTCAGGAGCAATCATCATCATCATCATCATCATCAGAGATTATGGGAAACAAATCGACATGATTTCCATAACTATACGTCAACTAATACGCTAACATTTTTTTGTTAGCCTTTTTTCCCATAGTAAAACTGAGGATGTTCTTTAATGGTCAAAAATGTTTAAAATAATGTTTAATTTAGGTAACGAAAGCCTATTTTTGGTAGTCAAAATTAGCAAGACGACAAGTTATTTTTAACGTAACATTTATGATCCTTTATGATTATGACCTAAACAATCACCCCCTGTATATGACATAATTTATAATTCAATAACGTGTGGGGAACTAGTGAACTACTACAGATCTCCAGCACCCACAAGTTATAGCAAAGATGCCAACAGATGGCGATACCGTCGCTCGCGGAAATATGCTCCATACAAAGACAACGTTCATCGTAAATACGTCACTCGTAACCTACAACAAATAAGGTTCACAATCGAATGCAAGACATAAATCGCGCAAGAGAAATAATCACAGAGATTCGATATATATACAAGGTCCAACTAAGAACTGTTGGACCACGGCCGGTCCCCAGGCATCACACCTAGCCTGGCGGAAGTACTTCCCTTTTCAATGGAGGAACATTCCCAAGTAGCACCTCCATATTGGTGACCCTCGACAAAGAACATCGCAACCTGAACACCGCAGAGCAGCACCAGCCCAGAGCAGCAACCAGCTTCAACCAACCCTTCACCCCCTCGACCAGGTCAAAACAAGCAGCAGTCACACCATCAACCCGAAGCCGCACCAGGTCCATCGCAGCTGTCTTCACACCGCTTCCTGGGCCTGCAGCTTCCTCAACGACAGTCAGCGTCTGCATAGAAGGATCTCCCGCAGCCCACGTGTCTGAGCTCACCTCCACGTGGCAGTTCTGCTCGCCTTCTCCACGCCTGTCACTCGCCCGCATCACATCAGGACTGGTCTCCCTGACAGATGCAACACCGCAGCACATCGCTCGTCAGACTCACTTGACTGGAGCCCTGCACCTACACTACATGGATACAGACTGCACATTTCGAACTACTCAACGACCTCTGGTCTGAGGGGGGAGTCCTGTGGGGAACTAGTGAACTACTACAGATCTCCAGCACCCACAAGCTATAGCAAAGATGCCAACAGATGGCGATACCGTCGCTCGCGGAAATATGCTCCATACAAAGACAACGTTCATCGTAAATACGTAACTCGTAACCTACTACAAATAAGGTTCACAATCGAATGCAAGACATAAATCGCGCAAGAGAAATAATCACAGAGATTCGATATATATATACAAGGTCCAACTAAGAACTGTTGGACCACGGCCGGTCCCCAGGCATCACACCTAGCCTGGCGGAAGTACTTCCCTTTTCAATGGAGGAACATTCCCAAGTAGCACCTCCATAAACGTAACGCATATCAATTATGTACAAACTTCAAACAAAGGCATAGGTACAGAACTCGTATCAGCTTATTGGACTTCAAAGCAACCATTGTTTTAAAATAGAATTTAATCAACGGTTTAATACGGGTTATATTATATTAGAAGCAAATAACTCCTTTGCTCCTTGTATAACTTGAAATAGCAACTAGAAGTCCAAAGTATGTTTCAGACTCAAATTCCATTGGAAATTATACAGGGTGTAAAATTAATTACGATACTTATCTTAAAGGGTGGTGCTTCAAACCACATCTAGACCAAACGGAACCACTATCACTGTACAGGGTGTAAGTGACAGCCTAGCAAATACTGAACCGTAGAACTCAGACCATCAAATTGAACAACTTTCAATATGGAGCATACCTCAGGAAACTAGAAAAAAAAATCTGCTGTCCCATACATTTGAGTCGGGTAGGTATAGCAGTTTTGCAGCAGAGCAGATTTTTTTTCGCGTTTCCTGTGGTAGGCTCCATAATGAAAGTTATTCAGTTTTATAGTCTGAGTTCACTGTTTTAGTATTTGCTAGGCTATCACTTACACCCTGTGTATGAAGCCAAGAACGAAATCGCGAAAAAAAAAGTCAGCTGTTCTATAGAAAACATCAACGGCTACTCGACCAAAATGTATGAAACTGCTGTTTTTTCGTGATTTAGGTGTCGGCTTCATAGTGAAAGTTTTTCATTTTCAGATTTTTTGTACGTCAAACATTTTCTGGTGTTGCGTTTATTTGTTAACACGTTTTGTATAAGCTCATTACCGATTTTGGCAGCAGTTTATCATCTGACCAACCGTGAAATATTTCCAGTGAACCGTAAATAATTAACAAAACATTGCCTAAACGATTATAACAGAAGTAGGTATTTATAGTTATATTATGGTGGCTAACTGAGCTTTCACTGCGGAGCCAATTTTGAAATCGCGAAAAAAATCTGTTGATCCAAACAAAACTGTAGTGTACCTTACCTACCCGTAGTGGCTCAAATGTATGAAGCAGCAATTTTTTTAGATATTTCGAAGTATTGGTACATTTATTCGTAATGTCTGCACGTGCCCTCATCAATAACCCTATAGACATCATACATTTTTCTCCCTATCTTAAAATATGACAATGGGGTGTTCTAAAATAGAAAAGGTATACTTTTTATTACTTTTTACGGGGAAGCTGGAGTAAATTACGTTTATCCTACTTTCTTAGCTTTATTTCTTTTACTTATACAGGGTGTAACAAAATACCCTAGTAATACTTAAGGGGGTGCTTCACACCATCAATCTGAACATCTTTCACTATGGAGCCAACGTCGAGAAAAAATAAAAAAATCATCTTTCCCATACATTTGAGTCGAGGCCGTACCTGCAGTTTTGTATGAAAGAGCAGATTTCTTTTTCGCGATTTCGATGTTGGCTCCATAGTGGAAGTTGTTCAGTTTGATGGTCTGAAGCACCCCCTTAAGTATTACTAGGGTGTTTTGTTACACCCTGTATAGAAAGTTAGAATGGATATTTAATGCTTAGAGACCATCTTCTGGCTATCAAGTACCAGATAACGTATAGCTTATTTCAGAATCAGGTACAGTCGACCAAGTAATAATAACGTTAGCATAAAATGCGAAACTACATTATTATATCACAATCGCGAATAACACTCGAATTGAAAAGCAATGATTGAATATCTCTGAGTACCCCTTCGGGGAATATAGTCGTGAATATGCTATGCTATGTATTAGCATTAGCTTGAAAAGCAAAATAGTCCTGTAAATAAATCATTATAGATCCTAAATGGTCATTCCAAATGAAAAATGATAAGAGAAACCTAAAGATGACTTCCAAATACCTATTCAGTGATACCCCACTCAACTTAGTTCGTCAACAAAATTTTTTTTATTTTCAACAATATGGCGTCTGGTTCTCGCCCATAGATATAGTATAGGGTAGATAAATATTATGAAGCAAGACATAACAACACTAATTGCCATCTATTCACACTTATGACAACCGCCCATTAGAATAAGTGAAATGTCAATAGTAAACAGATACCGTCTTGAACCATTTTGTCACCAGACCTCCAGCTGGAAGACTCCGCTATTTCGTTACGTTAAGAAAGACTTTTGCTTGAATTTGCTTAAAAAGTGGTGCCATTTGTGTAACTGATATTGCCGGTCCACAAAGGAACAAACTTACATATGGACATACAAACATACATATGCTGATAAACACAAAGCCCTTCCTTTGCGTCGCGCAGTCGGGTAAAAAGAAAGTTAGTTTTTGATCATGTTTCAAACTTTTTCGATGGGAGTGTGGGGACTTGTCATAGATGTCAACACCCACAAGTTATAGCAAAGATGCCAAATTGCCAACAGATGGCGATACCGTCGCTCTCGGAAATATGCTCCATACAAAGACAACGTTCATCGTAAATACGTAACTCGTAACCTACTACACATAAGGTTCACAATCGAATGCGAGACATAAATCGCGCAAGAGAAATAATCACAGAGCTTCGATATATATAGAAGGTCCAACTAAGAACTGTTAGACCACGGCCGGTCCCCAGGCTTCACACATAGCCTGGTGGAAGATCATCCCTTTTCAATGGAGGAACATTCCCAGTAGCACCTCCATATTGGTGACCCTCGACAGAGAACATCGCAACCTGAACACCGCAGAGCAGCACCAACACAGAGCAGCAACCAGCTTCAACCAACTCCTCACCCCCTCGACCAGGTCAAACAAGCAGCAGTCACGCCATCAACCCGAAGCCCGCACCAGGTCCATCGCAGCTGTCTTCACACCGCTTCCTGGGCCTGCAGCTTCCTCATCATAGAATGCATAGAAGGATCTCCCGCAGCCCACGTGTCTGAGCTCACCTCCACGTGGCAGTTCTGCTCGCCTTCTCCACGCCTGTCACTCGCCCGCATCACATCAGGACTGGTCTCCCTGACAGATGCACACACCGCAGCACATCGCTCGTCAAACATATCGGTTTGCTCCCATAGTAAAAGTTTTTCAGTTTGGTGGGCAGACTTTTAGTTTAAAAGGATGCTAATGATATTAATTTCACCCTGATATTAAGTAGGATGTTCGTATTTTGGACCCGAATGTACCTACCACCGATATATGGGCTGGCTGGCCGAGCGACGCGATAAGTCGATTTGATTGATGATAGAGATGTTAGGAACCACAGGCGTAAGCTTTGACGGACGTTGAAATACGTATTCCGTTGAATGCCATTAATTTTCGGGGCTGCCTTCGAATATTTGATAGAACATTGTTTTACTATTGTGTTCGATATTACTCTCTTAACAATTAAACAGGCTTCTCTCCCTGTCTCTGTACAAGTAAAGTGAGAGTTTTCAAGCAATACGAATTAATTTCATTAAAAAAACCGGTGAAGTGCGAGTTGGACTACTCGTGCACCATACCACCATATAATATACCAGCTTATGCAAGCGACTTCGTCTGCTTGAAATTGGTATATCGAAAAATGCTTTCATACTGCACCCACATCTTCATATTACCATCTGCAGCGGTTTAGGGTGCGTCGTTCGTCAGTCAGTCAGTCACGGAAGATATTTATAAGAACAAAGTACCATAACAAATTTTGTTTTCTTCAGGTTCCTTCGCGGTACGGAAACCTAAAAACATAAAATTGCTTTTCCTTGATTTCGTTTATTTAATTTTTGGTTCTTTGACGGTGATGAACTAGGAAATATAAGCACTACATAACGGGTTGAAATCGTAATTTAAGGAGAATTCCGTATTTTTTCCGGGATTTTTGATAACGGCTCTGTACTCGTAGCTGTGAATGTTGACGTCAGTATGATGGTTTGAATATCAGTAGAAACATGAAATAGCACAACAGTTTAATAAAATACTGGATATTTAATTCACGTAGGTATTTCAAAAATAATAAAAGCACTAGTTAGCGCTTACCGCTAAAATAGCAGGCGTTATTTTTGTGGCACCAGTAATTTATTCAGTGCATGACTCCAATTATGCAGTGGGAACGAAATAAACTTCGTTAGCATGTAATTAACAGCCCCGGCAATTTTGTTATGACGTGCCTTAATTTAGCACATTGTCTCCACTGACTAGCCATGCAAAAAATAGCGTGATTAAAATAAATATTCAAAACGCGACATTGAAAAATGCATGGGGTCTTTAAAAGGCTGAAAATTTATCAAGGGGACAAAAGTTGACAAATGTTGATTAAAATAAAAGTTTAAAAAGATAATAAAAAAATTTTGAATTTATTTTTGTGATGTACTTATGCGTTAGCAAATATTTTCTCATTGAACATTGAGTCTTACTATATTATGTATAAGTATAAAAATCGTGAGGAAACCTGCGTACTAAAGAAAGAATTCTGATGTTTATGTAAAGTCTAACAAACCGCATTGGGCACGCGTGTGAACTAAATCTCCTTGAAGGGTAGGCGTGACCCTACAGTAGGACGTATGTAGGCTGATGATGATGAAACAATAAATAGACAGAAATATTTAATAAAATAAAACCGGTCGAGTGCGAGTCGGGCTACTCGCGCACCGAGGGTTCCGTGCCACACCACCACAGAACACAACATTATTAACTTAGAAAAAAAAACTTTTCACACCACCCGCTCGAAAATGGAACATTATATGTCATGTAACTCGAACCTAAAGCAAGTCATTATAGCCCTGGGACTAGCCGGGCAATAATATTGTACTGAATTTCATTATAACCCGCTGGTCAATAATGAGATTTGAATATGGAACCGCATCCACAGATTATTTACGACCCTTACTTAAAATTCGTATGAAAACTTATCATGGAGACAGGCACCAAAAAGAACTTAATTCGAAATTTGAACTGGCCACCACGAGTATTGAACACAAAAAAAGAAAAAAAGGCGCGAATACTGCATATCTCTGTACCTATTGCTACGAACAAAGTAATGAAAAAATATTACATTGTACAACTGGAGTGCGATTTTTGAATCTCATTCGCTGAGATCAGCAGTTGAAAATGTACTATGTATGTGTTGCTATAGAGATACGCATCTTTCTACTGCTGCTTTGACTTTCAAAAATCGCAATCCTGGAGTATGATTTTTTAATGTCAAATCAGCAGTAGAAAAATTAATAGTAATATTGACATTTTCAACTGCTGAGTTCAAAGAATGAGTTTCAAAAATCGCACTCCTGGTCTAATGTTTCAAATACTAAGTATACTATTGAACTCAAATACTTTGTTATAAACTCTAATAAAATAATTGGTTTCTAACCATAGAGAATTTACACGCTCCCCTGGGTTTCTAACAGTATTGCTTTTTATTTTCTCGCGGAGGGTGTGAAAAGTAGAGTATGGTCCTCGGGGATAAACGTGTTTTCATCTTGGGCGAGCTTGAACCCCTCGCTTCACTCAGGATTCTAGTCTTAACTCCCTCGCTACGCTCGGGAGTTAACTCTAAACTCCCTCGCTACGCTCGGGAGTTAACCCTAGAATCCCTCGTTACGCTCGGGATTCAATATCGCGCCCGTGATGAAAGACACTGCTTTATCCCCTTGGTACATAATCTACTATTTTTGTCCGGGATCTTTAGCGCAAGACCGACTTACACTTGGCCGGTTTTTAGTATTTGTTGTTATTTTGTAGAGTTTGCTCTATAATCACAATAAGTTTGACGCTTGCATGTATTACCGTTTTTACGATAGAGCGTGAAGAAAAAACGTTGATAAGAACTAGTTTCTAGTTGAGAACCCCCCTTAATTTTTAACTTTTTGACATTTTATTATTTTAAATAAATCCGCCGTAATAACGCATAATCTGAGAAAATTTCAACTATCTAGCTATTACGGTTCAAAAGTTACAGCCCTAAACAGGTAGAACAGACGAACGGACGGACGGACAACGTAGGCAAGCAAGCTTAGTAATAGGGTCCCGTTTTCACCCTTTGGGTACGGAACCCTAAAAATGGTAGTAAATGTTACGCGTTTTAAAATAAAGGAAACCAGGTTATGGTATAAGAATAATTATATAGTTATTCTATAGTCATGGTTATGTTTTAAAACAACTGAAAACAGTTTTTTAGGGTTCCGTACCCAAAGGGTGAAAACGGGACCCTATTACTAAGCCTACGTTGTCCGTCCGTCCGTCCGTCCGTCCGTCCGTCCGTCTGTCCGTCTGTCCGTCCGTCCGTCTGTCCTACCTATTTAGGGCTGTAAATTTTGAACTGTAATAGCTAGATTATGCGTTATTACGGCGGATTTGTTAACAAATAATAAAAATGTCAAAAAGTTAAAAATTAAGGGGGGTTCTCAACAAGAAAATAGTCTTTATCAACGTTTTTTCTTCACGCTCTATAGTAAAAACGGTAATACATAAAAGCGTCAAACTTATTGTGATTATAGAGCAGGCTCTACAGAATAACAACAAATAATAAAAACCGGTCAAGTGTGAGTCGGTCTTGCGCTGAAGGTCCCGGACAAAAAAAGTTTTTTTTCTAAGTTAATAATGTTGTGTTCTGTGGTTGTGTGGTACGGAACCCTCGGTGCGCGAGTAGCCCGACTCGCACTTGACCGCTTTTATTCGCAACCTCCTTTCGTTCCTATATTGGTTCATGATTCATATCAAACCCCGTCCCTTCTTCGTTGAAGAGCTCTCTTACCCAAATGAGTACACACTGTAAGGATTGGCAGGGATCAGTAGGATTGTGATCATTATCCCTCGAGTCGATAGAGACACCCCATTTTTAGGGTTCCGTACCCAAAGGGTGAAAACGGGACCCTATTATAGTAATAGGATATCGGTATCGTTGTCCGTCCGTCTGTCCTACCTATTTAGCTGTAACTTTTGTACCGTAAAAGCTAGATAGTTGAAATTTTCTCAGATTATGAGTTATTACGGCGGATTTGTTAACAAATAATAAAAATGTTAAAAAGTTAAAAATCAAGGGGGGTTCTCAACAAGAAACTAGTTTTTATCATCGTTTTTTCTTCACGCTCTATCGTAAAAACGGTAATACATACAAGCGTCAAACTTAGTGTGATTATAGAACATACTCTACAGAATAACAACAAATACTAAAAACCGGCCATGTGTGAGTCGGTCTTGCGCTAAAGGTCCCGGACAAAAAAAGTTTTTTTTAAAGTTAATAATGTTGTGTTCTGTAGTAGTGTGGTACGGAACCCTCGGTGCGCGAGTAGCCCGACTCGCACTTGACCACTTTTATTATAGAGCCTTATAAGAGCTGTCTAAACGAAACGCCCACTCAGTATGCGGCGTTTGAAGATGGTCGAGATAGGAGTTTTCTCGTCATTTGCATCTCTTGTGTTCTTTATGTTCAGATGCTGGTTTTGACGGTGTGTGACATCGACGGGTCGGTAAGTGGTTCGTGCTCGTGTCATCAGTTTAGAAAAGTAGGTACCTAGAAATTCCGATGTATTATCGCTGTATTGGTACCGATTCGGGCTGTGCTACGACTTAACTTAACTAAATGTATTCCTGTCACTTTCTAAAATAAGATTAAGAAAAGAGACAGACAACCAACAGCTGACTTTAGTGCTGTCAAAGTGACGTTACACGCCCAAAATAAGATGCCATCATAATGTACGTCATCTTATTTAAAGCGTTTTTGGGCGTGTAACGTCACTTTGACAGCACTAAAGTCAGCTGTTGGTTTTCTGTCTCTTTTCTTAATCTTATTTTAGAAAGTGACAGGAATAAATTTAGTTAAGTTAAGTCGTGGCACAGTCCGAATCGAGGCCATTGTCAATCTATACAGGGTGAAATTGATATCATTTGCATCCTTTTAAACTACGAGTCTACCCATCAAACTGAACTACAACTATTACTATGGGAGCAAACCAATCGGAGCAAAAAAGAAATCTGCTGTTGCATACATTTGTGTCGCGTAGGCATTGCAGTTTAGTATGGAACAGCTGATTTTTTTGTTGGTCCGATCGGTTTGCTTCAATAGTGAAAGTCTTTCAGTTTGATGGGTAGACTCTTAGTTTAAAAGGATGCTAATGATATTAATTTCACCCTGTATATTATTATATGTATACTAGGGGGTGCAGTACCGGTTTCATCTCAAGAACCGGGACTGGGTTTCCGGTACTGGACTTGGAACCGGGATTTCCCGGGAATTTCGGTACTTACGGTACTCGAAGATAATATTTAAAAATCGCAATTTGGTTGAAGAAAAAGACTTAAAATTATGTCAAAACAATTATAAGTGATCATTGGAGTGATAGAAAAAGCGATTAATTAGTTAAGGTAGTACTATTCATTAGATTTCTGTATTATTTTATTACTTAATAAATACAGCCGAATATCGCTCACGATAAGGGAGTAGCATGGATGATGTGCACGGGTTTGTGGTCAGGTTCTAGTTCATTGAGACCCACATAAGCTCATGGGAGAAAAGCGCAAAATGATTCTGCAGGCTTCATGATGTAAATAAGTACCATAGGCTGATCTGAAAGTCTTTTTCCGAGCATATTAAAGATGCTATAGAGCGGACCAAAGACTGTAAAGTCTTTGCAAGGGATATATCTATTAGACAAAGCCAACTAACGAAACTAAAGACCGAATAAAACAGGATCGTATCGTCCAGGCCAGAGACTTTGGGAATAAGGCCGGATCTTATCGTCTAGGCCAGAGACTTTGAGAATAAGGCAGGATCGTGTCGTCCAGGCCAGAGATTTTGAGAGAGGTTGATAAATTATACTGTAGTGTATCAACACGGAGACAACACAACACAAATTTGGCTAACGACCCAAAAGTTCGATTGAGCCGGCTCTATACCGAAGCTATACCGGACGATAGTTGTTAAGTTCCGTCATAAACGAAGAGAAAACGCCGCAGACATGGAACAGAGGAGTCTGGAGGAGACAAGCGAGTCGCTTCAGACTTCTGTTCCGTGCCTGTTCCGCGTCTTAAACTGGGCGAGAATGCCCTGCTGAAATACTAAGCTGTTGAGGCTCATCTCCCATTTTAGCCATGAGCTGTTGAGAGTAATTACGAACAGGTTCGACGACTTTCGAACAAGATAAGTTCAGAAAAGGTTTCAGCACCGTAGAACACATACACACACTCCGGCAGATTATACAAAAGACCGAAGAGTATAACTTGCGTGGATCGAATCGAAAGTTATCTCCTAGAAGAAACTTGAGCTGTACTCTAGCCTCTCCAGTGACGCCCAGTTGACCGGTACATCGAAGTGCTGAAATGCATGTAAAAAAACGCCACTATGTCAGTTCAAATACAGAACCAGATCTCGAAAGCTATCCTGTTGCAGAGAGATGTGAGACAGGGAGATGTTATGTCTCCAAAACTGTTCACTCACCGTTGCACTGAGAGGTTTGTTCAAGATTTTTGTGTGGAAAACGCTAGGCATCAAAATAAACGGCGAGAACATAACACTAACCTGTGACTTACCGTAGATATAGTTGTCATGGCCCAATGCTTAGACTATGGAGGACCTCAGTAGAATGCTCGATGACCTCAGCAGAGCGACCGAACTAGTTTACTGAAAAATGAATATGGACAAGACGAAAATCAGGCCTAATTTAGAACGTAAAAGGTGAGCACCGCATTCTCTGTCTCAAAACTAAAATCTTTGACCAGTGCAGTGAATACAGGAGACGTGGTCGCTCACTAAAGGCCTCATGAAAAGACTAAAAGTCAATCCAAGGCCAATTATGAGTGCTATTCTCGGAGCTTCCCTGCGAGACCAAATCAGAAATGAGCTTCGCAGAAAACCCAAGGTAGCCGATAAAGCCCGAAGAGAAGAATTGCTAAACTCAAGAGGCAATGGGCTTGGCTAGCAAAACAGGTGACCGATGGGGCAAAATAGTTGTTGAGTGGCGACCGCGTATCGGAAGGTGCAATCTTCTAAGGCGATATCGCCTAAGGCGAATGCTACACGTAAGATCCATATTGTGATCCGTCAATATAAACTGTCGGATTACGATATTTATTGACGTGTAGGGTACTGTATTGACGGATCACAATATTTATCGCTGGATGTCTGGAAATCCTGTGATCTGATCCCAGATCCTGGATCGTGATATTTATCTTGCGTGTAGTGTCGCGCGTCAATATTTATTGCGTCAGTACGCAGCGAAATGGCAGCGATGGAGGACGTCGGTGACACCGCGTCTGCCGCGGTGAACCCGTGCCACGAGCAAGAATTGACAGGCGACAAGATTGCTTTGAAAGAGTTTATTCTCAACTTAGAATCCATGCCAGAAGTTTGGAATAGCGCACATGTCAATTATAGAAACACTATCTAAAAAGAAAGAGCTACAATTATTGCCACACAAGCTCTCATTTTCCTCCGTGTAGGGTCCATCACGTCTGCTTCGTACAAAGAACGCTTCAGTACTGACGCGATCCGTATTGATGGTGTAGGGTGTGCTGTGATCGGGCCCAAGATATATAATAAATATCGTGATAATTATCACATTATTTACTGACGTGTAGCGTTCGCCTTACAAGATCGACCGAAGATCTGGTGAAGTTTGGCGGGAACCCATTGGTTAAGGGCAAGGACCAGTCGTTTTGGCGATCTTTAGGGGAAGCCTATGTCCAGCTCGACATTTTTCGACTGTCATGTTGATGATTAATATGAAAATTCTAAAAGTTTGAAGAGAAAATCATAATTTCATTCGATTATTTTAAAATTTCCATTTAAAGTATAACTAAATCTACTTAAAGGACGATTTTGTCTAGTATTTTAATTATAAATTAATAAAATTTTTGAGTACCGAAAGTACCGAAAGAACCGGGATTTGTTTCCCGAAGTACCGGTGCTAGATAGCCTCAGAAATCCCGGGAATTCCCGGTATTTTCGGTACCGGGATTTCCCGGGAGCATGCCCTAATGTATACCTCTGGTCTGCAAAATATTGTATGTGGGTCCAAGTTCAAAATTAATTATTTTTCGTCTCTCCTTTTTCTGCCTTGCTCATGGTTTCGAGCGCGAGGAAATAAAGTAGGTATAGTTCATTGATTGATTGAGGAATTGGATAAAAAATCCATGTCCTTGAAATTGGTTAGGTAGGTACCTGCTTTCCATGAACCATTGAGATGTGAAAGAGGGACAAACCAAAATAAAACAAGCGGTTTATGATATTGGCAGTGGCCAAGAATTTTCGCTTACGCCGCTGATCTCCTTCGATCTACCGAAATGCAGTGGCGAGCAGTCTATAGAGCCACAAAGACACTGTCTACCGTGGTAAATTAAAACACTGAGGCATTCTTAAAATACTTACTTACAAACAAACTTCAGATCGATTTATATTTAGGATTAAATTATATTGGTACAAAATTAGTAACAACGCCACCTCTTGTCATTAATATGCAACTGCTCACTGTATCACCAATACTGAGTTCGCGCTGCATTAGCGCCTCTAGCGTTATAGAGATAGAATCAAAAGCTCTAAAAGTATGCTTGTGAGCCTCGTAACGTACACGAGTATAGTGTAGTAGTGTTGCTGTAAATACTTGGCTCATATTGAAACAAAACACGCACACAAGCCACAAAAAAGACAGAGTCTAAACCAGTCAGAGAGCCAGCCGAGCGTTGTATTATGCGAAAATTTCAAAAGCAGCATTGTTTCTTTACTGAAATTTTCACAAAATATGTATTATTTTATTGGATTTGATCATAAATAATAAAAATACAAAAAGTAAGAAATGAAGGTACGAGTATAGGTACAAGAAACTATTTTTCAACGTTTTTTCTTCTTGCTCTATCGTAAAAACGGTAATATATACAAGTATATATTGCGTGAAACTTTGTGTGATTATAGTGCAAACTCTAGAGTATGAAAACAAATATTAAAAACTAGCAAAGTGTGAGTCGGTCTCGCGCTTAGGATCCTAGGAAAAACTAAAATTTTTGGTATGTTAATATATTGTTTGGGGGTACTGAACCCTCGGTGATCGAGTTGTCCGACTCGCACTTAGCCGGTTTTTTATTTTATGTCTACCCTATCCAAAAAGTCTGTGCTCGCGCCTGCCGAAATAGAACCCAGAATATACACTTGTTGTGCATTGATAAACATAAATACACATATCATGCCAACTTTATTTTCTAATATCAGATATAGAGAAAAAACCGTCTGGTATTTGATGAATGAAACAGAAAAACGTAATGACAAACCAACTTATCGGTAATGGAACTCAGAGGGAAAAAACCTTTCGAGAATTTCCTTTGGGCCGCGACATTAGGAGATCCAATGCAAGATACGGCTAAAAGCCCTAATCAATTATGTGATAACATCGTTTGCGGTGACCCCTATATGTGTGTCAAACGACGGAAACTATCGCCTCGACGGCAATCTTCCTGCAAGAACATATTTTATTTATTTCATTCTATTCTGGGAAGCTATTCCAGCTTTAATAATTATGATGGCGTCGCTTGAATAGATTGTAATTTGTACAAGATTATTCCATTTTGTAGTCTCAAGGTTTACGCTCGATGGGGCTGACCTGACATAACCTCAGTCAGGGTTAAAAGCCCCCATATAAATAAATACAGTACAATACAAAAAATATTCTTTTGTTAATTTAGTAGGTACAAATAGAAATAAGTTAACATTCTTATTAATTTGTTAAGTAAGTCAGTTAAGTAAGTTAGTAAAGGTATAGCCTGTGGGATCCCACTGCAGGGCAAAGGCCTCAAACGAATTAAGATGGTCAGTGGGGATTAGTGGAGGTCAAAATTAGTAAATATAGATGTATGTTATCTCATCATTCATAATTATTTGTAAAATTCAATAATTATGACATTATTTACGTAAATTGGCTACTACAGTTTGTATCGTATTCACGTATCATTCCTTATGCATTTTAAATTATTTGAAATCAAAATAGTCCAATAGGCAATAATTTTCTTTTAAGCGATATATATTTATCAATCCACATTTCCCACATAAGAATTATCTATTCCTAAAAGTAAAAATAGAATCAACTAAAATAAAAGTTTTGCTAATAACAAAATAATATGTGAAAAAGCTGTAAAATAATCTGAGCTACATTCAATCCTGGCAATTTAAAAGCGATGCTATCGAATCCCAAGCGGGTAACTAGTTATAAAGCGACTTGTTCGAAATGGTTTTCGGCTTAATTCAAAATGAATACAAAACGCAAACAAAATTAATGTTGACACATGAAACATACAGTAGGTAATTTATCCTAATTTAATAATGTTATCTTGATGAAACATCTAACGCAAAAGGTTGGAGCTTCACTAACTCAATAATAAAAGGTTTGGTAATGTTTGGATACGCTTGAGCGTATGAAAACATGGCGATTCTGCGATTCGAATTTGAGGGTAAAAGTTGATTTTACTGTTTCAATTTGTATCTTTTTGACTTTTATCTTTTATTTATCGTTTTTTCGTAACGATCGACAAGAAACTTACAAATAATAGGTAGATAAGGTATGTAGTGCTCATGTTAAAAACAATGTGGCGGAATCCTGACAAACTCATAAACGAATCGGGATTGGTTCTAGTCATAAACACCAGAATAAATGCAATTTACATTACGTTGTAATGTGATTTTTTAGTTAAAGAAGTAAAAACGTTCGGTGGTCGAAGCTTAACATAAAACTCTACAAAACAGTCGAATACAATTAAGGTAGGATAATTTTATATCGACAAATTAATTTCAATAAACAAAACGTAGGATTGTCTTGCGCTAATGTTTTTTTATTCAAATTCACAGAAAAAATGTTATGACTTGTGAACGTAACGTACGTTTGTACGTTTGTACGTTTTGTATTGTGTGTGTAAATAGGTAGCAAAACGTTTTGTTTTTTATAACCCAAATTTTGATTATGTGCTACAAAATATTTCGCTAGTCACTAAAGTTTGGTTAAGTATATTTACCAAAAAAATTATTCATTGTTGATCCCCTAAAAATTTCCCGATTACGAAATAAATTTGGTAGGTACCTCTAACCAGACTCTTAAAAACCATAAAAGTTCGCCGTAAAATTATTCGATATATCACGCATAACTTGGAGCCGGTAGTTTTTCTTCTTTTTATTTCTCTCCGCGCTTTTATTCACGATTTATTCGAGGCTTGCCGCCGTCAGATATTTGTTTACGGCTCAATGTTGTGTTCGATGATAACATTACTTTCAACTGAAACTTATCTTTAATACATAATATATTTCAGCATAAAAGTACCCACATTTGTAGAATATTACAACGAATAATTTCAAGTGCCTTTTAAGTTTTTTTTCCATACAAATATTAGGCCCTGTATTCAAGTAGTCTACAGTGTGTAAACTAAAATCCGTTACATACTTAAGGGGATGCTTCAGACCATCAAACTGAAGGCTATGTGCAGGACTCTAGCGCCACACTAGCGCAGCGTAATGCCAGAACTTTTTCGGACAGCCGTGAATTATCTACACTATTATAGTACTGTAAAAGTCTGTGTTTGTTCGAGGATTCTACCAAAACTACTGGACTGATTTTGATAAAACTTTTTGTATTTAAAAGCATATTATTAGTCTTAAAAACTGGCGTATATTTTATCCAGGTACCATGACGAGAGCGGATGCGGACGAAGCCACGGACAACATCGTATTTGTATTGGAATTTCTATTCACTTTTGACACCTTTGAGGGTTGAAATGCGATAAACTATTTTTTAGTGAGCCAATAAAAACGTCCATGCCAAATTTTAAGTTTGTAGTCTTGACAGTTTTGGAGATTTCGTGTTATGTTAGTGTGTGGATTTGCATAGATTCAAGCATATTTTCACAGCTTATCTGGAAAAAGTAAAAATTTCTGCCACCCCGGGCGCTGCGATCGATTTGGCAGTTTCCATTACCTACTTCGCACATAGCTAAAAAACATTGAAATCGCGATATTGTTTTTATAAGGAACAACTTTTTTTTCGCTTTTTCAGTGGTGGTCCAATACTTAATTCAAGAATAAGAATAATTTATTTTTAGAGCTGGTGGTATTTATAAAAGATCTTAGAGTAAATAAAGTGCGCAAGCATAAGCAGCTCTTACCATATCAGAATCAGACATACAATATTTAACAATAATCCATTTTACATGCGACGTCTCAAGAAAATTAAACATAACCCCTTATATCCAATTTCCATGACATGTATAAAATGTGTACCATGTATAGCGAGATTGTAAACTTTTCGACAAGATATATCTGCATAACTATTCGTTGACTCTAGGACGGCGACAGTAAAGTTCAGTTCCTACATAGAACAAAAGTATGCACATCCATCTTAACCTAACCCCTTTTATGGACCATATTTCAAGGTGATAGAGGGTACATTTGTTTGTTTAAAAGCGCTAAAAGGCTGGTTTTTCATCAGATTTCCGGCTTTACACGCACGGGACACCGCTACAAAGTCAATTAAGTAAGTGTGAAATATGTAAATGGGTACTTTAATCTCTTTCGGGCGCCATGTGTTGTGTTGTGTTGTAGGCCACGATGGATGGTAACAAATAACCGGCAAAGCCAAATATTTATCTGTTTAATTACTGTGGACTGTGGTCGATTGTTTACACTATACAGCTTTACAATGTTTGTTTCATGTTAGTTTTATATTTTAATTTGTCTGGTGATTGTGACGTGATTAAATATTTTGGTAAAGTAGCGTACGAGTAAATAAAATTATAATAATGTAGATATGTATTTATGAAACTATTCACAAGAGTAGTGTAGTTAAAAGTTCAGTTTTAAAGGTATTTTCTTTTTTAATAAGAATCAAAAATTAAAATAACCAAAAAAGTGATTGCTGTCAAACAAGTGAAAACAAAAGACAATAAGCTAGTCTCCATCTTGAAATAATCATAAGTTTTTGTTTTTCATGCATACCTAGGTATAATTGTACTCTTATACAGGGTGTACAATAAAATGGGATAGCTACTTAAAGGGGTGCTTCAGACCATCAAACTGAACATTTTTCTCCATGGGACCAATATCGAAATCGCGAAAAAAATCAGCTGTCCCATACATTTCAGTCGAGTTATGTTTGCAGTTTTGTATGGGAGAGCGGATTTTTTTTTCGCGATTTCGATATTGGTCCCATAGAGAAAGTTGTTCAGTTTGATGGTCTGAAGCAAACCTTTGAGTAGCTGTCCCATTTTATTGTACACCCTGTATATTCCGTGGTATAACGAAAGTTGGCGGCGTGGCTGCCGACTTGATAGCTATGAGATTTTTCCAGCTTAGAGCAGACGACTTTAGTGGGTGTTATACCTACGAAATAACTACAGTTTAAAGTTTCTTTTGAAATGTATTTGTGGGCGAAAGGTTCGATATCCACACCACAAGTCATTCCATCATGAAGAATCTTTGTAGAAGTTTGCACTTCTCTACAACTGTCTAATAGAATGCATGTAGGTATATCTGTATTACATATCCTTAGGTTACGAATATTGTATATTGTAATTGTTGTATTGTAGATTTTCTGGCCGCTTATTCTCTACATAGCGACAAATACGTTCGTGGTAGCTTCAAAAAAAGATTTGATTTGGCTTCAAGAATTATTTTGACTTCGACTTGGACTATCTACTTGGTATCTGTTACTAAGTACGATTGCGTTACAATGTCCGCTCGCGCCCGTGTGACACACGCACAATAATAATAATTTTATGATTATAAACATTGATAATGCAATCTGTTATCATTAACAATTGCCCTGGTTCAGTTTCGCCAACTAATTTAAAATAACCCTGTATTCCTGGAATGCGGTCGCGGGGTTATCTGTTTTAACCAATGCTTTTAACATTTAAAAACAAAGCTAAAAGGAAAGTTCTCTTAGTTGCTGATTACAAATTATTAGCACTTTAGACGTGAAGTACTAAAACAACGACCTATCCTTCAGAGAGTCCAAGTGAGGTAACAGTTTAACTTCTTCTTATCGTGTGGGCAGAGCCCTGGTGTCAGAGTTTTTTCAGACCGCCTTACGGCCTCTGACGTAGTTTTTATATAATCACTGCTACCACCAGAGATAGTAGCCGGGACCAACGGCTTAATGTGCCATTCGAAGCACGGAATCATTTTTCTTTTCAGACAATCAGGCGATTCAGCCTGCAATGTCCTAACCAACTGGGGAAAAACGAACGTAGTGACATATCACTAGGTGTCCCCCGAGGGAATCGAACCCACGACCTCCGTGTCGAGAGCCAATGCTCTTAACTGAGGCAGGTACAGTTTAACAAGCCTTAATTTATATTCAGCGGCGCGTAGAACTAGCATCACGAAAACTTCCACCCAAAGAAGTCCCTTCACAGAACTCTAAAATAAACGTATATATGTACCAAAATGCTTTGATTCGCGTAACTTGGCGCCTAAATCAAGCGCTATAGTTAACTACATCGTGAGTCGACTTAGTTCGAAACAATCTCAATCAATTTCCAATATTCAATTTGAATAATCGATGTTTCGATACAAGGTAACCAAGGCTGTGAGATTGACTGCTAACACTGTTAGCGTTTATAGAAGTGAGGGGCGTAAAATGCAAAATGTTGAAGATCGATTTCACATATCACAACTGCAAACCCATTCTATATTATGGTGTTAACATACCTTTAAATTATTTCTCTGAAATCGATAAATGAACGTTTGAAATGTTATTTGAAAAAAAAAAATCTGCTGTTCCATAGAAAACTTTAATGGCTAGTGAAGCCAAATATTATATTGAAGAGCTGACTTTTTTTCGCGATTTCGATGTTGGCTCCGTAGTGACTTTTTTATAGATATATTGTATAATATTTCTGTGTAATTAAATAAATAAAACATTTAACGAATGTATAGTTAAATCTGTTAAAGTAGGTTAACTTTAAATGAAACATTTTATCTGACTCTTACCACTTTTGTAGTTATTTGACCACACGAATGGTGTGACCGCAATCACAATTATAGAGTAATATGTTGTTACCTACAAAGCGACCGCATCTGTAACTTTTAAAAGTAAATTTATTTATTTAAGTAATTATTATTTATTACCTAAATTGTCATCATTTGCTGTTATGAAATTAAACATTAAAAAAATACCAATATACTATAGCAAATAACCGTTTATCACTACAGCGATTTAAAATATTAAAAGAACAAAATTCCCAATAGGTACTAACGCCCGCTTCAATTAATTACAAAATTCCCAAATCTCTCATCCGCCGTTTTACACTAAAAAGTTTGCCCTGTACCCGGACTTTCGATTTTCGATACATCGCGACCGTTTCGATTCGCAATTCATTGTAATAGTTGACATTAGAACGAATACGTTCCCGCATTTGCGAAGTTCGAATGTCCGGGGAGAGGCCCTGTGTCCACACGTAAAGTAAAGTAGTAAAGTATCTTGAGTAAAAACTCCAATCATGAAAACACCACGCACTTGCCACACATGCAGTGTGCCACACTCCACCTCTCCAGACATGTTGGCCGATCTTTACACAGACATACCATACTAGGCGACCACTGCAGGCAACAGAACTTTCCTGATACGCTAGTGAAACCATGATCAAAATTATACCCGTTCCGTGTGGCCGCAGGGTTTTTGGTAAACGAAAAATTTGAAGCCATTTTAGTTTGTAGGTTGTATATAGTTTATACTAAGATCCGAAATTGAACAAGCAATAAGGACCCAAAAGAATGATAAGGCCCCGGGAGACGATAAAATCACTAACGAAATATTGAAGTCCTTGTCAGAGTCACTAGGAAGACCTCTACAGATATTATTCAACAACATACTAGCAACGGGAAACACGCCCGAACAGTGGTCAAAATCTACAATCATATTGTTGCATAAGAAAGGGGACAGAAGTGACCTAGGAAATTATCGACCAATCAGTCTAATGTCCAACTTGTACAAAGTGTTCTCAAAGATTATTCTCAACAGACTAACAAAGATTTTAGATGAAAATCAACCTCGCGAACAAGCAGGTTTTCGTAAAAACTTCTCAACTGTCGATCACATTCAGGTAGTGACTCAAATAATAGAAAAGGTTAAAGAATATGGAATGACTCTATATATGTGCTTTATCGACTTTACAAAAGCATTTGACTCTCTACATCACTCTATGATCTGGGAGTCCCTCTTGCAACAAGGCATCGACTCGAATTACATTAAGCTGCTATATAGTATCTACTCAAAGAGCTGGGCCAAAGTCAGGTTAGAAAAGGAGGGTACCGAGTTTCCTATTAGGAAAGGAGTAAGACAGGGCGACCCTTTATCTCCAAAAATATTTGCTTCAGTGCTGGAATTTATTTTCAGGAAACTAGATTGGGAAGGAAAAGGACTAAAAATCGATGGAGAGTACCTGAGTCACCTACGTTTTGCTGACGATATTGTGGTCTTTGCCGAGCGCCCTGTAGATTTGGAGAGCATGTTGAATGAACTGGCCGTAGAAAGTAAAAGCGTGGGTCTATTTCTGAATGCATCCAAAACAAAAATTCTTACAAACGGAGAAATACAAGACATAATAATAGGCGGCACAGAGATAGAGTACGTAAACGAATACATCTACTTAGGACAAACAATGTCATTTGATAACGGTACTGAAAAAGAAGTGCAAAGAAGAATCGCTTTAACTTGGAAAAAGTACTGGAGTCTTAAGGAAATTATGAAAAATAAAGAAATAAGTTTGAACATTAAGAAGAAAGTATACGAAGTAGCAATCCTGCCATGCCTAACTTACGGCTGCCAAACATGGTCTCTGAGGAAAAAGGAAGAAGATAAACTGGCAATATGCCAAAGGAAAATGGAGAGAAGTATGTTAGGAATTCGAGTTTCAGATAAAGTTAGCAACATGAAAATCAGAAAAAAAACTAAAGTACACGACATTGTTCAACGAATTAGACTTCTGAAATGGAACTGGGCGGGACATATTTGTAGAATTGATCATACGCGATGGACAGCGAGAGCCACAGAATGGATACCACGAGACAGGACAAGGAAAGTGGGAAGACCGAGAAAGAGATGGAGAGACATATTTATACAAAAGTGTGGACCGAACTGGATGCGTAAGGCTAGAGAAAGAGGTAATTGGAGAGCTTTGGGGGAGGCCTACGCCAAAGAGGCGACTGCTACGTAACACAATTATATAATATCTATAATAATATGATAAAGTTATTACCTAATTATCGAATTTAATGTAACATAATAGTAATTAGTGTAAAATTGAGTAAAATAATAATAATTAATAAAGGTAATAATAATAATGTAAATGAATATTGTAATGTTTAATGAAATATGTAGGTATTAGGTTAAATGAATCAAATTATAAGCATGCAATATAAATAATAATATAATATATTTTTTTAAGAATTGTTTACCTACTTGTAAAATTTTACGCATGAGTAGTAGAATAAAGGCTATTTTATTTTTTTTATTTTATTTTATTTATTTTATTATATAGTTTATACTTACGATGGATTTTCATATAACCTTTTTCTGTCTTGCGGGCACGTATGCTAGCTGGTGTCACGCATCTTACGTACGAGTACATGGCTGTCTACATTTGATATATTAAAAAAACTTTTGCATTGAATAAGATAAAAAAATACCGCCGGCATCCCGCTCGCAGGTAGATCTGCATGACTGGAAAAGGCCCTTATAGAGGCAGTGGTTGTACCTACTAATTATTTTTAGGCGAGCTCCACACATGCTTGGATCGACACATTCGATTCGGCTTTTCTCTAGCAAAACGTGCCGACTAGAATAATTGTGTTTAGCACGCCTAACTGATGAAACAGAACTAATTTCTTTGTTTGAAGGTAGGTAATTTAACTTCAGTGGAGTATGATACACTTTCTCTCTCTGGTATATAACAAAAAATTGGATAAATTCGCCTTCAGTAAGTAATGTTTTTCAGTGTAAATAATTTGCTAATCTATTTCTATTTATTGCGAACGAAAACTTCTGACTCGCGTGTGAACAATCCTTTTTAATCCCGTAGCAAACATTTCGTAGCGCCTACGTAGCCCGTAGCACATTTCTGTAGCAGCTTTGTTTCAATGTACCTAGTTGTTTCAGGATGAGCTAGGCTTGATTGAAAAAAAAAAAAACTACCCGCTATTCACAGGACTATGCATGAACCTCCTTCCTGTTAGTTGTAGGGGAGCTATGTAATTGGTTTTTGTAATAAGATTAACTCTCTACAGGCAGTGTATAAAATGTAGTGTAGGTATACTAAATAAAATATAAAATAAGTGTAAGGGACAGTTCCCCACTTCGAACTTTCTCAATTCCTATTTTTACCATTAACACTTAAAAAAAAACTTCAGCAGAGTCCCCGTTTCTAAAATGAAGTTTCAGAAACTAAACTAAAAAGTCCACGATGAACTCGTCGAATGTGACTCTAATTTGAAACTGGAATTTAGCTAGTTTTTCCAGGAAAGGTTCCTTAATTTGAGAAGTTTTAAGCGACCGCGGTTTAGTATTCGCTGTGCGAAACGTAAACTGAACAAACTTGGTAAGTTTCAACTAACTTTGACAGCCATCAACCGTGAGGAAAATCAAATAACTTTGTAACTATAAAACCGCAAAAACCAAATCATCTCTCAGATGAAAATTTATTATCACAGGCCGATATTAACATAAACATTTATACACACCTACATAAACTAACGACCGTAGTCCCTTTCGGCGTGTTCAGAAACAATGCTACTACTACCAACTTTACTTGTAGCAATACTCACATTTAGCAGTTTAGGTTTCAGAATGGTATAATGTGTCAAGTGATGAAAGGTGGCTAGGCTTTCACCCACATAAAAACTGCATAAGAAACCTTTAATGCCTTGGTCGCCTCGTACGACACCCACGGTAAGAATTGAGGTGATCCATTCGAAGCTGGAACCACACAACATTTATTTTAAAAGAGTTAAAATTAAAGATCGCATAAAAATAATTAACCGGCTACAAAAACTATCTTGATTCGAAGGGTCAAGATTTATTCAGAGTTTCAATATAAACAAAATTCTTGGATGAAAACATAGGGTTGACACCGGCGCCTTAAAATTAATAAATAGATATGAACGTAAAAGAAATCAATTTTATTACATACCATTTCATGCTACAAGTCAAGTTTATGAGCTACTTTTTGTCCAGAAAACGAAACGAATTCTACGTGGGCAAAGTCACAGAGAAACGTTACGATAAATAAAATAAATTTTTAATCTACCAAGAGGTGAACGGAGAACCAATATCCCTAGATACAACTTCATTCCGGTCGATCTCTAAAAAGCTTTAAGCGAAGCTCGCCCCAGCGGGGAGTCGGCTGGCGTGATGAAGTTACCCATTAATTATCTATTCTTAGCGGAGAGTGCGGTCCGCGATACTATGCACTTGGGAGTCAATGTTTATTAAGCTCAGATCGCTTACTGTAGGTTTGACCAGCTTCAACTCTATTCAGGTGAACTGTGGTGGTCTTATGGCTGATTTCCTCACATGGGGCACAGATTCCAACTCAGTTCATATCGGACTCGTCCCCATGGTAGGTGCGAGTTTTTAGAAACTTTATGTACCTTTTGTAACACTATCGGCTATTCTATGGTGGAAAATATCGTGAGATACATTCTTCAATATCCAGGCATTTTTTCAGTCCAAAATCCAATAAAGATGGAGATGGACAGTAATTAAGCACCTAATTACAAGGAAAGAATAGTAAGCTGTGAGTAAAGAATTTCTTTCCAATTTTGCTCACACCATATGTACGTGGGATGACATGACCGATAAAAAAGTGGTTGACGTGGCGTGGCTGTATACTGGGCAGACAAAAATACAAAATACTTTATCATTTGTATGGCATAGGTATAGTTGCTGAGAGTGAATGTTCACGATTCAGCAGTCTGTATTTGTAGCCTTCGAATACCCCAAAATGTATTAAGGTCGTCATGAGCTGTGAATACATGTTTCTTTATCATAAACTTTATCTATCGTCCCTACTGCTGGGCAATCCGTTTAGTGGACTTCAGTATACGCTTCAAAATTACTTCTTTATCGGCGCAAAAACTTGTCTAATAGGTCCCACGAAGGTCCCACTTTTATTCCAAAACATAATTTAGGCCCTAGCAATGCGGAAGTACGGGAGCAAAAGCTTGTGAAATAAGCGGTCATGTGTTTGCCAATCATAGGATACGGGTTTAAGCTGCACAGTTTCATATTGATTGGATTGGAAACAATATGACGAATATCATTGGAGGTCAACATTTCGAGCTGTTTTATTTCGATTGTTCTATCACAAAGAATGGCTTCAGATTTATTGCTCCTTTAACTTTAGATTTACTCAAGTACCAACTTGATTTGATATTGCAATGATTATCGAGACCCAATCGTCCCAGAATATCTGTCTAGACTTGACTAAGCCTCTAATAAAATTGATAAGTTATTAATAAAGGTAGAGGGTCTGTTCATAAGCAAGTATGTACATAGAGTAGAGTAGAATTCTTGAGACTGAATTTAAAATAGGAGAAGTCACACAGTATCGAAGTATTATATTAAGAGAACATACACGTTAGTGCGCTTCATACAAACAAAGTTTAATTCTATTTTGAATATTAACAAAGTATTAACAAATATAATTGAATGCTTTTAATATCTGTGTCAGTTGGTTTATTAGATTTCTGTTAAAATGTATAGTTTCAAAGTTACAGTATAATATAATAAGACTTTATTCTCTCTTCACAAAATAATACATGATATAGACAACAATGATAATTGGTAGGCAGGTACTTAATTAATTTGTGTTAGGTACATCCAAAAGGAAGACCTGTTTGACAGCACCCCAGGTCCTCACCATTCCAGACCCGTGCTGGCTATACAAACATGTTCACAATATGTAAGTAGAAAAGAAAATAACAAAGTTAAGTATAAATAGAAAGAAAAATAAAAAGTAAAACAGGTAAGCATGCAGGTGAGTGTGTGAGTGTGGTGTTTGTGTGTGTGTGTGTGTGTGTGTGTGGAGGGGGGGGGGGGGGGGGGGGTTGAGTGTGTATGCGTGGATTGGTTGTGAGTAGGTACATGTGCGCAAGGTGAATTATAAGAGCGAAGTTTTTGCATTTTGGTAAAAAATATTTTTGGTAGGTATACTACGACAAAGGCACTATGAGACTTTCAGTGCTATGGTAGTCCATACAATTTTGAAGTCATTCTGTAGTAACATTTTTACATGAGTACATACTAAGGGAGTAGATGGACAACGATTTATTTATTTTATTGTAGACAAAGCTACCAAGGAAATAGAAAAATTTTTGTGCAAAGCTTGTTTTACAGGTTACAGATGGGAAAACGATATCATGTCTGCGTTTAGTGGTGATGGTAGGATCATATACGACAGAGGTGTGTTTCTTTAAAACTGTATGTAACACGAACAATTGCCTTACAGTAAGGACGTTACACTTTTTGTACAGCTCTGCTGTTGGGTAGAGGAAAGGAAGAAAACAGCTAACTTTTAGGGCAGCCCTCTGGGCTCTTTCCAATTTAAGTAAGTAGGATTTAGCAGCACCACCCCAGGATGTGATGCAGTATGTGAGGAGGGATTGGCAGAGTGCGAGATATACCGACTTTAACAAGGGGTTGATCTTTGTTTGCTTCGCTACTCGGGACGGAGCTACATGGCGAAGATTTTTAAAAATGAAAATGAGCTTGCGAATGCGAGACGTGAGCAGATCTATGTGAGGCTGAAAACTAAGTCTGTCGTCAAGTTGGATCCCCAGGTATTTTATGGAAGATGCAGATTGGAGGACAGGACAGGAACAGGAAATTGAGTACGGGTCTAAACAGGAGTGAGTAACTAATTTGTACGTAGAAGCAAATGTAGCAGGACTTTTTCTTAGTTTTGTCGACAGTGGATCAAAGATTTTCATACAAATCTAAAATTATTCCTAGAAAATTTTCCTACATAATATTTATGGGAAGTTTGACAAACCACAGACACAGAGATTAGTCTTGAAAATATAGGATCAAAATTAGTTTGTATGCAGCGCGTTAGGGCCCGCTCGCAAGTATATGCAGTAGGTGTACCAGTAGTTTCATTTGGCCTAATAATATTCTCAAAAACTGTTTGTTCAGTCTTTATAACTAATATTTGTTTTTTAGGGTTCCGTGAAAACGGGACCCTATTACTAAGCCTACGTTGTCCGTCCGTCCGTCCGTCCGTCTGTCCTACCTATTTAGGGCTGTAACTTTTGAACCGTAATAGCTAGAAAGTTGAAATTTCTCAGATTATGCGTTATTACGGCGGATTTGTTGACAAATAATAAAAATTGCAAAAAGTTAAAAATTTAGGGGGGGTTCTCAACAAGAAACTAGTTTTTATCAACGTTTTTTCTTCACGCTCTATCGTAAAAACGGTAATACATAAAAGCGTCAAACTTAGTGTGATTATAACAACAAATACTAAAAACCGGCCAAGTGTAGTCGGTCTTGCGCTAAAGGTCCTGGACAAAAAAAGTTTTTTTTTCTAGGTTAATGATGTTGTGTTCTGTGGTGGTGTGGTACGGAACCCTCGGTGCGCGAGTAGCCCGACTCGCATTTGACCGGTTTTTATTTTAATTTACTGGTAATACTATACGATCGTAAGGTATTTATGGATAGGAATTCAACTGAAAATTCTGCGTTATTCAGTTGTCGACTAATAAAAGCTATTCTGGCTCAGAATAGTGGCGAATGAGATGAAGTTAACTTCTACTAGCTAACTTCTGTCTAGTATTTAATGTGACTCAGAACATTCTGCGGTTTAATGTAAGATACCGACCACTTTGAAACTTATCTCTGTTGTCTCAGTATAAAATAAAGTATACAGAATATGAAGAGCAGAAGGTCTTCTTTTTATATTAAATCTATTTATAAAGAGTTTTTGCTTGTGTTTAGTAGATACTGTATTTCTGCCACTGTCAAGTATTTTGTGGCAGTATACCTATACAACGTGTTAATAAATTAGCGCAAAACCTCATACACCCCAACTGATTTATAACAAAATAATTAAGTAGATTGAAACAATAATTTCATTATTTTGATAGTTAAAATTTAAAGTTATTCGCATTTTAAGTTTTGAGGTTAAAATGATTTGTTATCATTTCAGCAATGAATGAAAGCGCTAACGTACTAATGGATGCATTTTAAGAATCTTGTTTGGGTAGTAAGTAGGGTGAGTGTGCGGTGGGTTGACATCAGGTTCAGAAAATTTATAATTTTTATAAAAAATTATTTAATATTTTGAAAATAATTACCTATGTTGAAACCATGATGATCCGATTCTGCTATCGATTCTAAACAAACTACTTTCTAGTTTTGCGTTAATTTATTAACACGTTGTATTTGTACAGAATCGATCAACACACGAAATCTGCAATTTTTTTGTTTTTTTAAATTTGAACAATCATTTTTCCATTTTGCATAAAAAGTAAAAACTCAAAAACCGATGTGGCAAATATGAATAAGAAGTAAATTTGGCTCTTGTGATTTACAAAAAATACGTTTTAAAACATTCCTCAGTTATCGACTCTATTCAAATATTTCAAATTAATTTCAAACGTTTTTTTATAATCCTTATAACGTTTTTACCTACCTTATATTCAGTGAACCTTCTGCACTTTATATCCTCTTTCGTGACTGACAACTAGTGAAAGTTGAGTATGACCGCAAAAACTTAAAATTAAACGAGTTTATGTCTGAATTAAGTTTCTGCGGAGTATGAGTCCCTTTGGAAACGTTGGGTACTTATTGTATAAAATTTGGGCATTTTTAAAAAAAAACTTTTACATCTCCAGAAGTCTGGATTCAAAAGTAGAAATTACTAGTAGAATAGACAAATCGTCCAAAAAGCAGTAGCAAAACGCAACCACAACAGCTCTGCTATTTTCATCTAATATTATCACTGAGGTATTTTTGGTTGTTACGGAACGTATCTGGCTTGGTTAAACTGATAGTGCGTGTGATTTCGTTTTCTTCCATTATCATAATATGAAACAGTTATCGTGAATTTTCATTAAAATAAACACAATGAATGTATAGAAGATTGAGAGGACTATCTAATAAGAAAGATTATGAGTTTCAGACACTTGATACAAAAGGTATCATACGGAGAAATACCTATCCCCCAAATTCTACAGGTTACAACCAATTTACTTTTTTGTTAGTTTTATTTCATTCTACATGTATTACTAAGTTTTATTCATGTATGGTACCTCTAAGTCTGGGTCTCAAATTACATGGAATTCCGCCAAACTTCTTAGTTGAGTGATTAATTAGGTACACACGGCGACAGATCAACCTACCCATAGTTGAACTCTATGTTCATGGACATAAGGTCGAACTATGGGTAGGTTGATCTGTCGCCGTGTGTATATTACTTGTTTACATACATTTTTCTTGGTTTAAAAAAACATTTGGACAATGTCTATCTAACATTACATAAATTTGTATAAATACAGAGCGAAATTGATATCACGATTCGATAAAACAAATTAATGTTCTTATTAGATGCGAATGAAAAAGGCTTTTTTCAAAGGGGCGAGTTTATCTCTGAAGAGATTATACTACCAGACCCGCTGTATAACACAAAAGTACCTATATCAGTTTTGTTCCGTTATTGGTAACTTGTGTATTATTTAGAAAACTTAACAAACGGAGGGTAGGCACCGCTGATGTAGATGAAGTCGTTTGAATAGTTGCCGCTAATTAGAGTTGTTTTGGGACCATATTGCCGCCAAGTCTTAACAATTTCAACACTTGCCAATTTTCGGAAATTAGGTAGTGGAACACTAATACTTTCTTTTTTACTTTACACGACTTTTTTAATAAAAAATAATTTTTCCGTCTTGCCAATTTTGGTAAGGAACACTAAAAACAACGGGTTGCATTCCGGGAGTGCCGGCAGAAGTGAAAACTAAGAGATCTTACGTCACGTGACGTCACGGTCTGACTATATCTATGCTTACGAATTTTCGATCAGGTTATGTGACGTCACGGTCCCGACGCGAGTTCAACATTTTTTAAGCATCCCAAAAAGTGCACAACGCCGCTAAAGAATTTTCACTTCAAAAATTATCGGCGGGACAGAAAGCCAAGGGCCCACTTTTTCGAAAACATTTTATTACTGATTCAGAGATGTGTATAATCGTATCGTATATTACAGGCCAGAATACACCGGGTCCAAGATCGAGCGGCCTGGAGAGCTGTGGCTGTGGTGACTGGTGACACAAGCGGTCCACGATATGACGATAGTCATCTCCCTCAGCCATGAGGTTACGACTACGAAGAAGAATAATCGTTTAAATTCTAGTCACTATGATTTATTGACATTTTTCAGAAAAAATCTGTATTATATGCATCTACTTTTTAAGTTGAAGTCACATTTACTTGAGACACACACCTTAGTGTAGACAATACACCTAAGTGTAGACAATATTAACATCTAAAATTGCTATAAGTATAGCAATTTTTTTTTTGACCAATATGAGTTAATTAGATAATTGTTAAAGGGGCGAATTCTTATGATTTTAGAATGTGATTTCCTTGGATAAAAGGCTCCACTGTGACATAATGAAGGACAAGTCAGTCAAAAATAGGTATACCTACTAAAATGACGTAGTTTAGTAGAGGTGAGGTGGCTCTGAAAGAGTCAAGGTCGTTCGGTCAGGGAAACCCCTTAAGAGAATTCTACTCGGAGCGCGCTCCATACAAAACGTAGTCGGGTCCTAGTTTAAACATATCGTAATTAAAGTAAAAACAAATGCTTTTAACATAATCTAGAAACAAATATCTGTGTCTCTATGAATTCAGATTTTTATTTAAATATTTAGTTCTTAAGCTATGTTGGCTCAAAGATTCGTAATTTATGATCAAAAAAGGCCCAACTTCGTCCTTGTTTTTTAGGACAATGCATACATTTTAGAAAAATTTGGATACCATAGAGACATCGCAAATATAATGAATATTCAGAACAAAAAAAATTATCCACATAATTAGCATCTTATTCGAATAATCACCCGACTACAAAATGTAAAAATTACGCGCGGATTCGTTGTGAATTGAGTGTTGTTTCGACGGTATGCGGGCGGGGTGCGGTGCGCGCGGGGTGAGCTTCACCTCGGGGGGCCCGGCTGCCGCGGCGCAGCGCACGGCCGGCGATTAAAGTTTCCTACTTTTTACCGTACCGAACGTAAGCGAATATTAAAATGTTGTTTAAAGTATTATAAAAACAGGTATTGGTACCGATTCGGACTGTGCCACGACTTAACTTAACTAAATTTATTCCTGTCACTTTCTAAAATAAGATTAAGAAAAGAGTCAGAAAACCAACAGCTGACTTTAGTGCTGTCAAAGTGACGTTACACGCCCAAAATAAGATGCCATCATAATGTACGTTTTTGGGCGCGTAACGTCACTTTGACAGCACTAAAGTCAACTGTTGGTTTTCTGTCTCTTTTCTTAATCTTATTTTAGAAAGTGACAGGAATACATTTTGTTAAGTTAAGTCGTGGCACAGTCCGAATTGAGGCCATTGGTGGTACTTTTTCAAGTTACTTAGATATACTAGAACTGATAGAAACATGAGTATGGGTGGATCAGGTCAGTTACGTCCTTTTCCCCGAACGTCCACTTCCCGGTTTCGTCCATTTCCCCGAACGGACATTTACCCGAACGACCATTTCCCCGAACGGGCATATTCCCGAACTTTTCCCCGTACGTAGTAGGTACTTAGACGAATTTTCGGGTGAAAGTATGGGGGCTGGACTTGTAAAATTTTCAAAAATGATTTTTTATTATTTTTGCATGCGCAAGGGTGGGTTTATTTTTTAATTATACCAATTTTCTATTAAAATTCTACAGATCGACCTCTGTTTGCTTGACGACCCGGTTGGTGTAATGGTTACCACGCCGGACTGCCAAACAAGGGTCCTGGGTTCGAATCCCGGTTCGGTCATGGATGTTTACATGTTTGTGCCGTTGTTGTATGGTTTCCATAATAAACAGCCTATTAATAGTGCTTTCTTGGGATCATTACAATGTATGTGCCTGTGAGCGTTATTTATTTATTTATTTATTTATTATTTATTCGTGCCCCAGGGGTTCGGAAAATTTGCTATTTTTTCGCTAGGATTCACCGTTATCTAGATATTTTATAAATTATGTTTTATTACTCGGTTAGGTTAGCGAGGAGCGAAGCGACGAGCATGTTAGGTATCTTGTGATCCACAGCGCACGAGCCGAGCGAGCGGAGCGAGCGTGCCGTGGCAGCGGTCGGCGAGTGCCAGAACCGAATTACTACTATTTACCCAGTCTACCCAAAAACATTCCCTTTAATTAAACCTTCAATTTCATGTTCAAGGTCAAGGTCTTTGACCTTGAAGGTCACCAGAGGTGGTGTTCCCCCACAATAATACTCCCACATCCCCCGGATCCCGAATGTTACATTTGGCGATTGTTTTTTGTTGAAAAATTTTCTGAGTACTATGTACTAAGAGGAAATGTCTATACAAGGAAAGGCACGTACGGGGGAATGTCCGTACAAGGAAATGGACGTACTAGGCAATGTCCGATCGGGGAAAAGGTCGTACAAAGAATTCGGGCGATGGACGTTCGGGGAAAAGGACGTAACTGACCAGAGGGTCTACCCGCACATTCGATTCGAACTTTTGCGTGAATGTTTTCGTTCCAATTTCAACTCTATTACAATGAAGTGCGGACCGAATCAGTGGCGATATAGTGAAGATCGAAAGTGCGGGTAAGGGGGCTGATGGATCAGGTCAGTTACGACCTTTTCCCCGAACGTCCACTATGGACCCGAACGTCCACTTCCCGGTTTCGTCCATTTCCCCGATCGGCCTTTTCCCCGAACGGACATTTACCCGAACGGCCATTTCCCCGAACGGGCATAATATTCCCGAACTTTTCCCCTTACGTAGTAAGGGAAAAGGGGGTAGAGGGGGTACTTCAGAACATCAAACTGAACAACTTTCACTATGGAACCAACTTCGAAATCGCGAAATAAAAACCAGCTCTTTCATTAAAACTGCAATACTGGCTCGACTCAAATGTATGGGACAGCAGATTTGATTTTCCGAAGCACCTCCTTATGTATTATTAGTTTGTTTTGTTACACCCTATATAAACTACAGTTATTGTATGAAAACAACAACTGAACGAATCGTCAAAATGGCGTACCATTTATGCAGGGTGGAAGGAAAAGTATCATTAACCTTTAACCCACATACTCTACCCATGAAACTGAATCGTTTTACTATGAGACCAAACCTGCGAGAACAAAAAAAAGTCTGTTTCATACGTTTGGGTCGAGTAAGCATTGCGGTTTAGTATGGAACAGCAGATTTTTTTTGCGCTGAAACGTTTGCTACCATAGTAAAAGACAGTTTGATGGGTGACCACCTGTTTAAAGGTTAATTTTACTTTCCTTACACCGTGTATTTATTTTTTAAACAGTAATTTTTCCAGGGCTGAAAATCGAAATACAGGGTCCTTCTTAATATGCTGACACTTTTTAAGGGGATGATCAGGCCATCAAACTGAACAACTTCCTCTATGGGACCAACATCGAAATCGGGAAAAAAATCTGCTGTCCCATACATTTGGCTCGAGTAGGACTGCAGTTTTGTACGGACGATCTGATTTTTTTTCGCGATTTCGATGTTGGTGCCATAGAGAAAGTTGTTCAGTCTGACGGTCTGATCATCCCCTTAAAAATTGTCAGCATATTTAGAAGGACTCTACAACGTGTTAATGAATTAGCGCAAAACCTCATACACCCCAACTGATTTATAACAAAATAATTAGATTGTAACAATAATTTCATTATTTTGATAGCTAAAATTTAAAGTTATTCGCATTTTAAGTTTTGAGGCAAAAATGATTTGTTATCATTTCAGCACTGAAAGAAAGCGCTAACGTACTCATGGATACATTTTTATAATCTTGTTTTGGTAGTAAGTATGGTGAGTGTGCCCGTGCGGTGGGTTGTCATCGGGTTTAGTAAATTTTATATTTTGCAAAAACAATTAACTATGTTGAAACCATGATAATTCGATTCTGCTCTCGATTCTAAACAAACTACTTTCTAGTTTTGCGTTAATTCATTAATTAACACGTTGTATATTTTAGTACAAAAAATGTACTAAGGGGAAATGTCCATAAAAGGAAAGGGACGTAAGGGGAAATGTCCGTACAAGTAAATGGACGTACTAGGCAATGTCCGTTCGGGGAAATGTCCGTTCGGGGAAAAGGTCTTACAAGGAATTCGGGCGATGGACGTTCGGGGAAAAGGTCGTAACTGACCTGATCTGGGCTGATCCGTATGGGTAAGTATTTTACTATGTATAAGTAGGTAAGTACCTATAATTTTCATAGATTCCTGCTAGGCCTAATTTTTGTTTTCCGTACCCATAGGGTGAAAACAGTATTACAGGACCCTATTTATAAGCAAACGCTGTCAGTCTGTCCGTCCGTCCGTTCCGTCCGTCCGTCCGTCCTACCTGCAGAGGGCTGTATCTTCTGAATCGTAATAGGTAGCCAGTTGAAATTTTAACAGTATATTGTATGGTTTTATTGTATTTAATGACAAAATGTACACTAGGCTATCTGCGAACTACGTACGAAACTATTCTTAGTAACGTACTATCGGGGACTTTTCCGCCTGACCACTTAAGAAAAAAATCGCATAATTTCGCCCAAAATGTATTGTTTGGAAACTATTATTAATTGGTCTATTCATCGATAGGGTGGGGTAAGACATCGCTTTTATTTTTTAGTATGCAAGGAAAAGTCCGCGATAGTACCTACCTAACTACCTACAAAAAGTTTCGTAGGTAGGTACGGACTTCGCAGGTAGCCTAGTGTACGTACGTACCTAGGCTAGCACGTGTCTACCTACACTACCCTAATACCTACTACCTAATTACCTACCTGTTTTGTATCGTGCTGCAGACCATCAAAGTGAACAACTTCCATTATGGAGCCAACTTCTAAATCGCAAAAAAAAACAGTTTAATTAGAGCCTATTTTTTTTACGATTTCAAAGTTGGCTCCATGGTGAAAGTTTCATTTCATTTCATTTATTTATTAGGCACATAAACAGATCACAGTCGTAAACATTATAAAAAAGTACAGGAAATGGTTTTAATTCTAGACGTGATCCAAAACAATGTGCACAGCACGATCGGTAATATTTTAGACAAAAATGGAAAGATCGATGGATGGATCTCTTAGAAACTTTAGAACTATCACGAAGCAGTGGAAATCAATCTAATAGAAATAGTGATCCCAAAATTTGTCAACGCTCGACTGACTTGAATCTGAGTCTGTAAGAGAAAGCATGCTTCGAATTTTGGGATCACTATTTCTATTAGATTGATTTCCACTGCTTCGTGATAGTTCTAAAGTTTCTAAGAGATCCGGCTCGAAGGACCATGAAGGGGTTTCTTGAGGTTTCTAACAAGTTAAACACCTTGTGAAACTTGGAAAATATGAATTTTTAATTATTCTCAATGCACGAGTACAGAAAACGACAATTGGTAAGGAATGGAGAGTGAACGCATGAGCAACGAACGAGTTGCAGAACGAATGGTCAATAGACCGGTCAGAGGGCGCGAGCGCTCGCGGGCCCCGACTATACGCGAAGATCACCGAGTGTATCCGATGCGTAGACACTTAGGTATAGTAGGTAATTACAAGTTGTTTTACTTTTTGATTACATTTAAATGCTTTTAGATCAATTTTCAAGTGAAAAACTAATTTAAGAAAATAGGCTACACAAATAAAACAGTACTTACAAAGAACATGAAAACATTTAAAATCTAGGAGGGGTGGAGGACATTTTTGAGATTTCTTTTGAAAGTTGTTCAGTTTGATGGTCTGAAGCACCACCTTACGTATTACTACGGTGTTTTATTACACCACGTAGAATATCCGTTTGAAGAAATGGCCGTACGGGGAAAAGTTCGGGAATATGCCCGTTCTGGGAAATGGTCGTTCGGGGAAATGGCCGTTCGAGGAAATGGCCGTTCGGGGAAAAGGACGAATCCGGGAAAAGGACGTTCGGGTGAAGAGTGGACGTTCGGGGAAAAGGACGTAACCGACCTGATCCTTTTTTTTGTATGTGTATGGGTTAGGGTGTTGCAAAGAGGAAAATTAGAAAAATTTTACGCAAATTTTATATGGAGCTCGGACTTAAAAAAAATTTGATCGAAATTTTATGCACCATCGACTTAGTCGAATTTTCGGGTGAAATGAGTTTACAAGTAGGTCAATTTGCGTGTCTCGTTAAATTTATAATGTGAGTCGATATGCGATATGTAATTATGCGAGTAATCCGAAATTAGTATGGGGGCTACACTTGTAAAATTTTCAAAACTTGTCGTCTATGTAGTCAATTCGGGCGATGGACGTTCAGGCAAAAGAACGTAACCGACAGAAGGGTAGAAAAATTTTGAACGGTTTCGTATGAGCCATCGATTCGTATGGGGGCGTAAAATTTTCAATAATGAGTTATTTTTTATTTTTGCATGCGGAAGGGTGGGTTTATGGATACCCCAGGGGTTCGAAAAATTTGCTATTTTTTCGCTAGGATGCACCGTTATCTAGATATTTTATAAATTATGTTTTTTTTATAATTTAACGAATTTATTTAATTTTAATCAAGGTCAGGTCATTGACCTTGTACCAGAACCAAAATAGAGCATCCCACTTCATTACTCGGTTAGGTTAGCGAGGAGCGAAGCGACGAGCATGTTAGGTATCTTGCGACCCACAGCGCACGAGCCGAGCGAGCGGAGCGAGCGTGCCGCGGCGCCAGAACAGAATTGCTACTATTTACCCAGTCTACCCAAAAACTTTCCCTTTAATTAAACCCTCCATTTCTTGTTCAAGGTTCACCAGAGGTGGTGTTCCCCCACCCTAATACTCTCCCACATCCCCCGGATCCCGAATGTTACATTTGGCGATTGTTTTTTGTTGAACATTTTCCAAATCCTAATTTTGTATGGGACCCTCTTTGCGACAACCCGACCTGTGTATGTGTTAGTTAAACTGTAAAAATAAACAGAATGTAAGGAAAAGTACAATTTAACCTATAAACCACATAACCCATCAAACTGAACAACTTTTACTATGGGCGCAAACCGATCGGAGAAAAAAAGCCAGCTGTCCCATACTAAACTCCAGTCCTACCTACTCGACTCAAATGTATGCAACAGCCGATTTTTTTTTGCTCCGATCGGTTTGCTCCTATAGTAAAAGTTGTTCAGTTTGATGGGTAGAGAATGTGGTTTAAAGGTTAATGATACCGTTTCCTTTCACCCTGTATAGTGTAACTGTGTAGAGAATGAGGGTAGTAATATTTGTAGCGACCTACCGACTACTGACTCTACTGCAATGTATGGTCTAAACCTAAAGGCATATGGGTAATTTTTTACCGACGATGGCGTCTTTTTTTTTTGGCTGCCAGTCACAAAATGTTGTGGATATTTTAGAGCTAATATTATTACTTTACATTAATAGGCCAACAGTATTGTTTTGCATTGTAACGTTTATGCGATATTGAATTTCAATGTTTAAAAAACATTAAAAATTTCCCGGCGAAGCTTATTTTAAGTCAGTCGTTTTAGTTCTTTACTAAATTATTTGTTTTTTCTTGAATTAGTTTACTGAATTAGTCGTTCTAACTATTGGTGATATCATCATCATCGCACATGTTTTGTACAAGAACGGACCGCAATCACGGACTAGTTTACGGTTGTTCTTTTGAGTTAACATGAGTTTCTACGCTGATTCTTACTTGTTACGGCATGCGATCTAGATCAAAGCTCGGTTACCTATATTTATCTTCTCATGATTTTGGATGACAGTACTGGATGAAAGAGAGGCGCACTTGGCCGGTGATCTGCCCCTGTAACATGACAGGGGTGAATTGAAATACAAAATACATTGAACAGAATCGAATAAAAACGTAAAGTTTTTAAAACTAAAATAACGATCGCAGCGTGCCGTAATAGTAACCCTAAAATACCCAAAAATTACGTGACTGGTTGCCAAATTGCAAATTTTACATTTTCCTTTAACTAACTATTTTGGTAATTTTATGTGACTTACACGACTGATAATAATTAAATAAATTATAAATATTTTTCTTATTTGGTTGTTTCAATTCTATTTTTTTCGATATAGTGAAAGTTATTCGTGGATTCTTATGATCTTTGTTTCTGGATATTGGTATTAGGAGATTTAGGAGTACGGGTACGCAATATTCCTCTTGTTGGTCAATATTCCTCCTTTGGTTGATCGTTGAACCTATATCCAGTTGATTACCAAAACTCGCGTATTGCACTCTCACGTGATGTCAAAGTGTTTAAATAAAAAAAACTAAAAAACTACATTTAAATAGAAAATTTCAATGTAGTTATTGAATTTTTATATTTAAATACTACTCCTAATGACAAACTTTTGAGTGCGACTATACTAATAACCGGACGGACAATTTAGTTTCAGGAATTTTATGGTAAGAACTATCTCACAAAGTAATGACATGACAATGTGTATCGGTGAATTGAAATAATTTGCCCATTCTCCTTTATTGTTGTAATTGTAAGATGTATGAACCAAAGAAAACTGTATTCGCAAAAAATAATATTTTTCACCACATTTGGATTAACTTAAATAGACATGGCAAAAATGTCCGCCAATAAAATCAGTTGTTCCATACAAAATATTTCTCGTTTGCTCCCATAGTCTTACCTGCTACCTTTGTCTCTTTGTCTATCTATCTACCAGGTCGATTAAGTCCTTTTCCCCGAACGTCCACTTTAGCCCCGAACGCCCATTTCCCCAAACGGCCATTTCCCCGAACGGCCATTTACCCGAACGGCCATTTCCCCGAACGGGCATAATTTCAAACTTCCGTTTCCCATTATTCTTTCCCCAAACAGTCATTACTCATTACCTAGAACAGGTATTCTACAGACTGTAACAAAACACCCTAGTGAAACTTAAGGGGGTGCTTCAGACCATCAAACTCTATCTGTATAGTAAAAGTTGTTCAGTCTGATGTGTCGCAGTGTTTGAGAAGATAAAGATACGTTTTTTAATACAGTTTTTAAGGTATGCCGTTATTATTAGAGATCGGATATTCGGATGCATATATTATTTACCTAAACTTCATTTATGGGTATGAAATTATGGAAGCGGCTTCTTAAAATTCTCTTTTTTAAATGTTTTTCGAAACGCCAGAAAATCCGGGAATGCATACCTAACTAATCTGTTGCATAGTATGGAAGCAACTTTCTTAAAACTATACACCACTAGTTTTTAATTACTAACATAACTTTAAGGGTGTATTCAGACCATGAATCTGAACAACTTTCCCAAAGAAACATGGGTCGAAAAATGAGAAAATTTTTGGGGCCTTCCATACAAAAGTGCGGATCGGCCGATCGATTTTCTATGGGAGGTCCAAAAATTTTCTCATTTTTCGACCCATGTTTCTTTGGGAAAGTTGTTTAGATTCATGGTCTGAATACAACCTTAAAGTTATGTTAGTAATTAAAAACTAGTGGAAAAAAAAAATGTTTTTCGCTAAAATAAACCCGGGTTATCAGGAAGTCCGGGAATGCATAACTAATCGGATGCATAGTATAAAAGTAACGTCTTAAAATTATTAAATTAAACAAAAAAACATTAGTTTTCGATACAAAAAAAAGTGCACTCTATAATAGCCAACACCCTCAACTTTAGGTAAATATGCATCCGATTATCCGATCTCTAGGTATTATATAAGCTAAAATAATAATTTTAAAGTGTTTTAGTTCGGACCTACTCCCATACCTATGATAAAATCCATTAATTTCATTTAAACGTAGACTCAAACTCGACTCACGCTCAAAAACGCTATCGACCTTAATTTTAATGTATACCAATGATTTTTATTTCACCCTGAAATATAAACTGTGTGAAAATATGTGAATGTATCTGTCATCTGACCATCAAAACATACAAACTAAAGTCTAAACTAAAGGTTCGAAAACATTATTGTTTTCATTACTCTGAATACCGGCACCCAGAATCAGACGCGGGCGCGCGGGGCGGGGCTCGAGCCGGCTCCCGCGCTCGATAGAGACAGCAACAATAATATCAAATACCTAACGCGGCCGCGCGTGCCGTAAGTAGTGCGTTAAAGTCAGACGATTTATGTGAAATTAAAAATGATTAATAATAGTTCTTTTGTGAATTTTTTTTATGTCGAGTTAATAAAAATAGTGACACGAGACGTACACCTATAGGTATAGGTACACACGACGACGGTTATGTTACGTGTCTCGTAGCCGTGCAGTGATTTGAGTGCACTGCGCCGGAAAATGAGAGCAATTACACCTATTGTTCTATCTAGCTTTGTTTAAAGCAGTGAACTTTCGTATCAATGAATATTAAAACCTTTTAGTACAGGCTACCTTAAGATTTGCTCCAATGCTAGGTTTTATTGTGAACTAGTATAAGTGCTGGGTTTGTACGCAGGCGAGTTCAATGGGATCAACGATGTTTACTAAACTCCTACCTACATGTCCTTCTTAATGTGCTGACGGTTTTCTAAAGGGATGATAAGTCCACCAAACTAGACTATAGAACGTGTTGATGAATTAACGCAAAACTAGAAAGTAGTTTGTTTAGAGTCGAGAGCAGAATCGAATTAACATGGTTTCAACATAGGTAATTTTTTTCAAAATATTAAATAATTTGTTTGCAAAATTTAAAAAATTTCTGAACCCGATTTCAACCCACCGCACGGGCACACTCACCCTACTTAGATACTACCAAAACAAGATTATAAAAATGTATCCATGAGTACGTTAGCGCTTTCTTTTAGTGCTGAAATGATAACAAATAATTTTTGCCTCAAAACTTGAAATGCGAATAACTTTAAATTTTAACTATCAAAATAATGAAATTATTGTTTCAATCTAATTATTTTGTTATAAATCAGTTGGGGTGTATGAGGTTTTGCACTAATTTATTAACACGTTGTATTTCTTATTCTGTAAGGGTCTAATATCATCAAGAACAAAATACAATTGTTTTGATAACCAAACTTTAAACCTACTCGACTTAAATACAGGGTGTAACAAAACACCCTAGTAATACTTAAGGGGGTGCTTCAGACCATCAATCTGAAAAACTTTCACTGCGGAGCAAACGTCGATAAAAAAAAAATTGCCATCCCATACATTTGAGTCGAGACGGTACTGCAGTTTTGTATGAAAGAGCTGATTTTTTTTCGCGATTTCGATGTTGGCTCCATAGTGAATGTTGTTCAGTTTGATGGTCTGAAGCACCCCCTTAAGTATTACTAGGGTGTTTAGTTACACCCTGTATAATGTATATTGCATACTATTGATGAAATTGGTATTTGAATTATACAAATTTTGATGTCATAGCAAATAAAAAAAAAGGGTTACCAACGATTTAGTTTTACACTTGACTCCATCGAAATCACGAGTATGTGATAGTAAATGCATTTGCTTCATAGTTCGTTAAACTTAGAAAAATGTGCCACATTCGCTGTTCCACGCTACTGCTCCAATCGTTTGGGACGGGTAAGATGATGGGAAAATTGTTAAAGGTTACCGTTTGATTTTAAACTGGATTCATTGAAATCGTAAATTGTGGAGTCAAGTCTTGAAGTTACTATCCATCTTGACTTCAAGCCTCGTTCAAATGCTGCGCAGAACTAGATGTGGGGCCGTTTATTGAGCAGCAGCAGTAATTTTACCGTACTGCTTTCTCCTCTACATCATTCTGACCAATGCCCACTGATCGGTGATCACTAAAGTTAGCTGATTTTTGATTGCCACTTTACTGCTTATTGTTGGGTATGGAATAAAAGGAATGAAAGTCGAGTGAATGCCGTTGAAATGCGCTCCTTGCGAAGTATGTGTGGTATTACATTGGTTGATCGAATCAAGAACAGTGTGATAAGGGATTGGTGTAAGTTAAAGGATGATATAGTAACAAGGATTGAGAGGGGTATGCTTAGATGGTTCGGTCACGTAGAGAGAATGAATGAAAGAAGACTTACGAATGAAATTTATCGAGCACAGGTGAGCGGAAGTGTTGGGAGATGCCGTCCGAGGAAAACATACCACGATCAAATCAATGATCTTTTCCGAAAAGGACAAGTGCGTAGCACCCTCAATCGACGGAAGTGCATGAAAAGATGTATGAATGTTACTGAGGCTAAAGAGGTATGTCAGAGTCGTAGCGTGTGGCGGTCCGTGGTCTCTGCCTACCCCCTTGGGACAATGGCGTGAGCTTATGTATGTATGTATGTATATTGTAGTGCAAGCTTTACGGCCAGAAATAAAAGGTGTAGTCATCTAGGGTAGGCAGTTAATAAAATAATACCCACGAGGCAATTGCTATGGAGAAATAATAAGTCTTCTTCTGACCTTCTTCATTAAATGCTGGTATAAGAGTATTATTATGTGAATATTGATTTTTCAAAGCCATCTAGATGTACCTAACCTTGCAACTGACTGTTGGATGAAATTTGCCAAAGAAAAGAGAACCAGTAGAAATAACATTACTGTTATTGTTCAGTGGTCAAAAACAAAACTAAATCTTCATAAATCTTATGACTTGATCCAATAGTGACTTATTTATGACTTTTTGTTGAATGAAATATAGGTATTAACACATATTATATCATAGCGCATAAGGCTGCCTGTCCATTGACGCGAGCTGGCTGGCGGAGCGGAGAAACGGAGTTTTATTAACCAATCAGGATTGCATAAAATCTCGGCTGAGAATCGGCCGAGCTCCTGATTGGTTAATATTTCCTCGTTACTCCGCTCCGCCAGCTCGCTCTGCGTCAATGGACAGGCACCCTAATACACTCTGTGCTAATACACAGTGGCTATACATAATATGTATAAATATCATATTCTATTAAGGCAAAGCCATCCTTTCTGTTCTCTGTGAAAAATTGCCCGTAGTGACCTTACAAAACTTCAATACAATAATAGGGGATCGGACAGTCCGGGACAATTAGTCAAATTAGCAACTTTTAATCGAACGTCAAAACGCGCGCGATCTATTAAATATTGTACTAAATACCCACAAGTGACGTCATCAACGTTTCATTGCTTTTTATAGTTCATCATGTTATTAAAAATAGTATTCTAGATTAAATAAAGCTAAAAATGTGAGTATAACGTTATTTTCAAATGTTTTTTTTACTAAGAAATTAAAACTAAAATATATTTTATGCAGTCCGCTCCCCTAAATAAATGTATTTGTAACTGTATAACTAGAGTTGGCCAGTAACTTTCTGTAACTTAAATAATAATTTAAGTTACAGAAAGTTACTGGCCAACTCTAGTTATACAGTTATTTTATAACAAGCAAACGAAAAAGAAGTTAAAATTCTACTTGTTTGTAGAACCTTATTTAAATTCACGTTATTCTATTACATCGACAAAGTTCGCAGTTTGTACCACGTCCGGAGTTAGATTAAAAGTATAAGAGCCCTCATGAAATTATAATTTAATTTTTCCGAGAAAACTCATTCTCTTCAGAACCACATTTTGAATATGTGATGCAGGTTGATTACACGCGGAACGTAATTTATTAACGTTGTGTGTTTTAGACATTTTCGTTTCAACCATGTTAAGAAGATATTTTTTTCGTGTTTAACTTTCATCGAAAGTAAAATATCTACAATCTGACTACATTAAAAATGTAACTACCAATTTACAAAATTTTATATATTTTTACAGAAAATTCAAAATCTAAGATTCGGGGAAAACTTAACCGACCGAATCCCAATTGATCAATGTATTTGAATCAAGATAATTATTTCTAGAAAAATCGGTAAATATGTTTCATTTTACATGTCGTTGTCAAAAAAAATCCACCGATACCACAAACGTCAAAATCGATCCAGCTTTTTGAGCAAAGCGTAACATCAATAAAAAATCAAACGCACATTGCGTTTGATTTTTTGTTCATATTCTGCCTTCTATCGATTTATGGAAAATTTATGGAATCTCAGCTCGTATTGATAAGGAACCAAATCTTCCTCTTCTTGAAATTTCTTGTACCAAAGTCTAATATTAACGAAATTAAAAGGTGTTTTTCGCATGAATAAAAGTTAAGTATCCATGCGGTACCATTTTCGTTTCGACGCACACCGTTCGTTTAGCGCCGCCCTATTTCGAGAAAAGTGGCTATAAAGGGTTAATATCATTAAGCCCGAGAGAACTAACTATAACCTAGTTTTCTTATTGCCTTCCTAATTATTATTACAAAGAGTAAAGTAATCTCTCTGTAGCCCTATTAGGAAAATCGTATTATATAAATGTAAATGTATTTGTATTACGTGTGATAGAGAATTAATCAAAATGAAATGGATTGAATATAATTCTGAATGCAAAGTTACCAAAGTTAAGATTGAAATCGATTACTCAATTGAATTAGTTAATGCATGCAAATTATAAACCGATATCGTGGGTAATGACTCTTTACAATTTGAATAGATAAAGTATATTGAATGGATGTAAGATTAATTTATAGATTTCATCAGAATCCCAAAGAGGGGTTTGACCGTCTGTGACATTTTGAATAGCTATATATTTTTTGTGTCTAAAAATTTTAGTTTTTTCGAAATAAATGTTTCATTACAATTTTTTTTTTTTTTTTTTTATTAACTATGGGTTTGCTCTTGACCTCAATCCAGTCCTCAGGACGAAGATGGGGTCGTAGATGTAGCGAGCTTGCCCAGAAGATGCCTATTCACTCGTACTTTAAAGGAATTCGGGTTGTAAGTACTCGGAAATACTGACGCAGGTAAGGCATTCCACTCCTTGGCTGTGCGCATTATAAAAGATTCAGAAAGGCGCTTGGTGCGGATATGTGGGATGTCAACCAAGAAGGGGTGATATCCCGCGGTGCGTCTGGAAGTCCGATAGTAGAAAGGGGAAGGTGGGATGAGCTCATGCAGCTCTAGGGCACACTCACCGAAGTACAATCTGTAGAAGACCGACAAGCAGGCCACTCTGCGGCGGTGGGCTAGGCTATGGAGCTTGGCCTCCACCAGCTTACTATCGCCAATGAGCCTCCTGGCTCTGCGTTCAACCGAGTCGAGTGCGGCAAGTTGATACTTGGCTGAGCCATCCCACAGGTGGCAGCAGTACTCCATACATGATCGGACCTGAGCTTTATACAATACTAAGAGCTGTCCAGGAGTGAAGTACCGCTTCACCTTGTTTAAGATGCCCAGCTTTTTGGCCGCAGTTTGAGCCTTAGACTCGATGTCAGCGCCGAAGTTGAGTTTTGTGGTCAAGCTTATACCCAGAAGCCCAAGACTGTCGGAAACAGGGACAGATGTACCCCGGAAAGTAGGAGTCAGATTAAACGGACTCCTTTTTGCGGTGAACAGACAAGCCTGTGTTTTGGTGGCGTTGAAGTTGACTAAATTATTGTCACCCCACTGGGAGACAACACTTAAAGTCAAGTTTGTCCGCTCAACCATGGCCTCCCTCTGCGAGCGTATTTTATCCCTATAATAATGCAACCAGAGTCTACGGAAGTCAAACTATTAACTACAGCACGAGTTATGTACTAGTTAAACAAAAAAGCGAAGCTAAAATATTAAATTGTTAACATTTTCAGTCACAAACTGTTGTTACTTGCATGAACTAGCATGCATTTCGAAATAAATTGGGTTTCTAGATTAATAACCGACTCGGACAATATTCTATAGGTATACAAAAATACTGTTTCCTTATATCTGTGCTTATATTAGATTATTTTTCCCTAGAATCGTGTTTCTCTGGACTGATTGAAAACAAAAACATGTCTTAAAGTATTATATACAGGGTCCTTTTTATTTAGGGTTCCGTACCCGAAGGGTGAAAACGGGACCCTATTACTAAGCCTACGTTGTCCGTCCGGTTGTCTGTCCGTCTGTCCGTCCGTCCGTCTGTCCTACCTATTTAGGGCTGTAACTTTTGAACCGTAATAGCTAGATAGTTGAAATTTTCTCAGATTATGCGTTATTACGACGAATTTGTTAACAAATAATAAAAATGTCAAAAAGTTAAAAATTAAGGGTGGTTCTCAACAAGAAACTAGTTTTTATCAACGTTTTTTCTTCACGCTCTATCGTAAAAACGGTAATACATTCAAGCGTCAAAATTAGTGTGATTATAGAGCAAACTCTACAGAATAACAAAAAATACTAAAACCGGCCAAGTGTGAGTCGGTCTTGGGCTAAAGGTCCCGGACAAAAAAGTTTTTTTTTCTATGTTAATAATGTTGTGTTCTGTGGTGGTGTGGTACGGAACCCTCGGTGCGCGAGTAGCCCGACTCGCACTTGACCGGTTTTTATTTAAATATTAAGAAGGACCCCTAGATTGATACTTCTTTACTTACTCAACTACTTACTGCGCTGCCTCAGAGACCCGGAATAGATTTTGGCCTCCCTCTAACAAAGCACGCCATTCTTTTATTTTCTGTGCCGTCGTAGTCTAGTTGAGCACCTCCACCTCGTTGAGATCCTTATAATGTTTTATAGAAAGAAACAAATTATATTATAGGTTCTTGAATTTTTGAACCTACCTTTATTTGGCCCCTATTGTACACGGGAATACCCCGCAACGTTTGCCGCCACCATTGCTATTGCAGAGAAGAGACTTCGATATTGTATTTTCTCAATCCTCTAAAATAGCCAAAATAGAACCAGGATTGCCAAGATCTTCAAAAGATACAATGACTACCCGGTTGGTGTAATGGTCACCATTACCACGCCGCCGGAGTGCTAAACCAGGGTCCTGCATTCGAATCCCGGTTCTGGTACAGATCTGGCTAACGACCCAAGAGCTAGATTGACCCGGCACTACACAGAAGATATTCCGGACGTCAGCCTGTACGAGATTAGTATGGCTCTCAAACAGCTAAAGAACAACAAGGCGCCGGGTGATGATGGGATTACGGCCGAGCTTCTGAAGGCGGGTGGAAAACCGGTCCTGAAGGCCCTTCAGAAGCTGTTCGATTCCGTCATACTCGAGGGCAAAACGCCGCAGGCATGGAACAGAAGTCTGGCGGTGCTCTTCTTCAAAAAGGGCGATAATGCCCTGTTGAAGAACTATAGGCCCATTTCCCTTCTTAGCCATGTCTACAAGCTGTTTTCGAGAGTCATTACGAACCGTCTCGCGCGCAGGTTTGACGATTTCCAGCCTCCCGAACAGGCCGGTTTCCGAAAGGGCTTTAGCACTGTGGACCACATACATACGCTTCGGCAAGTTATACAGAAGACTGAAGAGTATAACCTGCCCCTTTGCTTGGCGTACGGTCGGCCGGTTCGGTCATGGATGTTATAATATTATGTTTGTGTCATTGTATGGTATTCATAATAAAAAGCCTAGTAGCTTATAATCCCCGCAAGTTGATATTGCGATGGAACCTTGTCACAATAACCGCTGAGTGACGTCATCAAGCACGGGCTAACCTTGCGAACGGTACTGATGGTGCACAGTCGACTACGTCAAAATTACGTCACCAAGATGGTCGCCAGTCGCAATATCAACTTGCGGGGATTATACATACACCTATAGGGTCCTTCTTAATATGCTGACACTTTTTCAAGGGGAAAATCAGACCATCAAACTGAATAACTTTCTCTATGGGACTAACTTCGAAATCGCGAAAAAAAATCAGCTCTTCCATATTAAACTGCAAACCTACTCGAACCAAATGTATGGGACAGCGATTTTTTTTTCGCGATTTCGTTGTTGGTCCCATAGAGAAAGTTGTTCAGTTTGATGGTCTGATTATCCCCTTGAAAAAGTGTCAGCTTAGTAAGAAGGACCCTGTATATAGGATCAATACAATGTACGCATTGAGTATTATTTATTTATTTATAGCACTGATTCGATATCGATCCATAATAAGCATGGTACTCAAATATAGCGATAGATGGCGATAGCGTATAGGTATCATATTCATAGTTTTGTTCAAAACTATTCCCCATTTTGCCCCTGGCTACCAAACAACAAAGATTACGTAAGCATTGCACGTGAGGTACTTCAGTAGGTAAAAAATTGCACTTTCTATGTTCCCTGGAGTTGTTTTGAGTATGCAGTGAAATGCATGTAATCTCCTTTGGATGTTACGCGTAGTGGATTTGCGCGGTCTGCAGGTGAATGCGGGCAGATTTACTGCGGATTTCATGCAAAATTCACCCATGAAGAGTATGCATGAGATTCTGCACGTAAAGTTTGGTAGGAACATCTGGAATTGGCTTTTGACAATATTGTTAGGTATGACAAGAATTGCAGAAGTTCTCAGTGGTGAATCATTGTCGTACTAACAATCAAAGTAGGCTTCGCAATAAGGTAAAACTGCATGGTTCATTATACCTACAGGCTGAAATAAGTAAGTAGGTGGGTACATACTACATATAGTTTCAAATAATGATCCTCAATAGTTATCGGAGTTAGTTAAATGAGGTGGCCTTTTCACAGAAAGGTTGTACGAGTAGGTTAGGTACCTGCTAATAGTTTTAAATGTTTGAAGGTTGGTTGGAAATAGTTTATAATTTTAAGTGATATATCGGAGTTCGACATACTACCCGCACTAAAAGGACGAAATACTACCCCTAATTTTATTCAATTTGGGACTTTCAAACCCAAAACTTTGTTGATGCATGACTCGAACAGTAATTTGACTTTTATTGCTTTTACTCTCTCGGATATTTCGTAAAAGGGTTGGCTGTGGGGGAATGGGAAAATACGCAAAAATTTGTACGAGTGAATTTGTTACGTAGGTACAAACGTGTCTCAAAGGTCCACTAGAGATATTTGGCTTTTGCTAGAAAATTAGATAATGTAGTTTGTATAACCGACCACGTATACCTTATTTTATGCGGATGAGCACTTTAAAGTGGGACTATAATAATAATGGCCTTGATTTGGTTTCGATAGTAAATTCAATCAAGATTATTGTTATATAATCGTTACGTGTTTTAATTTTATGTTCCTAATTTACAAATGTAATATGATTGTCTTTTTAGTAACATTAAATAGTACCTACTTGTGAATCGCGTATACTTATACCACAATTTTTTAATTACCTTGAATATGTTAACCGTGTTTTCAGATAATGGAACTAAAAAAACGTTCCCTAACGAACGTGTGTTGGACCGAGCAACATTTTTGGACCTTCTATAAGTGCGGATCAGGCAATAGATTTTCTATAGGAACTCCCAACAATAATTTTCGTTTTTTGACCCAATGTTCCTTAAAGAAAGTCGCTTCGTTTCATTATCTGAAGACACCCTCAAAATGTTCTTGGTAATCATAAAAAATAGGGATTGTATACTGTTCACATCAATTTCGATAGAGCTGTATTAGAAACGTGACCGTAAGACATTAGTTACAATAATTATCTATAATTATAGGACTGGGGTATGCATTCTATCAGTACTTAATCTCTACGTCAAATAATTGTAGCAACTAGGTAGCATGTCTCATGCATACTTCAGTAGTAGGAACATTAGCCGCCTAAACCTAAAAACATATTTATTCATCGTTGAAAAACCTTTGCATTAATTCAAGTCAGCAATGTCGAATGCGAAATGCCTTTAAATAAATTAAAGTACAGAAATGTTAACGGCAGCTTTTATCAGGGGCCTGTCACAGTGTATAACAGGAATCTAGTGAAGTCGGTTCTACGTATGTAGGAACATCCAAGAACTTGTATGCAGTCGTTATAAGAATGAAATTGGCTTAATTCGCGAGACTTTTTTCATCGGAACGGACTGTAAGTTCTTGGACCCGGACCAAGCTTCGCCTGTCATGTTTCCACGGGCTCTCTAATTTTTCAAAACAACATGGCATCGCTCCAAGATGAATAACACGTTATTCTGATAGTGTACTTTTAGATTTATTGTCGGTGGTTAGTTTGTAGTGGTTGGTACTTTACGAGGATCTTTTGATTGGATTTTGGAAGTTGGCTTACGTTTTTGCCAAAACACATTTTCGACGCCGAGTTGTAGACATACTCGTAAACAAACTTTTTTGTTGTTGTTGAACTCTATAGGAATACGAAAAGGGAGGTGTCCCATACATTTGTGTCGAGCTGGATTGCCATTTGGTGTGTAGAGAAAGCTGTTCAGTTTGATGGTCTGATCATCCTCTTAAACTCCGTCAGCATATTAAGAAGGACCCTGTATGTATTAAGTGCACTGTTAAAATACCAAAGTTTTATTAAAACAGCCAGATTGAAGAATATCTTCCTCGAGAGCTAGTGATATAGGTAGTAATGTCAAAATATAAATAAAACAGTAAACTATCTAGAGCCCCTTTACTGCATCTGCAGTAGGAAATGGCAGTGTGTCTGCAGCAGGCACATCGATTCCAGCTCAATAGTTATAAACTGCTACTTTTTACTGTGCACAGAAACTATTTCAATGGCGCTCATAGCAGCTGGAGTCCACATTTCTATTGAATGTTTTACGTCAGTTTGCAGGCATGTAGCCAGGAACGGGGTGACTGCGGGATTCTTTGTGTTCTGTGGGAAGAACGGACAAACAGAAAGTAAGGTCTGGCGACTAACACCTATATCTGGAAATGTGAAGTCTTCCAATCCGCATTAGGGCACGCGTTGTGGACTTACACCCATACGCACTCTTTGGGGGTGGCCTGCGCCCCGCAGTGGGACGTTTATAGGCTGATGACGATGATCTGAAAATACGAGTGCCTCAATATTTTTATGGTTCATTAAATGCCTTCGTATGAATGACCTATATTTTATATCTTAACTACTGTTGGAAGATATAACTTCGCCTGCACTGAAAGAGAGCCAGAACTGCACTTAATAATTTTCATATCAACTTCCAATATTGTTTTTTTTGGTCATTATGGCTCGCATGACGAAGTGTTCAAAAACATAACATATATTTTACTGGTTACGTATCTGTCGTATCTTGGGGCACGCTGCTTAAAGTTTGAGGGGATAGACGAGTTACACATTCGGATTCTTTCTACTGGAAAATCGTTAAAGCAATGTTACAAATAAAAATAACTTTTGGGGAGTAAAATAATATTCGGCATATAGGTCTCATATCGGTCGAACATTTTCTTCGCTCATTTTGTGTTTACAAAAGTTGCCTGGTTCTAAGAAAAGTAAAAAAAAAATATCCAAGCGCGAATCATAGACCTCTTGGCATTAACTCCAAAATTGTTTAATAATATACAGCCCTACTTTTAAATTACCAAAATTTTAAGGGTGTATTCGTACAATGAAATTAAAACTGTGGACTTTCTTCGAGGAATATGGGTCGAAAAATGAGAATTTATTTTTATTTTTGGTAACTCGATAGGATGAGCCGCAAATTTGTATGGGAGGTCAACAAAAAATTCCTGTTTTTCGACCCATCTTGCTTAGGGGTTAGGGAAATTTGTTTAGTTTCATTGTCCGAATGCACTTAATTGCTCGCAATAAATTATATTATTAATTTTTTTAATTAATTATAACATACTTATGGTGTAGGTACGCACGGCGACAGATCAACCTACCCATAGTTCGACCTTATGTCCATGAACATAGAGTTCAACTATAGGTAGGTTGATCTGTCGCCGTGTGTACATTACAGCCATTCTAAAAGGCAATTTTTTTAGTACCTATCTTTATTTTGGTTGTTATTTACTTTTTGAAAGGTTTTTTCTCTATTGATCGTGGATTCTTTCCCTACTAGTAATAAACGCAAACTGGCGAATTTAAACATAATGAGTACCTATTAAAAAAATTATATAACATAATCTTTCACAGTTTCGAGCAAAATCGAGATGTAGTTAAATTAAAACATGACAACTATGAACTCTATTTCACTAAAAGTTCATCGCAAGGAGTTTTAAGTAAATACTAACTTTCTTCTCAGTTACAAGTTTAGGTGCAATAAACAAGTTCGGGCATGTGAGGGAATTCCCAGAACTTTGGCACTGACACTATTAACGCTAAAGAAGGACTTTCGGGTAAAGCAGATTGCGTTCTTGTTAACTATTATCTCCATAGGTATACACGATGTAAACTTAAATCGGTTTAATATTTAACACCTTAATATGGTTATTTAGAACTGAACAACTTTCATATACAAAATAAGCGTGGGTAGTTCCCCCACTAGGTGGACCGACGACCTGCATGTCTAGTATGATTTCTCTACACGCGCACGACGCGCCTTCGCTGCATACAAAATAACCTGTTAACGCGCTTTTCGGAGAGCGAAAGCCGCGCTTGCCGCGACTTGTAGTATGGAAAAAAGCCGAGTCGCGCGCAAGTAGAGAAATCATGCTAGGGGGTCTACCTAAGCATTTTTTGCAAAAACATTTAACGGTAATCATACAAAAGGTCGTTGGTAATCAATAATGAATGATAATCAAAAAGTTGTATGATAAATCGACCGTATCAATGTAATTCTCTCATAATAGGCTTGGTAAGCGGACACATTTTAAGTCCGCCATATCGCCACCCCATAAACGCTCCTACCTAATAAACCTTTCACCCAACGCTCTTTTTATACAAAAATCCCCCTTTCAGTTCCGACGAAACACATCGACGTGATATAACCATGTTCGACGTATATAAAAGGCTTTTAGGGAGAGTAAACATCATTGACGCATCAAGAGCGTGTGTTAAAAACGGCAGGATTTTGTTTATCCTTTCGCGGGGTCCCATTTTATCCTACCCGGATATGATTATTCAGAGTCGAAATTATTAAATGAAAGTTTGTTATAATAGGAAAAGGGAAGTTAGATAATTAAATTTTTTATGAGTAATTTATTAATTGATATCGCGAACTGGAGTGCGATTTTTGAATCTCATTCGCTTAGTTCAGCAGTTGAAAATGTAAAAATTAGTATAGAGATACGCATCTTTCTACTGCTGATTCGACTTTCAAAAATCTCACTTTGGAAGTCAAATCAGCAGTGGAAAGATGCATATCTCCACAGTAATTTTGACATTTTCAACTGCTGAACTCAGCGAATGAGATTCAAAAGTCGCATTCCACCGTTTGATTTGTAACTTTTTTGAAATGAGCATGAATAATTTTGTCTTATCATAAAAGTTGAGCAAATCTGTCTTCGAGATTGACAAAACTGACAAAACTGTTGAATCTTATTCTGTTGAGGTTGTCAGCAAAGTATCTAGATACCAAACCCTACTACCAGTGCTACATAGTACAGTAAAACCTAATTAATTTTCTTTCAGAAATGAAACAGCGCCGTAAATGAAAGAAATTGAATCGTCACTCTCCCCTAGTTTCAATTACATCTTCCTTGATGTTGATCTAGCGGGTGTTCTTTATTTAGGATAAACTCCCCTTTGCATATTTACATAATTATTCTCCCAGTCATAAAGTCGGCCCGAGAAATGGCAAGAGTGAAATTTTAAGTAACCTCTCTCCGTAAAACGCCTTGATGACCGCATTATTTATAAGACGGCTCTGTAGTACTTTATGTTGATTTAATTTTGCCCTTTTTTCTTTGCCTAAGAGCTTTAACCCCTCTTAGAGAATATTATATTTTTATTAGCGTGAGTTGAGTCTGTCTACTTCAGCATCGTACTAAGGAAATTTCATTCTTGACAATAGAATAAAGAAGTGGTGACCTTTTGAAAATATAATTTTTTAAACTTTATAAATGTGTTAATAAACGAAAGCAAAACTTAATAGCATTTTCTAAAGTACCGTTAAATAAATTAGAATTATTTATAAGAAATCGAAAACCGATCCGTTTAGATTAAATTGAGAGTACCTACGTTAAGAATTAAAGCTCTCTGCTGATTTCCTTATTGGTCAGATATTATGGAGCAAATGCCTATCTTAGCGAAAAGGTATATTCAAGGTTCAGTTTTAAATTTCGCCTAAATACACTTATCGAAAACAAAGTCGAAAACACATCTTACAAAAATGCTGCAGCTGTAATGTGAGAAGAAAAAGTTTATCATTTTTAGGTTTCCGTACCCAAAGGGTGAAAACGGGACCCTATTACTAAGCCTACGTTGTCCGTCCGTCCGTCCGTTCGTCCGTCCGTCTGTCCGTCTGTCCGTCTGTGCGTCTGTCCGTCCGTCCGTCTGTCCTACCTATTTAGGGCTGTAACTTTTGAACCGTAATAGCTAGATAGTTGAAATTTATTCAGATTATGCGTTATTACGGCGGATTTATTAACTAATAATAAAATTGTCAAAAAGAAAAAAATTAAGGGGGGGTTCTCAACAAGAAACTAGTTTTTAACAACGTTTTTTTTTCTCGCTCTATGGTAAAAACGGTAATACATGCAATCGTCAAACTTAGTGTGATTATAGAGCAAACTCTACAGAATAACAACAAATACTAAAAACCGGCCAAGTGTGAGTCGGTCTCGCGCTAAAGGTCCCTGACAAAAAACTTTTTTTCTAAGTTAATAATGTTGTGTTCTGTGGTGGTGTGGTAAGGAACCCTCGGTGCGCGAGAAGCCCGACTCGCACTTGACCAGTTTATTTTATGTGCCCTTATGCATGATACAATGTAAACAACAAAAAACGTGTCTAGTCCGCCCATAAATCAGAAACTACTTAAATTATTTACACTGACACAGAGACACAAAAATAAAAGTTACCCAAAAAAAGTTTCGCTCAAAAAATACCTCGGGGAGCAGTATCTTTTTAAAACTAAAGTTGGGTATTGACTGGCTTATCTGTTCGGTTAGAATTTTCGGCTGAAAGTTGCCTCCCCGGCGGAAATCCGACCCGATACGCTGAGGTGAAGCTTCTCTTTTTAAATCGACTCTGGCTTTAGTGCGCACACATCTGTAGTTAACTAGTGTTAACCCGCGACTTAGTCCGCACAAATTGTATACCAGATTTTAAGTGAGATCACGAAGCTATCAAATAACAAAAGTTTCATCAATATCGGTTCAGTAGTTTTTACGTGATGCTCGTTCAAACAAACAAACAGACAAAAAATCCAAAAATTTGTGATTTGGAATCAGGGACACCTAAAAACCACATCGTAACTTTTTTTTTGTTAATATCTTCAATGTACAGACACACTTCTGTTACAGTTTTATAATAGTTTAGATCTAGCCTTCTTTAACTATACTTCTTGTTAATAATATGTGTATATTTTATGTTACGTTAGTTTTTGGTATTCTTCTTCGGGTTCCTCTCCATAACTGGACGCTGGTAGTCTGCCCCGCATATCTCTGCCTACCTTTCACCAAACGAAACAGCTCTTTTGCGGATTACGTTCTTATTATTATACCTGTGAAAAACTGTAGACAGAAATGTTATGTTAGGCATTATTTTCCATAGGTATCTGTTCCATGTCCACTTCTAAGAGGAGTCTAAAAACTATCAAAGGTTGGGTAATACTAACATCCATTTTTTTAATTTTATTATTATATTTATTATATACTAGGTATTTTTTTCGTATCTGACTAAAGGAAGTGAAGCTAAAAATATAATGATGAAAGAAGTGTTTATAAAGTATAACTTAATCAGTTCTGGTTTAATTTGATAAAAATAATTTTCTTTTGTTAAAAAAGCCTTAGGGTCAGCGCACACCCAGCGTAAAACTGTTCGAGCATGCGCGAGCAGATTTCATTGATTCAATTGATAATGAACTCTATTCCCATTGAAATAAAGTTGAAAATAGCTTGCAAGTGATTAATTCCCTTTAGCGTCTGTTCGAGTATGCTCGCGTATGCTCCTCGCGGCGACGGGAGCAGTCGCGAGCATGCTCGCGCATGCTCGAGCATGCTCGAGCATGTTCGAGCATACGCCCGTGTCGATGCTTGTGATCCGTCGTAAGTGTTGCCGCCTCGGCCGGTTTCGGACTAAATCTAGCATATTTTTTAACTACTTTAGCCCGAAAAGGGCAATTTACTACAGATAATATTATATAATAATCGATCTCTTTTTGAAAATACAAAGAAAATCTAAAAGGTCGAAACAGATTTAGTAGGTTTTCAAATTGTTCATATTCCATTTTATAGTACCTAGCCATAAAATAACTGTCCCTAGAACTTTAAACCGTAGCACAGCACAGGACGTAGTATTTCCCAAATATAAGTACAACTTTCTTGCCTCTTTTCATCTTATTGATGTCTCTTCTTGCTCCTCTTCCTTTGCTAGTAACCCAATAAATACCAAATCGTCTACCATACTTTAAAATTGTTGTTATCGCACGTCTTTGCTATAAAATATTGTAAACACAACGCAAAATTCACTACGTCAACTGTAGCAACACGGGAGCATCCGCGAGACTGTTCGAACACGCGCGAGCATGCTCCGCCGCTGCCGCCGGCGGATTTTGCCGCTAGGTGTGCGCGACTGCAAAGAACATGCTCGAGCATGCGCGAGCAGTTCTACGCTGGGTGTGCGCTGACCCTTATTCATCAAAGGACAACCGCCGCTCTCCCTTGAAAAAATACCTTAAAATGTATAGAAGTTTTGACTGAAGTCAAATGTGTAATAAATTATGAGGTTTTATAAAAACGACTCAGATAGTATCATTTATTTTTATTTAACGAGTTATTTAATCATTTATTATTAGTAAATTATAAAAAAGCAGCAACCCCAACATGGCTGTCAATGTTGTTTAGTAGGAGGTGTTGCAAGCACAATGTTTTTTTATGTTTTTTTTATATAAAAATGATAAAAACTAATAAATCATTATAAAATAAACTAATGCCTGCAGTTAGTTTCTAGTGTTCCATAATCCATAATAAAAATAGAAGGACGGTTATACATTTTTGGGTATTTTGTGCCAGATGTCCTTTTTATTTATATGGTAGGTAGGTACTGATTTATATTTAATCTACATGGTTTAACAAAACACAATTCCGTTGTCTCTGCCTACCCCAGTGGGAGACAGGCGTGAGTATATGTATGTATGTATGTTTAACAAAACACCCTAGTAATATTTAAGGGGGTGCTTCAGACCTTCAATCTGAACAACTTTCACTATGGAGCCAACGTCGAGAAAAAAAAAAGAAATCTGCCGTCCCATATATTTGAGTCGAGACACTATACAGTTTTGTATGAAAGAGCTGATTTTTTTTTCGCGATTTCGTTGTTGTCTCCATAGAAGCTCCATAGTGAAAGTTGTTTAGTTTGATGGTCTGAAGCACCCCCTTAAGTATTACTAGGGTGTTTTGTTACACCCTGTATAGTTATTTATCTGAAAATCTAGGTATTTACGTAAATGGATGAAAAGAACAATTCGGTAATTTTCTAAAGTAGAAAAGAAAACCGTATTCTTTGCTTTCGTCCATTCTGTTTGATTCAATTTACTTATCCAAATTACTAAAAGAGTCTTGATTCATCTTTGATTTGGCTGAAATTTTTCTAGAATTATCCAAAATAGCCTTTAAAATAGTAGTTAGTAAAAGAAAACTCATTCAATTTGATGTCATTTTCAAAGTAGATGTCAAAAGATTTAAAAGTTATTTTTTTCGATTTTGGACTAGCATTTATTATTTGTCATCAAATCAAATCCAATATAATGATACATATTATTCAAAAGTTCAGAAGATATAGCCCTCTGAAGCTAACGGACGAACGGACAACATAGGGTACAGTTTTCACCCTTTGGGTACGGATACGGAACTCTAAAAAATTGATTTCCTCGACTAGATCGATAGATGGCACTGAACGAAATTAAGTTATTTAAGATTTCTAAGCTATGTCAGGATACGTTTTTCATACCTATATTTTAACCCTCTATCGTGTGCGGGTCCCTCTTTGCCGATTTTTAGGGTTCCGTACCCAAAGGGTGAAAACGGGACCCTATTACTAAGCCTACGTTGTCCGTCCGTCCGTCCGTCTGTCGTACCGATTTAGGGCTATAACTTTTGAACCGTAATAGCTAGATTGTTGAAATTTTCACAGATTATGCGTTATTACGGCGGATTTTTTTAAAAAATAGTAAAAATGTCAAAATGTTAAAAATTAAGGGGGGTTCTCTACAAGAAACTAGTTTTAATCAATAAATAAAAAAAAAAAAAAGTTTTAATGAACGTTTTTTCTTCACGCTCTATCGTAAAAACGATACATACAAGCGTCAAACTTAGTATGATTGATTATAGAACAAACTCTACAGAATAACAACAATTACTAAAAACCGGCCAAGTATGAGTCGGTCTCGCGCTAAAGGTCCCGAACATAAAAAGTTTTTTCTGAATGTTGTGTTCTGTGGTGGTGTACGGAACCCTCGGTGCGCGAGTAGCCTGACTCGCACTTGACCGGTTTTATTAAAGTTTTACATTCCTTTGTTAACTAACTCGCTCTCATTCCGGGCAGGAGGAACATAGGTAAATAAACTATAGTTACGTTTCCTTCACCTGCAATTCATTATATCCAACAAAGCAAAAATTCTGCTTCACCGTACAAACAAAAGTTTTAAATTAGCCTCTAACAGTTGAGCACAGCTGTTGTACTTTACACCGTCTATTTGAGTAGGTATCAGTTTTCTCGGCGTTAGTTAGCGCGATGCACTTAATTAATTTGGTAAACTCTCGGGCAGCTCATTATGAAGAACTCGATATAAAGCTAGACTCCGTTTGGACAGAGTTCAAGTTAAACTGGAGCTGTTTTGCCGGAAATTGGTGTGAGTTGGACTTTAGATGGATAACTAACTTTGTTATCAGCTGCGAGATTGTTTCCAAGTTTATGGAATCGAATTACAAAATAGACGATTGTTTTCTTTTAGAAATTAAAGTGAAAAAGCGAAGAGGAGTCTGTCTACGCGAGCTATATGCGGTGATTACCAGAAAATATTCCCTTTTGAGCGAAGTACCTAAAATGCACGATGCCACTGCTGCGTAACTACCTAAAACGCGAGATATCTGAAACTCGAAGTACCTAAAATGCACGATGTCTAAAAACTAAATTTGCCTGCTTTGACAACAATTTTTAATGCCTAAGAATCGAAATGCCTTAAATGAAGATTGCCTGCTTATGCAGGGTACGGTCGGCCAAATAATTGGTTTACCACTTTTGACAACACTTCCCATGTACATAATGAATGGGTAATAATAGTTACACTACTTATAGAAGCGAAACTCTTGACATTGATGTGACCTTGATCACGTCAATGTCATGTTGGATTAACCAACTAGTCAGTCAGGGCTTGCATCTCTGGGTCACCAACATCACACATTAATCATAGCGGATTGATTTCATAAACGTATCAGAATTTTTCACGACATATCCCTTCAGTGTTTTTCAGAGCTCCTGTATTAGGCAATACTCCACCGACAACAGCGTAGCTCTTAAATGATGATGATGATGTATTAGGTATTAGGTACATAAGCTAGAAAAACTCGTTGGTACATGGCATGAGATTTAAACTCGGACCAAGTGCGATTTTTTAAAGTCACACGTCAAATCAGCAGTGGAAAATGTCAATACTATGGACATTATATACATCATTCGATAATGATTTTGAACGTGTCACTTTCTAAAATCTTACTTCATGATTGAAATTTCATGCATATTCGTTCCTCGATATTGTGTTCACCCATGGTGCACACAGAATAAACGTAAAAAGTCCGAAATCGTCTATTTTATTTATACTGCAAGTTTTTATAACATTTTCACCTCAAAACAACGGAACAGATTCAATCAAAATGGTAAGAGATTGTAGTCCGTGGTGTAGGAAAAGACAGAGGCTACTACTTTATGACAAAATAAATTACACGCGAGCGAATCCAAGTCGCAAAATATAGTATACAATAACGTTTTATGTCTCATGTAAACAAGAAGATAATAAACTATATTGCTAAAGGGTAAAGAGGTGTAAAAAGATTATAAAGAGACTTCAGATTTTATGCAGCATCCTTCATTTTCAACAACCTCACCATAACTTTGATGGCAGTGTTATAAAATTTTACTCCCCTTTATTCGTTATTTACTCACTGAAATGAGCTTACAAATGAGTTTTTGAACTTGATAGCATTATATTGCTCGAGAAAATATCTAAAATGTTGTGCTTCGTATCATTATGTCGCAAAATAAATATACTAAAAATTTTATGAATAATCTAGAATTCGAATAACAAATAAGGCGAATTATGAGCATCAAAGGACACTAATTTTGTTAATACCTGTGGCACAGAATAAATACTAGTACCCTGTGGTAATACTTAGTTATGCAATGTAATCAGCAGCAATAAGTTGTAGGTATATACTTTTGTTCTACGTCGTAGTACTTAAGTGTATACAACGTGTTAATGAATTAGCGCAAGACCTCATACACCCCAACTGATTTATAACAAAATAATTAGATTAAAACAATGATTTCATTATTTTTATAGTTCAAATTTAAAGTTATTCGCATTTTAAGTTTTGAGGCAAAAATGATTTGTTATCATTTCAGCAATGAATGAAAGCGCTAACTTACTCATGGATACATTTTTATAATCTTGTTTTGGTAGTAAGTAGGGTGAGTTTACCCGTGCGTTGGGTTGACATCGGATTCAGTAAATTTTAAATTTTACGAACAAATTATTTAATATTTTGAAAAAAATTACCTACGTTGAAACCATGATAATTCGATTCTGCTCTCGATTCTGAACCAACTACTTTCTAGTTTTGCGTTAGTTTATTAACACGTTGTATAAGTTATTGCTGCTGACTGTACATATTTCTGTATTTGCGAATATTTTTCTCCGATGTGTAAATAAACCGTTTCAGAGCTTTGCAGTGTTTACAATCATAAGTTTTTATAATTATGAGTTCTCCTATTTCATACACATAATACATATACATAATTATATGAAAAATAACTTTCCATTATTTTATTTAAGCTTATCTCTGAAGAAATTTTTCCAGTAGACCATGTTTGAAAAGTGAGGCAGGCTTAGTCAAATCTTCATCTTAATTTTACATGCTAAAATCAAAAGCCGATTTGAAAAAATGTGCCTTTTGCTTCAATTTGGACCTAAACGTAGACCTGTATGTTAAATACAGATTGTTAGAAAATAAGAGTAACCACTAAACAGAATAGATATTGCTAAATCGAATAACAATGTTGAGTTCATAACATTTCCGCCTTCATACCTGACAGAAACATTTTCAATCAAATACAGAAGTAGAACATTGTTTGTATGCAACCATTTTGTGATTAGTGGAAGCTTACCGATGAAAGTTTAGTAATATGCAATGACAAGTGTAATATGCTTTCATGAACATAATTATCTGCATACGATATTCCGTTATAAACTTATCGAAATCACCAATTATTCAAATCAAATAATTTGAAAACGTTTTCTATTCAAAATTAATCTGAATTCTGTAAAGGACTGTTCTTAAAATACCCATTAATTCTTCAATACCCATTTGCGATCAGAGAATATAAATCTGCGAATTAATAGGTATTGCGGGAGCAATTTTTCCTTGAACATTGACCGAGACCGAAAAACTCTCAGGGTAGGGATTTTTCCTAATTTCCAGTTGCTTTACGTTACGAGGAGGTATTGTCCCATTGTGATTCAGAACACGGCCTAGCCTCTTTATTAACTCTGTTGGGTAACTCAATTTGGCGTTGAAGGGATGACGAGAGGCTGCCGTACGTGTTACGGCTACGCTGTGTTAGAAAAATATATCCGTGAATGGGATTGGACCAAGGTATTTTCGGACATAATCCTTAGTTTACTTTCATCAGACTTTCCGGGCACAACTTGTAAGTAAATGCACACTGAAAAAAATGCGAGCCAACTAAGAAGTATAATTTCTCTTAATTAGCACCAAAATAATTGAAATGACGTTATTATTGCTTACTAAAAACAAAAGATGATTAGTTGTAACAACAAGCCGAATTCGTTCATTCGAAGTTCTCTAAGTCGGAGAAGTCATGATGTTGACAGGCTCATATGGATTCATGATGTTGGTTGAAGTAAACAATTTTTTTTTTCAGTGCAGTTTACTATACTCTTTGCACGTGAGGACTCTGAGCTGTAATTAATGTCTATTACTTTTCTTTGCCACTGTAAATGAGGTTTAAAAATATAGGGAGTAATGTTTAGTTTGGATTGCCACTAATGTGTTCCGGATCCGGGACGAAGTCAACACGACGGATGACGCTAACGTAATGTTTGCTCTCACTAAAAGCTGGTCCGTGTTCTAACTGTACAAATATCTTATCTATAGGTACATATAGACCTGTAGGCCGTTAGTGTAATAAATATGTCACAGTATTCTTGGATTATGATTATGAGTCTATGACATATAGGGTCCTTCTTAATATGTTGACACTTTTTTAAGGGGATGATCAGACCGTCAAACTGAACAACTTCCTCTATGGGACCAACATCGAAATCGCGAAAAAAAAATCATCACTTCCATACAAAACTGCAAACCTACTCAGAGCCAAAAGTATGGGACAGCTGTTATTTTTTTCGCGATTTCGATGTTGATTCCATAGAGAAAGTTGTTCAGTTTCATGGTCTGGTCATCGCCTTAAAAAAGTGTCAGCATATTAAGAAGGACCCTGTATACAGGGTATGGGTGTAAAACAACACCCTAGTAATATTTAACGGGGCGGTTTAGAATATCAAACTGAACAACTTTCACTATAAAGTCAACGTTGAAATAAAATAAAACCTCAGGTATTCCCATTAATTGGAGTCGAATCAGTTTAGTATAAACGACAGTTTTGTATGAAACAGCAGATTTTTTTACTATAACTTTGTAGTTGGCTCCATAGTTAAAGTTGGTCAGTTTGATGTTCTAAACCACCCTTTTAAATATTACTATGGTGTTTTGTTACACTATGTATGTGTATAATTTCCGCCTATCATAAATATTTATTTATTTAAAGTCAGTGGGCATTACTTTGTAGGTTTGTACATAATTATGTTCTAGGGATAATTTACTAACTATCTAAAAAATATAAATAAAAATGTAAATAATATAAATACGCTCTTTTACATTCAAGCAAAAAACGTTATTCACTGTGGTATTCACCGTTTTTTCTGTACATGTTTCTACTTATCTGTAAAATAAAAAAAGGTATCGAAACGAAACAGCCAGGTTCGACGTTGGCAATTCTCTAATGGAAGTAGAAATGCTGAGTGTAATTTTGTTTCATTGTAAATAAATATTTTCCTCTGAATCGGGCACTGCTATAAATCGATTAGGCAGGTTGGCTTTCGTCGGTAGTCGTACTCTGAAAGATTACGGCGTTCTGCAATTTATAGGTTTTAGCGAGAATAGTGGCATCCTAAAGTGAAATTATTGATAGTTAGTTTTCTTCGATTGATCATGGATTCCAGCAGCCGTAGTAAGGCAGCGAGATCACTGTTTAAGAAAGAGTATAACTGCCTCCGTGGTCTAATGGTTATGAGCATTGGCTCTCGACACGGAGTCCCCCGTGAAATGTCACTTTGTGCGTTTTTCCCCAGTTGGTTAGGACATTGCAGGCTGAATCACCTGATTGTCTGAAAAGAAAGATGATTCCGTGCTTCGGATGGCACGTTAAGCCGTTGGTCCCGGCTACTATCTCTGGTGGTAGTAGTCGTTACATAAAAACCACGTCAGAGGCCGTAAGGCGGTCTGAAAAAACTCTGACACCAGGGCTCTGCCCAAACGATAAGAAGAAGAAGAAGAAAGAGTATCTGCGTGATACAGCGCTATCACGACTTCACTCTATTTCTGTTTGCGCACAAACGAACGAGGTAAAATGTGCGATATAGCCTTTTCACGCGCATCATGCTACGGGGCTTCCGGTTGATTTCGACTACGTTTACTGAACAGCAGTCGGGTACGCAGGATATTTTGAAGTATGTACCTGCTTATAAGTACCTATAAGTAGAAGTACCTATCTACACTAGTATTATTACTAGTGTAGATAGGTACTTCTTCTTATAGGTGCTTATGCAGATACCTACACTAAAAAAAAAAGTTTTGTTAAAATATAATTAAACTTTAAGCAGTAGTGATTACATTGGCCTACATTTAGGACCGATTTCGGCATACATTGCTTGCTTTGATCGCTACACTTTAAAATAGACAAAACAAATCAGGAAATGTATGCCAAAATTGGCCCTGAATGTTGGGTAATAATAATAGCTGCTTTATGTGCTACAGAATAGATTGCAACTAACGATTTTTTTTTTCAGTGAACATAGTTTGGGCATTGAAGATGGTGAGACGTCTGAAGGAATTAGACGTCCCTAATGACACCCGACTGGTTTGGTGCTATTCTAGACCGAGCACCACACTACACAGTAAATATAATCCCTTTGCTAGGCTACTAATAGGTAGTATAGGTAGCTAGCTATTAAAATATGCTGTTTTAACAGTGTTAAATTTTACGCTTGCATTTTATCTCTACTGAACCGATCCACTGGTTACTTGTTCAATAAATGAGTTAAAATATTCATAAACCTTTGAATTAAAAGTTATTTGAGCTTTATAGTATTTGGTAACGCTCTGCTGCTCATAGCAGTGAGATCATCATTTAAGGCCTAAATATGCGTTGCGTTCGTGCAAGCCAGGCTTAAAAGAGTTGTAATTATTAACACAGTTTGGCACAAAGGCAAAACCATCTGATATTTTCGGGAAAAAGAGTCAATATGTACCGCCTAGCCAGAGTACGACGTTTTTTGTTATAATATTAATCGACAGCCAGCAACGCTTATATCTTGGGCCGTGCCATCTCATTCGATTCCATGCCGTTTCGATTTCTTGGAATTTCGATGAAGCAAATTGAGCTGAAATGATTGTAAAGAAATACCTGAGTCGAGTAGGCTTCTTTTAACCTTTGGAAATTTAATTTGTATACAGTCTGGAATTCTGGTTTTCATTAGGTACCTTTATAGGCATTCCTACGTTGTAGATACCTTTAAGAGGGCAATCGAAGTCCAGTGGCGCCCTCATCACATTAAAAAAGATTTATCAATAAAGAAAGTTAAATTAAAAAAGTGCTCAACAGATAAACTACAAAAGCCTTCAAGTCATTGTTATACAATACTTTTATAGGTTCTAAACATTCCACTTTTAAACAATTTCGAATAAAAACAAAAGCGGCCGCTTTTTTTTCTTTTTTCAAAATTTGTATGTTTAGACCTTTAAAAAACCTATAAAAGTATTCTATGAAAATAGCTTGAAGGCTTTTGTAGTTTATCGTTGAGCACTTTTTTAATTTAGGCTTTCTTTATTGAGAAATCTTTTTTAATGTGATGAGGGCGCCACTGGACTGCGGTAGCCCTCTTAACTTGACTCAGTGTCAAATCGTGTAATATAACACATTATTATTTCATACTCGACATTAACCTCAGCCTGTCCCTTGCCGAGCAAAGGCGTGCTACAAAACTATCCTCGGCCTTCCTCATCCCGTCCTTCCCTGCTACCACCCTACCGGTTGAACCACAGAGAAATGATACGCACCCCTAGGAATTGAATTGATTTTCAATTAGGTATTTCGGTTTTGTGTAATACATTAGCGACATGTTACCTGTCACTTAAGTAGTTTTATTTTGAACGAGCATTTACCCACGACTTCGTTCGCATAAATTATATACCAGAGCCTGTACCCGGAATAATTTCGATGTTCGATATATCGCCCTGTTTCGGTCCGCACTTCATTGTAATAGAGTTGACATTAGAACGAAAACGTTCACACAATTGCAAAGTTCGAATGTGCGGGTACAGGCCCAGATTTTAAGTCAGATCATAAGCTATCAAACAAAAAAGTTTCATCAAAATCGGTTCAGTAGTTTTTGCGTGATGCTCGAACAAACAAACACACAAACAAACAAACAGACAGACAAAAAATCCAAAAATTGGTGATTTGGAATCATGGACATCTAAAAACCATATCATAATCTTTTTTTGTAAATATCTTCAATGTACAGACACACTTCTGTTCAAAGACATATATATTACTATAAATCTATGCTTCTGTTACAGTTTTATAATAGTTTAGGTCTAGTTTTGCTAAAACACTTTTAAACCAAAACACGGAACACTTAGTATTAGTTACAATAAAATGTTTAATATGGTAGCATAGCAATGTCATTGTTCTAGCATTAGCTTCGAAAGAGAATACAATGAGTTATGCATGTGAAGCTGTCTGATGTCCTCAGGCTACGCTGTTAAATTAGCTACGATAAACAATCCAGTATCATGTGAAAGGAAACCTACAACATTATTTATAATCAACACTTGATACATCGTGCAAACATGGTATATGTTACATTGTTACATAAGTAGGCTGTTTTTATCAAGTATCCCAAAATAAGATTAATAAGCTTTAGATTTTGGTTTAAAGCTAGTCTGACACTTTGACACACCAAGGCATTTATTAAGCTATTTTCAAAGTTCAGTTTTGACCATAAAGTTATTATACACAGTCAAATTTATTCTAAACAAAGCATATCTGGAATATATACATTTTAGTAGTTAGGTACCGTACGTAATAACTATTACGTACGTATGATCAGACCGTCAAACTGAACTCAGTTTGACGGTCTGATCACCCCCTTAAAAAATTGTCAGCATATTAAGAAAGTCAGATTTGTAACCGTTCCTTTTGTTTCAAGATCTGTTATTAGAACAGAAGAATTACTACAACATAATGGAAGAAAAGGAATGTAAAAAGCTTTAAAGCAGATACTTCTACATAACTGTAATATTCTGTGGGATAAAATTAAACTGTTCCCGGAGGATAATCCGGGGAGGGAGGAGTCGGGCGATCTTGCACTAAGTACATTTCATTAGAATTAATTAATTTTGTAGAGCTTATGAACCTTGCCCACACTATAAACTTTTGCTGATTGTTTCAAACACTGAGCTACGTTTTCTACATTAATTTATGTAAAGAAATTAATGTTTCACGATGCTTTCTTTTTTAAATTTCTCTTTTGGATCTTCTAGTGGTCCTGCGCTGTTAATTTTGAGCAGAATTAAAAATCAAGCGGGAGTCACTAGTCACATTCAAATGGGTAAAAGTTACAAGAAGAGGTAAGCATGTGCGATACTAAGTGAGTGCGAGTGAGACAAGAATACACCAGTGCCTACTATTTTCTGCCTCGCTTTATACAGGAGGGGGTGAGGTAAAAGTTGGTGGGGCAGCTGGGAGTGTCCGTACTGTCTGTAGTAATAATCCACTTTCTTGTACTGTGATGTAGGTACATACCGAATATTTATGCTATGTATTATAAGAAACTAGCATGCTGAAAGTGCCGGATATGCCTTTCTACTTGAGACTAATTTCTTCGTCTAAGATTTTAACGAACAATGAGTGCAACTTGCACTTATCGTTAAAGTTTCTCGTTGAATAAAAATACTGGTTCAGCAAGGGTTCAGCACATTATCTCACAAGCAAATTAGATCACTTCTTGTAAAACTTATAACAAAGAACGTCTCAATCACCAGTATAGCATAAATTATTATGTTTGTTATCAAAGCAATTTTCTGTTGTGTTATAAAGACAGCATAATAAAGAGAATCTATTACTAGATGGTAGAAGTGTGTCTGCATATTGAAAATATTTACAAGAAAACAAATCAACCTTTTTTTCAGAATTTATGTCTGTTTGTTTGATTGAAACGGCATCACGCAAAATCTACTGGACCGATTAAGACGACTTTTAAGGCGTAATGAGTTTATAAACTCGTAAAAATCGCTTTTTCGATTACGTTTTTTCCATTCAAAATGTAATAATTTTGATTTGAATGAAATATATATTATAGTTGGGGATATTTCCTAGGCAGGAAGGTTATTCAGTACACGATTGGAACAATTTGGCTAGATAGAAAAACATCCCGAAGTTACCCCTCTTTCTTACTTTTAATATCATTTTATATCTAGAAGAAACTGTATTTACGCAAATAAAATATACTATTATCTTGGCCATAACATAAGCTTGGCAGCTAGGTATATTTCGTTTACTTTACTTTATATACTTCAACACAATTCCAAAATATCTACGAAATTTCGAGCGTCTCGCCATTTTGCCGATGCGATACGCCATTTTAGAAGCGCGGCAGCGCTTGTAGAGGTAAGACCTATGTCAAACTTTTCTTCAAATTTCACGTCTTATTTTACAACATTTCCGGCTTTTTTCTGTATTAATATCTATATAAATATTTCTAATATTGCTCAAATTGTAAATAATAGCTGTGATTATTGTAGACATAACTAATTTATAAATTTTTTTTTGAATTGTAAATTATGTAGGCAAAATGACAGTTTCATCATAGTGCCACAGTTCACGAATATAGCTTTCAGTAGGACAACACCAAAATGACTCGTGGTGCTACGAATTGCTAAACTGATGTAGGTAAAGTTGTTTTTGTAGCGCATAGCGAGGCATCCTAAGAGGTAAGCGGTTCCCAAAGTGTATCTTAGGGTTTCGTGGAAAACAGTAGGGTTCCTTGAATCCAAGAGCGGATACTTACATTTTCTGAAAAGGGATCGTCTTGCGAGTTTAGCTTAGGTATTTTCTCATTTTATACTTTTATTTCCCACTGTACAAAGAAAGTAAACTACAATTAAAAAAAAATACTGTAATAAAAATTGCTTTAATATTTACAATTTAGACTATTTTATTTAAAATATACCAACAGATTTTGTACTGAATAAAATTTTTTTTAACAAAAAATTAAAAACGACTTCAAATTTCAAAAAGTACCAAAAAATAATAAATATTGCAGCCGATGAATTTTACGTTAGCATCTATAAGAATATCATTTTGTTTTATCGAAGTCGCTGTCAAGCCTGTACGATTCGAGACTGAGCTTGCAATAATTTTTTGGCTAGGCTTGACACCGACTACAATAAAACAAAATGATATTCTTAATAGATGCTAACGTAAAATTCATCGGCTGTAATATTTAATATTTTTTACTTTTTGAGTTTTGAAGTCGGTATTCATACTTTGTTAAAAAGAAAAATTTTAAAAAATTTTCAGCGTTGGTGTTATATTGGGTTAACATATCCGTTGGACATGTAAAGGGAACATGAACACGAATCTTTTATTTCAATCGTCGATGATATGCTATAGATCTTTGAGGAGTCTATTGTCTATTGTCTAATATTTCTAAGAACATCTTTGTAAACCACATGAAAAAGCAATAAATATTGATTGATTGATTGATTGATATCTCCGAAGCCCTTTACCAAATCTTCATCAAATTAAAATGGGACCACTTTTGAAGTATGACCTAAAAGAAAACTTGAACACGAATCATTTATTTCAATCGTCGATGATAGGCTATAGATCTTTGAGGAGTTCTATTGTCTATCTCCGAAACCCTTTACCAGATCTTCACCAAATTAAAATGGAACCACCTCTGAAGTATGACCTACTAAACAAAAAAAAATATCAAAATCAGATTACTCCGTAAAAAGTTATGCGTACATACATAAAAAATATATACAGGGTGTACAATAAAATGGGACAGCTGCTTAAAGGGGTGCTTCAGACCATCAAACTGAACAACTTTCTGTATGGGACCAATATCGAAATCACGAAAAAAAAATCTGCTGTCCCATACATTTCAGTCGAGTTATGTTTGCAGTTTTGTATGGGAAAGCGGATTTTTTTTTCGCGATTTCGATATTGGTCCCATAGAGAAAGTTGTTCAGTTTGATGGTCTGAAGCACCCCTTTAAGCAGCTGTCCCATTTTATTGTACACCCTGTATATATATACAGGGTGTAACAAAACACCCTAGTAATACTTAAGGGGGTGCTTCAGACCATCAAACTGAACAACTTTCACTATGGAGCCAACATCAAGAAATAAAAAAAAAACCGGTTGTCCCATACATTTTAGTCGAGTCGGTGCTGCACTTTTGTATGGGATAACAGATTTTTTTAATTTTTTCTCGATGCTGCCCCCATAGTGAAAGTTGTTCAGTTTGATGGTCTGAAGCACCCAGTTAAGTATTACTAGGGTGTTTTGTTACACCCTGTATACGCGTCGACTTGAAAACCTCCACGGTTTTTTGTTTTGTTTTCGTCGGTTAAAAAAAGCGAACAATTTTGGGCGGTGCCACAAATGGCAAAACAATCAAGATTGTTGATTTACAGGTGCGTACCGACTTCGCGTGGCAAACCATCGAGCATTATCTCGCGCGGCAGCCGCGCACTATCCCTTTACACCCGAGACGTATCGATCGTGCGAGTAACATTTGAAAAATTCGGATGACCGCGCAAATTAATTTTAGCGAACGCAACCGGCACTGATCGCTCGTGCGAGTGCTACTCCCGCCTTTCAAAGCGCCCTGCATTAGTTTTGATGCTTCAATAGCCGGTGATTAGACTGAAAAGGTGACTGCGTTTTTTGACCCTAGAAGGCGCTCACGTAAATGTTAATTTTTCTCAAACATGCTTGGAAATGTGAGCATTATTTTGACAACCTTCTTCGAGATAAATCGAAATTGCTGTACTGGCCAAATACATGCGTGCAGCGGCCGGCAATGTTGTATGAAAATCCATATCTGTCGTGTTTTGCGGCCAAATAAATTACATAGTAAACTCATATCTGTAACTACCGCCCTATCGCCATTACTTCCATTCTCTGTAAAGTCATGGAAAGAGTACTTAACAGTAAGTTGCTGTCATACCTAGAAGACAATGATCTACTCAGTGATCGCCAATATGGCTTCCGCCGGGGGCGATCGACTGGGGATCTTCTTGTGTATGTCACGCACTGCTGGGGCGAGGCCATCGAGAAGCACGGTGAAGCACTGGCTGTATCACTTGACATCTCGAAGGCCTTTGACAGGATATGGCACGCTAGTTTGCTGAACAAGCTTCCCGCTTATGGCATCCCCGCTGATCTTTGCAGCTGGATATCTGATTTCTTGAGAGAACGGTCGATTAGAGTTGTCATTGACAGCTGCTCTTCTGACCTTATGGCAATTGATGCTGGAGTTCCTCAAGTTTCTGTTCTCTCCGCGACACTTTTCCTGCTGCACATCAATGACCTCCTTGTGTCAGGTATTGTTGGGTATGCAGATGACAGTACTGTCATGGAGAGATATGTATCTGGCGCAGGGGCCAGCGGGGATAAAATACGCTCGCAGAGGGAGGCCATGGTTAAGCGGACAAACTTGACTTTAAGTCTTGTCTCCCAGTGGGGTGACAAAAATTTAGTCAACTTCAACGCCACCAAAACACAGGCTTGTCTGTTCACCGCAAAAAGGAGTCCGTTTAATCTGACTCCTACTTTCCGGGGTACATCTGTCCCTGTTTCCGACAGTCTTGGGCTTCTGGGTATAAGCTTGACCACGAAACTCAACTTCGGCGCTGACATCGAGTCTAAGGCTCAAACTGCGGCCAAAAAGCTGGGCATCTTAAACAAGGTGAAGCGGTACTTCACTCCTGGACAGCTCTTAGTATTGTATAAAGCTCAGGTCCGATCATGTATGGAGTACTGCTGCCACCTGTGGGATGGCTCAGCCAAGTATCAACTTGCCGCACTCGACTCGGTTGAACGCAGAGCCAGGAGGCTCATTGGCGATAGTAAGCTGGTGGAGGCCAAGCTTCATAGCCTAGCCCACCGCCGCAGAGTGGCCTGCTTGTCGGTCTTCTACAGATTGTACTTCGGTGAGTGTGCCCTTGAGCTGCATGAGCTCATCCCACCTTCTCCTTTCTACTATCGGACTTCCAGATGCACCGCGGGATATCACCCCTTCTTGGTTGACATCCCACATATCCGCACCAAGCGCCTTTCTGAATCTTTTATAATGCGCACAGCCAAGGAGTGGAATGCCTTACCTGCGTCAGTATTTCCGAGTACTTACAACCCGAATTCCTTTAAAGTACGAGTGAATAGGCATCTTCTGGGTAAGCTCGCTACATCTACGACCCCATCTTCGTCCTGAGGACTGGATTGAGGTCAAGAGCAAACCCATAGTTAATAAAATAAAAAAAAGATGTCTTCCCGTATAATTTTATGAATATGCACCATATACACATAGCTGCGTAGTAAAAATTTAGGACGTGTATTATTGAAGGCTGTAGATTCCAAACATGGAAAGAAGTGAAAAGGGTGTTATGGCACTTTACACCTTTATTCGTTCGGGGGTGCGTTATATCGATTAAAGACTCTGCAGGTGCATGTGATTCTGATGACAATACAATAATATGGTATTATCCAGCTGTTCTGGTGATGGAGCTGGAAGGTGGCTAGTGGAACTCTTGGATGGCTAGTAGTATACTCATCGAATTTCAGCTCGTTAAAATCATCACGATGAGTGCTTTTCTTTACAGTTTTGTAACAAGTACCTATTTAATGATGGAGCTGAATAACTGTTACAAAAACTGCTCACTGGTATTTTCAATTTGTGTTTCTCAACCGATTGCTTCCAAAATCAATATCTGAGGGTCCGCGTGGACCCTGAACACGAATCCGATGTCAGATTGAAGAAAAGTGTCCACTTTAGAGTCAGTATGACTCATCCTAAGCGTCTGTAAAGCATAGTTGTGGCAAGGCATGCCTTTTTTTTGCCGAGTCCAGCGCAGCACCAGTTGGTCGAGTGGTCTCGGTACTCGCCTCCAGAGCAGAGCGGCGGTTTGGTGCGGTTGGCGCGAGTTCGATTCCGGTCGCTAGCAAGGTGGCAAGGAGCTCGTAGCGAATCTTCCTAGGAGTTCGTTGGGACTTTATTATTTAATATATATATTTTTTTTGTTTTTTATTTTTTGCTGGCGAATTGTCACCTAACCCCAACTATTAACCATCTTTTGAAGCGTGTAGTTTTAGCAAGGCTCACTTATAGCATATAATTGATGATTTCAAACAACTTATTCAATTGCCAATGATTTGTTTTCAACTGTTGAGGAGTTCCATTTACCTGTTTCCAAAGCCATTCATCAGATCTTCATCAAAGAATTACTTATGCCAATAGCCTACAATAATACCTATAAATAACTTTAACTTTGTTATTGGTGTTGTTCAACTGGTATCAATTATATGACATGTTGGTATACTGTGGCATCTTGAAGAATTATTGAACACTCTAATATTTAAATTCAAAATTCGAACGAATTGCTCGCGATCTCCCCTCAGACCCCGCACCTCACCCCCTTTATCGGAGCTTAGCCCTGCCTTCACGTTGCCTTTCAAGCTCAAAAAGTGCCACCAAAAAAACTGTACCGTGTTCTACCTTGCCGCCAAAACTCATACAACATGTCATTTGTTTCATTAGGTGCCAAAAATTATGTGGATTTCGCTTATTCTTCTCTTATTCGTTGGTATAATATAATTTGTTTGGATAAGGTCGCGGGTAAGCTCTCTCTGCAGCAGAATCCATGGTTGTAGATCCATCTCTCATCAACGCCATCTATCGAGTCGTTTGTATTTTCTTTTCTATATAAATTCCCTTCAAAAAATCCCCCATTAAGTGTCAATTCACACGTACCACAACCACACCACAGCCACAACCACACCACAACGACGCCATGTGGTCGGGCGTATATTTTGTATTGAAAATGAATATTACAATTTACACGTACCACATATTGCAGATGTTATCGACCATCTGTGTAATACGACCACATCGCAACATCATCGCGACGGCAACGCCACCACCGGCGACGGCACCGCGGCCACATCGCCACGACATGCCGTCAAGCCGTGTTTCCTCTACGAAAGCCGGAGTCTGCACATGACCACGTGGTTACCACATCGCAACGACAGCGACAACGCAACCACATTGACATTTTGTCGGTACCACAAGGCAACTGCAAAAAGCCGCTGCGACACTATTCACACGTAACCACAGCTTGACCACATTTTGTCGCTGCGACGTGGTGTGGTTGTGGTACGTGTGAATTGGCCCTTAATCGGCGTCACAGCAAGTGACGGTGTCTCTAGTCTCTACCTTATTCCCATTTAGATTGGCGTGAATATTTGGGAATGAGTGTTTCCACGAACTGCACCGGCGCCGGCGTTGGTTTATAAATAAAATTACTGTGCACATTAGCATCATTTTTCCTACGCTACGGAGCTCTTCGGGATCAATGTTAATTATGTAATAATATTTTGTTTTCTACAGAAAACAATAAATAGCCCTCTAACTAATTCAACTGAGAGTTTTATATCCACAAAAGAAGTAGCCCATTCATCAGCATAAGACGCCTACAAAAGCCCGAAAGTTATTTTCTTTTTACCTGTCATTTCGGCATGAAGGAAAAACGTTGGTAACAGTTTACCCCCGGGATAACCTCAAGAAAACATCAGACTTCCACTTGTCAGGGCTGTCAAAAGTTGAAACAAAGGTAGTTAAATTTGGAATGAGAAAAACAAGCAAATGTATTTTGAAACAGTTTTTGAAACTGGTTTTACGTATAGTAAATTAATATTTCTATGTTGAAACTATGTATTTTTCAACCGCTAGAGTTCGTTTTACTTTTAGGATAAAGGGATCTTCACGTCTTCATCACACCATACGCATCATTGGCTGTTCATAAGGGCTTCGAGTAGCTATATTAAATACATTATTTTGACTTTTGACTTTGACTTTGAGTCTGAGAATATTTTGATAAAACTTCGGGTTTGAATACGCACGGACGACATGCCTAACCAATGGTTTTTTTTTTCATATGACTGCTCTCAAAAGGTGAAGGAAAACATCGTAAGAAAATCTGCATATTATGATGAAGAAGAAAATGAAGTCCACACCACCACCACGCCGACGACCGCCGTGATGGTACCATTCCGCATTGAGCACACATTGTGGATTTACCAGTGCTGCCAATGTAAATTTCTTCATTCTCCGCTTGAGTAGGCTTAATTCCCCGAATTTCCCCGATTTCCAATCATGCATTCCCCGAAAATTCCCCGACACTGTAATATGCAAGAAATAAATCATTTTTTCATGCAAAATGTAGTTAAATGTTTCAAAAATTTGCGTATCAACTTCTTTGTCTTCTAATTTTTATCAAAAAATCTACTTCAATATTTAGAATACAGTGAGTTTTATTTATTATTTATATTTCTCCCACACTTTCGGACTAAGATTAGTCCGATTCGGTTCTAATTTTGGCAATTCCCCTTCATTAGACATCCGTCGTTCGACATTTATTACAAATAGGCGATTCCCCGAAATTCCCCGATTTGAATCATTCCCCGCGCTCTCCCCGCACGCACCCCTGATTCCCCGAAAATCGGGGAAATTCCCCGGAATCGGCAGCCCTGGGATTTACGCACATACACGCTCCTTGAGGTTACGCCTATGCCCTGCAGTGGGACGTATATAGAGTGATGATGATGATGATGATTATGAAAAAACCTGCCAGTATAATGTCGTGTCGCGTGACTGTCCATGGCAAAGTTCACTACTCTGTCAAATTGCACAGATGTTAGCTATTGAGAGGTGAATATTCCGAAAATGTTATTTTTAGAATACCTTTGTGACTGCATAATGCTAGTCTTTGATTTAAATATTTCACAGGATTGGAATAGCTAACGAAAATAGGAATGTATAAAATAGAATACAAAAGGCTTGGTTTACGTATATATTTTAATTAATTTGCACTACAAACAAGCTAGCTTGAGTATGGTACTTTTTATAAAAGGTTTTCGAGTACATAAATAAACATGAACATGTTAGATGCATTAACCCGACTTCGGTGAGACCTAAAGGAGGTTGATGTTCTTAGGAGAATGTAACTGTGATTAGCGAATACTAAAAGTGAAGATTTGACAAAAACTACGTATATATTTATATATTTATATTTTATTGGAAAAATTATAATTATAAATCTGATAATTACAATTTTTCCAATAAAATATACCGATACACACCGTTTTTTTATATCCGATTACACATCCTGCTAATATTATAAACGCGAAAGTTTGTAAGTATGGATGGATGTTTGTTCCGCATTCACGCAAAAACTGCTGAACGGATTTTGATAAAATTTGGCACAGATAGACCATGGCCTGGATTAACACATAGGGTACTTTTTATCCGGGTAACGCAGACGAAGTCGCGGGCAACAGCTAGTCTTTTCAGGAATGTGAGTTCTTACGTAACACCTATACAACGAATTAACTCAAACCCTGATTTGTAAAGTAGAACCGAATGTTCGCGAATTTAAAAAATTACATAACAATTCTCAAAATCAAGAGAGATGTCAATTCCGGAGAAACTCTTTACGGGTTTTTTAAATAACTCAAATAATTTCTTAATAGGTATCTTGTGTAATTTTTCGCATCATAGTGTGAGTAGTGATTGAGTAATCTTCATCACATGGATGTGCTTACTTAGAGGCGTCCACAGGGCCGGATTTAGGGGAGGGCACCCGGGGCTACCGCCCGGGCCTCCACAGAAGAGCCCACAAAATGGCCCCCACAATAGAGACTTCGGAAAAAAAATCATATTCAGACTAGTACTTAAACACTAGTAAACCACTTTTCCTTTGATATAAAGATAATAGACATAGACATAGACATAGACATAATTTATTGATAACAGGTGTTATAAGTCATACTTACAAACACTAATAAAAAATCATATTTAAATAATTGGTTTCACAATAAATTATTTATTGGAAAACTCGGCTGAATTTTTTTTTCCATTTTATTTGGAAAATAATTTGGGGCCAGGGGGCCTCCACTCCTTTGTTGCCCCGAGGCCTCCACACCTCTTAATCCGGCCCTGGGCGTCGACTTTAGCCATTTGCCTCAATGGAGCAATCCAAAGTTTGAAGAACAACTTAGCCATATTATCAAAACTTGTGACTTAACCACTTCACTGCCTATCTATTATATCTAGCTTAATTGCGAATGTGTGAAAGCAGTTTGCTTAATTAATTCTTGGTTATGAAGTTAAGCAATAAACATTAGTTTGAATTTTAGAGTGTCAGTAACAAAAGTTCGTTTTAATTAGTGCTCAACATTTGGAATTCATGTGACTCAATAAATGAATATACCTAATGAGGTTTTGTATGGGAACCGCAAGATTGCTCACGTAGGTATCGACGAAAAATTATGTGTTCCGTATCGTTGCATTTGCAAGGAATGCTGATTGCGAAAACGGAAAGAACTGTTGTTATTTTTCGTAATGCTTTTTTACTTTCGAAACGACGAATGTTATAGTCAGACTGCCTCCGTGGTCTAATGGTTAAGAGCATTGGCTCTCGATACGGAGGTCGTTGGTTCGATTCCCACGGGGGACACCTAGTGATAAAGTAAAGGACATTTACACAACGTGTTAATAAATTAGCGCAAAAAACCTCATACACACCAACTGATTTATAACAAAAGAATTGGATTGAAACAATAATTTCATTATTTTGATAGTTAAAATTTAAAGTTATTCACATTTTAAGTTCTGAGGCGAAAATGATTTGTTATCATTTCAGCAATGAATTAAAGCGCTAACGTACTCATGGGTACAATTTAATAATCTTGTTTTGGTAGTAAGTAAGGTGAGTGTACCCGTGCGGTGGGTTGACATCGGGTTCAGTAAATTTTAATTTTACGAAAAAATTAAGTACTTACTTACTAATTTAAAATTTTGAAAAAAAAAATCCTATTTTGAAACCATGATAATTCGATTCTCCTCTCGATTTTAAACAATCTACTTTCTAGTTTTGCGTTAATTCATTAACACGTTGTATACAAGTTATTGTAAAAATGTAAGATTTAGTGAAATTCGTATGGAACACAAAAAAAATCACGAAAATAATGATTATTTATTGCACTTAAATTCCAACCTTTGAAAAATAGTACCTAAATAGATACAAAAATAAATATAACGTGAAAATACATAGTTAAGTATTTAAAAGTCACTGTCATAATGTAGATATTTCAAAACGATAAAAGTTACAACGAACTTTGTATATGTTCGCGACATCGTCTTTCGGATTCGCACGTCGACGCGGGCCGCTACGGTTTTACCCCGCGAGTTGAGACACCCAACGTGATCAGTGAAAATTCCAATTAGATTTTTGGTTTTTTAGTGTTTATTTGTATCTACAAATTGCTTGTGGAATGCACTGGTCATGTTGAGGGTAACGTATTTGTACAGTTCGTTATAGTTTTGTATAGTTTTGTCATGTTTTAGAGTCGTAGTTTTAAGTTTTCTTTATTATAGTTTTTTTGTTATTGTTTTTATAGTTATAGGTATAGTTATAGGTTTTGCTAATAAAGTTCGTTATTTTTCACAGTTAGAATAGGTTAGAATAAGTTTTTGCATTGTTTAGAGTTGTTTTTTAGGCGTTTCATTACTGATATTTTCATACCCTTATTTCTCAAGATAGGTGATAGGTGGATCCTATCTAACAGCTTAGGTACACAATAGTAGATGATCCTTACCTATTTCACACACAACACATAGACTACAGTAGTTAGATAGTAAAATATAAGAGTTTTAAAGTTCAGTTTACACCTTGCACTTTGAACCCGTATTTTGCATAATAGATATATAGATAGAAACATAGAAATAGGTAGGCTAGGTGGGGATAACTCAGGTGCACTTAGTCAGAACCCTAGGTCATAGATAGAGTGCCTAGAATAGTCTAGAAATAGAATAGTTTGCAATAGCGCGGCAAAAATTGTCATATTTTTCCGCTTTTTTCTGACTAGGAAACCTGGGTATCACACCTAGTGTAGATTGTTATATGTCAAAATACGGGTAATTGTAAGCCCTTTCTATAGAACAACGTAGCTTTGAACTACCTCTTATAGTTTTTAAGATATAGCCTAAAATGTCAGTACTTTGTAATGAAAATGTACAACCAATGTGAACAATAAAAAACGGCTCTCCTTACGGTATTGCGCTAGGAGGGACATGGCGCGCTAAAACAGCGCAGATTCAATCAGTCGCAACGAGTCCTCCAGAGCAATACCGGAAGAGAAAATAGCGAGAAAACTGAAGAACCTCTTTCATTGAAGAACCCTGCTCCCTGCTCCATCAAGATCAGCTGCCTCAGCCTGCTCTCTGCGGTCTTCGACCTGCGTCCCACTCTCACAGTACAGCCGTAATCGGGGCGTCATCCGGCGATAGTTAATAGTTAGTTAAAATATGTGCTAGACCAGGTCTGTCACATCGAAGGTGGTCGACCACAGTATAAGAACAAATGCCATCCATAAAAACCTTATAAATTATAATATAAGTTCATCTTGTTTGCTAGACCAGATTACCAAGGATCTCGAGGAGCTGGAGGTGCCCAACTGGACTGAGATGGCACAGAAAAGAGATGAATGGCGTGCTTTGTTGTCGGAGGCCAAGACCCACTTCGGGTCCCTGAGCCAGCATAGTAAGTAAGTATCTTGTTTGCTAACTTTAATTTAAACATCAAATTGTCATTAAGGTACAAAGAAGACTAATATAAAGCGCTTGTGTAACTGCCATAGCTTGTTAGCGCCTTAATGCTCAAGTTCATCGTTTACATAATACTGTGACATACTAACTTTACGGCATGTACACGAAATCATACATCAAAGTAGCAGGCACAAAGGAGCAAACCGAACAACTTAGCCCAATGAGTCCTTCCTCACAAGCCCTTAGCATAACTCTTATCACAACGTCATAAATACTAAAGTAGCGTGATCCGCGGGACATTATAAGTAAAGCGAACACTAACTGGCTTGTTACGTGAATCGGGTGAATATGCTTAGAAACATGCGATATTAACATTAGCTTTTACTTCTCTAAAGTAGTTCTTGAAATGTAAATGTTAACTCTTGAGATGGTTTAAAAACATAACTTGAGTTATGTTTCGGAATTAAAATTATTTAAATATTTTCGCTTTTTCTTAACATTCGTTTAAGTAGGTAGGTATATTTACTTACAGCTAAACTCACTTAGCGTTCTTTTTTGAAACATTAAATACTCGGAAGCGAGCAAAGAATTAAAATAAGGCAATCGTTTTGATAAGAAATGTTTTTCTTGTAGTCCGTATTACGTTTAGAAGATAGTAAAACTCCTAAACTTAACATAACTAGGTACCGTAAAATATTAAGTTTATAGAAAAACCCATGGCATGTCGTCCATGAAGATTTCAATCCCGGTCGTATAATGGTAGGTTTAGAAGATGACAATTTCGCGGCGCCTCAAAAAAAAGTACCGTATAAACACTTTTGGCACGACTAGTTTACGGCACGGAAAAAAGCAAGGAAAAAAGCACGCGTCGTTAGTGACCTCCGCCCGCGTCCCTCGCATCCCCCTTGCAAATTTTTCGACTCGTGTAAACGCGTAGTGCTAATCGTTAGCACGGTTTTCTCTAGCAAATCCATTCGCATGCGAACAAATTGGCGCTGGAAATTAGCAGCGTGTAAACGAAAGCGTGCCGTGCTTTTTTTTCGTGCAAAAAAATAGGCGCCGCGAAATTGTCATCGTCTAAACCTACCATAATGATAATATCATCTCAGAACCACGGTACCTACCATCACTATCACTATCTATCGATATGAGAGTATATAAAATATCTGCTGCTGCACCAACACCGATTTCAACTTTGTATATTAGGTATTTGTTGAAACAGAATTTTAGCAGCTTATTTTGAAATAATAAATGCATTAAGTATAACGGTCGCTCAGTTACGTTTCACTGATTTAGATGTTTGGTATACGGCTTGTACCCTGAGGAAGAAAAAAATAGGATAATACAACGCGTTGCGTACTTGCGAGTAACAGCTAGTATGCTATTAATATTATACTTATTGGCAGAGAATAAACCTATCTACTTTATTTTAATAGTAAACAATTCTTGGTTTAATGTTTGGGTTAATATACCTTACCTAACCCAATGCTTGACTCCGGGTCCTTACCACTACCACATGAATGTACTCATGGACGCTCCATTAAGTTTCATAGTACTTACCCATTATTCAACCTGCATCACCTTCCAGTGGCTGGCTTTTAAAATTGAGATGATCTCTTGTGGTTTTGAAACTTAAATTTTATGTTTCTATTATTCATGCGATTTTCTTTGTTTAGAAACTGGTTGGTCCCATATACATATTGGTGTTTTAATTTATACCATCAATGTGAAACCTCCTTATGTAAACTGGTATATTCTTAAACACAATAAATATTATCTTATCTAAACTATTATAAAACTGTAAGCAGAAATTTGTCTGTACATTGAAGACATTAACAAAAAAAATTTACGACATGGTTTTTACCTGTCCCTGATTCCAAATCACCAATTTTTTGATTTTTTGTCTGTCTGTTTGTTTGTTTGTTTGTTTGTTTGTTTGTTTGTTTGTTTGTATGTTTGTTTGTTTGTTTGTTTATTTGTTTGTTTGTTTGGGTGTTTGTTTGTTCGAGTATCACGCAAAAACTACTGAACCGATTTTGATGAAACTTTTTTTGTTTGATAGCTTATCATCTGACTTAAAATCTGGTATATAATTTATGCGGACGAAGTCGCGGGTTAAAGCTCGTCTTATATAAAGATAGGAGTACCTACTGTGAATTTTCACAGTACCAGTTGGGTTCTTATGAAGCACCTCGCGTAATTGAACTCCTCTACAACTGACTGCAAAGACTCGCTTCGCTTCACAGATTACCGCCATCGTTTTGTGTTTGTGTAAACATTGATAGGTTTATAATAGAACAATATTTTTGATTACTTATATTTCACACGTTGAATAACTGAACACTGAACAATTCTACGACTGTGAAACACAATTGTGTCAAATCTGTCAATTGTTCATTAGGCTGATCAATAATAGTGCTTCTGAATTAGTAATTGAACCGTTAGAAGCTATTCGATTCAACGTATTTGACTGACGTACGACATAGGTAACAGTTACTACGGTAACAAAGTCTTCTTACAAACACTTATGATAGCGGAATATGCATGACAATTGCTTGAATCGCGAGTCATCGTAAATGGATCAAACTATGCGAGATATTCGCATCAAACGTCAGATTTTATGCAAATACTGTCTTCGCAAATCTTTCGTTCCAACGGTTTGAATATTTGCATTAATAGCTCTGTAATTAAGGAAGACCTTAAGTTACGAGTATGTTCTCCAGTATGAAATCCGCAAAATGAAAAATTTTATAAATAAATTTGAACTAAATTCACTTTTAGCTGTAAGTACCTAAGTGTACGAAGTAGTTAAAGGTCCAGGCGGGCTGTTGTGTTAAATTCCGATTATATCGTTCAATTTGTTCACAAGATCGGTACCTAACATAATTTGGAAGTAATATTTTGTTTCTGTGATTATCATTATGCAATGTCTGAAATTAATTAACTAAATATTATGAAACAGAATCGCTAAGAACTGCCAAAAACACATGTCGATTTCATGCCGATTTAATCGAGTAGTTACACAATAGAGTGATGGTTAACTTGTCACAAAGCTATAAATCGTGGTCGTGGGTTCGAATCACGGGTCAGTTATGAATTTTGTTTTGGTGTAGGTAAAGTTGTTTTTGTTTGGCCCCCACAACTTTCTAACTTCAGTTTTGTAATGAATTATGAACTTAATTTATTAATTTGATATAAACTAGGTTTTATAAATAATAATTTACTACTATTAAAGTTAAACGATGTTTTCTTATGAAACTTCAATAGAACTTTCGGGCGATTTCCTACATCTTATTTACGTACCGAAGAGGTTCTAGTACTGTTTTGAGTTCGCTCAAAAATAATTTAATGCCTGGGCTCTCGGCATCGGCAAAGCGTTCCAAATAAATAACTGAAAACTTTTTCAATTTCATCCTCCAATCCGCAAATTGTGTTTTGCGTTTGAGTAAATCGAGAAATAAATAACGAATCTGGTTTCTAAAATCAAAGGGAAAGGGAAATTAATTGCATTTCTTTACGTAAACGTAGCTATTTTGTTTGATAAAGCCGTTTCTGTTTGTATAAACAGCTATTAAAACTCTTAAACTTTTCGAGACCACTAAATAATTACTCAGCCGCATTTAAGTAACATCTAGAGGTACCTATAAACGTTTATTGTACGTATATAGTACAATTATTTGTAATCATGCTCGTCTTCCATAAATTGTTATTTTTATTCCAATGAATGTATATTACATATTTATTATATGTGTATATCTAACTCTATCTGAATTTGTGGAGAAAATAAATGATTTAATTTATTTATTGATATTACAAATTAATAGACATCCCTAATGCACACTAGTGTAACATGTATATTGATAGAATCTGTAGATTAAATAAATAAATAACGCTCACAGGCACATACATTGTAATGATTCCAAGTTAAGCACTATAGGCTTTTTAATATGGAAACCATACAACAACGCAACGGCACGAACATATAACATCCATGACCAAACCGGGATTCGAACCCAGGACCCAGGTTTGGCAGTCCAGCGTGGTAACCATTACACCAACCGGGTCGTCAATTACCAGATTAGTCATTTAGTGGTTTTAAAATGTCGAAAATTAATTTAATAGCTGCGTATTAAAGAGATGATTTTTTTAATTTGTCATTTTTGTGTATTATGTCTCTTATATAACTTATAATTATAACACTTAATAAAAACGTAAAAGTGACAGTATTATAATTATTTAAATAATGTTAAAATGTTAATGCAGCCAACGTTAGGAGACATTATGGTTTTAAGCCTAAATATTTTATCGTGCATCCACCCTTGAAATTGAAGACTTGGGCACTTGGTGGTGGTGTATGTATAGTATAACACTTGGGATTTATGTATATAATATAGTTTGGCCTTATCAATTCGACAATAACATCTCTAGCGCGTGAAACAACATATTAGATATCATAACAAATACCTATCGTTCAAACAAAAGCCTAATCTATCTACAATGTAACGTTATAATAAAGCAATAATCGCGACATCACAAAGGCAACTTAATCAAGCAAAACGTTGAGAGAAACAATGTCCAGTTTTGCATATTCATCGTCAGTATAATTCAATTCTCATCCGCGGTTTTCACTGCACGAGTTGATTTTGGTTCATTTGGTAGTTTTCACACGAATGAACTCATGAATCTACTTAATGATACTTTATTTAATTGTCACTGTTTCCCAACTTCTAAGTCAACTATAGTGTAAATAGGTACAATAATAATTTTTGCATTCAGAACAACGACGCTACGCTTTGAAAATTTGTTCAACAAAGGGTTAAACTTCTTCGCCATACAACAGTAACGGAATGGTTGACGTACCTACTTATAGGCGTGCTTATAGGTTGTAGATTTCGCTACGCGCATTTGTGACGACTGCAGTACATCATTGGAATGTGGGATCGTTGCACGTGACGACTGTGACGTCACCGGGTCCTCTCTCGATACTGCGATAAGCGATCATATGGCACAAATGTTTCTATTGACCTTCTTACAACCTAGTAAGGTTTCTAGGAACCCCTATGTTGAACGGCGAATATTTACTAAGGATTCTATTTATTTATTCTTTATTGACATTTCAAATTACAATTGGACATTTATAGAAAATAATGAAATTGACATCGATAATAAATTTGCAAAATTAATAAGAATTTTGACATACTATATTGACATTCATTTTCCTATTAAAAATATGCTAGTGAAGCGAAAAAATTCAACCCCATGGTTGAGTGAAGAACTAGGGTGTTATTTAAAACAATTTGATGACTTCTGTGAAATAAGACGACAATACCCACAGAATGAAATGATAAACAAATGCATAAGTTATTATTCTGATTTAATAAAGTCCATTAGCCTGCGTGATCGTCGTTCATATACAGACACACGATTAAAAACCGCGAAAAACCCATCGAAAGAAGTATGGCGCATAGTTAATGAGGAGATAGGTACAAGGAGTAAACGTCATAATGTGTGTTTAAGCGACGAGGGGTATGATGTACCAGCTGCTGAGATACCTGACCGTTTCAACAATCATTTCCTTACCGTTGCATCAAAGTTTCTGCTCCAAAATGATCATGAGAAAGCGCTCAGGTATCTTAATCAACACCTATGTGAATTACATGTCCCGGACCTTACATTACCCGTAGTGACACACGCTAGTATTAGCAAAGTTCTCAAATCGATGCTAAAGACAGCTAACACACTTGACATTTACGACATAACTGTGAACATCCTCCTGTCAATCTGGCCAGTTATATCACATGTTTTAGTAACGTTAATAAATGAAATGTTTATGAAGGGATCGTATCCAGATGTCCTTAAAAGTACACGTGTATGCCCTGTATATAAAGGGAAAGGGGACAAAACTCAAGTAGATAGCCATAGACCAATTACAATTGTCCCAAACATCTCAAAAATTGTTGAATCAATTATATCGATGAGCATTATGACACACTTTGAGACAAATGACTTACTAACAGACAGACAATACGCTTATAGAAAAGGCAGATCCACCACAGCCGCTGCACACCAGATCACAGACACGATACTCACTTGCATCGACGACAAATACAAAACAGCTGGTATTTTTTGTGATTTGACAAAGGCTTTTGATGTTATTGAAAACAGTCTACTGTTAGCTAAATTAAATAAATATGGCATCAACAATAATTTTCACCAACTGTTAAAATCTTTTTTGTCGGACAGAAAACAAACAGTTGAAGTTACAATAGGTGGGCACAAAGTTAAGTCTGAGACAGGTGATGTAACTGTGGGTATTCCTCAAGGATCCTCCCTGGGAAACACCCTTTTTTTGGCTTTTATAAATGACCTGCCACGCTTTGTAACTGACGGACTAATTGTACTATTCGCCGATGATACAACTATCATAGTATGTAGCCACACCTATGAGCAATTAAATGAAAAAATTAACATTGTCTGTGATCAGCTTCAGGAGTGGTTTGCGTCAAATGGGTTAATTCTTAATATGACTAAGTCCAACGTCATGCTCTTCTCGGGCAGGCCAATACCGACACCTCTGTGCATAAATAGCCCTATTCCTGTATCGGAGAAGTGCAAGTTCCTAGGTTTTACACTAGATCCAAACATGAACTGGAAACATCATGTCAATTCCCTCTGCGACAGACTCAGTGGAGCTGCATACGCATTGAGAAAACTTCGCCCTGTGGTCTCCGATCGCATACTAAAGCAAACCTACTTCGCACACTTCCACTCCTTGATGTCCTATGGTGCTATCCTCTGGGGTAACTCCACTGAGTGCAATAGTGTATTTGTTTTACAAAAACGTGCCATACGGATACTCGCAGGTATTAAACCAACGACATCGTGCAGAACGCGCTTCGTACAATATGGAATAATGACACTCTGTTCTTTGTACCTATTTGAAGTCATGACTTACGTAAGGCGTAACCTGTCCGAGTTCGAACGCCGTACTGGAGGTCCTACCCGCCAGCTACGGAACACTGGGCGACTGAAATCCGTGCCGCGGCGTACCGCACTAGCTGAGAGCAACCCGCGCGTCATCGGTCCCACGTACTACGAACACCTACCCACTGATCTAAGAAACGAAACAAACGACGAAACATTCGATCGCCGATTGAAAAACTTTTTATTGGATAATGAGTTCTACTCTGTTGACGAATTCTTGAAAAAAAGTTTTTAAGTTTTTTATATTCATTTTTAATTTGTTTGTGGTTGTTGACATTTTTTCTATTATTAAAATAGTCAAGACTATTTTTAACTTTAAGGTTATATTGTTTTGACATTATTTTATTTGACATTACTATTTTATTTTAATTTGATTATACAATATACAATATGACGATCATATTATGAATGGACATTTTATGTAATTATTTATGTAATACTGTGACATGTTATAATATGAAATAAATGAATCTAATCTAATCTAATCTAATCTATAGGTTCGGTTTTTAGGATCATAGAAACAAACATTATTTCATATTGTCAACAAAAAATCCATATAATTTTTGTGATAAAAAACGGCCATTGAATCTTATTGTGACTGAACTTTACGAAGAATTTGTAAATAAACATTGTGGCCGCAGTTGTAGTTTTCATAATTAATATTGAAACTACTGTAATGAAATTATATTCTCATAAAAAGTAAAAAAAAACACAGGTAGTGAACGTGACACTTGTCCAGTTACCACATAAAATATTCATTGGAAATTTTTAGCTTTGCGGTTGCCACGCGAACGCGTCAGAAATTATCGACTGTAATTTTCAGCCACAGTTTACAATTGTTTGTCAGAAATGTTTAAAATGTTGGCATATTTATAATCTCTAATATGAAAATGTTTGGTGTGAGTATGAGTTCCTAAAGTTGTTTTGTGATATGATTTCAATTGTTAATTATATGTAGAAAGGCTTATTTATTGGCTTGGTAGGCTTCTTCAAAACGCACCTTTTTATATTTATAATTATGTGTACCCTACATAATTATAAATATAAAAAGGTGCGTTTTTACGGTAAGTCCCATACATTTTAGTCGAGTCAGTACTGCAGTTTTATATGGGAAAGCAGATTTTCTTTTTCTCGATGTTGGCCCCATTGTTAAAGTTGTTCAGTTTGATGGTCTGAAGCACCCGCTGAAGTATTACTAGGGTGTTTTGTTACACCCTGTATACGGTCCCCGACACAATAATCGGCGACAAAACGAAAATACCCTGGTAATGATTACATTTAATCAATCAATCAACTAAGCCCCAACCAAGTCTACCTTCGTGCCGATACCAAAATTACTGGGCACTGGCTGTGGTAGGTCAAAGGGTATAGGCACAGCCTGGACACTGCATAAAAATTTGAAATTGACAAGATGACGTCAGCACATACAAAACCAACGAAATTGAACCTTAAGTCTTCTTCGTAGGTAACGAGGAACCAGTGCGCGGTAACCAGAGTGCGATAGAGGGGGTGAGGTAAAAAGTTGGAGGGAGGAAGGGAGTGTCCGTACTGTATCTAGTAATAGATACTATACTGTGGTACAGGGCTCCTTTTTATTGCGCCATTCCTTATCTTTGCGCTACTCTGAACCATATCTGATAACAATATTATAACTGTTTTATTATAAACTATGTTCACAATTTAGTATACCTGTTAGGTATTTAAATTCGATATCAGTAATTTTAATCTTCAACGATGGGAATAAAGTCGACTTTTAGACATAAATTGTTTGTGATAGAATAAAAACTCTAGAACAGTAAATCTCGGGGGACGTAGATTTATTTTCAAAGGTATTATAGAGCCAAGCTCACGTCGCCTTTGAAATTGAGACATTTAGTATATAAGGTTAAATGTAGGGTCAAGAAATAAATACGGTATGGGAGGCCAGAAGAGGTATGAACATAAGTAAGTACAAAAGTACCTATAGTAGGTAGTAAGTAATTAGTAGTAAAGATAAAATCCATTACCATCATCTTCCTATACAGGGTTACAATTAAATGCGTTAAAATATCGAACAAGATGCTTTTGACCATCAAACTAAACAACTAAGGAACCAAATCCGAAATCGCGAAAAAATTTGCTTATTGCTTATTGACAAGACATGTCTTGTTACTCGACCAAAATGTATGAAAAAGCTGATACCTTTTCGCGAAAGTTGGTCCCATTGGGTCCCATAGTAAAACTTGTTCAGCCACAATGACTTCTATGATCCAGGCAACCCTAGAGTTGCGACAGACTGAGAGGTGGCAACCCTAGTTTTTCCAGTTCTTCAGTTCGGTCTCCTTCCGATGGTACCTCATTTACTTCCCGGACAGATAGGTGAAAAAAAAAATACCTTAAATTATAATGGAAAAGATACTTGCGGCAAGATTTTTCTAGGCACCCTGAATCCCTGTGTAAACATTCACTATAATCACATTTCGTTCACCAAACGAATAGGTGCATAATTTTACGGTCGAATCGGTTTTTTATGGTTCCGAAGTCAACAAGGAACCCTTATAGTTTCGCCATGTCCGTCCGTCTGTCCGTCCGTCTGTCCATCCGTCTGTCCGTCCGTCTGTCCGTCTGTCTGTCCGTCTGTCCGCGGCTTATCTCAGAAATGCTTATTACTAGAAAGCTATAAACAAAGAGGTAAAATAAAATCTTGAGAAAAAATTTTTTTTAGGGTACCTCCCCTATACGTGAAGTGGGGATGACATTTTTTTTTCTCGTCTGTCCATGTTGTGGGGTATCGTTGGATAAGTCTTTTGAAAATATTGTGGGTTTGGGAAAACAAACCATTTTTCGATTTAGGGATCCGTTAGTGAAATATTAAGCTATAAAGCGAAAATTTTGGTTAGAGTCAAGTGTCCCCCCCCCCCTCTCCCAGCTAAACGGTTGTAGTGGTTGGAGATGTAAAAAATTCACGGCAATAGCATATATAAAGAATGTAAAAGGAAAACTATCACCGCTAAGTAGTCTTCACAAGTTTACGAGTAATAGTCGACCAACGCACTATAACAATGTACTTTTTAGACCTTTTTTGCCGTTAAACCGTAGTACAAAAAGCCCCCTTCTCAGTCCATATAGTGTGACGGGCAACTACCTACGGAACCCTACCCTGCGCATGGCTGGACACGCACTTGACCGTTTATTTAAATTCTTTGTCGGCAATCTAAAACTACAGAATGCTGAAAGCTAGAATAACTGTGAATACAATTCTCCTTTCTTTAAGAACATTTTTAAAACTGTATTCTTCCAAACTTTCAAGAGTTCAGGTACTCCCAGACGTTATTTATAATGTGTAATTCAGAAAACAATTCAACCAAGTTTCAAACATTTTAATATATTCAACTTTATTAAAGGAATGAAAATACATTTTCCCTGATTTAAATACAACGAAAAGGCAAAGGGCTACTTATGAATTTATGATACGTGTATTCTTTACACATGTTAGGCCGAAACTTGCCTTTTCATGCGAAATGTCTTTGGGTAAGTCTGTACCTTTGTTACATGACAAATGGTCTACATAAGTTGGAATGATGCGGGTCTCTCCTTATTTGTGGTCCTCGCAACGAAGTGGGCAGGCCTGTGCGACCTAAATAAGGTAAATAAATAATTTTCATGTTACTATTTCTAGAATTACGTAAACAAAATAAAGTTAAATGGAATTTGTCAGGAATTCTATAATATCCGTTATGCTTTTCGAATAAATAATTAATAATTTCATTCCCAAACGTATTAATAGCCGTTGCGTGGAAAATTTCTTTTAATGTTCAGAATATTAGTAGGTCTATACCTACTTACCTACGTTTTCCAAATTGAAACAAAGTAATGAACGAAATTTTTGTGAGTGTTTAGATAATTATGTATTCAGAGCTGTATTCTACATGTTATCAAGAATCAAAAGTTACAATTAATAAAATTTTTATTCTCATTGCGGCAATGCTTGGCAACAAAGCTTGAGTATAGAAGGAGCTATTTAAATATAGGCTGTTAAAGGGTGTAAACTTAAATACGTTACATGCTTTACGGGGTGCTTCAGTTTGATGGTCTGATGTAATTTTACACTGTATATCTAAAGAAAATTTAATTGAAATAATTCCGCCATTCCAACATACTCGAATACATCCAATAATTTAGATGGATGACTGCCATCCATCATATTCGTATTTATAATATCGGTATTGGATAGGATTCATTTTGTAGCATTAAAAATTCTATAAAAAAAATACACATATCATTCCATTTTTTCACATTTAGTATTCGCGCATAAATAGAGATAGGCAAATGAATAAAATAAAAAGGCAGTTGAATGGTTGGACAGGGCGATAAGCGCAGTCCGCGAGCGTTTGCATATTTAATGCAGGGCTCCTCTTGTGCGAGACATATTGACAGCGTCGGCTATCTCGGCTAATACCTACTCGTTTTGAGCTTCATTTGCAAGTTAAATTCGGAAACTGTTTCGTAAATTCTTGTCAGATAAGGTCTATTTACGTTTGTACCACATACGTTCCTTGGTACAAAGCAGCTATTTGATTCTCGAATATCCAACAAGTATCATATCTTTCTACTGTACTACATAATTATGAGGGAGTGCCCTATTGCAACGTCATTATCATTATCGAGTGAGTCATTAGGTAATTAATGTTTGTCTGGAAACTTTTAGACGGACTATGGATACTTGTTATTTATCATCGTATTAAAGGAAGTGTGAGAATATGTAATTTGGTTGGTTTATTCCACTTTAATCACCTGGGTGATATCACCCGGGTGATCATAGGCGACTCATATGTGTACTATGATCACCTGACGAAATGATCACCCAGGTGATTAAAGTCCAACCTTCAGTTCAGTTTGAGGTACAAGAAATGTGTCGCAATCATTGAACAAGAAGTTTCGCTTACATTAGTAGACAGAAAGAAAATAGGTGGGCACATTTGCCCAACCATCCAGCCATTTAGATAGCTAGAAAAAGGCGAGAAGAGATTACTCTCTTCTTCGATGACGATGAAAGATGATGCTTCAAGAATATAGGTACTTTTACGAAATTGAAGAGTTGAGAAATTATACATTTTGCACTGCAATTGGATCTTACAGGCTATAAATCTTCTATACCTACCGTGTTTATCCCGAAAAACTGTCCCCTTGGAGATTTTTTGACTTAATTTATGTATTAGGCCATTAGTTACTATAACTATGCTAAGTTTCGGGTTCTTGTTGTATAACGGCCTCTGAGAAAAATGCATGTGACAGACGGACGGACGGACGGACAGACCGACACCGAGGTGATTACAATGATCCGAGTTTACCATTTTTCCAATTCTCCACTTCTTTTCCACCTCACCTTAACCACTACCGCAGACACATTGATTTGATCGCTTAATTGTCTGTACTCCAGTACTTTATCCAGTAATTAAGAGTATTCTACCGTTGGTGCGCTCCATACAAACGTAGTATGGTGATATTTTCAATACTATCCAATTAAAGTCAATGAAATTTTTCAAAAACAATCTAGTAACTAATTTCTATGTCGGTATGAAGTCAGATTTTCGATAAAATTTATAGTTTTAAAGTTACAGTGCCACAAATATTTCCATACAAATCTTAAATTAATCCTAGCATTAAAACTGTATATTTTAACGAAAATCTGACTTCATACCGACATAGAGATTAGTTACTTGATTGTTTTTGAAAAATTTCATTGAATTTAATTAGATAGTATTGAAAATATCACCATACTACGTTTGTATGGAGCGCGCCAACGGTAGAATAGCCTTAACTTCAGCTACTAGTTTAAGTAGAACAGTAAACAAACAGTTTAACTAAGCAAGTACTACATGATTGACGTGAGAGCTGAATACCTACTGTTGGGCAAACAAAACATGTTTGTGCCAAGATAGCAAGTTGTTGAAGTCAGTTTTGATATGTACTGACATAATGAAGAATTGATTTGATAATACCTAATTGACATATTAAGAGTCCTCTTATCGTTCAGTGGCGCCCCTCATCACCATATTTAATATTCCTCAATGAAGAAAACGATGTATCTATCTATCATGTCACGCCTCTTTCCCAGTGGGGTAGGCAGAGACCAGGGCGCGCGATCGACTACGATCCTGATTTTTGCCTCATTCACATCTATGTATCTCTTCATATATTCCCGTCGGTTTCGAGTACCTACTCCCCTTTTTGTAGGACGCAACCGATTTGATAAGAGTACGTCCAACGAGGGTGCCCTCTGCCGACACTTCCACTCTTATATCAAGAGAAACTAAATTGGAAAAAGTGCTACTCATACTTTTATACGGTTTAAACGAAGAAAAAAACCGGTTCAGAAGTGCTCTTAAATAGGGTTATGAAGGAATAAATATATCAAGCAACCGTGGCGTGAACAATATGTCTAGGTCTATTGCAGCATTAGTAGTAAGTCATTAAACAGGGTGTACACGTACTTAAGGGGGTGCTTCAGATCATCAAACTGAACAACATTCAATGCGAGACCGATATATAGAAAAAGCAAAAAAAAATATTTTTCGTTCCATACAAAATTTTCAATGGCTTCTCCACGTAAATGTATGGAGCAGCTGGTTTTTTTTACGATTTCAATGTAGGTCACATAGTAAAAATTGTTCAGTCCACTCAACCACCCCATAAAGTATGTAACGCATTTAACTTTCATCACTCTATTTTATACGACGCGGCAGTTGAACAAAGAACATAACCGTGGAGTAGGTAGGATGCAAAACTTTGTAGCAATGCCAGCCGCGCTGAAAACTTGAGAATTTTACAACTATTTCTTGCGAACATTGTCGTGGATTATTGGTATGCACAATGCACATAAAAAAAATAAAAGTCCTAAATATTTTTAAATAATGAAGACTACCGTTATATGCGCTATAATAGTAATATTACAAGATATTATAATCGTGAGGTAGCTAATATTCAATCATATTTTTGTCTAGTATATAAAGTAGAATTTCTGCTTGAGATTTCTCAAGCGAAAATTCTCGAGAAATCTGGTCGAGACGAGAAAAAAATTCTCAACCACTCGAGAAATCAATTCAAAGAACACTAACTGAAGAAAAGTGCATGTCACGTCATGTCACGTCTGTTTTTTGTTTAAGGGCCGATTTTTCAATTTTCAGATAATTCGTGTGCATGAATATACTTATTATATTTATTAGTGAAACGTGGATGTTCTGAAGTTTCAGAATATCTCTGACTACCCCCTCGGGGAATATAGTCGTAAGCATATGCTATGTAGACATTTTTGTACTGGCAAGATGTCTTCGAAAAAAATATCAAAAGCCAATAAACTACAAAGGAAGAAAACTTTTTTCTTTTTTGGAGTATTTGGCGTAACGTCATTTTTTTCTGACGGGTAGCTGCCAGTTATGTATTTCTTAGATGTAATGAAAACTCTTTGGTTCTATCAAAAATATGTAGACGATAAATAAAAACTTTTTGGATTCCTGATGATTCATCCATAGAATTAAAAAGTGCTATGGAAGTAGGTATATTATCAATCCTAATCGTACTATCTCTAACATAAAAATATGAGATAGGTACAAAAAGCTTATACATACTCTCCACCTTATTTTATAATACTATTTAATTACCTAAAAGGTTACCGTTTACCAAAACCCTGTTCTATGGCAAAAAAAAAAAAAAAAAAAAAGCTTCTTTATCACTACGTTATATTTAGAGTTCCGTATCTGTACCCGAAGGGTGAAAACGATACCCTATTACTTAGACTACATTGTCTGTCCGTCCGTCCGTCCGTCCTACGTATTAAGGGCTGTAACTTTTGAACCGTAATAGCTAGACAGTTGAAATATTCACAGAATACCTATGCGTTATAACGGCGAATCGGTTAAAAAATAATAAACTGTCAAAAAAGTAAAAAATTAAGGGGGTCTTTATAAGTACAAGAAACTAGTTTTTATCAACGTTTTTCCTTTTCGCTCCATCGTAAAAACCAATATAAAAACGGTAATACAAGCGTCAAACTTGGTGAGATTATAGACCAAACTCTACAGTAAAATAAAAAATAATAAAATCTGGCCAGTCGGTCTCGCGCTAAAGGTCCCTTAGAAAACAAAACTTTTTTGTAAGTTAAAGTTAATATTTTTTGTGGTGGTGTGGTATCCATACCACAGGATAGTGAGGGTTCCTACCCTCGGTGCGCGAGTGGCCCGACTCGCACTTGACCGCTTGTTTTTGGATTACTGTTATCTGTCCTTACACCAAATTTCGATTCAATAGGTGCAAAAATGAGCGAGTAATCTAGGTATACAGGCAGAGAGACTGAATATGAATGGACGAAAGCTATTGCATACATTTGAGTCGAGTAGGCATTGCAGTTTAGTATGGAACAGCAGATTTTTTTTTCTCCTCCGATCGGTTTGCTCCCATAGTAAAAGTTGTTCAGTTTGATGGATAGACTCTTAGTTTTAAAGGATGCTAATGATATCAGTTTCACCCAGTATATGCTGAAGAAGAAATTCCGATGCGTATTTGAAGTCTATTACCAATCCGTATTGGGCACGCGTGGTGGACTTACGCCCATACACCCTCCCTGAGGGTAGGCCTGTGCCCTGCAGTGGGACGTCTATAGGCTGTGATGATGCTTCAATTTCGAGACATGTATTATATAGACCATACAAGATTCAAGTGCAGGCGGGCTCACTACTTGTCACTGTAGCCTTGACCTGGTCCCCAGTGACTCTCACCTGTTCCCAAACTTGAAAAAGGATCTTTGTCAAAGCGGATGATGGCGTTAATTAATGAACATTTTGGAGTGAAAGAGGGATCCTATTTTTTAGAGGGTATTGAAAAGTCAGTTTGCAGATGTAGTAAGCATAGCATAGCGTAGCATATGCTTACGACTATATTCCCCGAAGGGGTAGTCACAGATATTCTGAAACCTCAGAACATCCACGTTTCACGAGCCCGTCGCCACTTGTAATGAATAATGAATGAATGAAATGAATGAAATATACTTTTATTTACACCAAACACAGATACAGCATAGGAATAAAAAACGATAATGGTACAATATAATATAATATAATACATGCCTCGAAATTGAAAATACATTGAATATACATTGAGAAATACAATTACGTCAGTTTTTCTGTCTTTCCTTTTTCCTTTTATATGCCTATACCGAGAATACATTGAACCACATTGAACACCCTTCGTATAAAAATAAACCTATCCTATTAATATTATAAACGCGAATGTTTGTAAGTATGGATGTTTGTTCCGCTTTCACGCAAAAACCTCTGAACGGATTTTGTTGAAATTTGGCATACAGATAACACATAGGTACTTTTTATCGGGGTAACGCAGACGAAGTCGCGGGCAACAGCTAGTTAATAATAATTATGTTATGAACCAGTTTCATCCAGAACTTTATTACGTATTCCTGTCAAAGTCGCAATCCAGTGGTTGGTGGCAGTGCTAATTGAATCCAACGACATAATAGTGCCAAAGTGACTATTTAATTACTTCGGAAATGTTGAAAGTGTTCACAAATAGAGACTGGAATAAAAATTGATTGCAAAAATGAGGTCAATCAACTGTACAACCGGTGCAATTAATTAACGATTTTAATTACCCCCTTTGTTAACAACATTCGCTAATAAACATAGAGAAAAGTACGATGCGATCAGCATCAGTATTTATAAAATAAAACGAAGAGAATTCGTGTGCCCATTAATAGGTAAGGGACCTCTCACTAAGCCAATTTCGCAAATCCATTTTAAGTGGGTAATCTTTAGTGAATTGCGAGACGATCTAATAGGCCAGTTGGTAGTGAATCTGCCTGCTGATCCGAGGGTCGCGGGTTCAAATTCCGTAAAGGGGAAATATTTGTGTGATGAATATTAATATATTCTGTACCCGAGTCATGGATGTATGTATATATAATTGTTAGAGTACTAAAATGGGAATTCAAATTATTACATGCCGAACAATAATATTATAATCATTGAATGTCACAAATAATGTTTATTTTCGAAATTATTAAAAAGTAGGTACAAATGATAAGGCTGTATGGTCAATATGTCATGACCCCAAAAAGGTAATTAAGAAAAAAAAAGAGTACTGTCATGTTTGGTATTCGCGCGGTTATGGAAAAGTTTTAGATCGGAGAAAAAGAATTTGTAAAATGATGTAAAAGCCAAAAAACAAGAGGAATACATTGATGTTCAGTATTTACTAAGAGTTTTACTGTACGTAGTTGGATGGAGTCCATCATAATAAATTAATAATGTATTCTACATCGTTGTCTAGTCATAATTAGACGATCTAGATTGTGGTGCTTTCAATAGAACTAGACAATCTGTGTGACTACTGTCCAAGATATTTATTTATTTATGATTACCATTACTTTTTTAAGAGTTGGTATGTATTTATTAAGATCTTTATTAATGTAGAGTTAACATTACTTATATCCAACAATATAACTTTATTTATAGCTAGATATTTTAACGTATTATGACTGGTACTAGGCATTTTTTTTTATAAAATGTTGCTGCGATTATCATTTTCATTGTATGAATTGATTTTCATCACTGTCATAAAACACGATGTTGAATTCAGTTGAATTGATACCGATTGAATCGGATCAGCGGGGCTACTACAGGATAGCGCTATATCACGCTATCGCGGGTTGGCGTACTGCCCCGCTGGTAGTAAGTAGGTATAATAAGACGTAGAAAGAGAAGGTATAGAAGGAAGCACATGACTTGTCATATTCACTCAATAAGAGATGCACATATCCAATTCGCTCTAGTTAAAAAAGGAGATCGCTACCTTATTGCTGTCCTTATTGGCGTAACCACTTTTTTGTACTACGGCCACCTGACTCACAACTGTCACTTCATATAAATTGTATAGGATTTTATGAGTATCGCTATCTCATACCCGGTTACACTGACATTCCGTCTACCAGCGTAAGGAAAAATTCTTCGTCTATGTAATAAGACCTCAGTTTTCGCTTTTGTCCTTTAGTGTTGTTTTTATTCAGCTTTGGCTGCATAGATTTATATATTACTAGCGTAAGGATAGGCCCGTCAGAATATTTTACAAAAACCTTCTTCATAGAAACAAAAATTTGCGCCATCTGTCATAACTCGTATACGAACTATATCGTGTCATATATTTGTAGTGCTCTAAATTGACATTTTTCCTTGCATTTTAGAGCCAACGAACTGGGGACAATAGTCAAGCTCATAGGCCATGTCCTTATGCTAGTAATATATATGTCTTTGTTTGGCTGTAATATTCGCAGTATACCTTTCACACATCTATTTTTTTTTTTTTTTTTATTTCTTTATTGTATGAAAAATTACAAACGATTTGACAATTGAACTTCCAAAAACCATCGGAGGTTTATCCGGAAGTGCAACATAAACAGTACAGTTACATAACCACAGTACAATTACATATTATTTTATTGGTTTCCATACCTTATTATTTTAAGAATCTCTCAGTATAAATTAAGGTTTGACTATAGCAGAAAACAAAATACCTAGCTCTCAGACGAACTAAAAGATTAATTCTTCCATTTTCAGTGCAGAAATGCAAAAATAATGTATAAATGGAACACAAAAGGAGCAGTCGCATGTTAAACGAACGCGGGAAATGAAATTACGTGGTTTATGCGTCACGAAAAATGTGAATATGCATTCTTTTATGCACTCACTACCTTTATAAATTTTTTTTTTGCCATTGGTAATTATCATTTTGCTCTGTTTCTCTCTGTACTTACAAAATGCAGCCTCTCGTTGTGTATTCGCTTAGAAACATACCTACAGGGTGTTAGTGTTAGGGTCAACAGTTGCATTACTTTAAGGGTGATCGTACTCATGATACTGAACAACTTTCTATAGGAAATTAGCTTAGCGCTGAAGTAATAAATGTTGCCATGTTTGTTGTACAAAGGATAAGACGTTTATTTATTACGAGCTTTTACCCGCAACTTCGTCCGCATAAATTATATACCAGATTTTAAGTCAGATGCTAAGCTATCAAACAATAAAAGTTTCATCAAAATGGGTTCAGTACTTTTTGCGTGATACTCGAACAAACAAACACCCAAACAAACAAACAAACAAATAAACAAACATACAAACAAACATAAAAACAAACAAACAAACAAACAGACAGACAAAAAATCCAAAAATTGGTGATTTGGAATCAGGGACATCTAAAAATCATATCGTAATCTTTTTTTTTTGTAAATATCTTCAATGTACAGACACACTTCTGTTACAGTTTTATAATAGTTCAGATATATATAGGTACGTAAATTTATTTCATCCAATCCAATAATATATGTATACAGGGTGTAACAAAACACCCTAGTAATAAGGGGGTGCTTCAGACCATCAATCTGGACAACTTTCACTATGGAGCCAACGTCGAGAAAAAATTAAAAAAATTTGCCATCCCACATTTGAGTCGAGACGGTACTGCAGTTTTGTATGAAAGAGCGGATTTTTTTTCGCGATTTCGATGTTGGCTCCTTAGTGAATAAAATAAAAAGGCAGGCTACCGGTAGACTACCGTAGGCAGTGGTAGGCTACGTAGCATTTACAACTCTACCCCTGCCCTTATGTTACTCAGTAATTAAATGTTTTATTATTTTCTTTGTTTAGCTTTATTGCTAGTTCCTAATTTCTATTTCGGCTACTGCATGTATTGCGCTTAAAATACACGTATGATTATGATTTTGTAGAAATCCTAGAATCTGGATATTGGACAGTTAAAAAGATTAATACAATGACTGCATGTTCAGACGAGAAATGAGAAAATGCCATTTTTAATAGAGCACAATAGGAGTAGTTCCACGTTTTAAACGAGACGGCGGGAAATTATATTACGTGGTTTTATGCGTCACGGTAAATGTGAATATGCATTCTTTTGTGTCCTCAGGTTGTGTGTAGGTACTATGCTTAAGTACTTCATATTATCTTCCATTGTGGGAATGCTTGAAGAAACTATATGACATAACTGGTGTCCTTACCGTCAGACAACTGTATGTGCTGCACACGATAATTAGGCAGCATTCTCTAGTGTCCTACCCACCCATAAACAGTATAATCAGACGACATTACGTTTGTCCTACTGTTATCAGCAGAACCTTCTATTTAAATAGGTTTTTTAATTTTCAAGGTCCTAGACTTAACAATATAGTGACTATTATAAAACTGTAAATTTGAAAAAAGAATTTAGTTTGTTTGTTTGTTTGTTTGGGTGTTTGTTTGTTCGAGTATCACGCAAAAACTACTGAACCGATTTTGATAAAACTTTTTTTGTTTGGTAGCGTAACATCTGACTTAAAATCTGGTATATAATTTATGCGGACGAAGTCGCGGGCGTACTAAATAAAAATCTTAATCTCGTCCATCTATGCAAGTATCAATGCAAACAAAAAGTGGCTTTTAACCCAAAACTATGAGGAGACTGAAAATTTATTTTTGATACTAAAATGAAATTGCCACATGCACATAAATGCCGCGCGCACTTACATACACACAAACTCACCCCCATACATACTGCACCCTCACCAAATTCACAAAACACCCTACCTTTTATACCTATAATAAAAAATTTACGCTTACTCCATGTATAAATTGTAATATACCTAATTAAGAATAATTAATTCGCACTTTCAGTAAACAAACATTGTATTATAAAGCAACCGATGGCCACTTACTTACACAAGCGTCTTTGTATTTATATACTTAGACTAGCGGCCCGTCCCGGCTTCGCAAGGGTGGACGTCTAATCTTTTCTTAAATAAATATAGCCTATGTTACTCAGGGTGAATGCAGCTTTCTAATGGTGAAAGAATTTTTTAAATCGGCCCAGTACTTTTAGAGCCTATTCATTACAAACATACAAACATACAAAAATAGGTACAAATCTTTCCTCTTTATAATATTAGTGTAGATAGCTTAGCTTGGTCACCGGTATGCTTAACCTTAGGATAAATTTCACCTAAATAGCATAAATCTATAATAATTAAGTTCCCAAATTGTATTTTCTAGTGTTTTAAGTTTAACATGGAATAAAAATTTTTTATTTATTTATTTTTATTTATTTATTCTGATAATCTCGTAAGAGGTTATGATCGTGGCACTATGTATGTATTTATCTTAAATAGTATGGCCCCCGTTGCAAAGTAAAAAGCTGTTCAGTTATCTGTACAAAACGGTTTGTGTTAATTTGTTAACACCTCGTAAATAAAAATAAAACCGGTCAAGTGCGAGTCGGGCTACTCGCGCACCGAGGGTTCCGTACCACACCACCCCAGAACACAACATTATTAACTTAGAAAAAAAACATTTTTGTCAGGGACCTTTAGCGCGAGACCGACTCACACTTGGCCGGGTTTTAGTATTTGTTATTATTCGGTAGAGTTTGCTCTATAATCACACTAAGTTTGACGCTTGTATGTATTACCGTTTTTACGATAGAGCGTGAAGAAAAAACGTTGATAAAAACTAGTTTCTTGTTGTGAACCCCCCTTAACTTTTAAGTTTTTGACATTTTTATTATTTGTTAACAAATCCGCCGTAATAACGCATAATCTGAGAAAATTTCAACTATCTAGCTATTACGGTTCAAAAGTTACAGCCCTAAATAGGTAGGACAAACGGACGGACGGACGGACAGAAGGACAGACAGACGGACAGACGGACGGACGGACGGATGGACGGACGGACAACGTAGGCTTAGTAAAAGGGTCCCGTTTTCACCCTTTGGGTACGGAACCCTAAAAACTATAATTAAGGTAGGTACTTACCCACTAGCCTGAAAACTTTATTAGAATGTATGGTCACGTATGTAACAACTATATTATTTGATATAATTAATGTTGTATTCTTGTATCAAAGACATTGAACCGGCGACCTTTTAATTAGAATCCTAACATTTGTCTACTAAGCTTCTATACCAAGCTTTACACACAACTGTTAATTATACATCGCACTCTAACTATCAATCTGATAAAAAATACACAGGTGCAAATAACTAAATATTGAAACTGGCCAAGTGTGAGACGGATTCGCGCACCGAGGGTTCTAAACAACCAAACTTATACAAAAAATTCCAGCATGCTTAGCGCGAGCACGACACACACTTGATCAGTTTTTATTATTTGCTGTTTTACTTTAAAGTATGCTCGTATGGAGAGGGCTATGCCCGAGCATAGCCCTCTCCATACGAGCAAACTCCGAAGTTTCCCTGCAAGATCAAATCAGAAATGAAGAGATCCGCAGAAGAACTAGATTACCTGACATAGCCCAAAGAATTGCTAAACTTAAGTGGCAGTGGGCGGGGCACATTGCTCGCAGAATCGATGGCCGGTGGGGCCGAAAAGTTCTCGAGTGGCGACCGCGTACCGGAAAGCACAGCGTGGGTAGGCCCCTCACACGGTGGACCGACGACCTGGTGAAGGCGGCGGGAAAACGTTGGATGACGGCAGCGCAGGACCGGTCGTTATGGCGATCCTTGGGGGAGGCCTATGTCCAGCAGTGGACGTCCATCGGCTGAGATGATGATGATGATGACCTAAAAGATACAGTCCTTTAGATTTAGGATGGACGGATGAACAGTGTAGGCTTAGGGCTCCTACGTGGGCATCCTTTCGGTACGGAACCCTAAAACAATACAAAAATTGTGAAAATGCCCTCTAAAGATTTATTTACGCAGCAATTTAGTCTAAGTATAGCCTTCAATTTGACATAAAAGGGCTGGCCATGTAATTGCAGTGGCGATGGTGACGAGATCCTTATCGTCAACGCTTTTCCAGCCAAATTACGGAATTAAACCTCGACACCGGCCCATCGACCCAATTCCCTTATCACGTTTTCAGCATACGTTTCCAATTCTCAACAAAACTGTACAAACCGTTACAAGTTTACTACAAAAAATTTAAAACGGTCGTGAACGAAATAAAATTCAAAGCGCGAGCAATTATGACCTTCCGTCAGGCCGCAGTTACGAATTTTAAAACTTCCAGTACAATGACTGCACAAAAGTGCAAAGAAAGCTCGCACAAAGAGATTCGAAAGCATCTGCAGCTTGTATACAGCTTTGGACTGCAAATTACAACGGAGATAAACATTGACTATGCGCTGAGAGACTGAGAATTTCGTGTCTACGGCTACGCCAGTCTGTAGCGCGACGACGTAGCGACCGGACGCCCGTAGCCAGCCGTAGCGCCTCCACGCCGACGCGTTATGTACGTTGTGCAGTGCGTACGTAAACGTAAACAAAAAGTGATATGAGTGGTACGTCCTCAAGCGTAGCACTGCGACTGACTCTGCTAATATTAACTTTCGTAGTATCGTGTGCATTCGTCGCCAGCATCGTGTGGTTATTGCGGACTAGAGGCTCCGCTAGCCAATATGAGAGTTATTACTTGTCGAGAATTAATATGAGCGCAGCTAGAGGGCCCGATGACAACACGACGGCGCCGCCTGTGGCAGACCACTACAAAGACTTGATTAAAATAGAAATAGCGATGCGTCGCGTCGAAGAAAATAGTAGAAGATTGAAAGAGTATACGAAATCGTTGTTGTGGGATAATAAGGACAAGTCGCTGTGGTGTGTTTTGTTCAAAGACAGTGAGAAGCTAGAGAAGCCTACGGGAGGAGGGACGGGTAGACAATCTGTGGACGAGGAATTTATAAGAATACTGAGAGAGCAGAAGAGAGACCCCGTTATCCGTTTGAGGCACCATGGGGCCCATCATCGGCGACGTCCCGACGTTCTACCAAACATGCCGTACATCAAATAAGAGAACATTTTCTTGTAAATAATCGTCAGCCAATATGTAAATTGTTATCTATTACGTGTAAATATATTTTTTTATTAAGTAAGTGTAAATAGAAAACGATTTCACGAGCAGTTTGTTGACTACAGACAATACTTTAATAAATCATTGGAAATGGATTTGGAACGTTTCATTTATAAATTTAGTACAGGTTTTGAATAACAGAGTCAAGGTGTTAATTATTCACGCAGGTTATGAGAGCGTTTTAAAATTCGTTTCAGTTGCTATTCTGGAGCAAATCTGTGACTAAATGTTGGTATGATTTGGTCGAACGAGACAAAAATATAGATAAGATAACAAAATTCGGGGGTTTGAAAATAATCTTGTCATAAGAGTATTAATTTTATTTTGTAAATGTAGCTGTAATATGTATCCTATAGAGACATTAATTTGATACAAAAGTAATCAGTCACCGTCATCTATTTTTGAGTTAATTGAAATTACGAGTACCTATCTACTTTAATTTAATTAATTTGTTGCTGAGATGAGATGTAGGTATCTACTAAATGAGAAGCACGAGAATCTTAACGTCCACGTATTGAATGCGAAAATTGTCTAATGATAGTTGGAGAAAATCATATATTATCATAATTTTTTTTTTTTTATGTCGTCATCCCATCGCCGCGCTCGTGTGTATGCGTTTGATTTCATGAAGAAAACATATTGCAGAAGGAATGTAGTTCACACACACTCGCACGTGCGCAGTATAGTATAGTAGGTCGATATATTAAGTTTATGGTTTTAATACAAACAGTCACAGAAAGACCAAGACTCCATTGCAACATATCTACGTTCTTCTGTTATGACGTTCAAATGCAAATTTTGATAGGGTTGTCAAAAACTGATGAAATAAGTTTAGTGCACAAGAAAATAATTTTTGTTATCATTATTTAATAGCTAAAGTTAGAAGAAGCGAAGCGAAGCGAAGCGAAGCGAAGCGAAGCGAAGCGTAGCGAAGCGAAGCGAAGTTATAATGCATTCGATAAGTTGTATACAGGGTTCAACGTTTTTTAAGAGGACGACCAGAACATCAAACTGAACAACTTTCTCTAGCGAACTTACATCAAAATCACGAAAAAAAATCAGCTGTCCCATACATTTGGATCGAAAAGGTTTGCAGTATTGTATGGAATAGCAGATTTTTTTCGCCATATACAAAAGTTGTTCAGTTTGACGGTCTAATTTATCCCCTTAAAAAAGTGCCAGCATAGACCCTATATGTTGTCACTACACACGTAAAGCCACATAAATCGTATTTGTAAGAAATAAGATTGAATTTAACGATTTTAGTGGAATATTTTGAAAACATCGAATGTTATTCAGGTGTCTGTTCACACTACTTCGCTGAATTATTTATTTTTACTTACGAGGCGAGCGAGAGATTTCTTGTTCTATTTGATTTAAGGATGTATAGCCTAAAGGCATTTTTCCCTATTGAAATATAAAGGGTGTTAAGTTAAGGGTACACAGACATTCTACTGATGATACTGAACAACATTCCTAAAGGAACATAAAAGGTGTTTGCTATTTATAAACACATAATAAAGAAAATGCCTGAAGAATACTTAATTTGATCACCTGCCCATTTTTATCGTTTCCACAATTTTGCCCTGTTATAAATTACATTTTTGTGTTCACTCTGTCATGGTATCCCGTTAATTTAGACACCCTGAACATAAATCTCCATAGCCGCAATGAAGATATTATTTATTGACGACACCCAAGCTCGGATCCAAAATTGGTTTTCGAGGGGTTACCATACAAATCTGATAAAGTATGAAGTATGTACGTGACCTACGATGTCCCTTCATCCACCAATATTAAATAGAATCTCTGCAAAATATAATTATAATAAATCAGTCGAAATTATCTTTCTCCCACAGTACAAAGAATTTAATAACAAAAGCTATATTTATTAACGAGCTTTTACCCGCGACTTCGTCCGCATAAATTATATACCAGATTTTAAGTCAGATGATAAGCTATCAAACAAAAAAAGTTTCATCAAAATCGGTTCAGTAGTTTTTGCGTGATACTCGAACAAACAAACACCCAAACAAACAAACAAACAAACAAACAAACAGACAGACAAAAAATCCAAAAATTGGTGATTTGGAATCAGGGACAGGTAAAAACCATGTCGTAATTTTTTTTTGTATATATCTTCAATGTACAGATACATTTCTGTTACAGTTTTATAATAGTTTAGATATTAAATTCAATTCAAGTCAATTAAAATTATTTATTTGTCTCTTATTTATACACAGACAGGTATGTAATAAATAGAGAAATTTACCTTTTTGTCTTTTATTATATATAATAAATAGATATATAATAAAAGACAAAAAGGTAAAGGACTCAGTTTAACAGTCGGTGTACTATTCTTGTTTCAGAAGTATTACTTTGTTTCAGAGGAAATATAGATCAATGTCGAGAAAATATAATATCAAAAAGAAAATGAACATGTATAAAGAATAAATAAATTGTTATGATTATGAGTTGAATGATAACATTTTAATTTTATATATAATTATGTGAAAGTGAGCTGATTTCTTCCTCGGTCGTGTGAATTTACGAAATAGCTAATTTCGTAAACTGCAGTGCAATTCACTAAACGCAAACATCGTCGCATCATATACAGGAAGATTTTTTTATCACCATCCAAATTTTAATGTTTGTTTATGAAAAAAAATCGATACGTGTTTTTTCTTTTAGTATCGCTCAGTACTAAAATATTGAGATATAACTACGCAAAAATGTCTTAAGAAAAACAATTCGACTGGACACAGTACGCACCTACCAACCTGTGCCATAATTTCGCGCGCTTTTTCGAATTTCGAACTTTGCTTTTCAAGAACGAAAACTAACGAACGAATCTCTTTGGTCAGAGCTTTTTAATTTTTAGAAAAAGTTTATTATGTGTCATTGTGTCATTCAAAGAGTACTTTATTATAACCGTGCAGAGACTATGTTAACCGTGTCATTGAACAAATAAACAAAGTAAGGGACCAGTTATAACATTTTAACAATGTTTTGAAAGTGTTGTGTGTTCCTGTTAAGTTTACAACGCGTGAGACTCTAAAGCTGGCCCCGGCTCCGCCCCCCGCTCCTGCAGCACCCGGTCGGTACGAATACGGAATGTTTTGACTCGATGACCAAGCTTTATGGAAAATGCTGTAGGATAAAATTATTAAATGTGCAATTTTGACCTGCCCTTTTTTTTATGAAATGGGTTCTATAAGTGATACCAAACATGTAGAAAAAAGTTGGATGGTGATAAAAAAATCTTCCTGTATAGTCGGAGACGCATGCCGAATTGACAGCTCGCCGATCGATGGTTTGCGCCTGATCTACGTAGAAAGCCTAAATTGTGGATTACTTTATACTTATTTATCCTGAAAATAAATCGATTTCCACGCAGGTGAAACATCCGGATAGAAACTGTGGGTTATAAAAAAACCGGCCAAGAGCGTGTTGAACTCGCCCAAGATAGGGGCCTAAAGTACCTCCTCCTTTCTTGAAGTCGGTGAAAATGAGGCATTTGCCCCAGCAGCGGGTGGATGTGGGCCAGTTTGATTGATTGAAAGCAACGATATCAATGTACTGTACCAGTACTAGATACGGTGTTCAGTAGGAACTGCATGTTACTCTGCAATGCGGTGTACAAACCGCATTGATGTTAGTTTACTCTATGCTAATGGGAATGACAAACCAATCTGAATACCAATCTGTCATTTTTTTCAATAATCATTTTAATTTTATATTGATGTATTTAAATTAGTTATCACTATAAAAACCGCCTGAAAGTTGTTTTACGGGATACTTTTATTCGAATATAAGGTAACTATGTAAAATTATAAGGATATGTAATTATAAATTTAAATTTTAGAAAATAGGTAAGTCTATTAATTTCCTCAAGATTGGGTAAGTCCATTACTTTTTGTCTCGTTTCGGCACCCAAAAAGCGACATTTAAGGAAAAGAGACGGGTATTAATGATCATAGATGAATCAAGAGACTTAAATCAGAGGGCACAAAATAGGCACAAAACATGCACAATATAATGAACTTAAGGCGGGTGCCAGACGAGGATTGAAATTGAAAATGACGCTAAGATCGTTCATATTTGAGATTATATTTTTGTACTTGTTCATGGGAAAAAAATTAATGCGAAAACAATTATTTGATTTACCTTTTACATTGAGATGAAAAAGATTTATTGACAGCTAAAGTCATCATCGCGACTTAGCGTTTTAAATTCTCATTGATCGCGACCAGGCACAGTGGATCCTTTGTGGAACTTTTGATTGTGTGAACTGTGAACAGATTACTACGAAACAAACATTAAGATAATCAGTTAAAAAAGATACACAAATTAAATAATACTATGCGAATGAAAAGAAAAATAGTAAGGGGACCACGGAGATGTAAATCTCGTTGTTAACCGCCACCCGGCACAGTGGATCCGTTCTGAAAAAAGACGGACTTAGGACCTGAAGTCGGAATTTCGTGATGATTTTTTTTAAAGAAGAGATTATAACTATCCTAGTAACTTTAATTCTTTCAGTAAAATCTATGGGATGTATGGTTTATGATAAAAAATTTTTTTTTCATTTCTTTGTATGGAGAAGAACACCTTTTATTTTATTTCTTCACTTGGTTCAATTTGGGACGGGATTGGCTTACGTTTTATGAAAGACCAAATAATACTGGACCCAAAAAATATATAACTAGTGCAGTAACTTGCAGCGAAGCGAGAAATTAAGTGTCAAAAATTTCATTTTTTTTTTGCATATTTTGCAAAGAGTACACGTTTTTACCAAACTTTTTGTATATTTTCGTGTACCTGCTGCTAAATTAAAAATTTTAATGTCATTTTTAGGCAGAAATAATCAAGATGACAGGTACATTTTTTTTTACTTTGCTGATTTCGTTTTTGTAATTAAAGAAAAGGGACTACTATCGTCAAGGAGAAATAGATTAAGATGCGTGACCAATCCTGCCATCGCAAATTGAAACACATAGTTCTTCCTTTCACAGTCAAGTGACAGGATAAGAATGAATACCTAATTTGGGTATATTAACAGCACAATGAATAATTTAAAGTCATTCTTATCCTGTCACCGGACTATGTCTTTCAATTTGCGATGGCAGGATTGTTCACCCATCTTAATCTATTACTCCTTGACCGATAGTAGTCCCTTTCCTTTAATTACAAAAATGAAATCGGCAAAGTAAAAAAAAAAGTACCTATCATCTTGATTATTTCTGCCTAAAAATGACATTAAAATTTTTAATTTAGCAGCAGGTACACGAAAATCTTAGACTAATTATATCCGGACCGGCCTTGCGGTAGCATTGCCCCTCTGCCACGGTATTAGATCAATTAATCTTGCGCATTTACACCCAATTTTATACCTTATCACTAAACGAGACAGCCTATAATAGCAAAACAATAATTTTGAACTTAGAACGTTTGGGGTTTACACGAGACTACTTATCATGATTTTGAACATTCAAAATTAGAATCTAAAGTCATAGGGAATAAAATCCAAAGTTGCGGATAACATGTTACCTCGCCCCCCGCAAAAAGTGGCAGAAAGTTTGTTATTAGAATGACACGTGGTTACGCGTCCCGATATAATTAGTCTAAGACGAAAATATACAAAAAGTTTGGCAAAAACGTGCACTCTTTGCAAAATATGCGAAAAAAAATGAAATTTTTGACACTTAATTTCTCGCTACGCTGCAAGTGACTGCACTAGTTATATATTTTTTGGGTCCAGTATTATTTGGTCTTTCATAAAACGTAAGCCAATCCCGTCCCAAATTGAACCAAGTCAAGAAATAAAATAAAAGGTGTTCTTCTCCATACAAAAAAAATGTATAATTTTTTTTCTCATAAACCATGCATCCCATAGATTTTACTGAAAGAATAAAAGTTACTAGGATAGTTATTATCTCTTCTTTAAAAAAAAAATCAGCACGAAATTCCGACTTCAGGTCCTAAGTCCGTCTTTTTCAGAACGGATCCACTGTGCCGGGTGGCGGTTAGCAACGAGATTTACATCTCCGTGGTCTCCTTACTATTTTTCTTTTCATTCGCATAGTATTATTTAATTTGTGTATCTTTTTTAACTGATGATGATGAACTGATGTTTGTTTCGTAGTATCTGTTCACAGTTCACACAATCAAAAGTTATGAGTAAGTATCTAATTCTACAGGTACGTATTTCAGTGGTCTGCACGTAAGTAGTCGAGGATGCCCAGATAGTAGGTATAATACCTAACATAAATATGAACTGTCGCATCTGTCTTGGCCGGTGATGCTCTTTGACCAAATTATAGTAGTTTCTGTTTTATGTAAACTAGATGGCACTAATGTTCCCAAAGAGTTTTGGAACAACTTGTTTGTTTGAACATGCTTGTCTATCGCTAGAGTTTATGTCTATGATTGAAAGGAAATAAACGCTGTCAACTAAAAATAATTGTTTACACAATGATGACAAATTTAAATTGCTATTCAATTATTTAACGGTAGATGTAATGAGACAATTGCGTGTTTTACCAAAACATAATTGAATTCTTTATTGATTTCCTTTAATGTTTTTGATGAATGAACATTACCTACGTTGATCGTTGATTGATTACACCATTTGTAGGAATAGGAAGGTTCATAAACTTTTTAGTTTAGTGAATAATTATTTTAGAAGCATAACTATACTTACACGTGTTTTCTAAAGCATCCTCAGCCGAATATTAGCTATGGGCCAAAGTTAAAAAATAACTAAAATGCGATTTTTTCATTTGTAAGAAATCTTTGTATCGTCTTTAATATACAGAATTTATACAAATATTGACCAGAAATGTGGAGAAAATATCGAATTATAGGCAAATGTAATGCGTGAGTATATGTTATTTAGGTTCGGCACCTCAGAGTTTATGTTGTACTATAATGTAATTTTGGTCTAGACGGGTACTAAACTTAATTAAAATTAATTTACGCTCCAACCCGCTCGGTTATGGTTAAAACTTGGAAAATTAGAAATTTCTGGGTTGGTTACTTTTACGCTAGACCTTTATAATTCGCATTAGAAAAAGAAATATAGGGTAAAAGATAATTTATAATACGTATTTTATAATATCAATGGCTTTTAATTTGTGTCTGAACACTGAATTTCTCCCAAAATATCGAGTGGGTTTTGGGAGCATCGCAATTTCAACGACTATTATGAACAATAATTTGAGCTAGTACGAAATGGCGGTGCGGTGCCTCGTGGTCAGCCAGAACCCATACAAGGACTCACACAATTACTGTCCGAAAACTCACTCACCACGTTATTTTATATTATCCATCTAAACTTGGAAGCTGCAGTCGCGCTACAGATTATGTAATAATTAGGTACTATGTAAGTCACGCTACAAAACTGTCACATTAGAGTACATTTTTTAGGGTTCCGTACTCAAAGGGTGATAACGGGACCCTATTACTAAGCTTACGTTGTCCGTCCATCCGTCCGGGCGGCCGTCTGTCCTACCTATTTAGGGCTGTAACTTTTGAACCGTAATAGCTAGATAGTTGACATTTTCTCAGATTATGCGTTATTACGGCGGATTTGTTAACAAATAATAAAAATGACAAAAAGTTAAAAATAAGGGGAGTTCTCAACAAGAAACTAGTTTTTTACAACGTTTTTTCTTCACGCTCTATCGTAAAAACGGTAATACATACAAACAAGCGTCAAACTTAGTGTGATTATAGAGCAAACTCTACAGAATAACAACAAATACTAAAAACCGGTCAAATGTGAGTCGGTCTCGCGCTAAAGGTCCCGGACAAAAAAAGTTTTTGTTTTATGTTAATAATGTTGTGTTCTGTGGTGGTGTGGTACGGAACCCTCGGTGCGCGAGAAGCCCGACTCGCACTTGACCGATTTTATTTAGGTGGTCGGCGAATTTCTTCGTAGATTCTCTCTATAAAAACAACTTAGTTGAGTTAGAAGCACAGCATAACTTAGAAGCTCTTGTTCATTTTCAAGCTCGGTCAATAACCTTTCCGTATCTATAGAGTACAGACTTGAATAAACTTGTATAAAATATTTATATTGGAGTATGTTCCTTCTCAGAGATAAAACACTTTTAATTTAAACTACGTGGAATGGAAACGATTTTACTGATTTAAAAAGCTAGAGGTGATCTTTTGCTTCAACTGCACGCTTCGTATCCAAGTTTATGTTGTTGTCTGTGTGTATAATTATAATAATTATATATGGCCACTTGTAAAGGTGAACGAGTTCAATTATTTGAGACACTGGGTCACCGATGACCTTAGGACAACTCTGACATGGAGCGGGAGCGCAGGGCGTTGACGGTGCGCTGTAACATGTTGGCACGCAGGTTTGCACGATGCACTGAAGAGGTAAAGCACTTTTCAGAGCTTTTTGCCAGTCGATGTACACGTGCAGCCTGTGGGTCAGCTATACGCAGAGAGCCTACAATGCTCTGCGCATCCAGTATAATAATGGGTTCAGGATGCTGATGGGGCTCCCGAGGTTTTGTAGCGCTTCAGGGATGTTCGCGGCGGCAAGTGTGACTTCCTTTCACGCCATAATACGCAGTAGAGTCGCCTCCCTGATGCGTCGTGTCCAAAGTAGCACCAACAGTCTCCTGAGCACCATTTCAAACCGGCCACACTGTCCCTTCTGGAGGCACTGGACGAAACTACACCTCTCCGCTGCCCCCTCTATCAGAAAATAGGCTATGTAGATATAGGACTATTGTTGTATAATCTGATAATACTGTACTCATATAGTTTTTAAGTTTATGTATACTAGCAATCTATGGACTTTGTCTGAAATAATTTTTTTTTAATTTTGAATTTGAATTTGAAAAAGCAAAAATTACAAATATGTAAAAGATTAAAAATATGCAGTCTAATTATTATTAGTGTAGAAAGGCAAAATAAAATTGAAGCTAGGGTGAGCTAGGATGTTTGAGTGGTTATTCAAAGAGTTAAATAAAATTCATATGGTACATAGTGAAATCGTGTTTTCAGAGGCGTTTATACAGGGTAAAATTGATATCATTAGCATTTAGCATCCTTTTAAACTAAGGTCTACCCATCAAAGTTGAACAATTTTCACAATGGGAGCAAACCGATGGGAGCAAAAAATAAATCCTCCTATAGTAAAAGTTGTTCAGTGTGATGGGTATTAGAATCTTAGTCTAAAAGGATGCTAATCTTCTTATCGTGTGGGCAGAGCCCTGGTGTCAGAGTTTTTTCAGACCGCCTTACGGCCTCTGACGTCGTTTTTATGTAACGACTACTACCACTACGACTACTACTACCAGAGATAGTAGCCGGGACCAACTGCTTAACGTGCCATCCGAAGCACGAAATCATTTTTCTTTTCAGACAATCACGTGATTCAGCCTGCACTGTCCTGACCAACTGGGGAAAAACGCAGAAAGTGACATATCACTAGGTGTCCCCCGTGGGAATCGAACCCACGAACTCCATGTCGAGAGCCAAAGCTCTTAACCATTAGACCACGGAGGCAGATGGATGCTAATGATATCCATTTTACCCTGTATATACTACGCCGATGGCTATTGATATAAGAAACATAGAAAACAATTAGTTTTCAATCAAAATCAATGTTAAACTATGGAAAGAAATTAATTTTGTGACCAATTCTTGATGTCTGTCTGTTGCAGACGGACCGACCCTGAATTATGAATTTTCCGTTTTCAAATGTCGGTATAAAACAATAATATTAAATTATAAGCCACACCTCAAAAGGTTTCCTTTATCGAACTATAATCTAATAATGACGATAAAAAGAACTAGCAATTTGACTTACGTTATCGACATTCCATTGAGTCTGGCACCTGTCAGAATTGTGATGGATTGCTTTCATGATATTAAAAAATAAATGGACTCCCTTCTGTGGACAAGGAAAAAAACTGGTGTGCATATGACTGGCTGAGTAGACAGTGGCTAAGGAAGGTTTCTGTGACGAACTTCCGTGTTATTGTTGTGGGGTAGGTACTTAGAGACCTATCGCACAAGCGATCAAATGCTGCACCGCCGCGATTTTTAAGCACAGCTGCGTTGACTGTGACAATGATTGATCTCAGAAATATTACGAGCGATATTTAATTGTTACGCCAAGGCTTACGCAAAAATCGCTTTTGTGATACGGCTGTAAACATTTTACTTGGAAATAAAGCATGAAAAACTTGGTATAGTATCTTATAGACATAATCGAATTAACGTTTCCGAACGGCGGTTGCTCTTCTTCGATAATTTGTTCAAAAACGACATCACAGATGATCAGTCTTTTGGTAGCTGTTTTCATTGGTAGTACAAGTTGAAAGCTTAGATAATTTAATAGTATGGGCTCGTAACGCGCGCCATTCTCCTAACAAAATTTGCCACTTTTTGCGGGGGGCGAGGTAACATGAAATTTGCATCTTTGGATTTTATTCCTCATAACTTTAGATTCTAATTTTGAATGTTAAAAATCATGAAAAGTAGTCTCGTGTGAACCCCAAACGTTCTAAGTTCAAAATTATTGTTTCGCAATTATAGGCTGTCTCGTTTAGTGATAAGGTATAAAATTGAGTGTAAATGCACAAGATCAATTGTTCTTATACCGTGGCAGAGGGGAAATGCTACCGCAAGGCCAGTCCTTACTATTAAATTGTCTAAGGTTGAAAGACATGGTTTTCTTAGCTACCTCAAGACCTCGACCAATTTTTCATACCGTGACGTGACCAAGATACGATTGACGTCTATGCAGATGCAGAAGTAGTTATAATCTGTTGATGCAAAATGTTCAAAATATATTTTCAATAGTTGCTGCTAGTTCAAAGGAAATTTCACTGTAATTGGAATTCCTGAATACTAATCAAATTAAGTAGATTAAATTAACATGAACAACTAATAACGAAGATTGTTTAAATGAATTGTGTCACAAAATTATTGAAAATACACACAGGCAAATAAAATTAAGCGCTACCTGCAAAAAAAAAAAATAGAGACAGCGAGAAAAAAAATCTGCTGTCCCTTACGTTTGAGTCAAGTATCCTACAGTTCTGCCTAAAGCAGTTTTTTTTTATTGTTTCTCAATGTTGGCTGACTAGTGAAAGTTGTTCAGTTTCACCCCTTTAAATATTACTAGGGTGTTTCGTTACACCCTGTATAATGCGAGGGGGAATCTTTGGTTCTGAAACACTCATCTTGAAACTGATACGAAATCAGACCTAATCATTGTTGAGAGCGGATGTAGTATAGATAGGCACAGCTAAGAAAGAATATTTAGCACTATACATATAGTCCGGACACTCCCTGCCGACCGACTTTGCGAATTCGATGCCGGTGCCCCGTCCGCCGCACACCAAGCGAGCATAGACCGCCGCGACAGCTGAGCCTTACCACTAGTAGTTTTTATAACATTATGCCTTCGGTAAGAAGTCTAGCTGCAATAAATAGACACCAAATAAGAGTATTTCAAAACAATTATTGAAGAGTCAACAAATAAAGGAGATTTCCTCTTCTCAACAGGCTTATGACCCAAAAACTCATAATAATGAAACTTCAACCATTAAGTTTCGTCATGAGCTCACCAGACGCTCCGAAACTAATTTTATTATTAACATCTTTGCATTAATTAGATGTTTAATCTAAAATTTACGACTGTTAGAAGTCTTCTTTTAACACTTTTTGGGATTTCGTACCCAAAGGGTACTAGAGCCAAGCCGCGGACAGACGGACAGACGGAACGGACGGACATAGCAAAACTCTAAGGGTTCCTTGTTGACTTCGGAACCCTAAAAACTGGGCAAGTGTGTGGCTTGCGCTACGGATCCCGAAGAAAAAAACACTAAACAATCCGCCGCGTAGCCCCAGCAACGTCCTATGCCGAGGTCCGTACCCCTAGGTCCCCTAGGTCGGTTGCTTAAGTTCATTCATTTGGCCCGGTAGACCCTTCGTGGTCCCTCCAATAGTCCGCAGTAAAAAGCAGTAATTGCTCCCAGAGCAGACCTGTAAATGTCATTTAAAAAAAAAAATGGTTATTGATTTATGGTGGTACGGAACCCTCGTCGTCTATGCGCGAGTCTGACTCGCACTTGGCCAGTTTTTTCTTAGTTATAATCTTGAACAATACTTATTGGGGACTTAATCAAGATTCAGGACCCTTTTAAAAGTTAATGGAGATTTTAGCTGATTCAGAACTTTGAATTTAAAAGTTTGTTTGCAGCTCCTGCAATCCATTTTAAGTTAACTCTCTTTTTTAGCTGTCGCAGAAAGTGGAAGCATTTTAATTTAAATGACCATTGTGTTTTATTTGAGTTAGAGATTTTATTTCTCTCTTCGTTTTCAAGGCAATGATAATATTGTTTTAGTAGGCCGAGCTACTCATTTTACTCTATTTTAATGAAACGGTAAACAATAGGATCAATGTCCACTTCTGAACTGAACTGAACGTAAAATAATATTCATTGTAATGGAAAATGTCTGTAAAGTATTATTAATTTTGAATTTCTACATGAAAATAAAGGCAAAACGATATCTATATTATACCTCTAACAGGTAGGTTGTACAACACAACACACTGTATATTTTGCTTGACCAGCTTGAAATCTTATTCTATAGTGGTAAACATTTTAGCTCGTATAGAAGCTTTTTGTAATAAGTATTATCTTTACACAAAGAAAACTCTATTTAGGTATTTCAAATACGTATACAACGTGTTAATGAATTAACGCAAAACTTGAAAGTAGTTTGTTTAGAATCGAGAGCAGAATCGAATTATCATGCTTTCAACATAGGTAATTTTTTTCAGAATACTTATTAAATGATTTATTTGTAAAAGTTGTCATTTTTTGGTCCGATGTCAACGCACCGCACGGGCACACTCAACCTACTTACTATCAAAACAAGATTTTCAAAGTTAGCGCTTTCATTCATTGCTGAAATGATAACAGATCATTGTTTCAATCTAATTATTTTGTTATAAATCAGTTGGGGTGTATGAGGTTTTGCGCTAATTCATTAACACGTTGTATACGCAGATGACAGACAAAAAACGCGCCGGCGCCGGCGCCTTTCTGTTCTTCAAACAAATGCGCTTTAGGCCTATTCATTTTATTTTGATCTAAGGTGTAAGTATACCTAAGTAGTTTAATTTACAACCGGACTAGTGAGAAAAAAAAATCTTATTATTTCAGATTTCAGTCGACTGAACAAGCGAGAAAAAAAATCTCACTAGTTCAAGTTCACTAGTTTCAGGCAACTGAACTGGACAACTGAATTAATGGGAATAAACGAAGAATGTGAGTGAGTAGGTCATACTCCACCATGCCAGTTTAGCGCAGGACTGATCAAGCTGCCATCATTGTATTTTCAAAGAATCGGAATAACCAAAACGTTATTTTATTACATTATCCGACTCGCTTTTCCAAACTGAAAATGAAAATTTACTAAAGCGGTCATACATCCAAAGAAACGCCCTCCTCAAAGATTATACTATCGTATCATACTACGTTTAATGAAAAAATAAAAGTAATAAGTTTAATATTGTTTACCTGAAAATGTTAATAATATAACGCAGGTGCACCTCCCGAAATTGCTAGTGAGATCGTGCCTTCCTGTCCCAAATACGACTGTCAGACCCTTGTCACGTTCTAATTATACATTACCACGTTCATTTGGACATTTTGTTGTGGAATAAGTCACTGTAGATACTTTACTGCAAATAATATATTTTCTTTAGAAATGTACAGAAGGCTGCGCGATAAAACTTGTTTATTTCTATCAAGGTTCTTTCAGTGAACGTTTGAGGACGCAGACTGATATTTTTTGTTAAAAATAGGTCAATGCTGTTTATGGAATTATACCTTTGAATATGGGTCGAGCTTGTATAATTTATTTCGTCAGAAAAGGAAATAAAAAATGAAAACCTATTATTATGCCTGTTCTATTCAACTGAAGTAAACCATATACAATAGTAATATTTACCCGACTGCGCCAGAAGGAGGATTATGTTTTTCGAGCGTATTTATGTATGTCTATTTCTTTGTCACACCCCAGGCTACAGCCTAAGTTAATCCATTTCTTTGTTATTCAAATATCTCGTAGCGTAAAGTGTTGTGTAATTCTTTTTTAAAAGTCTACAGGGTGTGAGGGTAAATAGTTGCATTACTTTAAGGGGTAACTGTGTACCCATGATACCAAACAACTTTTCCAAAGAAACCTAGAGGAAATTAATGCACCCCTTAAAGTAATGCAACTGTTTACCCAAACACCCTGTAATACTAAGTGATACAGTAATACTAATAATATCTACAGGAGTAAAACAGATTTCTTGAGATAAGAAATCACATACAAAGCCCTCACATAAAAAGTGTTTCACTTCAAAAACAATATATTACACAGTCAGTACTTACAAATACAATGAAAAACACTAAAAATAAACATATTCAAGACAAAATGGTCTGTGACGTCAGTCAGTATACGGTAGTTTGTCAGACCAACTACCACTGCTATTATTGTCACAGCCGAACTTAAAATTAAAAAAAGAGAGATCTACTAGGTACTATAAGAGTCTTATTAACTACTAACAATAAATATAATAAATAGCATAGCATATGCTCACGACTATATTCCCCAAGGGGGTAGTCAGAGAGTCTGTATAATTATCTCCTTAAAATATGACCCCAGCAACCTTAATGTTAAAGTTGCAATAAGTTTAAAACCAAGAAGCATTTTGTGGTGAATGCGAGAAGAGAGCTGATGGTAGAGTTGATATTCTCAAGGGAAATTCTGGAGACGCGTCGAGTAGTCTGGTAGACGAGGCGTCGCCTCAGATTGCAGCTATTACTTCTAACACCCTCCTGTTTACCAGATAGTTATTCCCTTCCTAAATTATTAGCCTGCGCACCTGGATGTGTATTAGCAGGGGAATACGGAAAGAGGGGAACAAGATTGGAATTTACAGCAATGAATTGTTTTCTAACCTTTATTAAACGATACGCAGGACGCTTCATTTTCAAATAATTGTATTATGTTGGCCGTACGTACGTACTTATCCAGATTTTTGTTTCGGGGTATTCACAGAAAAACAATGAAAAACTAAGTGCTGTTAATCACTTTTCCACACAAATAATCGGAGGGGATAAATCCCATCCAATCCCGGGGCCTTTGGATACGTGCCTGATGTTGGCGAAAAAGAAGTTCTGAATTTGTGACATCTGTGACAATATTTATCAACTCGTGTCAAACTGATGTTCTGGGTTCGGATCTTGGATTCATCATGGATATGTGTGCCGTTTTTTAATTTCGATGGTTCTATTTATTTACTAACGGGTATCTTGAAACGAAGCTTTATTGAACATGTCACAAATTGCCTGATGCAAGCATGAGAGATATTTGTTGACATTCCAATTACGTTGGTAAATCCATGCTTCCCATATGGTTGTCTCCGTAAATATAAATCACAACTCAAATTCATTTTATAAGAATTCACTCAACGCAAAAAATCAAGCATGCTATGAAAAATACCAGTTTGATTCATTAGGGGTGAACCAAACGAGCGTAATTTTGTGAAATGTGAGTCGCGTATTTTGAGTCCGTTTCATATAAAGGCTGAGGTCATAGACAATGCATTCCCGAATTTTATATGAAACGGACTCTAAATACGCGACTCGCAACTCACAAAATTACGCTCTTTTGGCTTTACCCTAATTTGTGTTATTTCACTGTTGAAGCACACGAAGCAATTCTATTTCGAGGAATTAGAGAGTTTATATTTAATTCACTGAATTCCTGACTGTGTTTATTTTGCTTCAATTTAAAGTATTATTTACCGTCAATAACCCTAGAATAGTATCCGAGAACTTGTTCAGTATTAATAGCTACTTATCCAATACATAAACTGAAGATTAAAACTGTTCCGAAATCGATACAGCCGTCGCGATGGAGATAAGCGTCTACTGCAGTTTCCTGGCAGCCTGTGAACCATAAAATGGATCCAAAGCCTTGCCCTGTAGCACCAAAATTGCTCACGTACGTCCTCTCAGAAGGTACGAAACTCATATTCTCAATTGCCAGAAAGAACACTAATCAAAGCAAAAATAAAGACAATATAAGTAAAATATAAAGTAACTAGATGACCGCGGCGAACTTCGTACCGCCTTAGAATCTTCCCTACACACACTTGGCCGTTTTTTAGCATAATGTTCACCACGGATAATGCAGCATTCTAATGGTGAAAGAATTATTCAGATCGGTCCAGTAGTTTCGGAGCTTATTCATTACATACAAACAATCAAACAAACAAAACATCAAATTTTTCCTCTTTATAATATTAAGTATAAATAGAGCTTTTGCTCGCGACTTCGATCGCGTATCAAAATAAAATATAGCCTACCACCTTTTGCCTGCGACTTCTTCCACCTGGAGCTTGAAAAACCCCAAGAATCCTATGTTACTTCTAATACCTCCAAGAATATGACTGTGTATAAAGTTTCATGATGATCGGTTAAGTAGTTTTCGCGTGAAAGCCTAACAAACAAACTTACATTCACATTTATGAAATTAGGGATGTTACTCGGGTTTCAGGAATAGTGTATTTTTACAATCGGTTCGTAGTAAAGTTCCAGAGATTACCCACTAAATATAACATTTTCTTATTAATAATACTAGTGTAGATGTAGATGTAGATAATAATTTGGCAAATGAAGAGATGTCCATTAGTACTGATCAGTAAACCATTGTCACTATTAACATACCATCACCATCTTAAGAGGGCTATCGGAGTCCAGTGGCGCCCTCGTCACAATAATAAAGATTTCTCAATAAAGAAAGCCTAAATTAAAAAAGTGCTCAACAGAAAAACTACAAAAGCCTTCAAGCCATTGTTATATAATACTTTTATAGGTTCTACATTTCAGTTTTAGATAATTTCGAATAAAAACAAAAGCGGCGGTTTTTTTTCTTTTTCAAAATTTCAAATTTTTAGACCTTTAAAAAACCTATAAAAGTATTGTATGAAAATAGCTTGAAGGCTTTTGTAGTTTATCTGTTGAGCACTTTTTTAATTTAGGCTTTCTTTATTGAGAAATCTTTATTATTGTGGCGAGGGCGCCACTGGACTCCGATAGCCCTCTTAATGATGAATAAACCAACCCGTTTTGTTGTGAGTGAAAATGATTCCTTCTAAAACATACATCGTTTCCAATAGTGATTTCTTTACAAGTTTAAGCAAAGAAAACTGTAGGAGAGTTAACAAGAGACCATGGGGTATATTGAGGCTTCAGGAAAAACACATTATAAGTATTCCCATCGAGAAATAACGATGTCTCAAGACTCTAGTCCTCTGATTCGTTCTGTTACGCTAATAGGGACTTTGTTCACAATCTGAAACATGGTATATCATTAATTGGTTCTTTTCTCGTTATTATATGGAAAAGGATATAATCTAAACTATTATAAAACTGTAACAGAAGTGTATCTGTACATTGAAGATATTTACAAAAAAAAGATTACGATATGGTTTTTAGGCTTCCCTGATTCTAAATCACAAATTTTTGGACTTTTTGTCTGTCTGTTTGTTTGTTTGTTTGTTTGTTTGTTTGTTCGTTTGTTTGTTTGTTTGTTTGGGTGTTTGTTTGTTCGAGTATCACGCAAAAAATACTGAACCGATTTTGATGAAACTTTTTTGTTTGATAGCTTATCATCTGACTTAAAATCTGGTAGGTATATAATTTATGCGGACGAAGTCGCGGGTAAAAGCTCTCTTTTAATATAAAGTAATACTTTACCTTTTAAAATCCTATTTGAATAAAGATTATTTTTGTAATAATTTAAAGTTCAATCACGTTGATGAACGCCCAACATGACTAATATAAGTTTGGCTTTTTTTACAGGATTCAGAAGGTAAGGTAACATCTTATTGCGTCAGATGTTTTATTACCTTAACCCGGTTAAATTCAAGGGGTGCAAACCTTGAGAATTTAGAAAGCTCCTAAAGCACGATTAAAAAAATTAAAACCGCCTTCAAAAAAACTAAAACGGAAAAAATAATATTGCAGCCGATTACTTTTTCGTTCGCATCTACATGAATTTGTTTTATTGGAGTCGCTGTCAAGCCGAATTCGCGACAGGGCTAGCATATTTTTTTGGCTTGGCTTAATACCGACTCCAATAAAACAAATTCATGTTCTTATAGTCTATAGATGCGAACGAAAAAGTAATGGGCTGCAATATTATTTTTTCCTTTTTAGATTTTTTGAAGGCGGTTTAAATTTTTTCTTAAATTTTTTTTAATTTCATAATTTTTATGTGGTGAAATACATTAGTTTGACTAAGATATCAGTTATATACGCAAAGGGTACATCGATACAAAGCAAATGTTTCAATCGCCGATGATGTGCTGTTAACTTTTGAGGGGTTCTTTTGTGTAGCTCCGAAGCGTGTCATCTTCACCAAATTAAAATGGAACCATCTCGGAGGTAAATCCTTCAGAACTGAAAAAGAATCATCCAAATCAGTCAAGAAATAGTCAAGAAATGCCAAAGTTATCGCGTAAATACATATAAACTAGGCCGTCACACTTACACATATTAGTCCATCTTGAAAACTACTGAACCGATTTTGATGAAACTTACACTGTTCCCTAAGTTGGAGTAAATGTAAGCCAACAAAAAAAGAATGGTTACAATCAGATAAATAGTTCCGGAGAAATGCGCGGACAAACATACATACAAACATACAAACATTTGGAAGGGTGCGGGTTCAAGTCCCGCCCGAGACTTAATTTTTCAAACTTTAATTTGATACAAACATACATGCATACCTACAACTATGAAATTTTGTATATTTGTTTGGAAGCCCTAATAGATTATCATGTATGAATATTTTGCAATTCCATTAATATTACATACATCGAATTGATAACCTCCTTTTTTTTGAAGTCGGTTAAAAATAACTATGCCTCAACATAAGTAACGGCTAGGCGTTTATAAATGTAAAAAAATGAGTCATACTTGTAATACAGAGGTGAAAGCGATGTATTTTATGAATTTGCGAATAATTGTATGTATCAAATTAATGCCATGACATTATAAAAAATAAAACCGGTCTACTGCGAGTCGGGCTGCTCGCGCACCGAGGGTTCCGTACTATACCCACAACATAATATATTAACTCAGAAAAAAGTTTTGTTTTCTGCGGGACCTTTAGCGCGAGACCGACTCACGCTTTGCCGGTTTTTATCCTGTTTTTATTTCTATTTGTTGTTATTTTGTTATTGTAGTGTTTGCATCACACGATTTTCTGTATTACGATTGAGTGAGAAGAAAAAAACCTTGATATAAAACTTGTTTCTTGTGTGAGCTTAATCTTTAACTTTTGACATTTTTATTATTTGTTAGCAAATGCGCCATAAAAACGCACATTTTGAGAAAATTTCAACTGTCTAGCTATTACGGTTCAAAAGTTACAGCCCTAAATAGGACAGACAGACGGACGGACGGACGGACGGACAACGTAGGCTTAGTAATAGGGTCCTGTTTTCACCCTTTGGGTACGGAACTCTAAAAAAGACCGCACCTTTGTTTGTTAAGCTAACGTGACTTTATCAAATAGTTATAAATCTTATTAAGTTTCCATAAATTAGCAGTTACATTGTACTTTTTTATTATTTTCAAAACAAAAGTTTGAAATTAGGCTAGACTGTATGACGTCATAAACTATGAAGTCACCTTGTATGCCAAGCTTTGTTTCACCCGGCAGCTTCGTTGTGACGTCACACTTTCACGGTCCATTCTTGCATCACATTCAAAAGCTCTGCAAAAGACTACATAAGCTAGCAAGACAAGGCAAAGAAGTTTTCAAACAAAGCAATGTTGTCATAATGTTTAAACAATGCAGTTTGAGTCGCTTGTTATTTCGAGTTCTCTTAATATCATATACCTACCTAGGCTTTTTAAATGAATACATCTTAGTTTTAAATACGTAACAGATGAAAAGTTTCCAGGGAACTATCAAACTAAACAACATTGAATTTACAAAAAAATTCCGATCAATACATAAAAGTCGTAAATTACTGAATTCTTTTGAAAAATATGATTAGTCATTTCAAATAACTTCCATATTACCCGACTGCCCCAAAAGGAGGGTACTTTAATTAAAATACTGATGTACAACATACACTGTTAAATTTATTGACAGCATCTGCATTTCTGCATCTACATCATAGGTTGTGCTCTTATACATGGTCCTTCTTAATATGTTGACACTTTTTTAAAGAGATGATCAGACCATCAAACTGAACAACTTTCTCAATGCGACTAAAATCGAACTCGCGAAAATTTCATCATATTAAGAATGACTTTATAAATTCTATTACAGACGACCAGTGTCTACAGGAGGTTTAATTTTTAGGACAACTAATGAAAACATCGAAAAATAAAACGTGTGAGTTAGAGCTATTTCAATTTTGTCTGCAATAGTTGATATTTTTTATTTTTTCTCGATATTGGCTCCATAGTGAAAGTTGGTCATTTTTATGATTTAAACCACCCTTTTAAATATTACTAAGGTATTTTGTTACAACCTGTATATGCGAGTAAAACCGTGGGAAACAGCTTACTCAAAACAAAACCTCCTTTTTCCGCCAAATAGAATACCACACGCAGTATCGTTTAAATTTATTGCGAAATACCAAAAATATACAGTATACAGTAAAACTGCAGTGTTTTACCGCTATTGCATTCTTTACGATCCATTGAATCTTTAGTGAACAACAAATAGTAGTTTCATACGTAGTTGCGAGCGGATAAAACGCAATATTCCGTATATTTGGATTGTTTCGAGCAGTTATATAGGCGGTAAGTGCAATTTAGCTGGCTGTAATGACATTTTACTTCTGTTTGATATATCTTATCAGGCATAAGCCGCTAGTGCTGTAGCAATAACAAAATTACAATAAAACCTTTAAGATTTATTAATATTGTTGATTCATGAGAACTCTTAAAGATTTCAGAAATCCATAGGACACTTCCTAAATTGTTTATTTCAAATATATATGTTCTTTGTTTATTCCTTTTCTTCCTAAGTAACGTCAAAAGGGGAAGTTTTTGACCCTCCCTACAGTGATGACAATATTATTATAACACTAGTTTTTGCCCACGACTTCGTTCGCGTGGAGTTTGGGAAACACGAGAGGGAGTTTGTTTATTGTAACAATTAGGATTCCATTTTCTAAAAATCATTTGTTAGTGCATCCCTAAAGCCTCTATATAATATTATATTCCAAGTTTCATGTTTCTATCTGTAATGATTTAGTTTGTCAGTAAGTCACCAAAACTGTTTTATATGTATAGATATGCGTAAGCTTAATTATATAAGCTAACGAGCTTTTACCCGCGACTTCGTCCGCATAAATTATATACCAGATTTTAAGTCAAATGATAAGCTATCGAACAAAAAAAGTTTCATCAAAATCGGTTCAGTAGTTTTTGCGTGATACTCGAACAAACAAACACCCAAACAAACAAACAAACAAACAAACAAACGAACAAACAAACAAACAAACAAACAAACAGACAGACAAAAAATCCAAAAATTGGTGATTTGAGATCAGGGACAGGTAAAAACCATGTCGTGATTTTTTATTGTAAATATCTTTAAAGTACAGACACACTTCTGTTACAGTTTTATAATAGTTTAGATAGCTTACGCTACGTCTTCGCGTACTCGCGGCCCGCAAACCATCAGAAAGGCCAAGCTTACGACGACGGTTTAACTATAGGTACCTAAATATAAGTACTCTTTCTTAAAATACTTAGCTATTGGGAAATCAAGAGTTCACATTCCACGTATACATAATAATAAAGTTATAATAAAATAATTTGAGCAACGGCATCCCCTCAATTAGAAGAGATTTTTTTTTCTTTTCCTTATTCGTAAATTGATACAAGTTTTCAGTTAATTGTTTTTCTCAAACATGCTTGGAAATGTGAGCATTATTTTGACAACCTTCTTCGAGATAAATCGAAATTGCTGTACTGGCCAAATACATGCGCGCAGCGGCCGGCAATGTTTGTATGAAAATCCATCTGTCGTGTTTAGCGTCCAAATAAATTACATACTAAACTCATATCTGTCGTGTAATTTAAAAATGGAACGATCTTTTTCTCCGAAACATGGCGACCAAGGAGGTAACTCATCAAAGGTTTTATTTAAATTTCGAACTGACTTGCAAATAGAAAGCTGTATATTGAAAAAAAAAATTGTTGTTCGTTGTTCGTCATTGATTTTGAAGAGTTTTAATTTCCGCGAATTTTTTGAGAAAATTTAGTGTTTTAATTTCCGCGCATTGTTTGAGAAAAGTACTATACAAGCCTTGGCCACAACTAGGCATTGATGGACTTACGTATGTGTGCCTCGGCTTCGCCTCGGCCCACATTTACACGTTCGTCCATCAATGCCTCTGTTGCTGGCCGCTGCAGTAATGTACTATTGACGCACTGTGTACTTCGTTAGAAAACTTAGTTCTCAATCATTCTAATACCATCCTTCGCTATTATTTTATTACTTTATGATATCTACAAATTATCACGTTCATATTTAAACAGGTTATACCTGGAACTCATGGGTAACCTAGAATTGACTTAATAATGCATTCTAACATCGAATGTTTCACGCAATCAAGGAACGAGTGTTTTAATTAACATTTCCCACTTATAATTATGTTGTTTCTTCGTAGACTTATTAACTATATAGCATAAGGTCTAATTCTCAGTGAAACTGAACCAATGTGCCAATTTAAAGAACTGTATTTTATTGACCAGCAACGATAGCAAATACGGGTACAAAGCTGCACAGTGACACATTTATGCACTTTAAGTTGTTGCAATAAAGTACACATTCGAAGACGACTGGGGGAGCTTTTACCGTGATATATTTATCTAACATAGAAGCAAAAGGGCTTTGTAAAGCAATATTTATAGGTACCTATAGGCAGACTGGTGAAAAAGAGAGACTACGGATGTGAAGGGTTCGGTGAACGAGCGATGGCCAAAAACGTTAGTGGATTCTGCCATTTAAATCATTCTTCACATTTTATAAAAAAAAAATCATTCACTAAAAATAACGTATGTGAAATGTTTTGAAATATAATATGAAACAAAAAACCTTGTAAGTATGGGAACTAGATAAGCATAGTAGAATTATAATATAATATACAGGGTGAAATTGATATCATTTTGGCATCCTTTTAAACTAAGAGTCTACCCATCAAACTGAACAATTTTTACTATGGGAGCAAACAGATCGGAGAAAAATAAAAATTAAGCTGTTGCATACATTTGAGTCGAGTAGGCATTGTAGTTTAGTATGGAACAGCAGATTTTTTAGTTGCTCCGATCGGTTTGGTCCCATAGTAAAAGTTGTTTAGTTTGATGGGTAGACTCTTAGTTTAAAAGGATGCCAATGATATCAATTTCACCCTGTATATTAAACACCCATAATGAAGCTGGGATTCAAACAGATGTCCTTGAGTTTGACTGTAACATTTGGCAACGTGACAGCAATTTGGTAGCCTTTAATGAATGAAAGAATCTAATGTGTTTTGCCATTTTCTTACATCGTAACGAGTATCTGAACTATTATAAAACCGTAACAGAATATGTGTCTGTACATTGAAGATAAAAAAAAAGTTACGATGGTTTTTAGGTGTCCTTGATTCCGAATCCAAAATTTTTGGATTTTTTGTCTTCTGTTTGTTTGTTTGTTTGTGTGTTTGTTTGATCGAGCATCACGCAAAAACTACTGAACCGATTTTGATGAAACTTTTTTTATTTTATAGCTTATGATCTGACTTAGAATCTGGTATGTAATTTGTGCGGACAAAGTCGCTGGTAAACTCTAGTTTATGCTAAAACTCTCATTGCAAATAATTCAAGAGTCAAAGTTGGTTTTGATACTTATAAAATATTAAAAGTAAGAATTTTCGGTCTTTCCCCCACAAGATTAATGACTTTGAAATTTTCTCTGAGGATGTAAAGTCGATGAAGCCATTTTTCGTAAGTCCACTGCCAGAAAATGACACGAAGATTGATGGTTGCAGCTGTTATAAGAGGGTCAAGCGTGAACTTGTGATAACGAATGAAATTTTTAGGGTGCCGTACCCAAAGGGTGAAAACGGGACCCTATTCATAAGCCTACGCTGTCCATCCGTTCGTCCGTCCGTGCATCCGTATGTGTGTCTGTCCTACCTATTTAGGACTGTAACTTTTGAACCGCAATAGCTAGATAGTTGAAATTTTCACAGATTATGCGTTATTACGGCGGATTTGTTAACAAATAATAAAAATGTCAAAAAGTTAAAAATTAAGGGGGGTTCTCACCAAGAAACTAGTTTTTATCAACGTTTATTCTTCACGCTCTATGGTAAAAACGGTAATACATACAAGCGTCAAACTTAGTGTGATTATAGAGCAAACTTTACAGAATAACAAAAAATACTAAAAACCGGCCAAGTGTGAGTCGGTCTCGCGCTAAAGGTCCCGGACAAAAAAAGTTTTTTTTCTATGTTAATAATGTTGTGTTCTGTGGTGGTGTGGTACGGAACCCTCGGTGCGCGAGTAGCCCGACTCGCACTTGACCGATTTTTATTTTAAATATCGTTATTCAGATAGAAAGATAAATTAAATACTAATTTACAAAATGGTTTATTATCGACTACATTTTCTTTTTTCGAGATTATTCTACACTTAAGAGCCTATGTCGAAAAATAATTTAAGCGAAACAGGCGTGGGATAGCTTATATTACGGCCTGATGCGAGAGAAAGAGACGGGGCGGCGCGCGTGCCTGAAAAGAATCGAGCGCCAAATCAAACTTTATTTAATTGTGATTGTACTATTTAAATAATTTCAATTCTGCTCTAATCAAAATTTAGATACTATCAATCTCTTTCTTTTAAATCAAGTCTTGTATCTCTATTATTCACCGTTTAGCAGTTCCAAGCGTTTATAGATAAAAACGGAGGCTACTTTGGCTTGTTTTTCTATCGAGAAAATGTGTCTTAAGGTGGACTTCCGATGCCAGCGGCCGACGCGTCTGACGCGCGCGGCTCGCGGCCGACGGCCGATGCGGCCATACTAGTTACTATGAAATCGTATGGCGCCGCTTCCGATGCCAGCGACTGACGCGCGCGTCAGACGCGCGCGGCCGATGTCTATCGCATCGGCCGCGGCCGCGCGCGGCTATGCTCTGACGTCACGCAGAACAAGAATGTTTGCCAGAAATATTACGAAGTTTGCTTAATTTTTACTATTTTATTTGTATTTTATTATCTGCAAGGTCACTCATCCACGTTGCGATAACACCATCTATCGAGCCACTTGAAAGTACTTTTTCTTTTTTCGGAAAATCTCTCTTGCCTACATAATTATTAGCTAGACAGCGATTCATGTACAGGTTAAACAGCCAAGGGTCTAATTACTCCCAAAAATGTATTTTATCATAAACCCTGTAAAAAAAAAAAGCATTCATATATTCTCTAAACCTATCAATCTGTCAATCAATCAAATATTCTTTATTAAAATATGTATTGGTTTTTTGTTTGTGTTTTTATGTTTTTGTTTAAGCACCGAAACATAAAAACATACTCTAAATTTCGGGGAAAATACCCTAAAGTGATAACACTGTGCACAATAGGCACGCGTCAGTCGCTGACCTCGGACGTCGGCCGCGCGCGTTAGTCGCATCGGCCGCTGGCATCGGAAGTCCACCTTTAATCGTATTTTGGCTCTAATCAAAACTTCAATTTACACATAATATCTGAATATCATACTCCTACTGTTAGTACTTCATGATATATGAAGCTTTGAAGAATCCTATTTTTTTCACATAGCCCCTTAATGAGTAAAAAATGTTTTAATAATACGAGCGCAGGTCCATCGGCGGGATGAGACTTATAAACCTGGTATACTATAAGACAACTCAACAACAGCAAAAAGGCCGTCCTTGAACACACAATAGAAAAGCAAATAAATCGATTCCCCACCGTAATGTTCACACCTTTTCATGGAAAATTATTTGCATGACTATGCGTAATCTTCGACGCAGCAATGATGGAGGGAAACCATTAGCCGATAACCATAGTTTGAGGGTTGTGTTTGTTTATGCTATTTTTTCTACATATTAAAAAAATATATAAGTTTCGATGAAGTTGTCGTTGTTGTCGTAATAAATCTACATCTAAACTATTTTATAAAACTGTAACAGAAGTGAGTCTGTACATTGAAGATATTAACAAAAAAAAAGTTACGATGTGGTTTTTAGGTGTCCCTGATTCCAAATCACCAATTTTTGGATATTTTGTCTGTCTGTTTGTTTGTTTGTTTGTTTGAACGAGCATCATGCAAAAACTACAGAACCGATTTTGATGAAACTTTTTTTATTTGATAGCTTATGATCTGACTTAAAATCTGGTATATAATTTTTGCGGACGAAGTCGCGGATTAACTCTAGTAAGTAAATAAAAATAAATTGCTGTTCGTTAGTCTCGCTAAAACTCGAGAACGGCTGGACCGATTGCGATGAAACTTTGGTGGGTTATTGTGCACATGCCAGGGAAGGTTTATAAATAAAAATACGGTCAAGGGTGTGTCGGGTAAAACTGTTCTAAGGCGATACATCAAAATGAATTGCTTGTCGTTAGTCTCGCTAAAACTCGAGAACGGCTGGACCGATTGCGATGAAACTTTGGAGGATTATTGTGCACATGCCAGGGAGGTTTATAAATTACAAAAAACGGTCAAGGGTGTGTCGGGTAAAACTGTTCTAAGGCGATACATCAAAATGAATTGCTGTTCGTTAGTCTCGCTAAAACTCGAGAACGGCTATACCGATTGCGATGAAACTTTGGTGGGTTATTGTGCACATGCCAGGGAAGGTTTATAAATAAAAATACGGTCAAGGGTGTGTCGGGTAAAACTGTTCTAAGGCGATACATCAAAATGAATTGCTTGTCGTTAGTCTCGCTAAAACTCGAGAACGGCTGGACCGATTGCGATGAAACTTTGGAGGGTTATTGTGCACATGCCAGGGAGGTTTATAAATTAAAAAAACGGTCAAGGGTGTGTCGGGTAAAACTGTTCTAAGGCGGTACGAAGTTCGCCGGGACAGCTATAAATAAATATAATTAACTAATTTTATTTTGAGTTTGAATAAACGACTAGGAAACCTGCACTCGCTGAAGACAATATGATACGTATATGAAGTCACCAAACCGCATATGGTACTCTTAATTCAACTACACCTACATAGCAGATTATGACATGACATATTTTATCAGTAAATCTTAAAAATTTCCAATTATAATATTTCGCAAACATCAATACCAGATACACAACCAATTTCAATCAACATTGTGTTTGTTTCAATCCTATTGCTTTATTATTCATGGAATTAGGTTTCAAAAATATACATCTGCAAAATTATTATCATTCCGGACCATTCCGAATTGGTAACGTTATTACAGGTTAAATTATTTTACAGCCCGGTTTTCTACTGAAAAGGCTACCTTCCTAAATTAAATAACCGGGTTGTTTTATCATTATTGTTCAAAAGTTATTCGTGTACCGTCTATAAAATAACTAGGAGTCCATTTACAAACGGGTTTTTAAGAGTATTTAAATGAAATGATTAAAGTACTTACCTATATGTACTTGTATTATCATAATACACAAAAATATAAGATACGAGCTTTTACGCGCGACTTCGTCCGCATTAATTATATACCTACCAGATTTTAAGTCAGATCATAAGCTATCAAGCAAACAAAGTTTCATAAAAATCGGTTCAGTAGTTTTGCGTGATGCTCAAACAAAAACAAACAAACAAACAAACAGACAGACAAAAAGACAAAAAATTTGTGATTTGGAATCAGGGAAGCCTAAAAACCATATCGTAATATTTTTTTTGTAAATATCTTCAATGTACAGACACACTTCTGACAGTTTTATAATAGTTTAGATAAAACAGATATTCGTGTTTTAAGCTTTGAATAATTATTTAATGCGATATTTGATAAGCCCGTAATCAGAGCTTGGAACCGGTACAGATTTGGTACCGGTACTTAGCGGTTCTCGCTATTTCTGTATCTGTGTTCCGGTTCCACATGGGTACCAATTCCAGACGGGTAAAAGTCCCAGACGGGTACCAGTTCCTGACGGATACCAAACAAGTATACACCAGTACCGAATTTGGGTACACGCCGCTTATGAGAATGCCTATCCGTTTTATTAAAAACATCTATTTTCTCAGTTGTCTATGCTCTAACTTGGCTCTAACTATAGTACATTACTGCAGCGGGTAGCAACAGAGGCATTAATGGACGAACGTGTAAATGTGGGCCGAGGTGTGCACACATACGTAAGTCCATCAATGCCTAGTTGTGGCCAAGGCTTGTATAGTACTTTTCTCAAATAATGCGCGGATATTAAAACAGTGAATTTTCTCAAATAATTCGCGGAAATTAAAACTCTTTTCTAAATCAATGACGAACAACGAACCACAATTTGTTTTCTTTTTTCAATAAATAGCTTTCTATTTGCAAGCCAGTTCGAAATTTAAATAAAACCTTTGATGAGTTACCTCCATGGTCGCCATGTTTCGGTGAAAAAGATCGTTCCATTTTTAAATTACACGACAGATATGAGTTTACTATGTAATTTACTCGGCCGCTAAACACGACAGATATGGATTTTCATACAACATTGCCGGCCGCTGCGCGCATGTATTTGGCCAGTAGAGCAATTTCGATTTATCTCGAAGAAGGTTGTCAAAATAATGCTCACATTTCCAAGCATGTTTGAGAAAATGTAATTATACTTGTTTGCTATCGGTATAATACCAATGCGTGGAGAAAAGGATGTATGATGATAATATTCTGTGTGCGTCACTCATTTTATCGTTGCGTAATATAAGTAACTAAGAATATAGAGCGATATGTGTGGATCCAATCTAAGTTTACGAAGAACGTGATGCCGCCATAATACTTGTATCCCGAATCGGATATCGACGTGGTATCACGCAACTTTATAACTTGTGTTAGTGTGAATAAAAGCAGTGGAATTGATATTGGCTTCACATATTTGCTTTCACCTCTTAAAGAAAATTCCTGAATTTTTGCGCTCCTTCTATCATGGAAAATCTTTCTTCACCTATATTTAAAAAATTTATCCCTATAACTATATTAAAAGGAGTAGTGCTGAACTGGACCATTCCTATTTTCAATTTAATTTCATTATATTATAATGATATTAAAAATTCAAGGCAGCATAAAACAAGATGTTTGTCTTGTTTGTTTCAAACAAGATAGTGCTCAACAAATTACTGTTAAGTGTATTTTAAGCTTAACCCTCTGCTTATAAAGCCTGAAGCGTCAGTCGAGCCCCGTTCGTTTAGAAATGTTTGCCTAATCCAACGTTTTCATTTAAGTGACAGACTATCGTGAGGGATCGTTCCATATTCAATCAACCCGTTCGATGGTGATAAATGATGACGTCACTCACGACTGATGGATGCGCTTTGAGTAAAGGAGTGTTGATAGATATAGATAGGCTGTATTTGATACGTAGCGTATCCAGGGTCGGACTGGGCCTCATAGGCCCGGGTGGCATTATGACTAAGGGCCGAAGAGCGTAGCAATGATTTATTCACAGGAGGGGGCAGATTGTTAACCATCATACCATCAATGCTGACCGTTAAACATTTCATAAAAAATTTTACATATAACTCTCTGGAATGTTACTACGTACATCTACGTACAGGGTCAAATTAATATCATTAGCATCCAGTGTTGCAAAAGTCACTTTGATAAAATCGGTAGGATTGGCGACAAAAAATCGGTAGAAATCGGTAGATTGGTTTAAACTCCTATTTTTTTCAAAGAGTACTCAATCGCCAACAAATTCTGAACGATGAGACAGCTGATACTTAATAATTTTGTGCCCATGCCAGTTTCGTACTATTAAACAAAACTTTAAACTTGAGTGAAGTGAAACAATTTTTGTAAAAATTTTGTAGATACCTACTTGTTACTATAGATAAATATTGATTTCAAGGATTTTTGTGCAGGGGTTTAAAAAGCCGGAACTCTATTCCATAACTTATAAAATCTAATTTGCATTACATAATTATTTCAGTTCACAAACTTTCAAGGGGAAGTCCAAACTTTCTAATAAGACCGTATAAAGATTCTTATCTAAACCTAATTTCTAATTATCTGCCACAATAAAGGCTAAATAATTCAATATTTGGCTAAAACATCTTCTGTGAAATAAATCGGTAGATCACAACCTAAAATCGGTATATCGGTAGACAGTACCCGAAATAGGTAGATCTACCGATAAATCGGTAGCTTTTGCAACACTGTTAGCATCCTTTTAAACTAAGAGTCTACCCATCAAACTGAACAACTTTTACTAAGGGAGCAAACCGATCGGAGCAAATAAAAAATCTGCTGTTCCATACTGCAATGTCGACGCGCGAGTTCGCGACTCAAATGTATTCAACAGCTGATTTTTTTGCTCCGATCGGTTTGCTGCCATAGTAAAAGTTGTTCAGTTTGTTGGGTAGACTCTTAGTTTAAAAGGATGCCAATGATATCAATTTCACCCTGTATATAAAATCCGGAGCTTGAAATTTTCAACTGGGTTATCTGTTTGTTGACAACTTGTTTGAAGTTCAGCAGAGTAGAGTTCAGTCACAGTAGAGTAGAGACAAAAACTCGTCTAGGGACTATTTTTGTATGTTGGTAGTAAGCTTGCAGGCTGGCCCTAGCCATCCTTATTTTACGGGCAGTTCGACCCTGAGCGTACAAGATGTGACAAAACATTCTAGTAATATTTAAAGGGGTGGTTTAGACCATCAAACTGAACAACTTTCGCTACGGAGCGAACACCGAGAAAAAATTATAAAAACCCGACTCAAATGTATGGGACATTTGAGTCGGGCCGGCCGGTACCACAGTTTTGTATGGGATAGCTAATGTTTACTTCGTTAGGGTTGAAATCCGCACGCAGTACTTTTTACGGAATAGATAGTACGTATTCCATATGGAAACCCAAGTTTTCAAACGTGTCATGTTTCTATATTCTATAATACCTGGTAAAATAAATCGTATTGTTTTTTACTGTAAAATCGAGTGAAAACTAAACTTTTTGATTTTCGTTCATGATTTTTGTATACGTTAAGTTAACGTTAGCCGGAAATAAAAATTGGAGCGAATAATAGTAAACTTTATGAGTTTATTTCCATATTTCCAAGAGTTGAGAGGTTTTATTGAAAATACACTGGCCTGTGCAAAATAAGTCATGTATGAAGTCACAAACCGATTCCGCAAGTAAGCCTTTTACCATTTAGCTTTAAAGGTTATTCGAATGCAGAAAATTGGGTAGCTTTCATAAGAATCATTCTTTATTGAAAATAAAACAAGTTTATGTTTATTACAAAAGCGAAGTTCTATAAAATTGCTTTTGTTTTTTGGTTTACCTTTTTTGGGGTTCCGTACCCAAAGGGTGAAAACCCTAAGGGACCTAAACCGAAAGGGCTTTATTACTAAGCCTACGTTGTCCGTCCGTCCGTCCTTCCGTTCGTCCGTCTGTCGTACCTATTTATATAGGGCTGTAACTTTTGAACCGTAAGAGCTAGATAGTTGAAATTTTCACAGAATGTATGAACATTCTGTTGTTATAATGATATAACGACGGCTTTGCCAACAAATAAGAAAATGTCAAAATGTAAAAAATTATGGGGGGTCCTCATACAAGGAACAAGTTTTTATCAACATTTATTCTTCTCGCTCTATCGTAAAAACGGTAATACATGTAAGCGTCAAACTTGGTGTGATTATAGAACAAAGAATAATAAAAACCGGCCAAGTGTGAGTCGGTCTCGTTCTAAAGGTACCGGAGAAAAAAATGTTACGATAAATTTTTGTGTGGTGGTGTGGTACGGAATCCTCGGTGCGCGAGTAGCCCGACTCGCACTTGATCGTTTTTATTTTATGTCATGTCATTAAAAATGTCCTATTAGGAAAGGTGAACTTGCGTTGTAAGTATAAAACAAACATTGTAATTTATGTTCCACCATGGCACAATGAAAGTCGACTAAGGCTAACTAAATTATATTAAACTAGCGACCCGCCCCGGCTTCGCACGGGTGCAATACTGATATAAACCTTCCTCTTGAATCACTCTATCTTTTAACGAAAACCGCATCAAAATCCGTTGCGTTGTTCTAAAGATCTAAGCATACATAGGGACAGACAGACAGGGAAGCGACTTTGTTTTATACTATGTAGTGATTACGATTCCTTATTGTATATCAATTAGTCATAATATTAAGCTTCTTTTCATTTTCTTGATTTTAATCCGTAGTTAGGCATGGTACCTATATTAATTTATGACGACCCGGTTGGTGTAATGGTTACCACGCCGGACTGCCAAACCAGGGTCCTGGGTTCGAATCCCGGTTCGGTCATGGATGTTTATATGTTTGTGCCGTTGTTGTATGGTTTCCATAATAAACAGCCTTTAAATAGTGCTTTCTTGGGATCATTACAATGTATGTGCATGTGACCGTTAAAAAAAAAAAAAAAAAATTAAGAACAAATTGATTTCAATGAATCCAAAAAGGGAGGGAAAAGCAAGCCAGTTAGAGCCGAGCATATCCCAGACGGCTAATAAAGATACGCTCAACAATTTTAATTAAACGAAATATTTTAAATTAACAAAGTAACAAAACACCCATTAAAATTCACCCCAGTTTGCTCGCAGCCCTATAAACACGAAATTGTACGATAAATATCTTTAAAAGCCTTCTCAAGTAGGTAGATACACTTTTGCGAATTACATGAGAATGCAATTTCGCGCAGTGTCGTGCATTAATTTATTTTACTATAAAATGACGCAGTTTAAAATTATATTTCCCTTGTAAAACGTCCTAAAAATGCTGTACATATAACTATATTATTACAGTTATTTATATCTTCATTAGGAATATTACCTATGCTTTTCTTCGTGTTTAATTTTTGTTAATCCAGTTTCTACCTTCAGTTTAGAATTATGTTTGCATTATCGTATTTTATGATTAGATTTTATATTTCTCATGCAGGTATGTGATTTTTAAAATCTTATTGGAAATCAAGTTTTTAAATTCCAGTTGTTTAGAATCAACATTTTGCCATCTTCAAAGTCTGCAAAAATACATTTATGAAAGCAATATTCCTGCTGTCTAAAAAGAACCTTTTTGGATGATCCTAATAACTTTATGTCAGTATTTTAAAAGTACCTAATGTAAAAGTATATAGATATATCCTTCGTAATATGCTGACGGTTTTTTAAGAGGATGATCAGACCATCAAACTGAACTACTATGTACTACTGTGTGTGTGTGTGTATATCTACTATGTATGGGACCCACATCTAAGGCGCGAAAAAAATATTTTGTCCTATAAAGGGTAGAGTAGGTCAAGTAGGTTTAGAGTATGGACCAGCAGATTTTTTTTCCGCCATTTCGATGTTCGTGCCAATAGAGAAAGTTGTTCAGGTTAATTAATTAATTTTTTATTTTAACACTTTATTGTACACACGGAAATATACATGAAAACAACATAATAAACAATTACAAAGGGCGAGCTTATCTCTAAAGAGAGTTAATGGTCCGGAAAAAACCGTCAGCATATTAAGAAAGATCCTGTATAAGGAAACGTAATTATAGTGAAGCTATTTCAATATTATAAGTAGATTTATCTAAATTTACTGAAATATTGGTCTAGTTGTAAGGAACATCTTTATTTTCAGACTAGGTATTATTTAGCAAAATTTGAAAAGCACTTCAGCAAGTAAACTATGCGTGCAATGTTAGAAAAAATAACTATTGGGTTGTTTGTTTCACCTCAGGCAACGTATTTCCATTATCATCGGACAACGTGACGCTGCAGGCTCAATCTACACCAGAGTAGCAGCAGTCGGCAGCGACATTTCAGTTGCGCAGCATTTTATACTTTATCTACATTCTAAATACTAATGTTGAGGCGTAAAATAAAACGAATATTTTGCATCAGTGAATCAGTTTTGGAGTGCTGTGTGCCATGTTTTCTGTGCTTGAATAACAAAATATAGAGCCACACTACCCAACATAGCTATATTATACAGTGTCTCCTATACGTAGGACTAGCTTACGTATACATTGGTATATAATACCAAGACCGTGTATATTTAAAACAAATATTTTATTCTACTGAAGCACAAATAAAACACCGGACCTCACTTTTAGCTTTAATAAAATGTATGGAATCCCGATAGATCTAAAAGGGGAAAGTATCACAATTGTACTAATTAGCCCGCCCATCTAATGATTCCGCATGACCTTTTATATAGCTTTTAAACCCTGTGACGTTGATTTGATTCTTTGTTGTCCAACGTTGGTGGTAAATAGTAATTACAACCTGGCACAAACCTGACGTAGGTCTGACATTACTGATACCAAAGCCTGTGTTTCTATTAATTGTTTGAAAGGAGTGTAAACGGAGGCCTGAACTGAGGTTAAATTTATGCAATCAATGAGTAATCTTCTTCAATCGGTCAAGGTCAAAGTGAGAAAAGGACGTTTCCTTTGTAACCAAATTCTTATTGTATTAAATAATACAGGGTATCAGGAATAATACAGAAAATCCGCCTGAGACGGTGAATTCAGACCATCAAACTAATCAACTTCCACCATGGAGCTAACCTCGGGAAACGCGAAAAGAAATCTGATGTTTTATACAATTTGTATGAAACAGCTAAATTTTTTTCCATTGGCTTTGTAGTGAAAGATGTTCAGTTTGATGGTATTGAAACACTGTTTCAGTATTTAAATGACTACCCCTTACACCCTGTATAATATTATGTAGAAACACAATATATACAATATACAGGATGTGAGGGACAGCCCTCCGCAGACTGAAGCGGTGAACTCAGACCATCAATCTGAACTACTGCTGACCTCAGGAAACGCGAAAATAACAGGGCTACTACTTGAGCTATTTCTTACAAAACTGCTGTACCCATCCGACTCAAATGTATGGGACAGCTGATTTTTTTTCGCGTTTCCTGAGGTAGGCTCCATTGTGAAAATAGTTCGGTTTGATTGTCTGAGTTCACCATTTCAGTTTGCGGAGGGAGGGATTACAGCCTGTATAAAAGCTACAACGGCTCTAGCCTTTGTAGCTCTTTGTAACTTTGTAGTTTTTATCTATCCGAACCGAATACACTGCACACATAAATGTGAAATTGACAAGATGACGTCACCACATGCTAAACCAAAGAAATTGGACCTTAAGTCTTCTTCGTAGAACCAGTGCGTGGTAACCAGAGGGCGATAGAGGGGGTGAGGTAAAAAGTTGGTCCCACCAACTTAACGTAAAAAGTTGGTAGGAGGAAGGGAGTGTCCGTACTGTATCTAGTAATAGATACTCTTTCTTATACTGTGCTTTTACTAAGTTTTAAGAAAAACCACATTAAATTTTTGAATTACATATCGATGAAAAACTATTGTATTAGTAGGTAATTAATTAATGAAAACGACTGAAAAAATCTCAGAGCAAAGAAGCTTGTTGAGTATCAAGTTCAAATATATTTAAAAAAAAAACTAAAAAGTTAAAAAATAATATTGCAGCCTATGACTTTTTCGTTCGCATCATAAGAACATTAATTTGTTTTATTGAAGTCGCTGTCAAGCCGGTTCGATTCGCGACATGGCTTGTATTTTTTGGCTTGGCTTGACACCGACTTCTATAAAACAAATTAATGTTCTTATGATGCGAACGAAAAAGTCATAGGCTGCAATATTATTTTTTAACTTTTTAGTTTTTTTGAAGGCGGTTTTAATATTTTGTTAAAATTTTGTTTATTTCACAATTTTCAGTGGTGAATTCATTAGTTCGATTTAATAGGAGTGCTTTAAATTAAAAAACGCACTAGTCGGCAGTACGATTTTCGAAGGTTCCCCTCGATTTCTCTGGGATGCCATCATCAGATCCTGGTTTCCTTATCATGGTACCACCCTCGGAACATCTCCTTTCCAACAAAAAAAGATACATCAAAATCGGTTCATAAACGACGAAGTTATCCGCGAACACACATAAAAAAAAAAATATATATACGGTCGAACTGAGAAACCTCCTCCTTTTTTGAAGTCGGTTAAAAATTCAAACGGAACTGTTTAGTATTCTTCCGTGTTTTTATAAAAGTAGACGTAGTTTCAATGATTGAGTAGTAAAACCTTTTAAGAGCATTACATTACAAAGGTTTATATTTCTCTCCAGTGGCCTACCTTGTTGTTATTTACCCAGCATAAAGTGTTGAGTTTTCATTGAACGTAAAGTGTTTGTTCAATGGATCCTATCTATGTGGGTCAATGGACAACTGGGACGTTGAAGATAGGCACAGAGAATATTGTTTCCTTTCTTTTCAATAAGTATGGTAAAGTTTCTCATATTAAGCACAATATTGTTTTCCCTCAATTTGTTTGGAATTTTTGTTGTTTTTTTGTGTTTGGAATGAAAATTTAATCGGAATAAACTACTAGAGGGATATTCTATTCTATGCATTCGCAAGAATACTTTTAAAATTGTTGTAAAATGGTAGAACAGGGGTGGCATTAGACTGATCTTTGTACAGTAAATTTATTAAAAATATTTATCTATTCAGTGAAAAAAATAAAAACGGGTAAAAAAATATAAAATTTAACGATAATAAATATAACTAAAAGTGGGAGTCGCGTGTCTACAGGATTTACGGGCGGACGGGTTTTGCTCGTGCGCGGGCTAGGTGGCAACGTGGCTTCGCCATTTTATGGCGGGTCAAGTCGAGTGTATTTTTGAAAAAAATCTATCCTTGAGATCACCGCAAATATCGGTAATAGATTATCGAATAATGTCAAAATATTTAAACTATACGAAGCCGAAAGTAGTTTAGATAGAACTAGGAAAAATCATCGAAAACACGATGGACAATTTCAAGATTAGAAATAATAATAAAACAGTAAAAAATATACAGTTTTTCCGCCTTCAAATCCCAATCACTGCATGGCACTTTTTTAAACAAGCGTTGCAATCTGGCACTGCGATTTTTGAATCTCATTCGCTGAGTTCAGCAGTTGAAAATGTTAAAATTACTATGGAGATATGCATCTTTCTACTGCTGATTTAACTTTCAAAAATCATACTTCAGAAGTGCGACTTTTGGAAATTCAAATCAGCATTAGAAAGATACATATTATTATCTCCACAGTAATTTGACACTTACAACTGCTGATATCACACTAAGCCTCATCATTCCTGATCTATGAACTCTACAGCTTTGGAGTCTTGGCCAGACAGCTCTTCTTTCCCATACACGATCACGAGTTCTTAGTTTAATTTATAATTTCACATTTACTGAGTATTAAAACGTAAGAATTCAGAAAGTAATTAATTCTCAGGGAAAACCATAGGATAAGACTTCGATCAAGTATAGTAGGTAGATTTTGAAACGCCGCTCGAAAAATGGCACCATCAAACCAATGCACAATCTGGCAGCGTGGCTTGTATCGCTCTCAGTCGCTAATCGACCGTGCCTGCAAAAACAACTCACGAAATGTGCAAAAAACAAGACGGAGTGTCATACTTTCAGTAAGTATCGCTTTGTAATCACATTATCTTCAATATTTTTTATATATCATGGCATTTAATCGCATTTTTTCTAATATTTTTGTTCATTTACAACCTCGCGGCAAGCACGCAACTATCCCTTTCACTCTCGCCTACGCGAGAATAGTGAGAAAGAACCGAGGATAATGCCTTAGAACAAGGTCGAAGGAGTCGTCATTACTTTTTTTTTTTTTCGTTCTTTTTAATGTGTTACATTTTATTGACTTATTTGATTAAATGTTTCGATCATTATTGTTTTCCGCAAAATGAAACTTAACTCTAATAAATTAATGTTGAAGTTGAAAATATGTATTTATATCTGTATAATGGCCGGTTCACACAGAGGCGGTTTTGCGGGAAAGCGGGCCGGCGGCGGTTTTGCGGAAAGCGAAGGCGTTCCGGAGCCTGCCACACAGGGTCCGCGCGGCGCGGTAGCGGCGCGGAGGCGGCCGGTGTGACATCCAAAGCGGCGGCGGTGCGGCGCCGCTTTTTTTTTAACGGCTCTGGAATCGATGACTGAATTTTTTTGTTTCTCTACCGATTGCTTCCAAAATCGATATCTGGCGGTCCGCGTGGACTCCGAACACGAATCCGATGTCAGATTTGAGAAAAATGGCCGCCATCTTGAACTTTTTTGATTCTCAACCGATTGCTTCCAAAATCGATATCTGGCGGTCCGCGTGGACTCCGAACACGAATCCGAAGTCAGATTTGAGAAAAGTGGCCGCCATCTTGAAATTTTTGTTTCTCAACCGATTGCTTCCAAAATCGATATCTGGGGGTCCGCGTGGACTCCATACGCGAATCCGATGTCAGATTTGAGAAAAGTGGCCGCCATCTTGAACTTTTTTGTTTCTCAACCGGTTGCTTCCAAAATCGATATCTGGGGGTCTGCGTGGACTCCGAACACGAATCCGATGTCAGATTTGAGAAAAACGGCCGCCATCTTGACATTTTTTGTTTCTCAACCGATTGCTTTCAAAATCGATATCTGAGGGTCCGCATGGACTCCGAACACGAATCCGATGTTAGATTTGAGAAAAGTGGCCGCCATCTTGAACTTTTTTGTTTCTCAACCGATTACTTCCATAATCGATATCTGGGGGTCCGCGTGGACTCCGAACACGAATCCGATGTCAGATTTGAGAAAAGTGGCCGCCATCTTGAACTTTTTTGTTTCTCAACCGGTTGCTTCCAAAATCGATATCTGGGGGTCTGCGTGGACTCCGAACACGAATCCGATGTCAGATTTGAGAAAAACGGCCGCCATCTTGAACTTTTTTGATTCTCAACCGATTGCTTCCAAAATCGATATCTGGCGGTCCGCGTGGACTCCGAACACGAATCCGAAGTCAGATTTGAGAAAAGTGGCCGCCATCTTGAACTTTTTTGTTTCTCAACCGATTGCTTCCAAAATCGATATCTGGGGGTCCGCGTGGACTCCAAACGCGAATCCGATGTCAGATTTGAGAAAAGTGGCCGCCATCTTGAACTTTTTTGTTTCTCAACCGGTTGCTTCCAAAATCGATATCTGGGGGTCTGCGTGGACTCCGAACACGAATCCGATGTCAGATTTGAGAAAAACGGCCGCCATCTTGAACTTTTTTGTTTCTCAACCGATTGCTTTCAAAATCGATATCTGAGGGTCCGCATGGACTCCGAACACGAATCCGATGTTAGATTTGAGAAAAGTGGCCGCCATCTTGAACTTTTTTGTTTCTCAACCGATTACTTCCAAAATCGATATCTGGGGGTCCGCGTGGACTCCGAACACGAATCCGATGTCAGATTTGAGAAAAGTGGGCGCCATCTTGAACTTTTTTGTTTCTCAACCGGTTGCTTCCAAAATCGATATCTGGGGGTCTGCGTGGACTCCGAACACGAATCCGAAGTCAGGTTTGAGAAAAGTGGCCGCCATCTTGAACTTTTTTGTTTCTTCAACAGGTTGCTTCCAAAATCGATATCTGGGGGTCTGCGTGGACTCCGAACACGAATCCGATGTCAGATTTGAGAAAAACGGCCGCCATCTCGACCTTTTTTGTTTCTCAACCGATTACTTCCAAAATCGATATCTGGGGGTCCGCGTGGACTCCGAACACGAATCCGATGTTAGATTTGAGAAAAGTGGCCGCCATCTTGAACTTTTTTATTTCTCAACCGATTGCTTCCAAAATCGATATCTGGGGTCCACGTTGACTCCGAACACGAATCCGATGTCAGAGTTGAGAAAAGTGGCCGCCATCTTGAACTTTTTTGTTTCTCAACCGATTGCTTCCAAAATCACTAACTGACTAACTGATAACTTCTCAAATCTGACATCAGATTCGTGTTCGGATTCCACGCGGACCCTCAGGTATCGATTTTGGAAGCAAACGGTTGAGAAACAAAAAAGTTCAAGATGGCGCCCACTTTTCTCAAATCTGACATCGGATTCGTGTTTGGAGTTCACGCGGACCTTCAGATATCGATTTTGGAAGCAATCGGTTGAGAAACAAAAAAGTTCAAGATGGCGGCCACTTTTCTCAAATCTGACATCGGATTCGTGTTTGGAGTCCACGCGGACCCCCAGATATCGATTTTGGAAGCAATCGGTTGAGAAACAAAAAAGTTTAAAATGGCGGCCACTTTCCTCAAATCTGAGATCGGATTCGTGTTTGGAGTCCACGCGGACCCCCAGATATCGATTTTAGAAGTAATCGGTTGAGAAACAAAAAAGTTCAAGATGGCGGCCACTTTTCTCAAATCTGTCATAGGATTCGTGTTCAGAGTCCACGCGGACCCCCAGATATCGATTTTGGAAGTAATCGGTTGAGAAACAAAAAAGTTCAAGATGGCGGCCACTTTTCTCAAATCTGACATCGGATTCGTGTTCGGAGTCCACGTGGACCCCCAGATATCGATTTTGGAAGCAATCGGTTGAGAAACAAAAAAGTTCAAGATGGCGGCCACTTTTCTCAAATCTGACTTCGGATTCGTGTTCGGAGTCCACGCGGACCCCCAGATATCGATTTTGGAAGTAATCGGTTGAGAAACAAAAAAGTTCAAGATGGCGGCCACTTTTCTCAAATCTAACATCGGATTCGTGTTCGGAGTCCATGCGGACCCTCAGATATCGATTTTGAAAGCAATCGGTTGAGAATCAAAAAAGTTCAAGATGGCGGCCGTTTTTCTCAAATCTGACATCGGATTCGTGTTCGGAGTCCACGCAGACCCCCAGATATCGATTTTGGAAGCAACCGGTTGAGAAACAAAAAAGTTCAAGATGGCGGCCACTTTTCTCAAATCTGCCATCGGAATCGTGTTTGGAGTCCACGCGGACCCCCAGATATCGATTTTGGAAGCAATCGGTTGAGAAACAAAAAAGTTCAAGATGGCGGCCACTTTTCTCAAATCTGACTTCGGATTCGTGTTCGGAGTCCACGCGGACCGCCAGATATCGATTTTGGAAGCAATCGGTTGAGAATCAAAAAAGTTCAAGATGGCGGCCATTTTTCTCAAATCTGACATCGGATTCGTGTTCGGAGTCCACGCGGACCGCCAGATATCGATTTTGGAAGCAATCGGTTGAGAAACAAAAAAATTCAGTCATCGATTCCAGAGCCGTTAAAAAAAAAGCGGCGCCGCACCGCCGCCGCTTTGGATGTCACACCGGCCGCCTCCGCGCCGCTACCGCGCCGCGCGGACCCTGTGTGGCAGGCTCCGGAACGCCTTCGCTTTCCGCAAAACCGCCGCCGGCCCGCTTTCCCGCAAAACCGCCTCTGTGTGAACCGGCCATTAAGTAAGAATTGACGCGGCGCGCCGCAGATTGGGTTTGGTTTAAGCGAGCGCGCATGATGGTTTTCTCGTTTTGTCGCTTTGTCGTGCGTGGAATGCTAGCCCTACTATTTATCTACCCTGTATTTGATCGCAGCCTACAACCGTTCCTTTAATATTTGAGAGTCAAAGCAATATTACTTCAAGTTTACTATTCACCCTAATCAATTGCATAATAAGTACAAAACAAAGGTAGGTACTTAATCAGGTAATCAGGGAAGCACCATAATTCTTCACCCCAAGAAATACAAGGTTTTATAGGGAACGAGCTTTTACCCGCGACTTCGTCCGCATAAATTATATACCAGATTTTAAGTCAGATGATAAGCTATCAAACAAAAAAAGTTTTATCAAAATCGGTTCAGTAGTTTTTGCGTGATACTCGAACAAACAAACATTTAAACAAACAAACAAACGAACAAACAAACAAACAAACAAACAGACAGACAAAATTTTTGATTTGGAATCAGCGAAGCCTAAAAACCATATCGTAATCTTTTTTTTGTAAATATCTTCAATGAACAGACATACTTCTGTTACAGTTTTATAATAGTTTAGATAGGGCTAAAGATGCATTCAGTGTCATCCAATATTTTTTCTTTACATAAAATCTTATCACAAAGAATCGCTCTTCTGATGAGATTTGTTTAATGAAATTGTAATTTTATCACGTATTATTAGTTTATTACAAACTAAAAAAAAAAAATCTCAGCGACTCCACACCTCCTATAATCCATGTTCCAAGCCACAGTGACAAGCACATGGCGCCAGTGTGACCAGATACAATTTTACGAAAATACCGAGCCACCGAGGAAAACATCATGAGGAAACCTGCATGCTTCAATTTCGATGCATGTATTGTACCTGCTGTCCGTTACAAGTGGCGACGGGCTCACTCCCTGTCGCACTGTACAGGGTTTCGGTGCTACTAGTGAAACGTGGATGTTCTGATGTTTCAGAATATCTCTGACTACCATCGGGGAATATAGTCGTGAGCATATGCATGCATGCATGCCGAGGCACCTCAAAAATACTGAAATATACCAACTTGCACAGGGAAAATATACCAATAACAATACTGATTTGCAAATCAAGTTTTATTCATTTAACATCACAATAAATGTTAGAATGGATATTTTAACATTACATTCGGTTCGGAGGATTAAAATGACAAAAACGTAGGTACTATAAATTTGGGGATCTTTGCTCCAGAATGAAAATGTGGACTAAATCCGGGATTCCCTGAAAATGTTCACGAGGACGATCGCTACGGTGCTGCTATAACTTTTTATGCAAAATATACCCAAAAATACTGACTTCCGCCACTACATCTACAAAAATACTGATGCTCGGAAAAGTCGATAAAATATACCAAAAAAGTATTAAAATACAGAATCTGGTCACACTGCATGGCGCGGCGGCACGGATTCCGGCGGCGCACTGCCATTTTGCCGCCATTGGCTATATATCGCCTTATACTATTCTAACGCACGTCCAATAAAATGAGCACGTCTCACTCCTGCGTGTGCACGGTTTGGTAAGCAGTTCCAAAATGACGTTACACGCATATCCTTTGTGACGATTTTGTACTTTATTACTTTAACCGTAAAGGTCATTTCAAAATGAATATTTTTTAATAAGTAAAAAGTGAAACAACTGGCTTTCGACGTTATCACTGCGCATTAAGGTCTATGTTAAGATGAAAGGCTGACGAGGTATATACCTGAATAAGTATGAATTGACGCGGCGCCGCAGATTCGGTGTGGTTTTGCATAAGACTGTACGTCTATCCTATATTTGGTCGCAGGGATAAGATGAAAATGATTTTATACCAAACATTGTATTTTGTTTGTTCTTTACTTTGAACAACCGCTCTCAAACGTTGAAGGGAAACATCGTAAAGAAATTTGAATACGCTAAAGAATAAATTCTGATGCGTATATGAAGCCTATGGAACAGAGACGTGGTCGTTCACTCAAGGCCTCATAAAAAGGCTGAAAGTCACCCAAAGGGCAATGGAGAGGGCTATGCTTGGAGTTTCCCTGCAAGATCGAATCAGAAATGAAGAGATCCGCAGAAGAACCAGAGTAACTGACATAGCACAAAGAATTGCTAAACTTAAGTGGCAGTGGGCGGGGCACATTGCTCGCAGAACCGATGGCCGGTGGGGCCGAAAAGATCTCGAGTGGCGACCGCGTACCGGAAAGCGCAGCGTGGGTAGGCCCCTCACACGGTGGACCGACGACCTGGTGAAGGCGGCGGGAAAACGTTGGATGAGGGCAGCGCAGGACCGGTCGTTATGGCGATCCTTGGGGGAGGCCTATGACCAGCAGTGGATGCCCATCGGCTGAGATGATGGTGATGATGATGATGATATGAAGCCTGCTCGGTTATGAGCACAGTGCCTAAAATGAAAGATGCCACAGCTGCAACATACCTATTACACCAATTGACTAAGAAGCAGATTACCTAATTGTCAATGCCTAAATTGCTTAGCATACCAATCCGCATTGGGCAGATTACAACCTTTCGCCTCGGCCAACATTTAGGTACAGTAGATCTGAAACCTTTCTTACTTTCCTGCCCTCGGTGTGTAATCTATGTACTATTTCTTTAACACCCATCTTTGTTTTGAAAGCGACATCTTGCGCGTGGATCATGAATTATTTCCAGGGTAGGCCTGTGCCCTGCAATGGGACGTTTATAGGCTGATGAACATGATGCAATGAACAAAACTTCTTCTTATCGTGTGGGCAGAGCCCTGGTGTCAGAGTTATTTCAGACTACCTTACGGCCTCTGACGTGGTTTTTATGTAACGACTACTACCACCAGATATAGTAGCCGGGACCAACGGCTTAACATGCCATCCAAAGCACAGAATAAATTTTCTTTTCAGACAATCAGGTTATTCAACCTGCTATGTCCTAACCAACTGGGGAAAAACGCACAAAGTGACATATCACTATAGGTGTCCCCCGTGGGAATCAAACCCACGACCTCCGACCTCCTCTTAACCACCACGGAGGCAGTATGAACAACACTGAATGGAACAAATTCAATTATAGTTTATACTAGACCAACTTAGTTATTCTTTGCTGTTAGGTATAACTACAGCTAATTGGAAAGTATAGTTTGAAGAACTAACTTGTTTTTGCGGTTTATGTTACCTTTGTCGTCTATTGTTTTAATTTGTTTATGAACTGAAAATACATTGTTTTGCAGTAAGCGTAGCCAATTAGGTAGCTTATGTGTTATTATGCGCGTATGTAGTAATTATACTAAACTTACACAAAGAAAAATACCAATTTATGTGACGACTATTTATGTTAGCAAACTTTACTAGAACATTTTTTTTTTTGGGGATTTAGTTAATTCTACTAGAATTTAGATTTATAACAACACATTAACACATTTTCTAGTCCCTACACTCTGTTATTTTTTAGTAAAGTCTACTAAAATAAATATACAGGGTCCGTTAAACTGAACAACTTTCTCCTTGGGACCAAAATCGAAATCGCGAAAAAAAATCTGCTCTTCCATACAAATCTGCAAACCTACTCGGGTCAAATGTATGGGACGGCGGTTATTTTTTTGCCGTGTATCTGTGACAATGTTCAACCATTCCTCTTTTTTCGGTAACAACTGAAAGAATGAAATATAATGTTATACAGATGTAATGTAGAGCGTTGACTAATTCCCACCAATTTATGTTCATTAACGTTAATTGCGAACCCCATATCATATTTGTGAGTTAGGTTTATACATTTGAAGAGCATGACCACACATTTGTTACCACGCAGGATAATTGCGTTTGGGTGTAAGTACTCGTATTTTAATTAAATACGGTTAACTGAATTTACCATTAACGATTGATTGCGATTGCCAGGAGGCAACATTATTTTATTTTCTGAAAAAAGAAAAAGGGTACCTACAAACTAATTTTAAAAAGAAGAAAGTACTATTATAATATAATACTGGCTGTTTGTTCGTAGAAACATTGAAACTATTTTCTATTTCACGTACAGTACAGTGTGTGGTAAAATTAACATTTCAAAAACAAATTCTTGACTGTTATTAAAATATGCTTATGAAATTCGAGGAATGTGAATTGTACTTCGAGTTAAGAATCCGAGTTTGCGTCAATTTTAAATATACGAGCACCATAAACTTAGAAAAGGTCATAAATTAAAGTGTTTTAGATAGGTACGGTAACCACGTTGATTGTCTCTACCAATACAAAGCTGTACATAGACTATATCGAATTTAGTACTATTGTACGGTCGGGACGGTGGTCTGAATAGGCCTCTTTATTACCCTATCGGGAGTCTTTGGTCCTCGTCCTACATATAAACAATGTTCTACAGTCTGCGGCTTTGTTTCTCTCTCGTTAACCAAGATATTTGTGAGGTGATAACTATTTACGAAGAAATATAGTGAACAAATCGTTTTTTAGGGTTCCGTACCCAAAGGGTGAAAACGGGACCCTATTACTAAGCCTACGTTGTCCGTCCGTTCGTCCGTCCGCCCGTCCGTCTGTCCGTCTGTCCGTCTTTCCGTCTGTCCGTCCGTCCGTCTGTCCTACCTATTTAGGGCTGTAACTTTTGAACCGTAAAAGCTAGATAGTTGAAATTCCCTCAGGTTATGCGTCATTACGGCGGATTTGTTAACAAATAATAAAAATATCAAAAAGTTTAAAATTAAGGGGGGTTCTCAACAAGACTAGTTTTTATGAACCTATTTTCTTCACGCTCTATCGTACTAACGGTAATACATAAAAGTGTCAAACTTAGTGTGATTATAGAACAAACTCTTAACAACAAATACTAAAAACCGGCCAAGTGTGAGTCGGTCTTGCGCTAAAGGTCCCAGACAAAAAAACATTTTTTTCTAAGTTAATAATCTTATGTTCTGTGGTGGTGTGGTACGGAACCCTCGGTGCGCGAGTAGCCCGACTCGCACTTGACCGGTTTTATTTTTGTACACCGTCGCCCATAAAAGGCCTAAAGGCTTAACATTAGAGTTGATTAGTATATCTTTTAGGCCGAGGCTTTTCTTTGTAATAAAAATAAATCGGTATTATTTTTGTTTTTGCCGTGGCTTTTAAGTAGTCGTTTTGGTAATACATGTTTATGTTGAATTGTTTTCACGAGAGACATAGTTTTTTCTCAAGTAAAGGTATGTGTGTTTGTGCAAAATATGTATTAGTCCGAGATCCGACCGTAAAATTATGCACCTATTTCATAGGCGAACGAAATGTGATTCTAGTGAATGTTTACACAGGGGTTAATTCAACGCCACCAAGTTGCCTAGAAAAATCTTGCCGCAAGTGCCTTTTCTATTATGATATTTGGTATAACTTTTTCCACCTTTCTATTAGGGAAGTAAATGAGGTGCCATCGGAAGGAAACTAATCTAAAGTATTGGAAAAACTAGGGTTGAAACCTCTCAGTCTGCCGTAACTATAGGGTTGCCAGATTCAAAAATGACTTCTTTAAACCTGGCAACCCTATAGTTTCGGCAGATTAAGAGGTGGCAACCCTATTTTTTCCAATTCTTTAGATTAGTCTCCTTCCGATGGCACCTCATTTACTTCTCTAATAGACAGGTGGAAAAAGTTATACCATATATCATAGTAGAAAAGGCACTTGCGGCAAGATTTTTCTAGGCAACTTGGCGGCGTTGAATTAACCCCTGTGTAAACATACACTAGAATCACATTTCGTTCGCCTATGAAATAGGTGCATAATTTTACGGTCGGATCTCGGTCTATATGTAGTCCTAATAGAAATAAACAATATCTTAACGAGTAGTACGTATTAGTATAAATTTGAAAGTGAATGTGAGTTTCACTTTCACAATTCCAACTTTCGATCAATCGTTATAAAATTGTAGATGAACATTAGATAGGTATTCTTTAAACAAGTATAGTAAGGAAAATCACAATTATATATAGTACTCTGTGATCATAATGTGGTTGCTGTCGGCCAATAGGCCAAATTGGCCTGTGTAGTAGCAGAGGATCGTTTTTAGGCTGATGATGATGATGAGGTTATATGATTCCATTGCAGGGCAAAAGCCTCCACTCACGAATAAGGGTGAAAAAGAGGGGGTCACCCGGGTCATCTCAACGGACGATAAACAAAAACGTCAGTAACTCAGTAGGCACGAATTCATTGTTCGTTTTAGTTGGTAGGTAAATGTACACAATTGTGTACAGTACAGACCGAGTAGGTGCTGTAGGTGCATTTCCGTATTTCTGCCGGCTCGTACAGTTGCACTCAGGTGAGTGCTGACACAATTGCCCGAACTCCACAAAACACTGTTAGTTTAAACCTGGCTAAATTTAGTGGTGAACTTTTCTAATTTGAAGTATTGATAGGTTACACTAGATTTTGCCCACGATTCAGTTCGTACCGGCTCCCGTCCCAGATTTTAAGACTTATCATAAGCTATAAAACTCAATATGTTTCATCAAAATCAGTGCAGTAGTTTTTTCATGATATTCGAACAAACACAGACTTGTAAGAGATCTTGAATCATCAAATAAACTTGGTAAGAGTGAAGAATTATTATTGTATCGAGTCGATGGCACAACACGTGAAGTTATATTATAAAAGGGAAAACAATAATTAGGGCTCCGAAGTCAAAAAGGAACCCTTATAGTTTCGCCATGTCCGTCCGTCTGTCCGTCCGTCTGTCTGTCCGTCTGTCTGTCCGCGGCTTAGCTCAGAGACGCTTCATACTAGAAAGCTGTATTTTGGCATATGAATACATATTTATCACGCCGACAAAGTGGTAAAATAAAATCTTGAAAAATATTTTTCTTAGTGTACCTCCCCTACACGTGAAGTGGGGATGAATTTTTGTTTTTCTCGTCTATCCCATGTTGCGGGTTATCGTTGGATAGGTCTTTTAAAAATATTTTGGGTTTGAGAAAACCATTTTTCGATTTAGGGATCCGTTAGCGAAATATTAAGCTTTAAAGCGAAAATTTTGGAGTCAAGTGTCCCCCCCCCCTCTCCCAGCTAAACGGTTGTAGTTGGAGATGTAAAAAAAATCACGGCAATAGCATTATATAACGAATTGAAAAGGAAAACTATCACCGCTAAGTAGGCTTTACAAGTTTACGAGTATAAGTCGACCAAATAATAAAATGTACTTTTTAGACTTTATTAGCCGTTAAACCGTAGAATAAAACAAAAAGCCTCCTTCTAAGTCCATATTATATTGTGACGGGCAACTACGGAACCCTAACCTGCGCGTGATCCGACATGCACTTGACCAGTTATTTTTCTTTTGTTTGTAATCAGTAAGTAACCTGTGCTACAGCTAAAAACTTTTCAAGGCCAATGAATTATGCTAAAATTTGTGTCGTGATTTGTGGCTAGCCTTTATACTTAGCCCAAAAACTGCTAAAGTTAGCTTATTCCTTAGTAGCCTCATACGACACTCATGGTGTAAAAGAAGGTTATAAATTATTGACCTTATTTCTTCAAAACTGCTTCATATTGTAAAATAAATAAATATAATATGTAATTAAGTGTTAACTAAAATTCATCGTGCATTTAGTAGCCACGATAGTAATTATCGTTTCAAATCGCTACGGTTCACGCCCATTTAATGGGTAAGGTCTTTTAGACCTTGATAAAGGTTGAATAGTCTTATTATTACTATCGAATTAAGGATCAATTCTTCGATTATAATGATCCCTGATCGAATAGGTTCTGAATATAAGTATCAAAACGTGTTATTTTAGGTAATGACGAGCTAATTTATAATTGAAATATCTTATCCTTTTAAGACAAGGTACCGTTAGGTTTTCGTATCGTATCAGTTTTTTTTTGTCTCATTTTAATTTAAGTTATATTAATTTAAGAGCGAGAGAAAAGAGGACATGTTTGTAGAGTAAAAAATTTAAATAATCATAAAGTAGCTCCTCCGTGGTCTAATGTACTCTCGACACGGAGGTCGTGGGTTAGATTCCCACGGGGGACACCCAGTGATATGTCACTGTGCATTTTTCCCCAGTTGGTTAGGACATTGCAGGCTGAATCACCTGATTGTCTGAACAGAAAAATGATTCCGTGCTTCGGATGGTACGTTAAGTCGTTGGTCCCGGCCACTATAATTATCTGATGATAGCACAGATTATTTAATAGTGTGATAGTAGTCGTCACATAAAAGGTGCATAAAAGCCAAGTCAGAGGCCGTAAGGAGGTCTGAAAAAACTTTGACGCCAGAGCTCTGCCCACACGATAAGTAGAAAAAGATTTTAATCACTCAACTCAATTGCAATTAATCTAGATACTCTTAAGACCTTTTTATGGATTTTTCACTGACTTTTTATGGAAAATGAACGATATGAAACTCTGTGGGACAAGAACCAAAACGAAAAAAAACGAAAACATTTCAGTTCATTTTTCAGCACCTTTAATGAAACTCGAAAAAAAATCAAAACTACAAACCTGGTTATTTCCCATACCAATAACGTATTAAAATTAATTATAACACATTTTAGAGGGTACCGTGCTATTGTGGGTTGAGGGTATTGTGCTGCGTTTTAAAGTGACTACAAATATTATAAAAACCACTCTGCAGTGACCCGATAAATTGAAAATCAGCAATGCCTACACTGGGAAATTCTTGTTTTTTGGAAATCTTGCCCCCTTAAGGTTTTGCTTTTTATATGGCTCTATTTTATTTATCAAGATGAAATACGCTGGACGCACCATATACGGAAATAAAAGTTGTACCTAAGAAATTAACACAGATTTCTTTCGAAATTTTTCCCAAGTCTGCATACACAGTAGTTTCAAGTAGTAAAATACGGCCGCAACATACGCCCATCGTATATCTACCGTAGTCGGTTAAGTTGCATTGTTATTGTCGTCGAAACAACATGCAACAAGTTTCGCCTGGACGCATCCCGATGCGGCAGACATATTATGCGAAATTTATATGAATATTGTGTTCACTGCAAACTGGCGCTGTCGCAGTCAATAAGGTGTATATGATTAAAACTTTCTGTGTGTTTTCGCCGTGGGGTGAAAATATATAACATTTTTATTGAGGGATTCTATATTTTTTTATAAATCCCTGAATCAAACGGGCAGAAAAAAAACATGTATTATTTATTGGCATTTCGTGAAAAAGGAAGTGGGTAGTAACCTTAAGGGCCATATCACACAACCGAGTTATGACTTGGTTGTGGTGTAGTTGCGACATCGCCTACGCTCAAAAATAGCTTGTGTGATAGATCTTTAAAGGTGCAGTTTATCACAAACATGAAAACATCGTTACAAACTTCCACATGTTTATAATTTAGTATGGGATTGAATTGGATACAGTGGCATATATTCAGGCAGTAGCACATTCTCACTAATTTATGTAGAAATTAGCTTCAGAATTGATTGTTCGAGCTCCCGCGTAATGCACAAAGCTATTACTCACTACGCTGCTGCGCTGCGCTTGCTACGCAAGTCATTGTCAGTCGCTACGAAATTCATTGCGCTACGCCGTAGCGAAGGGTCGATTATGATACCTCTATGACTAAAAAGTTCACCAATAGCTTTGGATTTTTTTTCTGTTATTCCTTACCAAAGTCAAAGTCAAAAAAAAAATAGTTTATTCAATTAAGGAACTTAAAGCCCACTTATTAAATGTAAAAAAATTTTTTGAAGCTCCACAGCGCCGTAACTCGCTGTGGGAAAGAGGCCCGAATCTCTTCGATCCTTTATGCTCTGTAAGACGATTACCTCATTGGCAGCGATTACATTACCCAACATTTAGGGCCCATTCGGCATACATAGCCAGATTTGTTCTCTCTATTTTAAAGTGTAGCGATCAAAGCAAGCAATGTATGCCGAAATCGAAATGTCGAAATTACAATTATTGTGTGGCTTGTAATATTTGTATGTCGAAATTACTATGGAGATTATGCATGTATTATTCGATTATGATGTGGAATTCCACTATTCAAAAATCGCACTCCTGGACAGATACATACAGGATGTAACAAAAGACCCTATAGTCCGTCCAACTTAGGATGGTGATTTTGACAGAAAATTCAAAATTCAAAATTTTTTATTCAAAATAATATCATATAGATAGCTTTTTGACGTCATTTTTTGACTCTAACAGATGGTTTTAGAGCGATTATTTTACTTTCTGAACATGTTTGAGCCCTATAATTTTATATTAAATGTTAATTAATCTTGTATATTTTTAGTGTATTATAATTATAAAGCATTGAAGGTTCAAACAGCTTTAAAAAGTAAAATGAATTCTCGAAAACTGCACTGTAGGTAAGTAATATTTAAGGGGCGTCCGCCCGGTTTTGAGTAACTTTGTAACCATTTTATACATTAACTATGGCACTTTTTAAGCAGAAAACAAAACTGAACAATCTACAGGATATGAGAAGGGATGTGGTTTTTCTCGAAATCTATTTTAATTAATAAAACTGAAGAAAAACGACTCCAAAGTCACCTCTTTTTTTCCAATTGTAACCGTTTTACTCTTACATTGTTGATTAGAAGAATATGAAAATTTACAATAATCATCACAATACAATATAAAATGATGTGGTTTTCTAATTTTTTAAAAATTCATAAAAAATCATACAGGTTTTCAAAGAAAACGGAAAATTCTGACCGGAGCCGCGCAATTGAAGCGGGATGGCTAATTGCAAAAGTTTGCTTATAAGAAAGAGAGCCTTGCAGATGGGAGGAGTAGCCAAATCACCGTCAAACTGAATAAGTTTGTTATTTTAGTTTGTTTTGTTTGATCTAAATAAAATAAATAATTTTTCTTTCTTTCTTTCTTTATTTTTGTATGAAATAGCAGATTTACTTATTTTATTGTATTTCAATGGTGGGTCCATAGTAAAAGTTGTTCAGTTTGATGATCTAACTTATCCCATTAAGTATTACTATGGTTCTTTGTTACACTCTGTAAACTGTGCTATTCCTAATCTTCTACGTGCATAAATAAATAAAATATTACTAATTTTTTAGAATCTTTGATATTGATTATTTGTGGTTGGGCTATTGCAAGCAAGGGTATTTGTAACACGGAGACCAGCGCTGGTCCTTTTGTGTTCGCCCCAAGGTCACCCATATTTACGCATACCTCCGAACTTATGGTATTTTCTTTTCATTCTCGGGAATGCAGGTTTCCTCACTATGTTTTCCTTCACCGCCGAGCTAGTAAATGATAAAAACAACCGTACATAAATTCCGAAGAACTTAGTGGTACAGGCCAGGAATCGAACCGCGGCCTCAGTATTGAGGCGCTAGCTCTCTTCCGTATGGGCTATCATCGCTCTTTGATAACTAATGGTATTAAAAGTGAAATAATTAATGACGACAGATAATGAAACTTAATAAAGAAACATGTCCCCTAAGCTCTTAAACAAAAGACTCAGTTTCATGTAACACGACGGTGTTAGTTTATTTTAATCTTCAGTACAGTCTGTATAGGGGAAGCGTGCCGTTGACATGCTCATCACGCAAACAAGACGCGACAAAGGAATAGTTAACGAATATTTGCCCGACCCGCTTACTACAGGTACGGTTACCTTTAAGCCTGTGGTATCAGTGTTGGCGATTAGGTATCACTGAATCAAATGTGATGACAATGTAACTAAATACGAAGTTTCATCCTATTTTCAATATTAACCAACTAAAGTCAACGATTAAACACAATCTAGAATTGAGTCCCTGTGTCGGTGTTTTGTCAGATTTTCGTTAAACATATAGTATTAGATAGCAATACAGGGTGTACAATAAAATGGGACAGCTACTTAAAGGGGTGCTTCAGACCATCAAACTGAACAACTTTCTCTATGGAATCAATATCGAAATCGCGAAAAAAAAATCTGCTGTTCCATACATTTCAGTCGAGTTGTGTTTGCAGTTTTGTATGGGAGAGCGGATTTTTTTTTCGCGATTTCGATATTGGTCCCATAGAGAAATTTGTTCAGTTTGATGGTCTGAAGCACCCCTTTAAGTAGCTGTCCCATTTTATTGTACACCCTGTATACTAAGGTCAATTATAATCCTGACCGCGACTGGAACCAGTTTAGAGTTAATAAAGACGCGAGCTGGTTATTAAAATATTTACCACGTCGGAGTCCTGAGTTAGATATTCCAATCTGGTTATGGATGTTATTCATAACAAAAAGCCTTTAGCTTCAGTTCAGTTTGAAATTGGAACAATTATACTGGGCGAAACTTAACAAACGCATTTGGGATCTGTTACTAAGCACAATTGCGTGGTAATGACCCGCCGCCCGATCATATGATTCTGAGGTCAATGTCCGCCCGCGTACCGCACCCTGCGTACTAGATTACATATTATTGCCCTTATCACAAAAATAAAATCCTTGCAGCGGATTTCGAATAGAACTGGCTAAGAATTTGTATTGTACCGATACACCAAGACAAAGCTTGCAAGATTTGCGTAAAAGATCGAACTGTTTTTAGTTGTTTTAGTTTGCAGCCGACGTCTCCAGCATTCCTACACGCTCTTTCCATTTACTTCACGGATTTTACATTTAGCTGCTGAGATCGCTAGCAGTTGGGCAGTCACTTTTGTGTCCTTTGCCTATATAGTGTTACCGACAGATGACAGTCTCATCTAACTCAGAGTACAAAGGTTTTCACGTCGTATTCTGATATTGCTAATTTGCAAAGGGATAAAACTCTAGGTATCGACATCCTGTAGTATTCTCCACTATTATAAAACTGTAAATCTAAAAAAAAATTGTGTGTTTGAACGAGCATCACGCGAAAACTACTGAACCGATTTTGATGAAACTTTTTTTGTTTGATAGCTTATGATCTGACTTAAAATCTGGTATATAATTTGTGCGGACGAAGTCGCGGGTTAATGCTAGTTGTTAATAAAATAGATGTCAAAAGAATATTTCTTATGGCATGGCATGGCACGTGGGATATAAAAGGATTGTATAATTTTATTTGTAATGTTCGTTTAGTAGTCCGAGATCCGACCGTAAAATTATGCACCTATTCCTTAGGCGAACGAAATGTAATTCTAGTGTATGTTTATACAGGGGTTAATTCAACGCCGCCAAGTTGCCTAAAAAAATCTTGCCGCAAGTGCCTTTTCCATTAACATTTTTGGTATAACTTTTTCCACGTGTTTGTTAGGGAAGTGAATGAGGTGCCATCGGAAGGAGACTGGTCTAAAGTACTTTAAAAACTAGGGTTGCCACCTCTCAATCTGCCGCAACTATAGGGTTGCCAGGTCCAAATATGTCATTTTTTAATCTGGCAACCCTAGTCTTGCGGCAGATTGAGAGGTGGCAACCCTAGTTTTTAAAGTACTTTAGACCAGTCTCCTTCCGATGGCACCTCATTCACTTCCCTAACAAACACGTGGAAAAAGTTATACCAAAAATTATAATGGAAAAGGCACTTGCGGCAAGATTTTTTTAGGCAACATGGCGGCGTTGAATTAACCCCTGTATAAACATACACTAGAATTACATTTCGTTCGCCTAAGGAATAGGTGCATAATTTTACGGTCGGATCTCCGTCTATAGGTATAGAATTTATTGAAAAAAATGCTGAAATTCAATGTCGAACTACAGGGTGTAAGCTACGATGTAAGGTTATATTTATTGCACAGTTACAGCAATTCGATACGGACTTATCAATAAAGACAACTCAAATTAACTTTGCATGTTCGTATTGCGCCATTACTAATCGTAGTAATAATTCTCTATAGCTTTCTATAAAGTAGCATTAAAAATTTAAAAGGCCTGATAAACCTTTTCGTATTTCCAATTAGTGTAGGTAGAACAGTGAACGCTTTCACTGAGGTAAATACAAAAAAAAAAAAAAAAAAATACAAAAACTTTATTTTCTCCACAAAAGGTTTACATGTACGTTGCACAATATATATAGGATTGAAGGTGGAGACTGGTGCTTGGTAAGTATGCATGTTTGCACACACATACCTGTACTTCAAGTCACCAGGTCTACCCACTCCCTCCAGTATAATATAAGGACATAGTTGTGTACAGAAGGACTTAGAATTACAATTACAATTTCTTACTTAATTAACTTATAGTTATAGGAAAACAGAAAGTTAGATAGGTGCATGCCTGCGTGTGTATATATATATATATATGTGTGTGTGTGTGTGTGTGTGTGTGTGTGTGTGTGTGTGTGTGTGTGAAAATACCCTCTGTGAGTTAGTTTATACTCCAATCGGATGTATCCATCCTCAGCAGGTTAGTCGTCGTGCGTCGTCTGTCAGTCAGTCAGTCAGTCACGGGATTATTTTATTTGAAGTCTCAGTAGGTAAATACATTAATCAGATAAGTCATGACAAAAATTTCACCAGGGAAAATTGTGGACTGAGTAAGTAACTACAAGGAAAAATATAATAATTAACTATTTAGATCCGTCAGCATGTGTCAAAGAGTGATTCGGTTTCGTTATAGTTTAGAGTAGAGGTAGAATATAACGTGTACGTAATATCTATAAGTTTAATTCACATGAAGATATCAACAGAATATATTGAAAAACTATCAGCAAATCGCAACAAATATTTCCGTTGGGCTTGCTGTGCACATATGAATAAATTGTAGAATCACATCCGGTCCGGTGTTATGGAAGTGTGCTACGAGGCAGAGTGCAGTGCATGCCCAGCGGGTAAAGAATTGTAACCTAAGCTACTTTAAACACATTAAGTATACGGAAATATTTTACCTCAGTTTTGACACGAAATAACATTTCTTAACTATTTTGAGAAAGGATGTAGAAAAAAATTCAGTTGTCGCGTACAAAACTGCTGTACCTACCCTCAAATGTATATGGGACAGCTGATTTTTTTTCGCGTTTAGTGAGGTAGGCTCCATAGTGAAAGTTGTTCAGTTGGATGGTCTGAGTTCACCGTTTCAGTATACATACTCGTAAACTCCCTTTTGGGGTGGTCAGAAACATTGCAACTAAAATTATTGCATACTAATAAGTCAGAAAAACAGTATTTAGGCACAGATCTACTATTTTACAAATTAATCATACACCAATAAGGGTCAATTCACACGTACCACTACCACACCACGTCGCAGCGACAAAATGTGGTTACGTGTGAATAGTGTCGCAGCGGCTTTTTGCAGTTGCGTTGTGGTACCGACAAAATGTCGATGTGGTTGCATTGTCGCTGTCGTTGCGATGTGGTAACCACGTGCGGTCATGTGCAGTTACTCCGGCTTTCGTCGAGGAAACACGGCTTGACGGCATGTCGTGACGATGTGGCCGCGGTGCCGCCGCCGGTGGTGGCGTTGCCGTCGCGATGTGGTTGCGATGTGGTCGTATTACACAGGTGGTCCGATAACAACGGCAAAATGTGGTACGTGTAAATTATAATATTCATTTTCAATACAAAATATACGCCCGACCACATGGCGTCGTTGTGGTGTTGTTGTGGCTGTGGTGTGGTTGTGGTACGTGTGAATTGACACAGGTATGTTAGAATAGTAGACCATGGAGATCAGTTACATCTGATTATTTCAAAAGGACAACGGACTATGTAAAGCAATTCGTTTGTGACAGTTTAAGCCTAAACATTAATAGCAAAGGAAAAAAGAATAAGCTTTTCTAAAATAATGCATGTAAAATATCAGTCGTGCTTAAACCTAGCACGCCTCTTACCATGTCACGACGTGTATCTGCAATGCGATTTCAAAATGCCAGACACGTTTGAATACTTTCTACACTGCATGCACTGCTTGCCTTCATGACCTCACCATTTTCAGATTTGTTTTGCGACAAGATTGTCACGTACGATACTCGTTTGTGAATAGCCTTATTTTCTTTTGGTTGTTTATATAACATGGAAAATTTCATGAGGATTTAAAGTCTTCGGACAAGGTGCAAGAAGCCAATGGATGTTCGGGAAAATAGTTGATCGATGAATTGGTCGATCGGGGAAATATACGTTTTAGGAAACGTATGTTCGGGTCTTAACTAGACATTCGGGGAAAAGCACGTAACCGACCAAATTCATCCGAAATGTTCTCGCTATCAAACTTATGCTAACATAACTTTTACTATCAAACTCCAGGAAATTAAAATGTAAATAAAACCGGTCAAGTGCGAGTCGGGCTACTCGCGCACCGAGGGTTCCGTACCACACCACCACAGAACACAACATTATTAACTTAGAAAAAAAAACTTTTTTTGTCCGGGACCTTTAGCGCGAGACCGACTCACACTTGGCCAGTTTTTAGTATTTGTTGTTATTCTGTAAAGTTTTTTCTATAATCACACTAAGTTTGACGCTTGTACATATTACCGTTTTTACTATAGAGCGTGAAGAAAAAACGTTGATAAAAACTAGTTTCTTGTTGAGAACCCCCCTTAATTTTTAACTTTTTGACATATTTATTATTTGTTAACAAATCCGCCGCAATAACGCATAATCTGATAAAATTTCAACTATCTAGCTATTACGGTTCAAAAGTTACAGCCCTAAATAGGTAGGACAGACGGACGGACGGACGGACGGACGGACGGACGGACGGACGGACGGACGGACGGACAACGTAGGCTTAGTAATAGGGTCCCGTTTTTACCCTTTGGGTACGGAACCCTAAAAAGTACCATTCGAGCAATCGATTATATTTTTGACGTTACTATTTGGGGAGTTTTTGTTTAATCGTATCATTATCGTTACAGTATTGTGTCATTCGTGGAAAAAACAATATTGTTTCAATTGAATTTTAAATTGATGGATAATACCAAAATAAATCTATGTATAATACTTATACATATTAAAGTGATATAAAGGGTGAAATTGATATCATTATTAGCATACTCTTACTGATGCTAATAATGATATCAATTTCACCTTTTTTTTTTTCTTTTTTTTGTTTTTTCTATCCATCAAACTGAACAACTTTTATTGTGGTAGCAAAATGATCGGTACAAAAAATAAAAACCACATGGTCTAATGGTTAAGAGCATGGGCTCTTGACACGGAGGTCGTGGGATCGATTCCCACGGGGGATACCTATAGTGATATGTCACTTTGTGCGTTTTTCCCCAGTTGGTTAGGACATTGCTGGCTGAATCACCTGATCGTCTGAAAAAAAAGATGATTCCGTGCCTCGGATGGCACGTTTAACCGTTGGTCCCGGCTACTATCTCTGGTGGTAGTCGTTTCAAGCTCTGACACCAGGGCTCTGCCCACACGATAAGAAGAAGGTACTGAATTTTATTATCATCGCGGTCTTTCTACCTGTCCATGTCCTCAATAATAATTATAACATATAATTTACTAGGAAACTCCTAATTAAAGTCCCGCAATATTAAATAAACAAAATCAGTGTTGCGAAAGGACTTAGTAATTTCACTGTCTATAAGCACGTTGAAGTTCGACATTTCTCCTTAGTTTCTAATGACCGTTATTTTAGACGGTTGTAGGCACTAAATACTAGAAGCTCTACATGCAATCGAACTGAACGAGCAAGACAAAGCCCCTTTCGACAGCGCTATCTGCACGTCCAAAACAGAATCGTGTATCAATCGGCTCAAGTGCCTCTCTTGCCCTCTCACTAACTGCAAGGAAATTGAGGAATAATGCTGTAGGTACAACATACATAATACTAGGTAATTTTGTAATCTCTTTCCAAATTGTCAAGGGTGTTTCAATCCATAAAACTGAACAACTTTTACTATGGGAGCAAACCTGAAATACCAAAAAAACAAATCTGCTGTATCATAATAAACTGCAATGCCTACGCGACTCAAATGTATGAAACAATATTTTGGTCTTAAGATTTCAGGTTTGATCGCATAGTAATAAAGTTGTTTAGTTTGACAGTCTGACTGAACCATCCCTGAAAATTTGGAGAGTTTAAAATATCAGTACATAAAATGCGCCTAAAACGTGTGTAGGTATACAATACAATACTCTTTATTTGCACACCAAAAACATATAAAACAATATTAAAAGCAAACTCTGTTGTGTTAAAGTATAAACAATAACCAGCCACTATTTTAAACGTGTAATTATTTGTATAATATTCAGAGTTTTCCATACATCTAATGCCAAATAGTGATTTAAAAAAACTAGGTAGTCTTTCGTACACAAACCATTGCAAAAGAAACTTTATCACTTTGACACTGGCAGATTTCAAAGGGAAATGAAGAGGAACTATTTACCGTGTGAAATATAAACAACTAATAAGTGGGGGAAATATTGAAATTGCAAAATATTTACTGTACCTACCACATAACTTAACCATGTGCAGTAGGCTTACCTTGAATTGTACCACAGTAGCACAGTATAAGAAAGATCTACTACTAGATAACAGTAGTAAACTTACAATAGTTTTACTACCGTTTTTGTATTGAATTTCGTAGCGCTACAGGAGTGTAGCGATTACTGGACTCTTGCTTGTGCGTTAGCACTGCATTTCCGCCAGTGTCAAGTGGATTGTAGGAGTATCTCTATCCAATCTCAAGGATTATTTTTTAGCAAAAATACTGCTGAGAAGGATTGTTGACATACAAAACCGTAACTACAGTATACTACAGTGTCAATGTCAACTCAAGGTAGGACTAGAGACTTCGCTATTTCAGTTATATTCTCCGTTTTTTATCTTGAACTATTTCTACGAGAATACATGAAATTTTCAAGAAACACATAAATTAACGTCAAAGATTAAAGCTTATACGAAAGGTGACTGGCATATTTCTTACCGATGTCTAGAGATTTTTGGGAAACTATTTTAGAATTTAAATCACAATTGTATCAAGATTATCAAGAACGTTAGATATGCCCATTATCTACAAATAGTAATACAAAGCTGCAAAAGGAAATAGCTGTATAGAATTATGAATATGCAATTATACTGAAAATCAGAACGCTATAATTTTCAACACATGAATAGCAAAGTGGCTAGGACGCGAAGCTTCTGTGTTTATTACCTTCTATTATATTCTCAAAATTAATAAACCTAAGAATGATTTACTCGATTACGGCAAAGCAAAAGAAACATTATGTATTTATAGCAGGTTTCATTGCTGCTTCGCACGGATTCATCTTACAGTCTTTTCATTATGTGCGATTTCTTAGTGAATCTTCACGTACGGCCATAGCCAAGATTTCGAAGCGGCTATCTGTCGCTATCAATCTATCAAATAAGGCGTCATCGACCCACTGCTGGGAATAGACCTCCCTTATAAAGGGTGTAAAATAAAATGGGACAGTTACTTAACGGGGTGCTTCAGACCATCAAACTGAACAACTTTTACTATGGGACCAACACTGAAATCGCGAAAAAAAAATCCGCTCTCCCATACAAAACTGCAAACATAACTCGACTGAAATGTATACATGTAATGACAGCAGATTTTTTTTCGCGATTTCGATATTGGTCCCATCGAGAAAGTTGTTCAGTTTGATGGTCTGAAGCACCCCTTTAAGTAACTGTCCCATTTTATGTTACACCCTGTATTGCGCCATTCCTCACAGTCCTGTGCAAATATAATCCAGTGCGATCAGTTCAAAACACCGTGCTAGTGGTGTGCGTTTTCTGATTTCTTATTTTTTTTTTTGACGAAACTTAAAGAACCTCAATATAAATGAAACCTTGTCTCTGTGATAATTATTATAACTCATAAATCATAATTTATGACATTATGATTTGTCATTTGCAACGCAACGATACAAGCAAAATATTCAGAGCGATGTTTGTCAAGAGTCAGGACACAAAATGTTCGCAATGTGAATTCAAAGCAAACATTCGTTACAGATTTACATGTCTCATCTTTTTTAAACGTGACCAGCTTGTGGGATACGTTATTTAGGAATCTGTCCCAAATCAAGCGAGATCCGCTGAGCCAGTAAACATTTTCTCGCCTGAGGTGCCTATTACTGCAGATGTGAGAGTAAGCGAGTTCAGTGGTGAATAATAGTCCTTCGTTTTGCCATTATGAGGTTAAATTTTTCGCAACCTGCAGGCAAGGTTCCCAAATAGTGGTGGATAATCGTTCTCCCATTGTGACGGGGGTTGCTTGAAGGCGTACGCGCGGCTATTCCTTTGACTAAGGTAATGATTATTCAGTTATGAAAAAAGAAACGTACACATTTTGTCTCATTAAAGTTTAACGTTTCTCTTTGTGATTTGTTCGATGAACTGAACTTATCAGTTTCTTTTCATATTAAGTGCATAAACTAGTTATTTTCGGACTTGCTACTTATTTCTCGCTGTTCGTCTCTCTCTAGCTGTGGAACATATCCCTTACTCAGCAAGTGAAATGAGCACAGCTTGCTTGAGCTGGCATTTATTTGGTATATGTCAAGTTTAAGCATTGTTGTAAATAGGGCAACCTTATTTTGTTGGTGAAATTACTAAAACAAATATTAAATTAGGTGTAGCTTATTACGTTATATTCAAGACATATTATTGTATTCATTGTTATTTAGTGAATGATCATCTCAAACGCTTTGTCGTCTTCTTAGTTAGATGTTTTAGGCTGAGAGTCTACTGGAGAGGATACAAGACGTGGAGGTGGAGACCAGTTTGCTGGTAACCTAGATACCGTAATACGGTAGAAGGGTCGAGTGTTATGGAGTCTCATACAACATAACCGCCTTTTATCGGATCACAGCAGTATTCCATTTCTCGTTAATCTATTCCTAAACATCTCGTCTCCCTCTGGTCTCCATTTCAGTGAAACCTCAACCTTTTCGTTGGTTTTTTTTCCATTTGTTATTCAGAGTAAGATCATACTGGTAGAATATAATAAATTTCATTCACTTTATCGAAGGAACCATAATGCAGCAAAACAGGTACCATAAATTTTTATTGTATTTTAAACTATTCTTGCAGTGTTCGCAAAAGTTTTATACCATCTTGAAATACGGTATAATATTAATAATTCCCACCGCACTTTGCACCGCAATTTCATTCCGAATGACTGTTTATAGCTTTATTCATAATTTGCAGAAGTTGCAGCTGGGAAATGAACAATAAAGCTTACTGCAGTCCGCAATTTATGTTCTTTCAAACTCGCATCTTATGAGTTGGGGAATTTAAATGACTTCGACATGAAGAATCGTTGGGTGAAGAATATTTCTAATTTCCAGGAAATCCGGAACGTACTATTTCTCTGGAGTGCGATTTTTGAAACTCATTCGTTGAACTCAGCAGTTGAAAATGTCAAAATTACTATAATAATAATAATAAATGTATTTATTCAAATAACCATGATTCATTTTGTTAGTAACACACTTATGTAAACTATGTTAGTAGGTACTATGGAGATATGCATCTTTCTACTGCTGATTTGACTTTCGAAAATCGCAGTCCTGAAGTATGATTTTTGAATGTCAAATCAGCAGTAGAAAGATGCACGTCTCCATAGTAATTTTGATATTTACAACTGCTGAACTCAGCGAATGAGATTCAAAAATCGCAGTCCTGGTCTTGGTTTTTTGTGTTTTTCTTAGTAGGTGGTGATGAAATTTTTTATTGAACACAGTTAAGACTTACAACTTTTTTTCGACGAACACTGTCAATGTATGTACAGTCCATAGATTTATATATTACTAGCGTAAGGATAGGCCCGTCAGAATATTTTACAAAAACCTTCTTCATAGAAACAAAAATTTGCGCCATCTGTCATAACTCGTATACGAACTATATCGTGTCATATATTTTCTTTCATCGTTGTAGTGCTCTAAACTGAAATTTTTCCTCGCATTTTAGAGCCAACGAACTGGGGACAATAGTCAAGCTCATAGGCCATGTCCTTACGCTAGTAATATATATGTCTTTGGTACAGTCTCTTGTTATTCGCCATATTATTACCTAGGGGCAATTACGATCAAGCATCGTGATTAAACATTGGCTATTGCTGAAAACGGTGATGATGATGATGGTAATAACCTCTCATCATCATAACAATGTGCCATAATATAATGTCGTTGGTAAGTTTAAATAATGATGTTAATAAATACTCGACATATTTGTCAACATTGTGGTACAATAACTCACATTGTTTACACAGTGTATATTACATAAACATAACATTGCAGGCAGGCTGTGAAACTTGTTGCACCGTAGCAGTTCACAATGCAAAATATGAGACACAGGTAACTGCATCTACTATATTGCATTCGGAATAATTCATAAGAATGCATCCTATCTCGTCTAAAGGAGATGCTGTATTGTGCTGAAATTTTTGGTTTTTAAAAGTTAAAACTTTTGTGTGGATTTTTGTGAATAAGTAGGTACCATGTTGCTTGTAGGATTGCACTGTACGATAAAGGTCTTCTTTCATTTTATTAACTAAAGATGATCACAAGTGCTGAATATTTTTTTGGAGATTGAGGTAATGATAAATGTTGGGTTTATCAAAAACATAAACTAACACTGGTTATTGTTTTTAGGGTTCTGTACCCAAAGGGTGAAAACAGGACCCTATTACTAAGCCTACGTTGTCCGTCCGTCCATCCATCCGTCCGTCCATCCGTCCGTACGTCTGTCCGTCTGTCCGTCTGTCCGTCTGTTCGTCTGTTCGTCTGTCCGTCCGTCCGTCCGCCTGCCCTACCTATTTAGGGCTATAACTTTTGAACCGTAATAGCTAGATAGTTGATGATGATAATTATGCGTTATTACGGCGGATTTGTTAACAAATAATAAAAATGTCAAAAAGTTAAAAATTAAGGGGGGTTCTCAACAAGAAACTAGTTTTTATCAAAGTTTTTTCTTCACGCTCTATCGTAAAAACGGTAATACATACAAGCGTCAAACTTAGTGTGATTATAGAGCAAACTCTACAGAATAACAACAAATACTAAAAACTGACCAAGTGTGAGTCGGTCTTGCGCTAAAGGTCCCGGACAAAAATAGTTCTTTTTTTTCGAACGTAATAATTTTGTGTTCTGTGCTGGTGTGGCACGGAACCCTCGGTGCGCTAGTAGCCCGACTTGCACTTGACCAGTTTTATATTAGTATACTCAGACAGAACCAACCCAACCGAATTCCTTATTATTTAATTAATCAAGTTTTCTTTATTACGTCTGTCGTCATCTTCATCGTCTTTGTTCTTTTTCACTAACGTCGTCTTTTTCGTTATAATGGGGCTACAATGGCACCTTAAGGCTGCTCCTCCCATCTGCAAGCTCTCTTTCTTACAAGCAAACTTTTGCAATTAGCCATCCCGCTTCAATTGCGCGGCTCCGGTCAGAATTTTCCGTTTTCTTTAAAAACCTGTATGATTTTATATGAATTTTCAAAAAATAAGAAAACCACATCATTTTATATTGTATTGTGAAGAATATTGTAAATTTTCATATTCTTCTGATCAACAATGTAAGAGTAAAACGGTTACAACTGGAAAAAAAGAGGTGACTTTGGAGTCGTTTTTCTTCAGTTTTATTAATTAAAATAGATTTCGAGAAAAACCACATCACTTCTCATATCCTATAGATTGTTCAGTTTTGTTTTCTACTTAAAAAGTGACATAGTTAATGTATAAAATGATTACAAAGTTACTCAAAACCGGGCGGACGCCCCTTAATGGCTCACAGCATGAAACAAATGTCGAGTTAATTCGGCGCATTTGTGCGTAAGGATGTAAAACAGCTCAGCTAAAGTGGGACTGGGCAGGACATGTCTGTCGCATGCGTTCGGAGAGATGGGCCAAAATCACCACAGACTGGGCCGACAGGACGGTCGTCATCGTCAAGGAAGACCCAGAAAAAGATGGCGAGGTAGCTTGGACGCCTCCATGGAAGGTTGACCAAGGTTTGCACGTGATTGGAGAAAGAAATAGGAAGCCTTTGCCTGCCAGTGGGATACTGAAAGGCTACGTAAAAAAAGATTTAATAGAAAAAGACAATTTTTCGCTCTTTTTCCTTTCGAAATTTTCCATTTCTAAATAAATGATAAAAAGTTTAAGTAAAGATAAATTTACAATAATCTTTAAAAAATAGTACTTAATAGTAATATTAAAGTGCAGTTTAAATCATATTACAGGTTCTTCGAACCAAAATGCTGCATACGCCTGAATACTAAAATACATCCGTCAGTTCTTTAAAAAAATCATCTCTCCCAAGCTAAACGAGTTGAACTGAAAAGGTGTTTCAATTTTCAGACGCTCAAAGTGACTACCAGTAAACCTCCTGTCTTTATGCCCATTCAAACGCAAACAATTCCTTTATCAATCATTTCACAGTGACGTGACAAATTCAGCTCGCCACGCTGCCTCCGAAGGGTTGATCGTGATGTATGTAGGGCAGCTGTCACTGATATGCCAATGTCACGTGCTCTGCGCTCGGCATGTTACGAGGGTTCTGATATCTGTAACTAATGATTACTTGTGCTTTGATATTGTGTACAGTTATGATAGTTAATTGAGTTGAAACTGTTTGCTGTTGAAATATACCTAAGTACATACGACACGGCATTATCCTATTGAGAAAGGAAGGTCAGAGGATCAGTATTCGGAGGGCTGTCCTAGTTACTAAAATAACTTTATACCAAATATCAAGGAGATAAGATATGCTGTGACACTCATTGACTTACCAACTACTGGATACGTCCAGTAGTTGGTAAGTCAATGAGTATCACATGTCAATGAGTGACCCTACGGGGTCCGCTCTCAAAAGTGCCAGAATCAAAGGAGTAACAAAACGTATAAAGAGTAACAATTACGTGCCAGTCTTTGCTTGATCGATGGACTATGCGCAAAAATTGTCAACCTACGATTAAGAATAACTAATAACTCTAAACAAAAGCAACATAATTTTCGGCACCTAATTAAAATTTTGTATAAGTTTTGGTGGCAAAGGTGTATACAAAATTAGAACACGGTGTAGTTTTTTTGGTGCCACTTTTTGAGCTTGATTTACATTTCTATACATTCTTATTCGTAGATTTCAACAGCTTCAATGTTTTTAATTCGATTATATTACTAAAACGTACTTCAGTTTCCGTAAGTTAGTCTAGGGCACTTCATTCGAGAATTTTGTAAGTTTGTAAGTTTCTCTCTTCTTCTTTCTTTCTTTCATAAATAAATTACGATATTTTGTTATAGCAGCTATGAACAAATCGACGATACGAAGTTCAATATAGTGCCGTCAGAGTTCATCAACCTTTGTGACGTCATTGTACATTATATTGTCACTACCGAGGGCCGAGTAAAAGCCTTTTCATTATTGTATTAAAATAAAACGTTGCTTTTATCCAAATGGTCCGGGCTTTTAGCATAAATAACATTGTATGAGCTGGCCCTTTATTATGTCGTATCTCAGCGATTAGGAAAGCTTTTGTATAACATGTTAATTTTGCAGATTTAGCTAAAGCGAAATAAAGGTTGAAAGGATTTAGTGAACGTAAATGAGGTTTAAAAAGTGTCTACGTATTATTTGAACAAAAAAAAAAGCTTATATAACAAATTAGTTTACATTTATCTAAATATGTAAATAATGGATTTCTGAACTTAATTTCTCACACAAATATTTTTTGATCCCATTTAAAGTAGGTACCAGAATCTAGACCAGACGATAAACGTCCATGACTTTGGTATTAGTTACAAATATTCGTATTCACCATGCAAATATTTGAATACAGTAGTAAATACAAGAGCTGAAAAAGAACAGAATGGAATAAAAAAATTAAGTCACTTAAAGAATAAAGGAACTAAATACATTTATCAAAACTGCAATTGAACCTGCGTTAATCAAGATAGAAACGTTTAATTTATCTAATTTCCATTATTCCCGGTAATACTGTAATCTAGATGAACATATTCAAATTAGTCAGATCGCACTAATTATTAGTACCTAGCCAAGTTAACTAATGGATGTATTATTCATTGATAAAGAGAGTGCCTTTGTGATTTAAATGTCAAGTCGACAAATCGCCAGTCACCTCACATAATTTATGGACGCGCTTTGCCCTGCAGTGGGATCCAACAGGCTATTAATAGCAATAACAAAAAAAACAGGTCAAGTGCGAGTCGGGCTACTCGCGCATCGAGGGTTCCGTACCACACCACCACAGAACACAACTTAGAAAAAAAAAAACTTTTTTTGTACGGGACCTTTAGCGCAAGACTGACTCACACTTGGCCGGTCTTTAGTATTTGTTGTTATTTTGTAGAGTTTGCTCTACAATCACAATAAGTTTGACGCTTGTATGTATTACCGTTTTTACGATAGAGCGTGAAGAAAAAACGTTGATAAAAACTAGTTTCTTGTTGAGAACCCCCCTTAATTTTTTACTTTTTGAGATTTTTGTTACTTGTTAACAAATCCGCCGTAATAACGCATAATCTTAGAAAATTTCAACTCTCTAGCTATTACGATTCAAAAGTTACAGCCATAAGTATGTAAGACAAACGGACGGACGGACGGACGGACGGACGGACGGACAGACGGACAGACGGACAGACGGACGGACGGACGGACGGACGGACGGACGGACAACGTAGGCTTAGTAATAGGCTCCCGTTTTCACCCTTTGGGTACGGAACCCTAAAAAACACAACTACAGGGTGAAATTGATATCATTAGCATCCTTTTAAACTAAGAGTCTACCCATCAAACTGAACAACTTTTACTATGGCAGCAAACCGATCGGAGCAACAAAAAAATCAACTGTTGCATACATTTGAGTCGCGAACTCGCGCGTCGACATTGCAGTTTAGTATGGAACAGCAGATTTTTTTGTTGCCCCGATCGGTTTGCTCCCATAGTAAAAGTTGTTCAGTTTGATGGGTAGACTCTTAGTTTAAAAGGATGCTAATGATATCAATTTCACCCTGTATAATCAGACATTTTTACAGCTTACAACTGTTTACTGGATTGGAATACACCTGACTATAGTAGTTACTATTTTCTATGTCCCGATGAAGTAATTAAAATTGTAAAACTCGACTTGTGTAGCATAGTTAGACAGGTACATATTTATTGTTCAAGAACACCATAAACATACAAGTAAAAACATAATCCTCCTTCTGGCGCAGTCGGGTAAAAAGGTAGGTTTTGTACGATCTCATTTCAGTCATAGGGGAAGAACAAAGGAGAGCGAAGTAGTTCTCACCTTATAACTGAAAGGTTTCTACCATCTGTATTGAAAGCTTAACTGGTCTATTGTGTGTAATTAAGTTCTTTATGTTTATTTTATCTTATTGCATATCTACACTAATATTATAAAGAGGAAAGATTTGTACCTATTTTTGTATGTTTGTATGTTTGTAATGAATAGGCTCAAAAAGTACTGGGCCGATTTAAAAAATTCTTTCACCATTAGAAAGCTGCATTCACCCTGAGTAACATAGGCTATATTTATTACTAGAAAAGATTAGACGTCCACCCGTGCGAAGCCGGGACGGGCCGCTAGTTCCTAATATTTTACCTACCTTTTTTAGCGTTTTACTGAAAGTTATTTGATAATGCAACCATTTGTTTTGGAGATAGGATAAAAAAATCTCCTTGTTTACGTGGGGATATCAACCGTTATCATAAGAATAGTTAATAATTATTATGTATTATCACAGAATATTATAGTAGTAGCAATGCACAGAAAAAATACAGTTATGAAATGGCGATTATTTCTGAATCAAATCAAGTAGGCGGTTTTTTTAGTAGTCTTACCTTAATGTTGAATGGAGTTTGCCTTGTGGTTATTAATCGTCTTTTTTGCGGGTCTGCTGGAAAAATCTCTTCAAAGATAAGCTCGATCTTTTTTTAGGTACACATTTGCCCTACCTATACAAAACATCATGTTTTCTTGCACATTAGCGGCACTACAAAAATAAGCTCGTATATTGTTTATCCAACTATGGCGGTACCCTAACAAGGCGGTACCTAAAGAGGACTCATGTTTGTGACCTAAAAGTATATATGTCTCCACTTATGTCTTATTAAAGACTCCACTTATCTAATGAACAGACGATGTTAACAGTTATGCAGCTTAGTGGTCAAAACGTTATTATAATAGCGAGATAAAAAGTTGCAAAACTTACAAGACGGTAAAATAACAAGCGCTGAGGGTCCATAGTTAATTAATTGGCTTCTACACAACCTCGGAATAATCTTGAGGGGCTCGATTGATCATTCCATTGGGAATTCTGTTCCTCCTTAATTAAATTTCGTGACGTGGGACTTCTTAGAGAAACGTGACCTTCGGTGGAGATTTTCTCCGACCTAAAGTGAAGCATTTATTTATTCGTCAGATCTATAAAATACATAGTAACATTAAGTAAAATTATAAATAAAGTGACTTAAAACTAAACTGATAATCAACCTAAAAGTTGATAATATTATGTGATTTTAAAATGTTTCGGGACAGGATTGGAAAATACAACACTGACAAGAGCGTATCATTATTATTGTTGGCTGGTCTATTGCTACCATCGGTATAATAACTTTATGATTGCAACCAAGATTCTGTATGTAACACTGCGACGATTGCTAGTCTATTGTGTTTGTCACAAGCTCAGCCATATTTTATACATACATCTCCGAACGATTTTTTTCCATTCTCTGGTATGCAGGTTTCCTTGCGGTGTTTTTCCTTCACCGCTGAGTTAGTGATAATGATAACTGCAACTGCACATAAATTCCGTAGAACTTAGTGGAAAAGGCCTGGAATCGAACCGCCGCGTCGCCTCATGATTGAGTCGCTGGCTCTCTGGACTACCATCGCTCCTGACTTAGACCGTGTAACTCTTAAAAATATGATGATGATGATGAATTTTTAGAATATTTTGATGTATTTCGGAACCTACTATGATTATGTGTACAACACTTTAAACACCTCTAGCTTAGATCTTCGAAAATAGGCTCATTTTCATTGGTCGCTAACTCGGTCGATATACAGCATGCATGCCCCGCAGGCGGACTAACGACCAATGAAAATCAACAAGTCGATACAGTGGTCGTTACGCCACCTACGGGTATTCTCCGCATGCTGTATATCGACCAATGAAATCAATCGGTCTTTTTAAAAGTGCGGGTATTCAGAAACACTATCGCGAAGCCACTACCAACCATGTCCTTTTGCACCCTGCGGTCGTTCCCTATAGACCAGTGAAAACGGTTCCCCGCATGCGTGCATTATGGCATGCGTTACGGAAAATCTCTCGTATCCCGTATGCGGGCTATATCAACCTGTGAAAATAGTTCCCCTAAAGCGGGGTCTATGGCATGACCCCGAATGCGAGCCAGAACGACCAATGAAAATGAGCCCTAGACAGACATTGTGTCTTTGTATTATTTACAGCCTCATTTTATTCGTAGGTAGGTACAATGTAACTTTCTTCTAGAGCTTCCACATTTTATTTTTACTGTATATATTTATTCTTTCCACTGTAGCACAGTATATTTTGATAGGATATGAACTAGCAGCTGCTCTGGCTTTTGTAGTGTTTCTTTATTTTATACTGAATCTATTTCGTTGTGTTTCTTTTGCCGTCTGTTGTGTTTCTATGTCATCATCATCATCTCAGCCGATAGACGTCCACTGCTGGACGTCCCTAGGCATCCTTAAGGATTGCCACAACGACCGGTTGTGTTTATGCTGTACCTAATTACCTATCTATACAGGGTGTTAGGATAAACAGATGCATTACTAAGAAATTCGCAATTTTTTTTTGTCTTTTCATACAAAACTTCGATCAGCTGATTGGATTTAGTTTAGTATGGGAAGTCCAAAAAAATTTTATCAACTTCCTATAGGTTTCTTAGGGAAAGTTGTTCAGTATCATGGGTACAATCACCCCTTAAAGTAATGCAATTGATTACCCTAACACTCGGTATATATTTCACTAACTGTATACCTGTGTTTCGCATTTTTAAATAGGAACAATAACGTGGTATTACATATTAGTATATAAACATTGTTTAAGAGCGCTCGCAGTTCCCTTCGAGATCGCATCAGAAGAGAAAAGACTGCAAAAGAACAAGAGTAGCTAACTGCTATCATAGCCCAAAGAATTGTTAAAATAAAGCTATACTTACTTATTTATAATTATACAAAACAATGGCGAGTTTTGACCGAGTTATTTTTACGAAAACTAAAAGGCGTGCTGGTCGGCAGTCATAATTTTGTATTAAACAGAATAAAATTAAATATATTTTTGAAAAAAATTCCACATGTCTAAAAGTGGATTCAAAAGTGAAAATTACTAGTAAGTCAGCAAAAAGCAAGAGTAAGGTATTTTTAGGTCGTTAAGGAACGTCTATGGTTTGGTTGAACTGATAGTGTCACTCTTTTCGTTTCCTGCAATTATCATTAATATTATACAGTTCTCCTGAATATTCGTATAAAAAAATTGAAGCCATATGAATAAAGATTGAGTGGACTATCTAATAAGAATGATTATGAGGCTAACTTATAAGGCTCAAACTTCTACAACTAATTAACTTTTTTGTTAGTTTTATTTCACTCTACAGTGCTAAGTTTCATTGATTTACGGTCCCTTTAAGGCTGAGACTGAAATAACATGCACATCTGCCACTCTTCTTTTGATGTCATCACACCACCAACTAGAAAACAAATTCTCTCTACCAGGAGAAGCGTGGACCCGATTACAGCAAAAACACTCATATTTCTTAGTTTCCTTTTCAACATTAAATATTGCGGTTCAATTCACAGTGGAAACTAGAAACAACGGTGCGATGTAATTTCGTTCAGGCACCGTTATAGTTATAGCCTGTGTAATAAGAATGAAGTAGAGAAGGTACTCGGAATTAATTCCGGTGAAATTAGTTTTGGCTTAATGAAGTCACCCCAGATTAAAAACAATAGACTTAGGTCAATTACACACCAGATTTAGAAACGAAAATGTTAGTCATAATCATAAATGATGTCATAGCTGGAAAAACTCAATGTTTTCAAATGTTTGTATTATTTTGAATTCAATTTTTATAACACGTAACGTACGAGTAGATAATTTCGAACTTTATCAAGAAATAAGCCAGTTTACTACAAGCATATTTTTAGTTAAGTGTAAGGGTCAGCGCACACCCAGCGTAGAACTGCTCGCGCATGCTCGAGCATGTTCTTTGCAGTCGCGCACACCTAGCGGCAAAATCCGCCGGCGGCAGCGGCGGAGCATGCTCGCGCGTGTTCGAACAGTCTCGCGGATGCTCCCGTGTTGCTACAGTTGACGTAGTGAATTTTGCCGTTGTGTTTACAATATTTTATAGTAAAGACATGCGATAACAACAATTTTAAAGTATGGTAGACTGGGATTTGGTAATTATTGGGTTACAAGCAAAGGAAGAGGAGCAAGAAGAGCACATCAATAAGATGAAAAGAGGCAAGAAAGATGTACTTATATTTGGGAAATACTACGCCCTGTGCTGTGTTACGGTTTAAAGTTCTAGGGACAGTTATTTTATGGCTAGGAACTATAAAATGGAATATGAACAATTTGAAAACCTACTAAATCTGCTTCGACCTTTCAGATTTTCTTTGTATTTTCAAAAAGAGTTCGATTATTATATAATATTATCTTTAGTAAATTGCCCTTTTCGGGCTAAAGTAGTTAAAAAATATGCTAGATTTAGTCCGAAACCGGCCGAGGCGGCAACACTTACGACGGATCGCAAGCATCGACACGGGCGTATGCTCGAGCATGCTCGAGCATGCGCGAGCATCCGCGCGCATGCTCGCGACTGCTCCCGTCGCCGCGAGGAGCATACGCGAGCATACTCGAACAGACGCTGAAGGGATTTAATCACTTGCAAGCTATTTTCAACTTTATTTCAATGGAAATAGAGTTCATTATCAATTGAATCAATGAAACCTGCTCGCGCATGCTCGAACAGTTTTACGCTGGGTGTGCGCTGACCCTAAGGATATGTCCTTTAAGGAGGCAGGGAGTGTCAGCACTGTATGTAAATACGTAGCTACTCTTTCTTATACTGTACACTTAACTGACAGTTGCACACACTCAGCGGGAATATGTGAGCACCTGTTCGTATGTTCTGTAACGCGCTATGTGTGAGTGCACCGACAAAAGCCGCTTGTATGAAGCTTTCGTACTGTGGTTTTGTAGTTCATGTGACAGAAATGGCCTCGATTCGGAGTGTACCACGACTAAACTAAACTAAATGTATTCCTGTCACTTTCTAAAATAAGATTAAGAAAAGAGACAGAAAACCAACAGCTGACTTTAGTGCTGTCAAAGTGACGTTAAACGCCCAAAAACGACTTAAATAAGATGGCGTACATTATGATGGCATCTTATTTTGCGCATTTAATGTCACTTTGACAGCACTAAAGTCAGCTGTTGGTTTTCTGTCTCTTTTCTTAATCTTATTTTAGAAAGTGACAGGAATATATTTAGTTTAGTTTAGTCGTGGTACACTCCGAATCGAGGCCAATGTCTTCACTTTTTAAGCAAATCAAGCTAATTTCAATCTAAAATTAACGACATACTTACTTACATACATACATACATACTTACTGAAAAAGGTTAATTCAGGTAATCTTACTATGACTTTAGTTATTGTTCTGAGACGCGTTGATGGCACTGCCTGTGTCATGTGACGTAATCTGCGGACTCTGTCATTTCGAAGTGGTTTGTGGACGTTTTGCTATTATTGTTCGTTCGTATGTCCTTTAAATCAAACTATTTTCATTCTTATAACTTTTGTGTTATGGCACTGAGAAAATACACAACTGCAGGTATTAGTTTAAACCCTTGTGTGATGTTTCAAAGGGTTCCTGTGATATATGACAGATCGGATTATCCAAAGGCAGTTTGCGTAGGTCTACAGCTTGGATAACACAGCGATTGAAGTAGTAATATAGAACAACACAGTCATGACAAAATTATTTATAAAATATAAATAGCTAACATTTTTACCAAGATCTTAGTTGAAACCAAAGAACGAAGATGCTGAACTGACTCCTTGTGGTGGTTCTTGATAAAAATATAAATACAGAATGGATTTTATGGACGATGCGAGGCAGTGAGGTAGGTAACTAAACCGTTGTAGGTATAGGAAAACGTTCTAAGGAGACAGCCCATTTTTGCCACCAGCCCAACAAAGTAGGACTAGAAATGTCAGGAATAGCAAAAAACTTTTCCCGCATATTTCGTAGCGAATGAGACAACGATAGTTTCCAAGAAGATAGTTTAATTAAGAAATGTACAAACATGTTGCATCTTCCTCAATTTGGCTTTGCCAAAGAAGGCAAAATTTTTGTACACTGTAGAATTCTGAAATAATAAATATAACAGTAATTTGGATTAGGTACTTATAACGTAGAAACGACTAGTTTAGAGAGAAACTCTTTAGAACATTTTCATATGCGAGAAAATGCGCGCTAAAAGCATTTTTCCATAATGGCTTATATTTGGCTACGGTATAGCCTCTAGACAAAATTAAAAGTAATTTAATTTCCATTTACTAGACTTTGAAACGTTTTCAAACTAGTTCGGTTTAATATTATTACGAGACTGTTCAAAAAGGCAAATTAACTCAACGTTACTAATTATCAGATATAATGAAATTAAATGAAAAGACATGACATCCATTTTGGTACAAAATATCGCTATTATTCTTTATTCTGTTAGAACTTGTCCGTCTATGCATTTATTATAGGTTCGAAAAATCTGCTTTTTTATACATTATATTTTCGATGAATTTTTTTTTTGTTGGCAGGCACTTTCACATTTGGACCAAAAATATATAAAATGTGGATGATGTCATTTATTTATTTATTTAAATGCGGTTCATGTGATAATATTAAGCCTAAGAATTTTAACACATTTAATAATTTCTGTGTTAGTACTCCTTCTTATATTGTGTGTGACTATGACCTGATCAGTCGGTTCTTGCGATAATAATATGGATTGATGCTATTCTGAACCAGATACCACCTAATAAAATATTTTGGATAAGATAGGAAAACAAGTTGATGAATCTTGATAAAGTAATTAACTACGCAGTATTAAGACCCTTGCGGTATTCAGTTCTATTTTCAATTTAAAATGATGCTCCTCGTCTCATTTGCTGTGTAGTATAATAAAGCAGGGAGGTATTCAAATTTTAGACATTTCAGCAGCTGTGGGAGGCGCCCGGTCCCTGTTTGTAGAAGCCAAGAAATAATGAAGCGCATTCCGCCCGCTGTCTCACTTAATGAGTTGTCAAACGTCACAACCCTCTGTGAGTTTATAGCAAAAGTGCAATTAGAGGCTCCGTTTTGAATTTAACATTATTTCTACGTCTTACTTACCTATAATACGTTTTCTAAGAAATGTTTAAAGAATTATTTACAGCAAAGGCCTCGGTAGCGCGTTTCGGTGAGGTATGGACACTCAATGATGAGGGTCCGGGTACGACTCCGTGCGAACGACATGCCACGTACCAATGAGTTTTTCTAACTTATGTTCGTAATACCGACTGCTTTCAAACGGCGAAGGAAAACATCGTGAGGAAACCTACATTCGCTGTAGAAGAAATTCTGAAACGTATGTGAAGTCTACCAATCCGCTTCGTGATGGAGTAACGCCCATAGACCCCTGAGGGTAGGCCTGTGCCCTGCAGAGGGACGTTTATAGGCTGATGATGATGAAATGCCTTACTTAGGGAAGAATCTTAGTTTATTATTATGTACTGGTGGTCATGATTTGGATTATTAAACGCAGAAATTGTAGAAACAAAAAGTTTTGGATATTTTTAGAATCCTCCTAAAACACAACACATGTCAGCTAAAAGTCTCGAATGTCGTAAATAAACTTGTATTGTATAGAAAATTACTCTATGAAAATGAAAATTTGCAACCGGACGCTCGCGCAATAAATTTCACGCTCTCATAATTCTGTGGCATGATTTACAACATGATTTTCAGCGACACAAGCCGGTTTTGTTCAACGTTCCAATTAAATATTTCTTAGAAAAAATCTAGTAAAATCTAGTGTAAAGAATAAACAAAAGTTTGATTTAAATTACTAGGAGTCATCGGACAGAACGATCTCAAATAGAAGTTCGAAAACAGTTCGCAAATGAAGTCGGGGCGGGGAATAGTTTTCAAAGGAATATTTTGCTTTGTCCCGCTTGCTGTTTCCGATATTTTCTATCGTCCCGCTTAAAGTTTAATGGTTTGTGCGGCAGATCGATTGCAGCGCCAATATATTTTTATTTCAGCAGAAAATGTTCAGTTCGTTTGCTCGCAACCAAGGTAGAAGCATAAAAAGAAAGTAAACAAGTCCTATCAGATCAGAATATCGCAGAAACTTTGGGTCGAGTAACTATTGTTACTTACTTTATGCTTCGACGGTGTTCAATCGGCTGAGAACGTAAATAGACTTAAGTTTGTTTTCTAGGGTACGTTTTCTAAGGTCCTTTGAGAAAATGTATTCTAAAAAACAATTTATCGTATCTAAGTTTTATGGCTCTGCAAATTACTAAAATAAATAAATGGAATTAAGTATGACATCCTCAGACTGAAAATGTTTTACAAACTTGACACAGAGCTTGAAACAATTTTTTTCAGTGTAATGAATGATCATTACACTGAAAAAAATTGTTTACTTCAACCAAGATCTTGTTTATGATAATCATACATCATGAATCCATATGAGCCTGTCAACATCATGACTTCCCTGACTAAGAGAACTTTGTTAAACGAATTCGGCTTGTTGTTACAACTACCATCTTTTGTTTTTAGTAAATAATAATAACTTAATTTCAATTATTTTGGTGCTAATTAAGACAAAATACTTCTTGGTTGGCTCGCATTTTTTTCAGTGTAAGATTTAATTTAAAAGTCTGATATATTATAGTGTAAAAGAAAATATATTTTGAACAGTTTAACGAAAAAAATATTAATTTTGACATAACGATAACGATAACAATGGACTGTCACTAACAACGATGGATTTGCACATTCATTAATCAATAGCTGATAATAAACAGCCTCATTCATCAGTTTTCATTTCGTTTTGTGCAAAATCACGGCTATTGTAATTTCTACTTTTGTATAAAAATATTTTATGTTGACGTATTTTTATTCATGGATTTCAAGGTCTTCTTTTTGGTCGTCGCTCAACAAAATAAGACTTTCACTGGCTGTGGGAGTCTCAAGCAAAGGCAAATTTTCTGTTTCACCTGCAAATAATATTGGTAATTATTCGTATGAGAAAATTTTAGTAGAAATAGAACTAGGTAAGTAAAATAATATTTAATAGGTACCACTTACCAATTCTAACTGTAAAATTCATGGACTCGCTTTCATCCAACATAGAGAAAACATTTTCTACGGGAACGTAAACATTTTGAGTGTGCTCCAGAAAATCTGCATCCTTCTCACATTTACAGGGGCGTCTGAAATAGAAGTACTCTTGTAAACAAAGTAAGTTAAGTTACGGATCCCACTGCAGGGCAAAAACCTCCTCTCACGAATAAGAGTGAAAGTAAACAATTCAGTATTTTTCAGAAAGTTCCGGAGTAACAATTAGGTACGAGTAATAAAGTATCCTCCCGAAGGATATAAATATAAATTTGAGTAAACTTTGCAAACGATATGATCATTTGCAAGCGGAAGATTTAAGTCATAAATTCTGCTTCATCATTTCTGGTATTAGGTTTGTAGCGTTTATTGCGAATTCACTTTATTTATTGTCTAAATACTTGCCTGTAAACAATCCTTTTACTGGGCATATCTGGTATGAAAATATCAACTTCGAAATAGAATTTCTCTGCGTGTTCGTCGTTGACAAGGACTGTCCACATCATTCTTCCTGAAATTAGAACAGTTCATGTTAAACGTGTACATCGATCATACATAGGAAAGAACTTGATGCAAGACTGAAGGTGGCACGATCGAAGCCTAAGCTTTTGAGATAGGTAGAAAAATTCGTCTAACACGGAGAGCCGCTTCAATTCTGGCCAACGACCGGACCCAAGAGCTAGATTGACCAGGCAGATTGACCTATACCGAAGATATTCCGGTCGTTGGCCTGTACAAGCTTTATGTCGGAATTGACATGTAAAAAGTTCCCTCAGATATTCGTTGATGGCACTTAAATCTGCCATTTTTGGAGCGTCAATTACGTATTTGGTTTTTGACTAGTGATCAAAGATTGCGTAGTCTGTTATAACTGTAATTTATCAAATTGACACATCCATTATAAAGAGTTAGAAAAAAAAATCTCATCTACATTAATATTACTAGACAAACACTCACACTCAGTTGCAGAAACGCTCATTAAAGATAATCCTCCATTAAATCTCTTGCTAGCTTTTATTATGTCAACAAAACAAAAAGTGTCAGCATGAGATGTAACGGAGGATTATCTTTAATGAGCGTTTCTGTAACTGAGTATCAGTTTCAAAGTTAATCCTCCATTAAATCTCTTGCTGTCACTTTTTGTCTTGTTGACGTAATAAAAGCTAGCAAGAGATTTTAACTGTAAGGAGCGTTTCTGCAACTGAGTATTAAACATTTTTAATATTAGATTAGTATAAGCTATTATGGTGATCTAGTGGTAAGTAAGCGGAGGCGATGGTTCGATCCCCGTCGTCCAAGCAAACTCACACCAATGAGTTTTTCGTAATTTATGTACGATTTGTAACACCACTGGCTTTTCGGTCAAGGAAAATGTCGAGAGAAAAACGGCATGCTTCAATTTCGAGGCGTGTATTGTACCCACTATTTTATCTATTAAAAGTGGCGACGCGTGCAAGCTTACTACCAGTATGAAGATACTGGACTGGAGAGAGTTACGGTAGTACTAGTGAATCGTATCTCAGTTTTCAAAATATCTCTGAATATATTATAGTCGGAAACCCTCGGAAAATATAGTCATCGTCGTCGATTAAATCGTCGATTTAAATATTTGGCAAAGGCCTGGTTGGATCTCGAAAATAACCTACTAAACCCTACTAAAAGTTAGTAACTCAAGGTAACCATCCAGTCAAATATTTAACCTTTACGTATAACCTTTAATAATAAATGTTTTACTGGTGCATTGCAAGCGTAGTTATTTGAATTTCAAGTCTACAGATTAGACGATTTATGTGATGGTTTTTACGACTTCTGCACCAGATGCAGAACTGCACAATATTGTATTATTAGAAATAATATTGTTGAATTCCAACAATAGCGACGAGACAAGCTGCTTTGTGAACGTGTATTCGCCCATTATTCGCCACTGGTTTCATAGAAAACCTCGTGTAACTAGGAATTTTCCTTATTGGGCAGCCGGCTACTAAAACAATCATTTCAAAAATATTTGTAAAGTAACTATTTTTTTTCAATAGTCCAACATAAAAATATATAATAAAAAAATTGTAAACTTAAATATTTTTGAAATTGCTTTATTGAAGTTAGATTTGAGAATATTAAGAGACATTTTTTGGCGTATGCTTTACAAAAATGTACCGCTGTTTCCTAACTGGAGGAGCCCAAACCATACTCTTTCTTACACTGTGCCCAAACTATGATATGTTTTGAAAATACTTTTTCGATGTTATAGAAAACAAGCGGCTGAAAGGTATTAGCAGATGTAGTATATTTTTAGAACCAGGTCATGAAGCCCTTTCAATTGATGCCCAACAAAAAAAAAATTTCTAATACCTATATTAGAAAATATTTTTTTATTCCCCTACAAAAAATTTACGTGATAGTCCAAATGATTGTAAATAAAATGTGAAAATAAAATAAAATAAATTACCGTACCTGTGTACCAAACGGCTATCTTGCAAAGACTTTCAATATTATAGTAGTATTATATTAAATCTCTTTGCTATCTTGTTCATAGATTTTTGGCTTTTTATCGATTTTGGCATTGTAGGGTATTATTTAAGCTATTACCTATAATAAAATGTAAGTACCAACCTCCTCTTTTATCATAAATCTGGTAGACATTGAACACTTTCTCGTAGGATTTCAGGAGGAAGTAATTGAGGACTGGCTCAGTCTTCTTCGCATTCCATTTGTCCTTGACGGTGATGAAGGGTAGCTCCGTGACCCTTTGCTTGTGCTGTTCAAAGCAGTGGTCCATCCAGTCCCCTGCGCGTCCTTCCCATTGGCATTCACCTGGTGAACGATAATCTTTTAGTGTTGGTTGGAGATGCTCGCAGTTATATTGGAAGGGCTTATTAGAATCGAAGAAATACTGCTGGAATAGAAGTGTAGTCCACCTGGCTGAGTCTAATAAGTTATGCAGGGTGAAATTATTAAGAGTTTCCCCATCAAACTGAACAACTTTTAGTATGGGAGTAAATCAATCGTAGCAAAAAAAACTGCTGTTGCATAGATTTGAGTAGGCATTACAGTTTAGTATGAAACACAGGTATTTTGTTTTCGGCTTGCTCCCATGGTAAAGTTGTTCAGTTTGATAGGTAAACTCTCAGTTAAAAAGGATGCAGATGATATCAATTTCACTATACAACGTGTTAATGAATTAGCGCAAAACCTCATACACCCCAACTGATTTATAACAAAATAATTAGATTGAAACAATAATCTCATTATTTTGATACTTAAAATTTAAAGTTATTCGCATTTTAAGTTTTGAGGCAAAAATGTTTTGTTGTCATTTCAGCAATGAATAAAAGCACAAACGTACTCATGGATACATTTTAATAATCTTGTTTTTGTAGTAAGTAGGATAAGTGTGCCCTTGGGGTGGGTTGACATCGGGTTCAGAAAATTTAAAATTATACAAAAAAAATTATTTAATATTTTGAAAAAAATTACCTATGTTGAAACCATGATAATTCGATTCTGCTCTCTATTCTAAACAAACTACTTTCTAGTTTTGCGTTAATTCATTAACACGTTGTATATGAATGACATAGCTTGGCAATGATCATGGGTAATGCTGTCAGTCTTCTCGAAAATGTGCGGCAAGATGAATCAGAATTTGGAAGACTGAATTTCTTCTTCAGTTTTATGTAGGTTTCCTTGATTTTTTCCTTCGAGTGCAGTCGTATTATAATAAGAAACAAAAACTAGCCGTCGAGCTTAGCTGGTTCTTTTTGGTAGATTACTTTCATTCTATTTGCCTGAAAGTTCGCAAGCTTTGATGTGTAACGTGTATCGTACGTGTTATCTGGGTCATGACATCAAATTTGTTGAAATAGTTATATCTCAACGCCGAATGTACTAAAGCCAGACGAAACCATGCCGGGTGATTTGTCTCTCATGGAATAGACTTCCCACTGAGCTTGTTATTTGTTAGCAACTGAGTTGGACAAACAGTTGATTAATGTTGATGAAGATTATTAGGGATCTTCTGCTAATAAACCAAATGATATCGGCTGCTATCATCTATATTGCTCTAGATTTTGTGGTTCGATAAAACGTCTGCAGTAAGATACCCCTTGATTGAGATAACAAACTCTAAGCTCGATGATAAGTAATAATTAATAAATAATGTGAAAGCGCATATAGAGGGTTAGGATAAACCGTTGCATTACTTTAATTAATGAGGGTGATTTTATTTTACTCATGTACTGAATACCTTTCCCAAAGGAACAAATAGAAATTGGAAAAGAAAGTATTTTTCATACAAATGTTCTATTAGCTGATTGCATGTAGTACGTATTGACAGTCCAAAATTTTAATTGCGAATTATATTAGGTTTCTTAGAGAAAGTTGTTCAGTTTTAGGGATACAATCACCCCTTAAAGTAAGCAACAGCTGTTACCCTAACATCCTGTATTAACGAGTGCATCAAAGGCGTGGCACTCCGAAACCTGCCTTAATATAATATGCAATTCCAGCTGCTTGATTTATACATTGCCATTAAAACCATGGCTGTATTTAGATTATATTTGCGAGCTGAAAACAAGGGTAGGAATGTCTAGAATACATAAGTGGCCTAACTATTAAACCACCAAAGTGACCATTAGTAATCAAATCACGTGATTGCCTCTCTAGGGTCCCGCAATCTAATTACATTCGCATAACATTACAATAATGCTTAACATTACTGTTACCAGACCAGTCTTCTCACGAGATTTAATAGAAAAAAAAACAGGACTGGGACTGGGATTGTACCCATGATACTGAACAACTGTCCCTAAGAAACCTATAGATTAATTAGAAAAATAAAGAACTTTCAATACTAAATGCAATTAGCTGATCGAACATTTGTATAATAAAAAGTCAAGTTTTCTTTTTTTTCTTTCATGTTTACTTGGGAAAGTTGTTCAATACCATGAATACAATCACCCCACTGTCCACCCTAAGGCCTCGTTCAAGGAGAGACGCTGCGGTGCGCGGAGTGGGCTGCCGGAAACACCAATATACGGCGATTAGACCAAAAAAAACTTTGACGGCGATGTATAGGAAAAAGCGGGATTTTGGGCGTCCGTCCCGCTCAGAGTGCTGGCGGGACGCGTTCACGGAGGTTGAAAAAAGGGACGATCCGCCAAAAGCGGGACATATGGCAATACTACTTACCATACACTCTGGCCATGAAACAGTTGATGATACGAAACTGGCAATGCGATGTATGCTTCAGGAGTACGGGCAGAGTTGCGTGTTTCGGGCATCCTGCGTTGGTGCACGGGAAGAGCACTTTGTTGGCTAAAGACTCCAGCACAATTGGACGAATGAGGGAGAATTCTTTCTGGAATTGAAGATTTTTCATTCTGTTAATAATATTACAACTTGAACTATCAAATAGTACTAACCTATCTACGTATCGTATCTTCCAGGATGTTGCTATCAGAGATAAAATAGGTTTTTACCTTTGACATTGCTTTTTAGTGTGGATAAACAGAACTTTGAAAAGGAAAGAACTGGAACATTTTGAAACAAAAAGATATAAATAAAGAATTGGACCAGAAAATTGACAATAATTATTATAATTAATTCAAGAGCAGCTTTTTCTTATATCGTGTGAGCAGTTTTTTTAGACCGCCTCGCCTTACGGCCTCTGACGTGGTTTTTTTATGTAACGACTAGGTAATACCCATAGAGAAAATAACGCGCTCCCCTGGGGTAGAGATGTTGTATCGAACTGTGCACAGATACTCAACTGGGCCTGACGTCATATCATACACATCTAGCGGGAACTAGCGTATTTAAATGTTAACCCTCCCCTCACCCGTTTTTCACCCCCTTTGTTGGCGACAACATTTTCTATAGAAACAAGCCGATATGCCATCTCTTCTTACTCTATGGTAATACCACCATCAGTGATATTAGCCGTAGCCGTAGCCGGGACCAACGGCTTAACTTGCGGAATCATCTTTCTTTTCAGACAATTTAGGGGATTCACAGCCTGCAATGTGACCAACTGGGGAAAAACGTACAAAGTGACATACCACTAGGTGTCCGCCGTGGGAATTGAACCCACGACCTCCGTGTAAAGAGTCATATGCTCTTAACCATTAGACCACGGAGGCAGTTTATTTATGGTGCGTTTGCTAATAGAAGTCCGCTCTATGGGAACCATCGAAGGCACTTCTTGTGCCCACTTAAAACTGTCCTTATTATTGTGCAAAAATGTTCTAGTTCTTTTTTAGGGTTCCGCACCCAAAGGGTGAAAACGGGACCCTATTACTAAGCCTATGTTGTCCGTCCGTTCGTCCGTCCGTCCGTCCGTCTGTCCATCCGTCCGTCCGTCCGTCTGTCCATCCGTCCGTCCGTCTGTCCTATTTAGGGCTGTAACTTTTGAACCGTAATAGCAAATCATTTTCTCAGATTATGCATTATTGCGGCGGATTTGTTAACAAATAATAAAAATGGCAGAAAGTTGAAAATTAAGGGGGGTTTTCAACAAGAAACTAGTTTTTATCAACGTTTTTTCTTCACGCTCTATAGTAAAAACGGTAATACATACAAGCGTCAAACTTAGTGTGATTATAGAGCAAACTCTACAGAATAACAACAAATACTAAAAACTGGCCAAATGTGAGTCGGTCTCGCGATAAAGGTCCCGGACTAAAAAAGTTTTTTTTCTAAGATAATAATGTTGTGTTCTGTGGTGGTGTGGTACGGAACCCTCGGTGCGCGAGTAGCCCGACTCGCACTTGACCGGTTTTATTTGTAATTGTTGTTTATCCACACTAAAATGCAATTTCATCGGTAAAAATATTTTATCTTTGATAGCAACATGTAAGATGGAGCATCGATAGATCAAGCAGTTTAACTGATAACCTCATTAATTAGGACGATTAAATTATAAGATAACAATTTGATTAGTTATGGTATAGATAAAAATATAGGAGCGGCACCTGTCGGTGATATCATCCACGAAATTGTTGTGAAATGCCCTATAAACATTTATAATTTATATAGCAACTAGACTCGCGACTTCGTTCGCACAAATTATATTCCAGATTTTAAGTGATATCAATCAAAAAAGTTACATCAAAATAGGTTCAGTGATTTTTGCGTGATGCTCGCACAAAACAAACAAACAAACACACAAACAAATAGACAGAGGTTGATTTGGAGTCAGGGACACCTAAAAACCATATCATAATCTTTTTTTGTGTAAAGACACACTTCTGTTACAGTTATAATAGTTTAGATTAGTATGCAGTTATGTAACAGTAACTTTGGTGTAGGAATTTTCAACATCATTTCGTTTCGTTTCGTTTCGTTTCGTTTCGTTTTTCGTTTTTTCATTTCATTTTCGTTTCTTTTTTCATTTTCTTTTTTTTTTTTTCATTTTTTTTTTCTTGCAAAATTAAATTAATTATGCAAGTAACGTAAAATTATTTAATAATAGTACATTACTGCAGCGGCCAGCAACAGAGGCATTGATGGACGAACGTGTAATTGTGGGCCGAGGCGAAGCCGAGGCACACATACGTAAGTCCATCAATGCCTAGTTGTGGCCAAGGCTTGTATAGTACTTTTCTCAAATAATGCGCGGAAATGAAAACAGTAAATTTTCTCAAATAATTCGCGGAAATTAAAACTCTTTTCAAAATCAATGACGAACAACGAACAACAATTTGTTTTTTTTTTTCAATAAACAGCTTTCTATTTGCAAGTTAGTTCGAAATTTAAATAAAACCTTTTTTGAGTTACCTCCTTGGTCGCCATGTTTAGGAGAAAAAGATCGTTCCATTTTTAAATTACACGACAGATATGAGTTTACTATGTAATTTATTTGGCCGCAAAACACGACAGATATGGATTTTCATACAAACATTGCCGGCCGCTGCGCGCATGTAGTTGGCTAGTACAGCAATTTCGATTTATCTCGAAGAAGGTTGTCAAAATAATGCTCACATTTCCAAGCATGTTTGAGAAAATAAATAATAAATAAATATCATGGACATTGTCACACAAATTATCTAGTCACATTTAAAGTACCAGAATCTAGCCTGGACTTGTATTATGATGACTAGACAACAATATAAATACATACATGTATATAGATACAAACATCCATGACTCGGGTACAAATATTCATATTCATCATACAAATATTTGTCCCTTACGGGATTCGAACCCGCGACCCTCGGCACAGCAGGCAGGTTCACTACCGACTGTGCTACCGGGCTGTCTGTATCTAAAACCCTTTACAGAAAACCGCATTTAAATCGGTCAAACCAGGCGGTCTAACCGGACATTTGAATTTCGCAATTGCATTGAACGTTTTTGAATAGAATAGATTTGATAGATAGGTCACGATATATCGAAAATCGAAACTCCGAGTATATATGTCTTGGAGATAAACGGGAACATTCGTTTGTATGCACAAATTAACAACCTCTCCGTTCCGTCGTGGGTAAAAACTGTTTTATGGTGGGAAAAATCTATTTGTAACCATAGAAATATTAATAAAAACCTGGAATGCTTCTCGGAATATTGTGAAGAGCGGGATAAAGCAGCCTGGACGCGGTGTCCCTATCCTTAGTAGGGTGACAATGCGATTATGCTTTTAGGACTTTTATTATATTTTCACTATTTGTGTAGTCGTTTTGCTTTGCTACAGAAAATGTGTACCTATACCTAACCTATTTACGCTACTTTGACATCAAACTAGCGTACTATGGTAAAAAAATAAATATTTCGTAAACTTCATTTCGTTAAAAGCACTATTTTTATCTGACCTAGGCACTAATTACTAGGCACTTTTAAGGAACTATTTATTGACATTAAAATAATCCTGAAACCGGAGCATGTTGCGCGTGTAAATAGATAGAAGAGAGCAATGACTCGATAGTACTAGGTGCTAGGCTGCCATACCTTTTGGATCACCTGTATGTGACTAAAAAGTTTCACAATACCAGAATTTTCTATGGACTAGGTACCTTAAGGTCCGCCACACACATACGGAATTGCAATCCGGCATCCTGAATCAGGATTACGATTTCGTATGGATTTCCCCCTCCACAATTGCATTCGGAATTGAGCAGCTGTCAAATCCTGTACAAAATCACAATCCTGATTTGGAATTCCGGATTGCAATTCCGTATGTGTGTGGCGGACCTAACACGAACACCCTGAAGTGCGATTTTTGAACATCATACGAGCGAATCGGCAGTAGAAAGATGCATAATCTCCATAGTAATTTTGAAATTTTCTACTGCCGAGTCGCTCGTATGATGTTCAAAAATCGCACTTCTGTTTTTTTTTACCGTTCCGAAACTTTTAGGCGGTTCAGACCATCAATTTTAATAACTTTTACTATGCTTTCCTTTTTACGATTTCAGGTTTTGCTCGCATAGAAAAAGTTGTTCAGTTTGATGGTCTGAACCACCCCTGAAAGTTTCGAAACGGTAAAAAAATCATCCAGTATAAGGTCAAGCCGTTTCGGTGTAAATGCGCAAAAAGTCATTTTGACGAAAGAAAAATATAGTTAATATTTTTCTTGGCAAATGAACACCGTAACACCTATCTAAGAACCACCCTTAATCAAATCACAAACCCTTTGCAGAAAACCGTATCTAAATCGGTCAAGCCGTTTTGGAGATAATTGGGAACATTCGTTGGCACACACAAACAAACAAACAACCTCTCACCCTAAACGCATAGGTAGGTACGCACGGCGACACATCAAGCTATACAAAACCAAAATAAGCTGGCCGCGGGTAGGTCGCGTAACTTATAATGACGCCGTGTGTACGCACGGCGACACATCAAGCTATACAAAACCAACATAAGCTGGCCGCGCGACGTTATACGTTACTCGATCTACGCGCGGCCAGCTTATGTTGGTTTTTTATAGCTTGATGTGTCGCCGTGTGAACACCTTCTATGTTCTGTCGGTCGTGGGTAATAAAATCATACCTACCAACCTACTATGTTTTATCTTCGTAATTTTTATCATAATATAGGTATATGAAGGATTGGATTTTAATTCAACTAAAATTTTGTTTGCTTCCAATGCTTACCTTCTATGTTTGTTGTTACCCTAACTAATTTAATATTTTCAAGACTAAAACATATTAAAAATACAAACCTTTGATACGATAAGCCACAATCTGGAAAATATTCGCTTTTACAGCCGTCGATTAAGCAAATACGAACCATTTTAACATAAAATGTGGATAAAAAATAATAAAAATTAATTTGACGGCTAACGGCAATTTCAAATAATATGCCAGATTGGGTTGTCAATTTTTTTCCACGGCTTTGCAATACACAAATAATTTAAACAGATTTGATACATTTTTGCTTCATTTGATCTTACCAATTCGGCTGAAATCATAACATATACATATGGCAACACCAGTACACTGTAGAATGGGACACCGGGTACAACTCATGCCTTCTTCTTCTAGCATGGTCAACTTTATGCGTGCCAAATAGTTTTTATGTGTTTGGGCTATGGATTATTTTTGATTAAACCGTGAGAAAGATAATTTGGCACAGCGCAATCCTCTATTGGATATCTATGTTTGTAACATGTTGGACATGACACTTGAAGCGGTGCTAATTTGATTTTTGCATCCCATTGGCAGTGAAATATGTGGTTAGTCATAAATGAAGTCGGTTCGATTCCACTATTTAGTATACGTCTTCTTAGGAGAGACTAAAATCATCGCTGATAAGTCTACATGGTGAAATTGATATTTTTAGCATCCTTTTAAACTAAGAGTCTACCCATCAAACTGAACAACTTTTACTATGGGAGCAAACCGATCGGAGCAACAAAGAAATTGGCTGTTTCATACATTTGAGTCAAGTAGGCATTGCAGATTAGTATGGAACATCAGATTTTTTTTCTACTCCGATCTGTTTTCTCCCATAGTAATAGTTGTTCAGTTTGATGGGTAGTCTCATAGTATAAAAGGATGCAAATGATATCAATTTCACTGACCAACTTTTACTATGGGAGCAAACCGATTGGAGCACAAAAAAAATCTGCTGTTGCATACATTTGTGTCGAGTAGGCGTTGTAGTTTAATATGTAACAGCTGATTTTTTTGTTGCTCCGATCGGTTTGCTGCAATAGTAAAAGTTGTTCAGTTTGATGGGTAGACTCTTAGTTTAAAAGGATGCAAATGATATGAATATCAATTTCACCCTGTATACAGGGTGAAACCAAACTTTTACTATGGGAGCAAACCGATTGGAGCTCAATTTCACCCTGTAGATGTATTGTGCGCATCCATATTTCTTTTCTAGTTTATGCAGGTTTACTTCCCGTGTTTTTCTCCATCGCATAGGTGATAATGACAAAATACAATACTTGCCTTACAAATATGACACTGGAAGCTCTTCTCAAAACAAACTCCGCATATACTGTGCCCATCCACGCACAAATGGATGGGCGGTCTCATGTATTTGTTGCACTTTGTACATGTCAGCTCTTTTATCAGACTCTCGTAATGATCCGTCTCCAGCAACGTGTTGAGGACTACTGGAAAAATTTAAATTGGTTTAAATCAAACACTTCATTTGGTGTTACTTGAGGAAGTATGTCATCATTGAAGAACGTCTAATGTTGAACGAAAGCATTTCAATCATTTCTACAACACTTGATGGAACGGTATTCGAAGAGCTGGGGCCTATTTCATAAATATGATAATTGTAATTTACAATTACAATTTCGGCTTCATTTCTGGTTACCTATGGCGTTAACCAATATTGTGTCCTAACATTCTCAGTAATGTACCTGACTATCTCAAATTGTCATTGTACTATAAATTACAATTGCCATATTTATCAAATAGGCCCGTGTCCAAAGTCACAGTCTAAGTAAGATGAAGTGGCAGGGAGTTTTGTGGAAATTTTTGCTGTAAAATTTTTATGAAATTGGTTGATTTGTAAGATTAATTTTTATGTATTGCATAAAAGTTACTATCAATCGCGAAACAATCAACAAACTTACATGCCATTGTCGATATAAATATAATATTTAAATAACGTTGATAAAATGTTGTTGTATCTTCATTCGCTTTCAAAGCTATAAATATTAAGTAATGATTACAAAAGCTTCTGCCGGTCGATCGGCGGCGCTAAGTAAACTAATTATCTGTATTGTGTACCAGATAGGTACACAACTCAATGTTGTTAATAGTTCCCTAGCTTGAAATGTGTGCATAGCGCAGCTTCGTGCTCAAACACCTAGTTTCCATACCGACTATTATACACAAACACGGTGACTAATGTAATAACATTCCGCAAGGGACCTACTAAGGAAATCAGGCTATGTATTGACCGACATTCCTACTGCAGTTTATAGGCCTTAGAAATGCAGATGTTTGGAAAGTCACTTGACAACTAATTTTTGTTAATACAGGTCAAAATTAAACACGAGATGGATATGAACGAGATTCAGTTTAGCTCTTAAGATTTTAATAACGATTCCTGCACAGATTTAAAATTAAACTGTAGCGAACATAATTTTTGATTGCACTTTATTTATACGAATAAAAACAAAACTGCACAACAATAAAACTCTATCGTCAATTCGTCAGTCGCGACAGTCTAGACTAAAACTGCGGCAGCCATAACAAATCCCAAAATAATGTCACAGTTACAACTAATAATATCACTAACTTTTCTTCCCCGCCGGCGAAGTCGTCGACGACATTCCGAAAATATCTACACGCACTTTACTAGACCACGTCAAATACTGTTGTACAATTTGTATACACTTTCAGATTATCACCGTTATAGTGTAAGCGATAATAGTGTAATCGCAGAGCCATTTTCAGTGATAAGCTGTACGTCAGGCGTGATTGTGGCGGTCTTGTTGGCGGCACTAGCGACGTTCTATATTTATGCGACAAGGTCGGATCGAAGGGCCGCGCACACGGCTGACGTTTGACCACTTGCGCATAGTCGGCCAGCGTTTAGTATTATTTATTTTAGGTAATAAAATTTGTAAGTCAAGTGCGAGTTGGATGATTGAGTTCCGTAGCATTAACATTCGTATAAAGAAAGAGATTAATAATAATTTGTTGTAGGTAATTGTCATAGTAGTTTGCTCCATTTTGCTTGCTCCCATAGTGAAAGTTGTTCAGTTTGATGGGTAGACTCTTAGTTTAAAAGGATTCTAATAAATGTAGAGGCAAGATTATAATTCCGAGTATAAATGCGTGACCGTATATTTAATTTTTGGGAAGTCAAAAACTATGATATAAAGCATTCTTCATCTGCTGCTTGAGATGCAGCTGAAGAATGGTTCACGATTATTCAAACGAAGTTTCACTACATTATTTATGTGATGATAAGCGGCTTTAATTTATAATTATGCATAGCAAATGTATCCAAAAGCCTCTTTGGTACCCACTTTATGAGACAGTATTCGAGTTATTACCTATACAAACTTAATATGCTGACGGTTTTTTAAGACGATAATCTGACCATCAAACTGAATATCTTTCTCTACCAGTGGACCAAAATAGGAATAGCGTTGTCCCATTTATTTGGATCGAGTTGCAGTCCTGCAGGTTTGTATGAAAGTGCAGATTTTTCCTCACTATTTCGACGTCGGCGTCGTTCCATACAGAACACTTTTCAGCTTGATGGTCTGATTATGCCGTTATAATAAAATAATACTAGTAGTTACGTGTGGAAGCCATTGAAGTTTGTGAGTCTACTGACCTCGATCGGTGTCTTTCGTTGTAAAGACACATTGAGTGTATGGATTGTGTATTTTTAAGGGTTGTTTAAAATACATTATTTATTGAAGAAATAAATTCGATAATGTCAAAAACGTATTGAAAGCCTTTTGAGAGATAGTTTTAAATGTTTCTCTAGGATTATTGGAATGTTTTATATTCATACTAGCTGTTGCCCGCGACTTCGTCTGCGTTACCCGGATAAAAAGTACCCTATGTGTTAATCCAGGACATGGTCTATCTGTATGCCAAATTTCATCAAAATCCGTTCAGCGGTTTTTGCGTGAAAGCGGAACAAACATCCATCCAACCATCCATCTATCCATCCATACTTACAAACTTTCGCGTTTATAATACTAGCTGTTGCCCGCGACTTCGTCTGCGTTACCCGGATTAAAAGTACCCTATGTGTTAATCCAGGCCATGGTCTATCTGTATGCCAAATTTCATCAAAATCCGTTCAGCAGTTTTTGCGTTAAAGCGGAACAAACATCCATCCATACTTACAAACTTTCACGTTTATAATATTAGTAGGATTCTAACCTGAAACGGTAATTTGCTGTCTCAATTAGTTGAAAACGTATATTGTATGTAGCGCATAGGCTCAGTATAAGAAAGAGTGTCTATAACTAACATACAATACGAACACTCCCAGACTCCCACCTACTTTTTACCTCACCTATTTTTACCACCTACTTTTTACCCTCTATTGCCCTCTGATTACCTCGTCAGTTACCAATGTTAAGCAAATGCGTATTCCTTTCTCGTTTGCACCACTCAGTATCGCACATGCTTACCTCCTCTTTTAAATTTTTCCATTTGTATATGAAATGATAAGTGTCCAAGGTATGGCATAGGTAAGTAGAAAATAAAATAAATAATATAACATTTGGGTACGGAACTCTAAAGGTTTTCGTAATGAATAATTAACATTCCAAAAGTAGTAGAATTAAAAAATAAGTCTTTGATAATACAATTATAATTTAAAACTATAAAAAAATAATTACAAAAACTCTAAATGACGTGTTAGGACGTAACTCCATGAAACTGTTATACAATCTCAGTGGCTGGGAGTCTAAAGATGAAATTAGCTTAATGAATTTGTCAAACATTTTCTTACTTCATTTCCATGATTTTAGCAATTCCACATTCCGACATTTTCGACAAAAACATGCAGAAGTATTTTATCATAAGATATCAATGACTCCAACTATCAAAAATCTCTTTGATAAGTTTTTATCATGTTCTAGAAAATGGCGCATTGTATTTACGTAAATGTGTTTAGATATCATGTGATTATTGGTACTCGTGTCAAGTGCATCAGATAGTTTATCTGATAGGTACCGTAATTAGTAACACATGTCTTAGTCATCCAATTGGACTGTTTCGATAACACTATTATAATTACTATGCCATGCATAACATTATCTAACTAACCCGTGCGCTTATCAGTTATAAAACAAGGAACGGAAAATATTGAATAGACTAAAGATCCCACGATACAGGCACGATGCTAATTAATGTAGGAGAAACATACGTACGAATTGAGAGCCCCCTCCATTTTTGAGGTCTCATAAAAAACGAAACAAGGTTAATGGGATTTACAGTCATGCCGAAACAGCGAGACCAGAGAACCTGGGTTCGAATTAATAATCCTTCTGTAATGTGTGTGTTACTTATGCAAATAAATTGTTTATTATATGTAATTCTGTAGGGCTAATTGTGTAAACTTCCGATCATTGATCGATATGAAATTATAACTACAGGGTGAAATTGATATCATTAGTATCCTTTTAAACTAAGAGTCTACCCATCAAACTGAACAACTTTTACTATGGGAGCAAACCGATCGGAGCAAAAAAAAATCTGCTGTTTCATACTAAACAGCAATGTCGACGCGCGAATTTGCGACTCAAATGTGTGCAACAGCGGATTTTTTTTTGCTCCAATCGGTTTGCTCCCATAGTAAAAGTTGTTCAGTTTGATGGGTAGACTCTTAGTTTAAAAGGATGCTAATGATATCAATTTCACCCTGTATATACCACCGAATAGATATCCCATCAGAAAAGCAGCTTCAATACGCGAACGTTAACGTACGAAAATGAGCGGATGTTTGGTAGAAACTCAGACTACATAGAGATACTAACGTATGTAATGGTAGAAACATCACTACGCGTGTTTAGGGTACCAACTGGCCGCCCCGCCGCGCCGCGAACATCTTTGAAGCTGTCTATTCTGTGACTGCACTAGACAATTCTTAGTAATACTTATTATGTTTCTCCAATCATTATAATTATCCATTGTCTAAAATTGTTATAAATACCAAGAAGAAGGAACTATAAAAAAAACATAACCCTCCTTCTGGCGCAGTCGGGTAAAAAAGCTAGTCGGTTTGTCACCGATCTATAGCATCTCATGGTTGGTCATGGATGTCTGTTGTTATCAATGTGTTTCTAAAATAAATTATCCGTAGCCTCAACTCAAGGTCAGAGCAATGATTTTCATTTCTTAAGTTATTATTAATTATTAGAAATAAATCTTAAGAAACGGTTGGATTTTGTTGTCAGTCCAGAAAAAAGGAAACGAAAGGATACTTAAATATGTTGTTTGTGTACCTACCTATGTTTATTTCCCTTCTCTCAATCATTCACCGGGGCGTTTGAACTGCAAAAACGGAAGATAGACTGGCGTAAACACCGTGAAAGAAACATCACAGTTTATTGTTGTGAATCAAACGAATATTGTCGGTCGAAACTCATACATAAAGAAGAAAGAAAGGCTCTGAAGTAACATCAAATGAAATCTCAGTATGGAACGCATGAGTTCTTGGACTTACTTTAACATCATCAACGTATGGAATATTGTTTCTTCTCAAAAAAAATTCAATTGGAACTGGTGGAAGTCGTGGAAGTGAGCTAGTTAAAATTATGTCGTCTGGTTACCAACAATTTCAAATACATTACAATATGTTCGGACACATTATGTGGTTTAACGCAATAAGTAAACAGCAATACCCTAAATTGACATTGCAAATTACTATTGTCATGATGTCATTGTGTATAAATGGCATGTCTTTGCAGTTGGTGGATATGGGTTAGCCCATATCATGATGGTGTGATATAGACAAAAAAACTGACTGATTGCAAAACTCGTTCAGTTAAAAAACTTTCAGCTCCGAACTATACCCGTACCGTGTACCAACATAAAATAGTTTCTCTACCAGTTATCCAGGGTACCAATCAATCAGGCAATTCCTTGTTGGAAAAGGTTAGCACTAATTGCGGCAGTATTTACTACTGTCGAGTCACTCGCCTTTATTAAACTGGACTTTGTTACCACTAATTTAACATTGGAAGTCCCCTGTTGTAACTCTTACGGCTACGGTATAAGTTTGACAAAGCTTTAAATGCATGACTTCTTGTAACGACTGTGCGTTGCTAATTTCACGGGTTCAATCACGTTCTATCGGATTTATAGGGTTGGTACTATTTATCAGTTTCTAGGGTCAATTGGAGAACAGAGCCTAAGATATTAATCAATACAATGATATTAAACTTGGTAGGTATACAGCTAGACTCATCAATTGTCATGGCTCAATAATAAAATAGGTACTTTCTTTTAAAGAAACTTTAATCAATACAACCGAATGAAAGCCACAATAAAATTAATGTTTTTTAATGTTTTTTAATGTTGTAGCCAAGGTTTTCTATTACATACATAAATAATACTCACGCCTGTTTCCCATTGGGGTAGGCAAAGACAATCGACCGCCATCGGCTACGATCCTGACACACCTTTTTTTTGCCTCTTCTACGGTCATAAGTCGTTTCATACACGCTCGTCGGTTTTGGATACATTTGATCTGCCTATTTGGTCCATATACGTAGGTAGGTCTAGGGCGACCTCTTTCGACTTGCAGATTGTGACGGTTCGCCTAGATATGACACGTATTAATGAGCTTTTAGGAACCAATGTCTGATTTGCAATACTGTTTCTTCGGTGGAGAAAAATATCGCGAGGAAACCTCTAAAAGATAAATTCAGAGAGGTATATGAAGACAGGCAATCTGCATTTGGCAGCACTTGGTAGACAACACTGTCACCATGAATGTACTATAGTTCACTATGGACCCTTTTCGAACATTTTTCCTTTGCAAGTGACCATCACGGCTAGTCCCGCCCTTTATCTTGTTGACCAATAAGCAACTAAAAAAACATCTGTGAAACAGATGGTGTAGCGAAAGTTGGTTAGACAATTACAGTTCACAACCGACCCTGCTGACTACCTGCTCCAAGTGGGGCCTACTTGGATACTTGCTTTACTAGGATAGTCAGTTCCCGACATATCGAGCTTTGAAGACATGACAGAAATTATAACAAGTGCGAGTCGGACTCTTGCACCGAGGGTTCCGTATACACTTTACCGAAAATATTGCGGTTTGACTAGAATCCTTAGCGTGAGCCGGACTCAACACTTGGCTAGTTTTGATTATTTGTTTTACGTTAAAGTAGGCACTATTACACCAAGTTTAACGTTTCTTTGAGTTACCGTTTTTACGAAATATCAATAAAAAAAAATTAATCCAGCCCCATGAATTTTTACTTTTTGTAGCAGACCCTTTGGGTACGGGACCCTAACAACTAAATATTGAGTTCTTAGCACAGAAAATATTGTTTTAGTTTATTCCTATTATACTTCGATCAACAATAATGTTGATCGAAGCTATTATAGTTAGAATACAACCAACGTAAAAAGGGACGAAGCAAAAAAATGGTTTTATGGTGCTACCGTGACGCTATTGGATGTCATACGCGAGGTAGCGGACGGGCGCTACAAGCAAAATTAGATCTTAGTGGGGTCCAGCGAGAACTATGCTGATAGTACGCCTATGCTCCAGCAGTTGGGAAAAATACTGACCAGTGTGCCGTGACGATAGATTACCCAAAGCGGCCTTATTGGAAAACAGAATAAAGATCAAGTACAACAAGCTACTTGAGGCCAAAGAAATGGGCATTATCTTTAAATGGGAATGAGATTTATATCCATTAGAAAATGTAGGATGTAGGAATGAAATGTATACTTATGTGTAGAGTAAAAATCTAAATTCTCGATAGAGTAATGAAATAGATGGAGAAAGCAATAGTCAAAGGGATAGAGAAAATTATAGATTTACAAACTCTTCGTGAGTAAAAACAGTTAATTTCCTTATAGTGTACCTAAATGGTAAAGTAGGGCAATTATTAATGTAGGGCAACGTTCTGTCCTGTTGATTTTCCTTATACGCTGTTATTTGTATCAATGTACAATATTTTAGCTAATCAAAACTTCAAGACTTTCCTTCTGTGTTATATTCAGTTTTCACACATACATACAACTTATGTGCATACATAAACACAGGGCTGTCTCCCTTTAGGTTTAGGGTATAGCTAGGTAGGCCAAGAGAACAAATTGTCATCTGCTACGATACGATACAGAAATTAAAAAAAAAAAACTTTCGGTTTTCCATAATGTAGGTAGGTATATTAGTCGTTATAGTTATTGACTACTTTTTCAAATGAGTAATCATCAACGGCCTATATATGTCCCACTGCAGGGCACAGGCCTACCCGTCAAGAAATGGGCATTACATTAGTCCATCACGCATGCCCAATGCGGATTGGTGGACTATACCTACCCATACGTCAGAATTGCTTCTTCAGCGTTTGCTTTGTCAGTAATTTTAAATGTATCACTTATAGTGTACTCTGTAATAATACATTTAGAAATGTTCGTGTAATCCCTAATATTATAAATGTGAATGTAAGTTTGTTTGCTAGGCTTTCACGCGAAAGCTACTTAACCGATCATCATGAAACTTTGTACAGTACATAATATATTCTTGGAGGTATTAGAAATAACATAGGATACTTGGGGTTTTCCAAACTCCACGCGGACGAAGACGCGGGCAAAAGCTAGTATCATAGTGCTAGTATATTATAAAAATAACATAACCTCGGTTTCAGGTTGATGCGTATTTTGTGGTCGGCTACGCTGAGGTAGCGTAGCCATAAAAAAACGCAAAAATTGAGAATATCGTTCAATTTAACCTTTTTTTGACAAGTTGCGCAGAACCATTCGCGTGGAGAAGAGCAAAACGGTAACGGCCGATGAATCAATAGAATTCCAATGGGATTTAGAATTCGACACCGTTGCATTCGGTGCAGCTCCCGAATGCGTGCAACTTTTTATTTTGTCATGGAACAATTTTTACGATAGAAACAGCCGTTGCAGCGTTTTTGACGTAACAATGTTTTTGTACATAAACACAGTTAGGTTTATGCGAAAATACCTATATTTTAATAAAATATGCAATAATATCATCGATATTATTTTATGAGTAATAATTTAACTAGGTACTTTTATATTTTGTATTCCAATCAAATATTTAAGATACGAAAAATCATCATCCTCTGGATGAGAGGGAGCTGAATATTCCAGCAAGTGGGCCCAGTGTGGATATTCTTATAAAAACCAAATAAGTCACTTAAACCCTAAACTTAATAGCGGTTCACCAAAAAGTGCATCTAAACTAAATTATATGCAATGGTGAGAAATAGTCTTGCACATTAATCATAATAATCTAGCCCTAACAGAAGGTACCAGAATCTAAGATACTTGTAATAATGGTAAATAGACAACGATATAATGTAAACCTTTGGTAAACTGTTACGCCTTAACATACCAACAGCCATGAGATTTGGTATGCGGATAGCGTATGGCGTGGACAAAAGATTATTTTTATAACGAAAACTAAACGAATCCTTCACGTTCGTATCGTGAGAAAAAGCAATTTTTAAAATAAAATATAAAATCATAATTTATTTATTTTTCTTCTTCTTCCCTGAAAGGGAATTAATAGACGTGAGTATGTATGTATGTAGGTACACCTGTACCTATGTACTTGTATCCATGACTTAAAAACCGACTTGACAAAAGGGGAGCCTAGTCATCTAAGTCTCTGAATATATCAGAGGGATTTAAGGGGTGACGATAAATCATTGGCAGGGCTCAGTCTAAAGCCCTCATTAAAATGCCAGGTCGAGGTGACAAAATCATAAAAATTTCCGACCCTCACGTTTTTTTCAGGGATTTTTCCCTTTTAAAGAAATGCTGAATTAATAGTACACCATTTGCCTTCATAATCATGGTAAGGGTGTATTATATTATAATACAGGCGTTAATCCACAAGTAAATTAATCATTTAATTATAGCATATAAAAAACATAATAAATACACTTAAATATCAAGAAAGAAATACAAATAGGTGCAAATAGGGCGGTCTTATTTAACTATTACTAATGTTAAGTAAAATAAAGTGTTTGGAATATACCTAAGTAGTATGTAAACATTAATGCGTTACATACTTACTTGAAAGGATGTTTCAGACGACCAAACTGAACAACTTTTACTATTAGACCAATATAGAAATAGCGAAAAAAAAATCTGCTGTTCCATAGAGAATACGTCAATGGCGATTGGACCCAAATGTGGGGCAATTGTTTTTTCCCTATTTAATTAACGGTCCCATAGTGAATGTTATTCAGTTTGCAGGTCTGAAGCAGCCCATGATTTTGAAAAAGCTACCTATAAAATTTTGTTCAATTTCGATTTATTGATTGTTAAACAAACTTACCTGTGTGAAGTTTGACCATAATTATATGAGTAATTATCAGTAGTACCGGTACTAAATGGTTTTCCGGTTTTGCGTTCAGTTAAATGAAGAAAACATTGCACATACGGAAGCAAGAAGACAAGGAAATAAACCCTTTAAATAATAATAACTGGCCAAGTGCGTGTCGGACCACGCGCAGAGTAGGGTTCCGTAGTTGCTTGTTACAATAATATAATACGGACTTAGAAGGAGGCTTTTTGTTTTTATACATGTTTTATACTACTACGGTTTAACGACTAATAAAGTCTGAAAAGTACATTTTATAAGTTGGTCAACTATTACTCGTAAACTTGTAAAGCCTACTTAGCGGTGATAGTTTTCCTTTTAAATTTGTTATATGTATATGCTATTGCCGTGAATTTTTTCACATCTCCAACTACAACCGCTTAGCTGGGAGAGAGGGGGGGGACACACACACTTGACTCTAACCACAATTTTCGCTTTAAAGCTTAATATTTCGCTAACGGCTCCCTAAATCGAAAAATGACTTTCGCAAACCCAAAATATTTTTAAAAGACCTGTCCAACGATACCCCACAACATGAAATAGACGAGAAAAAAAAATGTCATCCCCACTTCACGTGTAGGGGTGGAACCCTAAAAAAAATATGTTTCAAGATTTTATTTTACCACTTTGTCGGCGTGATGAATGTATACATATGCCAAATTACAGCTTTCTAGTATTAAGCGTCTCCGAGCTAAGCCGCGGACAGACGGACAGACAGATGGACGGGCAGACGGACGGACATGGCGAAGCTATAAGGGTTCCTTTTTGACTTCGGAACCCTAAAAACGACAAATGCAAAATATTCTGTAAAGTAACGATACAATATTTAATGTTGACTTTATTTAAAAGCGCTACAAACGAGTTTGTTTGAACTTTCTAAGGCTTTTAGTTCTTTTTGCCTTAAATTGCAAATTTGTAAGAAAAACAAAACAGAGTTGAGCTACAAAGTTGACGACGCCTTCGTCCCCTTTTGTAATGCTGTGCTCAGGTTGTTTGCAAGTTTTTCGTTTTCGTTGTTTACTCAACTTGTCTGAATTCTTAAACAATGCTATTAATAAGTTTTAATAACTTGTCACAAACCGTTAGAAATTGTAATGGATGCAAAGATTGCGAATGATACAAAAATTTGATTAAACTTGTTAATTATATTTCCACTAGTTTCTGGCTAAAATTCCGTCTGGGTGGTCATGTATTTTGTTTTAATCTAAGAATGAACGCAATACCTGGATATCGTTTGTCGACAAAAATTTTTAATTCAGCAAAATTTATATTCTATTTTGAACTGTCAGGAATCAGCGTAACTACCAGGAATTAGATCCATTCGTAGAAAAATATGAGACCGTATGATCCACATGGACGACATACAATATACCAATGAGTTTTTCTACCTTGTGTACCTACTGCGACTGCTCTTAAACGTAAACATCATGAGGAAACCTGCATTCGCTGAAGAAACAATTCTGATGCGCATGAGAAGTCTGCTAAAGCGGCATTATGCACTCTTGGACAGACGATGACGCTCATGCACCTTCCCTGGTGGTAGGCCTATGCCCTGCAGTGGGACTGTGGGTTGTATATAGGCTGATGATGATGATGCTGTAGCAAAAAAGGAAATTACCAACATCTAAAATCTGCAGCATCATGGACCCAGTATTTCTATGTAAATATACCAAAAGACACACTACAAACGTAAAAACAGAAATATTATGACACTGTTGTTAGCAGAAATCGTGTCAGGCGTTTATCGTTTGTCACACTCAAGTAGACATCGTACTAATGTATTCGTAAGTGGCATACATCATGACGCGGCACTCTTGTGTCCCAACAACACATTCAGGGTACGTATACGCATGCTTGAATGTGGAAAAAGATGAAATATGGTTCTTAATACTAGATTCTGAATGGCAACTGCCGAGTTTGTTTTACATGAAAAGAAAATTAATCATTCTAAATAACAAATAAAAGCGGTTAAGTGCGAGTCAGGCTACTCGCGCACCGAGGGTTCCGTACCACACTACTACAAAACACAACATTATTAACTTAGAAAAAAAAACGTTTTTTGTCCGGGACCTTTAGCGCGAGACCGACTCACACTTGGCCGGTTTTTAGTATTTGGTGTTATTCTGTAGAGTATGCTCTATAATCACACTAAGTTTGACGCTTGTATGTATTACCGTTTTTACGATAGAGCGTGAAGAACAAACGTTGATAAAAACTGGTTTCTTGTTGAAAATCCCCTTAATTTTTAACTTTTTGCCATTTTTATTATTTGTTAACAAATCCGCCGCAATAACGCATAATCTGGGAAAATTTCAACTATCTAGCTATTACGGTTCAAAAGTTACAGCCCTAAATAGGTAGGACAGACGGACGGACGGACAGACGGACGGACGGACAACGTAGGATTAGTAATAGGGTCCCGTTTTTACCCTTTGGGTACGGAACCCTAAAAACATCATTTAATTGGTCGTCTAGTGACTCGCCTTTCCTACAAAGAACAGACAGAATTTGATCCCAGCTTGATTTTTATTGTAGTCAGAAAAAAGAACAAACTTTAAATTAAGTAACTAGTTACATTTTTCAATGTTGTCATGATAATTTTTTAGGGTTCCGTACCCAAAGGGTGAAAACGGGACCCTATTACTAAGCCTACGTTTTCCGTCCGTCCGTCCGTCCTACCTATTTAGGGCTGTAACTTTTGAACCGTAATAGCTAGATAGTTGAAATTTTCTCAGATTATGCGTTATTACTACTTATTACGGCGGATTTGTTAACAAATAATAAAAATGTCAAAAAGCTAAAAATTAAGGGGGGGTTCTCAACAAGAAACTAGTTTTTATCAACGTTTTTTCGGATAAAACGGTAATACATACAAGCGTCAAACTTAGTGTGATTATAGAGCAAACTCTACAGAATAACAACAAATACTAAAAACCGGCCAAGTGTGAGTCGGTCTTGCGCTAAAGGTCCCGGACAAAAAAAGTTTTGTGTTCTGTGGTGGTGTGGCACGGAACCCTCGGTGCGCGAGTAGCCCGACTCGCACTTGACCGGTTTTTTTGTTTTAGTTACTATTTTCTGATAGTTTATATTTCACGGAGGCCTCATTGGTAAAAAAAAAAATATGTGGCAGACAAATTCTTTGGGTTGAAAGCAGGATAACCTATTTCGTTTAAAAGCTTATGATATTGATCTGACTTAGTAAAATTTTACTGAAAATGCTTATAAAAAGGTACTTAGCGATTGCAACTTTGTTTGACTTTAGCATTCCACCGGATTTCAACGTTCAAAAAGTTTTGATCCGTCCGTTAAAAGGGCAGATTATGAACTGGAAAACGTTTATATTGTTTTATCCTGAGAGAGCCCGAAATGGCTAAAATTCTTTTGTTTGTTTTATTCATTGCGCTGAAATAGGGAAATTTTTTACCTTTTTCCTTTGATTAAATTAAAATTTAGGAAGATAGGTGTCGTTCTTGCATTACGCACCCGAAAAATTGATCTGCTTTTCATGTACTTACGAGTGAAAAGTAATGCTGTGTGATTTGTTTTTTTCTTTTTGAATAATTTGTAAAACGAGTTTTAAGCACACGACGGTACCTTTGGTACCTTTATCTCGCCTAAAATAAAAAAGTATCATAATCACGCAATGCCGCTCTAAGTAAATTAGGCGACTTGGCCGAATTTATGCGGTCCATACGCGATAGGCTAATCACCTATCTTGCTATTTAATTTAATCAAAGCCTTTTTCGTACAATGTGATTTTACTTTTGAATAATAAATGACTCTTCATCAAAAAATTTAATTCATTATTATTTCCTAGGATTATTTCATTCATTTCAAACAACCAAACATTATGTCAGAACGTGATGTTCTGACAAATCATCGATAAAATTACAATTTCTAAATTATAATTTTATGTTTATTTGATTTTCATGTATTAAATTAACACAATCCCTATTTAATTTACATACCGTACCAAGTTAAATATGGGTTTTAATCAGTTTCCACATTTTCAGGGGTGGTTTAGACCATCAAACTGAACAACTTTTCCTATGGGAGCAAGAAAGAAAGCGCAAAAAAAATCGGGATGGTTCAGAACCATCCCTGAAAAAAGTGATTAAAAATCGCCAGAAGTATATACCTAGGTGGTAAGCGTATTTAAAAAAAAGTACCTACTGTTCCAATTCATTTATCAATGCGTGTGACAGGTCGACGGACAGACGCACGGACGGACGGACAGACACCGAGGTTATTCCATACGTGTTCCGTTTTGCAAATTTTGGTAGGGAACAATAATATAAAATGAATAATGCATGCATATGCTCACGACACTTTGATCTAAGCTCACGACTATATTCCCCGATGAAGTGAATGACGTAGGTACCTACCAACGATACGAGAGCAATGCTCTGACCCACCCCTAAGAAAAGTAGATGGCATATTTTAGGGTCCAATCCAGAACTTAAAATGAAAATCAGAACATAAAAACGTATCGAATAAAATGTTATATCTATTAAATAGGTAGGTTAGGTACGAGTAAATATTATTAAGCTTCCTGCTCGTGCCAAAGTCCCTGTCTGCTGGAATTGGATAGTTAAACAGAGACGACCACGTTTGGCAAAACACTGATAATAAGTGCAAACACTAGCTTTTACTAATATTGAATTAGAGTTCATAATTGTTTATGTTGCTGGATGGTGATTATATTTCAATGATATTTGGAATTTGAGGCGCTCGTGGCGTTGTGAGCTTCAGTGTTTGGAACGATCACCGAATCAAGTATTAATTCTGTGACCGAATACACTGAAAAAAATGCGATCCAACTAAGACTAACTAATTACACCAAAATAATTGAAATGACGTTAAATACTGTTTAACAAAGTTCTCTTAGTCAGAGAAGTCATGATGTTGACAGGCTCCTGTGGATGCATAATGTATGATTATCATAAACAAGATCTTGGTTGAAGTAAACAAATTTTTTTTCAGTGTACATTCGTCGAGGCGCCCGAGTGCGCTGCACACGACGAAGTTTCGTTTTATTTTTAATAGCGTTAACCTGCAACTTCGTCCGCACAAATTATATACCAGATTTTAAGTCAGACCATAAGCTATCAAACAAATAAAGTTTCATCAAAATCGGTTCAGTAGTTTTCGCGTGATGCTCGATCAAACAAACAAACTAACTTCTTTTTTTTTATTTACAGTTTTATAATAGTACGAGCTTTTACCCGCGACTTCGTCCGCATAAATTATATACCAGATTTTAAGTCAGATGATAAGCTATCAAACAAAAAAGTTTCATCAAAATCGGTTCAGTAGTTTTTGCGTGATACTCGAACAAACAAACACCCAAACAAACAAACAAACAAACAAACAAACATACAAACAAGCAAACAAACAAACAAACAGACAGACAAAAAGTCCAAAAATTTGTGATTTGGAATCAGGGAAGCCTAAAAACCATATCGTAATCTTTTTTTCGTAAATATCTTCTATGTACAGACACACTTCTGTTACAGTTTTATAATAGTTTAGATACACACTTCTGTTACAGTTTTATAATAGTTTAGATAGATAGATATCAACCAGTTAAAGTGCATTGGCATAATAAAGGGGATGCCTCGATGTGACAGCTATAAAATGTGCCTACAAAATGGCATATCATTTAACTGTCATTGTCGTCGGTCCCCTCACCCCAAGAGACAATGCATTGAGGTGCAGGTGGTTATGAAAAACCTGTTTCCACTTTTCTTTAGATGATAACAAAATTTATTTCGATGCTACGTTGAAATTACATAATATCGGTAAAATTTTCAGCCCAAAACCATGTGAAACCCCTGGCTAAATCTTGATAGTGAGATCGTCATCGGCCTCCTTTAAAAATCGGCTAAAGATTTGTAAATAAAACCGGTCAAGTGCGAGTCGGGCTACTCGCGCACCGAGGGTTCCGTACCACACCACCACAGAACACAAAATTATTAACTTTGAAAAAAGAAAAAAACTTTTTTGTTCGGGACCTTTAGCGCGAGACTGACTCACACATGGCCGGTTTTTAGTATTTGTTGTTATTCTGTAGAGTTTTTTCTATAATCTAATCACACTAAGTTTGATGCTTGTACGACGTGTTTTTACGGTAGAGCGTGAAGATAAAACGTTGATAAAAACTAGTTTCTTGTTGAGAACCCCCCTTAATTTTTAACTTTTTGATATTTTTATTATTTGTTAACGAATCCGCCGTAATAACGCATAATCTGAGAAAATTTTAACTATATAGCTATTACAGCCCTAAATAGGTAGGACAGACGGACGGACAGACTGACGGACGGACAACGTAGGCTTAGTAATAGGGTCCCGTTTTAACCCTTTGGGTACGAAACCCTAAAAAAATTACTAGGGTTTCGGGGCCCCTTCAGGCCTAGTGTCTCTAGCACTCTTCTGCCAGTTACCTGTTTACTAAAGTTTTGGTTTTCTGAGCCCCTTCAGGCCCACCGTCTCTAGTACTTTGCCAATTCTGGCAGTCAGTAGAACACCACCACTGACACTGGCCTCGATTCGGACTGTGCCACGACTTAACTAAACTAAATTTATTCCTGTCACTTTCTAAAATAAGATTAAGAAAAGAGACAGAAAACCAACAGCTGACTTTAGTGCTGTCAAAGTGATGTTACACGCCCAAAAACGCCTTAAATAAGATGGCGTACATTATGATGGCATCATATTTTGGGCGCAAACTGCACTGAACAAAACGCTACTTATTGGTATTTCAAGGACTTGATCAAACATACACAAAAGAGATAATTTCTCCAGCTATGGGAGCAAGGCCCCCAAAAAATGTTAGCGTATAGTTGGTGTATAGTTATGGAACTCATGTCGATTTGTTTCTCATAATCTCTAGATTATAGTGGTAATATTAGCTATACCTCATCTAAACGGAGTGTCACGTAATCGCAGTTGGCGCACATCTTGTCTTGGTAAGATAGGTTGATTTTTTATTTTTATTTTTGTATTAACATCTAAGGTACATACATACATGCATTGCTTTACATGTGCTGCTTTAATAGGAAAAAAGAATCTTAGCAAAAAAAGTAAAAACGGCGCATTTTTAATATTTATTTCATAATTCCGTTTTTATTACCTAATGTTTCGCCGACTTCTATAGTTAATTAAATTATGTTTTTAGACTGTAATACCATCAACAAACGTAACCGTTATACTCGTCATTTCCTTACGCCATAAGAATTGCATCACAATTCACAGATATAACGTCACACATACACTACTGTCTTCACGAACATTTTCTAACTGAGTGCAATTTCTCATCTTACCTGCTACGTTTATTATATACAGCGGTTATCTAGCGAGTGCATGCGAGGGATGTCGCCGCGAATATATTGCGGCTCTCCATCATGAGTTGACGACCTCTGCGACACGTGTGCCGTGGTTTATTCCCTATTTGTCTGGTTTCGGTTGTGACGTCACTGTTTCAAAGGAGACTGCTAATGGAGAGGTCTAATTGCCGTTTGGAGATGAAACAGTCAATTTGATGAGCAACCTTACAAAGGACTTAAGATCTGATTAATTGTAATTAAACGATTCTTCGGTGTATAAATATATTGTTAGAAATGTTGCAGTTTATATGTATAAGGTTATTTCAAATTAGTCTGCAAAACTGAACTAGGGCATTTGATAATGATAACAGATTGCGTTGACAACGCAAATAAATAAATGTTTATAACAAAATTATTATACCCGTGTCGGCAGTTGTTAATAAATACTATAAATAATTATATTTCTTTTATTACTTGTGTCTAAAATTTTAAAAATAATAATAAAATAATAAAACATTCGTATGTCATCATCATCAGCCTGTCATCGTCCACTGCCTGAACATAGGCCTCTCCGAAGGCACGCCACAAAACTCTGAACTCGGCTTTCCTCATCCAGTCGCTCCCCGTTACCTTTTCAGGTCATCTGTACAGCGGGGAGCGGGCAGCAGGGCGTCCCACACTACGCCCCTGCCAGTTCGTTGTCTCTAGAACTCTGACAACCCATCGCTTTCGGCAATCATGATTCTTTTCCTAGTGTCTTTGGTTCTTGATACGACACTTTCTTTCACCAGTAGTGCAAGATAGCTCTTTTTAAGTCTTTTTCCGCCTCTCTTCCTCTCTATTTTTCCTTCCAATATAGTCATAAAGAAACTAGCTGTTGCCCGCGACTTCGTCGGCGTTACCCGAATAAAAGTACCCTATGTGTTAATCCAGGCCATGGTCTATCTGTATGCCAAATTTCATCAAAATCCGTGAAGCAGTTTTTTTATGAAAGCGGAACAAACATCCATCCATAGGTACTTACAAACTTTCACGTTTAAATTATTACTAGCTCTTGCCCACGACTTCGTACGCGTGGACTTGGGACTTGTTTATGGGTTTCTTTTTGTGGCCTATACAACGTGTTAATGAAGGAAGTAGGATTGTTGAGTCGTATATTCATAACTCTTAATCGTGAAAGTAAGCTTCATTATAGTAACTTTAGTAATAATTTAAGCAAATTTTTATCAATGGACGTATAATTAATTAACATAAATAACTTTATCAATGAACGAATTTAGTTTTGCTTAAAACAACAACGTTGTCCTCGGTTGCACTTATATTTTTCAACGTAAAATAAGTTGATTATATTATCGCATTGTATAAAAAATAAAAACCGGCTACGTGCGATTCGGACTATTCGCGCACCGAGGGTTCCGTACCATACCACACAATACTTACAAAAAATTGTGTATTTTTCGGGACCCTTAGCGCAAAACCGACTCTCATTTGGTCATTTTTGATTATTTGTTTTTATACTGTAGAGTTTGCACTATAATCACACAAAGTTTGACTTTAAGCGAGAACAAAAAACGTTGTAAAAAACTAGTTTCTTGTATGGGAACCTGAATATTCTGAATATTCCCGGGATATTCTGTGAAAATATCAACCGGCTATCTATTAAGGACCAGAAGATACAGCCCTCTAAAGCTGGGACGGATGAAGGACGGGCATCGTAGGCTTAGTAATAGGGTCCAGTTTTCACCCGTTTGGTACGAAACCCTAAAAACTGTAAGTATTACTGCATGATATTCTGATCTTCTTTTTGTTCTTCTTCTTTCAAGATGACTTACCATCGTGGTGAAGATTTGCCAAAAAAGCATTTTGAATACTTGCTGATTGATCTGATCTTCTTCTATCGAGTCGATGGCATTGTCATTCTAAATCTTTCCAGTCCAGTATTTCGCCACACGGGTAGCATTAATCGGCAGCGTCCACAAGCTCCGTAAAGGCAGGAAGGGCAGGATTCGAGATAGGATAGGCCATATAGTCTGAGGAATAACACCGCTTTCACACAATCACATTATTGATGTTGTTGGCTGGACTATTCCAAACATGGATCGTTATGTAACACTGCGACCATTGCTAGTCTATTGTGTTCGCCACAAGTTCACCCATATTTTACACATACATCCGAACTATATTTTTTCCATTCTCGGGTATGCAGGTTTCCTCACGATGTTTTCCTTCACCACCGAGCTCGTGATAATGATAAATACAACCGTTCACAAATCCCGTAGAACTTAGTGGTACAGTACAGGCCAGGAATCGAAATGCTGCCTTAAGATTGATAAGGATGTTAGCTCTCTTTCGCATGCACTTTCATCGCTCTCTTCACACCTGAGATGCGATTTTTGAATCTCATTCGCTGAGTTCAGCAGTTGAAAATGTCAAAATTACTGTGGAGATACGCATCTTTCTACTGACTTGACTTTCAAAAATCGCACTCCTGAAGTATGATTTTTGAAAGTCAAATCAGCAGTAGAAAGATGCATATCTCCACGGTATAATTTTGACATTTTCAACTGCTGAACCCAGCGAATGAGATTCAAAAATCGCACTCCTGAGCCGAAAGTCCGACCCTTTTGGGCAGCTCTCTTCCTGGGAAGCTTTCCATGAGAGGGACAAACGGTTACTAAGGAAGTGTGGTGCCTAGGTAGGCAGGTATCAAAAATGCCATTTTTATCAGATCTTTGGTAGGTACCAAAGATCTGATAAAAATGGCATTTTTGATCGGTACTACTATTTATTTGACTTTAGAATCACCTATTAGGTTGATAAAAAAACTCTTCAGTGTCATCTAGTACTAGTATAATACCATAATAACGGATGATACTTTTGGTAAAACATGGAAGTAATACACACGTGTTGTGTTTTAAATATTTCCAAGTTTCATAATGAAAGAACATTGACGCATGCTCCTTGACACTATTAAAATGTCCGTGATCATTGATTTTAATCATTTTTAGGGTTCCGTACCCAAAGGGTGAAAACGGGACCCTATTACTAAGCCTACGTTGTCCGTCCGTCCGTCCGTCTGTCCTGCCTATTTAGGGCTGTAAATTTTGAACCGTAATAGCTAGATAGTTGAAATTTTCTCAGATTATGCGGTATTGCGGCGGATTTGTTAACAAATAATAAAAATGGCAGAAAGTTAAAAATTAAGTGGGGTTTTTAACAAGAAACTAGTTTTATCAACGTTTTTTCTTCACGCTCTATAGTAAAAACGGTAATACATACAAGCGTCAAACTTAGTGTGATTATAGAGCAAACTCTACAGAATAACAAAAAATACTAAAAACCGGCCAAGTGTGAGTCGGTCTCGCGCTAAAGGTCCAGGACAAAAAAAGTTTTTTTTCTAAGTTAATAATGTTGTGTTCTGTGGTGGTGTGGTACGGAACCCTCGGTGCGCGAGTAGCCCGACTCGCACTTGACCGGTTTTATTATTGAATAACAACTATCACTCTCGCAGCACGTGACTTACAAATAACATTAAATTTTTGGATATAATTAGAATAGATAAATGTGTCGATGCAACAATAACATCCTTATCTCTATGGTAACTGACTTCTGTACTTGTTTACGAGTTCACTCGTACTTTTAGCTCATTATATTTACACATCAAAAATTGGGACATTAATCATGATTATTAGTGTCATGTTGTTGTAAACAAGCAGTTTTTCTATTGAGTCTTGTATAGATAACTAACGATGTTTACTATTTTTATTTTAGATAACTATTTACAATTATATTAAACAAATAACCCACCAAAATGTTTATTACTGTTATGTAATTTATGTAGGTAGACTAATTATCAAAATAACACGTTTTGTTTAACAATTTTCTTATTATGTTTGATACTTGGTAACACAGAATGTAAATAAATTGGATTTTGAGTAAACTTTACGAAATGTATCTATATTTCCATACAAAAAGCAGTGGCTCCAATTTACCCTATATGTTTTATGTTGACCCTTACTAATGAGCTCGTTGGGGGTTACCCACACCCACAGGAGACTAAAAACAACATTGTTATCAAAATTCTATATATATCGTAAACAGACTTGTCTTGACTCCAGCCGCAACCCTCTGACATGTTGTTTTGAACTTATTGTACAATCATAATTGACACAAGTTATCTTTTCTATTTATTACGATCGTCGGCAGACGGAAGCACCAGTCTCTTCCAGGCACTCGTCACAAACAACCTCGACTTAGTCAAATTTAATTTATTAAAAAAAATGCCTTTTAACACGAAAATATGCGTTGTGTGCGCCTTAATATTATACGCTGAACTAGTCAATAGTGAATCGTTAACGTTAAATACGGTGTTAACAAATTGTAGCAGAACACTGTCGGATTTCATTTTTCAACTCTGTACCGGTGCGATTCCAGTGAGTGGTTTTCCCGCGCCGAGTCAATCCAACTTGAGAGCGAAACGAGCAGCTTCATATCTGACAAATATACGACACAAGAGACAGCTGGCCGATGAATGCTGCATTCGTCCATGCTCAGTATCTCAACTTTTGGAGTATTGTCCAGAAAATTGGTGAATGGTGACTCGAAACACATGGTATTGACTTATTTTGTGGTTTGGTTGTACAGTGAAGATTGTATAGCCAACATTGCGATGTGAAAAGACATTTTGATCAAGACTAAAGGGAAAACTGAAAACTTTCCAAATGTCTGAGAAGTTTTTTGAGTGCGCGATATTTCTTCAATCTTCACTAAGTTTTTGGAGCTCAGAACCAGCAGAGGTATAGAAATTATGAAGATAATCCGATGTGGACTTAGGAAATGTTTGCAATGTTGATCAGTCCGTGTATCGAGTTTCGACAAAAACATCTTGACCCTTAGCTCGACTGACCTTTTCATTATCTTCAACGTGCTAGTTTCTTGTTTGTCAGTGGTTAACTGTATAATATTTTTTGTACGCTTGTTATTGTTTGCCAATGCTCTCGATTTACAGTTAAATAGTAGAGAATTTGCTATTTCGTTCCGCCCAATGGTATTCACAATAGATTTAAAATGTATTGTATGTGTTAGCTTTGGAAATCCTGTAATTATTGTTTGTATAGAATCTACAGCGGAACGAAATAATTATTTTATTCAACATTTTGCTGTAAATCATTTAGATGAATTAAAATATTCAGTTAATAGTATAACACTTTGTATAGATCTAGCAGTCTGATTAAAACGTTTATGGCCTATCCTATGTTAAATGTTTATAAACAACATTTTTGTTCTGGTGTAGAAAGTTTACTTTAAAATGTTTCTTCACAATCAGCATTTTTAAATAAATTTTTTACTTCTGTTAAATTGAAACGGTAGATTTTTTCAAAAGATTTTGTTGAACTAGCATAAATAAAATTGCTATTTTGTACAAATACCCACCTTATTTTTAACAAAATATATGTATTTTTTTCTGTATAATATTTAAAATGTAACTTATGTTCAATTAGGCATGATTTGTCGATGGGAAAACGTATAAAAAGCTTACTTCTGGAACTTGTTATATGTACCGGAGATTTTTTCAAACGGTATAATTTTTTTGCACGTTAATTAATAATTGTCTCGGCCCAATAAAATTGAAGTACTAGAATCTAGTACAGACTTGTATTTTGATGACCAGACAACAATATATAATACATTATTTAGATACGAACGTCCATCGTGGGATTCGAATCCACGACCCTCAGGTTCATTACCGACTGAACTATCGATCCCTTGATTGCAGAATACAGCTTAGTTCATTATACGTTATCTAACTGTATAAAGTACTAGCGGCCCGTCCCGGCTTCGCACGGGTGGACGTCTAATCTTTTCTAGCAATAAATATAGCCTATGTTACTCAGGGTGAATGCAGCTTTCTAATGGTGAAAGAATTTTTTAAATCGGCCCAGTACTTTTTGAGCCTATTCATTACAAACATACAAACATACAAAAATAGGTACAAATCTTTCCTCTTTATAATATTAGTGTAGATATAGTGGAATTTTACAAATCTTAATGGGATGATTATCTAATATCAAGCGAATATCTGTATATTCAGTCTACATCTGGACAAAGGCCACCTTATTGGAATGTCTTCAGTAACATTAAGATGAAATTGTTGCAGGCCTTTATTTTAGGCCACGGATTTTATTTTTAACCGACTTCAAAAAAGGAGGAGGAAGATAGTTGCCTACATATTTTATGTGCTTATTATTAGAATTCTGAAGCTGACTGTACTTACTTTTTAATGTAGCAAAATATAAAGAATATAATCTTCAGATCTCAAGTACGATTATTATTATTACATAAATGTAAATATCTTAAAAAATATAAAATATTTAATCAACATAGAGTCATTTATTTATTTAACCAGCTTATCTCCCACTGGTTTTTCATTGAATACTTTTAATTAGTTTACGGTGCCTAACGATTGTTTGGTAAAAAAATATTTTTTTTTACCTCTTAGTTAATTTTGGCTACTTATGTACTTCAATGTGGCAATGCAATTAATTTTTTTCAGTAGTGCGGAAAAATTATTTAGCCCAGTCAATTTAAGAGAATTTGTCGGGAAGGGTGGGAAGTAATTAGGTGTATGGAACTTTTAAATTGAAACCGGCACCATTTAGTGAAGACACTAGAAAAAAAAATTACAACATAGATATCGATTGTATCTCCTGAAAGGCTTGTAGCTTAATAATAATAATAATATGTTCTGGTCTGATCAACTAGGCCGCACCCCTTCATGGGAGAGACAATTAAATGCCAATACCACCATGGCCACCCATCCCAAACCAACGGTCCCACCACCCAAGCTCAACGTGTGAGGCACCGTGCGGAAGATTGCTGCTGAATGGCCCGGGGTGAAGGAAACATACGTCGGTCGCTAACGGTCCAGTTGGGGTGAGGGCGACACCTCAACTTACTCCTAGTCTTTCGTCTGCAAGAGGCTCTACAGACGACGAATAATAGCATAGCATATGCTCACGACAATTTTCCCCGAGGGGGTAGTCAGAGATATTCTTAAACTTCAGAACATCCACGTTTCACCAATAATAATTCCTCAATAATACAAATTAAATATGGAATCATCTCGAAATACAAATAAAAGATATAATTTGAGGCCGCTTCCCGGAGTTCGTCGGGGCACACCTGGTGCCGACGCTGGGTGTTGCAGCATGCGAACCGTCGGTGACGAGGAGCTGAGCAGGCGGGCTCTCGTCGGGAACGTAACCGAAGAATCTACAGCCGACATTATCTCTCATCCATCGTCACCCATTTCATCTACCCATAGTCTTTTTCAGTCACCCAGTTCATCACCCTATTCTTTTCAAACCCAAGAACCCCCTCGATCATCATCAATATCTTCTATGTCAGTGGATGTTGTGCAAGAGGCAGACGCCGATAACCTTGCACCCACTACTGACACAAAACGCGCACGAATTAAATGGAATTATGAAATGAATGCATTTATCTGGCGCACTTATCTCATTGTAACTAAATTAGAAACAACAAATATCCGTACATACTTAGATTCACTTCACCAACAGTTCATACAAAAATTTCCTTCATTGGAAATATCCAGACAAAGAATAGGAGACCAGAAGAGAGCAATAATTCGAAACAAAATGCTCCCACAAAGTACATTAGACGACATCAAATCTGAAGTAGTAGCACTTCTTAATAACACCAACACATCAAATTTTAACAATGATATCGACAGTCACACACAACAATTACACAATCACACACAACAATTACACAATCAAACACCGAGAACAAGAATGAGATGGTCTGATGAACTGAACGAGTCATTAATTGAATGCTATTATGAAGTAACCAAACTCGAGACAGATCTAACGGCCTACAGGAAAAAACTTCATGATAGATTTATCGAAGTGCATCCACATTTATCTTATCTCACTGAACAACATATAGCAAACCAAAGAAGGTCGATAATTAGCAATAAATTTATTTCTTCAGATAGACTGAAACAAATAAGGGAAGAAGTGGAAAAAACATTAAATACACAAACAGAAACTCACCTAGACAGAATTCAAAATATCTCTTGCACACCAACAAACATAAGTTCACCGAATACGCAATCCCTTACAGACATATCTCCAGAAACATCAATCGAAAAATATAGCCAACATGCATCTAATACTGACACCCCTAACAATACCACACCATCCCTGGGTAACTTACCCATAAACCGAGAAAATATTATTGCCCAATTTGAACTAGCTCTTGAACAATTTAAGCACACATCTCCAACCTGTAGACCATACATCCCGAAACAAAAAACATCTAAAAAATTAGCGCACATAGTAGACTTAATTAATACTGAAATACTACCAAAACATCTCTCTGCAGAGGATAACTTCGAAACTACCCAAACAATAATATATTGTGCAGCATACACCACAGCGGCATGTAATGGCACAAAATTTAAAGAAAACTACAATCGACCTAATAAGAATTATATACCAGCAGGGCAAAGAAGGTTGCAGAACAAAATCGGGACACTTAGGAAAGAAATTGGAAGAATGTCACATTATATGCAGGGAAATAGAAATAGTAGATTAATAAGTCACATAGAAACAATTAAAAATAAGCACAGAATACACTCACAGCACGAAGAACCCAACAAAACAGACGAACAATTCTTAGATACACTGAAGCAAAAATTAAATGCAGCCTGCAGCAGACTCAGAAGATATGTCAATTGTACACTTAGGAAAAAACAAAATACACAGTTTGCAACCAACGAAAAACAGTTTTACAGAAAACTTACATCAGACACACAGCACATCCAAACAGATGCTGGAGTAGTTACTTCACAGCTCACAGAAGAACTTCACCAATTATGGTCCAACATTTGGTCAAATCCTGTACAGCACAATCAATCAGCAGATTGGATTCAAACTGACGCACAAAATACAGAAAATATTCCACAGATGGAATTTGAACATATACCTATGGACATTTTTGTATCAGTACTAAAAAAAACACATAATTGGAAAGCGCCAGGAACAGATCACCTTCATAACTATTGGTACAAAAAATTTACAAGGACTCATTACATTTTACACAACCACATCAACAATTTTATACAAAACCCCGGTATAATGCCAAGCTTTATCACTCAAGGTCTCACATACATGATCCCAAAAGACACCGAATACCAGAATCCAGCAAAATATAGACCCATTACCTGTTTACAAACATTCTATAAAATCCTTACATCCTGCATCTCTGAAGTCATACATCGTCATATTACAGAAAACAATATCCTTGCAGAAGAGCAAAAAGGCTGCCGAAGAAATAGCCAAGGTTGCAAGGAGCAGTTGATTATAGACTCGGTGGTGATGAGACAGGCATTCACACGCAAAAGGAACATTAATACAATGTACATAGATTATCAAAAAGCTTACGATTCAGTGCCCCACAGCTGGCTCATATATATATTAGGACATTACAAAATTCATCCTACGCTAGTTTCATTCTTGGAAAATACTATGAGAAATTGGGTAATGAACAGTACCAGCTCTCAAACACCCGACATATATATCCGACGAGGTATTTTCCAAGGAGACGCACTCAGCCCTCTTTGGTTTTGCCTCGCGCTAAACCCTCTCTCAAAAATGCTGAACCATTCGAATATAGGGTTTCCTATCAAAGTGGCCCACAATCACACGACAATCACACACCTCATGTACATGGATGACATTAAACTATACAGTAACACCACACAATCACTCCACGCTCTTGCAGACATCACTCAAACATTCTCACACGACATACATATGAAGTTCGGAATTGATAAATGTAAAACTCTTACGGTTCGAAGTGGTAATATAGTGCAGAATGACTATATCATGGAGACAGGTAGCTGTGTTGAATCCCTTGACCAAAATAGCACATATAAGTACTTAGGATTCCAACAGGCTCGACAAATTAATCAAAAGCATAGTAAAGCAGAAATTACGAAAAAATTCAAACACAGACTGAATGCATTACTCCGTTCGCAACTCAACTCACGCAACATAGTCAAGGCAATAAATACCTACGCAGTCCCTATACTTACATACTCGTTTGGAATCATAAATTGGACACAAACAGATCTTACAAAACTGCAACGTACTGTTAACACAACAATGACAACTCATCGAAAACATCACCCGAGATCCTGCATACAAAGACTTACACTGCCGCGAGAAGAAGGAGGAAGGGGTATAACTGATGTAGTCAACCTGCATAACAACCAAATTAAAACATTGAGAAAATATTTCTACGATAAAGCTCAGCACTCCGCACTACACCATACAATAACACAAGCAGATAAACACTTTACACCTCTCAATTTACACAATACTAGCACACAACGAAATGAACAAACTACTGACAACCAACAAAAGATAGCGGCATGGGAACAGAAGTCACTGCACGGCAGACATCGCCACGATCTGCAACAGCCACATGTTGACAAACCTGCGTCAAACGCCTGGCTGCGACGAGGCGAGCTCTTCCCGGAGACCGAAGGGTTCATGCTTGCTATACAAGATCAAGTAATAGAGACACGTAATTATCAAAAACACATTATCCGTATACCAAGCCTACCAACCGATTTATGTAGACACTGCCAGAGTAGCTCCGAAACCATTCAACACATCACCGGTGCTTGTAAATCTTTAGCTCAAAAGGATTACAAATATCGGCATGATCAGGTAGCAGCTATCATTCACCAAAATATGGCATTCAAGCACAATTTCGTCACACAGAAAGTACCATATTACAAATATCAACCAAATGCAATACTTGAAAATAGCGACTACAGGATATACTGGGACAGGACTATAATTCTGCCGTCCATTACTTATAATGCCGTTATCTACGAAAATGAGTTTTCGATTTACGCGGGATTTAAGGTAAAATGAATGCTGTTTGATAAATAAACCAGCTATTAACAAGTTCGAGATATCATTGAAATGGAATTAATGTGATCTTTGCAATGCTTTTATTTCCATAGCGTAATATATAAGCGTTACGGAAATATTTTGAAATTTCTGTTTGCATTTAGTATCAGTTTATTTTTTTGATCAAAATAACACCACTTAAATGTCGTTAACGTTTGTATTAGCGACATTTTAGCGTTTCATTTTCGATATATTTTATTGTATTGTAAAATTCTAAATTTCTCTTTATAAATGCTTTACTAAAATGCCGGTAAGTACTATAACGGCATTTAAGTTTAAACTTTCTGTTCTGTCACAATGCTCCTATAGTCCTTTAGCGGCATTTAAGACATGCTATTCAAGTGTAAATTTTATCAAATAGTTTTTTATTTTCTTTTGTGGGATTATTGCAACACTACATTGCAGTTAACTTTCAAACCTTTAGACATAACGACAATTTAGCTTTGTTAACACTATAAGAGAGAACTGAAAGAATCCAACAAAATGTATTTAAAGTGCAAAAATAAAACAGCTCAGTCTTAAATTCGGTTTTGTTATTTATTAGACAATCAACATTATATTTTAGGCGTTTTCTAATATAGTGTAGGTAATTACAATAGAGATTAATTCAAATTATTTTTAGCATTATTTTTATCTAGGTTAGGTAGTCCTTAACAGAAAGGTGCAACTCCTGACGTTTAAAATTAACACAACCATTACCTACAACTTATTTGTATCCATAAGAAAAAAATATGAAGTGTAAAAAGTAAATTAAAAACTCAAAAAAACAGCTCTGCCTGCTTATTATAGTGTTCATCATAACAAAAGCAATTCTAAATCAAAAAGATAAAACTTTTCAAAAGATATAAAAGTACAAACTTAACTAACAATTATTACTTGCTTTAGAATTAACAAATGTAGTAATTAAACTTATACCTATATGTAATTAAATGTTTCAGATAAATTAAACAAAAATTAAAGTAAATTAAAAACTAAAAAAAAAACAGCTCAGCCTGCTTAAGTGTTCATAATAACAAAAATTCTTCTTAATCAAACAAAAAAGTAAAAACCTCTCAAAAAATATAAACGTACTTGCTTAAGAGAATATTATCCCGAGAGCGTAAATGCGCGCTGCATACAAACGTAGTCTCAGGGCCGGATTCAGCCATATAGAGGCCCCTAGGCATTTCAAGCCTCGGGGCCCCTATCCCCGTGGGCCGTGGGATGGATTTGTCTCTGTGTCCGGAAGCCAGATACAGGCTAGGTGGTCGCAGTAACATAACCACAAAATAACATAAGCCACTAAAATGTGGAGCGATCTCGAGCTTTTAATACCGATCTAGGGCTACCGTCAGCAAAATTGCCGTCGCCGGACAAAGTCTTCAAAAACCCCGGACATTTCAGTAAAATCTGAAATCCCCGGAAAACCACGAAACATTATATTTCGACTACAAAAAGCGCTTTCACTACAATATAATATTTATAGGTCATTGCCAATCAGCAATATGATCTAAATTCTCAGCCCTGGAGCGAACAAAGATTATTGCGCTGTTGCGCTTGCGACACAATCACAACCAAGAGCGAGATCGAGATATTACTTAAGATCGTTGCAATGCCATCTAATACCAAAGAGCGAGCGAAGCGAGCTCGAGATTTTACTGCAATATTATAAGTCGTTGCGCAATGCGATCTGAATTCTGAATCAAGGGCCGAGCGAAGCGAACTCGAGATTTTACTGCAATACGACTAGGTCAGCTCATTATTTTCCTACATATTATGTTTATTGCACCTACCTATAGCTCATGTCAAAATGGACTTGATTTGTGTATGAGACGAAAGCATCGAGCGAGCAATAATAGCTCTCGGTATATTAAACAGGATATAATAACTCGATTACAGCAAGAAGTCTGTTTTAAAGCCAAAAATAAAACATCAAAAATGAGCGAGCGAAGCGAGCTCGAAAATTTGTAATAAATATATTTTCAGTGCCTTTTTTAATGACTTTCACAGACTTTTTAATAATTCGATTAAATTTTGGGGTGAGTTAAATCTTCGAGTTTTTACTTATTTTTCTCTCAGACCGCGGGGCCCCTACGCGGCGGTGGGCCCATAGGCCCGTTCCTACTTTGCCTCTATGGTTATTCCGGTACTGCGTAGTCTGGTGATATTTTCAATACGATTCAATCAAAGTCAACGAAATTTTTAGAAACAATCTAGTAACTAATCTCTATGTCTGTATGAAGTCAGATTTTCGTTAAAATATACTGGTTTAGAGCAAGGATTAATTAAATATTAGTATGGAAATCTTTGAGGCACTGTAACTTTAAAACTATACATTTTAACGAAAATCTGACTTCATACAGACATAGAAATTAGTTACTAGGTTATTCCTGAAAAATGTCGTTGACTTTGATTGAATAGTATTGAGAATATCACAAGACTACGTATGTATGGAGCGCGGCAACGGCTTAAGGAACAATTATTACTTACTTTAGTAATTAAAAAATCTATAACTAATAGGAACATTTTTAACTTATAAGTTATTTATTTACCTATAGGTATCCCCATTGGGGAGTCAAATGTTCAGCAGTTGACGGCATTTTAGTGAAGTAATGTGGGATAACCACATTTTAGTTATGACTTCTTCTAATAATTTTTCGGCAATAAATTTCTAAATTGCCGTTAAGATCTTTTAATAGCATTCTTGTGTAAAATTTTCATTTAACGACATTATAGTCTAGAGTAGTACATTTTACAGAATTAAACTTAGTACCTATAACTATAATACAGTAAATGTACTTTAATCGCACTGTAGATTATTAAAAATATGTTAACGGCAATAAAGTTACGCCATTGAGAATAGAAATCAGTTATGAAGGCATTTTAGTCATGTAATTATAGTTAGACGCATTATAGTTGTGTATGCATTGGAAAATCAGGCACTTAACTGCAATTTTCTTTTAATTATTTCAGAAACTAGATAAGATAGGAAAATATGAGTTAGCTAGGTCGATAGAGAATCGTTTCGTGATTATGATGACATCAAAAAGTGAAAATCGAGCAGATGTTGGTTAACGGCATTATAGGTAACGGACGGCAGAATTACAGACAAGACAATTCATTACAACCGACCGGACATCACTTTCCTAGACAAAACCAATAAAACTGTATACCTCATAGACATAGCAATTTGTAACACACATAATTTACTAACAACGCAAACAGAGAAGATAGCAAAATACACTGATTTAGCAATCGAAATTAAAACGCAATGGCAAGTACACACTGTAAAAACGATACCAATCATCCTTTCATCTACAGGCGTCATCCCAAAAACACTTCACACAAGCCTCAAAACACTAGACATGCATCCATCATCATTCACACTCCTACAGAAAGCCGTCGTACTTAACACCTGCAGAATAGTACGAAAATTCTTAAATAACTAATTCCTCGTTATGCATTTGGCTCAGGCCCGTGCCATATTTTCACCTCTCCGGAGAGAAAAATTTAATGTTTATAAAAATAATAATACACTGTAATTAAATATAAATTATGTAATAAATATAAATTAAATTACTCTTGACATGAGCAATAAAATAGCCATTGAAAAAAGACGGGGCGCAAGTGGCCTATGGTCAGCGAACTATAAGTTCGCTGCCTATGATCCAATAGAAATGGGAGTGTGGTATATTTGTTGGGAGACCTTTCCTCATTACTCACAGAAAGGCGCATCAAGATAGGTTTTACAGATTTTGAGAAAATCATGTTTTAAGTTACTATGAGATTTAAGTGACCCTCAGTGTATTTTTTGTTAAGAATTCAATCGATCATGGAGATTCTTCATCTGATATAGGTATAATTTAAATATGGGTAGTATTTAAACGCAAATAAAAAAAAAAGTTTTTGTATCCAAATATAATCTATTGTCTAAAATATCTATTGGCTATCCTTTGGTAGGGTTTAAAAAAAGTTAAATATAATAATGAAAGATCAACAAATTAAAAATGTTGGGTATGACAACAGGCAAATTACCTATCATTAAAAGGTTTTACATCTGCATTAACTTGAATATCTTTTAAACTACGAGCATTCTCTCACAACTCGTACACCTTTCTTCCCCTATCAATAATTTTCGTATTATAATCCAATGGTGCTGTATTCATCAATTAATTTCGTATAGCTCATCTTTTTTTTTAAAGGATCACTCACGGCGTACCCCGAATGCAAAATTTGCATTCCTGTATGTGTAAAAATTAATTCAAATTTTCGATGAGTGTTACTCGTAACCCTTCAAAATGGCTGCTCGTGCCCTCTGCTTCTGATAAAGCCGTCAACAGAGACTTTATTAAGTTAAAGAGAAGATTTATTCGAGCCCTTTCTGTGGAAGTTATCCATGAGACCATAAATCCTATTCTGCCTTTGCTAAGCACTTTATCGGGTGGCCTTTCTGCACGCAAATCATATTAAGGTCCGATTAAGTGACGGTACTATGCAGAGCTTTAGCCCACGTCCTTTCAACCGTGCTTAATATTAGACGAATTCAATTTCTTATTGTTATAATATTACAAGCTTTTATTAAACTTGTTTTGTTAGTATTTTTAGTACAAATCCAGCAAGTGAATTTTGAACCAGTTTCATCATCATCATCAGCAGCCTTCTTAAAAATGCTGATATTTTTTGAAGGGGATGATCAGACCATCAAACTGAACTGCTTTCTCTATATTGGTCCCATAGAGAAAAAACCGCATATTAAGAAGGAAGCAGGAAGGACTGCAGGGCACAGGCCTACCCTCAAGAGGGCGAAAAGTTTGCGTTGTTGAAATCGATTGAAATTTGGTAAACTTGGTGTAATACATATAAACCCGATGACAATTAGTATAAAATTGAGTGTCATTGTAGGTACAGCAGCATTTTTTTGGGGTGTAAACGCCATTCTAATTTTAAATTGTAGGTTATAAAGGGCATTTTTAAATAAAATATTTATTTAAATTAAATACATATTTTTTAGTTTTATACCCCTCCTGAAAAGTCGTGTTTTAGCGTTGAGATTATATAATCTCAACGCTAAAACGGAAAAAACACTACCTTGCCCGGGCACTCCAGTGCACTGCCGCAGTACCATTTTTCGAAGAAATTCGACGTTCGATACATATGTATCGAACGTCGAATTTCTTCGAAAAATGGTACTGCGGCAGTGCACTGGAGTGCCCGGGCAAGGTAGTGTTTTTTCCGTTTCCTATACTTTAGACAAGCCGATGCTTGTCGTTCGATACCTATAATCTCAACGCTAAAACACGTCTTTTCAGGAGGGGATAAAACTAAAAAATATATATTTAATTTAAATAAATATTTTATTTAAAAATGCCCTTTATAACCTACAATTTAAAATTAGAATGTCGTTTACACCCCAAAAAAATGCTGCTGTACCTACACGATGTTAAGGGTGTGGGTACACCCTTAACATCGTTAATTAACTACCAATTAATTTAAGGGTCATTGTCATATTCTCCTTCTTCTTATCGTGTGGGCAGAGCCCTGGTGTCAGCGTTTTTTCAGACCGCCTTTCGGCCTCTGACGTGGTTTTTAAGTAACGACTACTGATCAGAGATAGTAGCCGGGACCAACGGCTTAACGTGCCATCCGAAGACGGAATCATTTTTCTTTTCAGACAATCGGGTGATTCAGCCTGCATTGTCCTAACCAACTGGGGAAAAACGCACAAAGTGACATATCACTAGGTGTCCCCCGTGGGAATCGAATCCACGACCTCCGTATCGAGAGCAAATGCTCTTAACCATTAGACCACGGAGGCAGTTCTACCATATTTATAATATATATTTCTACCATAAAAATATAATATCTGCTCTATGCTGGTTCTATGGTAAAAACGGTAACACATACAAGCGTCAAAATTAGTGTGATTATGGAGGACAATACCGTGACAAATATCATATACGCGCTCACGCTATTATCCTACAGGTGTAGGCAGAAACTACGACACGCTACGATTGTTGACAACCATTTTATCTATCACATTAGGTAAGTAAAAGGCAAAATTTTCAGTTTCGGTCTTATACAATTATCTCTATGATTGAGTTTATTTGAACTTGAGAGAAAATCAAAAAGAAAAAGCATAAAATGTTAATGGACAATAATTTATTAAGAACACAATAAAACAAAAATAGAAGAAAATAATATTTGAAATTCAAAACTAAGTCGTAATGCCGAAATTCATCTTATTTAATTGCGAATAATAAAAGAAGAATTGCATGTGTAATTGCGTTAATATTCTGTAGCATTGTATCGAAATAGTGTGTAGCTTCAAGGACTTGACTGTGTTCTAACTGTGTTACATAGCTTTCAATACTCTGAGCAGCATTTCATAGCGTCTATAATTGAATTTCCGGTTTGTGCGAAAGTACTTTATCGACTCCATCCGACGGCTTCTGACAACCTATTGGCTTGACAATGAATTGCGCACAAATTTTCTGTACTAAATCATCGTCAGTGTCGTACTCGACCACTTTGCCATTCATATAGACCGAAGGCACACCATCTAAATGATGTTTTAGTGTTTCTTCCCCGTGATATTTCAGCAATTGAAAACCTCTGTCGCTTGTTGCACATTCTTTAATTGACTTACCATCAACATTAAATTTAGTTGCACACTGAAAGAAATACACTTATGCTTAGGTTCATTCATTTAGGATTAAAATAATACGGAGTCCAAGCATGCAAGTCATCCACTGCGCAGGTATCAATTCTTGGGATATTGCACCGTGCGGACTTCCTAATCATTCGATCGTTTGTCGAATGCAAGTGAAAGGTGGGCAAGAATTGTAACGCCCTGGATCCCAGAAAACGGTCGTCGGCGTCCAGGTCGTCCTAGGAAGAGGTGGCGGGACGATCTGGATGCCTTTGATGAGGCGTGGCCAGAGCACACTCAAGACAGAGATGGTTGGAGGTTGAAAGGGGAGGCCTTTGCCCAGCAGTGGGATGAAATTGGCTAGTAAAAAAAAACATTAAGTGAACATTTACATTCGTGATAATTACTAAGTGAATAATGGGGTTCAATGATACCGGTGCAGACACAGAACAGAACCGCTGCACGATTGTTATAACTAAAAATACCGATTTGTATCCCACACGTTGCCTTTACTGTAGAAAACTCAACTCTGCTATAAGTTAAGGTTTTAAGGACAGAAAGGTGCGTGTCTTCGCTTCCATTGCGAGCTTCAGTGCTAAGCGGTATGAGCTAATCAGAACCAAACTAAGCCGCACATAAGCTTGCCGGTCAGCTATTTGTATTACTCGCATGTTATGAACCGTGTGATATCTAGCTGCTAATAGGTTTGGCTTTGGCTAGATGGGCGTCGTAAGAGGTGCATAATTCCTTTAACATCTCGATGCCCTCCCCTTGTTGCTAATGGTTATAGCCGCTGCATACGATCTTACCTCTTCTAATCGTATAGATTTCCCATTTCATAAGAGTCTAGAGGAATACGATACGTGTAAGTACTCTATTAAAATAAAACACCGGAAGGATATTCTAAACCTGTTACACAAAAAGATTCTATATGCAAGTCCTCTATAAAAAGGCAAATCGAGATGATTATATGAATGACTAAAATTTTCTGTACCATGTTACGCTTTGTAATTTAATGTTGTATTTATTTTGTAACTATCATACTTTGTATACATTTTTCTTTAAGTATACTATGTAGTTTCTGACTACTTCTTCTCTTCAATGGAACAGAAGTATAGTCGAAATAAATGTTACTTGGTTTGATAGCATAGCTGGCTTGGCTTAGCTATCTATTTTCTTGTCCTACGTAGGTATTTGCTGGCGTCTATAATGAAGTCTTCATATATCGGAAAAATGATGAGAAATTACCAGTCACCCCTATGGAGGTGCTACTGGGAATGTTCCTCCATTGAAAAGGGAAGATCTTCCACCAGGCTATGTGTGAAGCCTGGGGACCGGCCGTGGTCCAACAGTTCTTAGTTGGACCTTCCTATATACAACGTGTTAATGAATTAACGCAAAACTAGAAAGTAGTTTGTTTAGAATCGAGAGCAGAATTGAATTATCATGGTTTCAACATAGGTAATTTTTTTCAAAATATTAAATAACTTTTTTGCAAAATTTAAAATTTTCTGAACCCGATGTCAACCCACCGCACGGGCACACTCACCCTACTTACTACCAAAACAAGATTATAAAAATGTATCCATGAGTACGTTAGCGCTTTCTTTCAGTGCTGAAATGATAACAAATCATTTTTGTCTCAAAACTTAAAATGCGAATAACTTTAAATTTTTACTATCAAAATAATGAAATTATTGTTTCAATCTAATTATTTTGTTATAAATCAGTTGGGGTGTATGAGGCTTTGCGCTAATTCATTAACACGTTGTATATCGAATCTCTGTGATTATTTCTCTTGCGCGATTTATGTCTTGCATTCGATTGTGAACCTTATGTGTAGTAGGTTACGAGTTGCGTATTTACGATGAACGTTGTCTTTGTATGGAGCATATTTCCGTGAGCGACGGTATCGCCATCTGTTGGTATCTTTGCTATAACTTGTGGGTGCTGGACATCTGTAGTAGTTCCCCACACCCCATATGAGCTCGACTATAAAGACTATCTCTATAAAGCTAGCTATCAGAACTGAAGACTAATGATGGCAGAATCGTATTGTCCAAGCCTGAGCTTCTGAGAGAGCTTGAGAAATTATATGGGCATTATGCACGTCAACACGGAGACCCGTTACTAAGAGCTAGATTGGCCCGACAAGATAAAGAAGATATTCTGGACGTCAGCCTGTCTTTACGAGATTAGTACGGCTCTCAAGCAGCTAAAGAACAAGAAGTCTTGGCTATACAACGTGTTAATGAATTAACACAAAACTAGAAAGTAGTTTGTTTAGAATCGAGAGCAGAATCAAATTATGATGGTTTCAACATATGTAATTTTTTTCAAAATATTAAATATTGTTTGCAAAGTTTTAAATTTAAAATTTTAATTATCAAAATAATGAAATTATGGTTTCAATCTAATTATTTTTTTATAAATCAGTTGGGGTGTATGAGGTTTTGCGCTTATTCAATTAACACGTTTTATTAATTATAGAGATATTATTTAAAGTAAAAAAAAAAGAAAACGTAAATTAACAATTATCTTTCTTTTTTTTACATTATATTCAAGTTGCTCTGCATATTACTTACATCATCAATATCTGCAACATGGTAAAGATTCAGATTAACTAAAACACATTCATTGTAACGTATATAGGTATCAGGATCGTTCAGTACATCCATAGCGCATGCGATTATCTCATTATAATAGCATTCTTTTGGGCCGTGCTGACATTCAATTGTCGTTTTCCCATCTTTTCCAGATATCTGTAAAATGGAACATAAAGCAGAATTATAAGTTATTATAATTTTTCTATCGCTTTTAAAGCTCTATTAAATAAAAAAAAATTAAGACCGCCTTCAAAAATACAAAAAAAGTAAAAAAAATTATATTGCAGCCGATGACTTTCTCTTTCGCAACTAAGCCAGGAATTGTACAAATCGCGAAATTGTACCGATGGCGATGCTTTCACTATAAGAGCATTTTAATTTGTTTTATCAAAGTCAACATAATTTATTAAATATAGCAGCTTGAAGCACACTTATTAAACGTCTATTCTTTTCTTGAAGCTACCCTGCGTCGGAACGTGTTGTCGCTGTAGAGAAGATGCGGCTGGAAACTCTACAACATAACACAACTTAATAACTAAACAATATAAATTCTTATGCTAAGGTTATGTATACAATAAAAAATAGTCTATTTAATAAAATAATTCATTCTGACACTAACTTATAGTACTGTAGTACTCAGTTGGAGTAAATGTAAGCCAAAAAAAAAGAATGGTCATATTCCGATTAATAGTTTCGGAGAAATGCGTTTACTAACATACATACATAATTCACAAACAAACTTGGTGTAATTGTGATCATAGAGCAAAATCAACAGTATAAACGTCTTTTTCAGGGTTCCGTACCCAAAGGGTGAAAACGGGACCCTATTACTAAGCCTACGTTGTCCGTCCGTCCGTCCGTCCATCCGTCCGTCCGTCTGTCCGTCCGTCCGTCCGTCTGTCCTACCTATTTAGGGCTGTAACTTTTGAACCGTAATAGCTAGATAGTTGAAATTTGCTCAGATTATGCGTTATTGCGGCGGATTTGTTAACAAATAATAAAAATATATAAAAGTTAAAAATTAAGGGGGGTTTTCAACATGAAACTAGTTTTTATCAACATTTTTTTCATCACGCTCTATAGTAAAAACGGTAATACATACAAGCGTCAAACTTAGTGTGATTATAGAGCAAACTCTACAGAATAACAACAAATACTAAAAACCGGCCAAGTGTGAGTCGGTCTCGCGCTAAAGGTCCCGGACAAAAAAAGTTTTTTTTCTAAGTTAATAATGTTGTGTTCTGTGGTGGTGTGGTACGGAACCCTCGGTGCGCGAATAACCCGACTCGCACTTGACCGGTTTAATTATTATTATTATGTATCTCTGTAAAAGGTTTACTCACGGGCCGTAGCCTAGACCTTTGGAAGGATTGTGTGGGGACACAGGTCCAACACGAAGAGGCATTATTATTTATTATTATAACAACAAATAATAAAAACCCGCCAAGTGTAAGTCGGTCTCGCGCAAAAGGTCCCGGAGAGAACAAAACTTTTATTAGGTAGTTAATGTGTTGTGGTACGGAACCCTCAGTGCTCGAGTAGACCGACTCGCGTTTGACCGGTTTTTTTATTGTTGTCTGTCTGTTTGTTTATTTGTTTAATCGACTAAACCGATTATGATCAAACTGTTTTGTTAGAAAGCTTATGATTAGACTAAATAAGTTATACAAATTCTTATCTCGCTACGATGACGGGAACGGCGAATGAATTCGCGGGTAAAAGCTTAGGTAGGCTAGTACAAAATGACTTACCGTGGCGTTACCAAAGGGATGATAATACATGTCTAGGTTTTCTAAACCTACTTGATCGGCGGCCAACCTAAGAAAGTAATGAGTTTGGAAACTATCGTAAGATAAGGCTTCGAAGTACATAGCAATGGACACTCTATCTTGAACCTGAAATAAGTATTGTATTAAGTAATCTGCCTACCTATTGTGTAAGTTCTCGATTAGGCATATCGTTTACCACATCCGTGACGTTTTATGACTGAAGTAATATTTTATTTCTGTGGGGATCATTGCCTGAAATTCATCATCATCATCATCGTGATCAGACTATAATAGGGTCCTTCTTAATATCATCATCAGCCTATAAACGTCCCACTGCAGGGCACAGGCCTACCCTCAAGGAGGGTGTATGGGCATAGTCCACCACGCGTGCCCAATGCGGATTGGTAGACTTCACATACACATCAGAATTTCTTTTTCAGTGTATGCAGATTTCCTCACGATGTTTTCCTTCACCGTTTGAGAGCAGTCGGTTTTACGTACATAAGTTTGAAAAACTCATTGGTACATGGCATGTTGTCCGTGCGGATTCGAACCTGGACCCCCATAATTGGGAGTCCCTACCTCTCCGCAACGCGCCACCGACGCTCTCTTAATATGCAGACACTTTTTTAAGGGGATGGTCAGACCGTCAAACTGAACAACTTTCTCTATGACACCAACAGCGAAATATCAGCTGTTCCACAGAAATTGCTGCTTAATCACTTTTCTGTATTAAATATTCCGATCACGTGCTTGTAGTACAAGCACAAGTACGGGTACAAGCCTTGTACCCGAAACTGACGAGCACGCATAAAAACACGTAGCTTGTGGCGATCTGCTGTCTCTACCTACCTCAATGAGAGACAGGGGCGTGAGAATAATTATGTATGTACTAGTATAATATGTAAAAGCAAAAGTACCTGAACAACATGGTCATTAATTGTGTCTGACGCTGCGTTGAGTACTTTGCCGCTACCTAAAAGAAAAAAAGAAAAAGTTACATATACAGGGTCCAAATTAATAATTATGCTGACGGTTTTAAAGGGGATGATCAGACCATCAAACTAAACATCTTTATTTCAGGACCAACAAGGAAATTGCAAAAAATATCACCGTTCCATATGTTTGGGTAGATTGCAGCGATGTATGGACCAGCAGAATTTCTTTCCGCGATTTCTTGTTGGTCGAAAGATGCTCAGTTTGATGGTCTGATTATCCCCTTAAAAATCGTCGGCATATTAAGAAGGACCCTATATATTATGTAATTATTTTGCAACAAACTAAAAAATATCTCTCCATACATTACTTACCTGCGGATAAAACCGCAAAAATAACTGTAGCGGAAAATGCTAACAATGTAGAATATGACATGATTTCTGTAATTTAGAATTGATAAAAAAGTCTAGGAAATAGGCCTTTATATAGCAATAGCTATGGAATTTAAAGTAGATAATAAAAACTTAACTTTCAGTTTTATATGAAAGGTATGCAAAGGTGATAAGACCAAATTGCAAAATATGGTTGTCGCGAATGTAGCGTGTTCGTAGTTTCTGTCTTCCCTTGTAGAGCAATTGCATGAGCGTATGTATGATTTAATTCTAACGATTATAATATTTCGAAAGCGTCGGTGGCGCGTTGCGGAGAGGTATGGACTCCCAATTATGGGGGTCCGGGTTCGAATCCGCACGGACAACATGCCATGTACCAATGAGTTTTTCTTACTTATGCACGTAATACCGACTGCTCTCAAACGGTGAAGGAAAACATCGTGAGGAAATCTGCATACACTGAAGAAGAAATTCTGATGTGTATAAGTCTACCAAACCGCATTGGGCACGCGTGGTGGACTAATGCCCAATACACCCTCCTTGAGGGTAGGCCTGTGCCCTGCAGTGGGACGTTTATAGGCTGATGATGATGATGATGATGATTATAATATTTTGTTCTTCAAAGTGATATCAGTGAAACCTCAATCCAGATTCTTTAAGGGGTGATTTTCCCCTTGATACTGATCAACTTTCTCTAAGAAACCTACAGGAAATTCTCAAAAATAATTTTGTGCATTTCATACTAAATGAAATCGAGCATTTGTGTGAATAGTCGAAATTATTTTTTGCGAATTTCTTATAGTTTCTTAAAGAAAAATAATTCTGGATTACAATGAATCTAGAATAATAACTTGAACATTATATTCACACAGATTATTTTAGTCCCATTGAAAGTTCCAGAATCTCACATCTATGTGAGAGGACGCATGAGCCGCATGAGCCCCACTTATAATCTAAACTATTATAAAACTGTAACAGAAGTGTGTCTGTACATTGAAGATATTTACCAAAAAAAGATTACGATATGGTTTTTAGATGATTCCAAATCACCAATTTTTTGATTTTTTGTCTGTCTGTTTGTTTGCTTGTTTGTTTGTTTGTTTGTGTGTTTGTTTATTTGTTCGAGCATCACGCAAAAACTACTGAACAGATTTTGAAGAAACTTTTTTGTTTGAAAGCTTATGATCTGACTTAAAATCTGGTATATAATTTATGCAGACGAAGTCGCGGGTAAATGCTCGTTAGTAATATAGATTTGATTTTGTTTGTTTGTATTGTTGAATGGCGCAATGACATTTTCCTCGCTGTAGTGAGGTGAAAGGTTCTGTGTTTCGCTCGGCAGCAAAGTTATTCTGCGACTCTTACATTTGAAACCCTCGCTACGCTCAGGGTTCTATATTCTGCTCGGTAAAAGTACTCGCGCCAAAAGTCAACTTTGCAGCCTTGCATAACAAATAACTATTTCATCTCTCATACTCTGAAAGTATGTTATTGGTTATCTAAGAAGCGGGTTGAAAGTGAAAGTTCCTCCCTAGGGCGGATAAGAAATTTAAAAAAAAATCTACGTCTATACCAGGAAGCTGGCATAGGTAAAGTCTATACCTAAAATCCTTGGTCTATAATGAGCAAAGGCAGAAATCTATACAACCACACTTTGATAAAATTATAATAATTAAAAAAAATCATAACATTAAGTATGTATTTTTAATAATTTAGGGACGAAATGCATCACTTTCGCTCCATCGATAAAGAAATGAAAAAGTAGGTCGTTTTCTTCAAGAAATTCACAGTAACACACAGCTTTATAATTCCTTCACATGCATGACTTGTGTGTGGTGTGCAGTGTGCAGCAGCAAAGTATCGAATCAAATCTCAGCGCAATCACAGCATTCGTTCGATGCGTCTAGCCCCGCCTGGATATTGCCAATATTCACGATGCGATGGGAATCTCATAACACTGTGACGTTACTGCTTGAAAAAGAACAAACAAATCCACGAAGAATTAAATCCAAATAATTATATGAAGTTTATTATTAAAGGTATTTTTACTCATAGATTCATAGGTACTGAGGCACTTACGTAGTTTTTTTCTCATTAGTCGTTTTGGAAGTAAGTATTTGAGAGATTTTCTATGGAGTATCATTTCAATCATTAGAGTTTTCAATATTAAAACCACTAAAAAAAGAGCACATTTGTAGTTTTACTGACAGAAAACTGAAGGCTTCAGGCTTAAGTAAAGAATACTATTATCACCATTTGTCCATAATTCAGTCGTTTTCTTTGATATCGACGCAGACTAAAATTATCTATCCCTGCAGTATGCGTCTGATGGGGAACCGAGAGAGGTAAGAAAAAATGCATTGGGAGCCCAGTCTATACATATAAGAGTGAAGAACTCGTATGTGCAGAAGAGAAATTTTTTTAGGAGGATGAAAAAACTGCGTTCTATAACTTTTATGTAAGTTCTGGAGTATTTTCGAGGTTCTTTTTACACGCTATAGATGGCATTACGAGTATCACATTATTTTTTGAGTGAAATCAGGACATGGTTTGTGAGATTTTCTTTCCAGAATACTCAATACTCAATATTTTATTGCCTTCCATAATTTACAGCATTCATTACATGAGATGGTAAAAATGGAACGTCACTTAAATGTGATGGTGGAATCGTAATACCTACTAAAAAAATACCAAAATGTCATTCCCAAGGTCTTCACTGTAATGCGACGATGTATGTTTTTATAAGACCATAGGGATCAATAAAACACATCTAACATTACACAACCAATAAAATTAAATAATCATTAACAAACACATTCATACTCAGGCCTCTTTGTCCTCCTGTTTGCTAAATGCATATGCATACCTAATGCATATTCAAATAACGACATAAACGAGCTAAATGAAGGCTTCTTAATGAGAAAAAAAGGAAAGATTGTAAATGAAAACCGTTCTACGTTTGAGATTCCGCAAATTAGTTCCCATTCAACGTTCAGACTGATAATCTGCGACGGACGGGACGCTACGCAGATGAGGTATTGTAGAGAAAAGCTTTTCCATACATTATTCCTGTCCGTCTTATAACTTGCTCCGTCCTTTTTCATTCATTATTACCGCCAGATGTTTCCTCAGAAAGTAAATAATTTATTATAATAATGTTTTCTTAGAAATAAAATAAATGTTGTTTTATTTTTAGTAATATAACAATATTATAAAAGTTTCGTCTTTTCTTAAGATGATGATGCTAAATTATTATTATGTACCTATCTAAAATTTTAGTAGTTCATGAATGTTTGCCTGTATACCTACTTCTAAATATAACGATAATGTGGTCTTTATACAGACACATAATTAAATAGTAAAGTCGAGGATGTACATTGAAAACATTTGCAAAATTATTAATTGGCCCCCAATTAATAAGGGTTCGTAATTGAATGCATTCAGACCAATTTTAGAATTTTTGTCTGTTTATTTGTGCACGCATTTCTTAAAAACTACTGAACAGATTTGGATGGGGTTTTCATAAAAGCGTTAGTTTGGATTAAACGCATTGCAATTGGTTCATTCAATCAAAAGTTATGAGTATTCCGCGGGTACAAAGTCGCGGTTGTCGCTAGTAAATAATAAACTACTTAAGCATAATTTTACAAAATAAAAAACACAGATTTTACCCAACTAACTAATTAACCGATGAAAACAACATCTAGTCTAAACACACTAATAAACATGACAAAGTTTCTTTTACAAGTACATTTGTTAGCAATGAGCTCTTGGTAGCAGATAAACGGCTAATGTGAAGTTACGACACCCATTGGGATACCTCCGAAACACGTGGCAGCTGAATTATTACCTAGACATTATAATTTCAGGACGGTCGAGTAGGGTGTTTTAATAATAAAATGGTGTGGCTTGCGGTATGTTTTTGTTTGGTGTTAACTTTACACAAAATCAGAAATCTGTTTACAGAAATGAAAAGTGAACAATAGTACATTATGATACATGTGACAGTAATCCATTATTGCACGGCGTGAAGTTAGCCCCCGAGCGTAGCGAGGGTCCTAAACGCCGTGCATTAAAAGACTTACGTTACGAGTATCGCATAAGTACCTACGTTTATGGGTCGTGTGACCAAATCTGTATACCAAGTATACCGAACTTAGGCCTTCCATGCCCATTGTTTTACATATTTCTATTCTGGAAGGTAGAGACAAATTGATAGCAAATTGAAACCACATACACTCCGTCGGTTTCGGATAGGTTTTATCTGGCTCTTATTAAGTACGCTACAATTTGGTTCAAACATTGTTTACGGATAAAAACAATATAGATAATTTATAATGAAAATGCAAACCTGTAGGTCCGTGCTGTGAGGCCAACTTAATCATCTGGAACCGGAACATTTATAGCTTGGATATTTTCAAACTTAGAGTAAATTTATTGTTTCTGAGCTTACGTGCTTCATCACAGACTTTAACATAACTTTCTAACTTGAGATAAGATCAAACCAAACGCATAGATGAAGCTGGTAACTTGTTTATTCTAGTAGTTTTAATTCACATCTTCGTTAAGTATGTTTTAAAACACTCCTTTTTCAAATAGCAACAAAATTTTAAAATTGACCAGTAGGCTAAATAAGAATCGCAAAATCTTTTCTTTCTTATATGGAATAAAGTACCTATAACCTATATTTCTTCACAAAAAAAAGTTCATCTAAATACAATAAAATTACACTCTGAAATGTCTTATCGATGAGCTGTTTGGAAAAAATTTGAAGGCTATATTGGAATAGAACTATTATTACAAACCTTGAAAGGTAGATTTCTGTTAGCTACCTAAGTTTGTAATGTGTCAACAGCTGTGTTGGTCTACCAAAGAAAATAAAAGAAGATAAGATACCAAATAACGAATAAGTATTTTCAAAGAATAAATTGGGAAAACAAAAAACGAAATTTTGTATCGGTCGTGTCTTCGCTCAAAACTAACCCTTTTGTTGATAAATATTAATGCCCGTTCACACTATACTGAAGATAAGTGTAGTGTCGGTAAAATAGTTAAATATTCGGACCTGAGGGTCTACCCGCACATTTGATTCGAACTTTTGCGTGAATGTTTTCGTTCCAATTTCAACTCTATTACAATGAAGTGCGGACCGAAACAGTGGCGATATAGTGAAGATCGAAAGTGCGGGTAAGGGGGCTGCGCATCAACTTGTTTTCTTTACAAAATCGGTTTTAGTTTAGCCTCAGTCGCAAAGAATAGGAAACGATGACGGGTAGAAACGTATACCCTGAAAAATTATATATAATCGTGCCTCTAAAACACCGAGATTATATGAATCCGAGAACACAGAAAGCTCTTTCCATTTTGCGTTGCGAACCGGAAAATATACCTAATTGATCCATAACAGAAATACTTTATCCATAAACTAGCTTTGCCCGCGACTTCTTTTGCGTGAAATTAGAATATCGTAAAATCTTTATTGCACCCCTAAACCCCTAATCCATGAAATCTATATTCCAAAAGAGACAATTTTTTATGTTTGTTATCTTTAGCTGTTTAGGCTGTACGTCGTCGGTCAGTCAGTTAGTCGTAGTACTGTTTTATATTAAGAAGGATCCTATATTTTAGTACAAATAATGTACTAAGGGGAAATGTCCATACCTACAAGGAAAGGGACGTAAGGGGAAATGTACGTAAAAGTAAATGGACGTACTTTTTTTTTTTTTTTTTTTTTTTATATTTTGGACAATGTCACACAAATTATCTAGCCACATTTAAAGTACCAGAATCTAGCCTGGACTTGTATTATGATGACTAGACAACGATATAGAATACATATATAAATACAAACATCCATGACTCGGGTAGAAATATTCATATTCATCATACAAATATTTGTCCCTTACGGGATTCGAACCCGCGACCCTCGGCACAGCAGGCAGGTTCACTACCGACTGTGCTACCGGGCTGTCAAAGACAATGTCCGTTCGGGGAAATATCCGTTCGGGGAAAAGGTCGTACAAGGATTTCGGGCGATGGACGTTCGGGGAAAAGGACGTAACTGACCTGATCCGTTTTACAATTATAAGTATAGATTTCAGGTTTTTACATCCAAATACTAACTCCTCTTGATAAAAATATCTGTACATCCAATTCCTGCTTTATATCAAGTGTTCCGTTTTCCAATTTCGTTGTGTACCGGAACACTAAAATGGTTATAAACACGAGAGGTGTTTTTAATAAGTGACTTATGTTGCTCCCAGTACATAACTAGTTTATGTGGCGAGTACGGACTCAACCCGCAGAGGATCGAGTTATCCGTATCGTCGAGAACTTTCCATGGGACTTCTGAACTTTTCCCAAACGCGAGAGAGACCAACTTCACAAACTTTGGGAAAATATTTTTTCCGGTTGTGTCCGTAAATTGCTGGTTAAATTTATTTCTGTAAACGAGCTGTGTGGAGTAGCATATTTATTGGAGCAGTTTTTCTTTTTCCACTTTACGTATCCAAAATTATAGCACGAATATGTTACGTGATAACATACCGTTGTTTATGGAATAGAATTGATTGACTGAATGAAATTAGATTGTTCTGCTAATAGCAAAACAAGGCCAAAATTAATTGAGGTTGGATATTAAGTTCGTATACAGGGTGTTAGGGTAAGTAGAGTAGGACAGACACATCATGATATTGAACAACTTTCTCTAAGAAACTTATAGGACATATATGTATATAAATAATATAGATAAAATATAATGTAATTATTGCTGATATGAAATGTTGGCAAGATAATAAATAATTTAAGTATTTATTATAAAACATGAAAATAGTTCGTGTCATATTTACGATACGGACAGTGAATCACTCTTTTTATCGAATTTGTCTGACGCAATACACACGTGTATCCATCTAGATCAGCTGAAATACACTTATGATTTCCAAAATCATTTCATACTTCGATATGATACGCTAAAGGGCTATTTTCCAATAGGATGTCATATTTGCCTTTTTATCAATCGCTCAAAGCCCTGCGGCTCGCATTATTGCCATCAATATAGGCAACACGAGCATCCCGCATGTCATTTCGTCGCCTGCAGGCACACAAGAAATTGCATGAAATGCATCTCCGATACATGACCAAAACTCTCAGACCTCCCCTGCTCTTTTCATTTCTAAACATAATGCTGTCTAAAGGGGTGAGATATTCAGCTCAGACAGGCCTTAGTAGAATAGTTGTGTATTATTCGTGTGGGTTTCATACGCCCCTACAGGGCATATTGGACGCAATCTGTGATACCTGACAACCCTGGGAATTTCATTACGATCCATTGACTGCTCATGACGAGCTTCGAGATTGGGGCGTGATGTCAAATTATTTACCCCAATGTTGTGGTTGCTGTGTTTACGTAAGATGCGAGAGACAATCAAATGTTATTAGAAACGAACTGACCGTTGTTGTTAAGGAGAGAGTACGAGAGCTTTCTATCTGATGAAATTCTTATCAGATAGGAGAGTGTTTAAAGCAGCAGTCTAAAAATAAATTTCTTAACATTACCCACAATTTCACCAATTCAGTTAGATTTTAAGTATAGTTATGATATCAGACTACAAACGTCATGAAAAAAGTTTTGTTTACTTATTTATGCTTTGAAAAAAGCTATTGCATCTATAAAGTAGAGCGAGATATATTTTTTTATGTTCCAAGAGTTCAAACTGAATGATTTAATAAGCAATAAGGATTAGAATCTAAGCGACATTTTATCAGGTTCCAGGTTGTATGAAGAAAAGTGGCCATAATTATTGGAAAATCCATGGCCTGAATATTTTAAACAAAATCAAGCTGTTATACTTCATTGAAGTTTTTAACGGTATGTATCTAAACTATTATAAAACTGTAACAGAAGTGTGTCTGTACATTGAGGTTATTTACAAAAAAAAATTACGATATGATTTTTAGGTGCCCCTGATTCCAAATCAAAAATTTTTGGATTTTTTGTCTGTCTGTCTGTTTGTTTGTTTGTTTGTTTGTTTGTTTGTTTGTTTGTTTGTTTGGGTGTTTGTTTGTTCGAGTATCACGCAAAAACTACTGAACCGATTTTGATGAAACTTAAAAATCTGGTATATAATTTATGCGGACGAAGTCGCGGGTAAAAGCTTGTTCTTAATAAATCGTTTAATAACCATAAGCTAAAGCAACGGCTGTGTCTCTATTAATGCTAGAGGCGACACGAAACTGCATTTCATTGATTCTCATCGTGTTGGGGTCGTCGCACTCGTAGTTGGGAATTCTAGTACTTTTGCAACATTTTGTGCTCTAATGTCCCTGTACTGTTATTATTTAAATTAGACGTTCCTTTGAATGCCTTCTCTGTTATTTTAATGTCTGTAATGATAAGGGGAAAAATTTAATGCCTTGCCACTTTTGCGGCGAGGAATTATTGATTGGAACTGTGTTTCAATCGTGCCGTTTCATACAATCTCTTTCCATCTTATGATTGAAAGTTGCAGCAGTTCTTCTGCTACCGCTTTGAATCAACTCTAGAGAGAACGAGAGTACCGAATAATGATCTATTTTAAGTCGTTTTTCATGGTCAGGGTGAAGGCACAACCTCGTCAGTATGATTAATTACTCTATTTATCATTATCAGCCTATATACGTCCAAGTTCAGGGCACAGACCTACCCTCAAGAAGGGTGAATGGACGTAAGTCCACGACACGTGCCCATGTGGATTGGTACACTTTACGTACGCATCAGATATATCTTCTTCAGCGTATGCAAGTTGCCTCACGATGTTTTCTTTCACCGTTTGAGACCAGTCAGCATTACGCACACAAGTTAGAAAAACTCATGGGTACATGAGTACATGACATATCCTCCCCGTGTGGATTCGAACACGAACCCTCACGATTGAGTGTCCATACTTCTCCGCAAAGCGCCACTGACGTAAACCTGCGACCCCGGGGTTGCTATTTTTTTCAATACGGAGTCAACATCGAAATCGCGATAAAAATTGTTGTGGTTCCATAGAAAACGTCAATTACCTATTATTCGACTCAAATGTATGGAATAGTAGATGTTTTCTCGCGTTTTTCTTCACAAGTCTACAGTAAAAGTTGTTCAGTTGAATATCCTATTCAGGTAAAATACACATAAGCATATTATATGCTCACGACTATATTCCCGTAGTCGGAGATGTTCTGAAACTTCAGAACATCCACGTTTCACTAGTAGTACTGAAACTCTGTCCAGTGTGACGGGGAGTGAGCCCGTCGCCACTTGTAATGGGCAGTAGGTACAATACATGCCTCGAAATTGAAGCATGCAGGTTTCCTCACGATGTTTTCCTTCGCCGAAAAGCCAGTGGTGTTACAAATTGTACATAAATTCCGAAAAACTCATTGGTACGAGTCGGCCTGGACAGGGATTGAACCATCGCCTCCTGCACCGGTAGGCAAGGTTACTCGCCACTGGACCACCACGGCTTATCGTACGGTACGTACAGTAAAATATGTATAAAACTGCTGACAATAAAAGTAAGCAGAAATTAGCATCGTAATTTTTTGTGTATTAGGTACTTAAATTTTTAACCCTACAATTAGGAAAAAAAATGTTTTCGCACGTAAGCACATTCCCAAAAATGTAAATTTTCATTTCAACCCCTGGATTAAGGGCCTGTTTACAAAAATTACTCTTTGCTCGGGAAGGTTGTTAACTTTATGCTGAATAAGCTGTGAAATAAAAATATTTATTTTCCTTAACAACCCAAACGGGGTCTGCTAAAGATGTAAGTTAAGGGGTTTCCCTGACCGAACAACCTTGACTCTTTCAGACCCACCTCACCTCTACTAAACTACGTCATTTTAGTAGGTATACCTATTTTTGACTAGCTTGTCCTTCATCACAGTGGAGCCTTCTAATCCAAGGAAATCACATTCTAAAATCATAAGAATTCGCCCCAAATTTAACAATTATCTAATTAACTCATTAAATATTGGTCTTAAAAAACATTTGCTAAATAACAATTATAGATCTTAATATTGTCTACACAAAGGTGTGTGTCTCAAGTAAATGTGACTTCAACTTAAAAAGTAGATGCACATAATACAGATTTTTTTTCCAATATTTAGGCTTTCCTTTAGACACTGGTTTCATATGTATTTTATAGAAAAATAGAAATATGATCTATAGCAAATAAAGCCGAGATGTTGAAGAATATTGCTACTCTTTTCAATTATTTGTACGTCTTTCAAATAACGAGAAGATAGCTTCTAAAAACCAGTAAAATACGGCCTGAGCTAGCATTTACCTAAGGGGAGCCTCTTAAGGTATCTTGAAGCATTTTGTTCGAGAGGATACATCGTGATCATTCAAAATCGAGCATGGTAAAGTCTATAAAGAGCACATATGTTTGTGATAAAGAGCAAACAACCCGTACAAATTTTGCTTTAGAGTATAAATTGTGATTCGTCGTAAGTTCAGATCCGCGTTCTAAATAAGTTTAGTACTCGTATCACAGTAAACCTGATAGGAAGAAACAATTACTGGTAGAAAGTACCTAGTTATCGAACGAGTCATCAATAATATTCATGTATGTTTCTAAAACCGGGTAACATTTTTCATATGTGTCACTATTGGGCGGTGTTCACGCATGCCTACTTTAGTTCAACGCCTTAGACAGAAGTGACGTGGCGTGGACGTGGCGCGGGCGGGGTGCGGCAATATCAAAGACATTCAATATTAACTAGCTATTTGTTAAATCTCTTTGGGCAATATAAACCTAATAGTATGTAGATCTAGCCACATCTAGCATTGCGTCGTTTGGAGAAATACGCCCGCGCCTCCAGGCGACGTCGCCAGGTGGCGCGGCCGCAATTTTCCTTTACGACAAAAACGACGCTATGCTACGTTATATAAGTTTTATATTGGTGTTACTTTGACTATCCGCCACCGCCACGCGTCTCTTCTGTATAAACAGCACCTTCCATGTCGATGATTCAACCGAAATTGACACGCGCCGTACAAACGAATAAGGCTGACATCATACAAAGTCGCATCAGCAACCGCACGAAGTCGCTATATCAACTGCATGCAGTTGTACGTTCGACTTCGTGCAGTCATGATATCAACCGCACGCGGTCGGCTGCAGTTGAGTGAAGTCTATATCAACTGCATGCAGTCGTGCCTACTGTAGCCGACCGCGTAGCCGACCGCGCGAAGTTGAAGGCACGACTGCATGCAGTTGATATTGACTTCACTCAACTGCATCCGACCGCGTGCAGTTGATATCATGACTGCACGAAGTGGAACGTACAACTGCATGCAGTTGATATAGCGACTTCGTTGTCGTGCAGTCCGTCTGATGTCAGCCTTAGGTAAGTTTCCCAAAAACAGTAAAATTCTTCTATCGAGTTACTAATGTCTTAGTAATGTCATTGCTCTCTATGATTGCTCTCGGCATATCAGTCAAATTTTTTCCAGCCCTGCTGTACCAGATTAACAACACGATGAATAGCGATCAGCAGAACTTTGGAAAATATTTCCTTAATCTAAAACTAAAACAGAAACGTGTGTCTGTGCATTGAAGATTGACAAGAAAAAGATTACGACATGGTTTTTAGGTGTCCCTGACTCCAAATTTAACCTTTTTTAAAATGTTTGTCTGTTTGGTTGATTGTTCGAGTATCACGGTCACGGAAAAAATACTGAACCGATTTCGATGAAACTTTTTTTAAAGCTTATGATTTTCGAATTAAAATTTGGTAAGTATGATTACGGCGACGGCGGGAAAACGTTGGATGAGGGCAGCGCAGGACCGGTCGTTATGGCGATCCTTGGGGGAGGCCTATGTCCAGCAGTGGACGTCCATCGGCTGAGATGATGAAGTAGGATTATAATTTGTGCGGACGAAGTCACGGGTAAACCCTAGTTCTTACACAAAAGCATAGCAAAAACAACTTTATTACACAGTTTCCAAAGCTACAGAAGAAAATAGTTGCTTGTAGTTCTAATGCAGTTAATTAAGGGACTTGTCTTTTTGTCCCGCTAAAAGCAAAGTCCAACCAAGTTGAAGAGTTTACTTAACACTTTCTCAGGCCACACTCTGTAACTTCCCCATAACTCTATTGCTAACTTTATAATTCAACTTTATAGTGTTCTTATTTTCTACTAGTATATTATGCCAGTATAGGTACAGGGTGAAATTAATATCATTGGCATCATTTTAAACTAATTACCCGACAGTTTTAACTTTTACTATGGGTTACGGTAGTAAAGTATTAAATAATGATCGACCGAAGCGATGATGAAAGTTTGCTACCATAATAAAAGTTGTTCAGTTTGATGGGTAGACTCTTAGTTTAAAAGGACGCCAATGATATCAATTTCACCCCGTATTTGGCCTTATAAGATTTATTTATCCTTGCTTTGCCATAATTAAATCAGCTTTCTGTAGAAGCGAGAAAGATGTTATATTGTTTTGTGTGTTGCTCTGCGACGTTAGGACACAACATATTTTTTTTTTTCAATTTTGGGCACAAACAGTCTTAATAAAAACAATATATCTAAAACTAGTAAACAGATACCAGACTCGGAAGTCCCAAAAACTATTTTTTACAATTTCTATGAAAAAATACTTCGGTGTTTGGCTTAACATAAATTTGAGTTACGAATTTACAGTTAGTTATAGCTAAACAATTTTGGAAAGTGAAAATGTTGCCAACTTACAACATCAGTTTTACTGTTACTTTTGCTTTTAAATAAGTAGGCATACCTACACCCTAAGCCTACACCTTCCAACTTTTAACTATTTTTATAATTTGGGAAATTTTGTGTTTTTTATTACAAATAAAACTAGGAATACTCTGTCATGTATCCCATCAATTTATCATGTTCTGCGTGATTTTCACTCCTAATTGAAATGTAGTCTTCCGTTTTCAAATATCGGGGCTGTGTAAATTAACCAATCGAATTGATAATTTCTCTAGCTTGTCAGAATCAAACTATTTTTAATATAGGTTAGTTTTACAAAGTTCCTTCCTTCGCTTCAGTGGAAACAAGCCCAAATGATGTCGTTCTGCAAGGCTACGCTGTTGTAAGACAACGATACGTCATTCCAAGAATGGGTTCGAACATTTGTTCGAAAATAAGTATTTACTTATTTTACTGCAACTTGCAACACTGTTGCCGCATGGCTTGAAAAGTACCAGATTCCATAGCCGCAAAAAAAATATTTTTTTTATCCAGTTTCATCCCACTACTGGGCAAAGGCCTCCCCTTTAATGTTCCGACCATCCAAAAAAATATTATAGAAAAAAATTTGAAGGCAGCTCTAGTGGCAGCTTTAATCACGAGGCTGTTTTTTGCACGCCTATTTCCCGATTTTTATGAACAAAATTAAAAACCCTTTCTTGTAACGTACGATCTTATTCATTTATCAAAATAAAAACTAAAGTAAAGAAACATTAACACTTCAGAATCAGCTAGTGGAATGGAAGGTACAATTTACTAGCAGACGGAGGAAACTTCGCACTCTGAGTTACTCTCCACGGTGTTCGTAATGACCGAAGTTTCGTGTTTTTCTTGTCGCTTACTTTACAGCGATTTGCTACTGCGGCCTTTGTTTAGACGATTTTAGGTTGATTTAATGAAGGTTGAGTTGTACCTAAGCGCTCTTACAGACGAGCGACACTTTGCGGTCGCAAAGGGTCGTGCTCGCGCGAACCACGGCGACCGTAAAGTCTATGAGCGTGACACACGGCAACCGCAAAGTGTCGCTCGTCTGTAAGAGCGCTAAGTAGCTTACCTACATACAGGGTGACACAACACACCCTAGTAATAACTAAGGGGGTGCTTCAGACCATCAAACTGAACAACTTTCACTATGGAGCCAAAATCGAGAAAAAAAAATGCTGTCCCCACAGATCACAAATACAAAACTGCAGTACCGACTCGACAAAAATGTATGGGACAGCAGTTTTTTTTTCTCGATTTCGGCTCCATAGTGATCGTTTTTCAGTTTGATGTTCTAATCCACCCCCTTATACTTAAAGGTATTAATTACTGGGGTGTTTTGTTTCACCCTGTATAGGCGGGTCCTTCTTAATATGCTGACTGGTTTTTAAAGAAATGATCAGACCATCAAAATGAAGGACCAAGAACAAAATCACGAAAAATAATCGACTGTTCCATATAAAAAGTGATCTCATACTGGACTTACGCTCTTATGCTGCATGCATGCTCATATGCTGCATGCTCATATGCTGCATGCTCTTATGCTGCAATACTGCAGTACCGATTCGACTAAAATGTATGGGACAGCAGATTTTTTTAATTTCTTCTCGATGTTGGCTCCATAGTGAAAGTTGTTTTTGTTCAGTTTAATTCCATTACGTATCTGTCGCATTTAAGTTTACACCTGAATAAACCTCAAGACCATAAACACCAGGTTTGAGTTGTACATGCTTCACAAAGTGAGACAAACAGTGCTTGCGATGTTTCGTGTTTGTTCCGAAATAAAAGCCTTCAATCGATTTTCAATTAAAATTAGCTACCTATCGGCTTTGAGTGGCTCGATAATACCTCTCGATAATTGACGTATTAAGTGTTGGCGTTCCTACCCTAGCTAGACGAATGGTAATTAGTTACGACACGTAGGTATTGATTGAAAAAAAAAACCGACTGCATAAAAAACTATTAATTGAAAAGAGAAAAACAAGCTCTATAATCACTAATCAGTTACAACAACAATAAGCAAATTATTATTATTATGTATCTCTTGTTGGTATTTCTCGGGCCGAAGCCCGGACCTTTGGAAGGCTTGCGTGGGGACACAGGTCCAACACGTAGAGGCCCCTTAGAGACACTTTTATCTAAATGCAATGGGATGCACCAACCGTGGTCTATCTCTGAATGCATTATGAAAATGCACCAGAAGACATATCACGTTCGGTGCAGAGACTATTGTAGGAAGGACAAAATAAAACTACTCGGGTTATGGGGGTGAACTTGGTGGGCCGGGAAATCTGGGTTATTGCGGAGAGACTCGGGACGCCTGCCGTAACAAATGTCTCTAAGTTTGTCAAAAATGGCAGACGGTGACTTGCCAACTCATTTGATGGGCCCCCCAAAATGGCCGCTCGCAAGGAGCGACAAGGCGGCAACATCTAGTGAGCGGCTACGGTTGTAGAGAGGTGAGTCTGCGGGCGCCAGTTTCCGGTGCTAAGCGCACCAGTCAGCAGGCCCCCGGCGTTATGACATTTTACACTTCCAACCTGGAGCATAGGTTTCGCTCTTGCGACTCCACTCCTGGCCGGCCGGTTAAGGCAAGACAGGAGGTGAGGGCCAAATCAATCCGGGCCCTCTGGAGAATCGGGTCCGTGGTTTCGCCAATCACCAACAGCTCGCCACAAGCTGCCCTGCGGGCTTATTATTATTATTATTATATCAGCCGTCGCTGTCCCATTGTTGGGCAAAGGCCTCCCTCCGTTCTCTCCATGCGTCCCGGTTCTGCGCTTCGACAGGCCAGTTCTTCAGGAAACCATCGATTTCGTCTCGCCATCTATAAGCAAATACATAATTTTAATGTTATTATGTAGGTATCGCAAATCGGGTTTTTTTTGTTTTCTTAATAAATTAGTAGGTATATTTCATACTTTTTAGTCTTGTGTCGAAATGGTAGCATAAAAGTACTATATTAAATATAAATATTTGGAATCTGCTCTTTACTAGCTTTCATTTGATATCCATATTGTAATTTTTAACAACAAAAATAATTTTTATTCCCCCTCTTTTTTTAATTCGCAGACGCCATATTAAAATAATATGGCCTATGTCACTCTCACAATTATTACGAACCGAACGACAATAAGTCAAAATCCAAAGAAATATACATACCAACATACATACATAAATACGCTCGAAAAACATAATACTTAACAAAAAAAAGGGTAATAATCATGTTGGTACATCTTTTTAGGGTTTCGTAGTCAAACAAGGAACCCTTATAAGTACTTTCGTCCGTTCTGTCTGTCTGTCTGTATGCCCAGAATATTGAATTTAAATTTGGCATGAAGACCGTCGATCAAATATGAAGACAGATAACAGTAACCCAAAAACAGAAATTGTGTAATAAAGAAGAAAAAAAAATTGTGTTTTTAGAAGCAACCAAAACCCCAAGAAAAGTAACGTATGCCTATAAATACTTAAGGCTGGGTATTAGTAGAACAAGCCTCTCTTTCTAACAAGCAAACTTTCGCAATTAGCCATCCCGCTTCAATTGAAAGCAAGATCGCAAAAAAACGCATTTTTCATCAATATCTTTTCTCTTGGGTGTTTGGGGAAAAATCCATCGGTTAGAAGCCCTGCTATAATTATTTACCTTTCAAATGATGGTATATTCAGAAGAAATGGTGTAGTGTGATTCTTGTAAAACTGGTTATAAATCTGAAATCGAGCTTACTTTGCTCCTCTTTTCTATCGAGAAAATTTAATAGAATCGTGTTTTCAACGGTTAGATGCCCTGCAGAAAGAACGTATCTACACTGTTATGTGAACTATATATATTAAATGTAATAATTTGGTTCTCAAAAATCGGTTCGAAAACAGACAAAATAGGTATGACCCCCTCTTAAAGCTATAGGTCTGTAAACCGAACTTCAAAAGTCACCTTAGAGCCACTTAAAGGGATAAATCAAACCTCCATCACCTCGAAGTGGTCGAGAGGCCGGTCTCTGGAGAATAGAACTTGTGAAGTGTACTTATCCTATCTACATAATATTTTAATGTAGTATATTATATTATATGAACTACCTATATGTGCGTTAATCTAAACTATTTTAAAACTGTAACAGAAGTGAAGTAAAAAAGACTACGATATGGTTTTTAGGTGTCCCTGATTTCAAATCATCAATTTTTGGATTTTTTGTCTGTCTGTATGTTTGTTTGTTTGTTTGTGTGTTTGTTTTTTTGTTTAGTCGAGCATCACGCAAAAACTACTGAACCGATTTTGATGAAACTTTTTTTGTTTGATAGCTTATGATCTGACTTAAAATCTGGTATATAATTGGTGCGGACGAAGTCGCAGGTAAACTCTAGTAATAATATAAAAGAGTTTTATCCGGTGACGGCTAGGTTCAGAATTTTTAATTATTTTCTCCACATTATTATTATTCCATATTTAGAATTTGCTGCATTTTTATTTTGCCAAATTCCCATTATTCCACTTTATATATTTTCCATACGTTAGTGATTAACGTTTTAACGTTAGTCCAATGTTAGTAACAGTTTTAGTAATAATTTGTGTTTCTAATTTTTTTTTTTTTTTTTTTTTTTAATATAATAACAGTAAAACTTTATTTCTCTAAAAGTATACAATAATTTAATGAGATCTTAAAGATAAAAAAGGTCGTCGGATGCGTCCTCGCGAGACATGGTGCCAAGCATGCTGGCAGCGTTCCCCCTTTGAACAGCCAGGCTGAGTCGTTGGCCAAGGAAGCTGCCAGCTCTACGGTCACCGGTGGTCTCGCGGAGACGCATCGACAACTCTTTTATGAATTTCTTTGCTTCTACATCGGACACTTTGTGTCATGAAAATAAAACTAATAGAATTAACCTATTATGTTATACTAACTTAACTACTTCAAATCAATAATCAATTAAAGATTGATTTCTATTGTTTTTCAAAAACATTTATCACTGCATATAACTTCTGATCTGACTAGGTATTTTACGAAAAAATTGTAATCTTTTTTTGATCGTATCGTAGTAATAGATACCTACTAACCAATACAGTCAGAAATCTGATAGATGTGATCAGCAGAAATAGATAAGTAATTATTTTAAAACAAAAAACGTTTTATTGATTGTAATAAAGTAAAAAAAAGGCAAATATTAAGTTAGTCACTTTTATGAAAATGTTTGCATCTATGTTTATAAAATTGAATTATCCAGTGTAATGGTAGGTATACCATAATACAACGTGTTAATGAATTAACGCAAAACTAGAAAGTACCTAGTTTGTTTAGAATCGAGAGCAGAATCGAATTATCATGGTTTCGACCATAGGTAATTTTTTTCAAACTATTAAACAATTTATTTGCTAAATTTAAAATTTACTGAACCCGATGTCAACCCACCACACGGGCACACTCAACCTACTTACTACCAAAACAAGATTATAAAAATGTATTCATGAGTACGTAAGCGCTTTCTTTCAGTGATGAATGATAACAAATAATTTTTCTCTACACTTAAAATGCGAATAACTTTAAATGTTAACTATCAAAATAATGAAATTATGGTTTTAATCTAATTATTTTGTTATAAATCAGTTGGGGTGTATGAGGTTTTGCGCTAATTCATTAACACGTTGTATAGGTTGATCTTTTTTTTTAGCCTGTTTTGTTCCCTTGCTGGGCAAAGGTCTCCCCCAAACCCTTCATGATTGTTTGGGGGGTTTAGACCTTATCCCGCCGCGCTGGTCGCCAGGTTGATCTTTTATACGTTTATATTTTCTACCATAATATCCCGTAAGTATTTTCAAACTGTATTTTTCCCAGGCTAAATAAAACCCAATTGTTCCTTAACTTATCACAAAAAAGGGCTGAGATTTGCCCAAAAAGGGTATAATCCAACGATTGTAAGTATATGGGTAGAAATACAAAATCTTCAGTAGGTACCTAAGGGATAATCTGGGCGACAATTCAGTGGGTGGACGCAATACCCCGAGTCCCTATTGTCCCTAATTGGGGTACATTCGATTATATTCCCTCTGTTGGTTGGTACTCGCTATTTTCTCTAAGCACGTATTTTTGCAAACTGTTATGTTGTTGTAGTTATATAATAAAATAATATTATTTAGTCTGATTGACCTAAAAAAACATGTAAGATATTTAATTCGGAGATAATTATTTTGTGGGATTACCTACCTATCCTAAATTATTAACTGTATAGGGTAGATACAGTATTTTATTATTTTGTTATCTGTTTGTGGATATAGCTGACAATTCGAGGCAAAGAATCACTGCACTTGAACTAAAATTATGTTTATTTTAATGATAAGTTTAGTCTTAAATAGATTAACACTCAGTTGCAGAAACGCTCATTAGAGTTAATTCTCCATTAAATCTCTTGCTAGCTCTTACTACGTCAACAAGACAAAAAGTTACAGCAAGAGATTTAATGGAGGATTAACTTTAATGAGCGTTTCTGCAACTGAGCGAGAGTTCCAAAAAATGTTCAAGTGTTTTTAATCTTATAAGCTAATCTTATAATTACCAGGGTAATGTTAAAAGTACTACGCAGAAATGGTTGGTTGGATAGTTTTTCTACTCAACAATGTTTATTTTCTATGTATTGTACTTATGACTGTACTTACCCGTTTCGGATCGATCAGAAATGTTTCACCAACTGTTACGGTCTTTAATTTGAGCGTAGGATACGCCTTGCTAAAACTGCATTCTTTTTTACGTAGAAAAACAACGTAAACGTTAATAAAATAGCTAAATCCCCTCTTATTTTTCCATATTAAGAGGATAATGGATTTTCGCTGAAAGCCGACATACCTTTATCGATCACTCCCTAATGGAGTTAACCGGAAAACTATAAATTCCTACCGCCCCTTTCTAAAAGGATAATCACATAGACAAGCTTGAAGCAAATGGGGATTTAGGGCCCCAACGCGGAGGCCTAATTGACAAAACATACTCGATTACAGCTCTCCCCCAGTCTGAAGTGGGAATGAGAACTAATCTCTTTTGGGACGAGTCGCGTATTTATTACAGAATAAGATCTAATAATTATTTGGGCGTTGTGTGCGGCAATTGAGGGTTTACAAAGGAATGAGCATTGGTACTTGTGTAGATTAATTGCCAACACGCCTATCGAACGTGGAAATTATGGTAAATACACTCTTTAGGGCGAAACATAAATTATTATGTCCACATATCACTGAAAATGGGTGTGTGAGTGAGTTTCGGTACTACCAGTGAAACGTGGATGTTCTGAGGTTTCAGAATATCTCTGACTACCCTCTCAGGGAATAGTCGTGAGCTTATGCTTAACTATGCTTATAGCTCTGAAAATTAAGTTGAAATCGACTCAAGCTCAAGCATAGGAAACAATCCACAACACGTTTCGTCATGCATGCCACACTAAAAAACTAAATTTTTCTGCCAGAAGTAGCGTCGTCCGACCCACAAATACGGGAACATTCTGCAACAAGCATCGTCAATACAATAAATAAATCCGCACATGCGTCGTCAAACAACTTAATCTAATCAAATAAACCGCCCCGCACCATATCCCGCCCAAAGGTACCCATGATGCTGGCTGCATTGCCTCTCTGGATAGCCAGTGATATCCTTTGGACGAGATACGACCCAGACCGGCAGTCCAGACCTTTCTGACGTAGCCGTCGGCAAATCTCGTAAATAAATTTCTTTGCCTCTGTCCCCCACGTACCCGCCGTCTCCACCGCTACCGGAACAGACAGATACGCGGACTCCAGGTCAGCATACCTTGTATGTTTTAACTTGCAGCAGATCCCGCACACCGCGTGGACCCAGACAGATGGGAAGCCGCAAAGGTACAGCAGCACGTCGCATCCCAGACCAAGCAACGGCCCTTCTCCCAGGGAATCAACGTGAGGCCATCGGGACGCTTGCCGTCCGATCAAGCTCAAGCTATAAGCATAATATACTGATTTGACCAACCCATTGCCAAGTGGCAATGGGTTGCTCAAATCAGTCGACAAATAGACAACCGATGAGTAGATCGAGTTCTAGAATGAAGACTACCAACTGGCGAGCATAGTGTGGGATACCCACTGGCCTGCAGGACTAACGACCTTAGAACGGTAACGGGGAGCAGCTAGATGAGGAAGGCCGATGATTTATTGCCTTGCAGCGTGTCTCGGGAGAGGTTTAAGTTCAGCAGTGAATGACGATGTAGTATAGGTTGATAGTTGTGATGGTGTCCACTAGTGGAGTTAATGTAGTTGACGATGACACAATTATACATTGAAATGCCCTACCACTTTAGATGAACTCATTCAAGGAATAATTGATATACGGCGTGTCTCGGAAGAGGTTTAAGTTCAGCAGTGAATGACGATGTAGTATAGGTTGATAGTTGTGATGGTGTCCACTAGTGGAGTTAATGTAGTTGACGATGACACAATTATACATTGAAATGCCCTACCACTTTAGATGAACTCATTCAAGGAATAATTGATATGAACAATATTTATATTCATGGGCGTCGGCAAGACTATTTTGGGGGGAAGGTTGGCATAGCTAGAACTGAATTTAAGGTAGAGTGGAAGAAGAAGGCTACAGCTTATTGGAACTTCCAGCCTTATCCATCGTATTTCTAGGTATGGTTATATCGGGGCCAAATTTTGTCTACTCTCTACATATTTTTTCCCAAGTCAGGGGATGCAAATGGACCCCATTGCCCTCCCGGCGCCCATGTATTTATTGCAATTAGTTTTTCCATGTAGATTTATCAGGACATAATGAAATACGCCTACAATGATCCGCGAGAGTGCATTGACTTTCTTTAAGCTCATAAAGAAGGTAATATTGAAAACGTCGGATGTAAAATGAAGTCTCGAGATGTTATCAAGTCTCAATAAGGTGGAGAGATGAAGGGGGATGTGTGGAAAATGTTATAAAAGGGAAATAATCTACATGAGCATGACTAAAATGAGATATTTTCACATGTCAGTAGCAGATTTTATATTAAAATCTTTGTATATTTCAAATTCTAGAGTGAAAGCGCACATGAGTGATCACTAAAATATTTGTAGTGCCTTTTATACTTTAACGATTTCTAGCAAAGCGGCTTTGATGAATATGTTATGCCATAATTAATATATGACAAGTTTGAACCGTTTATTTGCAGATACTATTTATTTATCGTGTGTACTACTAGTTATGTATGAGATTACAAGCGCTCTCATTATCGTTCATGTGAAATGCTCTAATTAACGTCGACAAAACATACAGGGTGTAAACATAAATGCGTTCCATACTTTATGGCTTCAAATTATCAAATGGGAGCAACGTTGAAATAATTAGCTGTTTGGGGCGAGTTACAACTTATGGAACAGTTTTTTATTCGCGATTACAATATTGTTCCAATTAAAAGTTGTTTAGTTTGATGGTCTGAAGCATTTCCTAAAGGACAAAGTATCTAAGTAACACACTTAAATGTACATACATACAAAAGACTCCCAAGAAAAATATCAGCTTCTCTCGTAGTAGGGTGTAAAAATTACAAATTAAAAAAAGAACCCAACGCCAAAAACAAACATTTATAAAGTGAAAAATAAATCGGTCACCTATTATTATGTAAGCAAAAGGTCAATTAATGTGTCGGGGACCGACTGCTATAAAATTACCATTGATTTTTTTATTTGACATTCACTTATATGACTCCTCTTTTTGCATCGCGAGTTATAAATAAATATCTAAGAGCAAACAAATTGAAAATCCATGTACAAACCAATGACATTATTGGTACAAACAAAAGAAACGTACAACATTTTTAATGAAATCAGCGACCCCCAAGCTCATTGAATCCTGTTGTCTCAGCGCAGCTGCCAGTGAGAGATAAGGAACCCTTCTTTAAGTTCAAATTGATTTTTGGCGGGCAGAGGGTCTATAAAATATTTAACAGCAACCTCTATAAAAGACGTTACAAGTTTACCGAGCTACCAACCAATAAATTGAGTATCGATTGTGGGATACCGTAGAAAAGGTCTTGGTGTACTCCGTTTAGTAAACGGAAACAGCTTTGCTGTTATTGATCAGTATACAGGGTGTAAAATTAAATGGGACACACTTAAAGCGGTTCTTAAGACCATCAAACTGAACAACTTTTACTATGGGACCAACACTGAAATCATGAGAAAAAATTCCGCTTTAACATACAAAATTGCAAACACAACTCGACTAAAATGCATGGGAGAGCAGATGTTTTTTTCGCGATTTCGATGTTGGTCCCAAAAAAGAAGTTGTTCAGTTTGATGGCCTGAAGCATTCCTTTAAGTAAGTGTCCCATTTAATTCTACACCCTGTATACCCAATACCTATACAGTGTGTTAGGGTAGACAGTTGCATTACTTTAATGAGTGATTGTGCTCATGAATGTTTACCCTAACACCATCCTACCACCTATCATTATGGTCCTATATAATATACCTACTGATGGTTTTTTTTAAGGGGATGATTAGACCATCGAACTGAATACCTTTTACTATGGAGCCAACATCGAAATCGGGAAAAAAAATCCGTTTTTCCATAAAAAACGTTAATGGCAAGTACCTAGATGAAAAATGTAAATGTATGGAACAGCTGATTTTTTTTTCGCTTTTTCGATGTTGGCTCCAACAAGTGTTGTGTAAGTTATTCAGTTTGATGGTCTGAAGCACCTTATGTTTTGTACTTTTCACATAGCTACAGTGCATACTACAACAATAACATACAATCAGCCTTGCAGCTGATCGTTAATTTTTACAGACCTTTAATCATCAGTAACTCCTAAACCGACTGGAGTTATGCAGGCAAACCTGGTCCATCCCCATCACAGAGAAGCTCTACACCCCATAAACACTGAATCAGCCTTGCTGCTGATGGTTGCAAAAAGTACACTTATCTCTCGGAATACAATGCGGATTGGTCACTTGGTAGACTTCAATACGCATCAGAATTTCACAATGTTGTCCTTCACAGTTTTAGAGCAGTCGATATTACGTACAAAAGTTAGAAAAGCTCATTGGTACATGGCATGTCGTAAGTCCTGATTCGAATCGAACCTCATGATTGATGTTCTGTTCATAATGTGAGATGAGATGCGCGTAGCGGAGAAATGCTTCAAAACCTTGACTCTTGCTTGTACTCGTACGAAATATACGTTCATAAATCTTAATAGCTAGGTTTAGCAAGGCAGATCCAATCACAACCTGAGTTTAATAAATATTTAAACACTAAAATTATGCCATGCCCTAGCCATGCCCAATATTTCTCAAAAGAGTTTCTATACCTCGTCGGAAAGCCCGTACCCTAGCCCGCACTCTGACCAGAGTGACGGGTAGTGAGCACATCGCCAATTAATTGAACAGTGGATTGTTATTATTATTATTTGAGGTTTGGGGCCTTGACAGACGTACAGCCTGTGCCACTTAGACCATCGCTGGTCCTTTATGATCGCCCTTTTTAGAGTTCCTTTTACCAATTCCCACTACGGCCAGAAATAGTAGTAGGTTTTTTAGACGGGACGGTTTGTATCTCATCTGGTGTCAACACCTACCTACCCAGACGAGTACTGCGTTTGTACATCAGGGGACCACACTCACATATTTTGACGACCAGGTTGGTCTAATGGTCGTCACGCCGGACTGCCAAACCAGGGTCCAGGGTTCGAAACCCGGTTCGGTCATGGATGTTATATGTTTGTGCCGTTGTTGTATGATTTCCATAACAAAAAGCCTAAGGCTTACTTGGGATCATTACAATGTATTTTCCTGTGAGCGTTATTAACTATTTATTATTATTTATATAAGGTACAGATGAATTTCCATCTCCTCCTTGCAGAATCTGCAGCCTGTCGTATCACTTAATTTGAGTGTGTTCGTGTGCTTGTTTGATTGGATGGACAGTGGATACAATACACGCCTCGAAATAGAAGAATCTTAGTTTCCTCGCGATGTTTGTCGTCACCAAAAAACCAGTGGTACAACCAATCGTACATAAGTTTCTAAAAACTAATTGGTTTTAGTCTGATACAAGCAGTGAACCGCTGCCCTTCCACGAAATTTATTAAATCTTTGATTAAAATAAAACAAACGAAGCACCTAATGTTTCATTTTGTTTAAAAACTGTTTTATTCATGCTTCAGGCAAAGCAATTATAGTAAATATTTTGTTTTAAAAATAAATTTAATTCAAATTCCAATTCATAGAACAATTTCGTTTTAAAAGAAAGATCTCTTTGTTCCATTCTATTAAAATGTTCTCGAAGCGCATTCAATTAATTATTTCCTTTGTAATATGTAGGTATTACAGACTGGACACCAGTTTTATCTCTTTCGAAATAAATTACTATAATTAATATAATGTAAACCAAGAAATTTTCCGTGACATTGCCCTCACATGTGCCAATTTAATAGCTCTTACATTGTTTCAGAATATTTGTTTTGGCTTGAAATACATTACATATACAGAGTGTAAGGAAAAGTATCATTAACCTTTTAACTCTATCCATCAAACTGAACAACAAAAAATAAATCAGCTGTTCACGCCCCAAGCACCCACCGGAGTGACAACGAGCTTTAAATCTTTGGGTTATGTATAAAGACTGAAGCGGTAGTTTCGTGTTATTATCAGACAGTCATGATCACGAACAGGAGTGCGATTTTTGAATCTCATTCGCTGAGCTCAGCAGTTGAAAATGTCAATATTACTATTGGAGACGTGCATCTTTCCTACTCAGATCATACTCCAGAAGTTGCTATTTTTGAAAGTCAAATCAGCAGTAGAAAGATGCGTTACTCCATACATTTTCAACTGCTGAGTTCAACGTATGAGATTCAAAAATCGCACTTCAGATGAGTTCATTCATATGTTTACGACAAGAATAAAGACAAATATAGTGACGGGGAGTTAGAACTACATTGTGTTATATTACGCAAGGTTCTTACCTTGCTATAGATGAGTGTCCTCTACTCTACCCCACTTAGTCACTTACGCACCCACCGGAGAGACAACGAGCTTTAAATCTTTCGGTTATGTATGACTGAAGCGGTAGTTTGATGTATGTTATTAACACAATATTATGTGTTAAAGTGAGATTACATTTTAATTAGCATACACTAAGCATCACATGAGTAAATAATTGCATAATTATGCTCACGACTTTATTCCCCGAGTAGATTAGAAACAATAAAATATACATAACTACCGAGACTTCATCCGCGTTGATTTCATCAAGTCAAGGCCCCGTTGCACACCAGTAGGTCTAGTATGATTTCTCTACATGCGCGGGACGTGCCTTCGCTGCATACAAAATAACCTGTTCCCGCGCTTTTAGGAGAGCGAAAGCCGCGCTTGCCGCGACTTGTAGTATGGAAAAAAGCCAAGTCGCGCGCAAGTAGAAAAATCATGCTAGAGGGTCAGGTTATTTTTCAAAGGATGTAGGGGTCGACCTGTAAAATATGTATACCAAAAGTCATGTTTCTGTCTTCACTGGTTTAGGCTGTGCATTACGCCAGTAATTCATTCATTCAGACATGATACTATTCAGAGAGTCCACTGAGAGTTTGACTCTGGCATACTCAAACTCTGTCCAGTGTGACAGGTAGTGAACCGAGAGAGTGTGAGAGCAGTAAAATACATACACGCCTCGATATTGAAGCATGAGACTCATTAGTGAGATTAGATAATAGTAATTATTTGTGTAGGATGAAATAAAAATAAAGCATTAAGTAAACAATGTGACGATGCCTTATCGCCTCCGTTAATTGATTTTTAAAAGAGTATGTTGGTATTATTATTACAAAACCAAGATTTTTTTATGAATTCACAATCATTGCAAAAAACGTCCCAAAACATCATTACGAATAAATTGAGTCCCCCACACTCTAACTTCGTTTATGAATGTTGAATTCAATGCTTATTCGTCCGTCACATCCAAATAACACTTTCCCACATCCAAGAGGTAAAAGTCATTGGGGAAATTCGTGGGGTGCGACGTGCGACGCGACGCACCGGGCGTGTTTTCACTCCAGCCAGTACCGTTCTCGCTAACGCCGCGAGAGGGCGCCGCTCGCGCTCCGCCACAACCCGCGTGACTTGTTGCTTATTGAACCCAAACTTGAAGTTGAACCCAACCGCGCTTTGAAAACATGCATCCTGACCCTACGTGACCGACCTACTGTTCCGTGCAATGACTTCATCACTTCTCTGACATGAATTTCATAACAAAACCATTCTATAACCACGCCAAACTTCTCATGCTCCTCTCATTCGCTCTTGCCGTAGTCATATCTGGTATTTTATTACGAAACAAAAGTAAATCGCAACTTGTATTCGACGATATTCAGTACGAAAACAACACTGAATACGAGATAACAAATGCGACCGAGCCAAAGAAAACAAGAAGAAAAGAATACCTGTACCGGCTGTTGACAAATACGACCCGCTCCCTCATACAAATGGAAATAAAAGCTAGGAGACTGCAGGAAAATATGCGTAGGATTAAGGAGAAGACTGCAGATTTATTGTGGAAGAATAAGGATAAAGCATTGTGGCACATTCTGTTCAAGAACATAAGCAGGCATATTTCTATAAGGCACGAGTTCCACCAGCACTCGAGTCTGAAGAGGATAATGCAAGACAGCAACACGCACTCACACATACACAGAGCCGGGGGAGCAGGGAGGAGAAAAGTTTTCCTCCGATAGACGGATAACAAAGTTTATAGTTTATCGATAATATTTGTATGCAAAAGACTATATGTTCAGAACTGACAATAATCTTATTTTAAATCGTATTACATTTTCTACGGGCATTGGACTGGAACAAGGGGATGCGAGGCGTTTGTATCGCAAAGCACGTATGTACCATATGTCTGTCTTATTTCTTAGCTACTATTTTATTGTGCAGTAGGTACTATATCTTCGCCTTCCGCGAGTCTTAACGACGCTACGCTTACTGAATGATATTATTGCTCACGTATTTCTTAAAGGAAACGTCAATTTGTTTTTGTCACGGAATTCTGCACAAGTAGACTTATTATTAGATCTAGTCCAATAAGCCAGTGAGATGTCAAATTAAAAAGAGAAACAAATTGTGAATACATCGAAAACGTTTTATTTTTGGTACATAAACTCATAGGCCAGAGGTTGCCCAAGACTGGAACGAGTGGAGAGAGGGGGGAGGGAGGAGGGAGGGAGAGGCACTTGCCCAGCAGTGGGATAGTATAGGCTATTTAAAAAAACGTATAAGTAGGAAATGTAAGCGTTATATTCGACAATATTTTGTTATATTACAACTAGGTTTTAACGAATATCCTATTGGTATATCTTCTTTATTAATATGCAGTGATTGTAATCAATTTTATTATTACTGACCATGCACTAAACCAAATGAGTTAGGTATGTTATTTATCGACGACACGTCCTGCATTAGCAAAACCCTCAGAACATTTACAAAACATACATGCTCTGAGGTAACGCCCATCGCAGATGACAAACCTTAGTTTTTTTTCCGTAGAAAATAGACAACATCGTTGAAAACTCTATGAGCCATAGTACGTCGGGAACTTATTGTTCGTCGAGTTTTTTCCGCAGACTAAAAAGTATGGCACGGAATATCCGATCGTGTGCTTCGTCTGCACTAATAAAATCATGTTTTTAAGTACCTATAATAGTCCATATCCTCTGTCTCCTCCACAAAATCCTTCACAATCCTTCTGCCCCTAGCTATCTCTGTGATCGTTTCTCCTTCTCCCGTCCTCCTGACAAGTCTTGTCGATCTCATATTCGTACCCAACTTAGAATCCCGACCCACTCCACCGACTTTTACTCCTACTCTTTCACTGTCCATGCTGCCCGGTTGTGGAACTCACTCCCCGCCGTTATTCGTGACTGTCAAACATTTGCGTCCTTCAAAAAGCAAGTGAATGAACACTATCACTCTCTAAAGTAAGCCATAGTTTATGTATGTTTATTGTATCTATTTGTTTATTTATACGTATGTGTATGTATGTATATATATGTATATATATATATATATATATAGGCACCTTCGGGTCAGGTATGACCTGGGGTGGGCTTTTCAATTAAGTAGAATTAGTATTTGTAGTTTAGGATTGTATTGTATGGTTTAAGTTTAGGGTAAGTTTTTTAGAATGTTTAGTATGGTTTAAGTTTAGTGTTTAGTTTAGTTTAATTTGATTATTGTAATTTGTGACATTGTTACGTAACTGAATAAAAATTTGTTTTTATATATATATATTTATGTATAATGTTTACATAATATTAACGTCCATTTAAGTATCTAGTTTTTATCATTTATGCTGTACACTTTTTGTCTGCCTTACACTTCACAACTGTCTCTGTTGCGGGTTTGCTGGAAGAAATCTCTAGAGATAAGCTCGCCCTTTGTATATGTCTACTTTAATTGTATTTTTTCTGTAATTTTTTTGTGTACAATAAAGCGTTAAATAAAAAAAAAAAATAGTCTATCTACCTTAAACATATGACATGTATAGATACAAGTTATCTACCTATAGATACACCTACATTATGTAAACAAGTTAACAGATAAGTCAGGCGCATCAGAAGAGCTAAATAAAGGTAGTTTTTCAAGTAACGTTAGCACAGCAAATTATGATAGGTTACTTAGACTAATTATATCCGGACCGGCCTTGCGGTAGCATTTCCCCTCTGCCACGGTATAAGAGCAATGATCATGTACATTCAAAATTCAATTTTATAACTTATCACTAATCACTAAACTAGACAGCCTATTATTGCGAAACAATAATTTCGAACTTAGAACGTTTGGGGTTTACACGTGACTACTTTTCATGATTTTGAACATTCAAAATTAGAATCTAAAGTCATAGGGAATAAAATCCAAAGTTGCGGATAACATGTTACCTCGCCCCCCGCAAAAAGTGGCAGAAAGTTTGTTTGTAGAATGACACGTGGTTACGCGTCCCGATATAATTAGTCTAAGGCACTTGTCTCACCGGCAACGATTAACGAGTAACGAGTAGAGCTAGAACTAGAAACGAGTTAGCGAGACGCGGGGAGCGAGTGCGTAGTTCCGATATTTGTGTAGCTCGGCTATAAGCGAGTGTGCGAGTGAAAAATAAAAACGTGTACTTTCAGATACGCACTGTAGAGAAATGACCACTGGTTGCTCTCTCGGCGTGAGTTCTAATCGCTTGGCGAGTATCACCGAGCGAGTGTTATCTTTCATAGCTCTTGTCGCTCAGCGACAAACTAGTGAAGCGTGTAGAGCTAGAACTAGAAACGAGTTAGCGAGACGCGGGGAGCGAGTGCGTAGTTCCGATATTTGTGTAGCTCGGCTATAAGCGAGTGTGCGAGTGAAAAATAAAAACGTGTACTTTCAGATACGCACTGTAGAGAAATGACCACTGGTTGCTCTCTCGGCGTGAGTTCTAATCGCTTGGCGAGTATCACCGAGCGAGTGTTATCTTTCTGCTCAGCGACAAACTAGTGAAGCGAGTGCTCGCCGGCAGTGTGAACAGTCAGCGATCAACTGTTTGTATATGCATCTCTTTTGTTCACACGGAAAGTATATCTATTGTACGTTTCTTGAGCGAGAAAATAGCCGATAGTTAGTCGTTTTCTCGTCGTTGGTGGGACAACTGCCTAAGATAGGTTATCACTTATCATTTAGCTGACTCAGAAATATATTTTTATAAATGCAGTAACATCGTTAAGAACATAGTATAAGAACATTAAATTGTTTATCGAAGTCGCTGTCAAGTCAGTACGATTCGCGAACACCTGTATAATTTTATACACTATGATACAGTCATAATATAGGTTACTTTTCACGAATTAGAGTGGGAGTAGCCCGTATTCCACCACGTGGGAACACGACGACTGTATTGGCGCAGGTAAACAAAGCCGCCTCTGTAGGTATTTAGCTTCCATATATCTCTAATCTAAAGTATTGAGGGTCTGGAGTGCGATTTTTGAATCCCATACGTTGAACTCAGCAGTTAAAAATGTCAAAATTGCTATGGAGATACGCATCTTTCTACTGCTGATTAGACTTTTAAAAATCATACTTCAGGAGTGCGATTTTTGAAAGTCAAATCAGCAAGACGTTGAAAGATGCGTATCTCCATAGTAATTTTGACATTTTCAACTGCTGAACTCAGCGAATGAGATTCAAAAATCGCACTCCTGGGACCAAAATGTAAAATCTATCGTATAAATTGTTTTTTTATGATTTTTTTTAAATTTAATCTTTACTTTTTTGCTCACCATACGAACATGTTAAACCAGTCTATGCTAATCTTTCGGTTAGACTGAGATAGACATTGCATTGCATTGTGTACGTTTATTAGTGTTGTGGTTATCGGAGTGACCGGTTGTCGGTGTTTTTATTACAATTTAAACTAAAGTTTTAAATTGAAATAGCGTGAAAAAATGTCTTGCTGTAAGTTGAATATTTCTGATATATTATATTCTATTACAATAGTTCGATAAATAGACTGTTATTATAGTACAGTGGTGTTCTTATTGGATTTTGTTATACTTATATATTCGAAAGGTACAAAATTATGCTTGATTGTTTGTTTTGCTCGTTCATGCGAACGCGCATTCATTTCATTATCATTAATTAACATTTTTAACACTTGAGTGGCTAAAATTTATATAGGTACAGGGTGTAAGAAAAAGTATCATTAACCTGTAAACTACATACTCTACCCATAAAAGTAAACAACTTTTACTATGAGAGCAAACCCTGACAGAACGAAAAAAAATCTACTGTTCCATACTAAACTGCAATACCTACTCGACTCAAACATGGAGCAGATGTTTTTTTTTGCCCATAGTAAAAGTTGTTCATTTTGATGGGTAAAGTACGTAGGTATGTTTCCTTACAGCCTGTATTTATTGAACTTCAGACAGCGTTTACTTAGATAGGTTAGGTTAGGTATAAATATGAGATATCAGTAAGGAATCCTGTTGCTACCCAGCCAGGTAGGGAATTGTAGGTATTTTATTTTCTTTCAAACTGAAATTCGTCATATTGTTTAGCTGAGATAAATGATAACCTGATAACCTATTCCTTAGTCTTCTGCCAAAAATAGTGAGATAAAATATTATCATTTATAGTCTAAGCATCTTTTCTACAGATTTTACTTACATTTCAGACTGCGGAATTACGGCGAATATAGGTAGTTTTTTACGTATACCTACAGGGTGTAAGTAATCTTAAACGGTGTGCTTCAGACCACCCATCTGAATAACTTTTATTTAAGAGCCAACATCGAAATAGCGAAAAACAAATCAGAAGTTCCATAGATTTGGGTCAAATAGCAATTGAAATTTTCTATGGAACAACGAAATTTTTATCACTTTTCGGTTCTGGCTCCATAATAGAAAGTTGTTCAGTTTGATGATCTGAAGCACCCCTTGAAGTATGTAACGCATTTAAGTTGACACTCTGTATAACTATGTACCTACCTACTTAAGTCTTTGGAAGTCTAGTAATAGTTTTCCCTTACTGACCTTTATAACACAGATTTCATACACACATTTTCACACACACACACACACACACACACACCCACACGCACACACGCACCCCCACACACACACACACACACACACACACCCCTGTTTGTATTAAGTACCTTGCGAGGACCCTGCCCAAACCTGGCCATCCGAGGACCTCTCAAAAAAGGTACTTAGCAATGAAGCACGTCATTATAACCCAGATGAATAAATTGCAAATTGAATTCTAAGCCTGACCAGTATGGTTCGAAACTGCTATCTCTATCTTTTTTGACCTGACTTTTCATGACCAACACGAGGACTCAAAATACACAAGTTAACAAGACTTACGGTATACAAAGCGAGGACGGTGTGTTAAACCATCCGAGGACCTCACCGACCTGCTCAGAGACGCCCATCTGAGGACGTTTTTCTTACACAGATACTGGCGCCAAGTACTATTCGAGGACGTTGTGCTAGACAAACCATTACCAAACCGAGGACGTTTTTCCGAGCACAGCTTGTACAAAGCGAGGACATGAGATGTTGTGTTAAATCATCCGAGGACCTCGCTGACCTGCCCAGAGACGCCCATCTGAGGACGTTATTTAGACCTACCATTAACAAACTGAGGACGTTTTTCCGAGTGTTCACGGGGACATTAGACGGTGTGTTAAGCCATTCGAGGACCTCATCGACCTTCCCAAACGTCCATCAGCTCAGTGGACATTTTACTAACAAAGAAATCTGCGCAAAACTAGAGGACAAAGATTATAATTTATAAGATTCAACAGAATTGGCTGATACTATTTTAAGGGGATTATAAATAAGACCATCAAACTGAGCAAATTTCTCTATGGGATAATGGGACCAATGTCAAAATCGCAAAAAAAATATCAGCTACTGGTTGTTAATAATAATATGTAGCCTATGTGTCATTCTGGGCTATGAACTGTCTATATGCCAAGTTTCATCGAAATCGGTCCAGCCGTTTTAGCGTGAAAGAGTAACAAACATCCATACATACAAACCTTCGCGTTTAAAATATTAGTAGGATTTCAATGCAAAACAACACACATACTATACCTAGACCTACTCAATTCCGAATGTATGGGACAAGTGACTTTTTTTCGCGATTTCGATGTTGGTTCCAAAGAAAAGAACAAATTTTCCAAAGCTATCAAGTATACCGCAAAGACTCATATTAAGGGGAATTCGGGAAAAATGGGAGTAAAGGGAATAGGGCGATGAATCGAAGATGGGTCCGATTTCGATATTGGTCCCATAGAGAAAGTTTGTTGTAAGCGTGGAAAAAAGTCGATGGTGGCGCCCTCTACTTCACACACTTCCTCACTCTCCAACCTGACTCCCCATGACTAAACCGAGGACTTTTCCTCGTCCTCGCTTTGAAAAGGTCCTCGGATGTTGCTTGTGTATTCAGGTGCGAGTCCTCGGATAGTACTTAAAACAAACAGACCCCCACACACACCTAGGTACACACTAGGTATGTGGGGGTCTATTTGTAAGTACTATCTGAGGACTCGCACCTGAATATACAAGGAACATCCGAGGACCTTTTCAAAGCGGATGACTGAACCGAGGACTTTGTCAGATTTCCTTGTTACAAGTACAGAAAGGTTCAAATAGCACAATAAAGACCATTATGTGGTCAGGCCGATCCGAGGACCCACAAAAAAGTCCTCGCTTTGAAAAGGTCCTCGGATGTTCCTTGTGTATTCAGGTGCGAGTCCTCGGATGGTACTTGAAACAAATAGCTACACACAAACACACACACCTTCACACATATACTTACCTACCTACCCACCCAACTACCTGCGTGCGTACGTACGCACGCACATAATTATACAACGTTTTAATGAATTAACGCAAAACTGGAAAATGGTTTGTTTAGAATCGAATTATCATTGTTTCAACATGTTTTTTTTTTTTTGAAAATATCAAATAATCTATTTGTAAAATTTTAAATTTACTGAACCCGATGTTCACCCGCCCCAAGGGCACCCTCACCCTACTTACCACCAAAACAAGATCATTAAAATGTATCCATGAGTACGTCAGCGCTTTGATTCATTGCTGAAATGATAACAAATCATTTCTGCCTCAAAACTTAAAATGCGAATAACATAAAATTGTAAGTATCAAAATAATGAAATTATTGTTTCAATCGAATTATTTTGTTATAAATCAGTTGGGGTGTATGAGGTTTTGCGCTTATTCATTAACACGTTGTATAAGGTCCATCTTAATATGCTGGCTGGCTGATACTTTTTTAAGGGGATGATCAGACCGTACAACTGAACAACTTTCTCTATGGCACCGACATCGAAATCGCGAAAAAATCTACTCTTCCATACAAAACCGCAAATCTACTCGAGCCTAATGTATGGGACTGCTGTTTTTTCGCCATTTTGATATTGGTCCTATGGAGAAAGTTGTTTAGTTTGATGGTCTGATCATCCCCTAAAAAAAGTATCAGCTGCGTGACATTTTTGAACGATTTCAGCAGGTTAATAATTTTTTGTTTTGTTTGTTAATGAGTTTGGTACCTTAGGGCTCGAATTTAATATTCACCGATCATACGACTGCCTTGGATAGGTTGATGCAGGGGAATCTCAAGAAGGTCTTAAATTTGTCCTATGGACGAGCGTATTTGGTCTCAGTCTTTTCTTCCAATACGTTTTGGTGGTTTAGGAATCAGGAAGGAGTCCGGTATCGCTCTCCCAGCTTACTTGTCGTCCGTACTTTGTGTGCGACGTCTTCATGGAATTATTATTGACCCATATCTGGGTACCGTGGAAGTGACGCACTTGTCAGACGCAGAGTCTGCTTTGCGTGAGATGTGTCCAAACAGTGAGCCTCCGGAAAATCGTGCTTCTCAGAAAGAGTGGGATGAGTCTCAGTAAGTTAAGGTATACCAGGATTTACTAGACTGCAGCACAAGCTTGCGGGACCGGGCCCGTCTTTTAGCAGTTGTTGAGGGTGAATCTGGTATGTGGTTGCAGGCCTGATCATCGGCCAATGTGGGGACTTTACCGGACAAGACCACTTTGACCTTGGCCGTCTGTTTGAGACTGGGGGCTAGATCGGTTCATCCGTATGTTTGCCAGTATGGTGAGGGTGTTGGACAGCTCGGTCAACAACTTCGAATGTGCCTGCGGTACGTGAGCGACGGCTCACCAGGCATTATACGTAATTATGGAAAGCCTCCTGAAAAAGCCCTACGGCTTTGGAAGTTGGGAAGGTCTTTGGTTTGGGACGCGACTTGTGTGGGACACATTGGCGGCGTCGCATATTGGTCGAACATCGTCGGGCGCGGTTGCTGCTGTCATCAAAATGCCGGATATAATTATGTTGATATTGGAGAGGGGTATAATGTTTGTTCCTTTGGGAGTAGAGGGAGACCCTGGGACCATGGGAACCCGATGCCAAACAGCTTGTTAAGGAGATGTCAGCGCCCCTTATACAGACCACTGGTGATAAGAGGGCTGTCAGTTATCTTTGTCAGCGCATAAGCTTTGCGATACAGAGGGGGAATGCTGCCAGCGTTCTTGGAACCGTCCCTCAGGGAGCTTTGGAGGGGTTTTATAAGTTGTAGGTCCCCCCTTTTAACATTTTTATATAGAAATTGACGAAGCTTTTTCCGAATCTATTTATTGACGAAACAAATTGTCGATCTGAGTGATGTATTTTCTTTGACGAAGCCTGTTGTGGATGTGAGTGATGTATTTACCTATGACGAAGCCTTTTGTTGTTATTTACGGTAATAAATCATTACAATGCTTAAATTAAATATACTTTCTCAAATTAGCCAAGTAGGACCAGCTTCTACATCTGGACACTTGGTGTTTCAGATTTTACAACATTATAGAAAATATTTTTAATTTATCATCCACCTTATTATGTGATTGGGACGGTGTGTTAAACTTATGCCCAGTGACGCCAATCTGAGGGCCCTTTCGCTTTCACAGAAACCTGCGCTAAGTTCTATTCAAGGATGTTGTGCGTTTTAGACAAGCCATTAACAAACTGCGGACGTTTTTGGGCCCAGCTCGCACGAAGCTAGGACAAAAAACGGCGTGTTAAACCATTCGAGGACATCGCCAACCTACCCAGTAATGCACATCTGAGGACCTTTTTTTACACAGAAACCCGCGCCAAGTACTATTCGAGGACGTTGTGTTAGACAAACCATTAACAAACCGAGGACGTTTGTCTGAGTGTACACGAGGACATGAGACGGTGTGTTAAACCATTCGAGGACCTCGTCAACCTGCCCGATGGTGCACATCTGAGGACCTTTTTTTACACAAAAACCTGCGCTAAGTACTATTAATTTGAGGATTTTCTGTTAGACAAACCATAAAAAAAACTGAGAAAATGTTTGGAGCACAGCTTGTAGAGAGCGAGGACATATATCATCCATTGTCTTACTTGCATGGCGTATTGGAGTTCATCTGTGAAGCTGTGTAATTGTTTAATAAATAAATAAATTGTCGGCACTTATCAAAGAAAAAAGAAGGCCATTTTTTAATAAGTTTAAAGCATGTCGAATTGTCGACCCTGTTCGTCGGTCATCAAATCATTCATCATCTCGGTAAAACTCACTGCTGGGGACTTCTTCATTTTCACGCCAACAAGAACGGTCCCTCGTGTCCGTCGGTGAACAAAAAAAAATTTTTTTTCATTCTGACTTCATTTTTTGACACTACCTGTGCGTCGGGAGTTGTTCCGTTTTAGAGAAGATGGCCAGGCTAGTTTGTGCCGAAATTATGTTGAGTGCGGACGTTCGCCTGCATGCCTGCATCTACCTATGCCTTCCAGATATGTTTTATGTTTGTTTTTTGTTTTGTTTGTATGTTTATGTTTTCTTTTCTAAAATTTTAGTGAATGTTTAAGGTAAGCAAGCGCATATTAGGGCGGGCCGCATTGCAGCGCAAACACTTTTGAACCAAGTTTCAGGGTCCAACTTATCAGTCCTGATGGTAAGAAGTACTGCCTGCTTAAACTGTGTGGTTTGATGATCTGATGATTTCAAATACCGGATAAGTCCGGGAGTATCTCCCGAAGAGCGGTTACAAAACTTTATAATTACTAATTAAGATTGAATATCTGAGTAGTTCAAGTAGGTATTAACAATTTCGATTAGAATGAATTTTTTTCTCTTTTTTTTTATAGAATACTTAGAATACGAGCGTGTCGTGCCGGGTCAGCCACACGGTAGGTAGGGCGCGCGACTATCACGGAGCTTGGTTAGAAACGTACTCCAATTGCTGTTCGATGAAAGATCTCGAGGTGCCAAACTGGACTAAGATAGCACAGAAAAGAGATGAAAGGCCTTTTTTGCGGTCAGAGGCCAAGATTCACTTCGAGTCCCTGAGTTAGCGCAGAAGGGGAGAAGACTTATTCAAGATTTGGCCTACAAAAGATCTCTTTTTTTTAAGTTTTATGTCTCGGCTACATTTTTGTATGAAATTTTATTGGTGGGATCTCAATTCTTTTCGCAAAGATTAGGTACCCTTACAACACCCACACTGATACCCACAATAATAATTTGAAATCATCAGATCATCAAACCACACAGTTTAAGCAGGCAGTACTTCTTACCATCAGGACTGATAAGTTAGACCCTGAAACTTGGTTCAAAAGTGTTTGCGCTGCAATGCGGCCCGCCCTAATTTGCGCTTGCTTACCTTAAACCTTCACCAAAATTTTAGAAAAGAAAACATATCTGGAAGGCACAGGTAGATGCAGGCATGCAGGCGAACGTCCGCACTCAACATAATTTCAGCACAAACTAGCCTGGCCATCTTCTCTAAAACGGAACAACTCCCGACGCACAGATAGTGTCAAAAAATGAAGTCAGAATGAAAAAAAAATTTTTTTAAATCACCGACGGACACGAGGGACCGTTCTTGTTGGCGTGAAAATGAGGAAGTCTATACCCAGCAGTGAGTTTCACCGAGATGATGATGACCGACGAACAGGATTGGCATGCTTCAAATTTATAAAAAAAATGTTCTTTTTTTTCTTTGATAAATGCCGACAATGGATGCCATATGTCCTCGCTCTCTACAAGCTGTGCCCAAAATACTTTCTCAGTTTTTTTATGGTTTGTCTAACAGAAAATCCTCAAATAGTACTTAGTGCAGGTTTTTGTGTAAAAAAAGTCCTCAGATGTGCACCATCGGGCAGGTGATCGAGGTCCTCGAATGGTTTAACACACCGTCTCATGTCCTCGTGTACACTCAGACAAAGTAAACGTCCTCGGTTTGTTAATGGTTTGTCTAACACAACGTCCTCGAATAGTACTTGGCGCGGGTTTCTGTGTAATAAAGGTCCTCAGATGTGCACCATCGGGCAGGTTTTGACACACCCGTTGCATAAAGATCAGCACGCCTACCAAAAGGGAAAATCAACAGAAACCGCCTTGATAGATCTAGTCGACAAGATCGAAAAATCTATCGAGGATAGGCAAATTGCCCTTTGTGCATTCCTGGACATTTCAATTTCAATTTCAATTTATTTATTTGTGAATCACAGGTTATAAAGATGTTACAAAATTGTTGGTTCCATTGTGTTCCGCCAGAAGGCATACAAAAGTTTACAAATTAAATTTAACAAAATACGAGATACATTTACAATTATTGCATTTTACATTAGTATCTTTCAAATAAATTAAATAAGACGTAAATTAAGAATAAAACATTAAGATGTCAACAAATAATAACACTACAAAATTAATTAAAAAAACGAAATTGAAAGATATCATAATATTATTAAATTAAATTTCAAAATGTAAATAACAACTACTATAATAAAAAATAAATATTAATCAAACGATAAAAAATGTGCAGAATTATCTAAAGCAATTAATTAATAAAAAATACATTTGGAAAAATAATCATATTATACTTAAGTATGTACCTTTTACATTATTTATTATAGTCAAAAAAAAAAACATTCACAGACATTGAAGGAGCGTTCGATAATACCCCGACAAGAACCATAATTAGTGGACTAACTGCCAAAGAGGTAGATCGGACCACTATAGGTTGGATAGAATCGATGCTCCGCAACAGGTCTGCAAAACTAACACTGAACGGTCACATCCATACAGTCAGAACAACTAGAGGCTGTCCACAGGGAGGAGTACTTTCCCGCCTCCTGTGGTCAGTCGCGGTTGACCAATTCTTGCATCTACTGGCCGAGGAAAGACTACCCACACAAGGGTATGCCGACGACCTTGTAGTAATCATCAGAGGGCCGTGTCTAGCTAGACACAGTGTCCTCTCTTGTGCAAAGAGCTCTTCACATCATACAAAGATGGTGTGACGAAAACAGTTTGTCTGTAAACGCAGACAAAACAGTCATAGTACCATTTACGAACAAACGGGACCTCAAAAAGTTAAGAGTTCCCCGTCTCAATGGCAACTCTACTATACCCTACTATACCCTACTCCAAAACAGTTAAGTACTTAGGCGTAACTTTTGAACAACGCCTCAACTGGAACACGCATATTGAAACCGTCATTTAGAGGGCCAAGACCTCGCTCGGCATCAGCTATCGCGTGGCAGGGACTAGTTGGGGAATAACCCCTAAAATAGCCCTCTGGCTTTTCACCGCCATAGTTAGGCCAATCGTATGCTACGCCCCAGCTATCTGGTATAAAAAGACCCTCCAAAAAACCACAATAGACAAACTCAATAGCCTTCAAAGGACTGCGTGCCTAATCATAACAGGCGCTATGTCCACCAGCCCCGAGCTAGCTCTGAATGCATTACTCAACCTTCAACCATTTCGCAGTAGAATGCAGACGCTTCCCCCTTCGTAGTTTTGTCTGGAGTATTCCGAAGCAAGGGTGTATCCAGGTATCTGAAGTAAGTCGATTTTCCCCTTTGTTAGCCAGGTTTCAGATATGCATAAAGCGTGAAAATGTTTTTCCTCTTCTAGAAATGCTTCGAGAAGGTGTTTCTTATTGTTTAAGCTACGCATATTTTGGAAGACAATGTTTAGCTTAGTTTCGAAAGGAACAGTTTGTATCGTCTTTTTCAGTAGTCCATGGTTCCCGTGTTTTTGGTGGTTAGTCTGACTTTCGGGCGTCTTTTTCTCCGAGATACTGGTTGCCATCTATACAGGGTGTACAATAAAATGGGACAGCTACTCAAAGGGGTGCTTCAGACCATCAAACTGAACAACTTTCTCTATGGGACCAATATCGAAATCGCGAAAAAAAAATCCGCTCTCCCATACAAAACTGCAAACATAACTCGACTGAAATGTATGGGACAGCAGATTTTTTTTTCGCGATTTCGATATTGGTCCCATAGAGAAAGTTGTTCAGTTTGATGGTCTGAAGCACCCCTTTAAGTAGCTGTCCCATTTTATTGTACACCCTGTATATAGTTTATTCTGGCGGATTATTGCATAGTGTCCATTTCGGCGAGCCTCTTGTAATTTTTGTTTAAGTACTCTCTTTTCCTCTAATTCTGCTTTGCTTAATATTTTTGAAACGAATAATCCGGAGTTTCTAAAGTTGTTAGAATTTTGTAATACGTATTCGGCCATTCTCTTGCTAATGAATTCAATTTCGACAGGTCTTTGATATCCATTTTTACCAATGCGTCTTACTTATCACCAGTGGCCTGTATAAGAGGCGCTGAAATTTCCTTAACAAGCTGTTTGACATCGGGTTCCCGTGGTCACAGGGTCTACACTCCCAAAGGAACAAACATTCTACCCCTCTCCAATATCAACATAATTATTTCCGGCATTTTGATGACAGCAGCAACCGCGCCCGACGATGTTCGACCAATATGCGACGCCGCCAATGTGTCCACACAAGTCGCGTCCCAAACCAAAGACCTTCCCCAACTTCCAAAGCCGTAGGGCTTTGTCAGGAGCCTTTCCATAATTACGTATAATGCCTGGTGAGCCGTCGCTCACGTACCGCAGGCACATTCGAAATTGTTGACCGAGCTGTCCAACACCCTCACCGGCAAACATACGGATGAACTGATCTAGCCCCCAGTCTCAAACAGATGGCCAAGGTCAAAGTGGTCTTGTCCGGTAAAGTCCCCACACCAGATACTACATACCAGATTCACCCTCAACAACCGCTAAAAGACGGGTCCAGCCCGCAAGCTTGCGCTGCCGTCTAGTAAATCCTGGTATACCTTAACTTACTGAGAGGCTCATTCCACTCTTTCTGAGAAGCACGATTTTCCGGAGGCTCACTGTTTGAACACATCTCACGCAAAGCAGACTCTGCATCTGACAAGTGCGTCACTTCCACGGTACCCAGAGATGGGTACCGTGTAATAATTCCATGAAGACGTCGCACACTAAGTACGGACGACAAGTAAGCTGGGAGAGCGATTACGGACACCTTTCTAATTCCTAAACCACCAAAATGTATGGGAAGAAAAGCCTGAGACCAAATACGCCCGTCCATAGGACAAATTTAAGACCTTCTTGAGAACCCCCTGCATTAACCTATCCAAGGCAGGCGTGTGATCGGTGAATATTAAATTCGAGTCCCAACCCTAAGGTACCAAATTCATTAACAAACAAAACAAAAAATTACTAACCTGCTGAAATCGTTCAAAAATGTCAAGCAGCTGACACTTTTTTAAGGGGCTGATCAGACCATCAAACTAAACAACTTTCTCCATAGGACCAATATCGAAATCGCGAACAAAACAGCTGTACCATACGTTAGGCTCGAGTAGATTTGCAGTTTTGTATGGAAGAGTAGATTTTTTTCGCGATTTCGATGTCGGTGCCATAGAGAAAGTTGTTCAGTTTTACGGTCTAATCATCCCCTTAAAAAGTGTCAGCCAGCCAGCACATTAATAAGGACCCTATATAATTATGTGCGTGCGTACGTAGTTGGGTGGGTAGGTAGGTAGGTATATGAGTGTGTGTGTGTAGGGGCCTATTTGTTTTAAGTACCATCCGAGGACTCGCACCTGAATACACAAGGAACATCTGAGGACCTATTCAAAGCGAGGACTTTTTTGTGGGTCCTCGGATCGGCCTGACCACATAATGGTCTTTATTGTGCTATTTGAACCTTTCTGTACTTGTAACAAGGAAATCTGACAAAGTCCTCGGTTCAGTCATCCGCTTTGAAAAGGTCCTCGGATGTTCCTTGTGTATTCAGGTGCGAGTCCTCAGATAGCACTTACAAATAGACCCCCACACACCTAGTGTGTACCTAGGTGTGTGTGGGGGTCTGTTTGTTTTAAGTACTATCCGAGGACTCGCACCTGAATACACAAGCAATATCCGAGGACCTTTTCAAAGCGAGGACGAGGAAAAATCCTCGGTTTAGTCATGGGGAGTCAGGTTGGAGTGTGAGGAAGTGTGTGAAGTAGAGGGCGCCACCATCGATTTTTTACACGCTTACAACAAACCTCGCTTTGAAAAGGTCCTCGGATGTTCCTTGTGTATTCAAGTGCGAGTCCTCAGTTAGTACTTACAAATAGACCCCCACACACCTAGTGTGTACCTAGGTGTGTGTGGGGGTCTGTTTGTTTTAAGTACTATCCGAGGACTCGCACCTGAATACACAAGCAACATCCGAGGACCTTTTCAAAGCGAGGACGAGGAAAAGTCCTCGGTTTAGTCATGGGGAGTCAGGTTGGAGAGTGAGGCAGTGGGTGAAGTAGAGGGAGCCAGCATCGAATTTTTTCCACGCTTACAAAAAACTCGCAAAACAACAAACAATATCAAAATCGCGAAAAAAAACTGCTTTCCCATACATTAGGCTCGAGTAGATTTGCAGTTTCATATGGAAGCGCAGATTTTTTTTCGCTCTTTTGATGTTGGTGCCATAGAGAAAGTAGTTCAGTTTGACGGTCTGATCATCCCCTTCAAAAGTGTCAGCATATTAAGAAGGACCCTATAAATTATAAATAAAGAACAAAGAAAAAAAAACTGCCACTTCTACTTTTATTTCGATATTGTTAAAAGTAGAATAATTAGGTACCGATAAAAGTATTACATAAAAAATTGATTTTAGGCTTTTGTAATGGGTACTTACCTAAGCTGCAGTAGCAATTTTTCGTTTTGAATTTTCATTATTGCGAAAATCTGTAGTATTTTTGATTTTTGTACATTATCCTAAAAGATTTTTGAAAAGAAGCTGTGGTGGTTCAGTGGCGAGTAACCTTGCCTGCCGTGCAGGAGGCGATGGTTCGATCCCCGTCCATGCCGACTCGTACTTACCAATGAGTTTTTCGGAATTTATGTACGATTTGTAACACCACTGACTTTTAGGTGAAGAAAAACATCGTGAGGAAACCTGCGTGCTTCAATTTCGAGGCATGTATTGTACCTACTGTCCATTACAAGTGGCGACGGGCTTACTCCCCGTCACACTGAACAGAGTTTCGGTACTACTAGTACAACGTGGATGTTCTGAAGTTTCAGAATATCTCTGACTACCGCCTCGGGGAATATAGTCATGAGCATATGATATGCTATCAAAAAGATTTAAAATTTTATCGTTAATAAATTTATTATGTTACTAGCAATATAATTAATAATAGTCACATCACACTCACATATTTTATCAAAACGAGGACAGAAAATTTCACACTCGGTCCTCAGTTGGTCGGAAAATTACGCTTTACACACAATGTCAGGAAAACCTACCAATACGAGGACATCTGTGTTAAGTTTTACACACAAGTCCTCGATTTGGTACCAGAACCGGACAAAAGTGTAAATCAGGTGTGTAAAAACTCGATGGTGGCGCCCTCTACCTCACACACTTCCTCACACTCAAACCTGACTCCCCATGACTAAACTGAGGACTTTGACAGATTTCCTTGTTACAAGTACAGAAAGGTTCAAAATCGCACGATAAAGACCGTTATGTGGTCAGGTCGATCCGAGGACCCACAAAAAAGTCCTCGCTTTGAAAAGGTCCTCGGGTGTTCCTTGTGTATTCAGGTGCGAGTCCTCGGATAGTACTTAAAACAAACACACACACACAAAGGCATGCTCACGCCCGACTCAGAACATCCACATTCTTGCTAATTCATAAGCGAGCAATATTCTACCATGCCAGTATATTTTCTTTGATCATGTGAACCCGGAGTGCAGATTGGTGAATAATAAAAAAAAATATTTATTATAAAGCAAACGTGCATTTCCATTTCACACAAGAAAAAACAATAGGTACTGGGAATGAGGAAAAGTAGGCACGGGCCTATGGGCCCAGCGCCGTCTAGGGGCCCCGCGGCCTGAGAGAAAAATAAGTAAAAACTCGAAGATTTAACTCACCCCAAAAAATCGAATTATTAAAAAGTCTGTGAAAGTCATTAAAAAAGGTATTGAAAATATATTTATTGCAAATTTTCGAACTCGCTTCGCTCGCTCATTTTTGTTGTTTTATTTTCGGCTTTAAAACAGACTTCTTGCTGTAATCGAGTTATTATATCCTGTTTAATATACCGAGAGCTACTATTGCTCGCTCGATGCTTTCATCTCATACACAAATCAAGTCCATTTTGACATGAGCTCCAGGTAGGTGCAATAAACATAATATGTAGGAAAATAATGAGCTGACTTAGTCGTATTGCAGTAAAATCTCGAGTTCACTTCGCTCGGTCCTTGATTTAGAATTCAAATCGCATAGCGCAACGACTTCTAATATTGCAGTAAAATCTCGAGCTCGAGATCGCTCCACATTTTAGTGGATTATGTTATTTTGTAGTTATGTTACTGCGACCACCTAGCCTGTATCTGGCCCCTCGGACACAGAGACAAATCCATCCCACGGCCCACGGGGATCGGGGCCCGAGGCTTGAAGTGCCTAGGGGCCTCTATATGGCTTAATCCGGCCCTGCTCGTGATAGTATAGATCATTTTATCAAATTCATCCCCCGAAGGTAATTTGGAACCGTAGTGTTCAAACGTCCCACACGTCTACCAAAATTCTTATTTGTCAACTCTGTGACGAACCTATTCGTCCGTGTCAAATGATAAGCGAAATAAAGGAGCCGGCAAAAGGTCACAGGAATGACGTGACCAAACGTCCTGTTTTTATCAGGACTTTCCCGCACAATGTCCCGACGATGTACACGCAAACCCGAGGCCAACAAAGGTAGCCAGACTTATATACCACGAAAGAAAAGGCGCCCGAAAGGGCATGACCTCGTTTAGTAGATTAACAAACTGCCGAGTCTATAAACTGGAAACTGTCATTTCAGGACTACTCAAGAGTACACCTAGTCCTTTCTGATAGAGCTAGGAGCTATTCGAGATAGCTATAATATCAAAAATAGATAATACGAGCTTTTACCCGCGACTTCGTCCGCATAAATTATATACCAGATTTTAAGTCAGATGATAAGCTATCAAACAAAAAAAGTTTCATCAAAATCGGTTCAGTAGTTTTTGTGTGGTACTCGAACAAACAAACACCCAAACAAACAAACAAATAGACAGACAAAAAATCCAAAAATTTTTGATTTGGAATCAGGGACATCTAAAAATCATATCGTAATCTTTTTTTTCTATGTACAGACACACTTCTGTTACAGTTTTATAATAGTTTAGATTGGGGCTCATTATGTTCCTCATGATTATAGGAATGCGTATCGTAGAATATGGAGTCTCGTCATACTCTGCGCTTACATCTGATGCTAAATAAATAATAAATACAAATATCTTGGACATTAGTTACACAAATTATCAAGTCCCATTGAAAGTATAAAAATCTAGCCAGGACTTGTGTAATGATATTAATGATGACTAGACAATGATAAATAGAGAATTCTTATTTATACAGGGTGTTAGGGTAAACAGCTGCATTACTTTAAGGGGTGATTGTACCCATGATACTGAACATCTTTTCCTTAGAAACCTAATAGGAATTCGCAATTTTTTTTCGACTGTTCATAGAAAGTCCAAAATTTTTTTTGCGAATTTCCTTTAGGTTTCTTGGGGAAAGTTCAGTATCATGGGTACCCCTCCTTGTTGTGGGGGCTGGCAAGCCAGCAACACTTCGACCCAGTGGGATCTTTTGTGTTACAATCACCCCTTAAAGTAATGCAACTGTTTACCCTAACAACCTGTATAGGGTCCTTCTTAATATGCTAACAGTGTTTTAAGAGGATGATCATACCATCAAACTGAAAAAAAAAAATGATATGGGACTAACGTAGAAATCGGGAAAAAAAATCAGCTGCTGTATAGGTACAACATATTTCGACCATATTTACATCATACGAATATTTGCCCTTTATACGATTCAAACCCGCGACCCTTTGCAGGCAGGTTTACTACTGACCGAGCTATTAAGCCGTAAAATGAACACCTTTTATATAGAAATTGTGACCAAAAATAATGTAAAGCTACTGTTTTTTACGTTCAAAAGTAAGCCAGTTTCCAGCATGCCTAAGTCACAAAAATGTAGTCTACAAAAATGATCTAACAATAAACTCCCTAACTCGTTTCCATTCAATTGTCTCGTTTCCACAAAAAATGTGGCCACGTTACAAGACTGTGAAAAAAAGTGTCAGACACATCAAGCGGGGTGCAATTTATCATTCGTGCCCCGAGGCAGGACTTCAAAGCTCTGGCCTCAAAGAACTCCTCAAACAAACCTTACACTTTAATCTCACTGTTTAGATAAAACTTCTTTGAAAAAATAAATCAGTGAAGCAGTTCGCTGCGTTGATAAAAGATAATGTTGCTTAATTGATTTTTAGCGCTCTCACAGACGAACGACACTTTACGGTCGCCGGGTGTCGCGGAGGGTCGCGCGACCGTCGCGCGACCGTAAAATTTATTAGCGCGGCGCTCTGCGACCCACCGCGACAGCAAAGTGTCGCTCGTCTGTAAGAGCCCTTACATGGAGATTACGTTGAATAAAGAAAGTTGCTGACAGTTTATAGTCAGTGCTATAATCTGATCGTCAGTGCTATAGTCTGATCGTTAGTAAAGAAATAATTAGTTAGGTAGAAGTAGAACGATGTTAGGTAGTACGACAAGAGTCATAATTTTTTAGTTATCATCAAAAGTTAGTTTTTTGCCTTCAATCAACTCAAAAAATATCGACATCGTTCTACCTAACACCCTGTATACCTATTAATTACATCTTTTCTCGTATCTTTGTTTCTACAATATTTTTTCAAATCTAAACTATTATAAAACTGTAACAGAAGTTGTGTCTGAACATTGAAGATATTTACAAAAAAAGATTACGATATGGTTTTTAGGTTTTCCTGATTCCAAATCACAAATTTTTTGACTTTTTGTCTGTCTGTTTGTTTGTTTGTTTATTTGTTTGTTTGTGTGTTTGTTTGTTCGAGCATCACGCAAAAAGTATTGAACCGATTTTGATGAAACTTTTTTTGTTTGATAGCTTATGATCTGACTTAAAATCTGGTATATAATTTATGCGGACGAAGTCGCGGGTAAAAGCTCGTTAGGTACTACAATCATTTCGTAAATCACACACTGTAAAACGTTCATTAGTAAAACCATGCAAAACTCTTGCTTACATGCTGAACCGAAACTATTAAAACAGAAACTCTCTCACAGTTTTCAGCTTTTCATAGAACTTATTTTGACATGATCCAGTAAAAAAAACGATTCTTGTCTAGACTTTTTAATCAATGCGGATACGTTAACCAACCCTAGCAGACCTTTGAACGGCTGTAACTCCTAAACCGACTGGAGTTATGCAGGTAGACCTAGTCCATCCCCATCAATGAAAAGCTCTTCACCCTATAAATACTGAATCAGCCTTGCAGCCGATGATAACAAAAAGTACGTCTATCTCTTGTACTAACTGTAGTCAAGTAAAATTAAACGAATGTTCATCCATCATCTATAATAGATTATTTATCCACAATAAAGCTTTTATACACAGATTGTATCCAATTAAGCTGGAAAAGTTATAGAATGCGTATCCAAAACAAAACAATGGCCTATTGATAGGATTACCTCGAACAAAGGAGTCATTTATATGCAGGAATTACACCCTAAATTGTCCTAGTCCCGCAATATCTATACTGGTTATACGAGAAACTCAGGACTTCCCTATACCTGACAAGATTACTAAATTGAGGGGTGGAAACCCTCGGCAACCCTCCTTGCTTGTGCAACGGGAAAAATAATGTTTAGATGCCTATCGATTTACTGAAAGTGACAGGTCTATTTATTTGGCAGTAATTTTATTTCGACGACGATAATAATTATTGGATGACACAGGTTCGGAACAATAACTACACAGGATGTTTTTAATATTGAGCGGAAATTAATGAAAGTTTACTTATTCTTCGGTGGAATTTGATTACAAGCTTTTACTAGGTACTTAGTTGGTAAAGAGGACTTCTTTTTTTAGCAACTAAGACTTACATTTGAAGATAAGACTCACGTAAGCATTACTTCATCTTTTTACAACTTATGTTTATAACAAAACATATTTTTGTGTTAAGTACGTGACTCGGCAACTAAGTTCGAATCTTCAGAAAATAATGACAAAAACAATGTTATGTTAATAGAATAACAGCATAAGAAAAACAACACGAATTGTAACAAAAGACATTGCCCACGTGACGAAATGTATTCGTTTCAAATCGAGCCACAACTAACGAATGAGTATGATTTACAATTTGATTGATTTACGATTTACATACAAACCGAATGATAACTAAATTATACACAAAGGTGGAATATCATACTTACCAAGGAAATGGAAATCATCCTTTTATACTGTAGCATTTCTTATAAAATTTAAATTTACCAGTTTTGTAGGCGAGCGAAGCGAGATTGGGCATTTTCCTTTCAATAACAAACTAGGTATACAGGATCATAACTATAAGGTATATATTATGTGTGTACATAGTGAAGAAATAGTACTGTAGCCACGGAACTATCTAATTACAAAAAAAAAATACCGATTGCCGTCATGATATTGTTGTAAATCATGCCACTTGAGGTACAAAAACCTAAGTCTTACGGATCACAACCCACCCCACGGTCACGTTATACCTAAGTATATCAACCCTTAAAATATGCGTTACCAAAATCATTATCTGAGAGATAAGAACATTGTTTCGAATTTTTCAACCTATAGAAGTAGTGCTATTTAATGGGGAGACGTGATTAATTGTGTATGTTATATTGATAAAGAGTGAAAAGATAGCTTCTCTAATTAACAATTCCTTCAAACCTCTGAGAGCAAAACTATTTTCTCGAGAATTCCCCAAGAGTGATTTCCTATTTCACGAATAAGTAAGATTAGTTTCCAACAAAGGACTCTACGAATTGAAACCCAATGCAAATCGTCTTAAAGCTCCTAATAGTCTTACACAAATACCAAACTCATTAAGTCATTCCTTGCAGGCAAAGGGCCAGGGTACTCTTCGCCTTTGGACGCGTTTAGGAGCGGTCCGAGAGAGGAACTTCTGTACGTGGTCTGTGTGCAGCCCGATCAAACGAAACAGGATTATCTGGCTACTGTCGACGTGGACCCTAAATCACCTACTTATAGCCAGGTTTGTACTTAATTTGATGGATTTTCCAAATCAAAATGTTCAGTAGGACAGGATGATTTTTATCGTACTGTAACTTATTTTTATTCTATCTATACAGGGTGTAAAATTTAATGCGACACTTAAAGAGGTGCTTCAGAACATCAAACTGAACAACTTTCTCCATGGGATCAATATCGAAATCGCGAATAAAAAATCTGCTGTCCCATATATTTGATCGAGTTATGTATGGGACAGCAATTTTTTTTTCGCGATTTCTATATTATGATCCCATAGTAAAAGTTTGATTGTCTGAAGCACCCATGATTTTAGTATAATTTTTAAATTGTGATCCTATCGTAGTGTAAGTAAATTATTTTGCAAATATCTATTTCAAATGACAAAAGTGCTTGATGATAATAAATATTTGGTGTCCTGAAGTATTGTTCTGGCCTAGTTCTAGCACAAAAACACACGCTCGAAACATCCACAAAATGGCGAAACCACCAGGGCCCTATTTAATAAACGTTATAATTGTAATATACAATTACAATTCAGGGTACATTGCTGGGTACTATTGACGCTAAACATGTAGTAGATAATGTGTTACTAACATTATCAGCAATGTACCCTGAATTGTAATTGTAAATTACAATTGTAACGTTTATTAAATAGGGGCCTGATCGTTCGCAGGTCGATCAAAATTTTAGACCATATCTTAGGTACTAATTACTTACCCATTGCTTCTGAAAAGCCTTCATAAAATAAATATAATACTATAGTGGAAAAATACCTTTTATAATGTATTCATCCAGACTTCTTTAGAAATAAAACGTGTGTGGGTAGCAGTGCTGCTACCTACACTATCTTTGCCGTAGAAAAGAACCAATAATTTTGTTGGAATAGAAAATATAATATTTATCTTATTTCCAACTTATTTTGCAAACAAAATAGGACGTGTAATGGTATATAAGTGGAATATTTTCTAGAGCAGTTCATTTTTGTAAGTCAAAGAAATTTTATAATGATGTATAGGTAAACAACAAAATACTTATGCAGTAAACAAATCCAAATACCGGAGTGTGTCGGACAAATCGAATCAAATAAAATACCTACTTTTATTCTAAGAATTGTCATAGAGATAGTTTTATTATTAAATAGCAACAATTATCGCAAAACATAAAAGCCGATGAACACACTAAACACAAAGAGATCACTTTTTTATTTCTGTTTTTGAGACTGGGAAAAGGGTGATCTTCCTCAGTATCAGACAAAAAAACTTTTCCTGCAAACGTTCGATCAGCTTGCATTTAGTATGGCAAGTCCAAATTCTTTTTGTTGCCTATAGGTTTCTTGGAAAACTATTTTTAGCATCATCAGTACGATTAACCTTCAAAGTAATGCATCTGTCTATGCTAAAAATCGCGATCATAATACAGTTCGGGGTAATCGGCTGCAATTTAGTTCTGACTTTAAATAATTTTTAAAATAAAAGAAAACATAAGAAAATGTCTGTGTATCAGAATAGTAGGTAAATATCCCCAATTTAGTCCAGAGCGATGTCGTAGCAAGGCAATAACGTTCATGTAATCCTGCAGGATTTCAGGACACGGCTAGAAAGTATTATTGTGTTCTTTATCATTGCAATAGCGAAGTAAATGAACAAGTGGAATTTAATGTAGCTGCAGAGGATTTGTTACACAGATTACCCGGATTTGTCTGGATACAGGTTGGTGAGAGGTTCAATTAGTTTATAAGATACCATAACATATTATTAAACTAAAAATCTAATTATGTTGTGGACATACTTAGCATATGAGCGGCTCTTATTTAGTCTAATACGAAGATAAAATATAATAATTTTTTTTTCATAAAAATCTTCGTCAATGGCAAAAATCGTAGTATTTCATAGTACTGTAGCCACGGAACTATCTAATTACAAAAAAGATTACCGTTTGCCGTTATGATATTGTTGTAAATCGTGCCATTTGAGGTACAAAAACCTAAGTCTTACGAATCACAACCCGCCGTAACTATATTTAAACGTTAGTTGAAAATATAATATTTTTCAAATTATTTACATTTAAAGGGTACCACGTTGTTTGTCTATTCTCATGTTCTACACCTTTAGCCAATACCAACGCGCAATGGTTCTTCTTTTAAATTGAGTAGGACAACATCACGAGGAATCGAACATACGTTAAATAACTGGCCAAGTGCGTGTCGGGCCACGCACAGGGTAGGGTTCCGTAGTAGCCCGTTACAATATAATATGGACTTAGAAGGAGGCTTTTTGTTTTATACTACGGTTTAATGGCTAATAAAATGTCTAAAAAATACATTTTATTATTTGGTCGACTATTACTCGTAAACTTGTAAAGCCTACTTAGCGGTGATAGTTTTCCTTTTAAATTCGTTATATATTTTATTGCCGTGAATTTTTTCACATCTCCAACTACAATCGTTTAGCTGGGAGAGGGGGGGGACACTTGACTCTAACCAACATTTTCGCTTTAAAGCTTAATATTTCGCTAACGGATCCCTAAATCGAAAAATGGTTTTCCCAAACCCATCATATTTTTAAAAGACCTATCCAACGATACCCCACAACAAGGAATAGACGAGAAAAAAAAATTCATCCCCACTTCACGTGTAGGGGAGGTACCCTAAAAAAATGTTTTCAAGTTTTTATTTTACTACTTTGTCGGCGTGATGAATATGTATACATATGCCAAATTACAACTTTCTAGTATTAAGCGTCTCTGAGCTAAGCCGCGGACAGACGGACAGACGGACAGACGGACGGACATGGCGAAACTATAAGGGTTCCTTGTTGACTTCGGAACCCTAAAAAGGTACCTATTCTGATGCCTATGTGTATTCCACCAGTACTCATTGAGCTCGCGTGGTGTACTGTGTGTGGTGGCGCCCATGCACCCTCCTTAAGGGTAGGCCTGTGCCTTGTAGTGGTATGAATAAAGACATGATGATGATGTAGTTTATTATTTATGTCGACATTTTTTAATCCGTATCTTAACTACAAGGTTATTATGTATTCTGTAACAAATAATAATACATATACCTACTCATCGTTTTGAAGACAGCGACACTAACTGAGTTTGTCACAAATTCCAGATGATCAACGCCTTCGTAACTGCAAGTGCGGGAAGAAAAAACCTTGTAGTTAAGATTATCATATGCCGTGTCCATTTTCTAGAAAGACATCGCAAAATTTCAAGAGGTCATAAAAATCAATTGAACCCACAGGTAATCTACCGCACGTATACTGGAAGCGTTGGTGATGAGCTACACCACAGTGGCTGGAACGTGTGCTCCAGTTGCCATGACAACCCCGACCTGAAGCGAGACCTTCTCATATTGCCAGGCCTGCAATCTGCTAAAGTCTTCGCCATGGACGTTGGTACCGATCCTAGGAAACCGAAGCTTCATAAGGTAACATAATGTTTGTAAGGAGGAGTCTGTAAGACCCCTATGCAGGGCAAAGACCGTCACCAAAGACGGATATGGGCTTCGTAAAACTCCATTTCAAAACTCCAACCATACTAGGCCAGTGTAGAGCAATTTAAGTAATGTCTAAGTACACTCTGAATACTTCATATAAACGGGCTCGCATTGACAAGATGCTGAATGAATGCGAGTGAGAGAAGAATGTTGTGTATTCTGCTTACGGTCATCCTTCTTCCGAAGACCCGATCGAGACGGGGTGAGATCGAAATTGGTGGGGGCCATGGAGTGTCCGTATTGTAGGTACGTATGTAGTAGTAGGTACTCTTTCTTATAGTGTGGTTTGCGTTTTAACCATACATACATTATTCTCAAGACCTTAATCTTTGTGATCAGAAACCGGAGTGATTTTAAAAAACACGTTCACGTTTGCGATGATTTGTACCACTCACGTATAGGACTGTACCATGAAAAAGTGCTTCTCTTAAAGGGCTCTTACAGACCAGCGACACTTTGCGGTCGCCGTGTGTCGCAGAGGGTCGCGTTCATAGACTTTACGGTAGCCGTGGGTCGCGCGACAATCGCGCGATCGCGCGATCCTCTGCGACCGCAAAGTGTCCTAAGCAAATGGGGAAAAACGCACAAAGTAACATTTCATAAGGGTTCCCCCTTGGGAATCGAAGCCACGACTTGGGTACCCGTCGAGAGCCCAATGCTCTTAACCATTAGACTACGGAGGCAGTATGATGCTTAGGTTAATAGATATGTGTTTAATCTTGTAAAAGAATTTTCGTAAAACAAAATAATGTTTTCTATCCACCTCAATAAGGCACGAAATGGTAGTTTTGAAAGTCACTTCAGAATTTACGATGTTATCATGAAAAGAAAACAATTTTCGTTCGTCATTAATAATGTAGTTGCGGTCACAAAGTTTACACATTAAACAAGTTGAATCTTGTTTGTACGGGAAGTCGTAAAAGTGAATTTTTATGTCAACGGATCGCTGAAACTTTTTTAATTCCTCGCTTTTTTATGCTCAGGATTTTTCGCGACACAAGTTTATGATTACGAGGGGCTGAAACCGATCGAGATATTAGCATAGTTTTTAAACAAATATTAAAGGAAATCTGTTTTATAAAACAGTGTAACAGTCAAGAGCACGTCAAGCTTGACACTTTGGACTTTGTACCGTTATTATTTAGTGCGCCATAAGCGTTACAATCGAACTGCAAGTGTAAAGCTTGATGTGCTCTTGACTGTACCATTTGCTTAACACGCTTCTAATAGATAGGTAGGTAATATGAGTTTACGAATTAATATTTTTTATGTTTCTTCATTTGAGATACAAAATCTCATAGTAATGTCAAATGTCTCGAAAAAGCGAAAAAAAAAAACCTCCGAAAGTTTAGACTTTGTGACCGAAGTTTAGACCCTACTTCGTAAGTATAATAATAACATAAAATTAATAAAAAAGTTTTACTGTCACAATTTAAAGTAAAACGCACAAGCACATTTACGTGTTATGACAATGGCACAGCATAAGAAAGAGTGACAATATAGGAAGACGGCTTATGTAACTCGAACACCAAGAAATAAAGTGACATGCAACCTATCCATTCCATTCTAAACCTTAAACACGGGTGTAATGATTACTTTGGCTTCTCAATTTCGCCAACTTTTACCTCGACAATAATCGACACGAGCGCATAGTTTGGAAGTGAATTTCGCTCAACTAGCTCCTTCAAACTCATCCGAATCTGTCGTCAAACTTTAAACATTCCATCTCATGTCAAAAAGTTCTACAACTCGTTATACGGCTCCATAGACGTTTTATTGTTTTTATAACAACTTTTGATAGTCTTCTTTTGTGTTAAAATTAGTAATGTGTTTTAAATTCATCATCATCATCAGCCTATAAATGTCCCACTGCAGCACGGCTAGCATGCCACCCACGACAAAGCGTTTAAACGAGAAAAACGTCATGCGCGCTCTTTCGGGCCTACGTAAAATACTAAAGATGGAGGCACATCTCGATTTTTATCGTTTTCTCGGGGTTGGCATGCTAGGCCTACAGGGCATAGGCCTACCCTCAAGGAGGGGGTATGAGCATTATTCCATCATTAGTTAACCATACATTATGGAGCTAACATCGAAATTCCGAAAATCTGCCACAATCACAGTCATTTGGGTCAAGTAGCCATACAATTTTTTTGGCGGTTTCCATTTTGGCTCCAATGTTATCCTATACAGGGTGTTAGGTTAAACAGTTGCATTACTTTATGGGGTGATTGTTCACATGATACTGAATAACTATCCCTAACATATAGGGAAAACGTACAAAAATGTTTTGACATACTAAATGCTATCAACTGATCGAATATTTGTATGAAAAGTCGAAATTAAATTTGTGAACTTCCTATAGGTTTCTTTGGGAAAGTTGTTCAGTATCATGGGTACAGTAACCCCTTAAAGTAATGCAACTGTTTACCCTAACACCCTGTATAATTTTCAGTTTGATGGCCTAAAATATGTAACACATTTATGTTTACACATATTATTAAGAATTTATGACAAAATATAAGCAGCTTTTTCAATTTACTTACTCCTCAAATGCCTACCTGCTATGTATTTTATAAAGACGAAGACTTATTATTATTTTATCTGAAAATAACTTTTACCTTTGTTAGGCTTTATCAAGTTTATACCGAAATCTGATACTGTTCAAGACTTTCTTCTTTATTACAAAGTTCACCTTTCAGTAAACGAAAGTTACGCTATTGAAAGAAAAATACTTAAGGTCCAAACTACCGCTCGTTCTCTCCCTTATCGTGTGTTCATGGCTTCCAAAATCTCATTACCAGGTAATCGACGGCTCGGAGATGAGGTCATTCAACTGCACTTTCCCGCACACGACCCACTGCTTGGCAACCGGCGAAATCATGATTTCCACTATGGGCGATAAGGATGAAAACGGAAAGGGGGATTTCGTGCTCATCGATTCGAAGACTTTGAAAGTGACAGGTGAGTGTGGACGCACCTTAAATAACAGAGGGGAGATCTGAAATTGCTTTACAGGCTATGGAAAATTTTGATTTTGTTATGAATTCGTTATTTACAGTATGGATGAGCTCAGTTTGATAAACTTTTGAAAAACTCATTTCAACTTGTTTATAAAAAAATGGAGACCGTTTAAGTGTTCAATATAAACTCTATAAACGGAGATTACGTGAATGTCTGATGAAATTCTTTACATAAAAATTTAATATAAACTAAAACTGGAAGCGAGCATGCTGTAAAAGCAAATTTATATTTCTAGGGACGTGGACAAAAGGGGAGAAAAGAGCAAAGTTTGGATACGATTTTTGGTACCAACCTTACCATGATGTCATGATATCATCGGAATGGGGCACTCCAAAGTATTTCAAGTCGTAAGTCCTTCAGTCCTTTCATTTGAATTTGAATTGAGTAAAAATAAACTTAAATAAAATCTAATCATGCGTCTATTTTGTAGTGGATTTCATCCAGATGATGTAACGAACCCACAGCGTTACGGAACCTCTCTCAACATTTACAAATGGTCGAGCCAGGAATTGCAACAAGTCATAGATTTGGGGCAGGAAGGCTGTGCTCCCCTCGAAATCAGATTTCTCCATGATCCCAAAGCCTCTCAAGGATTTGTCGGGTGCGCGCTCGAGGCCAACGTTTACAGGTAGGAGATTTGTAGGACTTACCGAGAGTTGTGTTGGATCTCTTTCTAGAAATACAAATGTACAAAGGATATGTAACAGTTATAGATACATTTCATGTTGTTATTGCTTTGAGCAACAAAGCTCAGAGTATTGAACAAGGAAAATGTGAATTTTACCTGAATTTTCCCTTTCACAAAGAGTTCTTGCAAAACATTGTAATAAGTACAGCGAAAATTGTGTTCATTATTTGTTAAGGTTCTACAAAACAGCGGAAGAAACATGGAAAGTCGATAAAGTCATCGATGTACCAGCAAAAAAAGTTTCTAAAGATGGTGTTGAATCCGAGCTTAACGGTAACTTTCTTACTTGTTTCCTCTCCCTTGTTTATACAAACAACAACTTTTAGTTGGGATACTTTTATTGTGGCTTGATACAATCTCACGCAATTATACGCTTCTGGAATTATACTGGATGTTGAGAACAATATACCTAGTTCCTGAATCAAACCAACTGAATCGTTGGTAAACTAAAATTGGCTTAATTGAATACGGTGGAACAAATGCCAAACAAACCTTTTTGCATGACAGAAATTGTGTACGTAGTGTAACATTTAATAAGCTAAACGACTATTCCCGTTAGAACATTGTTTGAAAACTGTAATTTAGTTCCAAGTGAGTCTTTTATAAATTTCAAAGCTTTGTCCTTAGCTTCAATCCTTTGCTTTCGTTCAACATAACATGACAGTTCCATTAACTTTTTGCTCTAGGTTTAATATCCGACATACTACTATCTTTGGATGACAAATATTTGTACATGTCATGTTGGCTGCATGGAGATTTGAGGCAATATGATATTTCCGACCCGGCGCATCCAAAGCTAGTTGGTCAAGTCCACTTAGGAGGGAAGGTGGCAAACGATGACCTTACAGTTGTGGAGGACAAGGAATCGAAGGCAAGAATTTCTCATTTTCCAATTCTATTAAATTAATGCCTCATGACTTAACACAATTACGTTTTGCTGTGTCACTCTTTTCATTTGAGTTCGTGGCTTTTGTTATTTGCTAAATTACTTTCCTACGTTTTGTTGATGTTGTTTTGTTTTATGTTTTTTTATACAGAGTGTTAGAGTAAATAGTTTCACTACTTTAAGACGTGATTCTACCCATAATTCTGAACAGATTTCCCAAAAAAACCTATAGGAAATTCGCAATTTCTTTTTCGACTTTCCAATCTAAATGCAATCAGCTGATCGAACGTTTGTATGAAAAGTCATTTTTTTTTCTGCGAATTTGCTATTGGTTTCTTAGGGAAAGTAGTTCAGTATCATGGGCACAATCAGCCCTTAAAGTAATGCAACTGTTTACCCTAACACCCTGTATTTAATCATTTCCAGGTACCTTCTGCTTTAAAATATTTACTGATATAATATAATTACGTGTGCGTTTTAAAAAACAAATCGACGATTATTTAATTGAGTAAAGTGTTTTTATTGAGATTTCATTTATAAAAATGTGAGCTTGTTTTATAGTAAAGAGCTTTATCAGTATCCGTTAATGATATCATTGGGTCACATTCATAAAATTATCGCTTGTTATTATCATGCCCCTCACACTTTATCTAAATGACCGAAAGATCATTTTGGTCAAATTGGCATCAAGTACAAATAAAACATTAACTACAGTTTGTCTACGGGTTTGCTCGGTTTTAAAAGACCCAGATCAGAAGCCGTAGCATGTTACACGTGATACGGCTGTATCACGTCTTTTATCTCGTTCGTTCGCACGCAAATAGAAAGAGAGCGAAGGTGTGATAGCACTGTATCACGGTGGCATGCTACCCATGCTGGAATATAAAAACTTGTTGTAACGGCGCTACAATTTACTAAGTATAGCCAAGTATAACCTTGAATGGGATAAATGTTGCGAAAAAAAAAGTACGAAAAAAATTTCAATGGTCTTCCGCGACATGGTGGGTGTTACCACACCAAATGCCATGGATTTATTATGTCGGTCAATTGTCGTGGTAGCACCGTTATTCATTTCTCTAATTGGGCTTTTCCTTTTCAATTTGTGGACCACAATTTGAAATTAATTTTATTAACTTTATTCTGCAACATTTATACACTGAGCTAATAATTACTGGTAAGCCTATGTTTATATTGGAAAAATCTACATTATGTTTATCATTTTGGATATCAATGTTACTATTTTCCAATCAGGTGCCACCGAAAAGAGTATCAGTCAAGGGCAAGACATTGTATGGAAGTCCTCAAATGCTGCAGCTGTCTTTAGATGGAAAACGATTGTATGTTTCATCATCCCTATTCTCTCCATGGGACAAGCAGGTCTATCCGAAGATGGTCGAAGAAGTAAGTAGAGAAAAAAAACATATAAATTTGCATAAATAGTGTTTTTTCCTATTGGAAATCAACAACCATAACTACCTACCTACTGTATTGGCCAATAGATAACAAGATTTTTAATAAGAGGTATGACTTTTGTAAGTGGCATGAAAAAATGTATGTAATATTGTTATTAGGAAAGAAAAATAAAAACCGGTCAAGTGCGAGTCGGGCTACTCGCGCACCGAGGGTTCCGTACCACACCACCACAGATCACTACATTATTAACTTTGAAAAAAAAACTTTTTTGTCCGGGACCTTTAGCGCGAGACCGACTCATACTTGGCCGGTTTTTAGTATTTGTTGTTATTTTGTAGAGTTTGCTCTATAGTCACACTAAGTTTGACGCTTGTATGTATTACCGTTTTACGATAGAGCGTGAAGAAAAAACATTGATAAAAACGAGTTTCTTGTTGAGAACCCTCCTTAGTTTTTAAAATTTCGACATTTATATTATTTGTTGATAAATCCGCCGGAATAACGCACATCCTGTGAAAATTTCAACTATCTAGGTCATACAGTTCATAAGTTACAGCACTAAATAGGTCGGACAGACGGACGGACGGACAGACGGACAGACGGACGGACGGACGGACGGACGGACGGACAACGTAGGCTTTACTAAGCCTATAATAGGGTCCCGTTTTCACCCTTTGGGTACGGCGGTGTCCTATTGCCATCGCACGCGCGATGGTGCGATGCGATGTGATCGTACTGATGGGTAATTCTCCGAAATTTTTCAAATTTTCAAATTTTTCTATGGAAAAATTTCAACGATTTGTAAAATTTCGGAGAATTAACCATCAGTACGATCACATCGCATCGCACCATCGCGCGTGCGATGGCAATAGGACACCGCCTACGGAACCCTAAAAAACGAACCTTATACTACGATTCAGAATATTTTATGTAAATTAATAGATATGAGATGGGCACACGAGGGTATTCTATGGAAATAAGCTGCCACTTTCGACATTCATTTCCTTTACCGTTGTAACTATTTCGTCTTGAACAACGAAAATTTCAAATAAGGGTATATGCCGGTAGAAAACAGGCTCAAAGAAAATTATCAAGCCTGAAACAGTCAGTGAGGCGAATGAAAAAGTTTTTACAAATTAAATTATTATCAAAGGAGGCATTCGTGCAAAAAAGGTCAAGGTTGAACTTGAATGATATTTCTACGTAAATTTTATGATGAATCTTAACAATTTCTCTTTTTTCCTGTTTCGGTAATATTTTATTTACAAGTATACAAGTTAAAAAAATTAATTCAAACTTTCGAAGATAAGAAAAAACACCTTTGCAATTTTTATTTTAGACGCTTTTATCTTAATAAAACCGGTCAAGTGCGAGTCCGGCTACTCGCGCAACGAGCGTTCCGTACCACACCACCACAGAACCACAGTATAAGAAAGAGTACCTACCTATTACTACGAAACTTAGAAAAAAAAACTTTTTTTTTCCGGGACCTTTAGCGCGAGACCGACTCACACTTGGCCAGTTTTTAGTATTTGTTGTTATTCTGTAGAGTTTGCTCTATGATCACACTAAGTTTGACGCGTGTATGTATTACCGTTTTTACGATAGAGCGTGAAGAAAAAACGTTGATAAAAACTAGTTTCTTGTTGAAAACCCCCTTAATTTTTAACTTTTTGAATTTTTTGGTTTTTGTTAACAAATCAGCCGTAATAACGCAAAATCTGAGACAATTTCAACTATCTAGCTTTTACGGTTCAAAAGTTACAGCCCTAAAAAGGTAGAACAGACGTCCGTCTGTTCTACCTTCCGTCCGTCCGGACGGACGGACGGACAGACGGACAGACGGACGGACAACGTAGGCTTAGTAATAGGGTCCCGTTTTCACCCTTTGGGTACGGAACCCTATCTTACATCCAAATCTGTTAAGCCGTTTATGCGTGATTGAGCCACAAACATATCAACTTTCACATTTATAATATTAGGAAGGATAAGAATAGGATAGAATTCTACTTTTACGTAAACTGTTGGTATGGGGTAATTTAAAATTCCTTTGATGCCATACAAGTAATATATAGTTCTACGCTAGTTTTATTACTCACTGAAAATTTTATCCGCTATAAAGTGCTCGCACGCAAAAATGCAGAGTTCTATTCCCACCATTCCTCCTTTCTCTACTATATTAAACGTCACATACTGTTAATTCTACATCGTATTACCAAAGCCTCTGACAGTACTCTTATGCCAAGGTCTGAAATTAGAAAATGGCTTGATTTGAGGGACTACGTGAATGTGGAACAATGTAAATCTTCGAGACTCGCCCGTACACAAAGTATTTTATTAGGGACCGCCCAGTAGACCGCAATAAACACTACTTATCCCTCTCCATCAAACCTTCGACCTTCCCTTATTTATGCATATTTCTTTGTTTAAGCCAAGTAACGTTATTTTTCGTACATATTGTATGAGATCCTCTGTCACCTGGGCTTTGAATTATTCATGATAGCTTACCTACCGGATTTGTCCGTTATAAAATAACGACGATAATGTAAATAAATAAAGAAAAAAGAAATGTGGCCTACTATTTTAGATTTTTTTTATAGTGACGTGTTTATTAAATTCAATGTTTGACACTGAACTTATAACTAGAGATCGGATATTCGGATGCATATTTACCTAAACTTCATTTTTCACAAGAATAATATGGACACGTCTTAATTCATTTAGTCCCGGGATTGCTAAAATATCGTAAGACTCGGACATTTGAACGACTCGGACCTTATGAACAACTCTGAAAAGGTCAACTTACAATGTGGTCTGAGTTGAAAGAGTTGTCCGAGTTGCTGTTTTTTATGTTGTCCGAGATGTTTTGTTGTCAAAAGTACTTAATTGGACAACATGAACAACTTGTACAACTTGACCAAGTCAAATCAGTTGGCAAAGTTGACCAAGTTGTCAGCGTTGTTTACGTTTTGGTGCGGGTGGCTCGATTTTTTCAATTAACTTTATTTAGAAAGGCATATCCATATTATGTTTTCGTGGGGAAAAAAGTGAAGTTTAGATAAATATGAATCCGATTATCCGATCTCTAGTTATAACTGAACAAAACACCGTAGTACTTATTAAAGGGAGTGGTTTAGACTATTAAACTGAAGAACTTTTACTATAGAGACATGGAAAAAAGAAAATACTGTCCCATACATTTGAATCGAGTCTCGATTTTCTATGGGAGGTCCACATTTTTTTTCCGTCCTTTTTCTTTAGGGAAAGTTGTTTAGTTTCATTGCCTGAACACACCCTAAATTTTTTTTTATTATTAAATATCTATTCGTGTATCTTAACTAACGGTCAGAATTAACGTAGATATACAGGGTGTACAATAAAATGGGACAGCTACTTAAAGGGGTGCTTCAGACCATCAAACTGAACAACTTTCTCTATGGCACCAATATCGAAATCGCGAAAAAAAAATCCGCTTTCCCATACAAAACTGCAAACATAACTCGACTGAAATGTATGGGACAGCAGATTTTTTTTTCGCGATTTCGATATTGGTCCCATAGAGAAAGTTGTTCAGTTTGATGGTCTGAAGCACCTCTTTAAGTAGCTGTCCTATTTTAATTTACACCCTGTATTATACCTACAGAACGTCACTCCAAACATTTTATAGTTACTCTGCATTAATTCCCTAATGTTTTCATTGGCAGGGTGGTTGGCTAGTAAAGTTAGACGTGGACACAGTGAACGGAGGCATGAAGTTGGACAACGACTTTTTGGTTGACTTTGGAAAAGAACCGAATGGTCCTGCTCTGCCGCATGAAATGAGGTGAGGTTTTTTGCTACTGAAAGCAATGCTGTCATTAAAACTTAGTTCCTGTTTCATAAGTTCCTAATATTGCTTATCTGAAAGTTCATTTGGCATATCTTTCATACAAAATAATGTCAAAAATTCTGTCAGATAAGCTATTAATACCATTATCTAGAAGTAGGGAAACAGACCCTTAGTCTTATAATGGTTTTTAATTATGTGGATGATATTTTCATTTTATCAATGAGTGCACGGAAAAAATAATGTGATAATAATACAGAATGCGGACAGCTAGACAAATACTGAAACGATGAATTCAGACTATTAAACTGAACTACTTTCACTATAGAGCCATAGAGCCAACTTAAGGAAATATTGGAGTGTCTCTGCCATTGACATACAAAGTAATGGAAGCCGGGTCTAGAACAAAATTCTCGAAAAAAAAGTGACCGAAACTAACCTACACAAACCTAGGTACCGATACAACGTGTTAATGAATTAGCGCAAAACTTCATACACCCCAACAGCTGATTTGTAACAAAATAATTACATTGAAACAATAATTTAATTATTTTGATAGTTAACATTTAAAGTTATACGCATTTTAAGTTTTGAGCCAAAAATTAATTGTTATCTTTTCAGCAATCAAAGAAAGCGCTAACGTACTCATGGATACATTTTAATAATCTTGTTTTGGTAGTAAGTAGGGTGAGTGTGTCCATGGGGTGGGTTGACCTCGGTTTCAGTAAATTTAAAATGTTACGAACAAATTATTTAATATGTATATTGAAAAAGTTACCAATGTTGAAACCATGATAATTCTATTCTGCTCTCGATTCTAAACAAACTACTTTCTGGTTTTGCGTTAATTCATTAACACGTTGTATAGTTAATATAAACCGACTAAAACATTGAAAACGCTGAAATTCATTTTATATTTTGCTTGCGTAGTTTTAACCCCCTCGCAGCTCGGCGCCGGCGCGCGCCATCAAACGAAGACTGATACTCTTTATATGAATTGTAACTCTTTTGGTACGGACACTTTTGAGCGCGGACCCGACGTCCGTACTTGGTAAGTCAATGGTCGCTGCCCTAATTTAAAATGATAATTTCTTTTCTTGAACAGATATCCAGGTGGTGACTGCACTTCAGATATCTGGCTCGCTGAAGACTAAAATTTAAGGAACTAAAGGGAAATTATGTGCCAATATTTTTTTATTTACTTCTATCATTATTGTATAAAGTAAAAATGTATATTTGTGCGGAAATGTTACATATACAGGGTGTAAAAAACACCCTAGTAATACTTAAGGGGGTGCTTCAGACCATCAAACTGAACAACTTTCACTATGGAGCTCACTTCGAAATCTCGAAATAAAATTCAGCTGTCCCATACAAAGCTGCAATACTTTCTCGACTCAAATGTATGGGACAGCAGATTTTTTTTATTTTTTCTCGATGTTGACTCCATAGTGAAACTTGTTCAGTTTGATGGTCTGAAGCACCTCCTTAAGTATTACTAGTGTAGGTGTTTTGTTACACCCTGTATATAAAAATTGTAGAATATTATTTGTGTGGAGTTCATTTGAAAAAGATAAATAAACTGTATAACAATATAAAATTGATTTTATTTTGAGTACGCAAATGTACGTTGAATTTATTAAACAACACGTTTTAATGATAAAATTCTTTGAAACACTTTGTTTCTGAGTATTTTTAGTTGTCTCAACATGCCCAGCGCCAAACTATAGTTAGATGGGTAGACTCTTAGTTTAAAAGAAGGTTAAAGATATCAATTTCACCCTGTATAGGTACAATGTTCTTGGACTAGCGCAGTGTGAATAGTCAGTCGTCCATCTGACGGCAGTATTCGGGACTAAACTGCTTAGGGTCAAGTCACATTCAAATAGTTAGCGGAGTGAAGCAACGCGCATTTAATATAAAAGTTACCTATTATATTTAACTTTATTTACACTGAGATAAGATAATAAATAATCTCTTATAAGTGCAGCTGCCGTTCGGTCACCTCAACTGCAATTTTATCTTATCTCAGTGCGAGATAAAGTGGATGCTAAGTTATAAGTTGATATTGTTTAGACAATTTATGTAGGGACACGCCTTGCGGTAGCATTTCCCCTCTGCCACGGTATAAGAACAATTGATCTTGTGCATTTACACTCAATTTTATACCTTATTATCACTAAACGAGACAGCCTATAATAGCGAAACTATAATTTTGAACTTGGAACGTTTGGGGTTCACACGAGATTACTTTTCATGATTTTTAACATTCAAAATTAGAATCTAAACTTATGGGGAATAAAATCCAAAGTTGCGGATTTCATGTTACCTCGCCCCCCGCAAAAAGTGGCAGAAATGTAGGGCGGCAGTTTGGTAGAAACATTGCTGCGCATGTAGGGGTTTGAAGGGTGTTTTTCTTAGAATGCGTTCCGAAGCATGACGCAGCATGCAAGCAGCAATGCCGATCGAGATGAAATATCACTGAAAGTTACCCATCAAAAGATTTACACCTGCCAGGAATCATCATCATCATCACAGCCTATAAATACGTCTCACTGCGGGGCACAGACGTATCAGGGATTGATTGACTTTAATTACCTAGCGTTTCGAATACTGGAGCATCGTACCAGAATTATTATCTTGACCTCTACCAGAGAATGTGTCTAGTTTTACAAACAAAATATACTTAGGTACACCCACTAATTCCAAAACAGAGTAAATAATAAACTCATACAACATTTAGTTTTACTAACAAGTTAAACATTGCAGACACATTTACGATTTAATTAGTGTACGAATTTTGGTAACAGAGGACACCAGTTCCGTTCGGAGAGTAGTGGTCGACTCGACCGGCCGAATCAGTAACTTTGCAATCTAATTATGGTGTGAATCTCGTTAGCTTTTATTGTTTAAAGGTTGGTGGATTTTAGATTAATACCTTTTTAATATCATTAAGTAAAAGATAGACAAAATGCTACAAATACCGTTCTGTGAATGTTTTCAACCTTTAATTTTCAATAGAAAAAACATCACAGAACTTCACATAAAAGGATTCAAACTGTACTCTAGGGGTCTTTGCGGAATAAAGCGGGTTATTTATTTTATAGAGCAGCCGTAAAGGAGATCTGCGGTATCGAAGTTTATACATTATGCTTTATTTAATGCTTTTGATGGTTTATTTCACGAGAGGTGATAATTACGAAAAGAAAAAATTAATTTGGAAAGAAAACATCGTTTTGAAACTCCATGCAAGGGTAAATTCACGTAGCGTGATTCATACAAATATACGGTTCAAAACATATACCTAGTTATTATACCTATAGTATCTTTATGGTTCAGAAACTCAGAGGAAGGATCTCTTTATATCTAATCTCTTTGTCCAGACGGCACCCGGCGGTAGAGAGTAGTACAAAACGGGTGAATTAACTAGGCACCTGGCTCGCATCGCACACGTGGCTCGGAATTCGACAACCCTCCTGCTACCCCCCGCGGCCGAGGCCGAGGCCGTCGCATAGCATTTCAGTTACCGTTGCACGTGTCCCTGCGCTTTAGAATTTTCGAGTTATTCTTTCCGAGTTTTCCGAGTTTTTTATTCCGAGCCACGTGCGAGCCAGGTGCCAAGTTAATTCGCCCGGGTTTTATATTCCTTGCGCCCGTGGCCATATGATAGTTTGTGCCCGTGGCGCTTTATGACTCTGCATCTGCAACAACTCCATTTAAAGCCAAAAATACCTGACTTTTTGGAAATTAGTCAGTGTACCATTAGTCCACTTTAGTCCACCTTCTTCTATCAAGTCGATGGCATATGTCTATGTATGTATGTATATGATGTATTTTTTCACAGGGGCAGCGTCCATAAGCTCTGTTCACGTGCTGGTGTCTGGGTAGGAAGGGCAGGATACAAGATGGACCATAGTCCGAGGAGCACTGCATTCACACCTGCTGAGGTCCGACCCGTCTATATAACCCCACTTGAACAGGTTGTCTTTACTCCGATTATTCTGAGTTCGGAGCCTACTTAAAGCACCAAAGACTTTCAATATATTACTTATGGTAAATCTCTTTGTAAAGCACCACCAAATCGGTCTGGGTAGCTCCTGTCCTGAACTTTACATAAGAGCAAGTGTGGTGGTGGTTCAAAAGGTAGTCCATGAAGTATTTAATAAATTCCAGTACAAATAGAACACAAAAATAAACGCGTGATATATCACTGAAATTACTATGCATTCCTTATGCAGCGCATACATGTACGTATAGTACTCAAGCTGGATCTGATACCAAAATCTAATATAAACCTAACTTTAACATAAATTACCTTCTTAATTTTACTTTTGAAACCTCAGGAAGATCATTACCAAAGCTTTATGCCCTTTGGTAGCCCCGAATCTAATCTTAACACAGCAATCAATGGAAACGGAACAAAATACAGATTGCTTTCACGATAATGAAATAGGCTTAAAAGGGTCCAGAAAATGTCCAAGAGGCATTAGATGGTAGTCGTAACCGTTACTGGTCTTTGCAATAAGAAAAATTTAAATATTCATTTCGCTTTGCCCTTTCGAGAGCACTTAAGCGATTGCTTCGATTTTTGTAGAAAGGTACTAATACTAGTGCCAGTGGAAGCTTAACTTGAATTATTGATAACTTAAAGTCCATTAAATATTGAAGGGATGAGTGCTTTATTCTTTCTTCGTTTGATTTAGATGTGTGTATTCTTCCCTGCTTAATGTAATGTAAAATGAGTGTCAGAATAACTTATACAGGGTGAAATTAAAATCATTAGCATCCTTTAAACTAAGAGTCTACCCATCGAACTGAATAACTTTTACTATGGGAGCAAACCGATCGGAGCAAATAAAAAATCTGCTGCTCCATACTAAACTGCAATGTCGACGCGCGAGTTTGCGCCTCAAATGTATGCAACAGCAGTTTTTTTTTGTTGCTCCGATCTATTTGCTGCCATAGTAAAAGTTGTTCAGTTCGATGGGTAGACTCCTAGTTTAAAAGGATGCTAATGATATCAGTTTCACCCTGTATATACCATGTACCAGTTATAGCCTGTAGGATCCCACTGCATGGCAAAGGTAACTTCTTTCTAATAAAGGTGAGAGAGAGTAGACCATACCTACTCCAACACGCGAGCCCAAAGCGGAATGATGGAAGCAGCAAGTTAGTGGTCAACTTCCTATCAGTGCATTTTGAAGACATCTCTGAAGGCACTATCCGGAAATCCGGAACCAACCTGCTTAATGGCCGGTTCACACAGAGGCGGTTTTGCGGGAAAGCGGGCCGGCGGCGGTTTTGCGGAAAGCGAAGGCGTTCCGGAGCCTGCCACACAGGGTCCGCGCGGCGCGGTAGCGGCGCGGAGGCGGCCGGTATGACATCCAAAGCGGCGGCGGGGCGGCGCCGCTTTTTTTTTAACGGCTCTGGAATCGATGACTGAATTTTTTTGTTTCTCAACCGATTGCTTCCAAAATCGATATCTGGCGGTCCGCGTGGACTCCGAACACGAATCCGATGTCAGATTTGAGAAAAATGGCCGCCATCTTGAACTTTTTTGATTCTCAACCGATTGCTTCCAAAATCGATATCTGAAGTGCGATTTTTGAAAATCATACGAGCGACTTGGCAGTAGAAAATGTCAAAATTAATATGGAGATTATGCATCTTTCTACTGCCAAGTCGCTCGTATGATTTTCAAAAATCGCACTTCTGGCGGTCCGCGTGGACTCCGAACACGAATCCGAAGTCAGATTTGAGAAAAGTGGCCGCCATCTTGAACTTTTTTGTTTCTCAACCGATTGCTTCCAAAATCGATATCTGGCGGTCCGCGTGGACTCCGAACACGAATCCGAAGTCAGATTTGAGAAAAGTGGCCGCCATCTTGAACTTTTTTGTTTCTCAACCGATTGCTTCCAAAATCGATATCTGGGGGTCCGCGTGGACTCCAAACACGAATCCGATGTCAGATTTGAGAAAAGTGGCCGCCATCTTGAACTTTTTTGTTTCTCAACCGGTTGCTTCCAAAATCGATATCTGGGTGTCTGCGTGGACTCCGAACACGAATCCGATGTCAGATTTGAGAAAAACGGCCGCCATCTTGAACTTTTTTGTTTCTCAACCGATTGCTTTCAAAATCGATATCTGAGGGTCCGCATGGACTCTGAACACGAATCCGATGTTAGATTTGAGAAAAGTGGCCGCCATCTTGAACTTTTTTGTTTCTCAACCGGTTGCTTCCAAAATCGATATCTGGGGGTCCGCGTGGACTCCGAACACGAATCCGATGTCAGATTTGAGAAAAGTGCCCGCCATCTTGAACTTTTTTGTTTCTCAACCGATTGCTTCCAAAATCGATATCTGGCGGTCCGCGTGGACTCCGAACACGAATCCGAACTTGAACTTTTTTGTTTCTCAACCGATTGCTTCCAAAATCGATATCTGGGGGTCCGCGTGGACTCCAAACACGAATCCGATGTCAGATTTGAGAAAAATGGCCGCCATCTTGAACTTTTTTGATTCTCAACCGATTGCTTCCAAAATCGATATCTGGCGGTCCGCGTGGACTCCGAACACGAATCCGATGTCAGATTTGAGAAAAGTGGCCGCCATCTTGAACTTTTTTGATTCTCAACCGATTGCTTCCAAAATCGATATCTGGCGGTCCGCGTGGACTCCGAACACGAATCCGAAGTCAGATTTGAGAAAAGTGGCCGCCATCTTGAACTTTTTTGATTCTCAACCGGTTGCTTCCAAAATCGATATCTGGGGGTCTGCGTGGACTCCGAACACGAATCCGATGTCAGATTTGAGAAAAATGGCCGCCATCTTGAACTTTTTTGATTCTCAACCGATTGCTTCCAAAATCGATATCTGGCGGTCCGCGTGGACTCCGAACACGAATCCGAAGTCAGATTTGAGAAAAGTGGCCGCCATCTTGAACTTTTTTGTTTCTCAACCGATTGCTTCCAAAATCGATATCTGGGGGTCCGCGTGGACTCCGAACACGAATCCGATGTCAGATTTGAGAAAGTGGCCGCCATCTTGAACTTTTTTGTTTCTCAACCGATTACTTCCAAAATCGATATCTGGGGGTCCGCGTGGACTCCGAACACGAATCCTATGACAGATCTGAGAAAAGTGGCCGCCATCTTGAACTTTTTGTTTCTTAACCGATTACTTCTAAAATCGATATCTGGGGGTCCGCGTGGACTCCAAATACGAATCCGATCTCAGATTTGAGGAAAGTGGCCGCCATTTTGAACTTTTTTGTTTCTCAACCGATTGCTTCCAAAATCGATATCTGGGGGTCCGCGTGGACTCCAAACACGAATCCGATGTCAGATTTGAGAAAAGTGGCCGCCATCTTGAACTTTTTTGTTTCTCAACCGATTGCTTCCAGAATCGATACCTGAGGGTCCGCGTGGAATCCGAACACGAATCTGATGTCAGATTTGAGAAGTTATCAGTTAGTCAGTTATTGATTTTGGAAGCAATCGGTTGAGAAACAAAAAAGTTCAAGATGGCGGCCACTTTTCTCAAATCTGACATCGGATTCGTGTTTGGAGTCCACGCGGACCCCCGGATATCGATTTTGGAAGCAATCGGTTGAGAAACAAAAAAGTTCAAGATGGCGGCCACTTTTCTCAAATCTGACATCGGATTCGTGTTTGGAGTCCACGCGGACCCCCAGATATCGATTTTGGAAGCAATCGGTTAAGAAACAAAAAAGTTCAAGATGGCGGCCACTTTTCTCAAATCTGACATCGGATTCGTGTTCGGAGTCCACGCGGACCCCCAGATATCGATTTTGGAAGCAATCGGTTGAGAAACAAAAAAGTTCAAGATGGCGGCCACTTTTCTCAAATCTGACATCGGATTCGTGTTCGGAGTCCACGCGGACCCCCAGATATCGATTTTGGAAGCAATCGGTTGAGAAACAAAAAAGTTCAAGATGGCGGCCGTTTTTCTCAAATCTGACATCGGATTCGTGTTCGGAATCCACGCAGACCCCCAGATATCGATTTTGGAAGCAACCGGTTGAGAAACAAAAAAGTTCAGATGGCGGCCACTTTTCTCAAATCTGACATCGGATTCGTGTTTGGAGTCCACGCGGACCCCCAGATATCGATTTTGGAAGCAATCGGTTGAGAAACAAAAAAGTTCAAGATGGCGGCCACTTTTCTCAAATCTGACATCGGATTCGTGTTCGGAGTCCATGCAGACCCCCAGATATCGATTTTGGAAGCAACCGGTTCAGAAACAAAAAAGTTCAAGATGGCGGCCACTTTTCTCAAATCTGACATCGGATTCGTGTTTGGAGTCCACGCGGACCCCCGGATATCGATTTTGGAAGCAATCGGTTGAGAAACAAAAAAGTTCAAGATGGCGGCCACTTTTCTCAAATCTGACATCGGATTCGTGTTTGGAGTCCACGCGGACCCCCAGATATCGATTTTGGAAGCAATCGGTTAAGAAACAAAAAAGTTCAAGATGGCGGCCACTTTTCTCAAATCTGACATCGGATTCGTGTTCGGAGTCCACGCGGACCCCCAGATATCGATTTTGGAAGCAATCGGTTGAGAAACAAAAAAGTTCAAGATGGCGGGCACTTTTCTCAAATCTGACATCGGATTCGTGTTCGGAGTCCACGCGGACCCCCAGATATCGATTTTGGAAGCAATCGGTTGAGAAACAAAAAAGTTCAAGATGGCGGCCGTTTTTCTCAAATCTGACATCGGATTCGTGTTCGGAATCCACGCAGACCCCCAGATATCGATTTTGGAAGCAACCGGTTGAGAAACAAAAAAGTTCAAGATGGCGGCCACTTTTCTCAAATCTGACATCGGATTCGTGTTTGGAGTCCACGCGGACCCCCAGATATCGATTTTGGAAGCAATCGGTTGAGAAACAAAAAAGTTCAAGATGGCGGCCACTTTTCTCAAATCTGACATCGGATTCGTGTTCGGAGTCCATGCAGACCCCCAGATATCGATTTTGGAAGCAACCGGTTCAGAAACAAAAAAGTTCAAGATGGCGGCCACTTTTCTCAAATCTGACATCGGATTCGTGTTTGGAGTCCACGCGGACCCCCAGATATCGATTTTGGAAGCAATCGGTTGAGAAACAAAAAAGTTCAAGATGGCGGCCACTTTTCTCAAATCTGGCATCGGATTCGTGTTCGGAGTCCACGCAGACCCCCAGATAAAGATTTTGGAAGCAACCGGTTCAGAAACAAAAAAGTTCAAGATGGCGGCCACTTTTCTCAAATCTGACATCGGATTCGTGTTCGGAGTCCACGCGGACCCCCGGATATCGATTTTGGAAGCAATCGGTTAAGAAACAAAAAAGTTCAAGATGGCGGCTACTTTTCTCAAATCTGACATCGGATTCGTGTTTGGAGTCCACGCGGACCCCCAGATATCGATTTTGGAAGCAATCGGTTGAGAAACAAAAAAGTTCAAGATGGCGGCCACTTTTCTCAAATCTGGCATCGGATTCGTGTTCGGAGTCCACGCAGACCCCCAGATAAAGATTTTGGAAGCAACCGGTTCAGAAACAAAAAAGTTCAAGATGGCGGCCACTTTTCTCAAATCTGACATCGGATTCGTGTTCGGAGTCCACGCGGACCCCCGGATATCGATTTTGGAAGCAATCGGTTGAGAATCAAAAAAGTTCAAGATGGCGGCCATTTTTCTCAAATCTGACATCGGATTCGTGTTTGGAGTCCACGCAGACCCCCAGATATCGATTTTGGAAGCAATCGGTTGAGAAACAAAAAAGTTCAAGATGGCGGCCACTTTTCTCAAATCTAACATCAGATTTGTGTTTGGAGTCCACGCGGACCCTCAGTTATCGATTTTGGAAGCAGTTTAGATAGAAAAAAGTTCGTAACGTTCTATAATAAAAGGAAAATAAAATAATACTAGTGGCACAAAAGGACTAGAATCCAGTGCCGTAAAGCGATTTATTAAAAAAAATCGTGGAAAAATACAAAATGACAGTGCGGTAAATACCGCCTCCGGACCGCGACGCGCCCGCCTCCGCTCTGTGTGACACCTCGCATTGACTACAATGGAATACAGCGGCCGCGGCCGCCTCCGCGCCGCCTCCGGTCCCGCGCCGCCGCCGCCTGTGTTCTGCGCGGTACCGGCCGCACCGCGCCGCTCCCGGCCCGGTTTTCTGTGTGGCAGGGTGCATATAAACTCGTACATTACAACAATCCCGCCTCCGGACCGCCTCCGGAACCGCTTTCTGTGTGAACCGGCCTTAACGTGCGTGTGGCGTAAGTATGTATGTAACTACCACAAATGTTATTATATTGTGCGAGCATTTACCCGCGACTTCGTCCGCATAAATTATATACCAGATTTTAAGTCAGATGATAAGCTATCAAACAAAAAAGTTCACTTCAGTAGTTTTTGCGTGATACTCGAACAAACAAACACCCAAACAAAAAAACAAACAAACAAACAGACGGACAAAAAATCCAAAAATTGGCGATTTGGAATCAGGGACATCTAAAAACCATATCGTAATCTTTTTTTTTTGTTTTTGTAAATATCTTCAATGTACCTACACACGGCGACAGATCAACCTACCCATAGTTAAACTCTATGTTCATGGACATAAGGTCGAACTATGGGTAGGTTGATCTGTCGCCGTGTGTACAGACACACTTCTGTTACAGTTTTATAATAGTTTAGATTGGTACAATGTTCTTGGTTACCTACTGCTTACAAACTAAACGCTTTGACTGATTTAGAAAAATATATGCGAGTGGTGTGGCAAAAGCGGTGTACTTGAAGGCATCATAAATCCAGTATGGCGGATAATACAGAAGCCAGAAAAAAAAACCCTTGTAGGTAACTGGTGCTTGTTTCCTATTCAAATGATAATTTTCTAATACATACAACAAACAGCGCGTAGCTTAGTCAACATTATTATAATAAAGTAAGTATAATGGTAGGTTTCAATAACGTATGCATAATAGAAAGAGTAAAGGAGTCAATTTATTGTAGGCCCACAAACGGTTACGTTTATTGATGGTTTTACACTCTAAAAACATAATTTAATTTACTATAGTAATCGCACGAAAGATTAGGAAAAAATGTTAACGGAATTATGAAATAAATATAAAAAATGCACTGTTTTGACTTTTTTGCTAAGATTCTTTTTTCCTATTAAAACGACACATGTAAAGCAATGCATGGATAGGAACATCTTAGATGTTAATACGAAACAAAAAAAAAAACCAATATATCTTACCAAGACAAGGTGTGCGCCAACTGCGATTACGCGACACTCCGTTTAGATGAGGTATAGCTAATATGACCACTATAATCTAGAGATTATGAGAAACAAATTGACATGAGTGCTAACATTTTTTGGGGGCCTTTTCCCCATAGCTGGAGAAATTATCTCTTTTACGCTACACGTTGGAGATTCAAAATAAAAAACCGGTCAAGTGCGAGTCACTCTACTCGCGCACCGAGGGTTCCGTACCACACCACCACAGAACACAACATTATTAACTTAGAAAAAAAACTTTTTTTGCAAGGGACCTTTAGCGCGAGACCGACTCACACTTGGTCGGTTTTTAGTATTTGTTGTTATTCTGTAGAGTTTGCTCTATAATCACACTAAGTTTGACGCTTGTATGTATTACCGTTTTTATTATAGAGCGTGAAGAAAAAAACGTTGATAAATACTAGTTTCTTGTTGAAAACCCCCTTTAATTTTTAACTTTCTGCCATTTTTATTATTTGTTAACAAATCCGCCGCAATAATGCATAATCTGAGAAAATTTCAACTATCTAGCTATTACAATTCAAAAGTTACAGCCGTAAATAGGTAGGACAGACGGACGGACGGACGGACGGACAGACGGACAGACGGACGGACGGACGGACGGACGGACGGACGGCGTAATAGGGTCCCGTTTTCACCCTTTGGGTACGGAACCCTAAAAATGGTACAAATTGATAGCTTGAAATTAAACTAACCGCTTGCAAGCGTATAATTTACTAAACTATTACAGCTTAACGTTTTTACTAAATGATTACTAAAAGAAGAGGCGAAGTAACTAGAATGGGAAAATTATTTGTTCAAAATAAGAACAACAAAACGCGAAGCTTAAAATAAGTTTCTTCATAAATTCTTTTTATTGTGTTATCCATGCTGAAAGTAGAGGAAATAGAGTTATGAAAGTGTAGGAAGATTTACGGCGTCGCCATAAGGCGCTTCGAAAGAGTTGAATCTAAAAAAAACTGACCTAATTTCACCGACAACTTTAATAATCCATTTAGTTGAACTTAAGCGCTTAACTTATTTTAATTTAATGACCAAGAAACGACTCCGTATAAATCTAGAGATAAAAGCGAGATAAATTATAGACGGAAGGGGAAGAAATGTTTCTCATTCTTGTTATCTTAGTTCCTTAAGATTTAAATCAACAGATTAGCACAGGCTCTTTTGCTGTTTGCAAATTCGTGGAATGATCACTCATTCTGGAGGAATCTGTTTCTACCCTTTAAATTGCCGTCAAATTATTACGAAGGCCGCGAGTGAGTCGGGCATTAGGAAAGAAATAACTCTCTGGAATGTTCCCATATAACCCATAAGACGTATCCTTACGTATTTCGCATAGCGTTGGGCCCTCCCATCCGTCTCCCAATATGTTCCCCGTCGTGTACGTTCCAAATACGATATCCCGAAAAACGAGTAATATTGAGACTTAAGTCGTAAAAATAAGAGGTATGTCAAGGGTCTTCTTATGTGGAATGAGTTGCAGTCTTACGAGTTTCGTAATTTGATTCTACTGAAATATTAACTGAGAAAATTTGCTACTAAAGACAAATGGCAAAGGACGGAAGGGAGCCGATAACATATTCGTGTTTTGTAAGCTGTCTTGCTTGCTTAATGATTACAAAACCAACTTGTTGAATATTTGTTCTTTTGTGACTTATCTCGATTATATTTTCACGAGCATTTACCCGCGACTTCGTCCGCATAAATTATATAGGTACCAGATTTTAAGTCAGATCATAAGCTATCAAACAAAATTTTTTATCAAAATCGGTTCAGTAGTTAGTTTTGCGTGATGCTCGAACAAACAAACACACAAACAAACAAACAAACAGACAGACAAAAAATCTAAAATAGTGTAATCAGGGACATCTAAAAACCATGAGTGCGATTTTTGAATCTCATTCGGTGAGTTTAGCAGTTGAAAATGTCAAAATTACTATGGAGATGCGCATCTTTCTATTGCTGATTTGACTTTCAAAAATCATACTTCAGGAGTGCGATTTTTGAAAGTCAAATCAGCAGTAGAAATATGCGTATCTCCACAGTAATTTTGACATTTTCAACTGCTGAACTCGGCGAATGAGATTCAAAAATCGCACTCCATATCGTAATCTTTTTTTTGTAAATATCTTCAATGAACAGACACACTTCTGCTACAGTTTTATAGTATGTATGTAGTTTAGATTAGGTTTCGAATCTTGCCTTTTGGCTTAGTTCACCCCATTTTTTTGAGTGAGTGTCGTAAGAGGCGATTATGTGATAACGTTTCTTTTCTAGAAATAACAACTTATCTTGTCGCTGTCGCTCCATCCTGAAACTTTATACAGGGTGTTAGGGTAAACAGTTGCATTACTTTAAGGGGTGATTGTTCCCATGATACTGAACAACTTTCCCAAATAATCCTAAAGAAAATTCTTTTTCGACTTTTCATACTTTTGATCAGCTGATTGCATTTAGTATGGAAATTGCAATTTTTTTTTTGCGAAATCCTATAGGTTTCTTACGGAAAATTGTTCAGTATCATGGGTACGATCACCCCTTAAACTACTGTTTACCCTAACACCCTGTTGAAGTGATTTGACTTGGCCCAGTATCCACAAAACCAGGGGGGAGCGGAGATTGTGTCAAATTAACCAATTATATTTAATTACGTACTATTATACTTTACTTATTTCATTACCTAAGAATCGAAACGGTAAGTACAGCAAGTTTAATTGATATCAGACATTGCCTATGCCTAAAAATTGCGCCTTTTTTCTTTTTTTAGCGCGGCCATCAATCAAACTTGAATATAATAGTATTAAAAACAAAACTTGTTATTTCAAATATCTCGGAACTCTGTCTGAACTGAGATATAAAGGCTTGAAGTGCACGTAACGTAAGGGTAAATATTTTCAACTTCAAGACTTTATATCTCCGTCCGGACTGAGTTTAGGGATATTAATATATGTTAATAAGTTTTGTTTGTTACTATTGAAATAAAATATTGAAGTTTGGTTACTGGCCGCGCCGAAAAAAAACTGCAAGAAATAAGGCGCCAACCTTACATACAAAACCCGCATTGTCTTTTATTCTACAAGTAAAATAATATACAACGTCTAACAATTATAATTTAATTTCAGTTGTTAGAAATACATGAGTTTAAATTAAGATATAAGTACAATGCTTTGTTTTTCACACGACTGAATCAGATTAAAATCGAGATTCGTAAGAAATTCGTAATTACTTTCTTTGTCCTTGGTATAAAATATCTTAAATGCCTTATAAATCGTTTATTGGAAATAACAAAGGACATCGATCAGGGATTAAGGGCCTACAAAACGATGTCACAATAGGACCATTTGACGATTTTTTTTTCAATAGGTAGGTAAGAATTTAATAAGAACTTCACAGTTCAATTGAATACGCATTTTTACGGACCTACCTAGAGTTCAAAGTAGATAGTGACAAGAATATTTCTATTGTAGATACATTTACTAAGCACTAGACGTTTCACAAATAGACCAATATCCGATACACAATTTGCATTTCACACGTGGAGTTTTTCTCTGTTATAAGAAAATTCCTTCGTTGTTGTGTGAAAGCGTCTACAATCTGTGTGGGATTTTGATTGTAAGTTTTATCTACATAAAGACGATTATTGTTTGAATGATTCTAGTGTATGTAATGTTTCAGATTCCAGACAGTGTTTGTCGAAGGGTGTATAGTTAACAATAGTGAGGGCGTGTATTGAATGTCATATTTTCTATGGGTAATACAAGCTGCAAGAAAGTGTCTGTACCTACATTGTAGCTCTATTATGCTGGGAAATATAAAAGGCTGACTCTGACACCATTTTATGAGAGAGATAGTGTTATTTAACTTTATGTTCGTTGAAATCTGTACTGTATAGCATGTCACAAAAATGTATGGTGATATGATTTTGTTCATTTTTATTAAATACTAGCTTTTGCCCGCGACTTCGTCCGCGTGGAGTTTTGAAAACCCCAAGTGTTCTATGTTACTTCTAATACCTCCTAGAATATTAATTGTGTACAAAGTTTCATGATGATCGGTTAAGTAATTTTCGCGTGAAAACTTAACAAACAAACTTACATTCACATTTATAATATTAGGGATGCAAACAGACGTTTCTTTTCACTTTTAAACCAAATTATTATTTGAATAAGGAGTTACAGTGAAAGAAATCGGTTAAAAAAAAATTCTTTAGTACACATCCCTTTTTTGCCACTTCATCATTCAGTCGTATCACCTAATGATCACCGGTTTCCGGTGCTTAGACCTAGCCCTCGTTTAAGTACTTTATCAATGTAGGTATGCCCTAGAGCTAGGCCGTCTTCTTTCTTTTTATAGACTCGCCTTTTTTCTCGTTTTAACAATTCTAAGCATTAAATTATGGGTTTCCCTTATGATTATGATATAACGAGCGTTTGACCCGCGACTTCGTCCGCGTGGATTACCCCTTTAGGGGTTGATTTTCAAAAAATCCTTTATAAATGCACCCCTACATTCTTTGTAGAATACAGTGTGTTAGGGTAAACAGTTGCATTACTTTAAGGGTGATTTTACCCATGATACTGAACAACGTACCCTAAGAATATAGGAATATTTGAACGAACATTTGTATGAAAAGTCACAATTTTTTTTTTGTGAATTTCCTATAGGTTTCTTAGGAAAATTTGTTCAGTATGATGGGTACAATCACATATATACAATCACATATATATACATAGGTATTTCTTTTATGTTTCTATCTTCAGCGGTTTAGGTTGTGCGTAGTCTATCATAAAGTCACGGAACTCTTTTATAAGTATAGATAACCTATTATACTTATACGTTATACCTAACAAAGAAATCTAGAATTAATTAAAGATTCAAAACCAAGGTCATAAAATGCAAAAATGATCCCGATTAACATTCAAGTCGTAATCAGCGAGTGTGTATGTGTGAACACGCATATATCCACAGCTCGGTTTTGCATACCAAATGACGGTCGCAATCCGGAGTAAGCCAAATAATAGACGAGGATTAAAACGTACGCATGTTAAATTGGTCCGTTTGAATTAGGCTGGAGGTGATTGGGGCGTGGTGATGAGATTCCGGACCCTGATTTTGATATTACAAATGTAACTCATCAATCTCTGTTTTACGGTAACTGTAGTATAAGGATCATGAGTCATGACGAAACGGCAAGTTAAAAAAACTAAGAGCGGTGCCGCACCATAAAGTTATTATACCTGTCGGAATAGAGTAACTGACATAAGTTGTCAAATGAAACCGTTTTTTGTACATAAAACTTCGAATTCTGTCTATAATTGTGAATCTAACGCGAAATCGTAGGTAATTTAATGAAATAGTGTTAGTATATTTCACAAAATAATCTACGAATTTACTTTAGATTCACTAATTATTCATAGAGCACGAATATTTACCCAGTAGATTGTGCTGACAAGTTCCCAAAAACGGTTCTATTGCCTCGCGTCACGTACTTATCTCTTTCTATTATACAGTGGCGCCGCTAGGTACATCTCGCTCTCTCAGCTGTCAGTTCCTCTATATGATACCTTTATGTGCCGCACCGCAAAGATTTCGCCGCACAGGCGTTCACACGACGCGGTGTCGCGCCGCACCGTGTGGCATAGCATAGATTTTTATATGCAGTACACCGCAGCGGCACCAGTCAGGCGCCGCACCGGTGCCGCACCGCGCCGTGTGGTTCGGCTCTAAGGTCAATAAGTTCAGTAGCTCCAATGACATTTTACAACAAATAGACGCGTTATACGCTAACAGCAATGCACCTTAAAATGGCGCGGTATTGTGACGTGTAGCCAGTCGGCGCGTGACTATATGAAAGCCGGGCAATTACCTTGCTTTTTTATTGCCCTTTTCGAACGCGGACAACGCATCTACATATAAAAACATCTTAGAGTAGCTCCGTAACATTTTATTTTATGCTAAGGGAAAATTCCCATGGAAAGAACAGCGAGTGGCCGATAGCGCGCGATATTTTACCGAACACATTGAACTTTATCTATTCTGACATAATATACAATATAGTGACATATGGCATGGCATGGCAGAACGGGTAGCCCATCGACCAAGAATTTTTCGACGCCGCGCCGCGGTGTGGTTGAATTGGCTAATTGAAGTTCAATATGCTAGGTAAAACGCCGCGCGCTGCCGGCTGCTGCTCTACCAAATTGTGAATTGACCCTAACTATAATCTATAGAGATTAAATAGTTCTAGATTACTTGATGTAACATAATACAATCCTAGTTACATAGAGGTATACCGATTTCAAAGAACAAAAGGTTTTGTGCAACATAACGCCCACGGGTTCCCCAAAACCTAACCTAACTTCAATTAAAATGTATAGATGATTGATTAATTTATTTTAAAAATGATCTATGTACAAGAACAATACTTATAATCTGACTATAAAGTAATACGATGGCAAAGAACTGAAAACATTTGATGTTCATTGCAACTATACAAAACACACCGTGTTATCTCTAATTCAATTCTCACCTCCGTCCGTTGCCTATAATCCCCTGCTTAATATTCGACCCGTTCCGGGCCTAAATGGTAATGAGGTACGTACCCCGTTTTAGCCAAATGAAGATACTGTTTATACCATCGTAATACGGAGGTTATCCGCTTAATCTTGAAGCTAAGGCAATCGAAAACACATTAAGTCTTTCGCAGAGACGTTTACGATGCTTTCAATTTATGGCACGATAAAGAAACTTACGGTAATGAAATTGTAGAAAATCGATGAATTAAAATGGAAAAGAACGTGAAAATGAGGTCGTTTCGGGTCCAAATCTAGATTGAAGTACATTTTGCCCGCATGACCTATAAAGACCGATGAAATTCGAATAAAGCTAGGCGAGAATGTCCTATATTCGGAGTTCCGATTTTCTATATATCGTGGTCGGTTTTGTCTGAACTTTATGAGAATATTAATTAATGTATAATTAGAATAGAACATTTAATAAACAAAACAGTTCTCGAAATATCAAAAATCCAAAGTCAGGCTAAACTCGGGCTTGTTTTAAACAATAGGTAGGTATTGCAGTCATAGAAATATGAACATAAAAGTTAACAGTAAAGTTGTCGAAACATTCAGAGTTTTAAAGACCATCATTGAAGAGGGAAACAAAAATAAACAAAAACACGAATATACATAGATAGGTAGTGAATTTGACCAGTATTGTAAATCAGGGCAAAAGAAATACGAGGAGATTTACTATTTTACACCAAAAATAAATTAGCTGTTTACAACCCTCTGTAAAAGGGGTTTAATGAATTTTTAAATCGGCATCGGCATCGTTTCGCACTGCCGACAACTTTAATTAAAAGTCAGCAGCGTGAAAACGGCGACGATTTCGAAATAACTCGAGGAAAAAAAACGTGAAAATGATTTCATTTAGTTTTGTTTCTGTTCGCACAGCTGTTGTTCCGTAGAGATTCTGGAACTACGAGACTTGATAATAGGGATACGTGCTCTCGTATTTTACTGTGTGCTGGATTGCAGACGTTTTAGTTTTCTGAACTGTAACGCATACGTTTTCTATTGTGTTTGCAGAAATACTATTTGGTTTTAAAAGCTCGAGTGTGAAAGATTTCGCATGAAGTAAAGATACTTCTCCGCTACTTCACACCCTACGTTATTGTAAATTATTTGTAAGGAACATTGTCAAATATCACTATCATGTTGATGATAAGTAGGATCAAAAATATAACACAAATTCTTCTGTTTCAAAAGTAATGGAGTAATAAACTTATTGTAGGCTTTAAAAGTTTTACATTGCTTATCTATGTTGGGTTTGAAGTGATATTAAGATACACAAAACATGAAAACCGTTTCTCCATCATAGAACGCCATTTAATTTATATTTTTTTGGACTTCTTATAGAAAATCGATCGGCTGATCCGCACTTTTGTATTGAAGGTCAACAAAAAATATCGCTTTTCGGCCCACGTTCCTTAGGGGCTGTTAAAACAGAAGTGACGTGGCGCGGACATTTCGCGGGCGGGGTGCGGCAATACAGGGTGTACAATAAAATGGGACAGCCACTTAAAGGGGTGCTTCAGACCATCAAACTGAACAACTTTCTCTATGGGACCAATATCGAAATCGTGAAAAAAAATCCGCTCTCCCATACATAACTGCAAACATAACTCGACTGAAATGTATGGGACAGCAGATTTTTTTTTCGCGATTTCGATATTGGTCCCATAGAGAAAGTTGTTCAGTTTGATGGTCTGAAGCACCTCTTTAAGTAGCTGTCCTATTTTAATTTACACCCTGTATAAACCTTAAAGTACGTAGCATAGAGTCGTTTGGAGAATGGGGGGGGGGGGGGGGGAGCGCGACTTTTCTTTACGTGAAAAAACGACGCTATGCTACGTAATATAAGGTTTATATTGGTGTTACTTTGACTATCCGCCGCCACGCCACGCCACGCGTCTCTTCTGTATAAACCCTACCTTAGAGAAAAATATTTGTAATTAAAAACTAGTGGTGTAATACTTAGTTCACCAACTTTAGGTTATTCCAATTACTATGCAGCTATCGAACCGAGTCATCGGCTGGCGGCATCAAAAGTGGGTCTCTAATGCAAATTGATGCCTCTCAAATATTCTCTTTGCGCAAGACGCTAATGCACCTGCATTAGAGAGATCGTCCTCGGCGTAGCACGAGATATACCTTGTTCGTCCATCTCAATTAGTACGGATTATACCTCAGATTAACATCCCCTTTTAATCTTCTGATGAAAGATCTCCAGTACAGTAAAGCAATTACGCACCTATTAATTATTAATAGAACATGTTATGTACAATGGGAAGGGTTAAGCGATTTCATAGAGATTATAAGATAATCTCTTAAACCTGTCTGAGTGATGAGGGTGCACACTGCCCTTTAATAACTGAATTTGGTTTATAATCTGTAACTATCTTTACGAAAAAAGGTTTTAAAATGTGTTGTACTTGACGTGTTGCTGAAAGATTTTACGCTGAAGCAGATTTTGTTTCTATTAAGTTGGTTGACGACTAGTTGACGACGTATGATGCTGAATTGTATTATTGTTACAAATATTATATTCAACTAGTCAGTAAATGTATTTGATGTACAAAAATATACTTGGTAATTCCGGTACATAACCACATGTATTTGGTGCGGCAATATAGTCGGAGTGGTCATTGACAAAAAATATAAATAAAATAATACTTAATAGTCAAAAATTGAACATGTGAATTCCAAACCGCGGGCCTGTATAGCGAAGCGTTTTAAAACAAAATATTAAAGTGGGCAACATTTTAAAATGGCTTTTATCAAGCAATGCCGTGTTTCCAAAGGTCAATAAAAACATAATTAGGTCTTGAAAGTAATGAAAAATACGTGTCTTATTTAAAATAAGTTTTATTGCAACGCCCTTTCATCCTCTTTTGAGCTTTAGAATGGAATCCTAAAAACTATAACTTAGTTGCCTACTTTTCTCCGTTACTTTTCATCTTCGACTGAAAGTATAATTATGTAGGATAATACAGGGTGTAACAAAACACCCTAGTAATACTTAAGGGGGTGCTTCAGACCATCAAAATGAGCAACTTTCACTATGGAGCCAACATCGAGAAAAAATAAAAAAATCTGCTGTCCCATACAAAAGTGCAGTGCCGACTCGACTAAAATGTATGGGACAGCTGATTTTTTTTATTTTTTTTCTATTTTGGCTCCATAGTGAAAGTTGTTCAGTTTGATGGTCTGAAGCACCCCCTTAAGTATTACTAGGGATAGGCTTGCTGTCAATTTGCAATAAAAAATGTGGATAATGTTTTGTACGTTTTCGGCGACCTTTTGTAACTTTTTTTATCAATGGTTACAAGAGACCGACTTGAGCTCTTTCTGAAAGATCAGCTTTATGAAAAGTAGGTTTGGTAGGTATCTGATTGAGGAAAATGTTAAAAGCGGCGACGGGCAGAACCTATCCTACGCTAAAAAAGAAGCACTCAGGTAGGGTGGCCAGCTGCCAATTAATGTTTTAAAGGATTCGATAAGATAAAATAAAGGACATAGGACGAAAATAAAGGATACAATTATTATTTTTAATAAAATTACACATATTCGTACACAAGGAAAAAATCCTTTCGGCTTGTCCTTTAATGAGGATTTCAAATTAAGGGGCAAGATCAATTTTTGGGTCTGAAATAGTTCCTTAAAATCCTTTAAAATAAAGGACGTCTGGTAGTCGAGTTATGAAAGTTGTTCAGTTTGATGATCTGTCACTTAAAATGCTCTGTTTCGAATAACTCTCAATTAATTTATTTATTATAATTCTAATTAAATTGATTCCTAAAAATTCTTCGAGCCTACTTCAGGTTCATCAATACACTTCCTTTGTAGATTTATTTGAAATCGATTGCATTAAAATCTACAAAAATCTTCAAAATAAGACGAGGAAAACCTTAATTTTACTCTCCACAGCAAATAAAGACATTGTCACGTCGGTAAGGTAAAAATTCCGTCGCGTCAACAAAGCCAAATGCACACCTCCCTTGATTAGCTTCCTGCTGTATGCAAATACTCCGTTACCCAGGACTAGGGGCATAAAGTTATCTCTGGGGTGCTATTGCGAAAATTCACGCAAAAGGAGGCGTAATAGGGTTAGGTGTGGGTTAGGTCCTATGGTTGAGCGAATTTAAGTATTTATATTTATTTTTTAGGGTTCTGTACCCAAAAGCTGAAAACGGGACCCTATTACGAAGCCTTCGTTGTCCGTCCGTCCGTTCATCCGTCTGTCCGTCCGTCCGTCCGTCCATCCGTCTGTCCTACCTATTTAGGGCTGTAACTTTTGAACCGTAATAGCTAGATAGTTCAAATTTTCTCAGATTATGCGTTATTGCGGCGGATTTGTTAACAAATAATAAAAATGTCAAAAAGTTAAAAATTAAGGGGGGTTCTCAACAAGAAACTAGTTTTTATCAACGTTTTTTCTTCACGCTCTATCGTAAAAACGGTAAAGGTGGACTTCCGATGCCAGCGGCCGATGCGACTAACGCGCGCGTCTGACGCGAGGTTCTGTCATATATGACAGAACCTCGCGTCAGACGCGCGCGGCCGACGACAGACCTCACTTCCGAGGTCAGCGACTGACGCGTGCCTATTGTACAGAGTGTTATCACTTAAGGGTATTTTCCCCGAAATTCAGAGTACGTTTTTATGTTTTGGTGTTTAAACAAAAACATAAAAACACAAACAAAAAACCAATACATATTTTAATAAAGAATATTTGATAGGTTTAGAGAATATATGAATGCATTTTTTTAACAGGATTTTGATAAAATACATTTTTGGGAGTAATTAGACAGGGATGCATTGCGTCCCCATGGCTTTTTAACCTGTACATGTATCGCTGTCTAGCTTAGATTAAAAACTTTTCGCTATATCTATGCTGTCTAGCTAATAATTATGAAGGCAAGAGGGATATTCCAAAAAAAGAAAAAGTAGTTGCAAGTGGCTCGATAGATGGTGTTATCGCTACGTTGAGCGACCTTGTAGATAATAAAATACAAATAAAATAGTAAAAATTAAGCAAATTTTCGGTAAAATCTTCGTAATATTTCTGGCAAACATTCTTGTTCTGCGTGACGTCAGAGCATAGCCGCGCGCGGCCGCGGCCGATGCGATAGACATCGGCCGCGCGCGTCTGACGCGCGCGTCAGTCGCTGGCATCGGAAGCGGCGCCATACGTTTTCATAGTAACTAGTATGGCCGCATCGGCCGTCAGCCGCGAGCCGCGCGCGTCAGACGCGTCGGCCGCTAGCATCGGAAGTCCACCTTAATACATACAAGCGTCAATCTTAGTGTGATTATAGAGTATACTCTACAGAATAACAACAAATACTAAAAACTGGCCAAGTGTGAGTCGGTCTCGCGCTAAAGGTTCCGGACAAAAAAAGTTTTTTTTTTCTAAGTTAATAATGTTGTGTTCTGTGGTGGTGTGGTACGGAACCCTCGGTGCGCGAGTAGCCCGACTCGCACTTGACCCGTTTTATTTTATCTCAAAATGTGATTTGATAGATGTCGTTGACAAATAAGTTATTCAATTTTAACGGTACAGTTCACATACAGGAATTTTCTCTGATCTTCCCTTCGATTGCGTTCGGAGGCAAGGGAATAATGTGTTTTTTTTCAACGTCTGCTTTTAATTTACTTTTTTCAAACAGAAAATACAGTGCATTTGTTCATGCATGAGAATATGAGAATATATTTAAAGGACGTGTAGGTACTTATATAAGAATGTTAGATCAGAATTGTTGTCCTAACAATGAGTTTATTCAAGGTAGTTATAAAGAAGGCTAGCAGCGTTACCTTTAATCGTGTTTTAGGTATATTTTATTTCATTAAAAAGATAGGTTTAAAATAATAAAACATCAAGGATATACCATTAGATTGCTGCTACCAATTAGCACTAGGCTTGCGTAGTGGAGTATTGCCATAGAAATAATTAATACTTACTAGTTATTCTATAGTATGGCCCGCATTTTTTACCCATATTCTTGAGAGGCTGTCCCGCCAGAGCACCTATCTGTAAAAAAATTATGATGATTCATCGTAGATTACGGTAATTATAGTCAAAGAAAAGAGATTAAGCGTACACTGAAACCACTATTCGAAGGTAAGGTTATAAAAGCTGTCAAGTGCGAAGGATACTCAAACACTGAAGGTTCCGTGCCTCAATCTAGTAAGTATACAGAATTAACTAATATTAGGTACCTATTCGTATTCCTGTAAAATTAAAAAGACCAATCAGCGTAAACTACAAAAGACGTACCTAATGGCCAACATTATATTTTTCTCTCCATTATTCGTTGGTCAGAACCATAAGTCAGAACCATAAACTTAATTAAGTAATACTTAATAGAATGGTAAGAACCAACAGAACTAAGAGAATACTGTCCAAAGGATTTGACGCTGAAGTTACATTACAGGGTTTTATAATTTTGGTTTATCCTTAACGTTCAAGTAGAAGATACTATATGCGATGTATGCCATATATCTATACGATAGATTGAAAAAATAAAGGCTAGAAATCAAAGGCCCCCAGCCTATTTATACAGGAATTCGGTCGAGGTTTTTTTACGCAATATATTCAAAGATCAACGAATTACTGATTTCTTTTTTACATTTCGGGTTCCACGTGCAATTTCGCCTTCATAAAATATTCTGAAAGGTACTTTTTTGATCAAATAACTGAATTTCCGAGAGTCGGATAAAATCTTTTTTGAATTAATGGTTCCGTTTTTAATAGACAATGAAAGTGTTTTAAATTCTCTATCGTATAAAAGCTACGAATAAGCATTATAAAAGCTATTACTTATATAGGAACAAGTATAAAAGCTTCGAGGAAAACGTTGGCAAATTAAATACATGGCTTCTTGATTATGCTGACAATTTTTAAGGGGATGATCATCAAACTAAACAATTGTATTTTGATTGATTAGGCTTGTATTTTCGTAATATATGTACATATATGTATATGGCAGAAAGCGTGGTAGAAAATACCTATAGTAGGCAATGGTGTATTCCTGTCTCACTCGCACTTGCTCAGTATCGCACATGCTTAGCTCTTCTTGACAGTTTTACCCATTTATTGTATGAAGTCCAAATAATATCAAATATGTGTTAAAGATTAGCCAGTCGGCAATGTTCGTACATTTACCACCATTAAAAAAACGCTTTTGAAAATATATACCACTTCACTTACCTGCTATGTTTTAAGTTTTTTTTTCTGTAACAGTCTTGTAATTTTGATAACAATAAACTTTTTACTTTACTTTATTTTGTCAGCAAAAAATTTGTTATTGTTCAATCTTAATGCGAATTGGTTGCTGGCATTATCTATTTATGCAATAAACAATTGTAAACTCGAACCGAAGGGTTATCTGATATATCCAAACAGATGTTAGGGCCTCTTTAAAACCGAGACGTGAATTATTCAAATGGCACACCCCAGAGGGATCATCCCCCACGTAGTGGATCAGGAAGTGAGAGAGTGCCGAGGCTTTAGGGGTAGTTTGTGGTAAAGCAAAACCTGGTACGTGACAATTTTCATTGAAATTTTAACTTTCGCATTTGCAGAATAATTTAAATATAATAACATGAAGAAAACGCATAAATATTTATTTTGTAATGTAACTAAAAACGTATGTAGGCCATTTCCTGGGTATAGGTACGGTAATTAAATAAGAATGTGTGTGTGTGTGTGTGTGCGCTGTAATTTTTTTTATAAATCAATCCCAGCTATAAAACTAGAGGGAATAAACTTAAATGCCTTACATACTATAAAGGGGGTTCTTCAGATCATCCTATGATCAAACTGTACAACTTTGACTATAGGACCAACGAAGAAATTGGAAAAAAACAGCTGTTTCATAAATGTTGGTCTCGAGTGGCGATTAACATTTTGAACAGCAGATATTTGTCCACGATTAGAATATTGGACCTATAGTAAAAGTTGTTCAGTTTGATGGTCTGAAGCACCCCCTTAACTATTATGTATCGCATTTAAGTTTACACCCTGTATAGACGCATGCACGTTTTATGTTCATCGCGAATAATGTAGCATACGGTGTTGAAAGAATTATTCAGATCAGTCCAGTAGCTTCGAAGCCTACTCAATACAAACAAACAAACAAAAAATCTAATCTTTCCTCTTTATAATATTTGTCGATACCCATAAACTGACGAACACAACTCACACAATTCAATCACGCACAAAAATGCACGCACATAACAAACAAATAATACGTTTTATCTCTTTCTAATAAGACTGAAAACTAGACTCATCTTGTCTCGCATAACAGCTCAGAAATACACAATAATTGATTACATTCACTAGTAACAAATTGCTTTAATAAATCCAGCAAACAAATACCCTATCTTAGAATACAGCTAACGGTCTTAGATAATGTTACACTTGATTGAAATAGCAAAATTGCAGCCATTAAGGAACCCGTAGATTGTTGGATTGCTTTTGATATTTCAACTAGGTGTAGGTATCTTGGTTAGATTGAGTCTATTGTTCTAGCAGAGGAAATATTGTTGATATAGCATAGTTAAGGAAGTCCTTGGGACAACTGATGTATTTACTACCCTTGCTATCTTGGTTAATTTAGTAGAAACATACAATGGATCCATTATCATCCATATAGCTATCATAATTAATAGACAAATATAATGTGCAAACGAGAACTGTGTTTATTGGTTTGTACCAAACGAATAAACACTGTAACGAAATCTTGATTTTCTATCTTTATCACACTTACATTTGTATGTAAGTGTGATAAAGATAGAAAATCAAGATTTCGTTCAACTATTTACTACGTACCCAGGTCTTAAATTAATGAACGAAATTAGAAATATTTAGCACCAAAATGTTGTTCAATAAAGTGAATCTTCAAGCAAAGGCCTTACCATCTATTGCAGTCTTAGACCATTTTAACTATGGACAAGTTAGCGCTCTCACAGGCGAGCGACACTTTGCGGTCGCCGGGTGTCGCGGACCGTAAAATATATGAGCGCGACGCTCTGCGTCCTCTGCGACCCACCGCGACAGCAAGGTGTCGCTCGTCTGTAAGAGCCCTTACGCGTGAGTTTATCTGTATACACCTTTGGGAATATAGTCGTGAGCATATTATGCTATGCTATGCTCAGTTACGCGTGTAATTTTACTAACGAACTGTTCTGATACTTTTTGCGGGGGAAGAGGTAGCATGGAATCCGCAATTTTGGATTTTATTCCATTAGTTTAGATAATAATTTTGATTTTTTAAAACCATGAAAAATAGTTTAGTCTATAGAGACTAGTTTGAAGGTATTGTTATAGGCTGACTCGTTTATTGATAAGGTATAAAATTGTATCCGAATGCACTTGATCAGTTGATCTCGTACCTTGGTAGCGGAGAATGCTAACGCAAGGCTGGTCCCTAGTTAGATGGTATAAGATTACAGATAAGCTAAGCACAGTGCTATATAGTAAGAGCACCTTATTGCATGGCTATACAGTCCTCTATGAAAGCAGCACACAGTCATGTCCGCAGACTTGATAACGGAACTGTACGGATGTAAGCTGGATGTGGCAGCATCAGCATTGTTAAAGTAAGTATTAGTAGTAACAAGATATACCACTGAGATCCCCATTAGCTATCAATATTCTACTTCACCAGGGCCCAACTCTCCATTTTTAATGGACAGTGGATAAAAGTATCTTCCAAATATTCAAGCATGTATACATTTTTTCCGTCAGTTTTTTCAGTCCGTGTGGTGTCGGCTACCCCATTTCCTCCCGTGGGTGTCGTAAAAGGCGACTAAGGGATCTACCGGAGGATGGGCAGCAGCATCCTCTGAGTAGGTACACACTTTCAATCCAACTGCGATCGCCAACCCGCCTGCCGAGCGTGGCGATTATGGCAAATCCCCCCATTTTGGGGGAGACCTATGTTCAGCAGTGGATGTCTGTCGGCTGATATTATGATGATACTTAGCTGGCTCAAAAACATCAGCTATTCCATACAAACCCGCTGTACCTGCCCTACTCAAAAATACAGGGTGTAAGTGACAGCCCAGCAAATACTGAAACAGTGAACTCAGACCATCAAACTGAACAATTTTCACTATGGAGCCTACCTCAGGAAACGCGAAAAAAAATCAGCTGTCCCATACATTTTAGTCGGGTAGATACAGCAGTTTTGTATGGGACAGCTGATTTTTTTTTCACTTTTCCTTCATAGTGAAAGTTGTTCAGTTTGATGGTCTGAGTTCACTGTTTCAGTATTTGCTAGGCTGTCACTTACATCCTGTATATGAAAGCAGTTCTGTTTTGCATTTCCTGAGGCCGGCGCCAAGGTAAGTAACATTTATTTCTCAATCTTAATTTACTACATTTATTTAATACTAGCTGTTGCCCGCGACTTCGTCTGCGTGGACATGTGATTTTGTCTCATGTCTCGCTCTCGTTTAAGGTCATGAAGGTCATGGTCAGAACCAAGTCTAGAAATCCTGGCATGTAATGTAATAAAAGACGCAGGCTAGATGGTCTGGCCTCTCAGGTCTGCAATCAGTTCAGCAATGTAACACCACGAACCCCACAGTTCATACTGAACAACGGCAGGAGCAAAGCTCGTGCCATAGTCCGAGCCCTTACCGGGTACTACGCCACAGTACGATAAAGCTCACTCTAGATCCCAGTTGCCGAGCGTGCGGAGATGAGGAGGAAACTATAGAATATATTATACTGTGTGACTGCGATGTCTTGGCGGCTAAACGTATATGTCTCCTGAGAGAGGTTATCCAAAATCGGGAGATTACAGGTTTCTTCCCCTGAACGCTATTGTCTCCCTCATTTTCCACGTTTTTGAAGGGTGAAGAAAATACATAGGTATGTAGGGGTCAACACAAAATATACCATTGGGTCGAAGTGTTGCTGGCTTGCCAGCCTCTATAATAAGACAAGAAGGTCAAGAACTTAAACTAAATCAGAAAGTACCTAAGTAGGTATGTAGGTACCAGAAAAAAGTCATTCACTGAGCATATCACTTGAATTTCTCTACTGTTTGTCGTTTATTAGTTTTTTATTTATGTCGAACAGCATAATAATCATCTTACGACCCACTGACCTCCACTCACGAATAAGCGTTAGAGGATAGAGGATACTCTACCACGCGGGCTAGTGCACAATTATATGGTGGAGGCAAGAGCTAGAACGATAATAATTAATATTCTAGCAAGCTAATGGTCAACTTGCTAAAAAGATTTTGAAGCCGCTTTTGTAAATCTCTAACCTTACTTAGCAATTACGTAATAGGTACATTACCAACCTGTGGTGTTATAACGGCATTTTAGATAAGTACCTAGGTATCTTTTAATAGATTGTGGTAGAGTGATGTTCTATAGTGAAGCTACACAAACCTCAAAAAATCATAATTGAGAGTGAAAATCTAACAAAACAAATATTCGGCAAAACTTTCTGCAACAAAATTCGTCTTTCTGTAAAATAAGGTTATCATACCGTAGCGTTGGCTCAGATTGGGCTCAAACAACCAATATACCTTACAACGATGAATTGCAACGATAATGCCGCAATAATTAACTAAATTTCCAGCAGTGCAATTTTTGAAACTCATTCTTTGAACTCAGCAGTTGAAAATGTCAATATTACTATGGAGGTATGCGTCTTTCTACTGCTGATTTGACAATAGACATTCTAAAATCATACTCCAGGAGAGCGATTTTTCAAAGTCAAATCAGTAGTAGAAAGATGCGAATCTCCATACATTTTCAACTGCTGAGTTCAACGTATGAGATCTTTCACGTTTACAATATTAGTACGAAGGATTAAAATTGGAAAAAACCAATAGAAAACGTCCTTCAACTGCTTCAGTTCAACGTATGAGATCTTTAACTTTGTATTTGTATTTGTAATATTAGTAGGAAGGATTAAAATTAGAAAAAAAACAATAAAAAACGTCCTGCGCTAATATTGGATGTGATTTGATCTCAGGATATTACGATTGAAGGTCAGGCCCTTAAAAAATATCTTTTCTCGAAGGTGATTTTATATAAAAAAAATGAAAAAAAAAAATCTCGACCAAGAATAGAACCTCCACCTCGTGCGCGAAAATCTAACCGATTACCAACTACACTACACAAGCTGGTGAAAGAGGTGTTGAAAAAAAGAACTAATATTTACCACTGGAATGAATCTGTTACTTACTGTCAAAAATACATTGAGCTCTTTAAGCTATGAAAAATATAAAGCGACAAAGATTTGCTGCTGGTTTTAGTGGATTTCTGAAGCCTACTAATTTTGTACTGTACCTGAGGTTTTTGTTGCTGGTTTATTATTTCTCGGCCATTTTTCGGGATATTTTTTATATATTATGTTATCCCGGGATATAAGCTGTCACTATACGAAGTTTCGTCACAATCGGTTCAGTGGTTTTTGCGTGATGAGCGTTCAAACAGACAAACAAACATAAAAATTAAAAACCTTTCTAACATGTTCAGTTACTGATTTTAAGTCGCCCTGGTTGGTTTTTTTCCTAATATATTCTATGTACAGACTTTTTTGCGTTTACGATTTTATTATAGGTATATATATATATATAGAAGTTCAATATTTTTATGTTGTATTCGTACGCCAACTGTGGCAGACCGCAGAGAGCTAGTCCAATTACCTATATTACTGCAACACCATTTAATATTACCTGCGTGTTCACGAATAAATCATTTTGTATTTGTAAGTTAAAGTTCTTCAGTTTGATGGTCTGAATTCACCGTTTTACAGCTTGCCTGTGGCTGTCCCTTACACCCTGTGTATACTGATATATTTGCTCTACCATCGAAAATTATCTTAATTTTGTCGTAACAATGCAGATTAATTTATAGTGAAGCTAGAATATAGGCTCTTTGTGTCAGTTCGTTTCGTAACTTGCCCTGCATTACTGCAATTGTAATGGCACATACATTTGTGGCTTTCCTGGCATTAATGGGCTGTCTTGCACAATGCAAATTGAGGCCGATACCTGACATCACGTGACAATTGGACAGGTTATGTGAGACCCAGCCTTACAAAGCAATTAAGTAGAAACTTTATTTTTACAAGCAGTCTGGTAATTGCTAGAAAGCGTAGAATAAAATTCTCAAAGTTATTATACGTTGCATCCACGATTAATTAATTAATTTTATGTTTAATGATCACATTTTAAGCCACCCATAAAGTATTTAGGCTTTTTTAAACGTATTTGCTGCTTGCTTGCTTTTGTCTCTCAAACTGCTCATACTGTAGACAGTGACTGCATGATATTTAAACATCATCATTTTTAGCCTATACAGAGTGTAAACATCATTATAAATGCGTAACACATCAAACTAATCGGTACGGGACCAGTAATAAAACCGCGAGAAAATATTAGCTGTCCGATACATTTGCAATTTTGCATGGAGTCGCCACTGGTTTTTATAGAACAGCAGTTTTTTTTATAATTTCCATTTTTGTCTCATAGTGCAAGTTGTTCAGTTTGATGATCTGAAGCACTCTCGTCCCTATGTAACGAATTTGAGTTTACACCGTGTATACATTATTGTAGGGCATATGCCAAGGAAGGGTATTATGGGTGTTAGTCCACCACGCGTGCCCAATGCAGATTGGTAGAATTCAGATACGCATCAGAATTTCTTCTTTGCAGGTTTCCTAACGATGTTTTCCTTCAACATTTACTTTTTGGTGCAAGCCACCCCCACCCTAAGACATTAATTCTACGAAACAAACATTCCAAGTTCAAAGTAGAAAATACCTACAAACATGTTTTTAGGTCAGATGTTTTACCAAGAGAAACTATACACGATAATCTTGGGTCCGTTTTGTGCAAAAATTTCGGATTTTTCTATGAAAACGATACTGATACTAACGTATGCTATTCCTTAGTAGACACTCAGAGTCGGAGAAAAGCCCACTCCGAATGTAAATGAGATATACCCTCGTCAAGAACAAGACGGACAAGTAAAAACTGTTTTTTTTTTCTTTTCATAATACTTAATATCTTTCCTTTTGCTTTGGTTTGTAATACAATATTACAAGGTTAACCATTCGGAGCTTATCTTTATATTGCCCCAAATAAGAGGTTTCAAGAAAGATAATATCTATGTGGTTTAAAATTATTTCTCGTTTTCTGTTTTTTAGGGTTCCGTACCCAAAGTTTACCAACAAGACCCAAATACTATCCGATCGATCCGTTCGATCCGTCCGATTCGGTCTATGCTGTCTGTCCGTTCTTCAGAACTCATAAAACTCTAAAGGACTGATTCTTTTTTTCACCATACGGGTGCCTGTCCATTGACGCGGAGCGAGCTGGCGGAGCGGAGGAACGAGGAAATATTATCCAATCAGGAGCTCGGCCAAGTCTAAGCCGCCAGCTAGCTCGCGTCAATGGACAGGCAGCCTAATAGTAGGTTTTTTGTTGTTCTTGCTCCATCGTAAAAACGGTGGAACGGTAGACACAAGCGTCAAACTGGTTGTGATTATAGAGCATACTTTGAGCATACTATAAAATGTCATCATTATCATCATCATCTCAGCCGATCGATGGACAATAGGTCTCCCCCAAGGATCGCCATAACGACCAGTCCTGGGCTGCCCTCATCCGATCAACGTATCTATATCCATTGTCTAAAATTGATTAACTAAATCTTAAATATAAAAAGAAGAATTGGGGAGTTGACTACTTAAAATATATTTTAGTTTTAACTGCTCAGTAAATAAACCGTTTGAAAATAGCGCTAAACTAACATTTTCAGTAATTCTGTTGCTTGCATACTATTTTTAATAACTGGATAAACTATAAAAAGTATCAAAACGACGACGAAAAACAATGACGTCTCTACGCAAATTTTAATACAATATTTCATACAAAGCACGCGTTTTGACGTTTGATAAAAAGTTGTTAATTTGACTAGTTGGAAACTCGCGGATTGCCAAGACCTGACAAAAAGCACCGATCGATTCGGGCAGTTCCACAATAAGACCCCTGATGACCAACCAACTTGAAATTCCATCCTGAAAGATATTTTTCTACCTATCTACACAGGTATGTGTAAGGGACAGGCCTCCGCAGACTGAAACGGTGAACAGACCATCAAACTGAACAATTTTCATTAGCCTATTTCAGGAATGCGAAAAAAAATCAGCCGTTTCCTACAAAACTATTGTACCTACCCGACTCAAATGTATGGGACGGCTGATTTTTTTCGCGTTTCCCGAGGTAGGCTCCATAGTGAAAGATGCTCAGTTTCATAGTCTGGGTTCACCTTTTCAGTTTGCGGAGGGCTGTCCCTTACACCCTGTATAGTCAGTTTGACTAATATTTCATCTCCCCTAACCAATAAATAACATCTCTTAACACCTCAGTTATATCAAAATTGAAAAACTTGTTGTAGTACCTACCATTTTAAACTCCATTTTGACTAAAATGAAAATTTAAGGATTTTCGTGTACCACAGCAAAAAAAATCACGAAGTGCCTAAGGTTTTATTCACACAGGCACATGGGTAAGCACTTTATAGGGATTTACGGACGTTTTGGCCACACTGACCGGCTGTCTAGAAAAATCGACGGCAATGCATTAGGGGAAAGGAGGGTTAAAATGCTTACGTATCGGGCTTGAGGTATCTTTATTTTTATTTTTAAGGTGTAAGGGTGCCGGTTAGCAAGATTTAGCGTTTTATTATGCGTTGTAAAATCATCAGATTGTAAAGTGGACAACGGTACTAGCTTTTTGGGGGAAAGCGTAGGGGAAAGAAAATGAATAGCTATTTCCTGAGTGTTAGTAAAGTATGTTTATATATATTTGAGGTTTTTATCTAAATCTGTAGATTTTTTGATAGCTTGAAACACGGAAAAGAGTATTCATTATTGTTTATTTTGAATGCGTTATCACTAAAATCTACATCAAGATTATAGGCATAAAAAAGGGAGTTTCTCATTTTGTCGGTTTTTTTTTTAATCTGATTAAAGAACAATTCAAGGCGGGATTACCCGAAAGTTGCACCTTTTATATATACTTGTATTATGTTTTAATAATGATGAACTTTTTGGGTGTAATCTCAAGTTTTGTTTTATATTATGATCAAAAACAGAAATTCTCAAAATGGCGGAGCCACGCGCAAGCCGGAGAGAAGTCGATACGCGACGCGACGATAGCTATTTTACTAATGGTACCAATCTAAAACAGATGATCTCAGATAGTGTGGCCTGGCAGAGGCCAAAAAAGCTGTTTTTGTAAAGCATAGCATAGCATATGCTCACGACTATATTCCCCGAGGGGGTAGTCAGAGATATTCTGAAACCTCAGAATAACCACGTTTCACTATAGCGTTTCGTTTTTAGGGTTCCGTACCCAAAGGGTGAAAACGGGACCCTATTACTAAGCCAACGTTGTCCGTCCGTCCGTCCGTCCGTCCGTCTGTCCGTCCGTAGGTCCGTCTGTCCTACCTATTTAGGGCTGTAACTTTTGAACCGTAAGACGATTATCACACTGCACCGCGCCCCGTCGCGTAGCGCGGGGCCGCAGATTTTAACATTGTATGCAAGTATTTCAATTTATATAGAAAACACGCCTAGGACAACACACTGCCGACGCGTCAATGCGCGGGAAGGCGACTATGCCGCTCCGCGCACCGCGGCGGGACGCGTCGCTAGTGTGATAATCGCCTAATAGCTAGATGCGTTATTGCGGCGAATTTGTTAACAAATAATAAAAATGGCAGAAAGTGAAAAATTAAGGGGGGTTTTCAACAAGAAACTAGTTTTTATCAACGTTTTTTCTTCACGCTCTATAGTAAAAACGATAATACATACAAGCGTCAAACTTAGTGTGATTATAGAGCAAACTCTACAGAATAACAACAAATACTAAAAACTGGCCAAGTGTGAGTCGGTCTAGCGCTAAAGGTCCCGGACAAAAAAAGTTTTTTTTCTAAGTTAATAATGTTGTGTTCCTTGGTGGTGTGGTACGGTGGTGTGTGTGGTATGGTACTTGGTGGTGTGGTACGGATGCGCGAGTAGCCCGACTCGCACTTGACTGGTTTTATTTTGTAAAGCTAAACATCAATCTTGAATTCTGTTTCAATAATCAATTCTGAAAGAATGTTCTCCGTTAATAAACGTATACCTGATGAATTAATTAAACCTTAAAGTCTTTCCCCCCTAACCAACAAATAAAAGGAAAGCAAATATTGTTACGGAAAAACCACAAAAGATTGTTCTAAGAAACGTAACCCCATCATTTTCCTTATCAGCCTTGCTGAATAGAAAAAAAATGCGCTCAATACCGCCCGCGAATGGGTACACCTATTTTCCGATGATGCCAATAACCGACAACAATTGCTTTGTGTTGCTTTGAAAAGAAAAATAGTACGGCCACAGATTATTTTGAAACCCTTGAGTTGTCAGATGATGGGAAGGTTATTTATAATCCTATTGGAAGTAAGTTACTTTCCTTTATTTATAAATGTTAGCATATTTCAATATTGTAACATCAATTCAAGACTTATTGTGGGAACTGTCATATCGACGCAATAGACTCTCTATTTAGTCATGAGCATTTTATACTCATTCTTATGAACAATAATCATAATCAACAGCCTATAAACATGAAGGACGCAGGCGTACCCTCAAGGACGTTAGCACAGTCCGATACGCGTACCTAATGCGGATTGTTAGACTTTACATACGCATCAGAATGTATTCTTCAGTGTATGCAGGATTCCTGGATTCATGTCGTTTCTCATCACCGTTTCAGAGCAGCAGACAGATCTTTATGAACAGGTTTCGGAAACATTTAAATAAAAAAGTCTAAGCTATCTGAAACATGCCTCATCAATTTATTAATTTAAGCATCATCATCTCAGCCGATAGGCGTCCACTGCTGGACATAGGGATCCTCCACCAAAGATCGCCACAACTTCTTATCTTGCGCTGCCCTCATCCAGTGGTACTGCCACGGTCCACCTTGTTCCCCACCAGGCGGCTTACCAATTAAGCACAAACGCTCATACATATTATAATTATTTTTATATTATACGAGCTTTTATCCGCGACTTCGTCCGCATAAATTATTTACCCGATTTTAAGTCAGATGATAAGCTATCAAACAAAAAAAGTTTCATCAAAATCAGTTCAGTAGTTTTTGCGTGATACTCGAACAAACAAACACCCAAACAAACAAACAAACAAACAAACGAACAAACAAATAAACAAACAAACAAACAAACAGACAAACAAAAAATCCAAAATTGGTGATTTGGAATCAGGGACAGGTAAAAACCATGTCGTAATTTTTTTTTGTAAATATCTTAAATGTACAGACACATTCCTGTTACAGTTTTATAATAGTTTAGTTTAGATGTTTCAAAACTTCGATGTTTTTAAAGTTCCAAAGAAAGTCTTTTATAAAAATTACAATGCTTATTACTTTGTTAGAATGTTACACAGTTTTACCGTGATGTTACCCTGAATTTAGTAAACGATCCTGAATAATCCAAATGTATGAACATGTATGAACAAAAAGGATTTCGCAAAAATAAATCTATCAACATGGCTATACATGATCTGCTAAACCCTATATTGCTCAGTATGGACAAAAGAGAACCGATCTGCGCAATATACATGGATATGACCAAGGCCTTCGATTATGTCAACCACAAGATTTTGCTTAACAAACTAGAAGGGTATGGCATTCGTGGGAACGTGCGCGACCTTATTGAATCATATCTATGCAATAGGGATCAAATCACAGAGATCACATTGGTAAATAAAATGCAGCACGGGAAGAAAAGTATAGATCTAAAGCTCGCAAAATCCTACATGGTGTACCCCAAGGCAGCGTCCTGGGACCTTTTCTATTCCTACTTTACATTAACGACCTGCCGAAACATGTCCAATACCCAATGGTCTTATTTGCTGACGATAGCACGGTTGTCATAAAATGTCAAAATAGAGCCACATATGAAACTGAAATAAATAGAACAATTGCAACTATAATCCAGTGGTTGAATTGTAACTCTCTTCTCATTAACCTCTACAAAACAAAGGTCATGCATTTCTCACAGAGGATACCTGCGATGAGCTTAAACATTAACTACCAGGGACAAAACATAGAATCAGTTACTAAAACAAAATTTCTGGGTATCACTATAGAGAAAACCTTGTCATGGGAAGCGCATTCCGAATCAATATACAACAAGCTTAGCAAATATTCTTTTGCCCTCTATAAACTATCGAAAGTTGTCAGTAGAGAGGCCGTACTGGCGGCTTACCATGGGTTCGTGGCTTCGACTTTGCGCTTTGGTATAATCTTCTGGGGTAATTCCACATCGAAAGAATCTATACTTAGGGCGCAAAAAAGATGCATAAGAGCAATTTGTGGCCTCGTTGTAACTGATAGTTGTAGAAAATACTTTAAAGATCTGAATATCTTAACATTTCCAAGTCTCTACATTTACGAAGTAGCAATATTTGTGAAGATGAATAGCGACTCATTTAAAACTGCAGGCCAGGTTCATAACCTAAACTTACGTAACAGACAGAGACTGTGCATAGTACCGTCACGCACTGCTTTGCTGCATAAGAGTCTAATTTGCCTGGCTCCTAAAATTTATAATCAAATTCCAGAACGTATAAAGATTCTACCTCCCACAAATTTCAGGAGTGAGCTGTTTGCTTTCTTAAAAGAAAAAAGCTATTATTCTTTGGAAGAATTTTTGACTGACAATATTTAGCTAGTAGGTATGATGATATTTAGTTTGTAATAATGAAAAATGATAATGCCTGAATTTTTACTGTCGATCTAATTTTAATTTGTAATGACATTTGATGTGATGTGACGACAACTCCCTATTAATAATTTTGACATGAATAATATGTAAGTAACTTGGTAATATTTAGTAAATCAAATTTAATCTTTGTTTTGTTATTGTATTTGACTTTATATTGTAACAAGCTCAACTATTTTGCTATAATAATTTAGACATGAATAATGTAATAAGTAATTTTGTAGTATTCTGTGAATTGAATTTAATATTTGTTTTATAATGTGACAAATTCAATACCAAATTTGCATGCCATGTCATGGCGAAATGTGAGGACTTATTAAAATTATTGCACCTTCCACAATGTTGTAAACCATGTTTCAGCAAATAAATGATTCTGATTCTGATTCTGATTCTGATTCTGTATATTGTTCCGCCCATGCTCTAACTAAGAAGGAAAAAAAACTTCTGTACAAAATAAAAATGGGCATAAAACGTAAATAACCCCATAAAGTGGTTTAATAAGCACGCAGTTTGCCCGTGGACATCTTCTCGGTCCAGATCAGTGATATTTACTTTACGAGGCGATCGTAAAGGCCAAATTTCTTCGGGTTTTCGGGATCCTTAGGAGGTTTTATTGGTCCTTCAAAGGTCAGTACAAATTCTTTTGATTACGTTTCGTGCTTTTTAGCCCACAATAATTACCTTAGTAACTATTTATAAAAGGCTTAGTTGATATGTTTTGATCTTGAACTGAAGGATAAATCGATAAAATTTTGTTAAAGTAATCTCGATAAATTTTAAATAGATTTATTTGTATTTCCTGGAAATTAAACTTTAAGACGTTACTTCCTTTTGGAAATATCCATTGTTGACCTAAATTAAATCCATATTGAAGTAAAAAGGAATGCTTGGCAAGTAGACGCGAAGCTTTTTGATTTAATCAATTTAAAGCTTAATTACTGGGAATCCATTAAATATTTTAATTATTAATATCAGTCTACTTAACATTATCAGATTTTGAAAAATAAAACTAAGAATCCACGTACTGATTACATCGATTGGTAAAAAAACACAGCCAGCTCTGGGATAAAGAAAGCGTCAGAAACATTTTCACATTTGTAGAGATTGGATTTTCTTGTTACCATTACCCTCTTTCTGATAGATACAATATTATGTTCCGACCAAATTTATTTCTCATCGAACTGTACAAAAAACAGATGGATGGATTGAGAGGAAGGATAGTGGTTTATTCTTAAGAATAACAGTACTGGATTTTAAGATAAAACCTAGGAGAATCATGTTAGATAATTTATAGTGACGACCCGGGTGGTGTTAATGGTTGCCACGCCGAACTGCCAAACCAGGGTTCGAATCCCAGGTAAGGTCAAGGATATATAAATTCCACTTATGCTATAATGAAATATACTTTGTAATAAAAATTGGTAAAACCGGAAAATTTATGTCCCCGAAACCAAAGTCTGGATACGTGCTTGTCTGGTTTACTTTTTAATCCAAAAGAAATTTTATGGCAACGTTATAGGGAACAATCAACATTTTTATAGAGTCACCTAGAATCTCAAACACAAAGTACTTAAATCTAGAATTAAACATTTTAACGGGTTCTTACCGCGTTTTGGTATATGTATATGAGTTCCCGATAAAATAACCGCGTAACTCTCAAAAATGCACTGAAAAAATGCGAGCCTACTAAGACTCTTAATTAGCACCAAAATAATTGTAATGACGTTATTATTGTTTACTAAAAAAAAAAAAAAGATGGTTAGTTGCAACAACAAGCCGAATTCGTTTAACAATGTTCGCTTAGTTGGAGAAGTCATGATGTTGACAGGCTCATATGGATTCATGATGTTGGTTGAAGTAAACAATTTTTTTTTTCAGTGTGATATTACAAAGTACTTACTTCAATATCGATCACTGATTGATAAGCTCTACAAAATAAATTCATTCAAATATAAACTATACTTACATAACTTATTATTAATCTGTGACTAAACGGTAAGCAAAAATAGAACTACATTGCAAGAACTTTCATGTTTTAAAAATAAAATTGTGTGGCTGTTTCTTAGAACCATAATAACAACACCCTCGAGCATTTTTCAGCTATTTCCTCTCAACACCAAACAGCGCATTACTGGTACTTTCGATTCCGATACTTCGAGTGGGCTTTAGGGCTCGTTCATAAGAGGCTATTTCTCACCACATAAATGTGATTAAGCTCAATGTTCCTGCAGGTCTACTGGTAGTTGACACTGTATTTAGGTCGAGTAGTATTGTAGTTTTGTATGGATCAGCTGATAACTTTTTAGAAATTTCGACGTACGAAGGATATATTCTTTTTATTTTTAATCAATAACGGTCCTGCCTAGCTAGTACGCCAACCCGCGATAACCGTGATACGGCTATATCACGTCTTTTATATCGTTTGTTCGCGCGCAAACGAGTAAGATAAAAGATGTGATGTAGCCGTATCACGGCTATCGCGGGTTGGCGTACTAGCTAGGCTGTAGTATTTGCATGCTGCTCGAAAAAGGCTATCAATCCAAAAATCCATGCCATCGTAATTTTTTTTTAAATATCTTCCGTTCAATATCTTCTGTTACAGTTGTACCTAAATGCAATAATAATGTAGATGAAGCGATTATACTAGACAACACACATGTGATTACACTACATGTTGACTGTATGTCAAAAAGATATTCTACAAAATACTGTAAAACAAAAGTTTTTGTTAACTCGCAAGAATGTCCCAAAAGATTGTCTCATGTGAATAAGCGCTAAAGCATGGGGGTAGGACCCCATGCGATAAGGGTGTGAAACAATAGGAACCACTATTATAGGGCTTTAGTTGTGCTATAGAGCCTTTTAGAGCCATGTTTCAGACATCCGCTGGTTTTGTAAGCGCTTACAGATAAGACAGTTTGCAGAAACTATTCCATTATTATTGTACTACCTTACAAAAGCAACGAAAGATTTAGCATTTGTAAAGAGTTAACTGGGGACTTAAATTATATGAGTTTTTCTGAATGTTTTTTTATTGTAAAAATTGTATTCGAACCTGGAAGAAATTGCTCAAAACAAACAAAATTCTATTATACTACATGCGTTTACGTGCTTCTGATGGCACGATAAGCAGCTGTTGGTCCTGGACAGCTCCGTCAGATGGCGGTGTTACTATTCGTTATCAAGCCAGGACAGTTTAAAAATTATCCAACAGTTCACCACTAACTTACCTCCACCAAGATTCCCATTCCCTCATACTCTTATTCTTGAGAAGAGGCATTCCCTGCAGTGGGATCCTACAGGTCCCACTGCAGGGAATGCCTCTTCTCAAGACAACAACTGTACGCTTACAAAAGATTAGTAGCAAATCACCCTAGAAAGGATTATGGTCGTGAGTTTACGTATGTAGTGTAAAGTAAGAGGTTATAACTTACTTTACACTACATACGTAAACTCACGACCATAATCCTTTCTAGGGTGATTTGCTACTAATCTTTTGTAAGCGTACAGTTGTACCAACGTTCAATTTTTGCATATTGAACGTTTCAAGAAGGAAACGACTGTCAAATGGTCCAAAAAAAAACAGCATTAAAAACCTCCATTGGTCCATTCTAAACTGGTACCACAAGATAGTGAATTTCAAAATTATATCATTATGCAATTCCAGACTAAACTAATAACTCCCAAAGCCAGGCTCACATTCTCGCTTCGAATTCAGATTGAAATTGGTTCAATACAGGTACGTACCGGAGTCTAGGGAAGGAAACAATTAAGGAGAAGTTATCCTGCATGCAAGTTTCGTATGAATTGGGCTCTCGAAGTGAGTTGAAACCTTATATTTTGGAAAACTTTGAAACTCGGCGCTTGCCTACTTAGGAATTAAAACTTGTCGACCCGGTTGTGTGATGGTTCCCACGCCGGTATGCCAAATCAGAGGTCCTCGGTTCGAAACCTGGTAAAAAAAAGCTTTTATCACAGAGTACGTAATTATTTTATCATGACGAAATCCAAGGAATGAATTAAAACTGAAATAAAAGAGAAGAGATGAAACAAAGGCAGACAGTTGCCATGACAACCAGTCATCATCCGAAAGGGGGAGACTCAATATGAACTGCACCATTTGAATTTCAAGTGCTATGCAAAGCGAATCCGATCTCAGGACCATTGAGATCGCTTTAATGTGCTTCGGTAAATACTGGATATTGTCACTTATCAGACAGAGGTATTTGATGAAATGAATGAAAATAGGAGAAAATTACTGGGTCAAAAAGATGGGAAGAGTCTGATAATGACAACTGGCTATTCTAGGCTACAAATATAAATGTACAAAGTTTTGGCGATGAGTGGAATTTCAACTTACAGTCTGCTTTTAACATTATAAAAGTGCGATTCAATTTAAAAGAATTATGTTTAGAATCTACACAACACATGTCACAAATATTCACTTCTTGGAATTTGAAGCCTTGGTGGTATCGTCGTCTCAGCCGATAGAGGTCCACTACTGGATATATGCCTCTCCCAAGGATCGCCATAACGACCAGTCCTGCGCTGTCCTCATCCAACGGGTTCCCGCCACCTTCACCCTCGCCGCCAGCAAGGTCGTCGGTCTACCTAATGGGGAGCCTACCTACGCTGTGCTTTGCGGTACGCGGTCGCTACTTGAGAACTCCTTGGCCCCATCGGACATCGGTGGCCACTTCTGTTTAGTCAATTATTTGAGCTTTCTTTGTTGGTGGTATACTGGGTAGTAACGCCATGTACCTACTACCTACTCCTGACTGATATCTCCCACGGCGACAGTGTTTTACAAAGTCCTATTTATCACAACACTGCTGGCTCTTCGTTGAAGGCTAGCTATTCAAACTATCCCTATTTGACGGGTCTCTTTATTCTAAAACCTTGAATTTGACTTGCCACAACTGCACGCTAAAAAGGTATCTGATATTTTTCAGACCAATCGTGAGCTTCTATGTATTGTCAAATATTATGAAATGACGAAACATGAATATTAAGAATTATTTTAACAACAGAACTGTAGTTGAATTCAAAGCATTCCACAAATACAGCTCAAATACATTAACGTTACAAAGTGAATGTTAACTAACTGCGCAGTAACATAAACAATCTAAAGCCGATGGAATGCAATTACTAGTTATCAATTAAGTGTGTACTTACATCAAACGTCGAACTAACTTTGATGTGGAGCTTCGACGCTTCTCGATTCGGCTTATTCTCTATTCCACTTTAGAATAAACTGACGTTTGATCTAAGGAACCTTGAAACTATGGATTTGAGAGTGCTATGCTCGGAGTTTCCCTGTGAGATCGTATCAGGAATGAAGAGATTCGCAGAAGAACCAGAGTAGCCGACATAGCCCAAAGAATTGCTAAGCTAATGTAGCAATAGGTGGCGTACCGTACATTGCTCGCAGAAACGATGGCCGATGAGACAGAGACCGGAAATTATTATTGATGATCTAGCATGGCAGCGCGCACGACATAGCATTGTGGCCCCTTAGCTTATTCTATTAGGGCACAATACGAGCGAGATAAAAGACACGACTGAATTAAGCTACAGATTTGACTAAAGAATTCGGTGAAAGAAACATCGTGAGGAAACCTGCATGCTTCAATTTCGAGGCATGTATCGTACATACTGTCCATTACAAGTGGCGACGGGCTAACTCCCCGTCACACTGGACAGAGTTTCGGTACTACTAGTAAAACGTGGATGTTCTGAAGTTTCAGAATATCTCTGACTATCCCCTCGGGGAATATAGTCGTGAGCATATGCTGTTATAGCCTGTAGGATCCCTTGGTGCAGGGCAAAGTCCTCCTCTCACGAATGCCCGTAGGGTCATACTCCACCACGCAGGCCCAGTGCAAATTGGTGGAGCCAAGTGGTCAACTTGCTGTCATGAACACTTAGACAATTTATATAGGGACTCGCCTTGCGGTAGCATTTCCCCTCTGCCACGGTATAAGAACAATTGATCTTGTGCATTTACACCCAATTTTATACCTTATCACTAAACGAGACAGCCTATAATATCGAAAAAATAATTTTGAACTTAGAACGTTTGGGTTTCACACGAGACTACTTTTCATGAGTTCAAAATTAGAATCTAAACTTATGAGGAATAAAATCCAAAGTTGCGGATTTCATGCTACCTCGCTCCCCGCAAAAAGCGGCAGAAAATGACACGCGTAACTCGTACATATAAATTGTCTAAGAGATAACACGACCTGAAAAATCTGAATAAAATTTCCAATTCGTAAGATAGGAATGAACCGGCGAATCGATACCCGGATTGTTTGTAGCTCTCACTGTAATGATCAATTAGTGATACCTACCTAGTTAAACTTTACAAAAGAATTCAGATTCAAGTAGAGTATTATTTACGGTTTATAGAAGGTATATTTTAATAGTCTTGTTATCTTTTGTTTTATTACAAGGGAATTTAATTAAAATGGAAATGTTACAATGAATATTGTAAGTAAAATTTGTTCCGACAAAAAATTGTTTTATTCATTAACTTGGTGCTTTGAGTGCAAAACTATTGAGTTTTTAATTATTATTTTAGTTCCTTATAAAAATTCAAATAAATGAGTTTTCTTTTTCTTTTAACATTTTCAATTAAAGTTTAATAATTAATTTTTATGGATACACCTATAAATACAGTAAAATAAAGTATTAACTAAAATAAAACTAGCTTAATACAACAACAACAACAACAACAAATATACTTTATTAATACAATACAATATAATATTTACAATCCACGGTTATGTTATAATAAGAAGTGTATACCCTATAAATAGATTTTTTAAGTATTAAGTACTTTACTGATTGCGGGCTAGCGTAAACACGATAATACTATTTTAGAATTTTCTAGTATAGGTCAAGCTAAATACACTTGAAATCAAGAAGCTTCAGCACCGTCAAAGAAGCGGCTAACAAATTAAATAAAACCGGTCAAGTGCGAGTCGGGCTACTCGCGCACCGAGGGTTCCGTAGCACAACACCACAGAACACAACATTATTAAATTAGAAAAAAAAACTTTTTTTGTACGGGACCTTTAGCGCAAGACCGACTCACACTTTCTAGAGTTTGCTCTATAATCACACTAAGTTTGACTCTTGTATGTATTACCGTTTTTACGATAGAGCGTAAAGAAAAAACGTTGATAAAAACTAGTTTCTTGTTGAGAACCCCCCTTAATTTTTAACTTTTTGACATTTTTATTATTTGTTAACAATCTGAGAAATTTCAACTATCTAGCTATTACGGTTTAAAAGTTACAGCCCTAAATAGGTAGGGCAGACGGACGGACAGACGGACAGACGGACAGACGGACAGACGGACAGACGGACAGACGGACAGACGGACAGACGGACAGACGGACAGACGGACAGACGGACAGACGGACAGACGGACAGACGGACAGACGGACGGACGGACGGACGGACGGACGGACGGACGGACGGATGGACGGACGGACGGACGGACGGACGGACGGACAACGTAGGCTTAGTAATAGGGTCCCGTTTTCACCCTTTGGGTACGGAACCCTAAAAAGAAGTATAAAAGTGTGCGTCAAAATCTTTGCAGATAAGATAAGATCGATGCTTTTATAATTATGATGTGGACAAAGAATTTCATCCATGAAGAAATCCCATATCAATCGTAAAATGAAATACGGACGAAGGTTCCGACAAATATAAATAAGATCCTAGTTCTCTTACTAATTTTCTGACTCGTTGAAGTATGAAATAAGTCTTTCATATAAATATTTGTGCACGTAATAGTATTTCATTTTCTACGTAAATGGCGCTGCCCGTTTTATCTTCAATAAGCTGAAATATATATTCTCGTGCTAGTCCTATCTCATAGTAATTTAAAAAATACGAAAGTTTTACTGACCGATTGATTGATCAATTTCTGCTTCATCTTGTAAAAATATCTGGACCGATTTCGTTTGAACTTAGCATAACATAATTATAAATAATTGGCAACTAGAATTAATAAAATTAAATAATAATGAATGTGAGTGGAAATGGATATTATAAACGAAGTCAAGCGCTCGCGGACTCCTTTGATTAGCGCTTGAATTTGGTTTGGTTTATTAATAACCACGTAATTATAAGCCCCTTAATTAATAAAACAATACCCAATATACATATTAGTTATATTAGTAGTATTAGTCGGACAAAGAATGTAATCTAACCAAGCGATTTATATTTTGTGACAAACCTTTTTTGCTTTGTTAGGTACTAATGACACACACAATATCCTCTTAATCTTTGAAACAAATCAAAACAAGGTACAAAGCGTAAGAGTATGAGGAGACCTAACTTTAGACGAAGACCCTGGTTATTTTGTACACTACAAATACATACCTACTTATTCAAGGACTCTACTCTAGCATATTATACTCACCGCAAGGCCTTGTAATTTTCATCACGCTCAAATGCACACAAAGTCAAAGAGATATACCTGTCAAACGAATGTAGTCTGCTTGCGGTCACAGTAGGTACCAAACATCATAGGCTACGTGGATTTCTAATCGATTTGTATCAAATTGTAATCAATGATAGTAGGTAAAGGTACATTTTAAAATAATTTTTACAGATTCTTTTGCGTCGCGCATTCAAGCTGTCTACAAAGTGCACTTATGCATAGGTATATCGAATTCTTCAAATTATTTACTAACTAATATACCTACTTATATAAAAATAGTTTTTAGTGTATTTTAGTAGATAAGACAGAGTAGCACGTTTTTATTGCAGGTGTTCTTGATTTATAAATCTTAAATATATATATATAATAAGTATTGAGTACTTTTCATATCAAACGCCAATTGCAAAACACGTGGTATCTTATCTTATCTTTTTGTGGGGGCTGGCAAGCCAGCAACACTTCGATCCAGTGGGATCTTTTGTGTTAGCCCCAATACTTTTTGCTTTCTTCACCCTTCAAATACATGGTCAATGAAGGAGGCAATACCATTGAGGGGAAGAAGCCTAAGATCTCCCGGTTTTGGATATCCATCACCGAGGAGGCATATGCGCTTTGCCGCTAAGACATCACAGTCACAAAGAATATGCTCCATGGTCTCCTCATCCTCTCCCCGTGGTAAACATGTGGTAAGTAGTTAGTCCTAGATATCGACTTCAGATGGCAGGTTCGCAAGTTGGCCACTAAACATGCCTCTAACTAATGGTGAGTGGAGGCCGTACCCTATAGTGCCTACATTGACTAGGTATACTTTGCTATACCGAAAAATCTATTATTATTTCTCTAAAATGTAATCCGCAAATGCAAATCCATTAACAAATCCCTCGAATATGCAAATGAATAGCAGTTTGACAACAATCGACTACTAATGGAATAAGCGGTACGCGACATAGCAAAGTCTATGTCGAATCCGAATCAATTAACAAGAACCAATTTGCTACGAAGTTGGGCTATGCAATTAGGGTTGTAGAGCTTTCTGACCGTACTATACTGGTACTAATGTTAATGACTTTGATAACTGACGTTTTCGGTTTAGCAGTTACGGTAACAACTCGTTGACCTAATGGCATAGTCGATCTGCAGCTGATTAAGTTAGAGTGCCTTTCAGATTGCATGAATGTTCTGTTTTGATATATTTTCTAGTTCACCTGACTTCGGTCACCGAATTCCTTTGCTATAATTTGGCATGTTCGTTTTATGATTTTAATAATTCCACATAAGTAATTATTTTTCTAATCGAATCATTTATTCGTGTTAAATACTAATCTCTGCTAATGATAATTATTGTTATATTCCTAGAGATAAGTGTACTTTTTGCAACCATCAGCAGCAAGGCTGATTCAGTGTTTATGGTGCATCCCCATCACAGAGAACTGTGATGGGGATGCACCAGGTCTGCCTGCATAACTCCAGTCGCTTTAGGAGTTACTGATTATTAAAGGTCTGTAAAAAATTAACGATCAGCTGCAAGGCTGATCGTATGATATTGTTGTAGTATGCACTGTAGCTATGTGAACAGTACTAAAACTGACATTGTACATCAGTCGGTTTAGGAGATCCAGCCGTTCAAAGGCCGTAACTTTGACTAGCAGACCTGGTCAATCCCCATCACAGAGAAGCTCTACACCCCATAAACACTGAATTAGCCTTGCTGCTGATGGTTGCAAAAAGAAAACTTATCTCTTATACTATTACCATATTTGTATACTTAGATTCTCAACCTTATCATAAATTTTGTAAGGTTCATTTTTTATACCTCGTATTTTTTAGGGAAAATATAAAAATGTCAGGCATCCATTTTACTTACTTCTATGCTTATTGTACTCACTGGGGAAATTATGTGCCTACTCAATATTTCAATGTCTCAAACATTTTTCAATCCAAGTTTGTAATTTTGTACTTCTTTGGGCATAATACCTAAATTAGCTTCTCGAAATTATAGGTAACTAGAGTTAACCCGCGACTTCATCCGCACAAATTGTATACCAGATTTTAAGTCAGATCATAAGCTATCAAATAAAAAAAGTTTCATCAAAATCGGCTCACTAGTTTTTGCGTGATACTCGTTCAAACAAACAAACAAACAGACAGACAAAAAATCAAAAAATTGGTGATTTGGAATCAGGGACACCTAAAAACCACACAGTAACTTTTTTTTTGTAAATATCTTCAATGTACAGACACACTTCTGTTACAGTTTTATACTAGTTTAGATATCGAATAACGATAGCATATTAATAATTTTATTTTTATTACTCATAATCATATTTTACACTAAGAGTTTACCCGCGACTTCGTCCGCACGGGTTCCCTTCGTCGTAGCGAGATTTACCGTATATACATACATCATAGTATATCAGATTTTAAGTTTAGTATAAGATTTTAAACACTAACACTCAGTTGCAGAAACGCTCATTTGAGTTAATCCTCCATTAAACCTCATGCTAGCTTTTAATACGTCAGCGAGACAAAAAGTGACAGCAAGAGATTTAATGGAGGATTAACATTAATCAGCGTTTCTGAAACTGAGCGCAAGAGTTTCATTAATATCGGTCCAGTAGTTTTCTCCAAACAAACAGACACAAAAAATCCGAAAATTCGTGGTTTGGAGTGAGGTAGACCTAAAAACATTATGGTTTTTTTTTTTTGTAATCTTCGAACTTCAAAACACACTTCTGTTTCTCTAGTGTTTTTTTAGAGGATCGTTAAATGGCGCCACTGTCTTCGCAAGTATCTCAAAATATCTATGTCTATATCTAAAGGTCAACATTTCAAAATGTAATTCTTTAAAATAATAAATAGGTAAAAGAAGATCAAAAAGATGCCAACGCAAGATGCGATTAATGAAATATTTTATTATTTAGAATTGTTTACGTCTGATAAATTGATAAGGCTGTATGCTTTTAAAAAAAGGCAGGCACAGTCTTATCATGATTTGGCCTTAAGATTTGGCACACTTCTCTCTGGAGCGATGAAAATGCCATCTGTTGAGTTTTTTAATAACTTTATTTAAAAAAGAAAAAGAAACGCTCATTATAGTGCGTCTAAGATAGCTTGGTGATTTTGACAGTAGATTTCATTTTACTTTTTAAAGCTGTTTGCTAAGCTTTAATACACTAAAAATATAGGTACACGATTAATTGAAATTTTGACATAAAATTAAAGGTTTTATGGCTCAAAAATTTTCAGAAGGAAATCGCTCTAAAACAATCTGTCAAAATCACCTACCTATCTTGGACGTCCTATATGATTACATCGGATGGTTTTCATGGTATACAAGAGAAGCAAATGGATTGAATGTTCAATCAAGAAATATAGCAGCTACTTCACAAAAAGACGACTGATTACTTAACCTATCCGCATACGTTTTTCCATTATGAACAAACTCCTTCATTGGCACTTGTAAATATACTTTGAAATTCAACGATTTGCCTATTCTTTGAGAATACTCTGCGGTCCAAATAGCTTGACAGATCTTGGGGATTTTAGTAATAGGTGCTCTAGGTTTCATAGATGAATATTTCGATCCTAGATCTTGAAGGGTGATTTTAGCGACTGGTCCGTTTTTAAGCTTTTTTGCGAGGTCTATGGAGACTTTACATAGTAGAGCTCCGAGTTTTTTCTGTCTATGTTCCCTAAGAGTTGCTAAGAACATGATTTCTAAGCTGCAGTCGACCCCGCATCTGTAAAGTAATAAAAATAAGATATTAGGAAATAGAAAACACAAAAGAAAAAAGGGGCAGAGTAGGTATAAAAATATTAGGAGAAATCTTCAGATGCAGAAACAAACAAGATCTTAAATTTTTTTTTTGAATCATTATGAACTTTAGAAACGTAGTTAAGATAAGATAGTCACACTACTAAAATAAGCTGTATAATAAGGTAACCGAATTGCCAGGCATGTCTATTGTGTTAAGTTTAATATTTTCTTCAAGAAAGGCAAGTAAAATTAATTATTATCTTCAGTTAAAATGTTATCACTACTTCATACCGTTTGAACAGGTTCATTACCAGATCAGCCTTTTGATATTAATAAAAAAAAAAGATAATTTACACACACACCACTAATTTAAATGATAGGTTGTTTCAGATTTGCTCATTTTTTTTTCAGATTTTTTATGTTATATTTTCAAACAACCACTAAAATCTACTAAAATCTTTTTTCTTGGACTAGAATATGATGATCTTGTAGTCTTCAAAATAATTTCCTCTTAGTGCTTGAATATTTATCAATTTTTATCATAATTTACAAAAATAATAGGAAATAATTTAAGTTAAAACTAGGTCATACTTTTCGAAAAGATTGCATCTTCCATCCACATTCGCCATAAACTGGATGAGAGAGCGAGATGAATCTTGGGTGCAGCGCTCCTCGGCAAATATTTCGAAGAACGGTTTTTCTGATGAACTCGAAGCTGCTACCTGAAATTAATTTATTATAAAGGAAATAAAGAATCATTAGTAAGAAGAACGCATAAGCAAATTAGTGCAGAAAAACTTAAATACAGTTAAAAGTTTTAATTTAAATCTATCAAGTAGTCAACACTCAGCATAATCGACAGCCTACTAGTGTAGGTACATGAACTGTATTACGTACACATCGTCTCACGAATTACAGTTTCTTTATTATATACTATGAATTTAGCTATAACCTTGGGGTAGTATTGTTATAGAATAGTAACTATTTTATGTATGTTCTATGTTCATAGTGACTTCTTAGAAGTCACGGAACAAATTTTAAGAACTAATGAATGACTATTTACACTATTTATAACAAAGTCAGACAGATATACGGTGTGTCATAAATATAATAGTACCAAAAAGAAACAAAATTACTATGCAGATTACACCAATACAAACCTTATTTTGGTTACTTACTGTAACATAGTATTGTTATGCAAATAAGTACTGAAAATCATAAAATTGTCATACGACGGACGCTAAAAACTTAATTACTATCAGTTTAAAATAAAAATGTGCATGACCTTGAGGGGCCGTTGGATAGCTTCACTCGGTTGACAAGGGAATGTAGACTCTATGCAAAGGAAACAATCATTTGAATGACTCGAGTGAACTTCGTGTGATTGAGTGACGTCACATTTGCGAGCGAGGTCATGCACATTGTTATTTTAAAGTGATAGTACCTATATCACCTGTAATTTATTGAAGGACACAGCAGCGACTTCTCCGCTATCGGTTGCCACGGCTACCAATGATACTCCATCTAAAGCTGCGTCTGCGCATAGTTCCAGTAGTTCTTCAGCTGCTACGGCATTCTTGTTGACTTCGCTTCCTATGCTGACGGCTTCGTCTTGGCAGAAAGCATCCCTTATTATCTGGTAATATGGATGAAAGTTTAACGTTATTCAATAAGATTCTAAAAGTTTTATGTAATTATTTTAAGTAGGTACAATGAAATCAAAAAGTTATCGATCAAAGAGAAGTGGTTTAGAATTGGCAAAAGATTTAAATTATTTTGATACAATTTCCGGGAATAATGTTTATCAATTTTGTTAGCATAAAATAATTTAAATAAAATTTCCGGGAATAATGTTTATCAATTTTGTTAGCATACAATAATTTATGCTATGAGAAAAGTAAACGCAAATAAAATAAAAACATGTTTCAATGTCTAGAAATTAGACTGTGCAGTAGTGGTAAGAGTAACTGTGACCTGTTTGTAGTAATAGCAAAGTGAATATAATACTAATAGTGAGGGCGCTCTCAGGTCGCGACAGGCCAATCGTGCGGGGGGTGCGGGTGGCGCGGGGCGCGGTCCCAGTACCGATCCACCTGCGTGCTGTCACCCCTCCGTACACCGCGCGAGCCCCCCCGCACTCCGCGCAAGCATAGACCCAACGCGGCCACTAAGCGCACCCACTTTATTGTATTTACGCTATGGTAATAGATACTCTTTCACGCTGTTCACGCTGCCCTGATCCAACGTGTTCCCGCCGCCTTCACACCACCCACCACCAGATCCACCCACGTTACGCTTTTAAGCGAATAGATTGGTATACCTACTTATTGATTGGTATACTTATTTGAAGTTAGAAAATATATGTACCAACCGAAAAGGTACAATCTTCGTTTGAGTTTGTTTTCTTTGTTAGATACTATTGTATACAAGTTAACTGAGTAATGCTCTTATAGTTTACATAGTAGACTTACTCTTAAAGCACCTGGGAATGTAGCAGCTGACAGCGATTCTATTCTGTATTTTCCTGTAGAAAATGGAGTAATTGTTGTTATTTTAATAGGTACCTAGAACCTACTTTAACAAGTAAAAAGATATTTATTCAAGGAAGTAAAACAGTTATAAAGAAAACGTCACAATAAAAATAAAATATCCTAAAACTAAAATATAACTAGGCTAAACAAAATAACTAAATAAGAAGGCGGTTTTAACATTATCTAAAGAAAAATGATGTAGAAATGGTCAGATAACTCAAAAATTGTGATTTACCCAAACAATTAACAAAGCAAACAAACTACAATAATGAGCAGTAAATTATTATCTTGATACATAAAATACTTTACTATAATAAGCATTTGAATAGCAACAACATAGTTTTGAAACCACTATGTAACTTATTGAAATCACTTACCCATCTCAGTTACACACCACTCCATAGTTCAACAATAAACTTATACTAGTTGTTCTGATAAGTAATAATTTTTCACTAAATCACTATTTAAAACATGTGCATGCGCCGAGTGAAACCGGTAAACTGACAACCAACTGGTGGCAACTGTCAACAGACCGGTCAGTACAATGACCTTCACTTATTGAATGATAGTGCTGTTTGGCTATTATAGCTCTCTTTATAGATATAAACAATATATCAGCGATCGTCTCGTATGTTTTTTTAACACCAATAGATAACCAGCAATGTACCCTGAATTTTTATGCTTTTCAAAATTCAAAATTTTTTATTCAAAATAATATCATATAGATAGCTTTTTGACGTCATTTTTTGACTCTACCACCGCGTCGGAAGGTGTTCCGTTGAGAGAAGATGCGGCCAGAAACTCTACAACACACATCTTTTAAACAAAACAAAATGTACAAAGTACAATGAAAATACAATATTGCATAACATAGTGTAAAATTGTCAAGACCAGACATGTTCATGAAATAGGCCCTGGGGCCTGCGATTGCGATTGCTGGAGTGCGATTTTTGAATCTCATTCGCTGAGTTCATGCAGCAGTTGAAAATGTCAAACTCAGTGAATGAGATTCAGCAGTTGAAATTGTCGAAATTACTATGGAGATATACATCTTTCTACTTCTGATTTGACATTCAAAAATCATACTCCAGGAGTGCGATTTTTGAAAGTCAAATCAGCAGTAGAAAGATGCATATCTCCACAGTAATTTTGACATTTTCAACTGCTGAACTCAGCGAATGAGTTTCAAAAATCGCACTACAGGTCAGTGGCCTATTTAGGTGGCTTAAAAATTATTTGTCTGTAAGGTTGACTACTACTTTACCTCCACCAATTGGTACTGGGTCTGCACTCTCACTTTTATTCATTCGAAGCGTATTAGGTACCACAGATTAAAAAAAAATTACTCCGCATTGCGCTGAACTTTAACAGATTTTTTTTTTTTTTTTTTAAATAAATCTCTGCCTATCTCGAACTCGACGAATATAAGGTTTTAAAATGTATGACTGTATACTTAGATACCTCCCTGTAAGTTGGTACATAATACCTACATACCTACTAGGTGAATTTGTCAACACTTAAAATTTTCAGAGGGGCTATGAAATTGAACAACTTTTACTATGGGAGCAAAATTGAAATGGCAAAAAAAAACTGGTGTTCCATACTAAACTACAATTCCTACTCGACTCGAATTGAAAAATCAATATACTTACCTATCTTTTCAACTGTTCATTTCCGGACCTATGTGATCTAGGAATCAAAATTATTGAAAATCATATCCACGATATAGTGGAGACTAGCCACTACCTCGACAATTTGGACCGCATTTCTGGGACAACCTGTACCCTGTATATGAAATAGCAGGTTTTTATTACGATATCATGTTTGCTCCCATATAGGTGGTAAACGTTGTTCAGTTTGGTCTGAACCAAACCTGAAAATTTGGAAAGAGTTCAGAAAAATTCCCAGTATTCAATCAGGTACCTACTACATAGTACAAACATACGCGTCATGAAAACCTTTTTTTCTAATACGAGCTAAATAAAAGCGGAAAATCTAGATAGAAATCCTCCTTTGACAAATCAAAAGCTCAAAGGGTTTCCAAAAAGCTATTGGAAGCGTCGAGAGTCAAAGTGGGGATGTCAAAGAGTTAATCCGTAGAACGATTGCATTGGTAGTCAGTAATAGGATAATCTTTTGGCACTATTTTACGAGTCAGCTTTCTCTGGTTTTAAAGACGGTTGGACTTTAATACGCGCACGTTTTTGTTTTGACTTTTTATGGTCATACGAAAAGAGACTCTGTTTTTATGCATGAAACTTAATTTGTAAACGTTTATACTTATTACATATACTTTTTTATCAAAATTAGAAAAAAAACGGGGGACTTACTTACATAATATCATTGGATAATCTGTGATTATTAATGCTAAGGAGCCGTGATATTGAAATTGAAATTGAATTTTGTCATTATCACTACTTCCGCGGTGAAGGAAAACGTCACCAGGAAACCTATGCAGGTTTCCTCGAATATGCATCCGAGAACGAAAAGAAAACACTATATAGGTAAGTTGCTGGCTGTTCCCGCCGGCTCAGCAGTGGACTGTAATTTCGATTCGTTCCGAGCCGAACGGGAAGCGGGGAGGGGTTCTTGAAATCAGAAGGCTTCAATTTTGCTGTTTTTCTTGGCTTGCTTCCAGCTTGCTAACTCGTTGGCTGCCCCGGATCGACTGTGTAAAACGCCGCGGCGGCGCTGCTTTTATTCTCTCTCGAGATGCCCGCGTGAGCGGGGCGTCGCGAGAGGGACCGCGTTCGCGTGAGGGAGCGAGACAGACTGTCTCTGTGAGCGGGATGGGCATACCCATACACGCCTCGAGCGCAATACTGGAGGGACAGAGCCACTGTCTTTATTTGCATTTCTTATTTAATAAATTACATGAATTTACTATTTATTTCAGTGCTATCCTATTTACATAGGTTTTTACCTATGTACTAATTTATTCTAGACCTATCTATAACATTAGTAACTATAAGGAGTAAACACAAAGGGAAATAAAACAATCTTAAAGCTAACATAATACAAACTTATCCTAATCCTATTTCCTAGCTAAAAACTTTATTGTAAATGTAAACTTATAACTATATACAAATAACATTGTTCAGAGACGGTCGTTCCGAACATTCCTCCCGCCGTGCGTCGTCCGCCGTGACGTCGCACTCATGCTGCTGGCTGGAGGGCGACCGGCTCCGTCGGGATGATCACCAACTTCTTCGTCGGTCTGCGTAGTGTGCCGCCTTTGGTCCGGACATCAGCTGCTCGTACGACGCCGTCGGCCCCGGGGTAGGTAGCAGTCACGATGCCGCGAGGCCACGTGTTCCTCGGGAGGGTGTTGTCTGCGATCAGCACCACGTCGTTCACCTTCAGTGCTGGACCATGGCTGTGGGGCTCCCGCCGGTTCTGCAGGTCAGGCAGGTACTCCCTGACCCACCTAGCCCAAAAGAGGTCGGCTAGGCGTTGGGAGGCCCGCCAGTGAGTGCGCCCGATGAGGTCTTGATCGGTGAAGGTGCCAGGTGCTGGCACGCGCGCCGACCCGCCGAGGAGGAAGTGGTTCGGCGTGATGGCTTCGGGATCTTCTGGCGACGTGGAGACGTGCGTGAGGGGGCGGCTGTTTACTGTGTACTCCGCCTCTGCGATGAGTGTAGTCAGGACCTCTTCGGGTGGATGGCGCTCATGTAGCGCCGCATAAAGCGATGTCTTCACGGCGCGGACGAGGCGTTCCCAGGCGCCGCCCATGAATGGGGCGCCGGGGGGTATGAAGCGCCAGCTGATCAGCCGTCGCTCGGCTTCTTCTTCCGTCGCTTTGTCTATGGCACGACGTAGTTCCTTGTCTGCGCCGTGTAGATTGGTCCCGTTGTCGGACCATATCTCCGTCGGGCACCCGCGCCGCGCCATCATGCGGCGCAGTGCCATCACTGCGGAGTCGGTGCTGAGGGACGCGGCCACCTCCAGGTGAACCGCTCTGGTGGTCAGGCAGGTGAAGAGAGCCACGTAGCGCTTCTGTGTGGAGCGCCCCACGGTGACTGTCAGTGGCCCGAAGTAGTCCAGCCCCACGAAAGTGAAACTTCGGCGGTGATGAGCCAGTCTGCACGGCGGATGGTTCCCCGTAGCAGGTCTCGACGGTGTGTTGCGTTTGATGCGACAGGGTAGGCAGCGGTGCACTATCATTCGGGTGACGGGGCGAAGCCGGAGGATGTTGTAGTGTTGGCGGCATTCGTTAATGGTAGTCTCCACGCCCGCATGTAGTAGCTGTCTGTGTGTGTATTCTATGTAGAGGCGGGTCGTGGGGTGGTCACCATCAAGCACTGGCGGGCTCCTCTGGTCGTCCGTGATGTCGCTCGCCGCTCCGATGCGCGTCTTCAGCCGTATAATGCCATTTACTAGCATTACCGCGGTGGAGCGTAGTCTGCTGCTACTGGAAACGGCTTCATTCTTGTTCAGCTGTTTCATTTCGTCCGGAAAGGCTTCTTCTTGACTCGACTTTACTAGTAAAGTCTCCGCTCGGCGTAATAATTCCGTGTCTATAGGTAGAAACACGAAATTATTTTTCGATTTGTGTCGCGTCGGTGTCTTGAGCGTAGTCGTTTTCGCCTGCCGCTTCCAGTCTGGATCTAATTCGTTGTTCTTCTTTGTACGCTTGTAGTACGTTTTCTGTTTCGTACGATGACAGAGGGCGATGAACTGTAGTACTCTGGCCGTAGAACGCAGCAGTTTCTCCCACTTTGAGAAGCGAGTGGGGTCGGGCAGGCTCCTTTTTAGCGACGTTTTGTTGTCACTTATGTAGTGCGTGCGTTCTTCGCCGGTGACTATAGGCTCTTCTCGCGTCGTACTTTGTTCTGTAGGCCACGTAGATGGATCGTCGCGCAGGAACTGAGGTCCAGTGAACCACCGATGGTTCTCGTTGAGGTCGCGAGGCACGTCGCGCGTCGCGTCGTCGGCCACGTTCAGCTTGGTTGGGACCCACCGCCATTCGTTCGCTTTGCTGTGTTCTTCGATCGCGGCTATGCGATGTGCGACGAAGGGCTGGTAGGCTCGTGAGCCCGTCCGGATCCAGGTGAGGACGGTCTTGCTGTCTGACCAGAACGTGGTCGATTCAGGCTTCGTGTCGTGTTCTTCTATGACGGCCGCGGCCATCCGGGCTCCCATCACAGCGCCTTGTAGCTCGAGGCGCGGTATTGATGTCAGCTTTAGCGGCGCGACCTTAGACTTTGCGAGCACGAGTGAGGTGTTCGCTCGCCCGTCTGGGTCGGCCGCTCGCCAGTAGAGTGCGGCGGCGTAGGCCGCCTCGCTCGCGTCGACGAAGACGTGTAGTTGAAGCGAGGCCGCTGCGCTGTAGCTCAGGTAGCATCTCGGGATCGTGACGTCACGTAGCGCTCTCAGATGTCCCATCCAGTCTTGCCACTTCGCTGCGTTGTCGTCGTCCAATGGCTCGTCCCAATCGGTCCCTCGGCGCCACACGTCCTGTAGTATCTGTTTCGCTCGTACTGTGACCGGCGAGGCGAAGCCGAGTGGGTCGAATAGAGACATTACTATCTTGAGCGCCTCTCGTTTGGTGGGCGCGGCGGACTCCAGCACGGCGGGTGACACTCGCGCCATGTCCAGGTTGAATGCGAGTCTGTCGGCGTCCGGCTTCCATATGAGGCCGAGAACTCGTTCGGTTGTAGCGCCGTCGCTGAGAGGGATCGATGCTCGCTGCTGTAGTTCTGTGTCGAGCGCCTTCTTGACTTCTATAGAGTTCGAAGCCCACTGTCGAAGTTGGAAGTGTCCGCGGCGATGAATGTCGCGGACGTCTGTGGCTGTCTGTATCGCTTCTTCAGTGGTTCTAAAGCTGTCGAGGTAGTCGTCTACGTAGTGGTTTCTTACGATCGCGTCGACGGCCGTAGGATGCGTTTTTTCGTACTTGAGTGCGTTTCTATTCTTCACGTAGATCGCCGTAGACGGTGAACACGTAGCGCCGAAGATTAGCGACGTCATGCGGTATTCTTGAGGTGCTTCCTCCCCCCGCTTGTCCCCCCGCCATAGGTACCTGAGTGCGTCCCTGTCTTCTGACCGAATCTCACTTGCATGAACATTTCGGCGATGTCGGCGGACACGGCGACTGGGTGCTGTCGGAAGCGCATCATCACTCCCGGCAGCGACTGCAGCAGATCAGGACCCGTGAGGAGGTGGTCGTTGAGAGAGACCCCCTTTGTCTTCGCAGCGGCGTCGTGTACTATTCGCACTTTGCCCGGTTTCATTGGGTTTAACACGGCAAAGTGCGGCAGGTACCATGTTCTTTTTTCTGACTTCTGTAGCGGCGCGGGCTCGGCGTAACCTTTCTGTATCAGTGCATCCATCTGTTCTTCGTACTTGGCTTTCAGGTCAGCGTCTCGGTCGATCTTCTTTTCTGTTGTGACGAGGCGTTTGAATGCATTTTCAAAGTTGTTCGGCATCTCGCAGCTGTCTCGCTTCCACAGTAGCGCAGTCTGGTACCGCCCATCTTCCGTCTCTGTCGTGCACTTGTTTAGTATTTCAAGCGCTCTGTGCTCTGGGTCGGACTGCGGTTGCTTCGGCGTAATGGTGAGTGCTTCTATCGAAAAGAAATGCTTGAGCTCTTCATCTAGTGACGGCGACGTAGTTGTTACGTGATTCACGTAGTTGAGCTGCTTTCCCAATGTTCTTGTGTGTGCGCCGTGTAGTACCCAGCCCAAAGGAGTGTGCGACGCGACCGGCTGATCTCTCCGTCCTTGTTTCACTTCGCTTGCTAGTAAAAGATGCCAATTGTCTTGCCCGATTAGTATTCTAGGCTTGCTGCTATCGTACTGTAGGCTATCTTTTATCTCGGCGAGGTGGCGGCAGTCCTGCAGGTCCCGGGGTGTAATCTCTTGCGGGGAGAGCTGTAGGTTTTCTATGGTGCGCGCCTGGACGGTGAAACGTTGTGTCGGGCCGTGTAGGGTGACCGGGACACGTTTCGATGCTGTGACGGTGAAGTTTGTTTCGCCGATTGCTTCTATGTTGAGGGGGTCGATGGGGCCCTCCGCGCCGACTTCGTTGGCTAGGTCCAGGTCGATTAGAGTGACCGTGGACCCGTCGTCGAGCAGGGCGTGCGCGTCGACTTCTCCCGCCGGTCCCGACACTCGTATTGGTACTATTTTCAGGAACGAGTGCGTTTTCGTAGGCGTCCACGTAGAGGTGACTGATTCTCTCTTCGGCGGGTCTTCTTTCTTGGGCGGCTCTTCTCTCTTAGGCGGCTGTTCTGACTTCGGCGGCTCTTCTCTGGCGGCGTGAAGCAGCTTGTGATGCGAGTACTTCTTCTTATCTTATCTTGTTGTGGGGGCTGGCAAGCCAGCAACACTTCGACCCAGTGGGATCTTTTGTGTTAGCCCCAATACTTTTTACTTTCTTCACCCTTCAAATACATGGTCAATGAAGGAGGCAATACCATTGAGGGGAAGAAGCCTAAGATCTCCCGGTTTTGGATATCCATCACCGAGGAGGCACATGCGTTTTGCCGCCAAGACATCACAGTCACAGAGAATGTGCTCCATGGTCTCCTCATCCTCTCCGCACGCTCGGCAGCTGGGATCCAGGGTGAGTTTCATCTTGTGCATCATCGTGCCTGTGGCGTAGTGCCCAGTGAGGGCTCCGACGATGGCACGAGCCTTGCTCCTGCTGTTGTTCAGTATGAACTTTGAGACACGAGTTGTCGCATTGCTGATAAATTTCTTGGAGTGCTGTAGACCTGTAAGGCTAGACCACTCCAGCTTGTGTGTTTTATCAGCCCAATCCCTAATGGCCATTCTTATGTTGCATGCCGGGATTCCCACACTTGGTTCTGGGCCAACCATCTTTCGTTCTGACCCAGCCCTTGCCAGCTCGTCAGCATTCTCATTACCCCGAACACCGGTATGCCCCGGGACCCAGACTAATCTCACGGTATTGTGTAGACCAAGCTTGTTGAGGGTCTTTACTCCGTTTAGGATTAGCCTGGAGCTCACATAATAGGAGTTCAAGGCTTTGAGAGCTGCTTGGCTGTCGCTAAGAATATATATAGTCTTGTTGGTTACCTTCCTATATATATTCTCCTGCGCGCAGGCTATGATAGCGTACGTCTCAGTTTGAAAAACAGTTGCAAACTCCCCTAGACTGATACTCTCGTTGTAGTCATTGGAGTGTATGCCTGCACCCGTACCCGAATCGGTTTTTGAACCGTCAGTGTACCAAACAAGAGTGTTCGCGTCCGGGGTACGCAGTCCACGCTTCCATTCATCCCTTGAAGGGACATGTGTTTTGTAATTCCTCTTGAAGATTCGTATGCTCGGCATTGTGTCACCGATCATGTTGAACCCTCTTTCAAGCTCACTGCTCAGTTTCAGTGCAGTGTGCCTTATTTTGGGCATATCATTATGCCACGTTTCGGTCACCTTCATTCTGTAAAGAGCCTTCGCCGCTTCAGCTTGTATGAATATATGAAGCGGTTTAAGGTCCAGTATTATGTCTAGTGCCGCGGTGGGTGTCGACCTAAATGCACCAGTCATAGCCATACAGGCCATGCGTTGTAGTTTCCCAAGCTCTTTCTCACATGTTTGCATTTTGGTTGCGAGTACTTGCATCCATTTGTGTTGCACGGGACGGTGCGGCAGTTGTGATTTCTTGACCTGTGGCGCAGGCATCTGAAGCACAGGTGGTGGGTCTTGGCTAGCTCCCACCGCGTGTTGACTTCCTCTTCTATAAATCTCTTGCACTCTGCTGCGTTGTGCCCCGATTTTTCGCATATGGCGCATGACGACGAATTTTTTCTATGTCCCGCAGCTGTCTTCGGATCCGTTGTGTTGTACGTTCGCTGCGGTTTTCTCTGCTGGTTCGAGTCGTGCGCCGTGACGTTCTCGGGCTGTGCGTGCGGGCCGCATATTTCGGCTTCGCGCTCCAAAAATCTTGCGAGCTTGACGAGGTCTGGTTCGTCGTTCGGTTGATGCGATGCGTAGTCGAACCATCTGTATCGTAGCGTTGTCGAGAGTTTCTCCGCAGTGACCCTTGCTAATTCGGGGTTGAATAGGTAGTAGGGCCTGCCGAGCGCGTCGAGTGTTGCGATGATGTTCGTGACGCGGCTCGCGAAGATGCAGAGGTCGCGCGGCGTGTCGGCGGGGCGAGGTAGAGTGCGGAGGCGCTCGATCTCGGCCGATGCTATGGAGTCAGGCCGACCGAAGCGATTTTCTAACATCTTCATGACTGCTGTAGGGCTGGCGTTTGTGATGAGGAGGCTCTCGACTGCTTCTTTGGCTCTTCCTTTGAGGCTTCTTCGAAGTCTGGCCATATTTTCTGTGTTCGTGTACGATGCGGACGACTCGGTGTAAGCGGCTCGGAATGATAGCCACTCCTGGTAGGCGCCCCCGAAGTTTGGTAGCTCGGCGTAGTGACGGGGCGCTGGATTCTGCTGACCCGCTTTGATGGCAAGCGTGATTGCAGTCGCGAGGTCGGCGAGATCTGTCTGCTGTGGCTTGGGCTTCGCGACTGTGTTCTGTTCTATCGGTTCTTCGTGACGGGGCGCTGGATTCTGTTGCGTTGTGGGCTGGCTGGGCGCGGCGGTCCACACTGGCGGCGGTAGGTCCCACACCGGCGCATTAGGGGGCGCCGGCGTGGTCTGTTTGTGTTGTTCGTTCGGGCAGGTGTTCTCTTCTATTGGCTGCTGCCCGTCGGTGATGGCGAGTACGTGGCTCTGCTGCAGCCACTCGTCCACCCTGGAGGTTGCGTCGGACCCGGAGATGACGGTGTCGCCGTCATCGGAGCTGGCGTCTTCATCTTCGGCTTCTATAGCAGCGAGACGTGCGGCGGCATGTTCTAGCTTGGCGCGTGCTAGCTCTTCTTTGGCTAGCGCTATACGATACGCCTTGGTGCTTGCTGACGTCTTCATGGATGACTTCCTGCTGTTGCGCTTCTGTTTTGGCTGGGCGATCGATGCCGGCGTGGACGCGACAGCACCGACGGCGGGGGCGTCGACAGCAGGGGCTTCTGTGACCGTCGAGGCTTCCGACGAACTGGCGAGTGTGCTGGCGGCTGACGAGGACGCCGTAGCGGCTGACGAGGATCCCGTAGCGGTCGACGTGGCGGTAGCGGAACCGTCTATAGATTCGGCGTTGCCGGTTCCGCTACCTTCTATGGCGGGGTCGGCCGGCGGGGTCCGTCTTCCTGTCTTCGATCTTGTTACCGGCATTTTCTCGCTTCTTTCTTCTATTTGACGAAAGTTCTATCTTGAATCGACGAAGGTTCTGTCTTCGATCGACGAAAGTTCTATTTTCACCGCAGACCCGGAGCAGCCAAATTTTTCTTTCTTCTTTTTTCTATCCGGCGCCTCGAAGTGACCAAATGTTCCCGCCGGCTCAGCAGTGGACTGTAATTTCGATTCGTTCCGAGCCGAACGGGAAGCGGGGAGGGGTTCTTGAAATCAGAAGGCTTCAATTTTGCTGTTTTTCTTGGCTTGCTTCCAGCTTGCTAACTCGTTGGCTGCTCCGGATCGACTGTGTAAAACGCCGCGGCGGCGCTGCTTTTATTCTCTCTCGAGATGCCCGCGTGAGCGGGGCGTCGCGAGAGGGACCGCGTTCGCGTGAGGGAGCGAGACAGACTGTCTCTGTGAGCGGGATGGGCATACCCATACACGCCTCGAGCGCAATACTGGAGGGACAGAGCCACTGTCTTTATTTGCATTTCTTATTTAATAAATTACATGAATTTACTATTTATTTCAGTGCTATCCTATTTACATAGGTTTTTACCTATGTACTAATTTATTCTAGACCTATCTATAACATTAGTAACTATAAGGAGTAAACACAAAGGGAAATAAAACAATCTTAAAGCTAACATAATACAAACTTATCCTAATCCTATTTCCTAGCTAAAAACTTTATTGTAAATGTAAACTTATAACTATATACAAATAACATTGTTCAGAGACGGTCGTTCCGAACACTGGCAATATCCCACTCAAAAAATAATACTTACTCAATACTAAAAATAAATTGTTTTCATAGCGAAGCTTTTGCATAAACTCTCTAGATACTGTCCCATTATAAGAAGACGAGCTTTTACCTGCGACTTCGTCCACATAAGTTATATACCAGATTTCAAGTCAGATGATAAGCTATCAAACAAAAAAGTTTCATCACAATCGGTTCAGTAGTTTTTGCGTGATACTCGAACAAACAAATACCCAAACAAACAAACAAACAAACGAACAAACAAACAAACAAACAGACAGACAAAAAGTGCAAAAATTTGTGATTTGGAATCAGGGAAGCCTAAAAACCATATCGTAATCTTTTTTTTGCAAATATCTTCAATGTACAGACACACTTCTGTTACAGTTTTATAATAGTTTGGATAAATAAAAGAAATAAAAGTTTGGCCAATTCCAACTTATTCGGTGGAAAGTTGACCATTAACGTTATCAAGGAGCTATATCAATGCAAATATTTTCCTCTTCACTTACTTTCTGATGTCATTAGACTTCACTTTAGAATTTTTCTTATAAAATGGCTCTAAAATTTTTCATAAAAGTGATCAAAAGCGTTCCACTGCAGATGGCGTCAGGTCAACTACCTCGTCGCATTACCGGGAGATGAAAACTTTTGAGGCAACGGCAACGTGTCCACCAGAATTCTAAGTAAGATTAATTTCTTTTCGCGTTAGTGGAGATATGACGTGACCGCAAATTCTAAATGGATTTTATATGGGTGTTATATGAAACTAGGAACTACGGTTTCGTACGATAAAGTCCATTTGTAAAATTGAATTATTCTATATTGGGAAACCATTTGGTTTCGGTTAGCTAGGAAGTAGAGGAATAATAAAATGTGACGTGTTAAATATCAGATTCTACAGTTTCAATTATCGAAATCATGCAGGGTGCAGGTCTTCTACAACGAATAAGCGTGATGTTTAGGCCACCAGCACTACGCTACGTAAGCCTAGTGCGGGTTCGTGCAGACAAGTTAGTGGTAAACTTGCTGTAGATTCTATACTGTTTTGATGATGCGATTCGTCGGTCGTTGAGTGGAAGTCGTTGTTGGTACAGTGTAAAGATAAATTCACGCTAAAGCCAAAGATATAAATAAAACATATCACCATACTGGCCATGAATAGTGTGAAGCAGCCTGGTATCCACAGACTTCATAGAGTAACGCGGGATGAGAACGATGAAAACGCTTATGTTAGTTTGTTGCTAAACTCATTTCTTGAAAGATAGAATGAAAATGTGTAGCTGAAGTTTTACTCATTTACCGTGTCTGTAGTCCAGCTTAGCATTATAATACATTTAAAGAAGCACGTTTGCTTGGAAACACTGTTTTGCTACCTGTTTTGCAACCAACTAAAAACTTAATAGAGTCATTAATTTTACCTGTTTTCAACCTCACTGTCTGGAGTCGTTTTGCCACACAGCTTTTTGACATAAAAAACTATGAATTAGTTTCTTTCTATGGTTCCGTACTCAAAAGGTGAAAACGGGACCCTATTACTAAGGCTACGTTGTCCGTCCGTCCGTCCGTCCGTCTGTAAATGAACCGTAGGAGCTAGATTGACTGAATTGATTGAATTTTCACAGAATGTGCGGTATTACAGCGGTTTTCCTAACAAATAAAAATGTCAAAAAGTAAAAAAAATAAGGGGGGGGGGGGGTTCTCATACAAGGAACTAGTTTTTATCAACGTTTTGTTCTTCGTAATCGTAAAAACGGTAATATATTATACAAGCGTCAAACTTGGTGTGATTATAGAGCAAACTCTAACAGTACCTATAACAACAAATAATAAAAACTGGCCAAGTGTGAGTCGATCTCGTGCTAAGGGTCCCGGAGAAGAAAATTTTTTTTGTTAGTTAATAATATGTTGTGGTGGTGTGATACGGAGCCTTTAGTGCGCGAGTAGCCCGACTCGCACTTGACCGATTTTATTTTATTTATTATTTAATTTTCTCATCACATAGATACGGCATGTGTTGTCTTCCCCGGATTTAGTCAAGTTCGATTTCGAGACAAGGAGTTTCATCTAGTTTTCCGCTGCCGGGAACGTATGAAGTTCTTCAATTCATTCTTCATTCTTTCTTCAAATGGTAGTCCTATGATAATGATTTATGTGCGTAACTATAATGACATACATCTAAACTATTATAAAACTGTAACAGAAGTATAACTGTACATTGAAGATATTTACAAAAAAAAGATTACGATATGATTTTTAGATGTCCCTGATTCCAAATCACCAATTTGTGGATTTTTTGTCTGTCTGTTTGTTTGTTTGTTCGTTTGTTTGTTTGTTTGTTTGGTTGTTTGTTTGTTTGGTTGTTTGTTTGTTTGTTTGTTTGTTCGTTTGTTTGTTTGTTTGTTCGTTTGTTTGTTTGTTTGTTTGTTTGGGTGTTTGTTTGTTCGAGTATCACGCAAAAACGACTAAACCGATTTTGATGAAACTTTTTTTGTTTGATAGCCTTATCATCTGACTTAAAATCTGGTATATAATTTATGCGGACGAAGTCGCGGGTAAAAGCTCGTAACTACATATTTTTACTGTCCTTGATCCCACCAGGGTAGGTAATTAGGTTCCTAGAGACCACGTCACACGCTACGAACCTGACACAATTCTTTTACAAGGTACACTTTGACAAGTCAGGTCCATGATAAAGCTGATTCAGTCCTAAGCAATCAGTACACAGACCACGATGTCGGAATTCAATTTCTAAAGTGCAAAGAGCTATCGAAGCTATAAAGTGTTCGCACGTTTTAACTCATAGAATTCTTTAACCCGCTCCATTCAATCGTTTAGCTATTTTCTACATTGTTTGATTTGTTATATTTGTTAGTTTGACCTAGTAAACGTTTATTGGGGGTATTTTATGAAGTGCGAGCTTTATTTGTAGATTACATCGCAGTGGGAAATCGTATGTGATTCGAATACTAATTGAGATGAGCAGCCGAGCGCTCTGGTTGATTTCGAACCCATCAGAATGTAACTTAGTTAGGTACAACGCTAGGTACTAACAACAATAATTATGGTATCAATGAAATAATTTTCAGAAATGTTTTGTTGATATTACGATTACCATATTTATGTTGTGTTTCTTTTAAAACAGATTTTAGGGTTTCTTAAACTTATACACAGGGTACCAACGGGATCCTATTGAACAGCTTACGTTACGCCCGCAGTCCGTCCGTCTGTCTGTCTGTCCTACGTATAAAGGGTTGTATCTTTTGAACTATAATTAGCTAGACGGTTGTCATTTCCACAGAATATCCGTTTTTAATGGCGGATTTGTTAACAAATAATAAAAAGAAACAATAAGTAAAAATATGTTTTTTGTTTCAGCTCTATCGTAAAAACGGTAATGCATACAAGCGTCAGGGTGCGTCAGGTATGATTATTAAAAAAAAAAAAAAAAATAATAATAATAGATAACAGTGATTATAATAGTGCCATACTCTAAGGTAAAATAACAAATAATAAAAAACTGTCAAGTGTGTGTCGGGCTCGCGCTAAGGATCACGTAGAAAGCAAATATTTTTACGAAACAGTGCACGAGCACGACTCGCGATTTTTTGTATTCTATTCAAATAAGAATACTTCAATTACCTCAATCAATCAATATCAATCAATAAAAAAAAAATCAATCAATCAATCAATCAATGTATCAATTTGTAATCTCCGCAGGAATGAAAAGAAAGAGCCATACGATTATAATTACCTGTTGGTACATTTGGTGTCTTTAGTTTACAGTTTCACTCAATATTATTTGTCATATCGCAGGAGCAATGTACTTCAAACGCACATGCACGTCCTAAATTAGCCCTAATAGACCTAAATTGGTTTTTATAGCACTATCTTGTAAATTTACTCTAATGCTCTTTTATAAATATAAATAAAATAAGAAAAACGTCCCTGATCGTGGGAAGACGGCCTAATGAAAATTCGAACCACAGACTCCACATGTTTTACAATGTTTATTGAATATTTGACAAATGTGTTGCATTATTGTCTCTCAAATATTAGTACAACATACAAACTCATTACAATACTCGTCACGGATGCATCTAACGACATCACATTGTAGACAAAGGGAGTCGATTCCGTATCGAATCACGAATTCTCAACACGCGGTTACCCCCTTGTTACCCATACGTCTCCCACTTCATTTGACAGGGAAATTTGCTGCTACAATATAGGTACACGTGTCTCCAAAGAAAACAATTTGTAGGGATTTTTTTCCTAATGGAAATAATATTTAAGGTTGTCTGGAAAATATAAATGCTAGGTAGGTATTATTGCTAATTTAGAGGTAATATATTACATAGTGTTGATTTAAATTGTGAAAAGCAAACGACGATTAACTACGCTTATATACCTATAAGGCAATGCTGACGGTTTTTTTAAGAGGATGGTTAGACCATTAATCTGAACTAAGTACTTTCTCAACATCCAAAATCACGAAAAAATTCTGCTGTTTCAAACAAAACTACGAGCCAACACAAATACAGGGTGTAAGAAAGAAGAAAGAAAGAAAGAAAATAATTTTATTTGCATGCACAACAAAACACTGGTAATTATAATTACCTATACGGTAAAACTAAACTAAAATACACAATTATAAAATGAAATAATTAGGACCAGTGTGTGCCGCAGCAGCAAACAGGGTTACGACTCAGCATTATGCTGGGCTCAATGAGCTCAGAGCTGATTTTCTGTCGCACCCAAAGTAAGGTTCGTGTAAGGGAATTGCTTCTGCGAAAAACTCAAAGAGGTTAAAATACCCATCAATATGAACAACTTGGGACCAACTATTGAGATCTAGAAAAAAATCTGCTATCTCATACTAACACTAAATTCCTACCACGCAAAATGTATTGGAGGAGCTGATTTAAATCTCATTGTTGGTCTCATAGTGAAAGTTGTAGTTGCATATTGATGGGGCTTTCATCCCGTCAAGTTTTCGGAAGCAATTATTATACACATTTTTGTTTTGCCATTTCGATTGAAAAAAGTTGTTGAATTTGATGGTTCGTGCCCTTAAATTACAATCCCAAAAAACAGGCTCCGAGGCTTTTAAAATGTAGACTAGATAATAACGGCACAAAATAAAGCAGGATCTAAGAAACCTAGATTATAATTATAACCATGACATTTGGTATGGCAGTCAAGCATACCTAGTAATTATAAATCAATAAGATAACAGAGAAATAGTTCACGAAATCAGAAACTAATTTGCGAACGTTGTTCCGAAATAGAAAATTTTCACGATCGGAATAAATCAATTATCTGAATCAATTCAAGTTTCAGTCTTGCAAAACGAATTTGATTCAAGCGTCTAGGAGCTCCCCAGTGGAATACACTCGACAACAATGAAAACGGGTCACCAAAAACTAAGAATGGTAAGCTTACTCTAATAAAAAGTATTTCATAGATTATTTAATACTTCTTAAATTAATAGATAACATTTTTAGTTTTCATTTGTTTGAATTAATTAAAATACATAAATATAAATGCGTCAATTCTATCGCAGACCAAAAATGAAAATAATTTTTTTTTATCACAGATATAACATTTTCCCATATTTTAGTTCATGTGAGTGATAAAATTACCACATTAATAATAAATGTTCAATACAAAAAAATAAATTTTCCAAAAAATCATGTTTTTAGGTTTTAGCCTGTTTTATTGGCATTACTTTATAGCAACCAGAAATTTTATTAATTTAAGTAGTAGTATTAAATTTTCTATATATTACTTTTTATTTGAATTCTTAGTTTCTGAAATATTAAGGTTTATGTTGCAGGGCCGTAGCTAGAACTGGATTGAAGGTAGGGCATAGGAGGTTTAAGGTAGGGCGGAATCAAAAGGCTAGTTTTTGGATGAGTAACATAATTCAGTCCAATCTTCTCTCCAGATAAGAAAAGAACACACCAAGACTCAAAACGTGATGGTGATACTGAGTTCCATTATCCTACCTACCCTCAAAATAACATTAAAGGCTGGAGCGAGCGAAACGAGCTCGAAATTTCACACTCCAAGACTCAAAACGGCGTTGGTGTGAGTTCCATTAGCCTACCTACGCTAATAATATCATAGGCTTGAGCGAGCGAAGCTAGCTCGAAATTTTGGTATGGGAATTTGCCTAACTTGCCCATATTGTAAAGAAGATTGGATAATTTTTATGGTAGGGCATTATTATTTTAAGGTAGGGCATTGCCCCACGATGCCCTCCTCTAGCTACGGCCCTGTTATGTTGTTGGTGACTCGTGGTGACCCGTTTTCATTGTTGTCGAGTGTACTCTGGGATATTTGTTAGATAGGAGAAATAATGAAATAACGTCTCGATTTGATCATTTATCATTATTAGCTGTACATTGTGTACGCCAACGCTCTCAATATTCGAGGTTCCATTCACGTTTTGTGTTTCACTCTTGAGACAGAATATACAAATACTGTAAACCTCAAAGTCTAGACAACCTATCTCTCAATAGTAAATCTATAGGTATAGGTATCTAGCAACATTGTCGTGTTTACCCTAGTCCATGTTTAATAGTATTAGAATGTTTTGAATTTAGTAGTTAGCTATTCTAAAAGAAAGAACTTGCGCAATAAGTGCTACAAAAGGCTACAAACCATATGATGAGTTTTCACTGTACTTTACTACTGTAGTTGCGTCACCAATTTCGTATGGCCGAATTTAGTTTGTATCGTAACCACTACGAGCGCTGTATTCAACGCAACTATAGAAGTAAAGTACCTACACTGAAAACTTATGGTAACAAACCAATAAAATAATAAAACCGGTCAAGTGCGAGTCGGGCTACTCGCGCACCGAGGGTTCCGTACCACACCACCACAGAACAAACATTATTAACTTAGAAAAAAAACTTTTTTTGTCCGGGACCTTTAGCGCGAGACCGACTCACACTTGGCCGGTTTTTAGTATTTGTTGTTATTCTGTAGAGTTTGCTCTATAATCACACTAAGTTTGACGCTTGTATATATTATCGTTTTACGATAGAGCGTGAAGAAAAAACGTTGATAAAAACTAGTTTCTTGTTGAAAACCCAACTTAATTTTTAACTTTCTGCTATTTTTATTATTTGTTAACAAATCCGCCGCAATAACGCATAATCTGAGAAAATTTCAACTATCTAGCTATTACGGTTCAAAAGTTACAGCCCTAAATAGGTAGGACAGACGGACGGACGGACGGACAGACGGACAGACGGACAGACGGACAGACGGACAGGCAGACGGACGGACGGAAGGACGGACAACGTAGGCTTAGTAATAGGGTCCCGTTTTCACCCTTTGGGTACGGAACCCTAATAAATGACGCTCAGTCACAAACATTTCCCAAACAAAAGCTACAAGGCTTTTTATTATGGAAACCATACATCGACACATACATGATTCATGACCGAACCGGGATTCGAACCCAGGACCTCTGGTTTGGTGGTCCGACGTGGTCACCATTACACCATCTCGGGTGGTTTTATTCTAGCGCGTAACAATTGGCATAAAGTGGGCCTTACTACGTTTACTTTGGCTTCGAGTTCCAGATCAATCGAATACGGACTACCTAATAATGTTGTCTCTATACTCCATTCCAAATTGCAACTAAATTTTACAACTATTTTGAATTACAGAAACAGAGTTTTGATACACTTCCTCTCACTTATTCTTAGAACAGCTTTAGTATAGGTCGACCAGAATCTCATGAAATTAAAAAAAGTTAAAAAATATAGATTTTCACATGGCAATGTCAAACTGTCATCAAGTAGGCCCTTTACAAACTGCAACTTTTTGCAGCGATAAAAACGCGCGTTTGTTAATGGGTGCATAATTTTAAGATTATTTGAACGCCCAAATCATCTGGCTGAACATTTTCATCTTGTTTATAAGAAAAGGCATTTAATTTTATACCTGAATTTTATTACGAACGTTTTTCTTCGTGGCTGTATGGCGTTTCAGAAGTGCTGCAAAAAGTCGCAGTGTTTAAAGGGCCCTAATCCAATTACCCTAGTGTTGCTTACTCTATTTGATTTCCTAATTTTTCATGAGATTCTGGTCGACCTATAACGTCCAAGATATGTCGGATAGTACATCTTTCTGATAAATAAATTATATTTGCTAATCAGAATTGGCCAGAAAGCTAAATACGAATCGGAAAATCTTTTTTCGTCCTTATTAGGAATGAAGTATAGGTTGTTTATTGTTAATCAAAGATAATAAGGAAAACAACGTTAGGTACTGTTTATTCAATACTGTTCCGAACATGAAATAGAAAAGATGATATCAGCCACAAAATTGATTTTACCTATCGTAGTAACATTAACCGCACATGGCCTATACGTTTTAATCTCAACCTGGCTGCTGACAATTTTCAAGCCATAAACGAACGTGGAACCTACGTTATAAAGTTCAATATTCACTAATAATACACGTAATGTTAAATGAAATAGTCCAGATACTGCTTTTAACATAAAATTTTATGCAAATAACGTAGCAAATTTATACGGTTGATATGCCCAATTACTCTCTTAGGCGCTTTAAAGTACCAGTGACGATATAAAACGTAGCTTTAAAAGCTTATTTTGTAAATGGAGTTTTATCTACTAAAATTTAAACGAAAAAATATTGGAACGTGAGAATTTTCCTACGTTTTGAACGGTCTCGAGGCTAATTTTGTTTTCTTCGTTTTTGTATTCGTGACATTCGTGTTATCCACTTTCCGCGTTTATACAAGTGTTCATTTTGTATTGTAACGTTTTTTTATTCAATTTTCCGACAGCATTATCCTCATTTTCGTACATTTATAACGTATTTATTTAAATAGGTACCTTAAAAATTGAACACTTAAGGAATCTTTGTGATCTGAAAGACACTCGTTAAATTATTTAAATTTTCTCAAAACCTTTTAGTCACATTTCCTCATAGTAACAAGTCTATATAAATCTAGGCTTTGCATCTGAAATAAGGCCAACTTTCTATACGTATAGTTCTAGTTTCCAACTCAGTTCTGTATCAGAAAACAGTTGCATGAGTCGCCTCAGTTTGCTCTATTGAACATATTTCCGTACAATATTTTTCCTCACTGTAGCAAATGTGCTATCCGTATCCAATACTGTGTGCTTGGGGAACTGCCGCTGGATGATATTGAAATTGGATTGGGATATACTCGGTCCTATCTATTGCGGCGAAGAAAATGTGTTAAGACGACGAAAAAAACAAGAAGCTCGCGATACTGGTTTAATTTGAAATTTAATACTTTGCCAGATCTTATTCGGTTATGGGAATCATGATATATGATATATTTAGCTTCAATCTATAAATATATTTTGCTGAATTGTCTTCTTCTTTTTGATGGTTCTTCAGTGGTGTTTTTATATTTTAGTAGCCAGGTGTTCGGCAAGGCTGACAGCGTCAGGAGTAGCTGTATTTAAGTCCTCTCTCGTGCAGGTGTTTGGGCACAGCGGACATTCCAGCAGATGACCCATCGACTGGATGGGTTCACCGCAATGACACTGTGTTAGACCAGGATCCCTATACCCCCAATTGCACAGGTTTAGTCTGCAACGGCCGACCTGAGTGCGAAGCCGATTCGAGGATTTCCACACTTGCCATTGCAAATTGTGTCCTGTTGATTTTATATTGACTCTCTTATTAGTGTTAGCGTTAGTATAAGATAGCACGCATTATGCGTATTTACTTATCTGACTACATACGATAAAAAACATTATGCAATGCAAACCAAACGTCCAGTTTGATACAGTCTTTAAAGGTGACAATTGGTATTCTTGGTGTAGGGTTCCCAGGTTTGAGTTGCCTTACTAACATCAGAGCCATGCTTTTCCTAGTCTCCCATTTGCGATTGGAGGAGAGTTGGATATTTGCATTTCCTTCTCGCACATAAAGTTGCGCATGTAAAGAGTCATACCTGTATTGCTAGACTTCTCCTATTATCTTCTTTGATTGTGGGTACCAACTTCCAAGATGGTTTAAAATCATTCTTCAAGCAAGCTTGTAAAAAATAAAGCGTATAATGAAATTAATGAATTGATTAAATGCGCTGGAAAAAGCTTCACATTCAGATTAACACCTGACGTTTATGTTTCGTGATAATGTCCGAAAAACTCTGCAACACCGCAATGAATGCACGCACATATTTCATGGAATTTATTGGTACAACGATTAGCGCTGTGGTAGGCCTTTATGGGCAGTTATGGGGAACGGAATGGGCATTGGACATTAATTTCTGAGCGCACAAAATGTGACGTAGGTGTCTAGCCATTTCGATCTTCTGTTTAACCCTTTGTTTGTAATCAGATATCTCCCAGTTGTGTTGTTATATGTAGACGGGAATTGAATTAGGAGGAGTTTCTTTAGTTTTGATAGCAAAGGATTCTAGTATTTTTGTTTGAAGAAAATGGTTTGCCGTACTGTGGTTTTCGACTAAAATAGAATAACCATCCCTTTTCTACCCGTCCCATTCTATCGGGATAAGGTTTCCTTTATAGTTTTTTTGTGAGCTATAAGTAGCACACAATGCTATTTATCGATGCCTGCCCATTAGCCTATTATCCCCAATAGCCCATAGTCATTTGGAACGTAATTCCATCACGAAAACCAAGGTATATTTGAAATGTATAAATAAATGAACTTTTGCTTGTGCTAGCACTGCATTTCCGCTTATTTCAAAGTAGTTTGTGGAAGTATCTACCCAAATCTCGAGAATTTTTTCTGAGCCAAAACACAGTTTTCACAGAAGAGATGGTACAGCCTCATGGCAAGTTCAAACGCAAACCACGCGAAGCCCACGCGAATGACACAACCGCTTGCGGCAAAATTTGCAACATGACTCCTTTATAGCATAAGCATAAGCATATGCTCACGACTATATTCCCCGAGGGGGTAGTCAGAGATATTCTGAAACTTCAGAACATCCACGTTTCACTAGTAGTACCGAAACTCTGTCCAGTGTGACGGGGAGTACCACCGGCGCCACGATGGACAGTAAGTACGATACACGCCTCGAAATTGAAGCATGCAGGTTTCCTCACTCTTTTATAGATACTTAGAAACTTGGTTATAAACGAAGTTTGACTTTGAAAACAATCTGACTGATATTTTCAGGGGAAAACGTTTTTACTGCAATTAATGTATACATTATAAACGTAGCATATCCTACTTCTTATGCTTCAGTCTATACAGAGTGTAAGGGAACCGCGTCCGAAAACTCAAAGGGGTGAAAGTACCCATCAATATGAACAACTTTTACAATGGGACCAACTATGAGAATCTAAAAAAAATAGGAGCTGATTTTTTTACACCCTTTACACCCTGTATTCCCCGGAGCATTATAAACAGATGTATTACAAAAAATATAGCATATTATTTATTACATCCGCTTTGCTAGTGTAAAGTGGAAACTTTCCTATGTAACAGGCAGTGAACAACATTAGACATAGAGGACCTCAGAAAAAACAAACATTTTATCTTTATGCGACTTCGCTACATAGAAAAGTAGAGTCGCGCGCAAGTAGAGAAATCTTACTAGAGAGAAGGGCTGGTCCTTTCACATAGCTTGTTTTTCACTAAAATATTCGGATTCCAGACAAAACAAATTGTTTCAAAAGAATTTTCTAGACACTGAAAGAATATTTAAATGTATGCAGTATCCAGCGACAGAGGTTTTTCTTGTTCATTACCATAACATAATGCCCCTTATGAGTCAGTCGAAGCCACTCTAAATACTCTGTACTAAAAAGTAACAAATAAGACTGACAAAGTTGCATCCTATGCAAACAACCTTAGCACTTTAGCTCGTACTCTTCAGTCTTTAAAGTTGAGAATTGTGAAAGTATTTCTGGGTATTTGTGTTGTTTTATATCTGGGGATGGTACTCGAGACAGTAGGCTCTCAACTTGAGCCGTGGTCTAGAAATTAATGTGGCGTGTCTAAAACCTTGCACGCACCTCTCTCGTGCTCACGTTTTTATCCTTTGTTTCATAGACAACAATTCGGCGGCGAAGAGTTGGCAGATATTTTCACGTGAAAATGTATGAGCATTTTTTGAAATAAATCCGGAGCTTTTGAAAATAATGTTTTTTGAAATAAATCCGGAGCTTTTGAAAATAATGTTCATCTTGATAGTCGTAAATTTTATAATCTTATACATTTAGAAGGATTTTAAATATAATTTTACTCGAGATAAAAAGTTCCATTCCACGCAAAAAAAGACGAGAAAATAAATAAGCTTCATTAATAAAATGATGGCGTTATCTGTGGAATCTGCTGAAAGCTTAAAAGGTATGTAGACCCATATATTTTTCGGTGCAAATTGTGGGCGATAAAGCGAAAACCCGCGAAAAATGATGAATGAAAATATTTATGGCACCAAGGATTCAGATCAGGTGAACGACTTAATGACGAACGATATATCATCGTTACGTCGAATGAATAATGGAAGATGATGGTGGAATTTGCTGTGAGCATTGAATCGCAAAATCGTATTCATTCTTTATGTTACGCTCATTGGCGTTGGTTATCTATCTATAGATACCTACATTGTAAAGTTTCACCTGCAAACTTTCTAAGCTTCTGTCGATAATATGACGGTAAAGATAGCTTAGTAAAATTTAACTAGCAAGTATGTGAACTAAAATAGGTTTTGATGCAGCTGTAACGTAGTGTTTAACAAAGTGTTCGGGCGTAAAGTGAACATCGGTTTTGATGTACCTACTTTCAGTTTGTTGTAGAGTTATTTTCTAGCTCACCATGCGAGTATCTTAAACTTAAGTTAAACGTATGTAAATATAATGAACAATACATGTTAATATATGTGTATATTTAGTATGTACTTTATGTATTCTATTCTTATTTTGATCGTGATCAGTGTATATAAATAGGTACTAACTTAAGTCGAGTCTAATAGATAATATTCATCATTATGACCCTTATTCCATCTGAGTACATGTTTCAAACAAACCGACGTTTGTGGCTGTATTAGCCAATTCAGGAGCGACAAGGCCTGCCGTATTTGCGGCACTAGTGCTGGGTCTCGGTTTGTCCAGGAGACTCTTTGTCCCTGTTCGTCCCATGTATGGATAACATTATAGTCGTAATATCCAAAGATATACCTAGTATACTCACGGCATTGGACTATTTCCACTCCAACTACACGAACCGTACCCGGTATACAAAATGGTGGAGGTGTAAACAGTATACAGGTTTACTGTTAAGCGGAAAACGTCGATTCGGCACCTCTAGACAACTGTGCCGTTGTAAGGAACAGCACTAGTGAAAGGAGAGAAGAGGGACTTCCGACCCGAACGCATTTGCAATGTCCGCCACATACCTACATACGGAATTCCGAATCAGGATAACGATTTCTTATATTAATTTTCCCTCTCCATAATTATGTTCGGAATTGCGATGGTACACTTGACACCTGGCTCGAACGAAAATCCCAATAACAAATAACAGCAAACGAATAACTCAAAAATGCTAAAACGCAGGGACACGTGAAAGTAACTGAGATGCATCGCTACTGGCCTCGCACGGCGGAGTGTAGAATTCCGAGCCAGGTGTCAAATTAATTCGCCCGGGTTGTATCAAATTCTTTACAAAATCACAAAACTGATTCAGAATTCCGGATCGTAATTCCGAATGTGTGTGGCACGTCGACGGACGACAGACGTCCCACACACATTCGAAAAATATGCGACGTTCTCAGGGCAAAGGGACCTTGTTGTCGGTATGGAGTTATTATTGGATCTTCTAGAAATAAAAATGTATAGATATCTTTGTAACTAACACCGTCAATAAGGTCCCTTTTGCCGAATGCCACGTATTTACACTTAGGGCTGCCACATTCGACATATTCACTTAACATTTCGATTCGCTTACTCTAACTTTAGCTACAAAATTAGACACATTATTTCAAACAACAAAGTGATTTCTTAATACTTTTATTACAAACTTATCGATCAATAACCTCTTTTAACTGCCTCAGGGCTTCGTCCAACGCCATGTAGACTTCCTGGGTATTTGGAGCTCTCACTTCTAGGGACACAGTGGCGCTTCTCATTTGGGACTTATGAATGATGCTCTGGGTCAAAGGGCAGAAGACATCAGGGTTCATGGAGTCAGTCTTCGACTTTCCGGTGAGGTAGCTCATGGGGATTCCGATCAGTAAGACTGATATAGCTCCGGCGAACGGGCAGTATGTGAATGATATTCGGAAGAGAGACTGCAATGGTTTTGTTGGTAGCTTAGTACTGAAACACGAAAATGCAATATTTAGTAATTATAAGTAGTATAATATTATTATTTATCGTATAGCTGATTCTATTACACTTAAAAAATATATACACTGAATATAAAAAACTAAAAATGTAGAACAGCGAGTAACATTTTAGTAATTATTGAAACGACTAATACTTGTATGATATACAAATAGGATATCATAGCAATACTCAAGTTCTTTTTTTCTACAAAATAATAATGGTTGAAGTAAATCAGTTGAGTGGGGGCCAGTAGGTACATCTATGACGGTTCAAGTGCGTAGGCAGACCTTTCAATGTCTTGGAAAGTATTTAATATTGAAAATAGCTACTTTATAAAATAATTTGATAGCTACTTCTTGAAAAAAATCCTTGATGCTTCCCGTAGATAGTAGAAGATGGTAGAAGTAAGACAAATTTTATTTCTGTAATTCAATGACTGAAAATTACTGTACTATAATTATTTATCATTAATAGCAGTCAGTTCAAGCGTCATCTAAATCTATATCAAATGAAGATCAACAACATCAAAAATAATATAAAAGAGATAATGTCTCCAGCTATAGGAAAAAGGCCCCCAAAAAATGTTAATAGCGTATAGTAGGCGTATAGTCTTGAAACTCATGTCAATTTGTTCATCATAATCTCTAGATTATAGCTGTTAATATTAGCTATACCTCATCTAAACGGAGTGTCGTGGAATCGCAGTTGGCGCACATCTTCTCTTGGTAAAATTATGTTGGTTGCTTTATATGTGCCGTTTTAACAGGGAAAAAGAATCTTAGCAACAAAAAAGGCAAACATTTTTTATATTAATTTCATTCGCATTTTTACCTAATCTTTCGTCCGATCACTATAATAAATTAAATTATGTTTTTAGAGTGTAGGTAATACTATAAATAAACGTTACCGTTTGTGGGCCAAAATAAATTGACTCCTTTAAGGAAAGATCTTACTTAGGATAGTGTAGATAACAAGGAACTAACAATGCAAAAATGGTGTGGTCGTTTTTCAAACTCTTCTTATAACAAAGTAGGAAGTACCAAGATTGCTCAAACTATCGTTATCTACATGCAAATTCATATTAGCCGTACACTAAAGATACTGCAGTTCAATAGTTAGTTAAGTAGGTACTCATGACCAAGTAGTCTAAGAACAAAAGTCATAAAACTGCAAGAATCGAGTAATAGTAATATGGGAAAAGTTTTAATAAGGGGGAAATAAAAGTGCGGGGTCGATATCACCCGAGTTGCGAAGGAAGATTAAAACTTTGACTCCGTCCGTATCTCTTACCAAGTGTTAACTCATTCGGTAAGCAATAGTGTCTTAACATTACGAGTCAAATGTGAGATTATGTAGTCTTTCTTTCTTATCGTGTAGGCAGAGCCCTGGTGTCAGAGTTATTTCAGGCCTCTGACGTGGTTTTTATGTAACAAATACTACCACCAGAGGTACCTAGTAGCCGGGCCCAATGGCTTAACATGCCATCCGAATCACGGAATCATTTTTCTTTCGAGACAATCAGGTGATTCAGCCTGCAATGTCCTAACCAACTGGGGACAAACGCCCAAAGTGACATATCACTAGGTGTCCCCCGTGGCAATCGAACCCACGACCTCCGTGTCGAGAGCCCAATGCTCTTAACCATTAGACCACGGAGACAGTATAGTAGTAATAATCCTATAGTGATGTGACCAAGGAAGGGTATGGTAGGTATATTATCCGGTTCTCTCACGTGGTCCACCCATGGGCGTAGTGAGGTACGGGCAGGTAGGGGCAGCCCCCCCTTAGAAGAGCGGTTCGCTAAGAAACTAACAGGCTTGAAGGCTGGCTCATATATATTTTTTTTTGTCTGCCCCCTATACACAATTCTGGCTATGCCCTTGGGTCCACCCAGGTGGACCATTCAATATATTTTTCCCGAAGCTCATCTGGATTGGGTCCACGCTCTATACAACGTCTTAATGAATTAACGCAAAACTAAAAAGTAGTTTGTTTAGAATCGAGAGCAGAATCGAATTATCATGGTTTCAACATAGGTAATTTTTTTCAAAATATTAAATAATTTGTTTGTCAAATTTAAATTTTTTTGAATCCGATGTCAAACCACCGAATGGGCACACTCACAACCAAACAACCAAAACCAACCAACCAACCTTACTTACTATCAAAACAAGATTATTAAAATGTATCTCTGAGCACGTTAGCGCTCTCATTCAATGCTGAAATGGCAACAAATCATTTTTGCCGCAAAACTTAAAATGCAAATAACTTTAAATTTTAACTATCAAAATAATGAAATTATTGTTTCAATCTAATTATTTTGTTATAAATCAGTTGGGGTGTATGAGGTTTTGCACTTATTCATTAACACGTTGTATATAGGTTGACGATGATGAATTTGATTAATAAAAAAATATGGTCGAAGTAATTTCAAATTAAACGTCGAATTGAATTTGAATGTAAAATTGTTGGCTTGTACACACGCTTACGTGGGCATTTCAAATTAATTAGGTATTAATAAATTCCACCTCTAGTAAATTCGACTATTTTATTATTTAAATTCTGTCCAAAAGTTATGCAATGCTTTTCAATAAACGAATTCAATTGAAAATTCTGTTTCAATCAACTTTAACGAATTCCGAGAAACGAAACAATTTTATCGACGAAAAAGAATTTTAAAACATTACTACTTATGTATTTTTATTTCGTACCGATATGGATATCAAGCTTAAATTTTTTATGTAGGTAGCTACATCTATAATTTTTTGTAGTCCTGCAAGTTGACACTCTAGGCTGCAGTACCTACTTAGTTTGTCGCCATTTTTGTGTATTGGATTTGGTACAGGCCTTTGTACAAAAACAAATTCGACACTATCCAAAGGGCAATTTAAAATGATTGAAATTCACAAAAAGAATTTTAATTAACCGAATGCCATTTCAGTTTGTAATTTCAGATCATCGCTCATTCAATGAATTCACTGTAAACTGCAAATTATTAGACCTAATGTATTTTTGTGAGTCTATTCAGGATCTTAAATAATCTTAACTACAGAATTAGTGTATCGAAGATATTAACAAAAAAAAGTTACGATAATGTTTTTAAGTGTCCCTTATAATTATAATCACCAATTTTTGGATTTTCTGTCTGTCGGTTTGTGTGTTTGTTTGATCGAGCATCACGCAAAAACTACTGAACCGATTTTGAACTACTGAACTGACTTAAAAATCTTAAAATCTGGTATACAACTTGTGCGAACAAAGTCTCGGGTTAAACTCTAGTATCTCATAATATTCCTATATTAGTATTTATAGGGCATGGTTGGATTACCAAACTGGATACTCACAGTTTTTTGTGTCCGTAGTTTATTTAATTACCTATATAAATTGTTTTAATTAAAATGTTACTCACATAGCTTTAGGGACGAACTTGGTAACATTGGCCAGTAACGTGTAGTTAGATTTGATGCAGCCCGTAGTTGCCAAAGGTTTCCCCTGAAAGGTCAACGCCCCTGTAGCCAGGGCGTTCTCTGCCCCTATGAGGAGCCAACCGCAGAGAAGCAGACTTAGCAGGCAGCCGGTTAGAGCACCCTGTAGTGAGAGAGAATTGCTAATAGTGCGGTTTAAACTTACGGACAGTTGCGCTTGTTTGAATTGAAGTCGGTGAAATTTGGAGAGAAGAAGCGTTTTATAGGTACACCCTTTTAAGTACATACCGGGTGTTAAGACTTTAATGGGTGATTTACTCATGATACTGGATAACTTTCTCAAAAGAACAAAGGGGAAAATTTGCAAAAAAAACTCTTTGTTGTTCAGTATCATGGGTGCAATCACTCCTTAAAGTAATGCAACTGTTTACCCTAACAACCTGTATAATTTACAACTATATTTTAATTTAAAAAGATACCAAAATAACGCTCAATTGCTCGTTGCATTTAGTTACTACTAATATAACTATTACTTCTACACTATTGTCCATTGTGCACGTAGTGTGTACAGGCCAGGTACAGGCAGTGTTAATATTATAATAATCATAGTAGGTACTTTGTCATATTCATATTATAACTAAGTATCAAATTGACAAAGTGTTCTGAACCTAAATCGACGTTAACACTTTAACTGCTGACGACCTACGTCGTAGGTCAGCGACATGACATATGGGCCGCAGTGCGCACGACTCAAACCTCGAGTCAGAATTGTATAGCATTCCACAGTGTTAGCACTGCGCGAGTGTCATTGTTTTGAGCTTAGCAGCGAAAGTGTTAAAGCTTTTGTTATGATTATGAAAACCAGATAAAAACAAAATATACTTAAGTTAAAATAAGGTTAAAATCAATGACCTATACAAGGTCTATGACCTGGAATAATGGTAAATTATAAGTATATTGATATTGTAAAGCATCTAACCGACTTGAAATTATTGTGAAGTTGTTTATTGTATGTAATTGTACTGAATTATTTTGTTTGATTTGTGTTTTTTTTTTTTTATATACTGTGGTGTAATTTCTGACATGTTTAATGTATCCAATGTATCTATTAATTATTATTATTGTTACAAGTAATGATTGCGTAATTCAATGTTTTTTGTCATAATATTCTACACAGCTATAATTGTTGTATCGAAATAAATGAATTGAATTGAATATGCCGACACTTTTTTAAGGAGATGATCATAGGCCGCCAATTTGAACAACTTTCTCAATGGGACCAACATCGAAATCGCGAAAAGATATCGGCTGTCCCATACATTTGGCTCGAGTAGGTTTGCAGTTTTGTATGGAGCAAAGGACTTTTATTTCGCCATAGGGTTAGTTGTTCAGCATGACGGTCTGATCATCCCCTTAAAAAGTGCCAGCATATTAAGAAGGACCCTGTATTTCCAGGACCTTTATTTTGTCAGTCCGGTGGTGTAGTAATATTAAAGAGTACCTACTATAATTACTGTAATACCAAATGGAACTTCAAATTAAAATAATGCTGATTTAGGTAATAAAAATACAGAAAACTTATGTAAGTATAAAAAATTTTTTTTTTTGCTAGACTTGTGCAGAGTAATGTATGGAGTACTAATAAGCAGGTATTTAATTCTGTGGTTTAATAATATTAGGTACAATATTATTTTATTGGGGAAAATGGAAAATCTATGGCAAAAATTTTCAATTCGATACTAGTCGTGCCATCTTTGTGAAAGTCGCGTTACTAATAGGGCAGAAAGGCAGGCTAACAAAAGATAAGCAAACAGTCAGCATTAATAAACACCAACCAAAAAGTTCTTACTTCAAACAGTAGATGGCGTTTATATCAAAGTAAGTTTATTCAACAAAGTGCAATCATTTTTTTTTTTATTTTGAGCTATGGTAGTATCCGTGGTAGTAGGTATTTCATTTTTAGGGTTCCGTACCCAAAGGGTGAAAACGGGACCCTATTACTAAGCCTACGTTGTCCGTCCGTCCGTCCGTCCGTCCGTCCGTCCGTCCGTCCGTCTGTCCGTCTGTCCGTCTGTCCGTCTGTCCGTCCGTCTGTCCTACCTATTTAGGGCTGTAACTTTTGAACCGTAATAGCTAGATAGTTGAAATTTTCTCAGATTATGCATTATTGCGGCGGATTTGTTAACAAATAATAAAAATGGCAGTAACTTAAAAATTAAGGGGGGTTTTCAACAAGAAACTAGTTTTTATCAACGTTTTTTCTTCACGCTCTATAGTAAAAACGGTAATACATACAAGCGTCAAACTTAGTGTGATTATAGAGCAAACTCTACAAAATAAGAACAAATACTAAAAACCGGCCAAGTGTGAGTCGGTCTCGCGCTAAAGGTCCCGGACAAAAAAAGTTTTTTTTCTAAGTTAATAATGTTGTGTTCTGTGGTAGTGTGGTACGGAACCCTCGGTGCGCGAGTAGCCCGACTCACACTTGACCGGTTTTTTATCAAATTGAGCTATGGTAGTATCCGTGGTAGTAGGTATTTCATTTTTATTTAACCGCAAGAAGAGTTGCGTTTCAATATTTTAGGAACGCAATGTTTTTCTAAAGCAATTCTGCATTCGTACACCACTTACAGAACAATTAGCTCTAGAAAAGACAATCCCCAATGTGAAGAGACCCAGCAGAGTTCCAGCGGTTACTCCAGTTACTCCAGAAGCCACATGCTGAAGACGATCCAGTTCTTTCGCAGACCACACCACGCCTGCGCAGTATACACCCACTACCAGACAAAGTAACTGGAAGAAATACAACGAAAAGTTATTAAAACTAGCTACTTAGGTAGCTAAAGGTACATAAATATTAGTAAGGTATACTGAGGTTAAAGTATATTTATATGTAACAAAACTGTAGAAACTACGAGGCTGTAGGTACTTGTTTCGGATGGACGGATGGATGACAAATATGATAATCTAACGAAGAGGTCCTTACCCTTGACTCTTATACAGGGTATAACAAAACACCCTAGTACCTAATACTTAAGGGGGTGCTGCAAACCATCAAACTGAACAACTTTCACTATGGAGCCAACATCAAAACCGAGAATAAAAAATACGCTCTTTCATACAAAACTGCAGTACCGTCTCGACTCAAATGTATGGGACGACAGATATTTGTTTTATAATAGTTTAGATTAGATACTAGCTGTTGCCCGTGTCATCGTCTGCGTGGATTTTAAAAGGAATCCTGTGTGCCATATAGGTATTTCTAAGTATATCAAAATCCGTTCGAATTGTTAATAGGCATCCAAAATATTAGTAAGATGTCTTAGTCATCTCATATAAATTTTTGATAAGATCGGTTAATTGATTATTTTATTATATTACAATTCTTTTGACGACCCGGTTGGTGTAATGGTTACCATGTCATGGATGTTATATGTTTGTGCCGTTGTTGTATGGTTCCCATAACATAAAGCCTAAGGCTTACTTGGGATCGTTACAATGTATGTGCCTGTGAGCGTTATTTATTTATTTATTTCTAGTGTCGCCCGGGTCGCCTGCGCGCGACTTGCGTGCTGTGCAGACCAGTGGGTGGCATGCTAGCCGTGCAGCACGGCTAGCAATGGCTAGCATGCCACCTACGACAAAGCGTTAAAACGAGAAAAACGTCATGCGCGCTCTCTCTGGCATACGTAAAATAATAAAGATGTAGGCACATCTCGATTTTTACGTTTTCTCGGGGGTGGCATGCGAGGCCTCTATGCTATGCTATTATACTGTGTAATAATACTGTAATTATATGAAAACTTTAAATGCTAATAAACTTTGATTGATTGAACCGATTGCGATGAAATAAACATTAAATGTTAATCCAAAGTACGCCTCATATTTTTATAAAAACCCAATTTGAATCTTTTCAGCGGTTTTCAAGTTATGCGTGCACAAACAAACAGACAAACCGGTAAACATACACTGAAAAAATGCGCTCCAACTAAGAAGTATTTTCTCTTAATTAGCACCAAAATAATTGAAATGACGTTATTATGGTCTACTAAAAACAAACTTAACAATAAAATGGTTTTTGTAACAGCAAGCCGAATTCGTTTAACAAAGTTCTCTTAGTCAGAGAAGTCATGATGTTGACAGGCTCATCGGGATTCATGATGTATGATTATCATAAACAAGATCTTGGTTGAAGTAAACAATTTTTTTTTTCAGTGTACAGAAATTATTTAGGTAAGTAAGTATATTATTTGCGGAAACTGAAATGTGCGTTCTGATTACCTTCATTATTTTACAGCATGTCGATTCACTGGTACTTTGAGGCATCCACGGTCTAATGAACTCTTCAAATAGAACTCCAGCTGTGGAATTTATCAAGGAAGCAATGCATCTGAAAAAAGAAACATGGATTTTATCTATAAATGACGGTGTCCAAGTACTTGTATTTAGTCATTAATCTAAATTAAACACCTACCCTGTTGTAGCACTGAAGATGGATATTATGAAAATTCCGCAAATACCAGGGAATAAAATAGCCAAATTATTTAGAAAATGTGGCACCAACTGTAAGAAAAAAATCGTTACATTTCTGATTTATACTTTAGGGACGTTGCATCCCTTTTATTCAACAAGCAGGACTCTAACGTGTCTCCGGACAAGTAAAGAAAACAGCCAGCTTTGTCCACAGAACATTATTAGAGGGGTTAGAAGTGCAAAGTAGACGTGGAAGGCGTGCCACACGGTTGTGCAATGAATTGCATAACATCGTACGGCGCGCGGCGTGGTGCGAGCCAGAGGGCAGAAGAAGTTGTAGCGTGAGTGGGAAGACAAGTGGCGACAGTCGTCTCCGAAGTAAAAGCGCTACTTTGCATTTCTAACCCCTGTTATAATGTTCTGTGTCTTTTTTCAGTATCTATCAATGATATTAATGTACTGCCTCCGTGGTCTAATGGTTAAGAGCAGTTGACTGTCGGTATGGAGGTCGTGCGTTCGATTCCCACGGGAGACACCTAGTGATATGTCACTTTGTGCTTTTTTCCCCAGTTGGTTAGGACCTAGCAGGCCGAATCACCTGATTGTCCGAAAAGAAAAATGATTCCGTGCTTCGGATGGCACGTTAAGCCGTTGGTCCCGGCTACTATATCTCTGGTGGTAGAAGTCGTTACATAAAAACCACGTCAGAGGCCGTAAGGCGGTCTGAAAAAACTCTGACACCAGGGCTCTGCCCACACGATAAGAAGAAGACCGTGTATTTGTATAAATTTGTTTACCCAAAGATAAATAGAGTAAGCCGAGAACAGTCCCTAGCAGCATCTGTAGATACTCTCATCTCGGTACACCACCGACATACAGGAATAATAGTGAAAATGAAAGATTTTATCGTTACTACCAAATAGCTGCAATATAATTTATTTTATATAAGGTCTAACAAAATAACTGTTATAAGAGGACTATTAAACCGTCAAACTGCACAACTTTTTCTATGGAGACACATCAAAATCGCGAAAAAAACTGTCTCATTCGAGTTTGCAGTTTTGTATCAAACACAAGATTCTTTTTTCACGTATTCGACATTGGTTCCATACAGAAATTTGTTCGATTTGATGGTGTGATCATCCCCTTTAAATAGTTTCAGCTAATAAGCCTTGTTCTATAGTTAACTAACCTGCTCATTTTTTTTTATTTGTCCAGTCAATAATGGATCGCATCCAGCGAACCAAGCATACAATGCTAATCCCAGAAAACACGATAACAGTTTCATCAAGATTACTCCTACACATGAAAGAGCTAAACATAATCGTGCTTTGCTGATAGTTGGGACGGCTAGAAGTTTTTGTAGGGAAGACTGACTGAGAGCCACTTTCCATAGCCAGTTTATACTGAGGGCTAAGGTCACAGCGAAGAATGATGTATGATGGGCTAACTCTGGGTCTGGGCTAGAAAAGAAACAAAACCATTAATATTATATAATCAAGAAATATTAACGGCCCGATAGCTCAGTCGGTAGTGGAGCTGCCTGCTGTGCCGAGGGGCGCGGTTTCGAAACCCATAAGGGGCAAATATTTGTACGATTTGTAACAAAGTTATGGATGTTTGTAACCATATCTTTGTTCAGTTATCATCATATTCATAATATCATCATAATACGGTGTTCATAAAATTAGGATTATCAAATATGAAGCAGAGATAGATCCTGGTACAGAATAAGATAAAAAGGAAAAAAGAAAAAAAATTATGGGAAAGTAATGAAGCACAAGGTAACATTGTACGACGTGTTAATGAATTAGCGCAAAACCTCATACACCCCAATTGATTTATAACAAAATAATTAGATTGAAGCAATAATTTCATTATTTTGATACCTAGTTAAAATTTAAAGTGGTTCACATTTTAAGTTTTGAGGCAAAAATGATTTGTTATCATTTCAGCACTGAAAGAAAGCGCTAACGTACTCATGGATACATTTTTATAATCTTGTTTTGGTAGTAAGTAGGGTGAGTGTGCCCGTGCGGTGGGTTGACATCGGGTTCAGAAATTTTTAAATTTCGCAAGCAAATTATTTAATATATTGAAAAAAAAATCCTATGTTCAATTCATTAACACGTTGTATACTTACTTAACTGTTTCAAAAGACGCACATTAAAAATATGATTTGTAAGTTACAAAACGAAATACAAAATAGGCACAAACCAAGCTGTCGTCGGGTTCAGCGAGGCAGTTATATCCTGTGTAATACTATGATGTCTAAAAGTTACTTACTCGTACAAAACTAGTCGACCACCCTGACTAGCGATCTCCCACATTCTTTTAAAACCCATTGGTAGTAAAGCTAAGCCACTCGGCAGCGCCGTTCCAACTACTGCCAGAAATGTAGTTCCTATAGCAATACCAACTATTGCTCTTAGACCTCCTATCGCACTTAAAGTTGCGCAAGCGACGCATATTACTGCAGCTATACGTCCCGCTAAAGGATTTGTTACTGTCAATGAAAAAAAGAATGTCATCTATTACGTACCTATAGTTATGCACAATAAGTAAGGAAAGACACCCTACCATGTTTCAAAGACTCGAAGCCAAAATTAAAAATCCCGAATAGATTTAGAGCGCGAATCATACTCAATAAATATCCACTAAAACATGATTGGACCCTTTTATACATTCGGTATCACGCTAATCATTTGACAGTTCATGACAGCCGTTTGACAGATTGGTCAGACGTTTCGGGCTGTCAATCACATAGTAAATAATTCAAGCTTAGAGTCGCTCAGCAAGTCTGACGGTGGGCGGTCACGTATCTTCTTATCTTGGGCTTGCACAAGGCTCTGTCATTTTGTAACATAAAGAATTGAACTTAGATGTTTTAAATTAGCGCCATCGGGCCCCAGATCTCTTTGGTCACCATGATAACCAGAGCAGCTGATACCTTAAAGATAGTTCGAAACACTAAAGATGTACCACACTTCCAGCGAATAGAGAAGATTTTTATAATATGAAAAATGGAAATAAAATCTTACCTAATCTGAAAGCCATCAATGGCACATAAGGCACTATGGGTAGCAGCATCAATTTACTTATAACAAAGAGTACTGCAGCTATTGTTCTTGTATGCGTAGAAAATCGTATTTCTAAGTATTCGAAACTCGAAGATAATTGTAATTTGTGGAATACTGAAACACGGACACAGAGGGTACACTGTTAAATAGAACTCTGTGATATATAAGGAAACGATAAAGACTATAATAATGATAATTGGATTGCACGTTTTTGTAATTGTTTCAATATTTACCTGGTAAATAAATCACAGCTGTTAGAAACGTTACAATTATTAGAGAAAGGGCTGATGCCCAATATTGGGTTCCTCTCAAATATATTTCTACTGGTACACCTAGTAATGTGATGCTTGTTAAATGGCTGAAATAAGAAAAGAATGTAAATAAGCAAGCACTGCTGCACTGTTGTGAAAATAATAATGGTAAGGTTTATGATGGAATTCGTGGATAGTGAACTGAACTGAAAAATTAAGTGAAATTAGACTGAATCAAAGTTCGGCAATTTACAGAAACTTTTTAAAATGGCAGATGATAAAACAATTCAATCCGGTGCCAATAATAAGTATTCTGTGTACCTACAAATCAACTGTAGACGACCCGGTTGGTGTAAAGGTTGCCACGCCGGACTGCCAAACCAGGGTCCTGGGTTCGAATCCCGGTTCGGTCATGGATGTTAGGTTATGTTTGTGCCGTAGTTGTGTGGTTCCCATAACAAAAAGCCTGAGGCTTACTTGGGATCATTATGTTCCTGTGCTTTTTATTTAACTGTAAGGAGTATACCCAAAGTATACCTATTGTAACATTACTTTATATATTATATTATATTTGATGTAATACACAACTCTAATTGGACTGATTACAAAAAACTGAATAAATGTTCGTTAATCCAATCCCAGAGGACGCTGTTGAGTAAATAATTTAAAAATATATATATTGAGCCAAAGTGTCTATAAACCTACCCAAGTGTCTATTACCTATTTAAAATATGACTTACCTTGCAGTGAGTGCAATAGAAATAGAAATAACTGACATGTTTTTACCGCCAAACAAAAAACCGGCCACTGTATTATATTTTCTGTTAACAACATTGTAGTATAATATGATTCCCACAATAACACCTAAATTGATTCCAAACAAACAATATTCAGCCACATTAAAATATATTGGAGAAACTGGCACTGTTATATTTCTCATTTTTACTTGTTTTATATACAACGAACAGTATTCCTGATGAAAATAAAACGTGTCTTCAGTAATTGTGTGTTACTGCAAATAACTTTGCTATCAGTAGTTTTCTATTATAACAAATAAGATAAAAGTGGATTTCTCTTCAATCTTTTGGCAAATAAGAACAGTGAGTTAGTCTATCTTCTAATCAACGTCAATAAGGCTACTATCAATGCCGACTACTAGGCTTAAAAAATTAAACCATTATTATGCATTGCAGATTCCTATGGAAGAAACAAATGGAATAGGTAATTTGTTCATAACTTTTCTCAATTACCGAGAACTTGCTACGACCTCAAAAGAGGTTAAAAGGAAGAAAGATAGTTAACTAAAATAAAAAGGCCAATGACTGCCGTTCGTCTTCAGTACTTATCTACCTATATCATCCCTCATATACTTATCACAAAGGTATAATCGCAACGTAAATAAAAGATAGACAGTGAGATAAACTAACAATTTGCTGCAAATTTTGCTGTTTATTATGACGCACAATGTTTGTTGAAATAACAAGAACCAAGTAAATCTTGATACTTGCACACGCTAAAATCGTGATAGTGGATGGAGTTGTGGGCTGAAGTTTAGTTGAAGTCCCACAGAATTGAAGCGAATTCATTACAGCGCCATCTAGTATAAGAGCATATAACTATTATAAATTTGAGTAAAGTCACATGGTACACAGTCGAACAAAATACTTATTTTGCAACTTGCAACAAGGTGGTTTTGTATGAAGGTGGGAATCGGGGCTACGAAGCTACCTAGACATAGCAGTCCCTAGTTTAATGGTTTGTAAGTAGATGTCGCTTTTCTGATGAATGCATAGACGAAGAATTTTTCGCTTAGATGAATGCAATTCTCACAATAAAAGTCGATTACATAAAAAATAATTTTATAGAAAAGAAGTAATGCCAAAAGGCTTCTATAATATAAATAATAATTAAAAGTAGCTTAGTATAAGAAAAATAACTATTTGTTATGCAAGGCTGCAAAGTTGCTTTTTGGCGCGAGTACTTGTATTGAAACCTGAGCAAGCGAAGGATTCTAGGATTGAACCACGAGCGAAGCGAGTGGTTCAAATATAGAATCCTGAGCGTCGCGAGGGTTTCAAAGGTACGAGACGCAGAATAACTTTGCTGCCGAGCGAAACACACAACTTTTCACCTCACTACAGCGAGGAAAATTTCAATGCGCCAACCTCATTTTTAGAATACTTGCACTGGCCAGCACGAAAACAGCATGAAAAAAAATGTGTATGAATATGTATATTTATTGAATAGAAAGATTCGAATTTTAAAAACTCTTTCCACGCTAGCGGATAAAATGCACTTTTGCACTCAGATTTCGAATGGTAAAGAGAATCTTTCCGAGCTTGTGAGGTAAAAATATCTTGGCTATTGGTTCACAGATTATCTAGTCCCATTTAGGGCTCTTACAGACGAGCGACACTTTGCTGTCGCGGTGGGTCGCAGAGCGTCACGCTCAATACTTACATTTTACGGTCGCGCGACACCCGGCGACCGCAAAATGTCGCTCGTCGTACTAAAATCTAGTCCGGACTCGTATTATGATAACTAGACAGAATAGAAATAGAATACAAATTAATTTTAAGGCGTTTCCCCGATGGAGCGACCTTGAGCATTTCAGTTCCTCCTCGCCCCGCCTCACCTCTACTTAACTACGTAATTTTAGTAGCGACACCTATTGGTAGCTGACTTGTACTTCATTACGTCACTGTGGTGCCATCTAGCAACAAACTGTGTAGAACCTCTGACATTGGCTAAATAGGCTTGTTTCCACTAAGAATAAATCGGATGGCTTTGAGTTTCTAATGATTAACCTTGATAATTGGTAAACAAAAAAACAACTTTTCTATTAAAATAATAAAAGATTAATAAAATTTTTGGAAAATAAAATCGACAAAATGAGGCGTTTAATCACGTGACATTAAACACCAATCAGGAAGCGTGACGTCACGCCTCGCAAAACGAGCGCGAAACGCTATGTTGTGGCTGTCATTTTCGTATAAAGTGAACAGGTTATTTCGAGTTTTCAGCAATTATTGTTAAATTTATACAGTTCGTTTTTAGTTTAATCTTGAAAGATAGGTATAATTTACCATGGAATCAGGATTTAACAAAGCAAACAGCAGTAATTTGCCCAAAATTGACGCCGTTATGCTTGGCAAATTTTTTGCAATGAACGCCGACTTTTGTTCATCGGAATTCCGCAATGTTAAAACTTCTATGTAAGTATTATGTGAAGAACACACAAAGTCTTATTTAATTAGCAGTTACCAGTCAGAGAGTCGCATTTACCTACTGTGGAATGAAAATACTTAACTGATTTTGAGGTTAGCGAACACAAAGTTTTAATAACTTTAACATAATAAATTCATTTCTTTTACGATACATTTATAAATAGATACATCAAGTTATGTTTAATACTTACATAAAAATGATCTTCACAGAAATAAATTGTGGAATCAGTTGATAAAGTAAGCGCATCTTGCCTCCTTGCCATTTTTAACCTCTTTCTTCGTATTTGTTTATTGTTTGGAACGTATATGAATAATTTGTTTGGTGTTTTTATCGTTGTACTTTTACATTGGGGCACTATACAGTATTTATAATACGAGGAATTCATTATTTATTAAAAAACACAATTGACTGTCATAAACAAACACGGCTACGGCTGTTTCGTTTGCGAGACGTGACGTCATTCAAGACGCCATGACAGTCTTGGCCTTTTTTCGCGGTCAATTTCAAATTCATTTCTAAAAACTCAAAATACTAATGTAAAAGACCTATTTTTCTTAAAATAATATATTTTTGGGGTGAAATAGATGCTAAGCTATAGTTTTAAACTATTTTCAAAATTTTGTCAACTAGCCTATTGCCTCATAGCAGATGCCAAAAAAAAAAAACAAACTGTCAAAGGAAGCCCAATACGAAAAGCCTAAGAGTCTAATAGAAGCGGCAGCGTACAATATTTTTTTTTTAACAATACAAGAAATTTATTGAGCGTCAGGATGTCTGGACCAAGCCGGCGATTCGATTTTTAAGCTATGCACGATTTAGTACCTATTTAGTACTATTTGATACTTATCATCAAATATTAAGTACCGCGCTACAAACGGAGTAAAATAGAAAAACAGTGGTTTAGTCATCCTGACGACCATGGTCTGGACCATTTTTTTTACCTAGTTGTAGTCCTCCTACCTTTTTTATTTTTACATAATGATTTAGTACCTAATTAGTACAGGCAAAAAAAAATTTGCCAGATTCTTTAGATGTACCAAAAAAAAGTAGCATCTGAAAATCAAGGTCATGACATGAGAGATATTGAACTTTAAACAATACTAAGTTTTAGTACGGATTAGGTAAGTACTAAATCATACTTACCTTCAGATACTTAGTACCTCGCTGTAATCCGAGAAAAATAATAAAAACAGTGGTCTAGTCATCCTGACGGTCAGGTTGTCTGGACCATTTCGTTTGACCAAGTTCTAGTCTTCCTACCTTTTTTATTTGTCCATTTGTACAACTATAGGTATTATATATTTTTCCAGATTCATTAGAAGCACCAAAAAAAGGGTAGCATCTGAAAATCAAGGTCATGCGAGATTGAGAGATATTTAACTTTAAACAATACTAAGTTTTAGTACGTATTAGGTACTAAATCGTACTTACCTTCAGATATTTAGTACCGTCCCACCCATCGTTTCGTGCGTATGTGTTTGTAATGGTTGTTATTACAAATAATTAATATTATCACGATATTGTGCTTAGAACCAGATACCAAATGCGTCTGTTAAGTTTCCTCATCTTTTGCTCGGATTACCGTGAGGTACTAAATATCTGAAGGTAAGTAAGATTTAGTACCTAATACGTACTAAAACTTAGTATTGTTTAAAGATAAATTCTCTTATGACCTTGATTTTCAGATGCTACCGTTTTTTTTATGCTTCTGGAAAAAATATATGTACATGTACAAAAAAGTTACTAAATCATCACGGAAAAATTAAAAATGTAGGAAGACTAGAACTTGGTCAAACGAAATGGTCCTGACCGTCAGTTTCCTGAATTACAGCATATGGTAAGTACGATTTAGAACCTAATACGTACTAAAAATTTGTATTGTTTAAAGTGCAATATCTCTCACGACCTTGATTTTCAGATGCTATCCTTTTTTTTGGTGCTTCTAATGAATGTGGAAAAAATATATGTACATCTCAAAACTAGGTACTAAATCATAATGGAAAAATAAAAAAGGTAGGACGACTAGAACTTGGTCAAACGAAATGGTCCAGACAACCTGACCGTCATGATGACTGGACCACTGTTTTTATTATTTTTCTCGGATTACAGCGAGGTACTAAATATCTGAAGGTAAGTACTTTTTTTTGGTACATCTAAGGAATCTGGCAATTTTTTTTGGCCTGTACTAATTAGGTACTAAATCATTATGTCAAAATAAAAAAGGTAGGAGGACTACAACAAGGTAAAAAAAATGGTCCAGACAACCTGATCGTCAGGATGACTGGACCGTTGTTTTTCAACTTTTCTCCGTTTGTAGCGAGGTACCTACCTACTAAATATTTGATGATAAGTACCAAATAGTAGTAGTAATGACGACCCGGTTGGTGTAATGGTTACCACGCCGGACTGCCAAACCAGGGTGCTGGGTTCGAATCCCGGTTCGGTCATGGATGTTATATGTTCGTGCCGTTGTTGTATGGTTACCATATTAAAAAGCCTAATTAACTTGGGATCATTACAATGTATGTGCCTGTGAGCGTTATTTATTTTAATAGTGATCCCCCCATTTTGGGGGAGGCTTATGTCCAGCAGTGGACGTCTATCGGCTGATATGATGATGATGACCAAATAGTATTAAATAGGTACTAAATCGTGTATAGCTTAAAAATCGAATCGCCGGCTTGGTCCAGACATCCTGACGCTCACGAAATTTAATAGGATGATTTGACCATCAAACTGAACAACTTCCATTTTAGTGCCAACACCGCAATCTCGGTACTATGGTTACATTCACCCCTTAAAGTAATGCAACTGTTTACCTTAACACCCTGATAAATTTACATTTAGATATTGCAGTTTTATATGAAACAGCTGATTATTTTTTTTGCTTTTCTTGCGATTTCAATACAGGGTGTAACAAAACACCCTAGTAAATACTTAAGGGGGTGCTTCAGACCATCAAACTGAACAACTTTCACAATGGAGCCAACATCTAAAGCGCGAAAAAGAAATCCGCTCTTTCATACAAAACTGCAGTGCCGTTTCGACTCAAATGTATGGGACGGCAGATTTTTTATTTTTTCACGACGTTGGCTCCATAGTGAAAGTTGTTCAGATTGATGGTCTGAAGCATCCCCTTAAGTATTACTAGGGTGTTTTGTTACACTCTGTATATGCGCAATTTGTTCAGTTTGATTGTCTGATCATCACTTAAAAAGGAACGCATCTGATAATGCAAAATCGCTAACGCCCTATACAAGGTCTTTCTTAATATGCTGACGGTTTTTAACCGACTTCAAAAAACAAAATTTTAAGAAAAAAATTAAAACCGCCTTCAAAAAAACTAAACAATTAAAAACAATATTGCAGCCGATGACTTTTTCGTTCGCATCTATAGGAACATTAATATGTTTTATTGAAGTCGCTGTCTGTTTTTAATGTTAATTAATGTCCCTATACAGGGTGAAATTGATATTATTAGCATCCTTTTAAACTAAGAGTCTACCCATCAAACTGAACAACTTTTACTATGGGAGCAAACCGATCGGAGCAAAAAAAAAGTCTGCTGTTCCATACTAAACTGCAGTGCCTACTCGACTCAAATGTATGCAACAGCTGATTTTTTATTTGCTCCGATCGGTTTGCTCCCATAGTAAAAGTTGTTTAGTTTGATGGGTAGACTCTTAGTTTAAAAGGATGCTAATGATATCAATTTACCCTGTAGATGCGAACGAAAAAGTCATCAGCTGCAATATTATTTTTAATTTTTTATTTTTTTTAAGGTGGTTTAAATTTTTGTTAAAATATTGTTTATTTCACAGCTTTTAGTGGTGAAATACATTAGTTCGACTCAGATATCAGTTATACATGGTGTAACAAAACACCCTAGTAAAACTTAAGGGGGTAGTTCAGACCATCAAACTGAACAACTTTCACTATGGAGCCAACGTCGAGAAAAAATAAAAAAAATCAGCTGTTCCATACATTTTAATCGAGTCGGTACGAAGTTTTGTATGGGACAGCTGATTTTTTTTATTATTTCTCGATGTTGGCTCCATAGTGAAAGTTGTTCAGTATGATGGTCTTAAGCACCCTCTTAAGTATTACTAGGGTATTTTGTTATACCCTGTACACGCTAAGGGTACATCGATACGAAGAAAATGTTGCTGACGGTTGACGGATGACGGTTTGCTGTCTTATTTTGAGGAGTTCTATTGTGTAGCTCCGAAGCGCGTTATCAGATCTTCACCAAATTGAAATGGAACTATCTCGGCGCTAATTCCTTCAGAACTAAAAAGGCTCATCCGAATCTGTCAAGAAATGCCGAAGTTATCGCGTAAATACTTACAAACCAGACCATTACACTTACACGTATAGTCCAAATCTTGAAAACTACTGAACCGATTTCGATGAAACTTGCACTGTTCCCTAAGTTGGAGTAAATATAAGCCAATAAAAAATGCTCACAATCCGATTAATAATTTCGGAGAAATGCTTGGATACATTCGATATATTCGGGTAGACTTAGGCTTGCTGTTTTGTAGGGAACAGCATTGGATATGGAACGATTTCCATGTTGTTCACTTAGAGCAAGTTGTTCAGTTTGGTGGTCTGATCATACATACCCTTAAAATACTTTCAGCGAATTGATGAAAAAATAAAGCGAATATCGATGCTTCAAAAACTAAATTATTAAGAGGGTACCAAGTCTTTGGTGTATGTGTGTGTGCAATGAGAGATCACATCGCGAAATCGTAAATAAAATAATGCAGGTTTTAGCAGTAGTTCTAAAACAATTGTAGAATTGCGTCCTAGAATTTTAAAGAGATAATTAAAAAGATACAATCTAAAATGTGTGATCTCTCAATCCTCACAGAGGACCTTCTACATCTGGGAAAGTATTAAGTTTAAACAAAGTTTTTGCTTGCGGACATTTAGAAGTACTTTATTTACAATAAATCTACCATATTTTATAACAAGATACAAAGCATCGTATTGGCTATGTGCGAAGTGGATATTGGGAACCGTCAAGTCGATCGCATTCGATCGCAGCTTGAATCTATGCAAATCCGGACACTCACTCAACGCTCAAATACCTAAAACTACAAAGACTCCTAACTTAAATCTGGCAGGGATGTTTTTATTGTCATCTACGTGTTCACCAAAAAATATTTTTCGCAATTCAACCCCCAAAGGTGTGAAAACGGGGGTGAAAGTTTGTATGAGAATTTCGTAACAAACAATGGGAATTTCACCTAGTTAGGTATAATAATATAATTTTTAATAGCGACAACATTGCTCATTTATTTAGTTTTTACTTTATCTTAATATAAAAGAACAAACTTTATCCCAACATTTTATATACAAGTAACTCACGGGGCTGTACTGCGCTAGATGGATCTAGTCTGGTTAAGTAACTTGTTGTCATCATCTGACCATCAATTTGTCTTTGTTGAAACCGAACTGTTATTTAGCTGTAAGTTCTCCAAAAAGGAAATAAATAAAATAAATAGTGTCGTTCATATAACCAATACATTTTTTACTGTGCTTTCAATCCACACGCTGCATCAAGAAAAATGTAGAAACTCAAGAAAAATGGCTTAGAAATTAACAAAACAATACGCGTTTGGTAAATGTGTTTAGATACCCATTTAGACTGACATAATGACTAGTAACGGTGGTAATTTTGCACATAAAATTCATTTCTTAATTTTTTTTCATTTTTTTTTGTTTTTTTTTTTCATTGTTAACATTTTTAATAATAAGAAGCGTTATTTTAAACATTTTTAAAATCTAGATACCGAGAACCTATAGGCATACTGACATCGACCAAAACATCTGTATTATCTTCCATTTCTCTGGTTTCCACTTTAGTTTTCTTAGCGTCCTCAGCACTTTTTACTAGTTTTTTAACCGGCTTAATATCTGCATCCAAGCGGTCCATGGTTTGAAATTTCTTGCAATTTTGAAAAAAAGTTAGTAACTGACACTATTCTTCTTCCAACAACTTTTTCTTTTTCTTCTCTTTCTTTTTCGTACGTTTGAAACTGCAAATAAAATCAATACCTAGTCAAAAAAGTGTATTAGTGTAGAAAGTTTCTTTATGGAACCAACACCGAATCGCAAAAATAAAAATTAACTGTCCCATACATTTGGGTCGAGTAAGATTGCACTTTTATATGGAACAGCTGATTTTTTCACGATTTCGAATATGCAAAAAACCGCAGCATATAAAGAGGGCTATCGGAGTCCAGTGGCGCCCTCATCACGTTAATAAAGATTTCTCAATAAAGAAAGCCTAAATTGAAAAAGTGCTCAATTGACAAACTACAAAAGCTTTAAAGCTATTTTCGTAGAATATTTTTATAGGTTTTTTAAAGGTCGAAACATACACATTTTGAAAAAAGAAAAAAAACGGCCGCTTTTGTTTTTATTCGAAACTGTCTAAAAGTGGAATGTTTAGAATCTATAAAAGTATTGTATAACAATAGCTTAAAGGCTTTTGTAGTTTGTCGATTGAGCACTTTTTTAATTTAGGCTTTCTTTATTGAGAAATCTTTATTGATGTGACGAGGGCGCCACTGGACTCCGATAGCCCTCTTAAGAATGACCCTATAGATCGTTCATGACCTAGATTAACAAAAGGCTACATTATTGGGATATTACCGTTGTTCCCCACCGCTTCGGCCCCGGTGGGCCGAAAAAATGTTATGAATTCGAATACAACACTTACACTTACAACAAATCAATATTAATAAAACTGAAAATTTTATATAGTTACGTTATTCGTTACGATTAGCGAAGTATATTACGAATCTTTCTTCAAAACATAAATAGTTAATATGTGTTGTATTCGAATCTATAACATTACAAGTTAATTATTAATGTTTAAAGCACACTATATTATTGAAAAAAAAATCAAAATACAGTTGATTATAGAACTATTTTCAGTGGTTCCCTATTAAACGCAACTTTATAACCTTTAGCAACGCAACCTCGTACGGCACGTCCGTCCCGGTCGCTAATATCGCTTTTAATTTTAAATTTTTATTTGCTTTTTATATTATTTTTTGTCGACGGGACCAGTTAATGTGCCTGTGACGAAATTTTGTAACGGTCATCGACGGCCAACTCCAAGCAAACGGGTAGTATTTTAGTGGGGGACATCGATCATTTGTTTCCCGTTGGACACCACTGGGGCCGAAGCGGTGGGGGACAACGGGAATAATCCACATTATTACATGTCAATGCGGACAAAGACGCGAGCAACAAAAGCAAGTAACACACAACAACACATCAACATAATACAGGTTACAATATGGTTTCAAAATATTGTATGTAGGTACACTCACCAATTCAGAATCTTCATACTCAGTATCTTCATGGGTTTCAGTGGCGTCAGTCCCGGTCTGCTTTAATTCTTCGAGTTTCTGCGTTATATAAGACACTCGAGCACCGATCGCATTCAGTCTGCAATAATACAAAGTATTAGAGTTCACCCGCGACTTCGATCGCACAAATTGTATACCAGATTTTAAAAATGATGAGCTATCAAACGAAAACCTTCTTGGATTGCGCCATTTTGATTTTTTTTTCACCGCTAACCAAATCTGACCAGGGTCCACTATGAAATTTGTTCGAGGTCCATACTACTATCTGTCATAGTTTCCGCGGGCTGTTGACCTCATCCGTCAAGAGTCGAGGAAGTCGAAATCATTATAATCATTTTCCTTTATTCATTACAATTATTCCCATCGTCGCAAACAAACAAAACACGAAAAGAAAAAAGAGAGAACGCTGTGCGTGTCTGTTGTTTTCATAACTCTATGGATGCGTTCTGACAAATAAATTTTATCACTTGTTATCACTCATATCCAAGGAATATAATACTCCCTAGGGATTGCTAGGGAGCTCATATCACTTATCAATTATCATAAGCAGATCATTTAGTGAGTAAATCTTTATTAGTACTCACCCGTTATCATATTGTTGAGATTTGGATGATGACATGTCATGTTCTCTGGATTTATCTTGACCTGTCGTTTGCATATGCCTAAAACAAATATCATAATTATTTATAGTTTACAGATGTTTACAGATAGCATGCAGCTTGCATGATTTGTAGGTTCTTAGGGGGGTAAATACAGGATGTAAAATAAAATGGGACAGCTACTTAAACCATCAAACTGAACAACTTTTACTACGGGACCAACACTGAAATCGTGAAAAAACATTCCGCTGTCCCATACAAACTGCAAACATAACTCGGCTGAAATGTAGGTATAGGACAGCCGATTTTTTTTCGCGATTTTAATATTGATCCCATAGAGAAAGTTGTTCAGTTTGATGAAATAAAATTTACACACTGCAACTAGGTAATATAAATTACTTACATTTTCTGTGCATTCCTTATGCTCGCTCACTTTTGTCTTCGATATTTTGTGATTTTCACTTGGATAATAATGTCCAATTAAATGTCCAAAATAAATCCAGCACAATTGAATATAAAACAAATTCACAGCTTCCTTCTCGGTAGATATGTTAGAAAAACGTCTTTTATTACAGATGATTAGCACAACTTTAATCCACCTCTAACAAAACCATAAAATCCATAAATGAAATATAATTTCACGAAAAGAAAATTCGAAACGGCCGACGGGTGGCAGCGGACGCGAGAGTGACACGTACGTCTCGCATAAGCGCCGGAGGCGAACTGCGAAACCACCCGCCCGTCGCCCGCGCACTCTCTTCGTGGACGAGATTTTAAAATTTTCAAATTAACTCATTAAATATTGGTCTTAAAAAAAAAAATTCAAATAGCAATTTTAGATCATAATATTGTCTACACAATGGTGTGCGTCGCAAGTAAAAGCGACTTCAACTTGTAAAGTAGATGCACATAATACCGATTTTTTCCAATATTTAGGCTTTACTTTGAGCACAGGTTTCATATGTATTTTATAGAAAAATAAAAAATATGTTGTATGGCAACTAAAGCCGAGAAGCTGAAGATTATTGCTATACTTTTCATAAATTTCTATGTCTTTCAAATAAGGAGAAGATAGCTTTTGAAAACCAGCAAAATATGGCCCGGCCGTGCACATGCCATGAGGGAGCGTCTTAAGTATAGATACAAACATCCTTGCCATGACTCTCGAGTCAGTAAGTAAGTACTCGTATACTTACTACAAAAATATTCATATTCATCATGCTAATATTTGGTTTTTGTGGGATTCAAACCCGCGTTCCTCCGCACAGCAAGCAGGTTCACTATTGACTGAGCTATCGAGCTTTAGTATGATTTGTGAGTATCAACCATTTTACTTAGTCGGGAGTTCAGAGAATTTGTGGAAAATGTCAAGCGAAGATCAAGATATAGCCCGAATGTAATACCACCAAAAGGAACCTAATTTTCGGAAGGTATCCGAGATGGATGGGTAGGACCCACATGTCTTTTCTATCTCTACATACGAGTATGTTATCTAGTTTTATGTAAAGGAGGGTAGGAGAGGAGGGGTTAGGTTATATTATTATGGATGGCGGGTCGCTCTTACCAACATTAGAATATTACACTCACACCTGGCCCCCGGGAGACCTCCGTAAATACAGTTTTTGCATAGTTTTATGGTTAGAAAGAGTTTACGTTGTATGGTGATTTTTGGATAGTGGGGGCTTAAAAAAATACTCTAACAGAAGTACCTATGGATGGTATTATGGAACTAACCGGTGAACTATCGATATCAAAACCGATTTGAAGATTTTTTTTCAATAAGCCAATTCCAGTTCTTTCTCCTGTCGAGTCTATCTCATTAACCGACTTCAGAAAAGGAGGAGCTTCTATTTTGTCTTTTGTTCATTGAGTTTAACTTGCAATCGTGGACCGTGGTGAAAAGATTTGCCAATCAGCATTCGAGGCTTGTTGATTGCTCAGGGTGCGCCGGATTTGTCAGGGGTTTAGTACGGGGAGGCTCTCTTCATGCACCCCGTTATTTAATTTATTATTTAGCTATTATGTTCTACGTGTTGTGATAAAACGTCAGAAGAGCGATGGCCGGTGAAAGATAAAGGTAGGGTTTATACAGAAGAGACGCGTGTCAGTGGCGGGTAGTCAAAGTAACAACAATATAAACCTTATAATACGTAGCATAGCGTCGTTTTTTGACGTACAGAAAAATCGCGCCCACGCCACGCCACCAGGCGACGTCGCCTGGAGGCGCGGGCGTAATTCTCCAAACGACTCTATGCTACGTACTATAAGGTTTATAGTGCCGCACCCCGCCCGCGAAATGTCCGCGCCACGTCACTTCGGTTTAAACAGACCCAAAGATTTCTTTTTTGATAAAGGGAGTTTCAACATCAACATTAACATTTAATTTAAATTATTGAAATTTGAATCGGGGTAATGTAATTTTCAAATGAGCGGAATAAAACTGGCTGATTGGATTTTACATTCATCTCCTGGCCGGCGTAGCATAACAGAGGTGAGAGCGACACAGGTCACTTCTAATTTAAATATTGTTACAATTGTAAAATTTTCACAGCAAAATATAAAAAGGAATTCCCAATACACGGTTTTCCGACTTTGGGAGTCAACTGGAGTCAAGGACTCAATCATTTGTATACCACTAAATTGTGCTCAAATAAAGAATTTTTATTTATTTTTTATTTATTTATTTTTGGATTATTACTAAAGCTCAGTTGCAGAAACGCTCATAAAAGTTACTCACGTCACTTGTTGTCTTGTTGACGTTGTTAATAGTCACTAATATAAAGTTTGACGTTTTCCATTTATTAAACTGCTTTTCACCATAATCATCTTTTCATACGATAATCCGAATCTAGAATCAATCGTACAAAAACTTTCATATTATCATAAATTAAATCTTCGGTAAGCCTTTCCAATAGCGGTATGTAATAGTGCGATAAATTCGTTCCACGTACATTCGTATACACAAATCATCTAATACACAATATCGCAAATATTTCTTGTCCAGAACACTGGGTGACACGGGGCCTCCCAAACAAACGGAAGTTTCAGGGGGGAGGGTCCCCCCACAGCCGAGAAAATGTAAGAGAGGGACACCTAAATACTACTATTGTCAGCCAGAATGAGATGGAAACGAAGAAAAATTAAATTATATTTCCCAATGGTGTCAGCCAGTTATTAAGTGGCCAGACGCCATTTTGAATTATTATATTTTTTATTTCTTTTCCCCAGGTTTCCCTTTACGCGGAATTCCTTTTATTTGGAATAGTTCAGGGACCAGATTGTAAATGGATTCGTTGAGTTGTTGCGCTGTTAATCTTCGAAATGTTTTTTGATTGGCCATAAGAAGTTTGCATAATAACAGAATACCTTTTTTTTAGGGTTCCGTACCCAAAGGGTGAAAACGGGACCCTATTACTAAGCCTATGTTGTCCGTCCGTCCGTCCGTCTGTCCGTCTGTCCGTCTGTCCGTCTGTCCGTCCGTCCATCCGTCTGTCCGACCTATTTAGGGCTGTAACTTTTGAACTGTAAGAGCTAGATAATTGAATTTTTCACAGAATGTGCGTTATTACGGCGGATTTGTTAACAAATAATAAAAATGACAAAAAGTTAAAAATTAAGGGGGGTTCTCAACAAGAAACTAGTTTTTATCAACGTTTTTTCTTCGCGCTCTATCGTAAAAACGGTAATGCATACAAGCGTCAAACTTAGTGTGATTATAGAGCAAGGTCTACAAAATAACAACAAGTACTAAAAACCGGCCAAGTGTGAGACGGTCTCGCGCTAAAGGTCAAGGACAAAAAAAGTTTTTTTTTCTAAGTTAATAATGTTGTGTTTTGTAGTGGTGTGGGTACGGAACCCTCGGTGCGCGAGTAGCCCGACTCGCACTTGACCGCTTTTATTTAAATCCTGCAATGAAATAAATAAATTTTGGCTCGTAGTGTTTGAAACCAGAAAACGACATGACGGCCATCGAGCTGAGTTTGTAGTGAACCTGCCTTCTGTACCGAGGGTTGCAGGTTCGAATCCCACAAGAGGCACATAGGTACCAATTTATAATGTTGTATGATGAATACGAATATTTGTATAATAATTATTTTGTAGATATTGATATATTTTATATAGCTGCCTAGACAGCCTCATAAAACAAGTCCAACAAGTTATACAACGTGTTAATAAATTAGCGCATAACCTCATACACCCCAACTGATTTATAGCAAAATAATTGGATTGAAACAATAATTTCATTATTTTGATACTTAAAATTTAAAGTTATTCACATTTTAAGTTCTGAGGTAAAAATGATTTGTTATCATTTCAGCAATGAATGAAAGCGCTAACGTACTCATGGATACCTACATTTTAATAATCTTGTTTTGGTAGTAAGTAAGGTGAGTGTGCCCGTGCGGTGGGTTGACATCGAGTTCAGTAAATTTTAAATTTTACGAAGAATTTATTTAAAATTTTGAAAAAAATTACCTACTTATGTTGAAACCATGATAATTCGATTCTCCTCTCGATTCTAAACAAACTACTTTCTAGTTTTGCGTTAATTCATTAACACGTTGTATAATTACCTTATTAATTATTTACAGACCGATTAAATAAAAAGTAACAAAACCTAAGACTTACAATCGCTTACCACAAGTACCTATTTCACAAGTTATTATACAAAAACAAACAGGAAGTTGCGAGCGAAACAAAATTGTAAAGTACTGACTGGAAAACCTTTTAGGGTCTTTGCATTTTTCGCGATCCCACAACAGGCTCGAAGCGCGAAAATTATAAAAGAAAGAGAAGCGAAAGGGGAAATGGGGACCTTTTCTTATACGTCCGCATGATTGCACTCCTTGTATTTAGAGAAAGGGGGTGTTATTAAAGTTATAAAGGCTATATATGCGGAACATTATACACGGAGAATAATATCCAAGTAGTAGGTATGTAACAACTACATATAAATATTTGCAGACTTTACACTTAGATCAAAGTATGATCTAATTAAGACTTTACCTACCTGAAAATTTGTTCCTGTAAAACGGATTATGGTAGAGTTATAAATAAAACCGGTCAAGTGCGAGTCGGGCTACTCGCGCACCGAGGGTTCCGTACCACACCACCACAGAACACAAGATTATTAACTTAGAAAATAAAACTTTTTTTGTTCAGGACCTTTAGCGCAAGAACGACTCACACTTGGCCGGTTTTTAGTATTTAATGTTATTCTGTAGCGTTTGTTTATAGAACAAACTCTAAGTTTGACGCTTGTATGTATTACCGTTTTTACAATAGAGCGTGAAGAAAAAACGTTGATAAAAATTAGTTTCTTGTTGAAAACCCCCCTTAATTTTTAACTTTTTGACATTTTTATTATTTGTTACCAAATCCACCGTAATAATGTGTTATTACGGTGGATTTGTTAAAACAAACGGTTGTTTTTTTTTCGTTTTGTGTAATCTGAGAATTTCAACTGTCTAGCTATTACGGTTCAAAAGTTACAGCCCTAAATAGGTAGGACAGACGGACGGAAGAACGGACGGACGGAGGAACGGACAACGTGGGCTTAGTAATAGGGTCCCGTTTTCACCCTTTGGGTACGGAACCCTAAAAACGTTTTAGTCAGGTAATATTCATAACCCTACTATTAGTAGGTAAGTAAGTATATAATTATTGTGACAACTATGAATATTACCTGACTAAAACGTTACTATAGGGTCTATAGGTAGGGTAAGGGGAGGTATTTCCGTGATACACCAAACATTTTTTGTTATAACTCAAATAAGGATTAACTAATTTATATGGGATATTGTTTAAAGTTTTGTGCATATATTTTATCTTACTTTATGAAACACACAGTTTGATACTAGATTCTTCACTCATAAATTTATAATCTTTTCTTGGTGATAAAGTGACATAGGTAAATTCGTGATAAGGTATGTCAATTTCGTGATAGTGGATAGGTAATATCGTGATAGACCAAACTCATAGGATTTCAACATAATAATTAATGAGAGAGGTTTTAAAAAAATTATGTTTATTCTACATAACCATTTGCTTATGAATCTTATATGTATTTCTACACAATCATAAAATTGAATATAGTATAGGTCATCTTCATCAGGAGCAATGTACAAGCATTAATGAAACGGTCGACAGCGATAGTTTAGATTGGATTTGGATTTCAGAATACATTGAGTTACCTACTAGAGGCGACACCCAGAAGACTACATTTTTTGTAACACACGTTTAAGCTAATTGGCTCAACCTTACTTAGCATGTACCGGGCGCGTGCTGCACCGCGATGCCCCCAGTGCGCGCTCCGTACTGCTGATCGTAGTGGACAGATTTTTTTCGCTTTGTCTGTTCTATACCTATCCTAATTAATAAAAAAAATATTCAATGTCTGAATATGCTACTTCACAATATACAGGGTGTTAGGGTAAAAAGTTGCACTACTTTAACGGCTGGTTGTACCCATGATACTGAACAACTTTCTCAAAGAAACCTAAAAGAAATTAACCAAAAAAAAAACTAGTTTCCATACTAAATGCAATCAGCTGATCGAACGTTTGTATGAAAAGATTTTTTTTTGCGAATTTACTATACGGTTCTTAGTGAAAGTTGTTCAGTATCATGGGTACAATCACCCCTTAAAGTAATGCAACTGTTTACCCTAACACCTTGTATACAACAAATCCAAACATATCATTTTTTCTCAATTTCTTTCCTGATTTTTTATTTTCTTTTTTCTTTTATAGCTTTATTCTCTTCTTCTGTGTAGGTTCTTCAACTTTCGGTTCTTCTCTTGGCTTAGATGAGCCAGTGAAGTTGGTAAATAGTTAATGTCATGATAAAAAAAACTACGTCATTCAGGCATAGCATAGACTAAAATACAAGATTAAAGATGTATATAAGTCCATACAATCAAAATAACCCCTAAAATTTTAGTTTAAGATGATTAAAATTAATTGACAAAATACCTCGACAAAATCACAAAAAAAATTTGCAAAATCACTTAAAATTTTGCACACCTAACACAAGGATATTTGAATGAAAAATTCTTGAAATCCAATGCACAATTTACGTCAATCTATTCGTAAAACATTTAGCTATCAGTTTAATACCACATTCTGTAATATATTACTTATTTACTAATTAAAACTTCATTTCTTTGTCTACCGTCGTCATTTGTCACAGATGATTGCGATTTTGCCCCTCGTTCTGAGAAAAAATCTCATAGCAAGCTTGTTTCAAAAGCTACTGAGCTGAGAATCATACTACTATCTCAAGCACACTTTAATGTATGTACATACGCGGTTTTGAAACAATCCCTTTACAGGAAAGGCCACGGCAGACGTTTAAAAAATTATCACGAAATTACCTATATCGCGATATAACCTCCCCTTACCCTACTTACTTTATACTGGATATTTTTCTCCATGTTCACACCAAAAAAGGTTAAATGCAGAATTTTTTGTTTATCACGAAACCCAAACTCTGATTTTATATATGTAAGCAACGGGAAAATGAGAAAGTTTCGAATAAACTAATTTACCTTTTTTACAACGCCAACTAAATATTTCAAAGAAAGCGTCGGGTGTAAGAATAACAATTATTTTAACTTGTCTTATTGATTATTAATAGATCACCATCAAAACTAAGTCCGCCACAGGTTTTACAACATTATCTGAAGTCGAGTAGGTTAGCGAGGAGCGAAGCGAAGTGTATGTTCTGTTGACCACAGCGCACGAGCCGAGTAAGCGAAGCGAGCATGCCGCGGCAGCCGCCGGCGATTACCAGAACCGAATCGTTACTGTTTCCTAAATTTTGAAGAAAAAAAAAAAGAATCATGGTCACCTCCTCACCTTCGCGTGGTGCTCCGCATACCATATCATATTCGTCAGGAGTCGCCAATTTGCCTTCGACATACCTAATATGTATTTCAAACAGTGAGGTCGTTCAAAACAGCGATCGTTTTTAAACTGACGACGCCCCGCGCCGTTTGTAAAACAAGGAATCATACAAATTGCCTGTGACAGCATTCAAAAAATCAAAATTCATAATTTTATTCTTTTTTTTTTTGACGTCATTTTTTGACTCTACCACCGCGTCGTCGGAAGGTGTTCCGTTGAGAGAAGATGCGGCTAGTAACTATATTTATACTACGTATTAAAATAAAAATAATTCTAGCTATTAGATTACATTCAAAAGATAAAGAATATTATTAGTACCTACCTACCTATCTCAACATAGTTTAGACAAGTTATAAACCCAGCCGACAAAGTAAAGAATAAAATTACTTGGCACAAAAAATATCAAATCCACACACTTTATTTGTGCAACAGCTAACAAAAAGTTGATTCTCTCCGGGAATGGCATAGTTTAATCAAACCATAAGGGTTGAAGCTTAAAATAATCTTGGTAGGAGTTAGAGCGGGGCCCGGGGCGTATGATAAACCGGCGATAACCGGATATGGGAACGAATGAATTGGTCGCTTCGAGCGACGTTTTTTGCGTGCTTCTGTAGTTTTTCGGTGTTTATTCTTGAGTCATTCGTTTTTTCATGCTCGACATTCATTAGATAGGTGGAACAGCAGTTTTTTTTATAGCGAATGTGCTTACAAACGGCGATACATCAAGCTATACAAAACCAACATAAGCTGAAGTGCGATTTTTGAAAATCATACGAGCGACTTGGCAGTAGAAAGATGCATAATCTCCATAGTAATTTTGACATTTTCTACTGCCAAGTCGCTCGTATGATTTTCAAAAATCGCACTTCTGGCCGTGCGATGTAATACGTTACTCGAACTATAAATGTGGCCAGCTTTTTTTGGTTTTGTATAGCTTGATGTGTCGCCGTTGTGTACAAAAGTGTAAACCTATTCGAACTAAATTGTACGGGACAACAGTTATTTTTTTCGTAATTTCGATAATAGCCCCATAGAAAGAATTGTTTCGTTTCATGGTCTGATCCCCTGAAATATTGTGCATGCAAATTATATTACAAATTCAGGAAACTTACGTGCGGAAAATCGTAGTAAAATTTTCACGACTAAATCGTGTGCTCTTAAAATAACTCCCATTTATGCTCATTTAACGGGGACACGTTATCGGGGATATGCTTTCTTCTCCTTTGGTTTAACGTTATGTTATTTCCCATCGTGGGGGTGTCATTAACATAAATTTTACGCTCTCTTAGATAAGCTTGGAATGCTGCCCGGCCCTCCTATTAGGTCCTTTTCTTTCCGCCTAAATTTACGGGATATTATTACGTATGTTATGAGCAGGCAGTATAATATATCCAAATCATACAGGGGTATTTCTTAGAAACTCCTTCGTATTGAAAACATTTTACGGAAGAAGCTTTAGCAGGGAATTCATCTAATAATCTACATTCACCCGTACAAAAACCCGAATATAGCAGTATCTTAAAACGAAAGTCTTCGATCAGTGTGTGTTGCCAGTGATGACATATGGAACAGAGACGTGGTCGTTCACTCAAGGCCTCATAAAAAGGCTGAAAGTCACCCAAAGGGCAATGGAGAGGGCTATGCTCGGAGTTTCCCTGCGAGATCGAATCAGAAACGAAGAGATCCGCAGAAGAACCAGAGTAACTGACATAGCCCAAAAAATTGCTAAACTTAAGTGGCAGTGGGCGGGGCACATTGCTCGCAGAACCTTTAGCCGGTGGGGCCGAAAAGTTTTCGAGTGGCGACCACGTACCGGAAAGCGCAGCGTGGGTAGGCCCCTCACGCGGTGGACCGACGACCTGGTGAAGGCGGCAGGAAAACGTTCGATGAGGGCAGCGCAGGACCGGTCGTTATGGCGATCCTTAGGGGAGGCCTTTGTCCAGCAGTGGACGTCCATCGGCTTAGAAGATGATGATGATTATGACCCGTACAAAAGTACTTACCAGGCGTAATATTGTTTTTATTTGATCTCTAGATATGCCTCAAAATAATAAGAGGTGAGGCGAGTATGAGATATCGTCAGTCCTGGAGCTTTTGACACTGAGAAAATATCAAAGAAGCAACTTCTTAGTTATGTGTAAATTTTTCTACGATGGTGTTTCTATATTTCACGGGCGTGCGTATTTGGCTAGCTTGACAGCGTCCAATGTAGCTTTATTTATGTCCTCTCTTATGCAGGTGTCCGGGCACAAAGAAATATTCTAGCAGGAATACCATCGCCTCGATAGGTTCGCCGCAATCACACTGCGTTAGGCCAGGATCCCTGTACCCCAAATTTCATAAATGTTATCTGGAAACGTCCAGCTTGATTGCGAAGCCAATTCAAGAACTTCCACACTCGCCATTGCAGGTTGAAGTAGATGTCCCTGTGGAATAATGAACTCATCTAGTGGGGTGCCCTTTCCTTCCACAGAGTGCATCTAACAGAAAGCAACTAAGAATACGAGTGTATCTAGAGGTACTTAGATAATTTGGAGGTCGGTACTCAACATCAACAGGGAGTTACAACAATCAACAGCATAGATGACTGACACTTTTTCTTTATCCCAGCACTGATCTTAGACGCTTATTGTAAATATGCGTCTTCTACTTTATACGTAGTAACTATTAAATAATCTGTGTCACTACATAGTATAAAACAAAGTCGCTTCCCGCTGTCTGTCCCTATGTATGCTTAGAAAACTACGCAACGGTTTTTTTTTTTTTTTAAATAGATAGAGTGATTCAAGAGGAAGGTTTTTATGTATATTTTAGTTTAGCATTTCACCCGTGCGAAGCCAGGGCGGGTCGCTAGTCAATATCAATCAGAAACCTAAGCTCCAACAAAAAGTTTCCCGAAAATTAACTACCCTATACCACCGTCTTTCGCACGCATTCAAAAGTCGGTTGCGAATAGAAAAATGGCAGGAGGCACACGACACCAGAATATATTACGTAATCGCACTCTAGTTTGTATGTGAGGTGTGTTACAGGATAAATGTGTTGGTTTTGCGACGCCTCCACCACCGAACGTTGATAAATAGGCCTCCCTAATATTTTGTTTTGGAAATCGCTAAATAAATTGAATTCGTTGAGAGGGAGTGTTAAGTTTCAACAGGCTTAGGAGAGGATGGGTGAATATAAATGTAGTTTTTGACGAAATTGAATCATCTACGAAGGTGATCTCATACTCACACTCCTTCTTACTCCGATGAGGAGTTTGAATTGACCAAAGTATCCTCTGTTCAAGAAAGCGACATCTTGGGTCCTTATTTTCGTTCATGAAAAGTCACTTTTACTGGCTTCAAAAAATACAGAACTTTTCCAAATCATCAGATTGCAAATGCAAGACCATGACCAGGGCGCTGGATTGCGTATTTATGACCAATATCGTGAAGTAGCTTACACCCAATAATGGGATTATCAGGATGATAATTATGATGAAATTTGCAAATGAATAAGAGGATAAAATATTCCCGAACTTATTAATAGTATACAGGGTGTAACAAAACACCCTAGTAATACTTAAGGGGGTGCTTCAGACCATCAATCTGAACAACTTTCACTATGGAGCCAACGTCGAGAAAAAATAAACAAAATCGGTCGTCCCATACATTAATTGAGTCGAGGCGGTACTGCAGTTTTGTATGAAAGAGCCGATTTTTTTTTCGCGATTTCGATGTTGGCTCCATAGTGAAAGTTGTTCAGTTTGATGGTCTGAAGATCGAATAGGTTTGCAGTTTTGTTTGGGATAGCTGATTTTTTTTCGTGATTTTGATGTTGGTCCCATAGAGAAAGTTGTTCAGTTTGATGGTCTGAGCATCCACTTAAAAAAGTATCAGGATATTAAGAAAGACCATGTATGTATATAGGATTTTAATCAACGGTCATCGAGTGCATTTTAGTCAAGGTTCTTACGTATTTACAAGATACGTTAATTTGTATCACATTACAGCTCTTAACAAACTACGTGAATCTAATACAAAACCAAATGAACAAAGTAAAGAAAAACATTAGTTGCACACATAGGCAAGGCGTTACCGCCATACCTTTTAGTGTCAAAAGTGTAAGAAGAATATATATGGGTAAACAAATCCTCCAATTTCCATCACATTTATTCGAGGCAGCCTCGAGTCGTGACGTCACTACACTACCCCCACCCCCCCACCTGATAGAGAGGAGCATGTAATTTCTTTTGTAGATAGTGTGAGCTGATACTCCCTATTGGATGGAGCTGAGTTTTTATAAATTGGGCATTTTTTAGGGTTCTGTACCCAAAGGGAGAAAAGGGGATCCTATTACTAAGCCTACGTTGTCCGTCTGTCCGTCTGTCCGTCTGTCCGTCTGTCCGTCTGTCCGTCTGTCCGTCTGTCCGTCTGTCCGTCTGTCCGTCTGTCCGTCTGTCCGTCTGTCCGTCTGTCCGTCTGTCCGTCCGTCCGTCTGTCCGTCCGTCCGTCTGTCCGTCCGTCCGTCTGTCCGTCCGTCCGTCTGTCCGTCCGTCCGTCTGTCCGTCCGTCCGTCTGTCCGTCCGTCCGTCTGTCCGTCCGTCCGTCTGTCCGTCCGTCCGTCTGTCCGTCCGTCCGTCTGTCCGTCCGTCCGTCTGTCCGTCCGTCCGTCTGTCCGTCCGTCCGTCTGTCCGTCCGTCCGTCTGTCCGTCTGTCCGTCTGTCCGTCTGTCCGTCTGTCCGTCTGTCCGTCTGTCCGTCTGTCCGTCTGTCCGTCTGTCCGTCTGTCCGTCTGTCCGTCTGTCCGTCTGTCCGTCTGTCCGTCTGTCCGTCTGTCCGTCTGTCCGTCTGTCCGTCTGTCCGTCTGTCCGTCTGTCCGTCTGTCCGTCTGTCCGTCTGTCCGTCTGTCCGTCTGTCCGTCTGTCCGTCTGTCCGTCTGTCCGTCTGTCCGTCTGTCCGTCTGTCCGTCTGTCCGTCTGTCCGTCTGTCCGTCTGTCCGTCTGTCCGTCTGTCCGTCTGTCCGTCCGTCCGTCTGTCCTACCCATTTAGGGCTGTAACTTTTGAACCATAATAGCTGGATAGTTGAAAACCGGCCAAGTGTGAGTCGGTCTTGCGCTAAAAGTCCCGGACAAAAAAAGTTTTTTTTTTCTAATTTAATAATGTTGTGTTCTGTGGTGGTGTGGTACGGACACGCACTTGACCGGTTTTATTTTTAATTCGTTTTAATAAATCATCTGACATAAGTACATAAGATCACGCCTATGAATCCTTTTGGAATGATCAGAAACATTGCAATTTTTGCTTCTGTCTACGCTCTAACAGATGTTGTTTGTTGTTGATGTGTGTTTAATAGGAGAAACAATTTGATTACGTGGAGGACAACGACTATCTTTATATTATTAGTTTTGGATTCATCGGAATTTACTCTTTTATACGTATAGGTATTTTGATGTTTTTGGCGTGAAAACGCTTCATTTGCCTGATTTTTGTAGGATAGCCAGGTATGTTTAGAAAATCTGTCATTTTGGGAAAAGGTGCTTTTGAGATTGGTTCAATATGAGATCAGTACAACACAATCCTAACAGCGGATAGGGTACCTATCACTATCATATATAGAATGACGTATCTAGATACGTCATTCTATTCTAGGAACAACCCTTTCATTTGACTATACCGAAATTATTCAGCTTCTTCATTTGTTAGAAATTTGTGATTTTATGTGTGTCTATCTCAAAGCTGGGTCCTTCATGTATCTTCAGTCTATGACGTATTGGCTTCAGTGTAGTGATAGCAAAATTTTGTCAACACTAGAGGGATGCGTGAGCCAATTTCCCAATAATGTCATTAAGTGTGACGCTGCGATCGTGTGAGCTTCAGTGAAAATGAAAATATAGCAGGGAAGGTAAAGTGATTCTTTGCCTGCCCTGCTATACCTATGTTTGCAGTTGTTCGCTTATAGTTTTTACAGGTAGATTGGTAGTAGGTACAGAAACTATTTTAGTTGCAGTTTTTTTTTTAGATTATAACGATTATTGAAGCTATATAAGCAACGTCAAGCAGGGCACGGGTAACATTGTAGTCTTCAAAATAAAGATGCTCTAATTTTCACATATTATGCTTATGAATATACCCCTGCTTCTAAAGGCATATTCAGCAGATGGTACCGGATAATATCACTATTTGTAATGCGAATTCTGAAGCATTATTAGATTGACAACTAACTGAACAATCAACATTCACTGGACCAGAATGGTGGAGGACTATGCTTTGCCGAATATAGTTCTCTTACTCCAATTCTCTCTTCAACTCCACACAGTTTGAAATAATTATATCAGCCGGGACACGGACACCGTGTCGAACCCTGAGTTCGTCTGGCACACCTTGCATGGGCAAACAGCATACATTGAAAAAAAAATTGTTTACTTCAACCAAGATCTTGTTTATGATAATCATACATCATGAATCCATATGAGCCTGTCAACATCATGACTTCTCTGACTAAGAGAACTTTGTTAAACGAATTCGTCTTGTTGTTACAACTACAATCTTTTGTTTTTAGTAAACAATTATAACGTCATTTCAATTATTTTGGTGCTAATTAAGAGAAAATACTTCTTAGTTGGCTCGCATTTTTTCCAGTGTAAACACAACCAACTACTCTTTCTACTACTTTGACCGTTATAATTTAAGAGAATCAATGACAGTAATTGTCACGCGATATGCTGACATAAAAGAAGAAGACGGGATTGAAGAAATTCTATCATGATTTTGACATAGGCTAGCTTAAAAAAAAATTAGTCAATGACAGAACTTGTAGACACGTTGCTGTAGATTCATTCGTTTTTGTAAATTACCGAATCTTTTTCTAAAACCAGTCTGGTTTCCTCACGTCCGCGTCCGTATCTCACTTTGTTTACACATCACATTCATTTTCGATTCCCGTCCCTAACCCAATATCCTAGCGTCGCTATTTATTTAACATATCATATCAGCATTAGCTTGATATATAGGCTTTGATCCTTCGGTAGTCCTGCCTGGGCAGCGGGGACCCGTCGCGTCGTGATTTATTCTTACATTATCGCAATGTAAAGAAATGAGAGTAATGTTGAGAGTGGTTCGATTTCTAAATGTGAATGTGGCTTTGCAAAATGCTATGTATGTAAATCTGTGTGTTATCGCAGGTGGAGAAATTAAAAAACCTAGCGCTTTTTTCAGTCGTGTGGTGGAGTTTGGGACTTCGCATTTATTAATGACAGAAGACTAGTACCAGCAGTGGGACTAAATTATACTGATGTTGTTATTGACTAACTCTGCCGAATCAAATAGGTACTAAGACGAAATCCGGTAGCAACTGAAATAAGTTTAAATCCTTATGGTAGAGAAATCTTCGATATCTAATTTAAACAGATATTGATGTGTCACAGCCGTTTCATAATTCATAATGATTATCTAACCTAACCAACAAACCTCTAAATATGAATGTCTGTACCATACTATCAACGTCTTCCAACATTACATAGCACAACATACATCGCGACGAATTTTCTAATCGCGTCCGCACGGGATAGGAAAACATCATATTTCACCGGGGAGGGTAGGTAAGGGAGAAGGTGGGTCGGAGATGAGTTTTTTACGCATTATTGCTACACACGAAACCAGAATACCACCCTGTGCCGTACTAATAAATTCTAATTTCGATTATTTGTGTCGGTTTGCCGTTGTTTGCGGTAATGAGATTTTTGTGTTGATAGGTTGATGAGTTTTTGGTTAGTTAGTTGGAGAGTTTGTATGAAAAACTTTTGAGAAGATTTTTTCTGTATTATTTTTATGATTCCGGAAATTAAACACTCGCCAATGTTGTAAGGATCTTCTTTTTTTTTACTCCAGCGACGCGAGTAATCTGATGATGTGACAATGATGATGTATGATGATGAATATGATACACAAAAGATTTCTTCATTTTTATGCCTTGTTTTCTTGCTATAGCGATGCTAAAAGGCGTCTAATTATTGTGTTACCACATAGATGAGAGAGTACTTTCATATACCTACAATTTCTATGTCTTTAAGCGCACTATATCGAATCATGGTTTCTAATAGGCTGGCAGCGTTTCCTCTTTGTACCCAGCCAACCAATTTTAAGACGCAACAAATATCTAAGTTACAAAATAATATAATTGTCAATAGTTTTCTTTGCAAAATAAAGTAAAGAAACTGAAAATGACTTTTACTAGGAAAATATAAACAAACAAATTGGAAATAGGTGAGGAGATAGCTGCGTTTCTAATACCCAACTTCATTTCAGAGGCACGAGCTCCTGATCGAACGAAAACATTGTTGTGTGTCGCTTTTACAAGGATTCTACTCACTCTGGAAATGGCACTTGATGGCATTATGGTTTTGCTTTTTAGGGTTCCGTACCCAAAGGGTACATAAGGGTAAACATATTAAAATTGTCCAAGATATTAAAGGGTGAAAACGGGACCCTATTACTAAGCCAACGTTGTCCGTCCGTCCGTCTGTCCATCTGTCCGTCCGTCCGTCCGTCCGTCCGTCCGTCTGTCCTAACCTATTTAGGGCTGTAACTTTTGAACCGTAATAGCTAGATAGCTGAAATTCACAGATTATGCGTTATTACGGCGGATTTGTTAAAAAATAATCAAAATGTCAAAATGTTAAAAATTAAGTGGGTTCTCAACAAGAAACTAGTTTTTATCAACGTTTTTTCTTCACGTTCTATCGTAAAAACGGTAAATACATACAAGCGTCAAACTTAGTGTGATTATAGAGCAAACTCTACAGAATAACAAAAATACTAAAAACCGGCCAAGTGTGAGTCGGTCTCGCGCTAAAGGTCCCGGACAAAAAAGTTTTTTTAAGTTAATACTGTTGTGTTCTGTGGTGATGTGGTACGGAACCCTCGGTGCGCGAGTAGCCCGACTCGCACTTGACCGGTTTTTATTTATGGTATGTTGACAAATTATCAACCGATAAGCCACCCTTTGGGTACGGAAGCCTAATAAAAAGATTATATCTAAAAAAAAGCTATCTTTTAAAGTTTTAAAGTAGTTTAGTTATTAAAGAATCGTTTTAATTAATTGAAAATATGAAACTAAGGCCTTGTACAAATTCCATGGAACTTCACGACATCGCCGCCTCGGGATATAAAATTTACCACTGCTGTTAAAATTATAATTATAAATTATGAACTGAGTTCTTTTTTCGGAGCGTACTTTCGAAAATTATATATCCATGTTCAGCACAATTCCTGACATGCACTATATTTTTATTAATAAAACGCTTATACTGAACTTCTTTACGTAAGCTTTTAAGCGCTTCGATGCAAATGTGAACCATTTTGTAAACGTTTAGCTGACAGACTGAAAGTACAAAGAATCTTGATAGTGTAGGAATGTACAGTATCACAATTCAATGACCAATATTGATTTATAAATTACGAGTACGCACGGCGAAACATCAAGCTATACATAACCAACATAAGCTGACCGCGGGACGTTATACGTTACTCGACCTACGCGCGGCCAGCTTATGTTGGTTTTGTATATTTGATGTGTTGCCGTGTGTACGTCAAAGTCATTCATAACTTAAGAGTCCTTTTACCATTCAGTAGCGCCCTTATCACAATAATTAGGATTTCTCAATCAATAAAGCCTAAAATAAAAAAGCGGTAATCCAATTTAACTATAAAAGCCTAAAAGCAATTTTTATACGTACTGCAAATTTTTTGTCCTTCCATACAAATCAGCCGATCGATTTTCTGGGGGAGGTAAAAACAAATTTCGTTTTTCGACCCATGTTCATGGGAAAGTGTTCCTGAGGGATAATTGTTCTCTAAATACACCCTCAAAATTATGGAACTTAAATAAAAACTAGTGTGTAAGTATAGTAGGTTCCCCGAATCTATCTTGTTACGAACCTATCTTAAGGCTATTCTACCGTTGGCGCGCTCCATACAAACGTAGTATGGTGATATTTTCAATACTATCTAATTAAAGTCAATGAAATTTTTCAAAAACAATCTAGTAACTAATTTCTATGTCGGTATGAAGTCAGATTTTTGATAAAATATACAGTTTAGTAGTACTTCCTAAATAAAGTGTCCGTGGCGCCTCCAAGTGAAGGATACCGGTGAAATATTGTAAAGATAAATGATAGTAACTCATCAACAGCGCCGGTCAGTGCTAATTCCTTTGTTAACAAGCGGCAAGTATTATACCTATGCAACTCCGAAGTGAAATACAAACATCGTACTTTAGTCATTAGTCTTTGACAAAGGATGTGTTAGTGTGGAGACGGATTTTTTCACTTTTAGAGAACTACTATAACAGAAATTATCATCATTATTTGTACAAAGATCATAAAGATTTATCTGTACAGAGGTACATACAGACATAAACTCATGACTGTCCAGGGTGGTCAGAAGCCTTGTTACAACTACTAACAACATCTGTAAGTGTGCTATTATAACAAGACTCATTGTAAGCATATTAAAGGTTTTATGATGAAATGACACAATATCAAGCCTTTCGCCCACAGCAACACTGCACAAGAAACCTTATCTTTTAGTCGCCTCGTACAATAACCCACGGGAAGAAGTGGGGTGCTCCGTTATAAGCTGTAACAGGTGAAAGTATTTATTTTTATTTATGTAACATCATCACCTGCCCGTAGGACCCACTACAGAGGAAAGGCTTCCTCTCATGAATTAGGGGGGAAAATAGGCCATACTACAATTCGCGGGCCCAGTCACAATCATCGAGAGCATCCTACAATATCGTATGGTGAAAATTACATTAACCTTTACTATGCTGGACTCGATTTTCGTAAGATTCCGTCGTGTGCTGAACACTTTTAACTCGAGACCGTCCGCTCGGCGTTTTTTGTACTTATTAACTTTTCGTATACAGGGTGCAAGAAAACACCCTAGTAATACTTAAGGGGGTGCTTCAGACCATCAAACTGAACAACTTTCACTACGGAGCCAACATCGAAATCGCGAAAAAAAAATACGCTCCTTCGTACAAAACTGCAGTAGGGAGGTAGGGGAGGGATGGGCACTTTTTCACAATTTAATGCATAAATAATCAGATTTTATAGATAATCAACATTTATTGCCAATTCTTATTGCACCACACATTTGGCTAGATATCTTAGAGAGAACTTTCTTAAAATTTTAGTCAGTCGGTCATTACGAGATAATTTCAGAAATTAAGTCAAAAGTGCCCGATGCTCCCTATGGTAGGGAGGTTTGGACACACCCTGTGGGAGGCTTGGGTATGGCCTATAAAACACTTTATATCCATAATAGTATCCAAAAATAAAATAACAACAAATAAAAAACATCTTAAAATAGTATCTTAACTAGAGATGCAACGATTCGGCAATTACGATTACGATATTAATCGATATTTATTACGATAACCGATGCATTACGATTATTTAAAATAATTTAGTGGCGATTATCCTCCGAATGGGTTCTCATAGTGTTTCTTTGCATTCCAATGAAAGTTAAATCATGAAAAGACAAACTTTAAAAAAAAATCCAAGATTTGAAATTTTTCTACTAATTTGTCATGCCCAAACCTCCCTCACATCAGACTGCCCATTACTCCCTCTGTATACATTTTCAACATAAGTTACCGGTATTTTTTTTTAATTTAGGTATTTAAGCGTGTATTTCAGTTTTATTGATAAGTTAGTAAATATACAATAGATATATAATAAAAAATAGACATACCTTTAGTTAGTTGTCTCTTTATTATGATCCGAAACATCAACAAAATATTCACTTTTACGTGCACAAAACCTTCAAATGTGTCTGTGTTTAACAACTGACAGAAATCATAGATAGTCTATGGATGAACAGTGCTGCCAGTCGGTAAAGTAAACTACCAAATTAGGAAAATAATATAATCTGTGACCGGATCAGAATAAAAGGGGGGTGCCTATGTCTCCCGACTGCCCGTCCCTCCCCTACCTCCCTACCGTCGCAACTCAAATGTATGGGACGGCTGACTTTTTTATTTTTTCTCGACGTTGGCTCCATAGTGAAAGTTGTTCAGATTGAGGGTCTGAAGCACCCCCAAGTATTACTAGGGTGTTTTGTTACATGGGTTAAAGTTGCCTATGGTCACCGCGTCTCCATAGTGGAGTTGTCAGCATACAACGGGATGTTTTCGCCTGGCGCTACAGTGGAGACAATAGCATACAAAAGGTTAAACAGAAGCACGACCAGGGCCTCAATCGCCCTAAGTTTGAACGATACTACCAAAACAAAACCACAACCAAAAACGTTACGTTATGCACAATTCGTATCGCGCAAATTATATTAACGGTAACGATTTAGCTTTATTTCGGAAGATACGTTGGCGTAATGTTTGATGTCCGTTCGATCGAATTTTCTGTATTGTGCGATTTAACCGTTCAGAAAAAATATCGCGATAGCTTTTTTACTTCAGCTAAGCCAAATCTAAACCAAAACTAAACCAAAACCAAACCAAAACCGTAAAAAATTGCGCAATTGAGGCCCTGTGGTAGTTTAATCTGATCTATTGCAAAGTCTGTACTAGAGAGTACAAACTTTGCAAGCAGAGCTATGCTGGGCTTTGCTATTGAGAGCAATATCTAACTTACTGGTGACTCAAAATAATAATTAGAATAAATAGACAGGTTTTATTACAATTGTTTTTTATTTCAGAAACCTTCTCCACACTTACTGTACTTACTGTCCAGCAAAGGGTGTTCTCCACTGTCCACTACGACGTTGATGTATAACATCGGATCAACCGACGAGCGCGTCTGTCCACCGCCTAATCTCCATACATTGCCGTGGGATATTCTACAAACAAATGATACTTGAGACTTAAGTTTTGACAGTAAGGGTTAGTTGGTTTTATTTTTGTTAATGGAGCTGGCATAATGGATGTTTATTAATGATTGTTTAGGAGAAAATGCGACTGAAAATATTTACAACTCAAAATGTTTATTTTAATAGTCTATGGCATAAAGCCTGACTCGCCATATATATTGTGGCGAAGCAATCACAATAATCAGCATTATATGCCGATTGCCGGACGTATCAATCTAGTACGTCATTCGGGGAGGTTATCTTCTTGAACCCATTTCTTTTGAGTTTCAATATACAGGGTGTAAGGAAAAGCATCATTAACCTTTAAACCACAAATACTCTACCCATGAAACTGAAAAACTTTTACTAGGACAGCAAACCTGTTAGAATATAAAAAAATCTGCTGTTCCATCCGTTTGAGTCGAGTAGGCATTGCAGTTTAGTATGGAACAGCTGTTTTTTTTTGTTTTCACAGGTTTGCTCCCAAAGTAAAGGTTGTTCAGTTCGATGGGTGGAGTATGTAGTTTACAGGTTAATGATACTTTTTATTAAACCCTGTGTATGAGGAGTTTTCAAAGAATAGTAAATTGAAAGTTGAAGTCAATATCAAAATGACTGATAAACTTTTCACATTGAGGGTAAAAAACAGTTTTTTGTCTATGGTTTGTCTTCATCCATAGCACCATCACTTGACGTTGCGTTGGGTGGTATTTTCAATGGAAAAACTCTTCACTACCAATAAATACACAATAACACCGAAAATGTTTGTCTGTTTACGTATAATGAACATTGACTGCACAAAAGGTCGATATATTCCAAGTATCAAGACGTCTTTCATTTCACTTTACAACCAATGACGTTTTACAAATAGACGCGTCATAGGCTAACATCACTGAACTTAAAAATGGCGCGATATAGTGACGTGTCATCCGTACACTAGATGGCGCATGACTATGAGAAAGCCGGGCAATTACCTTGCTTTTTTGTTGCCATTTTGAAGCGCGGGCAACGAATCTATACATATATAAAACATCTTAGTTTACAACCACCATAATCATATTTAAGAATTACCAAATTGCTCCCTAATATTTAGGAATCGAGAAAAACACGGAACTCTTTCGATCTGACAGCAAGAACTCGAAAAATTTATAAACTTTACTTACCTCTGTATAGTAAGTATTCTTATTGATGCAGCAAAATAATCATCATACAGTTTTTGAGAGATACGTGGTTATAACCCGTTAAAATGATTAACTTTAGCTTAAGGGGCTATGTAAAAAAATAGGATTCTTCAAAGCTCCATATATCATGAAGTACTAACAGTAGGAGTATGATTTGCGGATATGTGTAAATTGAACATATAATTGAAGTTTTGATTAGAGCCAAAACACGATTAAGACAAATTTTCTCGATAGAAAAACAAGCCAAAGTAGCCTCCGTTTTTGTCTATAAACGCTTGTAACTGCTAAACTGTGAATAATAGAAACATGAGACCTGATTTAAAAAAAAGAGATTGCTATTATCTAAGTTTTGATTAGAGCAGAATTGAACTTACATAAATAGTACAATCACAATTAAATAAAGTTTGTTTTTTCGCTTGATTCGTTCCAGGCGCGCGCGCCGACCCATCTCTTTCTCTCGCATCTGGCAGTAATATAAGCTATCACACGCCCGTTTCGCTTAAATTATTTGTCGACATAGGCCCTTAAGTGAGTTTAATCTGTAGGTACTCTTCAAACCATACCTACAATAGATATAAGGCAAGCTAGGAGGAACGGGTTGTATAAGGTATGGAGATTAATTTGCGACACTCGACGCTGCCCCCACTTACTGCGCGGACAACCTCCCACCCGGCTAGAATAATGTGGACCTGGCTAGCAAACAAATATAATCATTTAATGACAAACTATACTACGAGTAACGGGCTATAAATGGTTTAGAGATTAATTTGTGACACTCGACGCTAATAAATAACAATTTGATTTCGTATTATTGCCACACCAACACCAGCAGACCTGCTTTAAGCAGATCGTCAATTGAATTGAAATTCAATATGAGTACGTATTGGTGATCTGAATAGATTCAAGAAACGCATATAGTGCTGATAAGTTTTAAATAAAAAACTACTACTAGTAGGTACATTCAATCGCAGTTTTTCAAATTAAGAAAAAACAGTAATTTATGCCAGAAATACATTTTGCTTAGAGTAAGGGTACGTACATAATTATGATACTTCTCGAGAATATTACATGTCTACAATATTACGGTATGCATGCATGCATGCTACATGCTTGAAAAATTAAATTGTAAGGGAACTCGTGCATCATAACATTCATAACCCAAAGATACATTACACAATTTTAATACCTACCATACAATAAAATAAAATGTTAATACAAATGAAGCATGTCATATCCATACCACACTTTTGACTACGTAACAAACGAATAACCCATCCCTAGCTTCACTTATAGTTCTAGGTAGGTACATATAAATGTAGAGAAGGTAAGAGAAGTAATTTAACTGGCTCAACTCTACACTGTTTGAACATACAGTCACAAAATGTAGAGACAGTCAAAACTAGGCATTTCGGTAACTAATAATGACCGAAATAAAGGAAATACTTAAATAAATATAATTAATAATTATGCTTTATTCACGCCACACCAAAGTAGAACAGATGACAGTTATATTTAGTTATTATTTACTTACAAAATTTTATACAGGGTGTAAAATTAAATGGGACACTTACCTTTAGGTAGTGCAGAGATCAGACGATCATAAATAACTTTCACATTGGGACCAATATCGAAACCGCGAAAAAAATTCTGCTGTTATACATTTCAGTAGAGTTATGTTTGCAGTTTTGTATGGGATAGCGGATTTTTTTTTAGCTATTTCAGTGTTGGTCCCGTAGTAAAAGTTGTTCAGTTTGATGGTCTGAAGCACCCATTTATGTAAGTGTCCCGTTTAATTTTGAACCCTGTACTGTGTAAGTAGGTATTATTAAAAATATTGGCGATAACACTGCCTATTATTTTACATAATATTGTAATACAGGGTGTAACAAAATACCCTGGTAATAGTTAAGGGGGTGCTTCAGACCATCAAACTGAATAACTTTCAATATAAAGCCAACATCGAAATCGCGAAAAAAAAACCGCTCTTTCATACAAAACTGCAGTACCGTCTCGACTCAAAAATGTATGGGACGGCAGATTTTTTTTATTTTTTCTCGACGTTGGCCCCGTAGTGAAAGTTGTTCAGATTGATGGTCTGAAGCACCCCCTTAAGTAATACTAGGGTGTTTTGTTAAACCCTGTACAGGCAGCGTGTAGAATTAATTGCGCTACATATTAAACAGCTTGCTTCCGACCATCAAACTGAACAACTTTCAGTATGGTATGTCATCTGACCCATACATTTGGATAGAGTCGCACTTGACTTTTTCTCATGGACCTACCGTTTTTTTATCATCGCTAATTCAATATTGGTCCCATAGTTAAAGTTTTTCAATTTGATGGTCTGAAGCACCTGGATTTAAGTTTACACCCTCTGTATAATATATTTATTTATAAATAGGTAGTCTTATCTTTATCTATCATCAATAATTTTTAATATTCCTTGAATGCTATTAAGCATGTCTGCTACTTGTGATTGCTGAACCTCTGATAGTCGTAACAAATACTGTCGTATTTGATACTACTACAGCTAAAACATATTATACTTTCTTCTCATACTAATCTAATCAATATTTCAAGAGAAAGCACAACAACATTACTATTAGCTAAAGGTTAGTTCATAAATCCAATTTTACTACCAAATTGACATTCAAGTAACAAAGTATCAAACCTATTTTCTCACGCTACTAGTCTGAGAGAAGATAAGGCGCAAACTATTAACAGCTACATCTACTGAATTTGAAGCTAAAGCCTGTTAAAATTCCATGTCCCGATCTCAAGCCATTTTCATACTTAATACGTACATATAAAAGTTATCTAAAGGGACTTCTTTTGTGGCTTAAAGCTAGGGAGGTCATTTAATGAATATTTGATCCCTTGCAACTGGCAGGTCGCATCCTTGGACATATTCGAATCAATTGTACCCTTTCAGACAACAACGGGTTAAGAATATTAAATAGACAGTTTTAAATTTGGATTTGGAACGAACGAACAAATGAATGAATGAACAATGTTATCGATCGAACGGATAAAGAGTGCGTTAAATAATCGATATATACCCACGATATACCTAATAATAACTAGGCTTTAATGAGTTATATGTCAAGATAGACAGTTGAAGCTACGAACGCTTCGAAAAAATATCACCCAGTCTAGGCTGATAAACTCTGTCACTATGCATGCAACAGAGATAGTTTGTATGACGCCTCACGCACACCAACCTACGAAAGTTGCCCCGTTTTGTTTTAATGTACACACGGCGACAGATCAACCTACCCACAGTTCGACCTTATGTCCATGAACATAGAGTTCAACTATGGGTAGGTTGATCTGTCGCTGTGTGTACGTTAGACTCATGACTCTATCTTGATATAATACAATTAATCAAAGTAATTAAGAATAAAATTTTAGATATTTAATAAGTGTGTGTCAAAAGTACCTACTGGTGAATTTTTATTGACTTTGAACTAACTATCTAGGTACAATAATGAAATGAACTAAGAACTTTGCCCAGAAATTCTGCGGCCATAGCATGATGTGCGCGATACGGCTATATCACGCCTTTTATCTCGTTCGTTCGCGTGCAAATAGAAAGAGAGCTAAGGCGCGATAGCGCTATATCACACTGAAATGCTGCAGCCGCTGGATATAGTTCATAATGTTAGTTACCTTCTATAATTAGTTAGTTACCTTCAATATTATATTATTGATATTGCATGCTATCTTGAATAATCAAGTTAATTATAATTGTATACTTACTTAATTCTCTTTTACAAATACAGCTTTTTTTTTAAAAAGTTCTGTACTATGTATTGTTTCGATTTAAGCATTTATTGGGAAGGCACTAGCTCCTAGGGTTCAGGCATCTAGATTAGGAGCTAGGGTTTTCAATGTTCTGTTCTTACTGAGATATAATAAAACAAATTTTTTTTTTTAATTTTTTTTTCTGTCTTCAAGGCTTTTTTAATCGTAATTGCCTTATCTTCTACCTAACTGCAAACAATTAAAACAGGATGAAACCAGGTCTTACATGTTTAGTTTAATCTTTGACAGTACCTATCAACATTGTAGAACAATAATAAATATAAATATCTTGAACAATATCACACAAATGATCTAGTCACATTTAAAGTACCAGAATCTAGCCTGGACTTGTATTATGATGACTAGACAACGATATAGAATACATATATAAATACAAACATCCATGACTCGGGTACAAATATTCATATTCATCATACAAATATTTGTCCCTTACGGGATTCGAACCCGCGACCCTCGGCACAGCAGGCAGGTTCACTACCGACTGTGCTACCGGGCTGTCAAGCACTGTACAAGCAGGGCTATGAAGCAGGGTAACAAAAAGAAAATAAAGATTAAGTAACAATTTGATTATTCGTAGTACATATTATACTTCAATACAGAAAAGCATTAGGTAAGTATCTATACTAAATCTCCCCGGGGATTAAGGGCCGCCGCAGACGAGCCACTTGTGAAGCTAACTATAATACCAGCTGCGTCTAAGTTGGTTCTTTAGAAAATGCAGGCAAATATTTTATCTGCTGTGAGTTTTAAAAGTTTGCCGTGTAATAAAGTAGTTGACTTATAGCGTTCTACACTCCTTACATAAAATAGGTACGTACTAATAATAATAATTCTTTGTAATTATGTACCTTTTTGAAAATTACATTAAACTATGTATTATGTAGGTACTACGTATACAGGGTCTTTCTTAATATGCTGACACTTTTTAAGGGGATGATGAGACCATCAAACTGAACAACTTTCTCTATGGCACCAACATCGAAATCGCGAAGAAAAAATTTGCTCGTCCATACAAAACTGCAAACCTACTCGAGAGCCAAATGTATGAGGGACAGTTGATTTTTTTTTTCACGATTTCGATGTTGGTGCCATAGAGAAAGTTGTTCAGTTTCATGGTCTGATCATACCGTTAAAAAGTGTCAGCATTAAAGAAGGACCCTGTAGAACTAGCACGACAACCAAACGTCATACACCACGTGAGTGTACTCGTAGAACGAGAGCGGGCGGGTGAAAGACACAGCTTTACTATATATAGCGTTTTACTAAGTAACTGTGGCGACATCGCCACAATTTGAATGGGCCAGCGTAATAAGCGCAGTGTTCACTCTTAGAAAGTTATTAATCAATGGAAGATTGAGAATTGTTTTTAAACTTTTCATGCACGGAGAAAAAATATTGTTTACTTCAACCAAGATCTTGTTTATGATAATCATTAATCATACATCATGAATCCATAGGAGCCTGTCAACATCATGACTTATCTGACTAAGAGAACTTTGTTAAACGAATTCGGCTTGCTGCTACAACTACCATCTTTTGTATTTAGTAAACAATAATAACGTCATTTTAATTATTTTGGTGCTATAAGAGAAAATACTTCTTAGTTGGCTCGCATTTTTTTCAGGGTGTACGAAAAATTAAAAATTAATGTGAAATTGGGAAATGACATTTCGAAACTATGCAAATTATTTAAAAAATATATTTTTTGATTTACTAAGCTTTTGAGGCGGCTTCAAAATACTCAGACAGCTTGTTTCCTACAGATTTTCCTCAGTCAACCCGCTCTGGGCCCGCACTGCCTTCCACCCTCATCCGCTAGAGGAGGCCTGCGCCATGCATTTAGATTTCTATGTAATGTTTTATTAGATTTATTTCGTTTTTATACCTTTATGTATAAACATCTTGTGCTTAAATTAATTATAGTTATATTTATAAGAAAATTAATAATCATCACAACGCTCAAAGGTTCACCAATTTGACCCAAATTACGCACCTAATCCAATATTTGTACGAGATAAGGCAAAGAAAAATTTCGTCCCAATTAGCGTACGTCCCGGTTCTAAGAGAAAAACGAAATTGCTACGTAAAAAGTCGTAACTCAATTACGAGGATGAACCGCTGTCGCAATAAGGCGTTCGTTAGCAGGGTTCAAACTGATGTTGGAGCATGCGCCGTGACCCTAGGTCGATAATGAGAGAGACCTCCCGCTCCAGCCTCGCAGCCACCATCACACATCCTCAGTCTAACGTTTACGTATATTTACATACGACCTCACATATGCATATGCGCCCTTGTACTGTGACGTATGTGCACAACTCACACATTTACACTTCTAACCCACACGAGAGTAATTCTCGGAATTTGTTTAAAGCAGTAATGGCGTTCTTACATTGGCATTAGTTTGTCGAAAGAAATTTATGTGAGTTGAATGTTTAGTTGAATAAGGGGTTAAGTTTATGGGATGCCATTGTTGTAAGTTTTATTGTAGTTTCCTTGGCTTATCTAGTCGTTTTTCTTATGCGAGATTTTGTTGATATATTTTTGAAAAGTTGCGATTTATGGCTCTTCTTAAAATATAAAAGTATTTATACCAATGGTACATAGCATCGCAGAAAATAATTTAATGCCATTAAAGGTCATTGGGCGAAATTTGACCCAGCTAACTAAATTTTTCCTACAAAACCCAATTTAGTTTTAGAATGTTTAGTATTAACCCACATTCAATTTTATGTAGGTACTTAGTTATTTATTTTTTATACCATGGGAAAATGTACTAAATGTCCGAAAATTTACAAAATGTCCGAAAATGTTCAAAATGAAGAAAATGTACTAAAATGTACTAATTGTACTAAAATGTACTAATTGCACTAAAATGTACTAATTGTACTAAAATATACTAAAATGTACAAAATGTCAGAAAATGTATTAAATGTATTAAATGTAAGAAAATGTAAAAAAATGTACCAAAATATTACTTTTTTCTATACCTATTAGTTTTTGGCTTGAATCCCATGGTCTACATTAATGCGACATATAATTATATTCATGAACTAGAGACATTTATCTAAACATCCTATACTTTTTTTTCTGTAGGTCGTGGGTAGATATAGGTTTCATACTAATGCCCAGTGACCTTTTCAAGAATCTTAAGGACTAGCTTTTGCCTGCGTGTATGAATGCTTTGTAACGAAATTTGGATCCGATTCGTGTTAATCTAAGCCTTGAACGTTTTGGTATCTTATCTTAAATCATCCCATTACGCTGAAATATGTACTGTTGTTTTAGACCTCATGATCAAGAAACTTTCAAAATTTAATATCATAATTTATGTATATTTCTAAAATAATAAAGATTTACTTTGCTATTTCTTGTAGGCGACAGTCTCGCCATAGACTAACATGGCTAGACTTTCCATCTCATTATTTCATCCTAAAACCCTCTATACCACAGAAAAGAGAACGAGTAGATATAGCAAGAGGACTATTTAGTTCGAGAACTTACGTAACAAAAAAAACTAATCAAATTAAATTCAACCTTATTCCTAAAATCTAATGACAGAATTTTCAGTGACTTATGACTTTATGACCTTTTGTTGAATGAAATGTATCGACCATATCAGTTGCACGCGGGATGCACCTGCATGCTTCTTCTATTAACGCGAAGTGGAGTTATCTGTTCAGTGCTCAATACCATACAAAAGTAGAGTCATTCTATACACCTACTGCAAGCATATAATGTTTGTTAGTTGTAAGAAAGTTCATGACTACTCGAAAAGGAAGTATATTCATAAGATTTTACATGGATGATATCCCATCTAAGAGGACTTGCGGTCGAAGAAAAGGTAAGTAAATATTTTAATGATTTTTCCGAAGACTCAAGTCGTTAATGTAAACAGAGACAACTTTTAAGTACTCCCTAAAGTGGCCGTAGCTTTCAACTTTTAAATTAAAATTTTTACTTGTTTTAGTATTCTCAAAGGATAACTTGAGAATGAGCCCGAACTCGCAAAGTTATTGGAAAATTCTGTAGTCAAATAACACACCGTAGCGTACCATGACTCGCATTTGAGACTGTATATAGATTCATCCTTCTAAAAACATTACATACTAAGGTAGGTACAGGTAGTCTATCTGATATTATTTTGAATAAATATTTATTAATAAATACTTTTGACTTTAATTGAGGGAAATTAGTTTTCGAGAGTTAAAATTGAATAAACAATTTAAGAATGAAAAAAAAATGTTTTTTCAAGACAAAAAAAAACATTGTCAATGAGAAGAATCTGAAAGAATCGGTAGAAATTTATGTTTTATCTATGTCTTACGGTCTCTGAGAAAAATGCCTGTGACAGACGGACGGACGGACGGAAGGACACCGAGCTGATTCCATAAAGGTTCCGTTTTGCCAATTTTGGTACGGAACACTAAAAACAGAGTTCAGATTTCACGTGCATTTATTGACACACTAAATAAGCACTTCACAAAAACATATCAAATGAATACCTATTCATTTATTTATTATTTGTATTAGTACTCTACCTAGGTACTAATATAAATACATTTAGGTACGAAGTGCGAAGGCAGTGGTTTTTACTATGCCTACTCACAAACAATCGCCGGTTGTTTCTGGTTTTTCAGGTAGGTAAGTAGGTATACCTACCTACCTTACAATACGAATCGGTGTAATAGGCGGCTTTTCTTATCGGTTCTGTACTTTGAAGCAAACTTGATCGTATTAAAATTTTATGAGAATCGTTATTTATTAGAAACAAAGAATTTAATTACTATGTTGATTTTTTAATAACCTGATAAGGTATTTCGAAATCTTACTAGGTAATTACTGTAAAATTATTATGACCAACATAATTTTGTCGTCAGTTACTGTTGTCTTTACTATTTGCTTCTACTATATCGTATTAGGCCGCAATGGGTCGATGGATGCATTTGGCTCCATATTGAGCATTATTGTGATTGTGGATTGGTGGAAACCATTGTAGGAAACTTATGTTCAACGGTTAATGTTTTTCAGCAAACCGATCGGAGCAACAAAAAAATCAGCTGTTGCATACATTTGTGTCGCGTAGGCATTGCAGTTTAGTATGAAACACCTGATTTTGTTGTTGCTCCGATCGGTTTGCTCCCATAGTGAAACTTGTTCAGTTTGATGGGTAGGCTCTTAGTTTAAAAGGATTCTAATGATACCAATTTAACCCTGTAGATAGAATAAATAATTTAAATCTAATAAAACTTTAACAATCCTAATTAAATCTCGTATGTGGTGATTAAGAGTTAACCATGGAATATCAGACTATAGGTAGGTACATGATTGCTAACTGATTATTGTGATGATAATGACCAGTCCTCTAATTTAGAGAGAGACACATAAATAGGTACTAGATAACATAAATATTCTTTATTTGAACACCAACACGCATAAAAACAACCTAATCTGCAATTCCGCAGACTTCGTGAGAAACTTCTCGAGCGTTCAAATGTTATATTTTAACTAATCAGCCTTGATAACAAAGTAAATACAAAATTTTAAATACGTAAATAAAGATGAAATACCTATTTAAGTATGTATGTAGGTAGGTACCTAAATATAAGTCCAGAACTTTCCAGAGAGCCATAACTCTCGACGGTCTCACGTCGCAATATAATTAAAATCACGACTGTCCCGCGGTCCACTCGCCCTGGAAGAAAGTGGGGACACCCCCTACCGCCCGCCGGGGAGAGTGGGGTAAGAGGGGACGGCGATTCACATTAATATTCCCCACTTTTATCTCTATATGCAAACTGGCAGCTAGAACTTGGGCGGCTCATTGTGGCTGGTTTGATTCTTCTGGTAAAGTTTTCTTTGAATGATTGTGCTGTTCCAATTGTTGGCGGAATGAGAAAGTTTTTGTTGGGAGTCGTGGTCTAGATTCTTGAGAAATGTTGATTCATTTTTTTCTGCAATATTTTTTGTTGCCAATTTTATCGTAGAGTTTCAGATTCAGATCATTGGTAGGTATAGTAATAATCATAAAATCGGTACCTGCAGCACAGTATAGGAAAATTACGAGTTTAGGTATCATAGAGGTGAAGAATTAAATGTTAACCATTTTTTTTATTTTGTGAAACAATGGATACGTAAATGGAACTAATATTTTTCTTATAGGTACGTTAGAAAAAAATTGTTCCTACTCTTTTATTCAAGCTAGTACAGAAGATCACTTAGTTTTAATTTGACGCATTCCATACATCATATTTATACGCTAGATAAAATTCTTACCCTGGAAGGGTAAAGCAAATCATTTACCTACAGTTTTTATTTAGTCTTAAATTTTATTTCGAAAGCATATGAAAATAACTGAAGTAAGTAAGTTCGTAAGTATTATAAATAAAAGAAAGTTACTTAAAATCAAATTAAAAATTGCATTTTAATATAAAATGTTAATAGCTTCGTTCTCTCGTAAAAAAATATGTACCTATTTTACCTAACGAAGACCAAGTAAAATTCAGCAGTCCAAGAAAAATTAATTCAAGTACAAATATTGACGCCCATCCCGTCGCACTGATTGTTTCCAGCAAATGGAATCACAAGAAACGAAAATTTCTAATTACAAAGCAAAATTTCTTTTAACGATAAAATAAAGCCGTTAAATACAAAATGCTATTGGTCATCTCGACAAGAGGAAGAGCGCAGCGTTCTAATTACAAATAATCAAGGCTCCTGATTGGTGGACTGGATCCCCCCTTCTGTTTGTTCTCAGGAGAGGGCGTGGCTTTCTCGCTCGCTCTTTTAATTAGTGTAAGGAGTAAATTGCTCGTGAGAGAGAGCACTGGCGCTAGTTTCAGCGCCATCTCTTATTGGATGCTGGAACTAGTGGGGGGGTTGGGGTAAGGGGGGTAGTGTTACGTAGTTAATGTAAGGAAAACACGTACGGCGAGCTTTGTAAGGGAAATGGTTCGGTTGACATGCCCGAAGTTGATAGCTGTGACCGTAAGCTAAATCTTAAGTAATGTGAGCATACTATAGCATTTCATAAATAATAGTTTAAGCAATTTTAAAGATTTTTTTATTTAATGGTGGGTACTGTAAAGAAATAAAAGGGGAAAGTCATAATAAAGTACATAATATTTTGGTCGGAAACATTGCTACAACTACCAACTTTCTGTTTAGGAATGTATTTGTAGCAATGCTCACATTGAGCAATTGAAGTTTTAGGGGGGAATGACATGTCAGTCGCGTTTGAAAAATTAAAAACAGAAAAATATCAGCAGACAAGAGTGATTGGAAAAGGACATCTGGCACATAATACCCAAAAATGTATAACCGTCCTTCTATTTTTATAATGGACTATGGAACACTAGAAACTAACTGCAGGCATTAGTTTATTTTATAATGATTTATTAGTTTTTATCATTTTTATATTAAAAAAAACATTGTGCTTGCAACAGGCTTGCAACACCTCCTACCTCCTCCTACTAAACAACATTGACAGCCATGTTGGGGTTGCTGCTTTTTTATAATTTATTAATATTAAATGATTAAATAACCCGTTAAATAAAAATAGATGATACTATCTGAGTCGTTTTTATAAAACCTCATAATTTATTACACATTTGACTTCAGTCAAAACTTCTATACATTTTAAGGTATTTTTTCAAGGGAGAGCGGCGGTTGTCCTTTATCATATACTTATGTTTAAGTTTATACTACCAATAGGTATCTAATAATTCTATTGCACATCAATTTATAGGCAAAGGTCCATACAGTTTATTTACAAGGAAACAAAATTAATTGATATGTGCAATATAAAACATAATGTGTTTATATTTCAATAGGTAATGAACGTAATTTAAATTTATTTCAATTTAACAATACGTTGGCGTTGGCTGAAATATTCAGTATGTCACAATGTAGGTTTTGTACGATAATAAACTATCACCAGTTTCCCATAATATGGTAAAACAAGTAGGTACCAATTTAGTAGGTATTTACTATTAGATATAAATTACCTGTTATATTTTATTGTATTGTTTTAAATAAAAATAGTTTTTGTTTATGAAATTACAACATGGTTTTGCTTGAAATAAGAATAGGTCATTTGCTTATTATGCTTTGCGCACAGACCGTCAATTAAATGCGTCATTAAATCGAAATATGACTTCGATCTAACAATTTTCATATAGTTTTCTCGTATTTGATTATAGTACATTACTGCAGCGGCCAGCAACAGAGGCATTGATGGACGAACGTGTAAATGTGGGCCGAGGCGAAGCCGAGGCACACATACGTAAGTCCATCAATGCCTAGTTGTGGCCAAGGCTTGTATAGTACTTTTCTCAAATAATGCGCGGAAATGAAAACAGTAAATTTTCTCAAATAATTCGCGGAAATTAAAACTCTTTTCAAAATCAATGACGAACAACGAACAACAATTTGTTTTTTTTTTTCAATAAACAGCTTTCTATTTGCAAGTTAGTTCGAAATTTAAATAAAACCTTTTTTGAGTCACCTCCTTGGTCGCCATGTTTAGGAGAAAAAGATCGTTCCATTTTTAAATTACACGACAGATATGAGTTTACTATGTAATTTATTTGGCCGCAAAACACGACAGATATGGATTTTCATACAAACATTGCCGGCCGCTGCGCGCATGTAGTTGGCCAGTACAGCAATTTCGATTTATCTCGAAGAAGGTTGTCAAAATAATGCTCACATTTCCAAGCATGTTTGAGAAAATAGAGATTAAGTACCTACCTAATTGTCTATTTTAAATGTAATGCAGTTTTGATGTCATCTAGGTTATAAACCTGAAAGATAGTCTACGTTCATTTTAAGTAATAAAAACATACCAAACAATAACTCTACCTCTCGTAAACAACCAGGAGAAAACACAAATCGATAGTCATTGAAATGCATGAGCTCCCAACTTTTTACTTCCTTATTAACAAGTCTAAAACGAAGCAATAAGAAACAAGTGAGACTTAAACCACCTTTCTTGTATCATCGACGCCCGTTTTCTTTTTTATTGCACCCAACCACCCCCACCTTCCCCCCACAACGCATTTCCAAGCCATTTAATATTAATGTGCATTTTCGTGGAGAGAGGAGATTCGTATAAAGCCCCAGTCTGCGATACAGTACTGCGGGGAAGTCGGGCACAGTCGGACAATGGGTTTAAATTTTAATTGTCTCCGTCCCTTTGTAAGAGATGGTTGGTATTATGACTTTTGTGAGGTGTGGCGGGATTAAGAGAAAAGGTAGCGTACCGATAGTCTGACACAGCAAAAGGTACTGAAATATCACAAACACTTTTCATGTACTGGCAAATGCATAATTGTTAAAGATCGCTTTTTTACCCACAATACAAACATTACGTAAGCTATTGGTAAAATCATAATTTTACCTGCTAAGGGGTGTACCTTTTAATTTGGTCAATTGAAAAATACAGGTTGTAAACTTAAATACATTACATACTTATTTCAGACCATCAAACTGAACAACTTTCACTACCGGAAGAACGTTGAAATCGCGAAGAAAAATCATTGATGAAACAGCTGAGACTGGATTGGTGAACATGGAGAATACTCCTGCGATACGAGCGTTGTTCTTAAATAAGATGATGACGATATCAATAGAAGAATTATAGAAAAATTATATAAAATATCAACAATTGCTAAGGATTTAAATACAACATTGTCCCGGTACACACCATTAAAAATTAGTCTAACCAAATTTGACCCATAACTAATAATAATAAAGGTCCATTTTAGACCATCCTCCCCCTATGCAGAGTTGCAGAGACGCTAGCCGGCCTTACACTGGATTTATTACTCGTAGTTAAAAGTAGTTCCGAAGGCCAACAGTAGTTCGAAACAGCCATTTCCAATAGATAAAGCTTCAAGACAGATTCCAAATACATTAGGCAGAGGATGGGATGTCGTTGAAGGGGTGAAATCTCGTGAAACTATTAAAAATTCCACGGCAGCGACGTATAGTGGTGTTTTGGCGGCTTACGAGAGCGTGAGTCGAGTGCATGACACGTTTATTAGAAAATTTTGTGGCTACCTTCAGGCGCTGTTTATTTTATGTATTCGTAAGTGTTCGCTTTCTTTGTAATTCCTATGTAGATACATTTATATGCTCATGTCATTATCTCACGGAAATGGGCAAAATTCTACACATTTGGCTCGAGTAGGTTTGCAGTTTTGTAGGGAACTGCTGATTTTTTTTCACGATTTCTATGTTGGTGCCATATCGATAGTTGTTGAGTTTGATGGTCTGATCATCCCTTAAGAAAAGTGTCAGCTTATTAGGAAAGACCATACACAGAGTGTTAGGGTTAACAGTTGCATGACTTTAAGGGGTGATTGTACCCATGATACTGAACAACTTTCCCTAAGAAACCGGAACACCGGAAACCGGAAATTCGTAGCTTAATAAGGTCGCCCTTCCTCTTTTTCATGCAAAATTATGCAAAAAATCGTATAACTTTGGTATATAATTACAATTATAGTTTCTGCCCTGAAATTGGACATTTATTTGGACGTCAATTGGTTTTTGCCCCATTTGCCTAGGTTTTTACCTTTATGCCCAGACGGGTTTAAGCCCTCGACCCATCACTAACTTGGTTGGTTTGGTGTTACACCGCTATATTCACTGATTCATCAATCTACTCCAACCAAATAGTGGTCATTTTCCATCAGTAATACCAACCTAGCACACGTACCTACTATATACGTATTTATAATACCTACAGCAGATAGCTAGTTTCCATCAGTAATACCAACCTAGCACACCTACTACATAGCTATAATACCTACAGCAGATAGCTAGTTTCCATCAGTAATACCACCCTAGCACACCTACTACGTAGCTATAATACCTACAGCAGATAGCTAGTTTCCATCAGTAATACCAACCTAGCACACCTACTACGTAGCTATAATACCCAGCAGATAGCTAGTTTCCATCAGTAATACCAACCTAGCACACCTACTACGTAGCTATAATACCCAGCAGATAGCTAGTTTCCATCAGTAATACCAACTTAGCACACGTACTACGTAGCTATAATACCTACAGCAGAGCTAGTTTCCATCAGTAATACCAACCTAGCACACCTACTACGTAGCTATAATACCCAGCAGATAGCTAGTTTCCATCAGTAATACCAACTTAGCACACGTACTACGTAGCTATAATACCTACAGCAGAGCTAGTTTCCATCAGTAATACCAACCTAGCACACCTACTACGTAGCTATAATACCTACAGCAGATAGCTAGTTTCCATCAGTAATACCAACCTAGCACACCTACTACGTAGCTATAATACCCAGCAGATAGCTAGTTTCCATCAGTAATACCAATCTAGCACACCTACTACGTAGCTATAATACCTACAGCAGATAGCTAGTTTCTATCAGTAATACCAACCTAGCACACGTACTACGTAGCTATAATACCTACAGCAGATAGCTAGTTTCCATCAGTAATACCAACCTAGCACACGTACTACGTAGCTATAATACCCAGCAGATAGCTAGTTTCCGGGAGGGTGACAATACCCGGCGAATCCTAATTCCTATTTAACAAATGGTCCACGATTTATACGACACCTCTCTGATTATTCGAGCCACCACCATAAATTACCTTTGCGAGTAAGAGGATTTTATTTTTGGATTTATAACGGTAATTTTGTAATGTTTCGTTATGACGGGCTGTAAAGGAAATTGAACGTTTTGTATTCATTTTTGTATGCGACTGAAAATGTTTAGATCATTTGTAGACTAAGATCCCACTGCAAGATTTCTACACCCACATGTTGAGCCAATGATACATTTTATTCCACAGGGGAAATGGAAAAAAAATTTGCTGCCGCTCTGAAGCCTTTCCTCCTTGTTCATGTTATCCCCTCAAAGGCTACTGAAATAGAGTCATTTAAAGAAAGTTGTGGCTTTTGAAAAATCCGCGTTTCATTATCAATGTCAAAAAAAATGTCGATGTGTAATTCAATGATCGACCTACCTACGGTATTATTAGCCCAGTAATTTTACTGAGTTTTGTTAGGAAAGGTGGGAAGAAATTATTAATTGGACTTTTAAACTGTAATCGGCACCATTTAGTGACAAAAACACTATCTGACAACATATTGAAAAAATAGCTACGCAACATAGAAATCAAGATTGTGAGTCCCAGTAGGCCAGTTTTAAATTAATAATATTAATACCAATACACTCATTTGAATTACATTTAACAATCTAAATTATTTTTGAGCAATAAAATAGGCATTGAAATTTAAAAAATGAGGTTTTTATTAGAAAATACGAAAGTATTTTTCAAAACTCACTAAGTAGACAAAAATATTTACGCCATGTTTGAAGTATGTATAATGGTAATGCCTTAAATATGTGCAAAAAAATTACCCTCGGGTTTTTTATAACGATATAATACCTAAGTTTTGAATTAGGAACTGTTGCTGACGGGATTTTGTTTAAATTTTGGTACATTTTTAAGCTCAAACTGGCTCTTAAATACTATATCGAAAAAAAAATATCAATTACTAATTAGTCCCGGCTCAAACAGTAAAATGACTGGGCTATATTATTAAATTCACAAATCATTCAAAGTTATTAATTGCGGGTGTAAACTTTGTCCATTCAACGGCAACGGTCGCATTTCTAACATGTGGTATGGATCTGTTGACACGTTTTGTTTTTTATTATTTCCTGTTAGATCTATAAAATACAATTAATTAGATTTTTAGTGTAATTTATATGTTTTTGAGTTCAATTTAACTTATTTATCAAAGTATATAAATGTAGGTATCTATTACTGTCTGCCGTAAGATAAATGGTGGTAGGTATGTATAGTTAATAATATAAAATAGGTACATTATTTTATAAGAAACTGTAGTGTTTACCCGCGACATCGTGCGCACGAGTTCCCGTCATCGTAGCTAGATTCATGATATTCCAGATTTTTGTCTAATCTTACGCTTTCAAACACAAAAAGTTTCATCAAAATCGGTCCAGTAGTTTTCACGTGCTGTGCGAACAAACCAACGCACATACACAAAATTTTAAAATTAGTGATATGGAATCAGAAACACCTAAAAACCTATACAGACAGACTGAATAACTTTTACTATAAAGCCAAAACCGATATCGCGAAAAAAAAACAGCTGTTTCATACAGAACTGCAGTACCGACTCGAATCAAAATGTATGAGAGATTGGCAGAGCAGATTTCTTTTTCGCGATTCCGAAGTTGGCTCTGTAGTGAAAGTTGTTCAGTTTGATGGACGGAAGCACCCCCTAAAGTATATATAACAAGGGTATTTTGTTGCGCATAATTTTTTTTTTTAAATGTCTTCATCAGTTTTATCACGTTTTATTATAGTTTAGGTAGAGGAGATAAAACTACTGCCTGTATCTTCAACGTAGATACTGATCAGTGATCCCTCCCATCGACTCATAGTCATAGACACTTAGATACAAGTCACACCCATATAGAGTAACCGACTTGCCAAAACAAATGCCTATCAATATTCACAAAATACTTCTGTCTAGATAACAATCTTTATTCGTTGTACAAGGCGTGCCTTCCACGGTAGACTGCTTGCCTAATTTATAGTTCAACGTGTTAATTGCAGTAATGAATAGCTAACATTACGTGACGATCGCCCTTATCGCCGCATCTATTTGTTTATGTTAAAAGGCGCTTATGTTAATTATGAGGAAGTTTGCTTCAATGAATTTTGAAATGTTTGATTTGGGAGTTTTAAACGGTCGCTATGAGTGGGTAGGTTTTAATTTTTATCAGAGTTTTGATCTTCAAAGGGTTTGGAATTTTTTTTTTCATGGCGTTATTATAAAAAAAAATTATACATCACTTTCAGTAAGGAACATGGGTCGAAAAACGAGAAACATTTTTGGACCTCTCATAGAAAATAGGTTGGCTGATCAGCACTTTTTGTATGGAAGGTCCAAACATTTTCTGAAAATATCTTAATATTTTTTTGTAATTAAAAACTAGTGGTGTTATCTACGATCCTTAAATGGAAAGCATCTAGTTAGTAAACAACCTATGTAATTATTTTTGTATGTTATTTAAACCGAGACATTTCGGTTCTTAACATTCACTAGGCAATATTAATTTTACTCTTTTATAAAGTGGAGCGAACATAATGCTTTTATGGCCATTTCTTAAAGCTAACAAACACATTACATACCTACATAATTATGCTCACAACATTAATCAACTTCGGCCGAGACTACTACTAGCTATAGGTACTATACAGGGTCCTTCTTAATATGCCGACACTTTTTTAAGGGGATGATCAGACCATGAAACTAAATAACTTTCTCTAGGGGACCAACATCGAAATCGCGAAAAAAAAAAATCAGCTGTCCCATACATTTGACACGAGTAGGTGTGCAGTGTTGTATGGGCGAGTTGTTTTTTTTCGCGTGTTCGATGTTGGTGCCATAGAGAAAGTTGTTTATTTTTTATTTTATTTTATTTTATTAGGCTCATCAACAGTTGTTACACTAATGCATGGCATACTTAATACTAGGTAAAGCTATCGGCTAAATGCACAACTAATTAAAGATAAGCACAGCATGCACTGAAAAATATTTGCCAAAGTACACAGTACACTTTAGATTTTTAAGCTTTGACTTAATTGAATTCATAAAATTACCTATTCATAAAACAAATTAAATAAAAAAAAAATTACAATGGAAAAAATTAAACTATGAAAATTAAATTGCAACAACTACAATTAAATTAATTCAAATAAGATGATAAAATTAAAACAAATCAAATCAAATTAAAATAATAACAATCAAACAATTAAATTAAGGCAGTTAGATTCATGCAGTCGAAATTAACCAATACATACTTAAATTCAAAATGCTTAAATCAACAATCAAAGTTACAACCAATAAAAGTAGTAGGTACCTACAACAATCAAATTAAATCAATTACATCAAACGTTCAGTTTGACGATCTGATCATCCCTTTATAAAAGTGTCAGCATATTAAGAAGGACCCTATATAGGTACACTATACGATCTACTACTAGTATACGATTCTGATATTTCTGACACACTTCTGTCGCCTCATCCACATTAATAATATCTTTTCTAAAACACAGTTATGTTGGATTTGATGATTATCTGATAAAAGGTAAAAACAATTCCAATGTGTTCTTATTATTTATTTATAGACTGTTATGGGCTATTAAAAAACGTTACAATGCTGTAATATTTTTAACTCGGTACGTACAAAAAAAATCGATATCAAAGTCCATGCAAATGTTGTTGAAGCCGCTAGTTGCTAGCCCGCTTCAGGAACACGATATTTTTGCATAAATTCACTAATTAGGTGTAATTACACCTAATGTATTGCATACTATAATTAAAATTGTTTTTCTCTAACAGTTATTTCTTTCCGTTCTAACAAAGTTAAAGATCCTTCGCCAGTAGATCAAACATATGTTTCTGTCATCACATCACTTATGAAAATAAAACATAGTCGGCTCATATCTACGGTAGTTATCTCAAAGAGTAATTGTTAACTAAACGGTAATTACACGCCAATTAAGCACGTGTGTTCAGGTTAATAAGATGCACCCTTATGTTAATTTTTTTTACTGCCTATCTGTGATGATTCAGTTATCTATGAAGTAGCAATTTATGTTTGAAACTAACAGAACTGAACAGTATTTTAGTAATTTAGGTACACACGGCGACAAATCAACCTACCCATAGTTGAACACTATAATGTTCATGGACATAAGGTCGAACTTTGGGTAGGTTAATCTGTCGCCGTGTGTACATCGTAAGGATTTTAAGAATACGTAGGATTTGTACTTAGCATGTTATAAAAAATAAAGAAGAAGGAGCGTTGACATTGAATAACATTTGAAGATGTATCATTAATTATCATATAAAATAATTATCATATTTTCCACAAGAGTTTTCCAAAATATCCATCTACTTAGGGTCATATATTGAGACAATACCTACTGATCAAGAAGACCACAGCGTTGAGATTAGGTGTCGCATAAAGCAGGCGTGGAATGAATTTTGGAAGATGAACCAATCACTATGTAACCGCTCTCTCAAGAACTCCACCCATGTCCGTCTTGTAAGGTGTTACGTATTCTCCATCCTCCTGTATGGTGTTGAATCCTAGACTGTCACTCAAACCATGTGCAAACGACTAGAGGCATTTGAGATGGAGGTATACAGAAGGATGTTGAAGATAGCATTGACGGACAGAATTAGCAACGATGTGGTCCTGCAGAGGATGGGCGATAAAGTATAAATCCTAAAAACTTTAAAATTCTGAAATTACAGTACTTCGGTCACCTTATTTGGGAAGACGAATGCCTGGTAGAAAAAGGACTTCCTGGCCTACAAAACTGTGAATGATTATGGTTCGAACTTCACGTTCAGTGCTGCAGTCTCCAGGGTTCGAATAGCCTTAATGATAGCCAACCTCCGAGAGAAGAGATGGCACCACAAGAGGAAAAATATTGAGACGTTTTCTTCAGTACTAAACATTTACGTACCCAAGCCCACGTCAACAAAAATTCAGCATAATATTCGAAAAATAAAAGGATTAATCGTTGACAGAAAGACTCGACTCGTATAAATATCTCATTAGCGAAAGATTTATTGCCTAAACAGTCACGAAACTGAAAAAAAAGTTTTGAAAGAAATCATTTTTGATAATTACTTGACAACATGCAACTGTCTATTTGGAGCTCCCTGTTGTTTAATTTTCCTTTTTATTTACAGTAATATATCATTTTGTTAATGACACCTAAATGAATAGCTATCACGAACAACTAATCTTTCCAAAAGACAAAAATAAAGTCCACCGTTTTAAAAACTTAAACAATGCGGCATTCTCACATTCCTAAAAATTTCAAAAAAGTCGATTAGAAAATACCTCTTGATCAAACCTACCCATTTGTTTGAAAGATAGACCTCATTGTAAAGAGAATAAGACAGCTGTCCATTGAAGCATGTGTTGAAAAATAAAACTATTAAAATTAGCTTCCTGATTATAAGATAAGCTAATACTTCGAACAGGAAAGGTGACATTCGGTGAGCATAAAAGCCTAAAGGAATCGCTAAAATGTTCCAATAATTTATCGATAGCTTGACCTCGCTTCATTTACATTAAACAAATTGTTAATTTTTTGATAACTATCATCCGGAACAGATGGGTGAAACCATGACATTTTACGTTCACTCAAATTCCAACTTTACAGTCGACATAAAAGAGCTATAATGAGTTGCGCGTTCATAAAATTCTCGAAAGCGTTTTTTTGAGCTTAGTAATTGTGGAAGGTAGGCATGGCATGTGCCGCGGTTATGGGACAGGTTGACCACATGTGGTGCAATCTGCTCTCCATTTTTATCGAACATTTTAGATTATGACAGGTTAATCGTTTTTGAGACGCTTAGGTTAATCGAGTTTGTTTTGACATCGTTGCTACCTGTGTAAACTATCGGATTAGCTGAATTATCAGAATTACTCATGTATAAACAAATGACGACATAGGCCCAATGTGCTCGTCACAAAAGTGCGACATTTATTCGCACAAGCCATTACCGAGCTCCACTGAAAGTGCCATTAACATAAAAGAAGGAAAGAAACTACTTTCAAACTCAATATCAGAATCTTTTGTGTAGCAAATCTACTCCCGAAGCCCTCGGTTGGCGGCCATCCGTTAACACATTGATTATACATCAAGGAAAATAAAAAGGAAATAGCGCCACGAAAAAAGCCGCCTGTAACGCAACGATTTCAATCAGACAAAACGTTTTGCGTTTTTATGGTGCTACGGCATCGACATCGGCGACTATCTCGTTCCGAAACAGATTATTTCTCATTTGATTTATGGCGGCTGAATCTTCCAACGATATTATGTTTTGGTCATCCATTCGATTCCTATTTGAATGCTGAGCACCGAATGGGGTGGTATGAGACGGGGTGGCACTCGTACTATATTAATCTCAAATCCATTTGTTGTAATCTGCATTGGATATTTGAGATTTAAAGCGTTCGTGTTAAGGTTGAATTTTCTTTTATTGCTGGAAGAGTTAGGACGGTTCAGAGATCGCCAGCCGATAGAGGTGAGAGATGAAACAGTAGCATCGTATTCATTTTGCAGATGTATAGCTCCGTCCCATTCGCACGCCCTGCGGGAGACTGCGGCCCTACTATGTATCAGATTTGGGTTTTATCGTTTTATTGCTTATTCTTTTTAGATTTTCAGCGGTGAAGGCATATCATTTTGTTTTTAATGCGAGGCATAAATAACGCGCAACGAGTCACTGACTTTAAGTAATGGTGCGTTTAAGGAAATATGCGGAAGTGAACACTATTTGTTATGTTGTAATAAGGAACGGTCTGAATTTACATTTTTAAAACAAGTCTGTACTTTCAGAGTTTAATTAACTACTTGGTACGTTGCCAGAGGGGTGGTTACTCTGTAAATAATAACCAAGACTTATAGAGCGACCGTCCAGAGGCAACAAACTTGAAACCTATAAACTTTCAACACGGAGAAAACTTGAATCATACATAATTTTCCAGGAAAATTTTTAAGAAATTGGCGCTCAATTTCCCGAAAGTGATTTTAAAGAGGCGAGGGGTGATTTGCTTGAGTAAGTATTTTGCAGCGAAATATTTTGTCGTCGGTTTGCCGCATCTGGCGTAGGTCCAGTCGCCTGATGACAGCTTATGAATATTTTTGGCAAAATTCACCGCTTTTTCCATTGGACGGATGTATTTTATTTAACTTTTTGCTCCAAATTGTGCTTTTACAGTTGCTATGTTCTTTTTCTTAAGCTATTGCTCGTTTCTAGTATTACTCCCAACAAAAATAAGAAAATTGCACAAAATCGTTAACCCTTTAACCAAGCAAGTCATTGATTGAGATGATAAAATACTTATTCAAATGCAAAATGACCTCTCACCCTCGTATCTCGATAATGGTGAATAGTTTTTACTACTCGACAATAGGTGTCGCTATAAGGCATGGAGGGGTAGTACAGGCGGTTGGTTAGTACTTCCCCTCGCCGCATGGGGCGCCACGACCGTCCATTGTTTCGTGACCAGCATCACTCTAACTTCGGCAACGCATAAATTCAACGGCATCGAATCTTTTGTTTTATCTCTGTAACGTATGGACACTGCGAAGTGAGTCCGTATGATATCATTTTATTTGTTTTGCCTTTATTAATGAAATATGTCGCTTGCTACACAGAGCCACGGTTTATTTTATTATTTTAGTTACCATTTGTTATCACGACTTTATCTCCTATAGAACAGGGATGCATCGAAAAGTAAATTATGAAGGTATTGTTCCGGTCACATATCTTTGGAGGAACAATAGGAACGAATAATTTTAGCTTCGAGTAATAAATTTAGTATTAACAACACATGACACTTTAAACTTCTGAAGCGGTATTAACTTTGTCATAAGAAACTCATTTCGTTTTTAATAAAAGGTGTAGTTAATCCGGCAATATTAAGAATAATGCAAACATCTTAGAGATCGCTTTCTTTAATACCTCTTTTGAATTTGGTGGGGTAGGAACTAATGAAGCGGTGAAAACTTCCGCTATTCGTAAGAAAGTTCGTTCCAATATTGGGTTTCATAGCAAAGGTAGGTAATTTTATTTTTATTCCTTTTCAGCCGTAAATTGTGATTTGAAATTTTTTTTTACACCGATCCTTCTAAATAACTTTACCTTTTAATGTACCTATTCTATATTATATTTGCTATGATTTTAATGTTATACCTAGGGGAAAATACGATAAGCGAAAATAAGTATTAAAATAATTATTCAATTCAGTTCAAACATTTTTATTCAAAATAATATCACGTAGATTTATTTTAATTACATATTTAACTAATAAACAAATAAAAAAAACAAAAGGCGATCTTTATTAATCATATTGACATTTTGAATGTAAAAATTACCTACTCTTCGATTAGCGATCATTATAATACCTAAGTATTGACCTTTTGAATTTAAAGTTAATCTGTTATGCTTACCTACTCGAAACTAAACTAAAGCTAAAGGCAAAACAAAATCTGTTTATGGACAAAAGAAGTGCTACCCAAAATTGTGTTTATGAAATTCATACCACTCTAAAAAGCTAGTGTCTTGCTAGTTTTTAGGGTTCCGTACCCAAAGGGTGAAAACGGGACCCTATTACTAAGCCTACGTTGTCCGTCCGTCCGTCCGTCCGTCTGTCCTACCTATTTAGGGCTGTAACTTTTGAACCGTAATAGCTAGATAGTTGAAATTTTCTCAGATTATGCGTTATTACGGCGGATTTGTTAACAAATAATAAAAATGTTATAAAGTTAAAAATTAAGGGGGGTTCTCAACATGAAACTAGTTTTTATCAACGTTTTTTCTTCACGCTCTATCGTAAAAACGGTAATACATACAAGCGCCAAACTTAGTGTGATTATAGAGCAAACTCTACAGAATAACAACAAATACTAAAAACCGGCCAAGTGTGAGTCAGTCTTGCGCTAAAGGTCCCGGAACAAAAAAGTTTTTTTTTCTATGTTAATAATGTTGTGTTCTGTGGTGGTGTGGTACGGAACCCAAGGTGCGCGAGTAGCCCGACTCGCACTTGACCGGTTTTATTATTAAATCTCAAGTAAGTATTGCAAGCAAAAAAAAACAAAGTAGCCAGAGTTATATTACCTATAATTTTTCAAAAATGAAACATGCAAAATAAATTCATTAATATAATTATGTAACTAATTTTCTGTGAGAGCACACAATTCGTCACTCGTCCCCCTCGTCCTCTTGTCAACCCTTCCGCCACCGCGTGGTCCGAGAGACCGACGCCGACGCCTGTGACAAATCCAAATGAATGCAATAATTGACACTGCCCACTCCCGAATGGCCTTTAGGCGTGACAGCGAGTTTTGACTACTGACGATGGAAATGTGGAGATGTGTTATTTCAAAAAGTTAAATTTTAGATTTTATTTTTAATTTTATTTTGGAAAAAATGGCTGTTTGATAAAAGAGACAGGTTTGTGTTTTAACTACGAGAGAGCATTATTATTTGAGGTAAAAATGCTTTGAAAAACTTAAAAAAATAAATATTGGTCTAAATTCAAAGAGGTAATGTCGCTTTGCATGTAGGTAAATTTAGTTTAATTTTGTTTAATTAATCTACTGTTTTTATTGTAAACAAAAGAATAGGTTACGAAATTTAAGGTTACGTTTTATTTCTTCTTTTTGTTTCTTGCTATTTAATACTTTAAAAAAATTGTTTCAGAAGCTCCAAATACTTCTTAAAAAATTCGTTAATCATTTCGTTGCATCAACACTTAAACAATACTCTCACCAAAATTCACAACTTTAATTACGCTTTCAAAGTATAAAAACACGTCCTCAAAATCTGTTCCACGCCGCCCCTTGCTAACAAGCGAGGGTGACATAATCGGAGAAACAAATCTGGCTACTGGTTCTGCATGTAAATGACGATGATTAATTTGTTCTTCGCAAATGACAAGAAGGGTTAAAAGGCAACCCGTCCCTACGTAATTTTGCCACTTGTACCAAGAATTCGGGGAATGCGATTCAGAATTTGCACAGTTTAATTTGCAGTACCATTTTGTTCCATTTGATTGCCTTTGTACTACGTTCGAGTTTGATGGAGTACTCAGATATTTCCGGTTTGAGAGTTGTATTAATTACAAATTGTGAGAGAAATTCGAGAATGGTTTCTGTTCGGTTTCTGGAATTTGTTCGGAGTGGTCTTGTCTTTGATCCCGACAATAAGGAGAGTTTTGATTGTAATTTGTAATGCGCATTTTTATTAGTTTGATCATCTCTGACTCCGAATTATTTGTATTTTCTATACTATACTACAAACTGACCATTGACAAAATTTATTTGTTGTTCCTTAGAGATGTATTATTTACTTAATTATTTCCACTTGCGTCAACCTAGGTTAGCTATTAATTCCAAGGTTAGTTGGTAATCCATGATTTTAAGTATAGAAAAGAATCTAAGATACTTATGTAAACTACTAGTTCACCTTTACCACTTGACACGTCATCCCATTTTGACCTTAAAAATAGGTACTAAAAGTGAACGTTGCTGTTACACCCTTTCAATTAAAGTTGACTGGAAGTTAAGGCAACGATTTTGACCGAAACATAAATAGAATAGTATGAAAAACAATTTCAGTGAAAATCGTTCTAAAAAAAGAAATATTATTTAAAAGCCCTTTCGAGAATTCGATAAGAAAACTATTTGACATTAGATTCTTTAAAGGAAACTAAAGAAATTACAAAGATTGAAAATACCACACACCCGAGAACTAAAAGGGTAGGCAATCCTTTAACATCGATCCTCTCGCAGTCAGCGGTTTGTACGAGACATTTGCAATATTCTTAAAAACATTCGGCTTAGGACACGGTCTACTCGACCGAGTACGACACCGATGGGTTAAAATGGGTGGATCAGATGAATTTTATATTCAAATAATGAACTTTATAAAACAGTAAAATTCAAAATTCAAAATTCAAAATTTTTTATTCAAAATAATATCATATAGATAGCTTTTTGACGTCATTTTTTGACTCTACCACCGCGTCGGAAGGTGTTCCGTTGAGAGAAGATGCGGCCAGAAACTCTACAACACACATCTTTTAAACAAAACAAAATGTACAAAGTACAATTAAAATACAATATTGCATTACATAGTGTAAAATTGTCAAGACCAGACATATTGGTCATTCAAATAATCATCGAGTTTATAGTAACCTTTTTTACAGAGGACTTGTTTAACATGAGACTTAAACTTTTTGTCTGGTAAGTTTAGAATATCCTCTATACTAGTATGATTTTAAGACACTCGCCATTTTAGGTGAAACATCATTTATCATCATTATCATCATCATCATCTTCTTCCTAGCTCTCCCGCTGGGTTGCGGGGTCTGTTTCTTCCACTTCGCTCTATCTTGAACATCATAGATGAAGAGCTCGCAACTGTCCATAAATAAAAAACCGTCAAAATTCATTTATATATTTATTGTAATTTTCTTTAGGTCGGAAATCCGCAATAATTAATACGTACTCTAGTAAATGTACAATTTTATTAACGTACTAAATAAACTGTAATCATAATTAACTATTTTATTTAGGAGCCAAATTCCGTTGACTATCGCCAGATTACTTAACTCAGGTCGATTTATTCCGTGCACAAGTGCGATTTGAAGTACATTGCTGCGTGAGCTCGTTATGTTTCAAGTTTATGTCAAACTAACCAGTCGGTGTACTTCAAATCGCACTTTAGTCGAGAGAATAAGAACAATTTTTTGAAGTGAAAACATCTTTACAGCTTTTGCACTTTTTGGGATGGGTAAAAAATTTTAAATTCGCGTCAGGACCGTGACGTCACGTGTCCGTAAGACGTAAGATCTCTTAGTTTTCACTTCTGCCGGCACTCCCGGATTGCAACCCGTTGTTTTTTTTTGTATATAGCACACCTGTTATCCTCAAATAAGATATATCATGTCATACATTTTGATATATGACTTGCACTCATACTATTCTTCTTTTAGCCTCTCTTTCCTTCTATCAAGGAAGTTAACTAAATAAACTATTCTAAACATAATAAAATGATTTACTCGAAATGACATCACATAAATATATCTATCTGACGTTTTTTTTTTACTCTACCACCGCGTCGGATGGTGTTCCGTTGCAAGTTGTATAGATGCGGCCAGAAACTCTACAACATACATCTTCTAAACAAACCAAAAATAAGAATCAAATTCCAATTCATACCTCGTTCTTTTTGTATGTAAAACGGAGGCGCGTCCGATACCTAACGTCACACATTATATTGAAGGGGTGCGTCACTCGATAACATTGCGATAGTACGAGTACATAGGAGAATAAAAGGGATTTTTCTTTGTATAGTGGAGATTTGACTGATTTCAGGATATATTGAAATTGGATATCACATTGTTTTGATTCTTTTCGTTTTAGTTTCGGGGACAAGTTTGGAATATTATTAGTTATTAGAGACCTCATGAAGTTTCGATGTATGAAATTATAATTGAAGATAAAGCCACACCGTTGTGGTGTCATGCTTGTCTTTCGACGAGGGACCGGTTTTGTCATATTTATACCCACGGACCTGAAACAAAGACGGGCGTAATGTGACTCTAAAAAGAGCTGAAGCATGCAAAGTCCTACAATTTCGTTTGTTCTACAAGGGACCTACACTCACGCAGACGCACCAGTTCTAGACGCAGGTCCGACAACCCGCCGCCATTATGTACCGCGCGACAGGGCGACAGCACGCACACTCGTATAAATGGGTGCTTCACTTTTGATTAGACGAGATTCCGTCCGTCTTTTTTTCAGGTCCGTGTTAATATCTTTATTTAATTTTACGAGTGCCTACTGCATAGGCGATTCGATAGGCGTCTTGAAATGATTTCAGATGTTTGTGAGCGCATTGTTTCATTTGTTTTTTGAATTAGCGCAAAACCTCATACACCCCAACTGATTTATATCAAAATAATTAGATAGAAACAATAATGATTTTATTATAAATTAATTCTTTATTTTGATAGTTAAAATTTAAAGTTATTCGCATTTAAGTTTTGAGGCAAAAATGATTTGCTATCATTTCAGCACTGAAAGAAAGCGCTAATGTACTCATGGATTCATTTTTATAATCTTGTTTTGGTAGTAAGTAGGGTGAGTGTGCCCGTGCGGTGGGTTGACATCGGGTAAATTTAAAATTTTGCAAACATATTATTTAATACATTATTTTTTTAAATTACCAATTTTGAAACCATGATAATTCGATTCTGCTCTCGATTCTAAACAAGTTACTTTCTAGTTTTGCGTTAATTCATTAACACGTTGTAAACGGATCTTATAAGCTATTAAATAATTTGCCACCAATCCACATCGGGCACGCCCATACAGCTTGACCATAAGATAAGAGTACTGAGAATAGTATAGGCTAAATAAACTAAGATATTATGCAAACAAATATTATATTCCCTGAGGATAATAATAATGAATATTCTGAATATGCTTGTATACAGAGTGTAAAATTAAATGCGTTTCATAACAAAGGGGGTGCTACAGATCATTATACTGAACAAATTTTACTATGGAGCCAACATCGAAATTACATTATTATTATTAATTAATTAATTAAAACCGGTCAAGTGCGAGTCGGGATATTCGCGCACCGAGGGTTCCGTACCACACCAAAACAGAACACAACATTATTAACTTAGAAAATTTCTTTTTTGTCCGGGATCTTTAGCGCAAGACCTACTCACACTTTGCCAGTTTTTAGTATTTGTTAGTATTCTGTAGAGTTTGCTCTATAATCACACTAAGTTTGACGCTTGTATGTATTACCGTTTTTACGATAGAGCGTGAAGAAAAAACGTTGATAAAAACTAGATTCTTATTGAGAATGTTGGCGACAGCCAACCTTTTTTATATTTATTTGTATTTTTTTTTATGATTTTAGAATGTATTTGAATTTTACCGTTTTTGTTTTTGATAGGTAATTTGTTTTGTCATGTCTTTCTGCATTATATATTTCTCCCATAACGGACGTATTTTTATTTGCCCTTTAAGTGCTTGAGCTCCAGGGCCATCCTCTACAGAGAACCCCCCTTAATTTATAACTTTTTGAAATTTTTATTATTTGTTAACAAATCCGTCGTAATAACGCATAATCTGTGAAAATTTCAACTATCTAGCTATCACGGTTCAAAAGTTACTGCCCTAAATAGGTAGGACAGACGGACGGACGGACGGACAGACAGACAGACAGACGGACGGACGGACGGACAACGTAGGCTTAGTAATAATTCCGTTTTCACGGAACCCTAAAAAACAGCTGTTCCATAGAAAATGGCTACTCGACCCAAATGATTTTTTTGTGATTTCTATGTTGGCTCCATATTAAAAGTTGACCAGTTTGATGGTCATTAGGAGGGCGATCACGCTAATTTAAAACATCCAATCAATTCTATTCTAATCCAATTTCAATTCTAATTATATCGCAATCCAATTACTGTTCAACTGTGTGGAATTTCCGCAATAAACATGACTTATTTACTACGGGACTGACAGCCTTTAACGTCCGAGCGATCTGTCAAAACGGCTGTAATGGCTGTCCAATGAATAGCGCAATACCGAACGTGTTAAAAGTTGTGGTTCACCCGCGGTCCAATCATGGGTCAGTTGAGATTTATTTAGCGCGATTGCTCTCCAGTAGAGCGATTATTGAAACTCATTCTTTGAACTCAGCAGTTGAAAATGTCAATATTACTATGGAGATGATCTTTCTACTGCTGAATTAACATTAAAAAATCATACTCCAGGAGTGCTATTTTCGAAAGTCAAATCAGCAGTAGAATGATGCGTATCTCCATACATTTTCAACAGCTGAGTACAACGTATGAGATTCAAAAATCGCACTCCAGGACGGAAGCACCCTGTTTAATATGTTGCAAAGCATATAATTGTACACCCTGTATAACAGTAGGTACCCCAATTCTGTTCAGTGTGACAGTTAGTGATTCCCATGTAATGGACATACTTACCACCATCACAGTACACACCAAAGGAAGTAAAAATATAAGGAAAGATGAAAAATAAGACTAGACAAAATTAGGCTCAGATCAAGCGGCGTAGATTTAAACTGATACGAAGTCGATTTAGCATATAACTTCTTACAAAGTAAATTCGGAAGCCAAAAAAACGGTAAACAAACAAATTTAAAACAACATAAATGTAATTTAAACTGGTCTACATGAGACTAGTGGGAAGGGACAGAGGGATCCTCAGTGATCCCTTGGAGGGTGGACACGTACGTGAGATATGTTACGAGATTATGTCATTACGAAGAAACGGACTGCGACGAGCGCCGGCGCAGCGCACTCACTGTTAAGGGTTGACGTTTACTGAAACACAACATCGCTCTCTTGCGACAAGAACGTGTTATCTGCTCGAAATATCACTTTGGAACAAATAATGTAATACGCGTTTTCTGCGAAAAAAATCTGATTTCGGACTTACTGAATGACTGACAGAATTGATCCGTGTGGTGTCGGCTAAGAATAGCACCATCCCATTTCCTCCCGTGGACGTCGTAAAAGGCGACTAAGTGATCTACCGGAGGACGAGCTGGGCAGCAGCATCCTCTGAGTACATACCATTCAATCCAACTGCGGTCGCCAACCCTCCTAAGCGCCAACCTTCCCAAAACTCCTCCTTATCCCCATCTTCGTCCTGAGGACTGGATTGAGGTCAAGAGCAAACCCATCCTTAATTTAAAAAAAAATCCCCCCATTTTGGGGAGGCCTATGTCCATTGTCCAGTAGTGGATGTCTGTCTATCTTCTGATATAATTATGATGATGATGAATGCGTTTTTGTAGCAAGAGAGCGACATTTTCATATTTAATGCCAATTCTGTATTCATATTCAAATTATTACTTTTGTGTACTTACTTAATTATTTTAGGAACGACGGTGTTATAATTTCTAATCTGGGTATATAGAAAAATACTGATATTATGTGCTGTGAATTTTGTTTGCTAATTACCTACTTAATTTATTAGTTGGTACGTTAAGTTAAGTAAAATAAATATGATGATAATTAATGTACTATTATCAGAGATTTAAAGTAAATGATTTTAATCATTCATCATCTCAAAAATTATCCCGTTGCGTTTTATCAGATTTTACCCTTCAAAAATAGTGTTTATAAATTTTGTTTGGATTTCTTATTGCGCCTTTCTTAATGTGTGTAAATTGTCTGGTCTACTTAATGTAATTTGTAGTTTTGGTTTTGGCATTTATGTTACGTAGCATAGCAAAGGTTTCAAATAACGTTTCAGGGAACGTTTCGCCTTAACCATAATCCAACCAAAAAAAAGTTACTAGTTCGTTAAAACTAGTGCACGTGCGATGACAACCACGAACTATTACTGCACTCAGATAAACATCGCCTTAATTTTACAACGAAACGTGTAAACCTTTGTTAAAAGTTAACTCGTCTCATAACTACCTCTTTAATATTAGCGGCACGCTCGCTACCGGTTAAACCAACGTTTTTTTGTTGTTAACCATGCTACGTTTAATTGTTACGACTACGCTATCATGAATATTATCTATGACTTCATGGGAACTCGCCCGTTCTGCCATTTCATATTTTTTTGTCGGCACAATTTGGCCAGAAAGTAAGCTTCGGGTTTTCCTAGTAATGAATGAGATATAATAATGTAACGTCGCACTGTGTTTTGTTTTAGTCATTATAACGTTTATTGTCTTTGTTAATGTCACAAGAATCTTTCTCTAATGTTTTCTTGGGCAGATAAGAACAGCAATTTTGTTTGTAAGTTAATTCTTGTGAAATAACAAAAGGTCTTTATTAAAAGTTTGTCGGTTTGATAATGAACTTTATTAACATGACACTATTATAATATGGTAAGGTATGCAGGAGTTTCTAGAAATCGCCACTAAAATGTACAGTCAGTGAAACAGAAGCTGAATTTGCGTATTCATAAACATAAGATGGACGTATGTCACACCAATGTGTATTTGAGTTTAGGATTCGTGTCTGCGTGGTTTTGATAAGGGAATCCAAACTCTTTTATGTTCTCCTAGATATCGAATTATGGTTCTCGGCTTTTTGTTATGTTGTAGAGTTTCTGGCCTCATCTTCTCTATATCGACAACATGACTGTTTCGACAAGGAGATATAGCTTAAAAAAGATCTTTAGTAAGTTCCTATACAAGGTGTTCCAAAAATACAAATAAACATTTAAGGGGATGGTTTAGATCATCAAACTGAACAACTTTTATTATGGGACCAATACCGAAATAGCGAAAAAATACTGATGTTCTATACTAAACTACAAATCTACTCGAGCTATAGTGTAAAATTAAATGGGACACTTACTTAAAGGAGTGCTTCAGAGTTTAGACCATCAAACTGAACAACTTTTATTATGGGACCAACACAGAAATCGTGAAAAAAACTCCGCTGTCCCATACAAAACTGCAAACATAACTCGACTGAAATGTATGGTATGGGACAGCAGATTTTTTTTCGCGATTTCGATATTGGTCCCATAGTGAAAGTTGTGCGGTTTGATGGTCTAAACAACCCAATTAAAAGTTTTTAATGTTTATAATAATTATACTTTTGTAACAACTTTGGGCAATTTACTGCTAATTGGCAAATCACTTCATCACGATGGCATCTCGTACTCAATGAGTAATTGCACATTAATTTGTCAGAAGAAGAATATTCCTGACTACACATAAATATTCCCTCAATAAAACTGATAGAAAATATAAGATAGATTATCGACAGGTCCCTGGGCAATCAGCGAGCCTTTTTTGCTGATTGGAAAATCTCTTTACCACGATGGCATCTCGAACTCCATGAGTAATTGCCATCAGTTTGACAGAAGAAGAATATTCCTGACTTTTCCCTATCGAGGTTCACGGGGTAGTCCTTACACGGTGGTGTGTCGTACAGCCATTGTAATGAGTTGCGTCGCGTCGGCCGCGGGTGGGTTCCGTACTCGGAGCGTATTCAGCCGTATTCATATTCATTAGGGCGCGAAGGGCTCGCTTGATTGCACAAAGGGCCGACTAATTCGCTCCCGCGACTCCGTCCGCACGATGAGTTTAATTTATTTAGTCGTGCTAACAAGTTATAACTTAGCCATTGAGCTGCTATAATTGTAGAGAAGTTATGATGGGTTGTTCAATAGACGGGTTTATATTAGAATGTAAGAGTTATTTGGTTAAGATCAGATGATGTAGGTATATCTAAGTGATAGGAGGCCATTGCTTTTCTACAGGCTCAAAATGCAACAAAATTCAAAATTTTATATTCAAAATAATATCATATACTTATATAGCTTTTTAACCGACTTCAAAAAAGGAGGAGGTTTCTCAGTTCGACCGTATATATATTTTTTTTTTTTTTTATGTGTGTTCGCGGATAACTTCGTCGTTTATGAACCGATTTCAATAATTCTTTTTTTGTTGGAAAGGAGATATCCCAAGTGAGGTCCCATGATAAGGAAACCAGGATCTGATGATGGATCCCAGAGATATCGAGGGGAACCTTCGAAAATCGTACTGCCGACTAGTGCGTTTGTTAATTTGAAGCACTACTATTAAATCGAACTAATGAATTTGCCACTGAAAATTGTGAAATAAACAAAATTTTAACAAAAAAAATTAAAACCGCCTTCAAAAAACTAAAAAGTTAAAAAATAATATTGCAGCCGATCACTTTCCCGTTCGCATCATAAGAACATTAATTTGTTTTATAGAAGTCGGTGTCAAGCCAAGCCAAAAATTGCAAGCCCTGTCGCGAATCGTACTGGCTTGACAGCGACTTCAATAAAACAAATTAATGTTCTTATGATGCGAACGGGAAAGTGATCGGCTGCAATATTATTTTTTAACTTTTTAGTTTTTTTAAGGCGGTTTTAATTTTTTTTGTTAAAATTTTTTGTCGTTCATTTTTTGACTCTACCACCGCGTCGGAAGGTGTTCCGTTGAGAGAAGATGCGGCCAGAAACTCTGTTTACATTCACAAAATAAATATACAGGGTCCTTCTTAATATGCTGACTCTTTTTAAGGGGATGGTCAGACCGTCAAACTGAACAACTGTCGACTGTCATTTCGCGATTTCGATGTTGGTCCCATAGAGAAAGTTGTTCAGTTGATGGTCTGTTCATCCCCTTAAAAAGAGTGTCAGCATGTTTAAGGACCCTGTATAAGCATATAATATTTAGGTATAAAAAAGCCAATCTACAGCTAAATATCGAATCGACTTTTTATGAAGTTTCTTTATTATTTCACCAAGTAGAAATAGGTACCTAACATTATCTCTACGAGACACTCAGTTCAGTACTAATACAAAACCTGTAAACGCACCTACCTACGTGTTACAACCTTGGCTAACATTACATAAAATACCTAATATACATACTCGTAAAGTTATGACAATAGTGCCTGCCTACCATTGTCGAATCAATAGCCAGTTTGCGAGCACGCTCGGTTACGGGCGGGTCCGCTTAATTATTGAATTAGCATTTAAATTATTTCGGTAACCGTTCATTTGTAACTAATACAAATAGCTGCATGAATAATGCCAGCCTATGACGCACGTATACGTGCCGGCTTGCTGACGCGAATATTAAGCGTGTAGAATATTTTTTAAAGTAAAAAAGGCATAATAATTCAGTCAACTGTATCCTCTTTAAAAATAATGAGGAACGCTTTGTATGCTGTTTTGATGCACGATATTAAGCTACTGTCGTGAGAAATGCGAGAGTCGAGTGGGAGTATGAGTTATCTTTTATACATTTTTGTGTTGTTTACTAACATTTTCGGTAAATGTTTCAGATAATTTAATTAACTTATTTTTCTTGTCAATTTAATTTAAGTATTATATACCTACATCACTCTCAACTCCAAAGACATACAATGAAATGAGGATATTTTATCCATGTAGTAAAGATGTTAGAACCGTTCAAACCAATAAAACTAGGTTCAATTTATATCCGGCTAAAACCAAAATCAAGCTTAACAAACACAACGGTTCTAAAGCAGTTGTATTTTAAGGCTGCTCCTCCCATCTGCAAGGCTCTCTTTCTTACAAGCAAACTATTACAATTAGCCATCCCGCTTCAATTGCGCGGCTCCGGTCAGAATTTTCCGTTTTCTTTGAAAACCTGTATGATTTTTTATGAATTTTCAAAAAATAAGAAAACCACATCATTTTATATTGTATTGTGAAGAATATTGTAAATTTTCATATTCTTCTGATCAACAATGTAAGAGTAAAACGGTTACAACTGGCAAAAAAGAGGTGACTTTGGAGTCGTTTTTCTTCAGTTTTATTAATTAAAATAGATTTCGAGAAAAACCACATCACTTCTCATAGCCTGTAGATTGTTCAGTTTTGTTTTCTGCTTAAAAAGTGCCATAGTTAATGTATAAAATGGTTACAAAGTTACTCAAAACCGGGCGGACGCCCCTTAAGTACAAATATATTTATAGATGGCTTGTCAAAGCTCGTCACGAGGTATTAAAAGCAGTGTTTTGGCTGCACGACTCATTAATTCCTTTATTTATTGTCTTCTTGATGCACGAAATGAACTTACACATTTTCTAGGTTAGTTGTATTGGTTTGGTTTATTATAGAGAATTTAGATTGTAAATTTTACACTGACAAGGCTGTAGCCTAATAAACTTGTACTAATTATGTAATACCTAAAAGTAGCTAGGTGGTATTGTACCTATATTATGTACCTGAGTAATGGATATCAACCTAGATGACCTTATTTAGATCCTTATTTATTTCTAGATTCCCTATGCAAACATACCTAATAGGTTGGAAGGTATACAGGGTGTAACAAAACACCCTAGTAATACTTAAGGGGATGCTTCAGACCATCAAACTGAACAACTTTCACTATGGAGCCAACATCGAGAAAAAATAAAAATAAATCGCCTGTCCCATACAAAACTGCAGTACCGATTCGATTAAAATATATGGGACAGCAGATTTTTTTATTTTTTCTCGATGTTTGCTCCATAGTGAAAGTTGCTTGTTGTAGATGTATTGTTACACCTTGTATAGGGTCGGTGACGGTTGACTGTTTTTAAGAGAATGATCAGAACATCAAACTGAACAACTTTCTCTACGGGACTATGGTCGAAATTGCAAAAAGAATATTTGCAGTTTCATACAAAACTGCAATCCTCGTAAAATGTATTGGACAGCCGATTTGGTTTTCGCGATTTCGACTTTGGTGCAATAGAAAAAGTTGTATTACATATTAATATGTAATATGTTGGACCCTGTATGTGCATAGTGCACTTTTGTGCAATTAACAAGATAAAAAAAATATCGTGTCAAAATAAGCGCCATTAAGAAGTTTCCTGAAACATTTGTTTTGACATAGTACCTACTACACGATATTGTAGGTATACCTCCGATGTAGGTATAACTAGTCGAGAGTTACAATCATGTCAAAGGGTTACCCTCTTATGAGACTAATTAATCCATGTAAACGCGAACAAGCCTCAAAATGTGTAATAAAGGGACTTCAAACGGGCCTTTGCTCACACTCGTAACTTTTTGGTCAGCACATGTTAAAGTTTCTTGTACACGAACCGTTCCTCTGTCAGATCTTTATTGCGAACGCTATAAAAAACAAAATAGCTTAATTTACGAGACTTAGATAAAGGACTTCATGGAACGTAATGTAAAACTTTAAACTGGGTTCAGTAAAACCGCGAGAACCTTAATCGTTAATGAAAATTTTGAGGCATCCTTTGTTCCACACAGGGCCGAAATTGAATTAAGTTTTATAATGAGGTAGGTGAAGTTGTAACAATTTGAATTATTCTCTTAATGGGATTGCGAGGCGTGAAGATAAGGAATTACTTTAAAAGTTATGCAATAAAGTAAAGAACAAAATTGTGATGTTTAAATTTACTTCTTTTGTATGCAAAAGTATGCATTGCAGTGTCCATTTATTACAGTGTCCTTCTTAATAATATATACGCTTACGGTTTTATAAGAGAATATAACAAAATAACATTTTCTCTATGATATGAAACAAAAGTCTAAATCACGGGAAAAAAATCTACTACCTGTCCCGTATATTTGGATCAACAGAATTGTAGTTTTTAGGGTTCCGTACCAAAAGTGTGAAAACGGGACCCTATTACTAAGCCTACGTTGTCCGTCCGTCCGTCCGTCCGTCTGTCCTACCTATTTAGGGCTTTAACTTTTAAACTGTAATAGCTAGATAGTTGAAATTTTCTCAGATTATGCGTTATTACGGTGAATTTGTTAACAAATAATAAAAATGTCAAAAAGTTAAAAATTAAGGGGGGTTCTCAACAAGAAACTAGTTTTTATCAACGTTTTTTCTTCACGCTCTATCGTAAAAACGGTAATACATACAAGCGCCAAACTTAGTGGGATTGTAGAAAAAACTCTACAGAATAACAACAAATACCTACTAAACACTAAAGATCTTGCACTAAAGGTCCCAGGAAAAAAATTTTTTTTTCTAAGTTTATAATGTTGTGTTCTGTGGTGGTGTGGTACGGAACCCTCGGTGCGCCAGTAGCCCGACTCGCACTTGACCGGTTTTATTTATGGATCAGCAGATTTTCTGTCGCGATTTCTATATTGGTCCCATAGAGAAAGTTGTTCAGGTTGATAGTCTAATTATATCCTTTTGAAACACGATAAAGAGGACTGGAGCAAAGGTGCGGTCGTGGCCCAGTACAGTGGGGAACTGAACATGCTACTACGTAAAAAAAATCTTATTTAATCATGGAAATACATAACTTTACATAAGTAATTATTTTGTTAACACTTAAATTAATCCTACATGGGCTACATGTAAAAGTTTTTGTAAATACTTAATAAAAAACACAGAAATATTTGTGTGTATCATAGAGAAATTACGCGCTCCCCTAGATGTGTACCTAATGTTAAGAGGGCTATCGGAGTCCAGTGGCCCCCTCGTCACATTTATAAAGATTTCTCAATAAAGAAAGCCTAAATTAAAAAAGTGCTCAATTGTCAAACTACAAAAGCCTTCAAGCTATTTTCATAGAATACTTTTATAGGTTTTTTAAAGGTCGAAACATAACACATTTTGAAAAAAGAAAAAAAACGGCCACTTTTGTTTTTATTCGAAACTGTCTAAAAGTGGAATGTTTAGAACCTCGAAAGGTATTGTATAACAATGGCTTGAAGGCTTTTGTAGTTTGTCAATTGATCAGTTTTTTAATTAAGGCTTTCTTTATTGAGAAATCTTTATTAATATGATGAGGGACTGGACTCCGATAGCCCTCTTAATGTGTGTGTGTGTAGTGGCGCGTCATCCACTAGGAAAGAGGCGTTATAGATACAAAGATAGAAGTATATTTTCCAAAATCGACCATAATTATTATTCTAAACAAAATGGTTTTTTGTACCTACCTGTAGCAAACAAAACAAACCGTGTCATGAAAAGTTTATCTACCCAATAACAGATGACGCCACCATGCACTTTCTTGATTCTAACAAATTATTCGTATTTGCATATTTAGTGAATGAATTTGGTCATTCCGATGTGCAATGACATCATAATCTAACTAAATGTTTCCGCCTTAATGTATTGGGCACATTCAAGTGGGCATTTAAATATTTTTAACATCCATCCGTACAGTCAGCCAAAAAGTGGTCCTACGCCTTATGGTGGAAAATAGTTTGCATGTCATAAAACAATTTAAGTCTGGAGTGCGGTTTTTGAATCTCATTCGCTCAGTTCAGCAGTTGAAAATGTCAAAATTACTATGGAGATACGTATCTTTATACAGCTGATTTGACTTTTAAAGATCGCACTCCTGAAGTACCTATGATTTTTGAAAGTCAAATCAGCAGTAGAAAGATGCATATCTCCACAGTAATTTGGACATTTTCAACTGCTGAACTCAGCGAATGAGATTAAAAAATCGCACTTCTGTTCTTGGCGTATTGTTTTGAATTTGAATCTAGAACAGTTGCAATCTTAACCATAGCAATATTCATTAACTAGGAATTTTTATCAAAAATTGATAGACAATTTTCTTGGCTGAGTGTACATTAAGATTGTAATATTATTTTGTATTTCGATTCTATTACTAGGTTGTAAATATGCATCGCAGGACATATACATTTATATCGACCGTAATACCGTTCAAGGTGTCTAGAATTATCGCTACAACTGCAATTACTGCAAACTGACTTTTATATTTTTAGGGTTCCGTACCCAAACGCTGAAAACGGGACCCTATTACTAAGCCTACGTTGTCCGTCTGTCCGTCCGTCCATCCGTCCGTCCGTCCGTCCGTCCGTCCGTCCGTCCGTCCGTCCGTCCGTCCGTCCGTCCGTCTGTCCGTCTGTCCGTCTGTCCGTCTGTCCGTCTGTCCGTCTGTCGGTCCGTCCGTCTGACCTACCTATTTAGGGCTGTAACTTTTGAACCGTAATAGTCCCGGACAGAAACAGTTTTTTTTTCTAAGTAATAATGTTGTGTTCTGTGGTGGTGTGGTACGGAACCCTCGGTACGCGAGTAGCCCGACTCGCACTTGACCGGTTTTATTTGTAGAATGACATCGTTTAGGGTTACTTAATTTAGCAAACGTCTTCAAGAGATTTTGTTAGAGCACGCACGCAGCACTTAAAAACTACAGAACTGATTTTAGTTGAATTTTCAAAAAAGCATCGGGCTTAGTTTTCAAGTTTATTTCATCGCAATCGGTTCACTCGATCAGAAGTTATGAGTAAGTATTTAAAATGTTCAAGTAAGTAGGTACTAACATTACAGTAGCTTGTGCGTACGAAGTCGCGGGCGCCACTAGTATAGCATAATATTAATAATATCCACATGTCTCTTGCCAGTGAGACAAAATGAGACCATCGCCATCGCCATGACATCGAAAGAGGACACAAGTCGGTTTAGTTACTAAACTAATACAGCCTACGCGGTCTAATAGTTAAGAGCATTGGGCTCCCGATACGGAGGTCGTGGGTTCGATTACCACGGGGGACACCTAGTGATATAATGTCACTTTGTGCGTTTTTCCCCAGTTGGTTAAGACATTGCAGGCTGAATCACCTGATTGTTTGAAAAGAAGGATGATTTCGTGCTTCGGATGGCACTTTAAGCCGTTGCTGGTCCCGGTTACTATCTCTGGTGGTAGTAGTCGTTACATAAAAAACCACGTCAGAGGCCGTAAGGCGGTCCAAAAAAACTCTGACACCAGGGCTTGCCCACACGATAAAAAGAGTGACTAAACTTAAAACTCTTATAAGGGATTACATCTCCCAACTCTTGCGCAGGTAGCGTGTAGGTATGTTGTAGGCTATACGTGTCATTGTGTAGCATCGCCGCTCGTAATGAAATAATTTGTGTTATGGTATTACATCTCCCAACTTTAGCGCATCCAGGTAGCGTGTAGATGTGTAGTAGGCTACGTGTCAGTGTCTAGCATCGCCGCTCGTAATGAAATAATTCGTGTTATGGTATTACATCTCCCAACTCTAGCGCATCCAGGTAGCGTGTAGATGTGTAGTAGGCAAAGAGAATTCACATGGTAGTAGGCTACGTGTCATTGTGTAGCATCGCCGCTCGTAATGAAATAATTCGTGTTACGGTATTACATCTACCAACTCTAGCGCATCCAGGTAGCGTGTAGATGTGTAGTAGGCTACGTGTCATTGTGTAGCATCGCCGCTCGTAATTAAATAATTCGTGTTATGGTATTACATCTGCCAACTCTAGCGCATCCAGGTAGCGTGTAGATGTGTAGTAGGCTACGTGTCATTGTGTAGCATCGCCGCTCGTAATGAAATAATTCGTGTTATGGTATTACATCTGCCAACTCTTGCGCATCCAGGTAGCGTGTAGGTATGTTGTAGGCTACGTGTCATTGCTTAGCATCGCCGCTCGTAATGAAATAATTCGTGGGGATGCGCCGGCGTCGCGATCTTTGAGATAAGGATGGAGGTGTGCGTTGTAATGCTGGTACCAGCTTTGTTGTGCCTAAGGTATTTCATATATTATTTATCATGCAGTTATTAAAAGTGAAATTCTTAAATGAAAATAACAAGAAATGTAAAATATAAATGTTATGTAAAATTTTTAATAATCAGAACATAACTCTATGTTATAAGAGTTGACAGTACATTTAACTACATTCGTGGTATGTATATATTTTACGACGCATGTTTCTGAAGTGGATTATGTTATGTTAGTAATTTTTAATTTTAATTTTATGAAATATTTTTCTTATTTTCTACTACATACATATTACACAAATTTTATCCTAAAACTTGCATTATGTTAAAGGTTAACGTTAAGTTGTAGGAATGTTTCTGATAAACCTAAAAGGTTTAATGGTCACGAGGTTTCGTATACATAGACTCACTTCTATATTCACTTTTGGAGTAGGCAAAAATGTTGCTGTTAGTAACAGCCGCCTGCTTTTGTGGGTGCAATGATGTTTCAGGATTAAATGACCAACTAATAATTTCTAAGTACCAGCATCTCGACGAACTGTACTAATTTAATATTTTTTACTTGAAATGGTACAGCCGGCTTCACGCACACTATCTTTTTAATGAATGAGTGAGCAACTGCGTAGGCACCGCCCGTGCCTTAATAAAATTGTCATAAAGGTAAGATAAATATAAAAATAAGAAAAGTAAACCGCACCGGCTTAAAGAAATAAAAAATGAAGAAATTTTGAAAAGAGTCAACGCACTCCATTGTTAGAGGCCTGTAGAGGAAGCCGTAATACAAGTGTTAAAGTGTGCTCAAGTAAACGTCTTTTTGTTTACGACTTGTATACAGGGTCCTTCTTAAATATGCTGACACTTTTTAAGGGGATGATCGGACCATCAGACTGAACAATTTTCTCTATGGGAGCAACATCGAAATCGAAAAAAAATCCGCTGTCCCATACATTTGGCTCAAGTAGGTTTGCAGTTTTATATGGAACAGCAGATTTTTTTTGGCGATGCCGATGTTGGTTCCATGGGGAAAGTTGTTCAGTTTGACGGTCTGATCGTCCCCTTAATAAACTGTCAGCATATTAAGAGGGTGAAATTGATATCATTAGCATCCTTTTAATCTAATAGTCTACCCATCAAACTGAACAACTTTTACTATGGGAGCAAACCGATCGGAGCAAAAAAAAAACTGTTGTTGCATACATTTGTGATTTTTTTGGTCAGCTGATCGGTTTGCTCCCATAGCGAAAGTTGTTCTGTTTGATGGGTAGACTCTTAGTTTAAAAGGATGCTAATGATATCAATTTCCCCCGTGTGAATAAAGGCATAAGTCAAGGCAGTAGAAAAGCTAAAAAGATTGATGCGAATCAATGAGGCTTGATTTTGGTCAGTTTGCGGTCCTACCAAAAACTTGAACTCACCAAAAGTTCGTAATCAGACGAATGGTACAGAAACGCAAAGCGACAGACAAATAAACATTGACTTATAATCTATAAGATGAATCAACTATACCTGAGCAGCAAAATTAAATTAAAGTTAATAATTATAGAAAACGTTACCCATTGGGGAATGGGAAAAAGTCAGTTGCGCTACTCAGAACCGGTCTTGACCTCTGAGCAACACTGTACCGGGAAACTCATTTTGGAGGGTAGCGGGATCCGAAGCACGGTGACAGTCGTTGGCCGACCGCAGTTAGTAGGGGGCCCAAGTAGTGCGCTAGCCACGTGTGAAAGGCTGCCCCACACAACTTGCGAAAAATCCCGCAATGCTCCACCGTGCCAGTTGGCGACTGGAAGGGAGGACCCGGTGGCCATTGCGGGGGGGTTCGGGCGTCCCCGCAGTCTCCAAATGAGTTTCCCACCAGTCAGTCGAGCTCATGAGGTCTTCTAGGGTACCTAAGTGGCATCTCGACTTTTTTTCCACCTCTCCACCACTCGACAAACTATGAAAAACAAAGTCACAAAAAAGAAAATGGTTAGACAACGGCTGCACTTCCTCCCACTCAAAGTGCACCTCAGTAACATACGAGGTCTGCACTCAAATCTCGATCCGGTCCACCACCACCTCGAGACCGAGAAGCCACACCTATTCTTTTTAACGGAGACGCAGATAGCAACCCCGTCTGATACGGCGTACCTCAACTACCCAGGATACTCGTTGGAACATAAGTTCAAGAGGCGAGCTGGGGTCTGTGTGTATGTTCGCGACGACATTTGCTGTCGGCGTCTCCGTTGCTTTGAGGTTTCCGGGTTCTCCGTATTATGGCTTTTTGTAGACACCGGAATGGAGAAATCTCTCTACGTCGGTGTCTATCGATCGCACGACGGTGACCAGGAGACAACCAGGCTCATGGAGTATCTCACTGAGACGGCAGAGACAGCCCAACGAAGGTATCCAACGGCGGAGCTTGTTTTTCTGGGGGACTTCAATGCCCACCATAGCGAGTGGCTGTTCCCGTTCCAGTTAACTGACCATGCTGGGAGAGAGGCGCGCAAGTTTGCATTATCGCTAGATCTCACCCAGCTGGTGAATCAAGCAACGCGGGTACCGGATGTTGATGGTCATACGCCCAATTGTTTGGACCTTCTGCTGACTTCAGATCCAGACAGGCACTCAGTATCGGTCTCTGCCCCGCTGGGAACGTCCGATCACTGTCTGGTGAAATCCGTGTCGATCTGCTCTCCTCCCGATGACAGCCCTAAGGGCACGAGGCGAGTCTGGCGATACGGGTCGGCAGATTGGGATGAGATGCGGCATTTCTTTGCGTCTTACCCGTGGCGGCAAGTGTGTTTTTCTTCGAGTGACCCTGCTAGTTCGGCTGATGCGGTTGCGGACGTGATACGACAGGGAATGGAATATTATATTCCTTTCTCCGACATCTCACTCGGTCACAAAGCCCAACCTTGGTACAATGCGGATTGTGCTCGCGCTGAGGCTAAAAAAGAAGCCGCCTACCAAGCATGGGTCCAGGCTCGCGACCGCAAAGTTAGAGCTCGTAGGGTTCGCGCGAAGAAGAGGGCCTTTAATTCTGCCGCCAAGTCCTGCAAACGGGTGATCCGGAGGGCTCGATTCGACCATGTCAGCCGCATTGGAGCCAAACTGGCATCCTACCCTTCTGGTAGTAAACAGTTCTGGTCCCTTTCAAAATCGGTCGAATCCAACTTCTGCCGTCCCACTTTGCCTCCCATGCAGAAGCCTGATGGGTCGCTGGCTCACTCCGCAACTGAGAAAGCTAATTTATTTGCTTCTCTGTTTGCGAGCAATTCACGTCTGGATGCTGGTGCCAAACAGCCGCCAACCATCCCTCGTTGTGATTCTTCGATGCCGGAGGTCACAATACATACAAAAGAGGTCCGCAGAGCATTGCGTAGTCTGGATGTGAATAAGGCCAGTGGTCCTGATGGTATACCTGCAAGAGTGTTGAGATATTGTGCGCCTGAGTTGTCTCCTGTTCTAACACGCCTGTATCGCCTCTCTCTCAGAACAAGAACGGTGCCTAAATCCTGGAAGCTTGCGAATGTGCAACCGGTACCCAAGAAGGGCAGTCGTACCGACCCCTGCAACTACCGCCCTATCGCCATTACTTCCATTCTCTGTAAAGTCATGGAAAGAGTACTTAACAGTAAGTTGCTGTCATACCTAGAAGACAATGATCTACTCAGTGATCGCCAATATGGCTTCCGCCGGGGGCGATCGACTGGGGATCTTCTTGTGTATGTGACGCACTGCTGGGGCGAGGCCATCGAGAAGCACGGTGAAGCACTGGCTGTATCACTTGACATCTCGAAGGCCTTTGACAGGGTATGGCACGCTAGTTTGCTGAGCAAGCTTCCCGCTTATGGCATCCCCGCTGATCTTTGCAGCTGGATATCTGATTTCTTGAGAGAACGGTCGATTAGAGTTGTCATTGACAGCTGCTCTTCTGACCTTATGGCAATTGATGCTGGAGTTCCTCAAGGGTCTGTTCTCTCCGCGACACTTTTCCTGCTGCACATCAATGACCTCCTTGTGTCAGGTATTGTTGGGTATGCAGATGACAGTACTGTCATGGAGAGATATGTATCTGGCGCAGGGGCCAGCGGGGATAAAATACGCTCGCAGAGGGAGGCCATGGTTGAGCGGACAAACTTGACTTTAAGTGTTGTCTCCCAGTGGGGTGACAATAATTTAGTCAACTTCAACGCCACCAAAACACAGGCTTGTCTGTTCACCGCAAAAAGGAGTCCGTTTAATCTGACTCCTACTTTCCGGGGTACATCTGTCCCTGTTTCCGACAGTCTTGGGCTTCTGGGTATAAGCTTGACCACAAAACTCAACTTCGGCGCTGACATCGAGTCTAAGGCTCAAACTGCGGCCAAAAAGCTGGGCATCTTAAACAAGGTGAAGCGGTACTTCACTCCTGGACAGCTCTTAGTATTGTATAAAGCTCAGGTCCGATCATGTATGGAGTACTGCTGCCACCTGTGGGATGGCTCAGCCAAGTATCAACTTGCCGCACTCGACTCGGTTGAACGCAGAGCCAGGAGGCTCATTGGCGATAGTAAGCTGGTGGAGGCCAAGCTTCATAGCCTAGCCCACCGCCGCAGAGTGGCCTGCTTGTCGGTCTTCTACAGATTGTACTTCGGTGAGTGTGCCCTAGAGCTGCATGAGCTCATCCCACCTTCCCCTTTCTACTATCGGACTTCCAGACGCACCGCGGGATATCACCCCTTCTTGGTTGACATCCCACATATCCGCACCAAGCGCCTTTCTGAATCTTTTATAATGCGCACAGCCAAGGAGTGGAATGCCTTACCTGCGTCAGTATTTCCGAGTACTTACAACCCGAATTCCTTTAAAGTACGAGTGAATAGGCATCTTCTGGGTAAGCTCGCTACATCTACGACCCCATCTTCGTCCTGAGGACTGGATTGAGGTCAAGAGCAAACCCATAGTTAATAAAAAAAAAAAAAAAAAAAAGTTACGGCACAAATAATAGAATATCGGAACATCTTCTAGTGAATGATACTTATCACATTTTTAAATTCGTATACGAATCCAAAGTAATTTCGAAATGTTCGCATACGAAATGGAAAGTGTGAGTTTCAAAAATAGCAGTCGAATGTTTTGCCCTATTTTCAAAAAGCCGTATGTTTTTTTTAGTTTTCGATTCTGTACAAAATGGTTTCAGATGTTGACTTCCTTTGTTAAGGTGTTGTTAGCTGAACAAGATCCTAACATAAGTTTAGATACTTACACCTATCTACATTGTTATATACCTTACTAATATAACAAAGCAATCAAAACTAAATTACAGAAACGCCATAATGGAAGGTACAAAAGCAATAATCTTTAGAATCACAAATCAAGTTGTAAGCTGAATGCTTTCACGAACACTGTAGGCGGTTCACTAGTCGCTTCCAGCCATTACAAATGTAACACGGCTTTGAAGGATATACAACTGAAATGATAGAAAACAATAGACCATCAAACTGAACAACTTTCACTATGAAGCCAACATTGAGAAATAATAAAAAAAAAATCTGCTGTCCCATACATTTTAGTCGAGTCGGTACGAAGTTTTGTATGGGCCAGCAGATTTTTTTATTATTTCTCGATGTTGGCTCCATAGTGAAAGTTGTTCAGTTTGATGGTCTGAAGCACCCCCTTAAGTATTACTAGGGTGTTTTGTTACACCCTGTAGACACGAACAAAATGAAAAGTAAAAACAAAAAAGTTTTTTTCTTTGAAAACAAAAAAATAATTTATTTATTAAACCTTTACACAATTTTCGAATTTGGTCATAAAAATCAAATTAGTATACACGGTCTTCTAGTAATGCATAACAATCGTATTATATGTTTGTTATGCATTTTGACTCTCGTATTATTTAGTGTACCTACGTAATCATTAATCACTTCAATGATCATAAAATAAGAAAAACATTTTTTGATCCCAATCCTTCAGTTTGAATTTGCCCGAATAAACCTACAAATATGTCATCATTTTGCTACCTGAATACGGACTCACTGAAAGTCGTAATATCGTATAAATAGGACTGGTTAACCTGTGTGACAATGTCGTAGATATTTAGAGATATTCTATGAAGAGCACCGATTTTGAACAGCACCAGCGCCAGGAAGAGTGCCTGCCTGTATTATGGTAGTAACTACTTTAATCCGGATTTAATCGAAAACATTTTTTCATTTTCGGTAGGTCATGAAAAATCTGATTACAGTTCTTTTAGCAATATGACATTATCAGATTTTATTACTTCAGCGACGCAAACAATGACCAACTAGCTAGAAGCTGGTTAAATAGTTCGACGAACGACAAAACCGTATGCATCAAATGTTACGTTCAGCTTGGAACTGTCAAAATAGCTAAAATATACACCATTTTATTAACACCGGACACAACAATTGCCGGGCAAAGTGTGGGATTCCTTACTCCTCTAGTTTATTGGACACTGGTGCGTATGCGTGGGCTTGACGACCCGGTGCGGTGGTCCAGCTTTTTATACTAATTATTATTTGATTTTCGAGTCGTATCTTTTATTTATTTACTTGAAAGAGGACGCAACGAACGTTTATTTAGCTCGAAAAAACTACTTGTTGTATGAATAAAATAAAAAAATTGTCTAAGTAGTTCACTACCGAACTTTTGAGACTTTGACAGACCTTCAGAGGTAACGACGTTATAGCGCTTCCGTAGTAGTTTCAACATCACAAGATAAGAGTAGCTACCTATAGAATCTGTCAGTGAAATAAAAATTGGGCGTTGGCCTAGCTCTGATTTTTGCGATATATTAATAAGGTTGCGAATAGGATCAAAACCAGAAAAGCAGTTTTTATTTTACTAGGTAATGCGGCCTATTTGTTTTTTGATTTGCTGAAAAGTTTCTAAGTATTGTTCAGTTAGGATACATCCATTTTGGAAAAAATTGTTAAATTATTAGGTTTTGGGTTCATTTGTTAACATCTTATAATAATACCTAGTATCTGTCTTTAGTTACCAACTAGATCAGTTTTAACGAAGGTAACCATAAAATTAACCTCCAGTAAGCCCAGAGCTTGGAGTGTCTGTGGTATTCAAGCAGATTGTGAACCATGAACAAGAAATAATATTTTCCATGTTCTGAAGTCTGGTTAGCAATCCCGCTAGTTCTATCACCACATTCGAACGGTAAATAAAGTCTGATCTATTAATGTTCAATTGACACTAACTAATTCATCACAGGCCATTATAAAATGTGTCATTTTTTTACTTCAAAGCACGACTGATGTTCGAATTGGCAATAATAACAATTCTATCAATATCAAACGTACTAGATCACTTTAATTATTCCAATTATTATTGAGAGCGTCCAATTATTACTATCAGTAGTTTCCAATTACAGGCGGTGACGACCGTCGGCGTCCATCCTTGGCTAGTCATTAGACCTGCCAATAGATTATTGATTGGTGCTGATTGCTCGTTCATTAGGTACGTAGTTGGGGTCATTTGCATGAATCTCTGGTGGTTTTAATGGACGATCCGACTAATTTTACAGAGTACTTTAGATTTATTTTATTTGTTTTAATAGAAGGTAACTTATCAGCTCCTACCTAATCCCGCGGCTGGTTAATTCCCTACCTACCGACTTGCGCGACTCCATAACCAATAACAATATCAAATATAAACTAAAAAATTACTTTCAGTCACGGTTATGATTATGTGTCATTATTTATTAATACAAATAAACAATAGCGATTTTAGTTGTATGGGAGGACAGCCGGAATCGTGTTGTTTTTAACTATTATGTACCTTCTTATCTAGTTCGTAAGTAAAATTGTACTAACGGCAACCGCAGAATGACTACACTCATCACATTCAAACCCTCGTAGTTTAAGTGGTGTTTATATCTATGTACTGCATTAAATTTGTATTTTTGGTAATAAATTAAAAAAAAAAAATCTAGAAATTGTTTACGTGTATTGTACTGTGAATGCGTTGGTCAGACGACATTGTAAGGGTTGTGGGTCGGACAACATGGATTAGATTGGCAGTGAGGAGTGACGCAATAACTGTACTTTTTGCAACCATCAGCAGCAAGGCTGAATCAGTGTTTATAAATGGGGTATAGAGCATTTCTGTGATGGGGATGGGCCAGGTCTGCCTGCATAACTCTAGTCAGTTTAGGAGTTACAGATGTTTAAAGGTCAGTTTAATTTATGATCAGCTGCAAGGCTGATCTTATGATATTATTGTAGTATGCACTGTAGCTATGTGAACAGTACAAAAACTGATATGGTTCATCAGTCGGTTTAAGAGATACAGCCGTTCAAAGGTCGAACCTTTGAACGGCTATAGCTCCTAAAGTTCATGTCAGTTTTTGTACTGTGCACATAGCTACACTGAAGTTATGCAGGCAGACCTGGTCCATTCCCATCACAGAGATGTTCTACACCTCATAAATACTGAATCAGCCTTTCTGCTGATGGTTGCAAAAAGTACACTTATCTCGTATACTATAAAGAGAGGCCTACGTGGGCTGATTTGATTATTGATATCATATATACTGTGAAGACGATGGAGTCAATGCTGTTATCTGGGTTCATGAGCATTGCTATTGAAATCTAAAATGATTGCTTGAGTTTAGACCCCTTCAGTTCTCGTGTAAGGTTAATTATGCGGCTAGCAACAAAATAATAATTCGAGAAAGCAGTCACAAGCTCTCACTCTCACAGGTAAGAGAAGTAAAAGAGAGAGAGAGGGGTATTTCTATACTACATGTATGAGGGTGGATGTGGTAGGCGATACCAACATCAACAAAACTGACGTTGCAAGTATGGAGGTAGGAATGGGAGCGTTCTCCCCATATCAACGCGCAAGACCCAACTTTTTTCCTGGGACAGTTTGGACCATCAAGTGGTTACAACGTAGTGTAGGTACCCTAGAACAAAAATAAAATTGCCACCAAAATTGAGATAGGTATTACAATATAAAGATCTAGAGAGGTGATGAGATCTCGATAATAAGGTAAGTATATTTATAAATACGATTGTAGAGGTTCAAATAATGGGTTTTAGGTCGGTATTAGAAAAAAAGGCATAGAATAAGATACATAAAAAAAAAGTGTATGTTTGAATTATACAGGACCTTGTGTTCTTGGCTTCTATCTTCAAACAAGGTATGCATGCCCATTGCGTTCTTTTGTCAAAACATTCTGTACATATACGTCAATAATTTGAAAAACGTTTATCTAATTACCATCAATAAATAGTTCTGTAAATCGAGGCCGATGTCCCACAAAGTCAGTACGACACATCAAATACTAATTATCTCTCATACGCTAAACAAACTAAAAGCCTGTGAAAGTAACACTACTCTGTGCAATTAGTGCTCTCCTACAAATTGTACAAACAGTTGTCATGCTATCTGCAAGTGCTTCGAATTACACATAATTGTTCGCCAATGAGTCCGTACTCACGTGATTGTTAATAATCAATAGTGTTTCATAAGTCTAACGCTTCCTTCTTACCCAACGATGGTGAAGCCAAAAAGAGGTTAATGTTAGCGCAGATTTTTTTGACGCTCATGTATTTGTAATTACCATTCATACAGAATACTGCCTAAAATAGATTTCGAAAAATTATAAAATCTGACTTATTTCAAGAGATGTAGTCCACTTCTGGATATTATTATTGGTCACTCCCAACATGTGAATTTAATAATCATACACGTCGATTTCTTTCATAATAAAACCAAGATTAACTTTTAATAAAAATTATGCAGAACGCGATGCGAGTTCAAACTTTACCTTCTTCATACCATAAAAACAACTCAATAATAATATACCCAATTTCGCTACACAAAATAACCACTAAAGGCACATAATCGTTGCCCTAACGTCCGGCAGTTTAATAGAGCGCCTTAAGTAATGAACTTTGCTTTTGTTTATTATATTATTTTACGCCGAAGAAATTACTAATGTTATGAAAATATGCCCGGTTTTTGGACGCCCCATCAATTTAGATTAGTGTGGTAATACGTACGATAGCTTAGCCACCCTCGGACTATGAAGAAAATCTATGTAAAAGTTAAGCTATAAGAAAATTTCAAGCTTATTATGAGTTTCCTTGAAAAGTTGAGGAAACAGCAGTTTTGATACTTGCTCTTTTACCTTTTTAAGCTAAAACATTTTAGCAAAAGAAATCATCACTAATAATCCCAATTGTGGTAGATAGGTATTAAGTTTCAGTTACATAAGAGCGTATTTAAATTTTGAAAGCAGTCCAACAAATTTTTTTTACGATGCCTATGATGACTGATTTTTTTTATAAGATTTGTTAGGTCCCGTAAAAGCAAGTACCTAATAAATAAAATAAGTTTATTTTATAACATAGCTAAAATACAATAAGAACAGTTAAATACTTTACGAAAGAAAACCAAAAAATGTTAAAAGTATATGAGCATGTTCTGTTTTTCAGAACCATAAATGTATATAGAAATAAAAATTACGTAAATGTTCAAAGAATATAAACTTCATAGCATTTTATTTAGGTACCTATATATTTTGTGTAGGTATTTGATCAAGATTCCACAACTCAAAACCGGAAAACAGTGGAATAATAATGTAATGTTTAATGATAACAAAAATGGAATAAAATTCCAATTGCAATTCTTTTTTAGTCAAATTTGAGATCAATTTTCTTCGTCTGTCCCCTTAAATAACATAGTTCTGAAAAAAGATCAATCTGAAAATGATCTGTAATAACACAGTTCTAAAAAAACATAGCACTGAAATTTTTGAAATATCAAAAACCTTAGGTCGCTCTATTTTAATATGCACGATGAGGGCAATATGGGAAAAGTTAATTTCTGTACGGTAGCCTATCGATAGATACCTGTGGTTAATAAATTAGTGAGGTCTGACCCACCCCACTCGTTACTTAGGTCACATTAACTTATACCTTCTCATTACTTATCAGTGTAAGTTACCTTTAAGAAATTACAACTAATAAGCTATTAAGGCCGTAAAGTAATATGCGATTAAGGTTTATATTATTAAAGAGGTTTAGGGTGAAGGTGAGCTTGTAGTTTAACTTTGATGTTCTGTATTTTTTACTTGCAACGAGCGTTTTTTCTGTAGTTTTCCAGGGGATCGATAGATGGCGGTAAGGTCTGCGCGAATCAAGGTCAACATTTCAAAATGTGTTTCTTTAAATTAATAAAGAGGGAAAATATGAACAAAAAATATGCAAATGCATCTTTTAATGAAATGTTTCATTATTTACGAATAATTTGAATCAAAAAAATTTATCCTCGATCTTTTGGCCTTTTAAAAGAAAGCAGCCACTGTCTTCACATGATCTCGGATACGTCTTGAACAGTTCTATATGGAGTACATATTGAGTTTTGTAGGAAGTAAATTTAAAACAGAAAAGAAAAACGCTCATTACTATAATATAAAGATGCTTATTACACTTTAAATCCTAATCAGAAAATTGTAGAGCTTAATAAAAACCACAATTTTTCTTGCGACGCAACAGATAAGAAAAATGGTTTGCGTGCGTCCGCATCATTACGGTATTGTCATAAGGGTTAATAGTTCTACAAGAAGCATACAATATGATAATAAAATCGACCTTTAAGTCTTTAAATTGTCATTATTGTACGTACAGCTCGGTTTCATGACTGCAAGCTAATCAATGTCGTATTAAGAATTATTTCCGAAGTCGTTTGTGAATAGCTAACTGGTGTCATTATGCCCATTTTGTAATTGCTACCTACTTATGGCAATTTTTTCTTTACGTATAGCTAAACGGCTGTTTGTTATGGACTTGTAATGGGGTACGATAAGATGTCGGTGTAATGGTTCTAGCGTTTTCTACAAATTACTTAGTTAATTTTAAAGAGATACAGTTTCATTTATTCACTGATGTAAGGTCACTTTTTATACGGGGTCGTCGGTTTTAGGGTTCCGTACCCAAAGGGTGAAAACGGGACCCTGTTACTAAGCCTACGTTGTTTGTCCGTCCGTCCGTCCGTCCGTCCGTCCGTATGTCCGTCTGTCCGACTGTCCGTCTGTCCGTCTGTCCGTCTGTCCGTCTGTCCGTCTGTCCGTCCGTCCGTCTGTCCTACCTATTTAGGGCTGTAACTTTTGAACCGTAATAGCTAGATAGTTGAAATTTTCTCAGATTATGCGTTATTACGGCGGATTTGTTAACAAATAGTAAAAATTTCAAAAAGTTAAAAATTAAGGGGGGTTCTCAACAAGAAACTAGTTTTTATCAGCGTTTTTTCTTCACGCTCTATGGTAAAAACGGTAATACATACAAGCGTCTAACATAGTGAGATTATAGAACAAACTCTACAGAATAACAAAAAATACTAAAAACTGGCCAAGTGTGAGTCGGTCTCGCGCTAAAGGTCCCGGACAAAAAAAGTTTTTTTTCTAATTTAATAATGTTGTGTTCTGTGGTGGTGTGGTACGGAACCCTCGGTGCGCGAGTAGCCCGACTCGCACTTGACCGGTTTTTTATTTAAGAAGATGATCAGACCATCAAACTAAACAAGTTGTTCATATTAAGCTGGACCCTGTATATCGAACTTGTATATTTCGTTATTATTTTGGCTTCAATATTTGCAATGAATTGATAAATGAAAAGGTTTTCTATCTGAAAGTAAATTTTGCTTAGATTGGGTGCTATTAGAAGTTTGATTACTGTACAATTTCTTTTTGATTATGTAGGTACCTACCTTATTTTAGTTGGAAAATAGAGGTGCCAATTTGAATAGTCTAAAAGCATTGAGAGTTTTTTGCTATCAGAGACAAATTCATATGCATTTGACGACCCGGTTGGTGTAATGGTTGCCACGCCAGACTGCCAAACCAGGCCCAACCAGGTCCTGGGTTCGAATCCCGGTTCGGTCATGAATGTTATATATGTTTGTGCCGTTGTTGTATGATTCCCATTACAAAAAGCCTGAGGCTTACTTGGGATCATTACAATGTATGTGCCTGTGAGCGTTATCTACACTAATATTATAAAGAGGAAAGATTTGTACCTATTTTTGTATGTTTGTATGTTTGTAATGAATAGGCTCAAAAAGTACTGGGCCGATTTAAAAAATTCTTTCACCATTAGAAAGCTGCATTCACCCTGAGTAACATAGGCTATATTTATTGCTAGAAAAGATTAGACGTCCACCCGTGCGAAGCCGGGACGGGCCGCTAGTTTATTTATATATTTATATATATTAAGATGAATTAAAAAAATGAATGAATGATAAATAATTTTGAAATGTTAGCCATTGGATTTTCAAACACCATAAAGTTATTATACCTGTCGGAATAGAGTAACTGACATGAGTTGTCAAATGAAAATGTTTTTTGTGCATTTGTTGGCACTTATCGGCACCCTAAAACTTCGAGTTCTGTGTATAATTATGAATCTAACGTGAAATCGTAGGTAATTTAATGAAATAGTGTTAGTAGTATATTTCACAAAATAATCTACGACTTCACTTTAGATTCACTAATTATTCACAGAGCACGAATATTTACCCAGTCGATTTTGCTGACAAGTTCCCAAAAACGGTTCTATTGCCTCGCGTCACGTATCTCTTTCTATTATACAGTAGCGCCGCTAGGTACATCTCGCTCTCTCAGCTGTCAGTTCCTCTATATGATACCTTTATGTCAAACACATAACGTTTTTGGTGTCATAGTTTAGAGCAGAATCATCAATCATTTTACTCTGAATTCTAACATTTTTTCCGTACCCGTATCTTTGGTCTTTTGTCATAAAAAGCTAAGTGGTATCAAAATGCTAGCAGTCAAAAACCGCGTGCCATAACTTACCTCCACTTCTGAACCAGGGAAAACTCTCATTTATTAGGAAAGTCTTACTTAATTCTGACAGGGCACGTCAACTTTGTCAATCAAATCCCAAATTGCCTTCTGGCAACACCAACAACTGTATTACAACGTTTTGAAACACAATATGGCCAAACTTGTGATAGTTACATCATTATGAAAACCGAAAGCAAATGAGGAAAGGGCCTATTTGGTATTTTTTATTGTTTATTGCAGTCAACTTTTAATTTGGCTAAGTTTTGGATGCGTGATTGGTAGTCGTTAGTTTTTCAACTTTTTTTCGTATTTAGATAGGTATTTAGTGGTTTACTTTCGTGTCTCCTACGTAATGTTCCTATTAGGTATGCTATGGATTTTTCACGTGTGACGATAGCTTTAACTAATGGTCTATTCTTACTAGCTATTGCTTGGATTTAATTTAGTTGTGTCACAGTCATAAAATAAATATGCTCCATACAACAAGCAGTTAGCTGTATGGAGCCGGCCTTCTGTACCTATTTATTTTGTGGTTGTGTCCCTCAGTTTCCATGCAGTTGACAAAATATATATCCACACGTTTTTCTAATTGTTAAAATATACGTAAAATTAATTTCAAAATAAGGCTGCTTCATAAACAAATCTACACACCTACACACAAATAACTCCAATAAAATCTAAAATCTCAATCATTGAATTTTGAGTTTGGATTTTGGGAACTTACCTACGTGTCAGATCAGTACCTATAAGTGTAAGGTTTTAGTTTACACTTATATTTATTAGAAAAACTACTTGCATAATAACTTCGAGCTGAAATATTAGGTAAATATTAATTTTGAACAAGGTCGGAAAGAAGTTTGGCGAACGGCCAAGTAATTTGAGACCCAGACTTAGATGTCCCGTACATGAATGAAACTTAGTAATACGTGTAGAATGAAACAAAACTAAGACAGAAGTAAATTGGTTGCAACCTGAAGAAGTTGGGGGAAAGGTATTTCTCCTTATGATACCTTTTGTATCAAGTGTGTGAAACTCATAATTTTTCTTATTAGAATTACTCAATCTTCTACGCATTCATTTCAAACCACTCAATCTTCTACGCATTCATTGTGTTTATTTTAATGAAAATTAACAATAACCGTACAATATTATGATAATGGAAGAAAACGAATCTAACACACTATCAGTTCAACCGAGCCAAATACGTTTCGTAACATCCAAAAAATACCTCAGTGATAATATTAGATGAAAATAGCTGTCGTGGTTCCTAGCGTTTTGCTACTGCTTTTTGGATGATTTGTCTATTTTACTAGTAATTTCTACTTTTGAATACGGACTTCAGGAGATGTGGAAGTTTTCTTTAAAAAATGCCTTAATTTTTTCTGTGTAAGAGCTTTTAGTTTTCGTAAAAATGGCTGGGTCCAAATTTGCCAAACTTCATTCAGAGGCATAATTATTATATTCTGTCTTGTTTAACCGAACAAATATACGGAAATATTAAGAAGTGAGTTGCAATTTCATTGTGTGCCAAAGAATTATGACGTATGAGAAATCGGCATTTGCAAATCGTTTAGCGGATACCAAGGAAATTGCAGACAATTTCACATAATAGGCTTTCAAGCTTTCATAGTGCCGCCATTTTGTATTGACGAAGCGTGCGGTTCTGTTTAATTTATTGTCTTTGCAATAAAGTTGACGGATTTTGTAACTAAAGTTGAGTACATAAAGTGGGTTTTGGAGATTTCGTTGGTAATATACTAAGACCCAGATGAAGAAACAATTTCTAGATGAGTTGATTAGAATTTGTTCACAATAGAGAAGATAGCAGGAAGTCTTATCTCTTTACAAACAATATTATGAACAGACGTTTATTTTATTCCTATGACATAAACCTATGCCTATGGCAGTATAATGTAAAATTAACTATATTTCTTAATGTAATTTTTTAAATTTTTGTTATACTAAATGCAATCAGCTACTCGAACATTTGTATGAAAAGTTGAAAAAAAATTGCGAGTTTGATATTGGTCTCTTAGGGAAAGTTGATCTGGAGTGCGATTTTTGAATCTCATTAGCTGAGTTCAGCAATTGAAAATGACAAAATTACTATGGAGATACGCATCTTTCTACTGCTGATTTGACTTTCAAAAATCGCACTCCTGAAATATGATTTTTGAAAGTCAAATCAGCAGTAGAAAGATGCATATCTCCACAGTAATTTTGACATTTTCAACAGCTGATCTCAGCGAATGAGATTCAAAAATCGCACTCCATCGCATGGGTAATGCAAGTGCCCTTAAAGTAATGCAACTGTTTACCCTAACACCCTGTATTAATGATAAAACCTGTGCATAGGAATGAACATTGTAATTCGACTGACAAGGTACTTTAACTCTAGCGGTTTTTTAAGAGGATGATCAGACCATCAAACTGAACAACTTTCTCTATGGGAAGAAATAGATATCGCAAAAAAGATATGTTGTCCGTCACATTTTGGTAGAGTAGGATTGCAGTTTAGTATGGAACAGCTGCATTTTTGTCGCGATTTCAACGTTGGCCCCATAGAGAAAATAAATACGAAGACAAAGGGAATATAAATACTAGCGTTAACCCGTGACTTCGTCCGCACAAATTATATACCAGATTTTAAGTCAGATCATAAGCTTTCAAACAAAAAAGTTTCATCAAAATCGATTGAGTAGTTTTTGCGTGATGCTCGAACAAACACACAAAGCCAAACAAATTCTTTTTATTAAATTTACAGTTTCATAATAGTACGAGCTTTTACCCGCGACTTCGTCCGCATAAATTATATACCAGATTTTAAGTCAGATAATAAGCTATCAAACAAAAAAAGTTTCATCAAAATCGGTTCAGTAGTTTTTGCGTGATACTCGAACAAACAAATACCCAAACAAACAAACAAACAAACAAACATACAAACAAACAAACAAACAAACAGACAGACAAAAAATCAAAAAATTTGTGATTTGGAATCAGGGACAGGTAAAAACCATGTCGTAATTTTTTTTTGTAAATGTCTTCAATGTACAGACACACTTCTGTTACAGTTTTATAATAGTTTAGACTAGCGTTAACCCGCGACTTCGTCCGCACAAATTATATATCAGATTTTAAGTCAGATCATAAGCTATCAAACAAAAAAGTTTCATCGAAATCGGTTCAGTAGTTTTTGCGTGACGTTCGTTCAAACACAAATAGCAGAAATTAATCTTTTTTTAAATTTACAGTTTTATAATAGTTTAGATAGATAGATTAATAGAAACTTAATATCAAGACCTTTTTACTTTCATCAATGTAACTGAATAGGAATCTACAGGCAAACATCATTATTGTCACTATTCAGGAGACCGTTGACAATCGTAAAACCTTACTCGAAGCGTCTTGCTTTGCATCAGTAATAGTTAGCGAAATGGCTGTGTAAATTCGAAATTGATTTTGCATTCAAATGATAATTCAACTAACAGATTTCTGAGTAGCCTTTAGTTAGAACTGTTATTACGTTGTAAGTATTTGAAGACTAACATTTATATAGGGTTCTACACTCTATACCAGGACTTCCCGACCAGTGGGGCGCCCCCCCCTTGGGGGGCGTAGTGATATAGTAGGGGGGGCAAAATGCGTTTGCATTTTGAAAAGAAAAATCCAGTTATTGACGTAAATCCCACTCATTATTTCATTTTATTAATTAACTCATTCATTCAGTTACTAATTCACCCATTCGTTTGTTGTTACTGACATGTTCAGGCTCGCAGGTCTCAGATAGCACCTTTCCTTCCGCGCTTGTCTTTATTTCGATAGTGGGGAGCATGCAAATATTACAGGGGAGGCGGGACGCAAAAAAGGTTGGGAAACCCTGCTCTATACTATACATATATACAGACAAACTAACTGTAAATCGCAGACCTTCTGGGCGGCGTAGCGTCAATGGTATAAACAACGTGTTAATGAATTAGTGCAAAACCTCATACACCCCACCTGATTTATAACAAAATAATTAGATTGAAATAATTATTTCATTATTTTGATAGTTAAAGTTTAAAGTTATTCACATTTTAATTTTTGAGGCAAAAATGATTTGTTATCATTTCAGCACTGAAAGAAAGCGCTAACGTACTCATGGATACATTTTAATAATCTTGTTTTGGTAGTAAGTAGGGTGAGTGTTCCTGTGCGGTGAGTTGACATCGGGTTCAGAAGAATTAAAATTTTGCAAACAAATTATTTAATATTTTGAAAAAAAAAATCCTATTATAAAACCATGATAATTTGATTCTGCTCTCGATTCTAAACAAACTACTTTCTGGTTTTGCGTTAATTCATTAACACGTTGTATATGGTATACTTACCTAATTGATATGATATTTCAATAAAAATACTCGAAATATTGTAATGGGACGTCTCCAAAACCAGATCTATTATTTTTTCTTTTCTCTATAAATGACATAAACTAGGAGATTAAAGGTTTCTTATATGCAGTGTTTATGTGGGCGAAAGGCTAGCCATGACTTTACGTTTGAAAGTTATAGCAATGTTTCTAATCACCCCGAAAGGCATTACGGTTGTGAGTTTATGTATTTGGTTCTACTCTTTTGGTTTGGTTGACACTTTGGTATACTATGACTATGTGAATATGAACGTAATAGAACTTTAAAGTTGGTAAATATTTAACCTATTAGTTGCCGATTACGATGTAGTTAAGTCATCATCATTCGTTTTTATCTGCAAAGGTAAATCGTAATCTTTTTAAAGCTCAAATTATGTATTAAGGTAAATACTAGAAGTAGCGGTAAATAAATATTTTTTTAGTTGCATTCAAACATTAAAAAAAACAATAAAATACAATAAAGACAGAAATTCGATAAAATAAAAATTGCGAATTTCTTTTAGGTTTTGATCAGTTTTATGAGTACAAGGACAAAACGCCTTGGAGGCATCTTTTATTTTTCATGTTTCGACTAGATTTATACAATTTACCGAAACCAAAATCATACCTCAGTATTTATTTATTTAATAAATAAGATAGTTTATCTAGTGAAATCATTATATTGAATACACCCTTGGAATTACTTCGCAAGTACTTTTGTTAACTCTGTTTAATCGAAAATACGGCACATGCACGCACTTTTCGGAGGGCTGGGCAATCGCGTTTCTCATAGAAAATATTCGTCTGAACCTATGGCCCCTTAAAGTAATGCAACTGTAAACAGTTGCATTGCAGTTGCAGTTGCAGTTGCAGTTTGCAGTGTTAGGGTAAACCCTAACACTATGTATAATCCAGAGAGATTCAGATTGACGGGACGGGATGTCCAGCAGCGTTCAAACCTTCATCCTCATTACTATGTAACGCTATGTAATGCTATATCAAGATCATTTCTTATTAGATTTCAAACAATCTCAAATGTTTCAAAACTGTTTTACTGTACATCACAATGTTACAGTCATAAAGTTATTATACCTGTCGGAATAGAGTAACTGACATGAGTTGTCAAATGAAACCGTTTTTTGTGCATTTGTCGGCACTTATCGGCACCCTAAAACTTCGAGTTCTGTGTATAATTGTGAATCTAACGTGAAATCGTAGGTAATTTAATGAAATAGTGTTAGTATATTTCACAAAATAATCTACGACTTCACTTTAGATTCACTAATTATTCACAGAGCACGAATATTTACCCTGTCGATTATGCTGACAAGTTCCCAAAAACGGTTCTATTGCCTCGCGTCACGTATCTCTTTCTATTATACAGTGGCGCCTACATACTCGCTCTCTCAGCTGTCAGTTCCTCTATATGATACCTTTATGGTTACAGTATAAGAAAGAGTATCTATCACAGATTACTGATATGTAGAGCAAGCTACAGATGCGACAGTGAAATTTGCACTTAGTTCCATCATTTCCGTTGTGGCGTTCTGTCGTCAAGCTAATGTGTATAGAATTTGTAGTTATAGGTATGTATACAGTGATTCCAGGATGCAAAAATAGGGATATTTGACCAAGGAACAAACTATTCAACGATATTATTATGTCATACGACGGAGAAGAATTGAGGCTTCTCAAGGATTCTCAACTCAAGCTAAAATACCAGGAAAATCACAAGATATAAGCTTCTGACGCAACAACACGCCATGAGGCTGCTGTTGTTGTAAGTTCAATATGGCGTTGTATCTCGTCCTCATTGTCGTCCAATGAGGACGATGGGAAAATGTGACTTCAGCGCCACAACGGAAAAACCAGAACTAAAGCTGTCATAAGCCTGGTATATACTACATAGCCGTGTGGTGTCCTTAACCTCACCTATCAATATTTTTGGTAATTCCAGGTCTAAGTTATTTGATAATAGAACTTTGTAAAATATTTGTAAAATTGCAGATACTGCTAGTACGAAAAGGAAATCACATATCGTGATTGCTATTTAAAAATGGAATGTCGCCGTTTGCAGGAAATCAAATTGATACTGAATATGGCATGGCGGAGCAAAAATAGAATTGGCATTTGATAAATTCACACTAGGTAGGTATATGCAGAATATTTTCACTGTTAGTATTCCAAACATCATTCAAAATCTTCATAAAACATAAAATACTCAATAAAAAAACGGCATTACGAAAGTTTTATTTGAAAACTAGCTTCAGCTCCAATAAAAAATTTCGAATTACTCAATCAAATTCCACCCTTACCTTATTGCCGAGTTACGTACGTGCCTATTACATATTTACCTACATGTATATACCTCTACAGATCAACGTGTCGACCTTTCAAATTACCCCACCGATTGGGTTCGAAATATGAATGGTAAATTGGATGGCACCGTGCCCCCCACATGCTTCCTTTATGCCAGCATGTCCCACTGAACAACGCTTAAGAAAATTCCATGAATGCAAAATAAGCTAACAACGCAAATGCATTGTCTTCGTTCGTGTTTTGTCTGATTAGAAGTTAACGTAGAGGTTGTTTATATAATGTACGTTACATTTTGTTACTAGTAGGTATCCACATACGGAGCTAAATCAAGCTGAAGAGCTTTATGTTATAAAAGATTTATACGAAAAGTTTATTAGACAAAACAAACATCCCTAAAGAAGCAATAAAAACACTATAAAGACATTTATCAAGCAATAATTACAAAATAACTGGGCAACGAATAAGGCAGAAAAGCACAAACAGGCCGAAATGCGGCCGCGTGGCAAAACTGGCTAACTTTTAAAACGTTATATGGGCGGCAATAAAACGTTCGTTCCCGTACGAGTACAATACTTGCAGAAATATTTTTGAATACGGAATTAGGTTTGCCAAAAGCGCGGGGAGCAGATAAGGCAGAAAAAAAACAAATTTGTAACGGGTAAAGTTTTTGGAGGCGGAATGTCTCCCTTGGGTGCTGAATCTTCGTCGGCGTGGCTCGTAAAACGAGGGACGTGGGCAAGCGGGCAAATTTGTCCTGAGAGCGACCTATGACGTTTTGATGGAACGCTCCCTGACTGATTCCCGCACCCAAGATTCATATTCATAACGGTAACTCAGCTGAACGGTGACATTTTTGACCCGAGACCGATCTAGGTCGAACAAAATATGATAGATAAAACTATAAATTGACATAGTGTAGTACTAACTAAAGTAATAAAGCTCTTATTAGAAACCTGAACTTGCACAAAAGTGCCACAAAAATAGGTCGTTAAAAATCTCGTTAAAAGTAAAACTCCAAACAACTTGAACAAAATACTATAGGCACGAATGTCCCTTGCATGATGCTCGCCTCTTCAAAAGAATGGCACCCGTGTCTAAGCTATCTTGTAGGAATTTTAAATTGGACGAATCGCTCAAATGTAAATGGTTTTCCTTTATACCCCATCCTCTCGGGCTGCCCACCCCCGTCTATTGCGCGCCTAGAGGCGACTCGCATACCAACACATACCCACACATCTGAAAGCCTACATCGTACATCACCATTCGAGTTAGACCCCTTTACTTGCATACATCATCTGAAACATCGCCCTGTTTTGCATAACAACGCGGGAGGTGATAAAGACCAAGCAATTTTGGTATTGTTAAGTTGCTTACATACACAAATAACACACATATTCATCTCGAATGTACTACTAGGAGTAATGCGAGTGTGAATACGTAAATACGAAGAAATCGCGAGTTCAAAAACGCGAAACGCAATATGTCTTCATAGAGAGGTGTAGGAAATGTTTTTAGGGACTCGCTAACAAAGGAATAAAAAGAGAGGCGCTATCAAGATGGGAAATTATATTCTTCCAGAAATGACGCCGAATTTCACCGTCATCATTGTAGTTTAGCTTTGAATAGTTACTATTGTAATACTTTATTTATGTTTCAAGCAAATCTACGTACGTCTACCATTTTTTTTATTTAATACCTAATTATGTTCACACGGCGACACATCAAGCTACGCAAAACAAACATAAGTAAGGCTATGTGCACGACAATATTTAGCACTCATTAATTATTTGTATATAAAGTGTTAGGATAAATTTTGTTCTTTTCTATTAAAATAAAATAAAAACTAAATAAATGAGCAATATTGTCGATATTAAAAATATTAGAATAGCTAACTAGCTGGAATTCCCATTATTTGTTAGTTGTCTTTGTAGTTTTAGGTATTTAAGCGCTGAGTGAGTGTCCGGATTTGCATAGATTCAAGCAAATCTGACACACCTTCGCCGTAATAAGTTCCAATTTCTGCCACAGTATGCGCTGCGATCGACTTGACAGTTCCCAACACCCACTTCGCACATAGCCATCTACCTACGCGCGGCCATCTTGGTTTTGCGTAGCTTGATGTGTCGCCGTGTGTACTGGTATCATTTATTAATAAAAAGATTGCCAAGCTAAGCTTCAAACACCACTATATAATATTAAACAATAAAAATCTCATGTTAGGGTTCCTTCCATTGCCAATAATGATTGGTTTAACTGTTTTTGTTTTGTACTTTTCCAGGTCTATAAAAGTACACATGGCGACACATAAAGCTATACAAAACCAACATAAGGTGGCCCAACGACGTTATATGTTACTCATCCTACGCGAGGTCAGCTTATTTTAGGTTTGTATAATAGCTTGATGTGTCACCGTGTGTACACTTGCAACACTTTGTTCAGAACAGTTTTTTCATAATAATTTTTTTAGCGTATTCAATTATACAGACAGACTGAAATAATATATTTGAAAACTGTAATAATGAATGACAGACTTAACGCATGTTGTTGTACACTATTGGCTATGTGCAAAGTGGGTGTTGGGAACTGTCAAAACGATCGCAGCGCACGCTGTGGCAGAAATTTGTACTATGGACGGCGAAGCTTTGTCAGATTTGCTTGAATCTATGCAAATCCGAAAACTCACTCAACACTCAAATATCCAAAACTACAAAGACTACTAACTTAAAATTTGGCAGGGATGTTTTATTGCCATCTAAGTGTTCTCAAAAAAATATTTTTTGCAATTCAACACCCGAAGGTGTGAAAACGGGGGTGAAAGTTTGTATGAGAATTTCGTAACAAAAAATGGGAATTCAGGCTAGTTAGGTATGATAATATTTTTAATATCGGCAATATTGTTCATTTATTAATTTTTTACTTTATTTTAATATAAAATAACAAACTTTATCCCGACATTTTATGTACAAATAATTCACGAGGCCGTATTACGCTAGCTGGCGCTAGAGTCGTGCACATAGCCAATTTTATGCATAGTTAAGGGCTAACACTTTTTAAGTGTTTGTTTGTAATTGTTTTGTCTGTGTACCGTTGGAGTACAATAAAAAAAATTAAGAGAAAAAGAAACTCTAAGAGTTCCTTGTTTATCAACAGAACCCTAAAAACACAAAAATTTTAACAATAGTGCATTTTAAGCATATGCTCACGACTATTTGCCCCGAGGAGGTAGTCAGAGATATTCTGAAAACTCAGAATATCCACGTTTCACTATTAGTTAGGTAGCTACTGCAAAGGCGTTTGGAAAAAGATGATTTTCAACAGTAAATTTTTTTTTTAATTTGTTGCTAATGTCGTAAGTGTCAACACATAACACAATAAGTACTTTCTAAAGTAAATGTCGTTTGGAGGCTAAAAGGAGGTACGCGACATTTTTTTATTTTTTTATTTTCTCAGATTGTGCTATTACAGGAAGCTATGGGTTAGTTTTATAGAAGGCTTCCATTAAGGAAAGTAAGGGGTCGTAAACAGTTTAATGTGTAGGGTAGGTCTAATTAATTAGAAGAGCAATAGTTACGTTATCGGTACCCGCCCCGGTTGATAAGCCCTGCCTGATTGAATAGAAACGTTTTTACACACTCTTACGAACTTTTAGCCGTTATTGTATGAACATCTTACAGACGAGCGACGAGCGACACTTTGCTGTCGCCGTGGGTCGCAGAGCGTCGCGCTCATACCCTTTACGGTCGCGCTACCCTTCGCGACACTCGGCGACCGTAAAGTGTCGCTCGTCTGTAAGCGCTCTCACAGTAAAATGTATGAGCGCGACGCTCTGCGACCCACCGCGAAAGCAAAATGTCGGTCGTCTGTAAGAGCCATAAGAGCGTTTAGGCACCTACCTATACTTGTAAGGAAAAGTATCTTAAACTGAGCAACTTTTACTATGGGAGCAAACCTATCAGCGCAAAAAAAAGAACTGTTCCATACTAAACTGCAATGCTTACACGACTCAAATGTATGAGAGAGCAAATGTTTTTTTTTTTGTTCTGACAGGTTTGCTCCCACAGTAAAAAAAAATCAGTTTAATGGGTAGAGTACCTATGTTGTTTAAAGGTTAATGATACTTTTCATTACACTCTGTATATCGAAAGGAAAATGTACCTATGTAACATACCAACAACTTAATAAAAAAGTAGGTATCCTATGTATTAATCCAGCACATTTTCTACAATGTGTTTCTAAATATCCAAATCCCTTTAGCCGTTTATAAATGCGTGATTGAGTGACAAACATCCAACATCTAATCATCTAAACTTTAACATTTATAATATTAAGTGAGATTAAATAAAAGTAGAAGCTGCAAAATATAACCCAAAATAATTATAATTAGGTACTTACTCATAATGACAATCAAATTCATATAATGTAAGATTGAATGTTACCCAGTTTTAGTTTAGAACCGCTATCCAACAATAGATGGCGCTAGGCGTCGCCCGAACCGATAATTTGCTAAAGTTAAAAATTGTCTTCGAATTTTTTCTTGTTTCTCGGTAACATTTCATTTTAATAATTTCCACATACTTTTTAGAATACTTTTCTCATTTTCTTACTCACCGTGGAACTCTTCGGTTTTAATGAAGAAAGTTGAACGCTTCGCACTTTTTCCATTTAGAAAGTTCAACATTGATTTTGAACTTTTTCATAACAATTGAGACCTTATGTAGGTATCTCAATTGAATAATTTTAATAATGAATAAAGATTACAAGATTTATTAAAATGGATAGGAAAATAAATTTTTGGTTTATACTATACGGTGTAAGACTTTATTTCTCAAAAGAAAAAAAAATTTACTTGTTAGAGAAAATACAATATAAGATACATTTATTATTTATTCAAGGTAACAATAAATGGGTAACAATAATATACACACACTAAAATAACACTATCTGAATAAAATATACAATTATAATCTAATTACCTAAAAATATATAAAATATAATTTATTTAACAGAAGCCTTGGTGGTCCAGTGGCGAGTATCTTTGCCTGCCGTGCAGGAGACGATATGGTTCCATCCCCGTCCAGGTCGACTCGTACCAATGAGTTTTTCGGAATTTATGTTCGATTTGTAACACTACTGGCTTTTCGGTGAAGGAAAACATCGTGAGGAAACCTGCATGCTTCAATTTCGATGCATGTATTTGTACCTACTGTCCATTACAAGTGGCGACGGGCTCACTCCCCGTCACACTGGTCAGTATCCTGGTACTACTAGTGAAACGTTGATATTCTGAGGTTTCAGAATATCTCTGAATACCCCCTCGGGGAATATAGTCGTGAGCATATGCTTATGCTCTACCTTATTTACGTAAAATGTAAAGTACCCGATCGCGTGGTAAATTGTACCTATTATTTACTTTATTGTATTTATTTATTTTATTGTACCCTTGTGTTATTTTATTTGTTTACCTATGTTTCAACATCATCATCATCAGGTCTAAAGATCCCATTTTTGGATAAGACTCTATGGGACAAATTCTCTTCATTATCAAAAACATTATTAGCTGGCGAATTAACTGATGTCAGTTGCCTAAAAATAATTTAGTTAGATCCAATGGATCTGGAGAGCGATTTTTTAAACTCATTTGCTGAGTTCATCAGTTGTTAATGTCAGAATTACTATGGAGATATGCATCTTTCTACTACTGATTTAATTTTCAAAAATCATACTACTGGACTGCAATTTTTTAAAGTCAAATCAGCAGTAGAAAGTTGCGTATCTCCATAGTAATTTTGACATTTACAACTGCTGAACTCAGCGAATGAGATTCAAAAATCGCACTCCTGGATAGTTACTTAATGTTCCAACATTCAACGCCATTGAAAAGTGACTTTAAAGTAATAAACACATATAAACTGTTATTATTACCTATTTCGTTAACAGATTTAATTAAGTCATCAGCTTTTCCAACTTCTATTAAATAAATGCGCGTAAAAGTTATTTCATTCTATAAACTTAATTGTTCAAAGGATGAAGTAGGTATTTATTATTCATATCAATACACCTTTATTTACTCGTACATACAATACGGTGTCAAATAGCAACAAGTAATAAGTAGGTACTTTTTCCTATGCCATATTCTCTTCAACTAAAACATATTTCTATTCATGAATTCATAGTTCTTCTTCACAAAACTAAAGGAAATAATAAGAAGCATCGAAATCCCTAAGTTTTCCTTAACGGCCACCAACTATCCTCTAGGAAGTGGTGGAAAGGCATTAATTTAATTTTATGGTTTTTGTGTTTGTCACACAGCGAGTTCTGTGGAGATTTGTGGCCTCTCTAACGAGGGTATCGGCTTAATAAGTGCTCGGGACGCGGATTTAAAGGGGATTGTTTTAATTCTACTTGATTTTGGGAAACATTTTTTCTTTTTTTAGGATAACAGTATTTTGTAAGCTTTGGTGAGACTTTGTTTGAAAATAAATGTTGAGGCAATGTTTACGGTGGACGTTGTGGGGGGAGTGTTAAGAGATGGCGCTAGTTGTTTTTTCAGAGTTGATAGGTTGGCTTTGAATAAAAGTTTGGCAAAGTAGGTACGAGCTTATTTTTTATTTCGAGAATTGGATTTCGCAAGAATAAAAACTAGCAATCTTTAAAATATAGCTTGAATCATTACTGATTAGCGTAGATAGTTCAATGATGGAGCGCTATTTTTGAATTTCACACCATTCTAATTCGTACACAGAAATTTAAAAAATGTACATTAGTGCTTTTTTTAATCCCACACTTTTGAACTCGTATACGAATAATGCACAAACTCCATACATTTATTGAAATTGTCATACACGAATTGGGATGTTGTGATGGACTTTCAAAAATAAGCACTCTTGAGTTCATGCATTAGGTACTTAAGTAAGTATTTCGTAAACGAAATCGTGAAATTAAAAAAATTGCGTTTCAGCTCTTAACAATGTAGATTGTAGACGGCCCAAAATAGTAGGACGTGTGACCTTTGTCAAAACCAAAACATGTTCAGAGTCTCCTCTTTAAATAGAGTCATCTTTGTTATGTGCAAATACATAAATACTACTTAGATTAACTCTTCAGGATGGCAAACGAGTTGTTTCTTCATCTCTTTCTATGTGAACCATGAAGCACCATCCTTCGGAAACCAACTGCCCCAACAGCACAAATGTCTACAAGATGTCTAATAGATATTTCCAAATATCTAAGTGTCTACAATATATCTAATAGATATCTAATAGGTATTCTGTGCTGTGTGGGTGAAGGGCTTTTTCCAGATGCAAGCGGCAGACATTGTCCGGCCCACTCCTACTTCAGCTCATACAGTGTCCTTCTTAATAAATACTGACACTTTTTTAAGGGGAAGTTCAGACCATCAATCTGAACAACTTTCTCTATGGGACCAAACTCGAAATTGAGAAAAAAAATCTGGTGTCCCATACATTTGGGTCTGGAGTGCGATTTTTGAAACTCATTCGTTGAACTCAGCAGTAGTAAATGTCAAAATTACTATGGAGATACGCATCTTTCTACTATTGATTTGACATTCGAAAAACTAACTCCACGGGTGCGATTTATGAAAGTTAAATCAGCAGTAGAAAGATGCCTATCTCCACAGTAATTTTGACATTTTCAACTGCTGAACTCAGCGAATGAGATTCAAAAATCGCACTCTTGGTCTTGAGTTTAAGTTAGCTGCTTTGTATGGGAGAGCTGATTTTTTTTCGCGATTTCGATGTTAGTGCCATAAAGAAAGTAGTTCAGTTTGATGGTCTGATCATCCCCTTAAAAAAGTGTCAGCATATTAAGAAGGACCCTGTATAGCCGAGCTATTTTGCGCTTCTCAAAATAATTTTCTTAGTTATGCATGTTGCTAACAACATGCATCACTAAGACAATTATTTTCATATATATATATATTTTTTTTTATATTTTTATTTTGTATAACTGCATTCTAGAATCAACCAAATATTATACTTAACTAAAATACCACATATATTTACAAGTCTCTCTAAATTATCAAAAATCGTTCGAATATATTGAATTCGAACATCATTTACCAAAACAATGACAGGTTTAACAATAAAATAATAACTATACATATCTCGGATGATATAATAAATTAATAAATGCCTCTATCTGCCCGCATATCGTGGCTATCGGCACTGTATCAAACCTCGGGCATTCCTCGCCTAAACAAGTCAGTAATGTTGCTAGTTTACTGTTCTTGAGTTGATTATAGCAATTTAATTAATACCTAAGATTTTATTTTTAATTAACTATGAATTTAAAAATAAGTAGCTGTATAAAATGTAACTAGTTTTTTAAAATTTATATGGAAATTAATACTGTATAACTTATTAATGTATTAAGTATTTTGATACCTACTTAAGTATTATTGTTATACGTTCATTTCATTCATATCATTCATGAGTCATTCAGATTCTCTTCTCGTCTTAATTATTTCCTGAAAAGCTTAGTTTAGTAGGCAGGTTCCTTAAATATGAGCAAAATGATTCAAAGTGAATAATAATGGGCAGACGAGAATATTTACAGGAAAATTTAAAAAAATCCTGAAATTATCGCATTGACGCTAGATAGAGCTAACAGTAATTAGCCTTAATTCGTGGTTATTAAGGATAAACTTAGAAAAGATATTTGGAAACATTGACTGGTAACTATTTTGCCTATGAAAGGGTTAAAATCAAGTTTTATTTAAATAAATAGAACCTGCAAGGCCTTGGCCTTGTTTCAAGCGTTACACTTTTACATTATAACTTTTTTGAAACATGATTAAATCTAGCGTAATTTTTAATCCGACTTTATACCTTTATGCGTAAATGATCTGGCAGCACAGTTCCCATACAATGCATCTCCTTCGCACCTCTTGTTTCACCACCGACCATTTATCACCATTTGAATAAATTCAATATGTACATTGAATTGCGTGTAATTAATGGTTTTATTCGTTTAGCACTTAAAACGTTTTAAGGGCGAGGTGTCCAAACATTTTTCTTCTCTTTTTTCTTAGTTTGAAAGAAAGGGACGCCAGATGGTGCCAGAACACCCGCTGGCTTAAATCATTAATATTGATTTGTGGTCAATCAAAGCTCTGGAGGATTTCACTTTTAATGTTATTTTTTGTGCTTTTGCTCTGTTACTTTGATACGGTTTTGAACAGCCTTCTTTATTAGGATATTCGATAGTTTTTTAATCTTTTACTCAGCCTAGTTAGGTAAAGTGTTAAAATTTAAATAAGTTATCTAAAGTTTTTCAGTTTTTACTTTGTACTGTTTCTATAGAACCTAGAGAAAAGAAATCTGCATAATACTTGAAGGTAAGTGAAGTATAAAAAAACGGAGTCTACGAAACAAACAAAAAACCTTTAAAAATTGTATATATATGAGATCGAATACGACCACATATTTATTTTAATAAAGAACTTTTGGGAATTTTTCATTTTAAAATTTTTGTATAAAATCGAGAACCACTGCAGCTGAACTGTATGAAACACTGTAAAGTAGATTATACAGGGTGTTAATTTAAATGCGTTACATATCAAAGGGAGTGCTTCAGACCATCAAACTAAACGACTTTCAGTATGGAGAAAACATCGATATCGCGAGAAAAAAGCAGCTGTTTCATAGAAAACGTCTATAGCTCTCTCTCTCTCTCTCTTCCTGGCTTTTAACCTCATATGGTGGTGGGGTTAGCCTAGAAAACGTCAATCATCATCAGCCTTTCATCGTCCACTGCTGAACATAGGCCTCTACCAAGGCGTGCCTAAAAAACTCTATCCTCAGCCTTCCTCTCGTCACCCAGTCGCTCCTTACCTTTTTACCGTTTACCTACCTTTCTAAGGTCGTCGGTCCTGCGGGCCGCCAGCGGGTCGTCCCCAAATGCATGTTTTTTTTTTCGCCGTCTGAAGCACCCCCCATAATACAACGTATTCATAAATTAGCGCAAAACCTCATACACCCCAACTGATTTATAACAAAATAATTAGATTGAAACAATAATTTAATTATTTTGATAGTTAAAATTTAAAGTTATTCGCATTTTAAGTTTTGAGGCAAAAATGATTTGTTATCATTGCTGCACTGAAAGAAGCGCTAACGTACTTATGGATACATTTTTATAATCTTGTTTTGGTAGTAAGTAGGGCGAGTGTGCCCGTGCGGTGGGTTGACATAGGGTTCAGAAAATTTTAAATATTGCAAAAAAATTATTAAATATTTTGAAAAAAAATTCCTATATTGAAACCATGATAATTCGACTCTGCTCTCGATTCTAAACAAACTACTTTCTGGTTTTGCGTTAATTCATTAACACGTTGTATAATAACGCATTTAAATTCACATTCTGTACATAATACATTCCTCAACATATCTCTGAACATCAACTCAAACAGAAAATGTCATCGCAATCGAAATGGCACTCACAATCAAGCAGTACTATAAACATAAATTACACTCATTATCAATATCCTCATGTGTACCCTTAAAAAATATACCCACTTCAGATGAACAAAGCCTTAATGATGGAAGTACCTACTTCAGAAATAAAAGCAAGAGCACAATCACACGTCGATGAGCAATGGCCCTCGTCTCGAAGTCATTAAGAATGCAGTGTCTTATCTAACTTGGAATAATTAATGAAAGTGTGGATGGAATTGCGTCTCGCTGTGAAGTATAGCCTGTACGAGGTGAAGGTATGTGCGTTTTGAGTTGTTCTGGAGTGATATTGAGACTTTGATTTTTTGTAATGGTCTTTAAAGTATATGAGTAATACAGCTGTTTCATTATATGTATTTGATCGACAGTTTGTTGCATTGGCAGTTCATTGTGGAATGTCCTTAGATCAAAGTAAAAATCGCGAACATCAAACCAGGAAAATGAGGCAAAACAAATGACAGATATACTTCAAATGTTGTACCGAGATGACAGACATGTGTGCTAGTTTGTACATACAAATCATATCAAGGTGTACTATTGTGTGCTTCAACTTAACGTGCTTTGGGCCTGTCCATTAATTTTACTTTGATCTAACTTATTGCCATTTCAGGTTTACTCCCATAGTAAAAATTTATCAATTTGATGGGTAGTCTTAGTCTAAAAGGATGCTAATGACTTCAAATTCACCCTGTATACTTAACATTCAAGAATCGGGTGCAAATATCCATTATTTTTTATTATATTAATATTTTCAGCGGCATTGGCAGGTTTACTATGCTTTCAAATAGGCTATTGGACTGGGTCGTCGTTGTCCTCAACAAACATTATATTTGTGATACTGCAATAAAATATTGAATACTGAATACTAATCTACTTCATTGAGTTGAAAATAAATCATATTAGTAAGAATATTACTCATTTGTAACATATAGCCAGAGGACCGTCACTCACGTTAGACCGCTCGCTCTGCTGCGATAGATAAATGCCGACGGCGGGCGCCGCGTATCGCATGCGATACAGGCTGTCGTGCATTGACATAAGTCGCGATTTGGTTCGTCATTCGTCTCGGTTGGCTATAAAAGCTCGCAAAATCGGGAGAGTACAGTATGTGTTACTTTATTAACTACTAGAGTTTACCCGCGACTTCGTCCGCACAAATTAATTAATATACTTACCAAATTTTAAGTCAAATCATAAGCTGTCAAACAAAAAAGTTAAAGTTTTATAATAGTATAGATAAAATAATCTGTGATAGCACTCTAATTTATTGAGTGTACTTTAGTTCACCTCGTTGCCCGCAGTGGCCTTTATAAAAGTAAAGATCGCGGTAAGCTATGGGGTGCAAACTATTATTTGAAGATGAATAATGACAAGAAATCATTGGAATTATGAGTTTGCAGATTCCTTTGACCTTACATCAGAGAGTTATGTTTACTTTATTTTGCAATTGATTTATTATCATTATCGTATTGTATGTAGGTATTGTGTTTTTGATTATAATAAATAATTATCTAAATAACTACAAAAGATAATACCTACTTACGTTGAATATCGACGAAGCATTTGGTGGATTTTTAAATTGACGAAGCATGTTGCAGATCTCTATATATTTATTTAAGGTATTGACGAAGCATGTTGCTGATTACTGGCTGATGTATTATTATGTATATTTAATTGACGAAGTAAGTGCTGACTGATTTTTTTTCTAGATATTTTCGTTGGAATTCATTAATAATTATTATAATTTGAGATCTATAGGCGGTTATTATTATTACGCGAAGCTGTTAAAAAATTTAATTTAGACAAGTATTAAACTACCTATACGATTTTGTATTGGAATCGGTGATAGACTGTATAGTGTATAATTATCATTTAATACACATTGATAGAGTAGTAGGTACACATGTTTAGTGATTACCAATATATAACGATTGAACATATCGAATCTATTTTAGAATTTCACAAATCCTAATTAGTATACGAAAGTGATTCCAAACTCTATTGAATTTATGCATTATTCGTATACGTACATATTAGGATGTGTGACTTCCAAAAATACGACAACAACAATTTCTAAAATGACAGTCAGTATGACAATTTAAAAAAGTATAATTAAAATTAAATACACTTGAATTTTGGAGCTCGCTTGGAGCTTGAATTTTATGAAAACTGACCTTCAACGTTCCAAACTAAAAAAACTTACCTACTTCACTATTATTACTTCTGGATCACATGAAATAAACAAATATAAAAACTCAATAATATCTTGTGATTGAAAATTATTACATTTTTATTAAACTGACTAGTTGAAGCAATCGTTTTAGATTAGTCTTAATAACGTGTCATTCATTTCAATGCACTCTCAGTTAATTACGTACTTTAACTTTCGATTGTGTGTAAATTTTTCTTAACTTAAAACTCGTTTCAAAAGGCAATGTAGGGTCCAAAGAAATATCAGTAGCCAATATCTTTTTCCTCTTAAGAACCTTCTACTTTACCCAAAGGTTTAAGAACCCAATTAATCATTACATTTTGTTTGACTACGGTTGACAGCGAAAATTAATTAACATTCCATGTTAAAAAGACAAAAAGAGCAATCAGATGTCCCCGTGAGGGTACGCCTACATTAATTCATTTTATTTTGTGCATTGTCAAAGATTAGATTAAAATCATACAGAATGGAGTGTCGAAATGTTTTCACAGTTGCTCCCATTATTTACCTACTTTTATCAGAACTTGAAGTTTTTTATTGCCCCAAAGGCCTACCACATACATGCGGAATTATTCCGGACGGAATTACGAGCTTTTATGAATTTGATATAGGTACCGTTCGGAATTCTGGAGAGGGAAAATATATACGAAATCCAATTGAAATTCCGTATGCCTGTGGCAGGCGTTAATTGTGAAGGAAAGGACTTACGATATGAACTTTGATCGTAAGGTACCACTACAGTTTGTATTTTACACGATTGTCCAAAATTGGCGGAAATTTTTAATTTACTATGTAATCAATACTGTTAATCTTCCTTAGAATAAATAAAATAAAAAATAACATAACAACAACATAACAAATAACAACATATCTGGACTTACAAATTAAAAGTCTTGAACTAATAAAATGTTCAAGCAAATCTAGGACTGATCAGACAAAAATATACTCGTACATTCTTTGTCTGGTGTGTCGCGGATATGTAGATCTACCTTTATTTTTATAGAGCAAAAGACAGCTTCATCCCTCTGTGAGGAACAACCTAGGCAAAAAGCCATTAAGACTTTTCCATTCCTTTGACAGAACTGTAACATAATCTATGTCCAAATGCAGCTGGGTTATCTACAAACAAGTTCGGTAGCCGATCGCTCGCTCGCCCGTTAGTAATTTGACAGTCCAGATGACAGATTACATCGAACCAAAGAGACCACCGAGGAAATTGTCGCTTCGCTCCATCAGCCGATACATTTTTGTTTATGAGACAACGGCTCTTTCCTAATTGGAGGGCTTCTGATTTTTTTTCATTGGTCAAGTAAGATATTTTCAAGAACATTGTATATAACGATATAATATAGAATACTTTCTATAAGGATATTCTATACAGGGCATTAGGGTAAACAGTTGCATTACTTTTAGGGGTGATCGTACCCATGATACTGAACAACTTTTCCTAAGAATTGGAACTCCGATACAAATGTAATCAGCTGATCAAACTTTTGTATGAAAATATGAGTTTCTTAAGGGAAGTTGTTCAGTATCATGGGTACAATCATCCCTGAAAGTAATGCAACTGTTTACCCTAACACCCTGTATACATTATATTTTTTAAATATATTTATTGATTATTAAACTTTCAATGCATATACTTAGTATTTAGATATTAATGATTAAGTCCAGATCAATTTATGTTGAGCGTCTTTCTGTCGTATCGAATGAGTCAAAATTGATGAGGTTTCTAAATATGAAATTAAACTCCATGCTGGATACAGAGTCCTTTTAAGTTTTTACGCAATACCCATCAGGGAATCTAATTTTATTATTATTTATTCAAACTTACAGCCACATACTTTATGTGCTAATCCTGACTTTAAAAGTTAATTAATCTATTTTTATAAAAGTCACGGTACAACATACTTATAAGTATGTTGTACCGTGACTTTTATAAAAATATTTTATTACCGTATTTAATCAAACTAAACAATGTTACTTTCTAAAATACGCAGAAACTTAAGCAGGAAAGAATGCAAAGCGGGCGGTCTATTTCATCAAAATAATATAATAAATAGTTATCTAATTTCACAATACATTTCTCGTAAACGTCTGGTATTTAAATATAAATCGAAAGAGCGGAATACAATGGTGTAATCGATAATTGAATTCAACATTGATGAACTTTACACCAGCCGACCTCCTAGACGTGACAGATTAGAATGGAATCTATGGCGAGAACTGTATGGAGAAGTTACATTACAACTGAGAACTTTCAACGTAAGATAAGATAAGATAGGATAACGTTTATTTTTAACTTTTGCTTAAAACTATAACATTAAACGGTAGACCAAAAACGAGGCAAGCCTGATACGCGAGGTCTACGATTGGGTATCCTTAACAATAAACAAAAAATTAGATGCATTACAAGTTAGATAATTGACAATAAGTTACAGTTACAGTACAATTGAAACAAAGTGAAAGATTATGTGTGTGTAGAGGGGGGGAGGGGGGGGGGGGGTTGTGTAGGTGTGTGTATGTTTGCCTTGTATGTTAAGATATATCCTTGATTATGTCTTCAGTTCCATCGTAAGTCAAAGTCTGCAACCAGTTTTTAATCTCAAATTTAGCACGGCGTACTGATAATGTTTTTATGTCTAGAAGTTTACAAACTCCGTTGTATATTCGGGGATGCAGAAAAGGTGGAAAGCGACTCGCAAAAGTAGTTCTAATTATGGGCAAAGGCACGAAGTACACTCTTTTGGCAAGCAGTGCAGGGTACGCACTAGACGTAATGGTGGCGCTTTGTAGAGACACCGCGGCCCTCAATATGAAGAGCTGCCGAACAGTTAGCACAGAACTTAACCTGACAGTGAAACATGACAGTGTAGGTTTAAATGTTTTACAAACGACGCTTATTATTTACTTTAGTACTTACAATATAAAATATTATAAAAATCGGATACAAGCATAATTGCACAATCCTTCTTTTTATTTTTTTATTTTATCAGTCTCTACAGGTTTGCATTTTAAAACTTGACAGAGATACTTACTAAAAATTTTGCAAAATTTTAAATAACTTTTGTAATGTTACGTGCACTGCAAAATAGTCCTTATTATATTGTTAGTTCTAGATACCGTCTTATAATCCCCGCAAGTTGATATTGCGACTGGCGGCCATCTTGGTGACGTAATTTTGCCGTAGTCGACTGTGCAGTGTGCACCATCGTACCGTTCGCAAGGTTAGCCCGTGCTTGATGATGATGACGTCACTCAGCGGTTATTGTGACAAGGTTCCATCGCAATATCAACTTGCGGGGATTATATTGAAACTAAGTAGGTAATTATTTCTAGCAAGACAGTAACAAAAGTAAGATTAAAAAATCGGTTAGATTCTATTCAATTTTATGAACGCTCTATCGTTTATTTAAAAACCATAATTATGACATAGCTTTTACAGGTGAATATTATTTCTAGGTTGGAAATAACAACTCTATGTAGATATCATTATAAGACGGATTAGGCAAGTCATTGTCTGTCGTCATACTTAATGCCAATTAAAAGATTTGGAATTGTGAATCTTTTGTTTGTGTCTGACTGATGTGGTCCTTTATTGACTCAATGTTATAGGAACTGAATCTTTTTCTTATATTTTATTTTATTGTAATTAAATGGTTTTTGTCTGGTTTTGAATTATTTATTGGTTAGTTTTTGTTAAGGCATCTAATAAATTGATTTTTGTGTGAGTGGGAACGCAATGAAACTCTACTACAGTGCTTAGTAAAGGCAAACGATACACGTGTGAACGCAGCTTTATACACCAAAACATTCTGTGAATTTCACGTTCTTCACTATTGTCGAAATGAAAATAATGAAATTTACGCTTTATTTATAATAATTTTCTACCACTTTTAGCTTTATGACTAATATCAAATACTTCTAGTCTTATTATTTCAGCAAAATAAAGTCTACTTTTGGACATGATATATTTTGGAAATCCTTGGAGGCTTCTACAGGGTAAATTTTATATCACCTCGGATAACTTCAGCTTGTATTCTACTCATCAAACTGAACAACTTTCACTATGGAGCCACCTTCGAAATCGCGAAAAAAAATCAGCTGTCCCATACAAAACTGCAGTAGGTACCTCTACCTATTCGATTCAAATATATGGGACAGCAGATTTTTTTTCCCTATTTCGAAGGTGAAAGTTGTTCAGTTTGATGAGTAGCATACATGCTGAGGTTATCCGCAGTGACATAAAATTTACCCTGTATAACGATTGAATTGGTGCACTAATTCCTCTTTTCAATAATATTCACTGTCAACCGTACCAGGAAACGTTTAAGCGCACTTTGGACAATGCTAATGTAAATAGCAATAATCAAGCCAGTGAATCATGCCATGCAACATGCCATGGATATCCATGGAGATGCATAAGTCAAACATGGCAGGGATGTTCGTCAAGGGAGAGAGCCTATTAATCCTTTCTAACTTAATATAAGTTTATGTAACAATTTGTATGTCTGTGCGCTTGTCTGTTTGTCTTTGACTTTTGTAGAGGAGAACACGTTATCTGGTTTTACGTTCGTTTATGTTAATACAAATTATACATCACTATTACAAAAAAAAATATGAACGTACCCAAGTATATAAACTAATTTGGATACTTTCAATGACGCGTGGCCAGATCATGGCCCAGAGATGGTTGGTGGATTAAAGGGGAGGCCTTTGCCCAGCAGTGGGATGAAATGAGCAAAACGAAAAAAATTAAATATCTAAGGAACATGAGTGTCGAAAAACGAGATTTTTTTTGGACCTTTTGTACAAAAATGCGGATTTTCTATCGGTGCGGAGGTCCTAAAAAAACTCCCGTTTTTCGACCTACATTAAAAAGGGAAAGCTGTTTAGTTTCATTATCGGAATACACCCTTCAAATTTTTCTATCGCGAAGTGTCGTTTTCGACGTTAGTTCAATAAAGAAAATTCTTCAGTCTGTTTGGTTAATTGAAAGTACCTACTCTGTGGTCTAATCATGCCCTTAAAAACCACCAGCATGTTCAGAAGGACCCTATATCATTTAATTATAATCAATAAATTTTGGTCTTTTAAGCCGCAGTTTTTATAATTTCTTATGAAAATGAGCTTATACGAATGAAGCCGCAGGAAAAGGCTTGTTAAAACACACAATAGGAATGTAACATAATATTTGCGACACGAATGTTGAAGGAATTAACGGGAAATACCAGGCACGTTAAGAATTACTGCGAAGTGCTGCATTAGTCATAAACGCATAAGTAGTCATACCCAAATTGTAGATTTAGATAATAACGAATTAAAGATCAGATGTTAATGGCTACTTGACAACTAGTCAAGTCAGCTGATCTTTATCGGACGTCAAAACATGCGCTTTGTATGAAGATTTGTACTAAATATTGAGTTGTGACGTCATCAACATTTTCATTACTTTTTATAGTTTATCTTGTTATTAAAAATTGTATTCAAGCTAAAAACTCAATGAAAATGGGAGTTTAGCGTTATTTTCTAACCCTTTTTTTGTTGAGTAGATAAAAATAAAATATATTGAATGTAGTCAAATACTTACCCAAAGAAATTTGCGATAAAACTTCGCCATAACAGGGTGAAATTGATATCCATCCTTTTAAACTAAGAGACTACCCAACCAACTCAACAACTTTTACTATGGGAGCAAACCGATCGGCTCAACTAAAAAATCAGCTGTCCCATACTAAACTGCAATGCCTACTTGACTCAAATGTATGCAACAGCAGATAGTATAAGTTTTTCTGTTTGATGGGTAGACTCTTAGTTTAAAAGGATACCAATGATATCAATTTCACCCTGTATATACCTTTTTTTTATTTATTATTAATTAACTCTTGCTTGTGCATTAGTACTGCATTTCCGCCAGTATCTCAGGGATTGTTTTTGATCAAGAACAAGAAGAGATTGAGGATTGAGAAGCCTCGTGGCAGGCAAAAATGCGACGCGCGAACACTACGCGAGACAAGTGCTCACATGTCAGAACCAGCAACGTGACTCATATACCTAATTAATACATTTTAGTGTTAGAAAAATATATCGTAAGGTCAACGTACCAGTTCAAAAACGTTGTGCATTATGATAGTTTGAGTCAATTGACTGTTTGTATGTTATGTCGCTTTCTTTTCTACGTTTAAGTAACGCTAATAAACTGACACTCGATAGGTCTGTACTTACGCTTGTGATCTTTTTGAAGTCTTATTTATCAATCAGACATTCACTGCCGAATCTGTTTTCAACTTTTTGTCTCCATTCAATACTTGATAAGCATTACTCACCATCAATTCTTTTCAAATTACTTCATTCATTAATTTCAAACCACGAACTTTATTTTCCCACGGAGGTTTCTCAGGAGCATTAGCAAAATATTAAGTTCAAGAGGTATTTCTGTTTAGCTACCGTTCGGTTAATAAATCATTTTGTCAACGAAGACTGTTCTGTGGTAATTATTACAATTAAGGTTAACTAACGATTAGTCGCTTCCTTTGTTCTTTGGCGGAAGAACGTGGGATAAACTATGGTTAGCTAGAACTGCTCTATTTTTAACAAAGGATTTTTTTGGAATTTTATCTGTTTTTGCGTAGGTATTTAAATCTTTAATTTACTGATGACTGATCCTTTTGATCATCTTTCTGGAAGCACCGCTGACATTTCTTTGGTCACCGTTTCTTCTACCCTCTGGTTGTGTGGATGAAATCGCTTCTTAGCGATAAGACCGCCTCATTTTGTGCTTCTTGTGTTTTGCTCTGTTTTTTACTGCTTATGTTTTCGTGTAAAATAAAGTAGGTATATTTAATTGATTGATTGATTAATGACTACTGAACTAAAAGCCGTAATTTACCTATTTTGTATTTTCCTTAATGATTTCTGCTGTTTGTCTTTTTGTTTTGTTTAATTATTCTAAGTAAGTATCCAATTACTAAGAGGGAATTATCGAATTTTACAATCTCAATGTAGGTACATACTGGCATTTTCCTCTTTGTTTACCGTATAATTTGATTTGACCAAGCAATTTTTCCTAGAAGTCCTACTAGTATACCAAAGACAAAATTTGACAATCAAGAGACTGCAACTCAGTATAATTTAAACATACCTAGTTATAAAATTCCCAAGACATATTTCAAATTGTTAATAATGAGCTTGGTACCTGACGGTTCGAGATCGCGCTAAGACTTCGATCTAAAGAGGCTGCATTTGCATAAAATCATTAGTAAGCACAATGCTGTGCGGGCAGGGACACGGGGCGCGAGAGACACCTCACAACTTTGCTTCTAAATAATCCACCTTGATTTACACTTTTTAGTGCAGCTCTATCCATTTCCACACAGAATAAACAAGAGAGTTCCTCAAACAGTGCCGACGCGGCAATGGTTCACGACCAAGAAGTTAACCACGCAAAGAAGTGTGTCGTAAGAATAATGTGGATGAGTCCGCAAGCCGCCTCTCGAATATGATTTATCATCGTTCATTAGGCGAGTTTGTCCGAAGCGACAACAGATGGAGCTGATAGCACTTGGCAGGGTGGCCGCCTTGTTATTATTTTTATTACCAGTTTTCAAAGAATAATACTTGAGGAATGCATTCTTTAATGAACTTCAACCCTTTTTGGGTTCGAGATGATGGATAGAATTAAATGTCGCCTTCCATTGTCGACTGGGGACAGTTTCGATGGTTTGAAACCTGCATTTAAATTTATTGATGTTGCATTGATTGTCCCCATTGATATTATCTGCATTGCTCAATTCAGACTTTATGGAATCGATTAACTGCTGGAAGTCGGAAAAGAAAACTTTACTTATGACTGAATAAATATCAACCTAGTCTTTATTAGGTATAAAATGAGACATTAACATAATAATTTACGAGACAGCCCTAGTGCTATACCAGCTTTAGGTAGTAATAAATAATTTCATAGTCACTCCCAATGCGCTCGCTCTAAATCCGCTTACCGTTTAAATCTCGCGGCGCACGCGCAGGGCAAACACTGACTATTCTCAAAACTGCATCTTTAACGCCGTCCTCAGTCGTGTTTGGAGCGTAATTAAAGGCACGTCGTGAATTTGCATTCGTTTCTGAGAGCTCGTAGCGCAAATCAAAAAAGGGCGATGTTAATTAGCATATTGTATTTTGAAATGTGACGGTTGGCGTGTTGAGATTCATGCTACTCAGCGGTGGGCCGAAGCCGGGATTTTTATGAGAGTTTCATGGTATGGATATGTCGGTGCTGTTTTATGTGTCATCTTTAATGCTAAATAATGGTTTTAATTGGTCTTTATAGATTGCAGATAAAATCTAAGGAATGCCTTAAGGATGTTTACAACCGTTTAGTGTATTCCAATATTCTTGATTTATATTTATTTTTGTCTTTATCAAGACATGATCAAGGGTCATATAAGGGTCGAAAAACAAAAACACCATTTTGGACCTCCCATAATAGACAATCGATCGGCTGACCCGCAGTTTTAAATGAGAAGTCGAAAATTTTCGATCCATGCGATGTTCCTTTGGGAAAGTTGTTTAGCTTCATTGTTAGTTCTTAATTTAAAACTAGTGGTGAACTAAGGTATGTATAACATTATAAATATCACATTTCATCATCATCATCATCAGCCTATAAACGTCCCACTGCAGGGCACAGGCCTACCCTCAAGGAGGGTGTATGGGCATTAGTCCACCACGCGTGCCCAATGTGGGTTGGTAGACTTCACATACACATCCGAATTTCTTCTTCAGTGTATGCAGGTTTCCTCACGATATTTTCCTTCACCGTTTGAGAGCAGTCGGTTTTACGTACATAAGTTAGAAAAACTCATTGGTACATGGCATGTTGTCCGTGCAGATTCGAACCCGGACCCCCATAATTGGGAGTCCATACCTCTCCGCAACGCGCCACCGACGATCAATATCACATTTGAAAGTTCTTAATTATTGACATTTCCAAGTATTTTCTAAAAACAATTGTTCACAAACACATCCACACTATCCTCAACTTGAAAACCAATCGTGATAGCCTTAGTTTTGTGTCTCTGTTTTAATTAATTTGGATCACGAAGTCGCCACTTCGGGCGTCACGACACGATGCTACACGAAGGCTGAGTGACATACTTCAAAATGTCACCAAATAGACTTTGGGATTATCAAAGATCGCTACTGGCATGTGCCTTGTCTAGCCTTTCGCCTATTGTCTGCTCAAGAAGCTCATGGATTATATCACATGAGGGAATTAACGCGAGTCCATTTGTTGGTTAACGAGATTTAGCCTTTGTTAAAGAGTTAGTATGATGATTGGAAGAGTTGCTTGTCAATAACACTCGTATTTAAATAACAAAGGAAGTCCTATCAAAAGAGGCTTGAGTAACCAGCATTGAAATATTATTAGTTATACCGAAAAAATTAAAACATATTTTGTTCTATAAAACTGCAAGGTCTGATAAAAGTGATATTTGCTACCATAATTATCATAAGTTACCCATGATCGGATAGTCGGATACATTATTGTTCTACTCGCTTCATTATAATTTTGTCACCCATATTGGACTTCACTCAATCATCATTAATACATAATAATAAGATTGTAAATACAAATACATTTAACTAGAAGAATAGCTCTAAACATAATCAACGTAATTTTTGGCACCTCTTGAAAAATGACAAGTTGTATGAGTTTTGGCGGCAAGGTAGAATTTAGAACACGGTGTACTTTTTTTGGTGCCATTTTTTGAACTTGATTTACATTTCTATACATTCTTATTCGTAGCTTTTAACATTTACTTGCTGTCAGTCTTTTGTTTCTATTAAACAATAAATGTGATGTTTTCAAATTAACTTCATCTACAGTAACTAAGCAGTAACTAGAATCCTTATTGTGACTATTCAGGTTATCACACATTTCGTGTTCACGATTTTAGTAGTCAATGTCGTAACGTAACGTTCCAATTAGGTGCTCATTTGTGTCAGCGTTCATTGTGGAGCTATTCATTCTATGTGAACAATCGTGTGATTGTGTACGTTATTTAGGGCTTTAGTTTTGGAAATTCGTTGCGTGACACTCTAAGTTCCATTAGTTTTGGTCAAGTAGGCTTTGGCGTTAACAATAGAATTAAATCAATATTATAGATGCTCACTATTTACATTGTTATTGTTAAGTTTAGTATTATATTGTCGGACTGTTATGAAGTATTTCTTACGTAATGAATGATTTGAATAAGCCTTTATGAGGTGAGAATAACACGTGTGTCTGAAACTCTTGACACTCCTACACGATCAGTTCTAAACGGGCTTTATCATAATATAGTTTAACTTTAGAGGATCAATAGATTCAATCACGGCCACTCAGATTAACATAGTACACTCCCATCGAACTACGAGCAAGCCAAGCTCACAATAGGAACCGAATGCCACAACATCATCAAACAATTTCAAAATCTGATCCTATGCATAACGAATGGAGTTGATAAATAGTTTGAATTAACCGATTTAAAGCGGGTCACCCATAACACGGTGACTCGACTGATTTTCGTCTCGTAATGATAATTGAACTGGCAAACACCCAGGCCGGACTATCGGCACAATCTATTGGGCCCGTTGGAAACTATATGACTTGCGCTATTGTATTTATGATTGTTTTTTTTTTATTTCTTGTCTTACGACACAATCTTTAGCGTTCTGATTAACTCGGAGCTTTACCGCTGTGAATATTGTTTCAAAGACGGACCGTTAAGTTATTGAATTTAGATATTGTTGCGTCAATCGATTAAGAACCTGGGGTTGGGTTACATATTTCATATATTTTGCATTATGTCATAAGTATGAATGTGGATGGCTGTGGTAGGAGAGGAAGGCCGAAAAAAAGATGGATGGACTTTGTGAAGGATGATACGTGTAAAAAAGGAGTGAGTGTTGAAATGACGGCAAACAGATGAATGGGAGAAGATGAAATATTGAGCCGATTCCAAATAATGGGAAATGGGCAAGAGAATGATGATATACTATACGTAAACGTATACGTGTGCATACGTAATAATTTGTTTAGCATCAATATAGTTTATGATAATAATAACAGTTTTAGTACTTGTATAACTGTAGGATACTTGTACACTTCATAGTTTAAAACGTTTTCATTGTGCACACCTTTAATTTTGATAAACAACATAAGTACAATATCCTAATAACTATCGCATCGTGGCTAAGAACAACATTTTTTCACTGCCCATTGTTAGAAGGTTTAAAACTAATTGAATTTTAGTAATAAGGAGAAACAATGAAGTTTATTTTAATATAGATTGACGACCAATGACTTGACACCATGCACTCAAATCTCAGACAGCCAAAGTCGTCTTAACGCATCTTATTTTACTTGTATTTAAAGCTTTGATAAGCTATTTTATGCTTTATTTTAAAACAATAACATAAAACTTCTATTGCATAGCGCTAAATATAAGTTTGTAAATATTATAGACGTGTTTCACTGAATTAAAATTAGTTTAATATTCGGAACATTAATATGTATTAGTGTCAGCCTTTTTACATTATTGGTTATTGGTTTTGGTCATTGTTATGTATGTAAATCTGTGTGAAGAAACTATTTGTTTATCAATGGTAGGCGTTGGAGAGATGATGTATACAATACAGCCTTGAGATGCATAAGTAAGTACACGAAGGACACCAATTGTTTTCAATAGAGTTTTTGACAGCTATTTTAATCGTAGTTCAACATGCCTCGATAGATGGCGTTGACATCATCAAGGTCCGAAAGTAGTAATTTAGGCTAAAAAAGTTAAAATAAATGCATACCGTTGACGGATCGTCTTTTCATGTTATCCTGATTATTAATAAAAACAATTAATTACTATTGTGGCAATGCTGCGAGCATAATGGGTACGTTTGGCAAAGGCTCGACCTGGAGTGCGATTTTTGAATTTCATTCGCTGAGTTCAGCAGTTGAAAATGTCAAAATTACTATGGAGATACGCATCTTTCTACTGCTGATTTGATTTTAAAAAATCGCACTCCTGAAGTATGATTTTTGAAAGTCAAATCAGCAGTAGAAAGATGCATATCTCCATGGTATTTTTGATATTTTCAACTGCTCAACTCAGCGAATGAGATTCAAAAATCGCACTCCATGGGTGGGCTATTAGACTAGACAGTATTGTCAGGGTTTGTTCGTTTAAGTAGTCAGTTTTAGGATATTTTATTTGTGTTTATTATTTATTAATAGCACATCCATCTCGCATCAACACCTTCTATAGAGCCATTGGAATTTTTTTGAGTTCCGTACCAAAATTGGCAAAACGGAACACTTATGGAATCAGCTCGGTGTCTGTCCGTCCGTCCGTCCGTCCGTCTGTCACAGGCATTTTTTTCCTTTTATGGCTTTTAAAATATTCCTTATTGTATTGGAATTTGAAATATAGATTTTTTATTAATTATTTAGCTTCTTTTTTAGTTGTTAAACACTGACGAAAAACCGTTTTTGAACAACCTGAACAATACTAAGTATGAAGTATTAGACAGTGAATTAAACGATGCGATTCGAGTAACACTATTTTTGATCTAGGAAAATGTAATTGTTTCATATTATTATTATTATTTGAGGGGTTTTGGGCCTTGACAGGTTTGCTAAGCCTGTGCCACGTAGACCATCGCTGGTCCTTTGTGAACGCCCGTTTTAAAGTTCCTTACCAATCCCCACTGCGGCCAGAAATCGCAGAGGATTTTTGATCGGGACAGTTTGTATCTCATACAGTGTCAGTACCTGCCTACCTAGATGAGTACTGTGTTTGTAAATCAGGGGGCCATAGTCACATAGGAAGTGCAGAGGAGTCTGTTTCATAACGTTTCATTCAAACCTCCGCTGTCCTACTATACCAGCCCAACAAAAGAGTATCCTTTCTTTTTCATCACAATCAAAGAGTGAAATATATAAATGTAACCAGTCCACACTCCCATCGTCCGTCAGTCATTGTGATATATGTCCAAGTTTAATTCCTTCAAGAGACCAATAAAATCGGCCAATAAATATATCTGAGCTCCTTCATTGTCATTGAGTTGTGTTTCGGCAGTTTTACGATCTCGCACAGATTGTTTCGGTTTTTGAAACGACACGACAACGTGAAATGTCAGTCTTTCGTTTTAAGTGGAATTAGGTGTTAGATTTCTTTTGAATGTTAATTCGAAACTACGGAATTGTGTAGATGTTTTGCAGATTGACGTCTTTTAGTTTTAATTTTGTAACGGTGTACGTAGAGTTTAAAATACTTATTTCTAGCATAGGGTGTCTAATAAATGATAATTATATTTAAAAAAGACAGGATTAGAAATAAATAAAACGCGCTACCAACAATTGTAAGATTATCAAATTACACTTTAACATTTTACGACGTAACTTTTTGTCTAGTTTTAAGTAAAATCTTAGGCATCTCATTAGGCACATAGCCAAAACAAAAAGCTCCAGGGTTAAAGCACTAATAATAATAACATAAAATATGAATGAATGAATAAATGGAATTTCATTCAATCATTTATATTTCCCAAAACGTAACTCAAAAACCCACAGACAAGATTGACACATATTATTATAGACTCTAAAGAGATATACGGTACGTCTATGACACTAATATACTTTATATACACTAAAAACAAAATAAATACAATGCACAACGGGAAACAAAACTGATAATGGTACAAATAAATCGGTCTTATCACTTAAAAGCCTAAGTAGGAAAAGAAAAAAAGGATCGCCTACTAATAAAATATTTTTTAACACGTTTCTGACAAAAATGTTAATACAAATTAAAAATGATATGTAACAAGGATCGAGTAACAGATACCGTAATCGATAAAATTGCATCTCTACGTTTTCATTCACAAAATAACTGTACTCGATACCTTACACGATTGCACGCGAATTTCACACTCGGAGGTCATTTGCCCCGTGGTTCGAATACCTAAACACAATTGATGGGAATGCGGAGTCGATTCGAGCACAGTCTCGATTGTTTTAATTGCCACGAGATGAATTCAAGAATCGTTAGTGTCAATGAGAGGTTAATAAGGACGCCATTTAAGCATGAGCGTACGACGAAACAGATTGATTCTGCTTGTTTAATAATAGCAAATCGTACAAAGTATACAGGGTGTAACAAAACACCCTAGTAATAGGGGTTGCTTCAGACCATCAAACTGAACAATTTTCAGTATGGAGCCAACACTGAGAAAAAATAAATAAAACCGGTAAAGTGCGAGTCGGGCTACTCGCGCACCGAGGGTTCCGTAACACAACACCACAGAACACAACATTATTAACTTAGAAAAAAAACTTTTTTTGTCCGGGACCTTTAGCGCGAGACCGACTCACACTTGGCCGGTTTTTAGTATTTGTTATTATTCTGTAGAGTTTGCTCTATAATCACACTAAGTTTGACGCTTGTATGTATTACCGTTTTTACTATAGAGCGTGAAGAAAAAACGTTGATAAAAACTAGTTTCTTGTTGAAAACACCCCTTAATTTTTAACTTTCTGCCATTTTTATTATTTGTTAATAAATCCGCCGCAATAACGCATAATCTGAGAAAATTTCAACTATCTAGCTATTACGGTTCAATAGTTACAGCCCTAAATAGGTAGGACAGACGGACGGACGGACGGACAGACGGACGGACGGACGGACGGACGAACAACGTAGGCTTAGTAATAGGGTCCCGTTTTCACCCTTTGGGTACGGAACCCTAAAAACAATACTTACTGCTGTTTCATACATTATTTGAGTCGAGCCGGTACAACAATGCAATTCTCTAAGGGCCAACATCGTCAGAACCTTAAATTCGTCGTTGAAACCCCGTGGTTTCAACGACGAATTTAAGGTTCAGGTCCGTACCTGAAAAAAAGACGGACGTAATGTCACTCTAAAAAGAGGTGAAGCGTGCAAGGTCCTACAATTTCGTTTGTTCTACAAGGGACCTATACTCACACAGACGCACCTGTTCTAAGCGCAGGTCCGACAACCTGCCGCCATTATGGACCGCGCGACAGGGCGACAGCACGCACACTCATGTAAATGGGTGCTTCACTTTTGATTAGACGAGATTCCGTCCGTCTTTTTTTCAGGTCCGTGGTTGAAACATCGGCGAGCTGTCAATTTGGAAATCGCTATAGTTATATCACAGCCCGGACACTGCATACTAAAATTTGAAATTGACAAGATGACGTCAGCACATACAAAACCAACGAAATTGAACCTTAAGTCTTCTTCGGAGGTAACGAGGAACCAGTGCGCGGTAACCAGCCCCCTTACCCGCACTTTCGATCTTCACTATATCGCCACTGTTTCGGTCCGCACTTCATTGTAATAGAGTTGAAATTGGAACGAAAACATTCACGCAAAAGTTCGAATCGAATGTGCGGGTAGACGCTCTGAGTGCGATAGAGGGGGTGAGGTAAAAAGTTGGTGGAAGGAAGGGAGTGTCCGTACTGTATCTAGTAATAGATACTTTTTCTTATAGGTACTGTGGTTATGTCATGTGTCAAACTCATATACCTAACCTGAAGGATGCAAGAAGGATGTTACATTTGTGAGAACGTCGATTTCTTTATTTTTTCTCGGCGTTGGTTCCTTAAAAAGTTGTTCAGTTTGATGGTCTGAAGCACCCTCTTAACTAATACTTGGGTGTTTTGTTACACCCTGTATACATAAATAAAGTCACGTCAGATTTGGAATAGACAAAAACTTCGAAACTTTTCCCTACCAATTATCTTTTTAAAGTGCTGTTGCAGATTTCGGGAACTAAGAATGAAACGATGGGTCAGTGGGCTAGCCTTACACAAATAACATTTAAGAAACCCTTATCCCTTAGTTTCCATTCTAAGCCGGAACCATATGGCATAATATTACTAAGTCTCTTAATTATGTACCTATAGGGTGAACTTACGTTACATATTTTATAGGATGCTTCAAACCATAAACTGAACAACTTTAACTATGGAGCCAACATTGAAATCGCGAAATCGACCCAAACGCAAAAGTTTTTTCTTTTTGGGATTTCAATATTTTGTAACACCTTGTGTAGGAACAAGGTGTTACAAAAATACAAATAAATATTTAAGGGACCCATTTTTAGACCGTCAAACTGAACAACTTTCACTCTGGGACCAAAATCGAAAACGCCAAAAAAATACTGATTTTTCCATACTAAACTACAAATCTAATCGAGCTAATAAAGTTGTTCAGTTTTATGGTCTAAACAACCCCCTTAAAAGTTTCAAATGTTTATAAGGGTTCCGTACTCAAAGGGTGAAAACGGGACCCTATTACTAAGCCAACGTTGTCCGTCCGTCCGTCCGTCCGGCCGTCTGTCCGTCCGTCTGTCCTACCTATTTAGGGCTGTAACTTTTGAACCATATTAGCCAGATAGTTGAAATTTTCTCAGGTTATGTGTTATTATGGCGGATTTGTTAACAAATAATAAAAATGACAAAAAGTTAAAAATTAAGGGGCGTTCTCAACAAGAAACTAGTTTTTATCAATGTTTTTTCTTCACGCTCTATCGTAAAAACGGTAATACATACAAGCGTCAAACTTAGTGTGATTATAGAGCAAACTCTGCAGAATAACAACAAATACTAAAAACCGGCCAAGTGTGAGTCGGTCTCGAGCTAAAGGACCCGGACAAAAAAAGTTTTTTCTAAGTTAATAATCTTATATTCTGTGGTGGTGTGGTACGGATCCCTCGGTGCGCGAGTAGCCCGACTCGCACTTGACCGGTTTTTTTATTTATTTTGTAACACCTTGTAGATAAAGATATTCAATTTCAAGGTCTGCAGCACCTCCTAAAGTACCTATGTAACGCATTTAAGTTTACACCTTGTATACATTATGAGACGCGAATGATTAATAATAATTTAAATTTAAATTTTATTTAAAGCAGTACTATTGGGCATTTATTTTGGCCCACTACAAAATACAAAAATACGAAACCAGGCCCTCCACAAAATTATGTTGGTTACCCGTGGATAAAATTTTCTGCGATTTCCCCAGTTCCCACTAACAGTATAACTTTAACGTCAACTTTCTTCTAGATTTACAACGAAATTAAACAGCTATAAAGATTAAAAATTATCTTAAAATACTTTCATAATAATAAAAAGTCATCGGACAGTAATAACTTCCACCTACGCTTTTAATAAGTGTTGTTTTAAGTGTCGTTAATAAAACAAATTGTCGTACCTACAGGCGAGGGACACAAAAAAATTAAAAGAATAATAATGTAAATATTTTTCTTTGCAGCTTATTCGACAATACGTTTTGGAATATCGTTAATGACGCCTACATCTTGATTTAGATGTGATTCTGTACTTACTAGAATGGTAACGTCTTTTCTTCGTTTTCATATCAAGTTTAATATTTTATAATGTTTTTTTTTTGTTTAGCCTTGTTATATTTTAGTTTTAGGATATTTTAGTTTTAGGATGTTTTAGGTTTAGGATATTTTAGTTTTAGAATGTTTTAGTTTTAGAATATTTTAGTTTTATTGTACACTACAGGCCAGCATACACCTGGCCCAAGATCGAGCGGCCTGGAGAGCTGTGGTGGCGCAAGCGGCCCACAATGGTCACGTCCCTCAGCCATGAGGTTACGACAAAGAAGAAGAAGAAGTTTTATTGTGACTTTGTTACTCAATAATGTTAACTAATTGTTTCTTTTTAGTAAGATTCTTTATTTTTATGCAAGTCATTCGTCGTCAACGTGATTACTTCGTTTTTAGGGCGTTCTTTCTAAGCCACACTAATTTGTTTCTCCTTCAAAACAACAAGGTTCTATGGAATTAAAGCCTAGAAAAAACCCCTTGTCATATTTTGGAACTAATTGTTGTACTTACAACTTTCACATTAAAGGTTATTTTCGACTGTAGCGCCCCCAAAGCTGGCCTGGTCAGGATTATAAGGCAATTTAGGATGGAATGGAGATAGTTAGAACCCTTATAAGCCTCCAACTTACAATACAACTTACCTACTTACAATACATGTTAACGCGGACGTCATTCCGGGAAACATGCTTGTTCAGGAGTGCGATTTTTGAATCTCATTCGGTGAGTTCAGCAGTTTAAAATGTCAAAATTACTGTGGAGATATGCATCTTTCTACTGCTGATTCGACTTTCAAAAATCATACTTCAGGAGTGCCATTTTTGAAAGTCAAATCAGCAGTAGAAAGATGCGTATCTCCATAGTAATTTTGACATTATCACCTGCTGAACTCAGCGAATGAGATTCAAAAATCGCACTCCTGCACTATGTTATGTCATCTGCTCGTTTATACAGGGTGTAACAAAACACCCTAGTAATACTTAAGGGGGTGCTTCTGACCATCAAACTGAACAACTTTCACTATGGAGCCAACGTCGAGAGAAAATAAAAAAAACTGCCGTCCCATACATTTGAGTCGCGACGGTACTGCAGTTTTGTATGTAAGAGCGGATTTTTTTTTCGCGAATTGGATGTTGGCTCTATAGTGAAAGTTGTTCAGTTTGATGGTCAGAAGCACCCCCTTAAGTATTACTAGGGTGTTTTGTTACATCCTGTATACAGGATGAAATTGATATCATTAGCATCCTTTTAAACAAAGAGTCTACCCATCAAACTGAACAACTTTTACTATGGGAGCAAACCGATCGGAACAACAAAAAAAATCTGCTGATTCATACATTTGAGTCGAGTAGGCACTGCAATTCAGTATGCAACAACTGATTTTTTTGTTGCTCCAATCGGTTTGCTCCCATAGTAAAAGTTGTTCAGTATGATGGGTAGACTCTTAGTTTAAAAGGATGCTCATGATATCAATTTCACCCTGTAGATATATATACCTTTCCTTCAGCTTATTGTCTTCCATTCAAATAATTTATTTGAATGGACTACTTAATAATGTTTTGTTGTGGTGGAATTGGGCAGTGAATCTACCGAACACCATTTAAATTATTGATATTCCAGTAAAATTATTTCTAGAAATACCAACATCTGTCACTTTTACTAAGAGTAATTTTAATACATTCTGAACCCAAAGTCCATAATATTAAAGAATACGATCTACCATCCACTTATCCAACACTCCGTATACCCCAAATGCACTTAACGCTCAAAATATTGTAATGTTATTATTATTTCAAATGATAACCCAAGATTCTTGAATGGACGAAATAATTTCAATGGCGTTATGTGACCGTGCTTGTGATAATTTCCAAAAGCAGATCACTAGGGCTTGCCACAGGTGAGTTAGTTTGAAATCCCAGTAAATACGGGATTTCTTTAAATCTCAACTATTATAAAATTGTAACAGAAGTGTGTCTGTACATTGAAGATATTTACAAAAAAAAAAGATTACGATATGTTTTTTTTTTTTTTTTTTTTTTTTTATGTTCGATAGGTAAACATTTGACCCCAATCTCACCTGATGTTGATGTTTTTAGGTGTCCCTGATTCCAAATCACTAATTTTTGGATTTTTTGTGTTTCTGTTTGTTCGTTTGTGTGTTTGTTTGTTTGTTTAATTGATCGAGCATCACGCAAAAACTACTGAACCGATTTTGATGAAACTTTTTTGTTTGGTAGCTTATGATCTGATTTAAAATCTGGTATATAATTTATGCGGACGAAGTCGCGGGTAAATGCTCGTATATTATAATCTTAGTTCATTTGCATCAGTTTGGTAAAGGGTGCCTGAATCCCTCTCATGCTCTTTAGTTAGAGGAGAACATTACCCTGGTATGGGATTTAACTTATTTTTTATTATAATGTTACGATGGGATAAAAATGTTAACACTTAGGTAAACCAAGTTCGTTCGAAATTGAAATGAAACCATCAGATCTGATCTTCCGAACAACAATCAATCAATCAAATAAGTACTTTATTTTAACACACCAAAACATATAGACAGTAAAATACAGAAAAAAAATAGAAGAGGCACAAAATGAGGCGGTCTTATCGCTAATAAGTGATTTCTTCCTGACAACCTTAGGGTAGAGGAAACGGAACAACAACAACAACAGCTTAAATGCGAAGCATGACTGTGTTAACATACTTACCTTTTGGTCATCATGGGCTCTTTTTCATCTAACTACTGGTATGATTGTAGTGTTTAGTGAATAAGATATCGATGTCCATGGCTATATTATCCGATTCCTGTTTTGTAGTAGGAATGAAAAAAGAGTTACTGATTCCCACTATTTCAGAATCCCGGACTGCGGGATTGCAATTACTAAAAATATAATTACTTCAGATTAGTTTCCATTTTCGATTATTATCCTGTTTTTTGTGTTAGCGGTTTATCTTGTTTTAGCCAAATTATTTAATTGCGTTTTTGTATTAAAATTTTTGGGATCGAGAAAAGCATTAAAATAAACTTTTGGATAGCGTACTTATTTGCTTCATTCATTATGACTTTCATTTATATTTTTAATTGTAAATGGAATACATGGCAAATTCAATGGAAACCTGCTTTTATCACCAGTAAAATTGCTATAGCTATTATAATGAATAATCCCTACTGCTAATTTATTAAATCGGGTCAAGTGGAAAACAGTGGAATTCTACACAATTTTCTCAATTGCAGCTGGATGAAAGCCAATATTCATACAATCTAATGCTAATTCCAGGTACTGACCAAACTTATCTATAAGCTAATAAGTATGATTGTACGATAAAGTAACGTGTGAATACGTAATTAGAAATTAAATCTAACTATTTATTGCGAAGTTTGCATACAATGTTAGATGTTAATACGGCGCAAGCTGATCGGACCACCCGCGGTCTTAAACTAGAACTAAGTAGACATTCAAAAACGGCTCTTGGGCACTTGTGTACATGGAAGTAATTACAAGAAATATACTAAGGCTGGATATGACCACGATGGATTTCTAGTCGATCTCGACTACGGCGACCGCTAATTTTTAAAGAAAAGCGTGGTACGCATGTATGAAGTGCATAATTAGTGTTTACGACGACCTGGGCCTCAATCGCCCTAAGTTTGAACGATACTACCAAAACAAAACCACAACCAAAAACGTTACGTTATGCACAATTCGTATCGCGCAAATTATATTAACGGTAACGATTTAGTTTTATTTCGGAAGATACGTTGGCGTAACGTTTGATGTCCGTTCGATCGAATTTTCTGTATTGTGCAATTTAACCGTTCAGAAAAAAATATCGCGTATATAGCTTTTTTACTTCAGCTAAACCAAATCTAAAAAAAAACTAAACCAAAACCAAAACCAAACCAAAACCGTATAAAACTGCGCAATTGAGGCCCTGGTTGGTGTAATGGTTACCACGTCGGACTGCCAAACCAGGCTCCTGGTTTGAATCCCAGTTTGGTCATGGATGTTTATATGTTTGTGCCATTGTTGTATGGTTTCCATAATATAAATCCTAATAGTGCTTGGGATCATTACAATGTATGTGCCTGTAAGCGTTATTTATTTCATTATACGCGCTAAGAACAGATTAGGTATCTTACTCCTTATCCTTCCTTATCCTCCTATGTCTGATGGAGTGCGAGACCGATACGATCAGAGATGGAGTCAGATGCAGTGGCTGTAACCAACAACCACACGGTTTGGGGTTCAAAGATGTCCATGGCCATATTGGCTATAGGTGTTTAACGAATGGAAGATGATATACTTATTGCGCTAACATCAATAATGGGTCAAGAATAGGAGAATGATGATAGCTATACACGTATACATAGGTGTGTAAAATTATTGCTGTTACATTCTCTGAATTGAGCCTATGTTTCAATCTCAAAAGCACTTTTGTTAATTTATTTCATTAGTTAAAATATTGTGAAGACAGTTTACACCGTGCTTTTTGTAGAATACAGTAGGTATTCAACATCTTGTGCCATGATAATGCTAACATAGAATCCATTTGATTCGTTTTTTTTTGTGTATAGGTATTGCCATTCAGTGTCATACGCTCAGTTGCAGAAACGCTCATTAAAGTTAATCCTCCATCAAATCTCTTGCTGTCACTTTTTGTCTTGTTAACGTAGTAAAAGCTAGCAAGAGATTTAATGGAGGATTAACTCTAATGAGCATTTCTGCAACTGAGTGTAAGTGTCTGGAAATAGTAAACGTTAGTTTAATAACGTGAGATAATTATTTATTAAATAGGTACCTATTAATGTCAAATGCAGTTGTAAAAATAATTATCTATTCTAGTCACTCTACACCTATGAATTATTTAACGATCCAACTATAGTTATGAAATAGTCAGTTTGTCACTTTGTAACGGAAGGTAACGATTACTTGCAATAAAAATGTTAATCTATGTTAGCTTAACTGTCGCTCGCACAGTATTGGTGCTTCGGTGATCGAATTTTTGCATCATCGAGAGGGGTGCATCTTCAGGTGGGGTCACCTATTTGTGTTCATCACTTCAGTGTTTTTTTTTTTTATTCAAACACTTTTATCTTTCAGACGGCACAGTATAGCAGCTGCTTTGCTTTCACGCCTGTTGCTGTGGTAATTACAATCTATATGCTAGACAGCAAGGTTAACACACTGTATCTATCAAACGGCACTCAGCTCGTATGCTGTAGTACAACTTACTTAGATGTTAAGAAAAATACTTAGTTCAATTCGGACCAGTTTACGAACAACAAGCAAATACTTGTCCACGGATAAAGAAGTGTTCACAAATTACAACTGAAGGAAATTGACATCCACGGACGAAGACCTCTTGCCTCCTAAACCTCGAAACAACAGTTTAAATCGTACATAAACATAACAAATAGACTAATACGATTCAGGTGGGACACATAAAATTGGACAGGATCACAACCCAACCAAACTAAACGTAGGCTGATACAATAAAAGCCTCTAAGCCATTTAAATCTCTCTAAACGACAGGGTTATCGTTTAATTTTACTGCAGAAAGCATTTCCATCACAATTGGAAGTGACTTCTTGTCATTTATTTTAAAGTGTTTGTGGGCTTCGTCCTGCCGTGCGTTATCATAAATCTTTTTTAAGATCGAACCATAAAGGGAGATAAGGTCGCACCCAATCGGCTAAAGATTGCCCTTTACTGAATCCCTCGACGATACTGACGAATTGTCAGACGGGAAGAAATGATTAACTACCGAGAAGAAGTGTTGTTAGGCACAATGATGTTGAAATTAATGCTATTCATTGAGCAAAGAAGGCTCTACCTAATACTCGTATTACCGCTTAGATTGAAACGAGGAGTTTCTCCCAAGGCTCTTGAAATGACTTGGTAACATGTTCTTGTTCTCTATAACTTTCGTTGCAAAATTATTTGCGAAAGAATTTGGTTATTAAACCAAATTCTTTCATCAGAATGTGCATGAATCTTTTTTTTAAACTTGAAACGTTTCTCCAAAAGTATAGCATTACAAAGCAAAAAAACATAGCCTCGAAAACGTTTTAAATTAAATTAATAATCGGTTAATCGGTATTTATTAGGAAACATATCGCATCTGTACGAAACTCTAGTCTATGACCAAAATGAAATGATTGAGTACTCCGGTTGTGATCGTTGTAAATTGATTAAGTGTCTGAGTTTTAAATATTTCCCGTTTAACGCAGATCATGTTGAATGATCAATTAAGTTGATCGACGTTCAGCTTTAGTTATTGGAGACTCATTCAAATCAAAAAGTTAATCTGAGGCTCGTTTGCAAAATACATATTTCACCGATGTCATATTTGATCGGCATCATCGATTGCAGCTAATTTGTTTGCTTGCAGGCTTTGATTGCTAAGTTCAATATAACACGCTCACATAAGGAAAAGTGTATTATAATTACTTACTATATTTATATTTTTCCTCTAAAAGTACCACAAGAGATAAATAAGACGCCTTTATGAATTTTAAAACAGATTTTAATTAAGTACACATAATTTACTTCTAACTACACCATAGCTGAGATAAAAGTTGACGAACTTTAAAGAATTGTATGACATAAATTACTGAAAAAACAGTAGATAGGTAATTGCAATCTGTTCAACGCACAACGCCATTTTTTTAATTACAGAAAATAATAAAACCGGTCAAGTGCGAGTCGGGCTACTCGCGCACCGAGGGTTCCGTACCACACCACCACCGAACACAACATTATTAACTTTAAAAAAAATCTATTTTTGTCCGGGACCTTTAGCGCAAGACCGACTCACACTTGGCCGGTTTTTAGTATTTTTTGTTATTGTGTGAGGTTTTGTTTGCTCTATAATCACACTAAGTTTGACGCTTGTATGTATTACCGTTTTTATGATAGAACGTGAAGAAAAAACGTTGATAAAAACTAGTTTCTTGTTGAGAACCCCTCTTCATTTTTAACTTTTTGACATTTTTATTATTTGTTAACAAATCCGCCATAATAACGCATCACCATAAATTTCAACTATCTAGCTAATATGGTTCAAAAGTTACAGCCCTAAATAGGTAGGACAGACGGACGGGCGGACAGACGGACAAACGAACAGACGGACGGACGGACGGACGGACAACGTAGGCTTGGTAATAGGGTCCCGTTTTCACCCTTTGGGTACGGAACCCTAAAAACGTCCACATGTATTCACTTAACAACGCAACAACAGAAATAAACAACAATAGACCAAACTAAACTTAAAAGGCTAAGCGATGCATTTAATTTCATTTCAAACTTATGTCCGTTTTTGTACGAACACTACAAAAGGTCTAATTGAAGTTAAAAAAAGGAATGATTCTCAAATGATACGTGTTTGTTTGTTTGATTGATGTATCGACGGCCCGAGTCAGCTATTTAACGGGCGGTTAGACAAAACGGCGGTGCTTCGGTATGCGAGAAGAGAACCATCGGGGTGCCATACTTGTTGAGGGACTGTACTGACATTGGCGTACATTTGTTGTTTGTGCGTTTCTCAAACTTTTCTCTTTTATCATTTTCATATCAGTTTATTGCTAATCCTATATATTATAATAGATAGATTAATTAATTGACAATGAGAAGCTTTACTTTATTGTATTGGTAACAACTTCTAATTACCTATGTTAAGAGATTAGCAAATAAGAGGATTGTGCAACATCCACATAAATCTGTTAGGTTTAAGGATGTGAAGAAAATGTTAAAACTATTTTTATGTAATAAAGGAAAATAAAAAAAAAAAAAAAAAAAAAAAAAAAAAGCATAATGATGGTTTATTTAATTGACAATGTGAAGCATAATTATGATAAAAGCTTGTTTTGCAAACAATTTAGTCATAATCATCATTGGCTTTTCCATCTACAGGGTGAAATTGATATCATTGGCATCCTTTTAAACCAAGAGTCTGCCCATCAATCTGAACAACTTTTACTATGGGGGCAAACCGATCGGAGCAAAAAAAAAATCGGCTGTTGCATACATTTCAGTCGAGTGGGCATTGCAGTTTAGTATGGGACAGCTGATTTTTTAGTTACTCCGATCGGTTTGCTCCCATAGTAAAAGTTGTTCAGTTTGATGGGTAGACTCTTAGTTTAAAAGGATGCTAATGATATCAATTTCACCCTGTATAAAAGTCTATAAAAGTTGATTCTAGTAATGTTTGATCAATAAAATCATTATACAGGGTGTAAGTGACAGCCTAGCAAATACTGATACGTTGAACTCAGTCCATCAAACTGAACAACTTTCACTATGGAGCCTACCTCAAGAAGCGCGATAAAAGTCTACTGTCCCATACATTTTAGTCGGGTAGGTATAGCAGTTTTGTACGGGACAGCAGATTTTTTTTTCACGTTTCCTGTGGTAGGCTCCATAGTGAAAGTGGTTCAGTTTTATGGTCTGCATATTATTTATTCAACCTTATGATGATTATCCCAATCTACAAAACATTGAGCACCTCTGACATGACAAAGATGTCCGTGTGTGCGTGTCGTGATCACAATCAGGTTATTTCACTGGTAATTATGATACGGCCGACCGGCGAGAGACCGACCAGGGGTCAGTCAGGTTCGTCCGTCCAACAAAATGTACACGTGAATCTCTGTAAATAAGAAACAAGCATTAAAATCTTACTATTATCTTAATGTGAATTTTGAAGAATTAACAGTTAAGAAGAAAAATCTACAATTGAAAATTGAAATAAACCTTTTTTTGGAACGACTAAACAGGGTTCAAATGAAAAAAATGTAAATTGTAGGTAATAAATAAATACATAAGGTAAGGCGGGGCTATTCTGACACAAAAAATTAAAGCGAAAAGTTTAAACCTCATTATTTCCCTTTGTTATAAAGTTACAGTAAAGTTGACTATTGCATATTAAAGGGTATTTTATCTGTTTTGATTTCCCCTTAATTTTTGTTTTAAAAACGCATATTTACACTGGCAAAAGAAGCTAAATTCTCGTAAAAATACCATGTGGCCATAATTACCCCGCAGCGGGGTAATTCCGTCAGTCGACAATATCTCCGCCATCTATGGAGCTATGACGCTGAAACTCGAAGCAATACAATATTACGACATATGCGAAAATGAACTTAATGACAGACTGAGATGCTTCATTTTCGAGTAAAAACACTTAAAAAAATGGTGGGGCTATTCTGTCAGCTCTCCATACATGCTAGGGCTGGGACACGTAAAAGTTGATAAGCGGAACCTAGCAAAAATTACTTAAAAAATTGGATGAGAGTGATTAAAGTAAGTATAAGTGCTTAATTTAATAAAACAAGTTTTGAGTACGAGTAATCCTAAATGTATGATAAAAAAAACGTCATATTAAAATTGATTTCCTATTAACTCTCTTCTTTTTAATAAAGGTTATTTATTTATTGTAGTTATAGGGTACCTATCCTGAGTATCTGTGCCGCTCCATGCAGTTATTTTAGTTTTTTCACGTCTTCAACCGCATTTCAAAGTTTGATTTCTAAGTAAATACGCTTTTTCTTTTTATCTTTAAATGTTACATCATCTATAATAATACAAGATACATACTCGTATAACAATATACTTATTTTAAACTAGACAAAACATGTTTTGTCTTGATTTGACCTAAAAATGTACATGCGAGATATGGTAGGATTAAAAGTACTGAAATTAATATCGACGTTTATGCCGATACTGTGGACATCACTAGCATTTTGCTACTTCATACAAAAACAGTGGGGCTATTCCGCCAGTATTTTCTGCCAGAATTGCCCCTCCATCATAGTTTTGGGGGGTTATTATGTCAGACTCAATAACACAGTAATAAATAAGCGTATGACAAAATAAGTTAGCAGAAAAGAATCCACAGTTCTTATTCATATTACTTTACTTGATTAATCTTCAAATAAAACACAAAAACCACTAAAAAAATAAATAAATTTGCGGAGCGTTTTCGGTAAAGCAAGCGAAAAAAATGGTATCCCGTCAATATGGTTTCCCAATCAAACAATTCCTGCGTTAGCGTTGAATCTATATTTTATCGAAGAAACATGCTTTTTCTCTACCTGTTCCAGGTGTCGCGACTGACTAAAAGCTTATAGATAAAAAGTTATAGCCAGATGCCGGAATAGCCCCGCTGCCGGAATAGCCCCGCTGCCGGAATAGCCCCGCTTCACCTTATAGGGTCTTTCTTAATATACTGACGGTTTTTAAAGGCATATTCAGACCATCAAACTGAACTATTTTCTCTATCACGAACATTCGCGAAAAAGAAATCTGCTTTCTCATACAAAACTGCAATCCTACTCGACCCAAATGTAGAAACAACAGAACAACAGAAACAGAATATAGTACAGCAGATTTTTTTCGCGATTTCTATGTTTGGTGCTTTAGAGAAAGTTTTTCAGTTTCATGGTCTGATCATCTTATTAAAAAATCTTCAGCTATATTAAGTTGAATCCTGTATCATCCTGTATACTCACGATTTGATTCTGCTGTATACATGTAACTATGAAAACGATTACTAGGATAACATAAAGAAAAGAAGACGTAGGTAATGAAGGCATTATGAAAGCATACACCTCTACTAAACCATGTACCCATACCAACCGATACAACAAACCAGATGGTCTTGTACAAAAAATGACCCCATAAATTATATTAACAGGTAGGTGTTTTTCGTTCGACGTGATCGAATAAAATTAACAGGCGTGTTAAATCGGCGTTCAATCATTACGAGTACATACTTCACTAGTTAAAGTTCACAGTACGTTAACTATGACGTCATCCAATCGCTTTTTATCTATAGCCCGTTTGACCCCGGGTCTCCCGCCCACGAAGCCGAATGGTTTTATAGAATCTCTTCAATATCATTACAGGTGAGAATGGTTTTAACAAACTTCGAGGTGTGGTATGTCTCTTAAATTACTTTAAATTCTGACTGTTTTTATAGTAAAACTAAATTCACATAGGTATTCCCTAATTCCATATGCGAGGGCTATATAGTCCGAGATACGACCGTAAAATTATGCAACTATTTAATAGGCGAACGAAATGTGATTCTTGTGTATGTTTACACAGGGGTTAATTCAACGCCGCAAAGTTGCCTAGAAAAATCTTGCCGCAAGTACCTTTTCCATTATGATTTTTGGTATAACTTTTTCCACCTGTCTGTTAGGGAAGTAAATGAGGTGCCATCGGAAGGAGACTGATCTAAAGTATTGGAAAAACTAGGGTAAACATACACTAGAATCACATTTCGTTCGCCTATTATATAGGTATATAATTTTACGGTCGGATTTCGGATTAATAGAGGCGGATTAAAATTAACTTATCAGGTAGGCGACTAACTTGCCTTTATAAATCCAATCTAGGCCAGCGCAGCGCCAGCGTCCTGCGACCATAGCATGAAAGAGAGCTAAGGTGCGAAAAAACGCTATATCACGCTGCCTATACAACGGCCGCAGGAATCTTAGACTACTTATATCGGGACGCGTAACCACGTGTCATTCTACTAACAAACTTTCTGCCACTTTTTGCAGGGGGCAAGGTAACATGTTATCCGCAACTTTGGATTTTATTCCCTATGACTTTAGATTCTAATTTTGAATGTTCAAAATCATGAAAAGTAGTCTCGTGTAAACCCCAAACGTTCTAAGTTCGAAATTATTGTTTCGCAATAATAGGCTGTCTAGTTTAGTGATAAGTTATAAAATTGAATGTTGAATATACATGATCATTGCTCTTATACCGTGGCAGAGGGGAAATGCTACCGCAAGGCCGGTCCTATAATAAGTAGTCTAAGGCAGGAATAGTTATCGCACTCTCTTTCTCCATTTTTGGTGGACAGGACTCTCCTGTATTTTCCCTGCAGGATCCTGCCCACGCTTATTTATCGGAACTTCTTTTTTCTAATAGTAAACAATCCTGATATAACTATTGAGTCTACAAAATTACGCAGCTGATTCCGGGAAATTAAAACTCACTGATTAAAACTTTTTAGATACCTATATCCCGTAAAACAAAACTGAAACTAAATTTCTGGGAGCACAATAGTAAAGGTTCAGGCAGCCCACGTGTCATGGCGCTCGATTGCCCCCGCGCAGTATATCACGCAGCCCTTGCGTCGACATTGTTTTGCACTTCGCGTGTACATGGGACGGACTTGTTTTTCAATTCATTATTTTACTATGGGTCTAGTCACACTATGCTTTTGAAACTGCTATCCCCAGTTTTACCTTGCTGTTTTCATTAATATGAATATGTGACAGTAACATGTGGTATGATCTGATTTCATGATGTCAAAACAATTATGGGGTTCAACTTGGGTTCAACGTATGTAGAGATGAAATAGACATAATATTTTTTTTGCATATTATGGGATGATCCATTGCGACAATCCAATATTTAGAAATTGCTGAACTCTAAATCGATAGGTACTATTAAATATTATAATTAACGATGGAGAGAGAAGGTAACCGAAGTAAGAATGAATCCTGATAAGTGATATCTGTTTCTCCTGAGTTGATTAAGTACTCAAAAACATTTATTTCGTAGGTAATTGAAGTCAGATAAATAAGCGTCGACAGTTTCCGAGTTCGTGTGAATCATCGAAAATAATTTTTGCAAACACTTAACAATACCTCAATCAGGCTTAACTTAAGATTATTACGATTGACCCTTTGATGTATTTTTGGTAACAACGCAACATTAAGATTCTGTTATGTCTTGCGTAGAGGTTCATAGTCTCTATCGAATTTGAAATGATGTATGATTGTGAAGTTCGGTCCTGTGCTGACGTAGCACCAGGTCGAAGAGTTACAATCTGCGCTAGCGCCTTGTTCACTGCCGGCCCACACTCCGATACCGCGTGATCTGTTTATTTTGAACACTCCAGATCTCAAAACTGAATTACTGGAAGTGAGGAATTCATTGTAATGCTGAATGTTTTGAATCATGTAGACTCCAAAGAAAATTTTCGGTGTTTATTTTAAACAAGAAGTGTTTTGTTGATTTTTCGCGATGCGTTTACAGTTTCCTTCAGCATTTTTTTCATTCTCCTGTTCTATCAATCATTAGTTTGTAGGTATACCTACCTCAAACTAAAGAACACTGGGTGTCCTCTCACTCATATTCGTGAGAGGGAAATTCATTCGCACGCCGGAAACTATTGCAAATCGGACTGGGTCTATGTACCTAAGCTGTCCATAATCTACAATGCGTGCCCATATTTGGTTACTGCTAGTTGTTTACCATTTGTTACAATTGCGTCTCTTCTAGTATTAACTGTGTGAAGAACAATCTTTACAATGCTTCATTTACGACGTGTCCTTACTATTGTTCCCTTTAAACTAGATTTTGTCTACACAGCTCTTGGTAAGGACTGGTTTTAGTCAGGGGAAAGTTACATGATTAATCATAATGATAGCAGTTGGTTGTCAATAATCTGTGTGACACCTTCAAGATGCATTGATCGCAAACTAAACTAGACACTCAAATAGTCATCTTCGTAAAAAAAAATTGCATTCAATACCAACCAAATTCTACAATAATAAAACCATGAAAGCGCATACTTTACTTTTACATTGGTTAGCAAATACAAGGTGTAACAAAACTACAACATCCTTGTAATATTAAATGGGTGGTTTAGATTAGACCATCAAACTGAACAACGTTCACTATAGAGACAACAAAGAAAAACAAATTCTGCTGTCCCATATACGACTTAAGTAGGTGTACGCACAGAGTCCTATAACTACAAGTGTACGTTTGACTTGTTTATATGGGTCTGCCTGCAGTTTTGTATGAAATTGCATTTTTTTCCTCGATGTTGGCTCGAAAGCTGTTCAGTTTGATATTCTGATCCACAACCACATCTTCAAATATCACTACGATGTTTTATTACAAGCTTTATACTAGTTTTAGTAGCGTGTGTTATCATTATAATATTTCCTATTCTGTTTTTCTATAACTATAACGCATTCCTAAGAAAACTATCATCAGAAAATGATGTAGAAAGGAATGCCATTAAGCAATCTTCACGCACACCGTATAGTAGCTAAATAGAGCTATTAATTTAACAACTGTTTAGAAATTCTGCGCGGTATCGGGCCATACTGGAATGCAATGAAGACTTGATGTGCATTCCTGAGAGTCAATGACATTTTATGCGTACTGCTCACCTGTTGCCAGATATTGTTTACATTTTGTTTGTTGTAAAGATTGTTTTGTGGTGGCAGAACGGCAGGAAGGCAGAAAATCTAGCTATTTCATCGTTACTGTCACTTTAAATCCATTCTTCAATCCATAATGAAACTGCTACAACTGCTATGTTTTTTAACCGGACGACTTTGGCTATGTTTTTTGGACAATAATGTTGTTTACGCCTCTAAAAGATTAAGTATGACCACACATTTCATACAAATGAGCTCGCACTGACAAGAATAAGCTATAAAGAATAGAAGAATAGAATAAATAAGTTATTGATAATATTATCATTACAAAACAAAAACTGCTATACTAAACTAAGATAACCTAGCTTAGAGTTAGTGACACTGAACAGTTTCGTAATAAAAAATGAGAAAGTAGAAAATTAAACAGACATACATTACGCATAAAGACCGCCCTCTACATTGGACAAAGACCGTCTCCAAAGGAGTGGGTTTCGTAAAACCTCATGGCAAATCACAATCCACACTGGTTCAGTGTTCACTTCATACAAAGAAGATGATAGCACAAGTATGCTGAGTGAGTGTTGCGTGAGAGAGGAATAAACCACTAGTGCTTATATCAACCCCTTTACAATCGAGAGAGGGTGAGGTCAAAATCGGCGGGAGACAGGGAGTGTCTTGCTGTATATAGGTATTGATACTCTTTCTTATGATGTGGAATGACTAATGATTAACAAAATAATAAACAAGGTTAGAAACTTCTTCTTTTGATGTCAATTGTTCTACTATTGTGTTTCTATTTTTTGGCCAGATATTCGGCGAGCAGCGCACATACGTAGATTTCAATTATTTAGGCGGCCAAAATTATTTTTTTCTGGAAAATTGCTATACGTACAATAGGAAATTAAAATAAACTCTTTGTGTTCCGAAAAAATATAATTATTGATTATGCAACATATTTACATCGATAAAATACCAAAAATAAATATTATTTTAAAATTACCAAAGAAATAAAAAAACGTCTTATGAATTATTAGTTGGCTATCTCTAAAGTATTTGGTTTGGCAGCCATCAACATTTCTATAGTTTCAGGTAGGAATGCTTTGTGACAAGGCTTCTTGATTTGTCTGCTTGAGCTGATCAGGGGGTCTGATGTTAATAAAAGCCTATTAAATACATCTAAATTGCATTCCTTTCTAGAAAACTTCCTTGCAAAATTAAGCCTGTACGATCGAAAATGCTTGTTCCGGGCTTCTGCTGCCTCCTCAGATAACTGGCCAATAGGAAGTAACGAGTGACTTATGATTTGCCCACCATGCATCAGTATTTTGTGCATCGTCGGCGTCATTGGATGCCATCCATACAGGTCCACGTACAATTTCGCAGTATCATATGCGTATTGATCATATTTTGCGACATCAATTTCATGACCACTTGAAATAGTTTCCAATATAACTTTGAGTCTGTAGATAAGCTCAAAGCTAATTCCTGTGATCTCAGATGCCAGTTCAGGGTTTTCGAAGAATCTCCTGCTTGTGTTGCCATCATCAGTATTGCCAAAGTTAGCCTTTCCGACTACCCTAGCGAAGCTCTTGCGCATCTACGAAGGGTGGGAGGGGGTGCCCATTGTATTCCCGGAACTGTTTACTACCTGAGTAAATGGTTATCTTATCATTAGTTTTTTTTTCGGATAGCGAGTTTTGGCCGCCTAATTAGTTGAAATCTACGTATGTGCAGCGTCTAGTGTAGGTTTATTGTTATTGGTTAGGAACTATATTATACCTATAATTTGAAAAAATCCTGAAAAATAATCTGGATATCAACCACAAAAGAAACCAGGTGGTCCATTCTAAGCTGCAGATTACACGGCAAACATTTAGAACAGGAAATCTGATTTAAACTGGAATGATTGAATGTCGATGGATAAGCAATTTTATTGGATGAATTCGTTTATATTATGGGATGATTTTGTTTACTGTAGCAATGTGCGCACGATAAGGCTATATCACGCCTTCTATCTCGTTCGTCCGCACGCAAAATGTAACTAGAAAGAGAGCTAAGGTGTCAGGCTATGGCCGCAGATAGTCGATTATTTCATTCATTGAGCAACTTCTTGTCAGCCATATATCCAATCTGGATTTTCAACAGTAACGCGACTGATTTTACGACCTACAAATTTTCGTAAATCCACATTGCTGTCACACACGCCCGCCTGATAAAAGTTTACTTAACACCTGGCGAAATTAAAGTTCAGAATTTTACGTTTTATGGGCGTAAGCATTTCCGTTAAAAAAAGTTTAATTTTTTACAATAATCCTTATCGTTATCATATAACAGTGTTTTTACGTAAAATTTTATTTTCGCAAACGACTCGGTTTTATAACGTGGACGATATATCGAGGACCGTGACATAGTTATGTACAAGAGCAACAATATAAACAATCGGATATCAATGTCTTCGTACATTTTTAAAAGCATCGGTAATTGCGTCGTACTCATAACAATAAAAGTTTTATTCACGTGCACATGCTCTCGAAAAACTCTCTCTGGTATTATTTAAAAAAATATATAATTTAATCCTAAGTGAAGTGTCGTCTTCATTTTATCAAGTTACAAGTGTCGATATATTGTTATAACTGCCGTGTCTGGGCACTAAAGAGTGCAGTCCCGATAGCCATGTGGATGTACTCCCTTGTTAACGATCCCACAACCAAATAAATTTGTAACCAAATTAGTCCCAAGCGATAAAATTTATTCGAAATCCACTGAGAAGAGTAAAAATAACACATTCTCTGTCGGATTAAAGAAGAGATACGGCCGAGATACGACAACCGAACGCCTCTTCCGCCCGTTTTTAACACTTCCAATTAATAAAATTGATTTTGTTTTTTAATTAAGCCCGTAACGAAGGCTCGAGGCTTGTTTAGGCCCCGAGATCAGGTATACCTCTTAACGCAAGATTTATTTTATTGCTCAAAGCACAGCATTTGGATCTTTGCCTTCGATCGAACTTGACGACGAAAAAACCAATCTTGTACATTATAGGTGCATAAAATTTGTGTTTTAATAAAAATTTTAGTGAACTCAAAACCAATATGGTGGTGTAAAATTACTTGGCAGAAATTAGGACGTGTTAAATTTTAAGTCAAGAGACTAATATTTTTGCAGTGATTTTTAATGTTTATTTACCATTAAGATACCGTAATTTCCTGTATAAACGGAGTTATAAATTTAAATATAAGTGAAATTAAAAATTAAAAAACTCGTTCACGTGAAATTTATTTCGATATTACTGAAAAAGGTAAAATAAAAACAGCTCACGAACGGTGCAAAAACGTCCGTTTTGCATTTATCGCCATTGAAAAGTCCGGCAATTTCTGGCAAAATCCTTTCATTCATCGGTGCTAATTACAGTGCCGACATGTACTGAGGCACGCATGAATGCATACTTACTGGTAAAATGTGCGGAATACTCCTACTTGCCCTCCTGTTTGATTAAAAAAATAAAACCGGTCAAGTGCGAGTCACAGAACACAACATTATTAACTTAGAAAAAAAACTTTTTTTGTCCGGGACCTTTAGCGCTAGACCGACTCACACTTGGCCGGTTTTTAGTATTTGTTGTTATTCTGTAGAGTTTGCTCTATAATCACACTAAGTTTGACGCTTGTATGTATTACCGTTTTTACTATAGAGCGTGAAGAAAAAACGTTGATAAAAACTAGTTTCTTGTTGAAAACCCCCCTTAATTTTTAACTTTCTGCCATTTTTTTTATTTGTTAACAAATCCGCCGCAATAACGCATAATCTAAGAAAATTTCAACTATCTAGCTATTACGGTTCAAAAGTTACAGCCCTAAATAGGTAGGACAGACGGACGGACGGACGGACGGACGGACAACGTAGGCTTAGTAATAGGGTCCCGTTTTCACCCTTTGGGTACGGAACCCTGAAAACTAGCAAAAAACAAATTAGCTAATAATAATATAAACAATTTAAATATAAGCACGCTAGCACAAGATCGATCAAATGTTTTATATCCATTATTATTTTATTCTTTGAAGACTAATGGACGGATAATGCAGTTAAAATAGCAATTACAGCTCAAATAATTATCTTCTCCCTATTGGAAACTTAAAACTAGAACTTGAAATCACTTATGTACGTGTTTATAACCTATTAAAATCGCCAATGATACCAGAAATAGGGTTCTACTTAATAATATCCTGACGGTTTTTTATGGGAATGATCAGACCACCAAACTGAACAACTTTCTTTATGGGACCAACATCGAAATCGAAAACTCTCATCCAAAACTGCAATCCTACTCGACCCAAATGTTTTTTTTTTATTATTCCGATGTTGGTCCCATAGAAAAAATTGCTCAGTTTGGTGGTCTGATCATCATCTTTAAAAACCGTCAGCATAATATTAAATTAATAATTAATTTGGTTTTTTTTTGGCTTTGGCTTAATTTGGGATCATTACAATGTATGTGCCTGTGAGCGTTATTTATTTTTATTTTATTTAAAGTTAGACCCTGTATACAACATAGTACAACAATATGGCTTCATTTGAGTCAATAAAGGTAAAAATTCAAAATTCAAAATTTTTTATTCAAAATAATATCATATATAGATAGCTTTTTGACGTCATTTTTTGACTCTACCACCGCGTCGGAAGGTGTTCCGTTGAGAGAAGATGCGGCCAGAAACTCTACGGTAGATCTAGATATCCATAAAAGAGTTTGGTGAAAACGGGAATAAGCCTAATGTATGAACGAATCTTTGCGGCATTCGCTACTGATTTGCATATGAATGTGTAATTAAACTACGTTATGAATGCAAAAACATTAAAACCCCTACTGTACAGTAGATTACATACTATTTTGGACCTTATTAGCATTGGATTAAATAGTTTCTCGCTAGTCTTATTGGTATGACAACCGTAGTTGATACTTGAGTACGATTTTTTTCTTTTCAACTCGTTGTAGACGTGCTCGTGACTTGTATTTAATTAAAACAAAGTAGCATCACATACTAAAAATTCAATGTGATGTTGAGAACTAAAAATAAACATAACAAAGAAGAGTACACTTAAAATTCAATATGGCATTCGAAAACATGGGTCAAAGCGAGATTGCACGAAAACAAAAGCCATTGAGACCCTCAACACAACAATTAGTCGAATCTCTGTAATTGCACTGCATTGAAAACGATACCATCATTGAATGTTATTTTTTATTTTTATTCATCAAAGCAAAGAAACAAAAGTTCAACCCTTTGGGCGCGTGGCCCGCCATGTGCCATATAGAGGTTAGGGTGCGTTTTCAAATCTTGTTACAATTAAATTTTTTAAAGTCTGTGCAATCAAAATAAACGTTTACCTAAGAAAGTTTCTATTTACCGATAACAGAGCAAGGAAGACACGTATACGCAAACGTGGACCGATCGAAATATTATTCGAATGTCCTTGACATTGCAAAATATTCGGAATATGTATAATGTTTGCATCTGTCGTATCTCTATAATTTTCTTATGAAATTCAATCTCCGTCTGTCATTTCGGATGTAAATACAAAATACTATAAGCGTTAATTGCTTGTAACTTCAACTTTGATACAAAAAAAGTTTGTTATTATGTTCTGAGAATGGAAAATCTCGAGAATTGTTTTATAAACAAAAAAAAAATACATTAAATTTTGATTAAAAATACTTTTTTATAAGAAACACAAGTGGAGGTGGGGTCGAAGGGAAATTTTTTGCATTATTAATTACGGACAAAACTATTTCAGAAATGCAGTTTATTTACATTTTGATTACTTTGCACTATTTAAATCCTACTCCCATAACTGAAATGAGGACAAACCATAAAGTTATTCGATAAAATCGACATCTGACAGCCCGAACATTATTATTACCGGGCTAAATCCAGTAATTATCGCTACAGAATAATTATCACTTTAATCCACAAGGGTAGCTCACCGAACAGATGTGACAGTGCGCACCGGGCCACTCGGCGGCCACTGTATCGTTAATAATTGTTTTTTTTTCCTCTTTTCACTAGGCAAAGCCCCATTCAGCTCTTTGTAATTAGCCATTGGCGCTGACGTTGATTCTCTCAGAATAATTATTTGTATGAACCAGTTGAACTTTGAGCAGATTTTACGTCGAATTTTGGAGAGCTCTTTGTTTTGTCGACGTTCGTATGTTATGTCTTTGTATCCTTTATGGAAAAAGCAGTGAACGCACTGGGAAAAAGTCTGTTTGTGATGAGATGATTTGAAACAAACTACTTTTTTTTATACTTTGTGCTAATTTAATTGAGTCGGTGTCTTCATTAACAATCATAGCGTTTGAATTTAGATAGTAAGTGCAGTAACAGCTTCGCCCGAGCGAGATCTATAATATCAGTAAATATACATTACGAGCTTTTACCCGCGACTTTGTCCGCATAAATTATATACCAGATTTTAAGTCAGATGATAAGCTATCAAACAAAAAAAGTTTCATCAAAATCGGTTCAGTAGCAAAACACCCAAACAAACAAACAAACAAACAAACAAACAAACAAACATACAAACAAACAAACAAACAGACAGAAAAAAAATCCAAAAATTAATGATTTGGAATCAGGGACAGTTAAAAACCATGTCGTAATTTTTTTTTGTAAATATCTTCAATGTACAGACACATTTCTGTTACAGTTTTATAATAGTTTAGATTTATACCTACACATAAACCTTTTTGAAGAAATTATCTGAATGACAGTGAAAACTATACTCGTATTAACATCCGTTGCTTGGTTTAGAAGAAATACGCAGAGAAACAGAAATTATGAGGACAGACGCGGATAGCGTTTTTCTTTTACCTAGGTATACTATTTAGAGAAGAGATTAATATGCTTACACTTAATAGGAATGGGTCAGTCATGTTCTTCGTTTACACAACAATTATGTGGTACGATTTCTATCACTGCGAATGTGTTTCTGGATACGTACAACATCTGGGTAAGCTTGGCCACTTCCTTTACAATTACCTTTAGGTGAAGCTAGGAGGTGAGGGCAAATGTAAGAATGTGTTTTACTATGGTCGCTACGTAATATAAATTATGAAGTACTGACGATGTACTCCACGAGGGCGACGTATTCGTCGAGGCGACCCTCATGGTTCCTGACATGAGCTCGGATATGGCTGGAGAATCTGAGTGTTGTTTCTGTTGGATGGTGGATAATCTGTCACACGCAGCACAAACAATGGACACGAATACCATAGCATCCGAAATCGGCTACCTTTCTGTAACACGGTTGCTATAGCGGCGCCATGGCATTCGTTGTACTACCACCGTGCGCTTAGGATGCAATATGATAGAGCTGCAATAGAACTGACATAGCAGTCGCTGTCCCATTCTAACGTGCACTAATGATGTAATATAACAGAGGCTGCTAGTAGCTCCAAATTATTCATACAAAATATTAGTATCCAATCCAATATGGATGACTTAGTGACAGCGAACATGTTAAACTGAATACATGTAAAAATCCTCGATTTAAAAACATTGAGACGATGATGGCAGCAAAAAAAACACCGGCTCCTTTATAGAAATCGCTTATAACATAACAACCGCAGTCACAAGATCATTAACCACACAGAACTTTATAAAGCTCCCAACAGACTGCCAATTAACCCCTCACAAATTGCACCGACGCATATTCAAATATTTTGACCCCCGGCAAAGAAGCATAATCCACGTTGTTCAACATTCATATTTATTACATCGCGCGTGTAAGCGGCTCGTAATAGAATAAAGCCATTGTGCCAGAAGGGCCGATTTAACCCTTTCATGGATGCTAAGAGAAAGGACTGCTAATGGTCTTATTTCGCCTAATGATGCCCTTGCACCGAGAGGGTTGGAACTGTTGCGAGAATTGCGAGATGAAGCGATAAGTCACTCTATGAATTTCTCTTGTTCGGTTTCTGTGGGAAATTGTGTACTTGAATAACACATTTATAAATTTTGAAATAGATATTTGTAAAATTTGATATAAATTATGTAAAAACATTAATATTCTAATCACCGTTCCCTTTGCTCAGCTGGCGGATTTGAATAATGAATTTTCGACTTTTTTCACGTTAAAAAAAGTAATTGCATTACATTATCGCCCCTAACCTAATAACAAACAAGCACCCCTTTGTTTAGCGTCTGAAAAAATAGCTTAAGGGCTGAAGTATGATAATGATGACTTTTTTCTTCACCCGCCTGATTGCACCTAAATGATGAGCAAGACAAAAAATATTATAGGAATTAATCTTGCATCCCAATCAGCGGCTATGCAAATATGGCTGGCAGATGCGTCCGTGCCTTACCAGTAATGATTTTTATTATAGTAACCTGTTGTTTTTAACCGTTACGCTTTTTAACTGAACGCTATATATTTATAGTCGTTATTGCTTATTTTAAAGATGAATATGGCCCTAAGCTAAACTGTAAGGTGCTATGAACTAAATTACCATGATTTAGTATTGTATTTTTACAAGGCACTATTTAACATTCTGTTTTATCTTTAGTAGTCTGCTGTTGATTTTGTACGACAGTTACCTACAACACCTATACCACTAGTTTTTAATTACTAACGTAACTTTAAGGGTGTATTCAGACCATGAATCTGAACAACTTTCCCTAAGAAACATGGGTCGAAAAATGAGAAAAATGTTTGGACCTTCCATAGAAAAGTGCGGATCGGCCGATCGATTTTCTATGGGAGGTCCAAAAATTTTTTACGTTTTTCGACCCATGTTTCTATGGGAAAGTTGTTTAGATTCATGGTCTAAATACACCCTTAAAGTTACGTTAGTAATTAAAAACTAGTGGTGTATAATACCTACAACATTTACACCAGTAACTTAAAAGTATTGAATTACGGAGTAAAGATAAATGCGTACTTATTATGCAACAGATTTTTTCTCTCTTTCATTTGACATCCCACCCGATACTGTAGCAAAATAAAAATTTCAGAGACCTCTATTTTGTTGGATGTAACATCCGTCATATTGATATTGTTCGTATAAAGATGTAGCCTATGTAACCATCAAAATCGGCTAAGTATTAGGTGTTACGGTGGAACATAGGTAATTATTGTAAATATAAACATACATACATACATAGACTACTAAAATCATAACGCTTCCTTTGACTTTGCCGTAGTCTGATAAAAAAGCGACGTTTGTTTTAGTTGCATAACTATCTTTATTTGCTATCTTTTGAATCAAATGCTATGACTTATAGTATTATTTGGTGTAACGTCGTCGATTGGTGTCTCAAGTGCAGTCTTTGTCAGTCATGGATTAATTATATTTGTGTAGAGGCTGGTGGTAGTCGAGTGGAGTTTACGTTATATTATAATAATGTATGCGCTATCGAAAACAATCGTACGATAAGTGCATGGTCGCTGAGGGCGGTTCGTTTATAATGTAACCGAGTGTTCCGCTCACATGGCCTTAATGAAATATAATATTTTAATATTTTGTTCAAAGAGAAAAGTACCTACTAAAAAATGTCTTCAGACCATCTCGGAAAATATATTCTTAAATCTGACTGTAGACTTAAGAGATGATTCTATGGAGGGTTTGGGCTAATGTGTGACTTACTAATCAATATTTGATATTTTATTCAGGCAAACAAGTCGCAATTTCGTTCATACTGAAGTGCTAATTGGCCTCGATTCGGAGTGTACCACGACTAAACTAAACTAAATGTATTCCTGTCACTTTCTAAAATAAGATTAAGAAAAGAGACAGAAAACCAACAGCTGACTTTAGTGCTGTCAAAGTGACGTTAAACGCCCAAAAACGACTTAAATAAGATGGCGTACATTATGATGGCATCTTATTTTGCGCATTTAACGTCACTTTGACAGCACTAAAGTCAGTTGTTGGTTTTCTGTCTCTTTTCTTAATCTTATTTTAGAAAGTGACAGGAATACATTTAGTTTAGTTTAGTCGTGGTACACTCCGAATCGAGGCCATTGGGTATCTTTTTTCCTTAAAAATTGGGATTGTCATTATTTTACTTTAAATAAGTACATTGTTGCAGCAAATTATCAACAGTTATTGTGTAAAATATCTCAGCTCAACGATCGTTTTATACATTTGAAATCATAGGCCTCAACGTAAGTTGTTCTTAAATCTAAAATTTACGAACCTTATTTTTTACATCAATTAGTATGACAAGTACATCACAATTTATTGGTCAACAATCGTTAACTGGAACGCACTCGCTCGGTCGGTGGTCTGGTACTTAAGTAGATAGAAAAGGCTTAATACAATAAATATATGGAGAGTACTTCGAACGAGGTGTCCAAATGAACACTGTGTTGTCAGTTTGAAACTGGAGATAATGCATTACCCATGTTTTAATTCTAATCATACAACAGAATGAATGAGCGAATGAAAGAATGACGATTGAACAAGCTTCGAACTTGATATGGATTTTGGAATGTGGGTTTTATTTTTATTTCGAGATTAAATGAGTTGGCCACTGAACAATAGCGTACCAAATCGTAAAATGTTATTTGGTCAGTTCAAAAATTTATTATCTATCTCAAAACTCGAAGATCTACAAATTTAATTTACATAAGGATTTTATTTACGTTTTTATATCGTTTTGTGTGGAGTGTGCGCTTGCGCACCGCGGGGTGTCGATGCCGGCGATCCGAAACCATTGTATTCATATCCGATCTCCTTACTCTTTGACATGTGCTTTTTAAAATTATAACTTTAAGTATAATTCATTTACTAATTTCGTATCTGTGTCGCTGACCAGAACGTTCAATAACATTCCGTTTTTATTGTAATATGTATTTTACTTGTTTAAAGTTTTTACGGTTAAAACGATCCTGATTAAGTGAAACCGGTTCGGAAAAATCACCTTCATTCATGTCAACCACTACATGTTTTGACATTTCTTTTTAATTTTATACATCGTGTTGAAGTCACTTATTGATAAGATTTTCAAGTTATTGTATTTTAAATTTTCATTTAAATCCAAAGTTCGTTCTTACTAATGAAAATTTGAGAGGGTTTTCGGTTCAAATTGTTATAATATGTATAAACCTGAACTTTGAAGTAAATGGATCTCTGCTTTCTTTTTTTACAAACAGTCATTTTCTGTTTCATTTGTACCTACCTACCTAAATGTTTTTTTCCTTCTTGTGTTGAGTTGTCTAGTCAGCATCCGACGTACGATAACCAGCGACGATTTTAGTTGCACGGTTTACGTCCTCTGCCTAACACAGTGGTGACACTAATAACATCGTCCATTCTGTCTGTATGAACCAGTCAAATAATTCGAAACGGCTAGACGAACTGACTGCAGATGGAGCAAAGCCCGACCGAGTGGTGGCCGAGATCAGGCAAGAGAGGAGATGGTCGTCCACCAGCAGCTAGGTAGACTGATGATATTGCGAAGGCAGCTGGAAAGACAGGATGCGACTGGCATAGTATAATATGCTGAAATTTTTTAAGGAGATGATCAGACAATCCTACTGAACAACTTTCTGTATGGGACCAACATCAAAATCACGAAAAAACAAATCAGCTGTCCCATCATTTGGCTCGAGTAGGTTTGCAGCTTTGTATGGAAGAGCTGATTTTTTTTAGGGATTTCGATGATGGTGCCATAGAGAAAGTTGTTCAGTTTGACGGTCTGATCATCCCCTTAAATAAGTGTCAGCATATATTAAGAATAACCCTGTATAGACAAAAGCTGATGATAACGATGATGAATTATTGTTTTTTTTATATTTTTTAATTGTTTATTTGATTGATTGATGAATTGTTTTGAGGCATTCGATACTTTGAAGGGTTTGAAAGGAAAGTGCAGCGTGGGTAGGCGAGCCGAAGGTGGACAAACGACCTGGTGAAGGCGGTGGGAACCCGTTGGATGAGGGCAGCGCAGGACCGGTCGTTGTGGTGATCCTTGGGGAAGGTCCAGCCAGCAGTGGAAGTCTATTGGCTGATATGATGATGATGATTTGATAAATATGTTGATGTTATGTTCGAGAAACAGGTATTTGATAACATTAGTTAAGGGAACTCACAAATACCAAAACGCGGTAAGAACCCGTTAAAATTTTTAATTCTAGATTAAACATTAGTAAGGTTTAAAACTGGTTAGAAACAAGGACTTTCATCACACCAACCTGTCATAATCAAAGATACAATCACAAGCTAACATCAGTTAAAAAATACACACGACCAACAACAATAGGATTCCAACATCATTCGATTAATGACAATCGAGTGTGTTCTTAATTTAGAGATGCTATGAAGCTCTGTATCCGTATACAAAATAGCTAAATATCCGAATCATAATTAATTACTCTCTCTGGTTGGATTCGTTAGCTCATTGTAGACGAGGCTTACTTGGCTCATTGATGGGTGATTTTTTTCTAATCCACATTTTAATCGGTATCCCAAGAATATAGGTACTCAGAAGAAATTATTTCTTTTTTATTCGTTGCTATTTTTATTCTTATGATTATTGAAATCTAGAGAAAATAAAATTTAGTTCTCCAATATGCGCTATACAAAATTATTAGTGAAAGACAAACCTAAACATCTATTTGCGATTCTGTTGTTGAATCCTAAATAAAATATGCTTATTTTTATTTAAAGAAACATGTAATTGATTGACTTTTTTGTATTTTTGTATTTGGTGCAATTAAATTAAAGTAAGAAGCCCTTAATGGCTTAGATGGAAACTCATTTATAAAGGTAATTAAATTGCAAAGAAGATACCTCCGTAATCCGTATACCTATCTCGTATCCGACATATGAGTAACATCACTAGTTGGTATAGTGACACTCCTACACCTACTTAGTTGACATTATGTAAATATGGCCCCACTTTACATTGTCGTACTCATTATGCTGTAGAAGATTCGTTAGGTGAAGAAACACATGTTGTTTTATCGTATCATTTCTGTGGTATAGCTGACCGAAAGTTCTGGCCGGTTAGAGTGCTACATGAATTAAACAACGTTGTATTTTTCAGAGAACGTTTGGTCTTAATTTTAAAATTAAATTTCGTTTGGACCCGAAAAGGAATACAACAGTGACTAGACGTAAGTTGATGTCTGTAGGTATCTGTATATATATACTTTTAAATTCTTAACCCTACAGCGGCCAGAGATCTTGCCCAGAACAAGAATGACGTAGGCTCAGAAAAGAGATAGGCACCTAAGTATTTTCAAGAGTCTACCTACATTGCCGTGATATTCAACAAGATGAATGGAATGGTAATCTAGGTGTTTAGCCACACTGAAAATGGGGAGTTTTCTGGCAGCTAGTTTAAACGTAGTTCAACATGCCTCGATGGCGTTGAAGTGAACTGGGTCCGAAGACGATAATATAGGCTAAAAAAGTTCATGTTCAGACGTACCCGTATCCATTGACTCGATGATATTACCTATACTCATCAAAATATCAAACTTATGTAATATTTATTTAGATACTTACTAGGTTTTGACATATCGCTTTGTAAAATCACATACTACTCATAATCAATTCAATTTATAGTGCCAGAATTTTTTACTAGCTATACACAGCACAGATACATCTTAGCTCATACAATGAGATGATTACAATCCGTTATACCTATCTATACACATCTACCTTTAAAAAAAAACAACCTCGGCATGCGCTCGTGGGCGAAAGAAAACAATTCATGTTCCCTCCTGCTCTAATTTCAAAGATACACTCTCCAAAGATAAGAATCTTTAAAATGATTTGATTAATTCGAACAAGGCTTTAATACATAGAAAAGCCGGCCAAGTGCGAGTTTGACTCGCGCATGGAGGATTCCGTGCGACCATACAATATTACCAAAAAAAATTGTTTCTCCGGGAACCTTAGTGCAAGCCCGGCACACACTTGACCAGTTTTGATTATTTGTTGTTTTACCTTATACTTAGAGTTCACTATAATCACACCAAGTTTGACGCTTGTATGTGTCACCGATTGAGATAGAGCAAAAACAAAAAACGTATAAAAAACACGTTTCATTTGTTTAAAAAAAATGGTTCCTAATTGTTTTTGCTAGCAAATTCACATATTCTGTGAAAATTTCAACCATCTAGCTATTTAGGTTGAAAAGATACAGCCCTTTAGAGTTCGGACGGACGGACAGCGAAGGCTTATGAATGGGGTCCAGTTGGTACTCTTTGGGTACAGAACCCTAAAAAGGGTTAAGTATTTTTATTGCTGACGCGTGTCGATATAAATCATTGTTTGTTGCGTTAACTTATTAATAATTTTCAAATTACGTTTTAAATAGTTTAGATTTTTTTTTCGCATGCGTTTTGTTATCTACCTATATTTTTATACATCACTGCCAACACAACACAGAATATCTACTAGTTATCTATTAGATATTTTGTAGACACTTAGATATTTTGTAGATATCTATTAGATATCTTGTAGACATGATGCAACTAATGACATTAGTAAACAAGAATGGACAGGTCTTACGCGAACATTTCAAAACAGAAAAATGAGGCAAAACAATTGACAGTTTTACTTCGAAAATGTCCTGAGATGACAGACCAAGTGCACTAATTTGTATTGAAGTGCCCTAGTTTTGCGTGCTTCAACTTAAAGCGCTTTGGGCATATACATGATGCAACCACAAAATCTATTCTTATTACTATTATAATAATCGCTGGGCCGTTACCATGTGGTTCACATGTGAAGACTGTGGTCATATATAAATACTTACGGGCAGTAAGCTGATGTTTGGTCGAAAAAGCCTGGGCTTTACGAGGTTAAATAAGAAATTGAAAAGCCGAGACAACGACATAAAAATTGTATGTTCGAAAACCGGAAGAAAATAGCAATCTTAAAGATTCAGTATCTAAATCTTTTTTATCACTCAATCTCATTTAAGACGCTGTTCATTATAAATTTCAAAAGCAGTTACGCGAAACTCCCTTATAGGACCTTTACAGAGGCGATCAGTTTTCTGCCCCGATTCACTCGTACCGTATCAATTATGGTAATTCCTCGTTTAATTTCCTGGCCCAGATTAACTATACCCCCTCCTAGTAATAAATTTGATTTATAGACCGAAGTTTTTAAAAATTTTCCTCCCCTTAACGTTTATAATGACACTTTGAACTTTATTCCGCAAAGCTGTGTGACATTTTAGTAAGAAATGTATTAAAAGAATTAGAAATATTTAATGTAAGTATTTTATATTGTCTTGTGTCCAGCAAAACATTTCCTTTAAGAGGGCTATCGCAGTCCAGTGGCGCCCTCATCACATTAAAAAAGATTTCTCAATAAAGAAAGCCTAAATTAAAAAAGTCCTCAACACGAACACTACAAAAGCCTTCAAGCTATTTTCATAGAATACTTTTATAGGTTTTTTAAAGGTCTAACCATAAAAATTTTGAAAAAAGAAAAAAACGGCCGCTTTTGTTTTTATTCATAATTGTCTAAAAGTGGAATGTTTAGAACCTATAAAAGTATTGTATAACAATGGCTTGAAGGCTTTTTCGTGTTGAGCACGTTTTTAATTTAGCCTTTCTTTTTTGAGAAATCTTTTTTAATGTGATGAGGGCGCCACTGGACTGCGATAGCCCTCTTAAGATCATTGCTTTTTTAATCCGCTACATGTAATGTTTGAGTATAGCAAAAGCAAATGTGAGCGCATCGGAAACACACAGGAGGGCAATCGCTCTAATTTAAAACATCCAAGTTCAATCCTAATCCGACTTCAGTTCTAATCGATTGCAATTACTATTCAAATGAGTTAATTCCGTATCGCGCTAAACTTGACTTATTTACTATGTGACTGCCTTTAACGTCCGAGCGATCTGTCAAAACGGCTCTAACGGCTGTCAAATAAATAGCGCAATACCGAATGTGTTAAAAGTTGACGTTCGCACGCAGTCCAATCATGGTTCAGTTGCGATTTATTTACCGCAATTGCCCTCCGGGTTCCATTGCCGTTGTTAACAATTTTTGCTCTGTCCTTGTCCAAGTATGATATAACGTCAATTTAGATTAAAAAATATAATATATGAATATAGTTAGATATTTTCATCACTTTGATTAATGGGTGATTGTATTCATGATACCGAACAACTTTCCCAAGGGAAAGGAATATAAGGGGCATTCGCAAAAAACTAAATTCGACTTTTCATACAAACGTTCTGATTGCATTCGGTATGGAAAGTCCAATTTTTTTTTACTTATTTCTTAGAGAAAGTTTTTCCGTATTATGGGTACAATCACCCCTTAAATTAATGCAACTGTTTAGGGAGTTTTTGGCGGGATTTGAACAGATACGTTTGGAGTCCTCATATTTCATCGAATTTTTAATTTTTATAGTGAGTTTTGGTTCGTAAAATCGGTGTTGTTTTGCGTAACAAAGTGTCGTGCAAGTGAACAATATACAGTTCAGTGAAATATGATGGTGTGGGTCGTGAACAGGAAAAGTGTTCCGTTCTTTTGTAGCGCGGCAAGCGGTCGGTTCACCTCTTTCCTGTGGACTTCTCTGCGTTTCCTGCGTTTCTCGATTGCCTCCAAAAACTCCAAAGAAGCGTTGAAACGTCGAACACCAACGTTTTATTTGCTATAAATTGAGAGTATTTATTCCTGACATCGGTTGTATGCGATACTATAATCGCTTTACCTTGAACTGAACCAAAAAAAAAAAAGCAACTGTTTAGGACGTAAATAGAAGTAGGTAGGTATATAACGATTTCATTGTCATTTTAACGTTAAGTAGACCGGAATTCATGCTGTCAGCAGTTAGTAAGTAATTTACACAATGAAAATGTACCGTAAGAAACTAAATGGTTCCGTAGAACACTACCAAGTTATACATATAAGCAATAAAATGCATATAAGTATCTCGACAGCATTAAGGTACCTATAATGAAACAGTTTTAAGTAATTGAGTAATCAAAGCAATCTACGCCGATTTTTAGCACACATGTATATAATATATCAATCAACCTACACTGAAAAAAATGCGAGCCAACTAAGAAGTATTTTCTCTTAATAATAGCGACAAAATAATTGAAATGGCGTTATTATTGTTTTCTAAAAATAAAAGATGGTAGTTGTAACAACAAGCCGAATTCGTTTAACAAAGTTCTCTTAGTCAGAAAAGTCATGATGTTGACAGGCTCATATGGATTCATGATACATGATTATCATAAACAAGATCTTGGTTGTAGTAAACAATTTTTTTTCAGTGTATGTATTTTACATAATCATAACGTGACAATGCCATCTAAATACAAAAAAGACATTCATGTATTAATTTAACATAATAGGTATAAATTTACATTCGGTATTGGACACCTTTACAAGTAAATTGTAGCGCTCTTATTTACCTAACATACTAGTCACCCTGTCGCAACGTAATTGACTTTGACTTTGACAAAACCAATTTGAAGAAAGGCATAGGTACACACTATTTCTATAACACTTATTTTATATAGACTCTTAATATGCAGACAGTTGTCAGTTTCATGGTCTGATCACTCCCTTAAAAAACCGTAAGCATATTTTCAGTTATCGGGTTGATGACTTTCCGAAATCCCTGCGCGCGGACAAAAGGTATACAATAAAGTTAACGTTTCTACGTGTAGTACCTATCGGAATAGAACTCTACCAGTGGAACCCTACACCCACATCTTTAACAGAACCGTTCTAGAAAGCCAAACGGCATGCTGTCCGTTTCGAATTAAACAGTCTTAAACACAATTGAATTACTTGAATTTTCTCGTCGACTACGAGAACAAAAGCGTTATTAAATACGTAATTATTCTTTACTTACCTGGCGTGCAAGGTTTTAATTCAGTTTCGAGGGAACGTCCGATTTAATTCTAGCCGAACTAATTGGTTGTGTGGGTAGAAATAATTTTGTTTACTGCTTTTTAAACGACCCCACCCACTAGAAACTCATTACGTGTTTTAATGTAATTACTGTGTTTCTTGCGATTGGCTGTCTGTTAGATCGATGCTAGAATTATACGTGATTGCTGTGAAAATTAGTTTGATAATTATACGAGAAACGTTCAACAATAATGCGCAGTACTTATCACTAGCAAATAACGGTATCTATGAACTTAACTTGGGAACTTGTTGTCAGCATCTGACTAACAATCTGTCTTTGTTGAAACCGAACTGTTATTTAGCTGTAAGTTCTCCAAAAAGGAAATAAATAAATAAATATAATAAAATAACCACACACCGGTATATATAACAAAAAGTTTCACTGGCATGCGGCAAATAATATTTACCTTACACTAAAAAAAATGCGAGCCAACTAAGAAGTATAATTTCTCTTAATTAGCACCAAAATAATTGAAATGACGTTATTATCATCTATATATGTATTCTATATCGTTGTCTAGTCATCATAATACAAGTCCAGGCTAGATTCTGGTACTTTAAATGTGACTAGATAATTTGTGTGACATTGTCCAAGATATTTATTTATTTATTTATTTATTTATTGTTTACTAAAAACAAAAGATGGTTAGTTGTAACAACAAGCCGAATTCGTTTAACAAAGTTCTCTTAGTCGGAGAAGTCATGATGTTGAAAGGCTCATATGGATTCATGATGTTGGTTGAAGTAAACACATTTTTTTTCAGTGTACATTAATGCCGCTATTACTCTAAAAGTTTAAATTTTTGCCCTTGTACTCATATAATTACAGTCACAACCATCTCTCTTTTAGTGGTGGTCAGGGTTACAACTAATTAATCAGGCGTTCTGTAGTACCTAGCAAGTAGGATTCAGGTATTGTGATGCCCTTATCGCGTGGCTGCGGGTAGCCCTATAGCCACTACATCCTACTTCATCACCCTGATCGTATTGATTGCCTATTCCTTCAGATCCAGAAGTTTTTGGACTTGGAGAGTGCCTGTGTTTAGCGCACACACTTATGCAGTTACAAATATCCAGAGTACTGGACTGCTGCTTTTCTAATAAAACAGTCACTGTACAGTCGAAATTAGCTCTGAAATAGTAGATTATGTACCAAGGGGATAAAGCAGTGTCTTTCATCACGGGCGCGATATTGAATCCCGAGCGCAACGAGGGATTCTAGGGTTAACTCCCGAGCGCAGCGAGGGAGTTTAGAGTTAACTCCCGAGCGAAGCTAGGGAGTTAAGACTAGAATCCTGAGTGAAGCGAGGGGTTCAAGCTCGCCCAAGATGAAAACACGTTTATCCCCGAGGACCATACTCAACTTTTCACACCCTCCGCGAGAAAATAAAAAGAAATACTGTTAGAAACCCAGGGGAGCGTGTAAATTCTCTATGGTTAGAAACCAATTCTTTTATTAGAGTTTATAACAAAGTATTAGAGTTCAATAGTACTTATAGTATTTAGAAAACACTATTTTATTAAATTCAAAGTGAAAGTAGATATTTGAAAAATTAGACCAGGAGAGCGATTTTTGAAACTCATTCGCTGAGTTCAGCAGTTGAAAATGTCAAAATTACTATGGAGATATGCAACTTTCTACTGCTGATTTGACTTTCAAAAATCATACTTCAGGAGTGCCATTTTTGAAAGTCAAATCAGCAGCAGAAAGATGCGTATCTCCATAGTAATTTTGACATTTTCAACTGCTGAACTCAGCCAATGAGATTCAAAAATCGCACTCCAGTTGTGGAAAGAAAAAATATATACGGTCGAATTGAGAAACCTCCTCCTTTTTTGAAGTCGGTTAAAAATGTAATTTTTTTTTTTTACTTTGTTCGTAGCAATAGTTACAGAGATTTGCAGTATTCGCGCCTTATTTTCTTTTTTTGTGTTCAATACTCGTGGTGGCCAGTTCGAATTTCGAATTAAGTTCTTTTTGGTGCAGGTCTCCATGATAAGTTTTCATACGAATTTTAAGTAAGGATCGTAGTAACTATTAAATAATCTGTGGATGCGGTTCCATATTCAAATCTCATTATTGACCAGCGGGTTATAATTAAATTCAGTACAATATTATTGCCCGGCTAGTCCCAGGGCTATAATGACTTGCACTTGTGTGAAAATATATTTTCACACCACCCGCTCGAAAATGGAACATTATATGTCATGTAACTCGAACTTAAAGCAAGTCATTATAGCCCTGGGCCTAGCCGGGCAATAATATTGTACTGAATTTCATTATAACCCGCTGGTCAATAATGAGATTTGAATATGGAACCGCATCCACAGATTATTTAATAATTACTACGACCCTTACTTAAAATTCGTATGAAAACCTGTGATGAAAACTAATTATGGAGACAGGCACCAAAAAGAACTTAATTCGAAATTTGAACTGGCCACCACGAGTATTGAACACAAAAAAGAAAAAAAGGCGCGAATCATAAAGGTATCATCTTTATGGCGCGAATACTGCATATCTCTGTACTTGCTCTGTACCTATTATTGCCTTCCTATTGCTACGAACAAAGTAATAAAAAAATATTACATTGTCTTTCCACAACTGGAGTGCGATTTTTGAATCTCATTCGCTGAGTTCAGCAGTTGAAAATGTCAAAATTACTATGGAAATACGCATCTTTCTATTGCTGATTTGACTTTCAAAAATCGCACTCCTGGAGTATGACTTTTTAATGTCAAATCAGCAGTAGAAAGATGCACGTCTCCGTAGTAATATTGACATTTTTAACTGCTGAGTTCAAAGAAAGTTTCTAAAATCGCACTCCAGGAGTGCGATTTTTGAATCTCATTCGATGAGTTCAGCAGTTGAAAATGTATGGAGATGCATATCTCCATAGTTACTTTGACATTTACAACTGCTGAACTCAGCAAATGAGATTCAAAAATCGCACTCCTGGTCTAATGTTTCAAATATCTACTTTCACTTTTAATTTAATAAAATAGTTTTTCTAAATACTATACTATTGAACACTAATACTTTGTTATAAACTCTAATAAAAGAATTGGTTTCTAACCATAGAGAATTTACACGCTCCCCTGGGTTTCTAACAGTATTGCTTTTTATTTTCTCGCGGAGGGTGTGAAAAGTAGAGTATGGTCCTCGGGGATAAACGTGTTTTCATCTTGGGCGAGCTTGAACCCCTCGCTTCACTCAGGATTCTAGTCTTAACTCCCTCGCTTCGCTCGGGAGTTAACTCTAAACTCCCTCGCTACGCTCGGGAGTTAACCCTAGCATCCCTCGTTACGCTCGGGATTCAATTTCGCGCCCGTGATGAAAGACACTGCTTTATCCCCTTGGTACATAATCTACTATATCATATTCAGTAGCAAGATTTAATTTCAACATACCTATTTAATATTTTGGGACTAATAAGGTCATAGGTAACTAGAATTTTGTCCAAGATTATAATATACAGAATGCAACAAAAACACCCTAGTGTAATTTATGGAACTACCGATTTTTTTAAATTTTATTTCGATGTTGGGTCCATAATGAAAATTGCTCAGTTTGGTGGTCTAAACTAAACCACTCCATTAAGTATTACTAGGGTTTTTGTTACAGCCTGTATATCCAACTAAATAAAATGCTAAATCACTGAAAAATGTAAGAGGCTGAACCAGTGCAAAACATACAATGCTATTTAGAAAGGAGAACATGATTAGCATGCAATCTAACCACATAAAAAACAACTTAATCTAACAGTCAAAAAATTGTTTTTCCTTATACATTTAGTATGCCACTCAGCTTTATTTTAAGAATTTTGTGACCTCAGCATTATAAAATGAGTCATTTAAGCAGCCGTTATTTTGGCAGTAAAAAGTTTCTAAAAGTTTAACTAAAAATGATGGGGTGCAATAAAATCTTTTATTATTTCGATAATGCTTGAATAAATTAGTATTGTTCCATTATTATTGCTAACAATAAAGAAACAGGTATTTTTGTAAAAAAAAAAACGGTGTCGAATACCCAGATATTAAAAACGTGCCGTAGTTTCTGATCAATCCAGAAAGGATTTTTTTAAGGTAATTAAGTTATTAAATGTACCTATGTTTGTCCAAAACAATAAAGTCTTGAAGCTTATGTTGTTAGTGAAACTATATCTAAGCACCTGAGAAAAACAATGATTAGAACTTTTTAACCAAAGGGATAATACTTAGAATAAGTGAAAATGAACTATTCCTTGTAGTACTTCTTCGTAACTGGATAGATGGCTCTTATTGGGCATTTTTATGTCAGTGTGCAAATATTTTTCTTTTCTTGTGCATTTTGAAATGAAAAAACCACTCTTTCATTGTCATGCCATTAAAATGATAAACTAAATTGTAGTTTTTCTGGGAAAACCAATTATACAGGGTGAAATTGATATCATTAGCATCCTTTTAAATGAAGAGTCTACCCATCAAACTGAACAACTTTCACTATGGGAGCAAACCGATCGGAGCAACAAAAAATCAGCTGTTCCATACTAAACTGCAATTGCCTATGCGACACAAATGTATGCAACAGCTGATTGGCTCCCATAGTAAAAGTTGGTCAGTTTGATGGGTAGACTCTTAGTTTAAAAGGATGCTAATGATATCAATTTCACCTTTATATTTCTTTTAGACAACAAACGCGAATGTAGTTGAATAAAATAGAGTCCTATGTTCATCTCCACGCCATTATGTCATACTTTTCATATTACCTATGTATTTGGTTGAACGGTTGTAGGCGAGAAAATGGAAATATCTTTCAGATTTATACATGATAACAGTCATGTAAAAAGAGGAAATTGAGTACAGTGTTTAAGCTTCACAGTTTCACACCAATAAAATAGCTAAGATTATCTTGTCCTACACAAGCCACGAAGTCGACCCAACTTGATTATCACTTGAACTTCGTAATTAGTACATGCAGATATAATGCTGTACTGGCACGAACTCCTTGTCCTAATTGCGATACAATTACACTTAATCGTTTGCAATGTGATACGAAAAGCTGTTTTAGTGTTTTCGAAAGGCTTACGGTGCCAACTAAAAAGGTTGTTTTACCTTTTGCTATATTCATGGTGAAATTGTAATGCAAATATATAGGGTGTTTGGAGGTTAGATCCATTCCTTTTTAAGACCATAAAACTGTATGGTCAATATTGTATGGTAGTACGGAACCCCTCCGCGCGCGTCCAACTCGCCATTGGCCGGTTTTTAAAGATACTCGAAGTTAGTCTTGATGAATGGATGGACCGCCCTTCGGCCCGCTAGGCCAGTCATTTTACGGAGTTTTGTTAGGCGGGGTAGGGAGTAATTACTAATTGGACTTTTAAGAGGGGGTCATACCTATTTTGTCTGTTTTCGAACCGATTTTTGAGAACCAAATTATTACATTTAATATATATAGTTCACATAACAGTGTAGATACGTTCTTTCTGCAGGGCATCTAACCGTTGAAAACACGATTCTATTAAATTTTCTCGATAGAAAAGAGGAGCAAAGTAAGCTCGATTTCAGATTTATAACCAGTTTTACAAGAATCACACTACACCATTTCTTCTGAATATACCATCATTTGAAAGGTAAATAATTATAGCAGGGCTTCTAACCGATGGATTTTTCCCCAAACACCCAAGAGAAAAGATATTGATGAAAAATGCGTTTTTTTGCGATCTTGCTTTCAATTGAAGCGGGATGGCTAATTGCGAAAGTTTGCTTGTTAGAAAGAGAGGCTTGTTCTACTAATACCCAGCCTTAAACTGTAACCGGCACCATTTAGTGACAAAAATACTATCCTAAACCAAATTTAAAAAAATTGCTACGCAACATATAAATCAAATTTGTGTGTCCCAGAAGGCTTATTATTTCGGCATTATCATCACATTTTTAGAACGAGATAATATACTCTTGCTGACGTGATTTTTTTTTAATTTTGGTACATTTTTAAGCTCTAATTGGCTCTTCAATATTATAGCGAAAAAAAAAGCAATTACTAATTAGTCCCGGCTCAAACCGTAAAAATACTGGGCTCGCTGGACCGACGACCGGAGAAAGGTGGCTAGGTGACACTGGATGAGGAAGGCCGAGGCTAGACTTTTATGGCGCGCCTTGGGAGAAGCCTTTGTTCGGCAGTGGACGAGGGCGGGCTGATGATGATGACATTGTCATAGTCTGAGGTTTTACTGTCATTAAACGAGGGTAAGGTAAGAATGATTGTCTTCCTAGAGTTTACCACAACTTGGTTTAAACAATGTGAATTGAATCCAAATCCATAATAACTTATAAACTTCTATACGACTTCTCGACTCTTCATTCTATCCTGCACGGCTAGCATGTCACCCACGACAAAGCGTTTAAACGAATTTCGTCATGCGCGCTCTTTCTGGGCTACGTAAAATGATAAAGATGGAGGCACATCTCGATTTTTATCGTTTACTCAGGGGTGGCATGCGAGGCCTACTGAAACTTAAATTGCTCAGGGAGCATTGCTAGAACTACATTATTCTTAAACAGAAAGCTGGTAGTTGTAGCAATGTTTCTGACCAACACCAAAGGGATGACGGTTGTGAGTTTATGTACGTATGTATACGACTTCTGCGGCCGTAATATGATGCGCGCGATAAGGCTACATCATGCTTTTTATCTCGTTCGTCCGCGCGCAATAAGGAGAGCTAAGACGCAATAGCGTAATATCTCACTGCCATACTACGGCCGCTGTTTGTTTTTATATAACGTGCCATTAATAACGTACATTAATATTTTTTTGATAAGAGAAATAAATAAACAAAAAAAATTTAAAGGTTTACAAAAATTTTCCATTGAAATACTGTAATAACAAATAAAACAACGTAAAACCGCAATCATACACAACAGATACAAATCTAAAAATCCTCTTTTTTTCCTTTAACCCTTCGCTGGACGTGTCGAAATAATCACCTAACAACGCAACCGTTAATTCAGTCTAATCCATTCGACTCATAATTATTATATTCGTTTGTTCCTCGCGAGTCGCGACCGAGTCCGTTCTGTTTGCGGCCCGAATGCGTAATGAGTGAGGCTTTCCAAGTATCGGGTACGCTCTTATCGGCCTTGCCATCTGACTATTATATTACCAAAATACCACTTTAAATGCAACCCGCTTTAATCCTATAATTAACTTAAATGTAGGCTGTAGCGGGTTACATGAACAGTAATGTGTGTGGAAAATGCATTCTCGATGGCGAAAATTCTAATGTCGAATGTTGAACGCCAGAATTATAGGGTTGTTGATTTATTAAGCGCTACGGCTGCGATTTGAGACAGTTGTTTCACGTTCTTGGCTTATGATTATGACGACAAACAAACTAGTAAACAAACAATTCGTCCCTTTCCTGTATATTAACAACCTTTAACGCAGTAAATAATTTACAGTATGATATCTTATGGAAAGAAAATATGAATGTTAACAGCCTAGGGGCTGTCGCGCGCAAGTAGAGAAATCATACTATAGGTAAGTAGTATGATTTCTCTGCTTGCGCGCGACTTGGCGTTTTTCCATAGTTCGCGGCCAGGGCAACTTTTGTTGCCTGAAAAGCGTGGATGAGGTCATTTTCTATGCAGCGAAGGCGGGTTGCGCCCATGTAGCGAAATCTTACAAGAGGCAAAGACAACAAACAGAGAAATTCGTTTTGTACTCATTTGAGTTTCAATTTTGAGTAGGCTAAAAGCATGGTGGCATGGCATTTATAAGAATAACCCGTTACATAAATTAATATTTTTAAACATAACCTGATTTTGTCTCTTTCAATGGCAGGCACTTCAAGGGACTATAAAATACAGTTAACGGTAGTAATTATAAGAAGGTACTCTGTGGTTTAATATTCAACGTTCAACATCCAACACCTTTGCATTCCAACTGTCCTACTAATTGAAATCCATCGTTCATTCACACTTCATATTTCTAAGAACACGAAACTGTTAATTTATTAGAACAATCCCATCGATATGGTAATGTAAAGGCTGCCGACGTGCTACCTTGTGTTTAATGCTATTGTCGTTTGCATACGGTCTATATCGGACACCCACATCGCAATATCGCCTAGTAGCCGGATCAAAATGTAATTAAATCGTCAATGCACGAATTGTGTACGAACGGCCTAACAATATCTTTGTGGATATAGAGAGAAGCTGGATATACTATGAGCGTTCCTGATCGATTTTGAACGGAAGGTTTATAAAATGTTTAACGGTGACATTAATTTACGAAATCGTATCGTGTTGTACCTACAAAAACCACAACTAATACCCAACCAATCGAGGGCGATTGGTTGGGTATTAGTTGGGTAACATTCGATTGGATCGAGCGATGAAGAGACCGCAACTGAGGCGACACTTTGGGCGTCGCTCGGTGGGAAGACCCAGATATCGCTGGATATAATTATAAGGTCACAAAAATCCAACTGGACTGAGATGGCACAGAGAAGAGATGACTAGCGTATATTGTAGTCGAAAGCCAAACCCACTTCAGAAGTGCGATTTTTGAAAATCATACGAGCTACTTGGCAGTAGAAAATATCAAAATTACTATGGAGATTATGCATCTTTCTACTGCCAAGTCGCTCGTATGATTTTCAAAAATCGCACTTCAGGTACCTAAGCCAGCAAAATAAGTAAGTATATCTATAAGGACAATACTGATGGTACCCAATTAATTAATAAATTATAAGACTACGAGCTTTTACTCGCGACTTCGTCCGCTTAAATTATATACCAGATTTTAAGTCAGATGATAAACTATCAAACGAAAAAAGTTTCATCAAAATCGGTTCTGTAGTTTTTGCGTGATACTCGAACAAACAAACACCCAAACAAACAAACATACAAACAAACAAACAGACAGACAAAAAATCCAAAAATTTGTGATTTGGTAATGTCGTAATTTTTTTGTAAAATATTCAATGTACAGACACATTTGTGTTACAGTTTTATAATTGTTTAGATGGCATTGGCTATGGCTTGAAACTCCCACCCAGCGTAATTTTTCACAGCAGGGTACAATCTTAGAAGGATCCGGAAGAGTAAATAAAACACTTTCGACTGCACTGCATCTCCGTCTTCATATTCTGCATTTTAAATCAGGAGATGAAGCAGCGCAAGGCCTAGGTAAACAAACAAAAAATGAGACAACTTATGTTTAAAGCTCTATAATGACTATTCTTATCAAATGCCTTATTATGAAACCTAAAGTAATACACTGTGTTAGGATACGTATCAATTGCAGTACGTAAGAATATAATATGTCCTATCTACAACAAGCACAGTCTCATGCTATCACATAGTTGCCACGACCTAATCCCTTTCCATCACTTTATAGCCGTGTCAACGCAAGTAGCCCAGCGGTTTTGCCAAAGCAAACCGCGCTGAAAATACTAATGAATGGTGTAAGACTTCCAAGTAACGGTCTGTGATATGCATAACATTGTTGCCCTATGAATTATTGATTCGAGACAAATAAATCCAATAAAACATTTGTTCTAGACTGTTTAAGGTTGAATTTAATCGTCCGACGTTTAATAGATGCACTGTTTTGGCAACTGGCCACGAGTTCACATTTTGTAAAATTATCTAGCACGAGCTTTTACCCGCGACTTCGTCCGCATAAATTATATACCAGATTTTAAGTCAGATGATAAGCTATCAAACAAAAAAAGTTTCATCAAAATCGGTTCAGTAGTTTTTGCGTGATACTCGAACAAACAAACACCCAAACAAACAAACAAACAAACGAACAAACAAACAAACAAACAAACAAACAGACAGACAAAAAATCCAAAAATTGGTGATTTGGAATCAGGGACATCTAAAAATCATATCGTAATCTTTTTTTTGTAAATATCTTCAATGTACAGACACACTTATGTTACAGTTTTATAATAGTTTAGATTGTACTTATATTTACTAGATCTTGCTTGATAATATTATTTGGCATAGATTTTGGTTGCTAAATACAATACATACAAACTAACCACAAAATGTGTTTAATAGGAATATCTTCTATATGTCTGACCTTCTATAATATTGTTGTAGGTACTTTTTTTTTTAATGAAATTAATTTGTAGTTTAATTTTTTTTCATCCCTGCACCGTAATAATGTGAATATGACCAACAGAAATCTTAGGAATGATTTAATTTAAGTACTTATAGGTAGGATACAATAATTTTCGTTACTTTTTTTTCGTGAGAGTATAATATTTTGTATTCGTTAAAGTAGGTCGAATACCTATAAGCTGACGAAGTTAATATATTAAAATCTCCAAAACGAGAAATATCTCAATCTAAACAGTCAAAGTTAAAAAGCCAATAATAATTAATTACATTCTACCATCAAAACTTCATAAAAAGTAAATTTCTCATTGACTACCACACAATGGGTGATCTCGAACGACAAAGTATAAAAAAAAACCAACGGATATCATTTGATTAATGTACGATAAAACACCTTCTATTGATAAGCCTGTTACACACTGACGATCACAGAAAGATCCAACTCATGTCTATACACCTTAATGTTCCTATTATGTGCAGAGGACTGTAAAAGATTGAATGACTTATGGTAATATTGTATGATAATAGGAAGCTCATACGTAGGTAAATGATTATGCTTTTGATGGTGAACGTTGTAGGTTACATGGAATTGCTTTAAGCGTTGTAAAATTAATAATACTTACATTTTAGGTACAGTCCATTCTGCCTGAATCAATTTCTGCCTTATGTCGGACTAAAATATAATATACAAAAAGCAAATTAAAAAGAGGGTACAAATTAATTTAAATGTTATATTTTATCGTAAAAATCTATTTCTTCTTGCATATCAAGTAGGTATATCCTACTTACAAAGATATACGAACTGGTAAACAAATAATAAACAAGGTGAAGTGACTTATAGGTATCTACACTGAACAAATGCGAGCCAACTAAGAAGTATTTTCTTTTAATTAGCACCAAAATAATTGAAATGACATTATTATTGTTTACTAAAAACAAAAGATGGTAGTTGTAACAACAAGCCGAATTCGTTTAACAAAATTCTCTTAGTCAGAGAAGTCATGATGTTGACAGGCTCATATGGATTCATGATGTATGATTATCATAAACAAGATCTTGGTTGAAGTAAACAAATTTTTATATTTATGTTAGGTACCTACATTATATAATATGTGCTCTATCATATTTAATGTTATATTTAGATGCCAATTTAACATCGAAAAAACAATACACGTGTATGTTCTTAAAATTATGGTACAACAACTTCTAATAAAGAACACATGAACTCGAATCGTGGCAGCGATTAGACAAAAGCTTTTGACGGCACACTCGTTTTTGGAGATAATCATTATGAGAAAATCTTACAAATGACTAAAACACAGTAATAAAGACATTCATAGATGTATCCTGTGTACTTACGGATGACACTCACGTTTGTGATCCGTATCTTAGACGGAATAAAAGTACCGCTTTGTGTGAGATGCCGCAGGAAGAACCAACTGGCGAAATTTTTGTAAATGACAAAAATAACGAACAGTAATCAGGTTATTCCGGCTCATAGTTACTAGCTACATGTAGTTCTATTTACAGTTTTTGCAGTAGGTTTTATATTCTAATAGAAAATACTGAAAAGGTTCTAAAGTTCTAAACATAGGTACATTCAATTATGCTCTCGCCAATGTCCCCTGGGGTAGACAGAAAAAATAGAATCACACATGCTACGATTCTGACTTACATCTTAACATCCATAATCTCACTTCTTTAACATCCATTAGTCTCTTCATACATGCTCGTCGGTTCCGGGTAAATTTAACTTCTTTAGTAGGTAGCTCTTTCTAAAAGCCAAATATTTAAATCGACGATTTACCTAATACCTAGTTCTCTAGAGTCCGAAGATCGAGGTGTTGATGAGTCAGTTAATATATTTTTTTATAAATGTTGTCTACTTATATAGGGTCCTTCTTAATATGCTGACACTTTTTTAAGGGGATGATCAGACCATCAAACTGAACAACTTTCTCAATGGGACCAACATCGAGATCGCGAAAAAAAACAGCTCGTCCATACAAAACTGCAAACCTACTCGAGCCAAATGTATGGGACAGCAGATTTTTTTTCGCGATTTCGTTGGTGGTCCCATAGAGAAAGTTGTTCAGTTTGATGGTCTGATCATCCCCTTAAAAAAGTGTCAGCATATTAAGAAGGACCCTGTATATTAGATCTACTTATATTTATTATTACTTATTAGATTTTTTATTATATTTGTTAAGGAAATACCTATTATTTAGACAAACTTTAAAGTTGGCATTAGGAACCAAAAAAACTAGAATTTCTCCATTTCAAAATTTCCATGACATAAATTTCCCTGATTAATCCGACGTTTTCTCCATCTAGCAAATGAAACAATTTAGATAAGCATACTCGACTGCATCTAGAATTAAAGAAAGATAAAGCATTCTAACTGTTAGTAGCGAAGCTTTTTGCTAGACGTTCGGTCCTGCTTTATAATCCGTATAAGGAAACTAAATTGTTACAGCGTGCATATTTGGCACTGGAACCCTCTTTAAATGTACCGCTAAGCACATGTATTAGCGCTCCAATGTTGCCATGAGCTGAATTATAAATCGTATCGCATAAGTGGATTACGTTTTCTGCAGTTTCCACATGTCTGTTATTGAGTTATTTGAGTTTAGAATTAGGTTGTTTTGGCTATTTCAATAGGACAGTTATTTGTGTCTAGTTATAGCATTAGCAGTAATAACCTTTCATCAATCTTAATAGCATGTGACCTATGCCATCGATAGGCACTTTGACATAAATGGTAACATAATATTTTTACAAATCATAAAATTTATTCCAAATCAATAAACATATCAGCATTAAACTCACAAGTCTTCGTGTCGAAGTGAGCACCTGTTTCTAGATCGCGGCCAAGAAATCTTGATCGTAGCGTTATTTTGCGATGCTCGAGCGCATTCGAAATGCGAGCCGCATCGTTCGCAGGACATTCGCGCGATCGATCCAATGAACGAATGTACGATTGCTATTCCACGTATGAGCCCCTGTATAATTATAAAGTATGCTTTGTGCCAGCCCTGACAGATGGCTCACTGTACTCATTTTATACAGAACACAATTTATACGACACTAAAGGTATTGTTTTTTCTACATTTACAAAATTCTGAGCGTTCATTTTCTAATTGTCAATTCTGAACGCGATATTGTCTTTTATTTTGTTTGCAATGTCACGGAGAATACTCGGAAAGGATTTTTAGCGCGTTAGTCATTCATTTGTTGGCGATAAATCAGTTAAAATTTACCTTACTTGGAAAGATCAATGACTCTTTGACAACGGTTTTCAATTATTTATTTGATTTTATTATTTTCAATTGGCATTACTTACGTGCGATGCTCACCTGATGATGACATTCTTAATTCGTAGGAGGATAATGTCTGTACCAAACAAACAAACCAAATTAATTGACTGTTCGAACTAAGAGCCATTACAATAACACCTTTTTTTCTTGAATAAACATTTGACTCATATCATAACATTTTATTCAGGTAGAGTTTGAATAAATATGTTAAAAGTGATCCTTTTTTAGTTAAGATTATGATGTGTACTTGATATTAGCTTCATATCTAATAAACCTGAAAGAGATTACCGTCGTCAGTTTATGTTTTGGTAGATATGTATAAGGTACTTTGGTGTAACCTTATCAACGCCTATGCAAATAGTCCCAGCTTACCCACTTACTGTTATAGGTAAGGATAAACGCAAAGCAATCAAGATAGCTTTGGAAGGTTCCACTAATATAAAATTCTGCATCCGACCCAATCCCAAGGAACACGTAAGCTATATAGCAGCTGTACAGTAGCCGCATAAAGGAAATTTCCTTTATGCAGCTACTGTGCTGCTGCTATATAGCTTGCGTGTTCCTTGAGAAACAGTTAGTTAGGTACCTACGCATTGATACGCACACAACAAAATCCATTTCGCGCATCCGGCTCCGCGCTTGCGCATTCAACACGCAAGCGCCATCTGTGACAAGAAAGCGCATAACCTCATTAGAAACCTAACACAAATTGAAACCACTTTATCTAATAATTTTATTATACATATTCAAAAGGGCTACCGCTGGTAATGGTCGAAATGACCCGCATTCGAGTTTTAATCGCCCAATTAACATTTGGAGTCACGTTTTTCAAAGACAATAGCCATCTTCGTGGGGGCAGCGTTGGCTGGCACATTGGCAGAGGCGAGCTTTCCATATTAATGTATGTTTGTTAGCGGTAAAACACGTAGTGATGACATAAACCCACAAGCATTCGCGAGTTGGCTCATACTTTCTGTAAGGACCTCATTAAACTCTTGCAACCTTAAACTGCAATGCTTGAACTGTGATGGCTATTTTCTAACACTGACTGAAATCGTTTGGCGTTTGAAGTTCATTTTCTTATCCAAATTACCATTAATTATAAGCAGCCTACATAAGAGAGACGTCCCACCTTATATCATATCACATCTACTCACGAATAAGAGTGGTATAACTATACAAGATAACGATACCAAAATCCTATCCAACATAGACTTTGAACATGATTAGGTATAATCACCGCACCGATATATATTATATATATCTGGGGTGTGTTCATCTGTGTTTATAATCCTCAACCCCCCGGCCCGGCCGTGTGAATAGACCTCAAGCCTGCCTCGAATCGAGCTACCGCGGCGATATAGTACCTAACCTACTAGTCGGCGAAAATAAAGCAGTTAATTGTATTGGTCCGTGTGGTGTCGGCTAAGAATAGCACCACCGCATTTCCTCCCGTGGGTGTCGTAAAAGGCGACTAAGGGATCTACCGGAGGATGGGCAGCAGCATCCTCTAAGTACACACATTCAATCCAACTGCGATCGCCAACCCGCCTGCCAAGCGTGGCGATTATGGCAAATCCCCCCATTTTGGGGAGGACTATGTTCAGCAGTGGACGTCTCTCGGCTGATATGATGATGATGATGATGAATTGTATTGGTGCTAGAGACGATTACAAATCCGGCTCTGCCTAATAAGGCAATGAGAGAGTGAAAATAAGTTACTTTGACACATCGTTACTATCTATTAGTATTCTACCAGAATACGTAAAATAAGATACAATAAGGAATGATCTAGATCGCAGAAAACATACTATACGTATTCGTTTGGTCATAATCGACGACCCGATTGGTGTAATGGTTACCACACCAGAATGCCAAACCAGGGTCCTGGGTTCGAATCCCGATTCGGTCATGGATGTTATATGTTCGTGCCGTTGTTGTATGGTTTCCATATTAAAAAGCTTACAGTGCTTAACTTGGAATCATTACAATGAATGTGCCTGTGAGCGTTATTTATTTATTTATTACATTACGTCAGAATCCTTTGTCATACAACTTTCTATTTATACACATGAGTCCCGATTGCACCTCTACAGTAACCAAACAACTTTAACTAGCAGTTACTAAATGCAATTTGCCAATCCAGCACATTTGATAGCAAATCAAACACACCTTTCGTCATGTTCTGATTTCTGACCCGCAGTTCTAACTCATTAGTAGTTCCCAATTGTATTGTTCTCCGAATATTAGGACCGTTGTTTACAGTAATAGCCTATTTAACTCGGTCGGTTAACGACACTTCGGAATAATTAATGAGATGTCAATTCGTTTGTTCAACTGGGACGTTGAGTAGCACTTTCTAATCGGTCCAATAAGATCTAGGCTCCGACTTGGTATTATGATAAATGTAATGACTATTTGTTGGTATTGTTCGCTTAGAGTAGGTGTTTAATTGACAGCTTTAGTATCATTATGCTAGCTGGAACTAATACAATCGTAGCTTTAAGTCAAAATTAGTCATATCAATTTCATGGTACCGGATATTTGATTATTCGAAGAATGTGTCGGCGGTAATGTACTAGAATACATAAATAATAGTATAAAAGCCTAAATAACGCGACAACAAATGCATGATTAAACTTACTCTAAACCGAGAACGAAAAGCAAATTGTATAATTTAAATTACAAATTCTAGAAACTAATAATGAAATGTAATACGTCGACCCAATTTCACCGTGCTCTACCGCCTTCGAGGCGACAGCGCGACTTTGTACACGGTAATGAATGCGAGATTAAACATCGAAAGCCAGATCCGATCATTGTTGTATTTCATCTTGATTTATACTTGCGTGTAGTGCACGCAAACTGTCGTAAATTAACGGGTACGACGAAAATGGAGCTCCTACCACGATCGTGTTTTGACGTTTGATTCACGCTCTAGACTAAAACCTATAAAATGACGAGTGTCTTACTCGTCATTTTATAGGTTTTAGTTGAGAAATAATTCTCTTTTGTTTTATTACGTTAAATTAATTCCGGTAATATGACAGAATGTAAGTGCACATTTACATTACTTTAAATGGTGTTTGTATTCATGATACTGAACAACTTTCCCATCTAATGCTGATCGAACGTTTGTATGAAAATTTTGTTTTACAATTCAAACGTTCCATGGGAAAAGTTGTTCATTATCATAAGTACCTACAATCACCTTTTAAATTTGATGTAGGTACCTAATGCAACTCTCTATACATTTACACCAAAGTATACATATATTAACGCCATGCCTGTAAAAGATAAACCTGAAAAAGAATTAATATAAAGTTAAAACTGTTGTTGTATTCGATGTTTTCTTTTTCATTTTTGGAACTCAATCGCTATTAAGACAACAAGGTCCCTTTTAATAACATTAAACTTTGACCTTTAAAAAAGTATTAATTTACAAATTTCAGTAATAATTGTAAATACCCTACGTTGATATCAAATAACGGATAACAATTTAAACTACAACTAATATTTTTTATAAGGCTATTGCACCAATGCTTTTACGATCCTGGTTGCAATACCTACACCTTTCCGAGCACGTCCTAACAGCTCTAATTAAGTGACATACAAACAATAAAAAGGTTTATTTTAGTGCACACAGATTACCAACTGGACCGTTTTTATTTTTCTTTCAACGCTGTCCTGAATCTGAATCGAGTTTTTATAGCTATAGCTATAATAAACACTTTTTATTGGTAACAAAACAACAGGTGAGCGGATAGGTGAGTCTCCATTCGCATACAGAATAGACTTTTAATTGTTCCCGATGCCCGGTTGAATAATGAACGATCATTTATATTCTAAGAATCCGAGAGACGACAGTAAAACGAAGGAATTCGCTTGACATTAAACTTTAATTTTATAGTGAGAACAGAGCTAGTAGGCTGATCGTTTAATTAATCCATAATGTTTGTAAACGAGCTGATTTTGAAGCTGAAAACATTAAAGAAACATAAAAAATAAATCTGTGGATTTACAATGGAACATTTTATTTGTTAATGTGTTATTTCTGAAAAACGTACTTTCATACAAACTGGCATCGATAATTGTCAGTTTCATTTGAATCCGAGCATTTACCCGCGACTTCGTCTGCATAAATTATATACGACATTTTAAGTCAGATCATAAGCTATCAAACAAAAAAAGTTTCGTCAAAATCGGTTCAGTAGTTTTGGCGTGATGCTCGAACACACAAACAAACAAACAGACAGCCAAAAAATCCAAAAATTTGTGATTTGGAATCAGGGACATCTAAAAACCATGTCGTAATTTTTTTTGTAAATACCTTCAATGTACAGACACACTTCTATTACAGTTTTATAATAGTTGCTAATTTCAAAAGCCTCTAACATCAGTTAAAAAAGCTTGGCCGTTTCACGGAAACATGGCAATGCACAGAAATCGTCAATCAAATATACCTACTAAAATACTGTTGAATACAACAAAATAATATTAGTGCGCTATTTTTTTTTATTCAATACCTACTACAAAACGAAGTTCGGAGATAAACTTTTTTCTGCGGAACACTGACTTGACTGACACTAATACTTGGCTGGTTTTTGGATTTTGCTTTCGCTTTACCAATTTGACTAGTAGTTTGCGTATGTAGAAGGTTTGTGATTGATTTAAAAGTTATGATTCGTTAAAAAAAAAAATACGACGAATAGTTTACTAGTAAATCAAACATTATTTTCATAAGGCACAATATTGAAAAAGGATTTAGTCGTAATTTTTACGATTTCTTTCGACAGAATAAGGTTGTATGTTGAGATTTCTCGTTTTGTTTAATTTATTTTCCTCCGGGAAGTGTCTAATGAGCGGCTGCGTGTGGCCAGGCATTTTTATCGGCCAGTGAGGCGCTTCGATAATAATTTCTCGAATATTAATGTCGATATCGTATCGATAACCAGTAGGTATTACTAAATAACGACTGCAAATATCGCTGTTTTGCATTAAACTAATTGAGATCCCATTTGCAAGTTTACCTGCAAATTAATTTGTGATTTGTTGCATTTAATTTTATCTAGATATGATTAGGCAGATGTGGCGACATTGGTATAAAACGTTTGAGTTTATATAAAATTGTTTAGATTCTATCTTAGTCTGAGGATTTTAGCCTCACTAAATAAAATGTCATACAGAGATCTATTAGCGTTTGATTCCAAGAAAAGAATCGAGCTCCAAATTTTAAGAAGGCGCTAAAAGCGGTAAAGCTCCGCACGAGTAAAAACAAAAAAAAAGTAAGGTAAAAAAAAATTTAAAATAAACCTCACATGTCCCATTCGAGGTGTAAAATAAACAGTCCGTGGAGCCATTAAGAGCCGGTCCTTCGCTTGTATTAATTTGTATTTAAGTGTATTGAACAAGATAAAGTAAATATATGAGTACGTCGTGGTCGGGTCGAGACTGTATTACGTACTTCCATTGCTATGTCCTTTTGATAAATGTATAGTTGATAATGTTATGTCATTTATAAGTTTGTAATAAACAACTATTATTATCAAAAAGTACTCAATTAAATATGAAACTCATCCGCGACGATTCCGCTGGCTTTTGTGTAAGTTTGCGATTAAATCATTTACAAAATCGGTCTAGAAATCTAGGAATATAAAATTTTAAAGTTATATTTTGTTTCTGTGATCATCATATTCATCGTCTGAAATCAATTAATTTATAATTAAAAAGTAGAATCGCTAAGAACTGCCGAAAAACACGGTTTCAATTTGATATCGATTGAATCGGGTAGTTACACAATAGGACCCCAGACCTGACTAAATGACTGACACTCAGTTGCAGAAACGTTCATTAAAGTCAATCCTCCATTAAATCTCTAGTTGTCAGTTTTTGTTTTTTTGACGTAGTAAAAGCTAGCAAGAGATTTAATGGAGGATTAACTCTAATGAGCGTTTCTGCAACTGACTTGATTGAATGGCCTTCTCAGGAATATTTAGCTGCAAAAGAATTAATGTATATTTCAATGATTCATTTTAGCTGGTTATTAGACACGGACAGGACTTGATGTATTACTTCCACGTTGCAAAAATCATGAGAAGAACTATCATAATGTCTACGGTATTGACCGTAAACATTATGATAGTTCTTCTCATGATTTTTAGAAGAACTATCATAATGTTTACGGTATTGACCGTAAACATTATGATAGTTCTTCTCATGATTTTTGCAACGTGGAATTAATACATCAAGTCCTGTCCGTGTCCCAATGGATAGAACGGCATGTATTATTTCAATTTCTATGCTATTAAATGTATAAATACTATTAGGATGATTACTTAACATTATGTAGTGTAATCCTTTATGTAAAGTAACGACACTGAATTAGATTGTATCGATAATGTACATTAACATCTAAAAGTTGTCACTTTAATGTTTTATTATTTAAGTATTTTTTTTGCTTACAGTAAACATAAACTAGATGTCTACCCACTGTTGCCAGGTCTCCCGATTTTCCGGGATATCTCCCGATTTTAATCAATGTCTCCCGATGTCCCGGATTCCCACTCAAAACTCCCGATTTTTTAAGGACAACTTTTTATACGAAAAAACTGCGTAAAACGGAACAAAATGAAATACTAAGTTATGCAATGCGATGCTTAGCTTAATGTGTACCTACATAACTTTGTAAAATGCGTAGCCTAAACTATACTTTGACTTAATAACATAAAGTTGAATATTCAATGGCAAATTATAGTTTACTAATATTTCTACATTGCAAAGTAGCGAAATAAACCTGTTTTTGCTTTGGTTAACCGGTCAAATTAGGAAATTCAGGGATCTTGCAAACGAAAAATATTTTTAAAAAATTGCAATTGCTATGGTTTTAAAGTTAACGAAGAAATGTTAAAAAAAACTCAATAAAAACATTTATTAAAAGACCATGTCTGATTAATTTTAAGGAAAAATTTATCTCCCGATTTTTTCATAATGTCGCCCATACAATAAATACATCTCCCGGTTTTTAATTGGTACACCTCCCGTATTTCGAAAATTGGATCTGGCAACACTGTGTCTACCGTATTTCCTTTGGCGTAATCAGAAACTTATTTACTACAATGTTCATTAAAATTATAGGCATGCAGTTGCAGAATGGTTCAAATTTAATTTATTTATTCATAGCTAATAAATAAATTAGTGATAAATAATAACTAACAGTACACTCTTCATCCCTTTGTGAAATCAGTCCCGCAGTAATTCAGGGGTCTTATTATGTAACTAACCCAATTCAATCGATATCATATTATCATGGTGACTTTCGGCAGTTCTTAGCGATTTTGCTTTATTTAATATTACGGATAGGATATGAAGATCGTAGAAACAAAACATTTCTTAAAAATAAATTAGTACAATTACAATTCGATCTCGTAAACGATGTACTAACTAATCGGAAACACGGAAGGAGTGCTATTTTTTAATGTCACAGAACCTAATACGTGTACGAATACGGAAGTGATGCCAAACTTTATAAAGTAGTTTAGTTAGGAAGTGCGACTTTCCAAAAAATATCACACCAGTAACTTTATGCGTAATGATTAGTACAAACACGTGTGTTTTCCTACATACGTACCTATATATACTACTAAACTGCAAACATAACTCGACTGAAATGTATGGCAGTACTACAGCTAAAATCTTATAGAACAAAAGTTATAGCCAAACGGAATAGCCCGCTGCCGGAATAGCCCCGCTTCACCTTATAGTAATATTCATTAATTTAAAGTAGGTATATGGATGACATCGACGTAATCGATAAAATAATTTATTGCCATTATTAATGTTATTTTTTATTACAGCAACAAAATTAAAAGAACCGTTTTCTTATTTGTTTTAATTCATTAAACTTGCAAATATTCACGTTAAGTATAATAAAATGAGCTGTATTCGCAAATAAACTTGAAATTTCAAATAAAGATAACAATTTTAATGCATCTAAGTCCATACCATATATTTTGTTTCGTCCCAACAATTTGTCAGCAATTAAGGTTTTTAGCTGTTTATCTTTATTCGAGTATTTATTTCTTTGACATAGAGATAACAATGTTTAAACTAATGCATCACTAAGCAATCTCATACAATTATAAATATACCTACTTATAAAATCATGACCATAATCCTTTCGGGGGTGGTTAGAATCTTTGCTACAACACACAATATTTTTAAAAATTCAGTTTCAGCAAGGCTCGTCACCTTTAGCATATAAGGTTTCAAGATTTACATTTTTTTTTTTCGTCGTTTCTGAGGTGACAAGTGGTATAACCATGATAATTCGACTCTGCTCTCGATTCTAAACAAACTTCTTTCTAGTTTTGCGTTAATTCATTAACACGTTGCATTATCCCACTGCTGGACAAAGGCAATAAAACGTGAAAATCGTAGTGTTACAGATATTAGGGATAGTGTCACTTCAAATCAGTCAATCACCTAAGTAATGTAAAATTATGTTAACGTTTTATCTATATGAAACACATTAAAGTTGAACCAACAAAATAACTGAACATTATTTACGATTGTCAGCTATGCAGCAGAAAACATAAAATTTGTTATAACGACAAGGAATTAGTAGAAGGCACTCCGTGAGTTAAAATTAACGCCATCTCTTTTTAACTGAGAGAAATTAAAACTCCTTATCCTTTTTTATGTGGCATTTATGTTGAACATAAAATTGGGATTGTGCCTTTTAAAGAGATGATGCAGTATCTCCTGCGGTGGTGTTACAAAGTATGATCTAATTTATATTAAAGTTAAGTATTAATACACCCTTTTATTAAAGAGTACTACATATTATATACTTTAGCAAAGGATAGGTATAAAGGCATTTTAGAATACCCGTAGTTCAAGAGGTTTTTGCTTTAGTTTCATCGTAATATCAGCTAGGTCAAAACAAATGAAAATTGTCGTGGTGCGAACAATCAATCAATCAATAAAATATACCTACTTTATTTTACACCAAAAATCCCATAAAGTATACCCATAAGTAGCAAAAAGAAAACAGAGAGAATATTATACAAGAGGTAAGTACAAAATAAGGCGACCATTTCTCGTTTACGTATGACAACGACTCTGCGCAAATTGTCATACACGATAGAGCATTATGTAAATACACCAGGATCGCCCAATGCTGAGGTCCGTACCCCTTAGGGATGCCCTAGTGCAGGGTGCTGAAGTTCTTTCACTGGTTCGGTTGACCTACCGCTTTGCCGTCGCTGCGTCACTGATATGGTGTGGTCCCCACATAGTCCGCAGTAATCTCTTCCTGAGCAGTTTAAAAAAAAAACGTAAATACAATTAAACACGATAACGACACACTGGTACGAAGACAATTAGAAGACGATTATTTATAACAATCAATAGCTCCTTTCCGAGATGGGCAGTTTTCAGTAGAGGGAAATATTTTCTTTCTCGTAGGTAATTTCGCTGCCTAATTGCTTTGTTATTGTGCTCGTCACTCTAGATGACTGCTCAACCCAATATTTAAAGAACTCATACAATAATTTATATCTGTGTAACTGTCAATAAGATGCATACTCGTATTTACAACAATCAAAAACTTTCGTACGAAACAAACAAGCGTCCGCTTTGAAATCTCAAACACAATAGTCGATTCTCCTCGTAATTAGAGAGCTCGAACATTCCAAGCGATCTTTTGGATCGATTACGCTTGAATAAACAATTCCTTTTTGTTTTTTTTATTCAAATAATGTTATAAATCAAATACACGCCGTTAGCGTCCCGCAGGAGAGGTCATTTATCAGAGAGACGCGAGCGCAGCGCATTGTATCGTCCATTAATGTTGCCTTAATTGTTATTTTATCGGATTCCAATATGGCCGACACGCGTTCGTAATTAGTCTGCTACAATCAAATTTAGTTTTTTTTTTTTGTTATTTGAATTCGTATAATTAATGAATAATGATACATGTTCATTTATTTTAACATTGTCCAAAATAAAATAGAATGATGATCAATAAAATAACTTTAAAATTTTAATATGCCAATATCCTCAATAAAAAAATGCGTGTTGTCTTAATGACAGTGAAAATTTTTATTCTGATTCGCATCCGCTACAATAAAGATAAAGAATTCTCATTAATTCTACAAATTAAATAAACAAACGACTCGTTTTTTTCAACTATCAATCGTTTTCGATTGTCGATAATTTGGATAAGTTTCGAAATCATCGAATTTTTCAAAGATTTTTAATTACCATTCTATGTTAATCAGCATCGATTAGATTTCGAGACTAAGATAACCGTTTATATTTTAATCCGGTGCTAGTATAAGATTCCGTAGTGAGATTTATATGCTCACTTGTAGTTATTTTATTTATTTAGGTACATGAAAACAATACATTTCAGGGTGAAATTGATATAATTAGCATCCTTTTAAACTAAGATTCTACCCATCAAACTGAACATCTATTACTATGGGAGCAAACCGATCGGAGCAAAAATAAACATCTGTTACATACATTTGAGTCGAGTAGGCATTGCAGTTTAGTATGGAACAGCTGTTTTTTTTGCTCCGATCGGTTTGCTCCCATAGTAATAGTTGTTCAATCTGATGGGTAGAGCATTGGTTAATTATATTTTCCCTTACACATTATAAAGCTTTCCCTAGGCCCCAGATGCCAGCTGCTGAGTGTGCGGAGAAGAGGAGGAAATCATGGAACATATCGTGTGGTGACTGCGATGTCTTGGTCTTGGCAGCTGAACGCATGTGCCTCCTTGGTGATGAATATCTATAACCGGGAGATTACAGATTTCTTCACCTGAATGGTATTGCCTCATTTACCGTGTTTTTGGAGGCTGGAGGGTGAAGAAAATAAATGTCAAAGGGTCAACACAAAAGATCCCATTGAGTCCGAGTGCTGCTGGCTTGCCAGCCCCTATAATCTAAACTATTATAAAACTGTAACAGAAATGTGTCTGTACATTGAAGATATTTACAAAAAAAAAATTACGACATGGTTTTTACCAGTCCCTGATTCCAAATCACAAATTTTTGGATTTTTTGTCTGTCTGTTTGTTTGTTTGTTTGTTTGTTTGTATGTTTGTTTGTTTGTTTATTTGTTTGGGTGTTTGTTTGTTCGAGTATCACGCAAAAACTACTGAACCGATTTTGATGAAACTTTTTTGTTAGATAGCTTATCATCCGACTTAAAATCTGGTATATAATTTATGCGGACGAAGTCGCGGGTAAAAGCTCGTCTATTATAAAAGAGTTCTGTGACTGACTGGCTGGCATACAACGCACAGCCTAAACCGCCGAAGACAGAAACATGTTTGGAGTATACAGGGTGAAATTGATATCATTGGCATCCTTTTAAACTAGGAGTCTACCCATCAAACTGAACAACTTTTACTATGGGAGCAAACCGATCGGAGCAACTAAAAAATCAGCTGTCCCATACAAAATTGCAATGCCTACTCGACTCAAATGTATGCAACAGCTGATTTTTTAGTTGCTCCGATCGGTTTGCTCCCATAGTAAAAGTTGTTCAGTTTGATGGGTAGACTCTTAGTTTAAAAGGATGCCAATGATATCAATTTCACCCTGTATATTCTACAGAGGATGTAGGGGTGCACTAAGAAAGGATTTGTCGAAAATTGACCCCTAAAGGGGTAATCCACTCAGACGAAGTCGCGGGTCAAAAGCTCGTAATACGATAAAATAGCAAATGGTTCATATTATAAATACTATAATTGAAATATCCTTAACTACACTTAATTTACTTCACAGATTGTTACAACATCATTTGAATCACAGATGTCAAAAAAAAATTGTTAGCGTTCATATTAAACAGTGGGATTCAATCCTATAGAGATCAAGCAAAGAATCTAAGGTTAAAAAGCGGTTTGATTAATATGTTACTTGTGGTCTCAAATTAGTTGTTAGATTTATGCAAATAACAAACTTTTATAGCAGCCACACACGACAGAATGAATTTAACAGTAATACGATCCAATGTTATGAGGTTATTAGTATTCGATTAGTAATACGAGATGTGACAAAATTTTAAGTTCTACGATGCAGTTAAAGCTTATCTTGACGATAGATTTAATTCAAACTGTCGGATTGATGTGACATATTTCACTCTAAATTACGTGTCATGTTAACTAGCTGAGTAACTTGAGTTTACGAGTATGTCGATTTTATAGAAATAGATACGATCTACGGAAGGTGCGAAGAATAGTGACGCAAACGTTTTTTTTTCTGGCCAATATATCTCTTAAATTGTGACATAAAATTGTAAATTCTCCATTTAATTTACAGTTCATGTCATCTGTCTAAATATTAGGCAATTCATCACTTTGGATTATTATAATTAGATCTAATTTCAGTTGAATCTCTATGCAAAAATTTGATCGTAGATTATTGAGCAACATTAAGTGAACAGGGCCATAATCTATTGGAATATTATACGGTCACCAATTATACCGAGATATTAATGGTGAAATAGTTTCCTAACATTCCGAATGTGGAGCGATATCTGTCATTATTATGCAAATTTTATTGAGTCATCTTTTTATTGTTGGAAATTCTTAGAGGTAACGGGAATCGAGGTGTGACATAGAGGAATATAATTAAACACAATTAATTCTGGTCACTCGCCGCGATATTTGCCTGCATTTGTATCGGTGCTTAATATAGTGTTGAATTAAGGTCTAGACTTCTAGATTTTAAATGGAATGTACACACGGCGACAGATCAACCTACCCATAGTTGAACTATGTATGTTCATGGACATAAGGTTGAACTATGGGTAGGTTGATCTGTCGCCGTGTGTACATATTACATTCATTAAATTAATAATGATCGTATTTATTTGTCATTTAATGGTCAGAGGTTACAACTACAACTAACTAAATAAAAGGTAGTGTAGGATCTTTCAGATATCGGACGTTTGAAAAATCAAGTTAACAAAAAAAAACAATAATGTACCTATCTCGTATAAAATATGAAAGAAGCATTGGAATAAAATTTTAAGAAACTTTCAGTAAGTTGACCACAACTCTACCACACCGTACCTATGACTTGCGTGGTAAAGTATATGGCTCGTTCAGTCTCATGCTAATTCGCAAGAGACCTATGCCCAACTGTGGGACCTGTAAAATACGATGATAAAGAGAATTTTTGAAAAAGAAATTAACTGTGTAGTTTATATTGTACTATTTGGTTAAGTTATATTTCTAACAACAAAAGTTTTAGAATAGTGTGATAAGATAAAGATGTGGTCTGAAAGACGATGTAGTGACAATGATTGAAGGTGGTTTGGCCACATGGAAAGAATGTGCGAAAGTAGGATGACACATGTTTACAAGGCAAGTGGGAATGGAATAGATGAAAGAGACCGACCTAGACGCACATAAGCTGGTCAAATCAGATGTGAACTGAAGAACAGAGGAGCATGTATGAAGAAACTTATGGATGTTAAAAGCATAGCAGAACCAAAGTATGCCGCGGTTTATTGTCTCCGCCTATGCTAGTAGTAGGACATAGACATGATCATAATTATATGTATGTGTCTAATAAAATATCTTTAAAGGACTTATAAGAATCCTAAACGAACACACCCTTAAGTTAGATTAGAATATTAATGAAACATAACCGCGTTGAAACGACCAATTAATGACGTTGGCAGTGCATGCTTCGGGTGTATGACCGGTGCATCGATGACAGCGGCTCCTTAATCACGCCGTGATCTTTCATTAGTTACGCCTTGCTTCTTTGATAAAACAAAAAAGAGATGCGGCATGTTCATAGATTGTACTCGTTTTAACAAACTTTTGTTTTGGCGTAGTCGAGTAAAACGTGTCCCAGTGTTAAGATAAGCGATAAAGATGTGGGTTTTTACTCTCATATTTCCCATAATTTTTTACAATTCTAGAATTTGATTGTTTAGCATATTGTTGAGCAGTGTCCTTACATACAAACGATTCGACGGAAAAAATGGGAAAATAAAAAATAACAATCTATAACTGAGAGCTGATGATGATGATTTTCGATTAAATCTTAGGACTTGTTGGAAATGTTGGAATCTTACTAATATTATAAATGTCAAAGTTTGGATGTTTGTCACTCAATCACGTCACGCATAAACGGCTGAACAGATTTGGATGTTTCGCACGCAGATAGAACATGTTCTCGATAGGATACTGTTTTAAGATCCACGCAGACGGAGTCGCGGGCAACAGCAATTTTTGACAGTGTAAATGAGTTTTCGTTCGCTCCAGTATAGGCTCCGGAAATGACACGAAAAAGTGCGATCCCCTTATATCTCGGAGAGTTGTGAAGATACGATATTCAAAAAACGCGTATTCACAAGAGCTATAAGGTCTATAAAGAATTATTCGAGAAAGTCAAAAACGAGAAAAGTTATGGCCGAAAAAAACATTTCTTATCCGAAATTTTGATTTTGGCGCTCCATATTTTGGAAACGAAGAATGATATCAAAAATTTGAGAAAATCACCTCTGGACAATTCAGTCAGGTACAATTTGAGCTTAAAACAAAGACGATCGGGTTAAGGGTTTGCCCTGTAGCCTAACCTTTTAGAGACAATATTTTTTCGAATTCCGTAGATACATTTCCAATGTGCTCGATAGTCGTTTGAGACACCAAAGCTGTGAATTTTTTTTATAATAATTATTAAGGGAACATTAGCTAGCAATACTTCTGACTACCCCCAAATCATGGCCGTGAGTTTATAATGTTATGTATGATAATATGGTGGACTGGGGAAATCGCGTAAAAGTGTCTCACCCGAGCAAGCCAACTATGGCGGCACGTGCAAACTAGCTGCTGTTCTTTACTCGACTGTAATACGACTAAAGGAAGCAGGATAATCCGACTCCGTTTTGTTAGAACATAGCAAGTGATTGCCGCATCTTATTTTACTACCATCTAAGCCTCATATCTTTTTGTTCATGCCTTTAAGATAGAACAGTGAGACTTCGTGACGCGGATGTTATGGACTCAGAATTATGATTATGAACTTTACCTGTGATTAATGGGACATTTTATTGGTTATCTCTTTTGTTATGCTCTAGTTTGTGTTAGGTAAGAGTGATTTGAATCTAGAATAGTAAATCAATTTTTACTATCTAAAATATACCTACAGCTAATATTATACTTGGTGAGAACAACGCGTGGAGTTAAGTTAATTCAAGTTCAAGATTAATTTTGTGTTTTTTATGTGCTCATTATCTATTTGAAATTGTATCATAATCATTATCAATATAGTCGCTTACATGCTTGTTTTATGAAGAAAAATAAAATTTAGAAAAATAGCGAAGACTTGTGGCAATTCTTCAATATTAATGAAACATAATCGCCCGTGAACAAACTAGCAACGCGACTATGTTTATATAGGGTCCTTCTTAATATGCTGACACTTTTTTAAGAAGATGATCAGATCGTCAAACTGAACAACTTTCTCTATGGCACCAACATCGAAATCACGAAAAAAGAACAGCTGTTCCATACAAAACTGCAAACCTACTCGAGCCAAATATACGGGACCGCTTTTTTTTTGCGATTATTGGTCTCATAGAGAAAGTTGTTCAGTTTTTTGGTCTGATCATCCCCTTAAAATAGTGTCACCATATTAAGAAGGACCCATAACGTGCATACAGGTATTCGTCCAACTAAAAGCGAATAAGGGTGATCTTCTTTCTTTCCTCATTAATATAAATAGGTTTATATGACTGCTTCTAACATCAATTTCAATTAGTTAGAGTTAGTTGGTTTTGCTTCAAAAAGGAACACTAAAGAAATGAGTGCACAAAGCCAAGCATTCCTTCAAAACTCTTAACGACCTCACATGACGAGCATACCGCGAGCTCGCGCGTCATTCTAATCCGTTGAAATCAAAACAATAAAATAAATACCTCACGTTAATTATTCGGATGCGTTCAGTAACAGTCGCCGTGCGTAAATCAGGCGTGCTTCGTTCGTTCGAGGTTCGAGTCTATTTCGAGACTCGACTCAATCGAGACGGGAGCTAATTAGAAAGAATTGCTTTTATTTCGCGTTTCCACACTTCACGAGGCGAGATGTGACGCAGGAGAGGCAACTGTGAAATTGGAAATGCTTCTTGATTAATTAGTTTGGAGTATGTTCATTAGCAGTTGTATAATTAGATGTTAGAACAAAGTTTCGTTCGTGCTAGTGTCAGGATACAGACGATCTTACAGTCTTTGTTCAATTAAATAAAATACTTGTTAAGGTACAGGTTTTTTGATATTATTATTTTTATAATCAGAATTTCTTCAAATTATATTCTTTGAAAAGCTCAAAAGTTAAATTATTGACGTACCAACAAGTTTGGATTTAGGCTTAAAAGTATTTAGTGAACGCTCTACTGTCTCACAATGTTCATACTAATGACATTGTCTATCTATCTATAACGACACGCCTCTTTCCCAGTGGGGTAGGCAGAGACCAAGGCGCGCTACTTACTACGATCCTTACATACCTCTTTTGCCTCATGCACATCCATATACATCTATTCATACATGCCCGTCGGTAATGAAATGACACTGACAGCATCATAATCTACGAATAAGAATGTATAGAAACGTAAATCAAGCTCAAAAAGTGACCCCAAAAAAAGTACACAGTGTTCGAAATTTGTTCCTTAAAAACTACACCTTGCCGCCAAAACTCATACAAAATGTCATTTTTCAAAGGGTGCCAAAAATTTTGATGCTTTTGTTTAGAGTTATTCTTCCATAGTTATTCTTATTCGTAGATCATAATTATTTAAATATGTTTGTGCAAGCAACCCTAAATACACAAGTTTACTTTATATCGTGTCGATTGTGACAATTTTATAAGAAAATCGAAGTAGTCCGTCTTTGACCTACGAGCAATGTCTGAAGAGTCTTTCATGTTGATGTAAACCAAGTGGCGATCTATGAGGACATGTACTAGTATGTTGGTATCTTGAGTAGGTACAAATATGAGTGGTCATAAAATATGCTATCATCGTCCACTGCTGACATGATCTTGTTTTTCCAAAGCGCGCCACAAAACTCTATCTTCGGCCTTCCTCATCCAGTCGCTCCCAGTTTCCTTTCTCAGGTCTTTGTCGGTTCAGCAGTTCATATAGCGTGACCCACAGAAGTATATTATGCCTCTTTGAAATTGCGACACTTGACTTTCCAGGCTCACTCTACCGACCGAATAACTAGTAATAGATACTCTTTCGTATACTGTGAACTACAGTACCGACTAGAATCCCTTGTTAATTAAGTATCAAGTGTGACGTGCAAATCTATACGATTTAGAAGCTGCTGACATTACGAAGCCGCAGAGAATCATCATTTACAATAACATTCATTTCTATATATTAATAGTTATATGTTTTAATGAAAGATTCATTCCAGAGAATACTCTGACCGGAGATGTTAACATTTTGATGATAAATGGGCCTTGAAAAATGTAACGATTGCTAAATGCGACATAAATTGAGGACGTACGATGTTTCTAATCTTATTTATGAGTTATTCGCCTTAATACACGTTAATAGTTGAGGAGAAAATATATTCGTTTGATGTTGATTACGCTCATTTATTCGTATTTTCTATTTGTAGAACAGAATAATGCCAAATACCTTGTTATTTTAATAGGGTGTCGGTGAAATTATGACACGATATTTTTCCATTATGAATGAGATTTATTATTTCTTTTTTTAACGGTATTGACCTACTTCTTCTTATATCCTGTCAACTTTTTCTCTTGTGCATCGTGATTGACTCTGGTTTGGAGATCTGGAAATGACAGATAGGTGATATAGAAATTAAACGTTCCCGGAAATGTTCGATCTAAAAGTTTAGAAGTGAAAATGTTTATATCCTGTCCTACTAATATCCTATCCCACTTTAAACTCCTATCCTATCTTACTTCTTCACGCATAAATGAAGAAATTTTGCACGCATATAGTATACTAGCGGCCCGTCCCGGCTTCGCACGGGTGGACGTCTAATCTTTTCTAGCAATAAATATAGCCTATGTTACTCAGGGTGAATGCAGCTTTCTAATGGTGAAAGAATTTTTTAAATCGGCCCAGTACTTTTTGAGCCTATTCATTACAAACATACAAACATACAAAAATAGGTACAAATCTTTCCTCTTTATAATATTAGTGTAGATGATCTGGATTATCAGTTATCACATAATATGATACTTAATTATCAAAGCATAGCAGACCAAGTAGCAGGCAACAGCTGAGGTATAAATAATTTCTAGCAAATACTTTAAAAGATGAACCTCAAAATGTGATTCATCTAGTAACGACATACTCGTAAAAGCCCATATAATCAAAGTGACCAATTAAATGCATGGTTTGTTCAATGAAAGAACTTACAGCTCCAATCAGTGTGGATGAATTAAGGCGACAATTGTTACTGAAGCACAATGGATGTGGTTTTTAAATGGATGTAACAATTAATTCACAGCAATTAGGTGGACGAACGCCCGCATTTCGAAAGGGACGTAGAGTGAAGAGGATATAAGAAGCGATGCTGATCATAATTAAGGGCTGGATAAACTTCATACATAATTTGTATTGTCGAGTTTGGGGTGGTCAGAATCGTAGCTACAGCTGTTTTTTGAGCATTCTGTTGCTTAAATGTTATATTATTTAGCTTTTTCTCCCGCGACATCGTCCGCTTAGAATTGCATAGCATAGGATATGCTCACGACTATATTCCCCGAGGGGGTAGTCAGAGATATTTTGAAAACTCATAACATGCACGTTTCATTGGTAGTACCGAAACTCTGTCCATTGTGACGGGGAGTGAGCCCGTCGCCACTTGTAATGGACAGTGTGTAAATACATGCCTCGGAATTGAAGCATGCAATTTATACCGTGGACTGATTCACCTGTCATATTAGAATGAATTAAAGAAATTTACCTTATTTAAATTAATTATTTTTCGCTACTTCCTTTAAATTTATAGCTCTATGGTCAATCGGTACACGACTGTCACTACTTAACTCACTATATCGCACAGTATCGTCGTGATTAAAACTCTAATTGACCCATACTAAATCACAATTTACTGTCTTTGTCTTGCAATTAAGTTTGTTTATGGGAGAAAAGTTAGTCTTATTTGTTGTGGTTAATGTATACTAAGAGGAAAGAAGAATACTAAGAATATTTAAACTAATATGTATATTAACTATACCTTCATAACAGAACTAGAATTTACGGTCAATGATATTTATAGTCTAGGATAGGAGTACTAGGATTTTCATGACCACACTTTGTGCGTTTTTCCCCAGTTGGTTAGGACATTCCAGGCTGAATCATCTGATTGTCTGAAAAGAAAGATGATTCCGTGCTTCGGGTGGAACGTTAAGCCGTTGGTCCCGGCTACTATCTCTGATGGTAGATAGTAGTCGTTACATAAAAACCACGTCAGAGGCCATAAGGCGGTGTGAAAAAACTCTGACACCAGGGCTCTGCCCACACGATAAGAAGAAGAACGCATAGATAAATGAAGAGTCTAAATTAAACTACTAATGTTAATTGGTTACGACGTGATATCGAGTACTCATAGGTATATATATATACTCATAATGAATTTGACCTAAAAGGTCAATGTCACCTATCGATTGAAATTGTAGCCTTCAGAGCTCTTACTATGAGACGGTCAGATTTGGCATCGTAATTGTCATAATTAGCGACTCGACCCGGTGTCAGATGGAATAATTAGGTTAATTCCAATCATGAGCTAATTTAGCGAATGCTCTAATTAACGAAGACGATTCTTGATTAGGACTATAGGAGTGTTTGCAGACTAAAATAATATTAAGTATATTTGTAGTTATAGTTGTTATCCTCGAAGGTCTAAGCTTTTCATATACAGGATGAAATTGATATCATTAGTATCCTTTTAAACTAAGAGTCTACCCATCAAACTGAACAACTTTTACTATTGGAGCAAACAAAACGGAGCAAAAAAAAATCAGCTGTTGCATACATTTGTGTCGCGTAGGCGTTGCAGTGCTCCGATCAGTTTGCTCCCATAGTGAAAGTTGTTCAGTTTGATGGGTATACTCTTAGTTTAAAAGGATGCTGATGATATCAATTTCACCCTGTAGACTTGAGAAGCCATATGGTTTCATCTTAGAATAGACCACCCCATTTCTTCCCATCGGTTTTGTACGAGGCAACTATGGGTATGCATAAAGAAACTCTTAAGTTTCTTATGCAGTATATTTGTGGAGGAAAGGATATCTATATGGAGGTGCTACTTGGGAATGTTCCTCCATTGAAAAGGGAAGTACTTCCGCCAGGCTAGGTGTGATGCCTGGGGACCGGCCGTGGTCCAACAGTTCTTAGTTGGACCTTGTATATATATCGAATCTCTGTGATTATTTCTCTTGCGCGATTTATGTCTTGCATTCGATTGTGAACCTTATTTGTAGTAGGTTACGAGTTTACGTATTTACGATGAACGTTGTCTTTGTATGGAGCATGTTTCCGCGAGCGACGGTATCGCCATCTGTTGGCATCTTTGCTATAACTTGTGGGTGATGATCTGAAGCAAGTCCCCACATCTACCTATCACCACTTTACACGGTATTTCCTCTTGGAACAAGATAGTTACTGAATCGATTCTACAAGTCAGGTAGTCTATTGGATGCCTTCCCAGATGGTTAGCCTGACATTGCGTGGGGAGGATTGGAAGATAAGGGAAGCCTTTACTCAGCAGCGGGATGTGGAACAGTCCTTAGTCTTCACTTATGTTAATATAAATATACGAGCTTTTACCCGCGACTTCGTCCGCATACATTATATACCAGATTTTAAGTCAGATGATAAGCTATCAAACAAAAAAAGTTTCATAAAAATCGGTTCAGTAGTTTTTTGCGTGATACTCGAACAAACAAACACCCAAACAAACAAACAAACAAATAAACAAACAGACAGGCAAAAAATCCAAAAATTGGTGATTTGGAATCAGGGATAGGTAAAAACCATGTCGTAATTTTCTTTTTATTGTAAATTTCTTCAATGTACAGACACACTTCGGTTACAGTTTTATAATAGTTTAGATATTTAACAGTATTGAATCCTAACATTATTCCAGATCCGTGGAGGACGGCATAGGAGATGGACACCGCAGAAACAAATTCTACACGGATAAAAGATTCTATCTTATAAAGAACCAGTGTACGTTGACACACTGAAAATACGACGATGTTCAAAGAAATGGCATTCATCTTGTAAAAGAAAAAAAAATAGGGACTCATTTTATTTCCAGACCCAATAAAACAAAAGGTGCACATTCCAAATTTAAATACAGTAATAATATTTAATTTTACGTCGTTCGATTTGATTTTATGCAACGATAAATCACAAAGCCGGTGTCAACACTTTCGATTAAGAAACCAAGGTCGTACTCAAAAAAGACGGCCAGTATTATAACGATGTATTCTTATCCTGAGTGTGTTACAAATAGAATCTGCCTCATTATAACTTTCCACGTCCCGATAAAAAATAGGAATGGAGTCATCTGTTACAATTATTCTGAATCGGTTCAGTGGTTTTATGTGTTATTACGAGTATTTCAGTTTTTATGCAGTAGCCGATTGATTTAGGGTTAAATATAATTTTGTTACTCAAAGTTTTAAATATGATTTTGCAGTGTTTTATACGATGGTGATATCTTGTTTGGCAAACGCAGATGCAGTAAACAGATTGTAATGTTCTTGTTTGCAACTTTTGCAATGTTAATATTTTACTTACTGACTGACTGAAGTTTGTAAACGTCGTAAATGTATTATTTCTGCTATAAGTATATCAAAATAAAAATAATACAACTTATTAGTGCACAAGCAATAATTAAGACTCTCTCTTTTAATTAAATAAATTATTTCTATTTCTATGACGCGTTTCAAGAAATGAACACAGCCGCTTGTGAAAAATCGATTACTGACCAACTTATCTGTAACTTAGTTGTAATAAAATTTCCCAACGCAACTTCTTTACGCACGCACGTGCGTAAAATTGTGTGAGTTTAAAATACATTGCTTCCGCTAAATGCCATTCTCATTAAAAATAAAACCGGTCAAGTGCGAGTCGGGATACTCGCGCACCGAGGGTTCCGTACCACACCAACACAGAACACAACATTATTAACTTAGAATTTTTTTTTTGTCCTGGGACCTTTAGCGTTGTTATTCTGTAGAGTTCGCTCTATAATCACACTAAGTTTGACGCTTGTATGTATTACCGTTTTGACGAAAGAGCGTGAATAAAAAACGTTGACAAAAACTTGTTGAGAACCCCTCAAAATTTTTTACTTTTTGACATTTTTATTATTTGTTAACAAATCCGCCGTAATAACGCATAAATTTCAACTATCTAGCTATCACGGTTCTAAAGTTACAGCCCTAAATAGGTAGGACAGACGGACGGACGGACGGACGGACAGACAGACAGACAGACGGACGGACGAACGGACAACGTAGGCTTAGTAATAGAGTCCCGTTTTCACCCTTTGGGTACGGAACCCTAATAAACTAAAGACAGTAGTGTACTTCAAACGCACATAAACATCCTCGACAGAGGAAAAACGGATTTATACAAACTCCAAAGTCATCGCAGCTAATTTATATGAAAATCTTTTTTTTTAATTTCAAATTTCATCCAGGTGGCCATGATAATTAACACGATGCAATAATAATAATAAATTGTTAAATTAATTGAAATAGTCGAGCTAGTGAAATATTTAATATTGATGTACACTAAAGATTTAATAAAATACTAAGTATTGGATGTGTACACATCCGACTATAAATACGCAAAACAATTTCAATTACAATTTTAAGAACTGATTTATCTATAGGAACACCGACTTTTATATAACGTATAATTTTCTACAAAGGACTAAGAACTCTTAATCCATAGTTTAAAGAAAAGCGCTCCCTTACAGACTGCAAGGCTTATAATAAAACAAACACTTGCCTATTGAACGCGTGCGCCGACAAAACCGATCGGAAGTCGGCGCCCGCGCACGCCTCGACGCCGCCCGCCCAATTCGTGAAAATATCGAACTAAAATCAGCTCTATTTACTTTCTATCAGAGTGCAATAAATTTACGATAAACCAGTTTTAACGTAGTTGATGTGTTGTGACATTTGAGCTTCGTGAGGTGTGAAAAAAAGATCGTGAGTCAATGTTTATTTTGTCAACATCCGAACCTTATCTTGTTTTTCACAGGAGAAAGTACTCAAGGTATGTAGTGTGTAGATCTTGTTAAAGGAAGGGTACTACAAGGGTACTACTAAGGTACCCATATAAATATTTCATTAAGGCGATCATGTTTTAACTGCTAGCATATATGTATCAACGGAATGGTCTAAAGATGTACTTGTAAACTGTATGTATTGGTGTAAAATGTATGTACTTTGCTGATTGTTCAATTGATAATTGTTTGGTTTATAATAAGCTGAATTACTTCCGTTGAATTGATAAACATGTATAGCTTCACAACTTGTCATGATGATGATGATGATGATGATATCATAAAAACCGATTTTAACAACCTCTGATGGACTCATGTTATAAATGAGCTACAGACAGTAAACTGCACACGTAGACTAGTACTCAATTTACAACCCTCTAAGTAAATAAATATAATAATGAACAATTCACATTGATGAAAGGAAATAAAACAATCTAATTAATTAGATGAACGCAATAATCAATCAACGAAACATCTGATAAGCAAGCAAATGATCTTTCCAATTTGGTAAAATTAGAGACCCCGCTGGGATGTTCAGTGTACATACCTTTACTACGTAGGTATATTTAATACTACATGTAGTATCTATGTTAGGTATGTGTTATACTGGAGACACATTTATAACTTCTCCTTAATAACAGCGAGAACAATTTTCACGATTTACAGTGAAAAGAAGAAATGAGAAGACATTCTGATGCGTATGTGAGTCTACTAATCCGCTTTTACTAATACACCGAATTCATAAGGGTAGGCCTGTGTCTTGCAGTGGGATTATAGGCTCATATGATGATGATGATGACAATGAATAGGACAGAATGACACTCATGCATCCTTGTAAACGAAGACTCTACCCATCAAACAGACCAACTTTTACTATGGGCACAGATGCTATGGGTGCAAGAATTGCAAAAAAGAAACAGCTGTTTCATAGAGTCAAGTAGGCTAGGCGTTGTTGTTTAGTGCGGACATCAGATTTTTTCTCGATTTCAGGTTTGATCCCATACTCCCATATTAAAAGTTGTTCAGTTTGATCAGTAGAGTCGTAGCTTAAAAGAATGCACATGTTTTCAAATTCACCCTGTATTATTGGCAGCCGGTTCAAAAAAGTACCTACCTACTTGAAAATACTTACTTACTCACAGGAGATTGACACATTACATATAGCATGATTCTCACATTACCACAAAGCGTTTCTTCTTCGAACCTAACTAGAAAAGAATGCAACAACTTCGACAGCATTATCTTTTTAAGCCAGTTTCTCACTTCCAATTTTCCAAGAAGCACGGTAATGAGGTTCTACACGCCGCTGCGTCTACGCAAACAGATTTGTGTGCACAGCGCAGTCCAGTAGCCGCTCTCTGTTTGCTGTCGACCTGTTAATTAATAACTCGGTGCTCGATGTGTACACTGCCTTATTACCGGTAAAATCTCACAAGTCACGAGTCTAAACTGACTTAAACCAGTTTTAAATTTCGGCGTTCATTTTCTAATCACACGGTTAATGTAAGGTCAGAGTATTACTTGCTTTTAAACAAGCAAGGATGGATAAGAAGTATATACCACCCCACCATGTTGCTCTACTATGAGTTAGTAGGCTACCAGAACACATACTGTTAACATTTATTTACAGTACTGACGAAATAAATCAAATGCCCCCTAGATATCGGAAATCGTCCTGGAATAATAATATTAAAAATCTTATCACAAAAACTTAAATGATACCTATAAATATTGTATGCGTTGGAAGCATCACCCACGTAATATTCTTTCCTTATACAATAAGGAATTATTAAGGAATTTAAGGTTCTTTCAAACTGGAAAAACTATGCTAATGCTATCCGCATTGCACCAGCAATTAAAACTAATAAAACATTTTAATAACTATTGACCCGCCTCAAGAAAGTCAGATAATTTTATACTAATTCTCGTCGCATTACAATTACGAATCATTAATAAAGCGCAATGCAGCTCAACGCTACATTTAAATCCACACCTCGCACCTATTAGTCCCACTAATTTGAATACAAAATTCATGGCTACCTTCAATACAATGTTATTTATCATTACCGTGCCCATTTAGCCTCGCACCCGAGCTCTATAATTACAGCCAGGTAAAAATGAAACTTGAAGAAACGCGACGGCAACTAATGGCCTGAAACTAAATTTTAATTAATGTCGCGTTTTATGAAATGAAAGTGATTACAGAAATAACACGACAGGTCGGCGTGAGGTGAACTTTACGCTTTAGTCGCTTTACCTCGATCACTCCCCCCTCCCTCCACTCATGTTCGACAATTTACGACATGGTAATTATGTATACGTGTTTAGGCGCCTTCAGTCGACTTTACGGGCGGTGTAATTTTGGAAATTAAAAACGGTAAGCTTCAATCGCGCCGTAATATCTAAATGATGGATTAACCTCGCGTTTTGATGTGGATCGATTTATTTGGCCGGCAGCCAGTAATTATTCTTTATCGTCGTACGTGTGGTGAACACAATTAGTTATTGATCAGACAGCAATTAAGCCCAATCGATTTTGTTTGTTGAAGTTGAAGAAAATTGTTTTAGTTTTAATCGACGTCGTTTTATATCTCTAATGGATTCCCGGTCATGCGTTGACCGATTTTCCTTCATTGTTTATTAGGAAATAATAGTTTTCGTGATCACGGTAATACTTAATCGTGTGATCAGAAGAAAAGTTATACAGTTTCATCATTACGATATTCATTTTAGCTTGTTTGATACCTAGAATACAGTTTGGTAATTAATCTATTGATAACATATCAATCTAAAAGTACTAGGAGAGCAGAGATATGAAAGACAAAGCGCCACTAAAAGTCAAGAGAGGCGTTGTTAAAGCCAAACAACTATGGCAGGGCACGGTTTGCCGGAGTAATTGGCGCAGGGCAGCCCGAGGCGTCAGCAACACCTCTGTACGTATCAAACCGTTTTAATAATGAGCTGGCTTGAGATCGTGAAACAATAAATTGCGAAGCTTGGAGGCTTCGTGCACGAGACAGCTATCTGAGCCGAGCATTATGCATCTCGTGTTCCCTGGCCCGAGATAGCGGGCTATCATCTGTGAGATTGATAGGAGAATAGCCCCACGGCTAAGCGGGATTTGGCGCTTTGTGAAAGGATAGGCCTTATGCGGTTGGTACTCTGTAGAGTGTAGGAATTCATTAAAAATGCTAGTGAATGCGCTTTTATGTGCGGTAAAATTTAAGAGGATATTTCTGATAAAGCGCTCCATACAAAACGAAATTCCGTCCTAACGGACATTTACACTGGTACAATTAAACGTGGTATACAATTTTATACCACGAATAAGCAAAATGGGGGGGTTTATTCTACTAATAAACCTGGAATAACTTAAACCTAGTATAACGTCGCCTTAACTGTTCTGTATCATAGACAAATGTTTTTTTCTTAAGTTTATCTATGAACCTCCCAGACGAGTACGAGTATATTCTCTTGAAGTTCGCTTTGTAGGTACACCTTCCCTTATGGCTCTTGAACGTGACTTTTATTATTGCTTAAGTTAAAGCACCAATGTTTCGGGCCTACTGTGATTATGAACTCATTAGCGCAGCTGAACAACAAACTTGGTGCTTTCTTATCGTAAGATCGCGCCGAAATTAGCTCCAACTTTTTCCTTAGGTAATTAAGAAAGTATGATTAACAAAGAACAATCACGAAAACAAAAGTCTTATCATTGGCAGCGAGGGGAGAGAGTACATTGATCATGGGGAACAAACAAAGAGCAGGCGAAATTAATAAATTATCACTGGGAGAGAGTTATTGGGAGACATGTATCTATTTGGGAAAGTTATACATCTATTTAGTTACACGTCTGGAATTTTTTCCATCTTTTCTTATTCTGACCTCATTTCTTCTGTACTCATCTTGGCAGGTAAACGTTGATTGGAAATTAAATTAGACAAAAACATTGGTACATAATCCGAAAGTTCATGAATAATTTTACTAACCTTTGATTGCTTACCTACTGCAAGGCAAACCCAAACCCAAGTTAGTTGAACAGTAGAGTGGTGTTGGGCGTTTTACCGATATACTTATAGGGTGTTAGGGTAAACAGTTGCATCAGTTTAAGGGGTGATTGAACCCATGATACTGAACAACGTTCCCAAAGAAATCTGTAGGAAATAAGCAAAATTTTTTTTGAAGTTTCCAAATATACTAAATGCAATCAGCTGATCGAACGTTTGTATAAAAAGACGATTTTTTGCGAATTTCTATCCTTTGGGAATGTTGTTCAGAATCCTGGGTTCAATCACCTCTTAAAACTAATGCAACTGTTTACCCTAACAACCTGTAGATTGCGTTAAAAATAAGATGCCTATACGCAAAGGTGACGAAAACTATTTAAAAAAACGTTTTCTTTTTTCTATAAACATCTAAAACAAGTAATAGTCCTAGGTAACATTGTGTATACTCATCTTAATACCCATGGAAGACAATATACAAGTTTTCCTAACTAATGAGCACTGTGCCTTAATCTTGCAAGGAAAAATGGGTGATAAACTGGGTGCAATTTGTATAGTAAATGATGAACAATAAATCTTAATGCGTTCTAGTGCACATTTTCTTTTGTGTCATTGAAAAAGATTATATTATAGCCATCAATAAAAGATATGTTGGATTGATTATCCAACAGAAATACTGAAACAGCTGATAAAACTATCCTTAGTGGTCGTATAAAGAACATGGAGGTGAAGCGACCCGAGATGTGCCCCATCTGAAGGAAAATTAGTGGACTTCGTCGAGCAGCGTGTTTGGCTCTCTGCTCTGCTCAAGAATTATTTCACCCCTTATTGAACTATATTTTTGCATTGCATCCTACGGGCTATGTTTCCTTTTTCCTCCAAATATGTTGGATCCAAATACAAACCCATGGAAGATCTTCCCTTTTCCTCCAAATATTTGATTTAATTTACGAGTATTATTAGTATAAAAGACCGCGGTCCGACTATTCTTAGTCGCATATTGTACTGAGGCAGATTATCTTGCTAACTTTGGTAGTGCGATTTAGGACTCACTAAATGATTCGTTAATATTCGTATCGTGCTGTATCGTCTTTGCCATCTGATTGGCTTGTTACTTGAGGTTGAGACGCGCTTAGATTCATCTTCTGATTTGCTGTCATATGGTGACGTGCTGTCCGTTGTTTACATCGACTCGATGGATGCTTCGGCATTGTTGCTTACATATATGAATATGAAGTCATTGGCTCTGTCAGCAACTAGCATCCTCTACATCAAGCTGAGCAATTTTTATAACAGGAGTACACCTGAAATACAGTACAGCCTTTTCATCATAAATTTTAGTCTAGTAGGCGTTGCCGTTGCAGAGTTTAGTAAAGAACAGAAAATCTATGTTTTGCGATTTTAGTTCTGCTTTCATATTAAAAGTTGTTTAGTTTGATGGGTTGAGTCTGCTAATGACTTCACATTCACCCTGTATATTTAGACCGGTCCGATCGCGATAGTCGTAACGTAGTTCTGCATTCATATTAAAAGTTGTTTAGTTTGATGGGTTGAGTTCAAATTCACCCCTTCTAGTTCTAGGTATATCTTTCTTCTACAAAGAGTCATAATAAAATTATTATTATTATAATACATAGTTCAAAATCAATACTTCCATTAACTCACACAATCACCAGAAACACTTGTAACAATCTCAACACCAAAACGAATCTACACTTTATTGTAATTACTTTTATAAACGTTAAGGGTCATAATGACCCGTACTCATAATCGTAAGTGCTGGCCTCTTGCGTTACTATAACTCATTAGGGGTCAAAAAGAAATTACCTAAAGTGTGGCGAGTGTGACGAAATCTGATAATGTTCAGTCTAAAAGACTTCGATTAGAGCGGTAAGGCAGCGTATATTGTTGTAAAGGGTTTGGGGACATTTCAGCAGATTGCTCAACTGCCTTTTATTTGCTTAATTTCGAAACACGCTGTGGGTTTGTGTTGACTACGCAGAAAACAGAAATATAAATACTTATTGTACTATTACTGGGTAGTCCGTAGTGTGATACATCTGAAACATGCTGCTGTATAATTCTAGGTAGTATATCTATTCTAATACCTATTTAAATACTTATACATATAATAGATGACATTGTCGCCAGTCTCTACATACTCTATGTTGTAGGTATACAAAAATCAACCAATTCCTCAGTCAGGACGTCATCCATACTGTTTCTGCATTGACGCCGATGACTTTCTCGCAGAACTTATTCTGTGCGACAATTCACGTAATTCAGAAATAATGTCAACACACACACATACTTTATGTATACGATCATAATCCTTTTTGGGGAGGTCAGAATCATTGCTATAACTACCAGCTGTGCATACAGTTGTGACAAGCCTCACTTTTAGCATATTGAAGGCACGGATTACATAAATGTTGAAAGTTTCAAAATGACATGACTTCATGACGTATAAAGTAGTGATAGGATAGGTGCCAACGTTTCGCCACACTGTGTAAGAAACACTGATCTCTTAGTTGACTTGTACGACACCCACAGGAAAAAATCTGGCATCCTATTCTACCGAAACCACAAGGCTTCTTAATAATAAAGAGATCAGGGGGTCAATCGCGCTAATTTTGAACGATACCACCAAAACAAAACCACAACCAAAAACGTTACGTTATGCACAATTCGTATCGCGCAAATTATATTAACGGTAACGATTTAGCTTTATTTCGGAAGATACGTTGGCGTAACGTTTGATGTCCGTTCGACCGAATTTTCTGTATTGTGCGATTTAACCGTTCAGAAAAAAATTACGCGATAGCATTTTTACATCATACATACATACATACATACATATTCTCACGCCTGTCTCCCACTGGGGTAGGCAGAGACAACGGAACGCCACCTGCTACGATCCTGACATACCTCTCTAGCTTCCTCCACATTCATAAGACCTTTCATGCATGCTCGTCGGTTTCGGGTAGATCTGACCTGGCCCTTCTTAAGCACGTCGCCAATTTGATCCGTATATGTACGTCTAGGCCGTCCCCTTCCAACATTTCCACTTACGCTTGCCTTATAAATTGCCCTCGTCAATCTGCTCTCATCCATTCTTTCCAGATGACCAAACCATCGCAACATACCTTTCTCTATTTTTGTCACTACATCCTCTTTCAGACCACAGCGTTCTCTAATAAAACTATTTTTCAATTTATCCATCACATTTACACCACACATACTTCTCAATGAAGTATGGTTTTTACATCAGCTAAACCAAAACTAAACCAAAACCAAAAACCGTATAAAAAAGCGCAATTGAGGCCCAGTCATTTTCAGTGGCAGTTATAGAGGTACATACCTACAGCCCAATGAACAGATATTTTTAATATTTATACAATTTGTCTTCTACTTCGCACCTTTGTTTTGACAACTGTGTCAGTGACACTGGCAGTCTAGTAGTAAATGTCACTTTAAAAATCGCTTTTTATTTTATTAGTTTTAATAAAATTAGTAAAATAACACGTCTGTTCGTAATATAGATGATTAAAATTGGTGACACTTATAGGGCCTGTTTCACCACTTCTGAATTAAGTTCTTGAATAGCTTATCTGACAGATCGTTGCGTATCGTTCGATCTTACATTCGAAATATGTCAAACAATCTTTCAGACTTATGCCAGAAGTGGTTAAACAGGTCCTTAGATACAATACAATTGACGATTCTACATCTTACTTAGAATAAAATAATACAGGCTGTTACAAAAGTAAAAATAAAAATTTAAAAATTTTTAGACCATCAACTGAACAACTTTCACCATGGGACCAACATCGAAATCTCGAAAAATCTGCTGTCCCATACATTTAGCTCAAGTCGATCTAGTTTAGTATAGAATATCCGATTTTTTTTCGCAATTTCAATTTTGGTCCCATAGTGAAAGTTGTCCAGTTTCATGGTCTAAACTTTCCCCCTTAAATGTTTATTTGTATTTTTGTAACACCTTGTATAAGATATCTACGCACACATAATATGAACTCAATGACTACATCGGAATGGCAAGATATTTAATCTAATAATGGACGGCCCTGATTGCTTTTCATATGCTTTCTTTTATATTTATAATTCATATTTAATGATCGACATTAATGGCACTGCTTTAGGCCGAGCTCTGATATACAGACCATTATAACTTGACCTATAATTTCGCTCCTGATTTCCCTTGCTGCTTCATGTTTGTTAGGAGCACGAAGGATGGTGGAGGGCGATGTAAATTGGTTATGATACACACGTTAATTTCAGATTTAGGCACTTTCGTGCTGGTGGTTCGAAAGGTTTGGCCTATTGTATTGTAAGTATAATAAAGTGCAACGTGATTGTGTAAATGAGCGCTGACCAGCGGATTAAATATGGTTATAGTTTACTTAACTTACTATGTAGTAGCTGTAAACAGGGTGTTTTAAATGCAATACATATTAAAGGTGGTGCTTCAGACCATCAGAGCAACTTTTTTCAATTTGGTTCCATAGTGAAAGTTGTTCAGTGGGATACTTCAGATCCCATTACCCCTTATACAGGAAGTATTTTTCTGTGACAATAAATCTAAAATTTCAATTTCATTTTCAAAAAAGTAAAGTTAGCCATTTACTTTTTCAATGAGATAGCTGTTTTTACGCGATTTAGATGTGGGATCCATAGTCAAAGTTGTTCAGTTTGATGGTCTGAAGTGCCGTGTTTAATAAGTAACGTATCTTATTTGTTATTATTTATTTCCGATATAACAATAAAATATAACTATATAACTAACATATAACTAACTAAAATATAACTAAATAATATCCAGAAATGTAGAAAAACAAATTTCAAATACAAACCTGCTTACTCTATTTTATTTTACAATCTGTATGCAACATAATTATTATGTCGCTTGATTGAAGCATACTTGTTCGTTAAATATTTTCATAAGTTCAGTAACTACATTTCACCACATTTCAGATTCTGTAGAAAAACTTTCATTATTTCGTAACAAAATATGAATTCCTCTTGTTTATTAGACCTACGTCATCACAATAATATATACTTCACCTAATTTTTAATACACGACCCAGAATGAACTACATAAACAATCTTAATTCTGTCATCGGTCAGCCGGTAAAATAAAAACAGCTGTAAAAATTTTAGTGGACGGCGGAAAAATAATCCACGGTTCGCAATTAAAAACATAAAACACTCTTAAAATAACCCTGGAACGAAATATCATACAGTCGAAGAGTAATAACATTAAAACTTATACATTCAGGCAGATGCGCCAATATTCTATTATTACTGGCTTTTCAACGCGAACAGAGCAAGCATTCCCGACTATTTCTATATCCCTAAGATGAATCATTAAATAATAAAATCCAAAGCATACTTAATGCGCAACAACATATGAATCTATTCATGTCTACGTATTAACTAACACATGCACAGACGCTAATCAGTTCCAGACCTCGTGTAACTTCTCAATCGGACGCACACGCAGCCGCTTCGCCAATCTAACCTGAACCTATACATCAATGGATGATCTAATTGCGAAAGCGTAAACATACGCCAATGTGTTTGTTACCGTTGTAACAATGTGCGTGCTTCCAGCGGTAGCTTATTAGAAGCACTTTAAACAAAAATACAATCCAATTAGAACACTGTTTGAATTTGAAATTGGGAACGGTTACGATCTGACAGATGGCTCACTATAAATAAGGGAGCTCTAGTTAGCGCATCAGTTTTGATTTTCAGTCAGTTTAACGGACGTGGAAAGGCGTCGAGTGCGATATTTTAATGTCTGCAACTTATTAGCCACAAATGTCATATCGTTTGATGCATCAACTACTACTTTGTTAAAGTTGGCTACGTCGAGAAGATTATTTGCAGGCGTAAATTAGGTTCACGTGCGTTTTAATGCAACCCGCAAGTGTTAGTGCTCTAGTTCGATAATCTTCGACCGGCGTGGATCAGGCGCGGATGATTCATAATGTTCTGTTCTATTGTCGGTTTGGTGCATATTGCAAACTGGAATTATGCAATGACCATAATATTATTTTCTTTGTTGTTATGTAACACGAATTGGCAATTATCTTCATTCGTCTATTCGTAGCTAACGTGCCGTATCTAATGATTTTGGGGCACTCGTCTCGCAATTAGTAATATAAACAAACGAAAATATTTGTTATAACATCAAAAATTTTATTATCGCAATGCGTTCTACTTTCAATCTAATACAACAGTTTTAAATTGTTTTTCAGATCTTGCAACATAAGTCTGCGATCCACTTACAGATACTATTTTAGCACACAACATTATATTTGATCGATCATCGCCATATTTTTCCTGTTTACCAAATATTTAAGTAACGGCCATAAGTCAGGCAGTAAAATAATTCAAATGTGAAATTTCATGAACGCTCATAATGAACTTGGCAGGCGACCAAAAAACGTCTTATTTTCGATGTTGGAATCTGGACCAATTTTTATTGCAACGCTTTGGATATAGTGATATGAATGACCCTCGGCTAGAACAATTAACGACGACATCCACGTTACGACAAGTAGGCGTCGTGTCGTGACGCATTTCACAAATTCACTCACAGAACTGTTTAAATGCACCAGCCGAGTTGTAAATCAGACAATGCAATCTATGAAGCAATAAAACTTTAGACGTCTATGTTTAAATACACTGTTTATTTCATCATCGTTCCCCGTTATTTATTGCGAATTCCAAAAATTTTACAGTCCTATCATAATAAACAAATATTGTTTCCAATCACTCAATAGCACATGGCGTTTGAGTGAATCTTTTATTTTAATAGCATTCCTCGTTGACCGGTTCACTTTGGCAGCCATCAAGAGCATTACAATAAACGCCTGAAATCTTCTCACCTATACTTTTTGAGCACTCATAAGATTTATTTCTGTGACTTGAATCAGTTTTATTGCTTTTACGTTCATCTGTACTCATTTATAGCCGGCGTAGATATTCTTTTACGATTTCGAATGCTCTGTTTATTTTCGTTTTTAATTACTTGGAGCGTGGGTAGCTATGGAAATGACAGAAAAGTGTCGGAAATAAGATATTGTTGGCCAGGGATCTTTATTGAAATGTTTGTTATGGTGTGAGTTTGATTTGTTTCATGTCATTTCTGAGGTAGAAACAACATTATTGCTGGTGTAGTTGATACTAAAAGTGACTTTATAATAGAAATATATTTGAGAATAATCAGTAGGACACTGGTTACTTCATCCCAATCGAAGTATCCTACTAATATTATAAACGCGAAAGTTTGTAAGTATGGATGGATGGATGTTTGTACCGCTTTCGAGCAAAAACTGCTGAACGGATTTTGATGAAATTTGGCATACAGATAGACCATGGCCTAGATTAACACATAGAGTACTTTTTATTCGGGTAACGCAGACGAAGTCGCGGGCAACAACTCCGGAGTCTAGTGTAGACATGTATCTCTTTGTCACCAACATCGACACAAAGATGCACAAGGGGCACTTGAAGGATTGGAACCTTTTCGATTTCTTTTTAAAGCACTCTATAGATAGATCGTTACCGATATTGACATGAATTCTTCATCAACTTGTAACCACCTACAGTTTAGAACGAATTCTAATAGATGGTACATACATCAAGTACCTTTCCGCCTCCATAGCATAATGTGAACGCAAACTGCTGCACGATAAAGTTGTCTGGCGAGAGCTGTAAATGTCAGAAGACAAGAAATTTGAAGTCGCTTAATATTTCAAATTGTGTTTGTACTAAGAGCGTGTTAATTCTCTCTGTCCGAAGAAAAAGCTGTTCATCAAACTCACTTCAAAACGATGTCAGGAATGCAAGCCACCATCAACGTTAATGAATGTATCTTCATCCGAGTCGATCCAATCAAATCTCGCGACTGACTCACATCTCGGTATCGATGCGTTTGCGCACAACGACCGACGGATGCGCCGAAGTGTTCCAGAGAGATTGTAAATATTTCTCTGTTTCAGAACACGACTAAAATAGAATAGAACGCGTGTTTCTAAATCCCCTTTGAAGATTACACACGCGAGCATTAGCTCTGGCAAATTACCCTCTAACAAAGATTGTATTAATTACGCGCTCTCGATAGCTAAATGTAAATACAATTTTTAAATTTAGATTTCGGCAAGTGGCCGGCGTGCGCGCTGGTTTTCAACGCCTTATATCTGTCATTTTTCTTTGGGATCTATCAGGTTTTTGTTTTTTTAATTCCGTTTTTAATCGTTACCGACGTTGAGCAAATGTTTTCGTGTTAGATATATTTTACGATTCGCTCTTTATTGATGTTAAGATTTGTTGAGACAATGGATTGAAAAGTTGTTGCGTATTGTAATTTTGTTACGGTGCAATATTCATGAGGCGGAAAATATTGCTCAAATTAGGTGATGTCGAACACAATTCGGAAATCGAGAAATGAAAATTACATGTTATTAAGAGGCATCAACACTCTACGGTCGTTATAACACAAAAGATAAACAGTCTGAATTAAAGAGTCGTTCATTATAATACATTTTGCTTGAGACTTGCGTTATTTGGGCGCGGGGCGTGTTATCTGTCTTGCCGATCGGCTGATCGCCACTGCTGATTGTTTCGTTATTGTACCTAAAGGATGTTTTATGGCATACTAGTTACGTGTCTTGACTTTGTGTTGGTCAGTTCAATTTTTATACTGGATTTTATATTAAATTTTTCTTTACACGTAAAGAATTTTAAACATGAACCTGACAATGTGTGATTGCTGTGTTGTGTGCGTACCTGAGATCACCTGAGAATGATTTTTCGCTGCTTTTTCGAATTTTATGAACGAAGGGAAATACAAAAATGCAACTTGGGTTAGGTACTATCTAACGAAAAACTCTTAGATTATGGGTAGATAAATAATTTAACAAAAAAATTGAACAACAAAAGAGAAGAACTGAAGAAGTGACAAAGGCAGTACGGTTAAACCATGGTCAATCTATAGTTAATAGTAACGAAATGCTGAAATTAGAAATTAGAAATTATTTATTGTGCATGACATTAGGTAACATAGGTTTATGATAAAGTTTACATCAATCAAAGGAAGTATCACTAAAGTCTGCCTTTACAAGCGAATACACATTATTTTATGAAATACTACATATAATACTACATACAATTTTGTTACTTATGTCAAAATTATTTAGTTAATACATGTCAATTCTCAATTGATTATCGATTAATAAATTAATAATACAAAAATAAAATATAGAAATAATTATGTCAGTTATGTTCTTTCTTGTTTGAATTCTAAAAACTCCTTAACACTATAAAAACATCGTTTACCGAGCCACCTTCTCACCTCATTCCCAAACACATGCTGTTTCATATCCTTGTAAGTGTCTGGTAATTTATTAAATATTGTAATACACATCATGAAACAATGAGTCTGAGTCGATAATTAATAGTAAAAGTATTTTTAGGGTTCCGTGCCCAAAGGGTGAAAACGGGACCTTATTACAAAGCCTACGTTGTCCGTCCGTCCGTCTGTCCGTCTGTCCGTCTGTCCGTCTGTCCGTCCGTCCGTCCGTCCTACCTATTTAGGGCTGTAACTTTTGAACCGTAATAGCTAGATAGTTGAAATTTTCTCAGATTATGCGTTATTACGGCGGATTTGTTAAAAAATAATAAAAATTTCATAAAGTTAAAAATTAAGGGGGGTTCTCAACAAGAAACTAGTTTTTATCAACGTTTTTTCTTCACGCTCTATCGTAAAAACGGTAATATATACAAACGTCAAACTTAGTGTGATTATAGAGCAAACTCTACAAAATAATAAATACTAAAAACCGGCCAAATGTGAGTCGGTCTTGCGCTAAAGGTCACGGACAAAAAAAGTTTTTTTTCTAAGTTAATAATGTATTGTAGTGGTGTGGTACGGAACCCTCGGTGCGCGAGTGGCCCGACTCGCACTTGACCGCTTTTATTTTTAATATACTTTCTGATAAAAGTTCGATCATAATATCGAGAGCGCAAATCACATCCGTTATACAGTCTACCAAGATTTAGCTTGGAGTAACCGGAATGTACATTATGAATTATAATATGTACATACAAATTTAAAAATATTTATTTCTCTGACCTAATTTTAACCTCCAAATACGAGAAAGCTGCATAAAACCCCACAAATTAAGAAACTTCCGCACAACATCAAAATTCGGCAACAATGCGCTCAAAAACCAGATCGATTCAATCGAATGCACTGATAACCCAAAATTACGATTCCAGACCCCGTATTAACCAAACAAAAAGCAATAAAGAAGCGTGAAATGGTATGAGAGCATTAATTCGATTATCAGATTGAGGTGCGAAGCGAGTTTCGATGTTTATCTAGGTATAAAGAGGCGCCGTATAAGAAATTATTTTACAGCAGTGAAATAATAAAAACACTCATTAGCGGTCATTAAGGTGCCGCCTCCGCGATTCAGCGTTAGATAGGAATAGGTGAGAAGTTTATATTTGTATAATAACAGGATAGGGCTTGATAGTAGAAACATAACGCCTTGTAAAGGGTATCAAAACAGGAAGTCTTTCTTGTTTCCATTTCTTGATTAAAATGTTTATTGATGAGTATGACTATGTGTAAATAAACTTTATAAGTTATTAAGTTAATGCAGTTTTAAGGACCATGTATTCAACAATCAAATTTTTTTATTCAAAATAATATCATATAAATAGCTTTTTGACGTCAGTCTACCACCGCGTCGGAAGGTGTTCCGTTGAGAGAAGATTATTATTAGTAAGTAAGGCAGTTTGAATATACAACGTGTTAATAAATTAGCGCAAAACCTCATACACCCCAACTGATTTATAACAAAATAATTGGATTGAAACAATAATTTCATTATTTTGATAGTTAAAATTTAAAGTTATTAGCATTTTAAGTATTGATGAATGAAAGCGCTAACGTACTCATGAATACATTTTAAGAACCTTGTTTCGGTAGTAAGTAGGGTGAGTGTGCCCGTGCGGTGGTTTGACATCGGGTTCAGAAAATTTAAAATTTTTATAAAAACATTTAATATTTTGAAAAAAAAATTCCTATGTTGAAACCATGATAATTCGATTCTGCTCTCGATTCTAAACAAACCACTTTCTAGTTTTGCGTTAATTCATTAACACGTTGTAGTTGTTCCATGTATATAAGGAGGTTTCCAGCGTCTTAGTTATCATAGCATAGCAATAATTCATACCACTATACAGGGTGTAAAGAAAAGTATCATTAAACTTTAATCCACATACCTACCAAACTGAACTACTTTTACTATGGGACCAAACCTATCAGAACAAAAAAATCTGCTGTTCCATACGTTTGAGTCGAGTAGGTGTTGCAGTTTAGTATTGAACAGCTGATGTTTTTTTGCGCTGACTGGTTTGCTTCCATAGTAAAAGTTGTTCAGTTTGGTGGGTAGAGTATGGTTTAAAGGATAATGATACTTTCCCTTACACCCCGTACACAGAATGCAAAATAAAATGCGTTGCAAAGCACTCTGTTTAACAAAACAGAGTGCTTTAGACCTGATGGTCTGAACAACATAAACAGCAGATTTTTTCAGGAGAACGATGTTTGTCTCGCGATAAAAGTAGTTCAGTTTCATGGTCCGAAGCCCTCTAAGATGCGTTATTTAACGTATTTAATTTTACACCCTGTAAAATCCCCGAGTTAAAGATATTTCAAATGCGTCAAAATAATTGACTATTTGTATGAAAACATTTATATAATATAATATAATATATAATATTTACGCTCAAGGTTTTGAAACAGAATTAAATTTAAAAAAAAATGCTGTCAATCGTCAATTACGATATAATTATATTTTTATAACAAGCACTAATAATTATTATTTTTATTAATTATATTTTATTGCTTCGTTACCACAGAAAAATATGGTAATACAAGTATAATTACGTAATAAGACGAAACAAATCATGTTATTATAAAAGCAACAAAAGGGACGTCGTCGCCATTCCTGCCAATTTTCGAAACCACACACTCTAATTATTATAGAATGTAATACAATTAAAACCACAATGTAGTTGTATCCTTTTTGTCTCGTTAACAATGCCGTTAAGGGGTTAATTTGACAGTTATACTATAAATTTAAAAAAAAAAATTTATAACCAACCATGTCGAATGCACCCAGAAAAGTGGGCAGCGATCGTTTTACCCTGGCTGGGTTCCACAGAATGAACCTGCGTAACATGAGAGATGTGAGAGCGACACCGACAGGTCACCTCTAAAACGTCAAATTGGCGGTTATCTCCATAGTATTTCATTAATTTGACGTTTAGAAGTGACCTGTGTCGCTCTCACCTCTGTCATGTTACGCAGGCTGGATGCTTAGAACATCTCAGAACCAGGAAACATCACGTTGGAAGAATAAAGGGAAGGCATTCTATGTGAATAAGGCCTAACAAGCCTGCATGAATAATAAAAAAACCAGCGAAAAGCGTGTCGGACTCGCCACTGATAGAGTTCCGTAGCCATTCTACTCGTACAAGTAGGAAAGTCATTAGGGCTGCAATGAGCCTATTGTGCTGCCCTCAATCGTATTTTTTTATTTCTTATACAATTAAACAATATTTCCAAAAAACAAGAATGTCACATTGTAGTCATTGCTGATTTTCAATTAAACGGGTCACTGCAGATTTTTTTTTATAATATTTGTAGTTATTATCTTTAAAACCGCCAAAAGTGGCTACTTTTAGCGGTTTTAACGGTTTTAGCTACAAGTATAAAACATAATAATCGTAATGTTTCGATAAATTGAAAGCCAATCAGGACTACAATGTAACATGCTCGTTTTTTGGAAATGTTAAATTGTTTAGAAAAAAAAAATACGACTGAGGGAAGCACAATTATAAGAGCGCTTCTTTGAGCGTACTAAAAAACGCACGTGCAAAAATGAGCGAGTTATTGAGGCAGGGCATACATAGACAGACTAGAAGAAAAGTATAAGGGTTCGTTCTTTGACTACGGAACCCTAAAAAGCATATTTATTTTGTTCTAACAACGTAAAGTTACTGATAAACCGTTTTTCTTCTTCCCGATAACATTGCATTTATAATAAAGTTAATTTAAATTAAATCAGCTAGGTACATATAAATAAAATACAAGATCTTGAATGTTGGTTATCAATAAATGTTTTACAATTCAATTCGCAGTCGATTCATTATAGGATTGTACAATAGTAATTTTAGCGACCATATCATTATGTATTGCGGTCTCACACACAATTCACCCGGGGCTACAAACTTGCTGGAATCAAGTAGAACCAATGGACATTTACATAAAATAGTAACTAGATGTGGTATATCATTCATTACACATTAGCTCTTGTTTTGATTTTAAACAGGTATACATCATGTTTAAACCTCTGGATCCTAGCCTGGATAGATTCGGACCAATTAATTTTAGGGAATCTATGTACGATTAATTTTTTATTTTTATTTATTTGGCACAGTAACAAAGAACAAACTAACACTTGATCCTAAAAATATTACAAATTAAATTATATCTTTGCACCTCAATTATGACTGCGCACAGCATTCTAATACATTGTTTTAAATATTATGAGCTAGGTAGGTTGGTATATGAATAAGTACATGAATAATTTAATTTGACCAGAAAATGAAAGAAACTTGTTACACACAAAAAATGTGTAATTCTATATTCATTTTTGTAAACAGAGATAAATGTCTAGTAGTATTATTATTGTATGTCTTACGTTCCGTAATCACGGGCAAATAAGTCCCGGACCTTTGGAAGGCATGCATGGGGCCGAAGCCAACATGTAGAGGCCCGTAAGACAAGTTAATCTAAATGTAAGGGATAACATAATACACATTAAATAAATAATAAATAAATATCTTGGACAATGTCACACAAATTATCTAGCCACATTTAAAGTACCAGAATCTAGCCTGGACTTGTATTATGATGACTAGACAACGATATAGAATACATATATAAATACAAACATCCATGACTCGGGTACAAATATTCATATTCATCATACAAATATTTGTCCCTTACGGGATTCGAACCCGCGACCCTCGGCACAGCAGGCAGGTTCACTACCGACTGTGCTACCGGGCTGTCAAATTATTGTCACATTATTGCGAAAACTAAAAATATAAGCAAACGGTACTAGAAAATGTGTTGCTATAAATCTAATTCAGGCAGAGTTTAAATAAAAAGGAACAGTTAAAACATAAACAAACCGTTAAAGCTTGAGAGCTATATATATATCATATTATAAGTAGGATTAAGTTTAGTATTATCTTCATGTATTTTGTTAAGAAATATTTTAATTCTGGTGGATGTAACTAAAGTCTACCAAATAGTTTAAACTACCTGAATTCGATATTTTTTTTTGCGATTTCGATGTTTGCCTCATAGATAAAGTTTTTTAGTTCTATGGTATGATCATCCTCTTAAAAAAGGTCTACATATTCGACGACCCGGTTGGTGTAATGGTCGCCACACCGGACTGCCAAACCAGGGTCCTGGGTCGAATCCCGGTTCGGTCATGGATGTTATATGATTGTCCCGTTATTGTATGATTCCCATAACAAAAAGCCTAAGGCTTACCTTGGGATCATTACAATGTATGTGCCTGTGAGCGTTATTTATTTATTATTTATTATTATATTAAGAAACACCGTGTATAGAATATCTATGACTACCACAGGAAATTTTGATCATCGACATTTCTGCTATGCTATAACATGACCTACTAAAAGCAATGTCTCTTCCATATGAACCGTACATCTTCATCAAAGCGAACACTTACAATGAGTACTTGAGGCAACAATTAGCCGTTTTGTAGTCGATCCAGAGCCTCAATTAAACCTTCGGGGAGGTTGAAGCAGACCTCAGTTTGTGTGGGTATTCATAAACGCTTTTCTTTCCATTGTCGCTAATTTGTAACTTGTGGTTTAGTTTTTTTCATAATTGTTTACGACAACTCTAAGAAAAAAATAGAGTATGGCTTCAAAATATTTCTCGCATACTGGCTGTCTGGAGTTTCCAAGTAAATATACGATTTATGATTTTGTAAGTCATTTAAATCTTCTCTGTTTAGTTGATCTAAAAGTCCAGTCGGGCAAAGAAACTATTGGAAATTATAGGCCGTTTTGTTCTCATACATATCAACAATCAGCAACAGAAATAGTTATTAGTAGTAGTAGTCAGTAGTAGTTATTAGTTTCTGTTAATGTTTCTGTTTCTGCTAGGTTAATACAGGGTCCGACTGACTGTTTTTTAGGGTTCCGTACCCAAAAGGTGAAAACGGGACCCTATTACTAAGCCTACGTTGTCCGTCCGTCTGTCCGTCCCTCCGTCTGTCCGTCTGTCCGTCTGTCCGTCCGTCCGTCCGTCTGTCCTACCTATTTAGGGCTGTAACTTTTAAACCGTATTTAGCTAGATAGTTGAAATTTTCTCAGATTATGCGTTATTGCGGCGGATTTGTTAACAAATAATAAAAATGGCAGAAAGTTAAAAATTAAGGGGGGTTTTCAACAAGAAACTAGTTTTTATCAACGTTTTTTCTTCACGCTCTATAGTAAAAACGGTAATACATACAAGCGTCAAAAATAGTGTGATTATAGAGCAAACTCTACAGAATAGCAACAAATACTAAAAACCGGCCAAGTGTGAGTCGGTCTCGCGCTAAAGGTCCTGGGCAAAAAAAGTTTTTTTTCTAAGTTAATAATGTTGTGTTCTGTGGTGGTGTGGTACGGAACCCTCGGTGCGCGAGTAGCGCGACTCGCACTTGACCGGTTTTATTAAGAGGATGGTAAGACCATCAAATTATACAGCTTTGTCAGCGGGATTAAAGTCGAAATCGCGAATAAAAATCCTGTTCAATACAAAACTGCAATCCCACTCGACCCAAATGTGGCAAATACAATATGGGACAGCAGTTTTTTTCGCGGTTTCGATGTTGGTTCCATAAAAAAAGTTGTTCGGTATGATGGTCTGATCATCCCCTTAAAAAGCCGTCAGAATATTAAGTTGGACCCTATAGTATGTAGAACAGTTTTAATATTCTAATAAACTGCAATGGTAACCGCGTTATTAGAATGTCCTTTCTCTAATGAATGAATTATATATACTTTCTTTACACTACAAATACATTCATCATCATCATCAGCCTATAAACGTCGCACTGCAGGGCACAGGGCTACCCTGAAGGAGGGTGTATGATCATTAGTCCACCACGCGTGCCCAATGCGGGTTGGTAGACTACACATACACATCAGAATTTCTTCTTCAGTGTATGCAGGTTTCCTCACGATGATTTCCTTCACCGTTTGAGAGCAGTCGGTTTTACGTACATAAGTTAGAAAAACTCATTGGTACATGGCATGTTGTCCGTGCGGATTCGAACCCGGACCCCCATAATTGGCAGTCCATACCTCTCCGCAACGCGCCACCGTCGCTCTCATGTTACATATATACACAACACAAATACATTGCACAACATGAAACTTTTATGGTACAAATAAGGCGGTCTTATCGCTAATTTCTTCCAGACAACCTTAGGGTAGAGAAATAATATTTTGTATCGTCGTTTTATTTTAGGATAATTGGAATATTCTCCGATTGATTTAAGTAATAAACTTAACACTAATTTAAATTGAACTCTTTTTTACAATCCTATATCAATCACTTATTGTCATTTACATACACTTTCCATACCCGCCATAAATTGTTTAAAAACTAAAACAAAAGCCAAGGGGGTATAACATTTATCACACGTAATTGCTTTACCTGCAATTCAAGTCTATTAAACTGCTATACATCTACACAAGAAAGCTTAGGGCACGTGTCACAAGAAAAAGTTGAATTCATTTAAAATCCTTTAAATTCGAAGGGTTCCCTACATTATGTTTATGTAGGTGATTCCATTGATATTTAAAACCAGCCTACGTCTAGGTCATGTACCTAATTTTTTAAGTTAGCCAGAACGGCTGGTTAGAAAGAGCGTGCATGACGTTTTTCTCGTTTAAAAGTTTTGTCGTGTGTGGCAACACACGACAAAACTTTTAAACGAGCAAAACGTCATGCACGCTCTTTCTAGCCTACGTAAAATAATAAAGATGGAGGCACATTTCGATTTTTATCGTTTTCTCGGGGATGGCATGCGAGGCCTACAGGTAGCATGGACATTTCAGCCTACTTCTGTCTCAACTGAACAATAGATGGCGTTGGAAAAAAAAATAGAAAAAAAATATTGTGCACAAATAGTTTTTTTTTTTTCAGAGTTAAAATTATATAGATTAACTTGGAAAACGCAGAGCAGAGTTCAATTTGCCCAGGAACAATTTAACTTAACAGACATTAAAGGGACGGCGGACATAAAATGATCTTTCTCAGATATAAATCACCATAATTGTTGTAATTATTGAATATCAATCAGATCTCAGATCATTGGCATATTTTAGTACTTAATTTGTATTCAATCAATCAATAAAAAATAACAACACAGACATTCGATTGTAATTTGTATTTAAAAAAATAATTACTCTAATTGGACGAAATTTCGTGTGTATGTAGCGCGCTCGGGCGCTTTCTCAGTTAAATTATCTTCCACATTCATGACGATCATTTTAATAGCACCCTTTTGAACACTGAACCCTAAACACTCAAGAGTACAAATAGCTCCAATTAAATACAATAAAATGCAAAGTATACAATAAAACAAACAAATTATAAATGCATTACCTATTCGTAGGAAACATTAAAATTCTATTGTAATTTATCAAAGAAATACGCCTTCCCCCTTTCTCTAGTGTTTGACATAATTATTTTGTACACTTATTCGAAGAGTATTTTATACTTTAAGAAGTTTATTTACTTAGCGATAAGGATGAAAATGGGATGAGGGTTGCTACGCTAGACGATATAAGAAACATGGTTCTATATAATTGGCGTTAAGTGTCTGTTAAGCTATAATGAAACTTAAGTAGATAGCATCCGTACATGTTTTGTTATAATACACAATTAGCACTTATTGTATGTAATATGATGTCGGTTGTAATTTCACAGTCCGAGTTTCATCGCTTCGTAACTAATGTCCACAATTATCTTAATGACGGAATTCTTGTAATTGTAGATAATCGCTTGTTTGATGTACCTACACTTTATTGTTACTTTTGATTATGATATGGTAAAAAGTAATTGTTTTAATAACACTGTTTTAATTTGTTTTTCTAATAAAAATTATTAGTTATTTAGCATTACATATTTATAATACAATTACATAACGTAAACTTACATTCTTAGATTATGCAGGACCACATATTTGAAAATGTAAGTTCTAGTTAGATCAATTAATTATAAATATAAAATATTTAACAGTTTGGAATAAAATATATATGTGTATGGTAAAAAATTTAAGGAATTATAAAATAAATAAATTAATTAATCATAACATCATTCTGAAAATATGATATTGATGGTGTATCATAAAGAATGACAAAAGTTGAGGCTTGAAAGTGGATTAAACGAATAAACTCACAATCTTATTTAACATTTAGTTTTAGGATCAAAATATCCAGTCTTGTACTCATAGCTCTAGTTACTCTTTAAAACTCTAATTACAATACCCCACTGCCGTTTCCTATAGAGTCACACGTGTTCTGACCTTGTTTCTTTGAATTTGTTACTCATAAAGACCTTTAATTACCTTTGTTTAGCTCTACATGTGTCTGCACGTGTTTAATATGGACTTTCAAGATGGTATTCACGATTCACAATTATTTTATAATTTGTTAGTAATTATCGTTGTTACGGTCCGCCACTTCGACAATACACCGTGTTGCTATAATCTAGATAATTGGAACAAAATGTAAAAGAGGTCGGGAAAAAAATAAAAACTCGCACCTCGTAGTTGTGTACCTACGAATGATCGAATTAGCACATATGAATGTAAACAATGGTTAGCTTATAGTTATCAATCTGCATAGTATACAGGGTTACAGGGAAAGTCGTGCTAGATCCGTTAAGGGCGTGTAGTACCCATCATTTCTGACCTATTTCACTATGAAACACCCTACCCCAAACTTAACCGTTTCCGAGATATTCGAAATTGAATTTTTTTTTTAATTGCCGATTTTTTTGCTATAAATTTTTTTTTTTTTAATTTTGTGTGTCTTACTACTATTATTATTTTATTTTTAGATGTAGAATAAGATGCTTAATGACGTCAGTCATTAAAATAGAGCATAGGCTAATTGAATAGGCCGTAGTAGGCAAGGGAAAGTTAAGAAATAAAAAAAAATATTTGAAAGTTTATTTTTCTCTAAGGGATATCTAAAAAAAATATTATGACAGTTGTTCGGAAGATATATTTTAAAATATCTACGTTTCATCAGCTATCTAACGAGGTATAACAATCTAAGATTTTATTTAAAGGCATTGAAAAAAAGTTAGTTTCATAGGCGAGTGGAGAAGAAAATTAATACTTAGCCCTAAAAAGTAAAATAAAACAATAGTTAAGCATGATATGTCATTTATTAAATCAGGTTTTCACACAACTTTTTCTTATTCTACAGTACATGTTCAACATGGCCGCCTCTGTTTCTAATACATTGTCGCATCCTTCTACGGAGACCAGTCTTCACTACTCCAGTGGTCAACGTTGTCCTCATTTGATTTGCTGCATCCACAATCCTTGCTCTTAATTCTTCCACAGATGAAACTGGATTTGGCTCGCTGTAGACAAGACTTTTCATGCGCCCCCACACATGAAAATCCATGGGGGTTATGTCCGGATATCTTGCTAAGACACACAAAATTTAAAAAAAAAAAATTTTAAAGCAAAAAAATCGGCAATTTAAAAAAAAAAATCAATTTCGAATATCTCGGAAACGGTTAAGTTTGGGGTAGTGTGTTTCATAGTGAAATAGGTCAGAAATGATGGGTACTACACGCCCTTAACGGATCTAGCACGACTTTCCCTGTAACCCTGTATACAGGGTGAAATTGATATCATTGGCATTCTTTTAAACTAAGAGTCTACCCATCAAACTGAACAACTTTTTCTATGGGAGCAAACCGATCGGAGCAACCAAAAAATCTGCTGTCCCATACTAAACTGCAAAGCCTACTCGACTGGTGGAGGAGGGAGAGAGAAAGGTCATAATGTACTAAAGACAGTAATCTGTATACAAAGTGCTTATTTCCCTGACCGGTCCTAATGGACTACAGGATGTAGATATTAAGTAACATGATCAGCTAATCACAGATTAAATTGTAAACCAAAAAGACCTCTTCAACAGACATCAAATCAATCTGGTGAAAAGTAGCAAACTTGAAACGCACCTCTTCCTCACAAAATGAAGTTCTGTCTTTAGACAAGTGTTCGGGACTTTGATGAACAAATCGGCGTAAACCAAGTTGAAAAGGAAGCACTAATTATAATTGCGGCACAAGGACCATCGCGCGTGACGCAGCGCAGCGCCGCGCCGGCCGGACCCTTCTCGATTGTTTGCTTGTGACGCATTCTTGCTTGCCTGAGGCGATGTGGGGTTTAAGGTTCAAGCTATGAGCGAAGTTAGATGTCTGCTGTCAGTGAGATGTGTGCTGTCAGTGAGATGCTGTTAAAAAGAAAACTTTGTTTATATTATCATGCAGTGAAATTCCCGACAGATTACATGAAAATAGGGAACACAGTAAAAAAGTTGTTCAGTTTTATGGGTAGACTCGTAGAGTTTAAAAGGATGCAAATGATATCAATTTCACCCTGTAGATGGCACGAGCTTTTACGTATAGTTATAAAGGTTAATTCGACCATGAAAACTGAACAACTTTCTCTATGGGAACAACACGCCGACACACGAAAAAAAATCTGCTGTTCCATATCAAAATGCAAACTTACTAGACCCAAAATGTATGGGAGAGTAAAAATTTTTTGCGATTTCTTTGTTTGTCCCATACAGAAAGTTGTTCAGTTAGATGGTCTGATCATCTCGTCCCGTCCCGTCCCATCCCGTAAAAAAACGGTCAGTATACTGTATGCCCTGACCAATGTTTAATTATCTGTGAGCGTTATTTAAAAAAAAATGTTTAATTATGACTTCTATAATATTCGTTATTATTGATTATTTGAAATTATCTATGCTAATTGCTACTATTGCCAGGCATAGAAGAAAACGCGTGTTTTTCCAAAAGACAAGAAATGACTTTTGGCTTTATATTCAGTTACAGTCTACACAGTTGTGATTTAAGATTGGTTTATGTTTATTAAAGTGGCTATCTTTTTATTTATAGCGAATATAGTAACAATAATGTATAATATTTTTTAAACCCGTTTCTTATAGCTTGTGCCATATCCTTCATTTCGTTGTCTTTACGATGTCGTTTTATAACATTGTCATACATTTTCTTGATTAATAGTCGGTGCATTAATTCACGCTGTTTTTTTAATAATGGCAAACACTTATTCCTTACTTAAATCTACTCTTAGAAATCACGTGAGCTTATTATTAAATTAATGACAGTTTTATGTAATTGTTGAAACTGCGTTTTAGATTTTCAATTTAAAGTTTTCTAGAGTCCGTTTTTTGACCAGAATTGTTTATAGTTTATTGAGTATTCAGATTCTTTGTATATAGAAACATTTGACCACTTTCAACAATATTTTTTACAAATGATTTAAACAATTGTGTTCTGTAGTAAACTCGTGAAGAGATTATGACATATACATATACATATGTAAACTCACGACCATAATCCCTTTCGGGGTGGTCTGAACCTCTGCTACAACTACCGACAAAACACTGACGCATGCAGTTGTAGCTCACTTTTAGGACATTGAAGACAAGCTAGTTAATTATTGAAGCATTATAGAAAATTATTTCTATTGGTTGTCTAACTACATATTAAGATCAATTGAAAGATGGTGTATCAATTATATTATAACAACACACATCTACACTTTAATTATTTGTAACATGATTCACTGTTAGAATATTTAAAATTTCAGGACGTAATAACATAAAAGGTGGCTTCATTTCGCCAACAAAAACACTGTAAAAGTTTCCTCAAAAACACGGAAAAATGTTTCCTCAAAAACACTGCAAAAGTTTCCTCAAAAACACGGAAAAATGTTTCCTCAAAAACACTGCAAAAGTTTCCTCACAAAATAACCCGTTCGGTTACTGGGTGTTTACCAAGTAACCGAACGGGTTATTTTTAATTTTTGAAAATTGGAAATGCTAAGTACTGCTTGTAGTTACAATTGGCCCTCTAAAAAACGTACGTATCATAAATCCCTTTAGATCACAAAACAAAAATTGACTATTCACCGAGTCTGAGAAATCCCCTATAGGTATTTATTTAGAATTCAATAATTTATTATATGTAACTCGGCTAAGTATTCAGAAGCTATAATGATTCTTATTTAATTGTAGCCACAATTTGACGTTCATAATGGTGGACCGAAGCTTCTGCGTCAGACCAAAGATTTATAATTATATACGTTACAAAAATATATAACGTGACCTAGAAATAGTTTTTGAATAAGCACGTAGCTACAATTAATTATGAAACGCTTCTATTTTTATTAATTTTTTTGTTTTAATAGTTTTATTACGATTAATCAACGTTGAAGTAGTGCTGCGAAATTATGTTATTTAACGTTTTCCTGATACGTTTAAAAGATTACTCCTGTATTTGATTTTTTTTTTAATTTTATTGTATTGATAGGTGGTAGTATAGTTGCCATACTTTAAGGGATGATTTTACCCATGATACTGAACAACTTTTTCTAAGAAACCTATTGTTAAAATGCAATTTTTTTTTGGAATTTCCATACTAAATGCTATCAGCAGATCGAACGTTAACAAAATTTCTGTATGTACCTGTATGTGACCTATAACTATAACCTAACCTAACCTAAAAGGTTCGTACAAAGGTTAATTAAATAGGAAATAGAATGCATGAATAAAATGAAATGAAACCGTACAACGTCAAAATAAACGACCTCGGAACTCTAATGGCACATGACCAGAATTTGGTTTTAAAAAATCTTTTAAACTAGATTAAATCAGCATTTATAAAGAAAATAACATACATAAGTACTTCATTGTTTCTTCTATAATCTTATTCAATATCAGTAATCTGTCATCCAAACAATCGGAATAGTTCAGGAGTCGGCTACCACGCTACAGTCATTATTCGTTTTGTTAATACCGCACAGCTCTTTTGTTATTTTGACACAGGAAGTTATTAAAGCAATTAACTGGGGCACGGCTCCTGGGCTATTATCATCTCCACGAATGACGTGTTAATGCCGGACCATAGTAGTGATGTTACAGTATCCAAATAGTTTTTATGCTAACTCAATTTTATTGAATAGTACTGTGGTCTTTGAATTTAGTGATTTGTACGGGTGACCTATATTACTTGAGTACTCGTTCACCAGTCAAGGGTGATTTACCTCGAAACTGTTTAAGAAACTTTACGTTTAGCATAAAGTTAGAAATTGGAGGCCTTATTAGGTCTGGAGGTTCAACACGAATTTTTATTTTGATGTCTAGTTTTTTAAGTGAGAATAATCCGAAAACAGTGATTCATCCATTTAACCTATGCTCATGACTATATTCTCCGAGGGGTCAAAAATATTCTGAAAGAATATCCACATTTCACCAGTAGTAACGAAACTCTGTGCAGTGTAAAGGGGAGTGAGCCCGTCGCCCCTTGTAATGGACAGTGGGTACAATACATGCATCGGAATTTAAGCATGCAGGTTTCCTCACTATGTTTTTCTTCACCGAAAAGCCAGTGGATCGAAAAACAAATCGAATGTAAATTCCTGCACAGTCACAAATACACATTGATGTTGTTATAAATGGTTCGGACTCATTTCAAATCATGAATTTATGAGTAACCTATTTGTATAATTCGCATCACTATTCAGCTCTCAAATTATATCGGTTCTTTAATTTTCAATCGTCGGAGTGACAGAATGAAAGCTACTGCTCGATCACAATGCACTCTCTCATACTCTATGAGTCTCTATGGACATAATTGATAGTCATACAGCCTTAACAATAGTGAAATCATCAACACTAACTACACTAAAATAAACTTTACAGCGCATATTAAAAAGTCGATTTTAGATCGTATCGAGTTCTATGGTATTCAAAAAGTAACAAATAAGTTTAAGTTGCGTGGCTCCCGTACTTACACTCGGTCTAATTTCTTAGAAGTCGTTATTATTGTTTCTCATGATTAAATTTCTTTTTTGCTCACAATAGAATCATGAGGTGTTCCGTTTATTTTGGACGTTGGATGTTTTGTTTGAAGGCGCGTTTGGTTTATTATGTAAGTTTTGAATGGAAATGGAGTTGATGAAATCGTCAACCAGTCATTTTAATTTTGAGGATGGTTTAAGAGTATCTCGTATACAACGTGTATTAATAATTTTCATCATAATAATATCGTATGGAATGTTTTGTCTTCCTGCTTGGATCCGGAGGTTTAAATTTCAAGGCCAAGGAGTTTTAGCCGGTCTTTCGCTGCCGGGGTTAACCTATAAAGTTCCTAAATATTAACAAATTATAAATAAGTATCACGTTTTGTCTAAGACTGGTAAAACAGGCTAAACAGAAATTGAGTTTTATCTCCTTTGTAAACGTTTTCCTCATGCGCCTCCAGAATTTTTGCAACATTATACGATTTTTTTTTGTAAATTTATTTGGATCACTGATGGCGGTTTTATATCTCCCACACAGCACAGAATATCTACTAGATATCTATTAGATATTTTGTAGACACTTAGATATTTCGTAGATATCTATTAGACATCTTGTAGTTGTCTTACCCTTATTCGTGAGAGGAGCCCTTTGCCCAGCTGTGGGATCCTGTAGAACTAAAGTATTTAGATATTAGGATTCTAGTTGATTATCCTACACAGATTACCCCCAATAGATACCGCATACAGGGCCGCCGACGCTCGCCACACATCTATGGTTTTTCACTGATATAAGCAACGCGAGTGAGCGAGCTAGAAGTAAAATGGCCGATCACATTGCACCGTTTCGTGCCCCTCTACCCACACCTACCGCCAAAAATGGTGACTTCGGGCGTGAACAAAATGTTCATCATGCGGTATCTATTGGGGGTAATCTGTGTTATCCTATCATCACTTGACATGACACGACATTTTTATCATGAAACTTAAATGGTAGGCTAAAAGTGAGCCTTGCTTAAAATCGTCCCCTTAAAATAAGGTTGGTATATCATAGCTTCAGACCACCTCAAAAACAATCGTGAGTGCTGTATGTTGACTTTAAAATTATGATATGGCAAGCGGAGTGAGAGTCAGTTTTCGCTGGCAGGTCATAGAGCAAAACTGCACAGCACTGCAACTGTCTTGTTAACGTAGCGATATGTGTGCAATGCACATATTGTACGTGTGATGAATAGGTGTGAAGCTACATATGACCACTAGTTACAAAACGAGCACGCGTGTGAACCCAACACATGTTAGGCGCGAACAAAGAAAGTAACGTGTCAATTAAACCGTATTTGCTCTTTTTTCCTCCGTAACGAAGCGTAATGCAATTATTCGTAATAACAGGATGAGAGTACGCGACAGAGCCGAGTCGACGCCCAGTAATAACTCAGACAATTAAAATGTCATTACCTTCACCAGGTTTTACACCTAACCAACGTTACTTTAATTATGTCGGGTAAGGTAAAAAGTTGTGGAATTAATGCTGTGGTATTTGGTGACTTAAAATAAATCTTGCGTCGTGTCGAGGAATCCAGAGTGAGTAGGTGATTTTTTTATGTCAACGTCCTAAATCTTTGTGAAAGAATTAGAACAGTCTTTTGTGAATAAATTAGGATCCTTAAATTTTATAAACATATTTAATAACAATTTTAGATCAAAAACTCGCACGACTAGACTTAACTAGGTAATTTTGTACTTAATCACTTTCAACATTTTCAGGGGCGGTGGTCAGACTATCAAACTTTTACTACCGAAGCAAACCGGAAATCGTAAAAAAATCTACCTTTCCATACAGAATATGTTTTTTTCAATACGAAATTTGCTGTATTGTTTCATACAATGAAACAGTTTTTTTTTTATTACCAATTCAAGTTTGCCTTTATGGAACCACCCCTGAAAATATTGAAAGTGTTTGAAAATAACCCACTAACGATAAAAGTTTTTTTTTTAAATGATAAATATAATATTAACTTATTATAATTATATTAGCATAAACAGGCGAAGAGCATGACCTACTCCGTACCCTCCACCTATTTGCAGAAATGAGGTTGCATCCTAAATTTTGTTTCCACTTTTCACTTTATTCTTGAAGCTTATAGGAGCGCCAAATTAGTGTTGTTAATTCGGTGCTCTAATTTAGATGCTCTTTAAAGTAGTTTTTAATTTGGAACACCTCAGTTTTTGACGGGTTGATAGAGAACCTGTGAAAGTGTGCCGAGGGCGAGGGTCGCGGGTTCAAATCCCGTAAATTCATGTTCATCATACAGTTATTTATTTTAAGTATGATGAACATGTATATCCGAGTGATGAATTTTTGTATCTAAATATGTATTCTATATCTTTGTCTAGTCATCATAATACAAGTCCAGGCTAGATTCTGGTAAGTACCGGTGGTGGTGGTGGTGGTTCTGGTGGTGGTAGATAGGGCTAGACAATTCGTATGACAATATCCAAGATTTTTATTTATTAGATTCCGCCTCAATTAACTTCAAGCCCAATTATCTAAAAAACAAAAGAAAGGGTTAAAAGTTGCAACATGATGATAGTAAAATTATTTAACGGAAAGCTTCGCTGTGACATAATTTAGTATAAATTACAGGTTTCGTGGGTAATTGTCGTAAGTGTTGGGTCTTCAACGACATCTGTCAGATGTACTAACGACCTTATGCGGTGAGAACTGGGGTTTACAGGGGTTTTGTTGTATAAACTTGTTTATTTGCTTTATGGAAGACTCTCGACAGGAAATTGTTGAACGGCTATCGTAATGAGACTTGTAATAATGAAATTTGCTTTATTAACTGTTATAAAATATACGTACAAGTATTGCACATAATAAAACTCAAGATTGGATTATATTCTGAAGTAAATTGACGCTTCTGATATTTACATAACACAATGTCGCGCACAAACGTATGTGAGTTTGAAGTAAATTGGTATCTATTGTTTAATGTTTCAATAAACAGGACGGATTAGGTCAGTTACGACCTTGTCCCCGAACGTTCACTTCCAGGACACATAATGAACAGCTTTAGTAATAAGGTATTTGACAGCATGTCAAATATAGATCTATATTGAATATGAATTTTGGAAACTAACTATATTTATAGTAATTACGAAAAATACTGGATATTAAAGAATTTGTCTTCTTTAGTCACGTGATCGTAAACGACTGTGATTGGCCGAATGGTTGATGACGTCAACTGGGCCTCAATTGCGCAATTTTATACGGTTTTGGTTTGGTTTTGGTTTAGTTTTGGTTTAGATTTGGTTTAGCTGAAGTAAAAAAGCTATCGCGATCTTTTTTTCTGAACGGTTAAATCGCACAATACAGAAAATTCGATCGAACGGACATCAAACGTTACACCAACGTATCTTCCGAAATAAAGTTAAATCGTTACCGTTAATATAATTTGCGCGATACGAATTGTGCATAACGTAACGTTTTTGGTTGTGGTTTTGTTTTGGTAGTATCGTTCAAACTTAGGACGATTGAGTCCCAGCATGTAGACAGTTGAAGGTAGAGTATGAGTGTCACGACACGTGTATTGTCCGGAAAAGCGTTTTTGCGGAATATTTAAATAATATTTTTTTTTCTTCCATTATATTTTATGTAATGAAACGTAAAATATACATTTTCTATAGAGTCCTTAGACAGTGATTAACATAGAACAGTTTTTAAAAATCTGACTAATACACTATTTTGTAAAAATAAGCGACACAGAAACTTGTTAATCATCTAGAAGAACTGTGAATACCAATAACAGAAATTTCAACTTCAACTTAGTTTAAATCTTGGTTGCTTGCAATGGAAAAGTATCTTTTTTTGTTAATGTTCTTATTAGTTTTTGTTTGTTTAATTATTTTTAAATGAACTTTGCTATCACCACCAACTAATTTTAAGTTTACTGTTATACCTACGTTCCAAAGTTAAACACTTGGCACGTTCAGGTTCTGAGGTCTCATATGGTGATAATTGGCTAGCCCTTTAACCATACAAATCTGCTAAAATTATCTTGGTCACTTGAATTTGAGGTATCACTTTCGTTGTACATTTGTATGTTAACATTCATCGCAACTTTTTCTATAAGTACCTACTGACACAAATACCCAAATACATATTTATCAAACCAATTCCATGTCATGTTTGTCATCAGCAAATCACTAAAGGTCTCTCCACACTATATCGTGGCGACAAAAGGGCAAAGCGTTTACATAAGTAATTAGCCGATGTCATACCGCTCTGAGTGGGAGAGAGCGGATTGATTACTGGACAAGGATGTTAGATAAAGATGGATATTATGTTGGTTAGGAATAATACCTATCGTTTTATGAAAATGGGAATTCCGAATTCATCAATAGGAATGGGCAGAAGATTCTTCCCGCGCGCTCGTATTGGTATGATATACAGTTACCGACCGTATGTCAAGGTCATTAAGGCGCACGCTCGCGCCTCGACACCGCCTCGACTCCTTCTGTATGTGATACCCCTAAGTGTTACATCGACCGTACTCCCCTTGGTACAACCGTCTTTCAAGGCTACAAGGTTAATTTCTAACAATTTTTAAGTTTTTTTTTATTAAGTTCCAAAATACATCATTATCAGGATCGTTTCCGAAATCCGACCTTGTGTAAATTTACTTCCACATTGGATACATTTTCAAACAATATCCAAACTCCTTTTCATACATTCATGTTATGATACGAATTAGTTCAGTTTGTGGTCGGCCTTATTTATTTACGTGCTACGATGCTACGGCGTAGCGTGTAGCACTGATAATATTGCTGTCGCTAATTGCAACATTGCATTGGTTGATTTTTGACTAAAAAATATATACAGGGTGAAATTGATATCATTGGCATCCTTTTAAACTAAGAGTCTACCCATCAAACTGAACAACTTTTACTATTGGAGCAATCCGATCGGATCAAAAAAAATCTGCTGTTGCGTACATTTGAGTCGAGTACGCATTGCAGTTTAGTACGGGACAGCAGATTTTTTTTTGCTCCTATCGGATTGCTCCCATACTAAAAGTTGTTCAGTTTTGATGGGTAGACTCTTAGTTTAAAAGGATGCCAATTATATCAATTTCACCCTGTATTCCTACTTATGGAGATGGAAACTTGGCTAGAATGGAAGATGGCCGGTGGCACAAGGCAGTTTTGGAGTGGTGGCCAAGGGAGTGAAGGAGCTAGCAGACGACATAGGTTAAGGTAAGGAACCAAATTAAAGATTGAAAAATTAAGTCTCGGGCAGGATTTGAACCCGCACTCTTCCAAACCGGGGAATTGCGTTATCCAATTTCACCACCCCAGACCCAAACAAACCAAATAGCACAACAACCCCATAGCACAACATGGCTGTAACATGTTTAAAATCAACAATATTTGACATTGTAAGGGTTGTAGGTCAGAAATGAATCAGATTAGCACAGGACCTTGAGGAGCGCCGCAAGAAAAAGGAGACCTATGCCCTTTAGTGGGTTGATTTGAACGACTAAAAAAAGTATACAAAACCGCTAAATGAACTCGCAAATTATTAAATCCAGAATACACAGTCAGTAAAGTTTTGTTTAAGATTAAGTTATGTAGATTTTTCGTAATGAACGCAAGTAAATTACTTATCATTCCCATGTATTATCTCAAACCAGAGTTCGTTCCACCCACATAAATCTAATAAACAAACAAATCAGCCCAAATGAGACACAATAAGCCAACAACAACAAATTATTACGAACGAAGCTAATTTGATAAGTTTTTACATGTACAGGGTGCATTTTGTATGTGTTGAAAATCTCAAAGATGTCATTGTACCTACCTACTACTTAAATTTATAAACTTATGAAAACTCTTATCTTGAACAGTAAGAATAGAAGCTAACCTATAAAAGAATCTATTTTGGTTAGAAACGTTTAAAATTCATAAAAATGTCCATTACTGTGTCGTCAATTATCGTCTCTTTCCCAGAGAGGTAGGCAGAGACTATGGACGATACTGGGAAACCTCCTTTTGTTTCCTCTAGATCCATACATTCTCATAGATTTTAGCTAAACAGTACTTTAACTTTGTTCTTTTTGATGACATCAATCAATATTGTGAAAACTATTTTTAGTTTTAAAGATATTTGATGGCCGTAGAATTTGATTTAGAGCAAACCCCAGATGGTTGGATCGCTGGTTCGAATCTCGACCTTCACAAAGTTAATCAGTCTTGTATCGAGTATATTACAATTTTTTTTTTATGATTCTAATTATATTTGCGTGGCTTGATGAACCCACACAGCACAGAATATCTACTAGATATATTCTGTGCTGTGTGGGTTCATCAAGCCATTCAAATATAATTAGAATCATAAAAGAAAAAAATGTGTAATATACTCGATACAAGACTAATTGATGATCTATCTATTAGATATTTTGTAGACACTTAGATATTTTGTAGATATCTATTAGACATCTTGTAGATATTTGTGCTGTTGGGGAAGTAGCACGACACTCTTTTGGGAATCAAGATGTAGAAGTTACACCCTGTAGTTTTCCTTCTGTCGCGTCTCCTAGCTATTAATATGGAGTCGTGTTTAATATCTGACATCTGTTACAAAAACTTTTATTATAAGACTAATCCATTGCACACGTAGCTTACGCAAACATAGATGTTATTTTTCACACACACATGCAAGTTGAAACTCACACATAAGTGTCGGCACTTAGTTTAGCAGCCTCCTGGGTTGCCGAACGGTAAGTGTGTGCCTTGGTAAAGATAAAAAAATATTGTTTAATTTGGATTCTTTGCTCTAAAAATCATCAGACAGGAGTATGGATGTTCTCCATTGAGAGGGGATTTTCCATAATTGCCACGTTTGGCATATGGATTGGAGATCTCAGTTTTTTGGAAAGAAGAAGCAAGGATTGCTACACAGGTGAATGCTCTAATCATTACGATTCTAATATGCTTTACTATCCACTAAATTACAGTATTGTAAAACATCACAAGTCTGTGACACAATAACTGCTTGGATCTATGCTTTACAGATACTTGAAAGTTTTATTCAACGTTTCTGACCACCTCAGACGTGATTATGGTCCTGAATTTATTTATATGTTTGCTTGGTTGTCAACTTGTTTTTACCCGACTGCGATAGAATGAGGGTAATGTTTTTATAATTCTCATCTCATCCTAAAAACAAAATAATTTTTAGTGAGAATTTTGCAGAAAATTAAGTTAGGTTCTGGCCAGTTGGATCTCACTGCATAGCAAAAACCACCTCTCACATAATATAATAAAGAGTATATATGTATATTGTATGTATGTAGTTACAGCTACACGTTAATATGACAAAGCTTAAAGAAGTCTGCAGACGGAAATACGGTTTATAATGTGAGAAATTAAATTTTTAAATGAAGTAAAAATAACAAAACCGTTCATTGATGCCAGCTACGTACCACAGCGCCCCCTACCGCCCGCCGGCGCCCACTCTCATCTGCTAGTTCTTAATTAAGTTAGCTTATATAACGAAAGATGGTCTCATTTAGATAACACCGTAACTTTTAGTCTAACACAAGCCCAACTTGGGGTACTTAGCGCGTTCGCTCTTAATGTTTCGCTCCTCAACTTGGTCGGGTAGCTTCCGAAGTTAATTAGTAAAGTTGCTTTTATGATTTGGAACAGATGCTTTGTTAGACGACAGTTATAATTGTTTGGTTTGCTGTGATCTGCAGGTCTAGCATGATTTCTCTACACGCGCGCGACGCGCCTTCGCTGCATACAAAATAACCTGTTCCCGCGCTTTTCGGAGAGCGAGAGCCGCGCTTGCTGCGACTTGTAGTATGGCAAAAAGCCGAGTCGCGACCTTTAGATAATGTGACCAACGTCATATATGCTTATTTTAAATTAGTAGGCGAAACTGAAACAGGGCACTAGTTAATGATAACAGATTGCATTATCAATATTTATAATTCGTATTGATGATTATAAATATTATAATTAAGCAATTATTAATTGTGTAATTGCTTGCATTACGCTGGTACGGGCGGACATTGACCACGAAATCATATGATTGGGCGGCGGGTTATTACCACGCAGTTGTACTTAGTAATAGATACCAAATGCGTTTCTTAAGTTTCGCCAACTAATTAGATTTAACCTTATACAACGTTTTATTTAATGAATTATCGTAAAACTAGAAAGTAGTTTGTTTAGAATCGAGAGCAGAATCGTATTATCATGGTTTCAACATGGGTAATTTTTGCCAAATATTAAATATGTAATTTATTTGTAAAATTTTAAATTTACTGAACCCGATGTCAACCTACCGCACGGGTACACTCACCCTACTTACTACGTTAGCGCTTTCATTCATTGCTGAAATGATAACAAATCATATTTTCCTCAACTTAAAATGCGAATAACTTTAAATGTTTACTATAAAAATAATGAAATTATTGTTTAAATCTAATTATTTTGTTATAAATCAATCAATGAAATCAATATAAATCAATCAACTACATAACTTACCGAAATTCTTCTCAATCAATGTTTTAATTTCAAAAACGATGTTGAGTTCAAATTTTAGTAATGGTAGCAATTAAAGGAAACCTTTTCGATGAACCAGTACATCCAAGATATCAGATTGCATTCAAGTTACTATCAATCCAATCAACTTTCCTCAACCATTACAAGATTAATACTCATTCTAATCTAGTTTTCTCTCATTAAGTACCTACCAAGTAACCAAACCCTCTTTATTATAGTAGAATAATACATAGGGGTAATATCGCGGTATAGTTAGTTAATCAATTCCTTTGTTGGATGAATCGACCCCCGGTGGGTGGGGTTGATTAAGAAGAATATTGCTTGATTACGCTCTTGAAGTATCGTCTACATTGATGTTAGAAGGTTAGACGCTGAAGATTGTGTTTTACTTGTAACACTTAAATACAAATAAAAATATTTCAGAGGAATTTGTATAATTATGCAGGATGTAACAAAGAACCCAACATTTAAAGGGTGGTTTAGATTAGACCATCAAACTGAACAACTTTCACTGCGGCCAACATCGAGAAAAAATTAATATTACTAGGGTGTTTTGTTACACCTTGTAGAAGTAAAGTTTGGCTATTAATTTGTAGCTGTGAAATAGGTACCTACCCACATTGTGATAGGTACTATGATGTTTTAATTGTAGTTTATTGAAAAGTACACAATGCCCACATTGCGTGTACTTTGCAATAAACTATACACACTATTTTCATCAAAATACCTAAAATCAAAAATTAGCTTAATAGTACAGGAGTACAAACTTTCCAGCTAGGTGAGCTATCGATCCAAATTGTATGGAATTTGGATCGAGTACACATCGACATTATCCATGGGACTGTCTTCGTGATTTCAATATTTTTGCCATAGTAAAGGTTATTCAGTTTGATAATCTGAAGCACCCCCTGAAGTATGTAACGTATTTAAGTTCACACCCTGTATAAAGTTTATATATTTCACACCAAATACAGACCAAAATAAATTGTAGTTGTATGTCCAAAATTAATATTTTTTGCACTACATGTTTATTGTACAATTACATCCTAACCCTTTCATTTTGAAATCAACAGAAAATTCCGTAGGTATGTCATCTATTCTCCCAACAATTTATTCAAACCTCTTCGTTGCCCCACGTTTCTAAGTGTGAGTCCATGCACTAGTGTGCGTGTACATAATGAATATCACTTCGTAGTATCGATGAATGTCTCTCCTGTCTCCGATAGAACCTTCTTGAGGACTAATATAGTCGATTTAGAGGCAATTACCAATGAATTGTACGTATCCGATTACACGGACCTTGTATCCATAGGGTTACTTTTCTGTTAAGGTAGGTAATGTATTTAAATACTAAGGTTCTTACAGATAGTATTAATATTTTTGCATTGTCAAATTTTAATTGTAGCGTTTTGTAAGTGAAAAAACCTTATTAGGTATTACAAAATATACTGCATAGTATTAATATTTTTGCATTGTCAAATTTTAATTGTAGCGTTTTGTAAGTGAAAAAACCTTATTAGGTATTACAAAATATACTGCATTATTAAGAGGGCTATCGGAGTCCAGTGGCGCCCTCGTCACAATAATAAAGATTTCTCAATAAAGAAAGCCTAAATTTAAAAAGTGCCCACTTGACAAACTACAAAAGCCTTCAAGCCAATGTTATACAATACTTTTATAGGTTCTAAACATTCCACTTTTAGACAATTTCGAATAAAAACAAAAGCGGCCGATTTTTTTCTTTTTTTCAATGTATATTTAGACCTTTAAAAAAACCTATAAAAGTATTATATGAAAATAGTTTGAAGGCTTTTGTAGTTTTTCAAGAGGGAACTTTTTTATTTAGGCTTTCTTTATTGAGAAATCTTTATTATTGTGACGAGGGCGCCACTGGACTCGAATAGCCCTCTTAAATACTTAAACAACAATATTGTGTTAAACTGGTGTAAGTCATGTCTTCTTCATTTTTTTGGCCTCAGGTATGTTTTTTTGGTGTCAGCGTAAGTATGTGATATCTTGTTCCATTTATCTCTATTAGCCGTCATTTCCGTGGCCACTCCTTTCTTCCACATTCTCATCTTTCACAACAATCCATTAATCCTTTCTCTGTACTTCTTCTGCTTATAAAGCCATCTTTACATTCACATACTTAACACGTCACGTCACGTAAAAAAACGCACATATAGCCATCAGACAATAATAAAACAAATTAATACTTAACAAATAAATCCTTCTTTTAATTGGAAGACGGATGAATACATAAATTTTCTCGAAAACAAAACATCCTTCAAAAAGACAGTCCACGCTAAAAGCGACAAGACACAAAATGTGCACACAGAGTGAGATTACAACGATCTCTTTTGTACTAAGCCCTTATCTCACCAGCTGTACTTCATTTCATACATGACAGCCTCACGAATTAAGCCATTCTCATACTTATGTTGTAGCCCTAAGTGTTTCGTTACGAGACTTCTATCGTGGGATGAAGTGTAGAAATCTCACTAACGACGTCCACTCATCTCTAAGCGACACAATGGACGGACGAATTGAAACTCAGCCTCGGCTCAGCTTAGACAAAGCCAATCGTGCGGGGAATCGAGCGGTCAAAAGGCGAGTGTAAATCGCCCTTAACGATAGGGGACATTGTTGGTCATAATTTGATGAGTCGATGTTGGATGTAGGTGACTTTTTGAGGAAGAACCTTTTCTTAAAAACCTTGAAGAAGAAACATGAAACTTGAAGAACCTTGGTATATACAGGGTGTAAGAGACAGCCTAGCAAACCCTGAAACGGTGAACTCGGACCATCAAACTGAACAACTTTCACTAAGGAGCCTACCTCAGGAAACGAGAGAAAAAATCCATATGTCCCATACAGAACTGCACAGTTTCAGTATTTGCTAGGTTGTCACTTACACCCTGTAAATAGGTAAATACTTTATTTATTAGACATACACAGGGTCCAACTTAATATGCTGACGGTTTTTTATAAGGATGATCAGACCATCAAACTGAACAACTTTCAATATGGAGCCAAAAACGAAATCGCGAAAAAAAATCAGTTGTCCCATACATCTTAGTCGAGCCGGTACTGCAGTTTTGTATGGAACAGCTGATTTATTTTTCGCTATTTCAAAGTTGGTTCCAAAGTGAAAGTTGTTCATTTTGATAGGATGAAGCATCCCTTAAGTACTAGGATGTTTTGTAACACCCTGCATAGACAGAAATGGGATCTGAAAATGAACTGAACCTGATACCTATAAAATAAAAATTTTAACAAAAAAATTAAAACCGTCTTCAAAAAACTAAAAAGTTAAAAAATAATATTGCAGCCGATGACTTTTTCGTTCGCATCATAAGAACATTAATTTGTTTTATTGAAGTCGCTGTCAAGCCGGTACGATTCGCGACAGGGCTTGCATTTTTTGGCTTGGCTTGACACCGACTTCTATAAAACAAATTAATGTTCTTATGACGCGAACGAAAAAGTCATCGGCTGCAATATTATTTTTTAACTTTTTAGTTTTTTGAAGGCGGTTTTAATTTTTTTGTTAAAATTTTGTTTATTTTACAATTTTCAGTGGCAAATTCATTAGTTCGATTTAATAGTAGTGCTTTAAATTAACAAACGCACTAGTCGGCACTACGATTTTCAAAGGTTCCCCTCGATATCTCTGGGATCCATCATCAGATCCTGGTTTCCTTATCATGGGACCTCTCTTGGGATATCTCCTTTCCAACAAAAAAAGAATCATCGAAATCGGTTCATAAACGACGAAGTTATCCGCGAACACACATAAAAAAAAAAATATATATATACCTACGGTCGAATTGAGAAACCTCCTCCTTTTTTTGAAGTCGGTTAAAAATAAAGAAAACGAATAATAAAAATTACAAATAGAATACAGCCTCCAGAACAACAAAAAAAAATGTTTGGGTAATATTTAGTTCGACTTTTGACACATTGCATTATGCCTCATGTAACTATTATAAGTTTATAACATTTTGTGAAAAATTTCTTGACAATGCACACAATAAAATATCTGTTTTCCACAATTAATAAAAATTAAAAAGTTTACTTTATAGAAATCGATCGTCAACATATCGATTAACATCCAAGGTTTTGAATTATTCAATGGATTGTAAGGACGATTTTTCCCTATTGTTACGAACACTGAAAATTTATCTCCAGTTCCCATCACTGGTACCAATAATTGAAGATTAAATAATAGAACGTGAAGGCAATAAAAAGGTGGCGAGCTATCGGTAACCTCTTAGAAGAGCTTATAGCTGTCTTTATAGTAACTGATATTGATGGACTACAAAGCCTTAATTTACTAACAATTTTAAAGGGTCATTCGAATAGTAGGTATTATGTGGTAGCACTCAATATGTAAAATCTGCGTCATCATAAAAAGTGTATACTCAGAATTATATTTAGTTTTTCGCATCTGTATGTTGAAAAACTAGTTTATGGTGGTGCAATATCTTATGTCATCTTGACATAATAACATAGTCTTGAAGATGACATATTGCACCAACCCTAAAATAATACCTATTTAAGTCAGGGCAGGAGGATGATGATGATGAATTGTGAACAAAAGACTATTTTTTTAGAAAAATAAAGACTATAAATAAGCAGTTTATGGATTAGCACAAAATCGCATAATTAACCTTCTGACACTGTTAGCCATTCGTTAGTAGAAATACAGTCGAAACGGCTTATTAATACGTCATATCGGTTCGGTCGGTTATCGGTTTTAACGACAAAAAAAAAAACAGATATCATATCAAAGCCGGCTATTATACGACCTAATACTACTAGTTATATGACTGGTCGATATCGTTATACGATTTCAAGTTTCCATATGAAGTCTTTCCACTAATTTGTCTATGGTTACTATTTATTATATTTTCCATGCACTCCGACTACATTTTTCTCTACAAAAACAAAGCCACGTCTGACTTGTACTTTTGAATTCTAGATTCATAATATGGTAAAACATTAAGCTGTCAAACAGGAACGAAAATCTAAATAATAACCTCGCAAAATTCAAGTGGCCTCATATCGCATTAGTAATTAAAGTGTTGTTAGCGAAATTAAAATAATCGTCATTATAGGCGAAGTAGAGGTGGGCGACCGAAAGCCGAAGGCCGTGTTCACACTGCGGTTAATGGGAAATAAATTGTCGCCAAGCAAAGAGTAATTAGTGCAAGCGTGTGCTTATTTAAACTAAGCGTGACACGTTTTGCTGAGGTTCTTTTTCATTTTAATTTTAAAGGAGGCGTTTCACGCAGCAAAATGTAGAATCTCTGCAACATTTTCTAGTTTGGTAACGAGTAGAAAATTTCCAAAAAAAGTGTTGTGTTTTTCGTAATATTTTGTGGTCTAAAACTCTTACAACCTAGGTAACCTAACTTGCATTTTTCATTTGCATCGCAAACCCTCACTAACCCAAAAATCTGTAGATCAAGCTAATCAAAGCTAATCAGTCACATTCCAAAGTAACATAACAAATGGATAACGTGTATTTTATAGTTGTTATTTACATATTTTCACACTTAGATAATGATTTTTTGTATAAGAAAAAGAACAGTGAAATATCGGGAACCTATCAAGAACGCTGGCTGTTAGAACCCGTTAAAATATTAAGTTTAAAACAATAATAATAATTTAAAAAACAAATGCCAACTGGAACCGAAGCTTGAACCGTTGTCAGTTATTAAAATGTTTAATTACAGGAACGGTAAGCGGACGTAATCATCGAGTCACTGTGCGCTACAGTTTTATCTAAACATTGTAATTACAAACGAAATTACAACTGGTATTACAGCTGTAATTAGCAGGTGAAAAAATGAATCACACTTTAATAGTCTGTCTGAAGGTTAAACTGGTGTTTATTTAAATTAATATTTTTGTTTTGTACGAGTTTAAATTGTTTTTATGGATGACCTCGACAGATACAATAATTATGAATACTAACAAAATATCTAGAACTATTAATTCTAATGTTCTAGACATTTGGTCTGGGCATTAGAGAATACAGTTTATATGTACATTCAGCACTGAAAAGATGTTAAAATTTTTATTCCACGTCATTATTAGTTCTGCAACTATAAAGTGTATACATTTTTTCGTTGCTGACTGTGCATACACTGATTAATAAAACATCATCCTCATCATTTTCAGCCCGTACCTACCCACTACAGGGCATCCTCCCTATTTTGCCATTCTTCTCGCTCCTGTGCCAGTCGCATCCAGGTCGTGCCTATACTTTTCCAAATGTCATCAACCCACCTGGCTGCCGGACGACTCACTCCTCTTTTGCCTAATCTCAGCCACCACTCTGTCAAGGCTTTGCTCCACCTGCCATCATTTCGTCTAGCTACGTGTCCTGCCCACCGCCACTTTAAGCGAGCTATTCGGTCCCCGACGTCCTGAACCCTAGTTCGACGTCGGAACTTTAAATAAATAATTATTAAATTAATTAAACAGAAAAATAATTGTTTTAGCAAAAATCATAGTTACAAGTTCGGGTTAGAACCCTGAATCCGTCTAAAGTAGGTTCTATTAACACCAATTTTAAAAATCACCTGTCTCTCTTGAACATTAACAGTACCTGTAAGAGAAGCAACCGTAGAATTTAGGGGAAGAACAATTAAACATATTAAAATATAATTAGTTAACATTTGGAGCTTGAATAACTGGGCTGAAAAAATAATTAAGAAATGCCCTGTCTGTTTTTAGTAAAACTTTCAATATTTCAGGAAGAATAATATAATTGAATATGACATTACGTTGACCTATTTCTACAAGTAGTACAAAACATAATCAAATATGTTTATTCTCACACTTTCGTAAACTTCATAAATGTTTGCGTTGGTTGACAAGTTCACTACAATACGCAGAGTTGTAAATTGAAGTTTGCATCACAGTCCATTCAACCCTAACCACTATGCTACTGTCACTTTCGACATTGAATCTGTGTTTGCGTACAACATAGGTCATAACTCATAAGCTTAAATCTGTCACCAAGACTAAGACTGGGCGTTTTGAACCAAACAGTTCATTCTATCAAAATAAAAAATATTTGAGCTTTCTAAAATTTTCCATACTGAATCCTAAGGCTAAGGTGCTGTTTAAACAGAAGTGACGTGGCGAGGACGTGGCGCAGGCGGGGTGCGGCAATATAAACCAGCTAGTACGTAGCATAGCGTCGTTTTTGTCGTAAAGTAGAATCGCGCCCGCGCCTCCAGGGGACATCCGCCACTAGGTGACGCGCCTCCGCCCCCGAGTGGCGGCGACGTGACGTGCGCCACGTCAGTCGTAAGTATCTACTACATACAGTATGGACACTACTCCCTGCAACTCACTTTGAGCAAGATGTGTAAATTTTAATTAAAAAGTGTAAATAAAAATATCATATTCATTAATTTATTTTGAACTGTTTTGTATGTTCGAACATTTATTTACGAAAAAAGCTCTGAAAAAGGGTTAGCTATGAAATAAAATTCAAATCGACGCCATAGAATAAGCATATATTTTTTTATTTAAGTATTATTGGGGTGAGGTAAAAGGTTTGTGGGGGGCAAGGAGTGTTCATACTGTATGTAGTAATAGATACTCTTTCACATTTATGAAGCGACGACGTGACAAAAGTCCGCGTCTCGTCACCCACCACATGTCCTCGCCACGTCACTTCTACATAAACCGAAGCGATTTTTCAATACACTGAGCGTTGTGTCCCTACTATTACGCGAGCACGCAGCGTGGCGTAGGCGGTGGATTAAAAATTCGCTTTTCACGCTGCAGTTCACCCTGTTCCGTGGCCAGGCCGTAAAGGGGTATATAATCCATGCGAAGAAAAAAATGGTAGGCACAACCGTCGGCCTACTATTTCCCAGCGGGGAGGAAAATGATGATGATGGGAAAAAATAATTTTATGTACTTTATAATTAATGTTTCATTTCATTAGATCCGATATCCAGATCTTACCTCATGAAACATATAAAAGATTGTAAAAAGTTTCTTCATGCAAATTATACAGAGCTGAACATTTATTATAGAACCCGAATTCATTTAATGTACGAGTGAATAGGCTTCTTCTGGGTAAGCTCGCTACATCTTCGACCCCATCTTCGTCCTGAGGACTGGATTGAGGTCAAGGGCAAGCCCATCTTTGATAAAAAAAAAGAATTAACGATTTTCATTTTTGTTATTAACATAATGATCCTATAGTCAACATTTATGATCACACCCTTTTACCTCGGTACTTAAAAACGTTACATTATATAATAGGCAGCACACAAATACCCTAAATTGATTCAGAAACAGTGATAAGAACAATAGCAGAGAACAACCATCATAATATCAGCCTGTATTGTTTGTTACGAGAATTAGCTTTCGTTTCAACTAAAATATAACATTCATTCATATCACGGCTTTGATATTTTGAACAATACGTTGAATCAGAGGTGTAATTACAGTGCAGTACATTCATTTAACATGAGAAGTCCCCTGATAGAAACTTTACACCGAAGTTATAAGGATCAAAGTGGATTGGTATTAGGACTTCGCATTTAGAACGAACTATAAATGTTTCATATACAATGTGAATAATTATTGCAGTTGGTCCCGTGACTGAAATTGTTCGTAGTTAATAGCTGCTCAAAATGGAGCGGACGGATGTACGAAAAAATTCAAATACATTTTTTTCCTATTGAATAAAGGTGAAAATTGACTGAATTATCTATTGATAGACTATTGTGAGTCATAAATTTTTTTGGCATAGTAATCAGTACTGCGTGATTTGATCTTTTGAAGTCATGCAAATGTGCGTCAGCAAAAGCGCAGCATTCGGTAGTAAAAATAGATATAACAACACTATCAGATAAGATTTGCAGTGTCTATATTTTAGCAGAGATGTCATCGACACGGCATTGTGAAATATCGACCACTGTGCGAGGTGCAAACAACTCGCTAGGCACGCCTACAGGCGACTATCTCGACAAAAAAGAAAAGCACGTCCGTACAACACACTCGAGAAGCAATATAGCACAATTTTTATCTTGCAGATTTATACCGGCCTTTGCACACATGGCCGTGGTGCAGCTGCAAGTCTTGTAAGGACCGCGTACGTACGCTCGGAGGCTGTGTGCGGAGAGATGCGAGCGCGAAAGTTTTGCATATGTGTAATGTTTCGAGATATACAGGTGACAGAGCCGATACGCGGTGGGCGGGGCCAGGGGAGGGATGAGACCTATTGGAAAGAGATGGCGGACTCGCTATGATAATGATGTTATTGCTTTCTTGATGTTCGTTCTCCTTTAGTTTTTATTATTTCTCGATCTACTTATAAGGCGATATAAACGTTAAGTGTGAGCGCGTATAAAATACGTTTATTGTGTCGTTATGGCCCTCGGAGCGGGAGGGAATGCAAAAAGTGGAGATTAAAGATTTAAGATTCCTCTGTATGGTACGAGTCGTTACTCCTGAGTCGCGAATCGATAAATGTTAATCAGAGACACTGATAGTGGCCATACATGTCATGTCATATTCATACAAAATAGACTATCAGAAATCATAGTAAGCAATTATATCGAATTTACTATCAAAATGCGCCTCTTTGACTTAAAATAGAAACCGGAAACGTGCGAATAGGACTAGCGCCTTGAGGATTCCGTACAATCATAATTATGATATTATATTGATTATTATCATACTTAACAATTGGGCAGTGAGTAAAAATTCTCTCCCATAGATCGGTCTATATCACAGACTAATGAAAATGTACGTTTGTTATCGAAAAAAAAAACGTTTGTGTATTATAACTACCAATTAACTATTTTCGGATTTATTCCTTTACTTATACTGTGAGACATTGCCTCTAGCCTTTCATGATTCTAGGTCAACGTGAAAGGTTTTGCTGAGATACTCGCAAGTATAAAAATATATGAAATGGCCATATGTTTTGATTGCGTTGACTTTATTAGCTTGAATCGTTTATACCTCCGGTCTGCGGTCCCAAGACTTCAGTATTTGATATTAATTTCAACTCTACCTCTACCCGTTCCTGAGAGAAAGGATCTTGGCAGACGTACAGACGAATGGACAAGAAAATGATCCTATAAGGGTACCGTTTTTCCTTTTGCGGTACGGAACCCTAAAAAAATATCATATATTTGTATTTTCAAAACGTTACCTACAAAATTTACTAAAAGGCCGAAATTCTTTCTTTTATAGGAACAGAGGGTTAACCGACCACACTGGTTGGATGCGGGCTGGTCGAATTAACAGGGTTCTCTACAAAGTTGTCAACCTCCCATATCGCGACCAGTAACACTGTACAAATGTATACGATGTACAATACAATACAACATGTGAGGCTAAAGTTTAAATTAAAGTTTATAAAATAAAAGTTCAAAGACAGGCAGACTGTACAAAATGTTCAAAAATGAAATTTCTTTTTAAGAACGGTTTTAGATTTGGCCTTAATTTTAAATACTTTGTAGACATTTACCTACGCGTAAATCAATGACACAAGCAGTGAAACAATATTATAATACCATAGTGTCATCTCCTCATATTACATGCGAACATTTTGTGTGACTATTCGAGCAACGTCCTTTGTGGTGCCTGTGAAGTTATTCTACAGGGTGTAAGGAAAAGTATTATTAATCTTTAAACCACAACTCTACCCATCATACTGAAAAACTTTTACTATAGGATCAAATCTGTAAACGCAAAAAAAAATGGGTAGAGTATATGGCTTAAGGCTCAAACTTTTTTTACAAACATAAATATAGCAGCTAGCTATAGGGTCCTTCTTAATATGCTGACACTTTTTAAGAGGATGATCAGACCGTCAAACTGAACAACTTTCTCTATCTCGGACTAACATAAAAATCGCGAAAAAAAAATTGCTGTCCCATACATTTCGCTCGAGTAGGTTTGCAGTTTTGTATGGACAAGCTATTACTATACTTTCACCACATATTTCGATTAATTTTATATCTCGTAGAGATCATAAATAAGGACACGTCAAATAACCCCAATAATCACTTCTTCAAAGAACACCTCAATCAACTTAACTGCAAAATAAACCGCAGAGTACGAGGTGTTAAAACCGATATTAATTATGGAAACGCGTTCCATACTCTGCGCAAGAGTCTGTGCGAACTTTAGTAGACCGCAGGCTAAATGAATCGCCTAGATATTGCCTTTTGTGTCGAGTGCTCATTAATGTGGATAGAAAAGCCACGAAAACATGAACCTGAGATGATCGCAATTATGTGCCTTGCAACCAACAATTAGCGTTTAACAAATGGAAGTGTCTGATATGGTGTGATAGTGAATTAAAGTCAATATCTTTACTAGTAAAGTAAGTTTGCGAACCAGCACTAACGACTTTTAATTTTACAAAGAGATTTTTGTCATTATTAATTGACAAACACATTTCAGGTTTTGCCTTTCATATTCATCATTAGTATGGAGATAAACTGAAACCTGCAGTGCTATTTTTGAATCTCATTCGCTGAGTTCAGCAGTTGAAAATGTCAAAATTAGTATGGAGATACACATCTTTGTACTGCTGATTTGAAAAAATCGCACTCCTGAAGTATGATTTTTGAAAGTGAAATCAGCAGTAGAAAGGTGTATATCTCCACAGTAATTTTGACATTTCAACTGCTGAACTCAACGAATGAGATTCAAAAATCGCACTCCTGGGTGGCCTGAAAAACAGCGCTGTACAATCAGACTTGTGTCTATTGTCAGCATATGCTGAGAGCCATCCCATTGCCAAATTCTAATTGAAGTATACTTAATTAATTATGTAAATTTTCTGTTTTCTTATATTAAAAAAAAAAAAAATGTTAATTCTTAATTAAGTAGATTAAGCAGTCTTTGTGTTGTAAAGTTTATACTGGCAATAAAATATTTTCTATTCAAAAAAAAAAATTGAAAGAATCTGGCTCCGGATCTTCCGACTTCACGAGTCTAGGAGCCAGTAGCTTATTTGATAGTTTATAATTTAGGAATTTATTTAAGAAAAAAATACATTAAAGGATTTCTTATGTTTCTGTTTTGATGTTTATGAACTCGGTCAAATACAGTAAAATATTACGGAATAGCATAGCTCACGATTATATTCCCCGAGGGGGTAGTCAGAGATATTCTGAAACTTCAAAACATCCATGTTTCACTAGTAGTACCGAAACTCTGTCCAGTGTGTCGGGGAGTGAGCCCGTCGCCACTTGTAATGGACAGTAGGTACAATACATGCCTCGAAATTGAAGCATGCTTCCTCACGATGTTTTCCTCGATGTTTGTTTTGTTGTGTTATTTCGGGATATGTTAGACGTGAACTGGTATACTATTTATGAATTAAATAATTAAATCAGTTAGCATACAAATCAACATCAGAAGCTAAAGAACTAAGCAATGTCTCAGAAAATACTGAAACAAAGTATGGAACAAAACAATCAAAGTAATCTATCCATACAGAGTGTTCTAAGAATGAAAGTTATAGTTTACACAGTAACATTACTCCTCATCTCTGGTTACTGACTCAGAGGAAAGGCTGTAACTATGACAATTAATGGTCGCTAAAACTTTACCCTGTTGTGAACATTGGGTTGGTTTATAATGTTGCATGAGTATCATGTACAGGATGTAAGGAAAAGTATCATTAACCTTGAAACCACATACTCTATCCATGAAACTGAACAACTTTTATTACGGGAGCAAACCTGGCAGAACAAAAGAAAATCTGCTGTCCAAACTTCAATACCTACTCGATTCAAACGTATGGGCCAGCTGATTTTCTTTTAGCTCTGACAGATTTGCTCACTTAGTAAAAGTTGTTCAGTTTGATGGGTAGAGTATTTTGTTTAAAAGATAATGATACTTTTCCTCACACCCTGTACAACTAAATAATTGTGATTTACACGGTAATATTATTCACCTGAAAACGATGTGACTGACGATGAATTTTATTAAAAGAGACTGATAAACTTGGAGAACATGAGTCACAGGGTTGAAAATTGCATGAAACATGAAAGTTGAACAGAAAATTTCATTGTTATGTTTGACACGGAGTATCTACCCCACGGAGTACCTACCCCACGGAGTACCTACCCCACTGGATCATCCATGAAGCCTGTAAAAATTCAGTTGGAAATAAAAGAGCATCTGACTGTCATTTTAATTAAGTTCTACAAACATGCTAACCAGAATGTACGTACAGGGTGTCCGGTGACAAAATTAGGAATTTATATAAAAAACAAACTATGAAAGATAAACATTTATTTTAGTAATTAAGTAATTATACAGGGTGAAATTGATATCATTGGCATCCTTTTAAACTAAGAGTCTACCCATCAAACTGAACAACTTTTAAATAAAATTAAATAAATATTAAATAAATATCTTGGACAATGTCACACAAATTATCTAGTCACATTTAAAGTACCAGAATCTAGCCTGGACTTGTATTATGATGACTAGACAACGATATAGAATACATATATAAATACAAACATCCATGACTCGGGTACAAATATTCATATTCATCATACAAATATTTGTCCCTTACGGGATTCGAACCCGCGACCCTCGGCACAGCAAGCAGGTTCACTACCGACTGTGCTACCGGGCTGTCTACTATGCTGTTTACTATGGGAGCAAACCAATCGGAGCAAAAAAAATCTGCTGTTGCCATACATTTGAGTTGAGTAGACATTGCAGTTTAGTATGGGACAGCTGATTTTTTAATTGCTCCGATCGGTTTGCTTCCATAGTGAAAGTAGTTCAGTTTGATGAGTTAACTCTTAGTTTAAAAGGATGCTAAATGATATCAATTTCACCCTGTAGAGTTCTGCCACCGGACACCCTGATTATAACAAGCTTTGAATTTTTTTAAACGCCATGGGTGACAACACACTTACAAAACTAATAGGTATGATAAGTATCTCATCTAGTTTTTCTACGATAATGTGCTGCATTATGATTATGACTTTGAGACTTTCTAAAATTTCCGCATGGTGGCAACAGGGATATTTATAGTATCTTATTCGGATGATATTCATACTAAAATAATGAATTTAAAAACGTTGACACCACTAGAATAATAATTTATGCCAGTATGGACAAAGCATAGCAAATCGATGTACTTAGTAGGGGACAAATTTAGTCAGGCCACCTGGGTAGACCATCAATTTGCCTGTTTTAATACCCAACGCCTACTCCCTTACATAGTTGGATGTAGTTAAATGTGCATGTGAACAACTAACAGATTAAACGTCGCGAATTTAGAAATAGATTTATATTTTACTAGTAAAATTGGTCTGAAAATTTTTATAGTTTGGAATTATAATATTTAACATTAAAATTTCGCAGATTTTGCAATAAAACTCTTTTTTGAAGTAAAATTAACATTAAAATTTCGCAGATTTTGCAATAAAACTCTTTTTTGAAGTAAAATCGGAATATTAGTTCAATATTAAGATTTTCACTATGACGATCCGCCAGGATTTTAAATTTTCTTTGCTATGACGTGACGTGCATCTACGTCATAGTATTCTTGCTAATTTTGAGGACTATAGTCATCGAACCCAAAAAGTATTCAATTAAGATTTAAATTAACCATTACCAATTAAGCATACAAGAATTGCAAGATTGCATGCCATCAACACGATAGACGAAAAAATGCTCTTTAGCATTTATTCGTCTATCGTGTTGAGGCATGCCATAGTCCGATCAACGTATTACAGATTTTTGACAGAATAAAAGGATGCTTTGATTATTCACATAGAATAATCAAAAGATATAAATATTAAATGCATAGCGTTTCGTCGATAAATAATTTCAAAAAGCCTTCTGAATAATTTTTACAAGCACATTATGCTGCCCCAATACCATACCAAACAATAGGTTTACACCTTTTAATATGTGGTTTGTAGTAGCAGCAAAGTTACTGTCATCCCTGAAAGGCAATACGGACTTGGGTTTATATATTTATGTTTACTTGTACACTTCTGCATGACAACATTTAGGTTAATTTCAAGCGTTTCTCCGAGAATCGGGAACGAGCGCGGTTTTGCGGGTATTGTTTTACGGTCGGTTATAATTTAATCACTTCTTGTACTGGTACAACTTTGTTATTACGAGCTGATGATGATTGAGCTTGGAGGTTTTAACTGGGTGCCACTACAGTTATTGGCTTTAACGAGTTTTGTACTTGAAAAACGAATTTGAATTTAAAAATGATTGTATTGAGTAAACTTACAAAATGTTACATAGTTTAGAGGGGGCTACAGAATATCAAACTGTACAACTTTCACACTGGAATCAAAATTGAAATTGCGAAAAATAAATCAGCTGTTCCATAGAAAACGTCAATGTTGACTCGACTCAAATGTATGGATTAGCTGATTTTCTTTTCGTGATTTCAATGTTGGTCCCATAGTCAAAATACATTGCCCAATCCCGTTTCCCATACAAAACTGGTAAATTTTAATTAGAATTTAATAAGAAATCTCACTGCAGAAAAAGATAATTTTCATTTCATTGGGAAGCACGATATTCCTCCTATCCTGTGTATAATTTCAGCTATCATACGATTTGTATTTTTTCTTTAATCATACACTTCGCCAGCTGCGAAACGTCCCGAAACGAATACACTATGTCACGTGGGCAATGTCTTTTGTTGAATTTTATGTGGTCTGACTGAAGCCCGTCTAATATATGGAAAAGATCGGACTTAAGGAGGACGTATATTTATCCGCGGCGAATCGGACGAATCGTTAGTAGAATTAATAAAAGGATTTGTTTCGTTCGCCTCCTTCGCCGTGTATGGATAATATGCGTCCACCCTTAAAAATATATTTTTCATCCCGATTTCTCCCGAATTTGACAGAATGGTTGAAACTGCGGGCAAAAGCAAACTGTCACATCACAGCATTGAAGACAATGTGTGCTAGTAGATTCGGTGAACACTTAATTCGTCTCAGAACAATAGTAGGCACTTCCATCTCTCAATGTCGTATTGTTTAACATTTTTTAAATGTTTTTAAAAAACGTAAAGACCGGCCACCCCAGTGGCCAGCGCATCCCAACATTTCGACACTAAAACTTTGATTTACGACTTTCGTCCGCCGATTGCGCACTAAAACAGCACTTACGTCACTTTCAATTTTAAACTGGCACTGTACTCACACCGAAAAGTGTTCGGCCTTTGCTGACGAAATTATGTAGTTCTAAGAAATATTGTGGAGAACTACAGAACTCATTTGGCTCTGATCTAAATGCTTTTGTAGAATAGCTTCGGGCCAAATGATAATGCTTAGCTACGTATGTTTCTTCAGAAGTTACTCTTCTTCTTCTTCTCTTCCTGATACCAATACGTGGGGTATAGTTCTCGGATGATAGCTCTCCACCGGTTGCGATCTTGGGCAGTACTTTAGATATCCTCCCAGGTCTTGTTGAGACTTTTAGCCTCTACTTTCACAGAGCGGCGCCAGGTAATTTTAGGGCGTCCCCTCTTTCGTTTGCCTGGTGGGTACTTATTTATTTATTCTTAGGCTGTCTTGGATGGGTAATCGTCAGGCCTATTTAATACATGGCCTAGCCACTGCCACTCGAGTAATGGATCGCTTTCTCTATACGCTGCTGACCCGTCCGTCTCCATAGCTCATCGTTTGAGATGGTGCTTGGGCAGAAGATCTTTAAAATTTGTCTGAAAAATTTGTTGATAATGACTTCGAGTCTATTTGTGACCGCTTTTCGGACTAACCAAGTTTCATAGCGCAGGACCGGTCGTTGTGCCGATCCTAGGGGGAGGCCTATGTCCAACAGTAGATGTATATCGGCTGATAATAATAAGATGATGTCTAAATAATATGATGCTGTCACTGTCATTTGTACGAGCAGTGTGAGAGACAGATCATTCACTGACTACATTCAAGCCTAAATACTTGTTGTAAGCCAGGCACTATCTGTACCTAGAAAAGAGACATGAAAAACATTCGAACAGAAATTCCCTCCCGTGTAAGCTACAGCCTCCATAACGCGAAGCTTTTTAACCGCCCGTTGTAAAACTCCTCGCGTCGCGATTGTCCGTGTTACGCAGTTAAACTTACCATTCTTAACCTGACGAGTAATATATAATTTATCTAAATACGACTTTATAGTCGGCAGTTCTACGAGTTAGAATAACCAGTCAATAGAAGTAGATATTTATAGTCGTAATGTTCTAATGATTGATTGATTGTGCAAATAGGTAAGTTTTATTTCTTACTATTTCTTGTTTCTATGCAGGATTTAAGACTTTTACGTTTTTAAATGGTAGTTTAGATAATAATGGTAAATATCTTTAGACTGATCATTTTACTATTTTTTATTCGTTTAAGAGCTAAAGACGAAACAAATCTTTGCAGAAAATTTATTGTTAAATTTATTGCAAGGCATTGCTTGTTATTTTATATCACTTATTAAAAGGAAATAGTACTACTTTCTTTTTTATTGGATCGATGGCCCAGCATGGCAGCGCGACAAAGTACAGTCGCGCCTTAGGTTTCTTTCTGTTTGCGCACACAAAAGCGAGATAAATGGCCCAACAAAAATCATACATAGACTCAGGAAGAGTTACCACTTGTTTCATCCGTATTTCGACGCCTTTAACGTTTTGCTTCGTTCACCTACTCCCTGTATACATATTGTTCATGAAATTATATTCGTGTCGTGACCATCACAGTTTGTATTGGTAACGATGAAGGTCAAATAACTGTATGTTTAAAACATTTAAATTATTGTTTCTGAACTTAATACGTAGTCACTTGTTTAAATATTTAATTACTGACATGATACTACATGGTGTAAATGTTAAAAAAACAAAATCATTCGAAAATGGAATGCACTCACACAAGCGTAATCATCTTCATACCTACATGTGAAACAAGCATATCTACCTACCATTGTAACATCCTTATTGGTGCAAGAATCAGGTAAGAAACACACAGAATGCAAATTTTAGGCAGAAGTACCGAGATTCTGGTTTTGCCTTCAGTTATTTAATTAATAATTTTTAATTACAATTTTTTTTTTGCGTACACCTTTATCAGGTAATGAAACGAAACTTTCCCTAAGAAAAATAGGTCGAAATACGAGAAAAAATTTTGGCCCTCCCCATAACAAAAGTGCGGACCAGCCGATCGATTATCTATGGGAGGGACAAAAATATTTCTCGTTTTTCGACCAATGTTCATCAGGGAATGTTGTTTAATTTCATTGTCTGAATACACCCTTAAAATTTTGTTAATAATTAAAAACTAGTGGTATATCAGAAGCTACTTTTTTCTACACAGACAAAGCCGAAGACAAAAGCTAGTATAACACATTTTCTGACAGCTCTCAACAGCAACAGTGTAAAAATATTTAATTTAAAAGCTTTTTAAAAGTGAAACACACTCGCACAATGGCTAACAGAAAATGAATTCGAAATCGGCGAATAAACGGAACCCTCCGGATGAGCCCACGTCAGGCGTTTGTATCTCATTGTCTTCTTTGTGAGTGGTCAGTTGAAAGAAATGAGAACGTTTCATTATAATATTAAAGGGCTGACAGACGATACGCACTTCCGTTCGGACGCCATATGCCGTATTCTATTTAATTTTTGTAATTTGTGATTATAAGTTTTGTTGCTGCATAACTAGTTTTTATAGAATAGTCGTTAAGGTTAACTTTTATATTGTATCTGTAAGATGTTCAAATTTCAATGGAAACAAAGATAATTCAACCAAGTCGAAACCAAGTCGCTTATAGCATTGAGTAAAAATACGACGACGGTTGTATCAGTTTTCAAATACGGGTACTTATCTATCTTCTTTATACTTTAGCTACTGAATTTTTTTTTATAACTAATGGGATACGATACGATCAATCAAAAAAAAATGTTTATCAGTCAATGTATTTAACCAAGGTTATGACGAACTGCCCAAATAATGATGCGATCATTAAGATAGACCAAACCGTCATAGAACGAGTACAGAAGTACGTATATCTTGGTCAAGAGGTCGTCATGGGTAAAGAAAACCAGACTAACGAAATAGACAGGCGCATAAGACTAGCATGGGCAGCCTATTCCAAGATTGAGTTCGCCTTCAAAATGAAAATTAAGGCTGAACAGAAAGCTCGCATACATGACCAGTGCATCCTACCGGTGCTCACTTACGGAGCGGAGACATGGGTTTTCACAAAGGAGGTCACCAACAAACTCAGAGTAGCGCAGAGAGCAATTGAGAGGAAAATGGTAGGAGTTACGCTAAGAGACCGAAAGCGAAACGAATGGCTCAGAGAGCAGAGCAAAGTCACTGACGTCATCAAGCGTATCGCGAAACTCAAGTGGCAATGGGCTGGCCATATCGCCAGAAAAGAAGGCTCGTGGGGCAAAGCACTGTTGGAGTGGAGACCGTGGGGAGAAAAACGTCCAAGAGGGAGACCGCAAATGCGTTGGTATGACGATATCAAAAGAACAGCTGGAGTCAAATGGATAGAGACAGCACAAGATCGAGAAGGATGGCATAGACTGAAGGAGGCCTACACCATTATGGTTGAAAACGGCTAAGAAGAAGAAGAAGAAGAAGTATTTAACTACTAAAGGCCGCTGGATACTATAGTGAAAACGACATGAATTGTCCTATAAATCCTGTAGAAACCAGACTATTGTAGATACAATAGTCTAACCTACCACGTATTAAGACTTGACGATATCTAGTTACTCTAAATTAGCTATATCGTCAAGTCTTAATACGTGGTTGGTTTAATAAAAATGATATCGACGTAGTATCATTGATTGATGAACCTGCCAATAACAATTACGTCAAAACGAAACTTTCTGCACTCTTAAAAAGCTTTGATTTCCAAAGAAACGAACCATTTAATTACTTCCTCCCCAATGGCTCAATCAAAACATATTCATTAGAACATTCTCATAGGACCATAAACAAAGGGTCTTTATACTTAAGCTTAAAGACAGCTTAAATGGTCGGCGGTACTTAAACTTTCAATGTTGGGCGTGGAACACTGTCGTAAGTACAAAACGCAACTGCTAATTAAATGAACTAACTTATAATTAGTACCAGGATGTTTTATAAAAACGTGAAATACTTGTTTTTATGTTTGGTTTTTATTGAACTGAATGAGGATGTCTTTGTAAGGAACAAAGCTATACTGACATGCTTTGTAATAGGTACTCGTCAATAATTTTTGGATTGGATTATTGTTTAATTGATCGATGGTTGGAATTAAATAAATGAAAATTACCAATAAAACTTTTCTACTGTTTAATATTTGCATGCTTCGTAAAGACTGTTTCAGAAGATCCTTTGTTTTTCTGACCACCTGTATAATTTTTTTGAACCCGGATCGATGGCAAATAAATATTACTTTACTTTCCGATATATTTATTAATCTCAAGAAGACAATGTTTTTTTTGGCTCTTACAAAATGCGTATTCTATCACTAGCTCCATAGTCTTCTTTCTGGTTATCTCTTAGCTATAAAGGAGTCTGGTTCTATATGGGTTCTAGTTATTGTTTAGAAGTGAGCAGAACCTATACAGGAGATGCTTCAGACCATCAAACAGAACTAAGGACCAACATACAAATAGCGAAAAAAAAAATCAGCTGTTCGATAGAAAACGTCCATCTCGACGCAACATTTTTATGGAACAGCCAATTTTTTTCTCGCGATTTCGATTTTGTCCCAGTTTGACGCATGAATTATGAAATATTACACCCTATATCGGGTTCAAATTATGAAACAATACCTGTTTAAAAATGAATTAGAAGTTTAAACATGAAAATCAAAATCTTACAAAAGTATTAACCTGACTGTACATAATATAACACTATCTTCGTCTAGCTCAAAGTTAAGTTGTTTTCACTGGGCACCCTTATAGTGCGAGTGTTTACTTCATATCTGTAGTATCGGAGCGGGATGAAGCGAAGTGAGATTTATGATTCAGAAAAATCTCTTAATGGACCATCCTGAGCATGGCCGTCGGTGATAAATGTGCAATTTTAACTTTGAGAATGCAAGCACCAAGTTTTGACTGTAAATGATATATGTATTTATGTTGTTTTGAAAAACGTGCAATGTCTATACAGTTTGTTTATTCTTTTAAATGTAAAAACATTTAGTAGGAAGTTATTTATAGTATTTTTTAGTTATGTACCTAATTCTGTTTTACTTGATCTATTGTATTTTTGGTGACAAAAAAAAATGCATGTTCTTTTTTAAAGAGGTCTGTTAATATTTAATTATATTCCACTAACTTAGTGACTTGAAACTATAACAAAAAATAAAAATGAACTAAAACTAATTATTTAAAGCCTCAACCAGAGGTCATAAATTAAAAGTGAATTAACAGACCCATAAATAACAGCAACATTAGCTGTAGTGTTATTGCAAAAGAAAGAAATCCCACAAGGAGATTTTAATTACGCTGCTTGCTAAGAAATATTGTCTCTCGAGACAAAGCTGGAACATTAACGGCCTCGGCAAATTGGGAGCCTTAAGTGCCCTTAGACCACCGGGATCATAAACAATACGCACCACTGTTTCAGGCAAAACACTCGTCACTATAATTTTTCCACATTCATACAATAAGGGCCGCAGTCAATGAGTCTAGTCTGTTACTTCCACAAGTGAAGTTAGTACGCACACCGACGCAGGCCCCACTCGTTTAAGCTCGGCGAGATCGCGTGCAGAAAGCTCCACACACGCACACCGCCGCATGGCCGGCGCCCTAAGCTGTGGTCAGTACTGACGCAAACTGTGTGACGGACACACGAAAAACGAGCTGAAAACGGAACGTTAAACTAACTAAATCAAAACAAATCAAACAAACGCACTCTGTTATTCTAAATGCGAACTTTGCGTTCCGTTATGACAGTCGTAGCGTCCGGAACGCGTATGTAAATGTGACTGCGCCTGTGTTAGTTCTTTATGATCATCTGTCAAAACTCGGATACATGTGACGTTTTGAGTCTGAAATGTAAACAAAAGTTCACCGGTTACAGTTTCGAATTTATTTAGACGTTATTTACGACGTGCGATTCGAAAGTTACGTGAATTATGAACTTAAATATGTTGAATTAATTGGTCTGCTAAGTGTCACAAGGGAGACGGTTTGTTTAGATTATTGTTGAATGAGTAAGTAATGAAATGCCGCTTGTTTTAGAACTTTGTAAAACATTTAGTTGGTAGAGTTTATTAGTTCTACGGATCGTTGTAAAAAGTTTATGGTGCAGAGATTTCCATAAACAGTGTTAAATATCATCTTTATACGTAAGTATTTGTAAACAAGTTTTAACATGAGCATGTATTTTATTATTAACATAGTTGTACGTCTCTACATCCATTAATTTACTTGTAAACATTAAATTTCATTTATTATCATTCAATTTTGATTAAAAAATTTAATTAGTGTTTGATGTATTCATACAGCGATTACGACTTTTGTCCACAGGTGAAATTACTGTTTTAAGATGAGTTTTGCAATTTATGAGTTTTATGTAATGTTACAACTATATGTAGGTATGTTACAACTATAGGTATATTTGCATGCTATTTATAAAACAGTAGCATTGTAGTACTTACCTACTTACAAATAAGTTTACACTACTTAAATAAAAAGTTTTCGATGTTAACATCTATTGCAATCAGTAATTCTTCATTGGCGACCGATGTGGTAATCTCATAGCCACGCTGTTAATCCTTAGGGGTGACGTCCGGCTACATGCTTGTCCATAATAGGGTTGTCAACACTGTGTAAGTCTACATACTATAGAAAACAATTTATTCGCATTACAACAGGTTTGACTCTACTATTTTAATTACAAAAAAGACGATTATATAAAAAGGTAATTTTTATAAAATATTGCTCTAGATTTAAGTATCAGAGGGATTTCGTTAGAAAACTATCCTAAGATGACGACCTAACGAATGCAGCGCATGACCGGTCGTTGTGGCGATCCTTGGAGGAGGCCTATGTCCAGCAGTGGACGTCTATCGGCTGAAGTAATAATGATGATAGATTCTTGATCGCTTATAATTATAGTCCGCATAAAAAGCCGTTGGGCATAGGTATTCGATTAGTCAGCAACAATCACAGTTTAGCTGAAATTTTACTAGACTTAATGAATGGTAATTACATTCTGACACCACCTTGTTCTTCACCTCGTTTGCGTAGGCTTAGGGTACATTGAAGGTTACTTCAATTGTATTGATTTTATCTATAAGCGATATTCATTAGAGAATCTTTAATGATTTTTTTACTGATTTGCGAATGCTGACTCAGTCTCAGTGACTCCGAGGTCCGCCGCCTAGTACTTCTACCTCTTCATATTGGGTCCTTATAATATGCTAAATGTTTTTGAAGGGGATGACCAGTCCATCAAACTGAACAACTTTCTCTAAAGGACCAACATCATATCACGAAAAAAAATCAGCTGTCCCATACATTTAGGTAGTCTATTTGCAGTTTTATATGGAACAGCAGATTTTTTTTTTTTTCAAAATTATCTGTATATTATTATCATGAATGACCCTGGCGCTGTACCCTTCTTTCGATTTTCGATATATCGCGACCATTACGGTCCAAACATCATTGTAATAGAGTTGACATTGGTACGGAAATGTTCACGCAATTGCGAAGTTCGAATGTCCGGGGGTAGACCCTGTATACTACAATAATGTAAGACTAAGCAAAACATCGGTTTTAGTTGTGAAATGTACCCGAAGCCGATGAGCATCATACAGAAACTACTGAAGGTGTTGATATAACCTGTAGTAATTGTAATCAACTAAAGTAACTAATGAGCTGGTCGATATTTCCACCTGTTGAAATATTATACCCAGGTAACATTGGATAAATAAATTTTATAGGTAACTTTGAAAGAAAGATAAAATCTAGATAGATCTTTGTTTAAAGGTGATTCCGTGCTTCGGAAGGTACGCTAAGCCGTTTGTTCCGGCAACTATCTCTGGTGGACTACCACCAGAGATAGTTGCCGGTTTTATGTAACTTCTACTAAGTTGTTACATAAAAACCACGTCAGAGGCCGTAGGCAGTCTGAAAAAACTCTGACACCAGGGCTTGCCCAAACGATAAGAATTTTTATCTTATATTTTTCATTCAATCATTACAATCAGTTAAATGCCCCTATAATTATGTTTTTTTTAACATTCTGTATAATTGTATATTGTATTAGACGGTTTATTGATTCTTAGGCATCATCCTAATTAATAGAACGCGAATGCGCTAACGTCGTCGTACGTTCGCGCGAATTTTACTCGTACGAACGCGCGTTCAAACATATTGAGCTCGAATATGTTTCCTAACTGAAATTGTACGACACGGTCGCGCGACTCATATGTTTGTAAATCTATTCGCGCGAACTTAGTTCGTACGAACGCGCGTTCAAACATATTGAATTATAATTGCGTAGGCGGGGCACCGCGCCACTGCCCCAGTCCACGGTGGTCGCTCGCTCGCTCGCGTCGTCAATTCGCGCGATAATAGGACACCCACCCAGATTTTGCTATCGCGCGAACACGCGATGGTCGCATCGCTTACTCGCGCGATGATCGCGCATTCGCGTTCTATTAGGATTGAAAAAGCAAGCCGAATGATCGATGGTTGCCAGCCCTGACGTGTACGAGTATACACAAATATTTGAATGTGTGTGTGACTCTCCCCTATCTATTAAGACGAGGTCGTATGACACCCCCGACCAGTTATAATTGCATTCCTCTAAAATATGACTGTTAAGTTTATCTAGAGTGTTGGCATAGTCGGCCACAGGGCATGGTATGTGCCATTTTGAACTCTATTTTATAAGAAACTAGGACAACCCTCAAAAAAGTTTCTGCTGTAATTTCATGTAAAAAATTCTGATATGTAATACAGGGTGTGAACTTAAATTGGATTTTTTGCGATGTTGATGTTGGCTCCATAGTGAAAGTTCAGTTTGATGGTCCGAAGCACACAATTCGATATGTAACGCAATATGTAAACCATTCAATTTCACATTTTTAAATAAGTATAGCTAGGTATTGATGCCATGTTTAAGATGCTATGTAAATATTGAATAAATAGCTGTCTCAGTTATGAATTGAATGCAAGAAATAATTTTAATTATAGAACAAACAAAATGTTTCAAAGGTTACAGCAAATTCATTTTTAATTACAACACAAAAACGAACAGACCACAAAAAAATCTCATTAGACAAAACAAACAAATAAACAGGGAAGGTTATTACACTCATTAAGAAGCCTTAAGGGTTTTATTAGAACAAAAACTATCCACGAAGACAATACACTTACAGGCGTTCCTTAAGTGGAGCGCAGACGTAGAGGCATTTTCTTAATTTCTTAACCACTACACTCGCACGCTGCGGGATGAAATTAAGAAAACATTCACCACATTAAGTGCCTACTATTTATGGTTATATTTGTTTTTGCAGGGTTGCCGTTTTAGTTCCAACTTAGAATCCCACTTTTTGGGCATCGTACGATGCAACTAAGGGATAATTCTATTGCAGTGTCTTTGCGGGAAAAAGGGTAGCTATCACCAATTGGCATATTATTCTGAAATCTTTTTTGCATGCTGAAAATGCGCCTTTCTTTAACTTTAACTGCTTAAAAATATAAGTATTAAGTCCTGAAGGGACAGTGTCCTGTCCATACAGGTTGTAAGTGACAACCTAGTAAATACTGAAACGGTGAACACAGAACATCAAACTGAACAACTTTCACTATGGAGCCTACCTCAGGAAACGCGAAAAAAAAATCTGCTGTCCCATACAAAACTGCTGTACCTATACCTACCCGACTAAAATGTATTGGACAGCTGATTTTTTTTCGCGTTTCCTGAGGTAGGCTCAATTGTGAAAATTGGTCAGTTTGATAGTCTGAGTTCACCGTTTCAGTATTTGCTAGGCTTACTTACACCCTGTATTGTACGTAGGTATGTTTAGTTGAGTTTATTCGATATAATTAGTTTTTAATGGGTTTAACCGCGTTTGTGTTTTTTTATTTTTGAGTGGTAACGCTATGATCACGGGGCCATTCTAAGCAGGTGAAACTGTTTATCTATTTTGTGAACCTTGGTTTTTGCCAACCCTATATGTAAAGCCGGACCCATTGTATAGTAACTCGGTATACGGACATGTGTGAAGGTGAGATGTCATCAGGCCGTTTTTATTTTGCACTCAGTACCGAAAGTTGGGGTTCTTTAATAAATTGGTAATCTTTATACCAGAGAAATCCTTGAGTACTTAATCGGTAAATCTATAAATAAAAAAAAGAAGGACCCAGCCTTCTCAATATGCTGACACTTTTTTAAGGGGATGATCAGACCGTCGAACTGAACAACTTTCTCAATGGCACCAATATCGAAATCGCGAAAAAAATTAGCTCTTCAATACAAAACTGCAAACCTACTCGAGCCAAATGTGTGGGACAGCTGTTTTTTTTTCATGATTTCGATGTTGGTCTCATAGAAAAAGTTGTTCGGTTTGATAGTCTGATTATTCCCTTAAAAAAGTGTCAGCATATTAAGAAGGACCCTGTATATTATACATTGCAATCAAAATAAAAGTAAGTACTGCAAAATAATTTAATTTATTCATAACTATATCTGGCCAGATGACCTATGGGCCAAAACCACCACCAGCTGGTCCCGATCGATACAAAATCGACGTCGAATCAGACCTAGACCAAGGTGGCGGGACCAAATTGATAGTTTCCTTGAGAACTGGCCTATCGAAGCGCGGGACAGAGACTTTTGGAGAGAACGGAGCCTTTGCCCAGCAGTGGGACATCAGTGGCTGATGATAATAATACCTATCTGATATCAATTCTATAGCCGTGCCCAACAGATGTGGGTACGCAGAGATCACTACTTTAGACGATATTATCATACTCGTATGTTTTGTCACTGTCATACATAATCGTCGGTTTTGGGCATTTTCTAATGACAATAAATATTATACAGAAAATATCAGAGGAAGTTTTTATTCTCTATACTACTAACTAACTACTAACTTTGAAATCGCGAAAAGAAAATCAGCTGTCCAATACAGCTGATATTTTTTCGCTATTTCGGTTTTGGTCATATAGAAAAACCTTAAAAAACCATCAGTATATTCAAAAGGGACTTGTATTGCCTAGTAAAACGTATAGTTTATGAAATATGGAAATTATGAATACAGTCAAGAGCTCTTTAAGATTTGAACTTGACGATAACAACAAGAAAAACAAACACTATCTTTTCATAGAGCTATTTTCTCGTAGGAAAACTCCTTAAACGTCTACGTCTTAGCGTCCAGCCACGAAAGCAATAAAGAGCGCAAGCTTCCACGTTCATTAATTAACCCCAATACCTCCGTCCCTCTCACACTCGAGAAAACTATTTGTAAATGAGTGCACATCTCCCTCACACCAGCTTTGCGCAAAAATTAACTACTACATTTTCTGCTTTCGTGGTATTCACACACATGAGACTAAGAATGCATATATGCACATACTCAGTCAAGTGTGAAAAGGGCTCAAGTGAATTTACTTTCTAAGGAAATTGTCGTTAATTACGTGTTGAATAAAGAACAGTTTTCTTCGCTTTGTATCTGTTTGTTAGTTTACTTTGTATTGGTATTAGGTCACGTGTGGTTAGTTTTCCATCCTAGTGTAATAAATCTTGTACTTCTCGTAATTACAATGTTCTTGTCTGTTGTGTGTTTTCATTAAGGGAAAGACGTAAATGTTGTCTGCGTTGCATGACATTTTATTTTTCAAAACTATTTAAGGTGTCTACATTTTACTATTACATCATAATTATAGAAAATCGTATTTGTTAATTCTGAAAACAATAACGTACCTACAGTGTTAAAGACTTGCTATAATAATATAATAATATACTTTGTGGAACAAAATGACCCACTTTCCCAAAAATGTCACAAACCTTAAAATAATTTAAACCATTTTCCCAAAATATAACTCATCTATCTTCATCAGGTCAGTTACTCTATGCAAAGTTTGTAACTGTAAAGGAAATGTAGCGACATACAGCTCAGAAAATTGATTTATATACACCAGTAAAAAAAAATTCGTTTGCTCCATTATAATACACATCTCGCACATAATACAACAGTTCGACGAAAGTGGGTCGTTATGTTCGACTCAATATCTGTAATGTATGTTATAGATTTGTACATGCTTGCAATTCTTTTTATAGGTTACAGTAAGCATAACCCTTAAATTAACTAAATAGCAAAAATAAAACATTTAGTTGACCATTTAAACCGTTACACATTTTAATAAAACCGGTCAAGTGCGAGTCGGGCTACTCGCGCACCGAGGGTTCCGTACCACACCACAACAGAACACAACATTATTAACTTAGAAAAAAAACTTTTTTGTCCCGGGCCTTTAGCACAAGACCGACTCACACTTGTCCGGTTTTAGTATTTGTTGTTATTCTGTAGCGTTTGCTCTATAATCACACTAAGTTTGACGCTTGTATGAATTACCGTTTTTACGATAGAGCGTGAAGAAAAAACGTTGATTAAAACTAGTTTATTGTTGAGAACCCCCCTTGATTTTTAACTTTTTGACATTTTATTATTTTTAATAAATCCGCCGTAATAACGCATAATCTGAGAAAATTTCAACTATCTAGCTATTAAGGTTCAAAAGTTACAGCCCTAAATAGGTAGGACAGACAGACGGACGGACGGACAACGTAGGCTTAGTAGGCTTATTAGTAGTAGTAGGCTTAGTCCCATTTTCACCCGTTGGGTACGAAACCCTAAAACTAAGTATCTTCTGAAAAACGACGCCTTAAATTACTTTAGTAGGTTGGTTCATATCACAGTCACGCCATATCCTTAAAAAAAATGTATGCCATATTATTAAGGTATTTATCAAGAAATGGCCTGATACTACACTTCTGGAACTGTCACTCATTTTTAACTTATGGCTAAGAACTAAACACATTGAAAAGTACAGAGTACATTGAAAATTTTATTTTGTATTTGGTAACTGAAAAAAAAAATGTACATTCACTCGAATGTCAATACAAAAACCCAAGTACACGTGTAGTTAATCAATCGTAAATCGTCATTAAAGGATTACGGCATCAGCTCATTCATGCTCTCTTCACAACCTCAGGAATTGTCTCCTAAACTCGTCCGGACGCTCGCTTCCGCGACGACAGCGATAAATTTACTTTCATCCTTTTCCATGCGCCGCGCACTCTCATTTGCCTACGTCAATATTTTTTTACAAAAATTGAATGGACATTTTTTACGTAATAGTTTACAACATTGATAATTTATAGTTATAATTGTAGTAAAATTTTTTTTAAATTTAATTTGGGCTATTAAATGTGTTGTCAAATGTTTTAGAGGTCGTACTCTGTCCCTGTCTCTCGGTTGGGGCGGCGGCGCGCGCTTGGGCGGGCGGTATGCAAATGCCTAGAGTAGCAGTGGTAAGGCTTGAGAGTGTGTGAGTACTCTGTACCATTGGCCGCGCTAGAACGGCCAACTTCGCCACCAGCTACGGTTGTTTTTCGTTCCGCTTCTAATTAACTTCCGTATATTCTTAAAGCAACTTTTCTCATCTCGTTCCTTATAGTTTTTTTTTCTGTTCTTAACGAACCAAGTTATTATGTGAAATACAATCGCGTGTGCGATGCGGATGCATTTTCGTTTTCGTGCCTTACCGTTATTGTTTTGCTAAGTTGACGCGAAACGTGCCGGTTTCGGTTCTAAATTATGTAAATCCGATCCCCGTTTCGAAAACTTTCGGTCTATGAACAAATCGGGTCTCAGTGTCACGATAATTTTAAGTGATTTTTTTTTATTTGAAGCTTTTGTTAACGAATGCACAAATCGTGGGTCGTATTAGTAACTCTGCTAAAATGTTACCTTTATTGCGTAAAGAGTGAGATTTTACGAGCTTTAAAAATAAATTACTCGGTTCGGACGAGGGATATTCGCAGTTTCCGAGACTTCGTTGGTGAATATTTTATCCCCGATTTGTGTACTAAAGGTAAATAAATTGCTCAAATAACTTTATTGAGTAACCCTACACTAACCCACACTCAGTCACTCAGTTACTAAAACCAAGAGGAAATTTTTTATTGGCTTCCAATTAACCAAGTAGCTACTAAAAACGTCTCGGATTATAAATATTGAACCGAAAATCGTGTGACTTTCGCCCCTCAGTGACTATTATAAAATCATTAAAATGCTTGAAAAAGCCTAAAAAAGTCATAGCTTAGTCATAAATCTTAGACCGATTACTGTTGTAAAGACTGTAATAAAGACCAAGAATTATCGTTTTAGTACACGTACAGCCATTTTAATGTTTCTTACATTCAAATATGTTGTGTAATTATTACTGCAAAGCGCCATTAATAAGATTACAATTAATTACAAGGAAAAATACAAATCGCAATCAACATGCATATTTAAACTCCTAACTCCACAATAAAAACAAATTTTTATTCTTTTTAATCGTAAAAAGGTCGGAAGATTTAATCCCCTGTTTTATGGCAACACCAAGCACCTTTAATTGCTCCTTTGACAGACATTAAGGATCAGTTATCAGGCAGAGTTTCGGGTGTGGTCAGAACGAAATTGAAGGCAGTTGGCAATATATTTTTATAGTTTTTCTCGAGGTGTTGTTTTTATTATATTACCAATTTATATTTGCAACAGACGGCTCTTTGGCCTGCAAATTAGAAAGTTTATGTGAGAATAACCGACGATATCATAAATTATGTTCGCGGGTTAGCAACTCTGAAGATGCATTTTCAAAAGGGCAGTTTTGATTAGCCCCCAAATGATTTACAAGCCATCAAAATATAACTTGAATAAATCTTTAAGAGACAAAACTATGAATTGTTAAGAGTTTTAATATCTGTTAAGATTATTTTGTAACGCATTGCAAAATATTTAAAATTGTTAGTATGAAAAGGAAAACAGAAACATTCGAATTATGACTAGATAAATCAACACAATTCATAATACAAATAAAATATTAAAGTATCGAAAGTCTTCTCTCTCGATGAACAAAATAAATAACAAAGCTAAAGGCAGGCGACGAAAAGCATGCGTCTTGGAATGCACTTTTGCATGCACAATGCTCTTTGTTTAGAGAAAGTATTTCACATTTTAACCCCATGAGTGATTTATTTTTATATGATTTATAAAATGGGCACCGCGGCCCGATGTCGTGCCTACATTGGGTGTTTTATTTTTTATTTAAAAGATAATCTTTTGTTTCTTTTCTGAATTGATATCTTTTAGAAATAATTATAATACCAGTGTAGCTCACGACATAATTTTTTTATAATATTTCTTTTATCTAGCAAACGTTTTGGTTGTAATTTGATTGGATTTTAATTATTTTTGGACTGAAGTGCGTATCAGTAAGTCTATGACAGTGAAGAGAAACATTAACATCAACGTATGGCGAAAGTAATATGTGCCAAAGCTGTATTTGTAGAGGTAAGTAAATGTAGTTAGAAACTTGAACATTATCCTTACGTTTTATGTAATTCTTATCATCCTCGATAATGTCATTGGGATGATATGCGGTCAGCTTCAGATTTCAGTTTAAAAGAAAATATGGATATCAGGTGAGAAATACCAAAAATTATGCTTGCACACTTAAAGCTGCAGAGGACTCTACCAAATAAAAAATTTTAAGGTGAAAGAGATATTTGTTTTAGGAATGAAACCATGATTATTTAGTTATAAGGAAAAGTATCATACACCTTTAAACCTCTTGTTCTACCCTTACTAAGGTTCTACCCATCAAACTGAACAACTTTTACTATGGGTGCAAACATGCTAAAACAATCCGCTGTCCCATTCGTTTGAATCGAGTAGGTATTGCAGATTAGTATGGGACATCAGTTTTTTTTGTTCAGACAAGTTTGCTCCCATAGTGAACAACGTTGTTCAGTTTGATGGGTAGAGTATGTGGTTTAAAAGTAAATGATACTTTTCCTTACTTCCTGTATTATTCGTCATACATTTTAATGCTAAGCATTTGTAAGCCTGCACGGTCCCACTGCAGGGCAGAAACCTTTCACGTATAAATCGACAGTCTTATACAGGGCGTAAGGAAAAGTATCATTAACCTTTAAACCACATACTCTACCCATCAAACTGAACAACTTTTACTACAGGAGAAAACCAGTCAGAACGAAAAAAAATTAGCTGTGCCATATTAAACTGCAATACCCACTCGTCTCCAACGTCTGGAGGTTTGCTTCAATAGTAAAAGTTGTTCAGTTTGATAGGTAGATTAAATGGTTTAAAGGTTAATGATACGTTTCCTTACACCCTGTAAGTATAGCAGATTATTTAAAAAAAAATGTTACATGAAAACGACATGTTGACGACTCCGTTGGTATAATGGTTACCCCGCCGCCGCCGGACTGCCAAACAAGAGTCCTGGGTTTGAATCCCGGTTCGGTCATGGATGTTATATATTTGTGCCGTTGTTGTATGATTCCCATAACAAAAAGCCTAAGGCTTACTTGGGGTCATTACAATGTGAGCGTTATTTATTTATTTATTAAAAACCATCATTGATGTTTCTAAAATACTAAAAACCAGCAAAAAAATTATCACCTCTAAAGTTTGTATCCATAACAATTATCCAAGGTATTTGTCTTGGCAGTTTTTGCAGTTCATTCCAAATAATTATAAAGTAAGTTTTGGACTCACTCAGACTATTGGATACACGCGATGTCTGACTCCATTTCTCGTTTCAAATGTCTTGGCTGATTAGCAGAACGTATTGTGGAAGAGGTAAGTTTTGTAAATGGCTGGAGACGTGTCTAGAAAGTTTTATTTTAATATAAACAAGTAAGTTAGCAGCTAAATAATTCTTCTACACGTTTTTTGTAAAGGGTGTAAAATGAAATACCTAACATATAAAACGGGATGGTTCAGACCATCAAACTCAACTACTTTATTAGCTCTCCGATCTCAATGTATGGAATAGCCGATATATCTTACGCGATTTCGATGTTGGTCTGGCCCTGTACCCGGACTTTCGATGTTCGATATATCGCCACTGTTTCGGTCCGCACTTCATTGTAATAGAGTTGACCTTGGAACGAAAACGTTCACGCAATTGCGAAGTTCGAATGTGCGGGTAGAGGCCCTGATCATTCATTCAGACGGCCCGGTAGCTCAGTCGGTAGTGAACCTGCCCGCTGTGCCGAGGGTCGCCGGTTTGAATCCCGTAAGGGCCATAATATTTGTATGTTGAATACCTGAGTCATGGATGTTTGTATGTGTATTCCATATCGTTATCATAATACAAGTCCAGGGTAGATTCTGGTACTTTAAATGTGACTAAATAATTGTGTGATAATATCCAAGATATTCATATAAAAACCGTTAGCATATTATTAAGAAATATTGTATATTTAGTTTGAGATAGTTAAATTAGTGCAGTGATACCAAGATACTGAAATATACTTACGATTTCATGTAGTTGTAGCATAGGTTTCAACTTCCTAGAAAGCAATTAGTGTCGTGATTTTATACTGTAAGTTATAAAACTTATTAGAAATGGGTAGTATTTTGCACTATAAGATTACTTACCTACATACATCCATATTTAATTTTTATACATTTCATTTTTATTTTTTTAAAAGCGTTTTGCTTATGTCTAGCAATTAATATCTGCTCATAGTGTTTATTAGTTTGTGGAAACAAGGATAATTTTTTGAGCAAAATCACATTTGAGAGATGGCATGCCTCATGGCAAGCTCAAACACCGCGCGAATGATACAACCGCTCGCGGCAAAACTTGCAACGTGACTACTTTGAACGTACCTACCTATCTATTAAGTGATGTTCTATGTTATACCTACTGATGATGATAACAGAGAAAATATCATTATAATTTGTTTGGTCTAAAATGCAAGTCAACCACATTTTTAATATTAACTGGTACATAAAAGGAAACAAAGAGCTATTCTTATTTAAACAAGACCACATAATTATAGAACGAACAATTATTTAGACGCGACAACAATTATAATTCAAAAATCGAACAGACAATAATCGACAGCGCGCCATCTTGCCAGCGGCGGTGGCCAAATGTTTCCGCTTTAATTTCTCCGGTAATTTGGTGCTTCCGGTCGCAGCCAATCCGTCCCGTCAGCCTACCATAATTATATTATTTCGGCAATAAATTATCGAATTTTGAATACAAAAGGTGGTTAAAAAGATGGCCTCCTTAATTTTTGGTTAGACACAATGGCCTGAACACATGGATGTGGGTTGTTTCAGTTATACTCCAGTAAAAATACGGTTTGAGATTGCATTAAAGACACTTTAGTAAATTGTGTTTAAAGTAATGATTTTATCTTATTACACTTTTGTCCAGATTTCGTGGTGGCTGAGGAACCTGAGAAATACTTTAAAATCAATATAAACGCACAAAAGGCAAGCTTATTTCTGTAGATATTTCTTTCAGCAGCCCGCAAAAGAGACAGTTGATAATCACAAGGTTTTAATGTGAACAAAAAACACGAAATAATTTTGTTTTGAAGTAAATAACCATTCAAAATAACTGTAATAACCAGGGATTATTGCTGTTGTAAAGAAGATTGGCAGATTTGGACCCAGCCATTTTTTACGAAAACTAAAAGCCATTCAGGATGGCGGTCATAATTATTATAAATAGAAAAAATTCAAGTATTTTTTAAAAAACTTCCACATCTCCAGAAGTCCGGATTCAAAAGTAGAAATTACTAGAAAAATAGACAAATCGTCCAAAAATCAGTAGCAAAACGCAACCACGACAGCTATTTTCATCTAATATTATCAGTGAGGTATTTTTGGTCGTTGCGGAACGTATTTGGCTTTGTTGAACTGTTAATGTGTGTGATTTCGTTTTCTTTCATTATCATAATATGGTACGGTTATCGTGAATTTTCATTAAAATAAACACAATGAATGCGTAGAAGATTGAGTGGACTATGTAATAAGAAAGATTATGAGTTTCGCAAACTTGATACAAAAGGTATCATAAGGAGAAATACCGTTCACCCAACTTCTACAGATTACAACCAATTTACATTTTTGTTAGTTTTGTTTATACGTATTACTAAGTTTCATTCATGTATAGGTCCTCTATCTCTGGGTCTCAAATTATATGGCCTTCCGCCAAAGTTCTTTATAATATAAGTAAAACGTATTGAATGAAGCCGTCCTGTACAAAATTGGCAAAACAGAACACTTATGAAATCACCTCGGTGTCTGTCCGTCCATCCGGCCGTCTGTCCGTCATAGGCATGTTTCTTGGAGACCGTATGACACGGGAAGCTGAAATTGCTATTGATACCTATAGTTATTATTAATGGTTCAATAACATAAATAATGTCAAAAAAGCTTAATGTTTATATTGAGGGGCAGTTTTGGGGGGCAGAAACAGATAAAAAACTAATGTTTTTTTTTTCTACAATATTGTGTGGGGTATCAAAAAATGAACGCTTTTACGTGTCTAAAAATATATTTTTCTATAACTAAAACATTGTTTGTAAGTTTTTCAATTAACTCCGACAAATTACTATCCCCACCTCTATTTCAAAAACCATAGCCATATAAAATCTGAAGAAAATCATGAACATTAGAAATAGCGTGTAGATGACGAGAAAATTATCAGGTTGGCGGTTGAATAGTTTTTTTCTATACCCAAAAAACGACCACCAGTGTAAAATGATTTTCAGTTACTATGTGACCATTTATACAAAGTAAGTGCCAATTCATAGTGGCTGTCATCAACGAGCCATGTTAAACAACTGGTAGTACGGAACAACAATTTGCCTTAGTCCCATCACGCACTCGACCGGTATTTATTTCTTAATTATTCAATAATACACAATTATAAATGGGGGTTATTGTGTTTTTATGATTTTCTGGTATTTATCTGTTATATTTTAAATACCGCCAAAAGTGCAATTAATGCAACCTACTCCATATAAAAATTCGTAGTTTTACTAGACTAACATAATTTTGTAGAACATTTGTCTTGCTCAATTCTTAAAATAAACATGTTGAGTAAATTCTCTTTGTAGTTGCGTTAGAATTTTATTAATAAATGTAAATATAAACACGTAGTTAGGTACTTAATCCAATTTAAAAACCAAATTCTTGTATCGATGTTCTAATGATCTAGTTATGATTAATTATTAATCGCATGATGTTAATTACCTATTTCATAAATTAATTATTATTTAAAGTTAAAAGGATATGGGCAGTTAGTGTACAAACAAAGTATAATTCTTTTAAGGGTTCCGTACCCGTAGGGTGAAAACGGGACCTTATTACTAAGCCTACGTTGTCCGTCCGTCCGTCCGACCGTCCGTCCGTCCGTCCGTCCGTCCGTCCGTCCGTCCGTCCGTCTGTCCTACCTATTTAGGGCTGTAACTTTTGAACCGTAATAGCTAGATAGATGAAATTTTCTCAGATTATGCGTTATTACGGCGGATTTGTTAACAAATAATAAAAATGTCAAAAAGTTAAAAATTAAATAGGGTTCTCAACAAGAAACTAGTTTTTATCAACGTTTTTTCTTCACGCTCTGTCGTAAAAACAGTAATACATAGTGTGATTAGTGTGATTATAGAGCAAACTCTACAGAATAACAACAAATACTTAAAACCGGCCAAGTGTGAGTCGGTCTTGCGCTAAAGGTCCCGGACAAAAAAAGTTTTTTTTTCTAAGTTAATAATGTTGTGTTCTGTGGTGGTGTGGTACGGAACCCTCGGTGCGCGAGTAGCCCGACTCGCACTTGACCGGTTTTGGCGGTTTTATTTCAATATTTTTATAATATTAACCAATTTGATTCAATTAAATTTTTTTAACATAATTATTTAATATCTGTGTATGTGGGTTTTATCCAATATTTATTAAAATATACCTATTTTCAGAATGACTCCAAGATTTCCATACAAATCTTAAATTATTCCTTGCATTAAAACTATACAGGGTCAACTTATTATGCTGACGGTTTTTTAAGAGAATGATCAGACCGTCAAACTTTGAACAACTGTATCGATGGGACCAACATCGAAATAGCAGCAAAAAAATCTGCTGTCCCATTTTGGGTTCGAGTGGAATTCCAGTTTAGTTTGAAACAGCAAGACCCTATATATTTTAACGGACATTTTGACAAACCACAGTCACAGGAGATTAGTTTCTAGATCGTTATTAAAAAATTTCATTGACTTTATTTGGGTCATATCAAAACAGGATCGAACTTCGGTTGCACGCAGCGCGCTCGGGCACGCTCGCAGGTATATCCTCTTAAGGAGTTATGTTTAAGCAAATATTTTGTTTCCTATACCTATTCTCACACAACAGTTCTAAATTTCAAATAACAAACACTGCAGTGCAATAGTGACGTAGAAATTTAATTCAATTGCGCAAATCGATATCGATTCGCTTGATTCGATTAATTCCGTTGGAAATTAACGCGCCGGGAAAGCAGTGTCGACGCCGTTGTCATGGCAACGCGCCCCATACTTACAACGCACTAATTATGCCACACTGATTGCTTTTCACTTTTTTTTCTGCCCCACGAGAAGCTGACGCCACCCTATCCATCGTTAGTGTTTGGCAGTGGCTTAAGCTTTTTATCGATTATACATTTATCGACTATTTTTGGGGTGCACTTTCAATGAGAATGCCGTTAGCGATGGACATCATGTTGCAACTTTGTGTCTTGTTGGAAATATCGAATGTTAATCTTGTAAGTTAATTGTATTACCACTAGTTATTATACCTCTTGTTCAACTAAAACATCAAAAATATTTATTTATTTACCTTTATTAATAATGTATGTAATGTACATAAAATACTTCCTAAGGCTACGAATCTAAAAAACCGGTCAAGCGCGAGTCGGAGTACTGACGCTAGGCTGGCGCACCGAGCGAGAGTCCCGTACCACACCATCATACAACATTAACTTACAAATCAGTTTTGTTTTCACCGCGGGACCTTTAGCGCGAGACCGACTCACACTTTGTTTTTATTCCGTAGAGTTTGCTCTATAATCACAAAATTTTGGCGCTTGATGTATTACCGTTTTTACGATAGATCGAGAAGAAAAAACGTTAGTAAAAACTGTTTCTTGTATGCGGACCCCCCGTAATTTTAAACTTTTTGACATTTTTATTATTTGATAGCAAATTTGCCATCAAAATGCACATTCCGTGAAAATTTTAACTGTCTAGCTATTACTATTCAAAAGTTACAGCCCTAAATAAATAGGACAGACGGACGGACGAACAGCGTAGGCTTATGAATAGGTCCCATTTTAACCCTTTGGGTACAAAACCCAAAAAAAGAAATAGTATTATTCTAATGACTATCGATAAAATTGGAAACCATACATAGCATACAGTGACTTTGCATTCGAATGTTGATGACGTCATCTCGATCGATTCAAGGAAATGGGTCATTACACTGTTTTTATTCGTCACACTGATTAATCAAGTGATTAATTATACAGTTTCTATTAGGAGAGGACGGGTCGGATTTTTTGTCTGATTAAAATGACTGTTAACTCTTTGTGAACACGATTTTGGTTAATATTTAGAAGGATTTTTTTATAAAAGTAAGATGTTTGGACATTAAAAAATAAATTTGCTACATGTTTATTTATTGAATATACGTCGTGATTGATTAAATACCTACACCATAGACATTGCTGTCTTTTATTTATTTTAATTAATTGAAAAAATATCACCAGGATCACAGGATGAATAAAATAATGGATCCAGATTTTTTGGTCCAAATGTAAAAAAAAACGACCAATAAACAAACTACCTATATTCTGTTGGGACTTGTCCGTCTATAAGCATTTATTTTTATGGAACCAAATCTGTTGGGCCATTTCAAATTTGGAACAAAAATGTGTGAGACCTGTCCATGTCAAAAATAGGTTTAGAACTATTGTGTCTAAAACCACAGAGTACTAGCTAAAACTAAACGATGTTTAAAAATGTCATGTTATGACTGGACATTTCATTTGTTGTTATTAGTTCATTTCATAGAAAATGTATGGAAAAGTGACTTTTAGAACCCAAATAAAACCAAGGTCAAGCAGGAGCGACCATAGTAATACATTTTTAGACGAAGAAGTTCTAACATAGCATTATTTTTCTTAGGCCGGCACTTTCACATTTGAACCAAAATGGATACTAAAATTATATACAGAGTGAAATTGATATCGTTAGCATCCTTTGAAACTAAGAGTCTACCCATCAAACTGAACAACTTTTAATATGGGAGCAAACCGATCGGATCAACTAAAAAATCAGCTGTCCCATACTAAACTGCAATGCCTACTCGACTCAAATGTATGCAACAGCTGATTTTTTTTGCTTCGTTCGGTTTGCTCCCATTGTAAAAGTTGTTCAGTTTGATGGGTAGACTCTTAGTTTAAAAGGATGCCAATGATATCAATGTCACCCTGTATAAGCATGTATTGTAAATTTACTCTAATTACATCACTAACCGCGTTCCATTTTTGAAACAGTTTCTTGACTCAGTTAGAAACAAAAGAGCGACGCATCGATCTGCTGGCCGTTTCGCGAATCAGGTTGACCATTGATCAGATAGAGCAGCCCTGACCTTGCCCAATCACTCACACACGCGCACGCACGCACGCGAGCTCGAACTGTTGCACACTCACAAAATATCCGTGTAAATGTTATTTTTACTTCACTCGTTCCATGTCAGATAATATATTTATTTGGCAAATTCTTAGAAATCTGTGGAGTTTATACATCTTTATGCATTACGGAAAATAATGTTTAACGTCTTTCTGAAAGTTAGCGATTTCTTAATGCCTAATATCATATATCTAAAAATTTCGAATGAATGCTCATAAACTACTAGATGATTGTTCCCCGGGAATTTAATGTGCTATACAGTATTTCTGAATATGCTGATATGAATACTTACCGTCTTTAAGAAGATGAACTTGTACCTTAGACTACTTATTATAAGGACCGGCCTTGCGGTAGCATTTCCCCTCTGCCACGGTATAAGATCAATGATCATGTACATTCAACATTCAATTTTATAACTTATCACTAAACTAGACAGCCTATTATTGCGAAACAATAATTTCGAACTTGGAACGTTTGGGGTTTACACGAGACTACTTTTCATGATTTTGAACATTCAAAATTAGAATCTAAAGTCATAGGGAATAAAATCCAAAGTTGCGGATAACATGTTACCTCGCCCCCCGCAAAAAGTGGCAGAAAGTTTGTTAGTAGAATGACACGTGGTTACGCGTCCTTATATAGTTAAGTAGTCAAAGACTTGTACATATTTATCAAAAAAATAATTTGTCTTATTAGAGGTATTAGACGAACAGTGAATGAAGTGAGAACTTCATCGCCAACCTTGTATCTGACTCAGAAATTCAAGGAAATTAAAGTCAAACTTAATAAAATCTCCTAAACCCCCGACACCGATTAACATTTCAGCAATCACAACAGTCGAAAGGCACGCGATCGACTCACGAAACAAAAGAAAATAACTATATCTCCTCCCTATATGTTCGATTGTATTGATTTTTATTCTTTAATACTTTTAATGTAAGTCCATCACTTCCTATTAGCGTTACATGCATGTGTATACTGTGAATTAGCATGTGTGTGTGGCGAATAAGTATTGCAACTACTTAAGACGCACAACGATGTTAATGTTGCCGGTAAATGTGATTTAATTAGTGAAGACTATAATCAATTCTACTTTGTAATTATGGCATATTCTGATTAGAAAAATGTCGGTAAAAATTTTGTTTACTACAAAAAACTCGAAATACCATACCATAGCATAAAATCCGGCACGACGTCCGATTTTGCAAAATTCAAATATCTCTTGATAGTTGATACTTTATGAGTGAGTATTTGAGAGTTGGGTGAGGTGCAGGGCTGCGTTCACGACCTTTGTATGCGGTTGTTTTTTCAACTTGCTCTATGGTAGAACGTCTTTCACCGAGGAGGCTCTGAACGGGGCGTTTTAGTGCGAAAAGTTGCGCTCGGGGTGCACTCTGGGTGCACATAGGGTGTAGGTTCGGAACGCAGCTTTGAATGGGTCATTGTAGCAAAGCTTGGGGGAGGCCTATGTACAGCCGTGGACGTCTATTTATTGGCTGAGATGATGATGTTGATGATCTCGATAGTATTTTCTGTCATGAGATATAGTTTTTGTTTATGTCGGCTTTCCTATTAGACTTTCCTTTTCCTTTCCTTTACTTCCAGTAGCTCACGTCCCCTTAAGACGCAACAGATTGAAAATTTCGGTCTCTGAGCAGTTGGCTCGGTGGCGAAATTAGATAACGCACTTCCCCGCGGGTTCGAATCCTGTTCGAGACTTAATTTTTCAATCTTTAATTTGTTTCCTATTAGAATACTAACATTCATTTGTTGCATTGTTCGATAGAGATATACAGGGTGAAATTGAAGTTTTTGGCATCCATTTAAACTTACACATCAAACTAAACAACTTTAATATGGGAGCAAACCTGAATACACTAAAATAATCCCAGAAAAAATCATGCCATACTCAAATGTATAGATTATAGTTTTGCTTGCGATTTCAGTATCGAATCCATTTAAAAGTTGATCATTTTGATATGTGCAGTCTTGTTTCAAGTGGATGCCATGCCATCAGTCGTAACGTAACATTTTGAAGTTATTTTACGTTATACGGATGTCAAGATTCAAATCAATTTCCAATCCATAAAATTAATCAACTAATCTATGAATCTCAATCCGTACGTAATCTAAAATCAAACTAAATATTTATGTATACGTACCACGAATAAAAATTACGTAAGTGTATGCATTCGCACACATAATTAGTGAAAAGGGAGGCCGATATTATTAATGAGGTGGAGAGTGGGGTAAGAAGGGGGTTGTTATCTACTCGAGCTTTTGTATTCTTTTCTATACGAGTATTGATTGTTTAATGTTCGTCCCACATATAAAGTCCTGCGAACCAAGGCATTTTGACAGTTATAACTTGGGCATAAGGCTTCTGGTAGGAGACTTCTTATATGGATTAGATTCCAGTCGATACTTTTGCCTTTAATTATAGGGGCTAACTGGCTAGCGAACACCTCGCTTGACATACTGATGGCGATTGAAAGGGGACCGTTATAATTTTCTGTAATTATTCATCGAAGTTTCTATAGTTAAAAGTTATATTGATATTTTTGTTGCCTGTTGTTCGTTCTATTATTATGTTGATATTTCTAGGTTGACCAGTTATTTTGTTTCTGACTAGAATTCAAATTCTTTGTTTGATTAGAAAATTGTCCTGTTTGTCTTTAACTGATTACTCCACTTACCTTTGTAATTGCTTAAACTGCTACAAGTCAGTATCAAGTTACAATAGACTTACATCATCTTACATTACTTCGGAATTAAAATAAAAATACACATATAGGTATAGGCACACGACCGTACGGATTTCTGGGTGGTTAGCAATTTTGTTAAAACTCACTTTTTAAGCAAAATAAACAGTTAGGTATTGTGCTTCTCCAAGTTCTAACCATGAAGAGTCAATAATTGAGAATAGAGTGTTATATACTTATTAGTATTCATAAACGAGTACTCTCTCTGTAATAAATATTTCCTATATCATTAAATGACTGGTATAACATCAGAAGAATTCCTAATAAGAATCAACGCTTCACTATCAAACAGACATGTGAAGAGACGGCCTGTACTTCACTGATTAATAAGATGGGGTTGCGCGCAAGGGGTACCACACCACACCACACCACCCCACGCAAGCACCCTCGCGCCTTACCCACGAAACAAAAAAAAATGTGACTCATCAACCCACACTAAGACACAACCACCTCACACTTCAAGAAGCATTATAAACCGCAACTACATTCAAATTATCAACCTTATTATAACGGTAAAAGGTTTCTATCAGAGCTAACAAACTACTAGATAGAACCGTTTGTAAATGAAAATAGGTCTCCTATAATCGTTCATTACCGCACACAAGCAAAGGTCATTCACGTATTGTCCACACGCATACAAGTATGCGTTAATTATATCGGAAAGTAGTGGGTTGGGGTTAGTTGATTTGATTAATTCCAGCTAGAGTAGCTGACGGCCTTGTTGGATATGCCATAAACATTGGAATATTCCGCCCATACCATTCTGCACCAGTTAGACGCTAATTGCTTATTTCTTATTCATCTTTCTTAACTTCTAATTGGTTAAATTTACTTTTTCCTAGTTCTTTTCCTTTCCAAATTTTTATCGTCGCTATCAAATGTAACAAAACTATGAATTGGAATAAATGTTTGCATAATCAACAAATCAATCAATCAATTTGCATAATTTAACGTGTTTAATAAACATTTTTATGTTTCTCCGTTATCATCTTAATCAAATATTTTTCTGTGTCTCATGTAGGTAAAAAGTAATCGTATTGTGAATACCTAGTTGTAAAAGAAAATGAAACTATTATTATATCCTGTTACATTACAACAAGTTTCAAAACCACAATCGAAATTTCAAAGTTTGTTTCCGACAAGCACTCATTCAGGAAGAATTTAAAATGAAGTAATCAAAAGAGCAATTTCCCCAAATAAGGAAAGTATTTGAAGCATTCGTCCATCGGAAGTCGTTCGCGAGTTCTCGCAAATAGCTCCAAATGGCGAGCATTGCCAATTCTATTCTCATACATTTTCATAGCTCTATGCTGTTTGATGAATGATTTCATCTTTCATGCACATTTTGAATTTACATGCTGAGATCATGCGGGATTTTCTCTGTGATAAGATCTGAGATGAAGATTAACTTTATTCTGTGTTCCCACATATGACTTAGTGTAATGATATATTTCTGTAGGCATACATACATTCTGTGATTGAATTGTCAAGTTCCTTGCTAGTTTGCTTCCTTGCTTTCAAGTATTCAATATTCAGTAGTAAAATTCCATTGCTGAATACAGTTTGCCAGTTTGCCAGTTTGCCTAGAAAAATTCTGGGCAAAAATGTCAGGATTGTAATAGCAAAAATCGTTTGCTTCTTGCTTTTATATTTCTATCACAGAAGTTCTAGGCAATTAATATACTTTTTGCAACTTAGTAACTCTGCAATAAGTAAATAATGAAATGTATACGGGCTTCTACAGAGGTAGTCCACGAAGCTTCGCGTGTTTAATATTACCCAAAAACGAGAAAAAAAGTTGGAAAATTTTTATTATTGACTGAGCCTGGCCCGATATGGAACACTGACAAATTGCTACTGGTTTTTAGCAAATTTTTCTTGCTCTCTTTCGACCAAAGTATGGCACGTTTTGGGATTTGTTGCAGCCGGATTGTAATAAATATGTTTTTTTAATTGCACGTTTTCGGTTATCGTGTCCAATGTTTGTGTTGACGTCTCAGGCGATGCTGCTGAAACTTTATTTATCATCACGAACATTACGTTTTAAAGATAATTTATTTTTCAATTAATGTCTTATTCTTTATTTAAATTTCCAAAAGGATTTATTTATTACCTTTGATGACTTACGTCTCCGTACCGTTTTAATTTCGTACAAAAATACCTTACACGGTTAAACCTTCATTACCATAAAGTAAATTGCAATAAACAAATCAATAAAGATCCTGACAAACATTTTACTCACCCCAGCACCTCCTGTCCCATACATTAATGTAAACCACACTTTCGGAGAATTGTTATCTCCTTATGCAAAAATATAAGCTCGTGCCGGACTTTATGCAAATTCGATCCACCTTACTTAACACGTGGCTTTAAAGTATCCTCGGCCCGTGCCCGAAAGATTTTAGAATCTAATAAGCCGTATAGTAATAGAAGAAATAGATATCATACCTGGTGTCCATATGCAAATTCGCGCGTGGACTCTTCATATGCAAAACGCGTAATGGCTCGCGACCTCTTTGTGCGCTTTCTTATGTTGATCAGTTACTTCGGAGATCTAAATTTACGCGTTTTGATGTTATGTCACATGCAAATATATTCTTTTGTACTATTCTTATGCCTTTCAAATCAACTATAGACGTTTGTTATGGACAAGATGTGGTAGCACGTTGAGCCATGTTCTGCTACTGTATTAAAATCGTTTGTATTTCATATAATACGTATAACTGGTAACTTAGTAATGATTCTTTTTCATAAATTCAAGTATCATCTAATAATACTACTAAATATAACATGCAAAAACCGTTAAACTTCTCATCGTAAACGCAATACATAATTTGAATTGGGTACGTAACATTTTTCGTCCCACCTGTCTTCGAACCGACTCGGTAAAACCGATCGGTAAGCTATTCTCGAATTTCGTATATGTATCTCTAATTTCAATAACACCCTTCGCTACCTGTGCCATCTCATCTACATATCAATGTTCGCAACGTCTCTGAAATTTCTTTTCTCTAGCTAAAGTATGCAACGCCCGTGCTCCATATCATTACTGCTATAAGAATTTCACTAAAATTGGATCGCCCTCTAGCGCGCTGTCCTACCCTTTGGTAATAGTAACGGTTTCTTTTTGTAACGAACTTTTTGTAATGTGATATTCGCGTTGTTTCCACTGAGGGTGGGATTTGTTACAGACGTATGATTGGCGTTCGATTCTACTCTTTGACGATAAAGTTACTCGGTAACGAGCGATTCCAGTAAGGTAAAGTAGTCCTGTTCTACTTTCTACTTTAACAAGATACCAAATAAAGCTTTATTAACATAATCAACAGAAGAATAATCCAAATAAATCTAATCTCCAGATGCAGTAATTCGTAACAATTATCTGATAAGTATCACCGGAGTAACCCTTCTTCCCACATGAACTTAGCTCGTTCAATAACCATCTCGCTCGATACATCTGCATTATTCTGAGCTACCTCTTAACCCTTTCGTATCTACAATGAGATGCCTTAAATTTATGCATGTAACCAACAATGGTGGCATCGGCTGCATAATTTGATTACGGAACTTTTGTATCGACGAAGGCAGGTATCGGATCGTGAAATTAAATTTAGACCTATCATTGGTTAATTTTCGGATTCTCCCAACCTCTCGATAGTCGAAGGGATCTAACTGTGTATCATTCGCAACAATAGAGTTCAATCAATTATTATTTCTCGTGCACCTTTGATGAAATTTTAAATTGTTGCGATAACGGTCGCCTTATTGTCGCACGCATAATGTTTTTTCTCGAACATTTGCATATATCAGTTATTGATTGAAAAAATATTCAAATGTGAACTGTTAAATCACTCGATCGATCCGTTACGGTTCTCGTAATTTGGTAGTACAATAGAGAATTCTGATATGTTAAATAATGATTTTTGGTATCACGTAGCTTCATTTACATTAGCGTATAATTTTAAAATTGTTATTCGCAGCATTATTCGCTGAGGAAAGTTTTCTATGCATTCTAGTTGTAGACAATGACGTCAGTTCAACACAAAACTATACCCTCCTCAGTGTGTTGTGAAAATATAATTGTTGCGACGTGTTTGTGAAACAGAAAACATTGCTCCAACGCATGTCACAGCTTCCTGTTAGCGCTCGCATATTTCTGAATGCCTTTTGTTCTTACTTCTACAATGATGACGAGATATGAAAACAGTGTTCGTAGATAAAACATCGCAAGTAAACACTGCGACTACTTAACAAACATGCGAGTTTTTGCTATCGTGTTAAGAATCGTACCCTTGTTGTTATTAAATTAACTTTCCTTCAACTGCAAACGTGATAAAAAGTCAGAGTTGTTAATCAGATCAAATCGTACCCATGTACGACAAGTAAAGCAAGAAATTTAATCATAAAAACAGATTCTATAGAAGATCCTTAAAGAAAATAAATACATATTTATAATTGAAGGCGCGTGTCAAGTGTGTGCCGTCGTGTGCTAAACCATGTGTATCTAGATTATTTCCCACATACATTAACATACGAATAAGACAATTTAATATTTCTTTTGCACCATTATCTTTTCCAGGTACTAAGTGCTTTGCATATATTTAAATAGTGAAAAAGACGCGTGCTGGTTCGTATGTTTGTTGATTTGCATACGAAAATCAGGAGCCCTCAGATTTTAAATCGTACTATCTAAAATAAAACCGGTCAAGTGCGAGTCGGGCTACTCGCGCACCGAGGATTCCGTACCACACCACCACAGAACACAACATTATTAACATAGAAAAAAAACTTTTTGTGTCCGGGACCTTTAGCGCAAGACCGACTCACACTTGGCCGGTGTTTAGTATTTGTTGTTATTCTGTAGAATTTTCTCTATAATCACACTAAGTTTGTCGCTTGTTTGTATTACCGTTTTTACGATAGAGCGTGAAGAAAAAACGTTGAGAAAAACTAGTTTCTTGTTGAAAACCCCCCTTAATTTTTTACTTTTTGACATTTTTATTATTTGTTAACAAATCCGCCGTAGTAACGCATAATCTGAGAAAATTTCAACTATCTAGCTATTACGGTTCAAAAGTTACAGCCCTAAATAGGTAGGACAGACGGACGGACGGACAGACGGACAGACGGACAGACGGACAGACGGACAGACGGACGGACGGATGGACGGACAGATGGACGGACGGACGGACGGAAGGACGGACGAACGGACGGACGGACGGACGGACAACGTAGGCTTAGTAATAGGGTCCCGTTTTCACCCTTTGGGTACGGAACCCTAAAAATTGCGAGCGTTCTGTCTATACATTTGTGGTTATCGCTCGTGCTGCCATTGATTTGTTCTATAGATCACAGGTATCCTATGATTTTACGGCTATTATCTAGGGTTGTATAAAATTTAGAATGTTTTACATATGAGTGGATTCGACCCTCCGACTAAAATAATTTGCATACCCTAAAAATGCTAATTTTTTTAGAGCAAAGATGCTTTTGACTGATGTATGAAGATGTGTTATAGATGTAGCGTAACATTGGCTCGTGCTTGTATGCAAAACACATTGGTCTATGCATCCCATTGCAATATGTGACACGATTTGAGAATCAATCGCTTAAATAGCCATTAAGCTCGACATAAAAAATACAATACGTTCATAATGTTTCCAACTTGCCTAACACTTTATCTTTACTTATGTTCAGAATGTTTATATTTCTTCTGTACCTATTAATAAACATAATAATTAGTCATAACCAACTTTTTCAAAAAGTAAAGTAAGTAATCTATTTTCATAGAAATTCTCATTTTACTTTTTCTATACGGGACAGTGATCCAACTGTCCTGTCCAACTAGTTCGACGCACGGGAAAGGAGCATGTGTCCAACTATTATTTTAGTTGGACCACTGCCTCAATCACCTCCCGGTGGTGCTATCAGCTATGAAATCCAAATCTGCAAAACTTAAAGGAAATGTGCCATATCTCTTCTTGACAGATGATCATGTTTTAAAAGTCCATTTGGTAAAAATTAATATGCTAATGTAATGATGCCAAACTAATCATAATTTTAATCAGAACCAGTCTCTTCACACTCTGAGTGAGTGTCAGATTATGTCATTGCTATGCACGCTTTACATATGATGACTGTTTTATTTAGAACTCTAAACTGTTGTAAAATAATGGAATGTTATATCAAACAGGAGGGTCATTATATTTTGGTTAAAATTCTGAAATAAGCAACTTGAATTAGGCACGTCGTCGGGTGATGTAATTCGTTACATTTGTTTCTATGCAAATTTTTATCAGAATTTGATGTCATTTTTATGTTTGGAAATGTAGGATTTTCTTGCATTAACTGCACTATTAAAGCTATAAATACCAAATCAACAAACTCCTACCTTCAATTGTTTAATGCAGTAAAATATTTTTCTCAAACATGCTTGGAAATGTGAGCATTATTTTGACAACCTTCGTCGAGATAAATCGAAATTGCAGTACTGGCCAAATACATGCGCGCAGCGGCCGGCAATGTTGTATGAAAATCCATATCTGTCGTGTTTAGCGGCCAAATAAATTACATACTAAACTCATATCTGTCGTGTAATTTAAAAATGGAACGATCTTTTACTCCGAAACATGGCGACCAAGGAGGTAACTCATCAAAGGTTTTATTTAAATTTCGAACTAGCTTGCAAATAGAAAGCTGTTTATTGAAAAAAAAAAACTAATTGTTGTTCGTTGTTCGTCATTGATTTTGAAAAGAGTTTAAATTTCCGCGAATTATTTGAGAAAATTTATTGTTTTCATTTCCGCGCATTATTTGAGAAAAGTAGGTACTATACAAGCCTTGGCCACAACTAGGCATTGATGGACTTACGTATGTGTGCCTCGGCTTCGCCTCGTCCCACATTTACACGTTCGTCCATCAATGCCTCTGTTGCTGGCCGCTGCAGTAATGTACTATAAGCAATCAAATTATTTAAAACAATGATGAAAATTGAACGTAAATTAATAAAGCTTTTAATTTTGCAAATGGCATCCGGCTACAAACCGTACAATAGGAACCGATTCCCAAATTTAAGTTCCTCAACCAAAATTGATTTATATGCAGTCGTAATTTTGGCATAACCAAATTAAGGCTAACATTTATGACCAAAAAAGTTTGCATTCCATTGCGGTACTTTTTCACAGAAGTTAATTAAATACTGGCATAAAATTTCGTGCAAAATGCAAGGCACGAATTAACTGCGACATTAAATAGGGTTATCAAAGTTAAGACATCTTTTTGCAGCTCATTTCAGTAATTAAATGAACGTTAAAGAAATCATTTGTTTGAATATAAAATTATTATTGTGATTGTCGTTTAATTACATAGCGTGTTAACCCTTTTCACCTCTTTTTCTATCCCTTGCAATTATGTGACATTCTGTTTGGTGACGATCTAAAAGATTTTCTGGGTCTGCTCGTCCCTGATTTAATACTATGGGTGCCCCAATAATACGGAGACGTTTATTCATTACCATGTCAATATTACTCACACTAATATTATGTGGAAGCTTTAGTACTCGACTGATTTCGATAAAATCTGGCAGAGGTTCCTTAACGTCTGCAGAAGGACATACTGAGGTGCACAACTTTTTGTACCTATCAGAAACAAATCGAGTTCCACGCGGGCAAAGCTGCGATCAAAAGATAGCAAATACCTCCCATATGTATAATAGCCCTTAGAGTATTATGTTCTTATATAAAATAATACAACTTTTTACGTTAAAACAAGGTTTTTTAACGGTAAAGGAAACCATCGTGAGGAAACCTGCATACACGGAAGAACAAATTCTGATGCGCGTGCGTATGTAAAGTCCATCAATCCGCATCAATACGCTTATTAATAAGCTTCAGGGCCTGAGGGTAGGCCTGTGCTCTACAGTGGGACGTATATAGGCTGATGAATAAAAATTTTTGTAACGATTTTTAAAATATTATGTTCTCTCTACATCTCTCTATGACTCTAAAACAAGACGAAATTCTCACATAATAACAAGTAAACTAAAAAAATCTGGTCAAGTACGAGTCGAGCTACTCGCGCACCGAGGGTTCCGTACCACACCACCACAGAACACAACATTATAAACTTAGAAAAAAACTTTTTTTTTCGGGACTCACACTTGGCCGGTTTTTAGTTTTTGTTGTTATTCTGTAGAGTTTGTTCTATAATCACACTAAGTTTGACGCTTGTATGTATTACCGTTTTTACTATAGAGCATGAAGAACAAACATTGATAAAAATTATTCTTGTTGAGAACCCCCCTTAATTTGTAACTTTTTGACATTTTTATTATTTGTTAACAAATCCGCCGTAATGACGCATAATCTGAGAAAATTTCAACTATCTAGCTATTACGGTTCAAAAGTTACAGCCCTAAATAGGTAGGACAGACGGACGGATGGACGGACAGACGGACAGACGGACGGACGGAAGGACGGACGGACGGTCGAACGGACGGACGAACGGACGGACGGACGGACGGACGGACAACGTAGGCTTAGTAATAAGGTCCCGTTTTCACCCTTTGGGTACGGAACCCTAAAAAGTGTCCATAACACAAAACTGCAGACAAGTGCAAGTGTAAATGAGTTAGGAGGGAAACCCTACCGCTGTTGCAGTACACTCTACGGCTTCGGAAATTAACTAGACCGGTAATTAAATACGCTGTAATTACTTAATGCAATCAGACAGCATTGTCGAGACTGGCTTAGTTTTAAGTTTTCTTTCGTTTGTAAGTTTTAAGTTTGGCAGTTTTAAGTTTGTTGTCGTGCTGAAGTCGGATGGGTATACGTTTATTCCTACTCGAACCTTCTTTGGTTGAATTTGTTGCGGGTTTCAAGATGAATGAAAGAAAATATTTTTATTTGTGTACACACGGCGACACATCAAGCTATACAAAACTAACATAAGCTGGCCGCACGACGCTACACGTTAGGCGACCACAGCGACGTACAGCTTATGTTGGTTTTGTATAGCTTAATGTGTAATACGTTGACGTAATTATACAGGAAAGTTAAACTGAAATACACAATTTAAAAATATCATAGGTAGGTAATTATGACCAGTGTGTGCCGCAGTGGTGAAGGTTGTTCAGTTTTAGGCTGCCTGTCCATTGACGCGAGCTGGCTGGCGGAGCGGAGTAGCGAGGAAAATATTAACCAATTAGGAGCTCGCAATCCTTTATGCAATCCTGATTGGTTAGTAAAACTCAGCTTCCCCGCTCCGCAAGCTAGCTCGCGTCAATGGACAGGCAGCCTTATGGTCTGTAGCTGAACCAGCCCCTAAAATATGTAACGCATTTAAGTTTACACCATGTATAATTATAATTCTTGTAATATAGGGTCCTTCTTAATATGCTGATATTTTTTTAAGGGGATGATCAGACCATCGAACTGAACAACTTTCTCAAAAAAACCTAAATCGCGAAAAAAAAACTGCTATTCCATACAAAACTGCAAACGTACTCGAGCCAAATGTATGGAACAGCTGATTTTATTTCGCTATTTCTACGTTGGTTCCATAGAAAAAGTGTTTCAATTTGATTGTCTGATCATCCCCTTAAAAAAGTGTCAGCATATTAAAAAGGACCCAGTATACAAGGTGTAAACTTTATACGTTACGTACTTAACATGCTTCAGATCATCAAACTGAGCAAGTTTATGGGACCAACAACAGACAAAAGTCAGCTGTTTCATACATTTGAATCGAGTTGCTATTGACGTTTTGTATGGAGAAGCAGTTTTTTTTTTGCCATTTTATTGTTGGTCCCATACTGATATTTATTAATTTTGATGGTCTGTAGTACCCCCTTTAATATGTAAGACATTTAATTTTACAGCCTACCGTGTAATAATATATCGCACCCAAATAAAATCAATTTTTTTTTTATAAAGGTGGTTGTACACTCGCCCACTCAGGTTGGACGCTGCATTATTTTATTATTATAGAAATGGTGTGAAAGCAATGACGGACGTGGGTCGCGTCCGGCCGGATGGGTCGGACTGTCCGTCGCCGGACCCGAACCTATTCACATAGTTCGATCGATAGCGTAGGCTAGCCTGATTGTTAATTACCAATATTTAGGTGATAATTTGCAAATTTTAAGTTAGAACAGAGCAGAATCTAATCTAAACTATTATAAAACTGTAACAGAAGTGTGTCTGTACATTGAAGACAATAAAAAAAAAAATTACGACATGGTTTTTACCTGTCCCTGATTCCAAATCACCAATTTTTGGATTTTTTGTCTGTCTGTTTGTTTGTTTGTTTGTTTGTATGTTTGTTTGTTTGTTTGTTTGTTTGTTTGTTTGTTTGTTTGTTTGGGTGTTTGTTTGTCCGAGTATCACGCAAAAACTACTGAACCGATTTTGATGAAACTTTTTTGTTTGATACCTTATCATCTTACTTAAAATCTGGTATATAATTTATGCGGACGAAGTCGCGGGTAAAAGCTCGTATTATATAAATCTACTAGAGTTTACCCGCGACTTCATCCGCACAAATTATACATATAACATAATTTTAAGTCAAATCTTAAGCTATCAAACCAAATGGTTTCATCAAAATCGGTTTAAGCGTTTTTGCGTGATCCTCGAACAAACAAACAAACAGACGGACAAAAAATCTATAAAAGGTTGATACGATATGATATTACGATATACCTACCTAGTTTTTAGGTGTCCTGACTCCAAAGTTAAGACACCTAAAAACTAGGTAGGTATATCGTAATATTTTTCTTGTAAATATCTTCAATGTAAAGACACGTGCACATCTGTTACAGTTTTATAATAGTTTAGATTGCTTTCCATAATTAGATAGATTTTGGTGATAAAGTGTCAGCATATCTTTAGTAAAATCGTTTTATTCATAACTTGCAAACCTTTGCTACTACATTCAGACTTATTCAAAAGCCAGTAGTATTCAATAGTCAAGTGGGAGTTGGGCTACTCGTGAACCAAGGGCTCCGTACCACACCACCACACAACATATTAACTATATGTTGTGTGGTGATAAGAAAAAACATTGATAATACAAACAAGATTTTTGTATGAGGATCCCTGGAGGTGCCCTTAATTTTAAATTTTTTGACGTTTTTAGGGTTCCGAAGCCAACAAGGAACCCTTATAGTTTCACCATGTCCGTTCGTCTGTCAGTCTGTCCGCGGCTTATCTCAGAGACGCTTAGTACTAGAAAGCTGTAATTTGGCATGGGTATACATATATTCATCACGCCGACAAAGTGGTAAAATAAAATATTGAAAAAAAAATTGTTAAGGTACCTACCTCCCCTACACGTGAAGTGGGATGACATTTTTTTTTCTCGTCTACCCCATGTTGTGGGGTATCGTTAAATAGGATGGTTAAACCGTAGAATAAAACAAAAAGCCCCCTTCTAAGGGCTCTTACAGACGAGCAACACTTTGCTGTCGCGGTGGGTCGCAGAGCGTCGCGCTCATACATTTTACGGTCGCGGCGGGCGACCGCAAAGTGTCGCTCGTCTGTAAGCGCTCTTAGTCCATAATATTGTGAAGGGCAACTACGGAACTCTACACTGCGCGTGGCCCGACATGCACTTGACCGGTTTTTTATTATTTGTTAGCAAATCCGCCATAATTACCGCATATTCTGGGAAAACTTCAACTGTATAGTTATTTTATTATGGTTTAAAAGTTACAGCCCTAAATAGGTAGTATAGAAAGACCGACGAACGGACGGACAGCGTAGGCATGAATAGGGTCCCGTTTTCACTCTTTGTGTACGGAACTCTAAAAAATTTAATCTTTAAACAGACCATCAAAGATACGATACGATGTAATAAGATTGACACGGGTCACATTGTACGGAAAGATGCGGTCCGGCGCCGGACGGCCGCTTGCCGGATATTCCTGGCCCAGTGTTCAACTCTCGATATTAGATTGTAAACATTATGACGTAAGATTATTTTTTCTATTGCATTTTATGTTTTTACGTTGTGCTGGAGGAGCATGGCTTGGATGCGTACACAGCTTTAGTAACATACAGGTGTAAAATTAAATGGGACACTTACTTAAAGGGGTGCTTCAGACCATCAAACTGAACAACTTTCTCCATGGGACCAATATCGAAATCGCGAAAAAAAATCTGCTGTGCCATGCTGTTTTTTGCAGTTTTGTATGGGACAGCGGATTTTTTTTACGCGATGTCAGTGTTGGCCCCAAAGTTGTTCAGTTTGATGGTCTGAAGCATCCCTTTAAGTAAGTGTCCTATTTAATTTGACACCCTGTATACAGGGTCCTTCTTAATATGCTGACACTTTTTTAAGGGGATGATCAGACCATCAAACTGAACAACTTTCTCTATGGCACGAACATAGAAATAGACAAAGAAAATAGAAAAAATGTTCCATACAAAACTGCAAACTTACTAGAGCCAAATGTATGGGGCAGCTGATTTTTATTTCGCGATTTCGATTTTGGTGCCATAGAGAAAGTTGTTCAGTTTAACGGTCTGATCATCCCCTTAAAAAAGTGAAAGCATATTAAGAAGGATTCTGTATGTTTAGGATATGTCTAAAATGCTTAATAGAAACAGTAACATAAAAAAATATATATCATTTTGTTATAAATTAGTAGTTTTAGCTTGACATCATGTATATTTTTGTGGATAAATTGTGAAATTTTAATTTAATAATTTGTAAATATTATTTTATCTTGACATGCTTAAAATTTGCACGCCTGCGAGCAGGCTGGATACACTTGTACTAAATAATATCGATGACAAGATCTATTGTAAGAAAACTGTATTCATGCAAATAAATTATTTCTATTCTGTAAACAATTTTCCACAGAGCAACGTGTCCATTTAAAAAATTTTCCACAGAGCAACGTGTCCATTTCACCCACCCACATACACAGACACACTCACACACTGAACGTGATTGTTCTAAGGGACCGCTCGTCGCAGGTGGGGTGTACTTATCTCACTCGATCTAGTGACCACTTCACGTGCCTTTTTGACACTTGACCGCTGTTCGGTGTTCCGGCCCTCCAAAATAGTGATATTTTTCACTGATTATTTGAAGATAATATAATTTTACACGTGTTTTTTAATTTTAATGTTACCTTTTTTTATCTTACAGGGTATTTTACTTAACATAACTTGATTGATCATTATTTTTTGGGGAACATTGTCAGTATCGAGAAACGTTTAGACAAAGGTTTTTTTTTTTTTATTCTGTTTTTTATTTTATTTTAATTGGAGCTAACGTTGCTAATATTTTTTTCCATTACTAAAAAAATATTGTGGTATCTATTTATGTTAGATTTAATTCATTTGCTTCGGTTCCTTAAATAGATTAAGGGCCTTTTTCACCAATTTTGAATAACTTCTTGATAGTTCATCTGATCTCTATCGTTTGATAAGTCTTTCATACAAAATAAGTATGTCAATAGATCTGTCAGAAACCCTATTAAAATGTATCCAGAAGAGATGAAAACGGCCCTTATTTACCTAATCTACGCTCTCGATTTCAAATCTACTTTGTCATTTCAAAAGATCTACTTTCATTACTGGCTTTGGATACTTATGTTACATGTAGGTACTCTCGTATTTTATAAAAAGATTTCTTTAAAATAATACAACCCTTGACAGAATTGTTTAAATATTTGACAGTAACATCTTACTGTTACTATGAAATTTATTAGCAAACCCATAGTTCTCAGGACTATTTGTGGATATTTAGCAAGAAACACAAAAAACAGCAATAATCGTAAACTTCATACGACAATGGCATGTAAACAATTGCATAAAGTACCGAATACGATCTGCTAATGTCTTATTTATGGGTTTTTGTATGTCGAACACACAGTTTTCACATGCTTATCCCATAGCTAGTAGCTACCTGGTAAGCAACCCGCAGTCTATGGAGCAGAGAATTAGGGAGCTTTAGAAGAGACGCGTTAAACTTTGCTACGACCGTTTTAAAGAGCTAAATATTAATTCATTTAATTTTACAACGAACTACCACGTATTTTTTTTATTTGTTACATATAATATGTTCCCTGTTTTATTCCACTGCTGGGCAAAGATCTTCCCTTAAGCACTTCCACATCTCACCATAAATGAAAAAAAAAAATGATTATTGGTTTATTAAAGTACAAAATAAAGGTAGAGAAATAATATTCCTGCGTTCAGTAGATAATTATATGTTACGAGTTGGACTAGCCATCGCATCGTTGTGAAAAGATGTGCAGACCAGCATTAGTCGTTTACTGAGTGGTGCACTGAACTGATTGAGGGATTCAGTAGGTACTTACGTCATAGATCAACAGGGAAGACTGAAGTGAAATAATATTAGAAAAATGTACCTACTAAGTAACAACCATACCATACAGGGTCTGGCTGAACATTGCGATTGCGAAAAAAAATCGGCTGTACTCGACCCAAATGTACGAGACATTCAATTTTTTTTACGATTCCCAAATTCGTCCCGTATAGAATGTTGTTTTATTTGATGGTCTGATCATCCCCTTAAAAATAGTCAGCATATTAAGAAAAACCCTGAGACAAATCGTGTTAATACAGTAAAATAAATTTAACTAGAATCAAAACTAGTATGTTTACTCATGTTCCTATACGCCCACTGCCTGTAGAAATCAATTTTAAGTTAAAGTTACATCTCAATATTCTCAATGATCTGTCTAAAAATTTAAAGCACAACAACCCCAGGTGATTTTATACGGTTTCCACTCGAATAGTTTGTATCGGTGCTATTTTAATACACATTTAGATAGCTATTTAACCCGTACATCTACTATGTCGGATGTACCTTTTTTACGGTGCCATATAACATGTTAGAAATGGTTATTTTATGGTACCCGCTTCGGTGAGGGAGCGTACAGATTCATGTCATAACATTTTGAATTCTCGATACGTCATCTTGCGCGTGTAAAATGATAAGCAGTGTTGCTCACTTATCGTAGTTGGGTTATAAAGTTTGACGCGCATTTTATGTCTTTGTCTTTTAATAGTGTCTTTACTTTTCATAGTTCTGTGGGATGGTATTGAAATGATGTCGCCTTCTTGGTGATGTTATGCTCTATTGCTAAAGATATTGTTTTATTATTGACTAGCTGTTGCGTGGCATGCGTTTCCCCCTTTTCCCGACACACACTTGGCCGTTTTTTTTTTTCATAGCTTATGTTCATCACAATAATTTGAAATTCAAACACCCTCTTTTGTAGCCTAGAGCTAAAGTCTCACTTCTGGTTAAAGATTTTTCTTCTCTTCCCCTGGTCTATTCTGGTATCTGTAAATATAAAATTTATTTAACATTTTGATATTCCTGTTAGGTTAGGTTAGTCAAAATTAAAACAAAAACCTATGTTATGTTAAAATCAATGATTCAATTTCTACCTGATTGCACATCTTAAGCAAAACATAGACTTGAACAGAAACAAGGAAATAAAAGCAGGTACAAATGAATTTCATCGTTTCATCGCTAAAAAGCTTTTTGTTTTAAACAATCTTAGAAAGAAACATAATGTTTTTAAACCGTTGTACCTATTTGTATCTTATTTATGATTGCAAAATAAAAACGATATGTCTACTGATAAATGAACATGATTAATTACTCTATAGACTCATGTTTGCTAAAAGTTAACCAAATCGCAATTTTTCAAACACTACAGAATTATTTACCTTAGCAGTTTATTTCTATGTATTTCTCAACCCTAAAATAAATATGTATAGGGATTATAGAGTTTATTGTTCCCTGGAGCAGGCAGGGGCAACGAAAATAATATAAATATATCACTTTACAATGTGAAAGCAAAGTTTGTAGCTCTTTGTGGTACCAATCAATGGTAACAAAGTTGGTCAGTGCTTCTCAAAAAGTTAACGGTATTTATTGATTATTTTGACTGAACCGAAATAAAACCACAACTGGGTTCTAAAACTTCCGGCTCCTGACCCTCATCCTTTACTACATTAGGAGCCAGGGCCGCATGCAATATTAAATGCTGAAATGTTGTTAATATCGTTTGATTGTTATGGAACGGAAGATTTTCCGTCAAAACAACATCTAAGTATTATAGTTTAACATAGGTACATATTTATGTTTTTTTCTAAATATGTGTCTAGTGTAGATACATTTCTTATATAATGATAATAACTACTTGTTTTTGTTTTCGCTGAAAAATTTGCTTAGTCTTTATATATTTTTTTAGAAAATTTGCTGGCTTTCCTTTCCGCAGGTGGGCAAATATGTCCCAGACAATAAATTAAATTATACAATTTGACATAAACATCCCCTAAAAAAATCTCCAAAAAATCTTACTTCCTAAGAAAATAATTAAGATACAGAAAAACTTTGAGAACGTCTACCCCAAAAAGGAGAACATCCGACATCCTAACTAATCCATGCAATGTCTTCACGCTCCGTGATCACAGTTCAAAACAATTTCGGGCTTATTAAAACGGCCAGGTATACACGTCACGTCACAGCCGACACTTGGCAATCACGTGTAACCAACCCTTATGGTGTACCTTAATCAATATTTGAATAGGCACCGAGACTTTGAAATCTTGGCCGTTAAAAAAGGTTCTTAATCGATAAAAAAATAATTGTGAAAATATTGTTTTATAGTGAACTTTACTACAACCAATAGCACGGTCAAGAAGGTAACGTTGTAGTTGCCAGTTATAACAAATTTTCTGATCACAACTGAAATACGTGTGGTGTCGGCTAAGTATAGCACCATCCCATTTCCTCCCGTGGGTGTCGTAAAAGTTGACTAAGGGATCTACCGAAGACTGGGCAGCAGCATCCTCCGAGTACACACATTCAATCCAACTGCGATCGCCAACCCGCCTGCCAAGCGTGGCGATTATGGAAAACCCCTCCATTTTGGGGGAGGCCTATGTCCAGCAATGGACGTCTATCTATATGACGATGACTGAAATGCGACCATCGCCTATCACTACTTGTGACGTCACATCATTCCACCCTGAAAACGCCAATATGCAATAATGATGAGCCTTGTATAGTTGGTATAGTAATGTTTATAACCTTTTCAAAAAGGTATGGTCGTGTTCACACGACGACACATCAAGCTATACAAAACCAACATAAGCAGGCCGCCTGATATTAAACGTTATACTCGATCTACGCGCGGCCAGCTTATTTTGGTTTTGCATAGCTTGATGTGTAACTGTATGTTCACGTGTGTGTGTATAGAGGGTGTACTAAACTTAATGCGTTACATATTAAAGTGGATAATGTAGACCATAAAACTGGAAAACTTTCAGTATAATCGGACCAACATAGAAATCGCAAAAAAAATCGTCTGTTCCATACAAAACTGCTATACCTACTAACCTATTTGATCAAATTGTGCGGGCCAGCAGATTCTTTTCCCCGATTTCAATGTTGGTCCTACAGTGAAAGTTGTTCAATTTGATAGTCTGATCATCTCCTTAAACATATTAAGTTGGTCCCTGTATGCAAGAAAAGTAATTTTTTTGCTATTTCGATATTTGTCCCACAGTGAAAGTTGTTCAGTTTGATGGTCTAAAAGCACCCCTTAAATATGTAACGCATTTTATGTCTATATTTTGAAAGTCGCTATTATTTTTACCGTGGTGAGAAATATAATCATATTATTTCTCTTTCATCATTTTATCCACCTGTGAGGCGGTGAAAACTCCAAGCCATGTTATTAAACATACCCGATCGATTGGAAAGGGTTCGGTTCTTAAGAAACTTATAATAATTGCGAACAAAAGAGATCCGGTCCGATCCGGATTTCTATTATTTATAGTTTCCGATCAAAGTTTGAATACGCCTTAATTATCGGCTGCAGTGTGTCGCACCCTTAAGGTTTTCTTTTAAAAAACTTTCACAATTTAACAATGTACTTTCACGCAGTTCAAAATATTAACTAGTATTTAGTCGCCGATTTAATTCGTAGCTATTATTATTTTGATGTTAAGTTTAGATAAGTGTATTTAAAATTGGAATGCAAACAAAATTCAAAGGTCAAAATTTTTTATTCTTTTTCTAGTAAAATACATAGATAACTTTTTGTCGTAAAAACAACACTAACTTTTACCCGAATGTACTAAAAATTATTGAAAATACTATACCTACCTATTGTAAAAAACTTTTCTTAATAGGATTTTATAGATTCAGGAGCCAAATGAAAAACATTTATAAATAATCTAATTTGATTTTGTTGTTCGCTCCTGATAGATTGTAAACACTATTTGTTATTTTATTCTATTTCCGAAGAAAAAATTCTATTATTTTTATTTCCAACTACCAAAAGCTACCCTTTGTAAAAGAATACATTGAGCTTAAAAGGTATTTCTTTAAAACTATTTCCTAACAATAGAAAAAATAATCGACCTTAAAATCTCTCCACAAAAAACTGTTACAATTAGACAGTTTTTGTTCCTCAGAGTTTGAATTAACTAAAAAATCTTTTAAGTGACAAAAATAAGGAGTACAATGACATGTCAGGTTGGGGTTGATGGATTTTTTTTTCTTTTTTGCACCCCTAAGAAGTGTTAGGTGACATTCGGTGATCGCAATTTTTGACGAAGGCTTTTGTTGCATTTTTTTTCTAACTAAGAACCGTAGGATCGTCTTGCATAAATTAATATATGCGTATTAGAGCATAACATGAATATTCCCATGCGTATTATTATTTTGTGCATCTTGATCGATGGGTTGCTTTTGATATGTTTTAATTAAAAATCAATACAAGGTAAACAATTTTACTTAATAATAATAGGTAAAACACAATAATAGTATGTAGTTATGAAGTAGCTAAGATATTAACAATTTCAAATACATAATATGAACTCATTATAATTATTGTTTTTTAAGGCCTACGTATATGTACAAATAAAAAAAACAAATAAAAACACAAGGTCATTTTGATAATTCTCGTAAGTTTTTATTTATAAAGGTTTTTAAGAGGATGACCAGATCAACAAACTGAACCACTTTCTCTACGGAACCAAAATGTAAACCGAGAAAAAAATCTGCTGTCCCTTACATTTTGGTCGAGTAGGATTGCAATTTTATGTGGAACAGATGATTTTTTTCGGTATTTCGACCTTGATCATATATATAAAGTTGTTCAGTTTGATGATTTGATCATCCCCTTAAAAACGCTAGCATATTAAAAAGGACTCTGTATAGGTACTTTCCTACCGCATAGCTAAAAATCTAGAACGCTGATAAAGGTCCCAATATCGCCCTTATATTCTAAGTCCAAGTGGACAAATTTACGACACTCATTACAAATAAATCATTTACTACGGTGACGTTTTAAATACATTTTTATAAGCGAGCCCGATGTAAGAGTTCAGAGGCGAAATTTATAAGTAATTTGCGAATAAATCTTCTTGAGTTAGGGGACTTTTTTTGGTATCTTTCTTACAATGTAAGGAGGCTATTAACGTCATGTACCGATAATTGTCACACATATTTTAAAAATATCTTCTATAGATATTCAACTTTCTTTAGATTAGAACTTTATGTGAAATAGGGATGTGCTATTCTTTTTGAAATAAATACAATAGGAACGTAGTTGAATTTTTGTTAAATTTGTTATTCTTGTACCATGGGAAAATATTTAATAAGTTTTTTTTCTTTTGTTACAGAAGGTGAGTGGATGCAACATAATTCACAATGCAAGTTGATTAGCAAAGATGTTTTTCTTTGTTAAAATCATTATTCTACGTAAGTACCTACCACAGCATTTCCCAAGGTGCATTTGTTCAATTGTTTGATGCTGTAATGGCAACCTGAAACTTTTTTAAGGGGATGATCAGACCGTCATACTGAACAACATTATCTATGGCATCAACTTCGAAATCGCGAAAAAACAGCTGTTCCATATAAAACCGCAAACTCACTTGAGCCAAATGTATGGGATTGCTGATTTTTTTTTGCTATTTCTGTGTCGGCCCCATACGCGCACTACAATCGCATTAGAATCGATAGCTATCCGACCAATCTGAACAAGTACTCACATGCAGGAAATAACATTGTTTTTATGTCAAACAAAATGTTTATAAAATATAAAAAGGGCAGTCCTCACCGGCGCGGCGATCGACCGTGGCGATCGCATCCGCGGCTTTGTTCATCATCTAAAACAATGTGATAACGGTTGTATCACGAACAATATTGTGTTTAGACGGTTCAATGGACGAGGTGCCTGTTTTGTTTAATGAAGATTTATATTCCAGTTAATTCAGTGTAAAATAATCGTTATCTCCTTATATGAAACTGCGATAAATACGTTATTTAAACTTGAATAAACAATAAGTTATTTAAAAAAGTGTATTTATATTTAAGTATGTACCGAATCAGGGTAGCGCAGGACCGGTTTTTGTGGCGATCCTTGGGGGAGGCCTTATGTCCTGCAGTGGACGTATATCGGCAGATATGATGATACCTAATCGGATAGTACTTGGGTTAGTCAATTCAATCAATCAAATCATCCTACATCAGCCCACTTCTGGGCATAGGCCTCCTTTTTATTGTGTTATTCTTTACGGTCCTGTGTTAATCCGATCCAATGCGAACCCGTCACCCTCACAATATCATCGGACCTAAGTTCTGGCGGTTTGCTTACTGACCTCCATCACAGTATAAGAAAGAGTATCTATTACTAGATACACTCCCTTCCTCCCACCAACTTTTTACCTCACCCCCTCTATCGCCCTCTGGTTACCTCGCACTAGTTCCTCGTTACCTAACGAAGAAAGGTTCAATTTCTTTGGTTTCGCATGTGCTGACGTCAGCTTGTCAATTTCAAATTGTTGTATGCAGTGTCCGGGCTGCGCCTCCGTCCTACTCTTGGCACTTTAACCTTGGCCCACCAGCCGTCTTCCCATCTAGCCTATTATCCTGCCCATCTTCAGTTCAACTTTGTGATCCGCTCATCCAACGTCTTCCAACCCGGCGTCGAATTTTTTCGATAATTACTCGGGCCATTAGAGATATGGCTAGATTAGTACGGTTAGTTGATTGTTAGCAATACATTTTGTATATAATGTGTTCTGATTTAGTGCTAGTCGACTTATAAGTTTTATGTTGTACTTACTAACGAAATAAACATGTTCATTTATTCACCAGCAAGTTGTGAACATACAATAAACAACAAAGCGTCTTCAAATTACATAGCACAGCGACATACGAAGTCAACAAAGACAAAATAATATGCAATTTTTGTATCCTACCTTTCACTTCAGTGTCCCTTTTAATTTGCCTGACGGCACCAAACGTTTTTCATTTAAATATCAGCTAAGAAAGTAACATTTCTGCTCGCAGGTTGTACGTAGGTATCCTAAATTATATATCATTTTGCATAACATCTATTTAATACGAGACAAAGCTGTGATTACATTAACAAGCGCAAACGTCGCGACGAGCGATGCGGAAAACTTGAGCGTACCCGCCCCGCCTCACTTCCCTTAGAAATCGTCTCTATTTACGCAATCACAATGCGTAATGACGATCGTTAGTAGCCCGGTTTGTACACGGTAATTGACATTATTTTCCAATTTCTCTATGATTTTTTTCCCTGTCGTAATGAAATCGCGCCAGTCGTGCTCGGCCGCCTGTACGATTACCTTCTTGCAGATTTATCGTAATTCGCCGAGTTTTATTTTATTTTATAATGCTGAACTTATTTTTCGATTCTTAACAAATCTTAGGTTAGGATCACCTAAAACATCAAAATCATATTTCTTAACTTTTTTTCCATGGATCATGGATTTTCCCATCTTTACATTACATACTGAGCGGACCTGGAGGTAACCACAAAATACTGTAGAGTTTCTAGCTACATCTTCTCTTCAGCGACAAAATGTTCCAACACGGTGGTAGCTTCAAAAAATGAAAACGAAATAAATCGTTATTATTCAGTAGCTTCTCGCTACATACGATGATGTTAAGCTAATACATATAACTTGGTACTTCCACAAGCGAAAGAGTCCGTTAGCTCCAAGCATCTAATATTCGAGCAATCTATCACCTACTCGCCAACTAAATCGACAGTTAGCTCTCTCTACATATAATTTAAAGCCATTAAAGGCATCTGCAGACCCCAGCAATGAGCTCCGCTTACTTGGGATGCGTAACGTCCCTTTGGTGCCCTTTTTTGTGTTTCTACGAACGTGCGGGGGTGACTTTTTCGAGCAAGGGGTGAATGTGTGGGGTGGTTCATGTTTATGACTCCAATGTTCTTGACTCATATACCTCGTTTTATGAAAAACTCAGCGTTAAATTTCCGTTTTGGTGTCATTATCGTATGCTGGTATGCGTAGGAAAGTTCTTGAAGACTTCGGATGCGTGTTGAATTAGCATTTTTCGAAGGACTCCTTATTGAAGTATTCGTAATGTAATTTTGATGGCATACTTCAGATAATTTCCATTAATGATATCGAAATATAATAATTATGCATAACCACAAGTAATATTTGAGAATTAGTCTTATTGTGTAACTACCAGAATCAATCGGTATCAAATCGACTTGGTATTTTTTCGCAGTTCTTAGCCATTCTGCAATAATTTCAGACGAAACAAAATATTACTTAGTTAAAAATCGCCTATTACAGTCTTAATATGTTACTAGGTACCATTCTTGTAAACGATATAATCAGTAAATTACACAATAGCCCTACAGTTCTATAAAAACCATCATTTGAAATCTGTAATTGACTTTCAGCATTGTGTAAATGTTTAATTACTTTGCTGTTGGTTTTCCAATATAAGAAATGAAATAAATTAAAAATTTATAATGTAAGTAGCAAGTATTAAGCTTTTGTACGCTGGAATGTAGATTTAAGCTCATCAAATAAACCCAAATAATATGAAAAGCGTAGGTAAGTAAATTCTAAGTTCCATTCTTACGACTTGTGTTCCAGCAACCCAGAGGTGACCAACTCTGAATAAGGAGATCAGAAAACGGATTCAACTAGTTACACTAGCTTAATTAAACAAATGCTATTTACCCACGGGCCACGCTCATATAACTGCGAGCGAGTGCGAAAACATCGTCAAGTTTAATCACAACGTACCCTGATTAAGGCGACGACCCTCCGAGCCATAAAAACATTATCGTTTCGTCCCTCCACATAAAAAACATAAAGAACAAATACAATGGGACAGTGCCTGGAGTCGATGCATCAGATATTGGCAGTTAGCTACATTCGACGCCATGCGTCTTTGCCGATTAGATCCGTACGTTAGCTGATCATCTCCCGTTAGTGTTATGGCTGTTTTCAATTGTAAACTCATTCTGTATTGGCTATTACTCTTAGTTTTAGCAATGGCGTTTCTTGGCTGATTCGATTAATTGGTGCCGAGATGTGATCCTTAGTAAAACAGAATTAAAAGTTATACAGGGTGTAAACATTAATACTTTATGGGCTACTTCAGACCATCAAACTGAACAACTTCCAAATATCAAAGATGCGAAAAAAAAAATCTGCTGTCCCCTGCTCGCGTCTTTACTATGGAACAGATTTTTATTCGCGATTTTTACGATGGTCCTGTAGTAAAAGTTGTTTAATTTGTTGATCTGAAGCATCCCATTTAATATGTAACGCATTTAATTTTACATTTTGTATTTTATTTTTATGCACGTTAAGTTTTATTGCATCAACATAATAAGAACATTTTAATCGACTTATCTGTTCAAATGCAATGTATTCAGACTCATGTCTTTACCAATGAAACCCTTAATTTTTTGGAATGAACAGCATTTTCCGAAAGATGTAGCATTGAATACTCATGAAGATAGCCACATAAACATCAAAGTACATAATATATTAAGGCATCTGAATTTCCTCGTTTCAATTCCTTGGATGGCCAAAACAAAAGTAGCCTTGGGGGTGAAATCTCAAAGCATTGAGAAAAACAGTCGTGCGGGGCTCTAGCGATATGCTTAATGCACCCCCACACAAATTATCGATTAGAAGCTTTTTTATGCAAGAGGGATTGCTGAGGGGAGCGAACCTTAGGGCGAGTGGTTGAAACAAAAAACGCGAGTGAAGAGTGAAATAAAAAGTTTAAACAAGTAGGAATGCAATGGTAGCCCTCAAGACGGAGAAAAATCAATAGTCGATGCGGCCCGATGCAAATCTCTTTGCATCTCGATTTGAATTTCAATGCGCTACGAATTTGAGTTGCTGCTTTATTTTTCCTAATTTTTACGTGTCTAGAGTTTTAATTTTATACGAATCAAAATGTTTAAAATAATTTTTAGTTGTATTTTGGACTTCAATATCAATATTGTTAACGCGATCCTTTATTGTAGGTCGTATACTCAATCTTGTCTTTTACCTAACTAAAGGACCCAATTCGCTAAGTCACAACATTTAATGACACTAAGCAAACATACTTTCCTAAGGAACATAGTTCGAATAAAAAAGAGAAATTTTTGTGAACCTCCCGTAGAAAATTTTGTAGTGTAGATAAGGTATTTACGGAATTATAATATAAAGTATGAATTTTTAAGTTTTCAATAAAAATAAAAAAGATAGGACAGGTCTAGGCCCCAAACACACGTTTTCGCCCAAAAAACACCTGATATGTAAATTATCTTCATCAAGTTGACAGTTTTTTTATCACTTAAAATTTTTGTTTAACCAAAGCCTCGACTCAGTTGCATCCTGTACGCACATCCGTAGTACACACTCGGCCCAATTAAAGCACCCCAGGGCTCAGATGTACACTCTTCTTGATCGTTCGAGCGTCATCTTTAAATTTCCGTCGTTAAGATTTAATTTTTATCAAGGTCCCCCTCGGGGTGGGACGCGAGAGGCAACCTGTCGCGCCAAATATTTTCCTCCGTAGTTTTTTCCCTCCTTCGATGGCACTTACTCGCCTCCCCTCTGTACGCATTTTTTTATCATTAAAACTCGGAGTGGGGTCGCCGAACCCGCCGTTGCCAACTCACGCTGTCATAACAAAACAAAATCATACGGAACCACGCTTTGGGTAGAGTTTGCAACATCGCATTTTTTTCCGTCGTAAAATTTTAAATGCACACCTCGACCTGGATTACTGCATTATTAAGTACATAAATATTGTATGTACTAACATAAAAGGAATCAACTTTCGTCATTAGGGTGCCAGCGTATTTACTTGTAAGTAGTTAAGTACCCATATCGGATCTCTAAAATCATGTTTTTCGGTATTTTTCCATAATGTTCAGGAAATGAATGTTCAATTGGGTACACCAAATTCAAGTCGTTCTTAAGAAGAAATCTATCTTTAACAGTATTACGTGTGTCAATTTAAGGCGAAGGCCTCTTCTAATAAACTCGGGCATGGATGACACATTTCACTTAGTCTCAATACGGTCTGTAATTAAGCCAGCTTCGTGTTAATTATAGGGGTGCTGACACCACACCTAACTCCGATTAATTTCCTTTGACGTGTTTGCTTCGTCTTTGTTTTTCTTTTTCTGTTTTCAACGTCAGGTAGTGATGGAGACTATTAGATAAATTACGACAAATGGTGTAATGTAATGTGGAGCTAATCGTGTCTTATGGTAGTTCATACGTAACTCTACTAGTATGACTCAACCTTTGCATTACTCTTTTAATAGGGATCTTCCCTCCAAAAATGTTATAATATAATTGTTTCAAGAAATCCGTGGGCCTAGGAATTGGGCTTAAAAGTTGACAGCTACAACAGATCTGGGCCTCTACCCGCACATTCGAACTTAGCAATTGCGTGAACGTTTTCGTTCCAATGTCAACTCTATTACAATGAAGTGAGGATCGAAACAGTGGTGATATATCGAGCGTCGAAAGTCAAGGCCTGTCCAGATTGCAAATAGCTATTGGTTAAGTGACCAGACCAACCGCTATCGACCAAATAATAATAATTACTCTTTTAATGCTATAAGATCCAATTATTACTAAGTATTTTTTCAAATGAACCTTCACTTTCTTTTGAGATAACATAATATCTTCTATCCATTACTGTTTTCAGAAAAAAGACAGTAAATCACAATAACCGTCAACAACGATTCTTAGCATCGTAATTTTGTTCCCTCACAACACAGCCAAGAAGCGTTTAAACGAAGAAACAAACAAAATTAAGGTAAGTAAAGCTGAGAACTTGATGAAACGAAACTCTTATAATCTTGTTAGACCGCAGACGCAGCGGCTAATCCTCTCCCATCAGCTAATTAATCCTACCAAGTTTATTTCTCAAAAAGTTTCAACTTGCCCGGAAAGTAATTTCACGCCAAGCATTAGGGGGGCGAACTTCACACTTAGCTCTCTCGGTAAACACTCATGACGTTTCCTAATTAACGGACGCAATTAGTGGTCGGGCTCGATGGACCAGAGTGGGGCAAGGGGAGGGGGGTGATAAGTGGCCCGAAGCGGAAAAAGTTCGGAGAAAATTCGAGGGCTTAACACGAGAGAAACGTGCGGAGCGCCAGACGCGTCCGACACTTCGTTGTCTAGTCGACAACTGGTCGGTGACCTTGGGTTCGGAATCTGTACGACTTTTGCACTTTAGTGTTTCGATTTCTACGAAATTATCATTGAGGTACCTACTAGAGGCGACACCCAGACATGTATTTTGAGCTGATGGGCTCTAACTTACTTAGCATGTGCCGGGCGGGGGCGCGTGCTGCACCGCGACGCCCCCGGTGCGCACCCCGCACTGTTGATCGCGGTGCACAGATTTTGTTGGCATTATCTGTTCTATACATAATTATTCAATGACATACACAACATAAACACACAATACACACAATAACATAACATACACAACACACATAACACTACACACAATTACACACATACATAACACACACTTACACATAATTCTCATCGCAGTCCAGTCCATAAACGAACGATACATTCAAATACATTTTGACGCATTTGAGCCCCTTCCATTAAAGATACGACCATAGGACAACTCATTTAGACATTTACATTGGTAAATTACGAATTCATCGATGTCCGAAGAAGGCAAATGAAAAATAGCTCTCACCATAGTCTCGTCTTATTAACATTCCGCCCCCGTGCGTTTTCCGATGAGTAATTGCTTTCTTAATTCGCGTCATCCATCCTCAAAATAGGGCAATTTTTCATTTCGCTTCACGAGCCTTGTATGTCTTAATGGCAATGAAAAAACGCAGATGTAGACACCTATAGATACCTACAACAACTTATGCGTCATAAAGAATATAAGTACTATCGAAAAACTTAACTCCGGATGCAATTTAATTAAAATTGTGTTTGTGCCTTATACTACAGTTTTTCAAAAGACTATGACTATTATCTACTACTATACATAAGTATGCACGTATCTATAAAGATACGTACATATCGCAGGTAAAAAGCGACAGTTCATAATAATTTCACGTAACAGCCAAAAGTCTGGCAGAACAACATGAAATCGTTAGCGGTTGTTTGCGGGACCGTAGCTTTCTTTCCCTTCCTAGCCTTTAATTTATTCCCAAAAAATATAAAAGGATTCCGGGGAGGCCGTCGTCGTTAGCGATATTGTAATTTCATTATTTGTATTTTTTCGAATACTTTTAATCACCGGGCCTCTGTTCAATGGTTAGAAAGGGGGGAAGGAAAATCTGATTTCAATTTCAATTAGCGAAGGATCCTCGTGGAAAAATCCGAATCAGTGAATGAGTATTGATGAGTTTGGTCGTTAATATAAATGAGTCATTTGAACAGGGATGCTCAATCTGCCTTTTTATTTATTCTCTTATTTCGCTATATCAACATTTCTTGCTTGATTACTGTCGTTTTGAATACAGTCGTTCTGTACGTATCACTAATGAATTTGAACAGTACTAATCAATACTGTTATGAAACTTATAAGCAGTGCCACGTCATAACATAACACAGTTGGATAATTAGAGACGGTGGCGACTGGAGCACGCGAGCCACAAATAATTCATTAGTAGAGCCGTACGGCTCACCGCATACAATCACTTAGACTGTCATGCACGACGTTTAAACTTAGCAAGTGGAGTAATTACGACTGCACTGAAGCGGCCCACACTGAAAGGTTAGAAATAATTGGATAATAGGGGTTGTGTTATGCACAGTAATGACACGTAGTTGCGCTCGTCGCGTCCGATGACAGAAACAATCGTTTCTGAAAACTCGCTGATAAGGAAAGTTTATACCGATTTAATAACTCAAAAAAAACTAAAAACGTACACGAAAATTACAAGTAATTAAAGGAAAACAAATTATCAATTGCTCGAAAAAACGTTTCACGAAAAAATTCAATTTGTCCAAGTTATTCGCCAACACGAACCAATTAGAAAGCCGGACGTCAAGGAAGCCGCAATTAAAAGGAATCCTCGAATATCTTCCGACTTAATGACTTCTTTGCTTGTTAATTCCTTGTCGCGAAGGAAAAAAGCGGAGTCGGATTAATTCCAAGTGCGAGTCGATTGTTTGCATAAGCCTCGGCACTGGGGAAACATCACCTCTCCGCCACCGGCTTAAAAAAATAATTAAAATTCGTAATCACTCTTGACTCGACCCCCCAGGGGAAGTACAAGTTTGTCTTGGTTTTGAGGCGTATTCTTTGTGGAATAACCTGTACAGTTTAAAGAGAATGATGTCAACGTTCTTGCAAATTCGTTTATGTGACATTTTAAGCAATTCGTGTTACTCGTGCATTATAAAAATGAGTATATTACGAGCATTCACTTCACAATGTTGTTCAAATAGTGGCACAAAAGGCATGTCGGAATGTTTATAGTCGTCTTAAAAAATCGTACGACATATACGGCAGTTGGAAAAGTTTTGGAGGCACTTCGTTATAGGTTACCCGCAAAATATGAAAGCTTAGTTCATCCCTTGCATGTTCGCCGGTAGTTTTCTGCCCTCTTAACAACATATTTCGGCATTTTCGATTACCATAAAGCGTTTAGTGTGTTATACGTACATGTATTAGCTTCACGTATTTACGTTTCATTATAATTTACCTCAGTCTTTCAAAATTACGTAGGTTTTCAAGAATATTGCTGTAGGTACAACGCTACGAATGCTACGATGGCCACAAGAGTTTTAAAGTAAAGTTAAGAACGAGAGCTCAATAGGATGTAAAATACCTCACAATGGACGTTTCCTTCCTACATTCAAAAGAATTCGAGCTTATCACGGTCTTAAATTAATAAGCATTCAAGTCGAGCCAAGTAAAAATGAATAAAGCTCGTAACACCGAACAATGGCGTAATAAGGATGGTGCATTTTGTCTCTGAGAGCTCGCTTGCAAAACAACAATAATTCTTCCCGTGAAAAGATTTTCAGCGTTATTCCACTTGAAATTATTATTATTTTTTTCTTGTCGTCGTCTTGCCATTGTCTCGGTCGGGAGGTAAGTAATGAAGGAAATTGGGGGTTCTTGGCGGACGGAGGGACGTAAGATTTGCGTGGCCGACCGCCGGCTAATGCCGAATAATGAAACAGCTTTGAGATATTCTCCGCTCAGCGGTTGGGATTTATTAGATTCAGCCAAACGGAATTAGGCACTCACGTATAATATACGTATCTATGTATCTTAATCAATGGAAAACCTGTGTATGCAATATGAATTTTTAATCCTAAAACCTCTTACCCAACATCAGTTACTTAGAAAATGTGAATAAAGAAAGATTCCGTATTATTTTCTAAAACTTACTACTAAATTCGATTTTCTAAGTAAGAACCTTTTCTTTAACGACCTCATATTTTAATGATCTCACCCCTTTCTCGGCGAAGGTCACTCGTGCGTCTATGATCAAGGGCCGTCTGCTTGGAGCTTAGACCTTGGTACTGCGCAACTGTAAGTCTTCTCAAGATCTTCAAGCTGTTCCATTCGCTGTTTTTGCTCTCGAAACCATTTGAAGTGACTTGAAGATGTCATTAGACTAGTTTCTCTTACTAAGTTATCTTCAATCGCAAGTTGTAAATAAATAATTCTCATAAAATGGAGACGTTATAAATTGTATATAATCTTGCTCTTAGACCGGTTTTGCATACTCTTTACGTTGTCCTCTGTAATGGCTTTATTCTCACTATCGTCTGTCTAGGTCAATCTTATCTGTTTTAGATTTTAAACGTCCTTAAGCAAATACGAGCTAGTTCTATAAATCCAAAGAAGTTTAAGACCTCTACATTAAAAGATATACCTTTTTCCGACATGTCTTTTATACAAAGTCACAGAATAGGTAATAGTCAACAAAGTCTTAATATTGTAATACTATAACATTATTGTTTGTTATACCAAATTTCAATACAGATTGGTTGGTAAAATCAATGCTTACTTCCATCACATTATGAAAGACTTCAACACTATTTGACTATTTTATTGTAATTTTGCTACAAATATCAATCTACATACACAATACACATGAACACAATCGTAAAAACCAATACAACCAAATTTATCCAGTTCGGGTTAGAAATGATATTACTCATCTATGATATTGACCAAGAACGAATCAGTTTTCAAATTGGATCCACTTTCACAGTTTCGTGGTCGCAATAATCCTACGACCACTCACTCACGCGACGTCCCAACTCAAACATTACTTTTGTAGTTTCCTATTTACATATCCCCAAAGCGGCTTTCTTCGTAAACTCCAATATTTCTTGGCTCATACTCGACCCGACTCACGGCGGTCTGCCATCCAGCATTTTTAATCTCGTTTCCCGGATCTTGGGAGCACGTGGGTCCAACCCTCTGTGTTTACCTTCCGAAATAGTTTAACGGGAACAATTTGCATCTGCTTATGCGAAGTCCGTCCTCGGTTGTTAACTATGAGTCTTTTTTGCGTGTTTTTGAAGACGGCGTGGAGGTTTTGGGTTTTGTATTATTAGTTCTTTGTTTTTCCGTATGCATTCGTATTTGCCTGCGTTTTATGTCAACGTAGTTACTGCAATAAGGAAGTTAATTAGGTAAGTTTCATTGGCAGAATTCATTATAGTCTCATCTCAAATTTTCAATTTCATAAAGCAATGATTCTTCGTATCATTCCATCCCATTTCTTACAACTAGGTACGTAATTTAAGAATTTTTATTCAACAGGTAAATATCCTCATAAGTTCATAAGTTTCATAACCGATAAAAAAATTTGATTGAAAAAATAATAGTTTGCCAAAAGCAATCCTATGTACACATGGCTGTTCCAAAAGATATGGGCAGATTAGACGTGGGCCTAATCGATATCCTTATAATGATTGCCTGAGGAGCTCGCATACGAAATAAGGAGGGCGCTTGACGTCGGAGGTGTCCGGGGGGTATGAGGGGGCGAGAGGGAGATATGAGACGATTTAGATTTTTTCCCTCTTCTATTCTTTCGTTTTTTTGGGGGAGCCCCCTCGAAAAGGGTGAGGAATTTAAGACGGCGCGCGATCGATTTTTCGCGCATGCATTGGTATTCCCGTAATGTCTTACTTTGAGATTAGAGTTATGTTTTTTATGTTCGAGTTGTTTGTATGAGACGAAACGTTTTGTACTACCATAATGTTATTTTTTGAGCTTTGATGTGAGCGATACTTGGTCTGATTAAACATCTGCATGTTGAAGTAGGTAGGTAATGTATGTAACTAGTAAGTACCTAACGTTGTTTTTTTTTCTTGCCATGTTATGGCGTCAATTTCGGCTTCAACTATGAAAATATTTTACTGATATATTTTATTAAAGCATTAGTTTTTAATTATCCGTTAACAGAGTTTTCCAAACATCTCATTTCGGATTATTTGAGAAACCAAACAAAAAGAAACAATATTTTGCCTCATTAATAGATTACCGGTGAGCGAGCACAAAAGGCACGGCAGGCGCGAGCCGCAGTCTTTAAAGGGGCTAAAAGCCTTTCGGCCCACAAAAAAGTCTCAATTAAAAACCTGACGGAAGCTTTTAGAAGGTAATCCTTCAAATTGTTTCCAACGCCCCCTCATTAGCACCGAAAGTGTTAAAAAATAAACTTTTTAATCTTTATTACTCGACGACTGCGCTAAACGGGTTAAATTATTATAGGACAAGCGGTATCTCATTTTTTATTCTTTAACCCTTTGGTGGAGGCGTAATTTATTAGTAGCCAGGGAGAGACTTGCTTTGAAATTTTAAGTCTATGTTTAATTTAGTCGACCGAGTCTGTCATAATTGAGGGAGGTTCTGACGCGATTTATCATTATCTTTTCAACGTGCTTCGCTGTTTCTTTGTTATTGCATTTATTTATTTATTTAATAGCTACTACTACTATAACTACGAAATAGCAGATTCTATCTAATCAGCCAACCCATTCTGGGCTAACCGGTGGAAATAAAGGGTCCTTCTCAATATGCTGACGGTTTTTTAAGGGGATGACCAGACCATCAAATTGAACAACTTTCTCTATGTGAGTAAAGCCAAATTGTGAAAAAAAATCACCTCTTCTATCCATCCATTCATCACAGCCCTTGATCAGTCCGTCTTCGGATTTAGGCCTCCTCCATATTTCTTCATGACGTTCTGTCCCGAACCCTCTGCATCTACCTCTTCCATACAAAACTGCAAACCTACTCGACCCAATGCAATGTGACCAAATGGTAGGGGACAGCAGATTTTTTTTGTCGCTATTTCGATGTCGGTCTGATCATTCTCTTAAAAAACCGTCTGCATATTACGAAGGACCCTGTATGCGCCATTACTTTTTTCTTTTCAGTGAGAAGTTCATTTACTTATAAAAATCTCAATTCCAACGGTGACATATTTAACAAAACATAAAATGAAATTAATGGTAAAGAAAATTTAGGTTACAAGCTGGCAATCTCCACTATAATAAAACAACGCAATCTAACTTTAGGACATTTAACAAACGTAAACAACTAAACTCGCGTCCTAATTCATTTTACCAATCTGCATCACAAAAAACAAAATTAAATAATCCAAACCGAAACAAACTTCACTAATTACACGAATAAATCCTAACAATTCCCCGCAAAACTCCGAGCCCCAAACCGAGCGAATTAAAAAGAAAAAACCAAACAGATTGTGAGAAAAAAAGCATTTCCTTAACAATTTTTGTTTAGGCATAAACATTGTTACAGCAAGAGACCGGACGGAGCGATGAAAAAGTTCTCCTTCATTAAATTCGTTAATTAATTCAAATGAAACCGCGGCAAAACATTTACATTTCCTTCCCTTTTGTCTCGCGAAATAAAAGAAACGCTAGAGATTTTTCCGTGACAAAAAAAAACTGCCCACTAAATGTAAATTAAGCGTTTAATAAACCCGATGTTGGCTGGAATTAATTAATACTTGGTCGTGTCCTGGACTTGCCCCTCGTAACTTTCATTAGCCGATATCACAGTGAAACTCAAGGGTCGCTGTAAGGGGAGTTCCTTCGCTTTATAATGGTGTAATAATTAAGACAAAGTCTCTTGTTTCTATGATAACACCGCTAATTATTCATTTCGGGCACTCGACATCGAGATTTCATGGGGTGACAATTTGTAATGATTTTGTAACAGACCTTTATCTTTATTCTTTTTTTAGTTATATTCTTTTGGCGCGTTAGGATAAACAGATCTCGTAAGTCACACACCATGAAGCTACCAGCTGACACCTATCGGTGGCTACAGCAGTTTCTATAGGAACAAGCCGATACATCTATCACCACCAGTCCACCTACCACCACCTACCATCACCAGTCCTGATGTGATGCGGGCGAGTGACAGGCGTGGAGAAGGCGAGCAGAAATGCCACGTGGAGGTGAGCTCAGACACGTGGGCTGCGGGAGATCCTTCTATGCAGACGCTGACTGTCGTTGAGGAAGCTGCAGGCCCAGGAAGCGGTGTGAAGACAGCTGCGATGGACCTGGTGCGGCTTCGGGTTGATGGTGTGACTGCTGCTTGTTTGACCTGGTCGAGGGGTGTGAAGAGTTGGTTGAAGCTGGTCGCTGCTGCTCTGCGGTGTTCAGGTTACGATGTTCTTTGTCGACGGTCACCAATATGGAGGTGCTACTTGGGAATGTTCCTCCATTGAAAAGGGAAGATCTTCCACCAGGCTATGTGTGAAGCCTGGGGACCGGCCGTGGTCCAACAGTTCTTAGTTGGACCTTGTATATGTATCGAATCTCTGTGATTATTTCTCTTGCGCGATTCATGTCTCGCATTCGATTGTGAACCTTATGTGTAGTAGGTTACGAGTTACGTATTTACGATGAACGTTGTCTTTGTATGGAGCATATTTCCGTGAGTGACGGTATCGCCATCTGTTGGCATCTTTGCTATAACTTGTGGGTGCTGGACATCTGTAGTAGTTCCCCACACATCCTTCCCTCTCCTTCTTTATAGAAGTATAACTTCTTATATGTGCGTACACAAGTATTAAGTAAACACTTTTTTATGCAACTTAACTAGTGAATTGTCAGCATCTCCTTCTGAAGTTAACATGTCAAGTCTTTATTTGTCGATTAAATTAACTAAAAGCAACTGCGCGCGCGCTTCCACTAAAGTGACTCAAAATTGGTTTACCGCTCATATAAGGAATTTCATGGCTATTGGAGGTTGTTTAGTTTCTTAATTAGTGTCCCAACAGGCGTTTCATTTTTGAACACGGAATGCCGTAGAGATTAGGGTTTTCCTGCCAGTTAAAGTAATTTGATTTTAAAGCTGCCTTTTTATGAGGCTTCATTGTTTTATGACCGCAGTCTTTTCTTTATTAGAGGATAGAACTGAACTTGTTAGTTCTTTAATTATCGCCTTTAAAAACTGTTACATAACTAGAGAAACCCACCACTCATTATTTTATGTGTACCTATTTGTGACATGAAAAACGGTATGGGAAAAATTGATTTCTGAACATTTTCGGAAGCACTGTATGAGATTGGATATTGCTAGTGAAATTAAAACAATACCTCTGACTACCCTTTTGGGGTATTTAAGCTTGTGGTTAATATGCTTTTCAAGTCAGCATGAGATATACCTATTGCATGACAATCAATCACTCATCAGACAGACAGCAATATTTATATTATAGAGTCCTTCTTAATATGCTGACACTTTTTTAAGGGGACGATCAAACCGTCAAACTGAACCACTTTCTCTATCGCAACAATATAAATATCGCGAAAAACAACCAGCTGTTCCACACAAAACTACAAACCTACTTTGCATGAGCCAAATGTACTAGTATAGGACAGCTGATTTTTTTTTCGCGTTTTTGATTTTGGTCCCATAGAGAAAGTTGTTCAGTTTGATCATCCCCTTAAAAAAGTGTCAGCATATTAAGAAGGACCCTGTATATTTTGACACTTTGTAAAACATCGCGGAGTCTCATTGTGATTTGTTGGACATAATCACATCACTCATCAGCCTTGTTTCTGGCGTCATGTGGGTTATCCTTTTTTTTATTCAACATTTTAAACCAATTTTAGCGCCAACGCCCACAGGCTCGTCCGCTTACATCACACCGGACGACAAGCGTGAAAAGAATTAAAAAATTCCGTACACAAAATTATCTCCGCATAAACGCCATGTACTCGACTCGATCAGATAATGCGGCCCATTAATTTGAACAAAGTTCGCGTCGACACCGCCGTTCGCCTTATAAAGGTGAAGCGACAAAATTTATAAGTTCGATTACTTTAATCTCGGTTAACTTATGCGAGTACAATTTCAAAGCTGACAAAAGAAATGCAAGCAATAAATCGCACACTCTTATCTGGTAAATATACCTGTATTGTTGTAAGGGGGTGTCGCACCGTAATCTAGAACTAACATGGGGTAATTAATTTAATGAAGCACCGCTATAAAGCACGCCAACTTTTTGGTCGCGTGTTGCCCCCAGTGACCGTTTGCTGCGATTTTGGACTGTAAATTTTAGCATCTAAGTATGTTAGATCGTTTTTGCATGCATAGTTTAAATGCTTATTTATGATTTGTAATAAGGCCTGATTTACACTTTACTAAGGCTTAGTATGGAAACAGTTAATGGATCGCGAAGAGTGATGTAGACTACAAAATAGTTCAAGATGTTTTATTGTAAAATATACTTTACGTAAAATCCTTCAGGCTTTAAAGACTGAGATCCTGATTTCCACGTATTTATAATCATACATGTACCTGTTTCCGTGCTACTTGCATATTATCTTAAGCTATGTTTAACTACAAACTGTAATTAAGAATAATATTTCCCGTATATTTAATATAATTTAATGAAAAGACAAGCTTAACTTAAAAAATATCACCAAACTGATCAGCCACGTATTGTACCAAAACATGATATGTCTATAAAATCAAAATAAGATTCTAGAAATGAAGGACTAAGAGAACTCTATAAATGATTCAAGAAATGTAAAATTCCAAAAATTACAGATTTCTCCAAAAAAACAATTCTACAAATGATTGATTCAAGATATGTGAAATTCTAAATAGGACTGATTCTACCTTAGAGTATGTATAAGCGATTCTATACAAATGACTGATTCTAGGTATAGAAGACCAATGCTATAAATGACCGATATTTGTAAAACCTTAGTGTCAGTGAACTTCATCCAATTTTACATAAACCAGTAAAATCCGAAAGCATTCAAAGGTAAGCTTACACTAATCAATTTAGACGCACTAATGAGGACGATATAAATTGAGGTTCTTAATCCGCAGTGGAAGGTCCAGAGCAATAAATAAAGGCATAAGAGCACGCGCCATATTTCTCGATTAAGTGCGAAGGTGAAGTGCGCACACGCAGCGCAGTGATGGTGGCGCGTCATTACCAGCGCGGATTGGTCACGCAAATCAGATCCGCGCTGTCCGCACAATTATAATCAAGTACGGTACAGCAGTCGTAATTCTAAAGTAATCAAAGGTTGAGCCATCTGTTTGTAAATATATGAGTAGATATTCACATTTCTCGAGAAATTGTTGTCATGTTGTCGGTTGGTGACACAGACATTGTAGGGTAAGCTCGATTTATATCAACTTTGTGGTAACAAAAACACATTTATTGCTTTCGCTACCTACGAGTTTTCCATTTGCACAAACTTGGGCTTTAATGTTGATAGATTTTTTGAAAAATGATTCAACCATATCTTTTATTTAATACTACCAAATCCCATTTATCAAATCATTTCACAAATACAATAAAATGTTGTATTACTGATTGTTTGTGTTCTTAAAATCAAAATGAATACATTAAACGTATACAGGGTGTAACAAAACACCCTAGTAATACTTAAGGGGGTGCTTTAGACCAGAGGTCCCCAAACTATTTTGTCCCGTTGACCCCTTGCAATTTTTTTTATTTCGTCTAGACCCCCTACAAGACCCCCGTATTTCCAAATATTCCAGCTTGCTGGTGGGCCCGTAGCCAAGATGTCAGCCAGCAACGGTTCTATTCTATGGTTTTAACAGATAGAGCTGTTGGTTATTTCATGACAGTACTACCAAGAGTTCGATCCAAATCTGGAGCGAACGAAGCGAGGACGAAATTTTACCGAACTGTGATCAGAACAGAGTATATCGCGAGCAGTTGCAAAATTGTAAATATGGAGTGAGTGAAATGAGTTCGAAATTCCTCAACAATACATCTTGGCTATGATCAGGACTCTGTCTCTGTCATGTATGGACGTACCATACATGCAGTGCTATAAATAAAAATAAAAAGCAAAACAAGCGAAGTGAAGAACAGAAGAATGATTTGGCTGTTATTGTATTTATCTCTTTTGGTCTATTCTATGCAATAATAAAAATAGTAACGCGAGCGAGCGAAGCGAACACAATCCTTTTTCGCAATATTATGATTTGACTATGACCAGAAACCTGTTTGTGTGTATATGAACGGTGTAATAAGAACAGAAATAAAGCGAGCGAGGCGAGCTCGAAATTTTTAGCACTCTTCTCTCGAAACTTGAACCAACGAATCTAAATTATTTATTATTTTATTTCCCGAAATTGTTTTATTTGCTATTTGGCCATAAACTGACCTGAATTAAATTGAAATAAAAATCAGGAGCGACCGAAGCGAGCTCTGAATTTTTTTTACTACTTGCTGGCTACGTTTTATGCCGTATATTTGATAATGCGCCTTTGGATCTCTCTGCACGGTCGTGCCTCTGGGTGTATAATTTTGTAGGGCACTAAAATCCTTCTGAAGGCCACCCCCTCTAAACGGGCTGGCCTTAGCACTTGCCCATTTTGCCCATATCAGAATACGATCCTACTTCCGATTATAGATAGATGTAGGTATATAGTTTTTATAGGAAAAATTATGTGAGTAAAAAAAGTAATAATGTATTTATTGGCTCTCACAGAGAAAGGCATTTACAAGGTATGACATTAAAGAAGTATACATGCATGGCATTTACTGTCTTTGTGAGAGACTGGCGTCCGGGGCAAATAAGTACATAGGTACTATCTTGTATTATGTGGATTTCTCCAGTCATGGAAAGCCAAAATTATGGTCACGACCTACTCAAATGGGATCCACTCTCGTGGACCCCCAGTGAAGTCTCATGGACCCCCAATTATTTTTCTCGCTGACATGGACCCCTTGCAGGTCGTAATCGACCCCTGGGGGTCGATATAGACCACTTTGGGAATCACCGCTTTAGACCATCAATCTGAACAACTTTCACTATGGAGCCAACGTCGAGAAAAAATAAAAAAAATCTGCCGTCCCATAAATTTCAGTCGGTTCTGCAGTTTTGTATGAAAGAGCTGATTTTTTTTTCGCGATTTCGATGTTGGCCCCGTAGTGAAAGTTGTTCAGTTTGATGGTCTGAAGCAGACCCTGAAGTATTTCTAGGGTGTTTTGTTACACCCTGTATAAGTAAATAAGTTACATATTCATGATTCATCGCTAATTATAAAACTGTTTAGTTCAGTAAAAAAATATTTACTATACCACCCACAGATCCTATGATACCACCTATATCCAAATTGTCATTTCTATATCTCTTTCGTAAAGCCCATATTTTAGTAGTTCTTTTTCAAAATTGCTCTAACCGCTTGCTCCCATAGAGCATAAGAAACTGTGATACGAAACAACAGATCGATCTGTAATTTGATTTTGAATCCAAACTGTCTATGATTTTGTTAACATAAAATGTTGACACATCACTATCAACTATAATCAAAAATCTAAAAATTATTAATATTGTTGACTATCTCCATAATCCTAAAGCTTCTTACCATAAATAATGCATGTAGTCCGCAGCTTTAATAGTTGGTGCGTAGGCGCAGGCAGGGATCGACAGGCCGATCCTGATTGTAAATCAGTACTGACTGGAGAAATATTTCGTTCCACGTACAAAGACACTGAAACCAAGCCATTTTGGTTCGTTGAATGTGGAAATAAGAGTTGTCTGTAGGGAGTTTGTGTGGAATGAACTGTATTATTGGTATTGCCTGACGGATGTTTCGACACGGCTAGTCTGTGTTCGAATAAACACCTCTGATTCATATAATAGTGTTCAATTCATTTGTTTCTATTATAGCTTTATAGGTTGGGGAGAATTTCTTGAGATTGTTGTTGGATATTTCAGGAAAATTTCAGCATTTTTTGTAGATTTTTAGAGTAAAACGTATATACTCGGACTCTTTCCAGAAATCGGTGTTCACATTTCAAAATCAAAGAATCAAAATGCAAATTGTATATTATGATTTCAAAATGTTTTGATTCCAAGATAGACCACCTTATTACAAGCAATTTCCTCTTTCTTTATTATAGTATCCCTTTACAGTCCTTATTTACAATTTAAAACCAATTTTATCTTCAAAACAACACTTAAACCCGATACAACCTCCACAGCCTCGACTAATAGAGAAATTACTCGACATAAAATAAATATAAATACAAAACTGTATGTATGTGTGTTGTAAATTGATAGGGAAAGGCGTCCACGTGCGAACATGAGCGTCGTGTTGATTGTAATTTGTAGTGCGCGAGAGCATGTCCAGTCGAGCCGGGATATTCTGCAACGTCGTCTTTTAAAGTAAACTCTTATACTATAGTTCCTTTTAGAAACGGTTTGGTTCTTTACAGCTCTGGTTTTACATTTTTTGATTGGTTCTTTTTAAATTGTCAACTGTTTTTTCTTTCAATTTCTTTTTTACAGACTTTTGAGGTGTAAGTAGGAAGAGTAGGTGCCCAATTGCGCTAATGTAAAACATTCAAGTTCAATCCTAATCCAATTTTAGTTCTAATCACATTGCAATCTAATCACTATTCAACTGTGTTAATTCCGTATCGCGCTAAACTTGAATTATTTACTATGTCACTGGCAGCCGCTTACGTTTGAGCCATCTGTCAAAACGCTGCCAAGAGCTGTTAGCGCTGTTACCGCGATTAGCGCAATACCAAATGTGTAAGCTAAGCTTCGCACGCGGTCCAATCATGATTCAGTTGCGATTTATTTACCGCAATTGCCCTCCAAGTAACTTTGTATTGAATTTAAGCTATTGAGAATCGATAATGGGGACTAGCTGAGTAACATCAAAAGTCTTTGTTTATTTTGATACTCATATTAAATAACGTACAACAGCAAACAGCAAGGTCCATTTTTAGCATCAATATCGACTCACATTAAGAATCAGCTGCTGCCATGCCCCCGTCAAGACGAGCTGGAGTGCTGCAGCAACTGCACTGCCTTGGACCTTTTCTCGAAACGATACGGCGTATTTTTGAACCATCTTACCTTGAGTTTCATTTCTGTCATCTGCCAATTGTGGCAGCCTAGTGACAGTACGATAGGTCAGGTGGTAGTGCATCCGAGGGTTGCGGGTTCGAATCCCGTAACGGGCAAATGTTTGTATGATGAATACGATTATTTACTTGTACTCTAGTTATGGATGTTTGTATCATAATTATATAGGTTATAGTTATTATATCTATTAATAGTAATATGGTTTAGTTAGACCATCCAATTGAAAAACGTTCACTATGGGCCCAATATCGAAATAAAATAAAATAAATCAGCTGTTCCAAATATCGGAGTCTAGTCGGTACGACTGTTTTGTGTGAAACAGCAGATTTTTTTAAATTTTATATCGATGTTGGCTCCATAGTGAAACTTGTTCAGTTTGATGGTCTAACTAAACCGCCCCGTTAAATATTACTTAGCTGTTTTCTATCTCGTTATTTAGTCATCATAATAAAAGTCCCGGCTTGATTACTACTTACTTGATTACTACTTGATTATTACTTTCATCATAATCGGTTCAGTAGTTTTCGCGTGATGCCCGATCAAACAAACAAACTCACAAACAAACAAAGAAATAAACAAACAAAGAAATAAACAAACAAACAAACAGACAGACAAAAAGTCCAAAAATTTGTGATTTGGAATCAGGGACACCTAAAACCATATCGTAATCTTTTTCTTGTAAATATCTTCAATGTACAGACACACTTCTGTTACAGTTTTATAACAGTTTAGAACAGCATTACCCGCGACTTCGTCCGCATAAATTATATACCAGATTTTAAGTCAGATCATAAGCTATCAAACAAAAAAAGTTTCATCAAAATTGGTTCAGTAGTTTTTGCGTGATGCTCGAACAAACAAACCCACAAACAAACAAACAGACAGACAAAAAATAAAAAAAATTGTGATTTGGAATCAGGGACATCTAAACCATATCGTAATCATTTATCTGTAAATATCTTCAATGTACAGACACACCTCAATCTACAGTTGTATACAGGGTGTAACAAAACACCCTAGTAATATTTAAGGTGGTGCTTCCGACCATCAAACTGAACAACTTTCACTATGGGGCCAACATCGAGAAAAAATTAAAAAAAACTGCTGTCCCATACATTTTAGTCGAGTCGGTACTGCAACTACTGCAGTTTTGTATCGGACAGCAGATTGTTTTTATTTTTTCTCGATGTTGGCCCCATAGTGAAAGTTGTTCAGTTTGATGGTCTGAATCACCCCCTAAACCACCCCCTTAAGTATTACTACACCTAGGGTGTTTTGTTACACCCTGTATAATATAGTTTAGATTTCGAAGTTTAGATTAGATATTCGATATACAGAGTGTTAATCTAAAAATGCGTCATATTTACGGAGTCTATGCTGTTTATACTGAACAACTGTCACCTAGGAACCCATAGTCAATACGCAAAACAACATTTTGAGTCTTCATACAAATCGATCATCTGAGTGGCCACTTTTGTATGGAGAGACCAATTTTTTTTTGAATTGACTATGGGTTCCTTGGGGAAAGTTGTTCAGTATCAGCAGCATAGTCGCCTCCGTACACATGACGCACTTTTAGATTAACATCCTGTATATACTTACTACATAGAATTTAGATTCTTAGTAGGCTAAATACTTAAACACACACATAATAAATCCATCGTATCTAAAAAGGAATATTTAGGTAGGGGCCATTCAGTATCCTGTTACCTACTTTATGTACTTTTCTTTCTGCGGTATTACAACTCTTAGTGCGTCCTGACCTTCTCCACACTTGAATGTCTTCTGTTACAATACCTGGCTTTCCTTCTAAATGGTGAACTTGTCCATGGCCCTTAGATACTTTTCAACATAATTGAACCATCCCTTTTTATTCTGTTACTGTACCTAAAAGCGCAGCGTGTGTAGACACAAGGTGGACCGACGACCTGGTGAAGGTGGATGAGGGCGGCGCTGCACCGTTTGTTGTGGCGATTCTTAGTGGAGGCCTATCTTCAAGAGGCCTATGCCCAGCAGTGGACGTTTATCGGCTTAGATGATTATAAAGTCCGTATTAAGGGGTGGCCCAGATTCTTTAATAAAACCGGTCAAGTGCGAGTCGGGCTACTCGTGCACCGAGGGTTCCGTACCACACCACCACAGAACAAAACATTATTCACTTAGAAAAAAAAACTTTTTTTGTACGGGACCTTTAGCGCAAGACCGACTCACACTTGGCCGGTTTTTAGTATTTGTTATTATTCTGTAGAGTTTGCTCTATAATCACAGTATGTTTGACGCTTGTATGTATTACCATTTTTACGATAGAGCGTGAAGAAAAAACTTTGATAAAAACTAGTTTCTTGTTGAGAACCCCCCTTAATTTTTAACTTTTTGACATTTTTATTATTTGTCAACAAATCCGCCGTAATAACGCATAATCTGAGAAAATTTCATCTATCTAGCTATTACGGTTCAAAAGTTACAGCCCTACATAGGTAGGACAGACGGACGGATGGACAGACGGACAGACGGACAGACGGACAGACGGACAGACGGACAGACGGACAGACGGACAGACGGACAGACGGACGGAAGGACGGACGGACAACGTAGGCCTAAGCCTATTACTAATAATAGGGTCCCGTTTTCACCCTTTGGGTACGGAACCCTAATAAAACAACCTACAATAAATTTTCAGTTGTAGCTAGAATCAATATTGGCACATCTGCCTACCTAGATTTGCTTTACCATATAAAAGACATCAACGTGACCGACAATAGTTTTAGCAAATCTAACCCCAATTCGTTTTCACTGTTCCTGTATAAAATGTTAAAACTTCGTCGAAGAAGATGAGAACCATCGGTTTCCATTTCAACCTCTTAACTACAAGCGTATAAATTTCATACCTACTAGATAAAATCATAGTATTGTCCTTCTGTAAATACGTAGTTTCCCAATATCTATCAAAACGTCATGCTTCTTTCCCAGTGGGGTAGGCAGATCCTAAGGTGGCATCTTATGCATCTCCACTTTATTCACGTTCATCTGCCTATTTTTAGACACACCCACCGGTTTTGATTACATATTTCCTTAGAACGAACATAATTATTAAATAACATAAATAGTCTTAATTTACTCACCAAAATACAAATAAAACATGAAATAAATCTACAGGCCACATAGCTCAGCTGGTAGTAAAACTACTATTAAAAAGGTCGCGGGTTCGAATCCTGCAAGAGGTAAATATTGACAAAAAAGGCAAGTCAATGTTTGGATATTTGTATACTATATCATTGTCTAGTCGTCATAACACAAGTCCGGGCTATTTTCTGGTACCTTAGTGTACCTACATTTGATTGTATCTCATTTATTTTAATGATTTATTACTCAAAGATAATTTATAAATTTAATCAAATGAATAATGCTACATGTCTAATGTTTTTACTTCAGTTCGTACCTACTTTAAGAGTAGGGTAAGGGGAGGTATTTCCGTGATACACCAAACATTTTTTGTTATAACTCAAATAAGGATTAACTAATTTATATGGGATATTGTTTAATGTTTTGTGCATATATTTTATCTTACTTTATGAAACACACAGTTTGATACTACATTCTTCACTCATAAATTTATAATCTTTTCTTGGTGATAAAGTGACATAGGTAAATTCGTGATAAGGTATGTCAATTTCGTGATAGTGGATAGGTAATATCGTGATAGACCAAACTCATAGGATTTCAACATAATAATTAATGAGAGAGGTTTTAAAAAAATTATATATATTCTACATAACCATTTGCTTATGAATCTTATATGTATTTCTACACAATCATAAAATTGAATACAGTATAGGTCATCTTCATCAGGAGCAATGTACAAGCATTAATGAAACGGTCGACACCGATAGTTTGGATTGGATTTGGATTTCAGAATACATTGAGTTACCTACTAGAGGCGACACCCAGAAGACTACATTTGTAACACACGTTTAAGCTAATTGGCTCTCAACCTTACTTAGCATGTACCGGGCGTGTGCTGCACCGCGATGCCCCCAGTGCGCGCTCCGTACTGCTGATCGTAGTGGACAGTTTTTTTTCGCTTTGTCTGTTCTATACCTATCCTAATTAATAAAAAAAAATATTCGATGTCTGAATATGCTACTTCACAATATACAGGGTGTTAGGGTAAAAAGTTGCACTACTTTAACGGCTGGTTGTACCCATGATACTGAACAACTTTCTCAAAGAAACCTAAAAGAACTTAACCAAAAAAAAAACTAGTTTCCATACTAAATGCAATCAGCTGATCGAACGTTTGTATGAAAAGATTTTTTTTTGCGAATTTACTATACGGTTCTTAGTGAAAGTTGTTCAGTATCATGGGTACAATCACCCCTTAAAGTAATGCAACTGTTTACCCTAACACCTTGTATACAACAAATCCAAACATATCATTTTTCTCAATTTCTTTCCTGATTTTTTATTTTCTTTTTTCTTTTATAGCTTTATTCTCTTCTTCTGTGTATGTTCTTCAACTTTCGGTTCTTCTCTTGGCTTAGATGAGCCAGTGAAGTTAGTAAATAGTTAATGTCATGATAAAAAAAACTACGTCATTCAGGCATAGCATAGACTAAAATACAAGATTAAAGGTGTATATAAGTCCATACAATCAAAATAACCCCTAAAATTTTACTTTAAGATGATTAAAATTAATTGACAAAATACCTCGACAAAATCTGAAAAAAAATTTGCAAAATCACTTAAAATTTTGCACACCTAACACAAGGATATTTGAATGAAAAATTCTTGAAATCCAATGCACAATTTACGTCAATCTGTTAGTAAAACATTTAGCTATCAGTTTAATACCACATTCTGTAATATATTACTTATTTACTAATTAAAACTTCATTTCTTTTTGCCCCTCGTTCTGAGAAAAAATCTCATAGCAAGCTTGTTTCAAAAGCTACTGAGCTGAGAATCATACTACTATCTCAAGCACACTTTAATGCATGTACATACGCGGTTTTGAAACAATCCCTTTACAGGAAAGGCCACGGCAGACGTTTAAAAAATTATCACGAAATTACCTATATCGCGATATAACCTCCCCTTACCCTATAATTATGTATTATTTTAAATAAATGAATTACATTCAAATGGGACTAGATCTCAATCCAAGATATCTCTAGAGATATGTGTGACAATGTTAAAGATAAAACTTAAAAAATAGTTTCGTGGTAGTCAGAAACCTTGCTACAACTGTCAACTCAATATTAAAACTTGCAGTTGTAGCAAGGCTCAAGAGGAAAGACGAAATAAAACCCGGTCAAGTGCAAGTCGGGCTACTCGCGCACCGAGGGTTCCGTACCACACAAACACAAAATATTAACTTATAAAGAAAACTTTTTTCTCCGCACCTTTAGCGCAAGACCGACTCACACTTGGCAAGTTTTTATAATTTTTTGTTATACTGTAGAGTTTGCTCTATAATCGCACCAAGTTTGACGCTTTTACGATAGAGCGAGAAGAAAAAACGTGAATAAAAACTAGTTTCTTGTTGAGAACCCCCCCTTAATTTTTTGTGATTTTTATTATTTGTTAAAAAATCTGATGTAAAAACCCATATTCTGATAAAATTTCAACTATCTAGGTTATTGTCCTAAATAGGTAGGACGGACGGACAACGTAGGCGATTCCATGTCCACGGGGGACACCTAGTGATATGTCACTGTGCGTTTTTCCCCAGTTGGTTAGGACATTGCAGGCTGAATCACCTGATTGTCTGAAACTAAAAATGATTATATGTGCTTCGGATCGGACGTTAAGCCGTTGGTCCCGGCTACTGTCTCTAGTGGTAGTAGTCTTTACATAAAAACCATGTCAGAGGCTGGAAGGACGTCTGAAAAAACTCTGGCACCACGGAACTCTGCCCACTTGATAAGAAGGAGAAGTGATAAAAACGGCATGTTTGGTACCTTCTGTATCACTAATCTATATTTACTCTCTATATAGTATGTTTTTGGTTAGATTGATTGACATAAATGAAAACTAAAACTAACTATCATGTTCTTGTTTCGTGTCTGCATGAGCTATATCGCATGAGAATCACTCATGCTGTGAAGAGGAAAGATTAGCCAGTCAGCAATTGGTCGTACCTTTTGAGGATGACTGCCCAGGGTGTGCCGGACGAACTCAGGTTTGATCTATTTGTCGATGACAAATGTCGCTCTCGTTTGTCATTGATGAAGATATCGTTATTTTATCAACTCTTCTAGATACGCTTCTTTCTAGTTGTATACGAGTATCCTGCATTTTTACTGTTATAGCGAGCTTAAACAACACCATATTTTTCTAAACAGTGGTAATAATGTCATTTCAGTAAAACTAATTAGTTGTATTAATATTGAGGTGCTCTACAAATCCTGCACTTGGATTTACAATTAGATTTAAAAAAATAGAGATGTCTATGTTTGGTCCTAGGATCTATGGTATATTTATGCTGAGCTTTAAATGATTATGGTAGTTATGCACTCATAAAAATTCTTATTCACATGTGGCGGATGTATGTACATATCGTACACAGATTTACGGTTCATTGTAATAAATCTCACCCGTATTCGTGAGATAGTTTGTTTACTAATGTCATTGATAGAAATAATATTATAGCCAAAAATAAAAGTCGTGGCAGTTAGTAAGCGACAACATTTTAAAGAAAAATACGATATTGCTAAAGTTAATTATAGTGATTGCCTATTACAAAATTTAGTTGAAAATGTTACAAAAATGGCAATGTTGATATAGGATAAGGATTATTTAGTCGACGCAAATCTCGGTATCAGACATAAATCGAATAATTTATTAAATATTGATGCCGTAGAATCCGTAGATGGTAGTTTATCTCAAAACGAATCAATATTTCCATGTTCGATTAGTACTTCATCCACTAGTTTAATTCACATAATTACTTAAACAACTTTGCAACATCGCGCATGCGTAAAACATTTTTAGTAACATACTTTACTTTTATGGAGAAGCAGCCTTCGTTTGTTTTGCTCAGACACCTCAATCCACATGCGTTTACCTTAGACTACTCGCCTTGCTGAATTTTAATACAAATTATCCAAAACTAAAGAACTAAAAAACGGTGTACGGATTTCTTTGAACCGATATGTCCAGTGACATAAGTACGTGTTGAATAGAGTCAAAGTAAAAATCTCATTCTACGAGTACACAGGTTTTGACGCTATTATCTACTTTGCTAAATAGATATTTTCATCTGTGTATCAGCAAAATTATAATTATACTTTATTGTATATGTAGATGAATTTTGTATTTGGGTCACTTCGGTCGATTTTTTTTTATCAAACTATATAGACCGGGTATACTTATATAGTTTGATAAAAAAAAAATCGACCGAAGTGGATTACTTCGACAAAATACAAAATTTATCTACATTTTAAGCAATATCCTCTTAAAATACTATAAGCTAATTTTTATAGCTATCACGTAAAATATAGTTGTATTTTAAGGTGATGTGGATGACATTGGATGAAAAATTTTCGTTGCCTATTTTTGCTCTATCTTATTAGCAATAGAAGCTGTTTGTCAATTTAAGTATCAAATAAAGTGACTTATTAAAATGTAACGGCTACAGATATTTCACATTCGATGTCTATAGGGTAGGGATAACACGTTAACAAATGAAGTTACAAATCAACAATGTAAGCAGCCACTGGCCAGTACCTTGCTTAGAACAAATCGTCTCCATATATCACAGCGTGAACGTTTACCTTTTATGATGGGCTTTACTGGCTTGTACGAAGACATATTCACAGTCGTTTAAAAGTTAAAACGAGTATTAACGCGTACATTTACTTTTGCGTACAATGTTTCTAGCTGTTGATTAGATGTATAGGGTTGCAGCAAATGCAAAAACGTCTTTTGCAAAGGCGCATTCGACTAGGCTTGAATCATAGAGGGCCCTGCTTTTTAATATGCTGACGGTTTTTCAGGGGATGATAAGACCATGAAACTGAACAAAATTTTCAATGGACTAATATCAAAGTGAAAAAGAATCTGTTGGTCCATACAAACAGCAATACCCGAATGTAATAAAATAGCTCATTATTTTCGCAATTGCGAAAGTTGACTCCGTAGTTGTGAAAGTTGTTCAGTTTGATGGTCTGAATTCACCTATTATTTATAGTCGAGAAAGTTTGCAGTGTTTTGTGAAACAGATTTGTTTTCTATTTTCGTAGAAAAAGTTGTTTAGTTTGATGTTCTGTTCATCATCCCCTTAAAAACCTTCATTATTATAAAGGACCCTAAAATACGTAGCGGCAGCGGCGCTTGGATACTCCTTTGCTTTTGCTATTCCGAGTGGCTGTGCCGCTGTTTTCCTACTTTGTCGTGAATTGGATCATATGATCTCAATAAATGAGTGGCAGCATCGCTGCTGCATCTAACTACAACCTGCATTGTTACATTTTTCCACAAAATAAGTGTCAGAGTCATACATTGACCAGAATAGGAAACACGAGCTTTTACCCGCGACTTCATCCGCAGATTTTAAGTCAGATGATAAGCTATCAAACAAAAAAAGTTTCATCAAAATCGGTTCAGTAGTTTTTGCGTGATACTCGAACAATCAAACACCCAAACAAACAAACAAGTAAACAAACAAACAGACAGACAAAAAATCCAAAAATTGGTGATTGGAATCAGGGACAGGTAAAAACCATGTCGTAATTTTTTTTTTGTAAATATCTTCAATGTACAGACACATTACAGTTTTATAATAGTTTAGATTAATTAAAGGTTAACCCAGAATCTAAATGATTAATTTTAATATTTAGTATTTTCATTTTCAAATGTACGAAAATATAAGCGATCGTTGCTGTCAAATTGCGAATCTTTCGCATTACTATACTTAACTAATTAGAAAATGTACTTTACCTTCTCTAACATCTATTGCTGTTTCTAGTTGCATTGCGTGTTATAAAACCATCAGTTGTTGTGTTTATAAAACGTATTAGTTACTGCTTGTCTTCAATTAGCTTAAAGCTCGTGTTTCTTAAAGCTTTAATCAGGATTTATTTTCTACATCCTGTAGTGTAGTGCATGCATGCACGTCACGACTATATTCCCCGAGGGGGTTGTCAGATATATTCTGAAAACTCAAAATATCCAAGTTTCATTAGTAGGACCGGGTGACGGGATAGAGCCCGTCGCCACTTATGTATAGTGGGCAGTGGGTACAATATCGAAATTTAAACATGCAAGTTTCCTCACGATGTTTTTCTTCACCGAAAATCCAGTGGTGTTGCAAATCGTACATAAATTCCAAAAAACTCATTGGTACGAGTCGACCTGCAGTGCCAAACATCATCACAAACTAAAATTCGTCGTTAAAACATCGGTGAGCTGACAATTCGGTATTTGCTCGACAGTTATGTCATGTCATGTGTCAAACTTATATAAAAACTTCGACGATCTGAAGGATGCAAGAAGGATTTTACATTTGTGAGCTCGTCGATGTTTTTGACTGCGATGTGACGCTTCGTGAATTCCACTCCTGGACGGGGATCGAACCATCGTCTCCTGCACGGCACACATGGTTACTCGCCACTGGATCACCACGGTTTTTACATCTTGTAGTTGCTAACATATTAGAAGATACGATAAGATTATACTGAATTGTATTACGCAGTAAATTGATTTGTAAATCTTGTTTTATTAATGTATGAACTGTAAACATTAAACAATCGATATTCCTATTTACGATGCACAATACAAAATTTAATTGTAGTATTATGTTAATTAATGTTAAAATTCGTAAAAAACAAACCACGGGAATCACACGACATCTTTATCATTTTTCTGACAAGACGTATAGGGGCAATAAAGTGCTGGGCTACCACATAATTCTATCGATAATGGACGCACGACGCCTACATAAGAATTAATTAACACGTGATGTTACAAAGAACAAGTTCTCGATAGTCGATGTCAACGGTCCGGTGAAATGGAACGGAACTATAAAGGCAATACGCATCGACATTTTTATGGCACTGGATTAGACTCCAATGACTCATTCTATCTTATAGAAGGGTGTTCTTTTAGGTGTGGCTCCATAAAATGTTACCTTAGAATTACAGAACCAGATAACGTCAAAAGCGTCGTATTATGTGAAGAAAAGTTAGCTCGGTTGATTATTTATATATTGACGACTCATTTACGTTTATGTTGGAATAAAATAGTTTATAAATGCGAACTGAGTAAATTACGAGCATTATTTCAAATAATATCTGTTCCATTTATTTCAAAAACTATAAATTAACAAACATGGTTTTATCTTTGGTGGGACTAAATACAAACATTTCAATGAATACGATTTATCGGATTTCTATAACCTACGTTTATCGATATTTTATACTCCCACCACTAACATTAAATGCATTTGAAATTGTTGTATAACACGATAGCATTTTTTAGTCATGCACCAAATTTATTTGATATTCGAATAGAAGACAACCAAATCATAGAACTGGTCACTATTTTTGTGACCGTTGTAAAAGGCACTATTTCTTATGAATGAACCGAGGTGACTGGCCGTGCGTGTGTGACACATACTACTTGTATACTTACGAATGTTACATCTATGTGTGCGTGTTGGTTTTTTGTGAATGGCCGGCGATATCCGGTCCTATACAGTATCGACTGGACTACAGGTTTTGTTATCATCTCTCGAACACTGTCTAAACATAAGATATAAAAATGGTGTTTTATTACCTTTTACAACTCTCTCGTAGCATGAAGTAAATAGGAGGTATCAAATAATAGGGCTTTTCGGAGGACGAAAAAATGTATACGTAAAAACGTAGGTGTCATTGCGTCGTGCCGACCATTTCTCTCTAAACAGCAATTTAAGGACGGAGAGTTAAAATTTTAACATAACAAAAAAGTCCGAATTCGGATTGGAGATTTGGGATATGTTAATTCGGCTTTATTCTCGTTCAGATAACGTATTCAAGCCGCGTGGTCGGCTTGCTCGGCAAAAACTGAATAACCGAATATTTGGGATTGTGTCGAGGTGCTGTTACTGGTGTAAAGCGAATTAACACACGCGGAGGATGCCTGGCTCGGAGACAAATATATCACTTGGTTTTGCCAAACACATTTTTCTGTAAACGGTCAATTTGAAATTTGATAGAGTCCAGAGATGACGGGAAAGATTAAGGTGGTCCAATGCTGCCAGTAGTATTGAGTTTTTGTATCATATTTTTACAAAAGTCAATTCTTTTAAAGATAGGTAACCGTTTTATAAAAGTTACTACAATTCTTGTATTTTCCGTTAAATACATATTCAAATGTGAAATTGGCATAAAGATAAAACAATCAAGACGACCACTTTCGAAACATTGTTATCTACCAGCGCACCTACATATATTATTCATGCTTATTTAAGCAGCCCCTAAATTCTGGTAGTTACATACTTAAATAAATTTTACTTACATTAACAAAAACATACAGACAGAAAATGGAAATAAAAAAGCAGGCACCCTCTCACCAAAACCAAGACAGAATTAGAAGCACAAAACAGGGCCTTGCCTTATCAAAATTTAAATTTGGAAAAAAGCGGGGGCCTCGTCTCATTTCAATAACCGTTATTCGATCCCCTCTTCCCCCTCTCGTCTGCCCCCTGCCCCCTGTCCCCGGCCGGAGTATAGTTGATTGATGGAGGCTCAGAAACAATAGCCAGTCCCGGTCTCCGCCGAACCACAGCGCGAATCCTAATAAACGCTTTATTTTATTTGTATCGGAATAACGAGACCCGATAAATGTCGAGATCGACTTAGAATCGAGATTATCGACACAGCTGTCGAGAATTTAAAACAGTTTTAGTAACGACTCTTGAAGCCTTGAAATCATATTATACAAAAAAGAATTGGCTGAGAAATGTAAAGTGACGTAACTGATAAATATATGATTTTGTGTCTCATTTTATAGAGCCGGATTTTATTCATTCATAAACGGAGATATTGTAAAATTCAATGTATAAATACTTATACTTACATATATTCAATTCAGGTCTTGATAATTTACTTAATATTTCACGTGAGAAGAAAGGCTGGCCCAGTAGACCCTGAGTCCATTGTCGATTTTCCTGCACCCCGCCGCCGCTCTCTCTTATAAACCCGTCATAACTATATTTCATCTAAGGAACTTGATGCAGCAATAATTAATACTCCTTAAGCATATCTCCCTGGAAATGGGTATTTAATATATACCAAATGTCCGGAATAGCAGCTCAACATTTAAGTTGTTCTTTACTAAACACAGTTGCTAACCGCTGCATATTACAAGTCTAGAATATGAATTACTTCTCAGCCTTATCATTAACTTTCAAAAAGCATGTCAGTGCATTACTTAAACATGACAATAACATCTATTTTCTTCCATACCTATTAGTAAGTATGAGTCTCGGGCACTAGTAGTGGTGTAAAAAATAAAGCGAAGTGGATTCGTATGCGTGTAATTTAACGTCAGTTGTTCAAGCATGTCATTAGACGGTTGCACGCTCTTGTTTGTAACTATGTTGCGTATGACTAATTCTGCAGATCCTTGTTCATTGATGATAGCTATGCCCTATGAGCTATGCCCATCTATTGGCATCTATGGACGTGGTTATGCGAGGTCACTCATCGTTGCTGTGTAAATATATCCCACAGCTGGAACCAAGAGGTAGTGGACCATTCACCTAAATCGGCAAAGCCTTATTGTGTGAGTAGGGACCTTGACAGACTTGTGCCTGTGCCACTGCAACCATCGCTGACCTTTTAGGCAATCTCTTGAGAGTAAGGCCCATCCAGATTGGTATGAACTACTTATCTAAGGAAAAAACACCACTGAAGAACCATTGACATGAAAAGAAGAAGATCTAAGGAGAATGGATGCAGGAGATGGATCTAACATGCAATGCTGTAGAATATGTTTTTATGACAAGGTTAACTAAAAAATAAGGTAGCAATGGCAAACTTCTGATTTCAATTCTAGTTTAGTCATAATTTAGATCGAATGTGATTGAGCATAAAGAAAATTGAGATCGAGAATTAGGTACTTAATGTTTTAACTGAAAGTAATTCTACCACGCTGACAGAGTGCAGACCGCGTTGGCTTGATTGAACCTTTAAACGACCTTAGAATAAAGTCTTTTCATTAAATTGAATTACCCGGGTTTCACCAAAGTCATTAACTGGCCACTCCCTTTTGGAATCACTTTGTAAGTTCCACGGAGAATGTGACATTAAAATTACAAGTTACATTCAGTTTTTAATATTCCTTCATGTAATTGTGTCGTTTGGTCCGTCTTGGTTATTACCTCCTCTAATGCCGAGGAATTGTTTATGTATGGAGCAATGCGTTTACGTACTGTTTTATATGACTTGTTATTATCACTGACTGTGTGAAAGTTAACGTCTAGATCTGTTGTTAAAGGGAAAATGTTAGTTTGATTGTAATTAAATTAGCATCGATGACGATATAGTACATTACTGCAGCGGCCAGCAACAGAGGCATTGATGGACGAACGTGTAAATGTGGGCCGAGGCGAAGCCGAGGCACACATACGTAAGTCCATCAATGCCTAGTTGTGGCCAACGCTTGTATAGTACTTTTCTCAAATAATGCGCGGAAATTAAAACAGTAAATTTTCTCAAATAATTCGCGGAAATTAAAACTCTTTTCAAAACGAAGAACATCGAACAACAATTAGTTTTTTTTTTCAATAAACAGCTTTCTATTTGCAAGCCAATTCGAAATTTAAATGGAACCTTTGATAAGTTACCTCCTTGGTTGTCATGATTCGAAGAAAAAGATCGTTCCATTTTTAAATTACACGACAGATATGAGTTTAGTATGTAATTTATTTGGTCGCTAAACACAACAGATATGGATTTTCATACAACATTGCCGGCCGCTGCGCGCATGTATTTGGCCAGTACTGCAATTTCGATTTATCTCGAAGAAGGTTGTCAAAATAATGCTCACATTTCCAAGCATGTTTGAGAAAATACTATTAATAAACTAAATCCAGATGTTTGCCGGCCCAGAACCTCACTTTTTGTGCGTGTTAGAAAGGGTGTAAGGTCCGTCACACACATACGGAATTGCAATCCGGAATTCCGAATAAGGATTGTGATTTTGTATTGGATTTGACAGCTGCGCAATTCCGAATGCAATTGTGGAGGGGGCAAATCCATACAAAATCACAATCCTGATTCGGAATTCCGGTTTGCAATTCCGTATGTTGTGGCGGACCTAAGAAACAGAAACTTCAGTTTGCTAGCACGGACTTTAGTACCTCCTGCACGTCTAGTATGATATCTCTACAGCAACACGCCTTTGCTCCATAGAAAACAACCTGGGCCTCTACCCGCACATTCGAACTTCGCAATTGCGTAAACGTTTTCGTTCCAATGTCAACTCCATTACAATAAAGTGCGGACCGAAACAGTGCCGATATATCGAACATCGAAAGTCCGAGTACGGGCCTGTACCCGCGCTTTTCGGACAGCGAAAACCGCGCTTGTCGCGACAAGTTATATGGAATAAAGTCGAATCGCACGCAAAAAGAGAAATCATACTAGACGTGCTGGTATGCTTTTCTCTATAGCACAAATGGAAAACATTTGCTAATTTAAAATCTCTCGCATTATAGCTGTAAAGTTTTTTGGAAGGCAAAGACATCTCACTTTTGTGTTCATATAAATTATATGTACGGGCTTTCAGTTTTTGATTTATGGAATAGCATGAGACTATACTACCTATGGAGTTTAATAATATGAATCTCGAAAGTGTGCAAAACTTAACTACGGATGTCACAAATTCAAAGAAATATGTAAGTATGCTGTTGTATTGGCTTCATAAAAAGTAACTGTATGTATTTTTTGTGCTATTTAATTTCACAAGTCCCTACAAATGCGTATCCAACACGCTCTTGGCAGCATTTCTTTTCTTTGAATACCACTTATTCTCTGTAGGTGGTTTGCTAAGAATACTTAACACTATTCTTTGGCAGTTAAAAGCAGCATTTTTAAGATAAAGGTTTAAATTAAGAGTTAATATTCATAATTTGAATACTTATCCGCAAACCGCTTTAATTGGCAATAAAACGGATAAATTTTATTCTTATCTCGAAATTTTCATCAGATTTGTAAAAAAACATAAAAATACAATCAGCATGATTATGTTTAATGTCCATTTATTGTATTAATGAAGTCTGTGAGATGGCAATTAAAATTTTTATGTTAATGACATGACAGAACTTTGTGCGCTCGGTGTGAGACCGGTCTAACATGATTTTTTATTCGAAATCAATAATTAATTAATCAAAACAATATACATATTATAGTTGTTGATGACTTTCCGATTCTGGGTCCGTAGGCATTCCTTATTTAAAGCTTTAGTGTTTGTGATAGTTAAAAATACAGTTGATTTGATATCTTGTTTTGTTAAAACAAATGGTTTTATGAGTAGATTCAAGTAAGTAGCTAATATTACTAACATTAGCTACCACATGTAGTGACATTATATCTACATCTTTCTTTGACTACAACATCATCATCATCGCCCTATCGCATCGTCGTCGACTGCAATACATAGGACTCTTCGAAAGCGCGCCACAATACTCTATCCGGGGCCTTTCTTTTCTCATCTAGTCGCTACCCGCTACCTAGTGCTAGCGCGGTAGAGTAAGGGCAAAATAGTTGTCTACTTTGACTAGATAGACTACCATAATTCATTGTATAATACCTTAGGTCGACGAGGAACACCAATCAAATTATCTAAAGAAACATTTCGCATTCAATAAGACGATTTTTTTAATCAAAATATATTTTATAACGAAAATATTTGAATCAACAAGTAAACAAAATTACTGATAATCACCTCTAATCACTAGATCCAAAATTGTGCCCTCTTGCAGTTATTAAAGTAATGACTTGGGCGGCACATAGTGCCTATATACAAACAAACAAATATTATGTGCAGGTAATTAAAGAAAGGGGTTCTATTTGATAATGGCTCGATAATTTCGTTCCGACTGTGTAGAGCAATTTTCTAGAATTATTTCTATAAGTGGTCCCGTTTGATTACGTTCCGAAACTTTAATGGTGATTTCCATGATTGATTAGCTTAACTTTTTTATAAATTCTGAAGGAACAGTCGTTTTAAAAACAATCAACGTTCTAAAAAAACAAATATTATTCATAATTCAGTCAGGCAATTAGAGCATGGTCTGATTCGTGCGAACAAAGCGATCGTGGAGCGATACTGAAAATTTCATTTGGCCCCAATTAGGTCGTTTCAAAATTGAATTTTCAGACAATTATACTCGGGTATCCGGCTACGGGACGGTTTGCACAGCCTCCGAGAGGGAAGGACATATTTCCTACAGAGTATAACAGAGAAGGATGATAGCAACAGGTGGCCCTATGGAGCAATTAAAAGCTGTTTTTAATTAGTAGGGGTGGATTATTAGCAAATCTCACTGTGTTGGGTTTTCAGTGGAATGCAAAGCACTTCAGAATTAGGGGAGCGAAGTTCGGTTGCCATTTGCATTTTACGATTCGATTTTGTCCGTAATTCTGTTGTTTATTGTTTTGTTATTAGCGTAATTAGCATCCCTTTTAATTGTGGTAATAGACTTGTCTCGGCAATTGCTATTTTTTCACTAGCATTGTACAAATTCACTACTGAACAAATGTGACTGGATGCGCAACAATTTTTTAATAAAGAAACCAAAAGTGGTTTATCTTAATAAATCTTGTAAGCCTTGCCAAGACATTCTTCCAATCGTATAAAAAGAAAAGACAAATAAATCAGTGTAGGTATAGTTCGACCCACTCTTAGATTATGACGTTCTTACGTAAATACCGTCGCTCTGCCTCTGAATGCTTATTCGATACTTAGCTTTTCTTGAAATGTCTGCATTTCCTTATCAAAAGACTCCCCGAGGGGAGGAAGGGGTGGTTTTTAAAGGAAAGCTTCGGGAGGGAAGGGGGAGTGGGGTATGTGTGGGTGCGACCCGCTCACCATGTGTGACTACTCATCTATATGTGTTAATGCGTTTTCTTTTTACCAATTTTTGGGGTGACAACACATCCAGGAGTCTGTTGGGGTAGGATTTCGTTTTTTTCATGTGTGCACTTGAACTGTTTAAAATGTTTATGAATGAATAGGATGTCATTTAAAAATGTAAAAAGTTATATTTGTATACGGTTGAAATTTTATTTGAGATAGAATCCAACAATAAATACTTCGAATTTTTTCGAACTAAAGAGTCCTGTCGGACCTGCGCGATTTCTCTACGCGCGCGCGACGCGCCTTCGCTCTATAGAAAATATAATTCCGCGGTTTTCAGAGAGCGAAAGCCGCGGCGCCTGCCGCGACATGTAGCATGAAAAAAGTCGAGTCGCGCGCTAGTAGAGAAATCATGCTAGAGGCTCTGGCTTCCAGAAATCACCACTTTGATTCAGACGTTTCGATTTCGTCTATCTAGGTAAAGGTTCTTTATTATAGGTATCACCAATAAAGGAAAGTACTACGGTAAATAAATCATAACTGAATCATGATTGGACCACGTGCGAAGCTTAGCTTTTTACACATTTTGGTATTGCGGTTATCGCGGTACAGCTTATGACAGCCGTTTTGACAGATGACTCAAAGTTAAAGGATGTCAGTCACATGGTAAATAAGTCAAGTTTAGCGCGTTAGGGAATTAACACAGTTGAATAGTAATTGGATTGGAAGACGTAGCCTTAAGAGGTTTTTAATAATTCTTATTTTTTTCAAAATTCAGTTTATTTTGAAGTGATTTTACCAAAAACCACAGATCATTATAAGAGGGGTTAGAAATTTTTTCTTCGTCACTTTTCCTTCGGAGACGGCTTTCGCCACTTGTCTTCCCACTCACGCTGCTACAATTACTCATGCCCTCTCGCTCGCACCATGCCGCGCGCCTTATGGTGTTATGCAAATCATTGCATAATCTGTGGCGACACGTTCCGCACCTACTTTGCACTTCTAACCCCCTCTTATAATGTTCTGTGCCAAAAACAATGTAATTTAAGTACCAAAGGGTATTTTTTACCAACAAAAACAAAACGCATTGTCACCCCACCCAACGTCTTCGCTTCACACCAACAAAGCATGCATATTATTTGAGCACACACACAAGTACACATAAACACAAAGTGTTTTGCATGTGTGAGTCACTTCGCTATTCACGATTTTCGCATCGATGGTGTTCGTATTGATTTCGTATTGTCGTTAGCCCGCGACATGTAAAAAGAAAAGGGGTGTTAGGGGGCTAACAGGCTTGCCTTTTTTGGTACTAATTGAGTACCGAATTTGTTTCATAGAGTCCTACTTCAGAGTTATAGAACTTACCTATGAGGTTAACACTAAAATATACTGTTCAAAATAATTAAAATAATAACCTAATTTAACTACGTATTAGGTTTTTCTTAATATGCTGACACTTTTTTAAGGGGATGATCAGACCATCAAACTGAACAACTTTCTCTATGGCACGAACATCGAAACCGCGAAAAAGAAATCTGCTCGTCCATTCAAAACTGCAAACCTACTCGAGCCTACGAGTATACGCTATTATAATAAGATACCAGAGGATATTCTAAGCTTGCCAGACAAAAAGTTTAAGTCCCAAGTTAAATAAGTCCTCTGTAAAAAAGGTTAGGTACTATAAACTCGATGATTATTTGAATGACCAAAATGTCTGGTCTTGACAATGCAATATTGTATTTTAATTGTACTTGTTTTTTTTTTTTTTTTTTTTTTAATAGATGTGTGTTGTAGAGTTATTGGCCGCATCTTCTCTCAACGGAACACCTTCCGACGCGGTGGTAGAGTCAAAAAATGACGTCAAAAAGCTATCTATGTGATATTATTTTGAATAAACAATTTTGATTGATTGAGCCAAATGTACAATGAAAAAAATGCGAGCCAACTAAGAAGTATTTTCTCTTAATTAGCACCAAAATAATTGAAATGACGTTATTATTGTTTACTAAAAAGAAATGATGGTAGTTGTAACAGCAAGCCGAATTCGTTTAACAAAGTTCTCTTAGTCAGAGAAATCATGATGTTGACAGGCTCATATGGATTCATGATGTATGATTATCATAAACAAGATCTTGGTTGAAGTAAACAATTTTTTTTTTTCAGTGTTTGGGACAGCAGATTTTTTTTTTCGCTATTTCGATTTTGGTCCCGTAGAGAAAGTTGTTCAGTTTCATTGTCTGATCATCCCCTTAAAAAAGTGTCAGCATATTAAGAAGGACCCTGTATAAACATAAAATTATCCAGTTCAAGGACAACATTTTGTTGTTTTGTAATTGTATACCTATAGGATGATGCCATAGCTACGTTCATTTGGCATTTCAGATGGCACTCCTGTTCATAAAAGGTGTATCATTTAAATGAATTGATGAGATAATTTTAATGTCAGATCTGACATCTGTACAATATTCTATACATCTGTATATTTACTAAATTCATATTCTGAAGTTGTAAGATCTTACTCGTTTTGTCTGTCGATTGATCTCAAAAATATGTTTTAGTACCTACATCAGAAGAACATTTTTGGCTTCATAGCGAAAGTTGTTCTGTTTGATGGTTTGAAGCAACCCCTTTAATATCGTAACGCATTTAAGTTTACACCTTGTATACGGGGTGCAAATACTTAACCGCTTACTTGGTCTGAACCTGAGTTCAGACCATCAAATTGAACAATTTTGACTTTGGGACCAGAATTGAAATCGCGGGAAAAAAATCAGCTGTTCCATACATTTGGGTCGAGTAGCCATTAATTAATTATTTCTATGGATCAACCAAACTTTTTTCCGCCATTTCAATAGTAGTGAAAGTTGTTATATTTGATGGTCTGAAGCACCCCCTTAAGTATATGTAACGCATTTTTTACACCCCGTATAACTTTTAAAGAGTTCAACGTAAGTTCAGTGCGTGTGCAATCTCCCTAAAAAGAAAAAAGGGTCTCAAACACGAGCCGCCATTAGAAAAATGTCGCGATAAGGATGTTCTATCATTTTGGTACCAATAAGGGGTGTTATCGATTTTGTGAAAAATGTCAGACGAAAGCATCGAATATCGCAAGCGAATAAACTAAGGGTTATTGAGCTTTTAAAATATTGATTTCACCAAATATTTACATCTACCAACAAACTTATTAAATTTTAAGCATGCAGTTGCAAAAAGTTCAATTTTTAGCATGCTTAGGGCTACGGGATATATCGATTTCCCAATTCTTTGTGTAAAACTAAATACGCTAAATATTAAACAGGGTGCTACGAACCATCAAACAAAACAACTTTTACTATGGAGCCAAAATCGAAATTGTGATAAAAAAATAAGTTTCATGTCGAACCAACTGGAGACCCAACGTTCTAACGAGTAGTAGAAAGATGCATAATCTATTCACCATAGTAATTTAGAAATTTTCTACTACCTACTCGTTTTCGAACGTGTGGTGTTCAAAAATCGCACTCCTGTATGGAACAACAGATTTATATTTCATAATTTCAATCATATTGAAAGTTGTTTAAAAAAAAAAAAAAAAAAAAAAAAAAAAATTAGTTTGATAGTCTGAAGGCACCCCCTTCATTATGCAGGTTTACACCCTGTAATATAGAATTAAAAATAATAATTATGTCTTACGAGATAGGTACTTAGTAGAGTCTCCTGATAATTCAAAACGTTATGTTGAGGAATAATAAAATTGTTCAGTTTCAGGTAGGTGAGTAGGTACAAAAAAATATCTAACGTGGTTTTTATTTGTTTCAGGTACGCCTCATCACATCATAAACAATAAGAAAAACCAACTTCCAAACCCATAAGGTAAAGCTACAGAGAAAGCTTACATCTCATAAAAATAGAATGAACGTAAAATGAATTTTCATACCGTATTCCCAAGGTTATAAACCAGGGCATTAAAACATTTCTTCCTATCCGCCAACAGATGGCAGCACTTGTCTAGAATGTTACGGGTTCGTACAGTTACGTAAGGTGCATATAGAAGTTTCACATACGAGCTCACACACGCCCAAGGCGAGAATTTTCTCAAGTTTTCCTTTACTAAAGGGTGGTGTTTCTTTTCTAACTTGATAGTTACAGAATTTCTACATAGGGGGCGGTATGGGTAGCTTTCGTTCGTTGTTTTGGGGTAGGAAAGTGGTTGTAGGGGATTCAATGAATAGGTATAAAACTTGTAAATGTTTTGTTCATCCGTTTCTTCGATACAATATATTTAAGAGGGCTATCACAGTCCAGTGGCGCCCTCATCACATTAAAAAAGATTTCTCAATAAAGAAAGCCTAAATTAAAAAAGTGCTCAACATCAAAACTACAAAACTCTTCAAGCTATTTTCATAGAATACTTTTAGAGGTTTTTTAAAGGTCTATACATACAAATTTTGAAAAAAGAAAAAAAACGATCGCTTAAGTTTTTATTCGAAATTGTCTAAAAGTGGAATGTTTAGAACCTATAAAAGTATTCTATGAAAATAGCTTGAAGGCTTTTGTAGTTTCGATGTTGAACACTTTTTTAATGTAGGCTTTCTTTATTGAGAATTTTTTTTTAATGTGATTAGTGCGCCACTGGACTGTGATAGCCCTCTTAGGAGCAAATATTCATATATCATATTATGAAGCTTTTACTTTTAATTGTCTGCCTGGCGTTTGTTTTGTATTACTTTATAATTTTAAGGGTCTTTTGCAATACCTGCATAAGCGAATTAATAGTACAATTATTTTAATTACAATATCTATGCAAAATAAAATTGTGAACCCGGAGTGTCCTATACCATGAGAATTATATTAAAAAGCCCAAAAAGCTCTATGTTTTTCATAAAAATTCAAATCATATCAGTAGGTTTTATGGGATGCGATGCGACAAACAGAGAAACAGACAGAAATACAACGTGTTAATGAATTAACGCAAAACCTCATACACCCCAACTGATTTATAACAAAATAATTAGATTGAAACAATAATTTCATTATTTTGATGGTTAAAATTTAAAGTTATTTATAGTTTTGAGGCAAAAATGATTTGTTATCATTTCAGCAATGAATGAAAGCGCTAATGTACTCATGGATACATTTTAATAATCTTGTTTTTATAGTAAATAGGGTGAGTGTGCCCGTGCGGTGGATTGACATCGAGTTAAAAAAAAAAAAATTTCAACCAAATTATTTAATATTTTGGAAAAAATTACCTATGTTGAAACCATGATAATTAAATTCTGCTCTCGATTCTAAACAAACTACTTTCTAGTTTTGCGTTAATTCATTAACACGTTGTATATTCTATTCTATCCAATGAATTATATCTCTCGTACCTATACCAGATTTAATCAAAATCGGTTCATCTGTTTAACCTTGAAAATGTTACTGAGACACATTCGCATTTTTTATTATAATAGAATATTAGTATCTAGCTATGGATTTGGACTATTGATACATAATCAAAATAAGTCGAAAAGAGTGAAGAGAAAATGTGTTCACTAAAAATACTGCCGATATATGAACAGGAAAGATATAGATAAATTTTTATTTGCAGATATTTCTAGAAATTGACAAACTTGTTATAAAACTACTTAAGCCCGTTAACTAATATCGACTTATAACAACAGATTTTTTTGTAGTCTACTAAAATAAATAGTTGTTACATATACGACTATACAGGGTATAACAAAACACCCTCGTAATACTTAAGAGGGATTTTCAACCCATCAAACTGAACAACTTTCACAATAGAGCCAACTTCGAAATCGAGAAAAAAAATCAACTATCCCAACAATTTTAGTCGAGTCGGTACTGCAGTTTTGTAATGGAACAGCAGATTTTTCGCGATATCGACTCCGGCTCCATAGTGAATGTTATTCAGTTTGATGGGCTGAAGCATCCCTTTAAGTATTACTAGGGGTTTTTGTTACACCCTGTATATTTTTCTCCGTATTTACCTACCTAAAAACACACTTTTCATAAAAGTCCTATATTTTCCCAAAATTCAAAAGGAAACTTTTAGAATTCTCACTTCTAACGTAGTAGTACGAGTAGGTATATCGTACTGTACGCCTATTGAAGTCGGCCGTCGACCCGCGTGTCCAACCCCTGACCTTGGCGTATCGTAAACCGAACTGATGTAACCGTGACTTTCCTGCTAACCGTGTTTATGTACGGTCCGCAGCACAGGTGTGCGTCAATATTTTGTTAGGGTTTGTTTTGGAAACGTTGCGGTCCCGGTGTAGTTGCAGAAAGGAAAGTAAACGAAAACTTTTATGTTTAGGGCGACTAATCTACTCTACTTTCTATAATTCACTCAGAAGAAAGTAAGTAATAATAAAGGGCCAAGTGCGTGTCGGGCCACGCGCAGGGTAGGGTTCCGTAGTCGCCCGTCACAATACACCTACGCACTTAGAAGGGGATTTTTGTTTTATACTACGGTTTAACGGCTAATAAAGTCTAAAAAGAACTTTTTTTATGTTGATCAATTATTATTACTCGTAAACGCGTAAAGCCTACTTAGCAGTGATAGTTTTCCTTTTAATTTCGTTATATATACTACTGCCATGAATTTTTTCACATATCCAGAAACAACCGTTTAGCTGGCAAGGGCGGGGGACACTTGACTCTTACAAAATTTTTCACTTTAAAGCTTAATATTTCGCTAACGGATCACTAAATTGAAAAATGGTTTTCCCACGCCCATAATATTTTTAAACGACCTATCCAACGATACCACACCATGGGGTAGAGGAGAAAAAAAAATTCAACCCCACTTCACGTGTAGGGGTAAAAAGATTATTTTTCAAGATTTTATTTTACCACTTTGCCAGCTTGATAAATATGTATATCCATGCCAAATTACAGCTTTCTAGTACTTAGCGTCTCTGAGCAAAGCCGCGGACAGACGGACAGACAGACGTACGGACATGGCGAAACTATAAGGGTTTCTTGTTGACTTCGGAACCCTAAATAAAATAACAGATTTTAAAAACACTCGATTTACTTATTTATACTTTATGGATTGATTGTATAGTTTTAAATTAAATATGGCAACTAATATAGAATCTTAAGAATAAATGGTACAAAATAGGTATACAATCTTAATTCTTCTTCTTCTTATCGTGTAGGTAGCAATTAAGCCCTGGAGTGCGATTTTTGAAACTCATTCGCTGAAAATGGCAAAATTATTATGGAGATATGCATCTTTCTACTGCTGATTTGAAAAACTCGCACTCCTAGAGTATGATTTTTGAAAGTCAAATCAGCAGTAGAAAGATGCATAACTCCAAAGTAATTTTGACATTTTCAACTGCTGAACTCAGCGAATGAGATTCAAAAATCGCACTCCTGGTCTGTATGGTAATATTTGGAAATCACTAGAAATAGAAAATACGAGCTTTTACCCGCGACTTTGTCCGCATAAATTACATACCAGATTTTAAGTCAGACGATAAGCTATCAAACAAAAAAGTTTCATCAATATCGGTTCAGTAGTTTTTGCGTGATACTCGAACAATCAAACACCCAAACAAACAAAAAAAAAACCAACAAACAAACAAATAAACAAACAAACAAACAAGCAGACAGACAAAAAATCCAAAAATTAGTGATTTGGAATCAGGGACAGGTAAAAACCATGTCGTAATTTTTTTTTGTAAACTTCAATAGACAAATTTCTGTTACAGTTTTATAATAGTTTAGAAAGATTAGAAGAAATAGGAGTTGCCTTATCTCTAGAAGCAATCTATATACAATACAGGGTCCTTCTTAATTATGCTGACACTTTTTAAGGGGATGGATGAGTGACAGCAGATGTACGAAAGAGATATATGTTGCTAATGTGAGTGGAAGTGTCGGCAGAGGGCGCCCTCGTAGGACGTATGCTGATCAAATCAGTTGCGTCCTACAAAAAGGGGAGGTGCGGAGTACTCGAAACCGACGGGCATGTATGAAGAGATGTATGGATGTGCATGAGGCAAAAGAGGTATGTAAAGATCGTAGTAAGTGGCGCGCCCTGGTCTCTGCCTACCCCACTGGGAAAGAGGCGTGACGTTATAGATAGATAGATAGACAGACAATCAAACTGAGCAACTTTCTCTATGAGACTACCATCAAAATCGCGAAAAAAATCAGCTGTCCCTTACATTTGGTTCGATTAGGTTTGCAGTTTTGTATGGAATAAGTGATTTTTTTTTCGATTTGCGATTTTCGCGATTTTGATGTTGGTGGCATAGAGAAAGTTGTTCAGTTTGACGGTCTGATCATCCCCTTAAAAAGTGTCAGGATATTAAGAAGGACCCTATATTAAATGTTTGTTTTCTTTAAAATAGGAAAATTGCATAGGTATTGAAGATAGGTAATACTAATAACCCACAATTTACTACTTTCATATCAAATAAATTCAAATTAAAAAAAAAAAGTTCTCGCGTGGCGACCGAAGGTGGAAAGCGCAGCGTGGGTAGGTCCCTCACACGGTGGACCGACGACCTGGTGAAGGCGGCGGGAAAACGTTGGATGAGGGCAGCGCAGGACCGGTTGTTAAGGCGATCCTTGGGGGAGGCCTATGTCCAGCACTGGACGTCCATCGGCTGAGATGATGATGATGATGATATCAAATAAACATAATTATAATTTTAAAAATGTACCTAAATATTTTTTAAGTTGATGATTGTCATCCCCAATTTAGATAGGTACAACATATACACACCATTTTATTATATTTATAACAACAAATAATAAAAACCAGCCAAGTTTGAGTCGGTCTCGCGCTAAAGTTCCGGAGAAAACAAAACTTTTTTCTATGTTGTGTGATGGTACGGAACCCTCGGTGTGCGAGTAGCCAGACTTGCACTTGACCGGGTTTTATTATGTTCTTAATATTTATGTTATGTTTTTAATGAGAACTACCTTTATTTGTCTTTCTTGGTCTTTCTAGTAAACTAGCGGCCCGTCCCGGCTTCGCACGGGTGGACGTCTAATCTTTTCTAGCAATAAATATAGCCTATGTTACTCAGGGTGAATGCAGCTTTCTAATGGTGAAAGAATTTTTTAAATCGGCCCAGTACTTTTTGAGCCTATTCATTACAAACATACAAACATACAAAAATAGGTACAAATCTTTCCTCTTTATAATATTAGTATAGATATAGATAAATACATTCACACAGTAAATAAGTATTGATATACTTTATTTTTGATCTCATGATACACATTATTAATTAATACGAGCTTTTACCCGCGACTTCGTCCGCATAAATTATATACCAGATTTTAAGTCAGATGATAAGCTATCAAACAAAAAAAGTTTCATTAAAATCGGTTCAGTAGTTTTTACGTGATACTCGAACAAACAAACAACCAAACAAACAAACAAACAAACAAACGAACGAACAAACAAACAAATAAACAAACAAACAAACAGACAGACAAAAAATCCAAAAATTTGTGATTTGGAATCAGGGATATCTAAAAATCATATCGTTATCTTTTTTTTGTAAATATCTTCAATGTACAGACACGGTTCTGTTACAGTTTTATAATAGTTTAGATTAACGAAAAAAAAACTTATTTTAAAACAACTTTAACGATTCCAATCAAAATAATGAATGTTTTAAGTATTTCTCTTTTTTTTATATCTTGTTCTCGCGTAGACAGCTAAGACAGTACAAAAGACATCAACGTGGCTATCACGCCACAATAACTGCCGCCGTAGCATGCCACCGTAATACAGCGCTATTAAGGTGCGATAGCGGTACCTTCGCTCTCTTTCTATTTGCGCGCGAACGAACGAGATAAAAGGCGTGATGTATGCATGCTAGCTAGGCTGTATTCCTTTCCTTACCTAGGTATATTAGAAATAAGAAATACTGTCGTAAATTATTTATTTTCTACATTTTACTTCTTATCGTTTTTTCTATTATCTTATTTTGTCGGACATTTCAGGTAAAATAAGTAATTCAGTTTCATTAAACATTACAGTAGATAATATGTAGGTATAGAAATGGATACAAATAATTTTAGTTTTTTTTTTTAAATTTAATATCAAATAATATCGTTTTTTTGAAATTTAATATCTAAGGTGTTTGGTTTGTGAAGTATTCAAAATATGTTGTCCAATTTTGTTTCAATCTTACGACATTCTAATTGGAAATGCAAGAATTGTAGAGAAAGCACGAGTTTTACTACCATATCAAATATTTATACATGTGACGTAGGTATTTATATATTTATCACAAGTTGACACTTCTTAAAATAATACATTCAATTTCCTAAACCGAAGAGATTTCCAAGTGACATAACAAATTCTGTTTTAGTTCAAAAAAATAAAAATATTTATTAGTAGTAGACGATACGATAGTAAACTCATATTCAAAGCATTTAGGTTATTTCATTTATGAAAACTTTATAAGAAAAGTTACACTCAAGGCATTTAATTCGCTTGTCGTGATTAGAAAATATATATATGCCACACACAACTAATTAAAAAAACTTCTCCATTAGGAATACTTTTTAGCATTTAGCATGTATTGGATTTCAGGTTGGAATGACGTGTGAAGTGATGGCTACTTACTTTCAAACTTTGCTTTAAAGATTAGCTGAAAGTTCGCATTCTTCTTCTTCTTATCGTGTGGGTAGCAAAAGCCCTGGTGTCAGAGTTTGTTCAGACCGCACGGCCTCCGACATGGTTTTTATGTAACGACTACCACCAGAGATAGTAGCAGGGCCCAACGGCTTAACGTACGGAATCATCAGTCTTTTCAGACAGTCAGGTGATTAAAACGCACAAAGTCAGATTTCACTGTGGTGGGGGAATCGCACCCAAGACCTCTGTGTCAAGAGCCCAATACTCGTCTTAATAACCATTAGACCACGGAGGCGATTTCGCATTTATTATTTGTTTTTCGACCTAAGTTTTGTTGTATTTTTATTCGGCGTCAATAATGTGTATTTCATTAATTCCTTCGTTACATCGGTAGGTATAAAGCTACTAATAACTCTACGCGTAAATAACGAGCAAACTTTGATAACGAATTTCCGATTGCTTTTTTAAACTAATGGAAAAACCATTATTTTTCCATTTATACTTAGGTACCTACTTTCTTATCGATTGTCGAAATTTAAAAAATGTTCTTTGATTCTTTATTGAACATTTTGTTACTCTTTTACCTTTAACAAAATTATAGGTACCTAAATGTCAAACTACATTTCTTAAAAATATGTCTTGATTAACATTAAGTATACATCTACATCTACACTAATATTATAAAGAGGAAAGATTTGTACCTATTTTTGTATGTTTGTAATGAATAGGCTCAAAAAGTACTGGGCCGATTTAAAAAATTCTTTCACCATTAGAAAGCTGCATTCACCCTGAGTAACATAGGCTATATTTATTGCTAGAAAAGATTTGACGTCCACCCGTGCGAAGCCGGGACGGGCCGCTAGTACATGATATAGACATAGTATAACAAAGAATGTAAGCTCCGGATGGATATGTTTATTTCAGAAAACAAGAATTGTATTAAAAGAGGAGTTTTCCAAGGATAGCAAAAATAAAAATGTACAGATGGCGATAGTAAATATGACACTAAAACCTGTCAATTAAAAGGTTCTAAGGCCCGCTTGCGCCAGGCAGGGTTATCGTCATTAACTCAGAACTAGACGCTACTTTGGAATTAAATTATAATTATGTCTTGCACCATCTTGTTTTAAGGGGCTAAACTTGTGTTATATTTAAATTTTAAACCGCCGATGTGGTAGGTTTAAGTCACTAAACTACGTGCTAAATATGGCTAAACGTCAAAATTGAGGCAACAGCTGTTTTTGTTGACATGATTGAAAACTGAATGATTTTAAAACAAAACGATGAAAACGAAATGTCATTGCCAAAATAATACAAATGAGACAGACAAATACAAAGAGATGCAGTGTGAAAGAGACGTGCATATAATGTTCATTCATCATTCACTTTTCTTATTTTGTCGGATTACATAAACTCTATGGTCATTTAGGATGTTGCCAGCGAAAAATAGAGAACTGTCAGGTTAGTTAACTATGAAATAGTTTTCATTGGCGCAAGACAGTCTTCGATAACACTTTAGGTCGGTGCTACTAAACACGGGGTTACGCAATTTAACACAGCATTTGGCGCAAGTGGGCCTAAGAATGTTAAAAAACGTTGATCGTCTTTGGTTTGTTTATCGTCTGATATTCAAAGTCAAAGTTGCTAATAGATAAACTGTTCATTACCTATAAATACGCAATACCACCGAAATGTTGGTCTGTTGCAGATAATAAAAAATAAAAAGTCGATCATATAAATCTAACGAATTAACAAATTTCCCCCTGATATAAAAATAGGGATAAAGGGACTAAATGACTATTCTAAAATAATTAAATTCCTTGCCAAAGCTTATTTGTAATTTACTCGTATAGAGTAGGTAGCGATGGTGTAACGATTGAATGGAATACACTTTATTCACATCGAATAAAATCACAGAGAAAGAACCAAAACACTTTAGATCAGAGCGCAACATTTTTGAGATTGTGACGCCATGCAACAAGACGGTGTTATTAATAAATTAGATAGGTATTAATTTTGTTTTTAATGAAAACGCCTCATTATAGTCATTTTGAGCTTATTACTCACTTAGGAATCCCTATATTCATTAAATTGTACTAAAAAAGCTTAAAGACTAGAGAATATCTACCTATTGTTTTTATTATATATTTAGAATCATCCTTCGATGATATATTAGGGCTATTCGAGCTCAGTGGCGCCCTCGTCACAATAATAAAGATTTCTCAATAAAGAAAGCCTAAATTAAAAAAGTGCCCAATAGATAGATAAACTAAAAAAGCCTTCAAGCCATTGTTATATAATACTTTTATAGGTTCTAAACATTCCATTCACAACTTTTAGATAATTTCGAATAAAAACAAAAGCGTACGTTTTTTTTTTCAAAAGTATATGTTTAGTATATGTCCTTTAAAAAACCTATAAAAGTATTCTATGAAAATAGCTTGAAGGCTTTTTAATGTAGTTTATCTGTTGGGCACTTTTTTAATTTAGGCTTTCTTTATTGAGAACTCTATTATTGTGACGAGGGCGCCACTGAGCTCGAATAGCCCTCTTAAACTAGCAACCATTGCAATTTTAAATATTTACCTAACATATTTTTAAGTTTCCTAACCAGTCTTCGACTGATTTGAATAGTGTGTAAATATTACAGGTATGTAGCGACAATGCTATTTTTTGCGAGCGCGTGCGCTGTGGGTGGTCCAGACCACAATCTGAAGGGACACATTTATTTATTTATTTATAGCTACCGTCCTTTCGCACTGTAATATTGCCTGCATATTTTTGGTGTGCTAAGGGCATTGGTAAACAAATCCAATTGTTAAGATCGCGTCAGTAAATTAATAATGATAGAGTTCCAAGGGAGGTATCACTTTAAAAAGTGGTTTATAGAACATAAGGTTTGTTTTCGTAGTAATTATAAATGGGTATCCTTTCAAAGACAGCGTCAAAACGATATCGCCGTTTCACGCGCTCTCTCTGACTCTGGAACGTTTTATTGAGCAATTGCACTGAAAAAAATGTTTTGATAACCAAACTTTAGTGATTTCCAAACTATTTTGTAGCTCGTAATCAAACATTTAATTATAACAAACAAAACTTTTAGCTATTTATAAACAAATATTTGATTATGTGCTACAAAACAGTAAATAAATTAAATTAAATTAAAACAGTTCAGCGGTCACTAAAGTTTGAATATGTATCTAACTAACAGTTTAATTCATTAAGACTTATAATAGTTTAGAAAATGTCTTAAAAAAATTTCAACAACACATAGGTAGGTATGTCTTCGAACAATAGAGCTGCTTAGGAACCTACTTATCACACGGAGAGAAATATAATTATCTAGTTTAGATTAGACTACAATTTTTTTAGCAGACCTTACTTCCTACTTAGTAAAGGAGTCAATTTTTTTAGGCGCATCAAACGGTAACGTTTATTGATGGTATTACACTCTAAATAAGTAGGTATATAATTTAATTTATTATAGTAATCGGACGATAGATAAGGTAAAAATGCAACCGGAATTATAAAATCAATATAAAAAATTCACCGTTTTGACTTTTTTGCTAAGATTCTTTTTTCCTGTTAAAACGGAACAAGGGTGTCCCACAGATTATCTAGTCTCATTTAAAGTACCAGAACCTAGCCCGTATTGTATAGGTATAGTTAATATTTTTTTCTCCGTGCAATTCTAGGTATTTTGTATGCGGACTCTATGCTTTATTAATAATTATAAATGAACGTTAAAGCTGAAATATTATTCTTATCAAATTAAAAATATGATTTTACTTTTTTTACCAACTCTTAATACCTACGAACGCAGCCAATTTGTATGAAATGTCCACATTATTATTTCCGAGTTCCAAAAAATGAACCTACCTATTTATTCATGGTTTTCTGAAACAGCTAGGTAATCTTTTTTATTTTATTCAATTCATTTCCTCATCCATTTAGTATCAAAATAATCAACATCCTACTTACATGATACAAAATTAATTACTGCAGAGGTATTATTAGGCACTTCATAATAATAATCATGGCAGGTACCTATATTAAGTTTAAAACACAAATATAAATCAATTTTAATATTTACGTTAACTCCTTTGGAATTGGAACCTAGATACGTAAAAAATTCTCAAATATTATAAATGTAGGTTATTCTCAACCTCAACGTTACAAAAGCATTTCGTAAAAATGGTGTATTCCCTTGTCACCTATCAAAAAGGTACCATCAGATAGTTACGTTGAAGTACCTACTTCAACTGAAACAAACAAAAATTTCTTATTTAATTGCCTAATACGCGATAAGACTAAACGAATGATTAAAATTAGTTCTGTGAGTGTGATTCATAATACTTTTTGTCCAATTAAATTGAAATGATGAGCCAATCAACTTCGACCAAATACAACAAACGAACGTTTAAAATGCAAACTGTGGAATGGAATCTGAGAAAAAACAATTGCAAGCAAAGCGTTGACAATTAAACGATTGTTTAATTAAATCTAGGCGTGGCCAGGCGTTAATGAGGGGCGCACATAGGCGGCGGCGGACGTAATCAACATTAAAGATTGGCGGGAGATGCAGCCCCCCGCGCCCGCACCCCTCATTACTTATACAAAATACTTAAGACGCGCGTCGTCCCGCTCTCCGCGTGCTAATAGCTCGCGCCCACTCGCTATCGCCGTCCCGCTTCGCCCGCTGAGCGTAATTAAGCCTTCGCCTCGCCTCGACTCGCTCGGGTGGCCCCGCCTCCTGAGGGGAAAGGGGGGAGAGAGTAGAGATGGCGGGGGGGGGCCCTAGCCGACCGGCCGCGCAGTGTGCCGGCGACCGTTGGTAGTGCAGTGTCGCGCGTGTCGCGCCGACAACAATCCGAACGATTTTACAAGCACCAACAACACAACTTTAGTTCCTCATTAACAGTTATCGTGGGTGTTTTTGGTGTCATAACGAAGTTTCGTGTATTTTGACTGGTCACTCTTGAAGGTTTGTTTGAGTTTACACTAGTTTTGGATATTTTACAAGTGCTAAATAGTGGCTGTGCGTGATATGCCGCAATCTCGTGTTTAGCAGCGTTCTGCGGGCGATGCTCAGAGGTTAATATTTACTATAAGTTTTCTTATGGGAATCTCGTTGGAAGGAAGCTTATTGGTATATGTGGTATTACTGGAAAAGCAGGTCTTAAATTATTTACTGCAATAAATAACAGCAATTATCAAATCAAATTTCGGTCATCAGTTTCTGTCCTGACAAACAACAATAAATCTTATCGAAATTGTTCCACAAGCAAATACAAATTTATTCTTAAATACAAAAAATAAGATTCAAAGTTGACGGAAAAAACGTAGAAGGTAAATAATTCTTACAACAACAACATCATCATCAACAACATCAGAATTTAAATGAAACGTAAATAAAAAACAATTTTAGTGAAGAGGAGAAAAATTGCGGACATAAACATAAAATAAATAAGAGTCAGGTAAGGAAATAATAATAGATAAAGGGATGCTATAAGATTTTGAATATCCAAGAGGGATTATTTTAAATAAATAAATAAACGATATTCAAACGAAACGAGAATATTATAAGAATGGAGACGTCGACCGTCCGTCGCAATAAATACAAACTTTAGTTGCGAAATATTTACATAATAAACAATGATCCGGAATTTAGGAATAATGACAACAAACTCAATGAGTATAACATGATAATTTTGTTACTCTTTTGAATATCTAATTAAATTCTATTCACACTATTTGTTGTGATTGAAAATCAGAAAAAAACATTGAAACAAACATAATTCAAAATTAAGTTAAACCTGTTCAAATTAAGTTTTGGTTAGAAACAAAAAATGTATATTGAATTGAAATAGGCATAGAACGCTAATAAGCATAAGATTGAGTAGTACCTCAACTAATATACGTTTTTTCTTTATCTATTAATAACACAATAAAACAACTGATTCCTACAGTATTTCTTTTAATATAACTCAAATTCCTGTTCCCTTTCGGAGTGCTCATAAACTTTGCTACTAATACTAACTATCAATCACCTTTTAAGGTTTCAAATTGTAAGCATGGTTTATTTTTAGCCGAATGTTTTAGGATAAAACTTCACTTTGAGACTCTATTTTTATGATTCTTTTATTGTTACCAATAGAAAACAATAGAATTATCATGGCTCTATGGTTGTTATGATTCTATTCTAGTTTTAGTCGCATTATTATTTAATTGTTATCAAACATAGATACAACAAAATTTAGTCAAAAGTAACTAGATTTTTCTCTCCGTTTAGTATCACACTAGTACGGAACAAAACAAATACAAAACAAATGTTATTGTTATGAGCGCTTTGCCCATAAATTGCTGTACAGTTTGGCGTTGTAATATTACACAATATTATGTATTAGTAAGTAAATTAAAAAGAAAACAGCAAACATTTCTAAAAAATTGCTGTTATGTTTAGAAATAAAGATTTTGTAAAAACGTTTGAATTTGCATAACAAGTAGAAATTAAACTAATAAGAAACGTAATTTCGATAATTTCCCACTCATGTTGTACCGACCCAATGAACACAATTTTTGTAATAAAGATAAATTTGGTTTCAAATGCAATGATAACAAAAGAATTGAAAAGTGAAGTAAATGATTCCTAAATAGCAGTAAACCAAGAAATATTTTATTAATCCTGTGATATCACTAAAAGGCACATGCAAAGATCAATTAAGTACTTACCTATTTATTTAAAAATATACTTTTAATAAGATCAAACTACAACAATGCGGCCAATTAAAATAATATCTCCTAGGACATTTAAATAACAAGTGACTCGAGCGAGTGCTTGTATTGTAACAATTACTTACTTACCTAGACAGGTAGGTTAGGAAGGTAGGTACCTGTTTACGTTTATGAAAATAAGTAAAATAATTGTCATTATTATACTGCATTGTTCATGGCTCATAATCATATCTTATACAAATTATTTCTACACTGAAGCAAATAAAAGAAATATTTGAATAATTTATGAAAGAAAGAATAATAGGTAACTAATATTTAGTAAGATTTTTATTTGAAAATTGCAGTAAAAACAAATGTAACTTAATATAATTAACTAACCGATACCTACCAAAACATGTAATCTTATTGTTATAACAAGAATATAATAATGAGAGTTTTTCTTTATTTTTTATTTTGTTCTTAAAAAACTTGACAGATTGCCATCTGTCAAGTTTTTTTTTCATTCGTTTATCGCTCCATAGAGACATTCGCGAGATCCTTTGAAAATCCGGTCAAGAATGTGCTTGCCTTTTCTTTAAAGGCCAAGGAATCAAGCCCATACAACCATGTCAGACGTAAATAGTTTCAAATTTTCGATTAATAATAATAATGATTAATAATGAAATATTCCATCAAAAGAAGCTTTGGCATCTTTTTGGTCATCTTTTCCCTCTTTGTTATTTTAAAGAAACTTTTTTAGAAATTTTTACCTTTATTCACACAGACCGTAGCGCCATCTATCGATCCTCTAAAAACCAATAGAAAAATGCTCATATTAGTATATTGTCATTTGTTTTACATTAATATTCAAAATTCAAACGAAACGGTCAAAGCAATGAAGGCGCTATACATTCTCGCGCAACGGGGCGGCCATCTTGCCTCCCAAGATCATTTTCCCGCGCGATATCGAGCAGGACAGATCGATCCATTAATCAAACGACCTTAGATTGGTATCAGCGATCGCAAACAGTATTTAATTTATTACAGTCCAGAACCGATAATTGATTTAGGTGCGTAGGCGCAAGAGGACGGTGCTAATATCATAACAATAGCGCCACCGACGGTGTAGAAATTTCTTTGTTTTATATTTAATAATCAGTTTATATAAAAATGCTTTTGAATAAAGAAATATATGCAACAACTGGTCTAATGAAATAAAAGATAAATTTAAAAATCTGTTTTGCCTTATTTGAGAAAACATTCGAAGTTAAAGGTAAATGTAACAATAGAATTATCTTGGTTACAGTTTACTTTATAAAGAAGACAGTAAAACAGAAGTGCTACCTATACAGTAAATTTTTCATGCAACAGTAGAAAAGGAAAATATTTTTGTTTTCATGACGAATTCCATCAAGATGGGAATAAACCTACAGCAGTTTTAATTTTTTTTTATCATGAAAACATAATTAAAATAACTTGGCTTTTGTCTTTATCAGGCTATATTAGGTATTTTTTTTTTAATTCTGTTTTTTATTTTATTTTAATTGGAGCTTTTAACCCTGAGGTTATGTCAGCCCCATCGTGCCTTAACCTAGACTCTACAAAACAAAACTCAACAATAAGATGAAAACCTAACACTTCCTACCGAGAACACAACTAAACACTAGTACTATAAATAAAAAGGTACACCATTTTAGCCTCTCCCGACGAAGGGGCAGCTAAAATGGTGACGAAAGGGCCTACATTTACAATATTTAGATTTAGACTATTATAGAGTAATTGCCTCTGCGACTGTATATAATAAGAAGAAACGTTATATTTATGCTTATAGATTTCTATTAATGATTAGAATAATACTTTGCAAGTATTAAAATCTTAATTGTAATTGATATGAAAAAATATTGCATCCCATTTATGGTTAGAATAATACTTTGCAAGTAAGTATTAATCTTCATTGTCATAATTGAAAAAAATATTGCGTCCATTCAATTCATGTGTCCAGTCCATTACCAGTAATATCGGAACTAACACCTTTCTTTGGGGTCTTTGGACAAAGGTAATTTGTTGTCATAATATTGTTTTCTTTAGGTTTAATATAATTTATTATTATTTTGTAATTGTACAATTTTTCATCTTGAAAACTATAGAATTACCTACCTGTTTCATTAGTGAACAACACAGAAGTTACAGTCTGAAATAATTATAAGTATAAATTAAAAAAAAAAAATTTTTTTTTGGACTACCTACTTCAGGTTTACTACTTTGTTCTGGTTCGTAATGTGGGTATGACGTCACATTTTTGAGTGCCTTTTTCTCTCTTGATCTGTAGATTTTTCAACACTATTTGCGTCACGTTCCCGTAAAGCTACCACTAGCGCCATCTATCGGGCGGTAGTGGAACTAAACGCGGTGCTCTCCGAAAGCACCGTGCGACTCGGCACTCGGCACTCCACAGATAAGGGTCTTTGTGACGGCTATTCAGATAGATATTAGATAGCAATAAGTATAAGTTTAACAATACTTTGTACACACGGCGACACATCAAGCTACACAAAACCAATATAAACTGGACGCGAGACGTTATACGTTACTCGTCCTACGTGCGGCCAGTTTATTTTGGTTTTGTATAGCTTGATGGGTCGCCGTGTGTACGTTTGCGCACCTTTTTTTATTATTTTGATGAGTTTTTTTTAATTGACAATTGAATTGATTTAATTGATGGTAGTGTAATTTAGTATCTACGGGATCAAAATTTTCAATTATAAGAGCTAACAATAACAACCAAATAGGTGAAAAACAATGAAAAAATTGCAAATATTTATTTGTGAACTTTCGGCAATTTGTACACAGGGCGTAAAATGATAGTATTATTGTAAAGGACTGGTTCAGACTATCAAACTGAACAACTTTTCATATGGACTATGGAGACAAAATTCATAAAAAAATCTTTTGTTATTTTTTTCAATGTTAGCTCCATTGTGAAAGTTGTTCTGTTCGATTGTCTAACTAAACCATGCTTTTAAATATTACTAGCATGTTTTATAACACCCTGTATAAGTATGATCATTAATCAAATTCTATATATTTTTTTATTCTTATTCTTTACATTCATACTTTATTTTAAATACTTATTTAGCATAAATAAAGAAGCATACCATATTGGATTCTGCGGGGGTGGTTAGAAACTTTTCTACAACGATAAAATACTTAACTAGGTAGGTACCTACTTATTTGATAATTTTATAGCAAGATTTAGGTACTTTCAGGACTCATTAAAACAAAACAAAGAGATTTAACATAATGTCTTTGAAACAAAATAATAATAGAAACATTAAAAATATCAAAATATGAACCATTATTTACTGTGAAACAAGAATCAAAACGAAAGCTCATTACTTCTAATTGGTATTCTCAACCAAAAAACGAAGCAGATATTTTGCTAAAATATCATCCCAAAGATCCCAATACGAGTAACGCAAAAAGTAAACATGCGAATAATTTCGATATTGTAACATTCGAGTCAGCGACCTGAGGACGTCGCCGTTTCACCTAGATACATCGAATTACATTCACAATAGCTTGGTATATATTCACTTGATTTCAGATAAGGCTGAAAACCTCTATTATAATATTATCACATAACATGACCTAATGTTGAGGTCAAATACTAGATTTTAACGGTTCTCATTTCGTATTCGAATTTTAAATTTTGTTTATCTTCTACGAGTAGAAATAAATTATTTTATGCTAAAATATCAGTAGGTAATATTAATTGATTTTTATTGCAAATTTAATTTAAGACATGTCACCTTTTATGTCTTAAAATTACAAGAATAATTATTTTACGATAATTAATTACCTCTTATGAATTGTTAAAACCTTGGTATTCAACGTTTCATTAATTTTAAATTATTATTCATAATCATAACTGGTTAATTGCTAAGGGGTTACTGTTATTGTTGAAGACATAAAAATGTTCTTTACAAATTCAACAATTATTTTTTTAATGAATTGGAAAAAATATAAATATACATTTGTCACAGCATAAAAAGTAGTGTTTTTAATCATATATAAATAATATCAGAGTTTTTGTTGTTAGTAAGTAAGTTATAGCGTTTAATTTCCCACTGTAGGGCAAATAAGTTCTTACAATTTCACGCTTAAAACACGGACCTGAAAAAAAGACGGACGGAATCTCGTCTAATCAAAAGTGAAGCACCCATTTATATGAGTGTGCGTGCTGTCACCCTGTTGCGCGGGACAAAATGGCGGCGGGTTGTCGCACCTGGGCCTAGAACTGGTGCGTCTGTGTGAGTGTAGGTGCTTTGTAGAAAAAACGAAATTGTAGCACCTTGCATGCTACACCTCTTTTTAATGTGACATTACGTCCGTCTTTTTTTCAGGTCCGTGGCTTAAAAGAGTAGTTCAGCATATGCTTACGACTGAATTCCCCAAGGTGGTAGTCAGAGATGGGGTTAAAAGAGTAGTTAATAGTTGTAATTCTGTTTCTGAGCACCTCAAAAGGGAATATGGTTGTGGATTCATAGTATGTGAAAAGTATTAAAGATCTAATGATTGAGGTAAGACCCGTTAAAATTTTACACGTGTTTCTCATTCGCGAATGACCCGAATATAATAAGTACCTATTTACAATCGTCAGTGCAATGTCCGTTAGTCGTTTTTCAAATTCAATCACGAGGTGCTTTGTTTTCTTTCCGCGCGCGCTCCACATAGGTCGCGTTCGCTTTTCCAAAACGTCAACAAACATGGCGCCCGTCAAATGAACCAATCTCCGAATTTAGCCCAGTCAATTTACGGAGTTTTGATTGGAGGGCTGGGATAAGTAATTATGTATGGGACTCTTAAACTGTAACCGGCACTATTTAGTGACAAAAAGACTATCTGATATTAAATTAAAAAAAAATCGCTACGCAACATAGAAATCAAAGATTAATCTCCCAGAAGACTTTTAACTTAATAATAATAACACCAATGCACTGTAATATTGAACAATATAAATGACTTTTAAGCAATAAAATAGTAACTGAAATTAAAAAAACGAGTTATTCATTAGAAAATACTAAGTATTTTGCAAAACTTTCTAAGCAGACAAAAATATTTACTCCGTGTTTGAAGTGTGTATAATGATTAAGCTTTAAAAACATGAAAAAAATTTACCATAAGACTTTTTAGAACGAGATGAATGCTAAATTTTAAATGTGTTTTGACATGTTTTATTTTTATTTTGGTATATCTCTAGGCTTAATTTGGCTCTTAAATAATATAAAAAAACAATATCAATTCTTAATTAATTTACGAAAATTAATTAGTCCCAGGTCAAACCGTAAAATGACTGGGCTAATTTGTGCGTTTTATCAACCTTACAAAACGCCCAAAAACATTTTGTATCAATTTACTCTAAGATGGTAGGTAGGTACAATAAAAAGTAACAAAAAGAACGTTTGCAAACCGTTAGAGCAACGCAAACGGTTGTAAACAAGTAAATTTGTACCGCATAAAAATTCCTACGACTCTTTTCACGAAATGCCCACTTTATTATATGCCCGACAGTTGTGTGTTCAACAGATTACGGTGTCCACTTTCTGGCTCCATTTTCTCGTTTAGCGCAATTTATCAGCCGTTGAGTGACATCAATAACTTTTTCGTCGATTTCGTACGTGCTTATATGGGTATGATAATTTGTTTCCGGTGCTATGGTGCGCGTGCGCGAGACACGACAAACTATTACATTCATGGCGTTAGCACGATTTGCATTTGAAATATTTCGTTCGGCTCGCGCCACGACGCACAATACCTTGCGGAGACGGTAATTTTAATAAAAGATAGTTCGGTATGTGTCGTATCAAATTTCGTGGTACATTTTTCAGACTCGTGCCGGATTTCTTTTGGAAACGATAATAAAGCTCGCTTTGTGGTGCACGTGCGTGGTGAATGATTCGTGCTGTACTGTACCTATCCCATATCGGTAAATGTATAGCGCTATGAAATAGCTATTTGCTTTAGTTACTGATTGGAACACTTATCTACAAGTGCCTCGGTACTTTGACTTGTCCAATATAAGTTGTATGTCATTAAATCATTAAAACCTCTTGTTAACCTTTGGCAACTTTCCATAAGGTTGATTTAAGGAGCGAAGCGAAATTCGTTAATTAAGTGAATTAAGTAAAATTAATTTGGAGAGTGCATTTCCATCGGTGTGGCGTAAACAGGCGAGATGCTTTTGTTTTATTGAATAATTGCCGAGAGGTGTTTCGGACGCGATGAACTGGTTCCTCCAAGGCCAGCCGTCGAACCTGCCGCGAACCCACCGCCTTATTCTGTTCTCGATCGATGCCGCGTTACTTACTGTCTCTCGCAGAGATATCAATTGGATTCTCGATATCAACTTGATACGGAAGAACATTCCGATATGTCACTTTAAAATCGGAAATCCGAATTAGAGTGAAAATATCATCCATGGTTTTCCGTATATTTTAACAAAATAAGTCAGTTTAGGTATATCACATCAAATAAAAAGCACCTAATCTATCTAGACAACAATATTTCTTTTTAATTATTATCATTGTTTAACTTAGCTATGATAAATTGGTAGGTACCTACTTACTACTAGCAAAATCAAGATAGGGGCGAATCGATTTACTTCGAATATTGCTCACTTCTGTGAACGTAAACTCTCGTAACCTGAATCTTTCGCCTTCAGCAGATACTTAATAATAATTGTTTGGCGTTATTGAAAAACGCCCGAGGAGCCAAACCTTACGAGTCGATCTCCACTGCATTTTCGAGTTGACATCGCGCATTTCTGACGTCTCAAACTATTAACCTTTTTACGAATTCGGAAATCGTAAAATGGATGTTGTCGATTAATCTGAGTTGTTGTCACTGAATAAGGATATTTGTAATCGTTGCAGCTATTAAACATTATAATTAATAATGAATAAATTATGTTCCTAAAATATTTGGTCACATAAATGTTTATTACCTACTTGTACAAATTAAATGGTATTCGAATGAGTGACGATATAATCTCTATCTATTGCTTCTCTATCAAGCTGATATAACACATTAAAGTATTAATACTTCCGACCGCCTGTTTACTTACCCATCCTGATAGGTTATTAGACACTTATCAAATGGACCAATTAAAAAGGCTTATATTTTCCAAGAATAAAGTAGGTTAGGTTAGGTTATGCTACTAACACAAAAAAACCCTGTTGAATCAAAACATGATTATTTCTGTTTGAACCTTAAAACAGAAAACAAAAAAAAACATAAAAATAAACATAAAACAGATCCTACAGAAATTCAAAAAAATTGAACATGTAGAGTTAACAGTGACCGTATAGTGTGAAAAAACTATTAATAATATCAAATTCAAGAGGCTAGCTTAACAATTCAATAACTAAATTATTATACAACTAGCCCGCGACTTCGTCTGCGTTGGACATGTGATTTTTTGTCATGTCTCGTATTATACAATATTATTTTCTTTAGTTTACTTTTATAGTAACTATTAATTAATCGATGGTTCTATTGTTACCGACATAACTAGAGCAAACCCTATTTGAAAATTGTTTCTTTAGTAGAGATGACAAAAATACATAATTATTTAACCCAGTTCATCCCGTTGCGCGACTGGATAAAATCAAGGGGGATTTTACTCTTCCAATCATAATTGTTCTGAGCAAGAGCCGTCTCCACGTCATGAAAACAAACACCTACCAAACTCACGATCATCCCCTTCGGGATGGTCCGAAACATTGCTACAACTAGATGTCTTGCATGCAGGCACTTTTAACATATTGAAAATACCTAATCAAAGATAATTAATTTCATAATTTTCCACTGAAACACCCATTCACGTGTAGATTAACAAGATATTGTCGGACCACTTCAGTTACATCAATAAAGCATGTTATCTTCCAATAATTAGCGATAGTCGATAACTGCCCAAAACGGTTATCTTCAATGTTTGCTATTAAATAATCGATAGACACTCAGTCGATAAACGGTCATTGCCTACGGTTAAATTTAACATGAAATGAAACGGTTAAGACATCTGAAATTACTGCTGATAGAGAGGCATGGAAGGAGATGAGATATTCCACAAAATCTTTGGGTTAACCCAACATTACTATCCAGTGAAGTAATGCCACCTCTTGGGCTATAATATAAGAAAGGACATAAAATAATACCTACGGTAAAAAAACTTCTTGGACATTGACACACAACTTATCTCGTCCCATCTAGCCTGGACTTGTATTATGATGACTATAAACGACGATATTGAATCAATAATACACAAGGTGTAACAAAACACACTCATCATATTTAAAGGGGTGACTTAGATTAGACCATCAAACTGAAAAACTTTCACTATGGACAAAAGACGAAATAAAATTTAAAAATACTATATTTGAGTGGCCCTTTACCGGATTAGAACCTGTGTTTTTTATAGTTTTTACATCCATATTTTGATATTGTAGGTAACAATGTATGTTATTATGAAGGTATATCATTTAAAAATCAGCAAAAATCCAATATGTATTAAAATTCAATCGGAACTCGAACAGCCTTCTTATAACTGTAATAATAACCAAACAAATGGCATTTGAAAAATAATACACGGTAGGTATAAAGGAAACGCCATAAAAATACATTTAAAATAAGATGATACGGTGTAACTTAATACTGAAAGTAACCATTTCCTACTTCCATAAACCAACAATGTAAAATTTTATAGGTCTAAAGTGTGAGATGACTTTTTTGCAAAAAAAACTTGCCGGTGAGACCACCGTTTCTTAAAACGTGTGCATGTGTGTATTCTCTTTGAATTTTACTTGGCCTTTTGTGTGTCTTTAGTTTGTAGTTGTGTGCGTGCGTGTGTAGGTGCAGTCACTGCAGTCTTACAAACTCAATCTGGTGTCCCAATGGCGATCTTATATCTGATTTCTGAAGTTATAGATTCATTCATTAATTGGTACTAATCCATATCCATATAAACTGCAAGGTCCACTTTATATGGAAAGTCAAAAAGAAATAGTTTGACTATAGAGTAATTATCTACGGTTGTAGGTAGTACAAGTAGAAACAACCTAAAAGTTTGTCTAGTATTTTCATTTTCACCCTTATTGTCATTATTATCACACAACACAAGTAAATGGTACTGCGGATTTTGCGGACGAAAAACAGGGTGTAAGGCTGCCTGTCCATTGACGCGAGCTGGCTGGCGGAGCGGAGTAGCGAGGAAAATATTAACCAATCAGGAGCTCGGCTGACTCTCGGCCGAGATTTTATGCATACCTGATTGGTTAATAAAACTCCGCTTCCCCGCTCCGCCAGCCAGCTCGCGTCAATGGACAGGGAGCCTAAGTGTAGGCACACCTTGGACACTTAGCTGTCATTTCATGCGAATGGAAACATTTAAAAGAGGTGGTAAGCATGTGAGATACTGAGTGAGGGCAAACGAGAAAGGAATACGCATTTGCTTAACATTGGTAACTGCCGAGCTAATCAGAGGGCAATAGAGGGGGTGAGGTAAAAAGTTGGTGGGAGGCAGGGAGTGTTCGTACTGTATGTAGTAATAGATACTCTTTCTTGTAATAGATATCTTTCTTATACTGTGGTGTAGGTACTAGGTAGTGGTAGACAATGTTTTTACTCATGATACTGAGCAACTATCGCCAAGTAATCTATAAGACTACCTAAAATAAACATTGGACTTGTCATATTAAACTAAAAGCAATCTGCAGCTGATCGAACGTTTCAATAAAAATATTTTTTTCCTTCCTTGTTCATCATTTGAAATCGTATTCATGAATACAATTTCAAATGATTAAATTTAATCTCTCATCTTTCTTGAATACAATCCTTAGACAATTTAATGGGGACGAGTAACGCGTGTCATTCTACTAAGAAACATTTCTGCCACTTTTTGCGGGGGGCGAGGTAACATGAAATCCGCAACATTGTATTTTATTCCCCATAAGTTTAGATTCTAATTTTGAATGTTAAAAATCATGAAAAGTAGTCTCGTGTGAACCCTAAACGTTCTAAGTTCAAAATTATTGTTTCGCTATTATAGGCTGTCTCGTTTAGTGATAAGGTATAAAATTGGGTGTAAATGCGCAAGATTAATTGATCTAATACCGTGGCAGAGGGGAAATGCTACCGCAAGGCGAATCCCTATTAAATTGTCTAAGATACAATCATGATGAAATTGCCTATATTATACTTACACCCCGTATAGATATTATCTGAAAGACTCAACGCTAGTCTTTCATTGCATTATTGATCTTTATTTGAGCACAATTTAGTGGTATACAAATGATTGAGTCCTTGACTCCCAAAGTCGGAAAACCGTGTATTGGGAGACAAACTATAGGTATGTATACTTAGTATGATCACTCCCTGCCCGGCCCATCAGCTAACCTCCCCAGGAGATGAGTTTTAACACAAGTGTCCATCTAACTATACTTCAAAGTGTCTTCTTTGGGGCTGGTTTGTTGACCAAATCTAAAGACACAAAAATATTATGCTTTTCTGCTTTATATGCTTTCAAGATATCCTAATGCGTGTGTGCAGTCCACCACTAACTGAATTGGACATGCACGCAAGATCGACTAACGCCCAAGGCATGTTCTTCTGCATTGACGACTATAAAGGCTGGTGATGATGATAACTGAATACTTCTGATGGTGGTTGAACTAAGTCTGAAAATATTTTGAAAAATGTTATCAAAAGCGCTACTGCATTCTTAAGTCAAATGAGTAAATACCCCACAGAGATAAAGTAGTAGTTGTCCACTAGCCGAGCCGGTTTTGTCCACTGGCGACGTGTAGGTGAACTCGTCCGTGAAAGATCCAGCGCACACACCGCCTAACGTTGTAGTAGTGTAGGTACCTATCGTTCACGTTGACGACCCGGTTGGTGTAATGGTTACCACGGACTGCCAAACATGGGTCCTGGACTCGAATCTCAGTTCAGTTATGGATGTTTTTATTATGTTTATGCTTTTGTTGCTGGCTGTTGTTGTGGCTTCCGTAAAAAACCTAGTACTTACGTTTGGAATCATTACGATGAATATGCATATATGCGTTATTTATTTATTACCTACCTATGCATTACAATGCCCCTTTTTATATATAGTTTTTATATATATAGTTTTTAAGTTTATGTATACTAACAATCTATGGACTTTGTCTGAAATAAAATTATTTTGAATTTTTTGAATTTTTGAATTTCCCCGACACATATTTGGTAATTTTTTGTTAAGTAGTAAAAACCTTCTTCGGACTATTACGACAGTTTAAAAAAACATTTTTCCAAATCTGTCCAGCCTTTCCCAAGTGATGCGAAATATCATAACGCGATTGTATGAAGCTTCTTCTCTGTGAGATATTTACTCATGTGTTTAAGTTATTTGATCATAATTTCTTCAATGCTTAAAAGCTTAAAAGCAGACTTATCTTTCGATTGTGCGTGAATCATTTCATTATGCGTGCGAAGCTAGTGCGAAGTGTCACTTTAATTAAGTTTAGTGTTTGCTGCAATTGTGCTTGGACATGTATAAGGCTGGTTACGAATGGTTCAATGGTCCCCTTATTGTTTGGTACAGAAATAAATATGATGCAGCATATTTACTCGAACAAACACTTCGGGTCTTGAGATGTGTAAGAAAAACGAGAAAAATTTGCTTCGAGGTCGTTGACTAAACATAATTGTTAATTCAGTGTTTTAATCAGGTGTTTTCTGCGATGTAGATTGCAATCAAAGATAAAATATAGGGGTAAATAAATAATATAAAGCAAGACATAGAAACGCTACTTAAAATCCATTCACACTTATGACAACCGCCCATTAGAATAAGTGAAATGTCAATAGTAAACAGATACCGTCTTGAACCATTTTGTAACCACACCTCCAGCTGGAAGACTCAGCTATTTCCTTACGTTAAGAACGAATTTTGCTTGAATTTGCTTAAAAAGCGGTTACATTTGTTTAACAGACGTAATAGATTTACGTCTAATCTAGCTCTTTCACTCTTATGGCAATCTGTGTGCGACTGTAAGGAATGACTATACATGTTTTTGTACAGTTTGATATTGGGTAGACCTAGGGTCTACCCTAGGTCTGCCCAATATCAAACTTATTCCAGAATTTACCATTCCAAATATTTAATGGCAATGTTTAAAGGTTTAGAAAAACCTGTCACATTGACAATAAAAAGTGTTGTTTGTCTGTGGTTTGCAATATGCCCAAATTATGTCTAACAGTTGTTGTCAATGGATAAATTGTTCACTACCAATAAATACGCAAAGCATCGAAAATGTTAGTTTGTTATACATAAATTAAAATTCACTGTACAAGATGTCTATGAATTCAAACTAAAAACGTCCTTCATATTAAAACCCTCATAATTTTAATAATGAACCAACAAAAAGGTTTTTGGAAATAAATGTTTTGGAAATAAATTTGGAAATAAATTGTTACCTAAAATTAGGGAATCGAGAAAAAGACGGATCGCTATCGACGCCATTCTTCCAGTGCCTTTAATTATTTATTTTTAATCATAACACCTTTATCACTTTGTAATTGATAATTTAATTATTGTAGCTATCCAAAACATCACTTCCAAGAATTTTTTATTGTTAGTCATACTCAGTAATAATTTAATTAAGTGACTTATTTTCCTTATCTTATGTCCCTGTAGTATTAGATACTCTCATTAAAAAAGAATTAAGAATTCTGACACGAGTGTTTTGAAAACCACTTGTTATTATTAGGTACTGAACTGAAGGTTATTAAAAGGTTGTATCACAATCTTAAGTTTTTAATAATCGTCATTACTGTGTCGCAGGAAAACGCTCATAAATAGATTTCGACCGAAAATTTACCCATTTATTGATAATTAAAATTGCTGGCAATTAACCGGGCTAAGACCTATAATTACGGCTAATTGTAAATCATGGATTAGCGTTCGGGCGGTGTTTTTTATACGTAGGTTATCTTTATCTTAGTTTATGGTTTAATTACATGTTAATATTGGGCCTCGTTATTTCGTATCGACGCGACGCAAAGGTGTAAAATTCAATACACGTATATCTTGAGCAATAAAAGTACCTGGCCGTGAAAAAGATCTTTTTTTAATTATTTTATTTCACGCCAATGATATCCAATTAACATTGGAATAGTTGGAAATGTCAACGTCTTTATTAAAAAATAAAAATGTCTAGTTGGAGTTTGAAACAAATTCATGTTGTTTCTTAGAGTCGTAACTTTTTAATGACTGGCATTAGTGGTTATAAAAAATGAGCAGTAAATTGTTGCGTATGTCCTGTCGCTGGAACGGCATCGCCATGAGCAAGGCACTGCATCCGATGCTCTGGTTCACCCTCCCAGCCCAGCCATTGTTCAGGATTGCCAAAAGCAATAAAAATTTGCTTAAAACAATAGCACCCCCGGGCTACGACTGCCGCGAAAGATATGCATGATAATTATTTTAGAAAACACCGCCTTAAACGCTCCTTGTCGGGAACAGGTGTGGTTTCATATTTTAATAGACTGGGCATCAACATTAAAAACTTTTTTATCTTTGGCCAGTGTATATGCTGGTAAATATAATTTGTAATAAGGAATTTTCTACAGAAGCAAACAATTTTGAAAAAATGTTAATAAACACAGTTAGGTACCTATAGATACTGAGCGAAGATACGATTTTTAAGAATAAATATAAGAACTAGATGCTTCGTTGATGGCCTGATTATAGTGAACCTTCCTGCTGATCCGAGGATCGCGGGTTCGAATCCCACAAGGGACAAATATTTGTATGATGAATATGAATATTTGTACCTGAATGCGATCTTTTATAGTCGTGTTCGAATGATGTAGGTATAATTAACATTGATATTTTCTTTTGGTGATTTGAACGTGTGAGTTTCAAAAATCGCACTCATGGTGTTTGTGCTTATATAATTATGTATTCCATATAGTATTCTCTATAGTACAGAAGTTAGCCTGGACTTGACTGTATTATTAGACTGTATGTATAGAGTCTATACATATACAGTCTAATAATACAAGTCCATTCTGATATACTTTCAATAGGATGGGACTATACATATAATCCGTGTGACTATGTCCAAGATATTTATTGACATGTTTACTACCAGCGAAATGGAGCGATACTAAGATCAAAGTGCCCTTAGATATTCGTTTGAGGGTACATTTAAATCTGTAATTTTTGAAGGTGTTTTCAGCTAAATATCCCAAAGGTGACCATTATGGAAAGTTTTAATCAGACCCGCCCCTCCCCATCTCACTTCTCTACCAGCGCGCGTCAGTTAAGCGCATTTTAATAACATTTTCCGAAGCGGACGCACGTAATTATTGCTTAACATCAACACTCAACATCACAATTAGGTAAGTTTTTTGGGAATGCGCGACAATCATGTTTTGATTATGATCGTCATAGTGTGGACCTGCATTAAACTAGGATTATTTTGAAAACATTACGAAATGTTTATATAATTATGGTCTTGACAAATTCCTTGCTGACGAATCCATCTAATGTACCAAATTCTGAACTTATTTATTTTACCATTGTACATACCAAATTGTATAATTGTAACATTTGTTTTTCTTATAAAATTTTCTTGCTTACATAATATTTTTTATAATATTGTACGCCCATGTGGCAGGACATAGCCGAACTGTTTTATTTCTATGTACAACATTTATTAATTTACCTTTATATGATCCACAATAAATACGTTTCATTTCATTTTAATTTTTTCATTTCATTGATGATTAACATGTTACAGCCATGTTGTGCTATTTCAAATCAAATCAAAGATAAAAAAAAATTAGTCTCGGTTTGGCAGGTTGTGGGTTCAAGTCCCGTCCAGGGCTTAATTTTTAAATTTTTGATTTGATCAGGACTTCATCGACGTAACATTAAAAAATTCTACTTTTGTTCTAATTTTTTTTCGACGACCCGGTTGGTGTAATGGTTACCACGCCGGACTGCCAAACCAGGGTCCTGGGTTCGAATCCCGGTTCGGTCATGGATGTTTACATGTTTGTGCCGTTGTTGTATGGTTTCCATAATAAACAGCCTATTAATAGTGCTTTCTTGGGATCATTACAATGTATGTGCCTGTGAGCGTTATTTATTTATTTATTTATTTTGTCATGAAACTGATTTAGCCTTATTGATGGTTGATTGCGTGTTCAACTTGCTTTATTGTCTAATTTATGATATTTAATCAGAAATTTCAATGTTAGAATCTACTAACAGACAGTTCAAAAACCTTCGCTAATTTATACACAAATAGAAATATGAAATTAGCAATGCAAATCGTAACAATATCACATATTTTCATGAAGACCAATAAACTAAGATTTCGTTTACCTAACCGTATCCAACATGTTGTCAAACCATTCCGTTAATATACTTTCTAAACAATACTTCACAATGTAATTTAATTCGAAAGCTGGCCTTTTAATCCGTCTCTTTCAATTTCAGTGTCATTTAGACTTGACATATCCACATTAAACTAACGTAAGCTGACAATTTGGTCCCGTATTTACTAATGATCGTTTGTACAGCGATTTTGTTTTCGGTCACATTTAGGCGTTATGTAATTGGTGTTGAAAAAAGTGTAATTTCAAGACTCACGGAAGGGTCAAATTACGGATCTTATCGTTTAAACGATACTTATTAATTGCAGCGCATGACCATGATCATTGTGAGGTGACATTTAATATTTTATGGTTTCTCACGGCTAGATACTACATTACTTTTGTTTGTTATGAGTTTTCAAAAACTTGAAATTGAACTTTATTTGATTCCTTAATGTTTATTTTTTTCCCTCTTAACTTAATAGTGGTCTAAGCATCCAAATTAAAAAATTGAAATCCCAAACGAACTAAATAGACCTCACACTATCACCGTAACCTTTAATGTCAGCAGAAGATACGAAAAGGCCACCGTGAAGCGAAATTAATCCTTACAGTTTTTCGAATTAGATACAAATTCCGAGAACATCCGAAGAGTAAAGCCTCTTAATTAATGTGAAACACCATCAAGAGATTAATTAGTGCTGTCCCCGCGACACTTTGTCGGTCATTAATCGAGAAACGAATAATTCGAGGTACAAATTGAATTTCCAAAACCTGTTGTGGATCTCTAAATAATGTTTTTTGATACTGCTTGAGACATCGAATGCAAATGTTAATAGTTTGTGTCATTTAGGGATGTGATCCTTTTGATTATTTGATTTAGCGAAAATTAATGACATCATTCAAGGTTATGTCTAATAAATTGTAATTATTGTTCAGTCCCATTTTTGTGTAGATAAAACATTTAAGTTATAAGTGTGTTCCGAAGTACCCACTAAAAGTTGACAATCGTGTATAAGGTCCAACGTGTATAATAATGAACTTAAAGAACTAGCAGACACGTGTTTGGTCCGAGTATCATTCCCTAGCTGAACGCGCTTTAGTGGTAATAAGGATAAGTATCAGAAATATTTATACATATTCATATTTTATCGACATATTTTATCGATACTTATTAAAGACCGGCTACCACTCGCATCGTGAGGTGAGAACGATGGCGACCCCTGCTGGGCGAGCCCAGAGTGAGACGGGAACATACCGAACGGAATTCAAAATGAAGTTATGGCTTTACGATATTTTTTTCCCTCCTTTTAAGCCTTATTATTTTATTTTAAGTATAACCCCAGTCAAGTTTTACTCGTTTATTATAGCTTATGTACACACACACCTTGCTTCAAATATCGATTCATAACAAATGTTGTATTTGTAAAATGTTAATGTCTCTTACAAAAATGTACTCTGTAACTTATTTATTTTTCTCAGTTTTGTATTATTTCGTGTCTTTAATTACAGTAGCCGTTGTGTGAATCGCAGAACAGTAAACAAGATGTCGGACACCTTACGCCATTAGCTCGCGTGTTGTACAAATATCGACTGTCAGTTGTTTGCAGTCTTCGTGTAAATATCGACAACGGAGTTTGCGTTACGCATCACTAGCACTTGTTTGCCGAAGCTCGCTTGGGCGTACAAACTTTTTATTGCAGTTGAAACAATACAATATTACCCCAATGTCCGCAACTTAGGAGCCAAAACGACTGCAGTATAATATGTGGAGAAACTTTACGGGTGTAAGTGCGTAAAGGGTTGTGCACTCGACAACCTCATGTCGATAAATATCCTCGTTTACCTTGTTACCTTGACAAATAATTGTGAAGTGGATGCCCATTTTACTCGTTGCTTTATTTTCCATCGCCTTTTCCTATAATATACCTATAACTCATTTAGTTGGTAGTGTATTTCGTCTGGTTTATTGCTAAGATTTATTAAATAATGTTTAAAGAGCAAGGCGACACAAAATTAACAATTAAGCTATTGTTATTAGTTTAACATAAATTCCTAATAAATTTTCCATTAGTTTTAACAATCATGCATAATGCATAAGCCGCCCATATTGTTTCCAAAACTGAGTGTCGTATCTTTTATGCAATAACTCAGATTAAAATTGTATTAAGTATTATGTCACTTGCTTAATAGATTTAATATTTAAATAGGAGTCGTGCTTGCCTTTTAATGTGTTTAATCAATCATAAGTTACGATTAATTACTTAGATACGCGTCTCTGTGATTGTTACTCGACTGTTTGAGCAAGTAAAGGTATTTAATAACGAGGTCCATTGTCCAGTTCTTAGTAATCAAAAGTTCAAGGATTTAAATAAGATGTTTATTAATTAGCTATGTTGAAATAAACGGCTGTTTAATTCGGACGAAATTGCCATTGTGAATATAACAAAGACATGACTTGAAATTTAATTGAGCATTATTTAAAACTTACGGTTTTTTTAATAAGCCTTTTCCTGTTTATTCTTGAATCGTGCTTCATAGAAAAACCGACTGACATTTAACTTTGAAGAACAGTTACTTAAGATACTCACCTTAGATCCGTGTACATAGATTCTACTACTCGTTTCTGCGAAGATATTTTAACCACACTTCGACAGGTTTTATGCTACGTTTAAACGTAATTTTTAATTATAACTTCACGGCCTTTACAAACTTTCATTTCTTCATAACTAATAATCAAGCACAATAAATAATACTGGCAGTAATCAAGTAGAAAATTAATTAAAAGTCGATTCGATAGAAGTCACATTACAACACCGTTTATAAGGCAGAATGTGCCGAGTAACGGTCCGAGATGGACCTTCCTACCGGTTTTACACGAGATGTACTTACCTACTCATTATCACTACCGTCATACTCATTTGTAGATTCTAAACTCAGTAAATAGATATTTAATTACGTGTTGTAGGTTGGTAGGTACCTACATTTAAAGATACGTGGAAGAATCGATTGTATTACTATTTAATCGATAATTAAAATAATCTCGCCAACTTAATTTCTACAATAAACATAATAGTCAGATTCTTAAATCAAGGAAAACCAACTCAAAATCACACGGAAATTATGTGACTATATGTGGTCCTTTTTAATATGCTGACGGTTTTTGAAGAGATGATCAGACCATAAAACTGAACAACTTTCACTATGGGACCAAAAAAGAAATAGTGAAAAAATCTGCTATTTCAAAAAGGACGTAAACATTTTTGGTAGGTATTATCCCACTTCTAATATCATCGTAGTATCGTTTTATTTTTAAAGGTTGAAACAGTCACACATGACTTACATATAATATGAAATCACGCATTCAGTCAGGTACCATAAGCTTCCTTCGTTGGTGGTTAGCTAGCTACCGGTTTTACGTCGAACCCATGCCATTATCTGAACTTAAAGATTCCGTGTCACAACACTTTTTGTGATCCAATAAAAACTGTTATAAATTGATTTTATTCGATTCTGAAATTTTATTGAATCTTGAATCACCGTCGTATTTGCTTTGCAGTTTAAATAATTTCTAGAAACAAAAATCATAATAATTTGTGAATCACTTAGACGAAACTAACGATAATGTAAACTAATTACATTATTGTTAGTTTTTGATGACATCAATTATTTATACTCTGAAACAAGTAGACTTTATTTAGTAGGTTTATTTTATAGGTGTATGACCAATTATCCGTAATGATTTATCGCTAGGTACCAACGTGGGAAATATCCAATATATAACACCTTCATAATGTTCTAATCGCGATAACGTCTATTCTTATAATCAGACCACCACAGTCGTCGATGATTCACTTATACCTGTAGAATTACTAATCAAAAATGTATCTACAAGCCATCTCAATGCCCTCGGCTCTAGCGTTTTGACTAAGATCAATAAAGACAAAGTCGTTAACCTATTAAACAAAAAGGTGTACGATTATAAGGCAGGCCATGCACGACCATAAACCATGTCCACGTGTGTTCAGAATAATTACGGCTTCGAAGCTGGAGTATGTACAGTATGTACCTACCTAAGTGGTTTTGACGAGGCTGAATCACGACCGCTGCGCTGCGCTGACGCAACGCCAGCGGCTACTGCTAGCAAAACACCGTACGCAAAAACTGTCTCATTCGTTCTAGTCAGTGCAGTTGGTACATACATAATGGAATGGAATTATGTTTTAAAATAATTACACATGTTTAAATCTAAACTTCGGAGCCTACCGTTTGATTTATATCTATTAAAAACCGTGTAGATTTAATTGACCAGATCAGTAATAAAAATTTTGATGTTGTTCTGTTTCAATACAAAATAAACTTTTTTAACAATCAGCCAACAAAAATTTTGACAGGTGTCTGTTTACAAAACAGGCTTCAGAAATATTAAATTATTAAAATAACTGCCGTTTATTAGCTAGGTGCGGATTAAAATCCAGTAGCGATCCGAGTCGACGCGCTCATCCATCTAAACATTTAAAATCGTTCGACGGAAATATCACGCAGCGATATATTATTTACGACCTTAAAAAACACTTAAAAATACCAAACTCCATTTCCATTCATAAGTTTGAACCGAAACGGACTCTTTCCAACGCACGAGCGATACTCATAAAACCTGTTTAGATTTTGATAATTTTATTAACGATCCAATGCATGGAACTTCGAATGCGTGGAACTCCTAAAGTCTCATATATTACGGCTTTAACACAAATTATACAAGTTTAAAGCCACAACATAGACCGTGCGTGGGTGTTTTTAATGTTTAAATGTGTCATCTGTAATTATACGATCCAGAGAATTTTAATGTCTTTGAAATCTCGTCTTCTTTATTACAATAGAAGCTATACTAAAACTGGATCTATCGGACCTATTGTGTCACAACATTATTTTATTTAATGTGTTTAGTATAAATGGACTATCATTTATTTTATTCGCGAGAGGAATGCGATCGAATTCTTTGTTTGGTTCGAAATCGTTATGGAAAAATTTCGAGATTATGATTATGTACCACTTATACATCAGGAGGTACAAAAGTACAATCTCACTGTGTCAACTTTGACAATTAGCGTTGTATTGTGACGTTACGCACCAAAGATTACCCGCTGCACACTGTAATTACAGTTGTCCATTCACTTTACATCATTACCCAGATTTCTACATCTTCTTTTATGTATCTCCATATTTGTAGCAGTGTCGTCGCAGTGTGTGGCGTAAATAATTTCTTTTACTTGTCCCGGAATTCATTAGGGGCACATTGTCTAACTTGAACCGATTTTAATGGCGTTACCTTCAAAATTTTATTGCGACAATTTGATGTAATTATGGCGACGTATTAGATTCAGTTGGAAGATTTATATTTCCAGATGATGTTTTACGCTTTTTGGTTTCATGAATTCTTTTATGTGTTTTATTACCAGCCTTGGTAGCAAAGAAGTGCTAAATCGTACATCACAATTACAATCGTTATCGTGGCTAAAAGTATTAGTACCCACTTACATAACGACAATATCCTCGTATGATCTGCTAATCATTCGTTGCTTTGATCTTTAGAAACGTTAACTCTTCAAATTCTTAGTACAAACACTATGGAGACTGGGTCTGTTTATTGCTACACAGCAAATCAATTGAACAAACTGCTTTCGGATACTAATAGAAAGAAAACGATCCAATCGTTGCGTCAGCGCAGCGGGCGGATTAATTAAACTTCTTACGACCAACTACGCATTTCCATTTAAGTCTCAACGGAGTAAAGTACTTTAATTAGAAGTTTTCCATTTGTCGGACTCTTGGAAAAAGCTATTTGACTTAGTACCTGACAGACGTCTGAGAGATTAAGCAATTTAAACCTTAACTCGGTACCATACGGTTTAAATTAATACTCGAGCTCTTATGTCTCCAAGCCGTTTTATGAAGATGAGGTAAGTTTTCAGGGCAGTCCCATTGGTTGGCAGAGTGTTAATGCCACAATCACGAGTGGTACATTTTCAAATAGTTGAAGCCATAATTTGATAGTCTTTACGTTGCTCACTTGTAAATTGATTTATATTATTTGTCTTTGCGCGCCTATGCTAATTTATTTTTTAGCTTTTAACGGTTTCATCATGTCATTTAAACATCACGAATTTAGTTAGTGCTTAGTATGTCCATATATTTCCAAGTTGTGTTTATTTTTCTGTGTCAATAGATGTAGCCAGAGAGTTTTGGGTAACAATACCTTACTGAGTTTTAGAATCAAATCTGTCAAAATGACAAAGTTGAGGATGACTATTCACATTAAACGTTATGTTTTGTTCTCCAATCGTTATGTGTCCGCCATTGAATACAGCCAGGACAAATGTAGGACCATCCTTCATATTTGACATCGAAACGCATGGACATAATATCGTCTATTTAGCTACCCCCATGTATTACTATTGTCAAGTTTCAGTCAGAGAAATCATTAATGTAGAATGAAATCAATTATTTCAATTTGAATAATTTACCGTTCATCTCTTACTTTTTACAGAAACCTATCCATCAATTCAGACAATTATCGACTTTCTACAAATTGAAACGAATCGTAGTTTCGTGAACAGTTTCGCAAACAACGTCTATAATTTCTTGTCGTCCGTTTTTGGTGTCAGCTCTAATAACGATAATTAAATTTCGAGAAAAAGGTGCGTCTATTTAATAAGTGCTACACGAAACGGTTGCTTTTTGTCGCGACATAGCGAACAATTAGCATTAAAACGTGTTAATGACACAAATTTGAATTCTCGAAACGTTTATAGCAAATATGGTTCTCATTACTAACCAATCTTTTTTCACGTAACATAAAATACAACGGTGACTTTTTCAAAAAAATGAATTGCATTTTTACAAAACAAAATAACTTTTCATGCTCTGTCGTCAAAGCTATCAATAGTCCACCAAAAGAAAATGTTAAGTATCAAATAACGGTAAAGCTAATTATAAGTTTAGGTAACGAATCGAGTCACTCACGACATAGCTACTGTGTTCGATGGAAATACGCAAAAAATAAGTCGTGAAGTGAACACATTAAAATCTGTCGAAAATGGAACGAAAAGAGTTGTTGTAAAAGATACTTACTTCAGAAAAAATAAAGCAGACGATATCAAAGGCTGCATTCTTTATTATGATCTCCAAATTCTTTTGAACATTCAAAAGTTGTTTCCTTATGTATTAAATATTGGATCCAAATTTTGTATGCAGTTTCAAAGTATGAAAACATAAACTACATTCTAATGGAAAATAATACAGTTGTTATAGAACATGAGTACATACGCTTGTACTGAGATGTCGACAAAAACTCATCTCATTTAGTCTCACCGGTACCTACAAAACGTGAAAGGTAATTTCATAGTGCATTTTTATTTTGATACGGTTCCACAAGCACTTTGCCCTTTCTACTGTTTTTTTTTGTCGAAACGATACCTTCAGAATAACTGTTGGATTTTCGACACCTTCTTACAACATGTAGTACTTGTTTGCTTTTCCTATTCATCTTCTATGTTCCTAATGTGGTCTCAATTTTGTTTTACAAACAATTTAGTTGCTTTGTCATAGTTTATAAACAGTGCTTTTGGCAGATGTTGTATTCGATAATCGAAACATTATGAAATATCCAAATTAGTTCCAAATGCGGTAAACTACGCACATGTGACATTATCACTATTTTGTCTTATTGTTACGCGTGAATATGAACCCACAAAATTTGGGGAATTTGTTATAATCCGCGCAGAGTCCATTGTTATGCATTGACTATAGGTATAGATGCGGGGATGATAAATCTGAGGGGTAGAAAGGCGAGGGCTGCCAGTGAATATATTAATTTACGAATTCCCAGAATTATTGATTGATCTTAAATCTAACTAGAAAACATCGGGAAACAACAAATGGAAGGGAACAGTGGGACGGCACACGCGTGGAATGCGTGCGCTTCAATGCGGTCATTAAAAGGTACCGTGAATAAATTAAGGCGCGGTCATACAGTACAGGTGGAGCGGACGCTTCAGGCGAGGAGTGGGATGGGAGTCGCTCAAGCCGTAGACTCGCGACGAAGCAGAGCGGGCGAGTTATTAATAATCCGCATTCACGGGTCGCACGAGCGCGGCGCGGCGAGCGACCGGCCCGCGACGACATTCCAGCGCATTGTGCCGGCCCGCTCCGCCCGCTACACTTTTGTCTATTCACACCGATAAATCACCTCAACCATTTCAATGCGAGCATTATTTACCTCTAACGACGACTTCGTCGCGCTACATCGATTAATTAGTATAACACTACAGATAAGATAGCGGGGAAAGCGATCGCTTTCAATTTCCTCTCGAGGGGCACTCGGCGTAAAGTGTGCGTTAAGTGCGGACAATCGGAGATAAAACGTGCGAGACGAGAACAAGACTCACCCTTAATCCGGTGATCGAAGATTGCGAGAAAACGTTTTGTCGTGGGGTGGTACGGTCGAGTTGGTGCCATTGTCTGCTGTTCTAATTTGATTGCCCGATGCCCACACACGGACGCGCACACACGGGGATGTGGGCGAGCGGCCGATGCGTCGATCCCTAATTAAACCTATGAGATGCTAATGGGACTCATTCATCGCGAGGTCAGATTGCTTCTCTATCGTTATAATGACACGGCCTTTATTGCCGATCTACATAAACATGCATTCTTTAAATGATAATATCTGCTTTGCATATGGCGTTAAATTGAGTTGATTGGGCGCGATTAATATTGAAGTTAGACAAGACAAGATATAATGCAAATACATACTATCAGGCTTTTATTGAATTAACTGAAGAACAGAGAGTTGTGCCACACACAAGTTCTGTCCCGACGCAATGTAGTAGTCGATGTGTATGTTGTATTGCGAGCCTTTTAAATTGAGTCTAATGCGAATGATATCTGAACAACTGTGATTCGAGTCAGAAACATCTTCTGGCTTTCATTAGACGTTTATGTGGTCGTTCCTCTCTGACCTTGCAATGAGACAATCTGCGTCTATACGCGTACAATGTTTCTGAGAAACTGTGTAATAACATTATAAAGGTACAAATCGCTCGAGGCCGAGTACTATCTATGGCATCGGCCTGGTTAATACGCTTATTAAGTTATGGCAAAAACGGAGCCGGCTCACTCGTTTAGCTTTAGGGAGTAATTAGCAGAATGAGCCTTATCGTTTGATCTAATCACTGCCTCTAATTATTGGGTTTGTGTCGGACCACACTCGCATGTGTGTGCCCTTCTCTCGATGTACTCTGTTACCTTTTAAATTAATGTATTTGATATAGATTTATTGAAGCTATCCGAAGAGAAAAATTTGAAGTATTTATGGCCACATTAAAGCCAATGCATAAAATACTTTATCCATAGCTGTCTTAATCAAAGGAAATGCAGCTTGTTAAAGTACCGACCAAGCCTTATTATAGAATGTAATGTATCCTTGAACGTGCAGAAACTAATCATTCATTTTGATATGAAAATGGTAAGAAAGGCTAGAAGAGACTGGTAGGGATGGCAATACGCTCCCAAAATAGACACACTAGTCTATAGATTTAACATATCCTTTGAATACAATCATTATTGTTACTGTTGAATAGTAATTGGATTTGGGGTCAGATCTTATTGATTAGCGAACAAAAATTTGTGAACAAACAGAGCATGGGACCGGCCGCACCCCGCCCGCATCTGTAACGAGTAACGACCGACTTTGCATATCAATACCTATTTTAATATCGACATGCATCATTTCATTTAATTGCATTTCCTGAATGGACCGTACTGATAATTCCTCATTTTGTCCATTTATTTAAATATCCACAATCGCACCCGCGTAGAACTGCTAAATGTTTATTATAATCAGTGGAACATGTTGCACGTCAATTAATGTTATGCTGGAAAATAATTGACGTAAAAACGATTTCAATTATGCAATTAAATAATGGCGCAGGAAAGCCATATATGCTGCAATCAGGTTCAAACTCTGGTTGGAGTGACTACCAAAAGTAGCACTACAGTTTTTTGTGACGCCCTCACTACCCGAACGAGTTTTGTGCGGCAATTTGTTGGAATTTCGCATTGAAATATCATAATAAAATATATCAATAATGAAGACAAAGTATAGTCGCTGATGCCTTAATTACATGGAAATCTGATAAAAAGTATTGGCCTGGTTTCACACGTATCCCTCGTGTAATTAATAATCCTCGCGACATGACCAAACAGAGTATTGTGTAGAGTAGGTCAGAATCTGTCGCCTAACATGGTACTGTACCTAGATTGACTTAAATCGATAACGCTATTGACGCGTCTATACTTCATCAATCCCGTGGAACGCCCAAGGCATCTGAGCAAGCCATAAAGCTGAAATGGAATAATTATGCACATGAAGATAAAATAAAGTCGGCATTAATCTGTTGAACAAAGAGGTCGCGCTCCATCTTGCACATTCGTCCCAACAAAGGTACCACCAACCGTCACAGGAATCTGTTCAAAAGTGTTAAATCGGTTAATATAATGATGATGGATTCCGTCCCGACCAAACAGCCCGCAGCGGGGGTGTTTTACCCCACTATACAAATAAAATATTTTTATTATTAACCAGCTTCTCTTCCCTTTCACACCCACAGCATGACCCAATCAAGCCGTTCTTGTCACACAGTTTAATCGAAATCATATTTCTGTTTTGTCATTATAGTATCACGTTTAGAGAGTTCCTCTCTTTTGTCCTCGGGTTTCCAATCGCTGGTTTCTTGTTTCCAATGCAGCCTTGCTTTTTGTTTTCTTTTTAATATGTCAGGTATTGAAATACGAGTCCTGCGGAGGAAGACTCTTTAAGTTTTTTGTGATTTTATGACTAACATCTTTAAGTTTTGCAACTGTATATTGCTTTTAATTTAAACTGCAGCGCCGCCATCTGTGGGCAAGTAGCAGAATTTGTTATGTTAACAATTTTTTGTTCGTGTTTACCGTAGCTACTTCCTATGAATGAATCCGCCGACTTCTATAAAAAGGTGCAACCGTGTCAAAATCGGACAATATTGTTTAAAATCTAAGACAGACGCACATGAGTTCCTTTCATCATCGCCAGACTTACCTGTGGGGGCTCACAAAAAACACCGCAGGTAGCCCATTTGTTTGTTATTAATTCTCGCGTCGAATCTCGTTTTTTTTCCGTCGACCACTTTAATACTGTGAGAATATTAATTATAATTATAAACGGGGCTCGTCGCGTTCGTTAAAGGTGCGCAGGATCCTTAAGTTTTGGTTCTAAATTTAAATCTGATCATTTATCATGCGACAATGTCAGTTTTAATCTTGATTATTTTTCTAATTTATTATTTTGAACCTGCTTAGTCAGTTTTCATGATATACAACTTCGTTCTTTTGTTAAAACAAGTATATTGGTAGCCGTTGTAATAAAATAACACACATGTTGTCAGCTTTCAAACTTTCTTTCGGGTAATCTTTTAGAAAAGCCATGCTTTTCCTATCACTGACTCCCGTTTGCAACGGAGGGAAGTTGGATATTAATTTGTTCTACTCCTCCTATCATCTTTGATAAAATTAATTGCTGGGTTCAAGACAGATTAGAGTCATACCCCGTGTATTGTCTCGCTGTACTTCATTGTCTAGTGTTGTGAGTTAATGCCCAACAAAAATATTTTGGAAATATACCAGGTAAAACAAAACAAACTAGTAATATTTATATGGGTGGCTTAGACCATCAAACTGAATAACTTAAAAAAGGGAGACTAAGACGAAAAAAAATTAACATTCAGTTTGTCATTTGAGTCAATTTTGTATGAAATTGCAGTTTTTTTTTTCGATTTTGGCTTCATCGTGTTTGTTTGATTTGACGGTCAAAACACCCCTCTAAATATTACTAGGGTGTTTTGTTACAATCCGTATTTTGTTTTTAATTTTCACCTTCATTTTTATATCTCAAACTATAGAATTGTTGATTTCATCGTCTCGTTTAACTCAAGATATTAATATATTCGTAAGCTTCCAACTTAAAGCCTACTTTACTAACACTAACATTATTAACATAATGATATACCTACAATAGTTGTCTATAAGTAAAGTATTTATCTACAAACTGTTGGATAAAAGGTTACGGTACATGCGCCGGCGCATACTAGTCGCCAAGCAAATTATCAGGAAACGCCCGCACACGCTTTCTGCACACAGTAAGAGTTAAAAAGCATACTTAGTAATGTTAGCGGCATTGTAGATCGAGTTATCAAAATGGCGGATAAGATCTTTCGTAATGGATAACATAAAAAAAAATTGTTTTATTGTAAAACATTAAAATAGATAATAAAATACGAGACGTATTTTTCCGGTTTAATTTTTGATTGTGATGCTGATGTATCTCCTATCCTTTTCGATTCGATTTGGGAAAATTCTAAGACATTTTCACATATACCTATTATCCAGCCCAATTCAAAGTATCAGAATCTAAACTCATTGTTACAAAAATAAAAGTTATTAGATTAAACTGGATCAGAATCGAATATTTACAACATATTCTCAAAGCCAAGTGTTTAGAAAATTAGCCATCACTTAGCAAATTTTCTGATCGTACTATTTTCTATATCACATTGACTTTTTTGGACATTTGGGGGAAATACGAAATATGCCCGGGTAATTCCGAAATAGTTGAAAAGTAGATCTTACTACTCAAAGACTTGCGGTTTATATTTATTTTTCATTTGTAATTGCCCCTTACTTGTAATATTGGAAACTTTGTTAATAGTTTCGCTTTTACGTTCATTTCTGATTGATTACTTCGGATTTACGTGGCGCCCTCGTCACAATAAAAAAGATTTCTCAATAAGGAAAGCCTAAATTAAAAAAGTGCTCAACAGATAAACTACAAAAGCCTTCAAGCTATTTTCATAGAATACTTTTATATCTAAACTATTATAAAACTGTAACAGAAAATGTGTCTGTACATTGAAGATATTTACAAAAAAAAAAATTGCGATATGGTTTTTACCTATACCTGATTCCAAATCACAAATTTTTGGATTTTTTGTCTATCTGTTTGTTTGGTTGTTTGTTTGTTAGTTTGGTTGTTTGTTTGTTCGAGTATCACGCAAAAACTACTGAACCGATTTTGATGAAACTTTTTTTGTTTGATAGCTTATCATCTGACTTAAAATCTGGTATATAATTTATGGTTTTTTAAAGGTCTAAACATACAAATTTTGAAAAAGGAATTAAAACGGTCGCTTTTGTTTTTATTCGAAATTATCTAAAAGTGGAATGTTTAGAACCTATAAAAGTATTGTATAACAATGGCTTGAAAGCTTTTGTAGTTTATCTGTTGAGCACTTTGTTAATTTAGGTTTTCTTTGTTGAGAAATCTTTTTTATTGTGACGAGGGCGCCACTGAGCTTGTAATATCCCTCTTAAACGACCTTCATATTCATAATCTAAATAAGGCTTCAAAAATCCAGGTCACAGTTACCTAAGCTTCTTCAAAGTACCTATACCTACATAGATATACAAGTTGCATGGCGGTGCATCGATAAAGCCCTCATGCACCCGATTCTTATGTCACTCGCATTTTTATTACAGCCGGATGAACATAAAACCACATTGTTATACTACACCACACGACAATCAATACCAATATCTGCAATGTCTAGCCTCGATTCGAGCTTTTAGGGTTCGGTACCCAAAGGGTGCCAACGGGACCCTATTACACTGAGAGAAATCGTCCTATAAATTTGTATGATATTTATAATTAAGATTATAATTATAAAACACAATGACGGTGTCAACGTATTTATAAAGAAATATCTCTGAAAATACGTTGAAGTAGTAAGTAGTTGAAGTACCCCTCAAGGTAGTTTTTAGAGTATGCACCATTTTTTTATATTACAGTCGTATTATTTTATGTGAATCCTACTAAAATACTATTACAGAATCGTCTTATTAGGAAAATAGTAGGAAAAATAATAGGACATAACTAAAGATATGAGGATGTCATCGATAAATAGTAGGAAACATAATCATTATAATGTATGCTCGTTCTACTAAAGCCATGGTGACACATCATCTTAAATGCCGTTATCATCAGCAACATTATTATCATCGTACTTTATGGTGACATCAGTATGCTCCGTATTTGAGGTGAATCCTTCTATTTTAAGCCGAATTCACGTCATTTTTGATTGCCGGTTTGGGAGTGTACTAAACCTAATAAGCTGTCCGTCCATCCTACCTCTAAAAGGCTGTATCTTTTGAACCATATTAGGTAGCGAATGAATTTTTATATATGTGTCACTATTTTGGATTTGCTAACAAATAATACGAAAATAAAAAATTAAAGGGACCCCTTATATTAATACAAGAAAGGTGTTCTTTTCAAGGTTTTCTGTTTTTGCTCTGCCTATCGTAAAAACGAGCGTCAAACTTGGTTGTATTATTATTATGGAGCATACTTTTAAAGTAAAATAACCGAAAATATAAACTGGCCAAGTGAGGTATACCGGGCTCGCGCGAAGGATCCAGGTAAAACATTTTTTGATTAAATAAGTCGGTACTGAACCCTCGGTGCACCAGTCCGACTCGGACTTGGTCGGTTTTTTATTTAGAGCACCCTCTGACCTTAAAGGTATCTTCTGAAAACATATTACAGTCGTGACGAATTGAAATTGAAATGAATACATAATCTATTGTCATCCTTGACTCAAACAATGCCTATTTAGATTGAAATTTAGAAAGCTGTTCAGCTTTAGTACGGAAAAGGGTATAATAAAGTGTAGTAAATCCGCTTAGTAGACTATGCAGAAGGTGTGGCAAGGTACAGGGTCACCATTAGCTTCTGAGCTAATATATCACGATCTGAACATTAGGCGTCTATCGCCCCCCGTTTAGCAACGAATTGTCTGTGGAAAGCACCTATTGTGACCGGTGAAATTTATTTTCTTCGCGCCGTGGGAATGAAGCAATTATCTTTGGTCGTTAGATTGAGATATCGGATCGAATTTGGAGGTCTTTGTCATGAAATTGTAGTAAAACACTTCTGGCATCTTTAAAGCAATTAAGATTGATAACTAGGTTTAGTGCATTTTTGTTTAAAATGTTTTCTATTTCGGTTGGGTTGTTTTGCTACGTATTGTTTTGTTCAGATAGACTTAAAATGATAGCCGTGATTTCAAATCACTTGCATATTTAATTTAAGAGTTATAATTATGAGAGAATTCTATAGTTTTCAGCTTCACTGTGGTTGAGTTTGTTTATAGTCTTAGGTAAGTTAAGACGAAGGATGCGTTTGGCACTGAACCGAGAAGGATTGCAAAATTGGTGCCCTGCAGTGGGTGGATAAGGGCTGACTATGATGATGATGATGAAGCTTTAAGGAGGATAAATACATATACTCACGACCCTAATCCCTATTGGGTTCTTTGAAACTTTATAACAACTACCGGCAATCTGTAATTGCTGTAATATTTAAGGAGGTATGTGAAGTAAATCTGATAATAACCTCATAACAAGCTTATTTCTATGATCAGAGAATCCGAAGAAAACTCAAGAAGTCGAGTAAATAAATAAAAGATGGCGGGTTCTCGCGATACTTCTCAAATTGAATATTAGATTGAAATTACGCGCTCGGGCGGCTCTCTCCTCCGCCTTTTGTTACGCGAATGATACATAAAGCGCACGCGCATACAAACACAGCAATAAGAATTTTAAATTAGCATTCTTTTTGTGCTCCAAGCCACCCCATCTACCCGCACCCCATTCTTAATAATATGGAGAAATTGAGTTGTTATACACCCTTTTCGGAGGAGGCGCGGGTGCAACGGCACACCTCTCAGAGAAGCCTTTTTGTAATTGAATTTAGATATTCTTTCCCCGGATATAACGACGGGGGGGTTGGGCCCGCTAGTTCCGCGAATGGAATACATGTAAATGTGCTGATATGAAATTCTCGAGTCGTGGCTGTGACGATGTCGTATGTTATTATTGCGAACGTTATTTCATTTTTTTCCTTGAGCTAAGGCGGAATTCACAGTTTTCGTTTAATAAACGCTAGTAAAAGTCGCTATATAAAAATGTTGATACTTACTAGGTAGAACCAAAAACATCTCAATTTATTCATTTGAATTTATTGTAGATTTATACATATAAAATTCACCCACTAAGGTCATAAAATCTAAATCGCACTAATTCAAACAAATACATATTATAAATTTGAATGTGTCTGTTACTGACGTTCCAACGCCTAATCTGTTGAACTGAAACCTCTTCTTGATTTTGATGAAATCTGATATAGAGATGGGTTGAACCCAGAGGAAGATATCGGCATAAACATTGCATGCCGACGAAGTGGCGAACTAACAGCTAGCAATATAATAAATTGAACCTGACTACGAGTGATACAAAAAAAGTTTAATGTACCGTCAACAGAGCAAGTTTATGAACATTTGTCACCTTTATTTCTATGATATTAAGGTTTAGATGTGTTCAGTTTCGACCGTACAATGCCACTGCTCCACTAAAGTAGCTTTTTAATCCAACACGAAGTTCAATTAAATACCTCTTTTTTGCGCAGTTCTAGATATCCTTGATTAAGTTTAAATCAAATCTTGTTTGATCCTTTGCACAATGCAGCCGAAATAGGTTCTATTAATTCGATCTGCCTTCCGAGAAGCAACGATAGCATGATACTGGTATGTAATTACAGCAAGCTATTAACATCGGCCGTGTACAAACATGGCGGATGATTGTGGGTTTCGTTTTAATTGCGCACACGCATCCAGATGCCCAGTTAGAGCTCTCACACTGATTTGAACTTACAAAGTATGGTGAAAATCGTGAGAACCTTTAATTACTTATTGATTTTTCGTCGGTTAATCATTAGCGTGATTAGGCTGTTTATCTTGTAATCAAATCATCCATATAAGAACATGTAGTCTGTAACGGGTTCCGCAGCTAACTACGTTTCTTGATTAAAATACCAGATTTTTTTCCATTAGAACTCAACCTGTACAGTTTTAAAATCACAAACGCGACAATCTGTGAACAAACCAAAGTGCTTCCTATTCAAATTTTTCGGTCAATAATTTAAAGTTCCCACAATTGAATCTCACCCCATTCCCATACTAAAATGACATTAAATAATAGTTAAAGTAAGCTAATTTTACAAACGACAGTTGAACATAAAGTGACCTCCCCGCTTCCCCTGCCTCACGTAGAATTCGAGACGACCATTAAGGCTTCAACACATTACGCGACAAGACTGAAACTTTGCTTCTTAATGCCCTCTGCCAGGTAATTGTTCCGACATTACGATTCGTCGTCACCAGTAATTATCGAGCGACAACGCCTGTCTCGCCTGAGAAAGTTCGTTTCGTGGTTGCGTTGTCGTAAAATGTAGGCAAACTACCTCCACTTGTTTTAGTTTTATTCACAACAAGGGACTGAATTAGAGGCACTGTTTATGTTCTTTTGTCTAATGGTGACCCTCAGACGCAATTTAAAATTAACCACGAACAAATTATAACCATTCAAATTAACATTAATGACATATTTCTCGAGAACGTTAAGTCGGCGTCACGCTCATCGCTGAGAAATAAGATTAAAACTAATTCGAGGTCTCCCAAATTATAGAGGTTACAGCGGCGGATGTCGCCGCGGCAGCAGCGGCGCCGGCGCAGCTAAAACCGCACGTCATTGTTTTTTGTGCTGCGGCCTGAGGCACCTTCAGATCCGATCCGACCCCGACCACTAATTAATTATTTCACATGTATCGATCATTAATTACCGACCCGCCGATACCATCTTCTTAATGACGACCAGCAATTTGTCGATCGTAATTATATTACAAATCACATCCACAAAAACGAATAATGATTCAAAAATTTTAACACGATCGAAGCATTATCCCGCGTAGACATTAATAGCAGAAAGCATCGAGATCGAATCAATCTTAATCTCGTACAGAAACGTAATCCAGATTTATTTATGACGGAGAGGAGCGCGTGTGCTATTATGCTCGTCTGCGGCAATTTGCCTCGGAAATTGTCTTAATCGGCCGCTCAAGGGACTATTTATGTATAATTATTTCCAAATTCGACGCTCCGTTTGATGCCTTTCCGCTCTCTTTGAGGTGGTTCGACAAAAAAGTCATCTGTTGCAACAATTAAGCCGAGAAAAAATAGAAATAAGTATCGAAGGGTCCGCAATAATTACAGGCGCAAATTGACGGTTCCTAAGAGGCAGATCGGGCGAGTGGCGCCCGCCAGAGTACCTGCAGACCTGCATGTTCACGCGATGCTCGTCCTCTACCAGACCTTAGAACAAAGGTCTCACCACTCAAGGGTACCTGTCTATAAACATTATGTTAACTTTCCCATCGACGCGAGACGATCAAATTACACCACTGCCTCACTTATGTAAACAGCTAAGGAAGGATTTTCTCAAACCCCATTAGACAGGCTACTTCCAAATAGTATATTTGAGTATATATCGATGAACACTCAGTTATCGACAGTCATTGAATTTGAACGTCGATAATCGTACAAACTGGTAACGACTCACGATACTGAGCTATCAAAGCCTCCCACCACAATGGCGACAGCCGGCGGGCGCCTAACACAATTAACTTGGAAAGCAAATAAATCATAAAATAATCTCCTTTATGAACCACAATTTGAACATTACTTTGTAACATACAAAAGCTTTGTTATTTCTGCTTATAATTTGGCTTAATTCTTGAGGTTAATTAAAAATGACAAATTAATGGGAGCGTTTAGTTAATCAAGTTTCTCGTTTCTTACCTCAAAAACGGTTTGTAATTACTAACATACCGTGTGAGGTTTACGAATTTGCACTGTCACTAATTATCGTCTGAAACGGGAACCGCTTTTAATTGTAGCTTTCTCTGTAATTTATTGTTTCGATATTTACTGTTAAGTCACGATCCGAGTCGATTTTATGGGAAACTATACTTAATATTATTGTGATATTCCTTTAAAAAAATAGCCATCAAACATTTTGTGTACAATTTGTATAATCTATGAAAGTCTTAGGATTGGTCTTTCCTTCCTGATTTGTGGAATCTCTAAAGATGGAAGCTAGCATAAAATAGCGTATCATAGATCCTTGCACCTTTTATCAAAGTGTTAGGCTTTACCCGACTCGTGTCGAACACGGCTATTACAGTAACGCGTCTTCAACCTGCGCAGGCGCTGCAAAAAGAGCCATTCCCATCGTCCGAGTTCAGAACCATTACCATTAATGAAGGTTTAAAGTTAAACCCTAACGGTGGACATTGTCGAACGCGATCCTTACCATGTAGTAGCGAACTTCGCTCCACCGTTCCCACGTCTAACGAGACTACCTCCATTACGTACAACATTTTACATACATTCCCTCCACTTATTATCAATGTATTAAGTAAATCGTTCTCTTCGACTTCGCTCAATTTTATTTCCATTAATCGCTATTCGACATTTTCGGTTCGGTGCCTGACAACGCCGGCTTAATACCTTATTTATTGTAATTCCTCTCGCCGACTTAGTAGATGTTGTTTAATGCGCTTTTACGATGTTTTCGTGAAGAAAGCTGTCTGGGGGTAATTATTTAGCAGTGTTCTGCGGTTTCGAGGGGCGAAGCGGCCGGCGACTTAATGAGGGCCTGCGTAATAACCGATGATTATTAATATGGACGTAGTTTACCGCGTCTCTCGTTACTGGCGCATCTCTTACTTCAGATTTGCTGTTTGCTTTACACTCCACCTTAGAAAACGCTTCGCCGCTCACCGCGGACCGTGTTACGTCATAAATATCTATAATTTATTCAATGTTTATTATTTTATTATACTTTTATTGATCTTAAGCGCAGGATGCAATCACTTCAATTACGTATTTCATTATTTAACTTGTTTCTGGTTGACAGTTAATTTCTCTGATTCTTGGTAAGAATCAAATTCCATTAAAATCTTCATTCAATTACCGCTAGTCAGAGTCGTAGCAAAGTGGTTGCCCTGTGGATGTCACAGTTTCTAACCAGTAAATTTCTTATTCGAAAGTGATCCATGGCTCACGAACTCTCATTTCGCGTATACAGTAATGAGTATACTGATTGACTTTGCATGCTGTTGCTGTTAATAATTATATGATTTCTCGCTAAAGAAATTGTTTTGAGCTGTAACTGTTACACCATTCTTAATTTCACTTCTATTGAAATAGTGAATGACATCAACTTTTGACTTAAAATGAAGCTTTTATTCATTGACTTTCTCTTAAAATAAACAAGTTAGGATTAGCCGGTGATCATGCACGTTACTGGTCATAAATTTGACATTTACAAAAACCACATTCAACGGTTCCTATCAATAACATTGTGGGAGCTTCATTAATGAATTGAAAAGCGCATCTTCATTATGACGGACTTGGTAACTATTGTAGGAGAGTATTCTGATGCGGGCGGTTTGATTGTGCGCGTCCGCAGACTACTCTTGTGTGCATAAACTACAAATAAGTAAACGCAAATCGCGTTAGTGTTGGTGCACACACACGCCAATTATTTCCTCCGTAGTTTTCTCACGCTCACACACTCATGTGTACGTGTAATTTGCACTCAAACGTAACTATGGATCGATGTTTGTTTGTGTGCGAGTTTATCGGAAATTAGTTCTGCTGCTAGCATCGGGGTATTGGTGGAAATTGACAACAGTGATTTTAACGATGGGAATATCTGCACGTGTGCCCACATTAAACATTTACCTCATTGAGTGCCACTTTAGAACACTTTGCAAAACATAAATTACAGCTGCATCTATTCAGACCTTATAATTTCACATTTGTTTCATTTTAATGACACACTGTGGCGTCAATGAGTGACGCATTTGCGTTATTTAAATAAATTACTGAGCTTGGAAATCTTTAACAGGACTGAACGATAATTCGAAATCATTTCCAATTAGATTTTGTCTAACAGACTTACTAATAAGATTTTGTCGAGTGAAAATCAGCCTTTGTAACAAGTAAAAATAAACTTAAATGCAAATTGTAGCATTACAGACCATTCACCTCGAGTCTAATTACCTGCTCTTTGCATAATATCCATACACATTAGCACTGCGAAATGATCTACAAATTGCTGTAGCAAGAAAAACCACAATAATTACACCAGATGTAATTAATGTTTTTTACTATGTCACTGCGGGAATAGATATTTTCTTATGAATTACTATCAACATCTTACTGGTTTTAATCCGAGAAAAGTAAATTAACAAGTTTTTTTATAATTATTATGCAAAGATTACAAAAACAAACACACACACATATGCACAAATTACAAACACAACGACAGACAATAAGCACCTGAAAATATTCACCTTTTCATTTTTTCATTCACCGACAGATATTTTGTCTTCATTCTTTTGGTAAATAAAATAAAACATAATAACGGTGGTGTTCTGTGAACCTAAGTCAAAAATCTTCGAGTTTTACAGAAATTGATGAACATCATAAAAACGAAGCCGTTTCAACAAATCTTGAACTGTATGAAACAGTAGGTACTAAAGTGCGATTATTGAAAATCGCACTACTGTACCTAAACCGGGAATTCTGACATTTATGAAAATGATAAAACTCTATCAGAAGACAGATGTTTGTTGATAATACCCACATTGAAATTACAGAAACAGACGTTTTATAAACAAGAAGTCTTTCATGCCAACGTCTAAACTAATATTGACATTAACAAAGTATTCATGATATAATTTTACCATTATCGTAATTCGCCCGTTAAAAAGAGCAAACATTGTAAAAATAGGTGTGGCTTATGTATTATTAGAAATCATCAAGGTCTTTAAAAAAAATCTAATTTGTATGCAAACCTTATCACCAATCCAGTAAAGTCACATCCGGTAAACTTGGGAATTACCAATTTAGTGTTAATTTTATAGTTATCTCACACGCATCCTGTAAGTTTAATCAATTCATTAGTCAATGAAATGAATAATTTATTAATAATTTCGCAAAATGCTCTGATTAGTCACAAATAGTTATTAGTTGTCTACATGATTTCATGGAACGAGGAAAATAATTTAAAAATTAATAACGTATACTTTGAAGTAGTTTTAAGATGATCCTTTCTAAGAAACAATCATTCAAGATTGTTTCTGTCGTCAATTATCATATGACATTTTCTATCGATTAGGTATCTTGCTGTCAACTAACTAAATATATGATTTTAGCCCTCGTTAGGTATTTGTAGGACACTTTTATTTTGATAATGCCAGATAACAGAGATGATGGCTTAGTCTCATTTTTAACGAATTTTTCTTATAGATTACCGGTTTATCAATCATCAACATAAAACATGCATTGTTATATTTTCATTTTCACATCTCTTATGATTAGTGGATAAGGAATATTTTTCGATAAAAACGTAGTTTTTGTTAGTAAAATATAATTTTGTTGTGCTCAAAGTTTTTTGGTTGCTTAATTGTAACAGTGTCAAAATTGACAGTTTTGACAGGCTGTCATAAAGATAAATTGATCAGGAATGTTTGCACAAATGTCTGCAAGATAAGCTAAGATTACCATGTTTTTTTAATTTCCGTAGGTATTAAACGTATTAAAGTACCTATACATATTTCTTATACGTACTTTGTCATGGGAACTGTGGTTCTTATCAGAACGTTCAGGTCTAGAACCAACATTCCAACAAGAGTTATCTATGTAGGGTGATTTCAATATTCATTCTTCTTATCATCTTCATTGGTTTTGGGGTAAAAAGATTTCATCAGAGTACATTCAAATTGGTAAATTTCAAATCAATCGGCTTTATTTACTAATTCAAGTAGAGGACCCCGTTACCTTAGACCAAAGCCCCGTTACAGTAAATTTGGAAAACAAAAGCTAGTCGCATAAACGATCGCCCCACCTACTTCCGGTTGCGTCCGAGCAATGATACAAATCTATTCAATAGTCACCTTCGGCTAACTGAGTAAAACTGGTCCGTGAGAAATATTGGATATATTACGTAACCGTATTTTATGTAGGTGATTAGGATTACCTTGTTTGTCAAACGAATTGATTTGCATATTGTAAGAGTAAACCGAGTATGCGTGTCAATAATATCCTGACAGTGTATTTAATTTTGTTACAGGAGAGCATGTGATGCCGGCCTTTGACGCCCGGCGCCATGCCCACGCCGCTGCAGCCCGGCGGCCCCGCTAGCGGCCCGCCCCCGGAGCGCAAGCGGCGCCGCAAGCGCGACGACCCGCAGAACTCAGCGGCGCTCGAGCCAGACGACGACGACGGCGAGATGAGCCCCGAGGAGGAGCCGCGCAACGCACCAGCGGCACCGGCGGCCCCTGCGCCTGCGCTCTCCTCCGCGCCCGCACCCACCTCACCCCCCGCCGCCCCGGACGCCGTCGACCTTACCTCTCGGCGAGACTCTCCGCCGCTCTCTTCCGACGTCGAACGCTTCGATGGCAAGATTGTCTACAATCCGGACGGCTCCGCCTACATCATCGAAGATCCCGAACTATCGGAGGGCGAGACCAGCCTGCCGGACTTACCTAAAATAGAACCCGGCTGCATCGTCGACAGTCGAGACAGCAACGTCGAGAGGCAGCTCGATTTTCCTCAGATAGCGAGTGCGTTCTACGTATCGAGAAATCCTTCGCTATACGGGGCGCTGTACGGAAGACTGGCAGTCGAGCGAGCCAGAGCGAGACCAGACGCTCCAGTTATGCACAGCTATCGTGTGTTCAGTTTTCGCGGTGGAAAGGACATACCAAGAGCACCTTCACCGCCTGCTGAGTGTCCTGTTAGCGTTCCAGTTAAACCCATCCTTATGTGTTTTATATGTAAATTGAGTTTTGGCTACGCTAAATCTTTTGTAGCGCATGCCCAATCGGACCATAATTTATCATTACTTGACACTGAACGAGACGCTTTATCGAGAGAAAATGCATCAGCGATTATTCAATGTGTCGGGAAAGACAAAGAAGCTCTGGTATCATTTTTGGAACCAGTTGGTGCTGCGGCTCCCCCACGGGCATCTGTGTCGGGGAGTCCTGCGAATGCATCGGAATTATCAAGTCCATCAATTGATAAACGACAACATGAGACGATGACTCCTGATAGAGAAAACGACTCAATGTTACCCAATGGAACGTGCGATGATAGAAGACCGAGCCCTCCAGCGTGGAGGCCTCCACGGTCGCTGGCTGATTCATTGATGCCTCAACATTCCTTGATCTCTGTAGCGCATCCTCACACAATTAATGCTTCTGTACAACCACGAGTCAGTCCAAACTCTTCCCCACCTTTTCAAGCTACTCCACCGGCTTTCCTTTCCGGAACGACGATAGGTGTGTGCCCTGATCATCTTGGAGGGCGGCCTTCCGGTGCTGATTGCCCGAAATGTGAACTGATTTTGAATTCGGGAAGATTAGGTGGTCCACTAGCCGGCATGCATAGTCGGAATTCATGCAAAACACTGAAATGTCCTAAATGCAATTGGCATTACAAATATCAAGAAACGTTAGAAATTCACATGAAAGAGAAACATCCTGAAGCTGAGACGAGTTGCATTTATTGTATAGCTGGTCAACCACATCCCCGGCTTGCAAGGGGTGAAACTTATACTTGTGGGTACAAACCCTACCGATGTGAAGTGTGCAATTACTCTACGACTACAAAAGGGAACCTTAGTATACATATGCAATCAGACAAGCATTTAAATAACATGCAAGAGCTACAAAACGGTGGCAATCCTGGAGAAGGAAGCCTACCTCCACCTCCTCAACATACTCCTCCAGGACCACATAAACCACCGCTACCACATCATTCTCCCTTAGGCCAAAAACCAAAGCCTACCTTCCGTTGCGACGTTTGTAATTATGAGACGAGTGTTGCACGAAACCTGAGGATACACATGACATCTGAAAAGCATACGCACAACATGCTTGTATTACAACAAAATGTTAAACACATGCAAACGCTATCAGCTTTACACCATAGACAACAAAGCCAGCAGCAGCTGGAGAGTTTGCTACACTTCCACGGAAGCGATGCGCCTCCATCCAACCCTGAGGCAGCACTAGCTGACATGGCATACAACCAAGCCCTTATGATCCAACTGATGACAGGAGGTCCGGGCCCTTCCCCACCAGAACTAGGTGCCCATCTCGACATCGGCTTGAACCCCGATGCAATGGAACCACCACCAGAACCGGCTGATCCCGAACCAGAAAGAACATTCCACTGTTGCATCTGCAATTGCTTCTCAACTGATTCCTTAGAAGCGCTTGGGCATCACTTAGCGCAGGACCGTACTAAAATAAGAGAGCAAGAAATCCTGGCGCTGGTCGCCGGTCACTACGTCTGCAAGTTATGTACATACAAAACAAGCCTAAAGGCTAATTTCCAACTCCATTGTAAGACAGATAAACATCTACAAAGGTTACAACATGTCAATCACGTGAAAGAAGGTGGGCCAAGAAATGAATGGAAGTTAAAGTTCTGTGCTGGAGTAGGCACTGGAGGCGCTGGTGTCGGTGGTGTTCAAGTTAGATGTTGTTGCTGTGATTACTATACCAATTCAGCGCATAAACTACAACTGCATGCAGCTGGAGCCAGGCATGAAGCGGCTGCACTATTGCTGAGGCACCTTAGAGATTGTGTGTCGCGCATACCTCGTGAGCGGCCACGTGTTTACCGCTGCGCTTTATGTGGCTTCGGTGCGCCTCACCGCCTGCCTCTCCTACAGCACGTGCGCTCGGTCAAGCATTTACAAATGGAGCAAATACATCAACTTCAACGACGCTCCGAAGGCAAGGACCCTACTCCAGACGTTGCTGAGCTCTTCCAAGTAATTCCTCAGCCATCAGAATTACCAAGCCCATTTGATCAACAGGAAGGTGAGTCCAAACATAAATCTCATTACATTTGAAAAACTTCCCCATTGTAAAATATACTTTATGTACAAATGGCGACAAATAAACCTGCCCATATTTAAACTCTATGTCCATGAACAGTGAGTTCAACTATGGGTTGATTGATCTGTTGCCGTATGTATAACCTAATTAGATTATTTATCATTCCACTAAGATTAAAAAAATAGCTTTATTCCCTTGTGTTTTATATTGTACCTACATAGTGGTAATAAGGAAACAACCTATTTGTCAGGTTGTAATTATCTAACCGTGACTATCCTATTGTTATTGTACGTTAACTTCCTTAACGTATTGTCTCTATAGACTACAAGTTAATAATGCAGCAGCCAGTAAAAACTGCTTTACACTGTTCGTGTTCCAACATAGTCCACAATGCAAATAGAACAGCGAGATGCGCGGGCGCACCTCTAAACATACGTATATCACTACTAGTCGCTAGATGTCGCTTATTATTACAGATCGTTTCAAAATTTCCACCAACGACAATGGAAATAAATATTATTATTATTTATTACTCTCGTGCTAAAACATTTCGTAACATTTTATTCTATAAAGCGTAAAAATCCTATTAAAATTAATTCAACCAAAACCATTACCGGCGTTGGTATCGATAAAGTAATACTGAGTCGACTTATGAATGTGATTTCGAAACGTCACTATCGGTTTCCAATTTAAACCGATTCGTTCCTTAATCAATTTTGTTCTGCGTTTTTAACAAAGTGAACTTCTTACTGTGGATCGTGTTAATAGACACATAATTTATTAAGTGCTAATTTGATAAAGTTTTGTAAAAGTAAGTAGGTGTACAGTATCCGTCATCAAAAGATGCTTTATCGGCCGCCTCGTGACCGTCAACGTGTCCAATCTGAGAGGCAATCTCCATTTCGAGCGATGAGCATTTAGCGGAGAATTCGTAATCACAATAATGAGATAATTACACACGGACAAAATTTAATTTAAAGCGCGCAACATTAGAACAGGTTTCTTTAATAACGTACGCCTTACACGGTGTCGCCACAGTCGGAGGCGGTCATTGGTCGGAGGCGACTCCGCCCCGCGAGCGAGGGAGACGGAAAGAAGATTTGAATTGAGAACGCGAATTTTCCATAAGTACCGCATGTGGTACAATGACTCGCATTACGTATGTGGCCGTCGCGCATTAAGGATGATTGCCCCCTTGTGATGAGATGAGGCAGCTACATCATCTTACAATGTCGCCGGCCGCATTGCTTGACGCATGTTTATGGCCACGGTGAAATACGATAAACTCCGAGAGAAATGTGGAGGCGAAAGAAATCCGGCTTACACTATTGTGTACCTCATGTTTATGCTTATTACTTATTTTCGCCTTATTGAGTACCCGCTTTAAACGAAGTTTTAAGTTTTCGAATTGACTCGACTCTAAATTGCATTTCTCTTATTTCACATTCAAATATATTGCAATTTGATCTATATGCACGAAATGTTATCTTATGTTATCTTATTCTCAGACCCTTTCATTAGTAACACCTCACTCATCATCATCAGTTTGAATTAAACCAGAATGATAACCGGTTTTTAATTCTATTCAGAAGCACCCTTGCGTAATGCTTGTTATTTGCTCTGTAATAAGTCAAAGTTAAAAAAATATCAGTTAAGCATGAGCGCATTACAATAAATGTAGGCAAAATTCTATCTTACACATCTACTAACCTACATATACTACATATAATAAAATAGTAAAGATTTCATGTCTGTAGCAAGCATCTAAACTAAATAAATTGAAGGAATGAAATAAGTAATAGAATGCATTCAGATACAGATCATTTATGGTGTCACATGGTACTCAACTTTTTACACTATTTAGTTTTATTTCATCACAATCAGGACACTCAATCACGTGTGAATTTCAAGTTTTTAAATACGAGATCGATTTTTGTTTCAGCAGTATTACAGCAGCATGAAATCTGCAGTAAAGTTGGGAGAATAATTAGTTTAAAAATATATGTTAACTAGTCTGTCATTCTCATTCATTACATACCTACTACTTACTACTATATAACTTACCTACTACTATTCAAATCAATTTACCTAATACCCAAGTATTACCTGAAATGGATTCTAATTCTAAACGCAATATCAATTTTCTAGTAGGTACAGAAACAAGTTTAAAATATGTACTGATACACCTACCAATTAATAGTTTTCCGAACTTAATATAAAATTGAACATAGGTACCTATCTACTAGTATTATACAGGGTGTTAGGGTAAACAGTTGCATTATTTTAAGAGACGAAACATAAAGGAAATTCTCAAAAAAAATTGTGGACATTCCAAACTAAATGCTGATCGAACGTTTAGTATGAAAAAAAGTTTTTTTTGTTGCGAATTTCCCTTATATTCCTTTCGGAAAGTTCATCACTTCATCAGTATCATAAGTACAATCACCCATTAAAGTAATGCAATTGTCTGTCTTAACACCCTGTACAGAAATAAATAAAAATTACATTGTAAAATTTGAGGAGATTATATCAGAACACATAACATATCTTGAATCGGTCGCAACACCCCGAGCCTGGAAGACAGTAAAACATCCTGGGTCCCATTGTATCCCTGACGCCACATTGTAAAAATCCTGACCTAAATCTCGCAAAACAAAACTCACTGCACAATGCCTACTTTACGACGCTATAACGATGTGGTGTTTCCTTAGAAAAGGCCCTTTGTTCATTGACAAAAAGCGTCCGAGATCGCATTTATGCAGACAAGGTCCCTTTACCTGGCCATTGTTCTATGCTCCTACGGTCCTACCAGACTGTGGGTCGGCGATTTTACATCATAAATAATTACATTCACTGGTCACTACTACAGTCCAGTCTGGAATTAGGGTCAGTTGCGCTATGATTATTATTATGGATTTACTTATCCCTCTCCCCTTCATTAGTTGTAACGGTTTTAACTGCTTAAAACTAAGGAACGGGTTCCCAAACAGGGGACCGACTGGTTTCAGCTCGGTCGAGTGTGAGATAATTTCCAGTTGTAATTAAGTAAAAAATCAACCTCCCCTCTAAAAATTTTTGCATTTTGCTTTATTCTGTTCATTTCAATTTCTTTGTTTCGTACAACATGGTCCGTACTTTAGTATTTGAATTAGTTATTGAAACAAATCATTATTCTTTAAACATTATCACACTCTACCTACATTAAAATTAAAGTTAACATAACATTAAAGCAAAATTAAAACTAAAATTTTGAAAATAATACAATTTTTTATTTATTTTCACAAAACACAGCGGAGAGTTATAAAAATCAAAACAATTAGTAATACTTACTTGATTTGAAACCAAAATCAAATATAAACATAGTTACACACAGCGAAAAACAAGGAAGAGAATCGAGAGATAAGGCGGTCTTATCGCTGGAATACGTTTTCTTTCAAACAGCCTAACCTTGTCTTTTATATATCCTTTTAGGTACCTACTTACCTACTTGTTTCTTCTTATTTACAGTGAGCATGGACAATGTGCTTAACTGCTTATACATTTTCACAAATCTTTCCAAAAATAATTCATATTCCAAGGCATCCCGTCTTTTGTTTGTTGGATTTGTACCAGATTATGTGTGCATTTTTTGTAATATTCCTTAAATATAATAAAAACGAATACAATAGCCGGACGGGCCGTCTCGGTTGCTCATCTAATAAAGTATAATTGTAACTTAACGTTAACGAATCTGCTCCCCACAACGGTCGTTTCTTTCACCTTCCTTATTTGAGCGTAAACAATGAAGACCAGCTTCTTTCACACGCTGCCGCGGACTTATCCCTTGGTCAAATAATAATTGCACTCTCGCATATCTTCCATACCGTCGCGTCGTCTCGCTCACACCCACCGTCACATACGTCAACTCTGCCGAATGCATGCATTTGATCCGATGCGAAACGAAATATTCGAAACCTTTTGTAATAATGAACAATGATTGTTTGCTCGTCCTGTATCTCCTTTGTGTGCAAAATTACAATATACTTGTTACGTTAGCATTAATACCTGTGAATGTGTGCGTACGGGATGGATAGAGCGATACCTTTGTCTTGCCGGGACGTCGCAAACAAAACGAGTCCTACTAATAATATAAAAGAGAAGAATTTTATTTTTAACTTCAATTCAGAAAAGTAACAAACGTTCGTACCGAACAATAGCAAGCTTCATTTATAGAAATAATCTTTTTTGTAGATAAATCTCACGTAGTCGTAGGTAGGCATTGTGGACTTACGGTATACGGATCAGTGTTCACTCGTGCTGCCGATTTCATAGCGGGAGGATCGTCTTAACTATTGACGATATATTATCATAAATCAAAGTTTGTTATTTTATCATCACTGTAACATTTCTCTTATTGTTGTTAACAGATAACAAAGAGCCGATCGACCAGAAGCCTGAACTAACACAAGAGCAGAAGATGTTGAGATTTTTGGAACAACATCAACAGCAGCAACAACAGCAACAGCAGGCTCAACAACAACCTCAAGGGTCTAGCCAAAGAGATGAAGAGCGAGAAACACCTGGACCACACGCCTGTCCCTACTGCAACTTCAGCTGTGGAAGCGAGACTCGATTGCATGCCCACGTTGCTTCCATACATGCCGATACAGCGAGACACTTCATCTGCCCTCTGTGCCAGGATGCATTCAAAGATCGACCAGCCCTTGAACGACATGTCATGCAAATCCATTCGGTCAACTCCGAAGGCCTGCAAAGATTATTGCTACTCGTCGACCAAAGCCACTGGTTGAATGGCGGTCCTCAAGCTCAACGAGAAGAGACGCGACAAGGAGATGATGAACGCGAAATTTCTTCACCTCGCTCTGAAGGCAGTGCAGATGGCGAAACAGAGCGGTGTTCTGCATGTAATCGTACTTTTCGTAACGTAGACGAACTCTGTCAACATCAAAATGAATCCGGTCACTTAGAACTGAAGCAAACTCCTCAAGGACCTGGTTACGTCTGCTGGAAGAAGGGTTGCAATCTGTATTTCGATTCAGCTCACGCTTTACAAAATCATTTTAGAGAAGCTCATGCTCGTAACTCCATCACGAACATGTCTGTATCAGAGAAACATGTTTACAAGTACCGATGCAACCAATGTAGTCTCGCCTTTAAGACTGTGGAAAAATTACAACTACACACACAATACCATGTGATTAGAGATGCTACCAAATGTGTGTTGTGTGGACGAAGCTTTAGATCTGTTCTTGCTCTACAAAAACACGTGGAGTCCTCACACTCTGAACTATCTGAAGAAGAAATGGCTACATTCAAACGTAGTCTCGCATCAAACCCATTACTACAAGCCAACCAAGGCACAGCTCTAGACTCTGCAACTGCAGAACTATTACGTAAAGAAGTTCTAAGAACGCCTGATGATGATCTAGCTGAACTAGAAGACAGAGATTCGAGTGCTACCGCTGCTGATGAATCTGGTCATAACGATGCTGAGAATTCTGATGACTCGATAATTTACAAAGATCAACAGTTCTTAGAAGACTTCTTGAATTCACAGGCTATGGCGGAAGATTCTTACAATGATCCTAATAGGAAATACAAATGCCATCGATGTAAAGTTGCCTTCACACGTCAATCTTATTTGACAGCCCATAACAAAACACTTTTACATAGAAAAGGTGAGAAACTGACGTACCCGATGGAAAAGTACCTTGACCCTAACAGACCATTCAAATGCGATGTGTGTAAAGAGTCTTTTACACAAAAGAACATTTTACTGGTTCATTACAACAGCGTGAGCCATTTACACAAATTGAAGCGGGCCATGCAAGAACAACAAAATAATAACAACCCTCCCGTCTCGCCCGGGGCGGGCTCTGCGCCCTCTAATTTGACACTCACTCCTAAGAGTACATCGAGTGAAGAAGACGATCGTAAACGCTACAAATGTAATATTTGCAAAGTTGCTTACACACAAGGTAGTACTTTGGATATACACATGAGATCAGTGCTACATCAAACGAGAGCGGGTAAACTACAGGAGCTAGCCGCGGCTGGCCACGTGGACTTATCAAGGCCTTTAGTAGAGCAGCCGGACCGAAACGACCCCGCCAAAATTTTACAAGACGTTTTGTCGCCGAAAAATACATCCCCTTCGTCTACAAGCAGTGGGGGCCCGCGCTCTTCACCCCCCGCGCGGCCAGGTAGCCCGCGCTCCCCTCGCTCAGGTAGTGCCTCGTGCGATCGCTGCCACGCGTCATTTCCTACCGCGGAGTTACTCGACGCACATCGTGCTACTTCATGCCCATTCGGCGATGCGCGGGCGCACTCGCCTTTAGGTGACGCTGAAGCAGCTGCATTAGACGAGATGGTTGCTAAGGGAAACCCGCCCAAACGAAACTCACAAATGTATAAACAATTACTAGAAACCTTCGGCTTCGATCTCGTCATGCAATACAATGAAAATCAAAGACGGAAACTACAAGAAGAACGTGAGATGGCGCGAGCGCCAAGTCCGCCGCCACCACCACCAGAAGAAAAGCCTCCGGATGGTGAAACAAAATCGACGTGTCAACATTGTAACAAAGAGTTTTCTAGTGTGTTCGTGTTAAAAACCCACTGTGAAGAAGTGCATAAGGACAAAGTTCCGCTCGAGTTTTTGGAGCAGTTCGCGGAACAGTTTAAATCTGAGTACGAGAGGAAGTCTGGACCACCTAATTCTCCGCGTGCCGCCTCGCCTGCTCCACAAGGTGACAGGTCACCATCGCCACGCGGTGAATCTGGTAACTTCAACGAGAATGGAAACGCGCAAGGTGAAGCTCAGGCTGGCGCCATGCTAGCCGCTCAAGTGCAAGAGATGCAGGCTGCCTTGAACATGTTACAACTGCAGCAACAACTCGGGCAGCTGCACCCCATGGTGGCACAGATGCTATCACTGGGGCTGCCCCTGGGCTTGAACATGGGTGCACTGGCGGCCATGAACCTGCAACCACCATTGGTGCCCCTCATGATGCCGCCCCCGCCCTTCGATCAGATGCCCTTCGGTCACGACGCGCAGATGAAACAACAACAGCTGATACAGCAACAGCAGCAGGTATGTTTTTTAATTAAATAATTAATTACTATTTTAATTACGATTTTTACGGACTGGCGTGTATGAATAGATGTATGGATGTGAAAAAGGCGAGAGAGGTATGTAAGGATCGTAGCAAATGCGACTTAGTCTCTGCATATCGCTCAGGGGAAGATGCGTGATGTTGATAGATTTTGTAACGAAAATACTATCATAAAACTAGTTCAAGCTTTAATACTCACGCCTTTTGACAAGAGGGGTAAGCAGAGACTATGGATATCCACTCTGGGCGGTTCTGACCTGGCATGCCTCTCTTAATTTTAAGTAATGATTCTAAAAATATCTTAAATAAAATTTTTATGTTTATTTTATAAACAATATAAGTAAATGTACATACGGCGACACGTCAAGCTATTCAAAACTAGCATAAGCTGGCCACGCGACGTTATACGTGTAACCAGCGTATGCAGGTTATGTATAGCTAGATGTGTCACCGCATTTACTTATCTAATTTGAGAACATATTATAACAATAAAACCGCGTGGTTTCGCCTTAGAATGGACCACCCCAATTCTTCCCGTGGGTATTGTACGAGGCGACTAAGGGATTAAAGGTTTCTTATGCAGTGTTTATGTGGGCGAAAGGCTACCCACCTATCATCACACGTCTCATTTCATCCTGAAACTTATATTGCTAAATGTGTGTGTGCATTGCTACGGATTAATCGAAGGTCTTGACAAACGTTTTTCTTCTTATACGATACTACACAATATGGATTCCTCACAACTGCCATTGAACATATTCTCTATTCCACATACATACTACATTCTTACACAGTAAGTTGATAGTTTTAGCAATGTTTCTGACCACCCCGGAAGGGATTACGGTCGTGACGTATGTATGTATGTTTGTAAATAAATTCTTTTGGGTTAGTCACAAACTTTGCTACAACTCCCAACAATTAAACATAACAAATCACTTTTAGCACATTCAAGTTTTCAAAATAGAATAACATGTTTAGCACTGACAGCTCGAAAGACAATGCATAATCAATCGCATCCCTTAGTTGTCTTACGACTCGAATGACACGGCACGGAATCAATAATTAAAATACCTGAATAAAGTGTTTTTAGGGTCCCGCAATCAAAAGGTACCAACGGGACCCTTTTACTAAGCCTAGGCTATCCGTCCGTACGTCCTATTTCCACAAAACCGTACCGAACCGTTTTGAACTGTAATAGGTAGAGAGTTGATATTTTTACAGAATATGACTGTGTTATTATTTCAGATTTGCTAAAAAAAAACATAACAAAGAGTAAAAGTTAGTAAAATCCAAAATAAAAATCTAACAACATATTCTGTAGAAGTTTCAACTCAAGTAGGCCCTGCACCCGGAGTTTCGATTTTCGATATATCTCGACTGTTTCGGTCCGAACTTCATTGTAATAGAGTTGACATTGGAATGAAAATGTTCACGCAATTGCGAAGTTCGAATGTCCGGGTAGAGGCCTAGAGTAGTAGGTTAGGTCATGTTTTTGTGAAAACTAACATCAGTTAAATCAGGGAATGATAGATGAGATGATGATGATGATGAGAGATGTTAGATGTTAAATTTTAACTATGTTATCAAACTCTGATGGATAATGGACGAACGAACGAACGAACAGCGTAGGCTTTATAGGTTCCAGTTAGCACCTAAAAGTTGAAAAATAATCAAAATGTAGGTACCTCTACCTATATACCAAATTTTCCTATACTTAATCGCCCAAAAAATGTTTTTTTAAATGGTTTTGTAAAAACACGCAAACTCTACATTTTATAAAATTTAAACATAATATGAAATTATGATTAATAATTATTTAGTAAATTGATGGTCCATAGTTATTTCAAAGCTATCGTTAAAATATTATTCAAGTAAATAGCTAACTTATGCTATCGAAGGTGACGGTTAAAGTACCTACTTGTCTGTTATCTAACTCGTGTGATTTCAAATATTTATTTAATGGCTCCAAGGCTAAGCTTTGATTATTTTTGTCAGCTTTACTTCGTAAAATCGGTCTTAAGGCAAGAAGGATTCCACAACGTATTGAAAGATAACCGAGCCGATTGAACGTTAGCTATCTGTTTGCACAAAGCAACAGAGGGTCTATTGTTAAACGGATAGGGTCGAAGTATTTATTGTTAGCAACGAATCCTGTTGTTATTCAGACTTACCTGCACTCACTGAGTGGCAATATGGCCACAAACAAATGATCCTTTTACGACTTAAAGTTTTTTCCATAAACTAAAACAACATTCTTTTAGTTTTGAGACTGATTAGTTTGCATTATTTAAAACATTTTGTTTGTTTTCAGGCAAACGCTGCAGCTGGTCAAAAGAGAGCTCGCACTCGTATTACTGACGATCAACTGAAAATCTTACGAGCGCACTTCGACATTAACAACTCACCAAGCGATGAAGCAATTGCTAAGATGGCCAAGCAATCCGGCTTAGCTACCAAGGTAATTAAACACTGGTTCAGAAACACACTCTTCAAGGAGCGTCAGCGCAATAAGGATTCTCCTTACAACTTCAACAATCCTCCTTCTACAACATTGAACCTCGAAGAGTATGAGAAGACAGGTGAGGCCAAAGTTACTCCACTAGACTCATCTGCAAGTTCTGATGAAGGTAAACCACCCCCAGAAAAGAAAGCTAAAACTGAGGAAACTTCTGTCGTGAACCAGCAGGTTGTCAAATCAGAACCAACAGATGAACCCACAATGGAAGAAAAATACAATTCGTATGATGACAGACATCAAGAGGATAAAAGTTTTATTTTTCCTCAAGCACCATTACAAAGTCCTGCGCCTATAATGAATAACGCAGAGCATCACCAGAATATATCGCGCCCGCAGACTCCGACTCATATATCATTAAACTCTTTAATCCAGTCTCAATTAGACTCAATCCCGGCGACAAGTATACCTCAGCCGCCTCATCCGTCAATGCTACCACCAAAAATAAATCCGAATTTCACGTCCCCAAACTCCGCGCCCCCGAACGTCCTACCTTTGACCCCAAATCGCAGCCTCAGCCCTGGCAGGGTACCGGCCGATTTCGGACTTTCCGGGGGCAACTCGAACGGATCCAACAGCTCGGGGTCTTCTGGCAAACGCGCCAACAGAACTAGATTTACTGACTACCAAATCAAAGTTCTACAAGAATTTTTTGAAAATAACGCATATCCTAAAGATGATGATTTAGAATATCTATCTAAGCTATTAGGTCTGAGTCCCAGAGTAATAGTAGTTTGGTTTCAAAATGCTAGACAAAAAGCCAGGAAAGTTTATGAGAATCAGCCAGCCGCAGAGCCGCCAGCGGGTGCAACAGACGATGCTAACAGATTTCAACGCACACCGGGTCTAAATTATCAATGCAAAAAGTGTCAACTCGTATTTCAACGATATTACGAATTGATACGTCATCAAAAAACTCATTGTTTTAAAGAAGAGGATGCAAAGCGATCAGCACAAGCACAAGCAGCTGCGGCACAAGTGGCTGCTACGTTAAGTAGCGAGGACTCAAATTCTAGCACTGTGGAACATCACCCACCTCATGTGCCTGTCTCTCCTGCACCGCCTCGTACACCAACGCCTGCAGCTCCTAATTACCCTGTGTCACCAGCACCATCAACTCCTCACACACCTGTTACGCCTCTAACACATCAGCCCCGAAATGAAGAAAAAGATGGAAATTTTCAATGTGATAAATGCAACCTAGTCTTCCCTCGATTTGATTTATGGCGAGAGCATCAACTGGTTCACATAATGAATCCAAACCTTTTTCCCACTTATCCTCCGGACTCCCCGTTTGGCATATTGCAACAACACGCTCAACTTCAGCAACTAAACGCTACTCTTGGAAATGATGATGCAAGACACCCTTTAGTGGCAGCACTAAACCAACAAGTTGCAAAAAGGAAGTTCGATGAATATGAGGAAATAGATACGGGAGAGCAGCCAAAAGATAAAAGACTACGAACCACTATTTTACCAGAACAGTTGGACTACCTCTACCAAAAATACCAAATCGAATCAAATCCTTCTCGAAAGATGCTTGAAAATATTGCACGCGAAGTTGGACTAAAAAAAAGAGTGGTACAAGTTTGGTTCCAAAATACACGAGCACGTGAGAGGAAAGGACAATTCCGCGCACATGCGCAAGTGATAAACAAACGTTGTCCCTTTTGTCCAGCATTGTTCAAAGTAAAAAGTGCACTAGAAAGTCACTTGAGTACAAAACACGCAGACCAGTGTGCAAGAGGTGAAATCAATGTAGACACATTGCCTGATGAGGAACTGAGCACAGAATCAACACCCAGTTTTGGTTCGCAACAAAGTGACAGGCAGCAAAATTTTTCGCAAGCGGGGGCTCCCATGTTGCCCCCTATTTTTCCGCCCTTTCACTCAGACATGGAGAAATTTATCAAACAGTACAGTGAAGAGTCAATGAAACGATACGTTAGTGAGCTACAAGCGCATGCTGCTGCTCAACAAAACGGTGGTAACACTGAGGTATCTGAGAGACAAACAGAACATGGAAAACCTGAAATACCTTTAGATCTTAGTAAACCTGTCGATTTATCACGACCTGGATCGGACGCTGATGAACGATCAGACACTGCTTCTGAAACAATGGAGTTTTACGAAGAAGATGAACCGACCTCACCCCTGCCCGGTCAACAACACACACCTAGGCCGCCCGGTAAACGCTACCGCACCCAAATGTCATCTCTACAAGTGAAAATCATGAAGTCACTATTCAACGACTACAAAACGCCGACGATGGCTGAGTGTGAAGCGCTAGGGCGCGAGATCGGACTACCCAAACGCGTAGTACAAGTGTGGTTCCAGAACGCGCGTGCTAAAGAAAAGAAGGCCCGCCTGGCGGCTGGATTGTCTGAAGTTTCGGACGCACCGCCGCCGGAGGAGTGCCGTGTGTGTGACTTCAAGTACAGTCACAAATACTCGGTGCAAGACCACGTGTTCACGCGCGGGCACATCGCAGCCGTGCGCTCGCGGCTCGAGTGCGGCGCTGGAGTTGAGGACAGCACGCTTGCCCTGATGCAGATGGCGGCGCGGCTGGAGAGCGGCATGGGCGGCGAGCTGCACAACGCGTTCCTGCGACCACAACTCACAGGCAACGGTGAGTGCACCACTTGACCGTGGCCCGCGTCGCCTGGCGCTCTCGAGCGCTATGCGACTACGGACCCAATCACGTAGAACCTCGCAGCGGTGAGCTTCGCTCGGTCGTTAGGATCTAGAGCTTTTTGCTTGGTGTTGTAGTCCGATCTGAGATGATTCGAGTGAAGCTCATTATGTGCCGTGACGGTGCTTGCTCTATTTTCCTACTAGTGAGTCCTGCTGTAAATAATGTTTAGGTCTACATGAGATAGTTTTGTGTAATTCCTATGTAGTGTTGGTTTTTCATTACAAAGAATAGATAATCGAATAACTGATTGAGTACAGACGTGGAAGTAGATGTAGAATCATCGGATAAATATGCGTCAAGTCGGTTGCTCCGATGCGAAAGGTAATAGCGGCACGTACACGGCCGATTCAATCTCAGAAATTATTTCGTAATTTAAATAATTACCAAGTATCGCTCGAAGCGTGGCAGCATAGCGGCCGAAATAGTAAAAAACATATTTCTCAATCTAGTAATGATATGATTTTAAAATCGGTGTGAAATGACTGTTTTACTGAGCCGGGTGCTACAAATAGTAGTTTAGGAGACTGAATGGACATCTAGTTATCAGTTGTATCGCCTTGTAGTGTGATGGAGTTCGAGTGTATTTGGGTGGCGGTGGCGATGACGGTGTGATGCGCCCGCGGTTGTCATCGAGCCGCGAGAGGCGGGCCGCTGGTGGGTCGGTGGGCGGCCCACTCTACGCCGCCACTATTCAAATGCAAACGAAACACAACAATGGTAGGAGTTAGGACGCGTGAAGGACGCCGTATATCTAATGGGACCGATCTGGCGCACATGCATTTCGCTCCACATGAATAATCAATTATTTAAATGACGCCAATCAAAAAGACTTTCTCGGAAATTCTTTATATCCATTGGTTTTTTCTTGATCTTGTATTGATTTATTCAAAGCATTGAAAACCAACACCACGTAGCGATATAGACTAGTTATCTGTTGCATAATATTATTCTTCCTAGTTGTTCATATTTAAAACTCCTATTAGGTTGTAGCGACTTGTCGTTTGTTGTAGGATTGTAATGAAAACCAAATTATATATTTTAGAGAATTTAAAACGTTTTAGTTATTATGTAAAGTCATAGCGAAGCCTGAAGTCTATATTACTATTTAAATAAGGTGCCTTGTAGGATTCAAGTGTTTTGTAAATTATTTCTGAGCTCCACTGTAAATAGTTAAACGTGTAAAAGTATACTATTAGATGTAATGAAAGTGCGCTGTAAAAAGTGTGCGTTGTCTCCGACCGCTGTCCGTATTATGTATTACGATAGTAGCATCTATATATAGGTAGAATATAAATAAATATATTGTTTGTTTCGTAGAGGCATCTTAAGAACTTGTGATATAACTACATATATCTTATTTAGTTTATTTCGCATATCTATCCCGTCTTAGGGCGCGATGCTTAAGTATAAAAATACATACAGACATAACATTAGAAGTTTGTCGAGTTTAACATGATAATAAGGAGTTTCGTGTGGGGTCCCGCCGGCTGCAGTTTTTGCTATTCTACGGACGCATTTACATAAGAGTGGCTCGAAATTGGGGAGTTAGGCGATATGCAAATATTTTCTTCAAATTTAAATAGTTTTATACAGGTCGGTCGCTCGTGCGACGCCTTCTGTGCGTACGCGCAGAGAGCACGCGCTGCGGGTGTTGTCATTATATGCCTCTATTTATGTACAACCTTTCAGCTTACCGTCTCAGTATATCTTTCAAATGTAAATATCACACTTTATTATCGCACACCTAATGCGATATTATTTACTCGGTCGGTTTGTAGCTCACGTTATTTTGATTCAAGCATGTTTTTATTTGCATATCGCTTTTTGTTACTATTTTCTTTATGATTTTGTTATGTTTGTATTTGTTTTTATTCTTAAGTTTTATTATTTTTACGTTTTGTTTCATCATGTATTTAGATACTTGTGTGTACGTTGTAACAGACGATATGCATTTATATCGAATTTGCCTCCAATGCGACTTCCAATAATTTTATTTTAATTTGTATAATTTAATTGTAACCTAATTAAGTGCGATCTGCATTTACTGTTATTCAGATATTTTTTTCAAAAGTTATTTGAAACAAAGTCCAGTGCCAGCCAGTGAAAAAAATTCCTTGGTATTATATTTTGTTGACGGTGCCAATCGTCTAACTATAGAAAGATTGAAAGTCTTGTAAACTGAATAGTATTATTATAATTATTATCTACAGTTATTTTATTTGCAGAATTCGTTGAAATAAATGCAATATTTATATTATTGATTTACGTTTTTTTTGTTTTGTTTCCTTTGTTCCTTTATCCTGAGTTTGTTTTTATTTTATGTGCAAGAATGCTTCACGCAGAGACTTATAGAGGTTTCAAAGAATTTACGTAAACAAAGATACTTAGTTAATATTTTTGGGCGATATTCTTAAATTGCTATCCGGCTAAGGGTCCGAGAGTTATTTAAGGGCAGGTGAACATTGATGGGTATTGTATTAGGACTTGTTACAATGGTATTGTAAAACGAATATACCTGTGCAAAGGTAAAACAAAGGCTCTCTTTGTCTTTATTCATTTACAAGTGTTAAATGGTTTTTACAAGATGTGAAACAATTGTATTTTTTTAAATCATGCCTTAGTTTCCGCTTCGTGGGGGGTAATGTTATTTATAACACTAAAACTTTACCTTCTTTTGAAATTGCAAAGAATAGACACATTGCTAGTTTATAGTATTTTCAATAATACTTTTTGCTCATAAACTTTAAACATTTTTAAAGACTTTAACGACCGTAACGACACTCCGCAGCTATGTAAAAATAAATATATAATCGTCACTTTCTAATTAAATTACGCAAGCATTTTTAAATATTTCAGTGCCATCATTTTACTAAGTTACATGCAAATATATTCGTAAGACTGAAAATAATAGCTGTAATATTTTTTCGAATGAGGAGGAAATTGAATTCAAAAAATCACCTCTAAAATGTCACCTTTACGTAAGTAATAATAATAAGACAGCTGGTATTATTACACTTCTACCGATTTTAGGTACTATAATATACCTTACTTTAGATATTTTCTATTTAATGTAGTTAAGAAAAAGTAAGAAAGTACTTACTTATTTCTAACTTATTAAGTACGAGCTTTTACCCGCGACTTCGTCCGCATAAATTATATACCAGATTTTAAGTCAGATGATAAGCTATCTAACAAAAAAAGTTTCATCAAAATCGGTTTAGTAGTTTTTGCGTGATACTCGAACAAACAAACACCCAAACAAACAAACAAATAAACAAACAAACAAACAAACGAACAAACAAACAAACAAACAGACAGACAAAAAATCCAAAAATTGGTGATATGGAATCAGGGACAGGTAAAAAACATGTCGTGATTTTTTTTTGTAAATATCTTTAATGTACAGACACACTTCTGTTACAGTTTTATAATAGTTTAGATACGGCGTCCAATATAATATGCTGACGGTTTTTTAAGAAGATGATCAGACCATCAAACTTTCTCTAGAGGACCAAAATCGAAATATTGGGTCGAGTCAGATTGCCGTTTTGTATATAACAGCAGATTTTTGAAGTGAAAACTTCTTTAGCGGCGTTGTGCACTTTTTGGTATGGGTAAAAAATGTTAAACTCGCGTCAGGACCGTGACGTCACCCTGATCTAATCGAAAATTGGACAGACTCTCTTTCTGCTGTTTCATTTAAGCCTCTTTCTACCGCGCGGCGAAAATGTATGTCTGTTCCTGCTGTTTAAGCGGCACAAATTGTCATGTTTGTGTACGATATCGCAATAAATGAATATTGTATTTTACTACATAAATGATAGTACTTTTATATGTTCAAGTTTTCACTTCTGCCGGCACTACCTGAATGTACCCAAAAATGATTTGATACGTTACTAACACACTTGAAAATCGAAAACCTATCAATTTCGCCAATATTGAACTGATAATTTTTCTCTCTCTGAAAAAACTGTTTTCACGTTTTGCATTCATTCGTTACTATAACCTTGTATACCTAGTTGGTATAGAGTACAGTATAACAACACAACCAAAATTTAACCTCACAACAAGAAAATAACAGCAAAACAAAATTAAAACGACTTTCTAACAAACTCGTAATCGATCAGGTACTTACCTATCGGACCTTTTCCCCATTTACCTGACAATAAGTAATTTTTTACTCCCACTCACCTCGAGAGCTTATTTTCACAAAAAAAATATTAAATTACAAAAGTACAATGAAATAAAGCTGATGTTAACAAAAAGGTCCGTTATCGAACCAACTAATTATTTCATTGTATTACACAACAATACCTGTAATGCAGGAATACGACGTGCTTGCTAGAAAACAACGCTTTTTGTTGTTGGTTCACAAAAGCGATTTTTTTTTTCTGGAATCTAACTGATATCATGGTAAGTAGGTAGATCTATTCAAGGGCGTATCAATTCGAGTATTGTGGATATTGACAAATTTGAATAGGTTTGCTTCACCAGAATTGATGTGACGCGCTGTTCTCGAGAAAGCAAACGAAATCATATAATTTTATTGTAAAGTTTTTCTGTTTCCTAAGCAGCCATTACATTACCCAACATGCAGGGCCGATTTCGGCAAACATTGCTTGCTTTGATCGCCACACTTTAAAATAGAGAGAACAAATCAGGCAATATATGCCGAAATCGGCCCAAAATGTAAGGTAATGTAATCGCTGCATATAGCGTATGGCCCGCTGCAGTCCCTGCAGTGAAACGAATGCATGCTGATAATGATAAGATTATTACTATTCATAAACTTCATACAATCGCCCTACGATAGGTAAGTACACTACACCAATGCACGCCGCTCGTGGAAAAACCAACACGGCCAGTGGACAATCTATGGGTGACAGCATCACAAATGACCATTTTGTGCGCTCCTTAGAAGTACCCATAGTCTAAAAAAACAAGGTCTTCTATTCCCAGAGTGACACAAGCCTACGTCACAAAAAAATGGCCGCTAAACATGGTAAAAGGGTATTATGACGTAGGCTTGTGTCAGTCACGTGATCGGAAGAGAATACCAGGCGCTGTATATTATTGTACCATGGAAGTACTTATAGTCTCTGTGGAGTATATACTCATGTGATTTTTTACATCTCGGCGCGTCAACATTATTATTGCTTAGTCAACTGTCCCTTATCTTCATTACAAAAATATCAAGTGCTTCAAATGTAGGTTTTTCATTTATGATTAAGCTCTACATAGACTTACAAACTTGGTAAGTCAATGATAAGTAAATTTTCTAAGGAAAATCTATTTTTGACCTACTTTATATTATGACTAATACGCATAATAGATAATTTTTGTAATAGGGTTTAGAATTTGCCATCAACCAAAAACATACGTACATAAATATGGTCAGCCTATGTCCCACTAGGGTAGGCAGAGACCATTGATCGTCATATGCTACGATTTTGACACACATCTCTCGCTTCTTCAACATCCACAAAGTCTCATCAAACAAACATAATGTAGGTATAACAATTCATATAATACACTACTAATGTTGATGATATTAGAGACTAAATCATACTTCTAGTTATGCCGTCTATTGGCATGTTAAGAGAAGTAGTCACGATATAGAGCAAGATCCCATGAGCGCCAGACCTTCGTTATTTTATAGAAGCTGAAAGTTTCTCAGCGCATGCTCCCAACACAATTAGGTACGTCACCCTTAAATTTTAATAAATACGTTAAAGTATAAGGGCTGAATTTTATACGTGTTATACAGGGTGTAACAAAACACCCTAGTAATACTTAAGGGGGTGCTTCAGACCATCAAACTGAACAACTTTCACTATGGAGCCAACATCGAAATCGAGAAAAAAAAATCCGCTCTCTCATACAAAACTGCAGTATCGTCTCGACTCAAATGTATGGGACGGCAGAATTTTTTTATTATTTCTCGACGTTGGCTCCATAGTAAAAGTTGTTCAGATTGATGGTCTGAAGCACCCCCTTAAGTATACTAGTGTGTTTTTTTACACCCTGTATACTTGGATAATTACTATTAGAAGATGTTTCCTCAGTAGCCCGACAGTTTTCCAAGGGTTGGCCCTTAGCCAGACTATTTTAATCTGCTACCTACCAAAGCCACGATGACTTGACGAGCCACTTCATAGTTGCAAACTTTCAGCTTCTATAAAATATCGAAGGTCTGGTGTTCATTGGTATCTCGGACTAATATTTATCTACTTGGGTTTCTTTGACTCTTGGATGAGCAATGCCTTCTAAGATTAAACGTAAGCAAGTACCTACAGTCATACTCTTGACACAGGGTGGAAATGATAAGTGTGACCAGGCAAGAGCATAACTTTGATTTTAAAGGATATTGGTAGTCGATAAACATCAGTTGGTTAGTAAATCCGCGACCCTCGGAGGGGTGAATCCCGTAAGGGGTAAATATAATATATATTTGGCTGATGCAAACAAGGACAAACCTATACGCGAAAAAGAGAAGACAATAGTATACACGAAACTAAGCAAAGTTCGTTAGGCAACATAATTTTTTGTCTTTCTCGCGCGTAAAATTTTTGTTATCTTTTATCTCTGTCTCTCTCTCTCTCTGTCATCTTTTTGTGCATGTCCCCCCCGCTCCCCTCACCAGCTGCCGCTCATAGAGCATGACTTTGGATTGTCGTACTATATACATTCTACTTCAATGCTTTTAAATTAATTAGATAATCGCCTCAACACACTTATTAGGTATTATTATATTCATCTTTTCCATCCTAAATGTATTATTTCAGTAAATTTAATTTCGTCTGACGTCTCTACCACTAGACTCTACTAACTCGACTACTAGGTACTTAGTAGTCGAGTTATGTACAATTTTTTTTTTAATATTTCTATTATTTAATGAAGGTCTAAATTATTCAACGTTTTTCATCTAAATGGGTGGATATCTTGATAACCTTAAAAAATTATAAGTGGAAAATCATCCGTGCTTGAAAAGCGTCTCATAAGTAGATTAGGACCTAAAGGTCACCTATCTTACAGAAGGTTGACAAAAGGGGTATTGTAATAAATTTATTCAAGTTCAAACTGACCTCTATCTAGCACGTATTCATGTAAACAGTATTTTTATAACAAAAAAATTAGAGCCAGGTTAGCACGAAATCCTTTATTTACCTTAACAAAAACTTCACGCTCGTACGATTGCAGAATTGATCGAAAAAAAATACAAAACCATTGAAAAATTAATGGCATCTAACATTGAATGGTTTTAGGGCAAATTTTTGACGTAGGCATCCGTTGCATAGTGGTAGAATTCCTTTTCACAACTAAAAAAACTCTTTTTCTCGCAAAATTTGTATGTTATTGTTACTGTTGTTAGTTCAATCTAAGGATTTCACAGTGTTCTAATAAAATTTGTTCGATATTGACATACAAATTTCTATAATGCACCAATTTTTCTGCCTGACTGACTTTACAATTATAAATGAAAATGTTTGTAAGAAAATTGGTGCGATTGCTTAAATAAATATTATTTAGTTACATTACAGAAAGCGTAAAAATATTACAAAACGCACACACTGTTGTGTTCAGATCAGAATTGAATATCAAACCCTCTTAGCTCTAAGAAAATTATAGATATTTTAAGAAGTAAGAAGTAGGCAAATGGATATAATTTAATAAGTAGCAATAAAAATATTGAAATTGAAATAAAAGAATTGATTTGGATTATAATGTTAGCTCAATTTAATTACATACTTACCAGTATTAAATGTCCCATTTCTGGGCTGAGGTCTACCTCGACCAGGAGTGCGATTTTTGAATCTCATTCGCTGAGTTCAGCAGTTGAAAATGTCAAAATTACTGTGGAGATATGCATCTTTCTACTGCTGATTTGACTTTCAAAAATCATACTTCAGGAGTGCGATTTTTGAAAGTCAAATTTGCCATAGAAAGATGCGTATCTCCATGATAATTTTGACATTTTCAACTGCTGAACTCAGCGAATGAGTTTCAAAAATCGCACTCCAGCTAGTTGTTCATGAGCTTATATTATCCGCTCTCTTATCGTACACGATGTAGGTATTATTATTAAATGACCATCATCCTGAATAAAATTCACTTTGGAACTAAAATTAAAAACGAGAAAAATTCCTGATATCCCAAATATTGTTTCGCGATATATTGGTCCCAAAGTAAATGTTGCCCAGTTTGATGGTTTCATACCATCAAACTAAACAATTTTCACTTTGACACCAATATCGCGACATTATTACTTTTATCAATTACAGGCTTCAGACTGATGGTCTCAAGCCAGTAATTGATAAAAGTAATTACAAATTCGGTTTTTTAAGGTCTCTGTCGAGCTAACATCGTAAACATAATCCCAGCATAGTGTACAACAGAGATCGATCTGCAAATTCTGTTAAATTGTAATATGAGGGAGGGTAGTGGGGGAAGGGGAGGGGGGATCAGCCAGAAAGGCCCGTAGTCACGTCGAGTCGAGGCGTCCCAACCCATTACCCGCTCCAAACCGTATCGACAAATAACCACCAATTATTGGATCGCTCTACAATCTTTTTACAATTTCTTCTCCGTCCAGCGTTATTATATTTCTATTAAGCCTTTTTTGTAATCAAACTACTAATGATTCGATTCCATTTCCTAGGCGGACGTGCCGTCTCCGTGATGTTAATGACACTAGGTAATTAGATCCGGATGGTTTGAGGTCGTTGACTCGCTGCGGTGCCCGACCGGTAGATAATGGCAAAGTGTCAATTTTACTCAAAATATGGTAATTTACAAGACGACATTTTGTTTTTTAACACGAGCTTCGGGCACGCTGACGTTAACTCTTAGCGACTGGTTATCTTATTAGCGATCACAATTTTCTTATTAAAATACCTTTAACATAAATATTCTGAAATAAATTTGCTTGGTTGATCGATTTGGATTAAAATCTGTGGTATAAAACTGTTAGATAACGTTTTTTTTATTATGTTAGTATTAAGATAGCTAGGCTGACCTATCTAATATAAAAAAATACAAATGTTAACGAGACAGTAAGATCTGCAACTGTTATCTTGTCATCGTAAGGTTTCTATTTTATTTACTAGGTATTTTGTTTCTTCTTTAAACTTTATTGAACACACAGATTAATAAATACAAGTAGAAAAAAAAAGCAAGCCTGTGAAGAAAATTCTTTGGATTTTTCCCTCAGACCATCATCTTTTATAAAAATGATTAGCTAATAGATTAACCACACATAAATCTGGAGTGCAACTCACTAAACGTTACATCGCTGTCAAAAACATCGACGAACTCGCATCCTTCAGATCATCGGGGGTTTTATATCAGTTTGACACATAAAATTGAAATCTCGTCAATGTTTCAATAACGAATTTAAGGTTGTGTCGATGTTTGCGCTTAATTGCTGAAAATGTATTTTTACACCTACAAATGAACTAAGTACCCATAAAAATACAAACTCGTAACTGAGTTAAAACTAGATAAATTTACGCCTATTCGAGGTTCAATCACCTGCCCACGGGGGGGTCGAGTACATCTGAAAAAACAACGAAAGTATCTTCAGTCATGTTTCAATTTGCTGAATTGATTTGTGGTTAGCAAACGTTATCACTTCGTTACTGGCTACACTCTAATAGCTCTGTTCTCACGACATTTAGATTGGTTCCAGAAATAGTATGTGTTTCCTCAATTCGTTCATCATTATTAATTTAGAAGCAATGAATGGTCTTTAAGGCTACGGTACTATCATAATATATACTGCTAGCGTTAACACGCGACTTTGTCCGCACAAATTTTAAATCAGATCATAAACTATCAAAAAAAAAGTTTCATCAAAATCGGTTCAGTAGTTTTCGCGTGATGCTCGTTCAAACACACAAACACCTAAATTTTTGTTTTAAATTTACAGTTTATAACATACGAGCATTTACCCGCGACTTCGTCCGCATAAATTATATACCAAATTTTGAGTTAGATCATAAGCTATCAAACAAAAAAAGTTTCATCATAATCGGTTCAGTAGTTTTCGCGTGATGCCCGATCAAACAAACAAACTCACAAACAAACAAAGAAATAAACAAACAAAGAAATAAACAAACAAACAAACAGACAGACAAAAAGTCCAAAAATTTGTGATTTGGAATCAGGGACACCTAAAACCATATCGTAATCTTTTTCTTGTAAATATCTTCAATGTACAGACACACTTCTGTTACAGTTTTATAACAGTTTAGAAGAGCATTACCCGCGACTTCGTCCGCATAAATTATATACCAGATTTTAAGTCAGATCATAAGCTATCAAACAAAAAAAGTTTCATCAAAATTGGTTCAGTAGTTTTTGCGTGATGCTCGAACAAACAAACCCACAAACAAACAAACAGACAGACAAAAAATAAAAAAAATTGTGATTTGGAATCAGGGACATCTAAACCATATCGTAATCATTTATCTGTAAATATCTTCAATGTACAGACACACTTCAATCTACAGTTGTATACAGGGTGTAACAAAACACCCTAGTAATATTTAAGGTGGTGCTTCCGACCATCAAACTGAACAACTTTCACTATGGGGCCAACATCGATAAAAAATTAAAAAAAACTGCTGTCCCATACATTTTAGTCGAGTCGGTACTGCAACTACTGCAGTTTTGTATCGGACAGCAGATTGTTTTTATTTTTTCTCGATGTTGGCCCCATAGTGAAAGTTGTTCAGTTTGATGGTCTGAATCACCCCCTAAACCACCCCCTTAAGTATTACTACACCTAGGGTGTTTTGTTACACCCTGTATAATATAGTTTAGATTTCGAAGTTTAGATTAGATATTCGATATACAGAGTGTTAATCTAAAAATGCGTCATATTTATGCTGCTTATACTGAACAACTGTCACCTAGGAACCCATAGTCAATACGCAAAACAACATTTTGAGTCTTCATACAAATCGATCATCTGAGTGGCCACTTTTGTATGGAGAGACCAATTTTTTTTTGAATTGACTATGGGTTCCTTGGGGAAAGTTGTTCAGTATCAGCAGCATAGTCGCCTCCGTACACATGACGCACTTTTAGATTAACATCCTGTATATACTTACTACATAGAATTTAGATTCTTAGTAGGCTAAATACTTAAACACACACATAATAAATCCATCGTATCTAAAAAGGAATATTTAGGTAGGGGCCATTCAGTATCCTGTTACCTACTTTATGTACTTTTCTTTCTATGGTATTACAACTCTTAGTGCGTCCTGACCTTCTCCACACTTGAATGTCTTCTGTTACGATACTTGGCTTTCCTTCTAAATGGTGAACTTGTCCATGGCCCTTAGATACTTTTCAACATAATTGAACCATCCCTTTTTATTCTGTTACTGTACCTAAAAGCGCAGCGTGTGTAGACACAAGGTGGACCGACGACCTGGTGAAGGTGGATGAGGGCGGCGCTGCACCGTTTGTTGTGGCGATTCTTAGTGGAGGCCTATCTCCAAGATTCCTATGCCCAGCAGTGGATGTTTATCGGCTTAGATGATGATAAAGTCCGTATTAAGGGGTGGCCCAGATTCTTTAATAAAACCGGTCAAGTGCGAGTCGGGCTACTCGTGCACCGAGGGTTCCGCACCACACCACCACAGAACAAAACATTATTCACTTAGAAAAAAAAACTTTTTTTGTACGGGACCTTTAGCGCAAGACCGACTCACACTTGACCGGTTTTTAGTATTTGTTATTATTCTGTAGAGTTTGCTCTATAATCACAGTATGTTTGACGCTTGTATGTATTACCATTTTTACGATAGAGCGTGAAGAAAAAACTTTGATAAAAACTAGTTTCTTGTTGAGAACCCCCCTTAATTTTTAACTTTTTGACATTTTTATTATTTGTCAACAAATCCGCCGTAATAACGCATAATCTGAGAAAATTTTATCTATCTAGCTATTACGGTTCAAAAGTCACAGCCCTAAATAGGTAGGACAGACGGACGGATGGACAGACGGACAGACGGACAGACGGACAGACGGACAGACGGACAGACGGACAGACGGACAGACGGACAGACGGACAGACGGACGGAAGGACGGACGGACAACGTAGGCCTAAGCCTATTACTAATAATAGGGTCCCGTTTTCACCCTTTGGGTACGGAACCCTAATAAAACAACCAACAATAAATTTTCAGTTGTAGCTAGAATCAATATTGGCACATCTGCCTACCTAGACATTTGCTTTACCATATAAAAGACATCAACGTGACCGACAATAGTTTTAGCAAATCTAACCCCAATTCGTTTTCACTGTTCCTGTATAAAATGTTAAAACTTCGTCGAAGAAGATGAGAACCATCGGTTTCCATTTCAACCTCTTAACTACAAGCGTATAAATTTCATACCTACTAGATAAAATCATAGTATTGTCCTTCTGTAAATACGTAGTTTCCCAATATCTATCAAAACGTCATGCTTCTTTCCCAGTGGGGTAGGCAGATCCTAAGGTGGCATCTTATGCATCTCCACTTTATTCACGTTCATCTGCCTCTTTTTAGACACACCCACCGGTTTTGATTACATATTTCCTTAGAACGAACATAATTATTAAATAACATAAATAGTCTTAATTTACTCACCAAAATACAAATAAAACATGAAATAAATCTACAGGCCAGATAGCTCAGTTGGTAGTAAAACTACTATTAAAAAGGTCGCGGGTTCGAATCCTGCAAGAGGTAAATATTGACAAAAAAGGCAAGTCAATGTTTGGATATTTGTATACTATATCATTGTCTAGTCGTCATAACACAAGTCCGGGCTATTTTCTGGTACCTTATTGTACCTACATTTGATTTTATCTAATTTATTTTAATGATTTATTACTCAAAGATAATTTATAAATTTAATCAAATGAATAATGCTACATGTCTAATGTTTTTACTTCAGTTCGTACCTACTTTAAGAGTATAATTATGTATTATTTTAAATAAATGAATTACATTCAAATGGGACTAGATCTCAATCCAAGATATCTCTAGAGATATGTGTGACAATGTTAAAGATAAAACTTAAAAAATAGTTTCGTGGTAGTCAGAAACCTTGCTACAACTGTCAACTCAATATTAAAACTTGCAGTTGTAGCAAGGCTCAAGAGGAAAGACGAAATAAAACCCGGTCAAGTGCAAGTCGGGCTACTCGCGCACCGAGGGTTCCGTACCACACAAACACAAAATATTAACTTATAAAGAAAACTTTTTTCTCCGCACCTTTAGCGCAAGACCGACTCACACTTGGCAAGTTTTTATAATTTTTTGTTATACTGTAGAGTTGGCTCTATAATCGCACCAAGTTTGACGCTTTTACGATAGAGCGAGAAGAAAAAACGTGAATAAAAACTAGTTTTTTGTTGAGAACCCCCCCTTAATTTTTTGTGATTCTTATTATTTGTTAAAAAATCTGATGTAAAAACCCATATTCTGATAAAATTTCAACTATCTAGGTTATTGTCCTAAATAGGTAGGACGGACGGACAACGTAGGCTTAGTAATAGTGTCCCGTTTTCACCATTTGGGTACGGAACCCTAAAAATATGTGCTTGCGAAACCAAACCCTCACGAGTCGCACCTCTCCACAAAACACCTAACACAATTTTACCAAACGATTAGAAAATAGTTATACATAATTCATCATGATAAATGTGCGAAGCGAATAGTGCTTGGTGCGTTTACCTAGCACAAAATAGCACGTTAACAACAAAATAACAGGCTTATAGCTTACACCTATTTATTACTACAAGTACTTCGCCTATAAGAGAATAGGGAAGAGAACATCTTATTATACTGTATTAGAGTCGTGATTATTATTTTAATCGTTTGGCTAACAAAGGGAAACTGTGAGATTAGCGGTAATTATCTGCGGCTACAGTGCCTTCGGTTTACCTGCTTCGTGACAGCGGATTGTTCCACTGTGAGCTGTTGATATAACCCGAATGGATTTATTTTAGTTCGGATAATGTTTAGTTTTAAATAATCGTATACTTTGCGACCTTTTGGACTTTGTAATCACAAGCACTACATAAATTTTATTAGTCAAAATTCTTAAGGATAATAAATACACCTAGGGCCACTGGCGCAGGCCCGTCAGTGCCCCCAACTATCAATCATAATAATCATAGGATAATTCATTTCTATCAAGTAAGGATTTTGATACAAATGTAGGTCTATACATCGCTTTTGTTATGTATGACATTATGAGCAAATTTTAAGTAACAACTTTAATATTATTGTCATGAAAAGATAACCCCTTTCATTTGACGACTCGGTTGGCATAATACCACAAAGGACTGCTAAAGTAAAGAGGTCCTGGATTCGAATCCCAGTTCGGTCATGAGCTGTACACAATGTTGTATCGTTGTTGTTAGGTTTCCATAGTTACAAGTCTAGTAGCTAAAATGTGAGTACATGTCTGTGAGAGTTATTTAGGTACATTATTTTTAATTTATTCAGGGTCCTTCTTAATATGCTGACACTTTTTTAAGGGGATGATCAGACCATCAAACTGAACAACTTTCTTTATGGGATTAACATCGAAATCGCGAAAAAATTATCAACTGTGCCATACATTTGGCTCGAGTAAGTTCGTGGTTTTGTATGGACGAGCTGATTTTTTATCGCGATTTCAATATTGGTGCCATAGAGAAATTTGTTCAGTTTGACGGTCTGACCATCCCCTTAAAAAAGTGTCAGCATATTAAGAAGGACCCTATACGTAGAAAACATTCACACGTTTATGAACTCACTTAAAAAGTTAAGACATACATATTTTTAAGCGTGCAATAATAGTAAAGTTCACCTTTAGGGTTTCAAAATGTCGCTGAAAAATAAGTAGTATAATTTATCTTCAAAGTTAGATTTCGACACTTCACTTTACCCCATTCAATTAAAATCTTTTTTTAATACCTAGATTTAAAACAAAAAATTATTTCTGTTATCAATGCTTAGTTTTAAGATAGCTAATAAAAAATACAAAATTTACGAATCCTTTACTAAAAGAAAAAATCCTAATAAAGTTGTAAAAAGTACAAAGTGGCACATTCCATAGCAACGAGCTTCGAACCTAGCTAGCGCAGTGGTTAGCCAAGCTCGCTCGTGCCCCAGCCGCGCCCGCGCTCGCCGCTGATATTTTCATTACCACTATAAATACACTGGAATGAGCCAATCTAAGCTTTGACTGCCTATTGAGGTTGCGAGTTAATTACATAAGATGTCAACTGTTTACAGTAACGGCTGTGGGATTAGATTCATTATTTAACTGTAATATTATTTAACGTAACCAGTTAGAAGTTGCTACGACAATATTCAAGTTAAACTATAATCCGTCCAGGAATTCGAGACAAAATGTAAACAAAGAAACGTCACTGTCAAAGTGAAATTACGTGGTCAGAAACCTATAAATTATAACTTGCGTATTTTTTTATTATTTTCTATACAAAATCATTTGTCGTAATACATTGCGAGTAGAATAGATAATTTACTGTTATTCATTCTGGAGATAAGTTATCTTCCGTCTCGAGATGGTATTTTCTACTCAGTCTCTCGAATTCCTGGACGGAGTATAGTTGGTAGTTGTAGCTAAGCTTTTTACCTATGACCAACCTCAAAAAGAGTAAGTAGGTATACAGGGTTAAACTTTAATGCATTACATACTCAAAGGGGTGCTCAGACCATCAAAATACGAAAATACAGATCTGCAATCCTCCTCGACCTAAATGGATGGGGTATCTGATTTTCGCGATTTCGGTATTGGTCCCATAGAGAAAGTTGTTCACTTTGATAGTTGCATCCCTAATTACAATTATTTCTAAAGTAAGTAATTTAAATTAATTTAATATTCGAAGCATTTAGATTGACAAATAAATGCTCAATTAGACTGGGCATCCAAAGAAATCAATCAAACCGTATTCAAACATTATTTAACCGCAGTATTTACATCACACAAATTGTATTCAGAAACTTGCACGTCAACACGTCAGTAATTTAAATACTAAATAAACATTTTTGCACCCGACTTCCGACCGTATATCAAAATATTAAAAGCCGTACTAGATCCAGAATATGATTAGTTTCGTTACGTAACTGCCGATGCCGGTAAATGAATACTAGAATTTCGCTCGAATTCACTCAGACATGACAAAATTGTGTTGTATGTCCAGCGTAAGCGAAAAATTATTCGTCTATGGTGTACTAGCTTTTGCCCGTCTAATATGTAGCCTATGTGTTATTCTGGGCTATTAACTATCTATATGCCAAGTTTCATAGAAATCGGTCCAGCCGTTTTAGCGTGAAAGAGCGTGGCGTAAATATCCATCCATCCATACAAACTTTCTCGTTTATAATATTAAGTAGGATGTACAAAAATATGTCAGTGTAACCATTCGTTTTCATTTGCGACAATTTTTTTCGATAAAATAAGAAATGAAGGGCTGACACTTCGTGTTGCGTTTACCGAACGTCCCAACATTTGTGACATTCGATCAAAGGTGCACCACAAAGGAACTCTAGATTTCTCTTTTATTACACATAACACTTACCGATGTTAATTTTATAGATAACGCAAAGTTACGTACATAATAACATCGTAGTCGCCCTCTATACTAAATGAATACTGAGTGATGATCTTTGCTGACAAGACTCTGTAAATAATACAGTTTGATAGTCAGATTCAGATTGTCTTGATTTGCAGCTGCCACTTTTACACCTCTAATCGATTCGTCCTGTACTTTATATTCCTTGCATATTAAATGAGCTACAAAATCGTCACAAATTACCTTTAGATTTGACTGTGAGATGTATTTATGACTGAAGGTGCAATAAAATAATATCTCTAAACAATTTCATTTCATTTATCAAATTTCCACATTTCAAGAGACTAAGAATCTTAACGCTTCCCTGCATGTACTTACATTTTTGAAATGATTAAATTTGTTATTCAGCACCCAGAATTTTTCAAAACAGCTGGAATCGTCCGCCATAGAAACCTGCGAAGACCTAATGACCTTGTTTTTGAAAACAGATCTAGGATTAAGTTATATAAAAAGCATTGCCATTATGCCATTGCCATTGCCAGTATGTGTATCAAGCTATTTAACAAAATACCAGATAGAATAAAAACTTTGCCAAATAAATTATTTTTAAAAGAATTGTACAAGTGGTTGATTGACTGTAGTTTTTATGATTTGAATGAATTTTTTGCTTTATAATTAGATCTCACTGACATTATTAATTAAGTGAATATTTGCATGCCATATAATTTAGCTGGATAGAAGAAACTTTGTACCTACCTATTATTGTAACACCCTATTGTACCTACCTATTCAATGCAAATAAACAATTTCAATTTCAATTGTCCAGTGGAAAATTTCTCGAGTCTTCAGAAAACTTTCGATGACCTACTCGTATAATATGGCAATTTAACCTCAACGCACCATATTTAAAATAACTCTATGCACCTGTTCATCATCATCATCATATCAGCCGACCCAAAGCTGAATATATAGGCTTCCCCCCAGGATCGCTATAACTACCGGTCCTGCGCTACCCTCATCTACTCATCCAACGTGGTTCCCGCCGCCTTCACCAGGCACCTGTTGCATCTTTTATTATTGGTATCTTATCGTAAACTTTTGAACTGTTATGCTTATACGAATACAAATAACGAATAACGCTCACAGATACATACATTGTAATGATCCCAAGTAAGCCTTAGGGCCTTAGGCTTTTTATTATGGAAACAATACATTAACAAACTGACATTGTACTTAATTTCTATTTTTCCATTTTCTGTAATTTAATTATCTAACGATTGACATTGTAATAACCACTTTCTTATTTTTATAATTACCTGCTAATATTGCTGTGCCCTTTCAGGGCTCATGTACCCGCTTTAGCTACTAAGTAACACCTATGCTGTAAATGTACATGAATGCGAATAAATGAAATATGAAATATGAATACAACAACGGCGCAAACATCCATGAACGAACCGGGATTCGAACCCAAGTTTGGCCGTCCATTGGAACCATAGTTTGCCAGCCCGGCGTGGCAACCATTACATCAACCAGGGTGTCAATCAAAGCTGTTCAAACTCGAAATATCTATCTAAGTTCACATTATAAATAAGCGATGAAGTCTACTTTAAATATAATAGTAGTTGCTTAGTTTTGGTCACGTTTTCTCGCTTCGTATTTTCTAAAGTACATATTTAAATAGATTCAAAACCAAAACTCGAATATCGTTTAGATATTATGTCCTACAATATTAATATAATAATTAACAGATTTTTCTATCAATCATTTCTCGAGTTATTTGAAAAAATCTGAAATATACCTAAATGCGACAAAATGGGTTTCCTTTGCCTGAAACTGAATATAACTAGGAATATAATTTTGAATTTAATCAAATCATCGTCACATCATCGTTTGTTTCTTTAAATATCACAGAAATTTTCTTAAATCAAGTTTCATCATAATCTTGAGATCAAGGTAAAAATAGCCATAATGCCGAACAATTTCAGAAAAAATAAAGAAACATTAAAAAATTCAATAATATATAAAACAGTGGTCAAAGCAGTCAAGTGCCTGTCGGGCTACTCGCGCACCGAGGTTTCCGTACCACACCACTACAGAACAAAACATTATTAACTGAGAAAAAAAAATATTTTTTGTAGTAAGGTCCCGCCTTTAGCGCGAGACCGACTCACACTTGGCCGGTTTTTAGTATTTGTTGTTATTCTGTAGAGTATGCCCTATAAGCACAGTAAGTTTGACACTTGTATGTATTACCGTTTTTACGATAGAGCGTGAAGAAAAAAAGTTGATAAAAACTAGTTTCTTGTTGAGAACCCCCCTGAATTTTTAACTTTTTATTGATATTTTTATTATTTGTTCACAAATCCGCCGTAATAACGCATAATCTGAGAATATTTTAAATATCAAGCTATTACGGTTCAAAAGTTACAGCCCTAAATAGGTAGGACAGACGGACGAACGGACGGACGGACAGACGGACGGACACCGTAGGCTTAGTAATAGGGTCCCGTTTTCACCCTTTGGGTAAGGAACCCTAAAAATTAAAAATTTGTGATAAAAAACTGTAATATTTGCCATTTTTAAGTAAAAGACACGTGATATGATTATAAAGGAAGGGTAGAGATAAATCACAGGAACGTTTCAACGGTTAGTTGAATGTTGTTGTAACTGTTCGTACATTAACGAGGGCGGGAATCTGTGTTCTGCGGGCCTAAAACGTTCCTCGGGGCGGCGGCGCGGCGTGGTGATGATGATGACTGACGGTTGGCAATCACTTCGAATATTTTGTTTACTTCGAGTCGAGGATGTTTTAAACTGATATGGAATCAGTATTTCATTGTACTTATGTCGAAACCTATTGTTATTTGAAGATGTCAGTTCAGGATCCATACCATACAAAATTAGAAGTTCCCAAAGTGGATCTTAGCATAAGCATAATGCTCACGATTATTTTTGTATTTCTTATCCCAAAGAGGTTGTCAGAAATTACAGTCTACATGATTATACAATAGTATGAATATTCTCATTTGAACATAAAATTGTCATAAAACGCAAATATAACGTATTTACGTTACATTTGCGTTTTATGGAAATATACTTATATACGTTATAATTATAAGGAAAGCAGTTTTGTTATTATTTTTGTCAGTATTTGTTATTATGCAATTTAAAATATTATTTAAAATTAACAAATTAATAATATGGAACCTTTGGGTATGCAGACGACAGCACTGTTGCTGACAGATATCTGTCCGGTGCAGGGGTCAAATTGGACGTTACTCAGTCTTGTCGAGAGGCCATGGTGCAGCGAATAAACTTGGCCCTTGAATCTGTGTCCGACTGGGGTGATACTAATCGGGTCAGTTTCAACGCAAGCAAAACACAGGCGTGCCTTTTCTCCACAAAACGGAGTCCCTTCGCTTTGACCCCGACTTTCCGAAATGTGTCCATACCGATAGCTGATCGCCTGGAGCTCCTTGGCATTAACATATCGTCCGATCTGAATTTCGGACGGTACATTGAGTCCATGGCGAAAACCGCAGCGAAAAAACTGGGCGTCCTCTCGAAGGTCAGACGGTACTTTACTCCGGGACAGCTTCTACAACTTTATCAAGCACAAGTCCGATCGTGTATGGAGTACTGCTGCCATCTCTGGGACGGGTCTGCCCAATACCAGCTGGCCGCGCTGGACTCAATCGACAGGCGTGCCAGGAAGCTCATAGGTGATCCAACCTCGGTGGCGAAGCTACAAAGTCTTGAGCATCGTCGCAAGGTAGCCTGTCTGTCTGTTTTTTATAGGATACATTTCGGAGAGTGTGCGACTGAATTACACGATCTGATACCACCGTCTCCCTTTCATCTGCGGGGGACGAGACGCAGACTGGGTTTCCACCCCTATGTCGTTGACCTACCAGCAATTCGCACGAAGAAGTTTGCTTCTTCTTTTATAATGCGCACGGCTAAGGAGTGGAATGCCCTGCCTGCGGACCTGTTCCCTGAGCAATACAACCTGGGCCTCTTCAAGGCGAGAGTGAATAGGCATCTTTCTAGGTAAGCATGCTACATCTTCGGCCTCATCATCACTCAACATCAGGTGAGATTGGGGTCAAATGCTTACCTATCACACATAAAAAAAAAAAAAAAAAAAAATAACAAAAATAACACTCATTGAATATTTAATTTTTATTACCAAGTAATAATAAGATTTTATTTATTCCAATCTTGATGTAACAGAACTAGAAATACAATCAAAGTTCCAAAAATAGCAGAACCAAAAGTAAACATATCAAATATAACGTATTTATTGGCATCCAACAGCATGATTTGTGTGGGTCTTGAGTCCATTCGGACAAAAGTTTGCTATGATTAATATGAGACTTCGAGTCTATAGTATTTTATATCAATGAACCCAGTTAGTACAAAATCACTGACATTAGTACCATAACTATCGAAGCGAGACGTTTTACTTAAGCGACATTTTATCGCACTCACTAGGAAGGGGCCCGCATATCCGCCATATCCTAATTGAGAGCATCGCGCGCTAAATAGTAGAGATTGGGCTCGGGACTCCGGGAGCAGATAGTTATCTGATTGAACGGTTCCAGTTTGGTCCGGGATAATGCAATAAGGATGTGTATGTCTGACGTTTGTTCTATGACGGGACAGTGGGAATTTGTTAGGACGTTTGTCGCATCAGGATCACAACACATTGGATCTCTGTTGTCCTTAATAAAAAGTTTTTATTTTGTTTTTTTTTTAAACAACTTTCTATATGGGACCATGTTTGAAATCGCAAAAAAAAAAACAGCAAAATCCTATTCGATCAAAATGTAAGGGACAGCTGATATTTTTCACGAGATTTCAGCCTTGGTTGGGACCAAGGCTTTCTCTATGGGGTCTTCATCGAAAAAAAATTTTTTTTTTTTCCATAGAAAATGGCTACTCGACCCTGTATGGAACAGTTAATTTTTTTTGACAATTCTGTGTTTCTCCTGTCCTGTCATACAAAAGTTGTTTAGTTTGATGGTCTGAAGCCAATAAAATTTTTTTTTTTTATTGGAACTTTTTACCCTGACATTATGTCAGCCCAACCCCTTAAATTATGTAATGCATTTTAATTCACACCCTGTAGATAAAGTGTGGTGTAAAAATTTGCTGTACCAATAAATTTTATTTTGCTCGGCAAATTAATAATTTAAACGTCTTATGACATCTCAAAAGTCCACATTGTAAAAAGTATAAATTTTCCATACAAAAATTCCCATCAGTAATAAATAAATGAGGGTGATTAAATACAAGAAAGCACCAGAGTGTTACTAAGCAAAATTACTGCCATTAAAAACATATTGGTACGAAATATCAGACTTGATTTTAAGAGCTCTTCACACAATATGCTGGCCTCATTATGAGGGTCCTTTGTCCTTAAAACCAGTTCTTTTTCTTTTAGCAAAAGCAACGGGACATACAATAAGTGTATCAAATCAAAGTGCCCCCTACGTTCTATTCATGACCTCTCCAGAGTAGTCAATGTACTTAGTCCCCTTGAATTTCGACTTTAGTTTTAATTAAACAGGATTGTCTTTTATAAATAATAATAGCTGTTTCTTATTGAAATAGGAGAGTGAAAAAATTTGGACGTTGGGCCTTTGATGGTTTGCTTTTGTGGCGATCTGTTATCTTTCGATTTTTTTTAACTAAGAAAGTTTTCTCACGCTTTACTATAAGACGTTACTTCTTTATTTATTGCAAAATAACATGCAACAAAAACAACACATAAAGATTTTATTCGAAAAATTGTTTTTTTCTCATTAATCACACGAAATCTATCACTATCTTCTACACGACTGCACAAAAAGATACCAAAAAGCTATTTGGTCCTACATCTTTCTTTTGTCATCGCGATCCTTTTCATTTTAACCGACTTTAACAAAAGAAGGAAGTTTGCAATTACGTCTATATTATTATGTCTTTTTCTGCATGTTAAATGCAACCAAATAAGGGGTTTAACTTTGAAAAATCAAGGAGATTTTCCCTGCCCTAGAAGCTAACGTCTTGTCGCGTCTGAAGTATTCGTAATCCTAGTAGAGTCTCTGACTACCCTGAAAGGGATTGTGTTCGTGAATATATATACAAATTATGTATGTATATTCAATGGTACAAAATATAATGTGGTCCACATCCGTCCTCACAAAGCTCAAGCCCAACTCTCATTAAGATTCAAATAAAATACATAATTTGAAATTCTACCAACAAATCACGGCTCCGCTTGTTCGACTAACCGGCGCGGGCGCAATAAGCACCTACCGAGAATGGGTAGTTAATTATCAAGTGCTATCTGCAGGCTCACGATCGCGACCCACGACTGCTGAATTATAGAGCCGGTCACATTAGTTAGCCTGACGAGATACTTTCTATGAGTTGAGTGCAGAAAAAGAAATAAAATCGGTCAAGTACGAGACGGGCTACTCGCGCACCGAGGGCTCCGTACCACACCACCACACAACATATTACTGAAGTAAAAAAAAATTTTTCTCCTGGACCTTTATTAGCACGAGACCGACTCACACTTGGCCGGTTTTTATTATTTTTTGTTATACTGTAGAGTTTTCTCTATAATCACACCAAGTTTGACGCTTGTAAGTATTACCGTTTTTACCATAGAGCGAGAAGAAAAATGTTGATAAAAAATAGTTCCTTGTATTAAGACCCCCCCTTAATACAAGGAAAAATAAAAAAGAATTAAAATTTCAACTATCTAGCTTTTACGGTTCAAAAGTTACAGCCTGAAATAGGTAGGACAGACGGACGGATGGACGGACAACACGTAGGCTTAGTAATAGGGTACCGTTTTCACTCTTTGGGTACCGAACCCTAAAAATCAAGAAAAACTTTGAGTCACATTAAAAGTGGATCAAATTTTTTAATATGCTTATTTGAGAAAGTTTATGATTAGCAGTATTTTTCTGAATTATAAAGAAGATAAAGATGTACGTACGATGTACGAAATAGAAGATGATCTTCTGTGCGATGTACAGTCAATAATTGACAAAAGAATCTTTCAAAATGATTATCTGATGTCATATTAATTATTCTTTGTGCTAGTAATTTAATTGAAGCTCATTCAACGCTCTATCAAGATCAAGACACATCTAAAACTTTGTAAAATATTGATTTGTTTAAGAGTAATTTCATTTGAGTTTCACTAAAGTTTTTGACTTTTGCTGTTTACTGTATTATTTTATAAAGTACAGTCAGCCTCAAAAAGATGTATGCAGTTTAGTACTACGACATGGAACAAAACTGTATACATCTTTTTGAGGCTGACTGTACATAATACTTACATAATAAACTATACCTATATAAGTTTCAAGACTCGTCATTCATTGAATAAATAACATAATTATGTGGCTTTCTAAACTACATAGTAGGTTATATTTTAGATGACTTAGGTTTAAGCAGAGTTTTTTGCTTGAAATGTTATCTCATCTTGAAAATCAGAATACGCTCAAAATGAACCAAGTTTGCTAATGGTTTAATAATAATGTAGGTATAAGCACGGCAACACATCAACCTATACATAACCAATATAAGCTGGTCGCGAGACGTTATACGTTACTCGTCCTACGCGCAGCCAGCATTCTGGTTTTGTATAGCTTGATGTGTCGCCGTGTGTACATAGTACAGTCACCAGCAGATATATCGTAGCAAACAAGGTGGTCAAATATTTCTAAGCAGTTCTAATTTTCAATAATTTCTTTACTCATAGTCAATCAAAAATATAGGAACGCCGAGAACATCAAATATACCGACGCAGTCATGGTGGCCATAAACATCTGAGCAGTTTCGGATAAAAACCTTACTCCGTAGTTTTACATGTTAATTTTAAATAACATTGTAAAGAAATGATTGAAAATTCGCTGTTCACATATTTATGACAAAATACACGTTTAGATATAATTGGTAACATTTACTGTAAATTATTTAATGAAAATTAGCACTGCTCAGAAATATTTGGACACCTTGTATGCTACGATATATCTGATGGCGACTGTACCATAATTTGTTCGAAGAGCGCTTCTTGTTTACGAAGTATTCAACATACAAATACTTACACCTATGTCCTACTGGGGTAGGCAGAGACCATAATTCGACATCCATACGTAACTTCGTGGTCACTTCATACATGCTCATCGATTTTCTTATAATGAAGTTTACCCACCTGGAATCAAAGATACAAATATTGCACTGCCATTACTTCCTATCTAATGATTTATTTAGTTTCCTAATGCCGTTTGCCCACAGAGCACGATGCACTAGGCGTTCAGCTCGATTTACATTGCACTAAACAATGCTAAAAGCCAATAACTGTCTTATAAACTGTTTGCCGTATAATTATTAAGACGTTTGAATTTGTAATTTTGCACAAAATATCATCAGCGTGCCGATGCTGTATTCTGCAAGTTACTATTCACTCTGTTATTATTCTCATGTATATAATTATGATGATTCGCTTTAGTACAAAGTACTAAACTTAATTGTTGTTCGTATTCATTGTTTTAACTATATTATTCTACTGGCAGCGCCCGCGACTTCGTACGCGCGGACCACTGAATTTAAATAAGTAATCATTTACTTTTGATTGGAGAAACCGATTGCAATGAAATAAAGCCTAAATGTTAATCCAAACTAAGCCCTATGCTATTGTGAACCCCATCCAAATCGGTTCAGTCATTTTTAAGTGATGCGTGCACAAACAAACAGACTAAAATTCTAGAAATGGTGCCAATGCATTCCATTACGTATTCTTAAAGCCCCAATTTTTTTTTTGCTAATAATTATCTTCAATGTATATCCACGCCAAGTTTAAAATTTTATTATAATATGTAGGTACCTATACAAGAAAATGATATACCTACATATGTATACAGGGTGAAATAAATACCATTAGCATCCTTTTAAACTAAGAGTCTATCCATCAAACTGAACAACTTTCACTATGGGAGCAAACCGATCGGAGCAACTAAAAAATCAGCTGTCCCATACTAAACTGCAATGCCTAGGTACGCGACACAAATGTATGCAACAGCTGATATTTTTTTTGCTCCGATCTGTTTGCTCCCATAATGAAAGATGTTCAGTTTGATGGGTAGACTCTTAGTTTAAAAGGATGCCAATGATTTCCATTTCACCCTGTAGATGGCAGCGAAGTATTTTAAAAAATGTGTTAAAGAATGATGTTAGTGCCATCCATCACCATCAACCCTATCTTTTGAATAAATTAGAATGTAAAATATCCAAAAATTTACCGTTAATAATTGCACGATAAACTATGTTTCACTTTCAAAAAGCGGATACGCGGTCAAAAGCGGTTGTAAGAACTCGGTCGGCTGTGCAAGCCAACGTCGCGTGATTCCCCCATCACTTCATTGTTTACACAGGCATTATTCACTTAATGAGCGCTCTAATGGGGCCTTCGTGACACTGTAATTAATACTTGCGGACCCAGACCACGGCCACGGTATGCAAGGTACCATACATTACCTGCCAGCCTAGGTATACGGTCAGAAACTCTGCAGTTCCCAAGCAATGGAGCTAAAACTCAGTCGTGTGGCAGCAGTCTTAGATACACATTACCCGCGAGTACGTTTTGTAGGACATCGCAATGGCGGCTAATTACACGTGCATTTCGTTGGTACGCCTCTCCGCTAATAACCATTGCGTCACACATTTAATTGCTGTATCTTTATCGCAATTACACGCATCCATGGTTTGAGGGCAAACTGCACCGCGTGATAACAGATTTCTCTTCTGACCCGAGAAATTAAATTGAGTTAAACTCTTTGTCTAAGAGCCTCGACCCCGGCGTTTACGGATGAAATTTTTTTGCATAATTAATACCTATAAATTGTGCTGTTGGCACGTTCACATTGTTACTCAAAATGAAAACCTTGGACGTTGAAAAAATCCTCCAGTTTACAATAACAATGGTCGCGAATTTGTCATTACAGTGGAACGTGACTGTAGCCCAAACACCACGGTGCCTCGCATGTCTCGTTTATTTTAATATCACCCACATTTTTTACTCTTTTCCGTCAATTTAAATTTTTTTTTTCATTCTTTTTTATATCGCAACGTGACAATCGATGAATTTTTCATATTATAAATAATTATCAGGTTCTGGAACATTCAAGAAATATATACGGTGTAAATTTAAATCCGTTACATTCTTAAGGGGGTGTTTAAGACCATCAAACTGAACAACTTTTACAATGGAACCATTATTGAAATCGTGAAAAAACAATTAGCTGTTTCAAACATTTGGGTCGAGTAGCCAGCCAACATGTTATGGAACGAAACAATTTTTTTTCCATTTCTTTATTGGACCCATTGTAAAAGTTGTTCAGTTTGATGGTCCGAAGAACCCCCTTAAGTAGGTTTGTAACGCATTTAACTTTACATCCTGTATAAGACGATTACCATAAGGCCTTGCGATTAAATTTGTCATGTTTATCATTCTGCTAAAATAAAAGAAACCTGAAATGATTAAAGTTTAATAAATTTCCATCAGCTGCGGGTTTTAATATGAAAACTTTATCGTGATTGATTTCTTGTGAGCATTCAAGCCCTTTCATTTATAATCAGCTTTATTTTGCTTTACTGAGTTTTTATAACATTCTAACTTTCTTTTATTTACTTGCGCGATCTCTCAAATATACAAACATATTCAGGAGGCTTACCATGAGTTTTCACTGTAGTTAACTACAGTAATTTTACTCCTATTTTCGTATTGAATTTCGTACTCGTGCTCCCAGTGATTACTTCTTTTGACATCAAAATGCGCACCGTAACTACAGTAGTATACTACAGTGCAAACTCAATAGTACACTTGTTTTTTTTCGATACCTATGATAAAACATGACTACTTTGAACACACTACATGATCATCATCATCTACCGCGGTTTTTTTTAAAAATCTAATCACAATTAATCTAATAAGAGCATTCGGAACTGATATTTTTGGAAACTTTCGCAAGTGTCCATGCCTTCGAAAAGTAGCTTTATATTAATTGATAGCGTTTTTTGGAACCCACCTTTTTGAATCAGCGCTTTCTAAAAGATATGAGATAAAAATAAAACATGGATCTCGGTTTACAGACGAGCATTTAACAATTCCAAATAACTACCAGCCAAATATAAAATGTTTGATTGAATAAATAAAATGTTTGATTGAATAAATAATTTCTGAAACACAGTTTTTGATAGTAGACCGCCAAGTATATCTAGAGTTTCAATGTAGACCGCCTACTTGAAAAGTTTGGCCACCCCTAACCTTCATTCACACTATTATAAAATTGTAAAGTAGGTATATCTGTCATCATCATCGTCACGGGCCTTATTTCATCTAAGTAGATGTTTCAAACAAACGTCTGGTTTGAGTATATCCGTACATTGAAGATATATTACAAAAAATAAGATGACAATATTTGTTTTTAGCTGTCCCTGACTTCAAATCATCGATTTTTTTCATCTGTTTGTCTCTTAGTTTGTTCGAGCACCACGCAAAAACTACTGAACCGATTTTGATGATTTTTTTAATTCAAAAGCTTATGATCTAGTATATATTTTAACGTGCTATAATGATCGGTGCGGACGAAGTCGCGGACAAATTCTGAACATAACAAAAATAGTCTGGATTGGAGCCCATTAGCATTTCCACTATAACTTTATAACTGATGTTTGTCTCTTTGTTTCATGTACTGTTCCATGATGCCATAAATAGTATGAGTAGGTATCTTTATTTATTATAACAATGATATTAATTAAGTAGATCATTATGTTGGTTCGTTTGTGACATCCTAAATATGGAGACACTTTCAAATCAAGATTGATGTGGCCTTCTTTATAAGGGAATGATTAGAATCAGTTGGAATAATTCTAAATTTACATAACGGTACGGTTCTAGAGTGAATTATCATTATTCAGTATTCGTTCGATCTATTGAATGTATAACAAGTGTATAAAATAAATGGTCCAGAAAATACTTTTGTTGTGACAGAGAGGGGAAACGTTTGTCCAGATATGTTACGATACAATGACTCGTGGACTGTACACGCCTGGTCACTGATCAGTCCACCTGTTAAGTCTGGCTACATATTTCCGAGAATAGTGAATAGTTTTAAATTCACATGCTAAATACACATCGCCGCCACAACTTTGATGTCATTTAGCGAAAACAATGGAAAGATCCGCGCACTCAGTTGCATCCTAATACGTACATTTTATTTAAATGAACGTATTTTTATTATAAACATGTAGTATGTCCAACTGCTGTTAAAATTTATAATGCTATTTTTACGCCTAAATGAGTCATGTATGTGAGATCTTTGAATGAGTTCTTTACACTTCACACGTCAATTTATTTATCGATTTGGTTTTCTACATTTAAATTAAAATGTCGTTTACCTGCAACTTATTTACTCATCTTTACTTGTCCTCACGGTTGTTAGTCGATTTCTATTCCGTTACGTGTGAGCGCTAGAAGCTGCGGCTGCGCATCATTTGGTCACGCACATGGAAGCCTTGCCTTCCGTTATATCTGCCTTAATCCATGAGATTTGCATCGGTGCACCTTATGAGCTTTCCAGGCTGTTTTCGCTATCATAAAGTGATCAAATAAGTTGTAAATCAGTGGTTGGTACTTTCCCTCGTCTGTCTTTACGATTCGTCATACTGCATGGTTCCTGACGTTTCGCCAGCTTTTTGTGGTTGTTACGCTAATATCTAATGATGGGTTTAGGTTCCCGGTTGTAAATCATAGTTGTATCTAAGCCTTAGATATCTTTCTAAGTTGAGTATCAAAATTAAAGTTTTATAACTTTTTAGCGCTCTTTTTCGAAGACGTTATGATTTACTGTCTTTCACTTAGTTGCAGGAACGCTCATTAAAGTTAATCCTCCATTAAATCTCTTGCTGTCACTTTTTGTCTTGTTGACGTAGTAAAAACTAGCAAGAGATTTAATGGAGGATAAACTCTAATGAGCGTTTCTGCAACTGACTGTTAGTCTGCTTGGAATAACAAAATAGAGTTCAAACTTAGTTTTTGACATATACAGGGTTCAACTTAATTTTGACGATTTTTTAAGAAGATGATCAGACCATCAAATTGAACAACTTTATATATGGGACCAACATCGAAATCAAGAAAAAAATCAGCTGTCCCATACATTTTGGTCGAGTTTGATTGCAGTTTTATATGGACCAGCAGATTTCTTTTCGCAATTTCGACCTTGGTCCCATAGAGAATTGTTCAGTTTGATGATATGATGAGATGATCCCCTTAAAACCCGTCAGCATATTAAGAAGGACCTTTTATGTTCAAAAAACGTACTTAAAGCTGCAATCGAAAAAAAGTAGGTATGAATATTGAGCTGAGAGCATTGGTATGCGAGTTACGAAGAGTCGAACAAAAGACATTATAACATCCTGTTCCCCCGACACGACACCACTCTTATTATTATCCTAATGACAAAAATTTATAGCTCCTTAAATTCACCGTGCTGCAAATATTAAGCAAGGTTCTTTTTTTTTAAAGAAAGAAATGAAAAGGTTCAGAAACATTGGACTGGGGGACACGATTGGGAGGCATTGTGCCTCTGATAAGATATTTTTATATTTATTCTGTGGCCTTAAGAAGTACAGTCGGCTGTGGAAAGTACCGGTAATAGTTATGATGATAGAGAAGCTATGAAAATATTGTGACCTGTTTTGTTGTCTGTACATTTGATAGTGTATGGTAGCAAATAGCAAAATACTGGCCTGAAAAAAATTAGAATGACATGCGATCGACTCGATAAAAGAAGAATACAGTTTAATTACAATTATACGCGTTATTATAGTTTTTATTACTGAATTGTAAGATTTGGAGGGGTTAGGTTAGGTTAGGTTAGGTTAGGAGACGGATGTCGCCACTGGTCTTCCCGCTCACGCTGCTACTACTACTTATGCCCTCTCGCTCGCACGACGCCACGTGCCTGCAAATTATTGCATAACCGTATGGCACGCGTTCCACGCGTACTTTGCACTTCTAACTCCTCTTATAATGTTCTGTGGTAACCTTATATTTAAATTAACATCATTATCTATACGTGATTTTGCTAACCCCCTAGGTAGTTTTAGTCAAGAGATTCGATTCATTCTTAACTTGTAAGTTATTTTGGAGGCTATCAGCCACGACGTAGACTTATTACATCGCTGTCTTTATTTCACCATAGAAATGAAACGCAGAAGGAATGTATTTTCAAACGCACGCAATTTCTAGCAATAGGTCAATTACCTGTCTGAAAGCAATGATTATCAAACCAGTCCTAAAGGCCTGTATGTAAGACGGTATATACTTCTTAAATAAACAAAAAGTTGATTAATTCTATAGGTAGGTGATAAAACTTTATAAACAATAAAATAAAATTGTTGTTCTTTTTGTTTACAGGTAAGTTCACACCTTTAAGTACCCTTATTTAGTGATAACATGGGTAAGTTTAGCACTTTAATAATTTCACAAATTACTCTCGCAATAAATTTGCCCAGGTGAATTTCTCTGTGGCATTTCTATAGCCACTTAAGTTTTTGAAAACTTTCGTGTCACTACAAATGTGGAGCGCTACATATTGTGTGAAATTATTGCTTTTATTAAGTAGGAACAATTTATAACGGCATAGCTATTATTTAACATTTTTATAAACAACACATACTTATTTATATCATTTATTTATAGTATACAGGGTGAAATTTATATCATTAACATCCTTTTAAACTAAGTGTCTACCCATCAAACTGAACAACTTTTACTACGGGAGCAAACCGATCGGAGCAAAAAAAAATCTGCTGTTGCACGAACTCGCGCGTCGACATTGCAGTTTAGTATGGAACAGCTGATTTTTTTGCTCCGATCGGTTTGCTCCCGTAGTAAAAGTTGTTCAGTTTGATGGGTAGGCTCTTAGTTTAAAAGGATGCTAATGATATAAATTTCACCCTGTATATCCCTGTGTATCCAGAATTTTTTATTCTTATCACCACAAGAAAAAGCTTGTTCCTCAGAAATGGGGATGACGTTGCATTACTTTAATGGGTGATTGTACTCAAGATACTGAACAACTTTCGCAAAGGAACATAAAGGAAATTCACAAAAAAAAAAAACTTTTCATACAAACGCTCTATCAGTGGATTGCATTTAGTATGGAAAATCCAAATATTTTTTTTGCTAATTTCCTATAGGTTTTAAGGGAGTTCACTTTTGTGGGAACAATCACCACTTAAAGTAATGCAACTGTCTACCCTAACAACCTGTTTACGACACATTTAAATTCATAAAATTCTTAAACCTAATTAATACAGAATTAATAGAGCTGACTGTACTGGCAGTTGGTCTGTTCAATATTTTCCCTTCAGCATTATACTTTGTATTTATCTCATATCTGGTTAAATCTGCATTTAAGGCGAGCGCGTCCAGGCTTCAATCCAGCTGAGTTTTATGCAAATCCCATACAATACGGATGGTATGTCCATCACTCGATGCTATGGTTTGTTTTAGTCCAATTTGAATGTCTAATGTTCCCGACGTCTTATCTTTTTGCTCTACAAGTTAACAAGAATGATACTTTATAATTTTATCGAGCATATAAGAGGACTGGATTTCACAATTTATTATAGTTAGGCATATAAAGGGTGTTAACTAGCATTTCATACCATAAAACTGAACCACTATGGAACCAAGATTTTGACAATCACTGACTTTTCAATGGAACAGCTGATTTGTTTTCGCGATTTAAATGTCCCATAGTGAAAGTTCTTCAGTTTGATAGTCTGCACCCGCTTATTTTCTTTTTATTCTCCGGTATGCAGGTTTCCTCAAGATGTTTTCCTTCACCACCGAGCTAGTTTTAATGATAAATACAACCGTACATAAATTTTGTCAAACTTAGTGGTACAGGCCAGCAATCGAACCACCACCTCCTGATGGAGTCGCTAGCTCTCTTCTGTATGAGCTATCACCACTCTACCCGCACTAGCTAACCCGCCCCTCTCTAAACACCGCCTTAAGTATGTAACGCATTTAAGTTTACACCCTGTATAGTTTCAGGATGGCAGCTTCTCGGTCCGATAAAAATTAAATATCGGTGAGAGCAACATGACCAATAGGTACGTTATAAGGCGGTCGCATAAAGAATATCTAAGTAAATGACCTTTCCAAATAAAAAGTCAAGCAGCTTTTTCTGGCGTTCATCTATACAGAAACTTAGTAGTAAAGTAAACCATCTGCTAAAGAAAAACGCATCTTTAGACAACTCATTAAAACCGCTTACTCATTAAAATGAAACCACTTTTTTGTTCCGCGGCTTTTGGAAATTAAACATCACAATAGTTAACACTAACAAAACATATAGCAGGTGTCGATTAAAACCGGGCCTTTTGCCATTTTATCACCTTTACCATATAAATACTTAACTTTTTCCATTTTCAATTAGGTGCAGAAGTAATAAATAAGAGCACTTACAAGAGAGTATTCAAAGAGAACCTATAAAACCTTCGATCATTTCACTCGCATCTGGTATTATTGAAAGAGCCGTTTTCTACCAAATTCCCGTTTGTAATCAACGCTTTTCTCGCGTATTTTTATTGATTCTCCAAGAGCTCCCCCCTCTCCCCTCCCTCACCGCCTCCAAGGAAGCTGGGTTGGGAGCTGCCTCCTACCGCGCATTCATAATCGTATCGACACACGACACATTCCTCTCACAAAACCTACCTTAATTTGAACCACGCACGGTCCCTTTTACCGTATTCGCGTTCTGTGAAAGAATGGAACAGAATCGTGCGTTACCAGCCACGAGACATTAAGCGTCATATAAATTACATTAGCATATAAATAAAGTATTTTTGTTGCGTCGGTCTGCCCGTAGTACTGGATCTTTTACGACGTCGGGCGCAGGGTTAACCCGCGACATTTTTGTTCTCCTTTTTAGATAAATCCACGGTCTTAACGACCGTAAGCAAATACATGTTATTGGTATACGTTTATTGCTTATTCGAACTCATAAATAATTCGAATGGAAACATGAAATTAATTTCGTTATGAAAATGAAACGTAAACATGAGATAAAATGAATTGGAAACTTGATACGAGTAGAAGTTAAGTTTCAATTAAAAGGTTTTGTTGAATAACTTATTGGTTTCAGGGCAAGTAAATTGGTTTTGGATATAAATTATAGCCTGGCCTACGTTACCAAGAGTACCTAGTAACAAACTTTCCGACCGCTCAGAAAATGCTACGATATTTTATGTACGGATCAGGAATCAGAAAATCACGGCATTAATTACGAAAAACCCAAGTCATAATCCACTAGAACCAATCCGAATGTCGGACTATGTCTACATATCTCTACTAAAACATAGATCGGAACATTTCTCCAGGATAAATGGGACAAACGAAGATAGGAAACGACCGGGAAGAGATAAAGGGGACAGTTTGTAAAGCGTAATTATTTCAGAGCAGGAAAAAAACTCACTAAGAAACTGGACATTGTCCTTTAGACTTTTGTCTATTCAGCCATCTCTTTAATCTTACAAAATCCTTTCCATGTACTTAGCGATGCGAATTATTATTGAACAATGAAAGCTTTCCAACTCGGAATAATATATTTCTTCAGAATATTGTCAATTCAACTATGAGACACGTGTAGAGCCACCCCACGTGAAATTTATTCCCTAAGGTATGGCGTTCAATCATTGACTTTTTTCATTTCCCTCCCCGCGGAGTTTCCTTAGATTCCTTTACATAGGGTGTCAATAAAAATTGAGTTTATTTATACATCTACACTATTATAAAACTGTAACAGAAGTGTGTCTGTACGTTGACGATATTTACAAAGAAAGGTTACGATATTATGGTATTTAGGTGCCCCTGACACCAAATATAAAATTTTTGGATTTTTTGTTCGAGCATCACGCGAAAACTACTAGACCGATTTTAATGAAACTTCTTGTGTTTCAAACACTTGTGAATCTTGTGATTATACTTAAAAAGTGTTATATATTTTATCTCGCTACGATAACGGAAACCAGTCGGGGCAATAACTATATTTAAAATAAGATTTTTAAAAATTCGCCAATAGAAATGTACCTACACTCGTGTAACCGTTCTTCCACTGAAATATTCGTAACATCACAAAACATACGACTATTCAATTCATCGTAACTTTTCTTCCTAATAGTTTTTCTCCATTACAACTGACATTAACTTTTTGTCTTCCTATTCTTCTGAAGTTTAACGAGTCCAATCTATTTACGGCACCCTGTATGTATTGACATATAAAGCGCATTAGCCTTGTAGGGCGAGACTGTTTCTCGAATACTAAGATGGGTAAGAAAAATTACAACCCAGATACATATCTTGTTGGATCGAGATCGGAACATCGTGGGCATGATTTTGGGACGCGAAGATAAATGAAGTAGGTGGTGAACCCTCCTCCCCCCACTTGATTGAAGGCTCGGGACGAGTGTCAGGGTGTTTAAGGCCTCGTATTCATAGACTTCGTATCGATAGGAAACAAAATATTTTGAGACGATGTTTACCTAAGTAGGAATTTTATGTGTTTGGTAAATTACCTACATGCAATCTTGATCCTCGTTTCGGTTTTTGAAATTACTTATTTTGTTTGAAGTGTGTAATGGAAAAAAAACATTATTACTTCATTATTTTATATGTTAAAATACAGTTTAAAAAACAGTGCATATCGAAAATATGATTATTAATTATAAACTATCTACGTATAATTAGTTGTAACCTACGAGAAGCTACGAAATCTTTAGGAACGAAGAAAAGTAAAACTCATAACATCCATGACCGAAACGAAATTCGAACAGAACACCCTTTGCCTTACTACAAGCCGTGGTAACCAGCACACGCCTTCATCACCTTGCATATGAAATGAGACGAATTCCAAAAAATACACCCTCAATCAAGACGGTAACTCGTTCTACAAAACTACCCTCCATAGCTCATCATTACACTCATACAAAAAAAAGAATAGACAGAAAAATTGCCTAGTCAAGAACAAATCAAAAATATATGCACCCTTCCTCCCTACGTGACGTGATTTTTGACGAGAACCATTTACATGAACACCGTCACCTAGTCGCGTGCTACGATTTTTTATTTAAATCGCAACTATTTAGATATGCTACTAGATATATCTCCTTTACTATGGTAACGGAGCATTAAAGTATGTATATTACAGTAGTTTTGGCACAAGCCGTGAATAGCAAGGCGGGGTAAATATATTATAATCAATTCTTTTTTGGTCTCTAGCCATGTATTTGGTGTTTTATTGGGCATTTATTTTGTTATTTGTGGGTTAATTCAATCGGCGAAATAGAAAAACCATTATACTTAGTTTAAAGATTGTAAAAACAAAAGGTTTTAAAGTGCGCATGCTAAATGGAAACAACTTTTAGATGGTAATTGTTACTCGCCACCCCAAAAGTTGAGTTTATACAGGGTGTTAGAGTAAACTGTTGCATTACTTTAAGGGGTGATTGTACCCATGATAATGAACAACTTTACCAATAAGAAATTAGCAAAAAAAAATAATTCGATTTTCCGTACTAAATGCAATCAGCTTTGAAACTTTTAATTTTGTTAGTGTTAATCATAATTTACTCGCCCATTAATTTCAGACAAAAGTAAACCATAGGCTGTTATTCTTTAGGTCGTAATGGTCGTATTCAGTTAATATATACTCAGCTATAAAATCGACTTATAACGTTGTGTCGTACCCCTATTTATATTAGGAAGCCCGCACTAATGCTGCCCCCTCCACTCCCCCCCTCGACGCCCCCCGCTCCTCCTTGCCTTATTTCCTTCATAAAGCCTCCTTATCTGCGATTTCAAGCCCATTTCATTTGAATGTACGACAGATACGTTAGTTTTTTATCCTTTATTGCTGATGTATGAGTTTTTGTCATGTATGTGAGATTTATCCCTAATCATATTGGATTGAAACCTCATTATTTTCCAAACGTAATGTTTTAGTAGCATCGATGAATAATTTCACTCAGATTGTTTTATTAAGAGTGTAGGACAATTAAACTCTACTCTATAGTAATCACAATTTACTTAATTTACAATTACAATAATAATTACGATTTACAATAACAATAAAAACTTCAGAGAACAATTAACAATAATTTTCTTGCGTATTCGAGTTTTGAAACTCAATTAGATTTTGTTTTAAGAATACAGAGGTACTTGACGTACATAAAATTCACAATAATAATTACAATTTACTTAATTATCTTAACGAGTTCATCCCATTGCACTGTTAATAACTAATACTACTAATAGTAATAAGTAATTATAACTCATTAGTAATTAATTAACAAAACTAAATATCCCATGTTTCTCCTCTAACTTTTTCGAGCAAACCAGAGAATACCTACTTCTGAAGCCCATCCCTTAACAAGGCTACCCTATCATAGCCTTATGTACCACCCTAATGAAGGTTCCAGGCGTCGATGAGCTTGTTCTTTGTAATTAAACGCAACGACGCATGCGCGCCGCCACGCCCAGCCGCACAGCCTCCGCTCCCTACCCCCCACCCTTTAATTACTGCCAAGACATTACTCCTTAATGCCTTTATATAAAACCTTATTTCGTAAGCGTAATTATTTTTGGGGAACAAAGTGAATCGTTTGTCGTATACAAAGATTTTGTTGAAATTGAATAATGATGTTGTTTAGGAGTACAAAATCTAATATAAGTAAATATTTTCATAAAATGCCTACCATAAAGTTATATTTAGTCTACACGGTCCTTCTTGATAATGCTGACGGTTTTTTAAGGGGATGATCAGACCTATGATCAGACCATCAAACTGAACAGTTTTTTCCATGGGACTATAAGAAATAGCGAAAATAATTAAACTGGTCAAGCGCGAGTCGGGCTGCTCGCGCACCGAGGGTTCCGTACCACACCACCACAGAACACAACATTATTAACTTAGAAAAAAACACTTTTTTTGTCCGGGACCTTTAGCGCGAGACCGACTCACACTTGGCCAGTTTTTAGTATTTGTTGTTATTCTGTAGAGCTTACTCTATAATCACACTAAGTTTGACTCTTGTATGTATTACCGATTTTACTGTAGAGGGTGAAGAAAAAACGTTGTTAAAAACTAGTTTCTTGTTGAGAACCTCCCTAATTTTTAACTTTTTGAATTTTTTATTATTTGTTAACAAATCCGCCGTAGTAACGCATAATCTGAGAAAATTTCAACTATCTAGCTATTACGGTTCAAAAGTTATAGCCCTAAATAGATAGGACAGACGGACGGACAGACGGACGGACGGACGGACAACGTAGGCTTAGTAATAGGGTCCCGTTTTTACCCTTTTGGGTACGGAACCCTAAAAATTAGCTATCGTTTTGGGCCGAGTATGAAACAGCAGATTTTTTTATCGCGATTTCAATTCCCGTCACGTAGAAAAACTTGTTCAGTTTATAGGTCTGATCATCCCCTTAAAAACTGTCAGTTAATTATTACTAATTACTTCCTGTAATAAATTTTCATAAAAACATAATGATTGGTTTAGTCTATTAGATACTCATACATTTAATAGTTTATTCAAAGGAAAAGCGAAGAAATTCCGTATGTAAACATAATACGACCACCCAGTCCGGAACACAACGGAGTTCCTGGGTTCGAATCTTGGATGTTGTATGTTTGTGTCGTTGTTGTCTAGTTTCCACTAATAAAAGTAGTTTCACTTTTGGATCAGAACAATTTATTTCCCTGTGAGCGTTATTTTATATGTTCACCTACTACACCACAAAAACTGGCCAAGTGCGAGTTGCACTCGCGCACGGAGGGTTCCGTGCCACGATACATTATTACCAAAACATTGTGTTTCCTCCGGGATCTTTAGCGCAAGCCCGACACACACTTGACCGGTTTTTATTATTTTTTGTTAAACTGTAGAGTTTGCACTTTATTCAATAATCGTACCAACTTTGACGCTTGTATGTATTACCGTATTAACGATAGAGCGAGAAGAAGAAACATTGATAAAAACTAGTTTCTACTTTTTGTTTTTTATGATTTTTCATCAAATCCAATACAATGTACCCAATCTGAGAAAATGTCAACTGGCTACCTATTACGGTTCAGAAGATAGGTACAGCCCTCTGAAGCTAGGACGGACAGCGTTGGCTCATGAATAGGGTTCCGTTTTCACTCTTTGGGTACGGAACCCTAAAAATGGAACTTCACCCGACCTTCTTCAACAAAAGAGAAAATTGTTCAAAGTAATAATTCATTTTGTGTGTACATAGTATTTTCAAATACACCTTTCATAAAAGGAATTACTTAATTCAGATATAATACTTTGTTTTTGTGAGGCCAATCTGATTAATTGCTTATGCTAACAAATGGAGCATAAATATCTACGTTACTAAAGAACGTATGTAACTTAAGTATATAAGTAAGCACATAAATAGGTATACCCGAGGCAAATGTGCTCATTTGTTACATGAGTATAACATAGAATGCGGTGCACGTTCAGTAGCTTTCTCATTTTTCACTACATTGGTTTTACGTGTGAATTATTGTTCAGAGCTCTCTTCCTCCGAGGTTCGTTTGTTTGCTATGCTAAGGGGTTCGTTGTTTGGTATAGAATAAGGGTGCTTTTTGATTGTTAGAGCAGAAATTAGATTGTAAACATTGCTAATTTCTGCACGTAACCGTTGACTGGGTTCTAAAGCCTTGTTTTATATTGAAACTGCACTGAAAAACCAAGATCTTGTTTATGATAATCATACATCATGAATCCATATGAGCCTGTCAACATCATGACTTCTCTGACTAAGATAACTTTGTTAAACGAATTCAGCTTGCTGTTACAACTACCATCTTTTGTTTTTAGTAAGCAATAATAACGTCATTTCAATTATTTTGGTGCTAATAAAGAGGAATACTTCTTAGTGGGCTCGCATTTTTTTCAGTGTGGTTTGACCCTATTATCCAGTTTCTAAAGCATCTGTGGCGCGCTGCGGAGAGGTGTGGAATCTCCATCTTGAGGTCCGGGTTCGAATCCGCATGGATGACATGCCATGTAAGTACCAATGAGCTTCTCTAACTTATGTACTTACGTAATACCGACTGCTCTCAAACGGTGACGGAAAATATCGTAAGTAAACCTGCATACGCTGAACATGAAATTCCGATGCGTGTGTGAAGTCTATACGAATCCGCATTGGGCACGCATGGTAAACTAATACCCATATACCCCTTAGACATATTATACCCTCCCTGAGGGTAGACCTGTGACCTGCAGTGGGATGTATCTGGGCTGTTGATGGTGATAATGATGACTCTATCGGGTTTTACGATTTCTGTTTCAAAGTGAGAAGTGATATCAATCAAAGCTCTGTTAAGAAAATTTCAGAAGAAACCTACTTACGTATAATTTACAAAGTTTTTACTCGCATGCAAGTTCGATTATTCATTATGAATATACCTAGTCAACTCATTTCGAATGCCATGTCGGTGCTCGCGCCTTCTATTCACAAAACTTTTAAGGCTTTTACATAGTGAAATTGGGAAAGTCCGCTTTGTAGGTAGACATTAAAAGTTGGCACGCTCTTCAAATGGAAAATCCAATTCGTACGGTTAGAGGGGTGCGAGAGCCTTCATATGAACTCATGCATGCTTCGTACGGAAGCGGTCTCCTTAATATTAAGTAGAGAAATTGCTATTTTGGAAATGTATCCAGGTATTTTAAAATAAAAAATGAAAGACAACTCATCATCATCATCAACATCAGTCTATATACGTCCCACTGGAGGGCTCAGGCCTACCCTCAAGGAGGGTGTAAGGGCGTTAGTCCACCTCGCGTGCCCAGTGCCCAGTGCGGATTGGTAAACTTCAAACACATTGGAATTTCTTCTTCAGCGAATGCAGGTTATTTGAGAGTAGTCGGTAATTACTCTCCATAAGTTAGAAAAAATCATTGGTACATGGCATGTTGTCCGTGTGGATTCTTGAACATTTCGTGATGCTAATTTATTTATACGATCTAATAATAATAAATATGTAAGATTATAAATAAATAAATATAAATAAATAAAGTTATGAACGAGTCGTGCCCGGAGGAGATAAGAGAATATATTCCACTCTACAAAGAACCTACGATGCCAAACTGTCCAAACTCAATCTAAATTTCATTTTACGCCTCAAGTATCACGTACGAGCATACAGAATAGACTCTATCGTCCTTTTAGCAACTCCGAGAACGTCCGCTGTCAAATTTTAATTTCTCCCTCAAATATTTACCGAGGGAAAAAGGATTCCCCGGGCGGGCCGCGCTCTAATAAGTTTTCCATAAGAGGGAAAAGGGGGGTCGGGGGGAGAAAAGGCTCTTATTGTGTTTGCCGAAGCTGGCGCATCCGGGCGCATACCTAACAAGATGAATATGTACTCTGCCACCCCTTTCGGACCGCCTCCCATGTACGTTCGAGAATAGTGCACTGAAATTGCATTTTCGAATACTAATTCTGTTTCTGCTAACCGTGCGTCATATTCGGTCGTCACGTTCGATTTACGATCGAAAACAAATCTTCTTTCATCTTTATGGTTTTCGACGGTAATCTCAAGTAGGTACATGGCGTATACATCTACGTAGCTATGTCTGTATCTAAGTGAATACAGAGTGGGTGTGATATCGTATGCGCCTCTGGCTAGTGCGAGTTTTGAATTGAAATTCACTACTATGAGCTAGCGCCCAGACGGTCTACGAACATGGAAATAGATTTCAAATTGTACAGCTGGCTACACAAGTATTTAATGTATTGATATTTTAACAATTGCAGTAGGTAGGTAGTTCCTTTTAGTTAAGAAAAATATTACCACGTTGTTGTCATTATATAGGTAAATATGTAATCTATACTTATAGAGTTCGGTGACTGACTGACTAACTGAAACTGACAGGCAACGCAAGATTTCTATCTTACATGAAATAATTATAATAATTTACATTCTATATTATATTCTATAGAGGATGTAGGATATATTATATCCTACAGAGGATGTAGGGGTGCTCTAATAATTTTAAAAAGTCAATCCCTAAAGGGGTAATCCACGTGGACAAAGTCACGGGCAAAAGCTAGTCTTTAAATATAGGGTCCTCTTAATAAGCTAACGGTTTTTTAAGGGTATGATCAGACCAGCAGGCTGAACAAATATCTCTAAAGAACCAAGGTCGAAATTGTGAAAAAATTTGTTTTTCGCGATTTCGATGTTTGTCTCATAGAGAAAGGTGTTCAGTTTGATGGTCTGATCAACCGTCAGCATATTAAGTTGGACCCTGTATAATCTTATTGTATTATATATAGGTGTGTACCTACCTATGAATACGGTATCATGAACCGAGCATCGATCAGAATAAAATTCCAATACAAATATAAATGGCCATTTCAGCCGTCGCATCGCGCCACTCGCGTCCTTAGTCCTTGTCGCCACCAAATCGGTCCAATATAGCTTTTTCCCGCCGATTATTTCAACCAGCCTTTAATGTTTTTATTTAACGCCTTCGAGTATTGAGCGGTGTCGGCTTTCGGCATCCAGCCTAATTTATTGCAGGTCGCGGCGCGTGTTTTTGACGCTACAAAAACGCGGTTTTCGAGCAAAGCCGCGCGCGCCTCCCGCAGCTTCTTGCCCGCGTATCCCTTTAATTACGCCTTATAGGAACGCGCATATAAAACGTATTTCGGCGCGTCGCGGCTTTTGTGTTAATCTTAGTTGGTTAAGTAATTATATCAATTAAGGTTCCAGCAAGAACGGATTGTGTGCGAGATGGACCTAACATAACAATGAGGGCTTTGATTGTTCCATTGTCAATTAACACTTTTTTAAACATTGTCTGGTAAATGGCGTCTCAAATATGTCTAGAGTGTCCGAATTTGGTTTCAGTGTTGAACGAAACATTAGCAGCCGTCAAAAGACTTGTTACTAACGTTTTTGTAACGATTGCAATATGTTTACTGTTAGTGTAAACAATAAAAAGAACAGTGAAAATTGAAAACCCCAAGGCGAAGATCATAAAGTGTGTGTGGACGTAGACAGGGTCTGAAATTATCCGAGCGCAGCCCCCCCTCTCCCCATACCTTCCCCCGGATAGGACATACATTTTTAACATGCTACTCCACCCGAGGGTGAGAAGGGGGAAAATTACAAAAGAAAACAACCTTAATTTCCAATGTCATCCCCGTTCCACCTAATCTTCTTATCGTTTTTATATTTCGACCTCACAATTTTTCATTTATTTTTGTTTGTTTAAGGAAAAGGTCCGCGAATGCTCCTTGTTTATTGATTCTTAAGATTATGAGTGTTCTGAAAGGAAATAACTTTAGAGTAAGCTTTTTAAATGATATTTCGGGCTGTAATTGAGTATTTTAAGCATTCATATTACATACGCTTTTCTATTACTTTCTTGCAAAATCTTTCGATATTTCGACCACGACTAAGTTCAATTGACTATAGGAATAAGTCAATAACCTTCCATCAAACTTTAGTTCACAAATGATTGCAAAGTACCAATATGAATCATAAAAATCTCTTTACATCTTTATAACAGTCACAACATTACAAACACTTCAAATAAAATCAAACTACACCGGACAAATGTGAAACTTACACGAATTCCGAATCCGAGTCCCAAACCTTTTTTCTTATTGGTTGATGCAGATTCTCCAAGACAATAGTACGTCAGTGGTAGAAGTCGCATTAATCAGGTGTGGAGGAACCATAATTCAATCAGGATACCTGTATAGGTACCGTCCTGGTCAGGGGCTGCTTTATATCTGTGCGGAATGACCAATGTGGGTGATGTAAGTTGATGTGCACAGTTTAGTTTAGGTGGAGGCGGTAAATAATTTTAGGTGACAATACTAATACAGATAAAATCGGAATTTAAATCAATTTATTGTCAATCGATTATTATCGTTAACTTGTTTGTTGTAAAACACCCAAACTGTTAAATACATGTCCTTCTTCATTTTGCAGGCAGCATTAAAAGGAACTTGTTTTAGTTCTTTGGTGATATATAATAATTAATAGTCAATCATTTGGTGTTATAATAGGTATTCTTGGATTTGTTTGGGGTCTGTTAGAATATAAATACAAAATCCTTGGTGGATCTATATGTTAAAAATTTTTTTTTTACTTTTCTGATGGAAACTCTACCTATGGTGGATTCATTTTCTTCCATAGATGACGTCACGACCATAATCTGTTTTGAAGTAGGTAGACACTTTACTACAACAACCATCTTGTGTGTTTTAAGCATGCAGTTGCATGCAAGGCTTATTTTTTGAGCAATTATTTTCTTGAGCCATTCAATTATACAGATAAGTACAATAAGCAGGCTCCTACAGAAACACTCCTCGATAGGATGTAGGCATTAACTGTTGCTAAGATAAAGCATACTCATAAGCATATGGTCACGACTATATTCCCCGCGGGGGTATTCAGAGAAATTCTGAAAACTCAAAACAACCACTTTTCACTAGTAGTACCTACCGAGACTTTGTCCAGTGTGACGGAGAGTGAGCCCGTAGCCACTTGTAATGGACAGTGGGTACAATACATGCATCGAAATTGCTGAAAAGCATGCTGAGATTAATAAGACCTTTATAGTAATTCCTACAAACAAAATTGGCGACGTGCTTAAGGGCCTGGTCAGATCTACCCGAAACTGACGAGCATGCATGAAAGGTCTTATGAATGTGGAGGAAGCTAGAGAGGTATGTCAGGATCGTAGCAGGTGGCGTTCCGTTGTCTCTGCCTACCCCAGTGGAAGACAGGCGTGAGAATATGTATGTATGTATGTACAAACAAATAGTATGTATTTGAAAATGGCTTGTCTAAAACAGAATCAATTTTAAAAACTGCCACATCCACCAGGACTATTTGTCACTCAGGGTCCACTCCGGGAGCGAGCCGAGTCTTTCATATTTTACATAGAATGCGGCCCACTGTCAATACGAGCCAGAGCTCAGTCTCAATCACTCAGCTCGCTATATCGATCGAGCATTTGCAAATTAAAAGACCAACGATACAATCGGACTGCTAGTCCGCCAATTTGGAAAACTAGTTACGTCTGTGATGCTTTCGAAAATAGCGAAAATAAAAATATTTTGTGTCCTTACCTTATGAATTATACAGGGTAAACTAGGGTGTTTTCACACTATAGTTATACTTAAGTGGGTGCTTCAGACCATCAAACTGATCAACTTTCACTATGGAGCCAACATCGCGAAAAAATAATAAAATCTGCTGTCCCATACAAAACTGCAGTAGGTACCGACTCGATTAAAATACATTTTACATACATGGAGCAGCTGTTTTTTTTTCTCGATATTGGCTCCATAGAGAAAGTTGTTCAGTTTAATCACTCTAAACTAAACCACCCCCTTAAGTATTACTAGGGTGTTTTGTTACACCCTGTACAAAATAATAACTTAAATAATCTTACAGATTTTTTTTATCTGCTGGTGAAAAATGTTCTATTTACTTTACTTTTTTATTGAGCTACCATTCTTTTAAAGGCACGTTAACCAATAGATGGCGTTGTTCGTTAAGTACAGTCAGTCTTATTGAAACGGCGTGAAAAACTTGACAGTAGTTAAATATAAACTGGCCTTCAAAAAATTGCACTGGCCCAGCGTTGCCCACTCCCCCTAGCCCTGTTATTGGAGGCCTTTTTCCAGCAGTTTCACTTTGAAACGACATCGACACTATCGTAAATCGTAATTATCCTTAGACCAAGGGACGTAGGTTGCTTTATCAATAGAACATTTGCAAATAAAAGCAATAATGTACAACACAATTGACTGTGTGATAGATAACCATTTCAAATATTTCTTAAAAATTATTTGAAACGCATTGCGTCTCTTTGAAGTCACTGTATTTCCGTCGAAGTCTTAAAGAACCCTAAAAAGCAAACCCAGATGTGCACTAGCCATTATCGTATGAAACAAAGGGAAATATTTCTTTATGGAGGTAAATGGTTATATGGGTGCATCGGCATATTACGCTTTGTAAATACCTTGGGAAAAATTAAAACTTGGATGCACATGTCGCCGGCGGGAGTCAGAAGTAGCCGCACCATGATAAGAATGCAACAAAATTTAATTTGTTATTATTTGAATTTAGTGAGAAGAATGTTCCTCTCAATCTCTTGTTGGCGTGAACCGAGAACATTTAAGTACCTTTCTTTTGCGCGCGATTTTAAAATCCCTCGCGGGCCGGATCAAAAGCCGGTGCGGGCCGCATCCGGCCCGCGGGCCGGGGGTTGTCCATGTATGAGCTAGATAGTTGAAATTTTCACAGAAACGGAACGGTGACGGCATGCGATATTACGGCGTATTTGTTAACAAATAATAAAAATGTCAAAAAGTTAAAAATTAAGGGGGGGTCCTTATACAAGGAACTATTTTTTATCAAAGTTTTTTCTTCTTGCTCTATGGTAAAAACGGTAATACATACAAGCGTCAAACTTGGTGTGATTATAGAGCAAACTCACAACAACAAATAATAAAATCCGGCCAAGTGTGAGTCGGTCTCGTGCTAAAGGACCCGGAGTAAAAAAAAAATTTTTTTACTTTAATATGTTGTGGTGGTGTGGTACGGAACCGCACTTGACCAATTTTATTTAATTTTTGAAATACACTTTACTAACCGCACACTGGTAATACAAAGGTTGAAGTTGTGTCGTAGTAGGAAGTACATAATATAATACATAGGCTGATAAACACATTACCCTCCTATGCGTCTCGCAGTCGGGTAAAAAAGACTGGTTTGGCGAATACTCCACCGACGAGAGCGAGCGTCTCTCTTAATGAAGATGATGATGATGATGAAATACACTAATCTTGTGTTGTTTATAATTCAGCTAAGATAGCTGTTCAATATTCGTTTAATTAAATCAAGTATATCCCCAGTTTTACATTTTGATAACACATTTTACACCAAACAATAAAACAGAAAACCCAATCTCCTTTATTATGAACGTAAATTACCTATTTGTGACGTAATATTATAGAATGTCGAATAAAAAAAAGTAAATTAGTAATTTATTATCGTATAGTCCGTTCCGAGAACAACATTAGACGCCATTAATTGGACTAAACCAATAAAGACGACATTTCGAGACACGTGTAGGTTCTTCTTGATGGTAAAAAACAAAATTGTGGCTCCGACTACGTATTCTAAATATTTCTTTGGGCAACCGAGCTCATTTTAATTGTTGTTTTTGTTCGGATTCCGTTTTTTGTGATTGATTCAGCATGCAGTTGTCATTGTGTTCGTTCAGGTTTTGATCACGTTTTTTCCATGGACCGTCCGATTGTTTGTATGTTTTTGATCGGTTAGAAATGCTTTTTTTTTCTTTGATGTTATGGTAATGCAATGCATGATTCTTAATCAATGTGATGGATTTCAAATTGACTTCATGGTAAAGTTCTTGGACCTCCTGAATTATATTATTATATTTTAATCGGTGGGTAAAACAAACTAGTTAGATGAAAACTGAATGATTTTTCATGATTACTCTTCCCAAGTAGGTATAATCTTAATGATAATAGCTATTATTACTGAATCTAAACTTCTTCTGAATCTAATTTTCTTTGAATTGCTCAATTTAATAATCAAATTAATTTTGATAGTCCAGTTAAATACACAGACTTTTAAAAGACAACCACAAATGCCTTGATTGACGTTCTTCCTATAGGAAATCGAACTTGGACATAATGCTAGTCATTCACGAAGCATTTATCATATCGACTGCACCCCTACATTAATATGTGCCTTTCATAATGTTTCATTAAGTTCTAATGCGTTTATGATACCCGATCAAAGGAAGTATCGATGCGATATCTACGTCTTAACAAAATGCCTAATGTATTAGGTGACTAACATTTTATAGATTTGTTACATTCGCCGTTGTATCGCCATCTCAGTCACGCTATTGCAGCCTTATTAAGAGTGAATGAACAGAAATACGAGACATTGTGTCACTTTGCAAATTGGTCCTCAAGATACGTTAAAACTGTTTCATTGAGGTTCGCTGTCATTGACCAATCCCGATCGAATAAAATCTTTTGACAAAGTATCAGACTCAGTTACTCGACTTGAATTCGGACTCGGGTTAATGTCTTGTGATACGAGGTACTAAACACGCGTTTAAATAACCACGCATCTGATCTCATTACGAATTTGCACGGGCCGAGATCTGGGGCAATTTAAAAGAGTAATCGAACCGAACGTCAGAACAAAACATAAAGCGCTTTACGACCGCCCCCGTTGATTTATTTCTCATTCATAATTTGATGTTTCGGAACATCAGAGGATTTAATAACGCAAGATAGAGATCGCTTAAACCGATGTAAAACTGCCCGCTTCTTGTGTAACAATCGTAAAATACACATTAAGACGCATTAAGAGACCAACGTTATAGATCTAACCAGCTCAAGTCTTTTACTCCTTAATCTAGAGTTATTTTAAAACGCAAAGAGATTCGGGAAGTTTATTGGCTAACGTCATAACTCGTTTTATTGCCATAAATCGTTATTACGCTAATGTTATTTTATTACGGCTATTTCAAAGCTGTTTCTTAGCCTAAATACATCGCGAGATATAACTATCTTATCATGCTAAGATGAAATTCTTAACAGACAGATAATTTTTCATAAACATGTCGTGTCTTAGATATCGTTCGATCGGTTGATAAGTCGACTTGTAGTTTTAATAAAAAATAGATGTCAACGCTCTTTTTGTCAATGTTTGGTCGGTGAAAGCACGGCAGCACAGTAGCGTCGAGTGTGACTGACATTTCCTCAAACAAAAAAACACGGAGGCGCCCGTCCATTTCGACAAGTGTCAACAATCTACCGCACCACTTCAGCTAGTAACGTAAACACTTAATTAACATCATAAAGTACCAAGACGCTGCAATCTCACAACACTTATCAAACGTCCATAATAATTTGAGACGCGTTGTTATGGCGAGGTGCAAAAGTGGCTGACCTGACATCACGCCTGTGACCCTCGGCTCTACGCCTCTCCCTCGTTCACTATCGCCGCTCTCTCTCACACATCACGCCCCCACTTTTCCTAATCATCTTCTGAAAGTCACATGTTTTAGTCACGTCTTAAAATTAATGAACTCTAAATCACAGGTAGTAAATTCGAATTTGGATCGGATCGGTGGGATGCGTGGATCGTTTACGGGCGAACGCGAGCGGAGTCTCGGTCCATCACCGTCATCTATTGTCATGTCGTCTTCTCTGGCTTTATAAACAATCTCTTTTATTTTCACCTAAGAGTTTAATCGGCGCGCGCTTGTGGCATTCCTGTCTCTATTCTTATCGGGTGGTCGTTTTGGAGGTAACAAGAGGACAAAGGTTGTTGTGAGGTGCCACGTCGTGTCAGCGGTGCGATGTTCTAACGGAATCTACTTTCGTGACATTATTGTTTCTTTTTTCATCTCTCGCTGTTAAATCAGCATCGTTGATACTGTTACACGAGTGCTCTTTTGTATTTCTAAAGAATCAGAACTCTATATTTCGACATTTAAAACGATTTTTAATAAACGCGTTCGATGTTTATTTTGCAGGTACAAGAACCTCTTAATGTTCTTATTTTAGTTCAGCTAGTTATATAGCATTAACACCCCGGTGGCAACTATGTATCATCATGGCATACCGTCCACACTTATTAAAGTAACTTTTTATCGAGTGCAATTTGTCATTTTATCCTCGCAACTTTTTGCTTATATTATCTCATATTAATTGCGTCCCCGAGTAGGCACTCGGCTACTTTAGTCATTTCCTAGCTGTTGGTCTTTAATAGACTCTGAAATAGGAATGCGGCCATAATTTGTAATGAGCAAGGATCGTGAGATATTTCTCTACGCTTCGCCTCTTTAATAGGTTTGGCTCGTTACAAGGTTCCCATGCTTTCTGTGCGCACTGCACTGCGCAGATCGGTTCTACTTTTAAATTGGGTGTGATTTAAGGTTTCATTGCTACTATGTTGATGAGAATTGCGGATGAGCACTCGTTTACTGCAACCGACGGTGTTCCCACAGTTGGACATCGTACGTCTAAGTTAAATGTAATGACTGGTTTGAAGAGCCACTAATGGCTAGTTTTGTGTCTAGAAATGTGATAAAAGAGTATACAGTCTTTCCTTCCATTCTACTTTTCATTGAACAAGTTAAATCTGAATTTGATGTTGTCTTCTTTCAAGTAAAGTTCAACTTTCGGATAACCCATCTTTGTTTATAAATCAATCAAAACAAAATGAAATTTCACACCAATTTCCCCAATCTGGTACTTTACCAACAGGTTGTTGGTTTGTAGTTAGAGAGCGCGCTCCGCAATTAGCGCCCAATCAGAGCTATCTGCGCGGGCACCGAGATGTGAACCATCCGTCCCTGTTTGCGCCGACTTTACACCAGTTTACGTTAACCGGTTATTTGAGCAATGAACTATGTTATTGTTTTGTTGAAATTCACTTGTTTTAACTTCTATGTAATCATCAGAAGATAATCGTCGATCTTAAATTACGCAACAAATAACTTCAAAACAATACCTTGTAGTTACCTAATTTCTGGGTTTCTGTGTATCACGTAATGAACAGATTTCGTCTATCCTTTAAATTATATATCCGTTTCACCATGATACCCTAAGCTTAAGCTACAATTTGTATCATACAGGATGCAAGCTTTAAATGCGTCACATACTTGAAAGGGTGGTTCAGACCATCAAACAGAATAATTTACACTATAGAGCTAACATCAAAATCACATAAAATATTGCGCTGTTCCATAGAAAACGTCAATGGCTACTCGACCCTAATTTCTGAAAAACAGCTGATTATTTTTTTTGCTATACTGATGTTGTCAAGTTGTTGTTCAGAACCACCTCTTTTAATTTGTAATGCATTTCAATTGAGACCCTGTAAAACATAGATTAAGGCTTGACCGTTAGCCTTTTCCAATTCGCTCATCAATCCCACTAGAGGCAGCCCCAACCAACTCTCCGCAATTTTAAACGGCACAGGCCGTATTTAAACAGGCACGAAGCAAGAATTAAGTGCAATTAGAGGAGCGCGAGGCGTGCTGGAATCTGTTGAAAAAGCCGAGGAATGCGCTCGCGACGCTTGACGTGTCGATTGGAACGCAAGTCTTGCGCATCTTCACTCTTTACCCCCTTTTTTGAAGTTTGAGACTGCTAAGATTGATAGGGGATAGTTTGGATACTTTTAAAGTGAGATAATTTAGTTCGTTTGAAACCAACTACAATTAACTCACTTTAAAATAATGTTTTAATAAGTAACAGGTAATTGTTTTATAATTTTTTTTAATGTAGTCTTAGCAATTAAATATTACATATACATAATATATATTTGGGCCCTGTTAGATAGATAGCTAAAATAATCTAATTTTATCACCGATTATTTTTATGTCAACACAGAAAGTTTTTCTTTTTTTATGACATCATCATCATCATCATTATTTAAGAGCTTCGCTTTTGTCGCTTATTAAAATTTCATAAAATAATACGATGCATTTTTTCGTAATTTACGAATCTTTTGAAATTATTACAGTAATTATCAGTCCCTATACCCTCCGACGTATTAATATTTACAGATATAACTGTGTAAATTAGTGTGATTCTGTGATAAGTCGATATCAATTAAATATAACAAAATAATCTATGACGTCACGCCTCTTTCTCAGTGGGGTAGACAGAGACAAGGATGAATTATTTATTAAATTAAAACATCGAATTTATTTAAATACCCTTTGAAACACTACTACTATTAAACACTACTTATAAAGTAAATTAGTAATAAATATGAATTTATTTACAAACTTTATCTTTAATGTATTTATTTCTGTTTCAGGTAAGTAACACATCATTCGGTCCAGTTTAAAATTTTTGTAAGTAAAAGTAAAAAGCCTATTGGTATCTTGCATTATTCCCCCTAAAACATCCCAACTCGTAACAAATGCACTCAACATTACTTTAAAAAGCACTTTGGATGTCAGTGTCGTTTTCCACTTACTGGGAACAGTGTCGATGAATCGCAGCACCATCCCGCAAGACGCAACATTATTGCTGGCTTAATCAACTCGACCATTATTGTCCTTTCCACTTATGAAGTCCTTCAAATCATACCATTTTAACCTTTAAGACATTGTTATAAACTTTCTGGCACGAGATTCCATACATGCAGCAGACATTAGGTGCCGAAGAGTCGAACATATCTCGCGCCGGAGTACTGTGCGCAAGTTACTGCCCATAACGGGTATAACTGTTAATTATACAGCGGATTTTCTGCGGTGTTGCATGCACTTTGTCTCGAATTATTTACGAGGTGCTGTGGTAGGTGTCCATTTGGTTCGACACGTTTTAATTTTGATAAAATGTACTGAACATATAAGAACAATGACAAAAGTGACAAATACATGAAAACAATGAATAACGTTTTTTATGAACACTCGAACAGTATAATTAGGTAAAATTGTGACAAGATCAAAAAATACTAAATTAAAAATGTTTTTTTTTTACATAGTCCTATTATTCTCAATACACATATTTATAACAAATATGTCATAAGAAGGCAACAAGCGTTAAAATCCTTTAAAAGGACGAAGTATCGCATAACATTTATAAACCTTTGTCGATATTGTCGTAACGGAACAATCAATGGGAAACTGCTCTGAACGCATTGTCATTATTTGGGGTAGGTATAATTCCAAAAGCACTCGTCAGACGTTGAAAAACCACACACGACTTTTATAGCGACAGCAATATGGTTTATGAGTCTGTCAGTCTGTCGATCCTTGAATTCACATTCGGACTTGCAATTAGTATTGCCTTTGCATACTACAATGTTGCAAACATTTAGTCTCATAAAATTATAACGTTCATATTTCATATTCAACGACACATTGATCCGGTCATGAAATAGTAAAGAATATAATTGAGTATGAAAGTAACAAAATGCATCATTTTTTTAACTCTTGATTTATATATAGGGTCCTTCTTAATATGTTGACACTTTTTTAAGGGGATGATCAGACCGTCAAACTGAACAACTTCCTCTATGGGACCAACATCGAAATCGCGAAAAAAAAATCATCACTTCCATACAAAACTGCAAACCTACTCGGAGCCAAACGTATGGGACAGCTGTTTTTTTTTTCGCGATTTCGATGTTGATTCCATAGAGAAAGTTGTTCAGTTTCATGGTCTGGTCATCGCCTTAAAAAAGTGTCAGCATATTAAGAAGGACCCTGTATGTAGCCCACATACAGAAACAATACTCAGGTCGTCGCGTCGTCTGTTTATCGAATAAAGACTCTTAAACTAAGTACCTTATACCTCTACATCTATTTTAATAACTCTAAAAATGTTCATTCATATAACCAATTCATTTTTGCACGTTTAAGATAGGTACACATTAAAATTCCAAAGTAATACATAAATTAACCATTTGATAGCCAACAAACGCGAATTATACATAATTTATCTGTTGATATAAAGCAATTCTAGACTAAAATTCAACCACCCACGTATCTAAGCGAATCCGAAGTAACTTATCAGGATTAGTCCACGACAACAATTAACTGAACCAAGAGTGGACATAAAACAAACCGTCCATCCAACAATGGTTGCCGGACGCAGCCGCATAAAAACTCTTACGACATAAAATATTAATAGAAATGCACGTGCGTTCATTGTCAATAAATTACCCAAGTGACAGAGTAATAAAAAAGTATATTTCTTGTAGAGTGAATGGGAGGCTGGAGGCTTCGATGCGAGGTAGCGAGGTGGCCAATAAAAGCGGCTGGAACTGGCCCATAAACTACCGCGGTAGACTGCGTGGCGAGACGCTGCAAGGTCGGCTTCTGCCCTGCCCGATCACATCCTCCCATCTCTAATAATACACATAGACTGTACCGTACAACTCTGTATTATCCTTCCTTTAAAATCGAATATACTTACTTATCATTACCAATCGTTGTGTGGATATAGCCACTCTCGTATTGAGTATACAAAAACGTGCTTACAAACTAAGAAGACACTGTTTATAACGTCGCCTGCGAGTGACGCGACGTAAAAGTCTATTATGCTATTATGTTGGTGATTTACATTTTTATGTACAAGGCTTTCTTGTTTTTTTTATTATTTGACTCAATACCTTACATAAGCTACTGAAATAAAATATTAAACGTTGTTTTCTACCGCACTTTGATTAAATGGATTTTCCTCTAATTGCTTTAATAATTTAATTCTTAATAATTACAATACACCCACGCCTTTGTACAAGAATACTATATTCTTATAAATTACAATTAAATATCCATACACATATTCTCATACCTGTCAGTAGGACTGAGGTAGGCAGAGACAACGGAACGCCACCTGCTACGATCCTGACCAACCTCTCTAGCTTCCACCACATTCATTGCATGCTCGTCGGTTTCGGGTAGATCTGACCTGGCTTCGTCAATTTGGTCCGTAAATAATATATTTCAATGTGAGTATATACCTATCCATATACTAACATTCAATTCACTCATTAAAATAAAATATGGGCATGATATAGAATAATACAAGTAAGAAAAGAAAAGACCAGAATCTTTTGTAAATCAACGCTTCTTGCTGCATTTAATCCGATATTCACCGTAATTCAATCAACCTATGAAAATTGCATGAGACACATGAAATCTTGGACTGTCCACTGATCTCATTTTTGAAAAATTAAGTCTTGATATGTATTGTTTTGGTCCAAATCTTCGCGGTAAGACGATTAACCGTTTTAGTTGTGATTTTATGCTACATTGAGACATTTTTGACTTCAATTAGAGAGGTTTAGCTTTATTATCTGTAACATTATGTAAAACATGTTTGAAATATACTTCGCTTCAAATATAATACGGTATCTGTATAAATGTATGCAGTTATCTCCTTTAAGATACGTTGTAGCTTGACGCAAGAAACTGAATACTCCGAAAGGTTTTTTCCAGAGCCAAGTGTAACAAAAGGTCAACTCTTAAATTAAATTAGATCGTATAAATAATTTATAGACTCGACATCGGATGGACGTTTTGACGTAGAACGAGATATAATCGGTGACCCGCTGTTACAACCTCACATCAAACACTTTCTTCACAACAAGTCCTCAAAATTATTGCATTTTCATCTTTATATCCTTGTAGTACGTATCGAAACAGGAGACTGTATTTGAAACTGACCATAATCTACAAGAATCTATCTTCTAATACCTCGTCTTGTTTCGTTATCGAACAAAAAACATGTAATGCTTTTAATTAGATTAAATTGATTTATTTCATATAGATCGACTTAGCAGATTACGTTGAATAGCGGAGGTAATTAAGCTGAGCAAATAATGACCGTAACGAATTTTCGATAGCTCATTATATTGTTGCAAGAGAATTCTTGAGATAGGTCCGAGATAAATTACCTACCTCTATTATCTTTACATCGGTTTTAATAGTAATTTATGAATGCAACGTAATACTTTTCCGCTAGAATAAACTTCTAAATGGACATTAGTTGTACATTGTTAAATAATAAAGGAACAGATTGGAACGTTCTTAAGGGTAATAATTAACAATGATTTGTTAAACAAACCGTGACGGACGGTAGGAGACTTTGACTGTGCCGACAAAGTATCGAAAGCTTTAAACGTACAATGTTACATGATTTATTTTTTGCTTGATCACAGAGATTTGCAAAAAGAATTGTACATCTGTCATCTTTTTGTTTTAAAACTTTTCATTTTCATCTATGTATAATACACAATTGTTAGTATGACGGAAACGGAAAATACTCAGTTTTAAAACAATTGCAACAGGATATGAATCTAATTTATCATTATTTATTACATCAGAGATTTTAATTCACAAACAAAAAGTTATTCACATAAGGTTAATTTTCCAACGTTCATTTACTAAAATATCTTCTTCTAGCAAAGATTTTTTCAACTCTGTATATAGGGTCCTTCTTAATATGCTGACACTTTTTAAGGGGATGATCAGACCATCAACCTGAACAACTTTCTCTATGGTACCAACATCGAAATCGCGAAAAATAAATCACCTCTTCCATACAAAACTGCTAACCTACTCGAACCAAATGTATGGGACAGCAGATTTTTTTTGCGATTTCGATGTTGGTCCCCTAGAGAAACTTGTTCAGTTTAATGGTCTGATCATCCCCTTAAAAAATTGTCAGCATATTAAGAATATAAGAATATAAGAATTATACAGGGTGTTACAAAAGTAAAAATAATCATTTCAAACTTTTATGAGGGTTTTTGAGACCATCAAACTGAACAACTTTCACTATGGGACCAACATCGAACTGCGAAAAAAAAAATTGTGTCCCATACATTTAGCTCGAGTAGATCTGTAGTTTAGTATGGAACATCGCAAACGCATCGTATCATGGCGATTATGGCAAATCTACCCATTTTGGGGGAGGCCTATGTCCAGCAGTGGACGTCTATCGGCTGATATGATGATGATGGAACATCAGATTTTTTTTTATCGCGATTTCGGTATTGGTCCTAAAGTGAAAGTTGTTCAGTTTGATGGTCTTAACCACCCCCTAAATGTTTATTTGTATTTTTGTAACACCTTATGATACATATATTAGGTTATTAATGGTTCGATATGAACACCACCTCAATATTCAGGGGTGCAGTCTCCAGGGTCCAAATAGCCCTAGTGATAGCCAACCTCCGATAGGAGAAAGTACCACAAGAAGTAAAGGAAAATATACGTGTCATACCAGAAAGTCTTCAAAGAGAGGATTTAATGGCAGTATAAATACCAAAAACAGCCTTTCTTGATGCTGCCTTTTTTCATAGTAAAGCCATTCCATAATCAGCTTACCAGCAACACCTTAAAAACTTTGTAGCTCAAAGTGTTAAATGCGATTAGTCCTTGAAACACTAAAATGTTTACGATCTCTGAAATTACTTTTGCACACTAAATACCATTCGAAACTTAGTTTATATCTTTAATAAGGTATTAGAAACATTAAAGTAACTGCAAAACTATTTCAATTTAAAGGTGCTTAAAATATTAGTAGCTATAAATAGTAATAGTAACTAACTACGCAAAGCTTATAGTTACCATTGCTACTTAGCAGGTAAAGTATTTTTTTTTTTATTGTTATACGTAAAACGTAGTTCGTTTTAGTTTAAAAATTCATCATATTAATTGAAGTATCATATCTAGATATAGGTAGTTACAACATAATTACTATTTATTGTAAGTTCCTAGCCTAATGATCCTCCATAGCTGACCTAGGTTAGTCCTATTGATAAAGTCTGAAAATATAGAGCAGAAAAGTGTTGCTGGCTGAAAAAATAGAGAACATCAAAGATTTTAATTCTTAAGTGAAAAGATTATTTTTCAACGCCCATACCAAAATAGCAAAGGTTCAGTCAGCTCTATAATCAATCATAATCAATCTCTATAATCAATCCGCTCTATAAATCATAAATAGTAAAATATGCTGAAACATTTTGAATGACTTGCCATCGACTAGATAGAAGAAGAGTCAGCTCTGTATATTTTTTCTTGCCTTAGCGAGAAATAAAAGTATATACTACTAAAATCTAAAAGACCAAATAATCCCTTAGATCCGTCATGTCCCATTATACCGAAATGTCCAGTCGGTCCATTAGGTCTTGTTTCCAATATTGATTGACATGCTCACAAAAAAATTATAATTGTGTACCTAACCCATGAAGACTTAACCTAACCATTTGCAGCCAATCGATATTTTTAAATACGAAATCTAACAAAAAATCCCCACCCAGAGTTTATTGAGGATATTTCTCATGTATTTGACGAAACAATAAGACACGTTCGTCGAACCCCTCAACCCTCGATCGTGATCCATAAAGCGCGAACTTAGCTAATGAAAGATAAAAAAATAAGTACACCTGTACAAATTATTTTGTCACCTGAAAATTCACGAAATTAAAAAAATGCATCCTTGTCTAGTAAGATATAAAGCTTAAAATGACTGTAGGATAGTTTGAGGAGGTGTAAATAAAATTTGTTGGCATGTCTACCTGCGCGCGCTTCGTTGCTTATTGTCTAGTTCTGACTGAATGCGAACTGCGCAGCCGGCAATTCAGCATGATAGGGGTGGCAGTTTTCACTTGTGACAAAGATTTTAAGAACAATGATTAATTAAGTAAACACCAATTAATTTTATACTGTCATAATAATCATACAAACTTTGAGAGAAGCCTAGTTTCTAATAAAAATGAACATTACAATTTATGATCTCATGGATTTCTAAACTGTTTCCCTTAAAACTTGGTTAACACTTATCTAAACTTATGTAATTTAAACAACATACTTTAAATGTTTCCTTTACTATTATGAAACGTTAGGTTACGTTTCATAATTTAAAGTTTTCTGTTAAAACTATTGTCACACCCCTACTTACATTCATACACCTCTAACAAAAGCTCTAATAATTATTATTTTTCATCTGCTACGTTTTTGTCACAGTTATCAATCAACGCTGGGGCCGTTCTCATCTCCCTTTCTTTCCTGCGTTCTTCCGCATCTATATCTCCCTTTCTATCACCATCCAATGTAATTATATGAACACCTGGGCGCAAAAGAATGTCGCACAAAGAGTCAAGTAATGACGATCCGAATCTTAGATCGGGAATATTTTGTTACCCAGAAAGCCTTTGGTTCATTAATTATGAAACACAATACTTCTTTTTAAATTTTCGTAAAATTATGTTCGACGAACGCTGTCATATAATTTGATAAATCGCCCGTTGGTTTTGTTGTGCCTTCTGTTTAATTTAAAAAAGGATCTGTTCGGGTATACGTGTTTGTTTCGGTTTTTGACTACGATTAAAGTGTAATCGTATTCATCGTTTTCTTAGAATATGCTTCATCAATTAGGTTCGTGACTTTTAGAGTTATTGTGGTATTTATGTATAACAGTAAACTAACTTTCAGTTTTGATGTATAGACGCGGTAAACTTTAAAACTAGACTTAATTTACTTTATAAGATTATCTGAGTAGGTACACAACTCGCAAGCACTTTATAATCTACCTTGAACTACTCGTACTCGGTATCCAGAGTGAGTTATTTCACCCTTTAAAGCGGCTGGTTAATCTTTAAAAAGTAAGCTCGTAAAGCTTGGTCAAAATCTATAGCGGTAAGAGGACGAGTTGCACCTCATGGCACGTCGTTAATGAAGAAATATTGCGGGCTTTTGATAAGTCGCGCGATAACTGCGCCAGCGCCGCCCCGAGCTACAACGAGCCTCTCCAATATTAATTATATGCCCTGCCGCAATGCGCTAGCTTACCTTAACCACCCCATTATCTGATGAAAACTGCTCAACACGACCACTCAAATATAGAACAGTTTTCAAAATTAGAACCTCCAAATTAATGTTGTGTATTTTTTCTGAGCAAAGATTTCTTCTGAGACGTCAAAAAAAAATCATTTACAAACATCTCATAAGATAGCCCTCTATCCTATTTCGGCATTCACCTCCGAAATGATTAAGGTAACACAGTATTCGGTAAGGAATTTTCTATCTTTCTTACCGGTGATAAAGGATGTTTTAGAATAGGCGTGGACGTGATGAAATTTTCGGCGTATTAAATTGAAACTATATCGGCGGTCAGCAAATCCTGGATGTGTTTGTTTAGGGCGAGCCCACCCTAAAATATTTATTTTATCTCGGTTTGCCGAAGTCGCGTCAATAGTTTGTTTCCATTTTTACCCAGGTTTAAGAGATAGGATCGATATTAGGATAATTTATATGATGTTCATTGCCCGCTGTTTGCACGTCCATTGGAAGAGATATGTTAAACTAACATCTTCTGAACAAACGTTATCTAAACCAAATAGCTTCGCAGAATTTAGTCCCTTGTGATTATTGATTTTCGAATGAACTAATACTATATCCTGTTTGATTTGTCTTAGCCAATGACAAACTTAGCGCCTGCCTGTCCATTTGTGTTTTCTTTCTTATGTTAATATTGGTCTAAATTATCAGTCCATGCTTTCAAATTTAATGGAATGAACACAAAACTATTCTGGAATTCTAAAGTTGTATTTTTCTTACCATTAGGATTAACACTAGTAACAAAGAAACCTAATTTTGACACAATGTATGTCGTAAGAAAACAGTGTGCAGTCACATCGATTTTCGAAGAATCTCTACTTTCAATCAACTTGCTACCTGTAAAATAATGTTTTCCCTAGTTTACATTAGTGTAAGTCATAAAATTGCGTAATTTTGACACATTTGATCGCAGTAGTATCTTTGTTGGTGCTGGTCAGAGCAGTAGCTACCTGAAATGATACGCATTGTATACTTCAATTGTGGTCCTAGCCCCGTTTCTCAGGGGACATAATCCCTAAACAAACGGCCACCTTTTATTTTAAAACCGTGACGTAAAACGACTTTTGTTTTTGGATTATTCTGTTTTTTTTTCTCCAACAGAAATGCTGTATTTTTGTAACTTTCTAGTTGTTCACTCTGACCTACCTGTGCCTTTCTGTGAAATTTTATGGCATGCTGTAAATTTAAATTATTTGTGTTGGTGTAACAAAGTATTTTGTTAGTACATTAAATATTGCAATGTAACTGCAATGTCGCATTGTTATTAGGCACGTGGATAAACGTTTTATCTAATTACGTAAACTTTGACCGAATGAAAATCTTTTTAACTAGGTAGATGTACAAAAAAGTTTCAAAAATAATACTTCGTACTAAACCGATACAAGACAATGATTGCTGAATGAATTAACTGATACGAAACAAATCTCGTCTTTCTAACAACCAAGGAGATACTGTCGACTGCAACTTTAAGGCTAAATTCGACCAAACGCGAGTAAATTTTATTCTTAGATTAAGTCGCCAGTTTCTCTAGAGTAAACTGATTTTGCGTTTTACCAACCCTAATCTATGAATAAGTTGACAGTTTATACACCGCCAATTTTGACGGTGAAGCTTATACAGAGACTAATGAAATGTCAATGTTACATAATAAAAAAAAAATATATAAAATGAAACCTAACAAATTAAAACTGTACTTATAACCTCACAACGACCTCTTTCTTTGGTGAATTAATTCGTTCTTTTAGTATAGGTTTAGTGTGGTAGAAGACAAATGAAGTTATTTCGGAGTAAACATTAAGAGTAAAATTGTTCCTTGTATAGTTACTCGTCTATAAATCAAAGTTTGGTCGAATTCAGCCTAAGTATTTTAGTAAAGAGAAAATTATAGAGTCCCTCCATTTTTAAAACTGCAGGTGTGCATAGGGATACATTTGGAATAAATTAAATGTTTTAATCTATTTTTCTTTGATTATCCGAAAAACATTCACATTATCTTCATTAAAAACTGAAATTCATGTTTTTAACTGTCCCCCTGTCCCCCGGGTGTGAGTGGACGGTGACCATTTTACAATGCTGTGCGATAGTCCGCGCATATATTATCATGTGTCATCTAACCAGTAACTGAAAATGAACTATTATTACTAAAGAAGATCGATGATATTTAGCACCTAGTTGTCATAAATTTATCGCACTCATCAAGAACCGTCTTTACACTTGGATGCGCCTGAGCATGCAGCTGCCGATTTGAACTAATAGATCGCGATGATAAACCCTCGGCTCAAAGTTCCATTCTTTTATTAATTTTGGCGAATTCGAGACGCGATTTGAGCACGTTGAATATTATTTCAAATATTTTGTCATTTCATATCGAAACATAACTCTGCTAGAAGTGAACATTGCTTACAATTGCACCTGAAAATATGTTCGGTAGTATCAGGAAAGGTTATGTACCTACACCCTGAAAGTAAATACGGGCGTAAGGATATGTTTATATATGTTATAAAATAAATACACTGTCCATGACATCCATTAATAGTTTTTTTTATAAACCAATTGGGAATTGGGTTTTCTTTGTACCTACCAGATAGCTCAAGACGTTCGTTTTATATAATGTATAAGTAAATATATAAAATTAACTGTTTGTATTCATAGAATACATCAAAATAAGAAAGGTACGGGAATGTAGTGAGATTAGGCAGAGTTTTAGCCTACCACTAGAATCGAGGAAAACATGTTAAAGCTGATTTTTTATAGTAAAAGAAATTAAAGTTTATAAATTATTGTTAAGATTTCTTGCCCATTTTTATGATGTTTTTTTTTGTTTTTTTTTGTTTACGTTTTAGGGTAAATAAAAGCAGACGCTACAACTACATGCTTGGTAGTAGCTTTGTTTTCAATATTTCTGAGAGAATGAAAGTCACATGCGTTTATTTATGTGTGTACAAGACGAGATCTTCTTGAGAAAGATCTAGTGAAAATGATGAACACATATACAAGCGAACTCTAGTCATCATCATCAGCACATATACGTCCTACTGCAGGGCACAGACCTACCTTCAGGGAGCGTATGGGCGTTAGTCCACCACGCGTGTCCAATGCGAATTGGTAGACTTAACACATGCATCATATAGGTTTTTCACGTTTTCCGTTTGAAAGCAGTTGGTATTACTTAAATAAGATAGAAAAACTCATTGGTACATGGCATGTTGTCCGTATGGATTCGAATCTGAGTCTTGATTGAGTATCAATACCTCTACGCGACGCGCGAACTCCAGTCCCATTAGGACCATTACAGTAACATTGAACACTTTTTTCGTCGACCCAGCCCACCTCACGTCACGACCGTTTTAAAAATAATTAATGGTGAAAACTTTCTCGATACCTAATATTTTTTTTATCGCAAAAAATATTGGTATCGTCCATTGATACAAACCATTGTCCGTGCCACCCCGTCGCCCCACCTGTAGTGAATGGGCCAGCGTTACAAAGAAAAATGTATTTTTTTTAACTTGCTCCTTTTGTCGGTGGCAACACTTCGAACACTATATTTCACGTGGAACAATTATCATTGTCTTTGCCACCTCTGCACGGTGCGGTTTCTTAGCTCGCGGATTCTTTTGTGTTCCCAGAGATTTTTATAGATGCCGCCTTTGTTTCGTCAGGGGGGTAATTTTTTGTATGGCAGATTGGACAATGACACGTAATATTGAATCTGGAATAGACAAAAGAATACTAAATTAACTGAAAATTCCGAGATTAATGCCTTAACGTTGCCTTAAATAACGCTATAAAATCTTTCGGTAATTATAATAGGTATATAAACTTTACACTTCATCATCATCATCTCAGCCGATGGACGTCCGCTGCTGGACATAGGCCTCTTCCAACGGATTCCGGCTGCTTTACCAGGTTCACCAGGTCCCCCTTGTGGGCCTACCCACGCTGCGCTGTCCGGAATGCGGTCGCCACTCGAGAACTCTTCAGCCCCATCAGCCATTGGTTCTGCAAGTAATATGCCTATTGCCACTTTAGCAATTCTTTGCCCTTCTTATAGCGGTCTATCTAGACTCTTTTCTTCTTTATTTATCTCCTGGAACCTGGACCAGTGGTTAGGCGTGGAAGGCCTGATAAACAACTTACAGATATATTTAACAATGTTTCATAATCTGTGCGGTTTCATTCTCAACAAATAACTTTAAAAATTCACATTAAGATTTAGTTCACATTTATTAACAAATTGATTTATAGCAATTATTGGAAACATTAAAAAGGTCATTAGAAAGGGAAAAGAGACCGGGGCTTGGGAGGGATTTAATTTCAAATGCAATTTACGATCGGCCATAAATAACTCTGACGAAACGAGTCAGCGCCATTGTCGCAGTTTTTTAAAACCATTAAAACTTCTATCAATGACTTCTATTCCAATCAATTGAAAAATATACCCTTTTTGATACATACATCCCTTTCTAACTCCATATCGGTACCAAATAAAGAACAGAGATGGTACAAGTTATATCAGCCTTCGTTAACAAAAATATAATAACGTGTGCGTAACAAATTATAATAAATAGGCAAATAAATTGCTATTCGATAAATGCATCGCTGTAATGTTGATTTATATGAATATTCATGAAAGAATCTTATTTTATTGTTCGTTGTTACTTTTTATTGAAATTGTACATTTAAAATGTTTTAAAATATATTGAATTTATATTAAATGGCGTATCGTTAACGGATATGCACGCGTGTGCATTGTTATCGGAATATATATATATAATAGTATACGGGTATGACACGTTAATTCAATTATTGTTATGCTTTGAAACCTATCATGGATAGACACTGTGAAAATGGTCAACGGCGCACGGGTCGTCCTAAGAAGAGGTGGCGGGATGATCTGGATGCTTTTGACGACAAGTGGCCAGAGCTTGCCCAGGATAGAGATGGTTGGAAGATTAAAGGGGAGGCCTTTGCCCGGCTGTGGGATGAAACTAGCTAGAAAAACAAATAGTTTTACTCCCATTATACAATAATTTCGTACACACGGCGACACATCAAGCTATGCAAATCCAAAATAAGTTGGTCGCACGACGTTATAAGTTATTCAATCTACGCGCAGCCAGCTTATCTTGGTTTTGTATAGATTGATGTGTCGCTGTGTGTACACGGCTCCTAGTAAAATTATGACATACTAGCGGCCCGTCCCGGCTTCTCACGGGTGGACATCTAATCTTTTCTAGCAATAAATATAGCCTATGTTACTCAGGGTGAATGTAGCTTTCTAATGGTGAAAGAATTTTTGAAATCGGCACAGTAGTTTTTGAGTTTATTCATTAAAAACATTCACACACACAAAAATACAAATCATTCCTCTTTATAATATTAGTATAGATAGTATAGATACTTACCATTGTTAACGCATGGCAGGTCTAAAAGATAATTTAAATAAATTGACCTATAGACCGTAGTTATGTAGTACTACTCTTTCTTATAAGTACTGTGTCGTAGTTTAGTTAATACATGTAAGAAAAATATCAAAAGATTTAACCAGTTGGAACTCCAAAAAATCATAGGAAGTTTATCCGAAAGTGCAACAATATGTATGGATGGACGAACAATATGGATTGTGGATAAGAAAAAAATGATTTTGCATACGAGTTAGTCCAAAGAAAGGTTAAAACAAAATTTTAATAGGTACATATAAAATCTCAAGGTATCATTAAAAATTTATGTTGGGTAACCATGAAACTATGAGTACAATTCCACTTATCAGATCTAGTCTAATAAGACAACCTTGAGACCACAACATGAATAAACGATTTCATCAAAATACATTGTATTTCCTCAAACTTCTTTTATGAGAGTTTTGCGTTTCAGATTTTTAAATCTTGTAAACAGCTTGTCTATTTTGAATTTGTGCAAACATTTAAACTCAAATTATGCAAGGGACTTATATTTTGTATGATGAGTATAATTATTAATTTGTACCCAAGTCATTGATGGTATTATTTTATTATGTGCTTAAGATCAGAAGTTCCAAAATATATTCTCGATATTTAGTAACTAAATAATAATTTAGAATAAATCAGCAGAGTTGGGTACAAACATTCCTCCCGAACACATAGTTAATCGATTTGATTTGATAATCTGCACACAATACCTAATAACAACCAAAAACTAATAAACCTACGCATAATAAAACTATCGTTAATTAGATATCTGTATACAGAGTAAAACTTAATAATTATTGCTGATTGTTGTTCATGAGGACGAACAGACCATCAAACTGAACAACTTTCTCTATGGGACCAACGTCAAAATAGCGAAAAAATCTGATGTTTCATACAAAACTGCAATCCAACTACCAAATGGAAGTTTTTACCGATTTCGATTTTGGTTCCATGGAGAACGATTTTCAATTTGATGGTTTGATCAAAATCCCTTAAAATACGTCAGCATATTATTATTAAAATGGAACCTGTATATTAAAAAGAAATGTGCAGACACTATCGTGTGCAGACGCTAAGAATACATTAATAAGTTGTGATTCTTTATCAAAATTACGAAAGAAGTAAGAAATAACCTTCCTTCTGGCGCAGTTGGGTAAAAAATAGAAATTGCAAACTATCCGACAAACTTCAAGCTTACACGATATATATCAAACTTTGAAACTAACACCTCTTTTCAACAAGATATTATTGTAAACAAGACAATTTACCGATGCGTCCCAGCACTGCATCGTTCGTGGCACCGATGCATTTCGTAAGCTGCGCGATGCGCCTTGCATCGTGCACCAGCTATCATGTCTAGAAGCGATTCCTCCCTAAACAAACAAGCTTTTTAAATGCTACCTAACTTGTCTTTTTTATATCGCCATTTGAATATTTCCATCGTTTCGGTTAGGTTCGTGACACGACTAGGCACCGGATCACGTGAAAGATATTTATAAAAAGAAAAGCGGTGTATCGCCGATACACCGTTATTTCCAATTTAATGATTGCTAATACCAAATCGGGGCTGTCGGCACGTCAAGCCAATAGTCGTTTATTATCGGTTCGTATTGCCCTAAGTTTGGTTGATAGGGAAATAAGTACCTCGCGATGCCACACTCATAAAACTTTCAGAACTCGTACACTGCTTCATTCTTATTAGTTACCACTAAAACAACTCTCCTTATCAAAATGTACATGTTTATTGTTTAAAATACCGTAAAATAATACCGATACCTTACACAATGCTAATTCGTATAGCACGATGAAAGCGAACACTTAAAAAAAGAACAATAAACCACCCCTTAGTCATAAACAACTAGCTACTGAAATGTTTAACCACAAACTTGAAATAAAGCCGTATCGCTCGCTATAAACAGTCTAGAAAAAAACGTTTGAAAAAACTTCATCAACAAAAGTGACGAAAAAAATTCCCCACAGTCACATGCAAATGTCGCCGCGCGACTTCGCTCATTACTCCACCATAAAACCATAACAACAGTCATTACGAGCACAATTAAAAAAAACTTCGCGAACCAACAATCGGCAAGTGTGACGAAAACCGCTTACGGTGCGCCCACATAGTTTGTTTTCAACGCACAAAAAAAACTTATAAAACGAGGGCGCCACCGTCTTATGCAAAAAAGTTCTTACGTATTCACCCCTCGCAAATTTTTATTTTAATGAATGCTTTTCGTCTTTTTTTTTAGTGCTCGAACGCAGTTGTTTTGACGGATCGCAATCTAGCCACTAATTGCTTTTTCCTCCTCGGGGTGCGCATTTTACCTCGCGAAATTGCGTTTTATTAATTGAATAATATTAATGATACTTCCTACCGTCGATCAATCTTTAATGACGTTTTTATTCGTCGTGAGAGTGACGCGACTCTCGATTTTCCTTCGGAGCACTCTGGAAGTTGTTTTTTTAACGGACACGATCGATGTTAATTACGTATCTAATGGCTCCCGTGATACACTTCCATTAATAATACGGTGGACGACATATCGTCCCGCTCTCCCAAGATTTAATAACTACACATCGGTCGAGATTAATAGTGCATCTGTGGCGGCCGTTATTATAAAAATGTGTCTGCATGTTGTTGCCCCAACACTAGCACACCGCATTATTACCTATCGTAGACCGAGCGACTATGCATAAATATATTGTTAAAATTGTAATTCCAAACAGTGCCAGTTATTATAAATGCTGACAAGCGAAACAAACGATCTCATTTAAAATGCAGTACTTCATCTGAGCAAAATTAATCCAAAAAATCGTGACAGCTGCCACATGGAATTCGAGAGCAAAACGTCGTAAAGTTTATCTACACCGATTCTAACCAAACAAACCTTGATTCATTTTGGAACACATAAAACTGTGCTTATTGTTCTGTAATATTATTACTGCTTTGTATTTAGCCATTTTATTTTTTATTATCATAACGAATTTTTTTTGCGATGAATCTGTGCGTCGGTATAATTTCTTTTGTTCCGCACGCTGATATTGTTTCTTTTTGTGTTGTTTTTTATTGTGTCGCGGTGTTGGCAGTGTGTAGCGTGTAGTGAGCGTGATTTATTCTCCCTTTCTGGGTAAAACAACACCCGTGCGAGTTACGATTAGCCGGGTAACGTAATATCTAATTACTATGTTCGGGCACGTACGGACATAACTCGCATGCTTCCTCCGACCGATGTGGTTTATGGAATTGGATCCTCATATTTCGGCAGTCTCTCGGTGTTCATAGTTTTTGGCCGTGTCTTAGAGGCAGCACTTTCCCGTGTAATCTGATATCTTTATAGCGCCAGCTTTCGAAATTGTAAAGAAAAAATGTACCATTTCGTAACCACCCAAGCCTAAGCAAATAATTTAGGTAGATAACTATTTTTTATGCAGCTTCGTCTCCCTGGGGATAGTAGCTAATGTTGGTAATTCCAAATTCGATCATCTCAAACAAAGGAGGCCTGTGCGCTGCTAAATGGCGTTTTTTAATCGGATATTATAATTAATGTTCCTTTTGTCGCGTGCTGACGTGCCCTCGCGCGAACAATGGGATTTCTAATAGAAAGAGATATAAATATTTTTTCTAAGAAACGGGAGGCTACCTGGATAAAGAAGGCGACAGATAAGGCCCCAGCCGAATTAAATTAGAATATTAATCAAATGTCTCCTTTGTTTCGACCCCAATGACACTTTTGATTTTTGAAACGAAATTAAAATCTGTTTCTATCGAAGGATAAGCGTAAATTGTAACAATTATAAACAGCTTTTAACGGGAAAATCGAACACTGTAAAACAAAAGCACTTCGGTGACCCCCAAAAGTCTCGTCTGAACGAACATCCTCGCGAAACTTGAATCGGTATACATTTTTTATCAACCAAGCTTAACCCTCTGGCCCTCGTCCAAACCCTTCTGTAACCCATACAGAAAAAACGCTAATAGTTAGAACGTATAATGTGTATTTTTTATACTTGTGGGTATAAGGAGTAAGCAATAAAAAACTGCATTATATCACTGTACCCTCCCTTCATTATGTGTCGCGAGGGTCGATGCGAGTGTGTGTGCGAAGTTTTTTCAGTAAGGGTTTGTTAAAATATGGGGAATGAGCTTAGCCACACGTTTAGATATTGCTAAAGACAACACTGTTCTGGTAATGTTTTTACTTGAAATATCTCGTTAGAAGAAAAAATTTTACTCGTACTTACGAAAATGTTTCTTAAGGTTCCTACTAAAGAATATATTCTATATACAGAAATAAATCCCGACTATAATTAGGATCACATACAAATGTAACTAATTAATTACGTTTATTATGTACTTAGCATTCTAAATCAAGTTACAAAATTATTTTGATCTAGACAGAAAAGTACACAGCAGAGATGAACGTTCAAGCTGATCTGAACCCTTTGATGATTACAATAAGGGCAAAACTATAACTTCTTTACGCAAGCCTAGCCTTAATATTAGGTCTGTGCCTAGCCTGTTGCCCTGTAGCCTGGATGTAGGATTGTACTCCTACATCCTACAAGAGAATACGGTCGTCAGTCATCCAAGACATTTCTAAACAGCTGTATAACAATATATTTATATTGGTTTCCCGAAAAACGGTATCAGAAACACTCATAAACAAAAACAAGCACCCTAGCTAGCGATAGCGTATCGAATTCGGCACAAAATTAACAGGGATAAAACATGGGATATTGGTGAACGCATTTTTCCTCCGCTACAATTAAACGTGTATCGGACAGACTTATAAATTACGCTTTGTGACCCACGTATTGATTCATGCTCTCTTTTTTTAGAAGCCATAAAAATAACGACTGTCCTTTGTTATAATTTATAATCGTAGATCGGAACGGAGTGCTAGAGTTTCATAAATTTTAGAGATTTCGATTGTATTTGTTTACTTGACAAAAATTTGCACCAATGTGTAATAGTAATATCTTTGAATGATGCAACTTGTGAATTTCGAACTGTGTAAATTATATGCAAAAAAATACAGGCTGTAAACTTAAATACGTTACAGAAATTAGGAGATGCTTCAGATCATCAATCTGAACAACTTTTACTATGGAGCCAAGGAAATCGCAAATGTAAGGAACAGTTGATTTTTATTCGCGATTTCAATGTTGGTAGCATAGAAAAGGTTGTTTGCAGATTAATGGTCTGAAGCAACCCTGAATTTTGTAACGGAATTAAGCTAACACCCCGTAGGTATACAAGTACATATTCTGTAGCAAGTTTGTATTAAATGCATGAAATACCTTTTCCATATTCTCAAAATTACGTACCGTTAAAAAAATTAAATAAGTACCTATAAAACCCAACCCATAAACAATATTATATTAAATTCTAGTAAAACAAATAGACATTAAGTCCGAGACCGTACCGTATCGCCATTCCACGCCATAAAAATAATCAAATATATTCGTTCCATCTCATTTGGCGGCGTCTTAAACGATTTCTCTCGTCCGTCCTTTATTACCGAAAACATAACTCCTCATTTTCTTTTTTTATCCCCTACTCACGCCGGGGTATAAAGCTACACAGGGGTAACTGCATATTCTTTATGTGGATACCTACTTAAAAAGATTTTCCTTATAGAAAAATCGTTAACATTTTTTAGTTTTCGTTTAATAAAAAAATTGTATTCTAATAATAATTGTGCAAGCAGGTATGATTCTAAAAAAAATATAGAATTATAAAAAAATCGTTGAAGTATATAGTATAAGAGATAAGTGTACTTTTTGCAACCATCAGCAGCAAGGCTGATTCAGTGTTTATGGGATGTAGAGCATCTCTGTGATGGGGATGGACCAGTCGGTTTTGGAGTTACTGATGTTTAAAGGTCAGTAAAAACGTATGATATTGTTGTAGTATGCACTGTAGCTATGTGAACAGTACAAAAACTGTCAAGTTCTGTCAGTCGGTTTAGGAGATACAGCCAGTCAAAGTTCCGATCTTTGAACGGCTGTATCTCCTAAACCGACTGATGAACCATGTCAGTTTTTGTACTGTTCATATAGCTACAGTGCATACTACAACAATAACATCCGATCAGCCTTGCAGCTGAACGTAAATTTTTTACAGACCTTTAATTATCAGTTACTCCTAAACCGACTGGAGTTTTGCAGGCATACCTGGTCCATCCCCATCACAGAAAAGCTCTACACCCCATAAACACTGAATCAGCCTTGCTGCTTATGGTACACACATGGTATGGTATGGTGCTTGGTGTTACACTTATCTCTCGGAATAATTTGGTTTCCCTTACTATAAACTAGAAACAAAATAATTTACACGAACACTATTACATTCGAAGAAACGAACCGAAAAGTAAACTAAAGTTCCCGTTCAAATTACAATTCTATACACTGGACCACAACGTTGTTTTTTCTTTACTACCGCACTCTTTCCCCAAAAAGAACTGACAGGAATACATAATAACACATTGTTTCATTTACGCGAAAAACGTACATAAAGTGTTTTATCAGTGGGAGCTCACATATTGCTAGGGGAACGGTTTTTCCTCGTCTAATGCGGTTAATTTCCTTTTTCCTCTTTATTTATAGTAATCCCTTTATAAGGTGATTACGGAAATGTGTTTTGTGGACGTAAAAGAGCGCAGCGTGGGCTCTGTGCTCGGTTCTTTGCGGGGCTTAGGTGTATGGTGTGGTGGTAAGTAATAACAAATCAAAGTGAAGTGTACGTCCGGGAACTATATCTTATATACATATGAATGACCAAAATGTCTGGTCTTGACAATTTTACACTATGTAATGCAATATTGTATTTTAATTGTACTTTGTACATTTTGTTTTTTTTAAAAGATGTGTGTTGTAGAGTTTCTGGCCGCATCTTCTCTCAACGGAACACCTTCCGACGCGGTGGTAGAGTCAAAAAATGACGTCAAAAAGCTATCTATATGATATTATTTTGAATAAAAAATTTTGAATTTTGAATTATGTACACGCATATATGAAATGCACGCTTATAAGGTGTTTTAAGGTAAAGGCTTTGTGATAATTTACACGGTATCATTTTGAAAAAGTTGCATGTTCAAATGATGATCAGAGTGAAGATGTGTCAGACTTTTCAAACATAGCTATTTCTGAAACTTGAGTGTTTCCAGCTGTAAGGAGAGGCTGAGAGTTATTAAATTGATTTGGATATTATAAACGGGGTCTTGCAACGACAGTTTTATTCGAAATGTCGCGCTTGGCTTCAACTCACCTGATGGAAAGAGTAAATGAAACCGAGGATGTAACGTCCTCACACAGAAAAAGAGTATAGTACTAGATACTCTTTTTTATACTGTAGAAAAAGCCTACTTAGCTCGAGTTACTCGAGCATATGCAGTATCCGGGCTGTGCATATACTCGAGTCGAGTATAGTAATTGAAATTGACAAGATGACGTCAGCACATGCGAAACCAAAGAAATTCGTAGGTAACGAGTACCCAGTGCGCGGTAACCAGAGGGCGATAGAGGGGGTGAGGTAAAAAGTTGGTGGGAGGAAGGGAGTGTCCGTACTGTATCTGGTAATAGATACTCTTTCTTGTACAAATGCCTCAAAACAGTTGACTGTTTTTTTCTAAAACCATTATGTTCTGGACACGGACCGAAGAGGCATTGCTCAATTCATCACACACATTGTATACAAGATGGTACTGTCGCATTTCGATATGTTGTCTTTGCGATGTTTCTGTTTTGAATGGATAGAATGAACTATAGAGTCCTTCTTAATATGCTGATTCATTTTTAAGGGGGTGATCACACTACCAAGCTGAACAACTTTCTCTATGGGATCAACTGCGAGAAAAAAAAACCGCTGTTCCATACAAACCTGTAAAACTACTCGAGCGAAATGTTTGGAACAGTTGATTTCTTTTTCACGATTATAGTGTTGGTCCCTTTGAGAAAGTACCTAGTTCAGTTTGATGGTCTGATCATACCCTTAAAATTTTTTACAGCATATTAAGAAAGGACCGGGTGGGTATAGATCAGGTGTCAAAAAACAAACAGTTGTTTTGTTCTGTCTAGTTCAATGTAAGATTTTTGTGATTTGGACATGAATTCTACAGACTCTTTAAAAATAACTTAAAACCCATATAAACAGCTGTATTATAAGTGTGGCCATCAAACTTTCAGTAAAGAGACAATATGGGTAAACAACGAAAAAAAACTAACTGTTCTGAATCATCGACGGAGGGACCGCTTCCAGGCTTTACCCAGCCAGGGAGAAAAGCCAAGGACTTTTGGTCTGTTAATAAACAGTATGGTCTAAAAAAATATTTTTTATTTTTATTCAAAAGCGTTATCTCCTAGAGTCTAATGACAAAACACTCAATTTCGTATAGTAAAAAGGTACTACGTTATTCAATTATATTTCGTTTTCTATTAGACTAATATTACCATACTCGTACAACTACAAAGAAATAGAAAACGAAATTAGAAATACCTCATTACGAGAGTGCTATTCCTCCCCCTTTGCATAATTGCATCTTTTTTGTCTGAAAAATGCTCGCCCCGGGCACTGATTTACGCATACAAGGTGCAATAATAACGCTGCCTCAGAAAAATGTTATTCAAACAACAAATCTCTATATCATTCGAAATGGTTGCTTTTCTATTCAGTCATAGAATTCATATTCGCTTGTGGTGTTTAGCTAAAATGTTGAGTAAGGAGGTTGGGGATCTCCCCTCGTTTTTCCGAAGCATCTTTTCTTCTCTTTAATTTATATAGGAATATTTGGTTTCATCTGACGCCTCGGTCAAGTCATAACGAGCTCTATGGTAAAATTACATTCAAAATATAAAACTGCTTGTGTTAATATTTTAGCATCAATTATAATATAACGTATGTAGCATATAGTCGTTCGTTTTAAACACGTCTAATTAGTACTGACAAGATGACATTTAAATAAGTACAATTCCATTTTGATTCTTATATTGTTGTAGTCTTACATATCGCAACCACTTGTGGCTTCCATCCTTTCGTAACGTCCCGCAGTTATCAAATCGTACCATCTTTTATGTCGATGACTGCAATGAAAATGCTGGTCCTGATATTTTCTTTATTTTCAGAACCTTCGGCGTTGTATCGCACAAAAAAATAAAGACCGTTACAATTAAATAACATCGTCGAGGTATGCTATTTCACTGAAGCACCCAATCTAAATAAAAAGTTAGATAAATATTTACAAAAAACTTCACACTTTGATTACACGAGATTCTCATTTCCCGAGAAAAGAATTCCATATTTTGTGCGATGACTTTCTTTAACGGAATCGTTATTAAAAATATATCCTCTACTCCCCTCCTAAAGAAAGTTGACTCATAATAAAGGCCCAGCATAATTTTTCCTTTTAAAACTTTTTGATTAGATAAAATAATGGGGAGGCGAGGGGTGGGGTGGGTCGACAAAGGGCGCTCGCGGCAATACGCCGATATCGACGATTCTAATTGTTGTTTTCTCTGACGATGTTTACATTTCTTTGAAAAAAGAGACCACCTCTTGAATTTTACCTAAATATTTATACCGAGATACCAGGAATGGGAAAATCCGCTCTAATTAATCCCGTTTCAAGTTCCAAAATAAATATCTACCCTCTTTAGATTTTATAAAAAGGGCCCTCTTTTTTATCGATTTAAATTGAAAAACCATCGACATTTGCGTTTGACATGTTCGCTAGGCAGAAGCTTTATGTTGCCAACATCACCTATTTGTATTGATTCAATTAGATAATTTATTTTATTTGCTCTGCAACAAATGTCAGGATTCGTAAGCAAACATCACCGAGTAAAATAGTATTTGCGTATTCAATTTATGAAACAAATAGAACGAAGTTCAGTACATAGGTACTATAAACTATTAAAATAAATTATTATAAATAAATAAAATAGCGATATCGATACTGAATCCATTGCCATCAACTTTATGAATATTATTATGTAAAAAAATACAATATTTTATTACATTTGAACAATGCATTTTAAATTCTAGGTAAGTCTAGCAAAACTATAAAAATGTTATGTAGTTTTTTTAGATGAACCTTCTACGCTTTGAAATTGGATACTACGATTATTAAAACATTTTTACATCAAAACCGAAAAATTGTAACACCCCAAAATATAAAATGTCACTGGCGATATCAAATCGTCCCGGTTTTTAGGGTTGTCCCCTGTTTTTCAATTTAAACCGTTTGACAAGCCGCGCGTCGAACGCAGCTATGGCCTTTCCGATGCCATACAATGCCAGTTTTCAATAAGATTGGTTACACTACACTAAGCAATGCAATCAATCAAAATTGCATCGGTCGATCGACTCCAACTCCACGCTTGCCCCTACCCACGATCATTTGCGCGCGGAAAACGTTATTTTACCTATTTTATTATTTTAAAGAATACGCAGGCTCATTTTAAAACTTATTTTTCTTAAGTTGTGCTTACGTTATTTGATGAATAAACTATAGAACTATATGATTAAGCATACCTACTACTTGTATTCTTAGACCAGACTGTTTTTCGCGTGTAAAATATTACGAAACCATGTAGGTATTTATTACGGTCAGGCCATCAAAAGGAACAACTAACTCCATGGAACCAACGTCGAAATCGTGAAAAAAATATCAGCTGTTCCATACAAAACTGCAATCCTACTCAATTCAAATGTATGGTACAGACGAATTTGTTTTTGCTATTTCGATGTTTGTCGATAGATAAAGTTGTTTAATAGTTTGATGGTCTGACCGTGCTCTTAAAAAACCGTCAGCATATTAAGTTGTACTTACCTTGCATACAATTAATACCGGTCAAAATCATAACCCTCCTTATTGCTTCGCCGTAGTCGGGTAAAAAAAAGTAAACAACTACTTAGCACGCGTTCGAAACAGCTTCGTAACAAACAGCGCGTGAAATGTTTATAAAAAGCCAACAATTACACGAAGACGTTTAGTTTTAATGACAGCCCTATCTTATCATTAGTGTAACATTCTTTTAACACCTCACTGACATAACAGTCAGTTTTAATAATACGTAACGCCTGTTTATTTTTAATCAAACACCTGTTTTTAAGTGAGATACTATTATAGTTTTGTGTTAATGCAATTTGTTAATTCAAAATCAAACTAATGGGTTGGACATGTTTTTGAATATTTATGTATTTTATTGTGCAATGAGGTTATTTGCAGTCTTTTTGAGACTTGATTTTAGTATCACAACAATCAGAAACACCACGTAAACGCTGGGCCGGGCCATATTTTGCTGATTTTTAGAATAGATGTTCTCTCGTTATTTGAAAGACATACAAATTAATTAAAAATATAGCAATGATCTTCAACATCTCGGCTTTATTTACTATAAAATCTTATTTTTCAATAAAATACATTATGAAACCTGTATTCAAAGGAAAGCCTAAACATTTGAAAAAGTATATATTACGAAGTGACTTTTACTTGCGATACACACCATTGTGTAGACAATATTATGATCTAATAATGCTATAAATTAAAAAAAATTAAGACCAATATTTAATGATTAAATTAGAAAATTTTATTAGGTGTTAATTCTTATGATTTTCGCATTCGATTTCCTTGGATTAGAAGGTACCACGGTGACATAATGAAAGACAAGCCAGTCAAAAAATAGGTATACCTACTAAATTGACGTAGTTCAGTATAAGGTGAGGCGATTCTGAAAGGTTTCAAGGTCGGTCAGTGGGGATACATCTTAAGACGTGATTCTTCACAGTTACTAAGTTGTGAATCCCCAAGTGAAAATATCGAATTCAGTTCCATCCTTTTTCTCTGATTGAATAAACATTCTAAATGGTTAAAAAGTATTGATATTGTAATAAAAAATGTGTAAAAGAAACAGTGGGAAGGACTCATTAATACTAATATAATTGGAAGGCTGTAATTTTACCGGCTTCAAACAACAAATTAGTGAATTATAAATGTATGAGGCACGCCCCCTTTGTGTTTCGGCCGCATTTCTTCATTTGTCTTTATAACAAGCGTTTTTGTTTCCTTTTTATTTCTTTTAATTTTTTTCTACATTCAGTCGTAGAAAATGTAATTACAGTTTATAGTTTCGGCATCGAATGCAATGTAGATTTGATGACAACCAGTGAAGTAGTCATTTTCATTTTGATCCAACTACCCTATAACATTTTTATGTAGAAAACAAAAGCTATTTAAATAGCTTTTGTTTCTTTTTTATGTTTTACAAATACGAAGGGTACGTTAGGTTCTTACAAAATCACCGAAAAAAAATCGTTTTCCGACTTAAAATTTAAATCTTTTTTAATGAAAAAGTAGAGTCCTAAATACTAGCAATAACTCTATAATGGCATTATTTATTACAGTGATTTGGTGGCGAAATGAAACCTACCACCACTTACACAATAATCCAGGAGTGTTATTTTCGAATTTCACACGTCATACTGATTCGTATACGACGCTTAAAAAGGTAGGTTAGTATTTGCATCAAAGATTCTGAACATCCAGACAGGTATTACGGTCGTGAGTTTAAGTATGTATGAATGAGTACATTTTTTAAGACACTTTATACTTGAATTTTATTTATGATACATGGGTACAATTTATTCTAAATTCATTTCATTTCATTTCTCAATTTCTTGACGACCCGGTTGGTGTAATGGTTACCACGCCGGACTGCCAAACCAGGGTCCTGGGTTCGAATCCCGGTTCGGTCATAGATGTTATATGTTTGTGCCGTTGTTGTATGATTCCCATAACAAAAAGCCTAGTGCTTACTTGGGATCATTACAATGTATGTGACTGTGAGCGTTATTTTATTTATTTATTAATTACATTTATTGCTTAACTAAATGCAAAAACTCTTAGAAATTAACACCATATGCACACGAACAGTTTACAAAAGCAGTACTACAATATTTAAAAAAACTTAGAAAATATGTAGTTTAAAATAATCCTGGAAATCGCCAATTCTAGATTTGAATTAATTACCTTTGAAGTATGACACTGACAATGTAAAAGGCAACAGCTAAAAAAATAGACATGTACGCTCTACATTTCGATAACAGCCAAAGCGCACAAAAGTTCACGATAAAACAACACCTAAGTGAAAACCGAAAACTGACCTAGACCAACTTTCCCATGGTTTTCCCTCCCCCATAACCCGTTAATTGTTTCGCCCTAACGAAGCGCCGGTTAACCCTGCAAATGCCGACATGCAAATTAACCCTTTCTGTTTACACCGCTTTATTGAATTAACACCGACTTCGAGGCAACAGGCAAGGGTTGGGATCATTATGATACTCTGTTTGTAAGAAGATTCCGGAGGTTGCTTTTAATTAATGACTTTCCCTTAGGGCGCTGTCATGAACTGAGGTTTGTTTAATTATTTGAGAGGGCTTCAGGTCAGGGTTGATGTGATAATCGGTGTTTCAAGACATCATTTGTCACTATGTTTGTGTTTTAAGGTTTTTGATAGCTTTATTTCTTGGCTTATTTTGAGGTACCATAAATTAAACCAGCATGCTTGAAGGAATGTGATGAATGTGGAGAAAGTAAGTCAGAACCGAAGTAAGTAGCGTTCAGTTATTTCTGGCTACCCATATGGGAGACGGGTGTGAAAATATATATTTATGTATGTATGATTTTGATTGCTTTTCTACCGAACGAATTGTTTATATTTTTATCAATTAATGTTTGACGAATACCCAATATTCAGTCTTTAAATTTGATAAAGACCAATCTTTAATTCAAACTCATGATTAATTTAATTCTGTTTAACAATAAGAGCGTTGTAAGTCTTCGAAAATTTCCCTCCCAAATTTTCCACAGTCAAACTTCAAACAAAGCACCCTCATAAAACCTCACCTCCAAAGTTTCCCAACAGGAAAACCGAAGCCTCAAATAGGCAAGTGTCCGCCCATCTGCGTTAATTGCTTAATCGCCTCGTGGGCGGCTTTAATTGGGCTTAGCCGGCCACTTGCCGACAACTTCCGACAATTCCCGACAACTCCCGACAAGTTTAAGCTACGGTAATTACAAGGCGAGATGTTTAATTACGCTCCGTCCGCGTCGCTTGGACACCGAGAATTAATTATCCGGCTGAAGGTTAAAGTGCTTGTTTATTACAGGGGTTCGTGTTGCTTTCGATTGACCGTTTTTTAAGGAATTTGGGGATGGCGTGAACTGGTTTTTGTCTTTTAAATTTTTGTTAAATTTTCAGTTGTCCAGAATTTTTTAGTATTGCCATTTATCGATGTTTCTGAACATTTCTTTTGATACCATTGGCATCGATGCTGTCATCGTCATCATCATCAGCTTTTCATTTTCATCAGCCTCCTCCCCATTATACCACTCTTTGCAGGCCAGTCTCATCCAAGTGTTTCCAGTTGCCTTCACAATATCATCCGCCCACCTGGCTTCTGGACGACCCAGGAGACCCTGGAGAGGACTCTTGCTGATCTGGGCAACCACTCGGTCAATGCTTTGCTCCATCTGCCGTTCATTCTTCTAGCCATGTGTCCTACTATGCTCACCGCCACTTCTTCTTCCCTGGTGTCAGAGTTTTTTCAAACCGCCTTACGGCACCTGACCTGGTTTTTATGTAACAACTACTACCACCAAAGATAGTAGCCGGGACCAACGGCTTAACGTGCCATCCGAAGCACGGAATCATCTTTCTTCTCAGTCAATCAGGTGTTTCAGCCTGCAATGTCCTAACCGACTGGGGAAAATCGAACAAAGTAACGCATTTCACTACGTATCCACAGTGGGAATCTTAACCCACGACCTCCGTATCAAGAGCCCAACACTCTTAACCATTAGACCACGGAGGCAGTTTAATCCAGCAATTCTATCTCCGATGTCCTGTTCCCTATCGATTTCGGATCTCGACGTTTGTGACACGGTCTAGAAGTGTTATGCCAAGCATGGCCCGCTCCATGGCTCTCTGTGCTACTCTTATTTTGTGCATAGTCCCCTCAGTGAGTGTTCCTTTTTCGGAGCTGCCATATGCCATTGTGGGCAGGATACATTGGGCAAAAAAATTGTGCTTAAATTCTTCTTATTTTTGTGTAAAATTAAATTAAAAATAGTTTATTTGTCTTTGTAGTAGCTTATTTATACGTCTGTGTTGTATTTTTTCCATCTTCGAGTACTAAAATAGTTTCTTCCTAAATTGATGTGACCTACTATACTGTTAAGATCCTAAATAAGTGCTAATTACAAAACAGGATGCAACCGGCACGCAAGTGGACGCGGTAGTTACCGTAACCGGACTTGCCATTATCTCTCATTATTTAATGTGTCCTTAATGGTAATTACATTTAAGATGTCTGAAGTACTAGCTCTTATAGTTCTATCTTTATAAATGTAAAAATGGCTTGATTTATGATACTTTAAACGTAAATTGTAGGTCACCCGGTTCATAACTTTGTTTGACTTAAGACTTTAATAAAACCGGTCAAGTGCGAGTCGGGCTACTCGCGCACCGAGGGTTCCGCACCACACCACCACAGAACACAACATTATTAACTTAGAAAAAAAACTTTTTTTGTCCTGGACTTTAGCGCAAGACCGACTCACACTTGGCCGGTTTTTAGTATTTGTTGTTATTTTGTAGAGTTTGCTCTATAATCACACTAAGTTTGACGCTTGTATGTATTACTATTTTTACGATAGAGCGTGAAGAAAAAACGTTGATAAAAACTAGTTTCTTGATGAGAACCCCCCTTAATTTTTAGCTTTTTGACATTTTTATTATTTGTTGACAAATCCGCCGTAATAACGCATAATCTCAGAAAATTTCAACTATCAAGCTATTACGGTTCAAAAGTTACAGCCCTTAATAGGTAGGATAGACGGACGGACGGACGGACGGACAGACGGACACACGGACAGACGGACGGACGGACGGACGGACGGATGGACGGACGGACAACGTAGGCTTAGTAATAGGGTACCGTTTTCACCCTTTAGGTACGGAACCCTAAAAACCATTCGTAGTTGTTATGAATAGGTAATGTAGTAAAGGATATCCAGGCCGTTTTCAACGTCAATCATTAAATTGTCAGTTTGTTTGTGTTGAAAGAATATCGGTTAAAGAATCTTGATGCGAAGGTAGACCTTTTTCAAATTAATAATATTGTGAAATGTTTTGCGGTTAGTGACAAAAATAGAGTACCTAATAATGAGGTGTATTAACATTGGAAAGAAATCTGAAAGCTAGTACTTACTCTGCACACAAAGATGCGTAATTTAATACCAATCAAGAACTCGAGAAAATGATTCAGGGTAAGGGAAAATTGAATAAAAAGAATACGCAAGCTAACAAGTCTCGGTTACAAATTAAACAAGCAGAGTGTCAGCGGCCGAGCGAGCGCTGATTTAAGGAGATGAGAAAAATCTAATTACCACGAGACTTTCCGCATCCGATCTTTAATTGAGAACTTTTAGCTAGAAGTGCTACCCCGCCCCCCTCACCCCCGCGTCCTGTTTGCATTTCACCCTCTAACAGCCTCGGCGTCGATTACATTTTTTTAACTTTTTTTAATTTCGTTCGAGCTTTTAATTTTCTTCGCGCTCGCCTTTTCTTTAATGCTCCACGTTTTTTCCTTCCGCTCGCCGGGCGATATTTCTCACCGCCATTATACGGCCCGTAATGAGATTTTCTTTCATTATGTTAAATCTCCCGATTAATTCAAATGTTAATCTCCTCTTTTCACGTAGCTTTTTACGACGGAAACGTTACCGTAGCGAAATACCGAGGCGTCGCAATCAACTACGGATTTCGGGCGCGACATTTAAAAATAATTAAGTAAAGGACGTGACTTTTGTCGATCCGTTCTGTCGCTTCCCAGTGGGCTTTAGGTGCCCAGTGCCCACCCGTCGAGGGAGATCGGCCGAGCGATTAGATCGTCAATAATTTAATTCGCAACAAATTCAAAACGCTTCTGGACCCCAGATAGGTGCGTCCGGACGTGTCCGGAACACCAATGGCGACTCTAGAAGTCGGCAAATTGAAAACACCTCCGGTGAGGCTGTAAACACGTCACGTGATTTAGGTTTTAATCAAGTAGGGACGCGCCGCCCCGCCGTAATTGTGACAAATCCTCTGTTTGTCCGAAGGAACTTTTAACTCGGCAGCGGAACGGGGCCTTAACGGCTCTTCGCACGTGCCCTTCGAGAGGGAGACGCTTTTTTGTCGACACATGTGCTCCCCTCCGCCCGCGCCCCTGCCCCGGCCGGGTCCTTGATTAATTTTTAATATTTTTTCTTCCAGTTCACGTACGCAATTTTCACTTTCTCGCTTAGACAGCGCAGTTTCGTTACTGTTGAAACAGAGACATCGCGTCACGTAGTCACTGTAAATCTATCGACGTCTCTCGACGCTCGGATTAAGTGGTTGCATCATTTTGCTGAGCATAAACTTTTATCCGCGCACTAATATGCGTCAGTTTAGTCTTAAACGCTTATTTCGCCCGCGCTACACCTACATAGCTCATTAGCGAATTAGCAAGACTTGCAATTGTCGCACTTAACTGCCGCAATAAAGTCCATGGACTTGGAACGTGTAGATGCGACAGTCATTGTAACGATAATATTAATGCTTATTGTACACGGTATCAAAGTTTGGGACAATGGTCTATAGCTCTTTCTTGAAATTGTTCTTCACGAGCTCATGAATATCTTGACGCAAGTTTTATTCAAACATGTGTCGTTTCTGCGACGTCTGCGGTCACAGCAAGCGACTCGCGCAGTAATCTGTCGCAATTATCGCGTGGCGCATATCCCGATTAGAACCGGCGCGACGGCAATTAGGTCGGCGGACACACGCGTTAACCTGCACAATGAGGATACGCCTAAACACCGCTCATTGTGCCAAAACGACCGCTGCATGCTTTTAACTACCTCTGGAGTCTAATGGAAAAAACCCACTAACAAAAATGAATGGTCAGCGCAGTTCCCCTATTTATAAATCACATCCGCACTCTTTGTAAATTCACCTCCGCTGCCCACCCTCCTCAGAGTTCAAAGAGTGCGCCGACCGGGGCAATGTCCAAATTATAAATTCGCATTAGATCGGACGCGCACGGTTCGTTTACCATTTCATTTTGGTTCAATATCGCCACTCTACTTTGTTCCACACACTCCCCCTCTTCCCCCCCCCCCCCCCCTGCGCCTCCCGCGCCTTAAGACGCCGGCAAATATCTGCGTTTTAAGCTATATTTCTTTCATCCCTCATTTTTGCAGTTCGTAGCAATCTGAAATCCAACACGTCCCCCGCAGGGGTCTCCCTCCTCAGGGTGGCAACCCCCCATTCTTGTACCCGGATAAAAAAGCGATATCTATTTATAAAATGTACGTACGCGTGTATGTAGAGTGTGTGGACGAGGGATTAACGTATGTGAGGGTGTGTTCCGAGCGTGTGTGCGTCACCCGCTCATTTGCAAACCGTCTCCTGAGATAACGTCCTCCAGTTGGTTATCCCGTTCTTATTGCCTCCTTCTTTCCTTGATTGCTGTGTGTGTGGAAAAGTTTGGAGCTCTTTCACTGATGGAAATTGATTTTGTCGCGGAAACGAAAAAGTTATAATACGACTTATTTCTGAAGAGAAACGCCGTTGTTAAAAGTCTCCGTGATCATAAAATGTAAGATGTAAGTGTGAGCCGGAGTGATTCAGCGCTCTCTGGTCCACTTTAAATTCAATTTGCTTCATAACATTGTTTAAAAATTAAAAAGTAATCGTGAGTGAGAGCTCTGCGACCGGCGCGGCGCGGCGAGGAGGAAACTATTCTAAATAAGTAATCGGGCTGCGGAGGTGAGCGCACGGCGACGGTGCCGGTGCCGGTGGCGCGGCACTACGCCGCCAGCAGCACCGTGCCGTCTCCGCTCACGTATGAACGTAATTATAAAAATTGAAGGCAACTCGAGGCCCACTCCTTGGGTCTCCCTCGCTCCCGCGGCGTCGTGCATTTTTTCGTACATATTAAACTCCCCGTCCCCCACCGCCCGAGCCACTTCACCCCGCGACTCCTCTTTTTAATCGATTTTCCCGACACAAGGGGTGAGTCCTCTGGGGTGAATGTAATTTTTTATGCGTTTTTTTTCGTCGGAGAAGACGGTCGCCGGAGGTGCCATTACGCCACGGCTTGTTGAGAATATTTTAATTATAAGGCATTAGCGCGTTTTATGATAGCACTCCCGCTCGAATTTATAAACGATCGAGAGCTAAAGTAATTAAATATTTGAATGCGGTGAGATTTCCGCGGGGAGACCGAGTGGCGGAGTGCCGGCGGGATAATGGAGGTTCCAGGCCGCTTGCGCAACAACATGATGGATATAAAATTCAATGAAATTATTGGTTAATGGCCGTTAGAATTGCTTCCAGAGTGAAATGGGTTTTCTGCATTTTCTCGTTATAAGAGCAGTACGTCAATCTGCTTAACATTCTTTTCCTTTTGTAAAATGTTAAAATGCTTTCACAAGATTTAGACATACGAGCCACCTCAGCCACCTTAGACGTACTCCTAAAGTTGTTTTATTTCTAGTTCAGACACACAAAAGCTTTATTATGTTGGTGTGTGTTAACTGAAACAGTAGTTTCTTTTTAGGGTTGTTTTTGTTTATTTCAGGTCGCTACAAAAGAAGTTTGTAGTTGTCTCAAAGTTTCTGCCCACCACGAACCACAATTTTATATACAACGTGTTAATGAATTAGCGCAAAACCTCATACACCCCAACTGATTTATAACGAAATAATTAGGTTGAAATAATAATTTTATTATTTTGATAGTTAAAATTTAAAGTTATTCGCATTTTAAGTTTTGAGGTAAAAATGATTTGTTATCATTTCAGCACTGGAAGAAAGCGCTAACGTACTCGTGGATACATTTTTATAATCTTGTTTTGGTAGTAAGTAGGGTGAGTGTGCCCGTGCGGTGGGTTGACATCGGGCACAGAAAATTTTAAATTTTGCTAACAAATTATTTAATATTTTGAAAAAATTACCTATGTTGAAACCATGATAATTCGACTCTGCTCTCGATTCTAATCAAACTACTTTCTAGTTTTGCGTTAATTCATTAACACGTTATATATTTAATTGTCATCTAGGCATAAAGTTCTACTGTAGGGCAGAAGTCTCTTCTCAATGTATGGATATACCCACTTACTTAAAGTGCTAAAAAGTATTAGCAATAGCGCAAACACCCTCAGACTCAGACCGAGTCCTGAAACTGCTTCTGATTGATGAAGGCTGTCCAGGCGCGTTTGTCGTCCGCCTCTCAGTGCCGATTATCTCTTTAGATTGCGTGGCACTTCGTTTGTTCTGAAGATGGGCCCTTTGATTTATTCTGGTACAAGATGCTGTAGAAAGTAGTTACAGTGAGAATCAGAAATTTTTTAGTGAAACTGAGTTGTGATGTTTGATTAATTTGTTCTTTTTTTTACTACACTCTTCACGGTTTGAGAGCATCGCCTGGATAAGTTTTTTCATAGACACTTCAAAATGTTAGTGTTACCTAAATTACACATTTGAAATGTGAACAATTTTTATTTTAACTTAATTATTCTTCAAACGTTATTTTGTGTGCTTTTAAGTAAATAAATGAAATAAATACAGGGTCCTTAATATGCTGACACTTTTTTAAGGAGATGATCAGACCATCAATCTGATCATCTACCTCCTCTATGGCACCAACATCGAAATCACGAAAAAACAAATCTGCTTTTTCATACAATACTGCGAACCTACTCGAGTCAAATGCATGGGACAGCAGATTCTTTTTTCGCGATTTAGATGTTGGTGCCATAGAGAAAGTTGTTCAGTTTGATGGTCTGATCATCTCCTTAAAAAAGTGTCAGTATATTAAGAAGGACCCTGTATATGTATAACCAAGCACTAAATAAATGTAATAAGACTAATAAATAAAACTCAATGTAGAGTTAAAATGTAAAGTCACTAATGAACTAAACTAATTGAAAACTACGATTAATGTGCCTGATCGAAATAACTCTTTGGATTCATTTGGACACCAATTTCCTGTCCAAAATGTTTATATTCTTAAAATGATCCCATAAGAATTGACTTAAAAATAACCTTGAAGTTAACATGAAACTGACACTCACACAATAATGAAAAGTAAACATTAAGAAGGCATAGTAAGAAACACGGCACCTCACAATTAGATTAGTTCTGTAAGTAAACGAGTACAAAGCGGATTCTAGTACTTACACTAGAAAACGTCTGACACCCAGGGTTTCAGCTTACACCGATAAGATGGCGTTACATAAATATTCATAACCTTAACCGTAATGTTTGACACGTTCTTCGAGTTAGTAAACTTCCTCACATATTGTGCATTGTGCTTTACACAACAACATGAAGCAGTCATAACTAAAAGTACGTCGAAGTTGAAAAGTTGAAAAATAATTATGAAGTGTTCGTGTGATATCGTTTAATTCTATTTCCGGAAAAAGAACAGAATCGATGATTCCATAAGTTGATTTTACGATACTAGATAAGTATTTCACCGGCAGACTTTGGGACCGCAAAGGGAAATTAAGACAATGGACAAAAATGTATGGACCTCCAATAAGAATTAAATATGTGTCAATTCGGAGGTCTGTGTGGGCATGCATTTATTATCATTAATTCGCATTCCATATATCGCTGTTTTATCGGAGATCATCAATTTTATATATTACGAGCTGTTACCCGCGACTTCGTCCGCATAAATTATATACCAGATTTTAAGTCAGATGATAAGCTATCAAACAAAAAAAGTTTCATCAAAATCGGTTCAGTAGTTTTTGCGTGATACTCGAACAAACAAACACCCAAACAAACAAACAAACAAACGAACAAACAAACAAACAAACAAAAAAACAAACAAACAAACAAACAGACAAAAAGTCCAAAAATTTGTGATTTGGAATCAGGGAAGCCTAAAAACCATATCGTTATCTTTTTTTTGTAAATATCTTCAATGTACAGACACACTTCTGTTACAGTTTTATAATAGTTTAGATGCTGTCATTTTTAAGTTGTTTATATCGTTTTCATTATTTTCCCATATATACCTATTTCTTTGGTATGTTTTTTCGAATACAATTTATAATTAAATTAAATTAACAAAACTGCATTTACAATTAAAAAAATACATTTTAAATTAACAAAAATAGATTTCTCATAACTCTCATAAGACAATGATTATAGGTAGGTATAATAAATAACTCATGATTTAGGCATCAATCTGCGTACAGTCTAAAATGTCAAATTATGTATATCGGCACCAAGGTATACTTGTATGTTACAAACCCGATCCCGATTTTCCCACCCAAACCCCTATTCTGTGTAACAGTAAACTAACTCAGAAACGTCTAAACCCCGTTAGTCTAATTGCCAGAAGCATGAGACATTGATGGGACGCGAGACGTGCGTCTGTCCAGACTTGTCCACGGCATCGGACGCGCACGGAATACGCCCTGAGAGTCCACCATGGGAAGTAGATTGATTTGATGATAGGCATTTGTAGCTTTAAATGGGTTTAATATCGGAAAATTTCAAGGTTTTTAGGTAGAAATCGGGGTTATAAGTTCAAAAAAGAGAAATATCCATGATAATGTCACAAAAAAATTGGTTTTTTTATTATTATGCTGAAGTTTCCGAAATACTTACATAATACATTTACTTACTTTGCGAAGTAAGTATTTGCTAATGACCTTTTTTCCTGTGGTTTTCTAGGAGATCTATAAGTGACGCTACGGCCTACGGGGATAAAGGTCAAATTTCACAAAAAAGTGAAAATATTATGGCGACGCATCTTTTAATGGAATTTTTAATGAAATATACCATTTGAAAATTTTTCATTCATAATGATGAACGAAAAATTTTAATCGGAAATTTGAAACTGTTTACAGCTGACATGGTTGTACGGGCTCGATCCCTTGGCCAAAAAAAAAGGCAAGCACAGTCTTGAAATGATTCTGACATGATCTTGCACACTTCTCTATGAAGCGATGAACATGCCATCCGTTGAGATTTTAAGAAGCACATTTAAAATAGAAAAGAAAAACGCTCTTTAAATAAACTTGCGAATTTGCAATACCCCACATTTCACTCATCAAATTGTCACAGTCAACATAAGGTTAAGTCAACAAGGTCAGCTCCTGGTCCTTCTAGTTTAATTACCATCCATCACTGGCAGACTGGTATCGCTCCATCGACTGCCCTTAGTGGTTGTTCCGAATAGGGACGCGGATAATTGATGTCGCTAATAAACGTCCACGTTTAGTTTGGAATTGAGTGAAATCTGCTAGTTCGTTTAGTAAAAGGTTTTTAAAAACAAACCACTACTCCAGAGATAGTCCTTTTCTAAAACCACAATGTAGACAGTACGTAGGAAATACTCAGCTCCTAGGTGAAAAGAAATGAGATTCAGTGATACAAAAATCGGTTATGTTTATAAAATACCCGGATGCAAATATTCGTGGGTTGAAATGAGATTACTTCCACCTTTTTTTTGATGATATCAGTGTTGAAATGAGTGAAAATTAAAAGGCTTAAAAATTTTGAGAATAAGTCTACGTTCTTTACGTATATTGAGGAAGTTTTATACGAGTAATAAAACTCCACGACTACGGCAAAAATAAATCACAATTTATTTAAAAAGTGCACAAATAAACAGGAAAGTACCTCAAACGAAAGCCCGCATAATGCGTCGCCTAGTCCAATAATAGCATCCTTAATGAGATGTAAATGAGCAAAGGAATAGCCGAGTGTGCCCGCGTTATTATAACGCGTAACGACCTACAAGTCCGGATTAAGAAGCCTTTTGACTTAACCCTGGACACCAGACTAACTGACCATTTTCCACTGCACTAAAATCTACCTTAAGGCTGATGGATAAAGTTGCCTTTTGAAGGTGCATCAGCAGTTTGTTGGTGCGATGTGTGGTCGGTTTAACAGCACAATAGTGTTGCTATTTTGAAACTAATTGGCAGAAAGGGTTGCGAATTAACGTCACGGCCGTAGCGTGTTGGCTTTGTGAGTCCGTCGGTTGATAAATAGAATAGTTTACGGGTTGCAATTATAAGAGATAGCGTGATTGTATAGCTTTGTAATGCTGTCGCGAATAGTTACGTATGAGACGTTGTGTAAATGTTTAGACTTTTGAAATTTTCTGGTAAGGTATATGGTTTTCTGTTTATGTACTTTCTTTTTGCGAAAATTCATGACTTTCGTCTTATTTAAGAGGTAAATTTTTATTGTATGAACATTTTTCAGTCTTAACTACAGCATCCAAGTGTATTGATGATTGATAATCGGGTACATGCTTTAGGAATTAAAAACACGACATCGAATTTCAAATGATCGTTGATGTCTTTTGTATGAAACTAACATTAAAAAAATGTTAACCTCCCTCTGGCCCAGTCGGGTAAAATGTAATACTTACAACCTTCAAAAATATTTCAGAATCAGATTTATTACTATTTTATTTTATGTAGGTACTTATTTATGTATTCTACAGGATGTAAAAAAACATCCTAGTTAAAAGGGGGTGCTTGAGACCATCAAACTGAACAACTTTCACTATGGAGTCAACATCGAAATCTCAAAAAAAATCATTTGAGTAGAGTTGGTAGGTACTGCAGTTTTGTATGAAACAGCTGATTTTTATCGCGATTTCGAAGCTGGCTGCATAGTGAACCTGTATTATCGATGCGTTGTTTAGTTATCATAGGCTGGATTCTGTTACTTTAAATCTAAACTATTATAAAACTGTAACAGAAATGTGTTTGAACATTGAAGATATTTCAAAAAAAAAATTACGACTTGGTTTTTACCTGTCCCTGATGCCAAATCACCAATTTTTGGATGTTTTGTCTCCCTGTTTGTTTGTTTGTTTATTTGTTTGTTTGTTCGTTTGAGTGTTTGTTTGTTCGAGTATCACGCAAAAACTACTGAACCGATATCATCTGACTTAAAATCTGGTATTTAATTTATGCGGACGAAATCGCGGGTAAAAGCTCGTGTGACTATATAATTTGAGTGGCAATGTCCAAGATACGAAGTTCTTAGAGTCCCTATTTATTTATTTTACGGTCTATGTCCTATATTCTTGGATATCCATTCATCAAACCTCACCCTATGCATTTTCAGAGTGCTTGACTTTTGGCCATGTACGGAGATCATTAGCATGTAGATGTAGTCCAGAATTTGCATGAATGAACCGGCGTGCCCTCTCTCTAAGGGCCCTCCAGATCCGGTACAGCAACAACTTGTGACAAACAAATGAAAACTATTCACAAAAAGTATTACATTTTTAATGCTACGAATTATTTTCTTTGTATTATAAAGTGAAACACACGGCACACCACCTAATAAAAAGAAATTAATGAACACTTTTCTTAAAAAAATCCATTACTCGTTACGCTAGGTAACACTGGCTTACCAAAACAGTTTGTCAACGTTATTGCTAAACCCCATTTAATATTCTTTTAAACTCTAGTCTAGAAGTCTAGTCTAACTATTCCTCTACGAATGCCTTTATTAGAATGCAGCATCAATTATATTTACATCGTCCAAAAACTACACTGACCTGCAAAATTAAGTATCATACTTTAGGTAGACGGCAATTTGAAAAGGAGTGTTTTTGTTTATAATTATAGTACATTACTGCAGAGGCCAGCAACAGAGGCATTGATGGACGAACGTGTAAATGTGGGCCGAGGCGAAGCCGAGGCACACATACGTAAGTCCATCAATGCCTAGTTGTGGCCAAGGCTTGTATAGTACTTTTCTCAAACAAAGCGCGGAAATTAAAACAGTATATTTTCTCAAATAATTCGCGAAAATTAAAACTCTTTTTATCAAAATCAATGACGAACAACGAACAACAATTTTTTTTTTCATTAAACAGCTTTTTATTTGCAAGCCAGTTCGAAATTTAAACAAAACCTCTGATGAGTTACCTCCTTGGTCGCCATGTTTCGGAGAAAAAGATCGTTCCATTTTTAAATTACACGACAGATATGAGTTTAGTATGTAATTTACTTGGCCGCTAAACACGACAGATATGGATTTTCATACAACATTACCGGCCGCTGCGCGCATGTATTTGGCCAGTACAGCAATTTCGATTTATCTCGAAGAAGGTTGTCAAAATAATGCTCACATTTCCAAGCATGTTTGAGAAATAGTACATTACTGCAGTGGCCAGCAACAGAGGCGTTGATGGACGAACGTGTAAATGTGGGCCGAGGCGAAGCCGAGGCACACATACGTAAGTCCATCAATGCCCAGTTGTGGCCAAGGCTTGTATAGTAATTTTCTCAAATAATGCGCGGAAATTAAAACAGTAAATTTTCTCAAATAATTCGCGGAAATTAAAACTCTTTTCAAAATCAATGACGAACATCGAACAACAATTAGTTTTTTTTTTTCAATTAACAGCTTTCTATTTGCAAGCCAGTTCGAAATTTAAATAAAACCTTAGATAAGTTACCTCCTTGGTCGCCATGTTTCGGAGAAAAAGATCGTTCCATTTTTAAATTACACGACAGATATGAGTTTAGTATGTAATTTATTTGGTCGCTAAACACGACAGATATGGATTTTCATACAAACATTGCCGGCCGCTGCGCGCATGTATTTGGCCAGTACTGCAATTTCGATTTATCTCGAAGAAGGTTGTCAAAATAATGCTCACATTTCCAAGCATGTTTGAGAAAAAGTTTTTTTCAGGCATTTCTTAAAAGATGATAATCGACTACGAAGTTTTTATATCAAACAAATTTAAAAAATCGTATTTTTTTGCTTCGAAAATACATGTTGTAATTTTAAAAGTATTGTACTAAGTTTTGAAGGCCAGTGTATATTATTTTCTGGAATATTTGTCATTTCTACACTGATTCTAAATAAATTGCCTAAGGTTAACTCAAGTCTTGTCTGACATTGTCTAAAGATTTGTCAATCTCCATTAAGTGAATCCCAACATCCATGTGTGTATGTCTGTGTGTTTGTGTGTGTTTGTTACAGTAAACAAGATCTACCAATCAGGTTCGATTGTTAAGATGCTGATTTAAAGGCGCGCTCGGTTTCGCGCGAACCCAACACATTATTCAGCGAGATCCGCATTCGATTACGAATAGAATCGCTTAAGAGAAATACAAGCGGACTTTTACAAAGTTCAAATACTCGACGACTCATCCCCTTAATCGTAACTTCGAGTGTTTATAATAAAAAGTGTTGTTGACTTTGTATTTTGCAAGGTTAACGCCCAGTAAAGGTTAAACATTTTTGATGACGTATTTGTTTTACAGACAGCAATATATGTTTTGAATCTTGACAATAGATCTTTATTTTTCAATGTTGTTTATTAGATTAAAAAAAAAACTATTCTGATTTCATAACATTTTCTCGCCTTCGTTATTTAAGTTTTATGCCACGCTGATTCGCTTCTAGATAGAAAACTGGCTTGAAAAGGCATGTATTATGCATTCGTGAATATAATCCGCATAAAACAGCGTCCGAATCAATTACACTGGCGGGCAGGGCTCGTTAGAAACGCATCACGCATGTACAATAGGGCCGATGTAAAGCAACCTTTGCTTATCTGGTGCTAAGCGATTCTGAAACAATGGAACACCAAATTGGGATTTGTGGAAGCTCCGAAGATTGAATCTGATTGTGTCCGCTTTTTGTTCAGTGCTTTAGTTTAGTGTTAACTGTAGATATGTTTGTTTGTTAGATATAGCATAACTTTTCGGGAGTTAAAATATAGTTTACTAGCTATCTACTAGCGTAAATCTAATCATGTTCTACACTGTGAGCTTCAAAAGCTTTAACCAATAAGTAAAAAAAAGTAAACGATACGACTGTTCTGATTCCGGTCCGGACACATAGTTTACTAGTTAACGTTTTAGGGCTACACGGAATTGAATCATCTTAGTAACTCAATAAAGTTTATTTTATTTTATTTATTTATTTTTTGACTTACTAATGGTTGCTCATCAACTTTGGAAAAAGGAGATCTATTTAATTTTTCATAAACGTCATGTAAGCTTTGTTTAGGATTGATCAAAATAAAGTCAAAAACATTATTCAGGATTGAGTCACCTAGTTTACATTACTTCACATAGATCTATACGATTGATACAGAAAAGTTGAAAAAACGTGTAAATTGCGGAACTGTGAAAGGTCGGTTCAGGGCTGCGGTCTGACCCTCGGCCGTAAGTGGATTAACCTCTTTACAACGCCTCTGTTGTATACTCGTACTACTTCACACTATCTCTAGCGAGTTCATGTTCTATGTTTGACGTTTTATATGTAAATAAATGCAAGATACTAATAAAAGAAACTTATTGTGCCCTAAAAGTTTTACTTTAATAAAATCTGAATGAACCACTAAACATCCATGCTTATGTTTACCTTCTTATTGTTACAGGAGGCAACCCTGCCCCGCTGCAGCCGCAGCCCCAGCCACAGGGTCTGATCGTGGAGACAGGGAACGGCGCGAGTGTCCTTCAGCTGCCGGCCACCACCCTCGAACAGATCCGTCACATCGCGGCCGACCCCGGCGCCTCCACCCTGCGCCTGCCCCCGCCCGCCACCGAGACCCCCACTGGCGCTCGCGAGCTTGACTTCGACCTCTGCTACGTCTGCAAGCATTGCAAAGTAGCGTTCCCATCACCGACGCCCCTTCAGGCGCATCAAGTCAGGTCGTGCTACGCCGGCCGGGAGGCGGCGCGCGGCGTCATACGCGTCGTTCAACCTGCGCTGGAGTGCCGCGCGTGTCCAGGCGAACGATTCCGCACGGCTGTAGAATTCCGACGGCACGCAGACACCGAGGCGCATCTCCGCAAAGCTGCGCCGGCGCCACCGCCGATTCCACTGCCGGAGCCGCTCACCCACGAGATGGAGGACGTTGTCAACCAGATCACGCTGCTGGCGGCCCGTGCAGCTCAGGCTCAAGATGTCGGCCCTAAGGACCCTAACGCCAACTTCTGCGTGCCCGGGCCGCGCTTCGCCCCGCCCGGCGATATGCCGCTTGCCAGCGCCGGGCATTAATCCTACACACACGAAATGTATAGTTACTACTACTAGAGCCCCACGCTCTCTCCGTTGTCCGACAACGCAGCAGTTCACTATTAGCTCTTAATGCTTCTTTTCGTTAATGAATGTCGTCGCGAATGCGTCACTTTCCTAGTTATACATTTAAAGCTTGTAGTCATTTAAGTATAGGTTAATCGGGAGCCGACCGTTGTTGTCCCGTTTTTATAAAGTAATCTCGTAGTAGCGCCGGCGCCCTCTCAGAGCGCCGGCGTGGTTCAGGTGGTGTCTAGGCCTCGTCCGTGTTCCTACCGGCGGCTCCCGCGCCGCGCGCCGCACACTGGGAGGCGGCGGCGGCGAGCGCCCGCGCGGCCGCGTCGCACCCGCACTTCATATCATACGTTAGACACGTTTTATTATATACGTTTATCGTTGCGGTCCTGCGGTCGCGGCCGAACCGGCGCCTTCGTCCCTTTACCATCAACTCCCAGGAAAGCAAGTTCCTATCTTTATGCATATAATATTATCGATATTGATAATTACGATTTAATTGTTTAAAGCTATGTAATACATACATATAATCGTTCTAATTTTAGGCATAGATACGTTCTCGTAAGAAGTTCCTGACGCATCGTAAATGTATGAAGATATATATAGTGATATACGTATATGATTTTTTTAAACATGAAGCGAAGTTAGGTACGTATGTTAGGCAGTAGAGCGGTCGTCCTCCCCGCGGGTCCCGCGTCCGAACAGCGCCCCTCGCGGGACAAGTGCACCTAGTATCCGATCACTGAAAGCAATCTCTTTCGATGAATGTGACGCGTTACAGCCACCCGTACTCGAGTACGGGGCACCAGGCACCAGGCAGGCGCGTGAGCCAGGGCAGGGAGCTATCGCTGATATCCTCGCACAACTCACTTGCCGCTAGCCGCCCGTGGAGACGCGACGACACCGCGTAGGCTTATTGGTAACAGTAAATTATAATAATTATTATCGTAGCAAACTTTTCCAAAACGAACGAACTCGAAACTCGGGCTGCGCGCCAGCGCTCAGCCTACCTCGCAAACAAGTGAGTTTATTTTGGAACTAAGTGTGATTCTTGAATTTTTATTGATATTGTAACGATTATTAGTAGTGGCGTAAGTGAGTCCAAAGGCATGGAGGTACATGCAGGGCACACCTCGTGCCCCGGGGCTTCCCCCCCGCACGCCTGTATCTTCATCACTTTACTGTGTGCGTGGAGTCCCTTATATTTTCGATGGCACAGATCACGTTATTTAAAAATATTTTACATATTTACATTTTATCTAGCGGAGTTTTACTACAATATTTTATCTACGAGTGAATCCTACTACAACATTGAGTTTGTTTTTTTGTAAAGTGCAATGTTTTATTCCACCGGTTGCCGGCGGTCCTTGTTATATCTATATTTACGTGCAACGGGGCGACGCTCGAGCGCGATGCCTCTCTATAACGCTTTACTACTCTCCGGGGGCACCGGAGGCGTCTGGGGTTACATATACCTCTTTATTGATAACATTTTATTCGACACGCGATATCGAGAAATATTTTAGTGGGATGCGTAGCACTCAGATAAATGTCATCACAGGTTGATGGATGGCAGATTGAAATGTAAAATGCATTCGCGGTCACAACCTACGAAACATTATAAGATCGTGTCGGTGCAACACGCTCGAGCGGAGTATCCACGCGAAGGCGCGCGTTTTACAACATGATTATTTTGTTTTAATGAGATTTAGTATTAAATGAATAGATGCAAGGCTCGTATAGACGTTTGTTGAGATGTTATGTTCGCAGCTCCACCGCACTCCCTCGGGCCCACAGTAGGTAGGAGGGCAGTATTCGGATCGGTTTGTGTGTAAGTTTGTTTGAGTTAGTACTGGTCGTATGAACTACTGTAGGTGACATCTCGGTAGTGCGATGCGATGTTGTGTCTCCGCGGACGAGAGGCCGCGGGATGAATCATGGTTCCTATGTATATTTCAATATTATCGCATCTAGAGTTTCACTATACTTTCCGAATACAAATTTTAATATTTAAGATTGATTCGGATTAGTCTGTTGTATCTGCTACTTAGAGCCGCCACGGGCATGTTGTTTGTTTATTTGTATAGTTTCTTAGTTCTATCATTTAATTTTGTAAGTCTGTGTACCGTGATATTATTATTATTTTTGTTATTCTGATACATTTTGATTGTCTAGACTCTCATAATCCTCTAGGTAATGTTACAGATATAAGTTTATGGTCGTAAAGTTTAGCACACATGTCTATGATAGTTCCTAATACTGTAATACTAAAAATTATTTTAAAATTCTTTACTAGTGAAATGTACCGTTCCTACTATTTTAAACTACATATTAAATAAAATGTTGTTAATCAGAAAATCAATTAATAATTTAGATACTTTTCATTGAAACATCTAATAAAAAAATGAATGTAAACCTAAAATTTTGTTTGACAAAAAATGTTTTTAACACACTTTTATCCTAAGTACCACATCCACATATTATATTAAACATTTATCATAATTTTCGTAGTTAAAATATCCTTATGTCAATTTACTGTAAACCTGTTTTTAAAATTAATAGTTTTGTTAGTGTACCTACCTATAGTTTATGTTCGTAGTACATGACGTGTGCGTAGCCAACTCTACGCGCGTGCTACGCGCTACGCAACACCGTAGCCACAACAGATTTCGAATGCATTGTCAAGTGTAAATGGTAAAAATAAACTCAAAGTTAGTTTATCAGAAACAGAGTTTTATTTTATCCCTATGATTATAAATATATACAAATCGCTCATAATAAGAAAATATAAAATTTATAATTTATTTTTCAAAAATTTCAGTCAATAAAATTTCTTAAAACTTAATAGTAAAACAAAAGTATACTTACTAGTATAATTGGTTCTTTATAGTTTTCTGTTTCAATGTTTGTCTGCCTCATACTAAAAAAACTTAACTGGCCCCTCTATGAATAGTAATTATTGAGAGTAAAATCCAAGACATATACAGAAGCTACCAACATTGAATATTTTTTTTAACACAGCCCCTCCGGTTTTATTAGCCTATTTCATCCCACTGCTGGGCAAAGATCCCTTGCTCTCCGTCGTTCCTGTTTTGGGCTACCTCTGGCCATTGGTCGTTTACCTATACCAGTACAGAAATTTATCCAGGTCATCCCACCACCTCTTCCTGGGTCGACCTGGACGCCACCGACCGTTTAAAGAAGAAAGTATACAGTATGTAAACTAACTAAAGGTAAACCTTTTAAGGGGATGATCAGACCATCAAACTGAACAACTTTCTGTATGGGACCGACATCGAAATACCGAACAAAAAATCAGTTGTTCCATACATTTGGGTTGAGCTAAAGGCAAACCCTATGAGGGGATGATCAGACCATCAAACTGAACAACTTTCTCTATGGGACCGACATCGAAATCACCAAAAAAAAAAACTGTTGTAGCATACAAAACCGCAGATTTTTTTTGTGATTAAAAGGTTTGCCTTTAGTTAGTTTACATACTGTATAATAGGCAATAATTTTTTAATTCCAACAGATTTTTATTAGGTAAACAAGAATATCAATAGAAAAAAAAATACATGGTAGGTATTTAATAGAAAATAAAATACCAAAATATATGACGGACCTTAAAAAGTATCCTATTTGTTAATCCAGAACATCCAACTTCGTTCAGCCGTTTATGTGTGATTGTGTGGCGAAGATCCAAACATCTAAACATCAAAACTTTCATATTTATTTATTTTAGTAAGATCTTTTAATTTTTTATTATTTTATTTATTGATTTACCAAAAGTTGTTACAATAATACATACACATGATATATCATAAATTAAAGGGCTTAATGTCTAATTGCACAACCAATTACAGGTAAATACCACATGCACATAATAAGTAGCATCAAGTGACGACATGAAGTAAAAAACATAATAAGAAAACAAACTAGTTACAAAACATCACATCACATGTTAACGTTTGGACACATGTTAACGTTTGGATGTTAAGATATTTGGATGTTTGTCACTCAATCACGCATTAAACGGCTTAACGGGCCAGGAGATAGAATATTTTCTAAAATAACACATAGGATACTGAATTAAGGTCCACGCAGACAGAGTCACGAGCGACAGCTAGTAATTGGGCCGACATAACCTCAGGGTTAAAAGATAAAAAAAAGTTACCTAAGTAAAAAATAGTAGTACTATTAACTATTCTTATGGAAAACCCTAAGTTTTGTGGAGAAATCTGAAATTAGAACAGTTCTGATATTGACCACTCTCAAGATTAGAAAGAACGATGAGAAAAACTGCGAAGAAAGAAGATATTTACTATAGACGGGAGTAAGTATGTACAAGGTAAGTATTAGGAAGCCATAACCAATCGATAAATTATACCTACAAAACAGAACATAGATTTGAATAAAGATAAAGCCTCAAAAACATAAACCTGATATAAGTAATAGAGGAAACTGGACAATAATAAAATCGTCATCGAATCAACATAAAATACTTTACTACTGTAGTACCTATTCCCGAGTGACTTACTGACCCCCTGAATGATTCCGGTGCAACGTGCAATCAGAAAACCTATGCTTGTTAGCACATCTCTTTACTACGTTTGCAAGGCAAACCCAATGACATAAGCACAAGACTAGATACTGCGACAAGAGGTAGGATAAAGGTAGGAGGTAGGTATAATGGTTGCGCATGTGTATATTTCAAGTAGGTACATTACTTTCTGCAGTGTGTCGTTAAAATGAAAGCTTCAGATGTGCACGTGCGTAACAATGTGTGAACAGTAGAAAAGCTGGCATGCAACGTTATAAAACAAATGACTGTCAAAGTCAAAAACGTTTTACCCAGTAACAGTAACATTAATATCATTAGTTTTACCTGAAGTAATGTTAAGAGGATAATTATGTATTAGGGATACCTAATACATAATTATCCTCTTAAATTTCATGTTAGAAGTAGATAGATTCAGTAGATATACTATAGTTTCCTCGCGATTTCGTTTTTGCGTGATGCTCCAACAAACAAACAAACAGACGGACAACAATTCTAAAAAAAATTGAGTTGGAGTCAGGGACACATAAAAATCACAATTATCTTCAATGTATAAGACACACTTATGTTACAGTTTAATAACATCAGGGCAAATATTTGAAGGCAAGTTATTTGTTATATGATATGGTTATAAAGGTGTAAAGACGTGCTAGGAGGTTGATAGGTTACTATTATTTCGCCAACAAGAAACAAACATGCCTCAGGACTCAGAAGGCACGGTAGTGCCCGCCAAGACGAGCTAAACGAGAGGGGTAACTGCCGAAGTCGTCTCGAATCGCTTCGAAAAAAGCGCGACTTACTGACTGTCACACTGTCACACCATTGTGATAGGCAGGAAGTTTGTTGTGCTCCGTTCTTTTGGCACAGCCCGGACACTGCATACAAAAATTGAAATTGACAAGATGACGTCACCACATGCGAAACCAAAGAAATTGAACCTTAAGTCTTCTTCGTAGCTAACGAGTAACCAGTGAGAGGTAACCAGAGGGCGATAGACGGGGTGAGGTAAAAAGTTGGTGGGAGGAAGGGAGTGTCCGTACTGTATCTAGTAATAGATACTCTTTCTTATACTGTGCTTTAAGCTTATCTTGGCGAGGGCACTACCGCCCTTGTCCCCAGATGAAATGCGTAAATTGAATTTGTATTTGGTATTTATTATAAAGAAATCTTTTAAAATGTACTGATTAATGTTATGAACCAATGTAATTAACTTTGCTTTTTCAAAAACTAATTATTACTTAAAACGCTACATCATAGGCAGCATTGACCAGCAATTGTTTTGAATTATTTTTCTCGTTTGAAATATTATACTTTACATCCGTCTGTATTCGTCGTCTGTTACTTGAAGTTGCAACCGACAGTAGCTTAGATCTATTCTTGAGGAATGGTTATTTTTGACTAAATTATGATGTAGTTTGGAAAAACATGAGCTTCTCTGTTACAAGGTGTTACAAAAATACAAATAAATATTAAGGGGGCGGTTTAGACCATGGGGCGACCAATCGCAAAAAACAATCTGATGTTACATACTAATCTAAGTGAAAGTTTTTCAGTTTGATGGTCTAAACAACCCCCTTAAAAGTTTTAAATGTTCATCTTTACTTTTGTAACACCTTGAATAAAACCGAAACAAACAAAAATAAATCATCAGACATTACAGTGAATGATTTTATTCACAACTATCGGCGACGCCCGCAACGTACGCGCGGACCACTGTCTTTAAATACTCATATCTATCATTATTGAGTTTTTTGTTAATCGATTGCAAGGAAACAAAGCCTAAATGTTAATCCAAACCATGCCCTATGCTTTAGTGAAAACCCCATCCAAATCGGTTTGGCCGTTTTTAAGTGATGCGCGCACAAACAAACAGACACAATGTGTATGTTATGTATTACGTGTCCCTAACGCCACCAATTTTATGTTTTTGCACATATCTTCAATGTACATTCACGCCAAGTTTAGAATTTTTTTATAATTATGTATGGATAGATATAGATTATACAGGGTGTACAATAAAATGGGACAGCTACTTAAAGGGGTGCTTCAGACCATCAAACTGAACAACTTTCTCTATGGGACCAATATCGAAATCACGAAAAAAAATTCCGATCTCCCATACAAAACTGCAAACATAACTCGACTGAAATGTATGGGACAGCAGATTTTTTTTTCGCGATTTCGATATTGGTCCCATAGAGAAAGTTGTTCAGTTTGATGGTCTGAAGCACCTCTTTAAGTAGCTGTCCTATTTTAATTTACACCCTGTATACATGTAATAACAAGCGAAAATGTTTGTAAAATCTTAGCAGCGAATCCATGAAAATATCTTCAATGACGACCCGGTTGGTGTAATGGTTACCACGCCGGACTGCCAAACCAGGGTCCTGGGTTCGAATCCCGGTTCGGTCATGGATGTTATATGTTTGTGCCGTTGTTGTATGATTCCCATAACAAAAAGCCTGAGGCTTACTTGGGATCATTACAATGTATGTGCCTGTATGCGTTATTTATTTATTTATTTATTATTTATTTATAATGTATCACGCCATTTCAGTAGAACTTCATTCCAACACCAATAGCAATAATCTTGTTTAATAAAAAGTTATCATATATTTTAAGAACTAACTCGTGAGAGTCTACCTGAACATTATTTAATCTCAACAGAATTTGAAACAACAGACCACTTCCTGATAACTGTCATTTATCAGGAAGTGGTGAAACAGGTCATGAGTGTACAAATTGTTGTTTCAAATACTATTGAGCCTTTAATAATAGTTAGTCCAGAATCCTATCATTTATTAGCCATATATTCGTTAGATAGGCTATCTGAAATTTATCAAGAAGTGATGAAACATTTGATTTGATTTTGAATATTTTGTTTAATTAGCTAGGAATACGAATATAGTAGTTCATAACCCTTTAAGAGGGCACCAAGCCTCCAGTACAGCTGTCACTAGTATTTTTTATTTCTTAAAAATTATTAAACAATTTAAAAAAAACAAGAATATCGCATTGTATTTCTGATTTTCAATTTATCGACGTTAGATTTTTTTTTAAATATCTTTAGTTTCTTTGACAATATTTTTAAAGATAATAACTACAAACATAACAAATAGCCCGTAAATAATTCGATAAATTGAGAATCAGCAATGACTACAATGTGACATTCTTGTTTCTCTGACTATATGGAAATATTTTAAATATAAAATATTTTTCTACAGTTAAATAAAATACCTATATTTGATTGATGGAGAAATTAAAAATATACGATTAAAGCAATACTGGAGGCTCGGTGCCTCCTTAAAGAAAGATACAAAATTACATCAAAGATTGACAACAGACTACCAAAAATCAACATTTGTGTACGTTTATGCAAAAAGGGAAAAATCAAAAGGGTAAACACTTATTACTGAACAGAAAATGATGTCAGGAACTAGCCATTCGTGAAACAGCATCAAGCTCAAAAAGTCCCCTGTACACGTCGCGTCGCGTCTCTAATCAGACTGTTTGAACAAAAAAAATAAAAATAAAAGAAGTAGAGACAACCCTATTGGAGATCTTTCTTTATGTTTAGTGACTAAGCAGGCAACAACTTTGGAAGGTATAAAAAAATTGTAGCAATCTCTTGATAGGTTTGTATGGTATTCCATAAACAGTAATAATATTATAGAAAAGCGTGAAGTTTTTCCATTTTATAAAAATAATGTATCGAGGCGAAAGAACTGAAAAGAGAATAAATAAAAGAAAATTAAATGAAAACATTTCTTCGCACATAGACTGCGTAGTTGTAACTAATTTCCGTAGGTACCTATTCTTATTCTTTGAATATTTTATAGTGTTGACAAAATTGTCTCCATTATTCTACTACCGAAATAATAAAGCAAATATTAACATATAAGGCATAACTTCAATGAGCACTAATACTAATTATTACTAACTTAAATCCCTAAATAAATATGCTGAAAGTTAACCATGTTGCAACTGTAATCTTATACGGATGGTTATATAGACTTAGTTATAGACATATGTTTCTGATCACCATCAAAGAAAAATCTGAATCTGCCTAATGCAAAATTCTCATTAACTCTCACTTTTAGTCATTATATCAAACCATTCACTGAAGGAAACCAATCAATTGTTTAAAGCTTGGTCCTATCAATATATTAAAAACCCTTCACCAAAAAAAGTAAAAAGCAACCCTTAGCCCGTTCGATTGTAGGAACTGTCACACGGGCGGATGCAAAGGGGATCTCACTAAGTTATTGATTATATCGGAATAAGTCGCGGGGGGTGTTGGGCACCCCTTTCCACCCCCTACCCCCCAGAGAAGGATATATCGGCCGCATTATTTTACATATATGAGACATTGTTGCAATAGAGAAATTTAGTTTTCTTTAGTATTGTTATTGGTAAGAAAACTAATTTTGGAAGTTTTATTTAGTAAATTCTTAAAATGTTGTACAGATTACTTAAATGAACAGGACTTAAAGTGACTACAACTACATGCTTAAAGGGTTGTAGGTAGTTTTAGTGAAGTTCCTGGTCACCTGGAGTACAGTTGTGTCATAGATAAATTAAAGTGTTGTGTGTGTATGTTTGCTGACGTAAGAGTAATAAAATAATATAATTATGTAGAGAAAAAATTTTGGCGGCACAATCAATTAACCTCTCGGATCCCGGCATTATGATGACAATTGATAAACAATGGGCGATGGTCGATATCGCGTCCGCGGGTCTCAAAGAGTTAATAATATAGCTACAGGGTGTAAACTTAAATGCGTTTCATACATAAGGGAGTGATTTAGAGCATCAAACAGAATTATTTTTACTATAGGACCAACATAAAAATCGCGTAAATAGAAAACAGCTGTTCCATAGAAAACATCAACTCCTCTATCCAAACGTATGGAACAGATGATTTTTTTCGCGATTTCGTTGTGCTTCCATTAGTCACAGTTTGTTCAGTTTGATGATCTGAATAAGTTGTGTTGTCAAAAAACGTATTGGTATGCGATAGATATATTATATATATACAACTAGCATTGCTTAAATAGTTATTTACCTTAAATATTAACCTACACGTAAAAATTCAGTGTATCCAGTATCTAATAAAAACTTTAGTATTGTCAAATAACATCTTACATTTACTTCCCCTGCTCTTAGAGTGTCATGTCTGATTCACAATGCTGACGCGAACTTTTGTAAAAACACTAAACTAAGTTAGCGTTACAGAGTCCTCTTACAAACAAGGTCGTGGGTCTCTATTACACTATCGCACTGTTTTTGTGTCAGTGATCAAAAAATATATTGCCCTGTATTAGCGATTTTTCGACGTATCAAAAGTTTTATTAGAGAAATGAAAGCCATTACGATTGTTCTTAGCTTTCGTGTGTTTGTACATTCATTTTCAGATACAATGTTGAAATCTTGATTCTACATTTATAACGCTTCTGTCTCATATTTATTAGAGTGAAAGACACAATGGGGAACTTGCACAAAATTGTAATGAGAAATTATCTTAATAGTTCTATAGTAATTCATTAGTTGTGAATAGAACATTACTTAAAGATTTAAACTGGAGTTTTAACTGGGGTTTTTCGGGTTCTGCGAGCAACTTTGTCCATGTGCGTCCGTTACGTTCTAACATACTGACCTTTTATCAATCTAGTATATCTTACACAGTGAAGCTCTCATGATGCATTTGGCTCTCGACTCGGAGGTCGTGGGTTCGATTCCCACGGGGGTCACCTAGTGATATGTCACTTTGTGCGTTTTTCCCCAGTTTCTTAGGACATTGCAGGCTGAATCACCTGATTGTCTGAAAAGAAAAATGATTCCGTGCTTCGGATGGCACGTTAAGCCGTTGGTCCCGGCTACTATCTATGGTGGTATTAGTCGTTACATAAAAACCACGTCAGAGGCCGTAAGGCGGCCTGAAAAAACTCTGACACCAGGGCAGAGGCCCACACGATAAGAAGAAGAAGTGCATGATTAATCTAACCATATATGTACATTCTAATCCAATTTAAAGTTAATCAAATAAAATTCCAAATAAAAGATGCGGAAAACACAATTCCCTATAATCAAAAAATCCCAGACTAGTAATAAAACAAAGGCTATCGAATTATTATTAGAAGGCGTAGTGCTAACTCTGCTATTTATTAAGGGAAAATCGCTTCGAAGGCTTTAAATCGTGAGTGTCTGGGAGATGAGGACATATGAGGAGGCGGGTCTCCGCCCGGGAGGGGCAACCCTTCACGCATTCACGCCAAATCCTTAACGCGCGATTTAAAAAAGAAAACTAACGCGCGCGGGGCGGGGGCGGGGGCGATTGAGATGGAAATGCTGATTGTCCCGATCGGCGGATCGTCGGCGTCGGCAGCGGATCGGCTGCCGATAACTCCGCTTATAACGATGGGGAGGGAATTTTAATGTGCCACCATTTTGGCGCAATGCTCAAATTTTATGACCGCCGAGTCATTACGAGGGAAATTATTGGCGCTCTGATTGCTTTAGCTGTGATAAAAATTCTCAAGTCGGCAATAAGGTGGAACTAATTCTGAGTTAGATTGAAATGGTGCTTACCTAATGGAATTACTTCAGATAGCTTTCGCTTTGCGTAGGGCTCGGTGTATTTTACTTTTGAAGGGGCAGATAAAATATTCAAAAGAATGTCAGAAAGTATTTTGACTAATTAGCTGAAACTATTTTATGGAGATGATCAGACCTTCTAACTCAACAACTTTATCTACGGGAAAAATCTGGAAATTGCAAAAAAATACATCAGCTATTCCATACAAAACTGTAAACCAACTCGACCCAACATTTCGCGATTTCAATGTTGATCCTGTAGAACAAGTTGTTCAGTTTGACGGTCTGATCATAAGCTTTAAAATAGTTTCCCCTAATTTTGTTGGACCTATGTGATGTCCATATAATCTTATCTCATCTTTCACTAGATGAAATGATAGGCAGATTATGGAATGACAACTCGCAAATAAAAATTGTACAAGCATCTACAACGCTAGTAGAAAGCACGAAACCAAAAGATGTAAAAGTTGATGAAACTGCACTTTAAAACGGAATGTAATCTAACTTGAATACACAACAACCTTACACAAATCCAGATAATACAATAAAGCGAGCTACTGCTTTGGCACAAGATATATTACTATTCAACTTACTTAAAACTCAAAGTCCATCAAAAGTTGTGAACAAAGCTTAAAAGTTAAAAGAAACCGAGTCAGGTGGAGTCTCAGCAGAATAGACAAAGTTTCCCAGCTTGGGTGATTAATGAGCTGGCTCCTGTTTATTCTGAGCATTCTCAATGAGAACAATGAGAATTAGAAGCACAGGCTTTGGCTCGCTTTTGAATAACGTGCTACTGTTTGCTATTGTAACATAAGTCATCATAACATACAGGTCTTTCTTAGTATGCTGACGATTTTTTAAAGGAAATCAAACTATACACCGTTTTCTATGAACCTAACATCGGAATCACAATAATATATAATCAGCTGTACGAAACTACAAATCTACTCGACACTAATGTATGAGACAGATATTTTTTTTATCGTTTTCTTTGATTGTTCCATAGACAAAGTAGTTCATTTTGATGTTCTTATTATTCCCTAAAAACACTCACATATTAAAGAGCATGCTACAGGATGTAAACTTAAATACTTTACAACAGCTTTTTTTATGGGACCAACTTTGAAACCGCTTTCATCCACAAAAATACAGCAAATCTTATCGCTTAGTTACCTTGTGCACACGGCGACACATCAGGTTACGCACCCATAACTACACTACGTACAAAACACAAAATAGTGCGGTAGAGAGCCTGCATAGACGCGGCTGCCGGCGTTGGCGCAGCGTGCTGTGAGACGAAACAACAACAACATACCGCACCCTCTCGCACGATTCGCAGCGTTCAACTTCTAATAGTTCAAAGTCCAAACAGGGTAACCTGACCTATCGCCGTGTGTACGACACACATGTGACCCATGTGGAAGAATGGGGAGGTCTATTCTATGCTGGAAACTGCAAAGCACTGAACCGAAGACACCGAAGACACAAAAAATCTATGACTTTTATTTTCCATTAATTTTGTTGATCTAGATTTTGTAATTAAGCAGAATGTTTTGTCAAGAAATACAACATTTTTAATGACCCATTTATCTTAGTAGTTAAAACTTAGGTAAACAAATAATAGCAGCTAAGACAAAATACCACGAAAAGAGCCATGACTGGAAACTAAATTAGACATTAGACAAAAGCGTACACTTAGATACACTAAAACAGCACGTGTGTACAACTAGGGAACTACGGTCCCGATGCAATCTTGATGTCGTTCAGAATCCTGTATCCCCTGCGAAAGATACCAAATATTCGTTCTATTTCGGGGCCAAGTGATTCTAAATAACGGGACGGATACCAACCGACATGTCAACAGGGTTGTCGATGTCCGCACCCGCTCGGACATTACGTCCGAAGGGGTTAGTTGCACATTTGTATAGACGTACAAATTGCGCACCCCATGTTTATCTCGGCTACCACCCCTGTTGTATTTATCTTCAACCCTTCGAACACGGCGACATTGAATCGACTTTGTTGTGTTTTCTTCAAGTTCAAATGTCGAAAGTTTTTTTCGTCAATTTTTTAAGCTTTTTGTAGTGTTGGAAAAAGCAATCTAAAAGTTATATTTGTTATTTAACGATTTTGTAGACTAGACATTAGAATGGGCGTTTGGAAGTTATATTTGGCACACAAATGCTTAGATAATTCGAATGTTAGGTTTATTATTCTGATAACAATTAATTTATTTGTAACCAACTGCAATTCAACTCTTAACATAGTTTATTTATAATATAATAACTATTGGATTGTTTACAAAGAAACACAGTTGGTATTCCCTCCAACATCAAAGCTATACAAAGGTCGAGCTATGAAAGGGTGTCAAGAAACTTGCAGCCCTGTCGGGAGTTTAACTGCATAATTTAGACAGTCATTTGCGGCTAGCAGAACCAAATGCCAGACGCTTTGCGACCTTACGGTAATATTTACACAACACTGCATTCGCCTGGTACAACTATAACAAATATGGTAGATATATCCACTTGTATCTACTCTGAAATTATATTCTGAAGAACAATTCACACTTCTGATATCAACAGCAGATGAGTAATGTATACGACTCTCTCAATTTTACGATCGACGATCGCATTTAACAATTGTAATGTGACAAAATCACAAATAGTATTTCACTCTATTACTCGAACTAAATTCGGTCAATAATCTTAAACGAGACAAGTTGTCAGATAATAGACCATTGCGAACACCATCGACGACCAGTCGCAGAATCTAAACGGCACTTCCATGGATTTATGACCATAATTCCGTGTGCAAAAGAAAACGGCGAGGTGTTATCGAGGCCGCATTGACACTTTAATGCTATTGTTTGATTTAGAGAGCTCATTACAAGCGCGGGAAGAATGGCGCTCGTGAGTCGCGCCTCCGACCGACGCCCGCTCGTTGCTTACACCCTACTCCATGAGATTGTTGATATTCATAATTTTTATATGTTGGAAGATATTTGTTTATGGATGCCAAATTTCAATGCTTTATTCGGAGAGTCACTAAATTCTATGCATGACAAGACGAATAATGAGTATGGAATGTACACAGACGGTTTAAAATGCTAGTTTTATTATAGTCAAACACGAAACGTATTAAGTGCTTAGACAGAGATAACAGTACGGTCATAATAACTGTAAATGGAAAGAGAATAAACGCTTTTGTTTTTGTAAATAAAACGTAGGTGAAAACAGGGTGAAATTGATATCATTAGCATCCTTTTAAACTAAGAGTCTATATACCCATTAAACTGAACAACTTTTACTATGGGAGCAAACCGGTCGGAGCAACTAAAAAATCCGCTGTCCCATACTAAACTGCAACGCCTACTCGACTCAAATCTATGCAACAGCTGATTTTTTAGTTGCTCCAATCGGTTTGCTGCCATAGTAAAAGTTGTTCAGTTTGATGGGTAGACTCTTAGTTTAAAAGGATGCCAATGATATCAATTTCACCCTGTATAGGTAGGTAGTTTAGGTAGGTAACTATTGGAACTGTTAACAGCGATTCCAAATTGCTGATTTGTCCGGCCATCGCAGCCCTTTAAGATCATGCGATACGGCTGCGCAAGCCGCATCTACCCGCGCGTGCCGCCCAGCCCGTAATAACAACAGAAAATTTTACGCTCCGGGACAATGCGATATAAAATTATCTGTTAGATCCAATAATCGCACGGAACAGTCGGGACTTAATGCTGGCCAATCATTAGCTACGAGGTATAACGGAGCCGACGGCCAGCGCGGCCCATTAACGTCGGAAGAGAAGTACGCTCGAGACTCGACGATGCCCCGTGACCAAACGTCAATGCAACCTCTTGCGATTGTGCGTATGTTTCTTGCTATGCATTCCCCGTACGATCCCCGAGGTGCGAAGCTATTCCGACTGACAAAGCAATGACTTCATCGCAACTTTGTACATCCATAACACGAGTAAGCCTCGTGAATTTCTCCGAATAAATAACGTATCTCGATTAAATTACTGCTGCACGTTGTAATTGCTTTGATCCAATTACTGTGTAATTATTAGCATACGGTTTCCCAGCGATTTCACCGGGAAGTATTAAGTACACACGCACGCTCTAATCACAAGTATCAGGGTGCGATTAAGTGCGAGAGCTTATAAATACTCGTAATTATTTTATCGGGACCGACTAAAGAGGACGCAGCGCTCGCGGGCCGCACTATCATTAGCGCGAGGAAAGCGATCAGTTATTTACGCGGCCGTCCGAAGCCGAGCCGTGTTGGTTTACGGCGCAACCCCCGAAGGAGATGCATTCCACCATTCCACCAGCTCACGAACTCACGACTGCACAACAATAATTACCCGTGGGTGTACGCCATTATACTTCGCGAGCGATTATTATCAATCGCTGTGCGGCTAGCGTACGGTCACCGCTTAGAACTCGATGTAATGGGACGAAATTATCGTAATATTATAACGAGAGATGCAAAGCAGATTATTCGATAATTATACGAGATAAATCAAAATCTCGCGAGTGCAAAAACTTCTGTCCTGTTCTGTCGTGGTTGTGGTGGGTATGGTGGTCTCTGTCGCCTGCGCCCGCGGCTGTCCCGAGCTTTGTCGCTGCGTGCGCTGCGCATGCGCCAGTATTGTTCGGACGACGCCGCCGGCGATCTATACCTCACCCCTACTCTTACCAGGATGTTGCTAATTTTCTATCATTGCTATCTCGTCGAACTTTATAGACCTTTAGATTTCGAAATTGAAGTGTCAAGAAATCGTATTTATAGCCATCGCAACAAAGCAGTATTTCGTAAATTCTCGAATCATAGCCCTAGGACAACCTTGTCGTCTACAGCTAATATTTTTAACGTCGAAGGCATTTACAAAGATTTTGTTGTAAATCTTCTCAATAAGCGTCCTTATATGCCCAAATGTACATATTATAGTAATACATGAAAAATAAATCAACAAATGAATCGCTCTGAGCCGTCTACATCACTAAACTATCAAACGACCTGCCACTAAAATCCAAAAGTTAATCAAGGTAGGGCAGGTATATCAATATCAGAATGAACGCGGTCATATGAAAACGTGATTGTATTCAGTCGATACCTGAATCCAACTGCACAACATCTCTTGACCTGCAATTCCAAGACTTCCTTACACAAAACACTAGCCGAGTCCAGTACATGACGAAGCAACTTTCATCAATCTAAGGCAAAGATTAGAGAGTTCCAAGTCCTAGTTATTATAGTGCTAGGGCCAACAAAATCAGTGCTTCCAAATGCCTTTAGGAGTTTGTAAATCGTCCGTTTCTAGAGGTTCACGCTCCACTCATTACCGCCGTTGGTAATGGTGTTCCGTCATCGAGATTAAACGTCAAAACTCTCTTCTAATGGAGGCTCTTATTTAGGGTCCCGCGGCCAAATAAAGACGAAATTTCGTTAGGTGTTTTTCTGGTCTATTTCTGACAAAATAAGATCCGATGTGCTCCATGAGTTTCTAAATTAGTAGTGTATTTCTATAAACAAAATGATGACGAGTGAAAAACTTTCAATAAAATCCACATAAATTTCAGTACCCCGAAAGGGTTTATGACCGTAATTTTATGTATGGAAGAAATTTCATCAAAATCTTTAAGTAAGCAATTTTCAAGAAACCGAATAGTACATATAGATTGGTACATACTTATGGAATAATATATTGTAAACAAAATATTGTCGTTGAAGCATCATCATATGGAACTGAGAGATAGAGGGGCTCCTATTCTCACAACTACAGAATCCTTTCCCATGGTTGTTCCGGCATGAACTTGACCGGTATATTTCTACGGCGTCACTATTACAATTGCACCTAATTGAGGTTTGTCCGCTTTTAGTAAAATGGCCAATTTTGTTCTTAATGTTATTTGCTCTGTTATGTTGTTGTTAAGAGAGGAATCGAAGGAGTTGTCTCTACTTGGGTGGGTCGGGTTGTTATACATTTTTAGATTTATTTATAGTCCGAGATCCGACCGTTAAATTATGCACCTAAATACATATATAATAGGCGAACGAAATTTGATTCTAGTGTATGTTTACACAGGGGTTAATTCAACGCCGCCAAGTTGCCTAGAAAAATCATGCCGCAAGTACCTTTTCCATTATGATTTTTGGCATAACTTTTTCCACCTGTCTATCTGCCTGCCTGTGTGTTTGTATGTTTAGGGAAGTTAATGAGGTGCCATCGGAATGAGACTGACCTAAAGTACTGGAAAAACTAGAGTTGCCACCTTTCAGTTTGCCGCAACAATAGGGTTACCAAGTTAAAAAATAACTTCTTTGAACAAAGGTTCAAAGAAGTTATTTTTTAACCTGGTAACCCTATTAGGGAAGTTAATGAGGTGCCATCGGAAGGAGACTGGTGGCAACCCTAGTTTCTCCAGTACTTTAGATCAGTCTCCTTCCGATGGCACCTCATTAACTTCCCTAATAGACAGGTGGAAAAAGTTATGCCAAAAATCATAATGGAAAAGGTACTTGCGGCAGGATTTTTCTAGGCAACTTGGCGGCGTTGAATTAACCCCTGTGCAAACATACACTAGAATCACATTTCGTTCGCCTATGAAATAGGTGCATAATTTTACGGTCGGATCTCGGACTATTAAGACAGTTGGGTCAGTCAGCAGTTGGTACACTGAAAAAAATGCGCTCCAACTAAGAAGTATTTTCTCTTAATTAGCACCAAAATAATTTAAATTACGTTATTATTGTTTACTAAAAACAAAAGATGGTAGTTGTAACAGCAAGTCGAATTCATTTAACAAAGTTCTCTTAGTCAGAGAAGTCATGATGTTGACAGGCTCATATGGATTCATGATTTATGATAATCATAAACAAGATCTTGGCTGAAGTAAACAATTTTTTTTTCTGTGTAGTTGTAGCAAAAGTTTCTAACCTCCCCGAAAGGGACTATGGCCGTGTGTTTATGTGTTCAAAATACCCTTGTAATATTTTAAATTGTGGTTTATTAAACCTTCAAACTAAACAACTTTCATTGTGGAGCCAACATCGAGAAAAAAAATCTGCTTTTTCATACAAAACTGCAGAACGTATCTACCCGACGCGAGTCATGTTGCGCCGAGATGTAGGTATTATTATTATTATTTGTGGTTGGGCTATTGCAAGCAAGGGTCGTTGTAACACGGAGTCCAGCGCTGGTCCTTTTGTGTTCGCCCCAAGCTCACCCATATTTACGCATACCTCCGAACTTATGGTATTTTCTTTTCATTCTCGGGAATGCAGGTTTCCTCACGATGTTTTCCTTCACCGCCGAGCTAGTAAATGATAAATACAACCGTACATAAATTCCGAAGAACTTAGTGGTACAGGCCAGGAATCGAACCGCGGCCTCAGTATTGAGGCGCTAGCTCTCTTCCGTATGGGCTATCATCGCTCGAGATGTAGGTAACTACATCTTGTTGTAAAAGATTGACGTCGTGTCGAATAATAGAGGGTTTTACTTATAGGCTGATTTATTTAATAAAAGAGAGAGAAATAAGAATGGCGAGTATACCCCAAAAATGCCCAAAACAAGAAACACATAATTCAGGATGTCTACATATTTTTAGGATGGCCAACCCCCAAAACGACGGCATAACATAGGCAATCAGCAACCCGATCACGCTGATTGACAAACCTTTTCACAACTGTTAGCAAGTCAATCTCGGTGAGTTATGAGCGATATGACTGACTTGACATAAGAAGAAGGGAGTCCAGAGACATCATCATCTCAGCCGATAGACGTCCACCGCAAGACATAGGGCTCCAAGGATCGCCACAATGCGCTGCCCTCATACAACGTTTTCTCGCCGCCTTCACCAGGTCGTCGGTCCACCTTGTAGGGGACAAACCCACGCTGCGCTTATACGTTACTCGGTCGCTACTTGAGAACCCTTCAGAAAGTCCACAGACATGCAACTAAATACAACTTATTAGTTAAGTTATATGTATTTATACATAAATGCTCATTTAGCGCATTTGAGGTTTCAGGATGTTTTGACATGTCAATAATAGATAATCAGCCCACTAAGACACAGCAAATGAAACCTTATTCAGAGTCGCCATACGACACCTACGGAATGACATGGGAAGACAAATTCTTAGCCAGGAACCATACGGTAAAAGGGCAAGCATGCCAAGCAAAGCGATAGAGTGAAAACCGGCTTACGAGCTCATTTTGGAAAGCGTAAAGTAACAAAGACGACGAAAGATGGATGTTTTTAAATAACTTCGAGAATTAGAAGTCTATACCTAAGCCACATCATCATCATCAAATTTCATAAAAAATTAAATTCTCACAACAATTTCACAAACGAGTATAAATGCCGACGATTAGCACATAGATACTGCAGGTTAAGTTAATTGACGGTTACTTATGATCGATCTGTAAAGGGAGCGGGGGGGGGGGAGGGTTGATCTGTTGTGAGGGGGGCGCAGGCGCAGGCGCAGCGACGTGGTGGAGCGCCGCGGGCGACGCACTGTCTCACCTGCGCGCAACAGGGCTGCCATCGCTGCCAAAATTTATTGAAGTGAAAACTTCTTTAGCACTGTTGTGATTTGAAACTCGATGAAACCAAAAAGCGACACTAAATAGTTTTTGAAGGTTTCACTTGTCGAAAAATAATAAAATAAAAAACTTCATCAGCTCAACACGTTTTCTGTTGTTCTCAATCAAATATTCTTTTGATGTTTCAAATGTCGTGCACCATAAAGTATTTAGGATTTAATGTGATCGCTCCGTTTCATGCATTGCTCATATACTGTTGACATGAGACAGCATCATCAAGCCACCCTGAAAATTTAAAAAAAAGTTGTCATTCTCTTGTTAATTCTTCGTTCATACAGACAAATATAGAGTCAGGAAAAGGGAGATTAAATGTACCAACAGTGACGCAAAATAATTGATTTATTTTAAATTTAGATAGTTTCGTTGATGTCTTTTATACTAGAATTGTATAGGTACAATTGGTTTTAAATTAAGTTATACTAAATCTTTCAAAGTATCATCTATACTAATATTATAAAGAGGAAAGATTTGTACCTATTTTTGTATGTTTGTATGTTTGTAATGAATAGGCTCAAAAAGTACTGGGCCGATTTAAAAAATTCTTTCACCATTAGAAAGCGGCATTCACCCTGAGTAACATAGGCTATATTTATTGCTAGAAAAGATTAGACGTCCACCCGTGCGAAGCCGGGACGGGCCGCTAGTTATTACTATAAAGAGGCATAACTTGAACTAACTACCAGACAACGAATAGGGTTTAGTTCTGCTGCAGAAGTACTAAAAAAAATTACAAATTATTTTGAATTATGATAGTGTCGTTGATGTCTTTTGTACTAGCATCGGATACTAGCTAATATGTTTTATATTAAATTAATGGTGACTTAAATATTTCAACTAATGATGTATTAAGAAAGATGCAAATCGAAATTGAAGTCAAGGGACAAAGGTTTCTGCTGCAGTGTTTTGTTGGGCAAATAGCTAGCCAAAATATTTCTCATTGTCATGTCATTATATCATGAAACTTTAGATATTCTAAAAGTGCCAACTTACTGGCTCTAGTTGGTAGGATAATAGTAATGTAAAAACGTGAAAAAAAGATGTATGTTTCCTAAACAATTATAATTTTTAATAATCGCATAATCTCAGCCACAGCAATAGACGTTCTATTGCTGTGGCCACTAATTATGTAACCCACCATCAAGAAACCAAATTAAACATCACTATACGAAACTCGCAGCCCTACCCGAGCAGCATAACAAAGCAAAAATTGCCGAGATAATGAACCATAATGCAAAGCGTGATATAAACTTCATATCCGCCCGCGGCCGGATTAACTTGTTAGTTAGAACCTCCCTGCCTTTATGGGTGCCTAGTACTTTCGATCGAGCTTTAAGGGTTCAGGGGAAAATTTACTAGGGCTTAATGGTGTTTAAGATTTTTCGAATGCTCTCTTTATGATAAAAATATCTGTTTTGAAATCATCGTCAGACTGTATAAGTCCCATTTCAAGACAAATGCCTCAAAGTTTGAGGGTAAAGTTTATAATACCCCACGAGGGCCTGAGTCCTGACTGACAGGCTTGATTTTTCATCAGGCTGTCATCTAGCTGCAGTGGAATGGTACCTATTACAGGATTAATCCAGATTTTTGGTGATAATATCGATTCTATTAGAATATCCTTAAAAAGATCAGAAGATTGTACTTGGAACTGATTTAATCATGAGACAATTTCCAATTGAAATTAAATAAAAGAAGAAAAGTATTATTTTTCGACTTGACCGCTAAATAGCGTTATTATATCTCCAGAGTCCAGATCCCATTTTGATGTATCAAAGAAAACAAAAACAGGATCATCAACGGAGGATCAAATTACAGAGCTAACTACGTTCCGGACCTCTCGAGGAATTCATAAATATCTCTTAACGTGTTTAACCCCAAATCACTGTAAATTATTATTGGAAGTTTACATTATTAAAATAATGAAAATGATCGCTTCGGGCCGCCATGCGTGCCTGGTTGCGAACATAAAAACCACTTGAGGCGATTAAAAATAAACAATAATTGGGCCGGCCATTCACGCATGTAGCCTCATTAAAACAATTAAATCTTGATTGAACAGAAATTATAGCTGTCGATTCTTAAACATAATGCGATGGTGCGCTCGTTGGAATCTACTCCGAAAAAAGATTAACGTCGATTTTAATAAGAAACAATTATATACAGCATGTTGGGACGGGAAGGGGGTAAATTGGGCTCGAAATTCAATTAACGTGCCTTAATTTCAATGTCATTAACTCATTGTAATTCCCGTTGCAATAATTTCCATCGTTTGCTTTTTTGTTTAACGACGACAAATTGTCCATCAACATACAATCTTGAATCACGATTAGTTTTAAATATAATTGTGTTCGAACTAAAGAGACAGGGTAGGTTAAAGGCATCTACATTTAAGACAAATCTGGGTAGATTAACTAGATTATTAAAACTCAATCGTCCTGTATATGTCTTCATCCCACACTCAAGTAGTTCACTCGGTTAATTTTAGATCGCTCATATTTATGTAATTATCAAAAATTACGGATTGCTTTTTGGAGATAATTTCACATTTTTTGTTTAAGATTATATTCGAAAGGTACGTGATATTGGTCTATAGATGGCTTATTATTAGTATTGATGTTCTAACTGCGTATAATCATACAGATTTGTAACTTATGGCTTCATCTAATGTAATAAAGCTACTTGTTTGAAAAAACATAAGCTAAGTGTCTTACTTCGCACATACCTAGGTTGCTCTTAGTTTTAAGCAACTGGTGAACGAGTTTTCTAGATCATTGTATCAAAAAATGTGTCAAAATAGTAGACTTTTTAAGCAAGTATACAGAGTGTAAAATAAAATATATATCTTTGGGGGTCTTCAGAACATAAAACTTAACAAATTTCTCTTTGGAGCCAGTATCGAAATAGGGATAAAATCAGCTTTTCCATAGAAACGTCCATGGCTACTGAACCCGAATGGTGGAACAGCTGTTTTTTTCACGATTTCAATGTTGGTCAGTTTAGTGGTGGTTACATTCTTTCAGTTTACACCCTGTATAATTTATATTATTACTTAATCTGATATCTGATACGGTACGTCGACACAACATTGTATCCTAATAGATACGAACACCAATTATTTAACATTTTCAAAAACACAAATTGATTTCATAAAACAAGTTTTTTGTAATATTTTAATACCACTCCCTAACTAGAAGGTAGAGACAACCATGGTATTAGCTATGGTAATAAGATCATTATTATAATTACTATTAATCTCCTAAAGTGGAACATCGACCATCGTCTGGATCGAAGATGACCTAACTTGGCCATATGATAATTAAGTTAGTTTCACATGTGTTATTTTAACAATACATTATTATGGAGGACTCGTTTCTTGTTCAAAGGCATCTTTGGTTCAAAGAGAAATAATTAACTAGTTGGTGAAATGTTAGGTCTTTTATATTTAAAACCTTGAACAATGGTTTAACCACAATATAAGAAAGAGTACTTCGTGTTTAACATACCGAGTTAATTACGTGGATTATTAAAAATGTTATAAGTGACTGTACTTATAGGTATTTAAATAAAAACATTTTTTAAGTCTAAAACTGCCAGTGATAAATTAATACTATTTTTTGTTTTTATTGTTGGTAATAAAACCTTTTAGAACATTATTAATTGACAATAACTACTGAAATATTATTACTAAAAATCAATCAATGTGCTAAAAGTGAGTCTTGCTTTGTTGGCAGTTGTCTGCATTCTCCTAAAATGTAATTGGTATAAGTAGTTGTAGCAAAGAGAACCACCCCGAAAAGGATTATGGCCGTGAGTTTATGTATGTACTGTACTGTAAAACCTTTTTGATTGAATTTACACATCAGAATTTTTTTGCCGGTTTAATAAAACGTCTTTTAAAATACTGGCCACAAAATTATGTAGAAACTACTCGGCTCAGTACTAGGTATTCTACAAATAAGGTAAAAAAGTTTTTTTTTACACTTTGTCCTATTATTTTATTTCATGGTTTTATTTATATGTATTTCATTTCCAAGAATCTTAAATTGTATGCTGGTTCTAATTAATAACTGTCAATACTAAATAAAAATATGAGTTCTATCCAATGACGTGGGTATAGAACGTCCAATGTTCTTATAAAATCTCTTTTATATCGTCACGCTTTAGGTAGGTATACTTCGTTACGAATTGAGTCTAAATTGAATCAAATGAACTTATTAAAAAGCAAATGATTTTATTTCACCATAATCTAGTCTCTTCACGGCTTACTTAAACATCAAACAAACGGTAACAACATTATTTCTAAGCTGCAATAAAAACTTTTCTAACGAAATTGTAACTTGTTTGTATCTGAAAGCGACTTCAGACTTGCAGAGGCAACATCATTATGATCTACATACATATTTACTTCTTATGATATTTTTAATTCAATTTTCCCCGCGAAAGTTCGGAACCTACTCCGTTGAGTGTTGAAAGCTATCCAATTTGCGTAATACTGCCAAAATATCTCATTTCTACGCTCACTGCTAACCTCTGACCCAAATGATACTAAAACCACTTCTTATCCCAACGAAAAATAGCGCTTTAGCTACGACATAAGGAATAGAATCGTTTGATAAACAAATATATTTATGTTGTTTTGAACTCGACATCAAATGGAGTTTTGGCAATTCCATAATGCGAAAGTGGTCTGTTCAAGCTTTTGACTCTATGAAAAAAATACGAAACTCTGAAAACGATAGAAAAAAGGGAACATTTATATTTTCATAGTCGTTATTCATGGTTCGATGAATTTGTTTAAAGGCGATACTTACTGTACTGTAGCACTCTGCCGATTAGCAGTGGCCAGTTAGGGTGAGTTCAGATTAAGAAATAAACATATCAGACCGGATTTTGTACCCTTTTTGTTCGTTTCATTTTGTCATTTTTGCACGTTTGTGTGAGAAAATATGGATTATATTGTACTGTAGATCTGTATCATTTTTATTATTTTTTAACAAATCCACCGTAATAGCGCATATTCTGTGGAAATGTCAATTTCGGTTCAAAAGTTATTACAGCCCTAAATTACAGCCTTACAGGTAGGACGGACGGACGGACGGACGGATGGATAGCGTAGGCTTATGAATAGGGTGCAATTTTCACCCTTCGGGTAAAGAACAATAAGCATTATCCGAAAAAAATTGAACTACCTACATAAATACTAACAATCTATGGACTTTGTCTGAAATAAAATTATTTTGAATTTGAATTTGAATAAATTACGCCCTGCAGTATATACCTACACACTACAGTGATATAATTTCTTTTTGCTTTAATGTATGAAATCTTTAAGATTATTCTACCGTTGGCGCGCTCCATACAAACGTAGTATGGTGATATTTTCAATACTATCTAATTAAAGTCAATGAAATTTTTCAAAAACAATGAAGTTACTAATCTCTATGTCGGTATGAAGTCAGATTTTCGTTAAAATATACAGTTTCAATGCTAGGATTAATTTAAGATTTGTATGGAAATATTTGTGGCACTGTAACTTTAAAACTATAAATTTTATCGAAAATCTGACTTCATACCGACATAGAAATTAGTTACTAGATTGTTTTTGAAAAATTTCATTGACTTTAATTGGATAGTATTGAAAATATCACCATACTACGTTTGTATGGAGCGCGCCAACGGTAGAATAGCCTTAATTTCTTCTTTTGTAGTGTCAATGGCATGTCATTAAGTTTGGCATGCTTATATCTGAAACAAATTCTCGCCGGAACTTATTTGCTTTGCGGCCTAAAGTGTGTGGCCAGCTTTACGGAATTAGATCGCTCTGGAGCTCGACCAACCCTTTCAGCTTTGAGGCTATCAAAATTATTTCAGAGAGGGCTAATATATGAATTTGATATCGCAAGGGTTTTAGTGGTTTTACAAGAAGTGGAATATAACGCTCTAATGATTCATAAGGATTTCGGTTTTATTGGTTTGTTGGTTGCTCAAGAGTAAATTTCAAAATTTTGTTTTGTACAATGCTGAAAATAATTTTCGATTTAAACGAATGTTTTTTTAACATGATGTTATGACTGCTCAACGGTACCACTAAAAATATAGATATGATTAAGTAGTCAAACAACCTGGAAAACGTATTTTTTTCTATTTCACCCCAAAACGTTCTAAGTATAGAATATCACGTCCATCATTATCGAAATTTACATATTTTATGTGAAAACGTTTTGGAAAAAACCATCCACGACACATAAACGGACGAAATTCACTCATGCTTCTCATTGCAGAGCTAAGAGCTAAGAGCTTCAAGTTGTTATACCAACAACTTAAAAATAGTAGGTAAATAATTATGTTCGCTAAATTGAAAATAATACCCACCTGTAAATTTTCATCAGAGAAAATTCTGCACCAACTAACGAAGTTATTCTTTCCCTCATATTTTTCACACAAGAAAGGGTTAAATGAATCCAATAAATAATCGTACTAGTGCAAGACTAACAGAAAGCGCTCCCTAGTCCATACAGCACACCACACAAGTCACTAAAGACATACTAAATCTTTAGGACCAAAAGTATATAACGTTGTGGTTAGGACCTTTGTTGTTTACTGTATCACATACCAGTCAAAGTCTTAGAGCAATAACTAAAAGCATAGAAGAAATAATAAATTAACCTTGTAGCTTTAGATTAGGGCTCTTCGATATTATAATTATAGCATTAATACAATGACCAAATGGTATCTTGTATTTAATCAACTTTGTGTTTTCAAACAATAATATTGAAATTTGCTAACTAAAAAACCGAAACTGTCAACATGTCACCGCCGACACAGCCGTTTCCGTATAATTTGTATCTTCGGGCTGTATCGGTGACTTGTTGGCTTGTTTTGGTGGAGACACCATAAGATAACCTAGGATTCTTGAGGTTTCATGAGGAGGATGACAGCATCAGTGTGACTGTCATCTTTAGTTTCTGTACTAGTTTTAGTGACATAGTTACAAAACTTATCTGTAGACAAGATGCATCCATATGCCCGACCAATCTGTACATTTTGTTTGAAAAAGCCGATTTCATCTATGCCTATAGTTTCTAATCTAAGATCGAAGTCGAAATCCCACAGTATTCATGTCACGCATCTCACTAATAAAGCTATGTTATGAAGTGTATCGCTAATAATAATAAACAAGCTAAATGTTGTTTGTGGGCAGGAAATTATATTAATACTATGACTGCCCTATACTTCTTCGTTAGTAATTGTGTTGAAAATAATTTTGAGAAAACCGTAAATATAGGACTTTAGACTCAAATAAAAATAGTCAGTTGTCTTATTTTGAAATACTTTCTTATTTTTATAAACATTATAAACATACATACATTATATTCTGAAGGGAATGGCTTAAAATGTAAACAAAACACCAACAGAAAATTATTGATTAAAGAGTGTTTTATTCATGTTTATTAATCTTATGTGAAGAGAAATTGATTTGCCCTAGTTAGTTTTCTGTTGACTCCTATTGAAATTTAATATAGGTAGGTAGTAAGTATAAAATTTTATAGGGCTGACACTTTTTTAGGGGGGTAATCAGACCGTCAATCTCAACAACTTTCTCTATGGCACCAACATCGAAATCGCGAAAAGAAAATCAGTTCTTCCATACAAAACTGCAAACTTACTCGAGCCAAATGTATGAGAAAGCTGATTTGTTTTTCGCGATTTCGATGTTGATGCCATAGAGAAGGATGTCCAGTTTGATGGTCTGATCATCTTCTTACAAAAGTGTCAGCAAATTAAGAAGGATCCTAAGGCATAACTTTAATATAAAACATGAACTTCGTGTATCGTAATAGGTACAGATTAGGATTTCAGGCGAAACTGACGCAAAATTGTATACTATTACCGTTAGCTCCATGTAAAGTATACACTATTATAAACATGAGAACAGTGAAAGGTGAAGGAAAACATTCAGAAAAAATCCTTCATCTAAACTATTATAAAACTGTAACAGAAGTGTGTCTGTACATTGAAGATATTAACAAAAAAAAGTTACGATGTGGTTTTTATGTGTCCCTGATTCCAAATCACCAATTTTTGGATTTTTTGTCTGTCTGTTTGTTTGTTTGTTTTTTTATGTGTTAATTTTGATGAAACTTTTTTATTTGATAGCTTATGATCTGACTTAAAATCTGGTATATTAATTTGTGGGGACGAAGTCGCGGGCTAACTATAGCACGCTATAAAATGCAAATTCTGACTTAGTCCACCCCGCCAAATCTGTGTATTTATAGTCCAGACAGAGATAGAGCAGTCATTATGTAAACACATTGTATAATTGTATATACCTAAGCATATTCAGAATGGGATATAACAGGTCAAAGTCAAAGACAAAATATTTATTCAGTTAGGAACTTGAAGACATCGGAAAGTGTTGTCGCTGTAGAGAAGATGCGTCCAGAAACTCTACAACAAGATTTAATAACAATTAAAATATAAATAATTAAGCTAAGCTCTAAATAATGTTTAATATCTATAGATAATTGCAGTTATTTAGTTATATTTTAGTTAGTTATAATATGTTAGTTGTATAGTTATATTTTATTGTTATATCTGAAATAAATAATTTTGAGGTTTAGTAAATAGTAACGATTTAAAGATAATTGCATAATCTTTGAATATTCATCAACTTTACATGGCATAATGAAAAAGTCAGATTATGATCAATTACAACTCTAAATGAAATATTGTAAAATAAATAGACAATATTATCATATCAATCAACTAGCACATAATCCTCTATATCCCTAACATTTAATTTGAAACTCCTATGTTTATTTACCATTTTTGCAAATATAAACTGAGTATCCTTTAACTACAAGGATAACAGTAACTTCGAACCATCAACAAGAGTTCAACGATCTATAAACAACCCTAAGGCAACTAAACAAGACCTACGTAAAATCTAACTATAACCTTCGATCCTTGATAGCTGACTTCACTATAATTGTCTCGTCTGTAAACGGTTTGCAGAAACCCCAGATATATTGTCCCTTTTCTTAAAATATTTTTAAAACCAGAAAATTGATTGTACAAGGCTGATAGTGATAACTGATAACTAGTGATCGGTAACTATTGTGGCAAACTCTAGGGGTGACAGTTGTAACACATATCATTGGTTAAGAATTACAATGTTACCATATCGTTTTCTTTTAGTTTTTTCGAATACGGCCCCAAATTAGAGTTATTTTCACGTTTCTCATTGTTTTATTTTTTCCTGTTTGTAAAAGGCAAAGGGAACTAACCCACACAGCCATGTGCAGTCAACACCACGTCAAGCTTGAGATTTGAAGTGCGATATTGTTTTTTATACGAATGATATAAGAACAGTACGAATATCAAGGTGTCGAACTTGACGTGTTCTCGACTGTATCTTTGTATCATATTGCTAAATTCACAATATATAATTGAAATGGCACACCGGTTAGAACACATTTAGAATATGACTTGTAAGAATAATAATAAAAACTCACGGCCACAAAAACTCGCTAAATTACCAACCCTGAAAATGCCGCGAAACGCACAATAGTTACCGATCTATACTGATAACAGATCGATAATTGGCAATGAACTTTTTAAAATGTTAAAGTTTGTCTTCTTTTTTACATAAACGAAAACCAGTGCGGCCACTGAGACTGAAATAGGGGTGAACAGTAATTTTTTTATTGCGAATTTCAACAGCAAATATGGATTACCCTAAGGGATTACCTACTTTACAAAATTTTAATGGTTTCTTAGCTAAAGGAACCGCTCCATTTTTTAACGTGGGTGTCGTAAATATACGAGGGACTAAAGAATAAATGTTTAAGTGTTTATTGGACGTCATGTCTGTACTTACGGCTGACCCTATTTTCAAATAGGAGAGCCCTTGCCCATCAGTAGAACAGGCAACCAAAAAAAGACATCTCAGATAATTTATCGTTCCTAATCCTACTAATAATACAGGGTCCTTCTTAACATGCTGACGGTTTTTAAGGGGACAGTTAGACCCCATCAATCAACAACTTTCTTTCGGCCAACCATAGTCAAAATCGCGAAAATTCTGCTATTCCATAATATGAAACTGCAAACCTAATCGACCCATATGTATGGGACAGCTGATTTCTTTTTGCGATTTCGATGTTGATGCCATAAAGAAAGTAGTTCAGTCTGATGGTCTGATCATCCCCTTAAAAACCGACAACACTATAGAGTTGCACCCTGAATGCAGATGTGAAGGGTTGTGACGACCGATGTTTGTGACCCCATCACGCATAACCGGCTGTACAGAACTTTGGCGAATTTGGACCCAGCCATTTTTACGAAAACTAAAAGCCCTTCAGGACGGCAGTCATAATTATTATAAACAGAAATATTAAGGCATTTTTAAAAAAACATCCTCATCTCTAGAAGTCCGGGTTCAAAAGTAGAAATTACTAGTAAAATAGACAAATCATCCAAAAAGCAGTAGCAAAACGCAACCATGACAGCTATTTTCATCTAATATTATCACTGAGGTAGTTTTTGGACGTTACGGAACGTATTTGGCTTTATTGAACTGATAGTGCGTGTGATTTCGTTTGATTCCATTATAATAATATTGTACGGTTATCGTGAATTTTCATTAAGACAAACACAATGAATGCGTAGAAGATTGAGTGGGCTATCTAATAAGAATGATTATGAGTTTTACACACTTGATACAAAAGGTATCATAAGGAGAAATACATTTTCCCCAACTTCTACAGATTACAACCAATTTCCTTTTTTGTTAGTTTTGTTTCACTCTACACGTATTACTAAGTTTCATTCATGTATGGGACATGGACATGTCTGGGTCTCACATTATATGGCCTTCCGCCAAACTTCTTTGGTACACAGATAGAAAATGTTCTAGATTAATACATAGAATACCTACTTTTTCGAATTCGCAAAAACTGATAATACTCAGGTCGTCCAACAGTCCAGCCCCTACGGCCGAGCAACGTAAGTCCGTGTCGCCATTACGACACCATATGTCCACGGGTTAATTCCGCCCGCTCTCTAGCTATGAACGATGACCCCTTTATTACTTATTAAGAAGCTTCTGCCTCCTGGCCCCCGTACAACGTTATTTATGTCCTCTAATAATAATTTGTATTAAATCACGAACGCTTCCCGCAGGACAAACAGGATTTGTTAGCTTTTGTTGTCTGCTCTTCGCATTGCTTTTTTCGTGGCCGAATGAAAAGATATCACTTGTTTACTTTTTTTCTGACAAAAGGTTACTCGGATTGGCTGGTGATAGAATTTTTATTGTGTTCGTGATTTAAACTTCGCCACAACATTCGTGTTTCATTAGGCTGCAGTCAGAAATTTGACAGTAAAGTGCACGAATTCTGTTGCGCACTGTTTTAGCAGATTTTTTTTAGGACTCATTTGGGAATTCCATGTTTTGGTACTTGATAAAACGCTATGTAATTCAAGTTCATGATTGAATGATGATTTCAAACTGACGTGAATTTTGGTGTACTCGACAAACTACGTCTGCATGGCATATGCAAGACCTCCAACCCTTCCCTCCTAGAACACTTCTTTTTCAAACTTTGCTATTTTAACCCATCTCTACATGTAAATAGTACCAATTATAGTACATTACTGCAGCGGCCAGCAACAGAGGCATTGATGGACGAACGTGTAAATGTGGGCCGAGGCGAAGCCGAGGCACACATACGTAAGTCCATCAATGCCTAGTTGTGGCCAAGGCTTGTATAGTACTTTTCTCAAATAATGCGCGGAAATTAAAACAGTAAATTTTCTCAAATAATTCGCGAAAATTAAAACTCTTTTGATCAAAATCAATGACGAACAACGAACAACAATTTGTTTTTTTTTTTCAATAAACAACTTTCTATTTGCAAGCCTGTTCGAAATTTAAATAAAACCTTTGATGAGTTACCTCCTTGGTCGCCAAGTTTTGGAGAAAAAGATCGTTCCATTTTTAAATTACACGACAGATATGAGTTTACTATGTAATTTATTTGGCCACTAAACACGACAGGTATGAATTTTCATACAACATTGCCGGCCGCTGCGCGCATGTATTTGGCCAGTACAGCAATTTCGATTTATCTCGAAGAAGGTTGTCAAAATAATGCTCACTTTTCCAAGCATGTTTGAGAAAAATAAATAAATGTAATAAAATGTCCTAATATACAAAATAAATTAATCAATTAAAGAAAATGTCGAAACAAATAAAAATAATAATTTCATATAAAAAAACACGCTAAAAATAACAAAAAAGACTTAAAATTATTATCTTTGTAGTAACAATAAAAACAATAATTTTATAGAATTTTTTTTAATGAAAGTATCAAGATTGTCGAAGATGAAAATTTTCACACCTTCCAAATTTAACTGTCACTGGCGAAACCCTGATTGTGTGGGAAATAATAACCGAGCAAATGTCGTTGTTCCCATACATATCGCTCAGGTGGGGAAGGGTAACATTCAACCCCAATTGTTTTTAATTATCTTTTGAAAACACTGTATTGCTGCTTAGTTTTGTATATTTTCTTTGTTTCCCGTCTTCTTCTCTTTCTTTTTTAAATTTAGTTGCCTATATTTCTTTTTACTTTTGTTTCTGCTTTAGTCTTTCAGCTTAAAGATAATGTCAAGTTCCTATCCTATCCCTGTTGCCATTAAAATTTCATGTATTTGACAAAAAATTGTCTAATCATCTCCTTAAAAAATAATCAACATACGGGTCCTTCTTAATATGCTGACACTGTTTTAAGGATCAGACCGACAAACTAAACAGCTTTCTCTATGGTGCCAACTAAGGGTGCCAATAACGAAATCGCAAAAAAATTCTGCTGTTCCCATAGTATAATAACTTTATGGCTGTTCCATACAAAACTGCAAACCTACTCGAGCCAAATTATTCTGATAGGAGAGCTCTTTTTTTTTTCGCGAGTCCGTTGTTGGTCCCACAGAGAAAGTTATTCAGTTTGATGGTCTGATCATCCTTAAAAAACCGTCAGGATATTAAGAAAGACCCTGTATATGCCCCCACACCTCGTAAAACGCCACATTGAAAAAAGTTCTTGTTAAAAGCTCATTAATTTCAGCAAACGAAAAGAACTAACACAAAAAGGTTCGGAGAGCCAGTCGGTCATCGTACGGTAAAGTTTCGAGACATGACACGCGGAGGTGTAAATCTCATACCCTTATCTGTTACCGATTCGCATACATTACCCACACTCGAACATCCATCTTGAAACTGGGTAAGAAGAGGCAGCACAAAATAATATGTACACACTATTTCACAATATGCTGACAGTTGAAAAAAAATATCAGCTGTTACATAGAAAATTATAAACTAGCTTCTGGACCCAAAATGTATGGGACATTTTTTTTCGCGATTTCGATTTTTAATCCATAGAGAAAGTACCTAGTTTTGGTTGATAGTTTGTTCATCCCGTTAAAAAACCATTAGTGTATTTAGAATAACCCTAAATTCAGAGGATATCATGAACAAAAAGGACCATTCCTCTTCATCTGTTTGCAATTAAATATGTTTAGCAAAAATATATACATATATTAAAAAGTAGGGTAAGTTTCGCTTGGGCTTTTACTTTTTCATTCTTTTACTTCAATAAATTAAAAGATTTTATATTAAAAATACATAAAAATTTACTTAAAAGTAAACAATATTAAATTAAAGGTGGTACCCACCTATAATGCAATAGGGACAGACAATGTCAACGTACAAAACATATTATAAACATAAATAAAAAATCAATCCCACTTGGGTTTAATTTTTACACTTGCCCGTTCACCAACTCCCATACGACCTACGCATTTTTCCCTCGTCCCTCGCACATTGAAGATACTTCAGGCGACAGCATTTGCATTTTAAGCACCAACACTGGTAATTATTAGTGGGCGCTTTAATTATTTGCCGGTCAACAGCTTGCCAAGCCATGAGGAATGCTTCGCAATTTGTTTTTGTAATCTTAATGGAGGAATTCTTGCAGTTTACAAGCATAACGCGATGTAAATTGGTTCATGAAACGTAAATACAAGTAATAAACTCTTTGGAATTCTTTCAGTAGCTTGAGTACCTACCTATGAGTTTTCTAGTGTATTCGTATCGTACAGAAAGCGTCAAAACAATTAACTTTTTGTCTATAATTCACGATTTCACTTCTTATGGAAAAGGAAAGTTAATACGATTAATTGATTATATTAGATGATGAGGACATTTTTATAATTGGATAAATGACAAAATATAGTAAGGGAAATCACGTAGGTACGTACTCAGAACGTACGTCATACGGTTTTTGAGCGTGAGCTTACTTTAAGGGTGGCATGCATCAAAAAATATTTAGGCTAGAACATGTTAAAATATGTTGCTGTCACTGTCATCGGTATGAGCAGTGTAAGAGACAGAGCGGTCACTAAGTGCGTTTAAGTCTAAATACTTGTTGGTGCAAGCCACCCTTTGTAGAGTCACAGTATAAGAAAGAATATCTATTACAAGATGTAGAGTCGAAAATTGTAGAGTCGAAGATTTTGACATAAGGATGCTTAAAAAACGTCCTGAACCTCTACCTTATACATTTTAGCACATCACAGTGTAAGCTTTAAATATTTTTAATTATGAAACCGACTAACGAACGCCTCCACGTTTTAGTTCGCAAGAAAAAAACAGTCGGATAATACATTACAAATTATTGTATTATTTACTCTGAGGCATAAAACTTTAGGTTCCAAATTGTTTGTCTGCGAATGAATGAACGCATTTTTATAATAATCTCAGAGAGCAACCGAGAGCTCCTCAGCCTGTCCACAGCCGTTGAGCTTTAACTTAGTAATAAGATATGACTTCAGCTCATTATTTCCTTTATAATTTGTACGGAGAAATAAATAAGTGCGTTTGTTGTGAATTTATAACATGAGAGATTTACAGCAAAACTTGTTGGAGGTGATCTTTTGGAATTTTTATACAAGTTGGTACATAGTGGAGGTAACTACTTTCATCCTTGATGTATTAATGTAGTCTATTACTATAAATTAGAAGTGAAACAGTAATTTATAATAGAACATCAACTCTCGTCAATTACTTGAAACTTCTAATCTCATAAAGTACAGTGGTCTACAAATTACTATAGATCTTTCAATCTCGAATAATGTAGTATATTGTGGTAATTTAAAACATGATATTCCACAATATTAATTAGAAATAATATTTATAATGCATATATTTTTCTGTACGTTGTTTCTTCCAATAATTTTTCCTCTTCATGCAGCTTATTTAAAATAAACATTATTTAATTTATATCGATGTCCACTAAATACGAGATTTGTATAATGTTATTGAGCTATTCTAAATATTATTCTTTTCTAAGCTTCCTCACGCTTTGCACGTTCAAAGGTTCAAATTCCGTAAGATAAATATGTATTTGTATAATGAATATGAATATTTCTACCCGAGTCACACTTTGGATACTTAGTCATTTCATACAAATGTAAAAGTTTAAAAGAGGAGGTAAACATGTGCGATACTGATTGAGTGCAAACGAGAAAGGAATACGCATTTGCTTAACATTGGTAACTGCCGAGCTAATCAGAGGGCAATAGAGGGGGTGAGGTAAAAAGTTGGTGGAAGGCAGAGAGTGTCCTTCTTATACTGTGCCCGAGTCATGGATGTTTGTATCTATACAGGGTGTAAGGACAAGTTCTTACTCTACCCTTCAAACTGAACAACTTTTACAATAGAAGCAAACACGGCCGCGCAAAAAAAATCAGCTGTTCCATACTAAAACGAAATGTAATGCCTACACTCTACTCTACTACTCAAATATATGAAACAGCAGATTTCAGTTGATGAGTAGAGTGTTTAAAGGTTAATGATACTTTTCCATACACCCATACACCTGTATATATCGATATATCGTCATCATTTAATATAAGTCCAGGCTATCTTCTTGTGTTTTAACTAGATATAAGGTACCTAATTTGTGTGACAATGTCCAAGGTATTTAAATATAAAATGTAAGTGCTCCGTTTCGCTGCTATGAAGTTAAAATAAATTCAGTTCACAATCAGAGCTACGAGACGCGACGTAGACTGTACATAAATGAAAACTTGCCTCATCACGTTCCAAATTGAAACCCTTCCAGAGTAAGGCTTGATGGCCGCACTCGTACTTTTTCCCTTTGCTTTGTTATTGCCCGATGATACGATTATGTCTCGATTATTCGAATTATATTTAATTCATTTCCATCTCGAGTAATGTCTGTCTATTTACTACTATGGTGATGAAATACAAGGAACAATCGATCTCTCGAAAATGATCAGCTACTAGCTCATTACGGACGGGCCGTATTGTTATGGTTTGGTAATGTAGGTACATAGATTGATTTCTATAAATAAATTGCAAATTGGAAATCATGAAAAGCCATTTCGTGGGTAAGTAAGGTTGTATTGAAAGAAATGTTTCATGTAAGCACCTAATTAAATAAAACTACCTAATTAAAAATGATCATCGTGATTAGGTAGTTACTGCGATTTGACTGTGATAGTAAGTAATTAATGAAGATTTTTCAAATTTGAGATTTTTTTTCTGGGTTCTTTTTTAGAACCATAACACATAAATTAATATTAAGAAAGGTGACCATTAGCGGCCATAAATGCGGTTACGCAAAGCTGCCGAATGATTTTTATTAGAAACGTGATGAATATAGACAGTAGACAGGGCAACTGGCACCGAAATCAGTGATGAGCGAGTGATTGCGACCACGGGACGTGATCGCAGCGACACCTTCCGGCCGGTGTGAAAAAATTATTTTTTGATAACTTAATGGCCATCTGTAACGGTCTAATTGCCTGTTTAGCGGTTTGTATTCCGTCGAAAAAGATAATTTCTCGGTTTCTTCCCACCCTTTGTGACGGCTAAACCGATTTCCTGCCGAGCTACGTGAAAATTCAAACCGACTTAATCCCCTATCGAGCTTTTAATGACATTTTCTCGGAACGTGAAGCCACAAGAAAACAACCAACATGCCCTGCGATGGTTAGCCGCAAATCATAGAAAGATTTGCTGCATTGATAAAAATAAACGACGAACGAGATTACGAAATCAATATGAAATTGCATTTCCTAATGTCAATTGTTAGTTACGAAGTGCAATAAAGTTCCAATAATCATGATATGGAATAATTCCTGAGCGATGCGCATGCTGGAGAGCGGCTGGCTCTTTCTATTGCCGGCGCGTGGTGCATATGTCTGTTTCTGTCGTGGCCCGAGGATCGCACGGGGTATGATGAACTCGGTAATGATCCAATCAGAAGTGAAGTGCATCAAGACTCGGCCGCTGTGAGAATGCGGTTGGGGGTGCAAAAACTACGAGCACGGATTTAAATTAAACTGACCGCTTGCTTTTGTTTTAGAACACCTTGCTTTCTTAAACCGCTGCGTATCCATTTACCCACCACCGACTCGTACGCAGCCTCGTGGCTATTTTAATTGAGAGCTCAAATCATGTTGAGATTCCATACGAAAATAATTTACCTGTAAGTAATATTAATTTCGTTATAATATAAAACTGAAATCATGGTTGTTGCATTTTGATGATCATACAATTATTCCGCCGAAACCTTTAGCATACTTAAACGAAAGCGGCAATTTATGCAACATAACATGATAATATTAATTTTTCACACAACATAATTGCACCAAAACTGGTAATAGTCTCATTTATTGAACCGCAATGCACCAATAGGCACTAAGTGTGTGCTTTTAAAATCATTTTTTGGAATTAAAAAATAAGTAATGGTCTCAAAACACTGGCTGTTACGTTTCTGCGATGGCTTGTAATTATTTTAAATGTCCCGCGTGCGCCCCTCGCCGCGCCGGTGCGGGCGGCGCGGGCGCATTGCTCGGGGCGATCCGCGCGTGATCGAGAATCCATATTGAACCCAAACAGAATTAACTTTGGATATATTGTTTTATTTAATTAGATATATTAAATGAGGTATACTGTTCGTTATTTTACCTAACTATACCTGTTGGCTACATCTTTTAGGAGTAAAGTTCGCATGTTTGGCAGATGTGATCGCTGATGATCGGCCATTGGTGTCCGAATGCGCCTGTAGGCGTCATCGTCTGAAGCAGGGCCTCTACCCGCACATTCGAACTTCGCAATTGTGTGAACGTTTTCGTTCCAATGTCAACTACTCTATTACAATGAAGTGCGGACCGAAACAGCGGCGATATATCGAACATTGAAAGTCCGGGTACAGGGTCAGGAACGGACGGACGGTTCGAGTGGCTATCCCCATGCCGATGCGCCGGCGCGGCGAAGGACAATCGCAATATCCGTATGCATTGCCCAGCAGTGGCTTGATGTGGACTCGATTTGATTGATTAATTGAAATATAGAGCATCTACATGAACACTTTTCGATTCGATTTGATAGGTTAACTAAATAAATAAAATATACCTACTTATTTTCACTACAATAAAATAATGGTCGTACATCGGTCGGTTGGCGCAACTTCTGTCACATGCTGACAGTGTCGTAGCCTGGGTTTCTACCGCCAGGGGCACAGACCGATTTTGCCGCCCCTTTACCTTTACAGGAAGGCCTACACAAAAAATAATGGAGCAAGCGAAGCGAGCTCGAATTTTTTAGCAAAACTATTTAGGTAGTGGTCAGCACTCAGCAGACATCTTTCGGATTATAAATGTTTGTAAAAATTTTAACTTCGAGTGAGCGAAGCGAGCTCGTCTTTTCTCCTCAATACAAATCAGTTGGAGCCAAAATAATTATAAGTTACTACAGAGCTTTTTACGTGCAAATCATGTGCAAAGTATCCTAAGTAAAAGCTATGGATCGAGCGAGCAAACTCAAAATTTTTAGCACCACGTCTTAGCTCTGCGGTCAGGACTCTTTTGGATTATGACTGTGTAGATACAATAATTAAAACAGAAACTTAGAGCGAGTGAAGCGAGCTCGACTTTTCTTTTTTCTACGAATTGGTTATAGACATCTCAATCAATTTTTTCCGAATTTGCCGCTCATAGTAAAGTGCCGCCCGGGGCATTTTTCAGAGTTTAATTTGCATTCGACAGTAGTCGATGTAGACACCATGAAATTACATTATAATTTCATGGTATCTACATCGACTACTGCCGAATGCAAATTAAACTCTGAAAGAAATATAACATCAAAAAGTAATGTGTAATTTAATTATGTTCTAAAAACAAATTACACAAATTATTCGATTGTTGCGGTCTTTTGTATCGACGAATAGTTCCCTTGAAAGGTTTTATTGTTATTGTTCTGTACCAAAGGAAACATGGGATTAGTGATTCTATGACCTCGGTGTCCGAAGAAATTAAAAGTCGCTAATAATAGGCTAATTAAAGTTATACAAAACATTCAAAAGTCTATATTATCCTCAGTGACAGCCAAGCAGCTCTCTTATTATGTAAGTTCCAAACTAATTCTAAACTGAGTGAAGAACCAAAACAGGCTTGGTCTTAACAATAGTATAAGATTAGTTTGGGTCCCGGGGCAAAACGGTGGCCAGGGTAATGAGAGCTGCGTTGAAACCAGAAACAAATGTGGGAATCCCAGCATGCAGCATAAGAATGGGCTGATAAAAGACACTGGAGTGGTCTGGACTTGCAGGTCTACAACTCTAAGAAATTTATCAGCAATGTCACAACACGTGTTTCTAAGTTCTTACTGAATTACTGAACAACAGCAGGAGCAAAGCTTGTAAGTCATAACAGCCAAACGCAAGTGCCTCCTTGGAGATATGGCGATATACAAAACCGTGAGGTCTTAGGTTTCTTCCCCTCGTAATTCCTTCTTCATCGACCATGCATTTGAAAGGGTAGGTAAGGAAGAAAATAAGAAGTATTGGGGCTAACACAAAAGATCCCACTGGATCGAATTGTTGCTGGCTTGTCAGCCCCCACAACAAGATGAGATAAGATAGGTAAAATAAAAAATATACTTTAGGTATTATAATTTAAATCACTAGCTGTCAAATTTTGTTTACATAAAAAGGAGTTTAATTTTTTGTTTATAAACTTTCATAGATTCTTTATTGTACACAAATGACATAATAATAATTATGAATAAATTATAGTTTAAAAAAAGCAACTTTAAAAAAAAGATTTGACCTATATATTTTTTTAGGTAATTACTAAGTGCATACATCATTTACCGTCCTTCTGGATCTGGGGCAGTCAGGTTAAACCAATAATGTCATTGGGTAGGTAAAACGGTAAAACGCATCGTGGTCTACCAACGTTTTATAAGGAAGTACACATATCATAAGTAGGTAGGTATTGCCTTAGGAAATTACAATCATAGCTTTTTCCTTAACACAACGTCATCGTCACTATCGTATGCGGTAACGTTATCATCTTGCTATTTCAGTGTTTATTCAACATGCGCAGTCCCCTGACGTGACTCTTATGCTTCAGTGATAAATATGAAAATAGATTAATACGCGGACCTTCATATGTGAAACGAACGTAGATAAAATACCGCGCAGCCAACTCTACATTCGACACAATATATCTATCGCGCTTGCGTTCATTTATAACAAACGCGTTAGCTTGTGATGCAGTGTTCCATAATTGCTACAACATTTTATTGTTTTCTTTTATTCACCATCATAATGTCGGCTCTACAACGGTTGAAAGTGCCAGAAGTTGGAGAAGAAGTATGTATTGATTCATACTATTTATTTATTAGTTGCACTTAATTGTTGTTATCAATCATAATCATAACAATTGTGAAGTCAGTCCTTAATTGATGACGTGTGAAGTCCGTTCAAATGGAATGTATATTGCTTACATACAGTAAGCAACTAGAGTTGCACCGTATAATTAGCAACAGAGCCAACAAGAATTTAAAAAACATTTGTACAGTTCGTTTCTTAACTGTAAGAACTGCTAACTCTACTTTACAATGCTGGACTAATTGTCGACTCTTTCGATATTTGATAAATAGGAATTCACGATCTAAGTGTGCGGTCAATCCTAGGGTCAGACCTAAGAGCAAGAATCTCCTTTATTTTAGAATAAATTTAGAGATTCTTGCTCTTAGAGTCAGACAGTGGTTTGAAATATTACATGAAATTCACAAAAGAATTAAATAAATCAAGAAATATCTGACGAATAGAATTGAAGGCCTATTTGTCAGCCCTAAATCTAAGCAGGTTACATTCAGTCTCTGGATGGGTGACCATTTAGTGTTATTTCGTCTCGAGCGTCAGCGTACTTCGAAAGGCACGTTAAGCAGTTGATCCCGGACGCGTATTGCCAAACTGTGTCTTACCACAGACACCCATAGTCTGTACTGGATCACTTTGTGCTCGCTGAAAAAACCATAATATTGAAGCAAACTACATACGAGTACAGAGCAATCTTTACAGATATACAGTTTGCTTGCATTTATGTAAAGCAAACTGTGGTTTAAAGAAACCCATTGTCTGTACAGGGTTACTTTTTGCTCGTTAAAATAATCAATATATTGGAGCAAATTAACTATGAGTACAGAGTTATCTGTACAGAGTGTAAAAAACACTCTAGTAATATTTTAAGGGAGTTTTTAGACCATCAAACTGAACAACTTTCACTAGGGAGAAAACATCGAACAACAATTAACAAAAAAAATTGACTGTTTCATACAAAACTTCAGACACTACACTACACTACTTCACTTCACTTCTACCAACTCGACTCAACTGTAAGGAACAGCAATTTTTTTTTATTTTTTTCTACTTTGTCTCCATAGTGAAAGTTAATTCAGTTTGATAGTCTGAGCTAAACCAATCCTTTAAATAATACTAGGGTGTTTTTTCACACCTTTTATAAAGTTCGCTCTCATATTAACACGGATCGGAGCGCGCTCCATACAAACGAAGTCTGATTATATTTTCAATACTAACCAATTAAAGACAATGCAAATTTTTAGACACGATCTAGAAACCAACATCTGTGCTTTAAACTTGTCAGATTTCCGTTAAAATATGCAGGGTGTAAGAAAAAGTATAAGTAACCTTTAAACCACATACTTTACCCATCAAACTAAATAATTTTTACTATTGGAGTATACCAGTCAGCACAAAAAAAACAGCAGTTCCCATACTAAATTGCAGCGCCTACTCGACATGATACTTTTCCTTACACCCTGTATAGTTTCAATGCTAGGATTAATTTAAAATTGCATGGACAACTTTGAGCCACGATAACTTTGAAACTGTATTATATTTAAATTCTTTAAACTCGCATATACATGCGAGTTTAAAGAATAATACATCAATACTTCAGATTCTTGAATGTTAATAATAGTCTCGTGTGAACCTCAAACGTAACTAGTTTGATGTTATGGTTCCGCAATTATAGGCTGTCTCATTTATCTTGTATCTTTGTACTCAATTATAGGCTGATGCATTATTGACGGCCCGGTAGCACAGTCGGTAGTGAACCTGCCTGTTGTGCCGAGGGTCGCGGGTTCGAATCCCGTAAGGGACAAATATTTGTATGATGAATATGAATATTTGTACCCGAGTCATGGATGTTTGTATTTATACATGTATTCTATATCGTTGTCTAGTCATCATAATACAAGTCCAGGCTAGATTCTGGTACTTTAAAATGTGACTAGATAATTTGTGTGACATTGTCCACGATATTTATCATTATTTTATTATTTATTATTTACTGATAAGGTATATAATCGCATGTAAATGCAGATGATGGCAAAGCTGGTCCCTAGTTAAATGGTCTAAGGTCCCTAGTTATGTGGTCCTAAACATTTAAAAAATTAACTGCGCTTATTGAATTAACTAAGTGCTGGGCAAAATGTAATTAATTACAAATTAGTTTTTGTAATTGTTAATTGCAAGTACTCAATCACTTTTTTGGTTACAATTATAGTTAACATAATTATCAATTTGAAAGAGACAGAGAATGTCTGCACTCGCATGTATTTTGCGCTAAGCTTTAGCCTTAGCCATATTAAATACCACAGCAGACCGCAGTGAGATGGCAGACAGTCTGTACGCGTATGTTTTTTGCTCTGATGTTTTAAAGCAAACTGTATATCAACACAGACACTCTCTGTACTGGTATACAGTATGCTCTTCATCTACAAAAGCAAACTGTGATCGATTGCAGAGCAACTCTACTCTGCTCTATTCTGCGACTTGAAAGTTATCCTGACAGCAAATTGACCACCACCTTGCCTCCAACCACTCACAATGGGCCCGCGAGGTGGAGTATGGCCCACTTCCTCTCACCCCACCCTTATTCGTAAGTGGAGGCTTTTGCCTTGCACTGGGATCCTATAGGTACAAGCTATACAGGGTGTAACAAAACACCCTAGTAATACTTAAGGGGGTGCTTCAGACCATCAATCTGAACAACTTTCACTATCAACGAGAGAAAACGTCAAGAAACGTCGTTTGAGTCAACGTTGAGAAAAAATAAAAAAAATCTGCCGTTCCATACATTTTTCGAGGCGGTACTGCAGTTTTGTATGAAGGAGCAGAGTTTTTTTTCGCGATTTCGATGTTGGCTCCATAGTGAAAGTTGTTCAGTTTGATGGTCTGAAGCACCCCCTTAATTATTACTAGGGTGTTTTGTTACACCCTGTATAACTTACATGCTTACCGATATTTAATCTAAGTACCTAATCGTAGAACTTTGGGACTTACGTATACACTCGTATAATCTTCAAACACCCTTCGTATGCACACCTACCTACACACAAACCTTAGACACAACACAAACCACCTAACGAGGCGTTAGATACTTAAATACGAACATTTTTAATTCCATCTTTTGTTAAAGTTGGAAAGTTTTTGCGGCGATATGTTTTGCTTTTCTTGTTACATCGAAAACCGAAGTCCATCGGAGGTGCTCATGCGCAGCGGAGAGACAGTGAACGGTCGGTCACGGCCAAGGTCGAACCGGGATTCGTCCAACTATAGATACACCAATAAATAAACTAAATTACCTTTCACCGGGAAGTCAGTAGTTTTAAATAACGACTAAATAGCTCATGCACGTTTCAAACTATTATCTTGTTTAGTGCTTAAATATTAACTCTCGCGTAATAAGACGGTTTACGTAAAATAAGCAGGTACTTTCAGAAGTTACGGTTATTGTCAGTGAAAGCATTATGATGAATTCTGTGCTTCGGGAGATTGTTGCGAGAGCCTCCATCGAATCTAAACAACGAACGGTTAGTACCTTTCTACTTATTATCTGATAGTAATGATAATGCACCTCAAACTGAGTGAAATTCATAATTCATGAATGATTAATGGGGTCGAATCGATCTTTCCTGACGAGTTTTCACCCTTAGGCTACGAAGTTATTAGACCTGCATCAGAGAAAGTAGGTATAGATTTCATTTATTTCCTATTTTTATGTAGGTGCCTATCTGATAGACGTGCATGGAAACAAAAACGAATACCTACCTAGTACCACAGTATAAGAAAGAGTATCTATTACTTACCTACTAGATACTAGTAGGTACTTAGGTAGTATCTATCATTTATTGAATCATGAATTTTACATATTTTATAGTCTAGTTACCAACGTTAAAAGGCTTAAATTCTTCAAAACAATATGTTTATAATTATAATTTTGTTATGAATTTGAAAGGCCACGCTGCTGTGCGATTATTTCGAATCAAATGCTACTCCACAAGTACCGTGTGCATTTACGGAGTTCGTCTTACTAACAATTACTTAACAATCCACTAGCTACCTCCTATTTTTGTTTGCAGATACAGTGACTGCTTATTACCAGACTCGTAATATTCACTAACTAACCATAAATAACATGTATGCGTACAAAGAGTATATAAGAAAGTGCACTAATATAAAAAAATAGTATCTAATACCTATACAGAGAAAAAGTGTTTATATCAGTATTCGTAAATGCACAGTTTGGACTAGAGCGCCCTCTTGCGTTGAACGTTGTGTAACAATTTGACATTTGACAGCTACACAAATAAGAAATTTTGTTTTGATTTTCTAAATTGTAATTTTTTCTGTTTTCCTCATTGTTGGAATTTCCATGTGAGTCATGAATAACACGTGGAATGTCCTTATCATGTGAATATATCTTTATTGTAAAGTTATTGAGGTTATGTCGGCGTACAGAACCTTGAATCTAGGTACCCTATTTATTTATGAAAACCATTATTATTACCTCAAATGCTGACAACAATTCTTAAAATTTATGGCTTAGCATTGATACATCAAGTATGTAAGGTCCAAACTCCTTATTGTAAGAGAACTGATTTGTATTGTTATTATACCAAGGGGAGCCAACAGTTGTGTCAGAGAGATGAAAACATTGGATGTACAAAAACGTGGAGGTATTCACTGATACCCGAACACAAGGGTGACGGAAAGATGACAGACAGCTCGGAACTGAATGGGTTTTACCGGCCGAGGAGTGCCCTAGCTCGAGCATTGTATGAGAAGCACAGGAACGACAGGCATCTTGAGGAATATGACCATAACGAGGTAAGACAATTCAAGGTAGGCTTCTTAACACTTTCGCTGCTTAGCTCAAAACCATAATCCTTGTGCAGTGCTGAAACTGACGCCCCTCGTAGGTCATGCGCACAGTTGTAATGCAAAAAGACCAATGCGGTTCACCTCGTGAGTCACCCGCACATGCGTAAGGTTTAGTTGACTCTCGCTGTAGGTCATGAGCACAGGCGAAATGCAATAGCCCTTGTAGGTCGTGCACACAGTCGTAACGGTGAAACGATACACTTGTTCGTCTCGTGGGTCACCCGCGCAGGCGTATGGTTGCCGGTGACTCGCACGGTAGGTCATGAACACAGGTGAAATGCTATTGAACTGACTCATTATGTGGGTTTTTCAGCACTGCGGCCCATTTGTCGCCGACCTACAACATAGGTCGTGGCGTAAGTCAGTTAAGGCCCCAAGCACCCAATAATAATAATAACAACATAGGTCGTCAGCAGTTAAAGTGTTAATGTAATGTATAAGGATTCAGAAATGATATTTTTTAATAAGTAGGAGATCCATTTTCATCAGGGTTGAGACACATTGGCCAGCGGCAGGCCTATACAAAAAAACCATGATTAGTATGGGAACCATAAAGTTACTATACCTTAAAGGAGTAGAGGAACTGTCATGAGCTGTCAAATGAAATCGTGGATAATTTAATGAAATAGTGCTACACAAAATTATCTATGATTTCTCTTTAGAATCACAAATTATTCACAGAGCCCAAATTTTTACCCAAAAGCATAACTAATTGGATGCATATAATGCATAGTATGGATGCGACTTCATAAAATAGTTTAATTTAAACAAAAGTGGTCAAGTGCGAGTCGGGCTACTCGCATACCGAGGGTTCCATACCACACCACTACAGAACACAACATTATTAACTTAGAAAAAAAATCTTTTTTTGTCCGGGAGCTTTAGCGCGAGACCGATTCACACGTGGCCGGTTTTTAGTATTTGTTGTTATTCTGCAGAGTATGCTCTATAATCACACTAAGTTTGACGCTTGTATATATTACCGTTTTTACGATAGAGCGTGAAGAAAAAACGTTGATAAAAACTAGTTTCTTGTTGAGAACCCCCCTTAATTTTTAACTTTTTGACATTTTTATTATTTGTTAACAAATCCGCTGCAATAACGCATATCTGAGAAAATTTCAACTATCTAGCTATTACGGTTCAAAAGTTACAGCCCTAAATAGGTAGGACAGACGGACGGACGGACAGACGGATGGATGGAAGAACGGACGGACGGACGGACCGACAGACAGACAGACGGACGGACGGACGGACAGACAACGTAGGCTTAGTAATAGGGTCCCGTTTTCACCCTTTGGGTACGGAACCCTAAAAAGGAAAAGGTTTTTATCCGTAAAATAAATCCTGGCATGGTAGGGATCCTGGCATCTGGGAATGCATAACTAATTGGATGCATAGCATGGAAGCAACTTCTTAAAATTATATAACATAAAAAAAAAAATTTGATGCAAAAGTGCATTCCATAATAGCCAACTCCTCAACTTTATGTAAATATGCACCTGATTATCCGATCTCTGGTCATCACACAGGCCCAGTGCGGGTGGAGACAAGTTAGCGGTGAACTTGCTCTCAGAGCATTTTCATGCCACCTCTGACATGGTTTACCAAACAGTTACCTATTTAACTTAGTTACACCGCCATCTGATGGAACTATCTGGGACTAGGTTTGTGCCTTCCAAAGTATGGAGACACTTGAGATCAAATACCACTAAAAAGGTCAACCATGCAAAGACTGAACTTAACCAATAAAACATAAGAGTAAAATTTCACATCTTCATAACCTGAAAATTTGGAACCATGCCCTGGATTGGCAGGCCACAGGGTGAAATCTCACTTGCCACCAAAAATTAAAAAAATGGGTACTGGGTATGGGCTCGTTAGGTAGGTGATGTACAGTTTTACTCAAATTAATACCTACAGTCAAAAAAAAACTAAATTAGGTGTGCCTTATCGTGATTAACGTATTAGTAGTAAGATAAGGAAAGGAAAATATATTTGATTGTATAATTGATTGATTATGGTATTGAGTGAAAGTATGCATGTGTGTTTAATACAATTTTTAATTGATTAAATACAAATGAAAAATGCCTGACGGAGACGGACGGACCCACTGACAAACACCGAGGTAATACTTACCAAAAATTTTCCACTTTGCCATTTTTGACCAGGACACTAATAACACTCCTGTTTTTGAAATTGATAAAATGATTAGACTTTGTGTTTTCTGCAAGTTGGACAGTGGACACAGGGCGACTGTGAGCGACACATGAAGCTACGCAAAACCAATATAGGTACTTATAAGCTAGCCGCGCGACGTTATACATTACTCTACATCCCGGGCGAATTAACTAGGCACCTGGCTCGCACGTGAATCGGAATTTGAGACCCCTCCTGCTACCCCCCGCGGGACACCGCCGTCACCGTGCGAGGCCGTAGCATACCTAGCCCAGTCATTTTACGGTTTGAGCCGGGACTAATTACTAATTGAATTTTTTTTTCGCTCTAATATTGAAGAGCCAATTTGAGATTAATGTACCAAAATTAAAAAAAAAATTACGTCAGCAACAGTTCCAATTTTAAAATATAGATATTATATCGTTCTAAAAAACCTGATGATAAATTTTTTTTGCACCTATATGGCTTTACCATCATACATACTTCAAACATGGTGTAAATATTTTTGTCTACTTAGAAGGTTATGAAAAATGCATTCCTATTTTCTAATAAATACCTCATTTTTTAAATTTTAATGCCTATTTTATTAATCAAAAATAGTGTATATTGTTAAATCTAATTAAAATGAGTGCATTGGTATTAATATTAATTAATTTAAAAGCCTTCTGGGACACACAATTTTGATTTCTATGTTGCGTAACAATTTTTTTTAATATGGTTTAGGATAGTATTTTGGTCACTAAATTAATGGTGCCGGTTACAGTTTAAAAGTTCAATTAATAATTACTCCCTACCCCGCAAAATGACTGGCCTAACCATTTCCGTTACCGTTGCACGTGTCGCTGCGCTTTAGCATGTTCGAGTTATTCTTTCCGAGTTTTCCGAGTTTTTTATTCCGAGCCACGTGCGAGCCAGGTGCCAAGTTAATTCGCCCGGGCGGTACCTACGCGCGGCCAGCTTATTATGGTATTTTGCGTAGCTTAATGTGTCGCCAAGTCTGTCTACTCTAAGCGGCAAATAACTTGACCAATGGGGCGGGGTCGAGGGTTGTGCGCAGTAACGCTTTCGCATGCAAATTTTGTTCTGCGCAGTCAAGGTTTTTGCTAAGTTGTTTGCCGGCTATTTAGTATAATTTTAATGACTCGTCTATCAAAAAGACACACACCTAAAACAATCTTTGTTTTGCACTTTGGTGCTGATTGGGCATATTATTTTTCAATTCTAATACTAAAGATTAAATTAAATATTTTGGACATTAATATACCTAATACAATAAAATTACTTGTATTACAGTCAGCCAATTTTAAATATGGGCCATCAATCCAATTAGATTATGTTTACGAAACAAAACTTGTTATAATAGCAGCCGAGGAAAGTAAAAATACTACTTATGCAGTGAACTTATGTCAATAAAAATACATGTAATAATTGAATAATAAGAACATACTGTACATAAGTTTTCGTCGAAATAACGAATAATAAATAAAATAGATCATCCCGATACCCGAATGTTCAATCTATTATTGTGACAAAGGTCTAGAGTGAATCATATTTCAAATTGGTTGACTGTACTGTACAGTCAAAACATAATTGAGAGAAAATAGTAAAATACTCCAGAAATGTAGGTATGGTAATGTAAGCATTAAAGTATCACTTCAGACAGTACGTATTTGGTACAAATATACCAACAATTACTTCCTTTCATACAAATCCCTATGTACCTAGTGTTGTTACAAATTGACTGAAATAGGTGGCACGTCAAATCAAAGTCGCGAGCAATAACGACTCACGTTTGTAGGGTTCGCCGTTTGATTGCTAGATCCAATTTTCCTTCCCGGGACAATTCGCTCAATGTTGGTACTAGTACCTTACCTCGCCTACCGTGATACCGTCTCACCAACCTCGCCGGGGGTATTTCATCCGAGACATACTCGCAATCGGAGGCTCACGTGTGCCTTCGTAACGAGGATATATTTGCGTATGAAGAACACGAAATACCTCTGAATTGTGGAGGGAATAAGACATTCAACCCGCTCCTCCCCCCGCCCCGCAACACCCACTGCTCCCCCTCGCGACCCTTTTAACTTTCATCTCTGTCGAGTGCTCGGTCCACATACTTTTGTTCTATTTGATCAATGTTATTAAAATGTCGCGGGCTCGTAGGATTACAAACATCTGACTATCATATAAGCTGAAATAGCAAACTGCATTTCAGTCTGCGCTTATATTCAATTTTTAACCGACTACAGTGAAGCCAAAAGAGTAGGAGTAGAAGACGGTAACGATTTATTCATAATCCTTATAAGATGGTTGGTTAGTTACCACGTTTCTGACCACCCCGAAATACGGTGCATACGGCGTGCAAAAATTGTAAAATTGAATGCATTATATACCTACTTTATGCTTCAGAAGTTGAACAACTTTTACCATGGGACCAATATTGAAATGGCGAAAAAGTTCGGGGTTCCACAGATATTGTTAATGGCTACTCGACCGAAATGAATGAAACAGCTGATTTTTTAGCGCGATTTCCATTTTGGTCCGGTAGTGAAAGTTTTGCAGTTTGATGGTCAGTATGTAGGTATCGCATTTAAGTTAAGTTCACACCCTGTTTATCTTCAAACTAGATTTTCCTACACAATTTATATGTAAGTACTTACATACAAGCAAAGTGTCCCACTTGTAAGTGGTATTGTAGATCACGTTAGATTGCTACATCGCATCGGTACTGCGCGCGCGCATCTCTGGGCTCTGAGAGTCACACGAGATCGTCGCCAGCGCCCGTAATCACTGCTATCCATTCTGTTAAAACCACCCGGAGATAAATTAGTTAAGTAGACGTTTCCGTTAATCGTCGGTCGCGGTCGGCCCGGTCGCCCGATCTAAATGGATTAATTTATACTTATGAACGAGGACGTTTTCGGTGTCACGCAAGGATGGGGTGATTGTGTTGTGATTGCTTGCGCTTCCTATGAAGGCATCCTTTATTAAACGACTCGACCTTGCCCTGCTACTCAGCGCTATTACCATTATAAACGCTTTACGCTTTGGACTAGGTGTTAGCCGGATTACGGTAAAGGTTACCCTTGTAAGTCATGCTGGGCGGCTAAGGAGGATTAAGATTAAGTGGATTTGGCTCTACAGTTGACTTTGACGTAGTGTATGGTGTTCAGCTGAATCTATGTTTAATTTGGTTAAGTGTATGCGGAGTACGTTTTATGATTTACGTACTTTTTATTATTAACGTTATTTTTTATAATTCTTAGGAAGATTTACAGCATTGATTATAACATAGTTAACACATCCTCAAATAACTGTAAGCTAATTACAAAACTCCACCTATAAAAAGTATTTTGCATTTAGTAAATTTTATTTTAGTTTTTCTATGTAGTTTTACTAGGTACTTATAAGTTTGATGTATATTCAGGGTGTTTACAATGAACAACTTTCACTCTGAAAAATCTGCTGTTATCTACATATAAAACGTAAACTAGACACAAATGTATGAAACAGCAGTTTTTTTTCGCGATTGGTAATTTGGTTCTAAACTTACCAGACAAAAAGTTTAAGTCTCATGTTAAACAAGTCCTCTGTAAAAAAGGTTACTATAAACTCGATGATTATTTGAATGACCAAAATGTCTGGTCTTGACAATTTTACACTATGTAATGGAATATTGTATTTTAATTGTACTTTGTACATTTTGTTTTGTTTAAAAGATGTGTGTTGTAGAGTTTCTGGCCGCATCTTCTCTCAACGGAACACCTTCCGACGCGGTGGTAGAGTCAAAAAATGACGTCAAAAAGCTATCTATATGATATTATTTTGAATAAAAAATTTTGAATTTGAATGAATTTGAATTTGGTCCTATAGTGAAAGTTGTTCAGTTTGATGATCTGAAGCACCCCATTAAGCATGAAATGCATTTAAGTTTACACCCTGCATTTTACATAGGTATGAATGGAAGGTAGGAATGTATTCGTCTGACATTCGAGTAGGTAGGTGCACTGTCGATACACGTGAAGGCGTGATGTCCACACAGAGAGACACCTGAGTCGCAGGGCGCATCGCTCACTGCAATCTGTACATTATTTCTCCATTGTTCGCGTAACGAGCCCCCCTCCCCGTGGGCGACTCCCCGCTCCCCACCCCCGCCGCCTCCTGGTTCCCACACCCCGCCCGGGGCGGTGGGACCTCGCTCGCGCCTTTCTTTTATCATTCCTCTCTTTATTTCCGAATGCAAATAATCCTCCACACGTGTGAGAACCGAAACCATTGTTCTCGCCTCCCATGTCCCACCCCCCACCCCCCAACGGGGACCTTGGTGACGCAATCTTTTTCTTCAGCATTTAGGCAAATGTCTATAAGTAGTTATTTATACTCCAACTTTTCATAACGGCATATCGCACAAATCATTCGTTCCAAAGGTTTACGAAAGATCAATTTCTTTCTCCTTCTTTTTGAACCGTGAACTCGTAGTTTCAGTGTCATTTAATATTCCAGAGCTCTAACTATTAGTTTTAAAAGCCATGTAAAAGCAATTTTCTGTTTCAATATATCAAATGTTCTCAGTAAGTAGTGCATATTGGAGACATAAGATCGATGCAACATGGAACATAAAAGAGTAAGAAGCAACGTAAGCAAGACGTTGATATATTGCTTTATATTTCCATCACGGGATGAGATAGTAATATCCTTAAAAATGTACTAAGTTATAAGTAACTTGTTATAATAATAAGGGACTGGTGACAAATGACTCGTAACAAGGCAGAAGTGTCAGAGTGAAGTGAGCAATGGTCGAAGCACGGAGGAGCGACAACTGGCCTAGTTGCCGCGAGTGGAGGACAAACAGCTCGTTAGGCTTCGGTCGACGGAAGGGTGGAGCGCCACGATTCCCAAGAAAAACGCTAAGTGGGAAATCAATACGTATTAGGCGCGATATCGGACCGGGCGCCCGTCGCGCCATGATGGATGAACGCGCCCAAACTTTCCGCGCTAACTCTAATAATGACAATATACAAATTGACGTCCGCAGCCCGCTTCCGATACGCGATAGCGCACTGTCGCCACTCACATTATGTAAACAAACATGGAAAAACTGATCGGTCGCCTTCAATTTCAGTAATAGAAATCTCAATTACGGATATGTTTTTTGTGTGGCTCATCTATCATACAGGCGACCTGAAGGAGGCTGCTCCCGTGAGTCAATCGTCGCGTCGAATAATGGCGTCGTCGCTCCGCGTCCGTGACGTCTCACAAGGAGTGCGATATTGGAGTGGATCGACAGGCGGGAGTCACCCGCGCCTCTACATATTGAAAGCTATTCGGAATTTGCAAATAAATACATGCACGCGGCTCGGGTCGCCGAGCCACCTCGCGCGACGCTGGTGCCTCTATAAAATTGAAATCGCGTTTGCTGACACTCTCCGGCCATGACGTGGTTTTCTTTGATGTTGAAAGTTACAAAAATGTTTTGTCTGTTCGGAAATACTTCATTAAAGTAAAGTTTTATGTAATTTTTCATCGATTTCCACTGCTTTCCTTCGGTTGTTCGCTGGAGATCATGTTCTTATTTTGTCACTCTGGTATTGCTATAGGTACTAAACTCTCTTTTCGCTTGTTTGACTTGTTTGGTTCATTCTAATGTTCGCCATAATAGTAAATCGTTCGAATGTAGTGAATACTGAACGCAGAAAGGTAACACACAAAAGCCATTTGCGACGCACCCACCTGGGACACCCTGTTAGACCTACTACTATGTTTACAACTTGCACTACATTACACGTGTCGTCTTGTGTCTCACCTTGCTCCACCCTTACCTTAGTCGGCTATAATAAATATCAATATCGCCTTCTATGAATTCTAATAAAACTTGCAGATATTATTAAGATTTTCCGTATATAGAGGTCGAGACCTCGTAGAAGAGTGCCAAAAGCGGAGCGCACCGTACATGTTTGAAGTTTTAAAATAATTTAACCTGCACAGACATTTTAATGCGAACTACTTCCGTAGCATCCAGTCTTACATGAGATTAAGCCGGGGGTAGTCGGGGGCAAGGAGTGAGGTGGTGTATTTATGTCACCTCGGGGACGCTAGCGCTCGCCCCACCCCAATTATACCGCAGTAAAAGTCATAAAAAGACACCCGAAGTTTTTACACGAAGCAAGAAGAGGCTCACGCGAAATTAAGAGGGGCGCCGAAATGTGAGATGAGCATGAATTTTTTATAAGCCCAGATGATGGTGCCCCGTTTATGATGTCTTATGGTGGAATAATGTCCGCGGTGCACGCGCTCTTTGTTTGTTCTCTGAATCATTGATGAGGTTGGTTTATTGCTACCACAAGCAACTACGTCAAATTATTAATTACCTCTCAAGCAATCTAACCTCGCATCGGTCTCAAGTGACCAAGGCCCTATACGTATACACTATACTGAGCTATTTCTATCGCTCATTGACGTCAAAATTTTTGTGAGAGATATTAATAACTACTGAATTAAAACATTTAATAGGTACGGTTATTTTTTATCTCTTAATATGATGTTTCGACCACAAGTTGTATTGGACGTGGTCGTAAAATACAGACAGGTCCATAACTCATGGCCACATGTAAGAAGTGGTCAGTGTTACCAGTACTTTGTAAGGGACGTGGATATCACGTTAATAATTATGATTACTGGAAATATCGAGATATCAGATATCCTACGTACTATGTACACAACTTATTTTATATTGTTGAATATTTAATTGAAACAACTTTATAGTTTAAATGCGTCTCGTTTGTAACACCATGACTTTGAAAATATAATAATATATAAACGTTTATTATTGAGGAGACCCATGTACTTACGTATTATGAACTCAAAGGCACTTTTTCAATATGGTCGCCATAAAGGTGGACTTCCGATGCTAGCGGCCGACGCGTCTGACGCGCGCGGCTCGCGGCCGACGGCCGATGCGGCCATACTAGTTACTATGAAAACGTATGGCGCCGCTTCCGATGCCAGCGACTGACGCGCGCGTCAGACGCGCGCGGCCGATGTCTATCGCATCGGCCGCGGCCGCGCGCGGCTATGCTCTGACGTCACGCTGAACAAGAATGTTTGCCAGAAATATTACGAAGTTTTTACCGAAAATTTGCTTAATTTTTACTATTTTATTTGTATTTTATTATCTGCAAGGTCGCTCATCCACGTAGCGATAACACCGTCTATCGAGCCACTTGAAACTACTTTTTCTTTTTTCGGAAAATCTCTTGCCTACATAATTATTAGCTAGAAAGCGATCCATGTAGGTACAGGTTAAAAAGCCAAGGGTCTCATTACTCCCAAAAATTTATTTTATCATAAACCCTGTAAAAAAAATGCATTCATATATTCTCTAAACCTATCAATCTGTCAATCAATCAAATATTCTTTATTAAAATATATATTGTTTTTTTTTGTTTGTGTTTTTATGTTTTTGTTTAAACACCAAAACATATAACCATACTCTAAATTTCGGGGAAAATACCCTAAAGTGATAACACTCTGCACAATAGGCACGCGTCAGTCGCTGACCTCGGAAGTGAGGTCTGTCGTCGGCCGCGCGCGTCTGACGCGAGGTTCTGTCATATTTGACAGAACCTCGCGTCAGACGCGCGCGTTAGACGCATCGGCCGCTGGCATCGGAAGTCCACCTTAAATAACACTTTTATTTAATGCGATTTATGTTCACGAAAGCAGGTCGAAAACGACCTGAGAGCTGGTTAACGCAAACAACCATTTTTGTTTTGTTCATGCTTGTATGAAACAATACATTCTCACGTTTAATTTCTTTCGGGGCTCAATTGATTCTTTTACGAGTGTGTTTATTGAGCTTGCTCGAAATACGAAAATTGCAATTGTAATTTTCACTATCGCAGGAACCTTACGGGGTCACAATACAAATAAACTTTAAATTACAATTTACAAATAAATTAACCATATGGATATTGGCATTCTTTTTTTTCAAATAATTTGGCTATAATGTTTTTCTGGAACGTAATAAAAATTGAATGCAGTTCATAGCATAATGTGTCCGATGCACCCGACTCGTACGAGATAAAGAGCGAGCCTGAACACACTTTCATGTATAATTCATACGGTGGAAACACTTATATTAACGCGTTGCGTATCGCTACTGTATCGCGCTTTACTCCATGTTTGCGCTATTTTATTATGGCTGGGAGATGAGAAATTATAATAAGCTATACAATGTTTTTGCCATTCATAAATTATTGCAATTACTTCTGCCATAAGCCTGATCCAATTTCTCCTTTAAATTATATACTAACGACGACTTTCATGGCATCAACTAAAGCCATTGTTCTTTCTCTTACAAAGAGTCCAAAATGTTTCAAGATCAGTTGGAGTTGGATCACGTTCGCGATTTCTTCACAAAATGTAGACATTTTATACGTAGCAGACGTTAGCGTAACATATTTCGTGAGGAGACGTCGTAAAGTTGGAAGAAGCGAAGGTGTCACGCTCGCTACAGTAGCAGTAGCCATGTTGCGATTGAGTAAGTAGCTCGGCTCGGTATAACCCTGCGGTGCGTGCGTGCGTGCCTAGCCGGCCTCCGGTCGCAGCTAATATGATTATGACAGCGCTACGTGCCAACCCAGCTCCGGGAATCCTCGCACAAATATTCATTAATCTTTCACGGTCCGACGTCCGCCGCGATGGAGATTTAATCAGATTAAGGATCATCTTTTTTGCGGGAAAAGTCATGCCCCTTTGTTGCTAGTCGCCCGTCGCTCGCACTTTTGTGCTGAATTTATGACGGGCGATGGTGGCTCTGAATGTAAATCTTGATGCGAGATGAAATTTCACTTTCTTTTCGCGGACTAGTAGGTATTAATAAGTGCGTGAACTTGCGTGCTAGTCGATGGCGCCATGGGGACTGGTAATGTCCGCGGCGTGCGCCTATTCCAAGCCAACGTATGCCGCGACCAAGACCTCGCCACGCAGTCTGCCCCAGACGCGGCGAGCCGCCCGATTCACTTTTATGACCGGTATTTGTAAAGCCGTACCATTTTAGGGTTATAATGTAACGTCTGCTATTTTGTTACTTCTGGAGTTTCCCTATCCTTATTCGCGTAGGTACTCCGTAGATAAAAAGGGGTTTCTTGTTATTTAATCTCTTTCGAAGTCATGATTATGTTAATAGTTTACGTTTTCCTTGATCAACTCTACAATAGGTATAGGTATGTCAATTTCGTTTGCACTCCAATCCAAACCTAACCCTTGAAAAAAAGAAAATGTAAACTACAGAGATAATATATCCAAGTCCCGTTATACTTCGTTTTATTATTGTTATTAGTATTCCATAAATAGCATTCGACTGACGCAAAAATGTTAACACTTAAATGGCCGCGCGGCGAGCAGTCCGTTTGATTCGTAGATAGGGCGCGGAAGGCCGAATAAAAAGTAGAATTAAGCACGGCGAAACGCGCGTAAAATTATTTTACCATTGTATGCAAATCAACGCCGCCGTGATTATTTTATTTCCTAAGAGCCGGAGAATATAAATCTCGATTAAAAAAATAACCCCAGTCTGCAGGACGTCTCTGTTGATGGGTGTTTAAAATATCTAACTATTTACGCGCCGCATTCTAAATTCTGCTTTAAAACTTAATTATTTAAAGGTTCAAGTATCAAGTTTTGAAAATAAGTGAAGTGCTTAAAATGCCGCTGCATGATCGGAAAAAATAAGACAAAAAAAAAAGATTGACAACTACGTACGTTTACAGGCGATAAAAAGTTAGTACGTGCCCGCCGAATGTTAAAATAATTCTGCAGAATTTTGATGATTCCTGCATTGACAGCTCCCTGCTGAGTTATTCTTATTGTGGTAAAATCCTGTTTGGAACGCTCGTCAATATCTTCGGAGTTTTACGGAGTTTTGTATTCCTTAGCACTCACTCGATCCTTATCTTGACTTAAATGTAGTTAAAATGCTGCTCAATTTACGACCATCAAAGTGTAGTATAATCTTAAACATTTAAACTCAAAAAAGCTCATGGTCATCGTAACATTCTTGACACCCGAGCCGGATAAAGCGGTCGGCCATCTTGGATATAAACGCATAACTCATTTATTAAAAGGAAACGCGTCTGTCCCCGCGGTGCGCGGTGTCTAATGAAAGTTGGCGCTGCAAAAACGTAGCCTCGACGGGAATGTGTCGCCGGCGCGTTCTGGGACGTGGACAGGCTATAAAAATACCGGTGGACGACCGGCGGGGCACCGCCACCGTCCCGCGCACCCCGCCCCATTTCTTTTTCAATCAATTCAATCAACGGCCACCATTCGATTGGCTTTTGACGCCCGAATTTCGTCAATCGTGATACTCCAAATGAAATACTGACTTTGAAGCTAATTTACTCTTGATTCCTCTTCATATTCTTCTCAATAATTTCGAGCTTCTGCTTCTGAATTTGAAGTTTATTGAAGTTAGTCAAGTCATAAATCGATTGTCTTCTGCAACGCACATAGATTAAAATTCAGCATCTAACCCTACTCCTAATTTCACTATTTGATATAGGTACGTCTATCTGGAAGAGCGTATGTACGTTTGTATTATGCTTTTAAAACGTTTCAAACTCCTTTTATTTTGAATATTATAGATTGTTCAGAAAACATAAACTCCGTAAAACACTGAATATAAAATTACCCGTGTGAGGCCCGTAGGTGTCGAATCGCAGTCTCAGTCAAGGCCGAATATAAAACAAGTATCAAAAGACGCTAAGCTACGCTACTTAAGTTTTTGAAATTCACATGAATTCCTGAAACCCATAACAGCTATCTAATGCATAAAACAACTCACAAAATATTTCTGAAATTACAGTGGAATTTCAGAAATTGTAGCTAAAACTGGATTCTAAAACCCACGTTTTTTCACTTTTTCCGACTTAGGTTATTGTGGTATCAATACAGTTTCTAACGGAGATCAATTATATATTATCTTATATTTGAGGGTTTCGTTTTTTGTTCACTTTTTGATATATTTGTAATGGAATAGAATTTAGAGTTCTGACATAATTTGTGCCGGTTATTTCGTTCGCTAGAAGAACTGGGCTGTATTGTATTCAACTTTCTGTGGAAACTATTGGAGAAATTTAAAATATAAATACCTTCTAAAAGTTCAATCAGTTGCATTCTCGTCCAAAAGCGGTTGCTTTTTGCGGCATCTGTTAATTTCTGTGGACAATGGACAGAGCGATCGTCAATGGCACCTGAACAATTGGCTTGGCGTGAGCTCACTTAATTGCCTCCTTTACCACTGAATAATGTCGATTTCAACACTAGCACGTAGCAAACGCTTAGTTATTTTAACAGTTCTGTTTTCTGACGATAAAAACAGCTATCAATATAATTTCGTTTCTGATCGTCATCATCAAATTGTACTTCTGTAATAAGTTTGGATCATAAAGGTATCATATAGAGGAACTGACAGCTGAGAGAGCGAGATGTCCCTAGCGGCGCCACTGTATAATAGAAAGAGATACGTGACGCGAGGAAATAAAACCGTTTTTGGGAACTTGTCAGCACAATCGACTCGGTAAATATTCGTGCTCTGTGAATAATTATTGAATCTCAAGTGAATTCGCAGATTATTTTGTGAAATATACTAACACTATTTCATTAAATTACCTACGATTTCACGTTAGATTCACAATTATACACAGAACTCGAAGTTTTAGGGTGCCGATAAGTGCCGACAAATGCACAAAAAACGGTTTCATTTGACAACTCATGTCAGTTACTCTATTCCGAGAGGTATAATTACTTTATGGTTTGGATCGTATCGATTGAATCAAAATAGTGGGATCTACTCACGTTATAGAACTGACCAATAGTTATAAAACTATAGGTAATAAAACTAGATGACCGCGGCGAACTTCGTACCGCCTTAGAATTTTCCCGATACCCATCTGACCGTTTTTTTAGCCTATGTTCATCACGGATAATGTAGCATTCTAATGATGAAATAATTATTCAGATCAGTCCTGTAGTTTCGGAGCCTATTCAACACAAAAAACAAACAAACAAAAAAAACCGCCTTCAAAAAAACTAAAAAGTTAAAAAATAATATTGCAGCTGATGACTTTTTCGTTCGCATCATAAGAACATTAAATTGTTTTATTGAAGACGGTGTCAAGCCAAGCCAAAAAAGTAATGCAAGTCCTGTCGCGCTCGCGCATCGTACTGGCTTGACATAGACTTCGATAAAACATTTTAATGTTCTTATGATGCGAACGAAAAAGTCATCAGCTGCAATATTATTTTTTAGTTTTTTGAAGGCGGTTTTAATTTTTTGTTAAAATTTTGTTTACTTCACAATTTTCAGTGGTGAATTCTTTAGTTCGACTAAGATACTATAGTTATACACGCAAAGGGTACATCGATATGAAGCGAATTTTTCAATCGCCGATGATTTTCCTGTCAACTTTTGAGGAGTTATATTGTGTAGCTCCGAGTTGCATCATCAGATCCTGGTTTCCTTATCATGGTACCACCCTTGGGATATCTCCTTTCCAACAAAAAAAGAATCATCAAAATCGATTCATAAACGACGAAGTTATCCGCGAACACACATGAAAAAAATATATATACAAATATACAGAGAGTCCCGTAAACCGACGCCAACCCGGCGCATTCTGATAGGTTAGTTCATGCCTAACCAAAATACACTAAAATAAAAATAAAACAGTCAATCAATCGATCAATCTGTCAACATTTTACTTTAGGAAATGGTCCTTAGTTTTCGACATAAGGACAGTTTTATGAAATTCGTGAAACTCTTTACCTTAGTTTAGTCACTATTTTGAGTGCCACGGCTACAAATGATCTATGCAGTATCTGTGCTAAAACTGTCAATATCTCGAAAACTAAGTCACTTTTACTGAAGCCAAATTTTGATATTCCGCTTAGTCATGACCTAACATATCAGCATGCGCCGGGTTGACGTCGGTTTACGGGACACTCTGTATATATATAAATGTTCGTTTATAATAGATGCATAAATATAATTAGTTTTTACTCATGATTTCGATAATGATATACGATCGTCGCACTTTATAGAAAAAGCTTGTTCTTCGACAAAGACCTCCTCTAAAGACTTCATATTTCTCTAATCCATTCTGGACAGTCCTCCCGTTTCGTTTGTCGTCTTCTACTCCTTTTGCCATCCCTTGGGTACCATTCCGTTATTATTTTAGTCCGTTTAGTTTTTTTATCTTTTTTATATCTTAACATAATGTCCTGTAAATCGCTATTTTAGTGTTTTACATAATTTTAATGCATCTTTAAATGTAAAACTTTTTAGTTCCTATAATTTTACTTTGTCTCTTCTCTTGACTCCAACTACACTTCTCTTCTCTATACTATTTTGACAGACATTTATTTTATTCATTAATTGTTCCGTTACTGCCCATGTTTAGCAACCATAGGTCGAGCATGGCAGAATGCACATGTTGTAAACTTTACTTTTTTCCTTAATTGACATGTCCTTGTTTTTCATGACTTCCCTAACGGACCAAAATCTCTTCCAAGTGTTAGCTATCCTTCTATCAATTTCCCTAGTGCTTCCCATATAATTATATATTCATATTCTAGAAAATCTAAGGCTTTATTAAAATCTACGAATCATACTTTTTTTTTTTTATCTTCTTTATATTTTTGTAAAACTTGTCTAAGGGCATGTATATGATCTAATTCTACGGTCGAATATTTGCTACGGAAACCCGGCTGTTCTTTTGGTTGGTTTTCGTTGTGATCCGAGATACTTTTTTTTTTTTAAACTTTATAGACATTAGACATCGAACTAATTGGTCGATAGTTACCGATTTCTCCATTATCACGTTTTTTATGTAACAATATTAATGTCGATTTGATCCAGTCAGCAGAAACATTTTCGGTTTCTATAATTTCGTTAAATATGTCTGTTAGTATGGGAGCAATCGCTGGTATAGGTAGTTGATATTAGTAGTTCATTCGTTGTTTGATAGGTTCCAAGCGTTTTGTCCCTCTTTCTGTTAATTGGTCTTATTGTTTCTCCCTTTGGTTTTTGGTATTGACTCGGAATCTTTTCTGTTACTTTCCTTTAGAACTACTTCTCTTAGTTAGTTCTTACTTTGGCACAGGTTTCGATAATAGTCTTTCAATTTAAGCATTTCAGGTCTTTCGCTTGTGCTGTTTCCGTCTTTAGTTTAACCATTTGGCATCCAATCTTTTATAATGTTCAATTCCGTAATAGCTCTTTTATTCCCAGAGTTAACCTAGCCACCCATAGTTAACCTAGAGTTAATTTAACTGTCGTCCTGGGTGGTAACCAGCTACGATATTGTCTCGAGACTTAACAGCTGGGTTTACGATCAAATCGGAGCAGTTGGTGCTTAATGTAAAACCAGTTTAAATACACTCGTAAATCTCTCCGGCGCGTGCCCACGCTTCAGATGACGTTTCGTCTCATATGCGCATCAGCAACTTTACCTTCAAGTAAAACTCGTATTTTCTTGAAGCATTACTTGTTTTTTACAGCACCTTGAACTTTTTCAAATCTTAAAATTAGGTAATAATGTTTTCATAGAACCAATCAATCTAGGTATACACTGAGGTGTACTCGTACAACAGTTCCGTGACTTGGTGACTAACTGACAAACAACGTAGGTACAGCCTAAACCGCTGAAGATAGAAACATGAAAGTAATATTATAGGTGCACTAAGAAAGGATTTTTCGAAAATCAACCCTCAATACAATACAAGAAGGTGTTGTGGTTGTCCTAAATCCACGCGGATGTAGTCGCGGAAAAAAGCTAGTTAATTATATTACTAATGAAAACAATTGATATCAAAAAGTTAAAGGTCTGTATTGCCAAACAAAGTTAAAGAACGATTGTTGATTAAATGTAGGCGTTGAATTCCCATAGCGGCGCGATGCGGAAATGATAGTGCAAATGAATCCAAATGGCATTATGGCTGGCGATCACGTCGGCCCATAAATCCCATCCCCCGATAGAACAATTAAAAGAGGAGTTTAAAACAATTACGCAACGGTGGCCCTCGGGCGGCTCGTGATGCCATAGAATAGAAAGAGGCACTAAACCATCTAACTTAGATTGTGTTCTTAGTTATGTATCAGTATTTATAAGGTGATGTTAACGAATTAACGCAATACTCGAAAATAGTTTTTACAGAATCGATACGGATAAAATATAGCAAAACATTTTTGCGTTGACTAATTAATCATCGTGAATTAAAAATTCATAATGTGTTGAGTTTCTTACATCTTCTGTCGCCAGTTTCAAAACTTTGATAATTTCCCTCAGACCCAGTAGGTCCAGTCGGTTCGTTATGTCTTTTTTCCTGAAAGTCCACTTCCCGGAATGTCCACTTCCCCGAATTATTCTTCTACAGAACAAATTGATACCACAAATCTAGGTAACTACAGGGTTTTAGGTTAAACAGATGCATTACTTTAAGGGGTGAATTGCAATTATTTTTAAGTTGTAAGTCAATGTGCTTCCATCGATATAATTTTCTGGGGATATTGCATAAAAATAAGTCCAGATAAATAAAATGTGTTTAAACTTATTACTGTTCTATTCTGTACGTTTCAACTCTTTGCACGTAACATATAAATCTGTTAAAATCTATAGTTTAACAATATATCTGATAGAATGCTTTATAGTTTAGTAGCTCTGTCGAGTGTTAATCGAAGTCAATTGTTTTACAGCAATAAGTCATGTATGGAGTTTTAATTGAGACTATTGCTATCGCACATCTTGGCTCTGGGCTATTACCATAGTTTACTAGCGTTGTGATGCTGTTTGCTGTAGGTCTGTGTGGCTTTCCTTTTAATTTAAAATATGTACTGACTCTTTAATTTCTGTATCTAATTTTTTTTTAGCAGCTTACAACACAGTAAAAACAATTGTATTGTGTTGTTTTTAATTGTTTGTTCTATGATAAAAAAGAAGAGTTTTTAGTTTAAGTATCTATTTTAACATTATCAACAAACATTTCTAAAACAATAACAACCTTTGGAACATTTATTTCATAAACAACAAATGCTTTTAAAATGACAACACCTACCACACGTTTTTACTAAAACGTTGTTCCGTGCTAGCAGAGCAGTAGGTAGCTACGTCCAGGCGATCTGCATCCCGGCTGATCCCATTTTAATGGAGCGCCCGGCAAACAAGCTCCCGACTACTCCAGAGCCGCTTACTAGCAAATCCACCGGGATCCCATGCGCCACTTACCTCTGCTACATACCATCTTTTATGCTTACAGCTGTACATATCAGCATTTGCTATGATAACACTTTGGATAGCTGACTTAGAACTGGTTATACAGGGTATACAATAAAATGGAACAGCTACTCAAAGGGGTGCTTCAGACCATCAAACTGAACAACTTTCTCTATGGGACCAATATCGAAATCGCGAAAAAAAAATCCGCTCTCCCATACAAAACTGCAAACATAACTCGACTGAAATGTATGGGACAGCAGATTTTTTTTTCGCGATTTCGATATTGGTCCTATAGAGAAAGTTGTTCAGTTTGATGGTCTGAAGCACCCCTTTAAGTAGCTGTCCCATTTTATTGTACACCCTGTATTTCATAGTTTATTCTTCTTCTTAGTGTTTTTGCTATGGGCAAATAAGAGCACTACAGCAGAAGCTGGAAATTGCAGTCCTAATGACATAACAAATTGAATAATGGTGCTTTTCAACGACAACCATTCAGCGTCAACAAAACGTAGAAGTCAAGCATCACAAAACATCCTCGGTCGAAGCTGACTTTAAATGGCCGCTCGCCAACATTTATTTCACACATTTAAATGGGAATTAATCTGCCATTGTGCGTGCGAAGAGCGTCCATCGTTAATATTTCGCTTCGTATTGACAATATGCTCACACTAAGAGCTTTGATTCATTAGCTCGCGGGCCAACGACCGACTTATAAAGGACCTGCATCCCTCCATTCGTTCCATGGATGCACCTTCATCGACCGCGCGCTAACGAGCCCACTGAGCATAATGGTCGTATTCACAAGAATATGACTCGCCGAATGACGAGAAAAAACACCTACGTAACTTAAATTAAATGTTTGATTGTAATCTGACCTATTACCATTCCGCGAAAATCATGTAACCCACATAAACAGAACGAGTCAACCCCGATAGCTTGCCGGATTGAATAAATCATTTACTATTTATCTTCTTTAGCAGGTAGATTTTTAAATTCAGGAAATTGTTATTCATGCAAATCTAACTTTACACGAGCGGAAAATGAATCCTAAACAATGCTCTCATAAATAATCTAACTAGGCGCCTCAAGTCTACATAATTCTTCGAAAACAACAAGATATCATTTGTTACTATAATCGGGTATTTAATGGAATCGTCTTTTTTGTTCCAAAATTTATCACTTCAATCACCGAATTGATCGAGTTTCCCTTCTCGTACAACATTACATTACTATTACTTCGTATTGTTCACTATGATGCATCTTTTAGTAAGAGAAAAGAGAAACCTAAAAACTTGTCGCATTAATTTCTCTCGTCTTTCAGCCAACACATTATATATTTTAAATGGAATCACACACGAACTCTCTTATATCGTTACATTTTAAATTTCTGAACATCATCAATTCATCAACGACGACAACCATTGAAAATTTTCCACAATTTGTATTCTGTCTGGAGAATTCGCCTTCAGTCCCGTAGTTCCGATGCAGGCTACCTATTTTAAATGTAAAGACGGGGCGCATTGCATAATCACCAACGTGATACGCTATCAGTATTCGGTACTAAATATTTATTTCCCTCGTTTTTACGATAGTTTTTTGCGATTCGTCGTAAAACGTTCTAGATATCGACAGTTCTATACATTGATAACGTACTCGCTCGACCTTTTTGCGTGTAAGAAACAAACTGCGAGCTCTTACTATTTGTCACTGAATCAGCCTTTCTGGAATTTATTGTTAACCGATTTCAAAAGTTTCCACTAGGACAAATATCTACTCTTTCCAAGTATAGTGTTTCCTTACACTACCTAAACCTTAATAAAAACGCAGTGGGGATGTTGATATATTGTTTGGGTGTGTATCGTATACCAAATATAGCATTGGCATTAATTTATCGCGGCACCGAGTCTGACTCAATAAAAATTGTATACGGTCTCCCGAGCTGATGAGGCCTTCGTTCACCGTGACTATTGTTTCAACTACCGGTTTTAGATAATTACTAGGGATCCGTATAAGAAAATCAAATAAATTATTTAAAGCCGGAGCAGAAAAATAACCAAACCTCACCAATTTTTGTGGCATTTGTTTGTTGAAACATTGTCATTAAATGCTATAGTCGATTGTAGCGCCCCAAAGCAGGTTTTTATTTTTCTGATCAGGCGTCATTAGTATTACTTCATGACGTTCTGTAGTCAGTTCAGAACTTTTTGAAAGAAAGTTGTCGAACAAAGTTAAAATATAATTTGATCATTGATCAGAAACGGCAAGATGTCTGTCGTTGTTTAAACAAAGAACCTGTAAGTTTCAATCTTGTAAGGAACCCAGTGTCTGGTAATTATGTGGGCCTTGCCCAATTTTTTGTCATGTACTGCAGCCATCTTTGATTTTAATATAAAGACAGATCAGGCATTAATTAAGTCTGGCTGATGAGTTCGCGTCCCGCTCGCCCGTCGGCCGCCCGTCATTACGACTACATGTAGAGGCGAGAAGTTTTTTTTAATTCGTCATTATTCTGTGGCGTAAAGAAATGTTAATTCGAGGCAGCGTGAAATTAACAGCGGCCGCATTGCCCTTTGTAGGGCCGCGGCGCGCCGGCTGACTTAAACACACAACGGGTGACGATCTACACGCTCTTTCATACTCCACTCTCTTATTTGCACTCGATTACTCTTTTTGTATGGTTTCATTAAGAACTGGCAGGCAGGAGTTGTTAAACATCAATTTATAGTTTACTATTAAGCTTGATGAGATGAGTGCATGACATGAATTGGCCAATGTTGCATATACAGGGTGTCCCGTAAACCGACGCCAAACCGGCGCATGCTGATAGGTTAGGTCATGACTAAGCGGAATATCAAAATTTGGCTTTAGTAAAAGTGGCTTAGTTTTCAAGATATTGACAGTTTTGACACAGATACTGCATAGAGCATTTGTAGCGGTGGCACTCAAAATAGTGACTAAGGTAAAGAGTTTCACGAATTTCATAAACCTGTCCTCGAAAACTAAGGACCATTTCCTAAAGTAATTGATTGACTGTTTTTTTTTTAATATTATTTTTTAGTATTTTCTGGTTAGACATGTACTAACCTATCAGCATCCACCCTGTATACCCAAGGAACACGCAAGCTATATAGCAGCTGTACAGTAGCAAAGAAAATATACACTACAGTAGCCACATAAAGGAAATATCTTTTATGCAGCTACTGTGCAGCTGCTATATAGCTTGAGTGTTCCTGGGGTATAGGCTTCTGGTGGTCTGTTTTTGAAAAGCTATTTATAGCACCGTTAAGTCATGTATTCTGCTACATGCTGCTGTTCTGTTCTATGTTATGTTCTGTTTCTGCTGCGTGTGATATGTACTTCATGCTCTCTTTCATAGAGTAAAAAAGTTTGTAACTTCTTTAAAAATCTGTATCACCTTCTGAATTTGTGATACATACAGGATAAAGGAAAACACTCAATCCCGTTTCGCCTCAAAACTGGTCAAAAAACGCATCAAAATCCGTTGCGTAGTTTTAAAGATCAAAGTATACATAGGGAAAGACAGACAGCGGGAAGCGACTTTGTTTTATACTATGTAATGAATGATGCTGCAATAGAAATAGTACATTACTGCAGCGGCCAGCAACAGAGGCATTGATGGACGAACGTGTAAATGTGGGCCGAGGCGAAGCCGAGGCTCACATACGTAAGTCCATCAATGCCTAGTTGTGGCCAAGGCTTGTATAGTACTTTTCTCAAATAATGCGCGGAAATTAAAACAGTAAATTTTCTCAAATAATTCGCAGAAATTAAAACTCTTTTCAAAATCAATGACGAACAACGAACACATTTTTTTTTTTCAAATCAACAGCTTTCTATTTGCAAGCCAGTTCGAAATTTAAATAAAACCTCCTTGGTCGCCATGTTTCGGAGAAAAAGATCGTTCCATTTTTAAATTACACGACAGATATGAGTTTACTATGTAATTTATTTGGCCGCTAAACACGACAGATATGGATTTTCATACAACATTGCCGGCCGCTGCGCGCATATATTTGGCCAGTACAGCAATTTCGATTTATCTCGAAGAAGGTTGTCAAAATAATGCTCACATTTCCGAGCATGTTTGAGAAAAGGATAATTTCCATTTCCTTGGGAAGTATGATATTCCTCATATTAGGTATGTGTATAATTTTAGCTATCATACTATTTGTATGTGTTCTTTGATCATACTCTTTCGTTAGTTGTGAATCGATTTGAAACGAATACATTTCGTCACGTGAGCAATGTCTTTTATATTCAGTGCGGAAACAATGTCCTATACATTTAAGTCCAATAGGTACCTTTTACCTACTGCAGTTTTGTACGGAACAGCACATTTTTAAACTCCATTTCGAAGTTATCTCCCTAGTTAAATGTTGTTCAGTTTGACTATTGAATGGCTGGTAAAAATTAAAGCACTAACTAATAAAACCGGTCAAGTGCGAGTCGGGCTACTCGCGCACCGAGGGTTCCGTACCACACCACCACAGAACACAACTTTTTTTTTTATTAGCCCATTTCATCCCACTGCTGGGCAAAGGCCTCTCCCCTGCTCTTCCACTCGTTCCTGTTTTGGGCAATCTCTGACCTGGACAAATTTGATACAACATTATTAACTTAGAAAAAAAACTTTTTTTGTCCGGGACCTTTAGCCCAAGACTTGGCCGGTTTTTAGTATTTGTTGTTATTCTGTAGAGTTTGCTCTATAATCATACTAAGTTTGACGCTTGTATGTATTACCATTTCTACGATAGAGCGTGAAGAAAAAAAGTTGATAAAAACTAGTTTCTTGTTAAGAACCCCCCTTAATTTTTAACTTTTTGAAATTTTTCTTATTTCTTAACAAATCCACCGTAATAACGCATAGGTAATTTGAGAAAATTTCAACTATCTAGCTATTACGGTTCAAAAGTTACAGCCCTAAATAGGTAGGACAGACGGACGGACGGACGGACGGACAACGTAGGCTTAGTAAATAGGGTCCCGTTTTCACCCTTTGGGTACGGAACCCTAAGAATGTATCCTGTATAACAAAATGTGTTCTTGTTGCAGTGGTACCAAGTTGACAAGAGTCGGTTGAGTCCAGAGTTGCAGCAGAAGTTCGTGCAGCTGGATCCCGATGATGAAACGCAGAAGTTCCTCTCTACCTCCATCGACAAGTCCACGTGGGTATGGACGCAGATATGGTACCTGATGGCGAAGGCCGTACTGAAACATTTCTGGTCCATCACCGATATCAACGGGTGAGTCTCTTTTATTCTAATTACATTCTACAGGGTGTAATTGAAATGAGTCGACTACTTTTCACGGGTTGTTCAGACCATCGAACTGCACAAACTTTTTCTATGGGAGCAAAAATGAAGTCACAAAAAAATTAAAACCGCCTTCAAAAAAACTAAAAAGTTAAAAAATAATATTGCAGGCGATGACTTCTTCGTTCGCATCATAAGAACATTAATTTGTTTTATTGAAGTCGCTGTCAAGCCGGTACGATTCGAGACAGGACTTGCAATTTTTTGGCTTGGCTTGACACCGACTTCTATAAAACAAATTAATGTTCTATGATGCGAACGAAAAAGTCATCGGCTGCAATATTATTTTTTAACTTTTTAGTTTTTTTGAAGGTGGTTTTAATTTTTTGTAAAAATTTTGTTTATTTCACAATTTTCTGTGGTGAATTCATTAGTTCGATTTAATAGTAGCGCTTTAAATTAACAAACGCACTGGTCGGCACTACGATTTTCGATGGTTCCCCTCGATTTCTCTGGGATGCCATCATCACATCCTGGTTTCCTTATCATGGTACCACACTTGAGATATCTCCTTTCCAACAAAAAAGAATCATCAAAATCGGTTCATAAACAACGAAGTTATCCGCGAACAAACATAAAAAAAATATATATATACGGTCAAATTGAGAAACCTCCTCCTTTTTTGAAGTCGGTTAAAAAGAAAATCAGCTGGTTGATACTAAACTGCCTATTCGACGAAAATTGATAAACAGCTGTTTTTTTTAGCAATTTCTGGTTTAATAATCCCATACTTAATAAAAGTTGTTCAGTTTGATGGTCTGAACCACCCCTAGAAATGTGTCGACTCATTTCGATTACACTGTGTAGAAAATAGAAATGCTGGTAGTTTAATGTGAATGTTCGGAATATGCGAATATTCAGAACAACCCTGACTACCTCCAGAGAGAATACAGTCGTGAGCATAAGCTTATGCTACGATTTTCGTTGAATAAATTAGTCACTATTCTAAGCCTTCAGTTCCACTTTGTTTAGTAGCACAAATACATTATACCATCAAGCTATTTGATTTAAAACCAATGAATCATGTATTTTACAAACGATGAATTGCCATTTGAATCACGACAATGGAGTATTATTAAGAGCGTCCAGATTCGTCCAATTACGCCAATTACAATCTCCCGGTAGCTGTAAGTACGTATGAGTGTATTATTTCCTCATCCATTGTGTCGTATATGCACAAATTAACTAATTCGAGTCGTCGCTAGATGCGCGTCAGCGGAGTGTTAAATGTATCGATAAAATTGTACAATTTCGATGTAATATTGTACCAATAAATTTTAATTAAAAGGAGTATGCTTCCGTTATAAAAAAAGGAAAATAGATTATTATTAAATTCAAATTTATCAAAATTATACATTTAATTTAATTTACATGTGCAATGCAACCTAGATCTTCTGCCTACTCTTTCGACCATAGTTTTTCATTTCTATACGCGCTGAACACAAATTTACTGCGCGTACACTTCATCAGTATCATATATCAGCCGATAGACGTCCATTGCGGGACATAGGCCTCCCCCAGGGATCGCCACAACGACCTGTCCTGCGCTGCCCTCATCAACAGGATTCACCGGACCTTCACTTGGTCGTCGGTCCACGGTTTGGGGGGACTACCCACACTATATACGCTTTCCGGTACGCGGTCGCCACTCGAGACTCTTCGGCCCCATCGGCCATCGTACCATACGGCGTGTACAATTAGCATTTAGATGTAGCCTGAGTACCTGACTGCTTTTCTATAAAGATTAACAATCGCCGTAGTCGAAATCGACAAGGAATCCATCCTCATTTGTGTCTCTATACACAATTACACAGCTTGGCTACTTTAGTTGTGGTGAAGTATGCTCTTTTTTCGTCCCACTGTCAGGGATCTGGGCGGGGGCTTTCAGGTGCTTGTAATGAACTTAGCTATTGCGTACTATCGATATCGATGACAGTCGATGGTGCCTGGGGCACTGGCTACGTCCGGAGTGGGCTCTGTGAACGCGCACTGAAAGCGATCACGGCGGGTGTCTATAGCCGGGCACTAATAAATAATTTAAATAAATTGACGGACGAGATTTACTCATTGGCTGTTTCCGTCTCTCAATTACGCTTTATTTATCACTTGCTACTCGTCGCTGTCGGCCAAAGAGTCCGACCAGCCTTTGATTCAATATTCAAGTGTAGGTGCTCTATAATTTTGTTTATCATACTCTAAATCTGGCTTATCTCTGATAACTATGGATATCCCTATGAAAGTTCTTCGTATTGTCTTTAATGCACTCGCTTTTCAATACCTTTACCGTTCAAACATTGAACTGATGACACGTACCTATATTTAAAATCAAATACGAGTAAATGTTGACTACCATTACTTCCGTTCCGACATCAGATCTGGAAGAAAATTATTGTAAGACTAAGACCATTTTTACAGCGTCTCTACTTAACAGTAATATGCGCAAAATGTCCTCCATTGATCTCTTTAAACCGTTATGTCAGTGCTAACACCTTTACACAAAATCCATCCATCTTTGGTCTTTTGCTGTGATCTACGCTCTATTCTTCTAATCACTTGTCCATACCACCATGTCTATTTCTGTCACAATCACAGGAGCTAACTTTAAATTTCCCATACCATTAGACGTTAATTAAATCTTTATAGTCGCCATGTGAACCGCCGCAGAACAAATGGCCAATGTTGCCGAAGAGTTCTCGAGTACCGGAAAGCGCAGCGTGGGTAGGCTCCCGATACGTTAGTTAGACCGACGACCTGGTGAAGATGTCATCGGACACCCTTTAGGTGAAAGCAGCGCAGGACCGGTCGTTGTGGCGAACCTTGAGGGAGACGTCCAGGTGTCCAGGAGTGGACGTTTATGAGCTGAGATGACGATGATCATGATTGTCACCATGTCCAACAGGACTCGTGGTCTACTCTCATCATCATCATCATCATCAGCCTATAAACATGCCACTGCAGGGCACAGGCCTACCCTCAAGGAGGGTGTATGGGCATTAGTCCACCACGCGTGCCCAATGCGGGTTGGTAGACTTCACATACATATCAGAATTTCTTCTTCAGTGAGTGCAGGTTTCCTCACGATGTTTTCCTTCACCGTTTGAGAGCAGTCGGTTTTACGTAAATAAGTTAACTCATTGGTACATGGCATGTTGTCTGTGCGGATTCGAACTCGGACCCCCATAATTGGAAGTCCATACCTCTCCGCAACGCGCCACCGACGTTCTTACTCTTCACCACATTATATTTTCCTTGTGTTTAACTTATAAGTGTACATTAGTCATACAATTTTCCAGGGACAATTCGTGTCGTGATTGCAGCTCCCCCTTTGTCTAAATATCCGGGATATTAATCATTGCGCTCATAGTTAGGATAAATGACTCAATAAACGCTCGCTTCGAACGCTATTGACTTTTCCGGTTCAAATACTCACTTAAATGAATCTATTTTCAATAGATTTCAATTTGAGCATTCGGATTTATATCTGGGCACTTCCTCTTTACAAATTGTGTTTGATGTTTTTGGTGAAAGCTATATAACAACACATGCGTACTGAATTTGTTTATTTATGTATGTAAACCTTAACAGCATTGTTTTTGTGGCTAAGGAATAAAGGATTCCTTTGCGAAATGCTAGCCGCCTATCACCACTTGAGACGTCATTCTGCCCTGAAACTTAAATATGTTAAAAGTTAACATTACTACACCTGCACGCTTAAAAAGAAAGTTGGTAGTCGTAGCAATGTGTCTGATCATCCTGAAAGGGGTAATGGTCGTGAGTATTTGAATGTTCTTCTTTACTTTTTTAGGGTCCCGTATTCTAAATTTAAATAAACATACTTTTAGCATATATTTTAAGGTTGCAACATGGTGTCTAGTGGTGACAGGTGGCTAGCCTTTCGCCCATCCCTTAGTCGTCTCATCCGGCTCCAAGGGGAAATGGTTAGACTGGGCTAGATCCACATGACAAAAGATTAGTTTCAAAGTAAGTAAGGCCTTCTTCTCACGAATAAGGGTAACAGGGAGTGGGCCATACTCCACCACACAGCCCCAGTGCGGATTGGTAGAGGCAAATTAGTGGTTAACATGCTGTCAGAGAAGTGCTTTTTGATGTGTATCTCCAAATCTCAGAATCAATTTTTACAATTGGTCTCATTGATTTAATTAGTAAAGTGATTTTCAATCAGCCAACAAAGTATTGTTCGCAGACGCTCATTGACACGAGTCGATAAACTACCGAAATCAATTGGCAAATGTCGAATACGAGTCGATCACATGTCTGGTTCATGTCTACAGTTTTATATGAAGGGGAACTCTGAACTGTCTCTTTGGAAAACACTTCGGTTCTAGTACCGCATTCGAACTAAAGCGCAAGCATCTCTTCTAGACAATTCGTGTCAAACAACTGCTGCTTTTCTGTCGATGTCAAGTGGGTTTTGGAAATACCGTAACCTCTAGAATTGTTTTGTAAACAAAAACACATTTCACCTAAAAAAGAAACAAAATGGCGAAGCCTCGTGGCCAGCCGAAATGCACACGATAAGTACACAACCGTTCCTACTGAAATTCTACTAATTCGCATGTTTTATTTAGGTGCCATAGAAAAAGTTGTTCAGCTTGTTGGTCTGATCGTGATCATCCTCGTAAAAAATCGTTAGCATATTAAGTTGGGTACTGTATATACTTACTTTATTATATAGGGTCCTTCTTAATATGCTGACACTTTTTTAAGGGGATGATCAGACCGTCAAACTGAACAACTTCCTCTATGGGACCAACATCGAAATCGCGAAAAAAAAATCATCACTTCCATACAAAACTGCAAACCTACTCGGAGCCAAACGTATGGGACAACTGTTTTTTTTTTCGCGATTTCGATGTTGATTCCATAGAGAAAGTTGTTCAGTTTCATAGTCTGGTCATCGCCTTAAAAAAGTGTCAGCATATTAAGAAGGACCCTGTATTTTTGACGCGCCTGTTAAAAATAACTGCCCTTACAAAACACTTGACTGTAAGTAACGATATCCTTATAGCTTTCGTTGTCGCCTACAAGGTGGAGCTTGCACATCGTCTGCCATAAACATTTTTGAATTAAACAATTAAATGTATACTGACGCGTTAAGGGAATGGCACTACTTTAGCATGCAAATTCCTCATAAAAGCCTCACATTTGACATTAACAGGATTGTTATTACAGACGTTAATTACTATGACCTTCTTAAATTGTCCGTGTTAATGCAAAAATTCCATTTAATTATAGACCTTACTTTTTAGATTGCTTCCTAATTGGTTACATTTATGCCCACGTTTGCTTTTTAAACCTCAAATTTAATGAGTATCGTTTGCTTTGTTGACCGTTTCAAAAGAATACTTAATCCAAACTAAATTGTCTTTCACGAAACGGGACTAACTGTATCTTTCGCATTATTTCTGCAATCTTTTATTCATTTCTCCGTGTTAGTAGGTAAAGTTTTAATATCCATTACTAAACTACATAGCATAGTCTAGATACGCTCAAGTTCGTTTATCTTTGCGTTGTTAGTAAAGCACTTGTATATCATTTATGAATTCATTACAACTAGGTACCTATATACGCATTTACTGTTCAGCTCAGCAGCTGGGTAAGCAAATATTATTTATTTATTGTGGGTACTAAATCGCGGTGTGGTCCGTATTCCACGGCGGTCGCCACTTTTCAAGAGAGAGGCGATGGCTCGATAGTGTACCATTAGCGCGAAGACTCGCGCCGGCGTCCAATTGTGCGCTTAGATATCGCATACAAATGTCGATCGGCTCGCTGCGCCCGCGCGATCCCCTCCCCTCGCCTCCCCCGACCGCTCATCTGCATTCAATCCCATTGTTACCGTTATTATTGGATATATGCGTAATCGCTAATTTATGAATGGCACTGCCCGATGCCCGCTCTCGCGTCATTCCTGATCTGATCGCATTCTAATGGCTCGGATTTAGCATCACAGTGAATGCTCTCTGCTGCCCTGTCTATTTACCATGTAACAGGAATTTAGATCGGTAAATTATGGACTTAGCTCATTTTGGACGTCTATACTATACGTAAAATTATTGGGGAGCGCGATTGTAATTATTTGGAACAAAAAGGCGACAGGATCGTAATAGGGACTGAAAAGCCGCGCCGTGCTCGCCGCCGCGCCGTAAAAAGCGCAAAGAATACACCTCGATATGATCGCACAAAGGCCGCTCCTGAATCCTACCTCAATGCTAATTTCCACTATCGCGCTCGCCCTCATTCATTTTCAATCGGAGCCAGCCTCTCCGCTTACTTCTATTTTTTTAAAATCACATTAAAGAATCGAATATAGTGGACGTTTTTTTGTGCTGCTGGTGCGTGCGACGCGATTTATTTATTTGCGGGGTTTTTTAAAGCGACATTCCGGCTCGCTGTATACTTGTGTCCACCCGCAATTGGCATTTCGGACTAAGCTCGAGCTATACAAAGTCGTCGGTTTTAACGGTTGTTTTTAACGCTCGAGCCTTCTCGCACAAGAAATGGAGGATACAAATAAATTATTAATCGTTTGTCCTGTCTTTTATAAATTAAAATCCATCCTTTTTTTGGTCGAGCGCGCCCTGGCTGTGTATTTTTTGGTCGCTTCGCGTTTCGTTGTCTGTCTTCGCATTTATTAAAAAGCTTAAGCCAGAGGTGAGCAATTAAATCTGTGACAGAAATTAATACGTGAATAAGCCGGGAGTGCTGGCGACCGGTCTCGGTCCGGTTATTAATTCACAGCTTGTATGCTTTATTAATTCTCGCATTTATATTAATCTTTACAACAATAATATAAATTGTATTACAAGTTGCGTGCTAACTTATACTTCTCGGTGCAATAATATAACAGATTTTTCATAATTCGAAGCAAATTTGATTTTTCTTTTATGTTCAGAATGAAAACGCTGGTAATTCAAGACGTACATAAATTAACGTAGCCCCACATCGTGTTCCAATCCATGACAATTATCTAATTAAGTGTGTGCAGAGAGAAAAATCGCGAGTTACTTTCGTAACCGCCCGGAAAATTACTGGCATAAATCACGAGGGGGCGCGCGGGGGTTGATTTTCCATTCGCTATCTTTTACGCCGGCATTATTTTGATTTATTTCCGTACGTAATGAAAGCGTACGTCTCGTGTTGACGTTACTGTCTGTAACGTCTGTATTCATTCCGAGAAATTGCTTTACTGCGCCTGCTACTATCATTATTAGATAAGTAGCTGCAGTATAAATCATAAATTTAGTTGTAAAATGGGATATGGCTACCACAAATAGGTGTTGGTTGTAGTGTGAAGACTAAGCAGCGGACGTTGCGGTGAGGTGAGGTGCGTACCTACATCGTGCGCAGCGGCATGGCAGCGGCGGCGGCAGGACGCGTGATGGGGCGGCCATACAGGCTCGTTAACATGGAAAGTGCTACATTCCGCGACACCGCACATTAGGCTGCGGCCGCGCAATTATATGTCGCTAACACCACCCCGCCTCCCCCCTGCCCCGCCGCCCCCGCGCGCATCCCGATCCCAATCGTTGCGTGTATCACCTCCGCGCATTATGTAGATTGTACTCGATGATACCACCTTATAGATTGCTATTAATACGTTATCGCTGCGTAAGGAGAATTACACCCAAGTCGACGAGATAAAGTCTATTTATTAAAACCACATTTTATTTTCTATCTTCACAATTTTATAAACCTACACTTTTTAATAAATGAAATATTTCTTCTTTATGCTTCATCAACATCATATCAGTGAGACGTTTGTTTTCATAATATCATTCAAGCGTTATAATCAATTATGCCGCTTGAACCTGCTGATGACAGTCTGAACGAACAAGTGACGCAAAATACAATTGCCTTTATTTTTCACTTAATTCTATTCATAGATTTGTGTCTTATGATCTAGATTTCTACAGTACAGGTAGTGCAGGTAGAATTTCTCAATAGTTTCTAATCGCATATTGTCCAATTACCCAGTGATTCATGATTCATGATCGATTCTTCATACTCATGTGAACAAATACCACCTTTCATTTCACTAGAGCTATATGTACAGTTCACACGACAGATGCATTGTAGTTAGTCGTCAATAAAAGCTAGCATTATTGTGTACGAGTGTAGAAGAATGTTCGGTATGTCGCGTAATGGAGGACATTATTGTTGCGCTAAGCAGGCAACTATAGACGAGACCACCGCTGGTTGATAGCTCGCTCAGTCATGTGTGCATGCATACCTTTAGAAATGTAAACTGGTCTTGGGGAGAAGGCACTTGTCTTTGCCTATTCTGTGACGTCACACGGTATTCCTGTTTAAAAGGCGAGTCTCTGGACATGTTCAAGAGGTTTCAGCAGGAACCGGTACATAAAAATAATCACTCAGAACTCAGACCCAAAAAACAACGACGAAGTGCGGTTTCCTTGACGCTAGCAGTCGTCTTATATCACACATTCATAAATCTCAACGGTAGACCAAAACAAATCGTATAAAATCGAGTCCGAATTCCTGAACTAAAATAAAATCCAAAACTTTAACGGCAGTTCGAACATTTCTTAATTAGCCAGTTTTTATTGAACAGCAAATTCGGTTAACTTCAACAAAGGGTTCTTTCAAATAAAAGTAAAGCTGTGAAACGTGACGAATCACGAAGTTGTTTTGCTTGATCCCTCGTAACCCTTTTTGTGACCGCTCTCTGACTAATCTAGAGATGGCCTCTCGAGTTTTTAATTAAAGATAATGTAACATAGCTGCACGTAGTATAGCGCGGCTGTATACAGGGCTCCTGCTACAGCACCATTTAGGGTTGTCCCCAAGTATTTACTGAGAAAAACGCAAGAGTTTACAGAGCAATTTTAAATATTTCTCTAATGGGCAATCAGTTAAGTTTGATTACCGTTTCGACGTGCAGTTGCATGGCAAATTAATCTGGTTCTCGTTTTTCGCTCCTTTTGTAGGTTAGGTCAGGGTAGGTTATTTGATTAATCAACCGCTTTCTAACTAGTTTGCTAGACATATTTCAAGAGCTTGCAGAATAGTAATTATTACAAAGCTTCTTTACTATTGACTCTATTATCACCGTTCGTACTAGAGATTGCAAGCTGATTCCCAGTTTTATTCTTTTATTGGTTCACTGCACCAAGCATTTCCCTCTCTTTCAATTTCGGTAGTTTTTCCATAATTTATCGATATTTGTTAGCGGACCAGTAGCAGCCCTACTTGCGGTCGTCAACACAGCAGTAATTAGCTGGAAGCTCATTCGAGCAGTGTGAATAGCAGTAACAATGAAGCCGGTAGCTGCGCCTCGTCCAGTATTCAATTAAAATCACAATGAGCCTCGATTGCCCACTTCGACGTTATTGAAAACAGTCTGTGTGTGATATTGATTGCTTGATGTTTTACTAATTAACGAACGCCACATATTTTTATTTTTAGCTGTAAACGTTGTTTGCGCTCAAGTTTAATGGGAATTTCGCACTATTGTGATTGCTGAGTGCTGACTACTGCTGACCCTAGAGAGAAAATAATTAACAAATAATTCAATAAAAAATCACACGTGTAATAAACTTACGGCTCGTATGAAAGATATGCGCAACCAGAAGAACTTTCATGTCCGATTCCCTCTAATTGCCGTTCATAAAAAAGTTACATTAAGCCAGTCTTAATAGTTGCCTTGATTACGATCTAAGCTGAGTGATGGAGGATCGGACAATCATTTCGGAGTCGGAACTTGAGAAATAAAATGCGTGCGCACGCGCCGCGCCACCGAGTTACGCTGTCGTTAAGAAATTACCGGGCGCGCCGTCGACGCCGCCGATTTTATCGATGGAATTTATTGTCGACACTCGACGCGCGTGCGCCCTTCCCTATCCATTCGGCTACCACGACCTGGAGGCGGGTAGGAGATGCATTGATTTGAATGTATATCCGATATTCATGATTCATTGACAATTTTATTGCTGATGCCTAATTTCCAAACTCTATTTTCACACAAATCGCATAATCTGTGACATTTTTGATAAAAGAATATTGAGACGATGTTAATAAAATAGTCAAAAATATCAAATCTAAACAAACAATCAAATCCATTTGTCCAGACGTAATATTAATTTCGGAAGCTAAAACAATTTCTCCAATTTCATTTATTGAGAGCATTCGTCACGAGCTCGCTGGGCCGCCGCCGCGCACCGCACCGCGCAGGCGCAGGCGCAGCACGGTAGTAACGAGTGTATAATTATTATCGGCCGCGGCGCAGCGCGGCGCCGGTAGCCGAAAGGCCGACTCATCGTAATTTGATGGCGTCCGTCGCCCCGCCCCGCCGCCGCCGACAAAAAACTAATTAACAGAGATGGAGAGACCACGAGACAGACACACTATGTTGCATTCGCGAGAACAAAATAAAACATCGATAGTGACGATAAATTAATCGATGGCTCTGCATTTTGTTTTGTGGTGAATGACTCTTCTTAATGAAGGAATGATTATCGTGATGGAACTTCACATCAAGCCGCGACGCCGCTTCCAAAGGATATTAAAACTGAAGAGTGATTTTGTTTAAAATTCAACTTATAAGACATGCAACATTCCTGCAAAATATTGAAAATAGAAATATTCTTTATTGTGCCTAGCCGTTGGTTCGGCTATACTATCTCTGGTAGTAGTAGTCGAGTCGTTACATAAAAACCACGTCAGAGGCCGTAAGGCGGTCTGAAAAAACTCTAACAGGGCTCTGCCCATACAATAATAAGAAGAAACCGATAATATTATGAAATTTCTATAAAGTCGTAAGATATTGTTAAATGGTTGTAGGAAATATATTGGGTCTTTTCTTAATAAGCTGACAATATTTTAAGGGGATGATCAGACTATCAAACTTAAACCACTTTCTCTATAAGACTAACATCGAAATCGAGAAAATAACCAGCTGTCCCATTTGAGTTTGCAGTTTTGAATGGACATTATGGAACAGCTGACTTTGGCGACTGAATCGCCAAAAGTAGCTATTGTTGGCGGTTTTAAAGTTGTTACTGCAAACGTTACAAAAACAATTAATTAATGCCCCGATAAATTGAAAATCTGCTGTGACGGCAATGTGGCAGGTGATGCATAAGGTGATGGTGTAGTGCTGGTGGTGATCTGCATATGCGTATCGTATTGCGGGCAGCACCGAAGTCTCGGTGCCCCCTTCAAAACCATCATCATATTTAGAAACAACCTATGTAAGACAAGGGATCAACTAAATGGTCAGTCAAACCACAGACGAAAACAAAGTGCCTACTTACTAACTCGTTAAACCCAAAAGGATATTCCAATACACCTGAGAAATAGAAACCCGCAATTTCAACATCATCGTGTGGGAAGCCAAAGCTACACCGTTTTCTGAGTCTAGAATGGTGTCTTTGACACTGTCGTCTCAAATTACGTTAGCACATTGTTTTACACGGGCTTCCGTTGTCTGCGATACTATTGGCACTTAAGATTATAAAGTCAGTATTAATTAAGATAATGTTGACACTATCTAAATTCCGTCGATTCCCCTATGTTAATATAGGCGTTTTGTGGACTTCATTTGCGAATTTATCGAGAGGCGTATTTGAGAGTGGGCACAGAATGAAAGTCACAAATGTGTTAGGAAATTGACAATAAACAAACAATTTTAAAGAATGGATTTTGCAAGTGGTTGGTGTTATCACGTATTATACATATTTTTTGTTACAGCCTCTTTTGCTTTAACCTTTCGATTGCGTGTTCAAAAGCTCCCCATATCTATAGCTACTCAATAGCCACTGTAGTGACAGCCTTACAAGCGGCTAGCATCTATAAACCATGCGTCGGTAGCTCGGACAGCGTAGCCGGCGTGATAGATTGTCGCCATGATGGATCGGGACGCCCGCCAATAACGTCCAGTCCACGCAGCTCTCCGCGACAAGACAACCGCAAACACTAGACGCTAAGCTACTTAGCTATTATTGCTTGGCCTCAACGATATTGGGCTTTGGGGAGGCTTATTGGAAACTATAGAAACAACCACATGGCCATCATTGTGAGCGTTCATTATTTAGCTCTGGAAACAAAGAGTGGTTACCGATATTGAAATTTTTACGGACTTTTGAGGCCATAAGAAGTTGCATTCGTTCATTTGTACAATATGAGTCAGGCAATGGCTTAATGAGTTGACTCAAGTCAAACTGCAGTCGTCAACGGCATCGAATGACCCGTGAATAATTATTTTTCGGCGGTCAGGACACGGTTGCTGGGTCCGCGAAACGCTATAACCGGCTGCGACGCGTCAACAAGCCGAAGTTAATCCTTTTAATACTTCTTTAAACGGTGGAGGTGCACACTCCGTACGGAGTCGTGAATTGCCATTGTTTACGCAATTTTATTACCTGCTCGGTCAAACTTGAACGCGACTGTTATTATTATACCGTCATTGTCAGGTCAAAAAACGTGAAGGTTGAAATCGGAAAAATACACGCTGAATTCCTAATGACTAAAACGAATGAAGAACCGTGACGTAGGTAGGTCACAGTTTTAGGAAAGGAATGTGACCTCCTGATAAGGCGAGTATAATAATTGGGAATTGGCGGCGCCGAAATCGGATGCTTCATTAACGCGGGACGACGAGGCGGCCTAAAGAAATGTCACGTCAAAATCGCGTTCCAAGAAGCGTAGCGCTACCGGAGCCGAAAGGGAATTAATAAATACAAAAGGGTTATAAAAACTGTGACAGAATTAAGAGCGGGCGCGTTAAAAATGGAGGCGCGCGCGACGGGCGACGCGAACAAGTGAAACATAATGCGCGAAACAAAGCAGCCGGAGCGAATGCCTTAAATCATTTTTAATTATGTTATGGCGCGGCCGTACCGGCTGCGACGTTACTGCGGGTTAGGTTACAAGAAGCGAGCTGCTGTGCGCGTACGCAACGCAACGCACACTAATCACGCCTCATGCCTCTGCGCACCGACATGTCACTGTCCCTCCAATGTGTAATCGCCTTCAATCTTCTTTATTCTGCAGGTTTACAACTTGCTATATGAAAAGCCGCACTCTGTGGAAGCAATCGCATGAATCTGTGCCATGTTTAAATGTATCTAAGTAAACATTTTTGTCGTCTACAGTTTTAAATATTGGAAAACCTTTAGGAATCAATCCTGCTTTTGGTGGCGAGCAAAAACTAGTGATTATTTAACAGGCATACGTAACAGAGGTGGCTCATTGTCGGCTGGTGCTCATTTCACGGTAGCTTAACGGCCATGCTAAGTTTGCTTGTTCGCTCTGTTAATGTGCACGATTCTATTTATTTGTCTATTGTTAGTTTGGCCATTCCATTTGTAATGGCCTGCCAATACTCCGTGAAAACGAATTAAAATTGTTCCATATGGATGCTTTTTATGGTTGATTTTTTTTTCTTTTCCTTAAGGTTGTCTACACACCGAACTCGCTGACATCGACAAGCCGCCGATACAGCTGCATATACATAATAATTTGTATCTTGCGGCTGTGTCGGTGGATTCTGTGTGTAGATACCTTAAACCTTTATGCGTAAATTCCCAGCATCGATTTTTCTGAATGTGTCATACATTTTTAACATTGAAAATGATTTTTGAAGGGAAACTTCTTTAGCGGCGTTGTGCACTTTTTGGTATGGGTAAAAAATGTTAAACTCGCGTCAGGACCGTGACGTCACCCGGATCGAAAATTGGTCAGACATATCACCCTCTCTTTCTACCGCGCGGCGAAAATGTATGCCTGTTCCTGCTGTTTCGTTTAAGCCCCCTCTCTTTCTACCGTGCGCCGAAAATGTATGCCTGTTCCTGCTGTTTCGTTTAAGCGGCATAAATTGTCATGTTTGTGTACGATAGCGCAATAAATGAATAATGTATTTTACCACATAAATGATAGTACTTTTATACTGATAATTAAAGCAATTCGTGCGAAATTATTCCCTAACCTTTCCAATATATCAAAAATGCACAACGTTAATGTTCAAGTTTTCACTTCTGTCCGCACTCCCGGAGTACAACCCGTTGTTTTTATTTTTATTAGGTTAACATCAAATTCCTTCTGCAAGTTATTTTTTGTATTAGGGTTTAAACCTGAGGTTATGTAAGCACTGACTCCAGTTAACGTCAACTCTGTGAAAGAAATCTTAGGCAAGTGGTGTTTTCATTGTTTTGCTACGTCACTGCTTCCATAGTAATTACGTCTTATCTATTGTACGGACTACGACTTTAAGGCCGTATTAGTTAGGTTAGCTGCCGTAGCTTTAGCTAAAAGAAAAAGAAATCAATTAAACGCAATAGTTAATATATTAATAGCTACGGTCGACCGACGCCGACGGTCCGTGAAAAAAATACAACTTAAAACGTTAGCATGCATAAGCATATGCTCACGACTATATTCCCCGAGGGGGTAGTCAGAGATATTCTGAAACTTCAGAACATCCACGTTTCACTAGTAGTACCGAAACTCCGTCCGTCCGTCCTCCGTCTTAAAACGTTACTGGGATCTAATTCCGGTTATGGTAACTGTATGATAACACATTAACTTATTGATGCTATATTAAACGACACACTCCTAATAGTTAACAAACTACAAGATTGGATTGACTCTGATTTCAATATAACATACATACTTTATTTTTTGTATACTTACATATTAGGGTGGATCACTCAATGTACGGAAAAAATTTTTTTGCTTTAATCTTCTTCGGCTAGCATGAAGAAGTTGTGACACCTATCTACCATTCATAATATAAAATATGAAAGAGATACATTAATGTTTAGTACTGCCCCAAGCTAACGAAACATGTACACACGGCGACACATCAGGTTACGCACCCTATATACCCATAACTACACTACGTACAAAACACAAAATAGTGCGGTAGAGAGCCTGCATAGACGCGGCTGCCGGCGCGGGCGCAGCGTGCTGTGAGACGAAACAACAACAACATAATGCACCTTCTCACACGATTCGCAGCGTTCAACTTCTAATAGTTCAAAGTCCAAACAGGGTAACCTGACCTGTCGCCGTGTGTACAAAATGGCATTTTATAGTGTTTTTTACAAGTTCCGTTAGCTTGGGGCAGTACTAAATATTAATGTATCTCTTTCATATTTCATATTATGAATGTTAGGTAAGTGTCACAACCTCTTCATGCTAGCCGAAGAAGATTAAAGCAAAAAAAAATTACATATTTCAGTTATACCTACATACCTAAAACTATGCAGAATTTCAGAAGCGCTTGAATTGATTACAGAATTTTTTTTATCTTTTGTCTGATGATTCGTTTTTGGATGTAAACATTCAAAACAACCGTGTATGCCATACTTCATTAATGAAGTACTGAATAGAATTGATTCCAATACTATACTTCATTAATAAAGTATTGGATTCAAATTGAACCAGATTTTTATAAAATTTACCGAAAGGAAGTTAACTTGTGGTCTTAAATTGTTATCTACAATATGCATCATGATGCAAATGTTCACGACCATATTTCCCGAGACTACCCCAGTCTGATATATTCTGAGGTCTAAGAACATCTACGTTTCAATAGTAGAACCGAAACTCTGTCCAATGTGTATAGATCTACAAGATTTCAAAGGTTATAACGAGTGTGGAGAAAAAGTAATTCCTGAAACTTCCCTTTACTTTAGAATTCAATATTACAGAATTCCTTGTAAATCCATAGTCCCTTCGTTTTTGCGTCGCGTCGTTAACAACAGTTACACAACGAAACAATTTTCATTTTATAACACAATTTTCTAACAAAATTACATTATTGTCGATTCGATAAGGTACCTACCATAGTATTAATTGCTGTAATATGAAAAGTCTATCTTGGGCGTGTCAAATCGCCATGGTGTGGTAGTATGCATCAAGAGATTGGTTCGCGACGTGAGGCGAAGGCGTGCGCACGCGCCTACGGTCAACTATCCGTGAAATGTACTATACAAAGACCTCTGACAACACCACACGACCAATCGTATGATATTCTGCTCTGATTACTGTTGATCGTGATGGTGTCGACTTGATGTTACAAAACACACCTGAGTAGCAACATGGTATAGACTACACTACAGGGTTTCACTATATAAGTCGATTCACGCACGCATGTGGTTTAAGATTCTTTGCGAAGCATATGCAAGGATTATATTAGTAATACAAAACATCAATAACTATGGCAATATGAAATCCGAAAAAACCCTGTCACAATGAAATAAAACCGGTCAAGTGCGAGTCGGGCTACTGGCGCACCGAGGGTTCCGTACCACACCACCACAGAACACAACATTAACTTAGAAAAAAACTTTTTTGACTGGGACCTTTAGCGCAAGACCGACTCACACTTGGCCGGTTTTTAGTATTTGTTGTTATTCTGTAGAGTTTGCTCTATAATCACACTAAGTTTGACGCTTGTATGTATTACCGTTTTTACGATAGAGCGTGAAGAAAAAAAGTAGCTAAAAACTAGTTTCTTGTTGAGAACCCCCCTTAATTTATAACTTTTTGAAATTTTTATTATTTGTTAACAAATCCGCCGTAATAACACATAATCTGAGAAAATTTCAACTATCTAGCTATTACGGTTCAAAAGTTACAGCCCTAAATAGGTAGGACAGACGGACGGACGGACGGACAGACGGACGGACGGACAGACGGACAGACGGACGGACGGACGGACAACGTAGGCTTAGTAATAGGGTCCCGTTTTCACCCTTTGGGTACGGAACCCTAAAAATACAGTTTTGTCTTGGATTTGTCTATTGACTGACATTGAAAATCTCTGATGTTGCCAATGGATAAACTGTTCAACTGTTCACTACCAATAATACGCAATACCACCGAAATTGTTAGTTTGTACATTAAACAAACATCAACTGCATAAAACGTTGATCAATTCAAACTGTCAATGATGAGGCGCCTTAAGGCGCTGTGGCAGACTGGGACAGGACAATCTTCTGAGACCACAAAAGCCCAGAAGAAGAACATTGACGACACCGCTTAAGATAACTTGATTTAATATAAATCGCTACCGCAGAGTATATCATGGAGTCTTTCTAGCGCCGAAGCCAGCAAATTTGCCATCGTGCCATCCGGACGACAGTTCTTAGTGTCCAAGCAACGGTCATTTGGAATGCATGACCGATCACCAGCGGTGGAAAAAGCGCTCTCTTGACGGTGAATGAAGCGATTAGCGCTGAATGGTGGGCCGGCACGCGGAACCAAACGCGCTGCACGACGCGCGCGCATCCACGCTCCACGCCGCGCATTGTCTCAGCCCGCTTGACCCGTGCCCCGGGCAAAACCGAACCGGGCTAAAAACTTATAAAAAACCGGCCAAGTGCCATCTGATCTCGCGCACGGAGGGTCCCGTACCACTATACAATATTACGAAAAAAAAATGTTTTTTCCGGGATCCTTAGCTCAAGTCCGACATACACTTGGCCAGTTTTTATTAATTGTTCTTAATTTATACTGTAGAGTTTTCACTCTAATCACAGCGTTTTATATGTATTACCATTTTTACGATAAAACGAGAAAAAAACACGTTGATAAAAACTAGTTTATTGTATGGGAACCACCCACTTTATTTACTTTTAGTTTTTTTATTATTTGTCATCAAATCCAATACAATGGCACATATTTTGTGTAAATTTCAACTGGCTTCCTATTACGATTCAGAAGATACAGCCCTCTGAGGCTAGGACGCACGGATAAACAGCGAGGCTTATGAATACGTTCCCGTTTTCACCCTTTGGTTACGGATCCCTAAAAACTATCCACCAGTTTTTAATTGGGTAAAAAATGTAGAGGCCTTTTTTGTTGAGAATGTCGATCATTCGTTTAAGTAGACTCTCATTGCTTGTAACTAACAGAGTTCCCATCTCAAGTCATTCACTGTTTTATGTTCACTATAGCGATTTTGCCTCCAAGCTTCTATGCAATCCTACTATGAATTGAGTGGATAATTTCGAATTCACGTCTCAAAACCAGAACAAAGTCTCTTTTGGAGTAAATCCTATAACAAGGCGTTTGTTAGCAGCGCTGCACGAGAGCTTCGGCGCTAATTTAAGCTCGGTGTGCGCGCGCGCAGCTCGGCCGCAGCCCGCATCTCATTTACCTTATTAAGGAGGAGCCGCGCGGCCGGCCGCGTCACTCAACGTCACTCGCGACGCATAAACACCTCCTTAGCCACTGTCTATCGCCTCTCTAATCGGAACCTCGCAGTCTCAGCACGATCTTTCCGCATAGGTAAGCGAACCTCTGCCCTTTACGCTGACTAATGAATGAGCTCGTAATTCTTAAATCTTCACTGTTTATAATCTAATGCTTATTTTAAAGCTTTCTGAATTTGAATTGGAGAAAATCCTGCAGAGATGGCTATCGTAAGCTATTTATCAAGCGCATGTTATCGTGAAGTGGCATTGAATTTTATCTGTTTCTTCACAGATACCTACAGCTGACATTTTTTTTCTTCTGGGGTATCATGGGTCACAGATTTTGATCATTAAAATTAGGTAGATCCAGCATCCATTAGAAACAAATCCATTTGATGATTGGCTATGTATTAATTATTCATTCATAGGTAGGTAATCAATACAATAAAGAACCTCAAAAGCTTGAAAGCTTCGTTCGTAATGAGAATCGAGTCATAGTAATTGCTCAATTCCGAATTCTCGAATGCTGAAAACTCGGCGGCTAATGGTCTTATTCAAATTCGGAATACGGCAAGTCAGAGGATAAATCTCGCCGGCGCAACGCTCTGGCTCCGTAATGAGCTAATTTGGCATGCGCCTGGCGCTCGCGTGCTCTCCACTTATAGGTACCTAGCCAGCTAATGCACCAGGGAATGCGGAATATGCCCTGCACATTCTTATAAAATATGCAAATTCAATGCCAATATATTAACGTGTCTAAACTGTTTATTTACACGCAATTTTCGGCTGATTTCAGTCATGGCGAAAAGTAGTTTTTGCTTAAGGGGCGTCCGCCCGGTTTTGAGTAACTTTTTAACCATTTAATACATTAACTATGGCACTTTTTAAGCAGAAAACAAAACTGAACAATCTACAGGATATGAGAAGTAATGTGGTTTTTCTCGAAATCTATTTTAATTAATAAAACTGAAGAAAAAGTAATCCAAAGTAACCCCTTTTTTTCCAGTTGTAACTGTTTTACTCTTACATTGTTGATCAGAAGAATATGAAAATTTACAATATTCTTCACAATATAATATAGAATGACGTGGATTTCTTATTTTTTGAAAATTCATAAAAAATCATACAGTTTTTCAAAGAAAACGGAAAATTCTGACCGGAGCCGGAATAGTTCAACAATCTAAGAAGAATGTTGAAGTAGTTTAAATAAAAAGTAACGTATAGTGGTTTCTGCGCCTCCTGTTTGCTCATTCGATAATGTTTAATGAGAGTACTACCTACCTATAGTACTTACTGTGAGGAACACTAATTCTATATCTGATTAAGAACTTTATCAAAAATGTGTGAAGTACATAAACCACAAAGACAATAGGCATTGTCTCCATGTAAACAAAAGGCAGCTCGACCAATCAGCGGTGTTCCCGCTCTCTGACGCCGGTAATTAAAAATTCAAATTAGGAACAACGTCCCCTCGCCCGACGCGGTTGGTGATTACGGAGCGTTAATTACGGGCGACCAATTAAAACACGGGGCGACGAAGCGGGAAGGAAGCATAGCCAATGGGAGGGCGTTGCTGAAGCGAGGCGTGGTAATTAAGCAGGCGAAAGGGTTGATTTTCCGGGCGTCCTCGTCGGCAGGGGCGTGCTATTAATCACCGCCTCACTCCCGCCTAGGAGAGGCACTCCCGCGACGATCGAACTCTCTTTTAATAGATATGCACATAGCTGAAAATGTACTATGAGTAGATACAGATAGGCAACTTGCGTCAGCTATTTCAAGAATCATTATTCGACATGACGGAATGGGGTTACCTACGTGCAATTACGAAACGATTTGAAATAAAAACCTACGCGTTGATTGTTTTCCTATTTTCCTACCTTCTTTCTCTATTCCCCTCTTGTTAAACAAGTAGTAAAATCAACTCAAATCACCAATCCGTGCGTTCAAGAAACAATAAGGCAATGTTTATTATCTCATACCTGAACGTAAAACAGACAGGGCACCTACCTACCTACGGAGTTTACACTCGTCTCCCCGCGAAGTAAATGGCCCTTTCACGCACCTCACTACTGCCTTAAATGCGCAACTATTTGCCTAAACGAAACGTTTTTATTCTACGTCTAGAGAGTTCAATTTAGCACCTTTTATGTGTTATTGAAAGCAGTAGCAGTAGTTTAGTTAAGTAGACTTTTATATCTTAGGTTTAAAGGCAGTGTTTGGTATGAACCTTAAGAAAGTATTGACTTGAATAAATTGAGTGGAAGTTTGCAACATCTTCTCCGGGTTCGTCTCCAATAGTCTCCGTTACTGGGGGCTGGCAGTCAGCTCTGCATATCCCCGCCTATCTCTCGTCAAACGAAACAGCTCTTTGACGGTGCCGATGCATGTCACTCTTTCAATTTCGCGAGCCACAACATTAATTTATACTGACACTCCTTTTGCCCTCTACGTTGTCCATTATTATAGGCTGGAGCAGCTCAGCTTGGTATCGCTCATTTCTCAAGATATAACCAAGGTGGCGACTTTCTCCTTTTAATGGGTAAAACCACCGGGACTTCTTGACTCGTCGTGGAACTTACACATTGGTGACTACTAACAGTCTGCAACATAGTCTATCTAATTCCTGTCATTATCTTCATCACTCAGGACTAGTCCACTGGTAGGTCTGCTGGACATTTGCCTCTCCCAATACACACCACTGCGCTACTTCCTGTTCCTCTACATCCAGTCACCACACGCAGTTTATTCGCGTCACACTATATTGAGACAGATAAACGCTGCTAGCAGAGTGTCGCCCCACATTATTGCCCAGACGTGGTCTCCACTCCAGAACCAGTTACTCCAAATGTCATCGGTTCTACGGCAGATGTGATCAGTCCATTGCCAGTTCAGCTTGACTCTTAGAGCTATGTCATAAACCCTGGTTTCATACCGGATTTTATCGTTTGGAATCGTATCTTTTACGGTTCTCATCTTGTCTATGGGTATAATATACCTATTCGTATATTAATTAACTGTACAGGAAGGTAGCAGACTGAAAACAAAAACTTTGTAAGATTACTCGTGCCAATTGCAAACGGTTGTTTTAGTTATACCTACGTTCTTATTGATTGATAGATTTAACGTTCTTAAATAGAGCTTTTACCCTGAAACCCAGAATGTAGATAGGTACCTACCTACTACAAGTTGCAATGTTCCTGGGTGACATTTTTGCAAAAAAAAAGTACGAATAGAATCCTAAATTAATAACAATTTATAACCGGTAGGTGTAGCTGATTTTCCCTACAGAAGTTTTTTAAAAATAAATTTGCGGATATACAGCCTTAAAAAGAAAAACAACCCAGTAGAAGCTTATAACACTGTTATTAACAAACCCGATGAAGTATAAATGATCCGCGTAGCCAGCCAACGCTGAAAGAGAGTTATTCCGAGCTCACCCCCCGCGCGCACCGCCCCGCCCCGCACCCGTCACCGACAGAAGAAAAATGCTAACACGCCCCCGCGAAAACTATTAGTTATTTTGGCACCCCCACACCCCCTGCTTCCTTCGATTATGGACCACTGCCGATTTTTAAAAGGTTACGTTTACGTAGTCACTTTATGTTTGTTCGTAGCAAATTGAAACTCGCGTTGATGTCTAATCTATCGTCAAGTCGATTCGTAGTCGTAGTACTTTTCTAGCCTTGTTTCAATTATTGCCTCATATTTAAAAAAAATATGACCTTCATACATATGTCTGTATGTATATGTATACTCACGACCATTATCACTCTCGGGGTGATCAGATACTTTGCTACTGAAACAAATTATTGTTTTAAACGTACAGTTATAACTAGGCTCACCTGGAACTGAATAATTAAGTAATTGCTAAAATATTATTGGTTTTACTACATCCCTACCTATGATATAAGTTGGTTAGTGTTATCATTGTTGAATACCAGCCCTGAAAATTTTGCCAGGATCCAAATGTCGCTTATGTATAGAACATTCAGTCAGGAAACCGTTCGATGAGAGCAGTGCAGGACTGTCGTTGTGGCGATCCTTGAGGGAGGCCTATGTCCAGCAGTAGACGTCCATCGGCTGAGATGATGATGATAGACTATCAAATCATGACTTCTTCTTATCGTGTGGGCAGAGCCCTGGTGTCAGAGTTTTTTCAGACCGCCTTACGGCCTCTGACATGGTTTTTATGTACCGACTACTACCACCAGAGATAGTAGCCGGGACCAACGGCTTAACGTGCCATCCCAAGCACGGAATCATTTTTCTTTTCAGACAATCAGGTGATTCAGCCTGCAATGTCCTAACCAACAGGGGAAAAACGCACAAAGTGACATATCACTAGGTGTCCCCCGTGGGAATCGAACCCACGACCTCCGTGTCGAGAGCCAGTGCTCTTAACCATTAGACCACGGAGGCAGTCATGACTTGGAAATTAGGTACATACAAACGATTTCTGTGCTAATTATTTGTCTTATGCACATAAGTTTCTGGTATTTCAGATTACTAAAAAGTCTAGAAAAGTGGAAAAACGAGAAAGGTTAATAATATAACTACATAATTCAGCTTTGCAGACGCACTGATGAAATTCAAAACAAGATAAAGAATATGGGCCATAAAACTTTTATTGCTATTAACTTATTTATGATGTTGACGATCATATTTGAGTAGGTAGTTGCGTACTTGGTACGCAAGTAGGTACCTACCTGAACAATGTTAAAGTGCAATAACAATTGGAACGGTAAATTGAGCATTATAAGTAGCTACAGAAAATCATTTATTAGAAATTTCGACCATCTTGCTCATTTTATGTGTAGAAACATTTTTTTTATTAATTTTTTACTTTTCAGTTTTTGGACACAAACAAAAAATATAGTTATATATCTAAAACTAGTATACATAAACCAGACTTGGAGGTCCCAAATGTAATTTTTTACAATATTTATATGAAATACATTGGTTTTTTGGCTTTAAATAAAGGGGTTAGAACCTCTTTGTATGGGGATGATGACCATAATTTCTCAGGAATTTAAAAAATACGGCGCACCCTGTAACCTTTGTGTATCTATAGAGGATCTATAGACGAATAAAGAATGTCATATAACATATTATAGTCAAGGGACTACAGTAGGAAGGCCTACTGTTCATTGTAGTTTAAGCTTCGGAACCGTTTTGTTTGGTCTCATGTCGGTTAAAAATATAATATGTCAGAATGCTGCCAGAAAATAGGTTACATCAGAAGTGTGAACATGACAAGTCATGGACTAGACGAGAATTGTTGGAATCAAACTAAATTTAAACAGTGCTCCTCCACAAATAATGTGTTGTTTTATTGTTGATTGACATAAAATTTCCCCCTGCTTCCCCTACATAAAATAAGTTTCAAGATCGAAATTATCACACCACGTCTCCAAACCTCTGCCAAATTGTATTGTAATCGGTTCTGCAGTTAAAATTAAAGATTTTTTATGTATGATTTATAAATAAAAAATTAAAAAAAAAATTATGAATTTAAGAATCTTGCCTGAAGTGCGATTTTTGAACATCATACGAGCGAATCGATAGTAGAAAGATGCATAATCTCCATAGTAATTTTGACATTTTCTACTGCCGAGTCGCTCGTATGATTTTCAAAAATCGCACTCCCGTGCATTAGCATTGCATTTTCGCGGTTTTCGCTAGTGTCAAGTAGTTTGTATCTTCTATCCCAATCTCATGGATTATTTTTTAGCAAAAACACAGCTGAGAAGAACGCGAGCCGCGCAAACACCACGGGAAAGACAACTGCTCGCGGCAAAACTTGCAACGTCACTCCGTAAAGAAGTTATAAACAAAACAAATAGAATTGAACACGGACACATACGTGGATAATAACCGCGAATCCCACAAAAACTGTGACTTTTAATTTAAGCATATTTTAGGAATTAATAAATCATGGTCAGAAGTGATGCGTAAAATCAGTCCACATAAGTATTTAGTAGAGTTGTTGTTTTAGATTAACAATAATCGTTGGAGCTGGATAACGTACCAAATTACTGTATCATAAACATTTTCTTATCTTTCGCGACGTGAATCCATCAATGCTAAAATGTGTTTTTGAAAAACCTTTGTGTTTTTCATATAAAAACACATTCAGTCGCCTAATGTATTAGTACATTTCGCTGACACCCCATATCATAATGACGTTCGTATACGTAAGTACATATATGTAAGAAGACGTAATGTGTGCTTGTGGTAGAATGTTCCATCTCTGAGACGCGGGGTGCAAACAATGGGATCCTGTCCGCCTCCCCATCTGTCATACGCGCTTCCGACGCACGACTTCGCTGTTTAATTGACCTCCGTCTTTCAGAAACTGCTCTTAAACCTTCTTTATGTGAACATAAATAGAAACAGCTTTTGTCTGTGGTTCTGTCTGATGGACTTCCATCTGGACAATATTTTTGTTACAGAAATCCTCGATATATCATGATGGTTACAGATTCATGAAGAGTTTGTCCTGACTCATCTCGTTTCAGATCACTATGCAAATAAACTTAGAAACATGGGAAGTGGAAACTAAGAAAGATAAGTTTGTAGGATAAATATGGTCCTTAGTCTAGGAGAATTTACATATTGATGCAACGTTTGAATCTGTCAAAAAGGGATGGTTTGTAACCGCCAATGTTGAACTAGATTACCTTCTTAGTCATTATGTTTTTGTGTAGCCTTGGTTAGGCTTTGTAATATACCTACGAACATTTAGTCGACATGAATAGTCCGTATATAAAACTTTTCGTGTTCCTAATCCTACATTATATGCCCCTAAGTACTTTTTACTGGAGACAAGACGGGAAAATAACAAGATATCCATCATCTACCCAGCACCTTACAAACAAGGCACTATGAGAACCGAGATGTAAGTACAAAGCCGCACTTACATATCACACAAAAGGCTAACACTTACACATAAATGAACAATAGTTTGTACATAGGTGGATAGACAATGCACACTACCACGTGAGGTCATCTCCCCTCATTAGGTGGTTAGTTTGCCGGGCGTGTCCGCAGGCTCCGGGAGGAGAGAGAGGGGTGAGGGGGGGCTGTAGCACCCCGGGAACTTACTTAATTAATCCCCTCGCGGCCGCCATTGGCCGGCGAGCGGCGGGCGGGCGGCCCGGCCGTCTCATCGCCCACGCGTTAATTGGGCGGGCGGCTGCTGAGATTAGTCGAGACTTGACTTAATGAAATCCTTCTCTTAGGTGCCTATAGCTACATAAGATCAAATTAGTACCTATATGATTAAGTGCTGATCTTAATTAATGTTTTATTGCTATAAAGCTTATTTTAATACATGCACATTATTTCGCCCTTTGTGCAAAATTAAACTCACAAAGATGTTAAGAAAGGTTTTTTCAAAAGATTATTTTATCTACTTTCTATTTACGATATTAGGATATTCATATATTAAAATGAGATTATACTAAAGCTTTTACTTTTAAGAGAAAAATAGAAAAAGTATATACATATATGAACCTCTTAGAGTGTCAATAAATATTGTAGTAGGGAAGGAGTCGGCTCGAAACTAATATCGCTCTCGTCGCGTCAAGTGAACGTATAAAGCTCAGATTTAGCGAGAGCCGAGGGCTGAGCGGGCGCGAAACGCCATGCGCCAGGTAAAGCACCTACTTACACCGCGATATACGACGAAACGTAAATTATAATATTGTGTCTCGTAGGGCTGCCATACCACCCCCTGCTCATGGATTCTATTCTAGCTCTACTACACACAGAGTTAACGTTATTGTTTTACTAACTAACTGTTGCATTTTGAAGGTTAATAGAATTTAGTGAATAGTGAAATTATGCAATCCAATCAAGATTTTAGAATGTGTAGATAGGCAACCCTGCGGCGCTAACCCTCTCGCGCTCACGTAGTCGCGCGGCGGGCGTGTGTGCGCGCCCACTGAAAGAAAAGCAATTTCCTCCGGGCGCGGGGGCCAGGCCCGGGGGGGAGGGGGCTGAGGTCTCGCGCGAATATAATTTTGTTCATTTTTTCATTCGGGCGAGTTAATTCGGCTTCGCGGCGGAGCTGGCTATTGATTAGGGCGCGTCTTACGTTTTAATTTGTTTGCGCGCGCAGCCCGATGCACCCGTCGAGATGAGCACCCATCCCCCCGCGGCCCGTCCCCCCGGTCTCTAATGAAGCCTCCGCTAACTACGTCGTGTAATCACGACTCTTTTCACAATCACGCCCTGGCGTCTAATGTTTGCTCATCTTAGCTATAGGTAGTACCTATAGCGTCGTGTCGCGTCGCCGCCTTTACGAGGAAGATTGTTTACCCTCTTTAACGAACTCCTCTTAAAATAAGGCTTCCCGTGTTCTGCATTTTTACAAGGCCATTAATTTACTTTATTATTGCGTGTTTCATATTGAAAGCTTTCTATTAATGAATGTATGTTATATTCGTGTGACTTCTCAGTTAGGTACAGTCTGTTTATCCGTCTCAGTCTTCTTCATTTAGAGAGGTAGCCCTACACTATAAATTACAAGGAAGATGAAAACTTTTCACTATTTACGTACCTACACTCTGTTATATACCTTCTTATTTCTTGTATACCTAGGTGTAGGTACTCTGTTGAATCCGTACCCTCCACTCCCATCAGATAGTAAGGGGTGATTTCTTATCTCTGCGGAGATTTCAGAACGGCATCGTAATTAACGTTGCACCGTCCGAGAGCGGGTGGCTCGGGACGCCATTGGTCATCTGTACCCCCCTTCTCCCCCTTCCCCGACGCTCCGCTTCAGCCCCCGTGCACCCTGTGAAACAACACCGCCTGTATGTGACACATTAGTAAATGAGACGACATTCGTTACCGCCAACTAGGTACCTAAAGCTAGCGGAGAAAACTCTTGGTCGAGACGCTGAGAGGGTTGGTTAACTAAAGCGGTTGAACTCAGACATGTTAATGTTTTATGTGTAGAATGTTAATATTTATCAAACTGTTTTCGTTCTTATTAAATCTACAGAAAGAGGCATACATAGCGCACTTGTCATCAAATGGTTATCAGAATTTGAATAATCCTCACAATGAGTTGCACCTGCCGAATTTGGCTAGGCGATCAGTCCGGATCCGGAGCGGGGCGAAAGCTCCTCGCTCAATAAATCGAGACGCCGCCGCCGCCGCCGCCTCCGCTCGGCCATTAAGCCTCTCGATAGTGGATACTCTTCGGAGTTCACTTTGTTTTATTACTTTCATTTTATTGTTTTAATTTGTGTGCGGGTGCGCTATTTGCGTGCGAGCAGTTTGTCGCGCGCCCCGCCCACCGCGCGGCGACCAATCGCACGCGCTGCGCTAACGAGCGCCCGCGCCCGCGCCCGCTCCGCCACGCTGCGCCCGCGCATCGCTCGCTGCCCGCTGCCAGCGACGACGACGCCGCGGGACGACCGGCACACATCGCGACAATGCTCATTGTTTTAAACGATTCTTATTTTGTTTTAGGAGAGTGCGAGTCCACCTCATCGTCCGGTCGGTCGACGCGCACCTCCCACCGAGCGATAATTTCAATGTCTCCGCGTATATTGTGATATTGACTGAGAATCCACTGTGTGCATGTTTTATCGTCGGAGGCGCGCTTCGTCAGAGCTACTCAATAAGCAATAAACCATTCGCCTCCGAGAAGTTATTTTAAAGTCTGACTGGGACTTCAATTGAGCCCACGCCTTTACACCTTTTAAAGGTTATTGTGTTCCCGAATCGTCGAAGATAATAACCGTCAGCAGCTTCACAAACATACGCACTTACCGCATGTTGTACAATGTTGTCTTGAAGACAGTAAAATGTATAATGAAGTAGGACCTACGTATCTACCTATCTCTGTTACTTCAATGCACAGCTCACTAAAGGAACCCATTAAGCATGACTATCGCAACTGATTTTATAGATCTGTAGACACGAAATCGAATTCAAATTAAAAACAAATTTATGCTGGAACGAATGGTAGAGTCGATACAGAGGATGGCGCGAGCGACTGTGTTGAAAAGATATTCTACCAAAGGTGTCCTTTAATAGAGGTTTCCTTTCTTAAATATATAATTTATGTATAGTTTTAGTCAAAACGCTTTATTTGTTACGATGTTGTTGTGAACGCGCAGAAAAACAAAACATAAAGACAAAACCCTACCTAGATTTTTAAAATTTTTCTCCTAAGAATCGGACAGCGGACTTTACCTAATTGGGGCAGCAATTTAGAAAATCTGCTATATTTGATAATTCGATTCAAAAAGTAATTACATAGGTACATTAGGTGTACCTACTTTTAGAGTCGAATCATGAATTAGGTATCATTATCAAATATAGTAGGTAGGTAACACTATTCAGGAATAGGTAGGTAATAGGTATGTTACCAGAATCAGAGTTGATTAATAAATGACGATAAAAGCTCTAAGCTTCAGTTTGTCAACTTTAACTTTCTGTAACCTGATCGACAAGATTTTCATTTTTGTAAATAGCTTTGCTCTTTATATTATAAGTACTTATATTTGCAAGTTTTTCCTTATCTCGGTCGCCGCACGAGGCGAGTCGTCGCACGAATAATATTAAAGGGGAAACTAAGCAATTGATAGTAAAAATGGGCGGTGAAATAGAAAAATATCGTCCGACGCATTCGTGGCCTGGTAAAATATTCAATCGGGGCAATTCGGGTCCGCGTATAAATTCGGCCCCGCCATTATTTGTAGCGCGTCCCCGCGACCGAAAATCGCTACCTACATTGATAGTCGTCATTTTTCTTGTAGGTATCGTTAATATTTTACGGGTGCGTGTCAACGGTTTATGGTTCCACTCTTAACACTAAAACGTTTTAGCCGTGCTCTCATTGTTTATACATTTTACTATCCACTTTTTATAGTTTATTGCTACTCGAGTGCTGTTCGGGGCTATGACACGCGTAAGTTTGTGTGGCGGCTCGATTATATCCTATCCTACTGATTTTTTTTCGTGGCTAATGGCACGATTCAACTTTTGTATACGACGTTTATGTATTCTATTTAAAAAGTAAATACTTTTTACTCAATCAGTTACCTAAACTTAAATGTTTTTCCAAAAAATCTGATGTTAAAACTTAGGTAGGTACACTACCTACCTGATATACGTAATAGTTTATAAAGTAAAGAAATCTTTAAAAAAGACCTTAAAATTAAAACCATAACATTTTTAAACCTCCAAATATCTCATCACGAAAGACATTAAAGAACGAACGAGTCCTTATCTAAGTGTAATTATCCATCAAAGTTTGCGAGCTCCGAGAAAGAATTACCCCCGCGTCTGTGTGTGTGTGTGGGCGACCGAGGGGGGTAAGACCGAGTGGGGGTTGGGGTGGGTAGGCTCACATGGGACGCGCTCTAATGAGGTGCCTGAAAGCGACAATGTCTTTGAGCAAAGCAAATGTGTAGGTATCTATCTACATACGTAGGGGAGGAGTTCTTTCTGTCTCATCTCCACGTTTACGTGCCAGACGTTCTCTAACAAGTTTATGAAAAAAATATGAATCTAACGTTACGTTTGTAATTTGAATCAATTATAGCATCCAAACTAGTTTCAAGATTTACATTAACTTTATATCACAATAGAGGTGTAGTACAGAGTGACACTGTCTAGCTGTATAGTCTGACCAACATAGGATGGTTATTTTGACAGAACGTTTTAGAGCGATTATTTTACTTTCTGAAAATGTTTGAGCCGTAAACCCTTTAATTTTATGTTAAACGAGCTTTAACCCGCGACTTCGTCCGCATAAATTATATACCAGATGATAAGCTATCAAATAAAAAAAGTTTCATCAAAATCGGTTCAGTAGTTTTTGCGTGATACTCGAACAAACAAACACCCAAACAAACAAACAAACAAATAAACAAACAAACAAACAGACAGACAAACAATCCAAAAATTTGTGATTTGGAATCAGGGACAGAAAAAAACCATGTCGTAATTTTTTTTTTTGTAAATATCTTCAATGTACAGACAAATTTCTGTTACAGTTTTATAATAGTTTAGATTAGATGTTAATTAATCTTGTATATTTTTAGTGTATTATAAAGCTTTGACGGCTCAAACAGCTTTAAAAAGTAAAATGAAATCTCGAAAACCGCCTGTCAATATCACCAAGCTATCTTGAACGCACTATAGTGTCTACTTATATTTCACACATCCAGATTTTAAATCTTCAAATGTGTATGATAAAAGTTGCTAGGGCGAAACGAGCCTCGAAGGTCTTAAATGAAACACCTTAGACGCGACGCGACGTTATTTAATGCCTACTTTAATAGCTTCAAACTATTTCAAAAGAATTCTCATCAAATCGTAGGTACAGTCGCCATCAGATATATCGTAGCATACAAGGTGTCCAAATATTTCTGAGCAGTGCTAATTTTCATTAAATTATTTACAGTAAATGTTACCAATTATATCTAAACGTGTATTTTGTCATAAATATGTGAACAGCGAATTTTCAATAATTTCTTTACAATGTTATTTAAATTTAACATGTAAAACAACGGAGTAAGGTTTTTATCCGAAACTGTTCAGATGTTTATGGCCACCATGACTGCGTCGATATATTTGATGTTCTAGGCGTTCCTATATTTTTGATTGACTATGAGTAAAGAAATTATTGAAAATTAGAACTGCTTAGAAATATTTGACCACCTTGTTTGCTACGATATATCTGCTGGTGACTGTACCTAATTCTAATACAAATTTTATTTAATTATTTTTATATAGCACCGTAACAAATTATTACATTGTAGGTATAGCCACAGTTGTGAAGTAGGAAGGTACTATAATGATAAAATGGCATAAAGGACAAAGAACCACTCAACACGCCTAACTAAACATTTAAAATTCCATAAAAAATTAAGGAATATAAAATACGCTTTATGCATGCATATAGTAATGAAACGGCCAAGCCACATATTTTGTGGCTAAGGTGTAGAATTTTCGAAGTTAGGAATTGTAGAATTAGGACGTGTAGAGTCAGAAGCTTGGCTCTACATGAAATCTGATAACTTTTTGACAGTGCGAGCTACGTGGTCTCGTCTTGGCAACGTTTTACATGAAAATGTTTTGGTGGGATATCATATTCTTTTGTTTTAATAGTTTATTTGGTATAATACAGAACATAATTATATTTTTTATATCGATGATATTTTATAATAAATAATAGATAGTACATGGATAGTTCATAGACCGAGCGAAGATTCCCCAATTATGATGATTTTCACGACCAGTAGTGCGATTTTTTAATCTCATACGTTGAACTCAACAGTTGAAAATGTATGGAGATACGCAATTTTCTACTGCTGATTTGACTTTCAAAAATCGCACTCCTAGAGTATGATTTTTTAATGTCAAATCAGCAGTAGAAAGATGCATATCTCCATAGTAATTTTGACATTTTCAACTGCTGAGTTCAGCGAATCAATTTCAAAAATCGCACTCTAGTGTCTAAACTCTGTCCATTATGATAGGTGACCACGTTGCCACTTTTAATAAACAATGGACACAATACCTATATTCTTCTAAATATACGTAGGTTACCTCACAATGTTTCCTTTGATAGAAAAGGCAGTGATGTAACTCAGAGCAGACAGATGCAGAGCATATGCTCCTAGTCTATACAACGTGTTAATGAATTAGCGCTAAACCTCATACACCCCAACTGATTTATAACAAAATAATTAGATTGAAACAATAATTTCATTATTTTGATAGTTAACATTTAAAGTTATTCGCATTTTTAGTTTTGAGGTAAAAATTATTTTTCATTTCAGCACTGAAAGAAAGCGCTAACGTACTCATGGATACATTTTTATAATCTTGTTTTGGTAGTAAGTAGGGTGAGTGTCCCCGTGCGGTGGGTTGACATCGGGTTCAGAAAATTTTAAATTTTACAAACAAATTTTAATATTTTGAACAAAATTACCTATGTTGAAACTGTAATTGTTGATCGAAGGTTGAAACCATGATAATTCGATTCTGCTCTCGATTCTAAACAAACTACTTTCTAGTTTTGTGTTAATTCATTAACACGTTGTCCTTCTTAATATGCTGACCCTTTTTTAAGGGGATGATCAGACCGTCAAACTGAGTAACTTTCTTTCAGCACCAACATATAGAAATCGCTAAAAAAAATCTGCTTTTCCATACAAAACTGCAAACCTACTCGAGCCAAATGTATACAACAGTAGATTTTTTTTTTGCTCCGATCGGTGTGCCCCTATAGATGGTTAAGAGCATTGGGCTCTCGACACGGAGGTTGTGGGTTCGATTCGCATGGGGGACACTTGATGATATGTCACTTTGTGCGTTTTTCCCCAGTTGGTTAGGACATTGCAGGCTGAATCACCTGATTGTCTGAAAAGAAATTTGATTTCGTGCTGCGGATGGCACGTTAAGCCGTTGGTCCCGGCTACTATCTCTTGTGGTCGTTACATAAAAACCACGTCAGAGGCTGTAAGGCGGTCTGAAAAAACTGACACCAGGGCTCTGCCCACACGATAAGAAAGAAAGACTCAGGAACGTCATTTGCTAGACCAAATAAGATAGACGGAACGCGATCGCGCGCGGCGGTGCTGCGGTGTGCGATCGCCTTCCGTCTACCTATTTGCTCTAGCAAATGACGTTCCTGAGTGACAGAAAAGGATGGAGTGACAGAAAAAGGCGATGCGGTGCTGCCAGGTGAGGTTCAACCCTAAAGGACATGCAGTTATTGTTCAGGCAGTTAGAATAAACAAAACAGTTGCATTACTTTAAGGGATGATACTGATCACCTTTCCCTAAGAAACCTATAGGAAATTCTGAAAATTTTTTTGCACTTTCCATACTAAATGCAATCAGCTGATCGAACGTAAGTATGAAAGTCGATTTTTTTTCGAATTTCCTACATGTTTCTTAGGGAAAGGTGATCAATATCATGGGTGGGTACCCAGGGGGAGCGTGTGAATTCTCTATGGTGGGTACAATCACTCCTTAACGTAATACAACTGTTTACCCTACACCCTGTATAACAACTAACGCCCGTACACCTTCCTTGAGGTAGGCCTGTGTTCTGCAGTGGGACTTATGTAGGTTGATGATGATGATAATATTAAAAATACCGTTACATTATTCCAAAATTAGTTAAAATCCAATTAAAAGGATAAATATTATCTATCATGAGATTAAGGGGGAGTAGGTATTGGAGTTTAGTATGGGACGGGACAGCTGAATTTTTTTTGCACGATCCGTTTGCTCCCATCGTAAACGTTGTTCAGTTTGATATGTGGTTTAAAGGTTAATGATAATTTTTACTTACATCCTGTATAGGGTCCTTCTTAATATACTGACAGTTTTTTAAGGGGATGATTAGACCATCAAACTGAACAACTTTCTCTATGGGACCAGCATCAAAATATCACGAAAAAAATTAGCTGTTGCATACAAAACTGCAAACCTACTCGAGCCAAATGTCCATGGGACAAAAGATTTTTTTTCGCGATTACGATGTTGGTCCCATAGAGGAAGTTGTTCAGTTTGACGGTCTTATCATCCCCTTAAATAATAAGCATATTAAGAAGGACCCTGTGTATACAGGTGTACTGTGTGATGTGTGTATATACATCCCACGCATGCAGTGGGACTGCATGACACAGCTCTACTTCTAAGGAATGTGTATGAGCATAAGTTAGTTAGTAGTTATAGATATTACAAAATCATCTTCGAAGTTTGCAGTATAAGAAATGATATCACATTTTATTTGAAATATACGGTACGGTCTTCATATGCTTCATATGTGGGTAGCGTACGGATGGATGGAGTACTTAATTTGGTATCGGCCCAAGGGAGATGAGGATCCGACTCGATGGAACGAGGCAGCGAGGAAAGTGCGAGGGTCGATTGCGCCTTCCGGTCCGCAGCCGGTTTTAATTTCCCGCGCTAGGCGGCGCGGCGGCGCGTTAAGTTTAAACGGCCGGAGATGAGCCGCACACGTACTAATATCATGCACGGCCCGGGTCGTCGCCATAGCGACGCACACTCAAATGACGTGTGTGGCGCGGCTCGGGTGTGAGGCCGGGGGTAATATGATTTGAGCTGAGCACCCCGGCCGCGACACCCCCGCCCGCTTGTTTGCTCTCCGATGCAATCGCGATACGACGCCCCACCCCGCACCGCGCCCGCGCCCGCTCCGTCCATCGGCACATCTCTCACCTCCGTCGTCGATAACCGCATCGGATCCTTGTTGCAAGCCACCGCATTCTATTGAAATAGATACTCCGTGCTCCGGCCCGCCTATCCACCTACTGCTCTACTCGATTTACACGTCGCCCCATGCAACAATTTTCAACTCCACTCAACAGAACACGTTCTTCCGTACGAGCGAGTTCCAGTTACTATGTGTCATGTTTTAAATCAAAATTCCGAAGGCTATTAACTCTTACGATCCTTTCGAACGTTTTTCAGTGAAATAACTAAAGAGCCACCACTACAACGGCGCTCATTCTTGTTATGGTCCTAATAAATCAATCATACGACTCTCGACAACATAGTACCGACGTCATATTCTCGCGCTCTTTTTGCGTGTTGACTCAATCGCGTCCTGTCGCCGGTTGCGGAATCCCACGAGTTTACGTCCGTGGTCGGTGACAATTACGCGGTGCCGGTGCTCATTAGTTGCGGACGCGAGGCTGCTTCATGTATCATGTATTGCGCGTCGCCAGCGCCGCCGACGGGACAATAAAGCAATCAATCCGCACCGCCGTCCGCAAACGAGGTGCAAGCAACGCGACGCCTCCACTCCACCGATATCCACACTCGATAACGACACATGTGTGTCATACGATTGTCATCGCTGAGGACCAAATAACTCGAGGATTGTTCAATATGTCGTATCGGAAACGAGGGACATTTTGTAAAAGATGTCAATTATACAGTACGGTATCTGTAGAAAGTTTGAGTTTACTTTGAAACATGGGCGAAACCTATAAGGCTATCCTAATAGGGCATTGTGACGGAGCGGTTTGCGCCGCAGTAATTGCGGCGCGGACGCCGGGGGCCGCGAGTAATGCCGCGCGTGATATATGGTACTACGGCTAATAACAGAGCTCGAGCCTTGCGCCGATTATCCCTTTACCTGGCGAAGACGAATTCGTATCGATCGTTGCGACGCTCGCTCTCAGCTAATGAGAGCGGGATTTACTACTCATTATCCACTTTCGCCGTTAGCCCGGGGCGCGATGAAGACGTCGCGGGCACTACGGCCGAGCGGTCGCAGTGGAGCGGTGGAACGGGCGGCCGGCAGCGCCGCGGGCGCACAATTTGCCGCACTCGAGCGCTAGACGCCGAGCGCCGATGCCCGCAGCGCGCTTTGTGTTTTATCCCCGGTAATTGCGGGCCAGACGCGATCCACCTTCAAACGGCCACCACCACACGACCAACGGTAGTGGATAATTGCGCTATTGTTGCCTCGCTCCTCGCTACATGGCGACTTGCTTACAAATCGCTTTCAAGGAAGTTACCTTCGGCTAAATTAGAAGGTTCAAACATCGAGCCAACTTTGTTATTTCGACAATTAAGTTAGATAAGAAAATTAATAGTTGCATTGAAGTATAGCGCGGGTAATAACCCATCGCATGTGCATTCCGGCCCATGCAATATAACCGCTCCCTGTTCTTTGCTATTATTATAAGGAAATACGTATTCCTTCGACTATAAATCAGATCCTCATGTTTCAAGTTGTTTTAATGCTATAATCATGTCTTACTTTTACCTGTAGTGCTAGTTTTCCTAGCTCGGACCACCGTGAATATTTTATACCCGAATCATTGTCATGGGGTGCCTTCATTGGAGATCAAGATGTCCAGCATGTGAAATTGTGTTCTGTGTAAACCTTCAAAGGAAATTTAATATGTCAAAAAAGTTGGTGCAGTGTTTCTTTCTGCAAATTCACAGATGTAACACCTCACGGAGTGGTAGAGTCACTAACACATTCAAATAGTCAAACGTCCGAAACATGACTTTTCTATAAGTGTTAATCAAAGACATTCTATGGTGTTAATCTAAAATACGTGTATCGTCCCTTTATGACGTAACCTTCACTCTTTTATATTTTCCATCCTTATTCATCGTTGGAGAACAATTGTACCTACTATTTTTTCCAAGAAAGGAAAGAAGATTCTTTGTTTCAAAAAACCAAACTGTGCCCTGTTATGGGACGGGTATAGGCTGATGATGATGATAAGAAGCAGTTTCTTTTATTTGTTGATAAAATAAATTGCATTTTCACATTCGCAATTTTACAGTACCTACCTCGTGCACTGAGCACCGATGGTTCGATTCTCAACCTAGACCATCAAGGTTTTAGGAAATATAAGGTTTTAAATTAGCTGAAACTATTTCAAGGGGGTTCAGACCATCATCGCACTGAATAACTTTCTCTATGGGGCCAATGTCAAAACACCAATTTCGAAAAAAATCTCCTGTTCCATAGAAAACTGCAAACCTACACGACCAGAATGGGGACAGTAGATTTAGGTAGAGTTGTTCAGTGTGATGGTCTTATCTTATCATCCCCTTAAAATAGTTTCAGCTAATTTTGTTAGAGCTTGTATAGTATAGGTAGGTATACAATTTGACAATTTGTATCACCACTGGATGTTTGGTGAAAATAAAATCGTATGGAAACTTTACGAATGCGTACATGAATGCCGTAAATGCACTCAGGGCACACATAGTGGACTATTGCCCACAGACTTTGAGAGGATGTACTATCAGGGACTTCTCCGCCTGACCACTTAAAAAAAAAAACATAATTTCGCGCAAAAATTATTGTTTGGAAACTATTCATTCATTGGTCTATTCATCAATAGGGAGGGGCTAGACAGGGTTTTGTTTTTATTATGCTAGCAAAAATGAGCCTAGTGGTGGTCAGGTGGAAAATTCCGCGATAGTACTTAGTCAAAACCTGTCTATGTGTTGTGCAGATGGCTGGGTCGAGGGTCTATGTTCGTGCTGTCGGAGGCGCAGGCGCGGTCGATGCTGAACGCGGCCTCGAAGCCGAGCGGCGCGGGCGCAGGCGCACTAGTCGACATCGGCGCCGGCGACGGTGAAGTCAGCCGGCGGTTTGCGCACCTCTACGCGGTCAAGTACGCCACTGAGATCTCAGGGAGTATGAGGAAGGCGCTCTGTAGTAAAGGATACACGTGAGTAGAGACATGGTCGTCGCTTCCTTCTATTTTTAGTGTTCCGTACCAAAATTGGCAAAACGAAACACTTATGGAATCAGCTCGGTGTCTGTCCGTCCGTCCGTCCGTCTATCACAGGCATTTTTCTCAGAGACCGTACGACATCGGAAAGTGAAACTCGGCACAGATATAGCAATTGCTGGTCCAATATCGTTCAAGAAGTAAAAAAAACTTTATTTTTATTATGGGGGGCAATTTGAGGTGGTAGAAAGGGTAAATAATTTTTTTTTCTTTCTTGTGGAGTATCAATTGAAAGATTATGAAAAGACGAGTCTAAAAACATATTTTTGAAACTTACAATTAATACTTTGTTTAACTAAATTTTCGATTAAATCCGAGAAAATGCTGTCCCCACCTCTATTTAAAAAATATAGCCGTAAGTATGAAATCTGAAAAAGATCATGAACATCAGAAATAATGTGTAGATGGCGGGAAAATTATCAGGGTGGAACTAACTTGGATAGTTTTTTTTTCTATACCCAAAAACTAACACTAGTATAAAATGATCTTCAGTTACTATCTGACCACATACTAAAGAATTGACAATTTATAGTGGTTGTCATCAATGGCCCATGTTAGGGTTGAACCTCATCTGGCATCCGCATCGCCTTTTTCTATCGCTCCATCCTTTTCTGTCACTCAGGAACGTCATTTGCTAGAGCAAATAAGATAGACGGTACGCGATCGCACGCCGCAGCACCGCCGCACGCGATGGAGCAACAGAAAAAGGCGATGCGGTGCTGCCAGATGAGGTTCAAGTTCAACCCTTAAACAACTGGTAGTACGGAACACACTTACCCGAGTTTATATCTATAACGTCACGCGGTCACGCCTCATTCCCAGTGGTGCAGAGATTATGCTCATATCGCACGGGCACATCCATCGTTCCGATTCTAAACTGAACCTACTAGGCTTTTTATGTGTAGAAACTACTCCTGACCATCGGCTGATGGCCCCTCTGGTTTGGCAGTCTTTTCATGCATGCCCTTCGAGTACTGCGCACCTCAGTAGATCATAACAGGTTTGATCCAAAAAAAATCTACGACGCCACCCTCTACAAACTCTTCCTCTCACATCCGCACAATACATCTGTTTCGTATGTAGGTGTGTTCATCCTAATTATTACACTTCTTTTTAACCGACCGCGCCTCAAGGAAGGTTATGTTTTTCGAGTGTATATCTATATTTTTAAAACTGTTCTGTCCGAGTGTGGGGCAACGTTCTTCCCTAAACTCTTCCACATCTCTGCATTCAATGCGATATTTGGCAACTCATCCAACTCTTTACGCCAAACTATCTGGGTTTCGACATTCCGGAGAAGGAATGTAGAAATACAATGGAAAAGTACACAATATACTACGACACAACATACGATATACTATCTATAGACATTTGCACACACATTAATTGTTGGACAAGAGGTGCACAGTCATAGACCATTACAGTAGACATGTTCAGTGGGCAAATGTCTTCCAGCATACCTACAACCCGGGCGAATTAACTTGACACCTGGCTCGAACGACGTTGGTGTAAACAATAACAAATATCAGCAAAAGAATAACCAACTCGAAAATTCTAAGACACGTGCAATGGTAACTGAGATGTATCCCTACTGGCCTCGCTGACCGGGTCGTACCCATAATTAGCACAATATCTGCTACCCCTGACATTTCTCAAAGATCTCTTCTCATTGCAGGCTGCTCGACACGGATGTGTGGTGGGTCGATCAAAAGTTCGATAACATCTGCATGTTGAACCTACTGGACCGATGCAGCAAGCCCAAGACCATGCTACAACAAGCCAAGACTGCGTTGGCTTCGGGTGGTGTGCTCATGCTCGCACTCGTCTTGCCGTACAAGCCTTATGTGGAAGGTAATAACGTTTGTTTTTAATCATGCTGATGAAAGATGAAGCGAGCGAGCTTAAAAGAACGGTTGTTGAACCTCCCGGTCGGTATAGAAATCTGGGCTTACCCACTCTGTGCTGTATCGAACGAACCGCCTTCAGCCAAATCCGAACTACGAACCTTATCAGGCCTTATCTTAAGAGTAATAAAGATCATTTCAGAGTGACTCTTGTGGAAGAATTATGTTGTCTCAGCACAGCGTTATCTTCAATTAACTGCTTCTGCTTGCGCTTATGCGGACATACAGTACGAAGGTTTCATTCCTACGTGCAACTTTGAATATATGTAGTTATTTATAGCCCATTTCACACGAAACGAAACATCCTGAAAATTTTCTATCGCAACGCATAAGACAATCTACTACAACACAATACATAAACTCACTACCGTTTTCTCCTTCGTGGTGGTCAGAAACTCTGCTACAACTACCAACTATCGTTTTATGCGTTTTCAGAACATAATGCCAACTTCTCAAAAAACCGGACGCAAAACGGAAATATTTTAATCTTGCAGTTACACGTCTCTACAACATCCACAGAACAAATAGGGTGGTCGCCCAGCACCCCAGCAGCGGTCCAACGCGGCTATTGTTTGTTTTGTTAACAGTTTTTTGACAACTACTGAAATGATTATGATTTTTTTTAATGATAATCAACACTCTCTATTATCTTGGCAACTAGAAACATACGTGTTAATGAATTAACGCAAAACTAGAAAGTAGTTTGTTTAGAATCGAGAGCAGAATCGAATTATCAGGTTATTATCATATTAGGTTTTAACATATGTAATTTTTTTCAAAATATTTAATAATTTGTTTAAAATATTTAAAAATTTCAAATTTACTGAACCCGATGTCAACCCACGGCACGGGCACACTCACCCTACTTACAAAAAACAAGATTATTAAAATGTATCCATGAGTACGTTAGCGCTTTCATTCATTGCTGAAGTGATAACAAATCATTTTTGCCTCAAAACTTAAAATGCGAATAACTTTAAATTTTAACTATAATAATAATGAAATTATTGTTTCAATCCAATTATTTTGTTATAAATCTGTTGGGGTGTATGAGGTTTTGCGCTAATTCATTAACACGTTGTATATATGCTTTTTAGAAGAAAACTACTAACCGGCTCTTCATTCCAGTGACCCCAGACCACAAGCCGGAAGAGCGTCTTCCGATCACCGGTGCAAATTTCGAAGAGCAGCTTGAATCGTTCGTAAAGTTCATGCGAGACGAGATCGGTTTCGAGCTGTTATCGTGGGCCCGCGCGCCATATCTCTGCGAAGGCGATTTCGCGCAAGCTTACTATTGGCTGGATGACTCTGTATATGTGTTTACACCTATTGAGTCTACTACTTAGAAATGAATTTTTGATCTTTTAATCTTGAATACGAAATGTGTTTAGCGAGTGGTTTAGCTACTGTATAATTATATGAGATGGTGAATCAACTCCGCGGTCAAGACATCGTTTTTGCTCTAGCTTTAGCATTATTATAATGCTATAATAGCAACAGGGTCAAAACTTCTTTGAACAAGATTCAGTACTTATGATTGTTGACACGTTGCGGAGTTTGAAACACTATTAGATACTTATCATATCGATGTACTTACATTAATATTGACTTATTCGGTGGTACTAAATTCCGCTACAAAGTTGTAGCTTTACTAATCTCTCGCTAAACGCAAAACTAAGTTTTAATAAAACTATCACTAAAAACTTATTGTCGCCGATTTACTCTAAAGTTTAAATTCTAAGATTACCTATAACCCTACGAATTGTGTTCATAAGTGATCCAAAAATCCCAAATAGAATGCTAGCTCAGTAATTTGAAAACATTCCACACTTATTCCAATTTGTACAATTATGAACACAATTCTCAAATCTTATTAGATTTACGTACATTTTTATAAAATTGCCATAAGTATAGGTAGGTATGTACTGAACAGAGAACAGAGGCTACCTCACTTAGATTTGGATATGAGAAAAATGTTAACAAATCAATTATACCAATTAAAATAAATTATAAGTATTTAAATATGTATGTGATTATGAAACAGCGCACACATTGCAGTACAATAAAATTGGGTAAACTTTGCAATGAATTTGGTGTCTTAATTTTATAAATGTTGTGAATGTAACGCCCACTGCTCGTCTCGAAACGTCGAAGCCTCGCCTGCATTTTTGTTTCATAAAAATTGCAAAAGTTCTTACACACAAGTATTTCGCACACAAATATTGTTTTCGTAGGGAAATTAAATTTCTATGAAATCACATTATTTGCGATTCCTTGCTGTTAATAAAAGTGTTTTACTCTGGTGTTTTATAATTCAATGAGTGTGATCATGATCAGTCATCTTAGTGCCAAACCCATCGCATTAGTAGATTTTTATACTTAACATTCCTAAACTGCTTCGTCATTAATCTTTTTGGAAACTGTAACAATCTAATTACCATTATATCAAAAACTATTAATGTACGTCGTAAATGTAGTATCATTCCATACTGTATTCGTCTTAATGTCATTTAAGTGTATGTATCGTTACTTAAATATTTTTAAAAATTACAACACGTTGGAAAGGAGGAAGGTGCTTAATTCAATTTACATATTTTATATTTATACGTATTAAATATCTTGAAAATATTTAAATGCTCGTACCCAATACAGTGTATTAAGTGTGTAGTTTTTATGCGATGTCTATACGTGATTTAATTACATGTTGTTAAAGATTTGTTTTGTTTTATTTAAACTTTTTGGGACGGTGTGTTAGCGGTGAGGTCACATGCAGGGTGAAATTGATATCATTATCATCCTTTTAAACTAAGAGTCTACCCATCAAACTGAACAACTTTACTATTATTCCGAGAGATAAGTGTACTTTTTGCAACCATCAGCAGCAAGGCTGATTCAGTGTTTATGGGGTGTAGAGCTTCTCTGTAATGGGGATGGACCAGGTCTGCCTGCATTACTCCAGTCGGTTTAGGAGTTACTGATGATTAAAGGTCTGTAAAAAAATTAACCATCAGCTGCAAGGCTGATCGTATGTTATTGTTGTAGTATGCACTGTAGCTATGTGAACAGTACAAAAACTGACATGGTTCATCAGTCGGTTTAGGAGATACAGCCGTTCAAAGGTCGGAACTTTGACTGGCTGTATTTTCTAAACCAACTGACATAACTTGACAGTTTTTGTACAGTTCACATAGCTACAGAGCATACTACAATAATATCATACGATCAGCCGTGCAGCTGATCGTAAATTTTTTACAGACCTTTAATCATCAGTAGTAACTCCTAAACCGACTGGAGTTATGCAGGCAGACCTGGTCCATCCCCATCACAGAGATACTCTACACCCCATAAACACTGAATCAGCCTTACTGCTGATGGTTGCAAAAAGTACACTTATCTCTTATACTATATGGGAGCAAACTGATCGTAGCTAAAAGAAAATCAGCAGTTGCATACATTTGAGTCGATTAGGCACTGCAGTTTAGTATGCAAAATTTGCTACGATCTGTTTGCTCGCATAGTAAAAGTTGTTCAGTTTGATGGGTAGATATAAATTTCACCCTGTATAAGTTTTGAAGCATTAATTAAAACAAGTAGCAATGATCAATCGCGTATAAATAGCGACAGTCATCGGAACAGACATTATTGATAACAAATCATATTGTAATAGCAACAAGGTTAGTTTTCTCAACAATCCCCAAATAAATATAGATTAAAAAACGAGTCAAGTATTCAATATTTTATTTATTTCTAAGCACTGCTGTCAATCCACTATAATACCACTTTTACAGGATATATAATAATCATGTAAACATCGGCAAAATAAATTACATGGCAAGGCCAAAAATATACAGTCACAATAATTCAATCATTTAAACTAACGAGACATGTTTTGTCCAAACTTATTTATAATAAGCAATAATTTTCACTTCATTGGATTTAGATCTGACATAACATAACTTGTCATTATCACAAGATCCTGATGCCAGATTGGTAGTTTTTAATTAATACAAGACGAAAACAAACAAATGTATCAAAGTAGTGGGATAAGTTCCTACATAGTTAACAATGTTTTACAATAGAAACTATTAGGTACTATAAAATCGTATAAAAATACCGCAAGCTAAGCTAAAGATGCAGTAATCAAATAAAGAGGCGAAAGGCATTCAAAAAGGATATTTTCAGAAGCTAATTTTGTCGGCGCGAAATAACCGTGACAATGGCTCACCAGAACATTATATTTTTTTTACAATCACCAATACTTTTTTTTTAAACTTACGCTTTCCGAATTATAAAATCGTTATATGAAATCAATTTTTGACTAGAACGCTTAATTTTAATACAGAGAGAGATTCTTTTGGAAAAATTAATACTTCTTAGAGTTCATGACGGTAATCAACTTAATACTACTCAAGGTTAGTGGTCGCTCAAAATGCAATAGCCTCGTTTATATTTGGATATTGTATTGTCATACAAACATTATGTCAGGTTTTCCCGTCGATTACCACTAAATTAAACTGAAATACTTAACACAAACACTAACGATAATAAACGGTGAACTAATTAAACAGCTGCTTAAAAAATACTTGTAAAAGTCAAATAAAATGTGATGTACAACAAGAGACCGTAACATAAGTAATTAAAGTACCTAATCAATACAACCTCGCACTCCCTCGAGCCCAATATATAAGTTATGTTATAATTTAGAATACAGTTCTAAGATACAAAATTTTAAATTTATAGTAGGCTTTGCCTAATTATTGCACTATAAGAAACTTATGTAGTTCATTATTTCACAAATATGATGTTTGGAAGTAAGTAGCAACTAGATTGCTTGTGATGTTTCGACTTCGATGTTTTAAAAAAGAAATTAGAGGCATCTTTCGTTTTTCACAACATTTTTATGGAACTGTAAATTTTCATATTTAGACGGAGATAAAAGATTTTACAACATGTTAATGTATATGTATTTTTATGTACCATCAGTCCATCACTCAGTCAATAACGATGCCATCTCAAGTCGAAACACTATCAGTGCCAATTTACTTTATAATCATTTTATACTACCCTACTGCACACTGAGATATGCAGTTATGAATCATCCGATGCATCATTGTTCGAAAGCAAAAACTTGCAAGCCTTACGTATTTTTGAGATATTTTTCGCGTTTGGCCCAAAAAGTAACGTAAATGCTAATTTTGTGCATAATTTCTCAATGTGCAGTATCCACACCTTACGACCGTACCGACTTACCGAACCTAATTCTATACATTCACAGGCAACATTAGCTACGACAACGTGAAAAAATTGCAGTCTTCAATAAGATACTAACTCCCCCTTACGAGTCACGCGACGAGACATGGCGACCCAAAGTTGATGCGTACAAACGCCATCATGTTTCAGCTTACGCTACCATCAATTATACTAGCGTCACAACGTAATAATGTAGTGTGGTGGCCACTGCCTGATACAGTCTGCCATTCTGGACATCTGTTCTGTCACAATATCTACATTGAAATATTATGTATACATTTGGAAAGTCACAGACTACCCCCTTCGGGGAATATCGAAAACGAGCTAAAATAAAGCGTTTGTAGATTTATCAAGGTTTGTAGTCGACTTTAACTTTAAACTAAATTCATAAAATTAATTAATTAATTAAAAGACATTTGTAGTGGCGTTAGTATCACTGCTGGTATGTACTACACTACCAGCCACAAAATAATATATTTACTTTCGTTTCTAGAAACGAACGTTTATATATATTTTTGAGGCTGTACCTATAACCTAGAACTGTAAAATTTGCTGAATTATCCTTGAAAGATATTCAACGATGTTACAAACTATAGCATGCAGAGACCTACCACGATAATAATTATGGCCAGCGGTCATACCGATAATGAGCTAATTAGTAACCTTTAGTGGAGCAAAAAGCACACACGCATGTTGTTAGATTGTAAACACTTGGGAAACACTTTGGAGGCACGTGCCATTTTATCGTAGAAGATCTCTACCTCGATTCGACAAAATTTTACAATTTTACAACGTAGTTTTCCATACATTCATGTCAAGACTTCGCTCAGGCCTACTCCTATTACACCTCTATCACAGTGTAAATAATGCACTTACGACAATAAACTGAGATTAAACTTATCGTAACTACATAGGACGAATTTATAAGATTATACATTTAAAAAATCTTCCCTTAAACTATAAATATAACATCAAAAGCAATAAAATAGCATACAGATAATGTACGAACTGTAACTTAAAGAAATATTTGTCAAAGTCAAAACAACTTCTGTAAATACACCAACAAACAAATAATAAATCAAAATTTGTATGTATACAACGAGAAATAGTCATCAAATACATACAGGATCACATTTAATATGCCGACGATTTTTTAAGAGGATGGTCAGACCATCAAACTGAACAACTTTTTCTACGGGACCAACGTCGAAATCGCGAAAAAATCTACAGTTTCATACAAAACAGCTATCCTAATCGACCCAAATGTATGGGACGGGTGTTTACGATATCCATTTTTGAACCATAGAGAAAGTTGTTCATTTTGATAGTATGATCGTCCTCTTTAAAAAAAATTCAGCGTGTTAAATTGGACCCTGTATATCAACCCATACTTTGTGCTTTAAAAGGAATAAAAAAAGCATACAAAAGTGATACAATACTAGGATACACGCAATATTGAAATGTTTAAAAAGATTATTTAGTGTTGGCACACACGCATGCGATGCCCACTCGACTAAACCTAGTAAAATAGATATTCCTAAACAACAATTCCCACCCACTGCCTCTCTTACCTCGCTCGGCTATAATGTATACAAACATGCATGCATGTATGCTATATGGAACAAAACAACAACAAAAAATACGGATCATTAGGCGTTCGGCACCACGTGCGTTTGCGTCAAACTACGCTACGGTGTGAATCACCAAATGCTCATTTTCAATGAGGCCTTTCGGTGACAGTGCTATCAAAAATTTAAAACTCAAGTGGTCCGAATGTTTTTAGTACCTACCAACGTATAGAAAAACGGTTAGTGGAAAATATATTACAGTTGCAATAAATTTGATAGCGGTCCGAAAGGCCCACCGTGGTCCTAACGTCTAAAGACCCAAAAATACAGCCTGCTGTAATGTAACGATACACTTGATATTTACAAGATGTTAACAAACTATTCCATAGATTTTTATTATACAGTTTAAACCACATACTCCACCCATTAAAAAGAACTTTTACTATGGGAGCAAAGTATCAGAACAAAGAAAAAGTCAGCTGTCTCATACATTTGAGTCTTGCAGGTATTGCAAGTATAATTATGGAACAGCTGTTTTTTTTTTTTTGCTATGACTGGTTTGTTCCCGTAGTCAAAGTTGTTCAGTTGGATGGGTAGAGTAGGTATGTGGTTTAAAGGTTAATGATACTTTTCCTTACACCCTGTATAACTGAAAAACATCAACTAACTGTGCTACTGTCAAAATCTTTAAATTTCACAATATTTTTTCCCGACTTTTCTTACTCGAAAATTGAATTGACACAGCAAGACTTTTGAAAAGTTACACATCAAATGTTCAGTTATCCATTCTGTAGAAACGCAAATAAATGCGTTAATATATGGACACCTTGTAAACCGTGCAAATTGAACAGTGTACAGTCACCAGCAGATATATCGTAGCAAACAAGGTGGTCAAATATTTCTAAGCAGTTAGAACTGCTAAAATTAGAATTTTCAATAATTTCTTTACTCATAATCATAACCAATCAAAAAAATAGGAACGCCTAGAACATCAAATACATCGATGCAGTCAGGGTGGTCATAAACATCTGAACAGTTTCGGAAAAAACCTTACTCCGTTGTTTTACATTTTAATTTTAAATAACATTGTAAAGTAATTATTGAAAATTCGCTGTTCAGATATTTATGAAAAATACACGTTTAGATATAATTGGTAACATTTACTGTAAAAAATTTAATGAAAATTAGCACTGCTCAGAAATATTTGGACACCTTGTATGCTACGATATATCTGATGGCGACTGTACATACCACGAGTTGACACTATTACTCTAGTAGTTTTTTTCCGCATATTATAGTATTGTCAAAAATTAGTACTCGGAGGAGAGCGCTTTACCAAACCCAATACGAAAATGGGCGTCAAGGTTTTGTTGTTATTCTTCAATTTACAGATCACTACAGTGACAAAAATTACGAATTTTTATTATAATAATTAATGTTTGGAAAATAACATGAAAATTGAAAACCCAAACGGTCACGAAACTTAATTAATTTTACTGTCATGGGCACGGGGTGGGGGGTGCACTTACAACCGCTCGACGAGGATGACCACTACTAATGAATTGGAGCTTAGATCACTTACATTACACTAGTTTTTATTTCACTTCAATACATGCAGAATTACCGAAGTTATGACTGCGACAAGATTCTACACTTTTTGGGACCGCCATGTGGACCACGGAAAAAACGGTTTTTGCAATAGATATGTATTATAAACGGTATATTTTGATTAGATTGACCTTTTATGGTCAATACCTTACAATCTTTAATAGTCATTAGCAGTTATAGTAGTGATAAATAAAAAGTTCGTACGGCTTACTTGAACGGCCCTGCGCTAAATAGCTAAAAGCTAAAATTTAAACCAGTTAATATAATAAAAAATTTGGATATCGTTTTATTAACAAAATATAAAGTTTACTCACATCGACATGATCCTCACAAAAGTGTAAGTGAATTTTAGGACTTATAGGATCCGCTCTCTTTATTACGTTCATCCACATCTTTGTCTTTATTCAAATGTATGTTTGGTTTGGTGTGCAATAAAGTATAATTGAATTGAATTGAATCCTTCCGGCTTTCGGGTCATAATTATGGTACATAAAAAAACAGTTTATGTGATGTTTTTTTTTACTAGAACACCCTTTATTTACCATTTTTAAGAACCAAAACTGCAGTAAGTGAGCAAATTGGTACGAATTCGCGAGCGAGGTACTTGCGCGCGGGTTCCAACTGCAGCTGTGTGACGTCATAGCGGGTCGCGCGCCCGGCCACGATCTGAGAAAGCTTTTAACGGGAATGAGCACTTTAGTGTTCAATATCTCAGTCATTTTTAAAGATAGAAAAAAGAATAGAAACACCGTTTTCCTCGTGATTTTTTATAGATATTTTGATGCTAAGTACAAAAAGTGTTGGTCATACTCAATAAAATACGCAGAAAAAAAATTTAGCAATAAACATTTTCGAGAGAGAAGGCGCGTATGCCTTACCCCCGCGTCTTGAACTCAAGATAAATTATAAACGTAACCTACGTTACCTTTAATTATAAGCACTTTCTTTATTAGTAAGTATAATGTATGGATCCAGCCATATAGCAGCCCCCCTAAAATGCCGCGCCCATGTTTAATATGATACATACTATAGTATAGTGTCAACTCGTGGTAGGCGTAGAGATCTTCGTCGAGACTTGTAACGTGAACATAATATAATACTCATCGGACAGTGAGGGGCGAGGCGGGCAGACAGCGTGCGAGGGCTCAGCCGTCGGCGGCGGCGGCGAGCTCGTCCGGCGGCTAGTTGCCGCTCACTATCTTACGGCTCTCCAACTCGTCCATGGTGTTTGAACTGACGACAAAAATCGTATTAAAGCTTTGCTAGATTCTTAAACCCCTCGCTATATAGACCAGCCCCTCTAAAACGATTTCTCTACAACCCCTGCATAGGAAATTACCTCTTCCAGCGCTTTTCAGAAAGCGAACGTCGCACTTGCCGCGACAATTCGGTATGTAAAGAATAAGCTATGTTGATTCCAAAACCATTTCGAGATTTTATATTTAGAAACCTTATTTTCTAATTCAAAACTCTTAAAATTATAAGATAGTGGATATTTTAACAAAAATAAAAAAATATTTAAAATTCGGCCTCTAAATGACGTCATATCAGAGGCTGAATGGGCTTAAATCCGTTGCCTTTGGTAAAAAGAAACAAACGTCATATAAACGTCAATGTCCACGAAAGGGTTGTCAGATTTGATATTTTTCCGCGATTATGGGGAAAAATTTGGTCTCTGGGGAAATGAAATCATGGGGGAAAAATGATCAGTGGAGAATTTCGAGTGTTTTCTTAATCAATTTATCATCGTAAAAACAACATAACTCAGGTGTTCTGTTATTTATAGCTCGACGATAGCTAGACTTGTTCGATACCTGTGCCTATCAGCAGGTGTAGTGTAGGTCGACCAGAATCTCATGAAAAATGAGGAAATCAAATTTTAGAGTAAGCAACACTGGTTTAATTGGATTAGGACCCTTTAACCTTTTTAAACACAGCGACTTTTTAAACGCCATATAGCCACGAAGAAAAACGTTCGTAATAAAATTCAGCTATAAAATTATATGCCTTTTCTTATAAACAAGATGAAAATGTTCGGCCAGATGATTTGGGCGTTCAAATGATATTAAATGTGCACCTATTAACAAACGCGCGTTTTTATCACCGCAAAAAATTGCAGTTTTTAAAGGGCCTACTTGATGATAGTTTGACATTGCCATGTGAAAATCTATATTTTTTTTACTTTTTTTCATTTCATGAGATTCTGGTTGATCTATGAGCAAAATGATGTCTATGGTTGTGTGAAGATTTGGGGAGACAGTCAAAACGTATCATTTTGGGGGATAAAAATATGAATCTGGGGAAATTTCCGAAAATATATCTGGCAGCACTGGTTTCAAATGTCAATGGAGTAAATAAAACTGAAAAATTACAGAAAATTAACTATAGTTCGGATATCGAAAATAATGAAATTATTTGTTCAAAATAGCGTAATCTACGAAACCTAAAAAAAATACCAGAAAAAACTTTACATATCGAATTACGTAGTATGAAAAAAGCAGTCGCGCGCATATTACGAGTTTTTAACGCATGTTGGTTGGGCGTTAAATGCCGACTGGATCGGGAGCCTCGGGAGATGGTGAATAATACGCCAGCAGTGTTGTTGTAGTGTGGTGGAGAGAGCACGCGATGTGCGTGCTAGTATGTAAGTTAAGAGCATGTTTAGATAAGGATAAGGATTTATGATAGTGGCATAGGTAGATAGGCAGCGTTCTAGAATAAGATAATGTTAAGTAAAGATAAGCATGTTCTGTGATAGTTATTAATTAGTATATAAGATGTATTAGAGTAGTAGAAGGGGGTAGAAGAAGGTAGAAAGCCTGACAGTGAATATACTATGGATATAACGTAGCAGTATCTCAATCACGTCCTCGCCACAATTCATGGCGACCGTGACACTGGAGCCGGGCGGTTGGCTCGAGGAGAGTCAAACTCTGCATTTGGGAGGTCCGTTGAGACGTGCGACGACACAACGCGATGGTGACAGTAACGTCCTGGTGCTTTAAGGCCTCCGCCTTAAAGAAGACACTGTTTTGGGGTGCGTCGAGTCTCGATCCCGAGATTCCGCAACGAGCAGCTCCTTGCCCCCAAGGCAAGGATTTTTGATGATGTCTGCAGTCTGCAGCATTGGCCGTCCAGCAGGAAGTCAGCGAGTTGAAGAGTTCAGGAGAACGGAGGAGCAGTTCGAGCATCAGCGTTTTTGATTGCCAAACGGAGCGAGTGAGTGTTGTCAATGAAGAGAGAGGCAAGAAAGTGGGTTTTATGCTGGTTATGTTTTTTGAAGATGGGGCTGAATTGATTTTTAAATATGTTTTTTGGGGTTATTATTCTTTTTTTTTGTTGGTAATTATTGTAAAGCGAGAGCCCGGCGTGGATTTAATTTGTGTTTACGTGAGTAATCACGGCGACAGTACGTCTAGGGATTAATCGCGCGGTAAGCAGTTTGGTTAGTCGCGAGCGTACTTAGGAATCTGATCGTCAGCATTTTCGGTAGAATGTATGAGTATAATGTTTTTTTTTCCGTGTCAAGGTTGATTTTGACGCGTTGGTTAGGTTTGTCATTTTTTAGACAGTAGTGTGAAAGCGGAGTCAGCTGTTTAAGATAGTGTTTTTTGAGCGTGGGTATAGTTTTGTGGGGTAAGATGATGTATTTGCGGGAACGTTGTTATAATGGTGATGAAGTGAAATGAAATGAGTGATTTTAGCATGGTAATGTTGTAGGTCAGGGTAGTGTGAAGGTATATAGAATTGACATTGGGGATTTGATTTTGTTGGGTTGTATTTATATGGATTTGGCAGATTATTATGCGGATCTAGTTTGTTGTTTGCTAGTGGTAGGTGGTGGTGGTACCGCATACGGTAGTGGCGGTTTGGAATATGGAGTGTTTTGGGATATTGGTGTGTTCTTTGAAGGAAAGTAGTGTTTTTTTTTTTTTTTGGGATATGAACAGAGTGCGGTATTTTTATGGAAAGTTTCGATTCAATACCTTCCGTATTGTATCATGTATTTGGAAGTAACGCAAGTGAGTGAAGGGGAGAGGAGTACTTTGGTTTATTAGGTTTTTTGGGAGCAAATGGATTGATCACCCAAATGTATCTTTTTAAGATCTCGTCAGCCAGAGGAAACAGTTAGGAATGAATTAGAAGAAGGGTTTTATGGAGAAGTTTATAGATATTTTTAATGTCGAGTCATGTACCCGATCATGATGATCCAGAGCGGACTTCGTGAGGGACTGTGCTAAGGGACATATTGCAAAGTAAATAAAGAGAGGGTAGTGTGTTAGCAGGAAGTTGTTTTTTTTTCTCGTGAATGGGTATTTAGAGTTTCGAGTAGCGGTTTACTCGGAAGATGGTTGATTAGTTGATGGTGAATGTTCCAGTTGAGTTTTCAGGGACATGTTGGTAGAGTTGGAAAGATATAGGCAAAGGATATAGGTATTTTCAGGGTCAAGAAGATTGTTGTATGTGCAAGGGGGGTCTACTATTGGAAGAAGGGTTCAGGTTTTTGTAGGATGGTACGCTATTCTATGAAGGTGTTTGTGGCGTTAGTTTCTTGAAGAAGGGTTCAGGTTATTGAAGGGTGGTACGTTATTGAATGAAGGAGTATTTTTGAATTATTTTGTTAAAGAATTGAGCTAATAAAGTTGGGAGTTACTTGAGATATTGATATTGTAATGGAGTTATTGCGGAATTGAGATAGAAAAAGAATTGAAGGAGTTTTAGCTAGATGATGGTGATAGTGATGATGTTTTATTTGGTTGAGGTTTGAGAGTCGCACACAGTATATTATGAAGTGGTAAGAGACAGATTTGGAGTGGATATGATTTATGATAGGTAGGCATTTAGATATGGTATAGTGTTATGTTTTTTTTTTTTCAAATAGATTATTGTTTTATTTTGTCGGCCGCTGGTCACTAGAGGTGTTTTTATATTCTTGGTAGGTTTTCAATAAAGGTAAATTAAATTAAATTATAATTTTCGTTAAAGGGCTCGAGCTAATGTTAAATTCATAAAAATCTCTTGATAACCTGCTATCAAGGATAGGATGTACAGTCACCAGCAGATATATCGTAGCAAACAAGGTGGTCAAATATTTCTAAGCAGTTCTAATTTTCAATAATTTCTTTACTCATAGTCAATCAAAAATATAGGAACGCCGAGAACATCAAATATATCGACGCAGTCATGGTGGCCATAAACATCTGAACAGTTTCGGATAAAAAACCTTACTCCGTTGTTTTACATGTTAATTTTAAATAACATTGTAAAGAAATTATTGAAAATTCGCTGTTCACATATTTATGACAAAATACATGTTTAGATATAATTGGTAACATTTACTGTAAATAATTTAATGAAAATTTGCAATGCTCAGAAATATTTGGACATCTTGTATGCTACGATATATCTGATGGCGACTGTACCTAGTCGTAAGCAATTTTATACTTGGTTCTTTTTTTAAACTGTTTTCGTTGGTTTTGGTAATTATGTTTTTTTTTTAACTTATGATCTGTTTGTTTTGTATTCATTTAATGAGTTTACTTAATATGGGGAAAAATAAAAGGGGTTTTAATTACAAATGGGGACAAACCTAGCGGGACAAACTAATGTAATAAGTAAGGACTAAGTAAGTAAGTAAGTAATAATGTAAGTTGTTTAGGATAATGGAAGTTGTCTTTGTTTTTGAAGTTTTAAAGCTTGAGAAATTGTTGCAAGTTTTTGCAGGCGAATGGTTTTTTAAAGAAAAGTGTTTAATAAGATTTAAAAAAAAATTTGGCGTGAATTCAAATTTTTTTTTCCCAAAAGAGGGGAGATGTGGTGGAGAGAGCACGCGATGTGCGTGCTAGTATGTAAGTTAAGAGCATGTTTAGATAAGGATAAGGATTTATGATAGTGGCATAGGTAGATAGGCAGCGTTCTAGAATAAGATAATGTTAAGTAAAGATAAGCATGTTCTGTGATAGTTATTAATTAGTATATAAGATGTATTAGAGTAGTAGAAGGGGGTAGAAGAAGGTAGAAAGCCTGACAGTGAATATACTATGGATATAACGTAGCAGTATCTCAATCACGACCCCTCTCCACAATTCAGTAGAAATGGAACGTCTTTATTAGGGGCAGTACAGTTTATATAGTGCTAGCTACGTGCTATAATTGCATGACATAATATATGCTACATGAGACACGTAGGAGACGTGACTATAGGAAACTGCACTGCTTGCATAAATAGGGATATTATATGAGGATATGATATATACAGGACTCCCCCCTTTTGAAATGAGGGAAAACATTCATTTAACAATTATAAAATTAAAAATCAACAAAAATCTATAAGCTAGGAGTGTAAAAATTAAAAAGTGTAGAACAGAAGGGAATAAAAACAAAGAATATATAACAAACATTTTGAGCTTATGAGCTAAACCGTAAAATTGGTTGTATGGTGCGTCCGGAGCATGTGACTGTCGGTCCGTTTGTTGTGCTCGAGGTGGGGTCCGGGGAAGGTCGTCTCGTGTGCTGCTTCAACGGCTGGCAATGAGAACGTTCGCTTCAATCGGTCCACGGAAACACTTGTAGTGCGGCCTGGTAGATGGATGGCTATTCATTTACCATCTCGCTTCAGGACTTTGAACGGGCAATCGTAAGGAGCTGTAAAGGACTTCTTAAACATGTCTCTTCTGAGGAATACATGAATGCGATTCTGAAGGTCCTTGTGAACGAAATGCGATCTCGTAGCTACTCGATCCCTGGAACACTTCGTGAAGATGCTTTTTGTGCTGTTCTCCATCTGTGTCTGCAATATTATGAGGATATCGTTGACGTAGCAAAGTTGCGCTCCGACCCGTATAATAGTTGTGAAGACCCAAACGTCGTTTTGATGAATTCAAATAAATCGAAGGTCATGTTTACATAATTCACACGAATTGATGACTCATTAAGTCTCGGAATGTTTCACGCTTGCAATGATGGACAGTTCCGTAACCTTGTCGGTCAGCTCTTTTGTATGTAGGTCAACAAGCAGGTAGGTAATTTGTTTTGTTTTAACAAAATTTGCGCCGAGAATTATACGTTGAATCGGCTGCGATGGAGATCCATCTGAAGACACGGCGCGATCCCTGATTCAAATGCATGGTTTTTTCCCCATACGCGCGATGGACGTACCGTTACCGGCGAAAAGATCGAATGCATAGCGGTCGTGTTGCGAGGCTTCTGTTTAAAACAGCTAATACAGATACGTCTGCGCCTGTATCGATTAAAAATCGTGTTCCACTTTTGAGGTAGGTAACAAAAGGCGGCAGCTACTTGTATTTTTGATGCCGTGTGAACCACAAGCGTGGCTGCGCGACCGGAAATAATCTGGAAACCGTCACAGGACGGTTAGCGCCTCAATGGTCCTCTCTGGTGCTGGCGACTGTGGTAATGCGGTTCCGGGCTGCGGGGAGACTCCGTACATTGTGGAAAGAATGATGTGCTCGCTTTAGTGAATATATTGTCTCTTGAAATTCCAATCGGTGAGACCCGCTTGTGGGAGGCCGAAAGGAACTGTGCAAATCACCAAAGCGAGAAATCTTCCAAACGATGCAGCTGTTTCCTTGTAGGGGCCATCACGTCGTCGGCTGGGACGGATCACGTCGGGAATGATCACGTCGGGTGTGATGGATCACGTCGGGAAAGATCACGTCGGGAATGATCATGTCGGGTGTGATGGATCACGTCGGGGTCACCAGTTTAACGCATGTTTGTTGGGCGTTAAATGCCGACTGGATCGGGAGCCTCGGGAGATGGTGAATAATACGCCAGCAGTGTTGTTGTAGAAATGGAACGTCTTTATTAGGGGCAGTACAGTTTATATAGTGCTAGCTACGTGCTATAATTGCATGACATATGCTACATGAGACACGTAGGAGACGTGACTATAGGAAACTGCACTGCTTGCATAAATATCCCTTACAAGTTCAACCCTTATGGTTTCAGGATATAATGTCTGCAAAAGAAACGGGATGAAACGGTCGTCTATTCTAAGCCATAAAAATAAAGTAGTTGGTTACCGCAACTTGTCGTCGTTCTTCCACGACGTGACCTGGATGTGGGGAGGCGGCAGGTAGCTGCGTAGCGACTGTACCAGCTGAATCGTGTCCAGTAGAACTGAAACCGTAAGTGCATGCATTATAATAACCGGTTGTTACTCACAACTGTCTGTACAATTTTTAAAACGAGCAAAACACAACTACTAGATTAAGAATAAAAACAGATGTCTGAATAAAGGTTTATATGTATAATAATAGATTACGGATAAATGGGATTATCCCTAAGGATTAGGGTTAGATTAGGATTAGGGGTGTAACATACTCTTCTGTAGTTGTTCGCTCTGCTTGCCGTAGGGCTTGCACATGGCGGGGCGCACGCAGGGCCGCATGCGCTGCAGGTTGCGCGCCAGCTCCGCGAACGCGCGCACCACCCGCTCCTGCCCGCCCGCTCCCGCCCCCGCCCCCGCTCCCGCCCCCGCCGTCCCCGCGCTCGCCGCCGCGCTAGCCGCCCCGCTCGTGCCCCTCTCCGCTGAGGTGCCCCCGCCCGATAGAGACTCCAGGCTTTCTAGGTTCGCTCTGCATCAGACAATCGTTTTATTATTAACAAAAGTTAAAAATTTATATTTTTATTAATGTACTAGTATTTACCGGTGCCGGTGACGTCGTCTGCACAAATTATGTAAATACCAGATTTAAAGTCAAATCATAAGCTATTAAAGAGTAAAGTTTCACCAAAATAGGTTCAGTGGTTTTTGCGTGATGCTCGAATAAAATAAACACAAACAAACAGACAAACATTCTTAATAAAAAAGGTTGATTTAGAGTCAGCGACATCTAAAAACCATATCGTAATTTTTTTCGCAAATATCTTCAATGTACAGAACAGACATACTTCTGTTACAGTTTTATATAGTCGTGGATTTTACCAGCTATATAATTTGATTTTTTCAAAATCTGCGATGCAAAATAAAAGTTATACAGGGTCCAACTTAATACATATACCGACGGTTTTTTAAGAGGATCATCGACCATCAAACCACAGATAGTTCAGTCAACGAAGCTCTGAAATAGGTAAAAAAATACAATAAATCGTGTAGTTCGGGTTATTGTATTTTATGGTAGGGGTGACTCCCAGGTACAACATACTAAAAGTCCCCAGCCGGGGGCCGCGAGCTTCGGGCGTGAGAGGGGTTAAAAGGTCTCATTTTTTGGTTTTTCGTTAATATCTCGAAAAATGTGCGTCCTAGAAAAAAAAGTCTGTTCTACATAATAAACCTGATAAAATTTCCTACAAAACGGTATATCAACTTTTTTTTAAAGATCAATACGAAGTGAGATGCGGTTGGTGGAAAAGTCATAAAGGCTGAAAAACGATGTAAGTTGCCTTAGAAAATTAAAGTGAGATAACGTTGGAAATGCTTTTCGGATTCGAACGAAAGAAACTTTATTTTTAAAGATTAGAGTATAAGCTATTGTCAGTCGGTAACAATAATCAAATATATAAATAATTTTACAACATCGATTGCAAGTCAGAATGACCAGACCGAAGCAAAGAAACTCTAAAAAGAAAAGATGAAATCCCGTTCGCGATCGAGAAAAACAACTCTACAGGTGTAACAAATAGTAACAATACACCTTAGTTATACTTAAGGGTGCGTCAGACCATCAAACTGAACAACTTTCACGTTGGAGCGAACATCGAAATCGCAAAAAAAATCAGCTCTTCCATACAAAACTGCAGTACGACAGACTTTTTTATTTTTTCTCTACGTTGGCTCCATAGTGAAAGTTGTTCAGATTGATGGTCTAAAGCACCCCCCTTGAGTATTAGTAGGGTGTTTTGTTACACCCTGTATGATGCAGATTGACTACGCATAGATATTAAAGAGAAAGAAGCCCAGAGAAACGAGATCAGCTGAACCAGGTTGCTCAGAATGATTAGCGTAGATGACGAAATTCGGCGTTTCCAACTTATGTGTAACATTTCTTTACCGATTTATATAATTATTTTTTTTGGCGTAGTAAAGGAATGGAGAAGATAACAAGGTTACAACATGACACTTTTAAGCACGTAGAATAAAAGTCTAGACCGTACACATTATTTTAGTTTTTATTTCACATCGATCGGTGCAATATTACCGAAGTTATAAGCGTAGGAAGTTGACGCAGGTTTTTTAAATCTCGTCAGTGTTCGCGAGTAGCGCGTGACGTCATCGTATCCATACGGCAAGGCGGCGAGCGGGCGCCCGCCCGCCTCATATGTCCGTAGTAGTACATTTTGCGGGCAAGTTGTTTGCTTTCGTGCGCTCTGGTGTTTTGAACTTATAATTATTGTTTTTTCTTGAAATTATAATGATCATTAACCTTAAAATTGATCAATAAATCGTTAGTTTCAATGATTAGACACTGCGAGTGGAGTACCTACATACCTGCTAAAAACCATATTACTAGCAATAACCAAGTAGGAAAAAGTTTAATCCTGCGGCATGAATTTTGGGGAGGAAACCACCCCCCCCCCCCCGCTTTTTTTTTAATAAATGTAATTTTGAGGCTATATCCCAAAATGATTCATTTTGGCAGTTTTTAGGTGGTCTGGGGGTCAACCACATCACATCACATGGGGGTTTACATCTGACATGACTGATGTATGGGCTCGATCCGAATCGGGTTTCGAATAATTATTTTGTGATTTATCTGTAATTTAATTGTGACTAATTTTAGCTTTTATTTGATGTAAATTGTGATTTTGATTATCTATGACTAACTTGACTTGAATTGAATTATATATAATATATTATACATACAATAAACAGAAAATCTTATAATACTAATCAGAACTAAATATAAACAACACAAAACACAAAAAAACAAACGCTAGTCTCTCCGCTTATCGCACCCCCGAACGAATAAAGGTGTAAAATGCTATAACACCCTTTTTACTTTTATGCCATTTTTGGAATCTACGGCCTTCAATACATGTCCTAAATTTTTACTACGCAGCTATAGTGCATATTCATAAAATTATATGGTAAGACATCTTTATTCTATCTAATTACTACTTACGTTTCATAGATGAATATGGACACAATATCGTGTTACTAACATGCTTTTCATTAAAAATTATATAATACAATATTACACATATGTTATCCTACAAAACTAAAAGGGGCCAGGTTGTATTCAAGTTTACATCTTTATTTGTCTTAAAGTCTCTGATTGAAAAAAATGTAAGACCCTATTACACCTTTATTCGACCGAAAAATAAATTAAATCGGAATTTTTCGGAAGGTATAATACCTGACTTCATCTTTATTCGTCTGAAACATCCAAATTTATAAAAATGTAATCCTTAGTTATATAAAACTACTAAATAGTATAATTTATATATTTTTCACGTTAGACATAACCGTCATAGGAGACGGGCGCCGGTGCACGTTATGAAAACGCTACTCGCTCCGCTAATGAAAACGCTAGTCGCTCCGCTTATGAAAACGCTATTCGCTCCGCTTATGAAAACGCTACACGCTCCGCTTATGAAAACGCTATTCGCTCCGCTTATGAAAACGCTATTCGCTCCGCTTATGAAAACGCTATTCGCTCCGCTTATGAAAACGCTATTCGCTCCGCTTATGAAAACGCTATTCGCTCCGCTTATGAAAACGCAATTCGCTCCGCTTAATTCATAATCATTTATTGCTTCATGTGGTGTACATAGATCTTATAAGTAATAACAGTTCGCAACATGAGCCCTGTAAGGGCACTGCAATTTACATTTGAATGTAAAATATTATAAAACTAAGAAAGAAACAAAAATTTAACAGTTATATGATTATTCATGCATAACATAACATAATTATTTTAGGTACAAAACATATATATATTAAAAAAAAAAAAAACAAAGAACAACACAAAAATCATTTTACAATTATCATCATAAATCATGGCAAACACAATGACAAATACAACAATTATAATTTAAAGACTATTACAATAATAATTAAAATAAAGACTATTACAATTATAATGAAATTATTGGTATGAAAATTATTATTGGATATTCATAAACATCAATTAGAATTCAAATCATTTTATGGGAATATTAAATTAAACAAATTATGTAATAAATAGCATAATAGAAATGTCGTGTGATAAAATTATAGGCATAGTATAAAATGTCATAAGTCTATTCAAAATATTCATCTAAAGTGTAAAAACAATTTAAAATCAACATTTCCTTAACTTTGTTCACAAAGTGCGATTCTTTTTCTATGGCTTTTACATGGTCTGGTAACTTATCATAAATTTTTACAGCCATGTGATATGTGCCGGAGCTGACAATGTGTAATGTTGTAAATGGTAGAGCTAATCTGTTTTTGATGCGCAGGTTTTGCGGTCTTGTATGTTGCCTAAATAGATTTTGTTGTTTCCTAACAAATTTACATATCTCAAGGATGTACATGGAAGTAAGAGTTAATATTTTTTGTTCTTTAAAATGCGGCCTACAGCTTTCAAGCTCATTTATATTTACCAAATTAATTATTAACTTATGAAAACGCTAGTCGCTCCGCTCATGAAAACGCTATTCGCTCCGCTCATGAAAACGCTAGTCGCTCCGCTCATGAAAACGCTATTCGCTCCGCTCATGAAAACGCTATTCGCTCCGCTCATGAAAACGCTGAAAACGCTGTTCGCTCCGCTTATGAAAACGCTATTCGCTCCGCTTATGAAAACGCTACACGCTCCGCTTATGAAAACGCTATTCGCTCCGCTTATGAAAACGCTATTCGCTCCGCTTATGAAAACGCTAGTCGCTCCGCTTATGAAAACGCTGTTCGCTCCGCTTATGAAAACGCTATTCGCTCCGCTTATGAAAACGCTATTCGCTCCGCTTATGAAAACGCTATTCGCTCCGCTTAATTCATAATCATTTATTGCTTCATGTGGTGTACATAGATCTTATAAGTAATAACAGTTCGCAACATGAGCCCTGTAAGGGCACTGCAATTTACATTTGAATGTAAAATATTATAAAACTAAGAAAGAAACAAAAATTTAACAGTTATATGATTATTCATGCATAACATAACATAATTATTTTAGGTACAAAACATATATATATTAAAAAAAAAAAAACAAAGAACAACACAAAAATCATTTTACAATTATCATCATAAATCATGGCAAACACAATGACAAATACAACAATTATAATTTAAAGACTATTACAATAATAATTAAAATAAAGACAATTACAATTATAATGAAATTATTGGTATGAAAATTATTATTGGATATTCATAAACATCAATTAGAATTCAAATTATTTTATGGGAATATTAAATTAAACAAATTATGTAATAAATAGCATAATAGAAATGTCGTGTGATAAAATTATAGGCATAGTATAAAATGTCATAAGTCTATTCAAAATATTCATCTAAAGTGTAAAAACAATTTAAAATCAACATTTCCTTAACTTTGTTCACAAAGTGCGATTCTTTTTCTATGGCTTTTACATGGTCTGGTAACTTATCATAAATTTTTACAGCCATGTGATATGTGCCGGAGCTGACAATGTGTAATGTTGTAAATGGTAGAGCTAATCTGTTTTTGATGCGCAGGTTTTGCGGTCTTGTATGTTGCCTAAATAGATTTTGTTGTTTCCTAACAAATTTACATATCTCAAGGATGTACATGGAAGTAAGAGTTAATATTTTTTGTTCTTTAAAATGCGGCCTACAGCTTTCAAGCTCATTTATATTTACCAAATTAATTATTAACTTATGAAAACGCTAGTCGCTCCGCTCATGAAAACGCTATTCGCTCCGCTCATGAAAACGCTAGTCGCTCCGCTCATGAAAACGCTATTCGCTCCGCTCATGAAAACGCTATTCGCTCCGCTCATGAAAACGCTGAAAACGCTGTTCGCTCCGCTTATGAAAACGCTATTCGCTCCGCTTATGAAAACGCTATTCGCTCCGCTCATGAAAACGCTATTCGCTCCGCTCATGAAAACGCTATTCGCTCCGCTTATGAAAACGCTATTCGCTCCGCTTATGAAAACGCTACACGCTCCGCTTATGAAAACGCTATTCGCTCCGCTTATGAAAACGCTAGTCGCTCCGCTCATGAAAACGCTATTCGCTCCGCTCATGAATACGCTAGTCGCACCGCTTATGAAAACGCTGTTCGCTCCGCTTATGAAAACGCTAGTCGCTCCGCTCATGAAAACGCTATTCGCTCCGCTCATGAAAACGCTATTCGCTCCGCTCATGAAAACGCTATTCGCTCCGCTTATGAAAACGCTATTCGCTCCGCTTATGAAAACGCTACACGCTCCGCTTATGAAAACGCTATTCGCTCCGCTTATGAAAACGCTAGTCGCTCCGCTTATGAAAACGCTAGTCGCTCCGCTTATGAAAACGCTAGTCGCTCCGCTCATGAAAACGCTATTCGCTCCGCTCATGAAAACGCTACACGCTCCGCTTATGAAAACGCTGTTCGCTCCGCTTATGAAAACGCTATTCGCTCCGCTTATGAAAACGCTATTCGCTCCGCTTATGAAAACGCTATTCGCTCCGCTTATGAAAACGCTAGTCGCTCCGCTCATGAAAACGCTATTCGCTCCGCTCATGAAAACGCTATTCGCTCCGCTCATGAAAACGCTATTCGCTCCGCTCATGAAAACGCTACACGCTCCGCTTATGAAAACGCTATTCGCTCCGCTTATGAAAACGCTATTCGCTCCGCTCATGAAAACGCTATTCGCTCCGCTCATGAAAACGCTAGTCGCACCGCTTATGAAAACGCTGTTCGCTCCGCTTATGAAAACGCTATTCGCTCCGCTTATGAAAACGCTATTCGGTCCGCTTATGAAAACGCTATTCGCTCCGCTTATGAAAACGCTAGTCGCTCCGCTCATGAAAACGCTATTCGCTCCGCTCATGAAAACGCTATTCGCTCCGCTTATGAAAACGCTAGTCGCTCCGCTCATGAAAACGCTATTCGCTCCGCTTATGAAAACGCTAGTCGCTCCGCTTATGAAAACGCTAGTCGATCCGCTTATGTAACCACACACTACACTACCGATTGGGATACTTGAGATTGGGTACCGCTTATGAAAACGCTAGTCGCTCCGCTCATGAAAACGCTATTCGCTCATATTCGCTATTTGGCTTTGACCAAAAATGTTAACTTTGCACTTTTATTTCTCGGTCAGTTTTAAAGATAGAAAAATAATAAAAACACTGTTATTTTCGTAATTTTTTGTATAATTTTTTGGCATATAAAACAAAAAATGGTTATCTTCTCCATTACCCTCAAGTTCATCCGTTTTAATTTGGTGAAGACCTGATAAAGCGCTTCGGAGATAGACAATGGAACTCCTCGAAAGTTGATAGCAAATCATCGCAGAACCAATTTTTGTAGGAAATTAAGATTTAATAGAATTCCTTTTCTGGTAAGACCCATTATGAGATAAGACCAAAATGAGAAGATGTTCCCGCCCTCTTTCCCCCAGTGGTGGGGTGACTTAAGGGGGAATGGCTCCAGATCTCGAGAAGAGAATCGAGGGCGAAATTTCGAGCTCGCTTCGTTTGCTTAATCTCTTATTGTTTTCTTTCTGCGCTCTAAAACTAAGCTTTCTTGCTCCAGTTTTTGCTCCACACACAAATGAACTCGATTTCGGTATGAGCTATCCAATCACGTTATTATGTAGTTGGCATACTCATGAGCTCGCTTCAGTAGCTCCAGGTTTTTGTTTCCTTTATTTCCTTAATTTCGAGTAGAATTTGAGTTAGAATGGATCAAAATCTCGAACTCGCTTCGTTCGCTTCTGGTTCCGAATCATATTGCAATGATTATACATATTTCAGTAAGTTCTCGAGCTAACCTCACTCCCTATCCGTTTTTAATTGTTATGCAACGACCTAGTCTCATTGTAGTAAAATCTTGATCTTGCTCCACTGGCTCTGGTTTTCGACCTAATCGTATTGCAGTAAAAACTCGATCTCACTTCGCTCGCTCCTGGCCAGGGTTACAGGTAACCGGAATTCCGATTTTCGATATATCGCGACCGTTTCGGTCCGAACTTCATTGTAATAGAGTTGACATTGGAACGAAAAAGTTGATTGATTGATTGATTGCTTTCTGGCCAATTCCGATTACGAAATGTAATATATTTATTAGAAGATATACTTTCCGAAATAATTATCTTGGACGGAACAAAAGCTGTTCTAAGAATAAGTGAGAAATTTCAGTTTTTGTAATGCAAAATAACCTTTAAATTTTGTTGCTATTCGGAGTGTAGCTCCTGGTTTTATATTTAATTGCAACGACCTAACGTGAACCTGAAACTTCCTGCGAAATAATGATTGCTATCTTTATCTACGTCTATGGAGTGCGCCTATGCCTATGGGCGAGGAGTTCCAATGTCTATCTCCGAAGCGCTTTATCAGGTCTTCACCAAATTAAAATGGATGAACTTGAGGGTAATTTCTTTACACCAAAAAATGCATTATATAAATCGGTAAAGAAATGCCGAAGTTATCGTGTAACATAAGTTGGAAACGCCAAATTTCGTCATCTACGCTCATCATTCTGAGTAACCTGGTTCAGCTGGTCTCGTTTCTGTGGGCTTCTTTCCTCTTTAAGGCGATAGATGCGTGGTCGTTCTGCATCATAGTTGTTTTTCTCGATCGCGAACGGGATTTCATCTTTTCATTTTAGAGTTTCTTTGCTTCGGTCAGCCCCCTTACCCGCACTTTCGATCTTCACTATATCGCCACTGTTTCGGTCCGCACTTCATTGTAATAGAGTTGAAATTGGAACGAAAACATTCACGCAAAAGTTCGAATCGAATGTGCGGGTAGACCCTCTGGTCATTCTGACTTGCAATCGATGTTGTAAAATCTAAACTATTATAAAACTGTAACAGAAGTGTGTCTGTACATTGAAGATATTTACAAAAAAAAGATTACGATATGGTTTTTAGGCTTCCCTGATTCCAAATCACAAATTTTTGGACTTTTTGTCTGTCTGTTTGTTTGTTTGTTTGTTTGTTTGTATGTTTGTTTGTTTGTTTGTTTGGGTGTTTGTTTGTTCGAGTATCACGCAAAAACTACTGAACCGATTTTGATGAAACTTTTTTTGTTTGATAGCTTATGATCTGACTTAAAATCTGGTATATAATTTATGCGGACGAAGTCGCGGGTAAAAGCTTTATTTATATATTTGATTATTGTTACCGACTGACAATAGCTTATACTCTAATCTTTAAAAATAAAGTTTCTTTCGTTCGAATCCGAAAAGCATTTCCTACGTTATCTCACTTTAATTACCTGGAGACTTACAATCCTCAGGTTTACCTCCTGGTTTACCTACGTTAGGCTCCAGTCTCCCTCTAATTGTTTTGTATAAAAATGCTTGTATTTTCTGTGTATTTGTCTATTTTTATGTAACAATTTGTGGAGAACTAAAATTATTTTGTATTTGTATTTGTATAATTTTCTAAGGCAACTTACATCGTTTTTCAGCCTTTATGACTTTTCCACCAACCGCATCTCACTTCGTATTGATCTTTAAAAAAAAAGTTGATATACCGTTTTGTAGGAAATTTAATCAGGTTTATTATGTAGAACAGACTTTTTTTTCTAGGACGCACATTTTTCGAGATATTAACGAAAAACCAAAAAATGAGACCTTTTAACCCCTCTCACGCCCGAAGCTCGCGGCCCCCGGCTGGGGACTTTTAGTATGTTGTACCTGGGGGTCACCCCTACCACCTAAAATAATAATACAAACTACACGATTTACTGCATCTATTTTTGCTTCGTTGACTGGGTTAAGAGTACTATAAATCAAACTAAACAACATTCTCTATGGGACCAAAAAAAACAGCTGTTTCGTACAAAACCGCAATTCCATTCAATCCAAATGTATGGGACAGCAGATTTTTTTCACGATTGCATTCCGGTTGATGGTGTGATCATCACTTTAAACCGTCATATTAAAAACAACCTATATACAGGGTGAAATTGATATCATTGGCATCCTTTAAAACTAAGAGTGAGCGCAGACTAGGGGCAAAACAGTTGTAAGACAGACTACCGCTTTACTAAAGCTATGAAGCTGCGCACACTTGCAACAAAAAGTCTCATAGACTAAACTGTCTACGCGACACCGCGACGAATCTGACTAACGACGTCGGCTTCCCTTTGAAAAGTATGTGAGTGCGGACACCAACGACAAAACTGTTTTGCGACGTACCCCTTGTAACCCCTCTGTTCCCAAGCTGTTGCTCGGGGTTCGTCATGCGTCATCGTGTCGTGTGTGATCAGGTAAATTATATACAAAACTTTGACGCACAATACGCGTAGACGGTATTAATATATGGAAAAATAGTTTAGAAAATCTAGATTTCGCGTTGCAACTAACATTTTAAAATAATATAATTACGAAGATATAATTAGCTTTAAACTTTTTAGCTAAAATTTTTCATACAAAATTTCTTTCTTTTCTATGACGTTTTGTATGTTTCAAACATTTTATTTTATTTTAATAGGTATATTTAATTTAAATAAAAAAACAACATAGGTATAGGTAAGGAGTTTTTTTTTATTAACTATGGGTTTGCTCTTGACCTCAATCCAGTCCTCAGGACGAAGATGGGGTCGTAGATGTAGCGAGCTTACCCAGAAGAAAGAGAAAACTTGAGTGAAAGAAGCAACACAGTTACACCGAGTATATTATCCGTTCCAAAGTTATATGAAAATGTGGACATCCTAACTCATTTAACAAGCCTACGACCAGCGCCAAGGATTATTCTACTTCTCTATGACCAGCGCCCAGGGCGTTCTAGGCAAGCGCACGATACGTAGTGCCCAGGGCGAGCGCTTCGGGCGCTTTCTATATAACTAGTCCCTTACTCAACCGATTGCTATCAAATTCGATATCTGAGGGTCGCTGTGGTCGGCAAACACGAACCCGTTGTCAGATTAAAGAAAAATCCGCCATCTTGAACCAATTGTCTTCAAAATAGATACCACCTATCTGATGTGGAGTTGTGTGTCCACCCAACCCAGGTTTTCGGTGGATTCTTGGACTAATTTAAAAAGACGTGGTAAACTTTGTAATCGTTAATTAAATTAACGAATAAAATTAAAAATTAACAAAACTAATCAGATTAACGATAATTTTTTTAATCATGATCAATTCAATCAAAATTTATTTAGTCTGATTAAAACTAATAAAAATAATCAATTGATTAAAAATTTATGGATTAATGCCCACACTGGTTCTTAGGAATGGCGGAATCTAGTGGGAGCGCTGGCAGCGATGACCAAAAAAAAATCGTTGACTATAATAATGTCTACAGTTTTTATATGACCGCGGCGCTGGGGGGTGGGACGTTCAATGAAAAATGTTCGGAGGTTATAAGGTTAAGTTACGCGTCGTGACGTAGGCAAAACAGTTTTGTCTTGCTTGGTGTGCGCCGCGTTTGAAACAAAACTGTTTCGAAACAGTTTTGTCTGCGTGCGACGAATCTGTCTTACAACTGTTTTGTCTCAAGTCTGCGCTCGCTCTAAGAGTCTACCCATCAAACTGAACAACTTTTACTATGGGAGCAAACCGATCGGAGCAACTAAAAAATCAGCTGTCCCATACATTTGAGTCGAGTAGGCATTGCAGTTTAGTATGGGACAGCTGATTTTTTAGTTGCTCCGATCGGTTTGCTCCCATAGTAAAAGTTGTTCAGTTTGACGGATAGACTCTTAGTTTTAAAGGATGCCAATGATATCAATTTCACCCTGTAGAGATCATAAAGACGGAATATCATATGCCTTAAATGTTACGTTATCAAGATAATTAGAGATAAACATTCAATAATCCTTAGGTTTTGAAATAACTAACCACTTACGCACTATAAACCGAACATCCCACAACTTATGAAGAAAAGATGAAGACCAATTGCTCACCTCAGGAAATCAGTAAGCTTGTGTTCATCGGTGTAGTGGTGTTTGGACGACTTGGACTCTAGGCCGGACTGAGACGAGCTGGAAGACCTCTGCGAGTGCGTGTACTTGTCCAGGGAGGCGGAGTGGGCCAGCGAGCGGTTCTGATGCTGCAGCAGCATCTGCTGGTGCTGGGATAGTTTGTCCTGGCTGCGACGGTCTGACTTCTCTGATGTTAGACCCGCTGGAATCATATGCGAAACTTTCAGCTACACTCCTAAGAGAGTAAGTAGGCAGGTAATGACTAATGACATTACAATATTGGGTACATTGTTTTCTTAAAATCTTACATGGTAAGGTAAGACCGCCATTTAGATTTTGGTTTTTCCTTCTACAGGGTGAAATTGATATCATTAACACATTAGCATCCGTTAAAACTAAGATTCTACACATCAAACTGAACAACTTCAACTATGGGAGCAAACCGATCGGAGCAAAAAAAATCTGCTGTTCCATACTAAACTGCAATGCCTACTAGACTCAAATGTATGCAATAGCTAATATTATTTTGCTCCTATCAGTTTTCTCCCATAGTAAAGGTCCCAAATACATAAATACATCCTGTATGCTTCTACAACTTTATCAAGCACAAGTCCGATCGTGTATGGAGTACTGCTGCCATCTTTGGGACGGGTCTGCCCAATACCAGCTGGCCGCGTTGGACTCAATCGACAGGCGTGCCAGGAAGCTCATAGGTGATCCAACCTCTGTGGCGAAGCTACAAAGTCTTGAGCATCGTCGCAAGGTAGCCTGTCTATCTGTTTTTTATAGGATACATTTCGGAGAGTGTGCGACGGAATTACACGATTTAATACCCTTTCATCTGCGGGGGACGAGACGCAGGCTGGGTTTCCACCCTTATGTCGTTGACCTACCAGCAATTCGCACGAAGAAGTTTGCTTCTTCTTTTATAATGCGCACGGCTAAGGAGTGGAACGCACTGCCTGCGGACCTGTTCCCTGAGCAATACAACCTGGGCCTCTTCAAGGCAAGAGTGAATAGGCATCTTTCTAGGTAAGCATGCTACATCTTCGGCCTCATCATCACTCAACATCAGGTGAGATTGGGGTCAAATGTTTACCAATCGAAAATTTAAAAAAAAAAAAAAAAAATCTTTATTTTCATGCTAAAAGTTACTAAAAAACATATTGCCATTTTATATTAAAATTAAGAACCCCCCAACCAATTTTAACCTCACCCCCTCATGGCAAACGGATGCCAGAACAAAGCAAGCAATGGTATATGACATTCAGACTACAGTCCAGGGATGGCGAACCAGAGTGGCACGCGTGCCATATGGCACGCGACAATATTTTGGGCACGCCACGAATCAAAACGGCTTGCATTTCTAGTTCAAAGTATGAAGTAGGAGTAGGACCTACTTCTTTTCGAAGGTATCACGAACGAATGTGAGTGAGCCTAGGCTACGGAGTTATTATTTTTCCTCCATTCTCTAAGTCAACATTATTTGACGGCACGTCTATGGCCCCTTTAATTTATTTTTAGAAAAAAATGGCACGTTGATTCAAAAAGGTTCGCCACCCCTGGTGTAGTCCTTTCTCAATCAGTATTATACATACTTTACCTCTTTCTCTTGTCAGTTTTTGCCATTTGTATGAAGTGGCAGCTAAATGTCCAGGGTACTTATGGCCAAGGTTAGCTCACGGTAGCAACCCACCGCAAAATACAGAGCAATTCATACCTAATAAAAAGATGTGTTACTATAGTGAACTTTACTAAGTTAAGTTAGTTGGCGGTGAGATTGGCGCTTTATGCATATGGTCCCCTTCTGAACAAAACACAAAATATGAATATTAACACAGTAACTCACTGAGCGCAGCGAGATGCGGCGCGATGGGTAGCTGGTAGTCCTGGGGCAGCGCCGTGCCTCGCAGCAGTCGCTCCACCGCCTGGCTGTCCGACAGGTTCGAACTGCCTGCGTCTGCAACCAACCACATCTAAACTATTATAAAACTGTAACAGAAGTGTGTCTGTACATTGAAGATATTTACAAAAAAAAATTACGACATGGTTTTTACCTGTCTGTCTCTAATTGTATTGTATTGTATATCATTTATTTCAGACTTCTTTTGTCCATATGTGTTAATAACAAAAATGCAAAATCTAAATTCCAAATCACAAATTTTTGGATTTTTTGTGTCTGTTCGTTTCTTTGTTTGTTTGAAAGAAAGAAAGAAAGAAAAATCTTTATTCACCATTAAAGGCGCTCACGAAACAACAGAGTACATTAAAAGAAATACATAGTAGGTAGTAGCGGTGTGTGCCGCGACTGTGAATAGGACACGACTCGACGTAGTGCCTTACTTGGTAAGCAAGGCGTTGATTTTCTGCCGTGCCTGACAGAGCAGGAGTGTTTGGGTGTTTGTTTGTTCGAGTATCACGCAAAAACTACTGAACCGATTTTGATGAAACTTTTTTTGTTTGATAGCTTATCATCTGACTTAAAATCTGGTATATAATTTATGCGGACGAAGTCGCGGGTAAAAGCTCGTTTATTATAAATCATCGGTATGTCAGATTTTTGGGGAGGGTTGAATCGAAAACCATTTCGAAATAATTGTCTCAGTAACAATATTTTATAAGTCAGAGATTACTACAGATATCTAAACTATTATAAAACTGTAACAGAAGTGTGTCTGTACATAGAAGATATTAACAAAAAAAAAGTTACGATATGATATGGTTTTTAGGTGTCCCTGATTCCATATCACCAATTTTTGGATTTTTTGTCTGTCTGTTTGTTTGTGTGTTTGTTTGTTCGAGCATCACGCAAAAACTACTGAACCAATTTTGATGAAACTTTTTTGTTTGATAGCTTATGATCTGACTTAAAATCTGGTATATAATTTATACGGACGAAGTCGCGGGTAAAAGCTCGTACTATTATAAAACGGCAAATATAAAAAAATAATTTTTTTGCTTAGTGTGTTTTTTCGAGCTACACGCGAAAACTACTGAACCGATTTTGATGAAACTTTTTTGTTTAATAGCTTATGATCTGACTTAAAATCTGGTATATAATTTGTGCGGACGAAGTCGCGGGTTAACGCTAGTACTATATAACACTGTTAAAAAAAGGATTTTTTTGCTTTGTGTGTTTGTTCAAGCATCACGCAAAAACTACTGAACCTATTTGGATGAAACTTTTTTTGTTTGACAGCTTATTATCTGACTTAAAATCTGGTATATAATTTGTGCGGACGAAGTCGCGGGTTAACGCTAGTTTATTATAAATCAGTATGTCAACATTTTTGGGGAGGGTTAAATCGAAAACCATTTCGAGATAATTGTCTCAATAACAATAAGTCAGAGATTTTAAAATGAAAGGATTACAGATATTTTTTATAACATAACGTCCTTGACCTGTAAACTCCTTGGTAAACTAATAAAAATCAACTTAAAATAAATGGCTATTAAGAAAAAAAACAATGTCAGAATTAAACATTTGATGTTGCCGTTCTGTTTCCAGCATAAGGGAATGCAAGTGATTTTATTTTTTTAAATTAAGCAAATGTTTTTCTCCATTGACTTCGAATTATTTTTTCGCAACCACTTTTGCCATTTAATTTGTATTGATAAACTCGATGAATGATATCTTCTATCCAAAGATATTTTTTGGTCTGGACCAAAAAAAATCTTTGCTTCTATCCATAAAAAATATAAAATAACGAACAAAAAAAAACATGAAATACCGAATTGTGATTTCGAACTAAGAATTAGGATTCAGCATGATGATAATATCACAATATGACAATGATATTGACCTATAATTTTTTTTCAACTAAATAATTATAAACCAGGCATTTTCACTCCAAATCTACAGAAGGTAGATTCCATAACAGATTAAAATGCTGTGTAGTGAACTATAATAAATAATTAAATATCTTAGACATTGTTTCACAGATTATCTAGTCCATTGACGTACCAGAATCGAGCTCAGACTCGGATTATGATGAGTAGAATAAATATAGAATACATACATAAATACTAACATCCAAAAATTGGGTACAAATATTAATATTCATCATACAAATATTTTTCCCAGGTGGGATTCGAACCCGCGACACTCGGCCCAGCAGACAGGTTCACTATCGACTGAACTATCGGGCTGTCGCCGTAAGTTTTCATAATCATGTCGAAAAATTATATGAAATGTTACCAGGAATATAAGTAGGTTGCTGCGACAAATGCTGCTGTATGGACTTCTGCGTCATCTCCAGCTGGTTCTTGTAGTAGCGGCACGCCGGGTTGGGGCAGTTCTGCACCACCTCTATGATGAACTCCTTCTCCATTCCAAACTGTTCTCGGCCTATTGTGTATGATTCTACAACCTAAATAAATACAAATCATTTTAAATGTCAAGTTTCTGAAAAGTTTACACAAGCCGAGTTTGAATTTCTAAGTAAATAGACTATAGGATAAAGGACTCATCTCATTTATATATTTATTATAAAAAAATTACTTGTAAATTTACAGAGCAATTTTCAAAATACTTACATGCTAAAAATACATAGGTAACTACTTACTAATGATAGTACTTATTTAATTGACTTAACACTATTACTCATAAATAAATGAGTGGGAATAGGCCATACTCCACCATGCAGGCCCAGTGGAAATACAAATGAGCACGCCGCCACATCATTGCAGATATGGACCTCTGACCCTGGCTTATTCAAATAAAATAAATTGTCTCCATCTCAAAACTAAACAAATATCTCATCATCTCAGCCGATGGACGTCCACTGCTGGACATAGGCCTCCCCCAAAGATCGCCATAACGACCGGTCCTGCGCTGCCCTCATCCAACGTTTTCCCGCCGCCTTCACCAGGTCGTCGGTCCACCATGTGAGGGGCCTACCCATGCTGCGCTTTCCGGTAAACAAATATCTAAATCTAAACAAGTTGTAAATGGTGAAATACATATTTAGAATACCATACATTTTACAAATTCTTAGTCTGAATAAGTACAGAAGTTAAGAGGGGGGTTAAGTGCTTGCAAAATTGTCATACTTCATCACTGTAAAGTTCTTCGATACCAATGCAAATAATCTGCTTTGAAATTATGAATTTACAATTACTTCTGATGTCATTCTGTGATAGTGTGATAATAATACCCCTTAATTCCAGACCATGGTCAATACTGCATTAGTAACAAAACAATTAATAAATAACTTCCTTAAAGTGAATACTATCGGTTTAAAATAACAATGTGCATGACCTCGCTCGCAAACGTGACGTCTCTCAATCACACGAACTTCACTCGAGTCATTCAAATGATTAGTTCCTTTACATAGAGTCTACATTCCTTTGACAAGCGAGTGAAGTTATCCAACGGCCCTTCAAGGTCATGCACATTGTTATTTTAAACTGATAGTATTACTTTTGATGTAAGTAAATAATTAATTCACAAAGTAATAATAAACATAAATAAAACATTAAAAATGTACTTACAGCTCTGACCGTAGCTTCTAAACCAAGATGTAGTCCATGAGGACCGTTCATGTGTTTCAGCATGACAGCGTTAGCAAAATGTTCATATGGTAATATTATCTTCCCATTTTCACGGAGTATCAGTCTTCCTTGCGTGTCTAAACCCACTCTTGATGCCATCATTCTGTTGAACAATACACAAATTTTATATCTGAAGCATTCGGCAGCATTAAACCAGCTTGTGGCTTCCTGGAGGAGATGGGATGGCAAGAGTAGTCACTCCCACCTCACGCAAAGTAGGCGCCTAAGTCATTGAGTACTGGAAAATGAGCCTGCTCTACCAATACCAATATATCTAATGTTTTATAGCCTCATAAGGGCCAAACTAATCTTTGGCCTTTATTTATAACCTGTATATAGCTGTTATACCCCTAGTTTATCATCATCCCAGCTGCAACTAACAAAGGTAATAGTAGAGTGAAAGAAAGGGAGACCCCCTTTCTTTCACTCTACAATTACCTTTATCCATTTATTACTTTCTCTTAACATGTGTACTGTCCAAAGCATTTTCTTCTGTTTTATGATAACAGGGGGATAGAAATATAACATAAATGTAGTATAAGAGACAGAAATGTTAAATAACACAAATATGTACAGTAATGTAACAGAAATGTAACCCTTCCACAATCTTTATTGTCTTTGTATCTTTATTCTTTCTTTTTTATTACAGCCTTTGCTGTAATAAAAAAATATTTAGTTGTAATACTTGCAGCCTAGAGGTTGTTTTTATTTAAAAAGTACCAGAATAGATTTATGGTCTTAGTTTATTCAAAATGAAAGACTGCAAACCCATCTTATCAACATTGATCGGTGGTAAGAAAAGTGAACAATAAAATCTAGTGAAACAAAGTCAAATTAAATTACTTTTTATTAATTAAATTTAAAAAAATAATAAGATAGATTGTCCGCCTGTAACAATGGGAGAAGAACTGTTGCCACACCTAAACTGATTTAAATACTTTGGGCTCCTTCTGGACAGAAGACTCACCTGCAAGGCTAGCATGCCACCCACGACAAAGCATTTAAATGAGAAAACCGTCATGCTCACTCTTTTTGGCATACGTAAAATAATAAGGATGGAGGCACATCTCGATTTTTTTCTCGGGGGTGGCATGCTACGCCTGCTGGGCAATACATATAAAGGTAAAAAGAGACATGGCAGATTCACAAATCAAGTGACTGAATTGGTTGATTGGACGACAATCTACCCTCTCACTGAACAACAAGTTGCTTGTATACAAAATCATCATCAAACCTATCTGGACATATGGCATTCAACTTTGGGGTTCTGCCAGTAACTCAAACCTAGAGATACTGGAGAGATTTCGAAATAAAACACTGATATCAATATCTTTATAATTTTTTGGATCGAGGCTTGGTTTCATCAAGCTGTTAAAATATTAAATGAAAAATCAGATACGAAAAATCGGATTCTGTTGTTTTTGATTCACTTTTGTGTAGAATGCAATTAGGGCTTGCATTCGAATATTCGAATATTCGAATTATTCGAATAAAAACTCTGTTCGAATATTCGAAAAGTATAATAAGGTATTCGAATATTGTGTGCAACCATAATTTTCAAATTTTGCGCGTGACTTTAATTCTCGGTTACGTTGTTAGGCTCGCTTTTGTAAAAGACAGGACTCTGATGATCATGAGGAGGATGACATAGCCTTAATTCATTTGTTTTGTTATAAAACTATTATATAGTTTTATAATAGTGTTATCACCATCATCATCATGACCGTTATTAGCCACAGCGACTTTTTACTGATAGCTGAGAGCTGATAGTTTGTGCGCTCTCAGGTGGTTGAAAAATAGGCCAAAGTGGCCGGTCTTTAGCCAGTGTCTCCCAGCTTGATCCGTCAATCAACATCACAACTCTTCGTGTGATGCTTCAGCACACCGCAAGATTTGGCCGCCTTGTTTCCATTGGCCCTCCTGCAGTTCTGAGTACAAGATGTACTTCGCAACTCTGTCATTCACACGGACATACGGGAAACATTCCCACACCACTGCAATTGCCGCCTCATCAGATATTATGCCTCACTCAATTCCGCTGACATCTGCAAGAGCGTTCTGTGTTTCCGGAGAGCCTCGGTCAGTTCCTCTTTGTTATCGTCGAATAAGTCCTCCTGCTTAGTACGTTTCACGCCCAATTTTTGCAATAGTTCGTTGACCAAATTCGACGAAAGTGCCTGCCAAGTATTTTTAAGACATCGCCACTTTCGCCACCACCCTCAATTTCCAGCGTCAGAACCATGTTTCCAACTACCCGAATAAAAGTCTCGTTGATAATTGGATCTAGGAGTTTTCCCACATTAAGACGTAAAGGTTTCACTCTTTGAGACATGTGAGGAGGATTAAGATGGTGCTTAAGCTTAGTCAACACAATTCAGTGGTCACTCCAACAGTTAGGAGTCTTGCATAACCCGAGTGATATGGATTTGGGAGACAATATCTCTTTGTCTGACGATAACGTAGTCAATAAGATGCCCTTGAATGCATCCATGTAGTCTTGAGCTTGGCAGGTAGCCTAAACACAGTGTTGGTATATCTAATTGAATTTGATCACAGAGAGAGAGAGAGAGAGTAACAGAAGGCAACAATTCAAGCAGTTCATGTTACCAACATTATGGCTTGAAGTAGCGCCCAATTCTCGCGTTAAAATCGCTTTATATGAGCTTAGACCAAAGTAAAATGAATGGACAGGCCTTACGCAAACATTTCAAACCAGAAAAATGAGGCAAAACAATTAAATATAAATAAATATCTTGGACAATGTCACACAAATTATCTAGTCACATTTAAAGTACCAGAATCAGTTGACAGTTTTACTTCGAATTTGTACCGAGATGACAGACCAAGTACCCTAGTTTGTCATCACAAATTAGGGTACCTCAATAGGTGCCCTAATTTTGCGTGCTGCAACTTAAAGCGCTTTGGGCCTATCCATTCATTTTACTTTGATCTAAGTATATGAGTATCTTCTCCCTAGGACGGATCCCATAAATAAGCCACCGTCAGGAAAGAAGTAACGCGGTCCGAGATGTGCACGGGATACTCCTCCAGTTTTCTAGCAATTCAGTTTTTAACTGCGAAAAGAACACCAGACCGCCTGAGATTAGAGGCAGAGGTTCCCTTTCAGAAGAATGTATATCCGCCCCCTTGCTCCGCTAGCTCCTCCTCGTCAGCCTGGTGTGTCTCTCTGAGAGCAACAATGTCGACACCAAAGCTACTATGGCAGTCTTTGGTTCCGGGCAGATGTTGCCTTTGGGGACAAGGAGGAAAAACCAAATGGCATCATCTTCCGAATTGGTAATTTGGTATGTGATTTTTTTCTTGTGAAGATGCTGTAGAAAAGGGTCGTAGTTACCGCTTCCAAATTATTGACATATAAGTACTTAGCGTTGAGTGGGGGAAGCAGTGTGCCTTGCCTTCTTCAATAGGGCTGAAATTAAACTATGTAAGTCAAATATTGGCAATTAACAACATTATTACTTAAACCGGTTAAAACTTTGTCAATATTCGAATATTATTCGAATAATTCGAATAGTACCTAAAAAAAATAGAATAATTCGAATATTGAAAATTATCGAATATTTGCAAGCCCTAAATGCAATAAAATATGCATTGTAAATAAACTTTTTAAAAGGAGCAGTGGCCACATCTTCTTATATCTCATTACAGCATAAAAGCAGTTTAAAGGGATAGAAATAGCCTAACAATAAGTTATTCCATCACTTTTTTCTGGACTATTCATGCCTTTGCTTAACTTTAGTTTATTTGTAATCCATTTCACCGCAACCTGTTTAAAATTCTAATCAGAATCAAATCGGTTCAACTTACTGTAAATAAGCAGCACTGGGCAGCATAGAGGATTCCTTGAGGTCGCTAAAGCATTGTAGCAGCTCTATGCTGGGGCTCCAGCCCTTGTTCTGCAGGTACAGCTGTAGCAGCATGTACAGCTTCTCGGTGACGTAGCCCTCGCCGCCGTGCGGGGCGGTCGCGGTAGAGCTGCTCGCCGCGCTCCCAGAGCCCCCCGTGCTCTTAGCCAGCACACTCTTCATCGTCTCCGCTAAATCCATCTTGTAGATGTCCAAGTAAGTCCTCTTTTGGGAATCCTATCCCAAAACAAACAAATAGTAACGCAAATATTGCGGCCAGAAGAGATCGATAGCGCAACATTTTTACACATAAAATGCAATGGTGAAATCAAAATATTGTACTCACCAGAATGATAGTATGTTGCGGCTAACAATAGGAAAACACGATAGACCCAACGAACAGCTAATTTGAGAACTATCCATCCAATATTTTGAAGAAAAATGCTTTTGGTTTGGTACAAGCTTTTCTTTTCTTTTTTTTTTTTTTTTTGGTTCAGTTCAAGGTAAAGCGATTATAGTATCGCATACAACCGATGTCAGGAATAAATACTCTCATTTATAGCAAATAAAACGTTGGTGTTCGACGTTTCAACGCTTCTTTGGAGTTTTTGGAGGCAATCGAGAAACGCAGGAAACGCAGAGAAGTCCACAGGAAAGAGGTGAACCGACCGCTTGCCGCGCTACAAAAGAACGGAACACTTTTCCTGTTCACGACCCACACCATCATATTTCACTGAACTGTATATTTTTCACTTGCACGACACTTTGTTACGCAAAACAACACCGATTTTACGAACCAAAACTCACTATAAACAATAAAAATTCGATGAAATATGAGGACTCCAAACGTGTCTGTTCAAATCCCGCCAAAAACTCCCAACTTTTCTTTTCTTTTGAAGCTGTAAAATTTTTGAAGCGTTCAGAAATTAGTACCTCTATCAATTTACGTTTAGAAATTACTAAACAGTCGATTTGTACTACGTGTATCCGAAACATAGACGAAAAATTGTACACAGGCGGAGGACATTTGCCTTTTGGTGGTTTTTCCGATTCAGTTTGCATAGAATGTCCTGCCATCTGTTAAATATATCTTTTACTATGAAAAAAAAAAGATTATATTGTCTATGTCAATGTCAAATTGACAAATTTACAAAATGGCGACCTACCTTGCATAATGTGCGTGTTGTTTGTAGTTTTTGTTCAATTTTGTGCCGATTTAGTGATGTTCTGGAGTTTCAGTTGTTCTCTTACCAATGTACAGATTACAGGAATAGTAAGGATACTGGAATTTCACTCGATCGGTGCGGGATTGAACGAAAACTAGCATTCAATCAACGGTATGAGTATATAAGTATATATATAAGTAGGTATGTATAGTATAGGTAGAATTATTTTCAGAGAAACACAGATGGCGCTAGCTAGCCTTCAATTTGACATAAGGTGGATGCATAATGTTGCCACGAGTGGGTTCTCTTTTCTAATATACTTATATTACTCTTTGATTGTACATAAGAATTTGATAATAATGTTAAGGGGCCCATTCATTCATTCATAATAATGTTAAGGGGGTGAATGGCTATATTTATCTATGAATAGAAAAGATAACCCACTCGTGGCAACATTATGCATCCACCTTATGTCAAATTGAAGGCTAGCTAGCGCCATCTGTGTTTCTCTGAAAATAATTCTACCTTTACTATACATACCTACTTATGTATACAGGGTGTACAATAAAATGGGACAGCTGCTTAAAGGGGTGCTTCAGACCATCAAACTGAACAACTTTCTCTATGGGACCAATATCGAAACCGCAAAAAAAAAATCCGCTCTCCCATACAAAACTGCAAACATAACTCGACTGAAATGTATGGGACAGCAGATTTTTTTTTCGCGATTTCGATATTGGTCCCATAGAGAAAGTTGTTCAGTTTGATGGTCTGAAGCACCCCTTTAAGTAGCTGTCCCATTTTAATGTACACCCTGTATACTTGTATACACTCATACCGTTGTTTGAATGCTAGTTTTCGTTCAATCCCGCACCGATCGAGTGAAATTCCAGTATCCTTACTATTCCTGTAATCTGTACATTGGTAAGAGAACAACTGAAACTCCAGAACATCACTAAATCGGCACAAAATTGAACAAAAACTACAAACAACACGCACATTAAGCAAGGTAGGTCGCCATCACGAAGAAAAGAAGGGAGCGGAGGTGAGGCAAGGCAATTTTTCTATTCAAGCAAGTGTCGCCAAAATGCGGGGGACGAGGTAAGAGGTGGGAGTAGGCTCCGCCCCAAAACCCCAAATCCATCTAGGGGCGAAAAGAGTATCTACAACAAATGCACAGTAACATGACAACCAACTAGTTCATCTACTCGTCGCTATTATCGACCTGATTTATATCGTTGATCTCTCGTCTTACACGTGCTTATGTAATTTTGCACGTGTTAGAAGAGTACAACTATATAATTTAGCTGCCGTCTGTTGTGACCGTTATCTACTGGCCGGTAGATGTCGTTTTAGAACATGAAATGTTTACGATTTTTTTAGTAATTGACCAATTCAACAAAGAAATAAAAGGTAAATCGATATAAACGAGTTAAACACTTTGTTTATATCGTTATTTGCATCTATCATTTACACTTTAAGTTTCTAAAATTGATATATTTTATCATCTTAAAGAGCGGTATCTTGCGGTTAGTAGAAAAACTTATATTCCTTCAAATCAGAGAATTATTTTCAAAAAACAACTCTTATTAAATTAAATTGGACTTACCTATGAAAAGTTATGCCATCTGCAAGCTTTGTTTGGAATCCTGAACAATTTTTACATCCAGGAACAGCGCACTTCAACGTTCTAAATATTTTTTATTGACAAAACACGTCTCAGAAAACGAAATAATAACGTACGAAAACAATGGCGGTCCGATTCGAACTGAGCCGCATAGGCCACGCCCACTGTGACGTCACGACCTCATCGAATGGCGACTGACCTCACTGCCTAGCCTCAACTCCGTCCTTTCTTTTCTCCATGGTCGCCATTTTGTATTTGTCAATTTCATTATTTGACATTGGCATAGACAATATAATCTTCTTTTTTTCATAGTAAAAGATATATTTAACAGATGGCAGCACATTCTATGCAAACTGAATCGGAAAAACCACCAAAAGGCAAATGTCCTCCGCCTGACTACAATGCAGGATGTGCCCACACCAAAGGCAAATTTGAAGCTTCTTGGCCCACACACAGCCGTCCGTCGGCCCTATTCACTATCGTACCAAGCAGTCCGACATGCTGGACTACGAGCCCACACACCATAGATAAGCTACTATTTTACAGCCACACACTGTCCTGCGACGCCTGCAAGCCATCCAACATCATTACTGCAGCATTACTGTTTCGTGTTTTTAGTACTATTGTTAATAATTGTTGCAATGCCGCATTTCGCAATTGTTTGTTGCTATAATTTCCACGAAGTCCGTGATAATTTCTTGATTTCTGATCCCATAAACACCTCTTTTCTTTTTAAACGTCAATACAATCAACTCAGAGATTTTGTATTAAGAACAAAATCTCTGAATCAACTAAACCGGCGCGGCGTTCTCCATTGTAAATAAACAAACGGTTACATATCAAAAAGTCAAACGTTCATTGGTCAAATTTTAAAAGAACAAAAAACGAAATACCAAATTTTAAAAGACCAAATGGTCATTTGGTCAAAAGTTCCAAAGGCCAAAAGTTGATACATAAAAATTTAAAAGATCAAAAAGACGATTAGCCAAATCGTTCAAAGGCCAAATGGATGTATGGTCAAAAGGTTGAAATATCAAATTTTAAATGATCAAAAGGATTATGAACCGTTTCGTTTATTTAATCGTTTAAACAATAAATAGCGACTGACCTGTACGGGATGGGTGGATAGCAACTTGGTTCAGGCACTGAAATCTTTGTATGAGGGTTCTTACAAAGGAGGATAAACGGGGTATACAGACTAGTTCGACATCTCCAGGGGTGTTAGACAGGGATGCGTAGCGACACCGTGGTTGTTCAACTTATTTATGGACAGCTCTTGGACTGATTTGAAAGAAAGAGAGTATGATTTAAGGATGAATGGGTTGCTCTGCTCGTCAAATGTTTGTTATATGCTGATGATCAATTGATCAAGTACTACTTGCATCATCGGCAGAAGATTTACAGGAGATGGTAACATGCATGAGTGAGTAATTTAAGAAGAATGGAATAAAAGTGAATAAATAAGTCGAAAGTTATGGTTCTCGAATGGAAAGAAATAGTGACTGAATGTAAAATTATGATAGGAGATGAAAAATCGGGACAGGTTGAAGAATGAATGACGGCTTGATAGCACAGTCGGTAGTGAACCTGCCTGCTGTGCCGAGGTTCGAATCCCGTAAGACAAATTATTGTATGATGATAAATATTTGTATGATGATTGATGAATGTGAATATTTGTAACCGAGTCATGGATGTTTGTATCTAAACAGGGTGTAAGGGTACACAGTTGCATTACTTTAAGGGGTGACTGTACCCATGATAATGAACAACTTTGCTAAAGAAACATATGTGGGAGATTGGCATATTATTTGCTTAATTTATGTAATTTTTACTTCTAAAAATAATCCTAATGCGTGCACAAACAATAATAGTAGCTAAACTATGTAAATTGTTCGTGCACGTGTTCTCCCTACCACTCCCACCGTGCCGCTTGTACTATAAAAGTGCCTGCAATACCGGCGAACGGGTCAGTCGTGATTTCACTTCGGACACGGCAACACTTTGCCATTACTTAACTTGTCAGGTAATTTATGTTGAAATAACTTTATGATTTTATATAATAATTTATTATGTGGTGCTATTGCTGATAATGCTTATGTAATAAATAAATAACAGCCTAGCCTATCTTTGTTTCCTGATTTTATTTAAAGATAATGTTTACATAATATTGCTTACGATGGAATAAACTGCTTTTCTATAAAAGTTTATCTGTTTTTGATCCATTCTCCCAAATCAGAAGCGGGATCGAAAGGAAATATTTGTACTAATCATCTTTTTTTTGTGAGTGTCAGATACCTACGCACGGAGCCATGTCACACAACGAGCATCGAGGTTCAGCCGCAGCTCCTGAGGATGTTCCGGAGGCAGCTTATTCCGGTGCTCGCACCAATGTGCCAAACTCACCGGTGCTCGGTCCACATTTTATGCCTGTGCAGTGTGCAACCGAATGATGACGGTGCAAGGGCAACTAATCCGAATGGGTCAAGTATAAGAACCGTAATTTTGTTCCACTTGAATTTTTTAAAAACCATGGCTCATGAATATGATGACCATGTTTCTCCAGACAACTTTAAATTCCTACGCCACCTGTAGTACAACCTTTACCACGCCCAAGAAATCTAAAGAACATCTATCTACCTCCATTCGATCCAGATCAACTCACTGAATCATTGAAAAATTAACTAAGTTGAATTTTTGTAATTATGTTTACTCTATTTTATTGGGAACCTATTACTCTGTATGCTCTTTGAGTCCTGGCCAGACATCTGGTGGTATGCTAAGTAATAAGTTTCATAATTGTTCTTTTGCCGTACCACATTAATGTTGGTCTTTTTACCGAGGCAATATCTAATAGCCGTGCCACATTAATGTTGGTTTTTTTTACCGAGGCAATACCTAATAGCCGCGCCAAATTAATTTTGGCTTTTACCGAGGCAATCATTTTGTATTTAGCCGTGCCACACTATTGTTGGCTTTTACCGAGGCAATCATTTTGTATTTAGCCGTGCCAAACTATTGATGGCTTTTACCGAGGCAATAATTATGTATTCAGCCGCGCCACACTATTGTTGGCTTTTACCGAGGCAATCATTTTGTATTTAGCCGTGCCAAACTATTGATGGCTTTTACCGAGGCAATAATTATGTATTCAGCCGTGCCACACTATTGTTGGCTTTTACCGAGGCAATCATTTTGTATTTAGCCGTGCCAAACTATTGATGGCTTTTACCGAGACAATCATTGTATTAAGCCGTGTCGAACTATTGTTGGCTTTTACCGAGGCAATCATTTTGTATTTAGCCGTGCCAAACTATTGTTGGCTTTAACCGAGGCAATAATTATGTGTTCAGCCGTGCCAAACTGTTGTTGGCTTTTACCGAGGCAATCATTATGTATTCAGCCGTGTCGAACTATTGATGGCTATTACCAAGGCAATTAAAATTTAATTTTTAAAGCGAATCAAATTTTGCTTTCTAATTAATGATTACCTATTGATGATATGATATCTATCATATTTTTGTTACATTGTGATGATGATGATACTTTAAATTTTAAACTATGATATTCGCGAGCCTATCTTTGGCTGCTCGTCAGAATGGCCGTGTGGGAGATTGGCATATTATTTGCTTAATTTATGTAATTTTTACTTCTAAAAATAATCCTAATGCGTGCACAAACAATAATAGTAGCTAAACTATGTAAATTGTTCGTGCACGTGTTCTCCCTACCACTCCCACCGTGCCGCTTGTACTATAAAAGTGCCTGCAATACCGGCGAACGGGTCAAAGGACAGCTTGCCACGCCAGAGAGAGCACACGCGTTCGCACCTCCTCGCGCGTACCCGCGCACCCCAGATTTTTACCAGCGAAGCGCCGGCTGCCCGAGTGCAGTATAAACCGGCGCCGACGCTCCCGCGAACGAGCCGCAGTGGCCCCCCCACTGAATCCAAACAGCCCTTTTCAGGGCTACACGTAGTTTTTCCCAAAGTACCCTCGGGTTCTTTGAGTATTGTGCCACCCGCAGTGACCCGCACAGTCAGTCACAACGCAACCCACCTACATCTTTTTGGTTTTTATTGGGCCACCCGCCGAATAAAAATTAAAAAGAATGTCGTCACCATCGCGACACAACCACCAAGGACTTGTCACGAAGAATACACGAAGGTCGAAGCAGCCCTCCCGGGTCCCACAGGCGGAACAGGATGTAATCCGCAAAGGAATCCGGAGCTGGTTCAAAAAGGTAGCCGCCCAATCCAGATCGCAGCCCTCGTCGGGATCGTCCTCGCCAGTCGTTGACGCCGCACAAGAAGCCTTCGAAACCCCCGCCAACCTTGTGGCGGAAAGCAGAGACCCGCGCCTACGCCTCGGTCGTCTCAATGTCCCCCGCCCAATCGGACCCGCGTTCGATCCTGTGGCCACCCCCGCGTACGCGCGCCGGACCTCACCCGAGGCACTCCGCGCGGCGTCTGCGCCCCCGGGGGCGCACGCGACGCACGCGACAGCGCGACCGCACGCGCCCGCGAACGCGCCCAAACCCGAGGCCCCGCGAATGCCCGCACCCGCGCAACAGCACCCGCCCGCGCGGAAGGGTACCGCCGCACCCCCTGCTCGCCAGCAACCCAGCACCCTCCCGGCCAGACACGTGCCGGTGCAGAGAACGTCCTCGCGACCGACTTTCGCGCCGCCACTCGTCCTACCACCCGAAATCACGCCGCCGCGCTTCATGCCGCAGCGAAGCACACCTCCCTCGGCCGCGCTCCACGCCGGACCGACACCCGCACCGCAACCCATGTCTATGCCTTCTCTGGAGCCCATGGACACCGCTTCGGCGACGAGCCCGCCTGCCGCGTCATACGCGTCAGCCGCTGGCACGCCGCGAACACCGCCGCCCTCTACGCCCCCCGCGTCGAGGACCGACACCCCGCCGCCGCCCCCCACGAAGAAGACGCGCTACCCGCCACTCGTCGTGGAGAAGCTCCCGAATTGGACACACCACATTCGGAAGCTAAAAGAGATGCTGGGCCATGCCCCTAATGTGAGACCCCACGGAAAAGGCGTGCGATTCCTGCCCAAGGAGGACCAGGAGTACCGCCTTATCCAGCGTTACTTATCGAAGCTAGAAAAGGAAGAAAAGATCTCCTGGTTCTCCTACTCCCTACCGGCAGAGAAGAACATAAAGATCGCAGTCAGAGGCCTCCCGGCGAACACCGCGCCGGAAGAAATTGTGGAGGAGCTCCGCAGTCTGGGCTACGACCCAGAGTTCGCGCGACATATCGCCGCGCGCCAGGGACGCCCAGGCTGCATATTCCATGTGCAGCTCCGTAGAACCCCGGACCTCCTACCCGGCATCTACAACATAGGGGAGTTGTTAGGTATGCCGGGTGTGAAGATAGAAGCCTGGCGGGGCAAACAGGGCCCCGCGCAATGCCATAGATGTCAGCAGTTCCGGCATTCCTCCCACCGCTGCCACCGCAAGCTCGCCTGCGTCCGCTGCGGGGGAGAACATCCGGCAAAGGACTGCCCGAGGCCGCTGGACCAGCCGGCCACGTGCGCAAACTGCGAGGGCCCTCACCCCGCAAACAACGCAACCTGCCCCGTCTACAAGAGGGAGACCAGGAACAGGAAGGCCGGCACAGTCCCTGTGTCGACCTCCCACATCCGGTCTGAGAGGGGGAAAACAGAGAAAATCCCCCCCGCCCCGGAGGGAGAACTGACCGCCGGCCAGCCTGAGAAGGCCCCAGCGGTCGTGCCCCCGGCAAAAGGCCCCCCAAGAAGGAAGACCAAGAAGAGGACAGCTCAACCCCTTCCTCCCCCCGAAAACCCAACAACCACGCCCACCAACACCGAGCTGGCATGGACAGTCACGCGCGTCCTCCTGAATATCATGGATGACGTCGAGGGCGGTCGCTGCCCGAAGCGAAGAATCGTGGAGGCGCTGAAGCTGCTTGAGCCGCTGCGTCGCACCTCCCTCGACCTACCAGCCTGAAGACCTAGGTAGGTCCTCACCCCACTGTGGCGGCCGCTCACCCCCACGACTCCACGTCGAGTCGTCAGGGACGTGGGCCCCGCCGCAGAAACACCCCCCCGGACTGACTCCACTGCCGGCTCGCAGGTCGCTCATCGGGCCTCCCCCCACGGGGTCTCACTCGATGGGCTTGACCTCGCCGGCGGCTGTAAACACCATGGACCTACCACAGGCGCCTAGGCGCCCCCCCAGTGACCCGGTCGTAGCAGCGACCGGCGGCTGACACTACAGGCAGGAGGCCATAGCCTCGGAACTGTCTCCCCGCGACCCCCCTTCGGGGGGCCGCGAGAAGAAAACCTCGATTCGAACGGGTCAGTCGTGATTTCACTTCGGACACGGCAACACTTTGCCATTACTTAACTTGTCAGGTAATTTATGTTGAAATAACTTTATGATTTTATATAATAATTTATTATGTGGTGCTATTGCTGATAATGCTTATGTAATAAATAAATAACAGCCTAGCCTATCTTTGTTTCCTGATTTTATTTAAAGATAATGTTTACATAATATTGCTTACGGTGGAATAAACTGCTTTTCTATAAAAGTTTATCTGTTTTTGATCCATTCTCCCAAACATATATAGGAAATTAAAAAAAAAACTACTATTCATACAAACGTTCATAAGGAGAGCCAAAATTTTTTGTGAATTTCCAATAGGTTGTTCAGTATCATGGGTACAATCATCCCTTAATGCAAAGTAATGCAACTGTTCACCCTAAAACCCAGTATTTATGTATTCTATCCTCCTGCGTACATAATTATGTACTTCTCGTAGGACACAAGAAATAATAAAATCGATTGTTTGTGTTTTAGTCGCCAACCAAAACACCAACAATAGATTTTATTATTTCTTATGTCCTACGAGAAGTACATTTGTACTTCTAAGTTCGAAGAGGAATTAATCTAGAATAAATGCTGTCGAAATGCGTTCTTTACGCTGTATTGTGTGGTGTAACTTTGAATGACAGAATACAAAATAGTGTAATTAGAGAAAGATGTGGATTGAAAGAGGATATAGTGACAAGGATTGAAAAGGAATGCTGAGATGGTTTGGTCATGTGGAAAAGATGAGTGATAGTAGACTGACGTATAAAATTATAAAAAGCTAGTGTGAATGGAACAATCAAAAGGGGTTGCCCTAGACGTACGTATGCGGAACAAATTGGCAGCGTACTTAAGAAGGGTCAGATCAAAATGTACCCGAAAACGAGGAGCGTGTATGAAACGACTTATTATGACTGTGGAAGAGGCAAAAGAAGTGTGTCAGGATCGTAGCCGATCGCGATCCATTGTCTCTGCCTACCCAATGTGACACTGGCGCGAGTATAATAATATGTATTCAAGTATATTTTATGTCTAAAAATTAAAAAATACATACATAGGTATGTACGTATTTTTTAATTTTTTGTATAGGATTTGATACCTCCGCAATTCTGAACGCAATTATGGGGGGAGGAAATCCATATTAAATCGTAATCTTGCATTAAAAATTCCGGATCGGAATTCCGTATGTATGTGGCAGACCTAACAAAAGTAAGTACCCATGATACTCATCTACTTTCCCTAAGAAACCTATTCAGGCTGTAATACTTAAGCAAGTGCTTCAAACCATCAAACTGAACAACTTTCACTATGGAACCAATATTGAAATCATTTTCCCCTATCCCATACATTTAAGTCGAGTCGGTACTACAGTTTTGTATGAAACAGCAGATTTCTTTTTCGCGATTTCGCTTTTGGCTCCATAGTGAAAGTTGTTGAGTTTGATGGTCTGAAGCACCCCCTTAACCCTTTACACCCGAGACGTATCGAGCGTGCGAGTAACATTTGAAAAATTCTGACGACCGCACAAATTAATTTTAGCGAACGCAACCGGCACTGATCGCTCGTGCGAGTGCTACTCCCGCTTTCCACATCGCCCTGCATTAGTTTTGATGCTTCAATAGCCGGTGATTAGACTGAAAAAGTGACTGCGTTTTTTGACCCTAGAAGGTGCTTACGTAAATATTTAAATTTTTATGATTTATGTTGTATAATTTCCATTATTTTTGTTTAGTTTTATTGGTAAGATATTGAACAACATGATACTGGTAAATAATTATCATTATCTTATAAAATTTTGGAAAAAATTATACCTAAAATTAAAGTCGCACGAGCGTGACACCTCGGTCGTAGCTCGAAAAAAATAATTACTTAATTGTCATTTTCTGTCTTCGATTATTAGGTTACTAAATTGTTTAATTTAGTTTTTTCTTAAGTTTTAGACACGTTTTAGATGTCCCAGTGAAGGATCATCAAAAATTTTAGAAATTCTGGGCGATGGAATCTAGTCTGATGTTTGATTTTCACGATAAAGATGCAGAAATCGGACCGCAAGTTCTTTTTTAGCTCGCTGAGGAAGACAATGTGTCTGAGGAGGACTCCTCGGATGATAAGGAGGAAACTGATTCTGTAAAAGAACCATCTAAATCAATATCTTCCCATCAAAGACGCGTCTTGGAACGAGGTCAGGCATCTTCCAGTCAGGTCAGTCACGAGTACGCGCATATTGGCAAGACTAATATCTTCCAGTGGACGTACAACGAGCCAGAGCCTCTGTAAAGGTCTTCGCCAGAAAGTATGCAATCGTATAGTGAAGATCTATGGAAATAGATTCCATTTGATGATGTATCACATGGATATTTAGTGTCATCAAAGATACCTATCCAGTCACCATCAGATTACTTTCTGAATATTTTTGTGACGACTTCTAAAGTCATGGCTGGATTTTTATAAGGAAAATAGGCAAAGAACTGAAGATATGGAAGGCAGAGATACAATTAAACAGAATTTGAATCATAGTGGGATGCCGAATGGAGAATACTGGCAAGCTGCTACAAAGTTAGGGTTTGTTTCTGACAAAATTACGCGAGATAGACTAATTCTGGTACGAAACGCTCATGTAATTGATCATGATAGGCCATCCAAAACAGAGAAAGCCAATACGCTGAAAAAGGTGCAATCTATGATGAGCAGACTTATGAATACCTGTAAGAAACCAGAAAGAAGGAGAGAAAATATACGTTTTTTGTTGTTAATACGTTTTTAATAGTTTTTTAAGATAAAAACTGATTCTAAATGGTCTATCTAAAATTAATATACTCCAAAGAACAAGTTTTATACAAATATTGACGTAATTAATCTATTTATTTACTGAAAAATTTGCACACTCACGATCGTGCGACTTGCAAGTTGTTCCTAAGTCTCACGATCGTGAGGGCAGTTTTTCAGTAAAACTGCCTTTTCAGGATTTTTTTTTATATTTTTTCGGGGCTTACTAGTAAGACAAGAAAAGCACAAACAATGTTTCGCATTGATATGTCAAAACTATTTTTCTCGGGTGTAAAGGGGTATGTATTACTAGTGTAGTGTGTTTGTTACACCCTGTATAAAATTAGAAAAAGAAATTGTACTTTCCATACTAAATGTAATCAACTGGTCGAATTGTAGTTTGAAAAGCTGTTTTTTTTTGTGAATTTCCTTACGTTCTTTTCGGAAAGTTATTCAGTATCTTGAGTACAGTACCTAACCCATTAAAGTAGGTAATGCAACTGTATCCACTTACACCCAGTAGGACTTACACACAGACAGACAGGCAGACGGACGGACGGACAGACTGCATAAACTTACGAATAGGGTCCCGTTGGCAATATTCGGTATTCCTATTTAGTTTTCCTTAAAATCGAAGAATCCTACAAGAGTTTATTTTTATATTCAACTAGCTGACCCGGAAGACGTTGTCCTGCCATAGACCCTACACCTACACCTACCCTACACCTACACCCTATGTCCGTCTCCTTGTTCTAAGCTACCTCCCCACCAATTTTCAGCCAAATCTCTTCAGCCGTTCTTGAGTTTTAAATAGTGTATTTAATTATGATTGCGTTTAGAAAGGCTTAGGCTTTGGTCGCTAATTATCATTTAAACAATTAAATAAACGATACGATCAATAATCCTTTTGACCATTTAAAATTTGATATTTCAACCTTTTGATCATTTAAAATTTGATATTTCAACCTTTTGACCATTCGTCCATTTGGCCTTTGAACGATTTGACCAATCGTATTTTTGATCTTTTAAATTTTGACGTATCAACTTTTGGCCTTTCGTACTTTTGGCATTTCGTTTTTTGTTCTTTTAAAATTTGACCAATGAACGTTTGACTTTTTGATATGTAACCAAACAAACCAAATGGCGATCTGCAGTCGCATTCCAATCACAGATTACTGATATGTAGCAAGCTACAGATGCGACAGTGAAATTTGCACTTAGTTCCATTGTTTCCGTTGTGGCGTTCTGTCGTCAAACTAATGTGTATAGAACTTGTAGTTATAGGTATGTGTACACTGATTCCAGGATGCAAAAATAGGGATATTTGACCAAGGAACAAACTATTCAACGATATTAATATGTCATACGACGGAGAAGAATTGCGGCTTCTCAAGGATTCTAAACTCAAGCTAAAATACCAGGAAAATCACAAGATATAAGCTTCTGACGCAACAACACGGCATGAGGCTGCTGTTGTTGTAAGTTCAATATGGCGTTGTATCTCGTCCTCATTGGACGATGATACAATGTATCATCGTCCAATGGGGACGATGGGAAACAGCGCCACAACGGCTACACCAGAACTAAGCTGTCATAGGCCTCAATTCACGCTCCTGCTTGCAGGATGGCACGTAGGACAGCAAGCCATTGAAAATCCTACACGTAGGACTACAAGCGATGGGCGGAGCTTGTAGGATTTGCAGGACTCGAGACGCATCCTACACAAGGTCATCGGACGCCTTGTAGGACTACAACACCATTCACGATCCAATATAGGTGTAGGACTGCAAGACGGACTACTGTGAATGGGCCCCTTTAAACACTTTCGCTGCTGACGACCTACGGCGTAGGTCAGCGCTCGATGGGGAAAAATGGGCCGCAGCAGTGCAAAAGAGCCCACGTATTGTAATCGCTCTTACAGACGAGCAACACTTTGCGGTCGCAGAGGGTCGCGCGGCCCACGGCGACCGTAAAGTCTAAGAGTGCGACCCTCTGCGACCCATGGCAACCCCAAGGTGTCGCTCGTCTGTAAGCGCTCTAAAAGCTCTTACTTACAGACGAGCGACACTTTGCGGTGTCGCCATGGGTCGCTCGTCTGTAAGAGCTCTTAGGCTGAGATTCAGAGACGATTTTTAAGTCTTAGGCTGAGATTCAGAGACGATTTTTTAAGTCATAGTTCGAACTAAGTAGGGTCAAAATGTATGGATTTTGACATACGGGAGTTCGAACTAAGACTTAAAAATCGTCTCTGAATCTCGGCCTTAGTTCGAACTCCCGTATGTCAAAATCCATACATTTTGACCCTACTTAGTTCGAACTATGACTTAAAAAATCGTCTCTGAATCTCAGCCTTAGAGCGCTTACAGAAAATGTTAATAAAACCGGTCAAGTGCGAGTCGGGATACTCGCGCACAGAGGGTTCCGTACCACACCACCACAGAACACAACATTATTAACGTAGATTTTTTTTTTGTCCGGTACCTTTAGCGCAAGACCGACTCACACTTTGCCGGTTTTTAGTATTTGTAGTTATTCTGTAGAGTTCGCTCTATAATCACACTAAGTTTGATGCTTGTATGTATTACCGTTTTTACGATAGAGCGTGAAGAAAAAACGTTTATAAAAACGGACGGACGGACGGACAACGTAGGCTTAGTAATAGGGTCCCGTTTTCACCCTTTGGGTACGGAACCCTAAAAAAGGAGTAAAAAAACCATAAAGGTATCATAAAGAGGAACTGACAGCTGAGAGAGCGAGATGTACCTAGCGGCGCCACTGTATAATAGAAAGAGATACGTGACGCGAGGCAATTGAACCGTTTTTGGGAACTTGTCAGCACAATCAACACGGTAAATATTCGTGCTCTGTGAATAATTAGTGAATCTTATTATTATTATTCCTATTATTTGTGGTTATGCTATTGCAAGCAAGGGTCGTTATGTAACACTGCGACCATCGCTGATCTTTTGTGTTCGCCCCATGCTCACCCATATTTTACGCATACCTCCGAACTTATGGTATTTACTTTTCATTCTCGAGAATGCAGGTTTTCTCACGATGTTTTCCTTCACCGCCGAGCTAGTAAATGATAAATACAACCGTACATAAATTCCGGAGAACTTAGTGGTACAGGCCAGGAATCGAACCGCGGCCTCGTGATAACTCGCGCTAGCTCTCTTCCGTATGGGCTATAATCGCTCTAAAGTGCGATTTTTGAAAATCATACGAGCGACTTGGCAGTAGAAAATGTCAAAATTACTATGGAGATTATGCATCTTTCTACTGCCAAGTCGCTCGTATGATTTTCAAAAATCGCACTCCTAGTGAATCTTAAGTGAAGTCGTAGTCACGTTCGATTCACAATTATACACAGAACTCGAAGTTTTAGGGTGCCGATAAGTGCCGACAAATGCACAAAAAACGGTTTCATTTGACAACTCATGTCAGTTACTCTATTCCGACAGGTATAATAACTTTATGAAAAAAACAGAAATTATTTACGAACACAAATCGGAGTGCCCGCACTATTCTATTTTACAGTGCCTGCAAGATCGGGCCTAAGAGGAAGGATCTCTTACACATCGGGCATAGTAAAATAAAGAGCGAGAGTGCGACATTTTTCAACAACTTGAGTGATTTAAAGACTATAATATCGGCTTTGATTCCAAAGCATTTCAGAAAAAAATCATGGGCTATGTACCCTTTGCCTTTCCGAAAAAAAAGCCAAACTACAAAAAATGTGACAGCCATCGGGTTTTACGCGGGAAGCGAGAAAAGGATGGGCTTTGTTTCTTAATTTTCTAAATTGGTTTGTCGTGGCTATATTATTGTGTTAATGTGGTGGAATTAGTGTAATAATGTGTCATTAATGGAGAACAATGTAGTAAAAGTGAGAAATAAAGAATGGCGCTCCCGTTTGATTTGGATTACACTCCTCGCGTAAAACTCCGTTGAACATTGGAATGTGTTCCATCCTCGCTTTCAATGTGTTAGGGTGTAGGTTTAGGTTTTAGGCTAGGAGGAGAGTTTTGCACGGGAATCGTGAAGAAAAGGACGGGCTTTGTTTTTAAATTCGTTTTTCGTGGTCATTATTGTGTAGTGTGATGGAATTAGTTTAATAATGTGCCTTAATGAAGAACAATAGAGTAAAAGTGAGAAATAAAGAAGGCGCTCCCGTTTGATTCGGATTGATCTTCGCTTAAAACTCTTAAACATGTAAACATCGACGCATTTCAAGAGTTAGGTATAAGTTAGGTAAGGTTAGTTTTAAGTACAAAGATAAATGTAACTTATGACCTGGCTGTAAGGGCTAGTTGCCATTGCCTTTCCGAAAGAAAAAATTATAAAAAAAAATGTGACAGCCAGCGCCAGCCTCAGTGTTGCCAACTCAGTGGATTCTCCACTAAAACTGGTGGTTTGGATCCCCTTTTAGTGGAGAAATTTTGCGTTTAGTGGCTGGTGGTTTTTTCTAGTGGTAAAAATGGTAAAATTTAATTTCAAGAGAGCTATTTTTGAATCTTGCACAGCCTAATTCATACTCGAAAATGTTTTTAGCTTTTAAGTTTATTCATTATTCGATCATGATTTTGAAAGTGTATGATTCAAAAATAGCACTGCAATTAGTAGGACAGATGATCACTCAACCACTATGCCAATTTACTTATTATTTACAAAACAAAACTAGAAATATATTTGGTAGATACACATAAACAACTGTTCGCTGTCGAGACAGCAGAGCCATGGGGATTCGAAGCCAAGCCAAACCTTTCTTTAAGGACCTGGGTTCATATTAATTGATCCAACAAGTTATGTCCTTAGCTGTGTGTGCAGCGGAGAAATGCCGCCAGCATAATTGTCACTTTTGGTCTATGTACGGCCAGAAGCGAATAAGTTTATTTTCTTAATGTTATTTCATTACTTTGTTTAGTTAAGTTATATTTTAGGACTTACAAATAAAGCATTTATAATTATGCATATGCTCACGACGAGGTAGTCAGAGATATTCTGAAACCTCAGAACATTCACGTTTCACTAGTACCGAAAATCTGTCCAGTGTGACGGGGAGTGAGCCCGTCGCCACTTGTAATGGACAGTGGGTACAATACAATCCAAATTGAAACATGCAGGTTTCCTCACGATGTTTTCCTTCACCGAAAAGCCAGTGGTGTTAGGTACAAATCGTACATCAATTCAGAAAAGCTCATTGGTACGAGTCGACCTGGACTGGACCGAACCATCCCCTTCTCCAAGGAGGTTACTCGCCACTACTGGACCACCACGGCACTGCACTTACAAATAAATGTTACAAAATAATATGTATACTAAAGGGTAGATTAAAGGTAAAAAATCATTGTTTTCTTGGTTAGTGGAAAATTTAGTGATTATGAGAGTAGGGCCACTTTCTGTTAGTGCAAGGAACATATGTACTCTCTATGTTAGTGGTTTTCTGGTGGTTTTAGGAGTTGGATCTGGTGGAGAGCTAATGTAACTGTTGGCAACACTGGCCAGCCTGCTGCGATTTCACAATTTTTGAGGTTGGAATTTGAATACCACATAAAAAGTTTACCAAATATTACCGAAGAAATGGACGAAATAGTGGTAGGAACGTATGAGGGATTCCTACTCGGGTATTCAGTGATCACAAACGATGAAGTAAGTAATAAGAACTTATTTACTTTTATAAAATCTTTACTACTTTCAAGAATTGTCTTTACTTAATCTTTCTTTAATCTAATTTACTTATATATCATAAAAAACCAGAAACCTGTAAACATTTACAGGGAGGCAAAAAGCTGAAGCAAACGTTCGCCACACATTCCCACACGTCATCCGTGCGATGTGCTTCAACCGGCGGCAAGTTCTTAGCGTCGGGCGGCACCGACGACAAGGTGGTCGTCATCGACCTGAAGAGCCGCAAGGAGCACACGGTGCTCATGAACCACGACGGAACTATAAACACGGTCGCGTTCACTCACAACGGCACACACCTGCTCACTGGCAGCGAAGATGGATCCATTATTGTTACTAGGACAGGAAACTGGCAGGTGGAAAAGATGTGGAAAAAGGCTCATGGTGGTATGTTACTTCTGATAATGTGCTCTGTTAGCCAATTCATTGCCCATGATAATTTAGTTTGGTTGTAAAATTGTAGATAGGGCCCATGATTTTAGAGTGCTTGTACATGGTGCAAGTAGCTTGTGCATGTTGAGGCACTTGCGTAGGTTCATGCATCGTGAAAACTACAGTACAAAAACATGTGCGGGTCTAGCGACTCAAGCATGTACCAAAGCGAGCCACCCGCACATGTAATCCGCGCGCTGGTCACTCGCGCATGTTACTTGTTGTGCATACTACTCACATGTGTAACCCGCATCTTTACTTGCTCCAGCTACATGCATCATGTACAGTCGCCATCAGATATATCGTAGCATACAAGGTGTCCAAATATTTCTGAACAGTGCTAATTTTCATTAAATTCTTTACAGTAAATATTACCAATTTTTAAACGTTTATTTAGTCATAAATATCTGAACAGCGAATTTTCAATAATTTCTTTACAATGTTATTTAAAATTGAAATGTATAACAACGGAGTAAGGTTTGTTCCGAAACTGTTCAGATGTTTATGACCACCCTGACTGCATAGATATATTTGATGTTCTAGGCGTTCCTATATTTTTGAATGGTTTTGAGTAAAGAAATTATTGAAAATTAGAACTGCTGAGAAATATTTGTCCACTTTGTTTGTTACGATATATCTGCTGGTGACTGTACACGCACCCTTAGAGTCAAAGTAAATTATTGAGTAATAATATAAAATAATAATAATAATTATTGTCTTTTTTAATTTTAGTGCTAGACTATAGGAAATTAAATTGGATCATTTTATTTAAAATAATTTAAAAAATTTTTTTGCTTATTAAACTTGTATCCTGAGTGTTTCATATCGTATGAAAATCACTTGGGGTGTCTATCAAATGAAAAAGCATTCAACGATATGTATGATAGAGTGAGATTGATTCCCTAAGAGATTTTTACATACTTGTTTGTATATTTGTAATCATTGAACCATTACATCAACACTAAAACATATCCAACTTCCAGGACAACCAGTCACAGCAGTAGCCATCCATCCATCAGACAAACTAGCCCTCAGCATCGGAGGAGACAAGACATTACGGACATGGAACCTAATCAAAGGCCGTCCAGCTTTCACCATCAATCTATCCAGCAAAGGCATAACGATGCCAACTGAAGTGATGTTCTCACCAGGTGGTGATAGATTCTCACTAGTATCCCAACAAACCGTTGACGTATGGACTATTAGCAAAGCGGGAGTTGAAAAACGAATCACTTGTAATTCAAAACCTACCACAGTTAGATGGATTACCGATGAACGACTTATCGTTGGATTAGAGAACGGAAATATCATTACTTTGACAGTATCAGATACACAAGCTTTAACATACAAAGCACATAAGCAAAGAGTTAAATCTTTGCATTATGAAAATGACATGTTATATTCAGCTTCCAGTTCTGGGGAATTAAAAGTTTGGTCTGTGACAGATTCCAAGTTAAGTGAGATATGTAGTAGCAATGCTGGTTGTAGAGTTACATGTGTTACATTGAACAAGCAGAATCATTTAGTAAAGAAGGAAGAACAGTCTGATGGTGAGAATGATCAGAATGTTGAAGACAATGAAGAAAAAGAGGATAGTGCCGAAGAGGAAAAGGAAGAGGAGGCTGAAGTCATATCACTTCCACAAAAGAGGAAGCCAGGAGCTTTTGTTACAATAAGCTATGGAGATGAAGAAAAACAGGAGAGCTCTCCACCCACAAAGAAGTTAAAGAAGAGAAAACGTAATAAGAAACAGAAGAATAAAGGTGTTGCTTGATAAATTGATATAACCCGCGCGGATAAAGAAACGATCTATAAATGGCGGCCGAAACGTCAAAAAGCGTGAGTGCGAGTATAGACAGAGCGACGATGTGAGCGAGATAAACCGAGGCCGTCCGCCATTTATAGATCGTTTCTTTATCCGCGCGGCTTTTAATAGTTAATTTCATTTTGTGTCTTAACTTATTTATAACTAGAGTTGTAAATGCTACGTAGGCTACCTCTGCCTACCGCAGTCTACCGGTAGACTATCAATTTATTCGGTAGATTATGTAGATTTCAAATAAAAAATTGTCGATTTATAAAAAAAAAATGAAAATGTAATATGAGAAAGTACAAATCAATACAAATTAATTAACATTATGTAAATTAAATATTTTAAAATGTCAATAAAAGACGATTAAATTGTCATTAGCCTATAAATTACCCCACTTTTCGGACATGAGGAAACCCTCACGATGTTTTCCTCTACCAAAAAGCCAACGGTAATTCTTGAAACCGTCCGTACCGACATGAAATATAAATTATAAAAACCATATTTCAGTAGTACGTACGTGCCCTGGGGATCGAACCCGTATGGGTTCGATCCCCAGGGAGCCTAGAAGCCCTAGGAGCTAGGCTATCGTGGCTTAGTGCATAATATCACATTTTAAACAACCTTTTATACAATAGAGTATGTCAATGTCCTTTTTTCGTGTTCTAGATTGATTTTTACTTTCTCTAAAATTATTGCCGAAGCTCTCTAGCTTATTTTATTTATCACAAATAATAAATGGCAGCCGCCTTAAATATTGTGAACTGGCCAAAATTTCTACTACTTACTGAATAATCTACAATTGCTACCGTAGCTTATCTAGCCTACCGAAGGCCTACCGGTAGTCTAGCTCACGATTTGGTAGACTATGGTAGATTTATAACTCTAGTTATTTATAACAAATCTAATACAGATTTAACTTTCACGTCACGTGTGTGTTTGTTAAAATGATGTTAAATGGTAATATGACAGTAAAACACGATGTGATGTAGACTTTGGTTTGTTTATTTCATTATAAATAAAAAATCTTTCTCCTGAACACACACCCAAATACATAAAAATAAATTGTAAGTTCATAATAAATTAATTTGGTCCCAAAATAAATATTAAAATAATTTAAGGAAATCGTAAATTATAAAAATCAACAATATTAAACGTACTGTAGTAGTACTTGTACTGTAAGTACTGATCAATTTTGGCAATCGTTAATGGACTACTTAAAATAATTGTTAATTCTTAAATGAAATAAATACCTAAATGTACAATGTACATTCAGTCATACAGTGATTTCTAGGTATTCAACTCAGTAGTCTCCACCCAGTATACATTTGAGACTTATTTACACGGTACATGGTAGCTACGGAACCAAACACACGCACATTAATACACAAACTGAATAACACTTAGGTAAACAATAGTTTTATGTCGCCTAAGGAAAACTATAAAGCTTCTAAATAATCAAAACCTCACAGGGAACTATCGAGAGAGATGTTTACTGGAATGTATTACAAATCATTAAGTGCATTTCATAAGACAACAACTCTGCTATCGTGACCTTTCTAATAAATACTGAATCATGGGCTCAAGCTCAAAGATTACAATCTCTTACATGAAATGAGATCACATGCTTTATGAATGTTACTTTACTATAATTTCAAATACATTTACTAACAGATCGGCGACACGACATACACAAATAGTCACCATAATTACTAAGTACATTTTGTGCAATACAGTTGATAAATAAATGCCAAGTATTACCAAAATCAATTTGCATTGCTTCTTCTGATTATGGCTACGAAATAAATTAATGCGTTACATTCTTGTTAATAATACGCGGGTGATTGTTACATACACGAAGGATACATTCTATCTTAAATATGTGAAAGTTTCTAAGAATTTTTTAAAAGTATTTCATGACTTTCGAACAGCTTACAATTCATCTTATGACTAGATTGAGCCAGTGTTTTTCCAACAGTCCCTTTCTCCACATTCGAACATGAAGAAAAACTGACGCAATTAATACAAAATGTAGGAACGATGAAGAAAAGAGTTCCAACGAAATACCTGTATTTATATCTTGTTACGGAATAGAGGGTTATACAGTAAACAGTCTAGTTGTTCTACTTGTCCTGTTCCATATTCACTTACATCTAATTTTCGATTAATAGTATTCGTTTCTTCGTTCGAAGCAGCACTAACGTCACTAAACTCTAAGCTATAGGTCAGATGGCACTCTCTACGCTATCGGACACAGCTCTGCAGTCCACCAGTGTCGCGCCGGTGCCGGTGCCGACACGAACAGTCACATGCACCTCGCTGCTAACAATACAAGCCCACATCATCCATCACACTGTTCTATGAATGCCTCTAGAGCTCTGGCACTAAGAAAATATAACAGAAGTAAATAAGAAAGATAAATATGCATGCCAAACTTCTAGATTCTGATGAAGATCATTAGCAGTTTTATTTATGATTATAAAATAGATGGCGATATGAAAGCAGCCTTGATTTCATGTACAGGTACTATCATAAGTTAAATTTAAATAAATCATAAATTACTTAGTTAAAAGAATACACAGACAATTCATAGAAAGATTGAAATAGCGATAGGAAACGATCACGCCGCAATTTTAACAGTCTTAGAAACAACTTTTCCAGATACCAACAATGTTATTGAAAAATAAATTCGCAAGGTCCAACGTTCACATCGCAGTGCTACGCGAAGGCATGTGAACTGACCGTTTCTTTGGTGATGGCACGCGACACGTTCGTTAGGGTTTACTTCTTTTTGGCCTTCTTCTCGGCTTTTTTAAGCGCCTTGAGGTGCTTCTCGTGGGCGGCGCGAAGTTCCTTGAGGCGTCGCTTCATGCGCCTGCGGTCGTCGCCGCCGAGGCCGAGCAGCTTCAGGTCGGCGGAGCTGAGCGCCAGCAGCAGGGCGCCGTCGACGCCGCGCGCTGCGAAGGCGCCTGCGTGCCGCTCCAGACCTTCACCGAGGCCTGACACCCACTGCCACACCTGCCGAAATAATTTATTTTGGTCAAAAATGTTTGTCAGACATTTATTTGAGGTCAAAAATGTTTGTCAGACATTTATTTGAGGTTATTTTAGGTAGATACTAAAATATATGAAAATATATAAAATGTATGTTGATGAAACTTTCACTCGATTTTGGGGCCTCGTTTCAGCCGATAAACGTCCACTGCTGAACATAGGCCTCCCCAAGGATTGCTACAAAGACCTGCGCTGCTCTCATCCAACAGGTGCCCGCTACCTTCACCAAGTCGTCGGTCAACCTTGTGGGGGACTCACTGCTCTGCCCACGCTGACCTTTCCGCTACGCGGTCGCCACTCGAGCTTCGGCGCGCCGGCCACCTGTTCTGCTAGTAATGTGCCCAGCCCATTACCTCTTTAGTTTAGCAATTATTCGGGCTATGTTTGCAGCGTAACAACAAGTATGTACGGTAAGACGTAGTACAGGAAAATAATTTCGCTCGTCAATCTTCATTTGCGCAGAGCAGGCCCGAGTCCCCGACAAAACCCGAAGTAATTTAGTAATCAAAGAGTGTAAAGTCGGATCGCATCGAAAAAGGCGCGAAAACAATTAGCCAATCGCGGCAAGGGATTTCAGGCCCGCGAAGGTGGCACATCCTGATTGATCAATATAATTTCGCGCGCTATTAAAATTTGTCAACTGCGCAGGTACACACGGCGACACATCAAGCTATACAAAACCAAAATAAGCTGGCCGCGCGTAGGTAGAGTAACGTATAACGTCGCGCGGCCAGTTTATGTTGGTTTTGTGTAGCTTGATGTGTCGCCGTCAACTGCCTTCGTGGTCTAATGGTTAAGAGCATTGGCTCTCGATACGGAGGTCGTGGGTTCGATTCCCACGGGGGACACCTAGTGATATGTCACTTTGTGCGTTTTTCCCCAGTTGGTTAGGACATTGCAGGCTGAATCACCTGATTGCCCGAAAAGAAAAATGATTCCGTGCTTCGGATGGCACGTTAAGCCGTTGGTCCCGGCTACTATCTCTGGTGGTAGTAGTCGTTACATAAAAACCACGTCAGAGGCCGTAAGGCGGTCTGAAAAAACTCTGACACCAGGGCTCTGCCCACACGATAACAACAACATGTGTCGCCGTGCGTACATCGGTAAGAATTATAAAGCTGGTACTACTGTAGCAGTAACAAACCTGCTGCTTGCTCCACTGGTTGGGGGGGTGGGGGGACAGCGGGCCGGGCGGCGGGGACAGGCTCGCCTCGGACACGGCGGTCGACAGCGGCTGCCACGGCACCTCGCCGCCGACTACACAAGCCGGAGCTTTCTTCACTATATAACATATCCACTGCGTTCACTTCATATGTTCTACACATTGATTTTATACACGGCCCTTCTACGTATATGCTGACGGTTTATTAAAGAGATGTTCAGACCATCAAACTGAACAACTATCTCTATAGAATCAGCGTCGAAATCTCGAAAAACAAATCAACTGATCTGGGTCGAGGCCCGTCGAGCAGGTTTGCAGTTTTGTATAGAACAGCTGGTTTTTCCCATAGAGGAGATATAGGTCCCATAGAGAACGTTCAGTTTGATGGTATGAACATCCCCTTAATAAAAACAGTCAACGTTTGGAAATCCAACTGTAATTTTTAGAGTTTGTGACAAGTTCCAATAAAAATAGAAAACGCCTCATTGCTAACAGCTTGGTGGCCAATTGTCATAATATGTTATTGCAAAAATTGTTTGCATTTTTACACCAATTCACCGCTTATAGAACTGATTGGTGGTATGGAGAACAAGCCGATAGCCATAAGACGACAGTGTATATTGATCTAAAGGTGGGTTGATTTGCTTCGAGTCAAGCCGATCACAAAGTACTCGCGCGCTCTTAAATTCACATTAACGTCAGAGTGGGGTTTAGGGTGAGCCCTTAGGGCTTCCACACAACCGCGAATTCGCATCGCACTGCGAGCGCTACGATGAAAAATCATACATAAGTCATCGTAATAAAACTAAGTCATAACTTCGCAGTTATGTGTGGGCTCGCAGTTGAGAGCGTTCGAGCACTTGATATCGCCTTCGACAAAGCAAGCACAGTTACTGCACGATTATTAAAGTGACTCCGCCCGCCACCTTGGCAAATAGCACTCTTCATTTAATATAAATAAAAATGGGACATTGATGGTACCAGACGACAATTTAAATTACCGCATTTCTTTCTTACTTACCCGGTTTCTGAAAGATTTTTTGAAGACAAAACGTTACCAAAAAGGGAGAAAACATGATGTTCTCCTATCTACTATTCACAGCACGAAAATGTCATATCGCGTCTAGCATATGGAAATTCTTGTCGTCAAACGCAACCGGACTCAGATTTGAAAGAAACATAGCGGTCCTTTCAGAAGCCGAGCAGTAGAGTACATCGCCGGAAGGCACCGACCTCTAGCATTAGCCTCGCTGACTGCCTGACGTATCTCGTCCACGAGCTCGTCAGTCAGGCGGACCGGGTCGGGCTGGGCGCGGCCCTCGGCGCGACCCTCCGCCGCGCGACTCTCCGGCGCGCGACCGTCGCTAGTCAGTCGCCGCTCGCGCTCCGCTAACACTTGCTTCAGTTGCTCAGCGAGCGATGCCGCTGGACCTAGACACATTTTTGGGATCTTACGGTAGCGGTATGATGGAGATCTAAACCCCGCACTTCACTGTCGCCGAGAATTCTCGCCGAGAACTCTCGGCGAGAACTTTCAAGGAAAATTACTATGGCTTACGACGTCACGAGAACAATGAAGGGCATCCACACTCTCGTTCTCGGCCTGTCTCACCCGTTCCCGGCGGAATGTAGAGCCGGCATAAAGATTTGTGGTTTTATAGAAGGTAAGCAGCAATATAGACTGAAAATAGTCTTGACTGACTAGGAAAAAAAAACCTTTCTTCAGATGGACGAAATCATAAACAACTAGGTAAGTAAGTACAATGTTTCACCTTAATCTAAATCAAAGAAAACAAATTCCAAACGATGAGATATTGATGTGAGTTGATTGTTTATTAGAATTGTGTTTCTAGTCACAAAAGCAGAATTAATAACAAAAGCATGTTTATGATGTCGTGAATGTTTTAGATGAGGTTTGCTTGAAACATTATTTTAAATAAGTACAATTAGAACCTGACCAGAAAAATAACGATCCTCGCCATGTTAGGGAAAATCATTGGAACATATTTTTGGATTTGAAAAAACATTGTCATAGGTTATAGTCGATTACCCTCGCAATTTTATTTTATTTTTCTGATCATGCTTTACAAGTCACAAATCACAAATGTTAGCTGACGGACAAGTTATGTATTTTTTTAAATGATTATTTATAAGACAAGACAAGTCTTCCGAGAGTGCAACATCCGAAGTGGGTTTTATTTTTACCTCACTAGGGCAAAGGCAATATGAGGTTGATGTTTATATCGCGCGAATGGAAATATACAGGCCGCGCAACGGTTTATGACCACTAATCATGAACGCGCTGAAATCAAATTAAAATCTTTTGACGGGAGGCTACGTCATCAACCTGCGCGAAAATGACAACATTTCTCCAAACGCTCATAAACAGTTGTGCGGCCTGTAAATAATATAGCAACAGCCTAAGCTTCCACCTATTTGTAGTAGTTGACGTCATCATAAATCCAATAATATGACGGATATTATCGTAGTCGGGTTTATACTTAGACCATTTAACTATGGACGAGTTACGTGTGTAATTCTATTAAAAAACGTTTCTACCACATTTTGCGGGGACGAGACGAGGTAGCATGGAATCCACAACTTTGGATTTGATACCATTACGTTAGATTCTAATTTCGATCGTTAAAAAAATAGTCACGCATGAACCCCTGATCGTTAAAAAAATAGTCACGCGTGAACCCCAAACGAGACTACACAATTATAGGCTGTCTCGTTTAGTGATGATAAGGTATAAAATTTAATGTAAAAGCACTTGATCAGTTGATCTTTCGCCTTCGCAGAGTGAGAATGCTAACGCGAGGCCGTAGTTAAATGGTCAAGGTAATTTCACCTGTTTATCGATGCTTAAGTGTAGTAACATACCAGAAAGCTGATGGTGTCGATGGTCTCGCGAATACACGGCGTCATCGGTCACACTGCCGACCGAGCTGCCGCAACTTTGTCGAGTCTCTCGCTGGTAATAACATTCAATGCGGTATTTCATTTCAGAGTATTGTGTGATTTTACAGTTTATAGATTTATAATTGTTTTGCATCATAAAGACATTTGCATTTTATGCTCGAGCTCATAATGGCTCCATTTCCAAAACCAATACCTCATGACATGAATTTAATGCCATAATCATTTTGTTTTTCATCTAGTAGACATAAGAACCTAAGTACATACGACACCGCGTATCTCACGAGATACAGGCTGTCGCGCATTGACATAAGGCCAATTTTAGTTCATCGTTCCTGAAGCGCAAAGATCGAATTCCAAAAAGCGCGCGAAATCCGGAGAGAGCTGTATTATATCATCGGTTACAGTAGTTACTATTAACAATCTGTGCAGTTAGTAGAACACTATAATGTTACTTTGTACCCTAACTTGTTTAGTTTAAGTACCTACTAAATTGTTCTTTGTGTGGAAGAAGAATAAGTAAAGTTTTATTATTATAATCTGTGCACGTATTGGCTATGTGCACGACACAAGCGCCACACTAGCACGGCATACTGACAGAAATTTTTCGGAAAGCCGTGAATTATATACACTATTATAGTACTGTAAAAGTCTGTTTATTCGAGGATTCTGCCAAAACTACTGGACCGATTTTGATAACACTTTTTGTATTTAAAAGCATGTGATTAGTCTTAAAAGCTAGCTTATATTTTATCCAGGTACGATGACGGGAGCGGATGCAGACGAAGCCACGAACAAAGTCTTATTTGTATCGGAATTCTCATTCAAACTTTTACCTCAGTTTTAAAACCTTTGGGGGTTGAAATGCTACAAACCTTTTTTAAGTGAGCATCTAGATGCCAAAAGAAACTTCCATGCCAGATTTTAAGTTTGTAGTCTTGACAGTTTTGGAGATTTCGAGTTGAGTTAGTGTGTGGATTTGTATAGATTCAAGCATATTTTCACAGCTTGTCCGGACAAATTCTGCCACACCGGGCGCTGCGATCGATTTGACAGTTTTCATAACCCACTTCGCACTTAGCCAATACTCCGCGTGTCACAACTTACAGTCAAGGTGGTGTGGCCGGAGTGCGGGGGCGCGCCCGACGTCGACTCGCTGAGAGACTCGTCCGCGGAGTCGTTGTACGAGTCGTCCAGTCCGTCGTACTGCAAATATACCCTTCATTATTTTATTAAATAACGTTAAAGGTGGACTTCCGATGCCAGCGGCCGATGCGTCTAACGCGCGCGACTGACGCGAGGTTCTGTCATATTTGACAGAACCTCGCGTCAGACGCGCGCGGCCGACGACAGACCTCACTTCCGAGGTCAGCGACTGACGCGTACCTATTGTGCAGAGTGTTATCACTTTAGGGTAATTTCCCCGAAATTTAGAGTATGCTTTTATGTTTTGGTGTTTTGTTTAAAAACACAAATAAAAAAAACAATACATATTTTAATAAATAATATTTGATTGATTGATAGATTGATAGGTTTAGAGAAATATATGAATGCATTTTTTTTACAGGATTTTTGATAAAATACATTTTTAAGATTTATTATAATTAGACAGGGATGCGTTGCGTCCCCTTTGCTTTTTAACCTGTATATGAATCGCTGTCTAGCTAATAATTATGTAGGCAAGAGGGATTTTCCGAAAAAAGAAATATTAGTTTTAAATGGATCGATAGATGTTGTTATCGCAACGTGGATGAGCAACCTTGCAGATAATAAAATACAAATAAAATCGCTGTCGCGTCAGTCGCTGGCATCGGAAGCGGGGCCATACGTTTTCATAGTAACTAGTATGGCCGCATCGGCCGTCGGCCGCGAGCCGCGCGCGTCAGTCGCGTCGGCCGCTAGCATCGGAAGTCCACCTTAAAACTGCACGCTTCAAAGCTCGTTCTAGCTTGATTTCAGACCAAACTAAAAAGGAAATACGATCATGAATTCATAAGTTTATTTAGTTATCTTCAATTAGTTGATAACAGACGGTAGGTAAACTAGCATGTAGAAATGAATGGTTAAGACGTGAATCAATTACGAAAAACGCATTTAGTTTAGATCTGAGGTACCGAATGAAGTCGTTTGCGCCCTTACACACTGATTTCTCAGGATGGGGTGGGGGAACATGACTGTATGACTCACATACAGTGCGTGTATGGGCATTGAATATAAGAAAAAAACTTCAAACAAACTTGCGGCGTGCGGTACATCCCTACATGCCGCAGCGTGTGCGGTAATACATACAAAACATTCACGTAGGAGAATGGTCGAAACATTGCTGCGCATGTAGGGGTGTACTGGCCGCCGCGAGGATGGACGAAGCTGTTTTTAGGTAGGATATCTATTCTACTATAGTACGGGGGCGTGTATGTGGGGTGGGGCTGTGTGGTTTTAATTTGTGTCTTGCATGCTATTGTGAACCTTAGTGCAGCAGCTTACGGATTTGCAATGTGACATCACAAATTGTCTTATGTCGTATTTTAGCGTTGGAGACTGTTGGCGCTATCTGTTGCAATTGATTAAGCATGATGGTATAGTAATAGTAACAGGCACGTACCGAGCTAGCGTTGCTGAGGGAGTGCGGCGAGTGTGGTGAGTGGGGCGCGTGGTGGCGATGGCGCGCCACCTCGGTGCGCGCGCGGTGCGCCGACGTGTCGAGCAGCGCGCCGCGCGGCACGGCCGCGTCGAGCTCGCGCGACGCGCCCTGCGCCGCGCCGCCCGGCGCCACGCCCGCGGAGCCCACGCCCGAGGCGCACGTGCCCGACGATGACCTGCCCGATACACTTGTTTGTTATACATAGTGATCGATAACTATTGTGCAATTCGCGGCAAACTCTAGGGGTGACAATTGTAACATATTCATGGGTTAAGAATTACAATCTTCTTCTTATCGTGTGGGCAGAGCCCTGGTGTCAGAGTTTTTTCAGACCGCCTTACGGCCTTTGACGTGATTTTTATGTAACGACTACTACCACCAGAGATAGTAGCCGGGACCAACGGCTTAACGTGCAATCCGAAGCACAGAATCATTTTTCTTTTCGGACAATCAGGTGATTCAGCCTGCAATGTCTAGGACATTGGTTAGGACCAACTGGGGAAAAACGCACAAAGTGACATATCGCTAGGTGTACCCCGTGGGAATCGAATCCACGACCTCCGGGTCGAGAGCCAATGCTCTAAACCATTAAACCACGGAGTCTTACAATGAAATCATATCATTTTCCTTTAGTTTTTTTTCGACAAAAAGCGAATAGGACGAACTGCTAATGGAACGAATTGCGAACGCGGTAAGACTGCGAAAGGGACGCAAGGTGAATGGGACGAATTTCGAGCACTGGACGAACTGCGAACGGTACAAACTTCGGTAAACGTCGGTAGAGCCTTCAACAATCAAATCTCTCTCTCTCTCATCTAAACCAGAATCAATTCTGATACTTGATTCTGCTTTTTATGCTTAGACTAGCGGCCCGTCCCGGCTTCGCACGGGTGGACGTCTAATCTTTTCTAGCAATAAATATAGCCTATGTTACTCAGGGTGAATGCAGCTTTCTAATGGTGAAAGAATTTTGTTAAATCGGCCCAGTACTTTTTGAGCCTATTCATTACAAACATACAAACATACAAAAATAGGTACAAATCTTTCCTCTTTATAATATTAGTGTAGATTTATATCATGTTTATTGTCGGCCCGATATCACAGTCTGTAGTGAATCTGCCTGCCATGCCGAAGGTCGCGGGTTCGAATCCCGTAAGGGGCAAATATTTGTATGATGAATATGAATATTTGTACCCGAGTCATGGATGTTTATATATGTATTTTATATCGTTGTCTAGTCATCATAATACAAGTCCAGACTAAATTCTGGTACTTTAAGTGTGACTAGATAATTTGTGAGACATTGTCCAAGATATTTATTTTATTTTTATTTGATTGTATTTTGCTATAGAAGGCGAGATGAAACCAAATTACACCATAAAATATAAATAAAATTGCACGCAAAACTTACAGTGTATCCGTAGTAGTAGTAACAGGTACACTTGCGACCGGTACAGAAGTGTGGATCGTTGCAGCTGCAGCCGGCGACGGCGCCGTCGTCGCGACAGCGTTCAAACTCGCAACGACACTGGCAACGCTATTGACGCTGACGCTGTTAACCGGTTTATCGTCAGCGGTCGTTGCCACTGTGACGTCACCGATGTCGGGCGCGTCGCGTTGCTCTCGCGCGCGACGTTCCGATTTGTCCACTTTGGCGTACTCGTCTTCGACGGGCGATATGTCGGACAGATCGCTGTCTGAGCTCCATGGATCTGTAAGTGCGACGAATAGCTTGGTGCATAGTTTTCGTGTTGCGGGAAGTAGCGTTCTCGGTAAATAGGTCTACCAATGGTTGTCTGGCAGAAATCCCTTTTAGTGATTAGCCCGCATTTTGTACCCTTCTCATTCCTGTTGTAAATAGTATTTGTCTGTTTCTGCATGGGTAGCATGCCAACCCGCGATAGCCGTGATACAGCTATATCACGTCTTTTATCTCGTTCGTTCGCACGCAAACGAACGAGATAAAAGACGTGATAAAGCCGTATCACGGCTATCGCCGGTTGGCATGCTACCCATGCTGGTGTGCAAATAACGAATATTTATGTTTTGACGAATATTTATGTCATGTCTACAATAACATCAAGAGAGGAAGTGCCTCCATCTTTGTTACTTTACATTTGCGGCATATGTATGGCAAAAACAGCGCCCATGTTTTCTCGTTTTATCGCTTTGTCGTAAGTATAAGCATGCAAGCCGTACAGTCTGTATTTAGCACTCATTCTAATGCACTATAAAATATACTGCATACTTGACTGCCTTGTTAAATAAGTGCTTATAGTTGCATACACTTTACACACACAGAGATATAATAGTAGAACTGACCGTTAATGAGTAACGGATCAGGGTCCGGGCGGCGCGGCAGCGGGGGGGTCTCGCGGCGCGCGGAGGGTTCGTGCGGCAACATCACCGGTAGACCTGCCTTCTTCTGAGTCTCCTGCAAACAATTAACTCATTTAAAATAACCTTTTAAAAAGACGACGCGGGATTTTGTATGGAAGGTGGCGCCTTATTTTTCACACAAAAAATATAGGTACTTATCTCGGTTCCTACGGCCGAGTGACGGAAGCCTGCCCATAGGAACTCATAGGATAGGCCAAATAGGCCATGGAGCTGGGACTCCCATTCTTTGTTACAAAATTCTCATACAAACTTTCACCCACTGTTTTCACAACTTTGGGGGTTGAATTGCGAAAAATCTTTTTTTTGTGAACACCTAGATGACAGTAAAAACATCCCTGCCAAATTTTAAGTATTAGTATTTGCTGGTTTGGATATTTGAGTATTGAGTGTGCGGATTATTTATTTTTATTTTATTCATTTTATTAAAACTTACGGACTAATTACAGGATAGTAGGGTACCAAAATTTTTTAAAACAACATTGCCAACTAAAAGTTTCCACAGATAAATTTCATTCGTTCTACATACTTTTGTGTGTGAAAATACAAATTTAGTATCAATAAAACTAATAAGAAGTTACATTACTAAAAGCTCAGAGTTTGCTGGTACTTCAAACCATCCACAAAAGAAAAGGAATTAGGGTAAACTATAGTATTGTTGGCACCCCACTAGTCATTGGCACTTTGCATTTTGAACACAAATATTAAGGATTGTTCTATCAGAAAATACAGTTTGGTATTTTTTGGTTTTGTTTCTCGTAAATGTCAACATTCATAAATTTCAATCGTAATATTTGTAACATATAACCTGAAAAAACTGTAAAATAAACAAAGTCGTTGACAGGAGAAATATCACTTTGACGCCATTTTATTGCAAATTTAACAAGCTTTGGGTAATTTTGAACTTTTATAATTTTCGTATAAATATATAAATATGAGATATGATGTGTGTCATTTTGCTTTGTTTTACAATAAATAATAGATTTTAATGGGATTTCTATTAATTTTTCTAACGTAACCTTTAATTTATAGAGTGCCAATCAATAGTTATAATTTTGTACTGAAGTATAATTCATTGGCACCTATGCCAATCACTAAAAATCTATTCCAATATTTTCCCTTCAATATTAGACCACGAGATGAATTGGTTGTTGACATTTTCTTATAAAAAATGTTGGAATTTTGTTTCACAACCTTGCTATCAATTTCTGGCACTGCCAATCATTATACACAGGTATAGTGCCAATCACTGTAGTGAATGCCAATCGTTGCAATTGAAGGCATAGTCATATGAATAAATAGTAATAGTACACTATAGTAGAAGCGAAACTCTTGCGACAGACGCGTTCAAGGTCACGTCAATGTCATGTTGGTTCAACCAACTAGTCCGTCAGGGCTTGCGTCTCTGGCAAAAGTTAATCTGACAATCGATTAACTGGGTTGGTGATGTGCTAGGGGTACAAGAGGTGCCATTAGGTTCCACTAGGAGTCCATTAGGGATCCACTAGGAGTCATTTAGGGGTCCATTAGAATTCAATTAGGGGACTATTAGGGGACCATTACCAATTAGGGGTCCACTAGGAGTAAATTAGGGGTCAATTATGGGTCCATCAGGGGTTCACTGCGGGTCCATTAGGGGTCAATTAGGGGACCATTAAGGGTCCAATAAGAGTCAATTAGGGATCCACTAGGTGTCAATTATAGTACCATTTGGGGTCCAATGGGTGTCCACTAGGAGTCAATTAGGGGTACAGTAAGGGGCCATCAGGGGTCCACTAGGAGTCAATTAAGGTTCAACTAGGGGTTCATTAGTGGTCCACTAGGGGTCAATTAGGGGTCCACTAGGGGTACATTAGGGGGCCATCAGGGGTCCATTAGGATTCGATTAGGGGTCCACTAGGAGTCAATAAGGGGTCCATTAGGGGTACATTAGGTGTAAGTTGGTGGCAGATTGGAAGCAGGCTGTGGCAAGTTTGGGCCTTGGGGCAAGATAGGGGCAAGTTTGGGCAGGCTGGGGGAAATTTGGAGCTAGTTGTTGGGAGTTTGGGCAGCTTCAGGACAAGTTGGTGGCAGGTTGGATTCAGTTTGGGGCAATTTTAGTATAATTACTAAATACACATTAAAGAGAAAACGTACACAAAACTGTACATCAAAATGCTAAGGAGAAAGCTGTAAAACAAAATTTAAACGAAAGCTATGAAACTGAGGATGACTTACAGTTATACAGGATGAAATTGATATCATTAGCATCCTTTTAAACTAAGAGTCTACCCATCAAACTGAATAACTTTCACTATGGGAGCAAACCGATCGGAGGAAAAAAAATCTGCGGTTTCATACAAAACTGCAATGCCTACTCGACTCAAATGTATGTATGCAACAGCTGATTATTTTTTTGCTGCTATCGGTTTGCTCTCATAGTAAAAGTTGTTCAGTTTGGGTAGACACTTAGTTTAAAAGGATGCTAATGATATCAATTTCACTCTGTATATTTTTAAAACACCTACATCTACCTACCTACAATAATAATTTTGTTGATTTATACATGTCCATTAGTACAAAGATTAAGAATAACAGTTTATAAAATATTATTGAGGTTTAGTGCCAATCACTGATACATAGTGCCAATGTTTGTACCTGGGGTGCCAATGACTATACTTTCGGGTATAATTTTTTTAATCCGCAAATTTATAATTAAAACTTTGATAATGTATACTAGAATACTCTTTTAATTAAAAGCCTATATCCCAATCGATAATTCCAAAATGGTTACTTATGTCTAAACATAAAATTGAATTTGTTATAAGTAAGCCAAGTCTGGCTTAGCCTTAAGGTGCCAATCATTATATAGTTTACCCTATATTAAAAAGGAATAAAAAGGATTTGCATAGATTCAAGCAAATCTGACACAGCTTCGCCGTCAGTAGTTCAAATTTGTGCCACAGCGTGCGCTGCGATCGACTTGACAGTTCCCAACACCCATTTCGCACATAGCCAATACAATACAATACTAACCAGCAGCAGCACCTCGAGCCTGGCGACGCGGTCGTGCAGCGCGGAGAGCGCGGAGGCGTACTCCCTGTGCGCGTCGCGCAGCGCGCCGCTCCACCACTCCTCCCGCGCGCGCACCATCGCGCGCGTGCGCTGCCATTCGCGCAGAGCGCGCCGCGCCTGAACACAAACACATTACCTTTTAACTTATCTAAACTATTATAAAACTGTAACAGAAGTGTGTCTATCTGTACATTGAAGATATTTACAAAAAAAAAAAATTACGATATAATTTGTGCGGACGAAGTCGCAGGTAAACGCTAGTTTTAGTTATAAACGAGCTTTTACTTACGACTTCGTCCGCATAAATTATAACCAGATAAAATCTGGTCAGATTATAAGCTATCAAACAAAAAAAGTTTCATCAAAATCGGTTCAGTAGTTTTTGCGTGATGCTCGAACAAACAAACTAACAAACAAACAAACAGACAGACAAAAAGTCCAAAAATTTGTGATTTGGAATCAGGGAACCTAAAAACTACATCGTAACTTTTTTTTTGTTAATATCTTCAATGTACAGACACACTTCTGTTACAGTTTTATAATAGTTTAGACTAAAACTACAGTCAGTAAAATAAACACCACTCAACTACGATTACGCCAGTAATTTTAAACATCCTAGGTCGCAATAAATTGTACGGAGCTGCTTTTTTGGGAGGTTGTTAAGATAGATACCAGTAATATAAAACCAAATTTGCAGCTTCGAAAGACCTGTGCTAACCAAGTGGTGCTCGAAAAACCTCGAATTTTTCGGACTTTTTTCAGGTTTTGACTTATAACTTCTAAATGGTGCATTTCACATAAAAATTGTTCAAGACGTGTTTAAAGCAGACAAAATCTACACTAATATTATAAAGAGGAAAGATTTGTACCTATTTTTGTATGTTTGTATGTTTGTAATGAATAGGCTCAAAAAGTACTGGGCCGATTTAAAAAATTCTTTCACCATTAGAAAGCTGCATTCACCCTGAGTAACATAGGCTTATTGCTAGAAAAGATTAGACGTCCACCCGTGCGAAGCCGGGACGGGCCGCTAGTTTTCTATAAATTTAATTCAATTGCAGCTCTGTAAGTTAAGTAAGTCTTGAGATACAGCACGTTAAACATTGACAATTTTTCCCAAAAACTTCAAAATTGTAGTTTTAGCCGTCTTCCGCTAAAATACTCATTCTACGAGGTAAATTATAAGAAATTAATTTGGAAAGCAGTTATATAGCTTTAATTTAAGCATAAATTTAACCCTGTATAGTGATTAGTTCCTTTGTTATCTGGAAAAAAAAACTAAATATAAGGGGAATAGGTTTTAAAAAAAATGGAGCCTTAGGCATTGCAAGAATATTTTAAAGGACAAAAATACATAACTTAGTAGGAAATGGTTTATATCATCCAAAATGAAATTAAGTATAATCAATAATCTATCTATATACTATAATAAAACTGTAAATGTTTGTTTGTTTGTTTGTTCGCGCATCACGTGAAAACTACTAGACCGATTTTAATTAAACTTTTTGTATTTGAAACCTTATGACTAGACGTATAAACTGATATATATTTGATCTCGCTACCATGACGAGTGCCGGTGCGGACGAAGTCGTGGGCAAATCTAGTGCTATTATTAAACTGAAAATGTCTGTTTGTTTGTTCGCTCATCACGCGAAAACTGAAAGACCGATTTTGATGAAACTTTTGTTGTCTGCAAGCTTATGGTTAGACTTGAAATTTGGTATACCATTTATTTTGCTACGATGATCAGAACTTGGGAACCCGTGCGGATGAAGTCGCGGGGAAACTAGTACTTAATTACAAAAGTATACAGGGTGTCCCAGAAATGGTGAATCAAAATGCTATGGGAGGCAGCTTGACTAATGTCCTATCCATAAAAAATATTAAAAAAAATAAAACGCACATGACCATAAAAAAAAAGAATATCCAAAAAAACGGGAAAATCATCAAATTTTTCTAAGTTTCCAGCTCTAATTATCGCGTTTTGGGATAATTTGTAATTTTTTTCTGCCAATATTAATTGTTAGAGGTTGCTTCGACTGATTGTTAACATTTTACAAAAAAAAATGTCTGCACTTAGAGCACAGACCACTTAGTTTAATTGTTTTTTCTGAACCGAAAAATTTTCTTGCTATTTTAACCAGCTGTAGTATAAAAAAAATGTATGGGACTTGTGCGGCAAACTACTTCAAAAAGTTGCCTATTTAATGACGATTTTAAAATGATACGAATCACTGAATTTACTTTACAAAATTGGGAGATATTAATTTTCTTGTGTGCTAGGGTGAAATTTGTGCAATTTATTCTTTACTTTTTAATTCATTTTCCACTTCTAATCCGTTGCTTCTAAGGTTAGAATTGGCTAAAAAAGTTGTTTCAATACCCGGTAGTAATGGCACGGTTTTTTAGAATCCCGGTTTTTCAAAATCCCGGTGTTTTAAAAACCCGATTTTTTTTAAATCCCGGTTGTTTAAAATCCCGTTTTTTTAAGAATCCCGGTTTTTTAAATTCCCGGGATTCCCAAAAAACTGGGAATTTAAAAAACCGGGATTTTAAAACACCAGGATTCCCAAAAAACCGGGATTCCCAAAAAACCGGGATTTTAAAACACCGGGATTCCCAAAAAACCGGGAATTTAAAAAAAACCGGGATTCCTAAAAAAACCGGGATTTTAAACAACCGGGATTTTAAAACACCGGGATTTTGAAAAACCGGGATTCTAAAAAACCGTGCCATTACTACCGGGTATTGAAACAACTTTTTTAGCCAATTCTAACCTTAGAAGCAACGGATTAGAAGTGGAAAATGAATTAAAAAGTAAAGAATAAATTGCACAAATTTTGAATTCAAATTGTTTTGAATTCAAATGTAGAACAGGTCAATCAGGCCAGAAACTTGGGTATTCTTATGGACAGCAAACTCCGTTTCGAGGACCATGTCTTGAATGTTGCCAAAAGTTGTTTTTTTCGTTTGAAAGTTATGTACAAAATTCGTCATCTTCTTAGTAGAGATATTAGATTAAAGTTATGCGAGTCATTGGTCCTTTCAAAGTTGAATTACGGAGATGTGGTTATTGGTCCATGTTTACTAGCCGTGACTAAACGTTTGATACAACGAGTTCAGAATGCGTGCGTTCGGTTTTGTTATACGGTTCCTCGCCGTAGTCATATTACACCGTTTCTCGTTAAGGCTGGACTCTTAAATATGGATTTCCGACGACAATTGCATTTTGCCGGCTTGTTACATTCAGATATACGGTACAAGCGACCAAAATACTTGCATGAAAAACTGGAATGGTCAAACTTTCATCGGAGATATAACTCTAGAAGAGCCAATTGCTTTATTATGCTAACTCCATTTCATAAGACAAGGGCGTTTGAGGGAAGTTTTCGATACCAAGCGACAAAATGTTGGAATAACCTCCCTCCACCACTGAGAGTACCTCTTTCCAAATCAGTTGTCAAGTATCAATACAAGATTCATCTTTTGGCGGAGCAAGCCAAGCTCGTGTAGCTGTTTTTGTCGTAAAATCAGTTGTAGGGTCATTTCATTTTCCTTTATTCGAAGCATCAAACACATAAACATACACATAAAGTAGTTAAAGACAATATTTATACTTATCCACAACAGTTCCTAGTTTTTATTCGTACACCTATTACAAAAATTTATATGTAACATTTATTAAATTATCTATATATTTAAAGTTTGCGGTACGTTTTTTCGCCGGGAGTGGTATTTTTGAGAGTCACACGTTCAAATCAGTAGTGAAAATGTCATGATCACGATTTTGGGGGTGTGAGTTTCGGAAGTGGCACTTCTGGCATTTGGGTGCGACAGAAAATCAGCGCTGAGCTCGTTGAGCCCAGCATAATGCTGAGTCGTAACCCTGTTTGCTGCTGCGGCACACACTGCTCTTAATTATGTAATTTTTAAATTATGTTTTTTAGTTTAGTTTTTATAAGTACCTATATAATTTTGTCAGTGTGTTTTGTTGTTTGCAAATAAAAATATTTTCTTTCTTTCTTTCTTTCAAATTTCACCCTAGCACACAAGAAAATTAATATCTCCCAATTTTGTAAAGTAAATTCAGTGATTCGTATCATTTTAAAATCGTCATTAAATAGGCAACTTTTTGAAGTAGTTTGCCGCACAAGTCCCATACTTTTTTTTTATACTACAGCTGGTTAAAATAGCAAGAAAATTTTTCGGTTCAGAAAAAACAATTAAACTAAGTGGTCTGTGCTCGAAGTGCAGACATTTTTTTTTGTAAAATGTTAACAATCAGTCGAAGCAACCTCTAACAATTAATATTGGCAGAAAAAAATTACAAATTATCCCAAAACGCGATAATTAGAGCTGGAAACTTAGAAAAATTTGATGATTTTCCCGTTTTTTTGGATATTCTTTTTTTTTTATGGTCATGTGCGTTTTATTTTTTTTAATATTTTTTATGGATAGGACATTAGTCAAGCTGCCTCCCATAGCAGTTTGATTCACCATTTCTGGGACACCCTGTATAAAAACGAGAGTTTTCCCACGACTTCGTCCGCACGGGTACCCGTCATTGTAGCAAAATAAATTATATACGAGGGCGACACTGAAAGTTTCAAGAATGGACCAGTTAGTGACAATGCCAATGAAAAATTTATTTTAATTACGAATAAGAAACTCTTTATCAACCTATAGCCGAAAATTTTATTCGATTGTCATTTGTTTTAACGATTTGGCGGCAATTTGAAAAGTGCGTGTCGCGAGGCAAAACGAATTTAGCAGGGAAAAATGTTTTCTCCTCAATTTGTTACGATTTTCGTCGTGTTCCTAGTCCATAAAAAAGTTAATGATAAACTTCGATTGGTATTTCATGATGAAGCCCTGTCCCTTGACACTTGTTTACAACTGGTTAAATGAGTTTAGGCATGATCGGAGTAATCTCAGTGATGATCTACCTGGGAGATGTCGTTCAACGGCGACAACTGAACAAAACGCCAATGCTGTGCAGCTCATGAGAGAGGCTGATAAGAGAGTGACCTACCAGCAGATTCAGGCAAGCTTCAGCATTGATATGAGTCAAGTGCAAAAGATCCTACACGAATATTAAGGCGTAGGGAAGCTTTGTACTAGATGAATACCCCATAATTTAACCGATTTCAATAATTTCATAGTAAAGCAGAGGGGGTCCACTGCTTCTCACAGAGGTTCCATTGAACGGGACGATACATAAAATGGAATGGAGGCCACTTCTAAAAATATTAAAAGTATTCCCAACCTCCTACTTCTCTACACTTTTTATTGTCTTGAAACTTTCAGTGTGCCCCTCGTACTAGAGATTGGTCTAATCATAAGCTTTCAAATGCAATAAGTTTTATCAAAATCGGTTTAGTAGTTCTCGCGTAATGCGCGAACAAACAACCATTTACAGTTTTATAATTCTTCTTATCGTGTGGGCAGAGCCCTGGTGTTAGAGTTTTTTCAGACCACCTTACGGCCTCTGACGTGGTTTTTATGTAACGACTATTATACCAGTGATAGTAGCCGGGACCAACGGCTTAACGTGCCATCCGGAGCACGGAATCATCTTTCTATTCAGACAATCAATTGATTCAGCCTGCAATGTCTTAATCAACTGGGGAAAAACGCACAAAGTGACATTTCACTAGGTGTCCCGTGGGAATCGAACCCACGACCTCCGTGTTGAGAGCCCAATGCTCTAAACCATTAGACCACGGAGGCAGTTTTATAATAGTATAGATTATTTTGGTAGTTTGGGGGACCTGAACGTGATGTGATGGTGGAAGAAATACACAATACCTACAATGAAAATTATAATTTATTTTTTGTTTCTTGTAATAAATTACAAACTAAGGGGCTGTTTTTAGGGCTCCGGAGACTCTTCTGTGGTCAGATCTAGTAGTAAAGATTCGAATTCATCTCCTTCATGCGTCTCATCCATGGCTAAGGGAGTAGTATTCAGGCAGGTCTTCCCCTGACAAACATTGCAGAGAGCCGAGCATTTCAGCACTGCTCTCTAGCAGGAGCATTATCTTCCTCCGCAGTCCTCACCCTTTCTGGCACTTGCATGATAGGAATTTCAGAAGGGTTAGCGGTCAGCCCCTGCCACCTCCTTAATCACTCCAAGTTAGTGCATGGGCTTCGGCATGCAATATAAGAATGGCCATTAGGGATTGGGCTGATAAAACACACAAGCTGGAGTGGTCTAGCCTTACAGGTCTACAGCACTCCAAGAAATTTATCAGCAATGCGACAACTCGTGTCTCAAAGTTCATACTGAACAACAGCAGGAGCAAGGCTCGTGCCATCGTCGGAGCCCTCACTGGGCACTACGCCACAGGCACGATGATGCACAAGATGAAACTCACCCTGGATCCCAGCTGCCGAGCGTGCGGAGAGGATGAGGAGACCATGGAGCACATTCTCTGTGACTGTGATGTCTTGGCGGCAAAACGCATGTGCCTCCTCGGTGATGGATATCCAAAACCGGGAGATCTTAGGCTTCTTCCCCTCAATGGTATTGCCTCCTTCATTGACCATGTATTTGAAGGGTGAAGAAAGTAAAAAGTATTGGGGCTAACACAAAAGATCCCACTGGGTCGAAGTGTTGCTGGCTTGCCAGCCCCCACAACAAGATAAGAACAAGATAAGATAGTGCATGGGCTCTTTCTCTATCCCCAACCACTTCTGCACTTGGTGGTAGATTCTTTAGGAATGTAAGGCCTCTTCGGTGGGGGGCAGAAGAGCGGGGCGGGCTTAATAAATGACTCCGGAACGGTGTTGGTACATAATTATGAATACCTACGTACTTAATAAATGATAAAATTCTGTTCGCTCACGGGCCGCATCAGGAAGCCGTTCTTAAAATTTGATAGAGCCGCAAGAAAATGTAGTGAGAAGTCTCATGCATGTTTGACATTCCTACTTTAAAACATCTATAATTTATAAATGTAATGTCATTTTTATAACATTAAATAGATAACTGCGCAGTATTAATATAAATTGACAATAGGAGCTCCATTTTAAAAAAAAAATGGATTTCCTAAATTTTTCGTTAATGTTGGCTGTACAAGATTCAAAATATACTTAAATTAAAGCTGAATAGCTGCTTTACAATTTCATTTCTTATAATTTTCCTCGTAGAATAAGTATTTTAGCCGGTATCCTGTTCGAAAGACGCAAAAAACTTCAATTTTGAACTTTTTGGGAAAAATGGCGAATGTTTGAAGTATTGTATCTCAAGACTTACTAAACTTACAGAGCTGAAATTAAATTCAAATTACAGATAATTTTATCTTCTTTAAAAACGTAGTAAATAATGTTTATGTAAGATGCACCGTTTAGAAGTTATAAGTCAACCCCTGAAAAAAGTCAGAAAATTTCGAGGTTTTTTAAGCACAAGCACTTTAGCACAAGTCTTTCGAAGCTGCAAAATTGGTGTTATGCTACTGGTATCTACCCTAACAACATCCCAAAAAATCAGCTCCGTGCAATTTATTGCGATCTAACGCGATTTTTATGTCTAAGGTTACTGGCGTAGATGGTTTGTATGTGATGAAATACTGTGAATATTAGAGGAATTCGCTAGTTCACAACTAGTCAAATCGGCAACGAAAAAAACAGCTGTTTCACACATTTGAGTCGAGCAGATAAGGTATTTCAGGTCTTGTATGAAAAAACAGGTTTTTAATTGCGTTTTCGCTGTTGTTTCAATAGTGAAAGTTGTTTAGTTTGATGAGGAGAATACATGGTGAAGGTATCCGCAGTGATTAAAAACTTATCGTCGAGCCCTAGCATGCCAGTCCCGAGAAAAAGACAAAAATCGAGACGTGCCTCTATCTTAACTTTGAGTAAGTATGCGAAATCGAATGTTTTTTTGTAGCGTTGTCGTACGTGGCATAACATTTTTTGCGTGTGGCACTCTATACAGGGTGAAATTGATATCATTAGCATCCTTTTAAATTAAGAGTCTACCCATCAAACTGAACAACTTTCACTATGGGAGCAAACCGATCGGAGCAACAAAAAAATCTGCTGTTCCATACTAAACTGCAGTGCCAACGCGACACAAATGTATGCAACAGCTGTTTTTTTTTGCTCCGATGGTTTGCTCCCATAGTAAAAGTTGTTCAGTTTGATGGGTAGACTCTTAGTTTAAAAGGATGCTAATGATATCAATTTCACCCTGTATGCGTATGAGGCTATCACACTCTCCGGGTTTGTGCCGGTCTATTAATAAACGTGTTCAAACAGGCTTAGGCTGTTGTAATATTATTTACAGGCCGCACAACTGTTTATGAGAGCTCGGCGAAAACGACGTAAGTAAAACGACCGCCTCCCGTCAAAAGACCTTAATTTGATTTCAGCGCGTTCATGATTAGTGGTCATAAACCGTTGCGCGGCCTGTATATTTCCATTCGCGCGTTATTATAAACTTTAACCTCATATTGCCTATCAATTTCACCTTGTAGTTATACTTTCTGTGTGGGTAATGTAATGTGTATACGAGCGTACCTTGTCGTACTTGCGCCTGGCTCTGTGCGCGGTGTCGGCGGCGCGGCGCAGGTCGTCGGGCGCGCGCACCGAGCACCACTCCCGCAGCCGCGCGCTCACCTCCTCGTTGCTGCCGCCCCCGGCCTCCATGCCCACCAGCTGTGGACCCCTCATACATTTATCATCTGTGCTGTGTGCTATGGCTAACACTGACTGCGGGCGGTCATCGGCAACATGGAGAAGAGCTTGCGACTGAATCACGGGGCTTGAATTTGATTGTTTGCCTGGATCGCGATTTTTGAATCTCATTCGCCTCAGCGAATGAGATTCAAAAATCGCGATCCATTCTACTGCTGCTGCTGAACTCATTCAGCAGTTGGAAATGTCAAAATTACTATGGAGATACGCATCTTTCTACTGCTGATTTGACTTTCAAAAATCATTCTTTAGAAGTGCGATTTTTGGAAGTCTAATCAGCAGTAAAAAGATGCGTATCTCCATAGTAATTTTGACATATTCAACTGCTGAACTCAGCAAATGAGATTCTAAAATCACACTCCTGTACCAGTAGGTTCTCCGAAATTTATGTACGGTTATATTTGTCATTATCACTAGCTCGGCGTTGAAGGAAGAACATCGTGAGGAAACCTGGACTGGTATGCTGGTTTCCTCACGATATTCGAGAAACAAAAGAAAATACCATAAGTTAGGAGGTAAATGTAAAAATATGGACGAGCATGGGGCACAATAGATCAGAAATGGTCGCAGTGTGTTATTATAAGACACAGCTTGCAAAAGCCCGCAAATAAATAACAACAAAAAAACTGTGTTTTTTAAAGCTGGTTAGCAAATCTCTTAAAAAGATGGCAATTACCTAGTATAACCTCGACGCGATAGAAGAAGGAGATCTGGTATATCATCGTTACACGTCACAAGCTGATGTTGTGATGCTGATGATGATGCTTGTGACGTGTAACAAGAACGTAACGTTTCAGAGACAGTACCAGACTTTGGGTTAAGATTATATAAATCCGCCCCAACGCACCGACCAATAACAGTGACTATCACAGTATTGCTGATATGATAATATCTTACAAAGATTATTCTAAAAAGTTAGTAGACTTTAGAAAGATTGTTGTAAATGCTAAAGTGGCAGTGGGCGGATTGCTCTCAGAACCGATGGCCGATGGGGCCGAAGCGCAGTGTGGGTAGTCCCCACAAGGTGAACCAACGACCTGGTGAAGGCACCCGTTGGATGAAGGCAGCGAAGGATCGGTCGTTATGGCGAATCTTGGGGGGGCCTATATGTCCAGGAGTGCAATTCTCTAAGCGTTATAGCGCTGACAAAAACATCGACGAGCTCACAAATGTAACATCCTTCTTGCATCCTTCAGATCGTCGAAGTTTTTATATGAGTTTGACACATGATATAGCGAATACCGAATTGTGAGCTCGCCGACGTTTCAACAACGAATTTAGGCTGCCTGTCCATTGACGCGAGCTACCTGACGGAGAAACTGAGTTTTATTAACCGATAAAACTCCGTTTCTCCGCTGCGCCAGCTAGCTCGCGTCAATGGACAGGCATCCTAAATTCGTCGTTGCAATCGAATTTATACAATCCTGATTGGTTAATCAGGATTGCATAAATTCTCGAGCTCCTTGGTCCGCGTCAATCGACAGGCACCCTCAATGTTGTGACGATGTTAACGCTTAGAGAATAGCATTGCAGCAGAGGACGTGCATCGGCCGAGATGATGATGATTGTAAAATGAGTAGAATTGGACAAACCTCGTGTAGCAAGGACCTCAGCTCGCAGATGTCGGGGTGCCTCGTGTTGGCGGCCACGTCGGTGGGGGGCTGCGGGTGAGGCTCTTCTTCCTCGCTCTGCTGCCGCCGCTGTCGCTCGCGCATGGCTCTGCGATTACATTCATTATTAGCTACATTTTGTGAAAAGGACTTTTTGAGCCTGAGTACTAAATGGGTCATTATTTTATTCAGGGTACCATAATTATGTCCCCTTTAAAGGCAACGGAACAAAGGCGATTTTGTTAGTAAAATAGGTAAATTCCAAAATAAAACTGTTATCGGTAGCTACCGAATAAGAAACCAGTCTTAGAAAAACGTAGGACTTAGTAAAATACTAAACTTTTTTGCAAATTACGGTAACTCCGTTGTTTGTAGTATGAAATGCAATATAATTTTGGGGGACGGTAACGCAGTGGTTATTTTGCTAAAAAAAACATCAATAAATAAATGTAAGAAGTAGCAAGAAAACATCGCTGCTAATGTCTTTAATGATTACTATAAACAACAATGATAGAATCTTTACAATAAAAATAAAATTTTATCCAAATTGTACCCTGAATAAAATAATGGCCCAAATACGCGTCTCCACGTGTGATGAGTTGAACCCAATCCAAAGCCGCCACTCGGTCACTGCCACAGAACATTATAAGAGGGGGTTAGAAGTGCAAAGTAGGCGTGGAACGTGTCGCCACAGGTTATGCAATGATTTGCATAGCACCATAAGGCGCGCGGCGTGGTGCGAGCGAGAGGACATGCGTAATTGTAGAAGCGTGAGTGGGAAGACAAGTAGCGACAGCCGTCTCCGAAGCAAAAGCGCTACTTTGCATTTCTAACCCCTCTTATAATGTTCTGTGGTCACTGCCGTCGTCCATCTGCCATCATTCCACCTGGCTGAGTGTCCCACACACCTCGACTTGAGTCGAAATCCGCGCCTGACATGTTGCGGAGCACTAACGCCGCGTAAGTAAATAGTACACAATATAGCGTACCTCTCCTCTCGGTCCTTATCAGCGGCGAGCGACTGACGGATGAGACGAGGAACCTGACGGAGCCTGACGTGTTGCGGAGCACTGACGCCGCGTAAGTAAATAGTACACAATATAGCGTACCTCTCCTCTCGGTCCTTATCAGCGGCGAGCGACTGACGGATGAGATGAGCCACCTCGCTGTTCTCGGGGTCCTTCTCGCGACCGATGAGGAACTTGACGGGGCCTGACGTGTTGCGGAGCACTGATGCCGCGTAAGCTTGCGTTACGCCCACCTGCAATCAAATATATTATCAGGTACTAGTTGGAACATACAATATACTATCCTAATTTTCACACAAATGGGATTTCTGGTTTCCCGATTTTTCAAAATTAGAATGTTGATTATGTCCTGAAGGTCTGCTCACGGTCTATATGACATCTAAACACCAATGTCGCCAAAAAAAATTTACCGGGCAACTGGGCGCGCAACATTGTCACCGACATTGTTGTCGTCGGGTAGCCGACAATGTCGGTGATACCAGACACCTTAAGCGTTGAATTTCGAAAAATCCTTTTTTAGCCGACACCGAGAACTCTCGAAAGACAGTGGCAGGAGAAGGCAGATCAGTAAACATTAAGCTGGGCTGACAACGAAAGATTTGAAGACTGCGTAAATAGTAATTCAGCACCCGCTGTATCAAGGATGATTTTTTCCAAAGTACGTAGTCTACACATGACCCCCTGGCCTGGTCATCCAAGTGACTGTTACTGTAGATTCTTACTCGAATATCGACTTCGATATTCGAGTAAGAATACTTACTCTTACATCAACAACTAATTTAGAAGAAAAGTAGTCAAGTACACAGGATATTTTTAAGTGCACAAGTCCCAGTATCTGTAGTATCAGTGCTGTGTAAAATCCACCAATAGCTCGCTATCTCGATCGCGGCATAAGAAAAATTTAAGCTACTTTTGTATTGGTTTATCATCATATCAGCCAGTAGAGGTTTCTCCCGAGGTTGGCCAAAACGACCGGTCCTGCGCTGCCCTCATCCAACCGGTTCCCACCGCCTTTGTATTGGCTGATTTTGACATATCTCCGCTCCACTCCGATTTGGTGACACACCCTCCTAAATCAGACGGAACGGGGAACCATCAGAAGGGGTCGCCGCCACACGGCGAGGGCATCAGATATGTCGGTGATGCCTCAGTCTCTTTTAACGACACCCGTCTAGGTCGGCGGTGTTCGAAACGGACACCGCACGGTGACACAAAAAGGACATGGAGCGAATCTTACCAAGCTCTTTCCATCAACCTCGATGATCTGATCGTTGACTTGTATGCGTCCGTCCCGCGCCGCCGCACCGCTCTCCGTGATCGTCTTCACGAATATACCCAACTTCTCCAACCCTGCATCTGCTCCGACGCCCATTCCTGCCAATAAAGATCAAAATGTAAAAATTTATAAGGCCCATATGATTTTTCTACAGAGTGAAATTGATATCATTGGCATCCTTTTAAACTAAGAGTCTACCCATCAAACTGAAAAACTTTTACCATGGGAGCGGTTTGCTCCCAGATCGGAGCAAAAAAAAAATCTGCTGTTGCATACATTTGAGTCGAGTAGGCATTGCAGTTTAGTATGGGACAGCTGATTTTTTAGTTGCTCCAATCGGTTTGCTCCCATAGTAAAAGTTGTTCAGTTTGATGTGTAGACTCTTAGTTTAAAAGGATGCTCATGATATCAATTTCACCCTGCATATCTATTTTATCTGTTGTTGGACTTGGTATATATTCTATACCAACAACACGTTTTTTTTTTGGCAGGCACTTTCAAGTTTTGGACGGAAATGGATGTCTTTTAGCTACCTAATACAGACCTATAATGGAGAGGCCGAGGCCATCGGAGCCCTTCACCAGGTCGACGGGGAAGACGTGCATCTTCTCGACTCGCTTCTCGAGCTCGTACTCCGCGGACGCCGCCACGGGGTCCACGTCCTCGTTCCGTCTGTCGTACTCGCGCACAGAGTGCGTTGAGAACACACGCATCGGATTCGTGCTGCAACATTATTTACATTTATTAGTCAATAGCGTTAACCCACGACTTCGTCCGTACAAATTATATACCAGATTTTAAGTCAGATCACAAGCTATCAAACAAAAAAAGTTTCATCAAAATCGGTTCAGTAGTTTTCGCGTGATGCGCGTTCAAACACACAAGGCAAAAAAAAATATTTTTTTTAATTTACAGTTGTATAATAGTAGAGATATGTTTAACCACAGACCGATGACATTCTATACACACTACGATGCTCAAGCCTCGTATCTGGCTGAAAATCTGAAATCCAGCCTCAAGATTTGCCGAATAGCAATGGAGCGCAGTATTTTAGGCGTACGACCAACCGAAATAATTAAAACAAAATAGAGCACCAAGTTACAAACCTGAATTTAACTTTGGAATTTTTCTTAACAAATACTGGCGGGTAATAGTCGTCGTCCTCATCTTCTTCAATAGGAGGGAGGCCGGCCACCTGAAAAATAAAACGATTTTACATTGACATTCTCTGACACTCTGTCTGTTATGTTCTCACGGCTACACCGCTGAATAGATTTTGATGAAAAATGGTTATAGAGATAGCTTGAACCCTGAGGCAAACATCCTGGTATAGGAATGGTGGCTCAGTATCATATTGTAATTTCTAGTTATTGAAAAAGGTACAGTTATAGTACATTACTACAGCGGCCAACAACATAGGCATTGATGGACGAACGTGTAAATGTGGGCCGAGACACACATACGTAAGTCCATCAATGCCTAGTTGTAGCCAAGGCTTGTATAGTACTTTTCTCAAATAATGCGCGGAAATTAAAACAGTAAAAGACATTGCCCACGTGACATAGCGTATTCGTTTCGGGTCGTTTCGCAGCTGGCGAATGTGTATGATTAAAGAACAAATACCAATCGTATGATAGCTGAAATTATACACAGGATAGGAGGAATATCGTGCTTCCCAATGAAATGGAAATAATCCTTTTCTGCAGTGAGATTTCTTATAAAATTCAATTTCAAATTTTCCTGTTTTGGATGGGAAACGGGATTGGGCAATGTCTTTTTCTCAAATAATTCGCGGAAATTAAAACTCTTTTCAAAATCAATGACGAACATCGCACAACAATTAGTTTTTTTTTCAATAAACAGCTTTCTATTTGCAAGCCAGTTCGAAATTTAAATAAAACCTTTGATAAGTTACCTCCTTGGTCGTACATGTTTCGGAGAAAAAGATCGTTCCATTTTAAATTACACGACAGATATGAGTTTAGTATGTAATTTATATGGTCGCTACACACGACAGATATGGATTTTCATACAACATTGCCGGCCGCTGCGCGCATGTATTTGGCCAGTACAGCAATTTCGATTTATCTCGAAGAAGGTTGTCAAAATAATGCTCACATTTCCAAGCATGTTTGAGAAAAATTAATTGTAGCTGTACTAAAGAGTACATTTTAGGTACATTTATTTAAGACAGTCCGCATCCATATTGTATCAATACGAGCCATCCTGAAACACGCCTTGGTTTTTTTCAGAAGGAGCATCAGGACATATGTGTCCTTGAGTGAAGTGAAGAAGTTTTCCATTTGTATGAAGTGACAGCGAAATGTTCCAGACGTGCAGTCAACGGAGGGAAGACTTCGCCCGACAGAAGAACCAAAATATAATAATAGCTGTATGTCACGTCGGCAAGATTCTGCCGACCTGCATCTGTGTAGAAGTATCCATCCTCAAAGTAGTTCCCGCAGCGACTGCAGCGGGTAGTGTTCGAACACAGTGCCGGAGTTAGGCTCCACCTCGGTAGTCCGCTTCTAGTGCAAACTTACCTCTGTGTAGAAGTGTCCGTCCTCAAAGTAATGGATGCCGTTGTCCTCGCCCAGTTCCCGCAGCGACTGCGGCGGGTAGTGGTCGAACACAGTGCCGGAGTTAGGGTCCGGCTCGGGTTCCACCTCGAGCGGCTGCTTGCGGTCCCCGCCGGCCATGTTAGCGTCCGCTTCTAGTGACACGAACTCGTAGCTTTCGTCTACAGACTGCATGCTGTAAAAAGTATTTTTTAATGTTTTATTTTGCATCGTCAGTAGCGCGTTGCAGAGGCGTGGTCTTTCGATAATGAAGGTCCGGGTCGAATCCACACACAAATTCCGAGAGATAAGTGTACTTTTTGCAACCATCAGCAGCAAGGCTCATTCAGTGTTTATGGGGTGTAGAGCATCTCTATGATAGGGATGGACCAGGTCTGCCTGCATAACTCCAGTCGGTTTAGGAGTTACTGATGATTAAAGGTCTGTAAAAAATTAACGATCAGCTGCACGGCTGATCGTATGATATTGTTGTAGTATGCACTGTAGCTATGTGAACTGTACAAAAACTGTCAAGTTCTGTCAGTCGGTTCAGGAGATACAGCCAGTCAAAGTTCCGACCTTTGAACGGCTGTATCTCCTAAACCGACTGATGAACCATGTCAGACCTGGTCCATCCCCATCACAGAGAAGCTCTACACCCCATAAACACTGAATCAGCCTTGCTGCTGATGGTTGCAAAAAGTACACTTATCTCTTATACTAACACAACATGCCATGAACCAAAGAATTTTTCTAATTTCTAAAGGTAGTTCCATATACTGAAGAACTTCTGATGTGTATGTGAAATCCACCAATCCGCAGTAGGCACGTGTGGTGGACTAAAGCCAATACACGTATGATGATGATGATTTTGCAGCATTATACAACACCTTGGACTTAGCTATCACAAATGGAAAAGTAATAAGCATGTGCGATACTGAGTGAGTGCGAGCGAGACAGGAATACACCATTGCGTACATTTTACGCCACGCTTCCCAACAGAGGGGGTGAGGTTAAAATTGGTGGGGAGCAGGTAGTGTCTGCACTGTATGTACTACTAGATACTCGTTCTTATGCTGTGATTATACTCTCACTAGGACAAACTGGCTACACTAATATAATAAAGAGTAGCCCATACTCCGATACGCGGAAACATTATAGGAATGACTATACACACAGTATGACAAAACAGCGCGACTTTGCAGGCCCATCAGTACTCATCGTACCTTGCGTATTTGTTTACACTCACGTCTACGAATTCGGTGATTTACAACTACACGTTTAATCAATAAATAATAAGCACGTGGGACCACCATCCAATCCAATGTTTTATCAAGAAAAATTAATTCAGTAGGGTTTACATAACGTATCACTTAGCCTAGCTGCAATACATAGGAGCGGGCGACTTACCTCTCATACGAGAGCACCGACTGGTAGCTGTCGTTGAGCGAGACGCCGTTGTGTGGCGACAACATGGCCACGATCTCCTGCGCCTGCTCGTCCGACAGCAGAGCCTCTTGTCTGCAAACCACATTATAGTCTGTTATGTCTTTTACGTGCCACGATGACTGTGATGTGAAGCAGGCAATCTCCATACAAAAAGCAATATATTTTTTTGCGACAGCGACACAACAGCGGCACCGACCAATGATATTTTTTAGTGTTCCGTACCAAAATTAGAAAAACGGAACACTTATGGAATCAGCTCGGTGTCTGTCCGTCCGTCTGTCACAGGCATTTTTCTCAGAGACCGTAAGATATAGGAAGTTGAAACTCGGTAAAGATATAGAAATTGGTGGTCCAATATCATAAATGAAGTAAAAAAAGCTAAATTTTTATATTGGGGGGCAATTTGGGGAGTAAGAAAGGGTTAATAAAAAAAAATTGAAAGCTTATGAAAATACGAGTCTAAAAATATACTTTTCAAATTTTTTATAAAAACTTTGTTAAGCAAAATTTTCAATTCAATCCGAGAAAATGCTGTCCCCACCTCTATTTCAAAAAATATAGCCATGTAAGATCTGAAAAAAATCGTAAACATCAGAAATAGCCGTTCAGGGCGTGTAGATGGCGGGAAAATTATCAGGGTGGCTCTAACTTGGATAGTTCTTTTTTCTATACCCAAAAAACTAACACCAGAACGACCAGTGTAAAATGATCTTCAGTAACTATGTGACCACATACTAAGTAAGTGTCAATTTATAGTGGTTATTTAATGACGGTAGAACGGAACACTAATTGCCCGAGTCTCGACTCGTACTTGGCCGGTTTTTATTATATGTTATTGGTATATTGAATTGCTAACTTTAGATTTTACTATTTTGATGATAGATGCATTTCAACTTCCGTATAGTGATGTGATGACAAAATCATAGAAACCTATGAAAACGTAATTTATAATCCACTGAATGAGACCAAACCCACAGATATTAGTAGGATAAAATAAACACGTTTTCTCTTTTTTATGGATACTGCTAGCTTCACAATAAATTAGCAAATGCCAAAGACGCAGTATAAGGCTGCCTGTCCAATGACGCGAGCTGGCTATGCGAGCTGTGTAGCTGTGTAAACATTAACCAATCAAGAGCTCGGGCGAGATCGGCCGAGCTCCTGATTGGCTAATACTCGCGTCAATGGACAGGCAGCCTTAGTTATTAAAAATACATTCAGCCGTGCCATCCGTTCTTCAAAGTGAGTAGCATTGAGATGTTTTAGGCAGCATCCTGAACATTGTCGGTAGGTACAACTAATCTTTGAGATCTACTATGATATCATGACCCGCGTCTCCAAAGTTTTCAGAAGATTGACCGCGCGCGCGTGATGTGACCTACACGGATTTGTTGGCCCACTAATTGGATCATCATTATTAGTACGACCGCGGGCTACGAATAAGAATAACTATAGAAGAATAACTCTAAACAACAGCAACATAATTTTTGGCACCCTTTGTAAAATGACATTTTGTATGAGTTTTGGCGGCAAGGTGTAGTTTTTAAGGAACAAATTTCGAACACTGTGTAGTTTTATTGGGGTCACTTTTTGAGCTTCATTTACATTTCTGGTCATTTTATCGTATATCTCTACATTCTTATGTGCATAGCAATAGCATAGCATACATTGAATCACTATAACATCGTGTCTTTCCAATTAAATGTAACAATGTTTTCACTACACAAGACATTCTGATAACAAACAAGTATCCACGATATTGCAATAAAATGTGCTATATTTTACAGAACAGAAAAATATCATTTGGAATACATATCGCCAATCTAAAGAAGAGAAAGATAAGGTGAAAAACGAAGTAAATAAAATACATACGACGAAGCTAGCTTACCTAAGTTTTTTCTCCAGAATACTGCAAATGTGATCAGGCAAGAATGAAGCGTTGTGCGCACAGGCAGCATGCAAATGATAAAAATACAACATTTAATACTAGTACTAAGCGTAACGGATACATAATAAATATACTAGAGGTTTTTACACATTATTATTTTAAGAACAAATACAACAATACAATAGGAATTCATTCAGAATTAATGCTATAAGAAAAAGCTACATCTAAACGCAACAATGTGAAACATAATTTTAATGTTTGATGTTCTTTCACGCTCACCCGGTATAGAATAGTAATAAAGATAGTAGAATTGAATAACGCTTTCATTGACTTTGAAAACCTCTTCAAACGTTTTTTTGAATCCAATAAGTTATATTGAGCAGTATAACAAATAGGATTTTTTTTGTCCATTCTGTTATATTGTATAACTAATAGTATAACTAGATGGACTAACCCTTCATTTTAGTAGCTAATAATGTGCAAAGAAATATAAAAGACAAACAATTAATTAAAGGCACAGAAAAGTAAGGAACAAACAGCTAATTAATTTACTGAAGATCAGTAAAATATAATAAAATAGTAAAAGAAAATGAACTCGTTCGAAATACACAATAAGAAGTCACTGAAAATGCCCACTAGCTGAGAGATGATTTGACGTCTACCTTAGAGATGAATTGAACCATTGAACTATTATATTCCGTGCTATTATGTACTACGTAACGTACGTAACGCTTAGACAATTTAATAGGGACTCGCCTTGCGGTAGCATTTCCCCTCTGCCACGGTATTAGATCAATTAATCTTGCGCATTTATACCCAATTTTATACCTTATCACTAAACGAGACAGCCTATAATAGCGAAACAATAATTTTGAACTTAGAACGTTTGGGGTTCACACGAGACTACTTTTCATGATTTCTAACATTCAAAATTAGAATCTAAACTTATGGGGAATAAAATACAATGTTGCGGATTTCATGTTACCTCGCCCCCCACAAAAAGTGGCATAAATGTTTCTTAGTAAAATGACACGCGTAACTCGTCCCTATTAAATTGTCTAAGACGTAACGTGGCCTGCGTCGCGCGCTGTACGAAGTAATAACAACGCTAAGTCAAGAGTTATTACTCATTACATTAGATACATTTTCGCGTGTACCGTCTCGCAGTAAATGATCAAAGCGTGAAAACTTATCGTTTTCTAAGTATCCGTTACGAAGTAACTATAATCTGTGATCTCGGTACCTACGGCCGAGTGACGGAGGCCTGCCACCACGTTTGTCTTGTTTGTTCTATTATAATTATAGTATATTATAATAGTCTTAGACAATTGATTACTCGTAACGCGTGCCATTTACAAATTTTCTGCCACTTTTTGCGGGGGGCGAGGTAACATGAAATTCGCAACTTTGGATTTTATTCCTCATAACTTTAGATTCTAATTTTGAATGTTAAAAATCATGAAAAGTAGTCTCGTGTGAACCCCAAACGTTCTAAGTTCAAAATTATTGTTTCGCAATTATAGGCTGTCTCGTTTAGTGATAAGGTATAAAATTGAGTGTAAATGCACAGGATCAATTTGTCTTATACCGGGGCAGAGGGGAAATGCTACCGCAAGGCTAGTCCTTACTATTAAATTGTCTAAGATAATAGTCATAATGTAATTAAACTAGTGGTTACGGTAGGCGGTCGCGGCGGGTCAATCGTGCGCGGTGTGCGGGGGCCAGGGGAGCGTGTCCCAGTACCTGCTAGTACCGGCTTACCTGCGCACGGTACCGACAAGGATAAGACTAAGTTCAAAAGACCCAAGCATGGTCACAAGTTGAAGCCGTTACCTGGAGCTGAGCAGTATCTCGGCCTCGTCGGGCGTCATGCTGTCCGGCTGCTTGGCCTCGTCGCCCTCGGCGTCCCAGCGCGCGTCGCCCGCGTCGCCCGCCTCGCCCCCGCGCTCGCCCGACGCGTTCTCCGCTTCGGACACGCTCCATTGGCTGGTGGTCGACTTGTCGAGCACCTCAATCGAGCCCTGGCTTGCCTCGCTCACAACCACGCCCGAATCCTGCAACGTGAAAGCTAGGAGTCATACATACATACATAATGTCAGGTCTTTTTCCAGAAGCATAAGCAGAGACTATGAATCTCTAATTTGGGCGGGTCTGACACACTTCTCATGATACCTCTAAGTTCATACATCTTGTCATACATTCCTGACTCTATTTTGCTAATCTGAAGTCTCCTATCTAATAGATCAGTCAGGCAGACTAGTTGTATTTCGAGGTTGTTAATCTATTAGTTATCCTAGCATTGAAACTACTATTTTAAAATCTGACAAACCGCTACAATATACAATACAATACAATAATAATAATACAAAGATTAGTTTTTAGACAGTGTTTAAAAAATATAATAAACTTTATAATTATTATTTAAAAAAATTAAGTATGAAATTTCGTTTGTATGCAGCGCGCTCAGGCTAGGCGCCCAGTAGAAATAGCATGAAGACTATTTAGTTCGAGAACTAGCGTGATCAAATAAATTAAAATAATATTGAAATTGAAATTCAATCTTCTTAAAATGGTCATACTGCCTTATTTTTCCGAACGAAATGTATGAGAAGATATTGTATATACGGTTATTTTAAATTAGTTCGCGAAACTTTACCAGGGCACTTGTTAATAATAACAGATTGCATTATCAATGTTTATAATTGCTATTGATGATTAACAAAATTATTATTATCGTACGAATCGTATGCAATGCGCGTGACGCGGGCGAAAATTGACCTCAGCATCATATAATCGGGCGGCCGGTCATTACCACGCAATTGTACTTAATAACAGATACCGAATGCGTTTGTTAAGTTTCGCCAACTAATTAGATTTAACCTTATATGGATATATCGAACCATATCAGTGGCACGCGGGCTGCACCTGAATGCTACTTTATTTTTATTTTTATTAACGATGGGTTTGCTCTTGACCTCAATCCAGTCCTCAGGACGAAGATGGAGTCGGAGATGTAGCGAGCTTACCCAGAAGATGCCTATTCACTCGTACCTTAAAGGAATTCGGGTTGTAAGCGCTCGGAAATACTGACGCAGGCAGGGCAGGGCAGGCACATCTATTAAGGCAAAGCCGGGTTCTCTCTTCAATAAGCTTGACAGCGTACCTGCTGGGCGGCGGATAGCGTGTCAGGGTCGGATCTAGCGCGCTCCGCGTCGCGGTGGTCGCGCGTGAGTGCGGGTGGCGGGGGCGGGGGCGGCTCGCGGTACTCGGCCGGCCGCAGCCGCGCCACCACCTCCGGCGACGGCTCGTTGAACCCGCCCTCGTCCGACACGCTGGACGCGCGCGACCCGCCGCGCCGCGACCTCTCCTCCGCCGACGACGACTTACGACCTCCGCCAACTACAAGTTTACGTGACAATCGATAAGTATTTTACCTTCAGTAAATTATCATACACGCAGAGCACGAGATCTTTATTGTACATGGTACAGTCGGCTGCAACTTTAACTATACAGGCATCAAGAACATTCCCGCCTGATATCCAAACATGCGTGTGTACTTAAAGTTGCAGCCGACCGTCTGGTAGTTACTATACATCTTAAGTGTAAAGAGCATTGACTTACAAAGTAATGGACTGCCGGGTCTTATATAAAATTCTCGAAAAAAACGTGTCCCAGACTAACCTACATAAACGAAAGTACGTGTTAATAATATAATCCAACTAAAAACAAAACTGATGACATTTTATTTTGCTTGCGTCGTTTTTACAAATTCTTAGAGCACAGCAGCACAGCATGCAGACATGCGCGTAGTCCGTCAATCAAACGAAGACTGGCGCGTAATTGTTTCTCTTCATGTGTTTTGTTTCTCTTTTGGTTTGGACACTTTTGAGCGCAAACCCTACAGGGTCAATAATTGGAAAGTCAATGATAAAGAGTTACTTTTTAAGATATTAATATTGTAGGCAATGACGAACGTCATTGACTGTGAGAAGTTATTTGCATCAAAGCAGTTTTTACCAATATCATAGTGTAAAGAACTAATAGTGGTGAAGCTCAGCGGTCGCGGCAGGCCAATCGTGCGGGGCGTGCGGGGGCTGGGAGGAGTGCGTCCCGGCCCACGCTGCCTGCGCGCGTACCCTAACAGCGAATTGAGTAAGGGTACGCCTGTCCCCCGCCGTACCCCGCACGCCGCGCGGGCATAGACCCGCCGCGACCGCTGAGCTTCATCACTTTTTTTATTTACAGTATGCCAATATCATATCTTGTGTACCAAACCGGTACTGACATACATTTTTTCACGAGTAAAACCATGTAGCTACGTACTTTTATCATTACCTAGCAGGTAGCGAGCTTAGCTCCAAGAAAGGGAGCGAGAACGGAATCAGTTGAGCAGATTTAGGCTAATGAGACTATATTTAGCCAGAGTTATAGCAAATTCACCGGTGAACGTGTTCGCAGCGTATACCTTAAATAAATAAACATGAAACTAGCACATTCGAACGAATCACTCAAGTGTGCGTGTATTGTTTGATTTCACGGCATTTTGTTCGAGCAAAATGTCCTTGGCCTTCGAATGACACACAAACATTAGCAGTGAGATTAATGAATTTCTTCTAACCGAAATATTGTCAAGAATTTGGAAGTCTTTGAAGATTTGGAAGATTTTGGGGGTCGAAGTTGCTCGCGTCCGTAGGTTTTACTCCTGAGACCCTACACGTGATCCCTGGGTGGTGCCAAACGAGTAACAACTTCAGGTGGTAGGCTTCGGCCGAGGCTAGTCACCACCCTTCCGACAAAGCCATACCGCCAAACAGGTCTCCTGTGTTCCGGTATGATGTTGGAAGAAGCCGTATCTGGACAACTTGGTTGTGGGCGAAATTGTCCGAATAAGGCCGTTCTCGGCTTGTTGTGGTCTCGCGCCGGGCATCTCGACACGGAGGGTAGCGGGATCCGAAGCACGGTCCACCGCTGGCCGACCGCAGGTTGTAGGGGGCCCAATTAGTAGGCCAGCCACCTATGAAAGGCTGCCCCGCCGCCTCGCGAAAAATCCCGGATGGCTTCATCGTGCCGGTTGGCGACCGGATGGGAGGACCCGATGACAATCCCCGGGGGGGTTCGGGCGTCCCCGCAGTCTCCGTGCGAGCTTCCCTTCAGTGTGACTCCTCAGCTCAGCCGCTGGGTTCTTTTTCTGATCGTATTGCCCACCTCTGTCCGTCCACAAGCCTATTTTTGAATGAAGTATGAACAAGAAAAATAAAAGGAAAAATTATAAACGGCGGCTGCACGTCCTCCCCTTAAAAGTGCACCTCTCTAATATCCGAGGACTGCACTCCAATCTCGATCCAGTCCACCACCATCTTGAGACTGAGCAGCCTCACTTGTTTTTCCTCACTGAGACGCAGATTCGACGTCCGACAGACGCGACCTACCTGTACTATCCCGGATATAGCTTGGAGCATAATTTTAAGCCCAAAGCTGGTGTGTGCCTGTATGTCCGCGATGACGTATGCAGTCGGCGACTCCGTGCCCTTGAACATCCTGATTATTCTGTGCTCTGGGTATTGGTGGACACGGGAACTGAGCAGACGCTGTACGCCGGTGTCTATAGATCACACAGTGGCGACCTTGAGACAACCGCACTCTTTGAGTACTTAAGCGAAACGGCGGACTCTGCTCAACAACGGTACCCCACGGCTCAGGTTGTCTTTCTGGGGGATTTCAACGCTCACCATCGGGAGTGGTTGGCTCCTTACCAGAAAACAGATCATGCCGGTAGAGAGGCGCGCAAATTTGCTCTATCGCTAGATCTCACCCAAATGGTCAATCAGCCGACTAGGGTACCGGACGTTGAAGACCATACTGCAAATTGCCTGGACCTTCTGCTGACCACAGATCCCCACAGATACACAGTATCGGTATCAGCCCCCCTGGGCACTTCCGACCACTGTGTAGTGAAAGCTGTTTCGTCAGTAACACCGCCCGAAAAAGGCCAAAATGGCACAAGGCGTCTGTGGCGGTACAAGTCGGCAGATTGGGAGGAGATGCGTCACTTCTTCGCATCCTATCCTTGGCGGCAAACATGCTTTTCTTCTGGAGACCCGACGAGCTGCGCGAACGCCATAACCGACGTGGTGCTTCGAGGTATGGAATATTTTATTCCATACTCTGATGTACCAGTCGGTAGCAAGTCTCGCCCCTGGTACAACACCGAGTGTGCTCTTGCTGAGCAGCATAAGAACTCGGCCTACCAGAAGTGGGCCGAAGCCCGAAGTCGTAAAGCTCCGGATATTCGGGAAAAGAAAAAAGCCTTCAACCAAGCCGCCAAGTCAAGCAAAAGAGTTCTTCGCCGGGCCCGATACGACCATATTGGACGCATAGGCGCTAGATTGGCTTCGTACCCTTCAGGTAGTAAAGCGTTCTGGTCCCTAGCCAAATCGGTTGAGTCCAACTTCTGTCGCCCTTCGCTTCCTCCTCTGCTAAAACCTGACGGATCACTCGCGCACACCGCGAAAGACAAAGCGAATTTGTTTGCCTGTCTGTTTGCTGGTAATTCACGTCTGGATGCCGGCGCTAAAACACCGCCCTCGATACCATGTTGTGACACAGTAATGTCGTCCATTGGTATTCGAACAAAAGAGGTTCGAAAAGTGCTGCGCAACCTAGACGTGAATAAGGCTAGTGGTCCTGATGGGATTCCAGCCATAGTACTAAAGAACACCGCACCCGAGTTGTCTCCGGTCTTAACACGTTTATATCGCCTGTCTCTGGAAACGGGTAAAGTCCCAGAATCATGGAAGCTTGCGAACGTACAACCTGTTCCTAAGAAAGGTAGTCGGGCAGACCCTGCCAATTATCGTCCCATTGCTATCACCTCCATATTCTGTAAGGTTATGGAGCGTATTCTGAACACCCACATTCTTACGTACCTAGAAGAGTACAATATCCTTAGCGACCGTCAATACGGCTTCCGGCAGAGGCGGTCCACTGGCGATCTTCTAGTGTACGCCACACATATATGGGGCGAAGCCATGGAGAAACATGGTGAGGCTTTGGCGGTATCACTCGATATCTCCAAGGCGTTTGACAGGGTCTGGCACGCTAGCCTCTTAAGCAAGCTTCCATCATTTGGTTTCCCTTCTGGCCTGTGTGACTGGATAGCTGATTTCCTGAGCGAACGGTCTATTCGAGTTGTAATAGACGGCTCGTCGTCTGACCTTATGGCGATCAATGCTGGTGTCCCTCAGGGATCAGTTCTCTCTGCGACCTTATTTCTGCTGCACATCAATGATCTGCTACAGCCCGGTATATTTGGGTACGCAGACGACAGCACGGTCACCGAGAGATATCTGCCTGTTAGACAGGCCGACGGCCACGAAGTCCGGTCCCAGAGAGAGGCCATGGTCGAGCGTACGAATTCGACCTTGACGGCAGTGTCCGAATGGGGTTCTGCCAACTTGGTTGAATTCAATGCCACTAAAACACAGGCCTGTCTGTTTTCCGCAAAAAGGTCTCGTCCTAATGTGTCTCCTACATTCCAGGGTGTCTCCATTCCGATTTCCGAAAGTCTAGAGTTGTTGGGTCTCGAACTCACGTCGGACCTGAACTTCGGCCGCTCGATTGAGTCCAAAGCTAAAACCGCAGCCAAGAAACTTGGTATCCTGAACAAGGTTAAGCGGTACTTCACGCCTGCACAGCTTCTTACTCTCTACAAAGCCCAAGTGCGATCTTGCATGGAGTACTGCAGTCACCTTTGGGACGGCTCTGCGAAATACCAACTTGACGCACTGGACTCAGTTGAGCGTCGAGCCAAGAGACTCATCGATGACGATGCACTCGTCGAGACTAAGTTACACAGTCTGGAGCACCGACGATTGGTCGCTTGTCTGTCGGTATTCTATCGGCTACACTTCGGCGAATGTGCCCAGGAGTTACATGACCTGATTCCACCATCCCCCTTCCATCATCGTACGACAAGACGTAGTGCGAGACTGCATCCATACGTTGTCGATATTCCAACAATCCGCACAAATAGGTTCGCATCCTCTTTTATAATGAGAACCGGTAAGGTTTGGAACTCTCTCCCTGCGTCTGTTTTCCCAAGTAAATACAATCAGGATATTTTTAAAAGAAGAGTAAATAGGCTTTTTCTGGGCGAGCGCGCTACATCCTCGGCTTCATCTACACTTTCCATCAGGTGAGCTGAAGCCAAGCGCAAACCCATTATGAATAAAAAAAAAAAAAAAAAAAAAAAGTCGCTTGAAATTATTTTTGTTTTCATATTTAAAATACCACACTTTTTCAACAGCATCAATTTAATTAAATCTAATTAAGATTTTCTTATGTGAATGAGAAATAAAGATTCTTTAACCAGAAATCTAGCTTTTGACTGCGTCTCTGTCCGCGTGGGATTCGTATCATGTATACGGTCATTCTTTATATCCTGACGGATTTTTCAGGGCCCTCAGACCCTCAAACTGAACGTCTGTCTCCATGGGACCAAAATTGAAACCTCGAAAAAAACAACTATGTGGGACCACTGCAGTCCCACATATTTGGGTCGAGTGGGTTTGCAGTTTTGTATGGAACAGCCGATTTTATTTCACGATGTCGATGTCGATCCCATGGAGAAAGTTGTTTAGTTCGATGGTCTGATCAACCCCTCAAAAACCATCAGCATATTAATAAGAACTGTATGTGTCAATCTCGATCTTGAGTTACCTATATCAGACATCCAAACTAACGCATTTAAATATTTGGCAAAACCGAAATAATTGTAAATTACTCAGCTGCAAATATTCCTTCAAGAATACAGGCATCTAAAAGACTGCGAAAGTCATCATCGTCATCATCTCAGCCGATGGACGTCCACTGCTGGACATAGGCCTTATAGGATGAAATATTCCACCTAAATTCCAGCATAAGGGTCTTTCTTAATATGCTGACACTTTTTTAAGGGGAAGATCAGACCATCATACTGCACAACTTTCTCTATGGCACCAATATAGAAATCGCGTAAAAAAATATGTTCCATACAAAACTGTAAACCTACTAAAGGCAACTAATGGGACAGCTGGGTTGCGATTCCGATGTGTTGGTTCCATAGAGAAAGATGTTCAGTTTGATGGTCTGAGCATCCTCTTAAAAAACCGCCAGCATATATTAAGTTGGACCCTAAAAAAATGCGTAACCGTGCATTTATCGAGGAAGAAAGAAGAAAAACATTTCTTTTTCTTATCTTCTATCAACCCACTGCTGGATGGGGCATGGGCAAAGGTTTGTTATTACATTTCCAAACATTAATTAGGTATCAAATTAAAGATTGAAAAATTCAGTCTCGGGCGGGACTTGAACCCGCACCCTTCCAAACCGGGGAAGTGCGTTATCCAATTTCGCTACCGAGCCCACTAGCCAGAGAACGAATTTTTCAATCTGTTGCGTCTTGAGGGGACGTGAGCGACATCTACTGGCAGCTATTACAAAATTAATTAATTAGGTACCTATACCAAATATGTACGAATGTAATGTAATGTAATGTATGAATCAGGGTTATGAATAGAGCTCGTGGCGATCTCTCAAAATCTAATTTGACAGGTGGTAACTTGCCAGAGAGAAGTTAAATCAGTCAGGTTCATTCTTAGATATATCTACTAGTATGTTAAAAATATCCAAACCTATATGTATAAAATACAGGAAAAAATTACGTTTTCGTATTCAAATGAACATAAAGCTATTTAAAACTCAATTAGGAAGCACAAGTGGCTCAAGCGAGATGTTCAATGGAGCATCCAAGACAAGATACAACAAAGTAATATTTTAAAGCATGAATTTGCAATAAACCGTTAGAGCGATCACTCCGGAGCCAGCGAGAGCGAGTCATGCCCACTTTACTAATTAACGCTAATCTACATTCAGCTGGATGAAACTGTGGCGGAGTTATTGTACGATTAGATGTTATCTGGCAGTTAAGAGAAATCGCAAAACATGGCGTTGATCTACCGTGCTTTATGATCTGATCTGTCAGTCAATCGAAAGTGCTCGCTGATATTAATCTAATTGACTCTCATATATGTAGTTGCGAAGACAACGTTAGATCTCAGAGTTGATAGCAAAAAATACATCTACACTTACTTATATTATAAAGTATGATTTGTTTCTTTGTATGTAAGAGGTAATTTCGAAACTAGGTACTAAACAGATTAAAATTTTTTTTACAAATATAAAGCTTCACTATCCCTGGGTAATATCTAAACTATTATAAAACTGTAACAAGAGTGTGTCTGTACATTGAAGATATTAACAAAAAAAAAGTTACGATATGGTTTTTAGGTGTCCCTGATTCCATATCACAAATTTTTGGATTTTTTGTCTGTCTGTTTGTTTGTTTGTATGTTTGTTCGTTTGTTTGTTTGGGTGTTTGTTTGTTCGAGTATCACGCAAAAACTACTGAACCGATTTTGATGAAACTTTTTTGTTTGATAGCTTATGATCTGACTTAAAATCTGGTATATAATTTATGCGGACAAAGTCGCGGGTAAAAGCTCGTAAGCTATAAATCACATGTCCACGCGGACGAAGTCACGGACATCAGCTATGATGTACTGAAATGTATCTTGACTATTATAAAACTGTAAATTTGAAAAAAGAATTTAGTTTGTTTGTTTGTTCGAGTATCACGCAAAAACTACTGAACCGATTTTGATGAAACTTTTTTTGTTTGGTAGCGTTACATGTAACATCTGACTTAAAATCTGGTATATAATTTATGCGGACGAAGTCGCGGGTAAAAGCTCGTTAAATATATTTGCAAAAATATTAATTGGGAGAGTTTAGGATATACATTATAATTAATTGCCCGTTTGTTTGTGCACGCATCACTTAAAAACAACATAACCTTGGATGGGGTTACAAAACCATAGGGCTTTGTTTGGATCAACTTTTAGGTTTGATTTCATCGCAATCGGTTCATTCAAGAATCATCCAATCGTTCCGGCCGCATCTTCTCTTCAGCGACAACACGTTCCGACGCGGTGGTAACTTCAAAAAAAGATTTGACGTTTAATAAGTGTGCTTCAAGCTCCTATATTGAATAAATTATGTTGACTTTGACTTCAAGACAGTGGTCCACGCGTACGAAGTCGCGGGAGCCACTAGTCACCGATAGTTATCTACTTATATTTGAATAACTTCAACTTAACTTGAGCAGCATAACGTGTTGAAAACGTCTATAAGTTACGAGCAGATCGGACAACCTTCCAAAAGAGGCCAAGAACTGAGACCCGACCACACACATGTTCCACTAGTATATTGAGTGGATCCCCACGCTAAAATATGCATTACTACCTATACAAACATTAGATACAGATTAGGTACTATAAACATTATAATTTGATTCATGAATTTACTTCAACGCATATCAGATACATGAGTAGATAGAAAATAGCTCAAGTATAGGTTATTTAATAACATAGATAAGTGTAGTCGGATTTTATGAGTCGGATAGTTGAATATTGTACATACACAAGATAATGTTGTTTAATGATGGTAATGAAAAGTTCAGTACATAAATTATGACAAAAGCTTTCAAAAGGTAGCATTATGAAGCTGACGCGTCATCGTTACTACATCGTACGATTATACTATACATGCAGAATGCAGAGTTTCATTGAATGGGAAACATGACTGTGCCAACAACGATCGACGGAGGATGTTTCTATGTGAAAGCTTTGTGCAATACAACATTCATTCATTCAGAGCTCTACTACCTATCTACATTCCATCTAGGTATAACAGCTAACGTTTACGCTTTAGCATTATCTGCGCTAGGTTTCATGGATCTATTTATCTATCTTGCTGCCTTAGCATGATGAGTGACAAACATTCAACCTTTCGCTTTTATCATAATAAGGGTTATTAAAACAAAATAAGCTTATCGAGATATTCGGATTAATTAGTTATCGTATAAAAAGATAATACCGAAACATTCAAGAAAATTAGTTGTAGTTGCCCTGTGTTAGAATCCAAAAGCGCTCGTCATGCAACAAGCACTCAGAGGTGCAAAAGAGTATGGTTACCGTGGTAACTAACCGAGGCAGCAGCCGCAAAGGCGCATGTCGACCGAGCGCATGCGACGAGCGCGCACGCGCCTGACATCACCTCGTCGCCATGAACGATTGCTTCTCGCGTTAAAACCTTGCACACTCACGCGCACCACTAACTCTAAACGCTGTATATTGATTTCTTTCACCACACTAATTCAATAGAAACACACGAGAATAGCACACAATCATCATTCGTTGAGAAACATCACTCTAAAACAAAGTCAGTAAACTTATTTGCAAAAAGCGTTCGTCCGAAGAATGCCAATAGTCCTTGAGTAGAACATAACATACAAGAAGACCGTAATGTGATAGTAAAAGTTAACGATCGGAGCGTGCTGGACAACACCGTCGCCGAAGCCGGTGCGCCTTGTAAACAAACACCGCCGCAGATAAGCAGCTTGGCAACACAACCAGACGAACCAATTTATGACTCCAGAAATACAGCACAAATAATCTTAACAATGCGGGGAGTTCACATTTTGGCACAAAAACAGAGGTCAATAGATTCACCGAGACAACACTGTCTACATTTTTTTTTAAATATTCTTAGACTGTGTATTACCAGAACGGAGATCTAAATATTACTCCTCGATAAGATCGCTTAGTGTGAATTATTGAGAATGATGAAATGAAATTGAAATATTAATGTGTGAGTTAAATATTTATCACCAAGACCAAGACGGACGGAGCTCAATGAATGTAATATTTAGGAGGGCCGAGTACGCCGCGCCGGCAAGATTGAGACAAGTAGGAGCTACGTACTGGAGCGAGAGAGAACGAACTGCAAGCTTACGACAGCAGAATTGATAATAACATGAAGAGAGCCGCACGGAACTTTCTGCGAATGCGAGGAGCACAACAAGACAAAGACTCAATTTGCATAGACTCACAACACTATTAACAACGAATCGCTTATTTGTTGTTTATTCTGATAATGTTTTTTGAAATACCACACATAAGGTTCCATAGAGACAGAATACGCACACTTAATGAACACGTAAACACACGAGTCACAGATAAAAGTACAGTTGAGGACAGAATGCAGACGCGAAAGTTGTAGTCCTACAGAAGAAGTGCGATATGTGTGAGTAAATGAAAGGGAGCGCGCAGGACGACGTCGCTCGGATTACTGCGCCCGCGCCGCGGCGGCGGAGGCGGAGACGGCGGCGCCGGAGCATCTAAATCGGGATCGACTCGCAAGTCTCGCAACGACTCAAATACCTTGACTTCCTCAATATTACATTGAACCCGCAGAGCACGAGACCGCCAAACGTACGTCAATCGACGCCCACTGATCTGATGCTAAGGATAATTTACTTCCCACGATGCTGAATTCGAATTGAGATATAGAACTTCATTATATCACATAATCATCGGTATTACGCGTTAATGATAACAGATGCAGCGAATTTGTCACTAAACTAGTTTTACAATTCCTCATCCTCAATTCCTGACCCGGCACTACTCCCTCTCAGTCTCAGCCTTATTCGTCAGCGGAGGCGTTTGCCCTGCAGTGCTAGGTGACATAGTTATACATTCCTATGTATTACATATTTATACAATATGATAATAGCAAACTATCGTTAAATTGTTAGGGGCTATTTCATTTGTTTACATCTTAGAAAAATGTGGCATAAACAAGACAATCTAAAGTACCCAAAATAATAATATAATATGTAGCGTATTACTAAGCTGCATACGTCAATACCATTTCTTCAAGGAGATAAAGTAAAGATAAACAGCAAAACTGATAAGAAATGGTATGTATGTATGTATGTAGTTAGAAGATAAATAATGTGATAGACATTTAAAAAACAAAATGTTCTTACCAGGCGAGGGTGAAGCGGCAGCCGGAGGTGACGCAGACAAATGATGAACTGGAGAGGCGAGGGGGGAGGCTAGCGGGGAGCGGGATGCATCCCCGGACTCAACGGCGCCCGCCGGGGACTCCGGTGTTGAGGAACGACGCTTGGTCTTCTCTTCCCACTCCCCACTGAATTGTACTGGCTCATAATCATCGTCTACACTGATAGTCACAGGCATTTCAGTACTCATAACACTGTCGTAAGGTTCAGGACTTTCGGGTGCAATAGAATGACGGTCGCAGCTTTTCTCCTCGTGGGATTCGAGAGGAACAGGTGATTCAGGTAAAGTTTCTCTTTTCACGAATGGTGCCGGATCGGGAGATACACTGTCTATATAGTCTATTGTGGGTTCACCTTCTTCAAGCAAAGGTGACACTGAAGGTTCAACAGTGACAGGCAAACTCTTTTCTTCATTAGGTAAAGGTGGGAGGGGAGATTTCGGTGACCTGGCAGTTGGTGTCGGTGGAGACTTTTGACGTCGCGGCAATGAGACAGGATCGACCACAGTTGGAGATGATGGCAATGTTGGTTCAGTCGGCTTTGATATTGCATTAGGAGATTGTAAGTAATCAGTCTTCTTGGATAACGAAGATTCATCATATTCTACAGTTTTATCGATTTCGTCTTTATTAGGAGAAACGGATGATCGAGCTTTAGGGGAAACTCTATCAAAAGGTTCGATCTCCTGTGGTGTTGGCTCGACAGCTGGTTTTATCGGTGAACTTAAATTATCTTTTCTTACAATAGGCGTCGCGATGACTTCAGTCCTCGCAGGAGACGAGTTAATATTATTAGCTCTAGATGAAGGTGACACGGTAGGGATAGTTTTAATAGGACTAGGAGATTTAGCTCCAGGCATACCTCGACTAACTAAACTGGTAGGAAGAGTAGTAGGACGTTCCACCTGAGTATCACCACCGCACGGTGAAAGCGGAGGAGAGTACACTCGCGAGGGCACAACATACCTCTCGGCCACTTCTGGAGATTTCCTGTCTTGATAACCACTAGGATATTTAGAGTCCACTCTTTGTTCATGATCGTGCCGGGACGACCGAGTTTTATTGAAATGGGCAGTCCAATTTCTCTGTTTTTCGATAAGTTCCTTATTGAATCGCCTATCTGGTTTCTCTGGTTTTGGTAAAACACTGGGTTTCGCAGGCTTCGGTGGCGGTTGTGAAGCGCCATTAGCGAGGCGGTCACCGTTGATGGCGGCTGCTGCCAATATAGGCGTGGGTGTCATGTTGCGCCGCGGCGGGCTGACGGAGCCCGCGGAGCTGGAGCGGGAACGCGTCGGCGCCGCCGATGGGAACCCACGAGTTCCCGCAAAGCTAGCGGCCGCAGACGGCGACTTCTCGATGCGGAAGCCCCGATTTTCCTCCCCCAATTTCTCAAAGAGAGCACGGGCATTGTTGAACCGCGCCAGGTGGCTCTCAGTCCGCACGACAGTCACGTCAGTGCCGCGCATCTCTTCTTCTTCCCTCGACGGCATGCCTTTAAAAATATTCGCAATTTTAGAAACTTTACTGCCTGTTTGTTGTCTCTTCTTGCACTCCTCCATACTAGCCGGGTATGCCCGCTTTAATCCGATCTGGAAAAGAAAAATTCCAACATAAATAGACTATCGGTGTCATGAAAATTAAACTAGAGGAAACTGATAAAATGTGATAAGCGCTGTACGAATGTGAACGTAGCGTACGTGCAGCGCAGGTGGCGCGCGCGCAGGCCGGTCGCGGGCACTGCCATGTGCCATGCCGCTGCCGTCGCGCCGCGCACCACCTAGCCTGATTGTTCTCCACGTAATTTAGCTTGAGATAGCGATAGCGCTGATAACCACCACTCTTATTTGAACGCTCAAACTGAGCTGACATTTCGTTCTAATATTACTATAGATAGGGTAATAATTATGTACTGCCAACTCTACTTGAATTTGAACTAATATGTTGCTAATAATATCATCATCATTATCATGTATCATATATGTCCGTATGATTATAAATTGTACCCTTGCAAAACACTTGTAAATTATAACATACGATACTATATAATCTGAAATAAAATAAACTAATTGAAAAAACATCCTGCAACGTTTTACTGATATGCATAGTACCGATTATATGATTCAAAATAAAGATTATACCCAATAATGACAGAGATAAGATTTCCCTGATAATGAAATAACACAAGCAGATAATAAGGAAATCAGTTCCAATTAATAGTTACTTATTGTTTGAATAGAATTGTCGTGTAAATGAACGAATCATAATTTCGCCACTTTACAATGTTGAAATCGCGTATTTTATTTGTGCTGGTGTCGAGTTGGCTGGTATGCAAAACAGTTGCACAGTGTGAGGTGGCGCAAGTATGCGTGACTGATCTAACTGAAGCCGACTGTGGTGCTGGATTCACTTTGGTACCAAACTCGCACATATTTGGGTGTTGCCCCAGATGTGTACAATCTTCAAGTAAGAATCACACTTTACAAAATATTAACTGCAAACCAGCAAATTAATAACAAGAAAGTATATACAATAAATGATATCACCTTTGTCTAAAAGCTGAATCGACGATTTCACAACATTTTTCTAATCATGGAATACAAAATCACTAATATTAATTACAGAGTGACTGTGTAATGTCAAATGTGTGAGATCTAGAAGGATATTTAAAAATTGAACATTATATTTCTATCGGATTGAGTCACCCACTCACACCTGTGCAAGAGTAGGTATCAAAAACATTTTATTGCATACTCAGGTATCGTTTAGCGTATATAATTTCACACGCTCGCACTGACCTGTCGGAAGTCAGTCGGTCTAGTCATTAAAATCGCCGACCGCAGTCCCGGGAAAGGGCTCATTACCTTGGAGAAAATGTCCGGTTGTACTTGATACATTAAAAACTATATTTTCGTTATTGCTAAACTTTTACTGCGAAAATTATTTAAGCGAATGTTTAGGCCAAACAATAAAAAATTCAGTTTCTATTTCTAAATGCGATTTCTAACTCGAACATACCAACAGATATTCAGGTGGAACAACTTTCTTAGCACTATTTCCGTAGTTCCGGTTCTGAAGAAAGATTTGCAAGTCACTAGTGTGTGCAATTAAGAGAGTTCGATAGTTTGTTGCGATTTCACATCATCACTTGTAAAGTTTAGCACATTTCATAACATGTTAAAATTTATGAAAAAGCATTGAGGGTAGATTGATTATTTATAATTTTGTACTTGTCATTTATATTCAAAAGTACAAAATTTCACATTTAGTAATTTGCGTACTTCATTATTCATTATTATGCAAATCAGTGAAAATATTTTGTCATACAACTATAGGGTACTTCTTAATATACTGACACTTTTTAAGGGGATGATCAGACCGTCAAACTGAACTACTTTCTCTGTAGCACCAACATTATTAAGGACCATGGATAAACCAATATAGGTTCTTACAAAAGAAAGATTGGAGTGATAAGTTGCGAAAAGATAATCGTAAACTCCATCGGGCGCCTTGTGCTTGTGCGTGAGGTGATATACAAAGGAAGGACACAAGAGAGTTGGTGTCTTTTCACGCCCAGATGCAATTCGGGTCGCTGCGTATAAAAAAAAAATAAAGGAAAGGAAGCCTCTTTGGTCAAGATATGTGATGCAGATTTAGAATCATATTGTGTATTATTTATATAAACTTCTCTTTGTACTAAGGTATAATCGGAGATCCAACAGCATGTCGACCGCCGTCTGACTGTTTACCGGACGGAAGATACGCAGCTGTGCAATGCAAGGGAGATCTCTTCACCGGAAGGTACTTACATATAATACTAGCTGTTGCAGAGACTTCGTCCGCGTTAAATTAGGATATCGAAAAATCATTTCTCAGTGGGCCCCTACATCCTCCGTAGAATCTGTATATTCCAAATTACAATTTCGGTGGTTTAGTTTAGGCTGTGCTGTGCGTTGTCTGTCAGTTAGTCACGGAACTGTTTTATAAGTATAGACTGGTATTAACGATCGGAATTCATTATCATTACTTAGTTGCCCCCACAATTTACATTTTATCACATACAAAGGATACGCCCAGGCGGCAACGGGGTTGATTGATGGTGGAACTGTATGTACCTACTTGACGTAGGCACATAAAATATATCTAAACTATTATAAAACTGTAACAGAAATGTGTCTGTACATTGAAAATATTTACAAAAAACAAATTACGACACGGTTTTTACCTGTCCCTGATTCCAAATCACCAATTTTTGGATTTTTTGTCCGTCTGTTTGTTTGTTCGTTTGTTTGGGTGTTTGTTTGTTCGAGTATCACGCAAAAACTACTGAACCGATTTTGATGAAACTTTTTTGTTTGATAGCTTATCATCTGACTTAAAATCTGGTATATAGTTTATGCGGACGAAGTCGCGGATAAAAGCTCGTGTATTATAAATCTAAACTATTATAAAACTGTAACAGAAATGTGTCTGTACATTGAAAATATTTACAAAAAACAAATTACGACATGGTTTTTACCTGTCCCTGATTCCAAATCACCAATTTTTGGATTTTTTGTCTGTCTGTTTGTTTGTTTGTATGTTTGTTTGTTTGTTTGGGCGTTTGTTTGTTCGAGTATCACGCAAAAACTACTGAACCGATTTTGATGAAACTTTTTTTATTTGATAGCTTATCATCTGACTTAAAATCTGGTATATAGTTTATGCGGACGAAGTCGCGGGTAAAAGCTCGTGTATTATAAATCTAAACTATTATAAAACTGTAACAGAAGTGTGTCTGAACATTGAAGATATTTCCAAAAAAAAATTACGACATCGTTTTTACCTGCCCCTGATTCCAAATCACCAATTTTTGGATTTTTTGTCTGTCTGTTTGTTTGTTTGTATGTTTGTTTGTTTGTTTGGGCGTTTGTTTGTTCGAGTATCACGCAAAAACAACTGAACCGATTTTGATGAAACTTTTTTTATTTGATAGCTTATCATTTGACTTAAAATCTGGTATATAATTTATGCGGACGAAGTCGCGGGTAAAAGCTCGTAAATTAATAAAATGCTAAAGTTTAATAATTTAAAAAATTACACTAGAATGTTGAATTAGTACATCTTGTTCAAAATATATTTGTACCTACACAGATGTTTCTGTTCCGATGAAAAGGGGAACAGAATATTTGGACAAATGTGGAGAGACGAGGCGAGTGAAATGACTTGCGGTGAGTCGCTTTTTGTTCATTATTGGTACATCGCAGATAAATGATAGTCCACTAAACAAACCAGTCTTTACCTGAGTTTTAGGCATTATTATAGAAAGTTCAGGCATCTCATCAATTTGAATTAAATTTAAATTATTTTAGTCGTACGAAGTAGCCAGGAAATCATTAGAAAATGTGCTGAATTTGTCTCATCTTCAGAACACAATACAACACGACACTGAATTGATCAATTTGCGATTACATTATTAGCGTTTGAATCATTTAGAAAACGGAATAATTTATATAAATACGCAATTAAACACAAATCCCATTGGGTATCGTTACACAGAAGTAAAAATAAACGATAATTTTCAGTTCAAATTCAGTTTCTCAAACGTCAAATTCCAAGGACCACCGCGATCACTTGAATAAAACATAAAACAACAGAATGCCAAAAGCAAAGAGAATTTATTAGCCAAAAGAAATCATCAATCAATCAGATATAGAGGTTCTATGATGATTCGATCGATGCCTCGAACCTCGAACCAAGGAATATAATACTCCCTAGGCGGGAGCCTCGAACACACAGTCAAAGCACAGTCAAAGGTGCACGAGTGCTTACAAGTGGATTTCTAAAATTACAACTCAAATAATATTTTAAGTAATAACATAACATATTTCATTGAACAAGAAACTAAATTAAAAACTATTGCAGCATGTAGCCGAAGAAGAGCGGAATTGGAAGCAGCCGGGAGAATAGACGTGACTCTTCACTGTACTTCCTACGGCGACTTCGAGCCGTTACAATGCGATGACGGCATGTGCTGGTGTGCCCAGCCCAAAACCGGACAGCCTACCGCGCCTCCCGTACCAGAGGCTGATATGAAACAGCTTCCGTGTTGTGAGCTTAATCAATATAAATATTTCCAACATTGATTTAAGAAAACTACCTGCCTGATATATCGTTCCTGGTCCACTCGACTGTTAATTGTTTCTCAATCTGTGACTTTATAGCGCTTCTTGGGAGGTCTAGCTTTACCTTCTCGTTTAACTAGGTCACGATGCTATAAAAGTGTACAGTGAATTTACGTACATTTTTTCCGTTTACATTCCCGGATAATTCGAGTGTTACGATACTTTGGGCAGATGCACTAAATGGATACCACATAATATTCACAAATGATTCACGGTCGAGAGATGTTGAATGACCAGGCAATTGTAGCTATTCACATTACAAAGAAGTAAGTAGTGCACTTGTTCAAATATGAATACATAGAATGGTTTCGAACACGCAAGGTTCATTTGGTTGAATGCTGCGCTACTGTTAAGTAATAAAAGAAAAGATAGGTACAGGTAACTGTGCTCCCTTTTCCTGGAAGACAACGCCTACCGCAAAAAGAATAATTGTAAATTCTATATTTCTGTAGAAATAAACAAAAAATATATATGTGTACACAGTCTTAAATATAAACATAATGTTGTGCTTAATTTGAGTAAATAGAACCTAGAGTATATATTTATAAACCATACCATAGGTTCGCTTCACAAACGACCTAGTTAACCTAGTCTAGTGGTGGCAAATTATCTGTTTCCGAGTATATAATAGAGACACCTACATACAAAAATATGAATACAGGTGCAATATCCACGCACACTACTAGATCATAGTGACGTCATGGGAGAGGGCAGCCACCGCTAAAGGTCGTCGCCTTTCCTATACCTATATCGACCGAACGACCTACAAAAGTTTAACACACCTGTTTTAAGCAAACCCAAACTTATAAATTTTTTTTTACTAATTTAACTGTATTTCTAAAGACAGGACATCATCTGTTGGCGAACAATATTTGCGAAAATGTGAGAGTCTAGTCCAAGCTTTGGCTCTCATTGCCAAAGAGCAATCAGAACACGGGACTAACTTCCTTGGAAATCCAGTCTCTTACTGCGATTATGACGGAAGCTATGGTCCTTTCCAGGTTCAGAACGGCATGTAAGCGTTTTGCTCACTTATTCTTATCATCTACAGGGTGAAATTGATATCATTAGCATCCTTTTAAACTAAGAGTCTACCCATCAAACTGAACAACTTTTACTCCCAACCGATCGGAGCACAAAAAAATCAGCTGTTGCATACATTTGAGTCGAGTAGGCGTTGCAGTTTAGTATGGAACAGCTGGCTTTTTTTTTTGTTCCGATCGGTTTGCTCCCATAGTAAAAGTTGTTCAGTTTGATGGGTAGACAGACTCTTAGTTTAAAAGGATGCTAATGATATCAATTTCACCCAGTATATCCACTTCACCAACCAGTCACTTTGACTTTTAGTCGTTTCACATCACAGGTCTATTGTAAAACAGATATTTGAATAATGGATCTAATACATTATGATTCTAGATTTCTATTCACGTACCAGGCAGGTGATGACATTCGCCATCCATCACGCTATTAGGTGTTGACGTAGTCATGCGAAAAGGCAGACAAATCAATATCGTCATAATTGATCATTATAATAATGCTATAGGAAATAGCTACATAATTAAACAACAATGTTTTTTCAGTGCCTATTGCACGGGCCGAGATGGCAACATTTTGGGATCGTGGCAAACTACTTCCAGTGAGATGGCCGGCATGAATTGCAGTAAGTACGACTATTCGATCACCCTACCAAGCTTGAGATCTTATTTTTTAGTTCATGAGGTTGGTTTTGTTTTCTGCATGGAAATTAAATTATATTAAATAATTTAGGTGCCTCTCCTAGTATAACTCACAGCTGGAAAAGTCCCCAATTGTTTCACGCATACCGTATCGTATTGTGTGTTGTTACGCTATAGATAAATAAAGATAAAGCTAAATGGAATCTGTTCACACAATTTGCATTGCATTATGTACCTAGTAAGGCATTTGCATTAAAACGAGATAGCCGGGAGGGCATCGGCGGCGGCGGCGGCGGCGTACCGTTAGCATGGTAGGTACATGCGCATTGTGGAGCGTCGGCACTGGCGGCGGCGACCGGTTGGCGGCCGTGACCCTGTTCCCGATATGTAGCACAGTTCCACCCATCCCACCGCTTTGCAGGAATGCGGAGACCGCGAAACATGACCGCTTAATTTGTCCAAATTATTCATAATTGTTTAATCTCTCAGTTTCCTAGGTCTACCTGACCATGAAATTACTCTAACTCCATGTATCTGACTCGTACGATAATGTATTTTATTTATTTTATTTTATTTTAACACTTTATTGTACACACGGAAATATAAGTGAAAACATCATCATATACAATTACAAAGGGCGAGCTTATCTCTAAAGGTAATGTAATAGCATCACTCTTAGACTATATTGAAACTGTAACCACCTGTAACGTCTTCTTAGGTGACATAATTATTGTTAGTAAACAAATAGGGTTGAGGAGGAATATCTAAGCCACGTCTTGACTATGAGCGATCTGGAGAAATCGACACATTTAAATAAAAATTTCACGTGGTCAAGTAGTGGTGTCACGGAAAACCTGGTCTTTAAAATGACCCACTATATTACGTGGGCGTCGGCCGGCGTGGCTTTCTGACCAAATTTGGGTACGTGGGATTTATTCCGATTCGCGCATATTCATTACCTACCGTTTCCTTGTTTCTCGCCTATTTCGTAAACTTGTCTAATGTGTCGATTAAGTCAGAGTTTTAAATTCTTTATAACAAGTCCAGAAATGGGTATTATCGTATAATGGTAGGAACTGAGAAAACTAATTGACCGTGAACCTCGCTATATCGAGGTTCTCCGCCTTAAAATAAGCGATAAATCGACTCAAAAATCAAATGTGGCTGATTGAAGTCGCAACCTTACCTTGTAACTAAAACTCTTGACGTATTCTGTTAAATGTTATAAAAGTTTAATATTGAAATGCACGGAAATGGTTTCCATGGACCGTAGGAAGTTATTGTTATTATTACTTGTCAACAGATTGTGCCCGAGATAGCATGATGTACTTCCCAGAGCGCGGGATGTCTGTAACAGAGGTGTGCCAGGGAAATGGCAACTATCGCCCGAACCAGAACGTTGGCGACGTGTTCTACTGTGTCGATAGAGACGGTTACCCGATCGAACTGCTGCAGGCATGGCCAGCTGACAATTGTGCCAGCCATGCCTAAACTTAACTGAATAGTACTCGTTCAATTTTTAGATACTTTATCAATATGTTTGAGCTATTAAATCCAGCACCTGGACCGTTTCTTTTTATAACCTTAACATAGGTTGGTAATGTAGGTATGGAAATTCGGGAATGAAATGTGACATAGCTAAATAGCTATAGGCCTGTACTAACTAGTTTAGTAGATATGTAGATATCTTTCAAGCCATCTGTAGTGCAAAAACAGTACCTACTATAGTGCTTAAAAATTGCAGCGAGCCGACTTCACACTCTCCGCCAAACAAAAGCATAACGAGATGCAAATGACAGCTATTTAGACGTTAACTATAGTGTGAAAGCATAGCATACATACCGGACTAACGAGAGCTCGTTGGCTGGTTGCGTCGCGTAGCGCGTGTCACCCGACGCGGCCGGCGCGCCGCCCGCTCGCCGCGCGAGCTCGCCCATCTGGAACACATGGCTTGGGTTACTACACGGAGGAAAGAAAGGAGCGGAGGTGTTCCAAGGCAATTAGGTATGTCGCTATTATATTAGGTCATGACGTCATAGTGGTCGTGGTCTATGATGCTCAGTTCGAAGCGGATCACCATTCTTTTTGCCGAGGGATTTTATCAATAAAATTAAAATACATCTAAAACGATGAAGTGCGTTTAGGGTTGCCACCTCTCCGGGTTTGACCCGGAGTGTAGACTCCGGGTTTGTAAACCTAGTTATAATGAAGCAAAATCTCGAGCTCGCTCCTCTTCAATCTAAAGATAGTATGCACTGATCTCAATTATATTGCTGTAATATTTCGAACTCGCTTCGCTCGCTCCTGGCTATGGTTGTATCACAAGGACCTAGACACATTGCAATAAAATCTAGAGCTCACTTCGTTCGCGCCAGAATTCAGTAAAATATCGAGCTCGCTTCGCTCGCTCTAGGTTTTAGATCGTATATGTCTTCATGGTGAAGTAAAAACTCGAGCTTGCTTTGCTCGCTCCAGGTTTTATATTTTATTACAATGACCTAACCTGGGCCTGCCCCCCAGTGGGAGAAAATCATTGCTACGCCCCTACGCAAGTCAGCCTAGTATAGGTAACTATTAAATAATCTGTGGTATAGGTAGGTCATTTATATTTAAAAAAAAATACATTACCAATGGTAATTTACCATTATTTTTTACCTTAATTAATAAATGTTACTTAAAAAAACATTATTTTAATATTGGTCCGAGATCCGACCGTAAAATTATGCACCTATTCCTGAGGCGAACGAAATGTAATTCTAGTGTATGTTTATACAGGGGTTAATACAACGCCGCCAAGTTGCCTAAAAAAATCTTGCCGCAAGTGCCTTTTCCATTATAATTTTTGGTATAACTTTTTCCACGTGTTTGTTAGGGAAGTTAATGAGGTGCCATCGGAAGGAGACTGGTCTAAAGTACTTTAAAAACTAGGGTTACCACGTCTCAATCTGCCGCAAGACTAGGGTTGCCAGATTCAAAAATGTCATATTTGGACCTGGCAACCCTGTAGTTGCGGCAGATCGAGAGGTGGCAACCCTAGTTTTTAAAGTACTTTAGACCAGTCTCCTTCCGATGGCACCTCATTCACTGCCCTAACAAACACGTGGAAAAAGTTATACCAAAAATTATAATGGAAAAGGCACTTGCGGCAAGATTTTTTTAGGCAACTTGGCGGCGTTGTATTAACCCCTGTATAAACATACACTAGAATTACATTTCGTTCGCCTAAGGAATAGGTGCATAATTTTACGGTCGGATCTCCGTCTATATTAAAAACGGTACTTCTAAAATCTCCGGGTCTATTGTTTTTGAAAGGGCTAAGTGCGTTGTTCCTGGGTTCAGTTTTAGGGGCGGAACCGGCGCACCCGTCGTGTCCCCTGTCCCCATAACGACATTTAAGTACATAGATAGAAATATTGCTTTGCGACACCTCCACTCCTTTCTGTCCTCCATGGGTTACAACTAGGGTTGCCAACCTTAATACAAGGATAAGCGGGATATTTGCAATCAAGATGCGGGACGTGGCTAAAAAAAGCGGGACCCGGCTGTCAAAGTATAAAAAAAAGTCGAAAAAACAATGAGGATTTGAAGAAAAATAATAAATTTGTGTTTTTGGTTCCTTTTCATTATAATAATAACACAAACAACAGAGTGGAATCGCAAGGGGCAGAGTGGAATCGCAAGAGCACAGAGTGGAATCGCAAGAGCACAGAGTGGAATCGCAAGAGCACAGAGTGGAATCGCAAGAGCACAGAGTGGAATCGCAAGAGCAGAACCTATGCTCCAGGTTGGAAGTGTATTGCACGTAATGGCGTAATAACGGGGAAACCCGCTCACGGGGGTAAACCCCGCGATGGTGAAACCGGAGCCGCACCTCTCGACAACCTTCAGCCGCTCAATGAGATGTTGCCCCATTGTCGCACTTTGTGCGTGCGGCCGTTTTATGGGGCCCACTCGACGAGTCGGCGAGTCACCGCCTGCCTTATTTACAATTTTGAGACTAGTTGTCATGGCAGGCGTCCGTTAGTCTCCTCCCATAGCCCAGTATCCATCCATCCAACTTTCACCTCTATAGCCCAAGACCTTATTTTTCCATCGCGGCCATAGCGCCGTACTCCAATAGTCTTTACACAAATGGCGGGGACCATCCCCGTGGGTATCATGTTGTACGCTCGGAGATGGTATCCGCCATTTGTGTATCCCTTACATTTAGATTAACTTGTCTTTTGAACGGGCCTCTACATGTTGGCTTCGGCCCCATGCACGCCTTCCAAAGGTCCGGGACTTAATTGCCCGTGATTACGGAACGTAAGACACACAAACAACTAAACTATAATAATAATTAGGTACTGTCAGCATAGTTCACGCTGGACCCCACTAAGATCTAATTTTGCTTGTAGCGCCCATCGGCTACCTCGCGTATGACATCCAATAGCGTCACGGTAGCACCATAAAGTTTTTTTGCTTCGTCCCTTTTTACGTTTGTTGTATTCTAACTATAATAGGAATAAACTAAAACAATATTTTCTGTGCTAAGAACTCAATATTTAGTTGTTAGGGTCCCGTATCCAAAGGGTCTGCTACAAAAAGTAAAAATTCATGGGGCTGGATAATTTTTTTTTTATTGCTATATCGTAAAAACGGTAACACAAATAAACGTTAAACTTAGTGTAATTATAGTGCATACTTTAACGTAAAACAAATAATCAAAACTAGCCAAGTGTTGAGTCCGGCTCACGCTAAGGATTCTAGTCGAATCGCAATATTTTCGGTAAATGTGTATACGGAACCCTCGGTGCGAGTGTCCGACTCGCACTTGTTATAATTTCTGTCATGTCTTCAAAGCTCGATGTGTCGGGAACTGACTATCCTAGTAAAGCAAGTATCCGAGTAGGCCCCACTTGGAGCAGGTAGTGAGCAGGATCGGTTGTGAACTGTAATTGTCTAACCAACTTTCGCTACGCCATCTGTTTTACAGATGTTTTTTTAGTTGCTTATTGGTCAACAAGATAAAGGGCGGGACTAGCCGCGATGGTCACTTGCAAAGGAAAAATGTTCGAAAAGGGTCCAGCGTGAACTATGTTGATAGTACATCAAACTTTAACTTTAAGGAGCATTCGAATCAGAAATGAAAATCGGTCAATTACCTAAGTAAACTTTTAAATGATTTTACAAACATAAAAGTTAATACCATGGGGTGCCAGGAATCAGCAGTTTAATGAAACCAGTGTTGGTACGTCAGGCACACCTTGGACAGTCAGCCTCGTTACTAAAATTACTAGCTGGCTAATCTTTCCTATATATCATGATATCATGAATAAATAGTCATGCGATATGGCTATGCTGACATGAAAGAAAAAGAAGAAGCATACATCTAACTTTGAACTTAAGCATTCAATAAAAAGAAATAAAAATGCAAAAATTTTAGAAGAAACTTAATAAAGTTTTATTTCACTTCTTCTGAGTCAACTGAGCTCATAACTACCTCTGCCACAAAGGTTAGCCAGAAAACGGGACAAAAGGCGTCCCGCACACATCTATCGCGGGACGCATCCTCTGAGGGTCTAGAAACGGGACGTCCCGCCTCTCGCGGGACGGTTGGCAACCCTAGTTACAACTACCCGCCACAGAGATACTCCGGCGCGAGCGCAACCCGCGTAACCACACCTCTTGTCTTGAGGCCAAACAGCCTCCTAACAAGGTCGGTCGCACTTCGTCGGATTCATTGCAATTTCTTACTTTGTTCAGTTCATTATGCAATGCTGATATATGACAGGTAATCCTACCTATAAAATTTACCTAAATTATTGTGAACATCAAGATAGCGGGATCAAATCTCCGATTCAAAATTTAGCGTGTGGGGAATTTAGTACTCCATTTGTACTAAATGTACCCTGAGTTTCAACATTTGTACCTTTACCGCCAAGAAAGTACAATCAAAACTATCTGATCCCGCCACCTTGACGTCAAAGTGGCGGGACCATTGGGAAGCATTGCCCACACGTGGACGACAATAACATGGGTAATTAGTACTACATTTGTACTAAAATATACTCGATTTTCAGCCCAGTACAAATTACCGTTTCAAAGATATATACAATAATAACTGGTCCGCCATTTTGACGAATCGTCCAATTGCTTTTTTCATACGAAAATCGTAGTTTTTAGTAAATATTATAATGTGGAGACTTAGTACCCGGCAGGTACAAAAACATATATTAATATCAGCCTTTTATGTCATATACGTAAAAAGTTATAGGAAGATACATTTTCCAATTGAAAAATACAGGGTGTAAGGGACAGGTGGCCAAATACTGAAATTGCGTATAATATGCCACCAAACTGACCAACTATCTCTATGGATCCAACCAAACCTCTAAATCCCAAAGAATCTTCTTTTACAAAGATACATTTATCAAATGAAAAATAAGAGTATAAGAGACAAGCGGCCAAATACTGAAATTGCTTATAACAGACCATCAAACGGACCAACTATCTCGATGGAACCAACAAAACGTCGAAATCACAAAGAATCTTCTTTTATACAACGATACATTTATCTGATGAAAAATACAGGGTGTAAGGGACTGGCCCTGTACCCGCACTTTCGAAGTTCGCTATATCGCCACTGTTTCAGTCCGCGCTTCATTGTAATAGAGTTAAATTTGGAATGGAAATGTTCACGCAATTGCGAAGTTCGAATGTGCGGGTAGAGGCCCAGGCCTATCAAAAAATGGTTGGTTCCATAGAGATAGTTGGTCAGTTTGGTGGCATATTATACGCAATTTCAGTATTTGGCCGCCTGTCCCTTACACCCTGTATTTTTCATTTGATAAATGTATCTTTGTAAAAGAAGATTCTTTGGGATTTAGAGGTTTGGTTGGTTCCATAGAGATAGTTGGTCAGTTTGGTGGCATATTATACGCAATTTCAGTATTTGGCCACCTGTCCCTTACAGCCTGTATTTTTCAATTGGAAAATGTATCTTCCTATAACTTTTTACGTATATGACATAAAAGGCTGATATTAATACATGTTTTTGTACCTGCCGGGTACTAAGTCTCCACATTATAATATTTACTAAAAACTACGATTTTCGTATGAAAAAAGCAATTGGACGATTCGTCAAAATGGCGGACCAGTTATTATTGTATATATCTTTGAAACGGTAATTTGTACTGGGCTGAAAATCGAGTATATTTTAGTACAAATGTAGTACTAATTACCCATGTTATTGTCGTCCACGTGTGGGCAATGCTTCCCAATGGTCCCGCCACTTTGACGTCAAGGTGGCGGGATCAGATAGTTTTGATTGTACTTTCTTGGCGGTAAAGGTACAAATGTTGAAACTCAGGGTACATTTAGTACAAATGGAGTACTAAATTCCCCACACGCTAAATTTTGAATCGGAGATTTGATCCCGCTATCTTGATGTTCACAAATTATTCACACATTCTTGCCAAATTCTCGTGCTTCTGTTGTAGTTTAGAAGTCGCTCTACGGGAATAAATGAACTCTAAATGCATTTTCTTCTCTACCTCTTCGGAATTACATTTTTTACCTTGCAAAGTTTTATCTAAATTCCGAAAAAAGTTTGCGTCTGATGAGGCCAGGTCTGGGGAATATGGAAGGTGAACAGTCAGTCTGCAACTGCGATCCAGCGATTTTGTTAACGTTTGTAGAGCAGTAAAAGGCAAGCATTGTCATGATTCTTGAAGCTGCAGATACAACCAAAACTACGTTAGAGAGATACTTCCTGGAGATATGACAAAAGTAAAAGATCGTTTTTGGAACCATCCACGAATGTAGGTTCTATGCTACGTTCAAACCTAAAAAACCAGTTGCTATTGTTAGTATTTTCCCAAACACAATAACAAAATGTATAACTACGGCTCTATTCGCTCATTGTTGATTCACGTGTTCTTGTTTTTATACATATATTGATTGTGGGACGATACACCGACATAATTTATCTTCACTCGGCGCATCGCACTAGTGCATACAGACCTACTTAACGGAAGATCAAGTGCGGTTCGATATTCTATAATTTTATGCGTAAAATCACTGATCTGTTGTAGAAGTGGTTATTGAGAAAATGAATTAAGTTATTTGATATTTTCGAAAGCAAAGGCAATAAATTACAAAAACAATATTTTTTTGTCCCAATTGTATAAGGCTAATTTATTGATAATTTGGTGATAGGGAACCTACCTAACAAAACGCCGCAGGCATGGAACAGAAGTCTGGTGGTGCTCTTCTTCAAAAAGGGCGATAATGCCAGGGCATTAATATCTTCAACTTACTAATGAAGAACTATAGGCCCATTTCCCTTCTTAGCCATGTCTACAAGCTGTTTTCGAGAGTCATTACGAACCGTCTCGCGCGCAGGTTTGACGTTTACCAGCCTCCCGAACAGGCCGGTTTCCGAAAGGGCTTTAGCACTGTGGACCGCATACATACGCTCCGGCAAGTTATACAGAAGACTGAAGAGTATAACCTGCCCCTTTGCTTGGCGTACGTGGACTACGAGAAAGCCTTTGATTCGATCGAGACTTGGGCTATACTGCAGTCTCTTCAGCGATGCCAAGAAGACTACCGGTACATCGAAGTGCTGAAATGCTTGTACAAAAACGCCACTATATCAGTCCGACTACAGGACCAGAACTCGAAACCTATCCTACTGCAGCGAGGCGTGAGGCAGGGAGACGTTATATCTCCGAAACTGTTCACCGCTGCACTGTAAGATGTTTTCAAGGTTCTGGACTGGAAAGGGCTAGGCATCAACATAAACGGCGAGTACATCAGTCACCTTCGGTTTGCCGATGATATAGTCATCATGGCGGAGACTATGGAGGAGCTCAGTCGAATGCTCGATGATCTCAGCAGAGCCTCCGAACGAGTTGGTCTGAAGATGAACATGGACAAGACGAAGATCGTGTCAAATGCCCATGTTGTACCCACTCCTGTAATGATCGGAAACTCTGCGCTCGAAGTTGTTGACCATTATGTTTACCTGGGACAAACTATTCAATTAGGTAAGTCCAACTTCGAGAAAGAGATCAACCGTCGAATCCAACTCGGCTGGGCAGCGTTCGGGAAGCTACGTAGTATCTTCACGTCCCAAATACTGCAGTGTCTTAAAACGAAAGTCTTCGATCAGTGTGTGTTGCCAGTCATGACATATGGAACAGAGACGTGGTCGTTCACTCAAGGCCTCATAAAAAGGCTGAAAGTCACCCATTGGCCAATGGAGAGGGCTATGCTCGGAGTTTCCCTGCGAGATCGAATCAGAAATGAAGAGATCCGCAGAAGAACCAGAGTAACTGACATAGCCCAAAGAATTGCTAAACTTAAGTGGCAGTGGGCGGGGCACATTGCTCGCAGAACCGATGGCTGGTGGGGCCGAAAAGTTCTCGAGTAGCGACCGCGTACCGGAAAGCAAAGCGTGGGTAGGCCCCTCACACGGTGGACCGACGACCTGGTGAAGGCGGCGGGAAAACGTTGGATGAGGGCAGGACCGGTCGTTATGGCGAACCTTGGGGGAGGCCTATGTCCAGCAGTGGACGTCCATCGGCTGAGATGATGATGATGAACCTACCTACCTTGGGCCTGGACCCTGTGCTACGCCACAGTCACCATGTATTAGATAGCATCGAAAAATATATTCTCCAAAATTGTCATGTATCATTGCTTCATCATCATCATCATCTCAGCCGATGGACGTCCACTGCTGGACATAGGCCTCCCCCAAGGATCGCCATAACGACCGGTCCTGCGCTGCCCTCATCCAACGGGTTCCCACCGCCTTCACCAGGTCGTCAGTCCACCGTGTGAGGGACCTACCCACGCTGCGCTTTCCGGTACGCGGTCGCCACTCGAGAACTTTTTGGCCCCATCGGCCATCGGTTCTGCGAGCAATGTGCCCCGCCCACTGCCACTTAAGTTTAACAATTCTATTGGCTATATCAGTTACTTTGGTTCTTCTGCGCATCTCTTCATTTCTGATTCGATCTCGAAGGGAAACTCCATTGCCCTTTGGGTGACTTTCAGCCTTTTTATGAGGCCTTGAGTGAACGACCACGTCTCTGTTCCATATGTCATCACTGGCAACACACACTGATCGACGACTTTCGTTTTAAGATACAGTATTCATTTCTTACTATAATTAATTACGCTACTTTCCATGTAAAACAATAAACAGCAATTTAACATAAGTAAAAGATTTAAATATGTGCGAAAGGCTCTTGAAAACTTTAACATAGATGTAGCGAAGATTGTATAGAGACCTAAATAATCAAAAAGTAGGCTGCCTACTCTATTTGTTCTTTAGGACTCTACACTTTAATTCGAAAGAAGATATGGTGACCTAAGTGCAACGAATAATGCCTACGACGCGATTTGTCAAAGCTTTATGGTAAGCACTAAAATGAGTGCAGTCATTGTGATTCAAGTTAAGGGTCGTTGATGGAGGGTGGCTCGAAGGGTAGGCTCCCCGCCTCTTGGACACGTCACACCCCTCGAGAATAACAGGAGACACGCGATCGCGGGCAGCGACATAGGTACCTCGCTTACACATTTGTCGGGAAGATATTTTTGTAGAGAGGGGAACAAACATGTAATCTATCTATCACCTTTGGTAGGTAATTAACTTACAGTTAAGTTAGGGAGAGAATTCAAATAGATGATAAATATTCTTTTATGTTTGAGTTTATTCCAAAGTTACTTACCAACATGTAATCAGCTAATTGAGATTTTTATGCGCAATACGCAGAATATAAAATTATATATACGAGTTAGGTATAAACAATTTTATTCTGGTTTGAGTGTAACCAAAAACAATATAAATTATTTCTGATTACAACATAGTTTTTAAACGAATTTTCCCTTTTGATAGCAATGTTTCATTACTTTCATTGTTTTTAGGGTTCCGTACCCAAAGGGTGAAAATATTACTAAGCTATGTTGTCCGTCCGTCTGTCCTACCTATTTAGGGCTGTAACTTTGAACCTTAATAACTAGATAGTTGAAATTTTCTCAGATTATGCGTTATTACGGCGGATTTGTTAACAAATAATAAAAATGCCAAAAAGTTAAAAATTAAGGGGGGTTCTCAACAAGAAACTAGTTTTTATCAACGTTTTTTCTTCACGCTCTATCGTAAAAACGGTAATACTTACAAGCGTCAAACTTAGTGTGATTATAGAGCAAACTCCACAGAACAACAACAAATACAAAAAACCGGCCAAGTGTGAGTCGGTCTTGCGCTAAAGGTCCCGGACAAAAAGTTTTTTTTCTTAGTTAATAATGTTGTGTTCTGCGGTGGTGCTGGTACGGAACCCTCGGTGCGCGAGTAGCCCGACTTGCACTTGACCGGTTTTATTTAAACCAACATCAACAAAAGGAGGAGGTTCTCAAATCATCTGTTTTGTTTAATGTACATGCTACACATTAACTTCGGCATTTATTTACCAATTTGAATGATTCTTTTTTGTTCTGAAGTAGTTACCCCTAAGGAGCTAAGCCTATGTATCATTTACTTATTAATTCGAAGAAATATAAAAAACGCAAATATAAAAAATAAAAATAAATTCTGTTATGTTTGTAAAATCATAGAAAATGTTTACCTAAAGGGGTTCACACACGGCAGCTATAATGTAAAGATTATATTATAGCAAAATCTTAGGACCGGCCTTGCGGTAGCATTTCCCCTCTGCCACGGTATTAGAACAATTAATCTTGCGCATTTACATTCAATTTTATAACTTATCACTAAACTAGACAGCCTATTATTGCGAAACAATAATTTCGAACTTCCTACTACGATAAATTAGAAGAAACAATAAATAAATGTATGAAATCAAGAATCAAAACAAACAATCCTAAAAATTCAATACTGAGTGAAGACACAAGAGAACTAATCAAAAAACGAACAGAACTAGTCACAACAAAATTAAAACCGCCTTCAAAAAACTAAAAAGTTAAAAAATAATATTGCAGCCGATGACTTTCCCGTTCGCATCATAAGAACATTAATTTGTTTTATTGAAGTCGCTGTCAAGCCGGTACGATTCGCGACAGGGCTTGCATTTTTTGGCTTGGCTTGACACCGACTTCTATAAAACAAATTAATGTTCTTATGATGCGAACGGGAAAGTCATCGGCTGCAATATTATTTTGTAACTTTTTAGTTTTTTGAAGGCGGTTTTAATTTTTTTGTTAAAATTTTGTTTATTTCACAATTTTCAGTGGCAAATTCATTAGTTCGATTTAATAGTAGTGCTTTAAATTAACAAACGCACTAGTCGGCACTACGATTTTCGAAGGTTTCCCTCGATATCTCTGGGATCCATCATCAGATCCTGGTTTCCTTATCATGGGACCTCACTTGGGATATCTCCTTTCCAACAAAAAAAAAATCATCAAAATCGGTTCATAAACGACGAAGTTATCCGCGAACACACATAAAAAAAAAAAAAAAAATATATACGGTCGAATTGAGAAACCTCCTCCTTTTTTGAAGTCGGTTAAAAAAATAAAACTAAAGACATAAAAACACAAATCACTGAAACATTTAAAAGAACAAACAGAGCTATAAGGAACGACTATGAAAATCACAGAAGAGAAATTATAGAAAGAAACCTAACAAAACATTATTATATTATATTATATATTTATTTATGAAAGAAAACGTTACAGAATTGACAAAAAATAGTGCAGTAAAAACCAATTTAGGTTTATCTATGCACTATCGACTCGTCTAGGACGTCTTAATTAACAGTTAGGATAACCAATATGTTATGTACTTAATTACGTACTTACAATATACAAATCTTTACTACAAGATATACATAATAGGCATTTACAATAATAGAAACCAAGAGCAGAGACAAGAAGAAGAAAACAAAAACTAAGGATTCAACAAAACACGTAATCAAATCATTATGAGATACCTACAGATCACAGGTTGGACTGGTATTATGGAAGTAGGTACAAACATTAAGCAGTCCCATGTGTGAGGTTTAAAAACTAGACAAGGAGGATAGTTGAACCGGATCGTTATCTGTAATATATTTGTAGTAGTGAGGAGTGCACTGTGTACCTACGGGTTATAAAAACTTAGCTACTCAGACACAGCGATCAAGGCTCATTTCACAGGATGTTCCGAAAACGAACTGCTAGTATGCAAAAGAATAAATGATGCATCTAAGTCAATACCATTTGTTTATAGAAGTAGATAGGTATGTAGGTAGGTATAGGTATTTCAATTCCCGTTCACCGTTTCCCGTTCCGTTCCTGCCTCTCTCCCTTAGGATCTAGAATTCAAAGCTATTATTTTGCAAAAAATAAGTTTTAAGTTTATGTTTAATGTTTTTAGAGTTAATTTCGGTTATAGTAGTTTTAGGCAAATTGTTCATTAGTTTAGGTAATATGTAATTCATTTTGTACTTGCCATAGAAGCACAAAGAAGGCCTACAAAGAACTAACTACAAATAAAAAATGGATAATGAGTCTCAAGGATAGCTCAAAAGAGACCAAATCAAGAAGAGATATTATGCAATGCGCTACAAGTTTTTATACCAAACTTTACAAAAAACCTTTAACAACCGAAATAACGACAGAAGAAAAACAAACAGAAAACTCAACAACAAACACAGTCCAACCAATTGACGAAATGGAAGTTCTAAGACATATAAAGGTTTTAAAAAACGAAAAAAGTCCAGGACCAGATGGAATAAGCAACGAAGCTCTAAAAATAGGCATGCCACTATTGGTACCCTACCTTACCCATCTCTTCAACCTGATTCTGGAAAAAAAAGAAATACCGAGACAATGGCACTGTTCGGACATCATCTTGCTCTATAAAAAAGGGAATCCCCTAGAAATTAACAATTACAGACCGATCAGTCTCCTGGCAAGTACCTACAAGCTGTTCACATCGATACTCCTCAAAAGAAGGGCTTCCGTTCAAGTTTTTCAACAATGGACCATATCCATGTGATGGAACAAGTAATAGAAAAATATACAGAATTTAATTTAACAGACCCCTCTATATAGCCTTTATAGACTACACGAAGGCATTTGATAGCATAAGCCACACAGCAATATGGCAGACACTGAAAAATTGTGAAGTAGATACAAAATATATAAACATCCTAAAAGTAATATACACAAACAGCACCAGCAGAGTTAAATTAGAAAACAGAGGAGAGGAAATAAAAATAGAGAGAGGAGTGAGACAAGGAGATCCAATGTCACCAAAAATATTCATTGCCGTGCTCGAAAATGTATTTTGTAATCTCAACTGGAAATCCAAGGGTATAAAACTGCTCAACACGAACCTAAGTCATCTGAGGTTCGCTGATGACATCACGCTTCTTGCCGAGAGCGCAATCGAACTAGGAATAATGATGAACTCCTTGGACAAAGAAAGCAGGAAGGTCGGCCTAGAAATGAACCCACAGAAAACAAAAATAATGACTAACAGCAGGCAACGAGAAATAGTAGTGAGAGACGCATCAATAGAATATGTGGAAAATTACATCTATCTTGGAAAACAAATATCATTTAACAAAACAAACAACGAAAGCGAAATCCAAAGAAGGGTCAATCTAACATGGAATAAATATTGGTCACACAAAGAGATTCTAAAAGGTAATTACCCACTCAAAATGAAAAAGACTGTGATAGATACATGCCTTCTACCGTGCCTAACTTATGGAAGCCAAACATGGACATATACTGAAAATGTAAAGAAAAAAATTACAACATGCCAAAGGGGAATCGAGAGAAGTGTTCTGAAGTTACGTAAAATACACAAAGTTAGAAGCACAGAAATAAGGAACAAAACAAAGATTAAAGATGCTCTACAGCACGCACTCAGTTTAAAGTGGAGGTGGGCTGGACATGTAGCTCGACTAAAGGACAAGAGGTGGACGCTCCGGGTCACTCAGTGGCAAGGTCCGGTAGGAAAGAGAAGGGTAGGAAGACCTAAGAAAAGATGGTCTGATGACATCATAGAGGTGGCAGAGGACGACTGGAAAACGAAGGCACAAAATAGAATAACATGGAACGAGATGGAGGAGGCTTTTACCCAAAGAAGGGATCCGTAATAGATATATAATAGAAAAGTAAATACATATATACTTAACTAACTATACTAACATAACATAAGTAAACTACTAATAAAAACTAAAAAACATTTGAAATGTACTTTTAAATTACGGAATAAATAGAGCTTTATTATTATAATTTCGAACTTAGAACGTTTGGGGTTTACACGAGACTACTTTTCATGATTTTGAACATTCAAAATTAGAATCTAAAGTCATAGGGAATAAAATCCAAAGTTGCGGATAACATGTCACCTCGCCCCCCGCAAAAAGTGGCAGAAAGTTTGTTAGTAGAATGACACGTGGTTACGCGTCCCTATATAAGTAGTCTAAGAGCACTACATCCCATTACATCTTTCCATAGAAATAAAATATACATTATAGCTGTCGTGTGTGGTCTCCTGACGATTTCTATGGAAAGATGTAATGAGATGTATCGTGCTATAATATACATCTTCACATTATAGCCTCTTAACTGATCTATTTTCGTTTCTGATTCAAAAGCTCCTTATAATATGTACTAAACGGTAAAAATACAGTTTTTGTACATTTTATATGGAGTTTTTACCTACCCGAGAAAAATGATCATTTTTTCGGGTAGGTAAAGGTAGGTTTCCGCTTTTTTCACTTAATTTTAACTTTTACTATAAATAAAAACTTTAACAAAAAATTAAAACCGCCTTAAAAAAAAAAAAAAGTTAAAAAATAATATTGCAGCCGATGACTTTTTCGTTCGCATCATAAGAACATTAAATTGTTTCATCAAAGTTGCTGTCAAGCCGGTACGATTCGGAACAGGGATTGCATTCGTTTTTTGGCTTGGCTTGACACAGACTTCAATAAAACAATTTAATGTTCTTATGATGCGAACGAAAAAGTCATGGGCTGCAATATTAAGTATTTTTTAACTTTTTAGTTTTTTTGAAGGTGGTTAAAATTTTTTGTTAAAATTCATATTTACATTGTGTGTAGGTTCTGAACGCAGCCATGATGATGTTGTATTATATGGCGCTCCCTGACCGAGCATGCACGTACACGCATTGGTCGGTGCTGCAAATGCGCACGCACGGTAGGTTATATTTATTTACAAACAAAGTAAAGTTCACGAGTGTTTTTTTCACAATGGAGAGGAGAAACTTATAGAAATTGTTTCAATTTCAATGGAAACAGAATTTAGAAAGAGTTATTTTAGGACAGAGCACCCCCATAGCTTAACCATACAATAACAACATTTTACAATCTATCTTTCTTACATACATGTACATATTCTCACGCCTGTCTCCCACTGGGGTAGGCAGAGACAATGGAACGCCTGCTACGATCCTACAAACCTCTAGCTTCCACCACATTCATTAGTCCTTTCATGCATGCTCGTCGGTTTCGGGTAGATCTGACCTGGCTTCTTTTAAGCTAATCTATCTTTCTTTGTATAAATAAACTAGGTGTAAACCACAACAAATTATGAAAATGGGGAAGCGGTAGAAAAAAAATTGACCTAGAAATAAAATTAAAAAATTCTGGTAATTAGTCGCCCAAAAAGCAGCAGAAATTAGAGCCTACAGAAGACCTATTTTTTTACCTGACTATGCTAGAATAGTAATGTTTTTTTTTTAAATATAATTTCGGTAACTTTGATTAAATGGTCTTCTACATCTGACCAATGATATGAAGCAAGCATCTTGCAGACCTGACACAATACCTGTTGGAACAACTACCTACTGTATAAAATAAAATAAATACTCATCCAATTTGATTCCTAGCGAGAAAAATATAACAAATACACTGACCTTACAACATCGCGATTTCTCCGACTTGGTACAATCCGGTTTGCCACATCAGTGCCAGTTTATACCACATAATAATCAACAGATTCACAGTTTCAGTTCTCACAACGTTCGATTATTCTTACCTTTGATTCTTACTACTACTCACAACCTAAACCAAACCCGCCCACAAATCAGTTGTAATGGTAATACACAAACACGCAGCCTCAAAAGCTTCCTTCGGCATATAGTTGCTTGATGAAACGTCAATAACCCGGCCAACCAGGACGGACGGCCCGAGTATTCCGAGACTATAAAATCCCACTTTACAGATCTTCGTTTTACATCCTCATCAGCACTTTGAATTATTTCATTTTTTTGTTAATATTTAGATTTGATAGTAATAAAATTTAAGTCAGCTAAAATCACTTTGCCTCCCGCTCGGTAGAGAGTAGTTATATTCCTTGCCTCCCGCTAACGACGTCTTTCGCTCACTCGCGTTCTGTGCTCGCGTTTAGTTCACGACAGTGTTGCCAATTCCCAGCCAGTCTGAATGGCCAAAAATCTCGGGCCAAGTAGCCTAAAGTCGCCTAATTTTTTTCCCTGTGTAATATAGCTTAGTCGCCTAAAAAAACAGCAAATTGGCCAAAATAAATGCTATATTGGCTGCTCGTGACGGAAAAATATATTTTTTTTACAACTGCAATCTCTACTCAACATTTAATTATAGCTGTACCGCATAACATACACGGATGTTATGTGGTACATAATGTGTTGTAGTGTACAGTTTATGCAGTCTGCGATAAAAAAATCATATAATTTTACTTACAATAAGTATAATATTTCAGATTTTTCTTAAAATAGCCTGAAATTACCCGAAAAAGTCAATTTTTCTTAATATAGCCCAAAATCGCCTATGTTAATTTGGAATGTAGCCTAAATGGCGACCGGTCGCCAATAGTATTTTTTGTTCGCCGATAAACCCGATGTAGCCTAAAAGGCGACAAATCGCCTAACTTGGCAGCACTGGTTCACGACAGGGTTGCCAGATGTGGTTTTGGTAATTTCCCCAGATTTAGAATTTTAATTCCCCAAAATGATACGTTTTGAAGAAAAATCCCCCAAATGACTTTTGGTAGAAATAAAACATGAGCACAGAAAAAAAACAGTCGATCAACTCACAGACAGACTTTGCGTATGAAGAACTTATTTTTTTATTTCTGATGACTTTGCTTGTGACCTCAATCCAGTCCTCAGGACAAAAATGGGGTTGCAAATGTAGCAAGCTATGCTTCAATCAAGATTCAATCAGATCAAAAAATTGCCATCTAATCTAATATTTTTTGTCAGTCAGTCCATCCATAAGTCAAGTTGGAAAACTTCAGTTAAAAAAACTGTGTCACAAGAAAATGATATGGAGGCAAAGGAGGTGGGGAGAGTCTTGGGAGCTCATCAAGATCCGTTCGGTTTAATATGTCTTTAAACTGTACAAATCTTGAGACAGAAGTATAAGCCCTAATTTTGTAACATAATATGGTATTAAAATTCTTTATTTAGATTGGAAAACCCCCGAACCCCACCTAGATCAATTTTCCCCATCAATTTCCCCGATTTCATTTCCCCAAATTTTTCTCCAAAATCGCGTGAAAAACCCCCAATCTGGCAACCCAGGTTCACGACCGTTCACGAAGCGATTGGTGATGTGAACGGGTTTCCAGAAAACCTGAAAAAACGGTGTTGTTAAAAACCTAAAAACACCGGTTTTTATTTAAAAAAAACCATCCTGAATCAGAATTACGATTTCGGAATTGCGCAGCTGTCAACTTACCTATCGTATTCTGCCATAGATATAGTAACTAGATGAAACCCTTATGAAACCATACCGTGGCCGCACATGAAACAGCAATAGTGTGACTTTTGCATACTAAAAGCATCGTAGTAAATTAATATTTCTATGACTAAAAGACGGTTTGTTTGGCAAGATGTCATCAACATTCCATAGGTTTGACAATGGTTTGACATCTTGCCAAACAAAAAACCGGCCACGGTGACCGAAACAAAAAATAATATTTCTGTCTTTTTTGTTTACATAAGTTTTCATAACTGGCTATCCCGCTCTCTCATTTCTTGGCTCCATCTTTCAGCGTAAGCCAAAAGATTTTAATCTAAGTATTCTGCACTAAAAATAAAAAATATGTGTGTATCTTTTTGATCATCTTCTCCAAAGAGTAATATAAGTATATTAGAAATCCTTACTATTCTTGTAATCTGTACATTGGTAAGAGAACAACTGAAACTCCAGAACATCACTAAATCGGCACAAAATTGGAAAAAAACTACAAACAACACGCACATTACACAAGGTAGGTCGCCATTTTGTAAATCTGTCAATTTGACATTAACATAGACAATATAATCTTTTTTTTTCATAGTAAAAGATATATTTAACAGATGGCAGCACATTCTATGCAAACTGAATCGGAAAACCCACCAAAAGGCAAATGTCCTCCGCCTGATCTTCTCCCTCTTTATTATTTTAAACAAACACTTTTTGAAATTTTGACCTTTATTCGCACAGACCGTAACGCCATCTATCGATCCACTAGAAAACCAAAAGAAAAACGCTCATTAGTTCTCGAGATATGGAATTTTTAAAATGGATGTGCGCGGTCCGAGAGATTCGGCCGACTAGCGCTCGCTGCGTGTTCTGAACCGCACTTCGGCTGCGCGCTTTCGTTTTGAATTACTCGAAGATTAGGCCAGTATTTTTAGGATTTTGTATCGAATGGGTGCCAACGGGGCCCTATTCATAAGCCTACGCTGTCCATTTCATTATTTGTCCCTCAGTCCGTCCGTTCATCCGTCCGTTCATCCGTCCGTTCATCCGTCCGTGCGTCTGCATGTCCTAGCTATAAAGGGCTGTGTATCTTTTGAACTATAAAAGATAGACAATTGAAATTTTCAGAGAGTAGGTACCTATGCGGTATAATGGCGGATTTGCTAGCTAATAATAAAAACAAACCAGGCAAGTGAGAGTCGGGCTCGCGCACGGAGGGTTCCGTACCATCATACAATAATACAAAAAAATAATTTCACACGGACTTGGCCAATTTTTATTATTTGTTGTTTTATTTTAGAGTATGCATTATAGGTAATCACACCAAGTCTGATGCTTGTATGTATTACCGTTTTTAAGATTATAGATATAGTTGGTTGTTAGGGGACCCCCTTTAATTTTTAACTTTTTGTTTTTTTTATTAATTGTCTACAAATCTGCCGTAATAGCGTATATTCTGTGATAATTTAATACAGCCCTTTATAGTTTTTTTCAACGTTTTTTGCTTTAGCTGTATCGTAAATACGGTAATACATACAAGCATCAAACTTGGTGTGATTATAGTGCATACTATAAAGTAAAAGAACTAATTATAAAAACCGGCCAAGTGTGTTTCAGACTCGCGCTAAGGATCCTGCACTGGTAGCATGCACACCCGCGATAGCCGTGATACGGCTTTATCACGTCTTTTATCTCGTTCGTTCGCGCGCAAAAGAACGCGATAAAAGACGTGATAAAGCCGTATCACGGCTATCGCGGGTATGCATGCTACCTGTGCTGGAGATAACGTAGTTTACGACTCGATATATCGTGACGTCACAAGCTCTTCGCGGGCTCCGCTCAGAAATCCGTAGGTCAAGGTGGAAAAATCAGGAGAAATCCGTATATGACCTCTTGAAAAGTCCGTATACTTATCTACAAACTTTTTAATGCTTTATCTGACTATTTTGACCCAAAATCCCTCTTATTTGGCGAAGAAAATGGAAACTTAGAAAAGTTTATGAGAGAATAATGCCCAGACAACGTGAAAATTAATCTATGTCAGTCTTTTCGTCATAGGGGGGAGCGGGGTTGTAAGTTACCGAGGTTAGTTGTTCCGATGGATATAGCTCCGAGAAGAAACGAGATATCGAAATGCGTGAAGAGTGGTGGACCAATGTCCACCGGGGCCTATCAATATAGGCCCCTGCGCTGATATGGCAGCCACTTTAGTTGAGCTTGCGCCGGCCAGGAAGTGTATGTATGTCAAGTGACCCTGCGACACGACCTGAGTAAGTATTTTCTAGTTTATACTTGGTTTGTGTATGTATGTCAAGTGACCCTGCGACACGACCTGAGTAAGTATTTTCTAGTTTATACTTGGTTTATACTTTTTGGTCTAACTCGATTAATAGTTAATCTATTCAACATACATATAATAGTCTGTGAATCAAAGACATATATATTACTAGCGTAAGGACATGGCCTATGAGCTTGACTATTGTCCCCAGTTCGTTGGCTCTAAAATGCAAGGAAAAATGTCAGTTTAGAGCACTCGAAAATATATGACACTATATAGTTCGTATTACGAGTTATGACAGATGGCGCAAATTTTTGTTTTTATGAAGAAGGTTTTTGTAAAATATTCTGACGGGCCTATCCTTACGCTAGTAATATATAAATCTATGCTGTGAATCTATTTATGAGTGTATGACTGTGGATTGTAGAGAAAACGTTTGGGAATTGTTTTTGATGTCATCATTTGAATTATTCCATATCTTGGCCATAATTTAGATAAATAGGTATTTAAAAAAGAATTTTGGGGTAAAAAGTTCCGTTGCTAAGGGGCTGGTTGTGCCGCGCGAAAATCAACCCCAACATTACCAATTTTTTCAGATATTTCTGACATTATGAACTGTTTGGAAGTAGACAATCATCCAGTACCATCGATTTCTAACCAAGAGGATCTCATACCAACAACAAACAAAATGGAGACATTTACAGATTTTTCCCTGAAATCCCTATCTGAAATCTACAAAACCAAACAAAACCGCAGTAGATTTTGATGACAATAACCATTACGGGAAAACTCCGATAGTAGATTTTATTGACAAAGTCTACTATGGGAGTTTATTGACCAATCAGAGCCCGTCTTCAAAACTCCCATAGTAGACTTTGTTCACTAAACCCACCACGTTAAAACTCCGATAGTAGATTTTGATGACAAAGTCCACTATGTATGGGAGTTTATTGACCAATCAGAGCCCGTCTTCAATGCTCCCATAGTAGACTTTGTTCACAAAACCCACTACGGTAAAACTCCGATAGTAGATTTTGATGACAAAGTCCACTATGTATGGGAGTTTATTGACCAATCAGAGCCCGTCTTCAATACTCCCATAGTAGACTTTGTTCACAAAACCCACCACTTTAAAACTCCGATAGTAGATTTTGATGACAAAGTCCACTATGTATGTGAATTTATTGACCAATCAGAGCCCGTCTTCAATACTCCCATAGTAGATTTTGTTCACAAAACCCACTACGGTAAAACTCCGATAGTAGATTTTGATGACAAAGGTGGAGAGTTTATTGATCAATCAGCGCGCGCGTCAAAAACTCCCGTAGTGAATTTTGCTTACATGCGACTCGAACCCATAAAGTTATTATACCTGTCGGAATAGAGTAACTGACATGAGTTGTCAAATGAAACCGTTTTTTATGCATTTGTCGGCACTTATCGGCACCCTAAAACTTCGAGTTCTGTGTATAATTGTGAATCTAACGTGAAATCGTAGGTAATTTAATGAAATAGTGTTAGTATATTTCACAAAATAATCTACGACTTCACTTTAGATTCACTAATTATTCACAGAGCACGAATATTTACCCAGTCGATTGTGCTGACAAGTTCCCAAAAACGGTTCTATTGCTTCGCGTCACATATCTCTTCCTATTATACAGTGGCGCCGCTAGGTACATCTCGCTCTCTCAGCTGTCAGTTCCTCTTGAACCTAACTGAATAAGCATACAGCATAATAATGATGACATTGCATCGACCCCAAAATAATGGATAAAGGCCAGAGAATGATGATAGGATAAGATAATTTTCTCAAACATGCTTGGAAATGTGAGCATTATTTTGACAACCTTCTTCGAGATAAATCGAAATTGCAGTACTGGCCAAATACATGCGCGCAGCGGCCGGCAATGTTGTATGAAAATCCATATCTGTCGTGTTTAGCGACCAAATAAATTACATACTAAACTCATATCTGTCGTGTAATTTAAAAATGGAACGATCTTTTTCTCCGAAACATGGCGACCAAGGAGGTAACTTATCAAAGGTTTTATTTAAATTTCGAACTGGCTTGCAAATAGAAAGCTGTTTATTGAAAAAAAAAACTAATTGTTGTTCGACAGTTGTTCGATGTTCGTCAAATGTTCGTCATTTATTTTGAAAAGAGTTTTTATTTCCGCGAATTATTTGAGAAAATTTACTGTTTTAATTTCCGCGCATTATTTGAGAAAAGTACTATACAAGCCTTGGCCACAACTAGGCATTGATGGACTTACGTAAGTGTGCCTCGGCTTCGCCTCGGCCCACATTTACACGTTCGTCCATCAATGCCTCTGATGCTGGCCGCTGCAGTAATGTACTATTAATATACCTACTAAAATATAATACCCTACTACCTAACGAAATAGGCCGACTGACTAGGTTATTCACGATAGTCAGACGATAGTATTAAAAGAAGGATGTCCACTTTCGACCTGTCAAATAATTTGACAACTATTAATCGTTATAACAAAACGATATTGTTCAAAAAATCGCTTATTTTTAGTTATTTCAAAAATAGCAACTCAATGAACTCAAATAAAATAATGTAGTGTGGAAAAATTAAAATGATTATCAAAAAATAGCCACTTGATTACAATTGTTCTGCATTTGAATGCAGCCATTGGCCTCGATTCGGAGTGTACCACGACCAGGGACGTTGTATCAAGAATGGACTCCTTTTTATTAAGACGAAATTTGTGCATCGGTTTTCTCTTTTTTACGTTATGAAATGCCATGTAAATAAAGGGTTGGATAGACTTTTATCTATGCCACCTTTTGTGCCAATGAGACCGATTATCTATAGATACTTGTTTTAATTGTATATACGATACTAGTGTTGTTCCTGTGATACATATCGACAGCCTATCGATAGCGCCTAGCTACCTACCTACCTGTACCTGTATACCTATGGGCTTTAAGATTTAATTTACAGCCTGCCTAAAATGAAAGTGAAGAAAAGAGTAATTAATAATATAAAAAACCGGTCAAGTGCGTGTCGGCTACCCGCGCACCGAGGGTTCCGTACCACACCACCACACAAAATACAACGTGTTAATGAATTAACGCAAAACTAGAAAGTAGTTTGTTTAGAATCGAGAGCACAGTCGAATTATCATGGTTTCAACATAGGTAATTTTTTCCAAATATTAATTAATTTTTTTGCAACATTTCAAATTTTCTGAACCCGATGTCAACCAACCGCACGGACACACTCACCCTACTTACTACCAAAACAGGATTATAAAAATGTATGCATGAGTACGTTAGCGCTTTCTTTCAGTGCTGAAATGATAACAAATCATTTTCGCCTAAAAACTTAAAATGCTAATAACTTTAAATTTTAACTATCAAAATAATGAAATTATTGTTTAAATCTAATTATTTTGTTATAAATCAGTTTGGGTGTATGAGGTTTTGCGCTAATTTATTAACACGTTGTATAAACTTATAAAGACCGACTCACACTTGACCGGTTTTTATTATTTGTTGTTATACTTTACAGGGTGAAATTATAACGCTCACAGGCACATATATTGTAATGATCCCAAGAAAGCACTATTTATAGGCTTTTAATTGATATCATTAGCATCCTTTTAAACTAAGAGTCTACCCATCAAACTGAACAACTTTCACTATGGGAGCAAACCTATCGGAGCAACAAAAAAATCTGCTGTTCCATACTAAACTGCAATGCCTACGCGACACAAAGGTATGCAACAGCTGGTTTTTTTTGCTCCAACCTTAATTACCGTTTCAAAGTTACATCCCTAGGTAGGATTGACGGACGGACGGACAACGTAGGCTTACGAATAGGGTCCCGTTTTCACCCTTTGGGTACGGAACCCTAATTACGTACTTCTATCAAGTACTTTACGCCAAAAACGTGAGAGTTACGATGAAACTAGCACTCTTTAATTTCTATTCTGTATGAGCAGAATTTATGTATAAATAAAATTTCATTTTATCTTTTATTTTATTAACTGATGAAACCATATTGTGATCTGTCTGGATGAAATCAACAGCTTACATTGAAATATTAACATCAAATTAGTTTGATGATGAAACCTGGATGATGCACTTTTTACATCTCCAAGGGACCGTAGCCGGAGGTAGACCGAGACCGTAGTATTGATTTCTTCCTGAAAACTCTTCTTAGATGTTGGCGGCTCAACCAATTCCGGTCTGGAAGGTCTAGGATGCCTAGGCACCGTCTGCAAAATAATAGCAATAAATTAATGTAGTGATAAAGTCGTAACAATAAGTCTACCAGAATCTCATGGTATAAAAAAAGTTAAAAAAAATGGATTTTCACATGGTAATGTCAAACTGTCATCTGTCTAGTCAAAGTAGGTTTACAAACTGCAACTTTTTGCCGCTGTATAAAAGCGCCTTTATCATTAACAGGCGTTTTTACCTATGCAGTATATGCACACGCACCTATTGATGCAGACGCGCGTGTGCATTGCGACAAAGACTGTCGATGAATGACTGGGGGTCTACTCCGGGATTCGAACTTCGCAATCGCGTGAACATTTTCATTCCAAATTCAACTCTGACCGAAACAGTGGCGATATAGCGAACATCGAAAGTGCGGGTACAGGGGCTGATCAAACGACGACAAACGTATTCCGTCGAGGCTGTATCGCGTTTGCATCGATGATTTATCGCGTTTGTATCGTTTTTGCATCGATGCTGCATCGCGACTGAAGCGGTGCAGAAGCGTTGCAAAAAGTCGCAGTGCGTAAAGAGCCCTAAGCCTAAGCCTGACTTGTTGTGAACTGTAATATTATGTGTGTGTCACTTATGCAAATAAATTGTTTATCTATCTATCTAAGCCCTAATTATACCCCAGTATTGCAATTCGTTTGTATTTCTATCATATTAGTCCATATTATATACAATGCGTATATAACATGCATATCACAATTTGGCCGAACTCCCGTACATCTTGCATGATGTCATTTGATTCCCTTATTTGCCATCAGTGCCGTGCTGTGATACGGCTCGGCTATATCACGTCTTTTATCTTGTTCGTTCGCGTGCGAACGAACGAGATAAAAGACGTGATAAACCCGTATCACGGCTATCGCGGGGTGTCGTGCTAACCATGCTGATTCTGGTACTTACATCGTGTGCAATTGTCGATAAGTCAGGTCAACACTAATGGCATAAACTAGAGTACATAAACTGTCAGTGCAAATGAACTTATGGTTTTAGTTTATAATTTCCGCAAATAAAACAAGCAGAAATGATACTTCACATTATGTAACACATTCACAATGAAAAAAGCTTTACTCTGAATGGATAATTTTATGCATTTCCTAGGTCAAAACCTTAAAAACAGTAGTCGATTACTTACCGAAGGAAAGATGTCCTAGGATTATTTTCTGGTAAAACCCCCATTCTACTCCTGCAACCAGTAGCCACACAATCCGTCGTGTATGAAGATACGCACTAGATAATTTGTTTCGTAATAAAAACCAAACTCACGTAATAACATACAATGTAACTCCAAAGGCTTTGGGGCCCTAGTGGGTACCACGATAACTCGGAAGCTTACACTTTGGCGTTCAAGACGGTGACATTTATCAATGTTTGTCTTTTTTTTTCACACGAAAAAATACCATAACCAAGAATGAGAGAAGTGGCCATTCCTTTTTGCGTTTTAATAAAAAGGAGTCCATTCTTGATATTTGGTCCTAGACCACGACTAAACTAAACTAAATGTATTCCTGTCACTTTCTAAAATAAGATTAAGAAAAGAGACAGAAAACCAACAGCTGACTTTAGTGCTGTCAAAGAGACGTTAAACGCCCAAAAACGACTTAAATAAGATGGCGTACATTATGATGGCATCTTATTTTGCGCATTTAACGTCACTTTGACAGCACTAAAGTCAGCTGTTGGCAAAAATTTTGTATAGTAACTAGATTGTACACTACGGTGCTGGCACCGGGGCAAGTGAGATTACCTAAATCCTCGTGTGTCCCTTTCTAACTAGGGAGTCCATTCATTCTCAAATTTGACGGGATACCTAATATGCATTTAATTTTATTCAAGCCTGTTTCTTACCATCTCGTTGAGGATTCAATATTATCTTTTTATTCTGAAAATGTTTTTAGAGGTAAACTCAGACTAAAAAAATATATATATAAATCATCCCTGGGAAATCTACAAGCAACACACATTTTGTGTTTAATACATAGGTCGCCAAAATGGTCAATGGTCACCCTAGTTAAGAAAAGTTTAGCGAAACAATAAAATATCTAACCTGTGGAAAGAAAACCCACAGCCAGGGTAAATTTCATTTTTGCATCCAGTAACACAACAAAAATTGACCATTTCGAAGGTTTACAATGTTATTATCAGTTATCACAACAATTTAATTTGTTATTTTATGACTTTTCAAATTTCAAATATGTCCGCCATAATAATATTTTTTCCAAGGAACATATGTACTCTCATTTTTTCATAACACCAAAGAGTTGCCATTAAAAAGTTTTGAAATAATAAACTAAAGTATTGTACTTACCTTATTTGTTTTGTCATAAATTGAACAAAATTAGTGTAAAACAAATAAAAATTATCAATACCTAATATACTTTAAATTATGAATTTTCAAAACAAAAATATTTTTTTAATTTACATACATCTTTTGTTACAGTAAATTCTAAAGTGGTAGCTTAATAAGTTGGCAACACGTTAGAAAGAGACACACGAGTATTCTGGTTATCTCACATTTGCTTGGTTGTCAGCCTACAACAACATTGAAGGAAATTAATACTTATTACGTAAAATTAGAGTTTATTTTGCATTCTCCACGAAATTCGAGAGTTTGGTCCACCTATAGGATACTATATACAATGTTCTTGGCTGTTGGTTTTCTGTCTCTTTTCTTAATCTTATTTTAGAAAGTGACAGGAATACATTTAATTTAGTTTAGTCGTGGTACACTCCGAATCGAGGCCATTATGAATTTTCTTTTTACCCGACTGCGCGACGCAAAGGAAGGGTAATGTGTTTTTTTTCGTTCCGTTACAAGCAAACACGATGTCGATGTCGCTCTGAAGTTGTTTTCACATTGCTTGTTGCTTTTATATACAATTTCACTATAAACCATAAAGATATTATACCTTACGTAGTATAATACCTTTATGCTATAAACTAACTGCGCGAAACGGAACTTATACCTATGTCAGAAATCTGGAGCGATTAGAGTGATTATCTTATGCGAAACTTCTTGGTCAAAAGCTATTTTAGTCAGAGACAAGAAGCTTATATAGTATATAAGCTTCTTGGTCAGAGACTTCTTTATAATAGAAGTCTTTGATTAATCAATTAGGACATTATGCGTCCGCGTTTGTACGCTCGAAATTGTATGAAATTCTATTAGACGGAGAGCTGGCTACGAGTTTTCAAAATGATAAGGTGCAAGGACAATTTTTATGTAAATACCTTCCTTACTAGCTGACAAGTACATTGCACTGACTGGCAGAAGTCTACCTCGGGGAGGGAAGCGGGGGCGGGCGGTCAAAGACGCCAATTTTTAATCAAAATAAAATCATTAGTGCAAGGCTGAAATTTTGTGTAGTTATAGTTATTAGTAGTAGAAATAGCGTAAAATTATTGGCAGAAGTCCAGGTCGGGGATAAAGCATCGGCAGAAGTCGATGAAGTTGTCAAAAATTATTGAAATTTTAATGATAAGGTGCACTTCTGCCAATTTCATTTTCATATAATTGATGGCTTCAAATAGCTGTACACAAATTGGCAGAAGTCAAAATGGTGGCTAAGTATACGAAAAAATGACTTTTAATTGTGGCATTTTTGTACATTTTCTTATAATTTGTTCGACCAAGTGTAGAAAATGTTATAGTATGTTACATATTTGTAATCTACTCACAAAGCCCTTTCATTTGATACCCCACATGGTATGTTTCAAAGAGAATGGTTTTCTTCTTTTTACTGCCATCTCTTCATGACGTCACAGTTTCGACCCCTACAGTCTGAGCGCATGTCATCTCATATATTTGTGTTCAGAATTTCGCAAAATCATTGTGGTATAAGTAAAGTACAAGTAAACGTCGATAAAATTGTTGAAAAATTTTGCTGGTGAAGAACAAGGTGCAGTTCCGGAAATTTTCTTATTATATTCGTATGCCTTATAAAACTGAATGCAAACTTCCAGAAAGCCGTCTACATATACAAATAATGAAAATATCACCAGAAGTTTATTTAACGGAAAGCAATTAATTGAAATTAAAATAATTAGGTGCATCCAAAGATATATATATTACTAGCGTAAGGACATGGCCTATGAGCTTGACTATTGTCCCCAGTTCGTTGGCTCTAAAATGTAAAGAAAAATGTCAGTTTACAGCACTTGAAAATATATGACACGATATAGTTCGTATACGAGCTATGACAGATGGCGCAAATTTACTTTAAAATATACTGACGGGCCTATCCTTACGCTAGTAATATATAAATCTGTGGGTGCATCTCTGGCAATTTGATTTTTTTATTATTTATACTGTTAGTCAACAGGGTCCTTCTTAATATGCTGACACTTTTTTAAGGGGATGATCAGACCATCAAACTGACAACTTTCTCTATGAGACCAACAATGAAATCGCGAAAATAATCTGCTGTCCCATACATTTGGCTCGAGTAGGTTTGCAGTTTTCTATGGAGGAGATTTTTTTTTCGCGATTTTGTTGTTGGTCTCATAGAGAAAAATGTTCAGTTTGACGGTCTGATCATCCCCTTTAAAAAATGTCAGCATATTAAAGGACCCTATATTATACAGTTATATAGTTATACAGCAGTTAGTTATAGCCTGTATACAGGGTATAAAATTAAAGGTGTGCTTCAGACCATCAAACTGATCAACTTTTACTATGGGACCAACACTGAAATCGCGAAAAAATATTCTGCAGTCCCATACAAAAATGCAAACATAACTCAACTGAAATGTATGGGACACCAGATTTTTGATTTCAATATTGGTCCCATAGAGAAAGTTGTTCAGTTTTATGTAAGTGACTGTCTCATTTAATTTTACACCCTGTATAATGGTGCGTATGTATACTCTTCCAGAACTATTATTAATTTTACTGAAACTATCGGCGTTTTAATATTTATATAATATATGTTCTCAGAGTAGGGAAACATACCTACCACTAAAGTTATAGACGAGCGACACCTTTGTCGCCGTGGGTCGCAGAGCGTCGCGCTCATACACTTTACGGTCACGCGATAGTCGCGCGACCCTCCGTGACATACGGCGACTGCAAAGTGTCGCTCGTCTGTAAGCGCTCTAAGCGCTCTTATCGGATCATTACGGATATGTCGGTGTTTCGTTTTTATAATGTATGCCGACTTGACGTTGTTGCGTTTTTATTATAATGTATACTTACTATCTTTAAAAACACCAAAAGTGGCCACTTTTGGCGGTTTTACTATAGTAACAGCAAACAAACAACATAGCAATCTGTAATGTTTGGATAAATCGAAAACCAACAATAACTGCAATGAAACATTCTTGTTTTTTGAACATTTTGTTTAATTATGTAGAAAGTAAAAAAAATACATTGAGGGCAGCACTGGAGGCTCGGTGATCTCTTGACCAAAAACTGTACTTTACTTATACCACCACAGTGATTTTACGAAATTCTGAACACAAATATATGAGATGACATGCGCTCAGACTGTGGGGGTCGAAACTGTGACGTCATGAAGAGATGGCAGTAAAAAAGAGAAAACCATTCTCTTTGAAAGATACCATATGGGGTATCAAATGAAAGGGCTTTGTGAGTAGATTACAAATATGTAACAAACTATAACATTTTCTATACTTGGTCGAACTAATTATAAGAAAATGTACAAAAATGCCACAATTAAAAGTCATTTTTTCGTATACTTAGCCACCATTTTGACTTCTGCCAATTTGTGTACAGCTATTTGAAGCCTTCAATTATATGAAAACGAAATTGGCAGAAGTGCACCTTATCATTAAAATTTCAATAATTTTTGACAACTTCATCGACTTCTGCCGATGCTTTATCCCCGACCTGGACTTCTGCCAATAATTTTACGCTATTTCTACTACTAAAAACTATAACTACACAAAATTTCAGCCTTGCACTAATGATTTTATTTTGATTAAAAATTGGCGTCTTTGACCGCCCGCCCCCGCTTCCCTCCCCGGGGTAGACTTCTGCCAGTCAGTGCAATGTACTTGTCAGCTAGTAAGGAAGGTATTTACATAAAAATTTTCCCTGCACCTTATCATTTTGAAAACTCGTAGTCAGCTCTTAGTCCATATGCAACGAATTACATCAATCGCTGCCGTTCGTAGGGCGCGCGCCACGCCCTGACGCGACGCTCGCACGCAAGTACTGGTACAGTACATTGATATCGTTGCACGCAAGATCATTATTAGTCTTGCCTAACTATCGATAATTTCTATTGAATTTAAAACAATTGAATTGATACTATATCGACAGTATTAAGATGCAATAGAGCTATGAATAGTATCAATTTGTCATAAAGTAAGTTAATACTATCGATAGCATTATTATGTTTCAAGGTCACAATAGTATCGATCCTACTTTCACTATTGTTAGGCAAAGGTATAAGTCCCTTTAAGTATAATCCCTTTCATCTGCGGGGGACGAGACGCAGACTGGGTTTCCACCCTTATGTCGTTGACCTACCAGCAATTCGCACGAAGAAGTTTGCTTCTTCTTTTATAATGCGCACGGCTAAGGAGTGGAATGCCCTGCCTGCGGACCTGTTCCCTGAGCAATACAACCTGGGCCTCTTCAAGGCGAGAGTGAATAGGCATCTTTCTAGGTAAGCATGCTACATCTTCGGCCTCATCATCACTCAACATCAGGTGAGATTGGGGTCAAATGCTTACCTATCACACATAAAAAAAAAAAAAATAAGTTAGGTACATAGTTTTTTGATTTTTTGTCTGTCTGTTTGTTTGTTTGTTTGTTTGTTTGTTTGTTTGGGTGTGTGTTTGTTCGAGTATCACGCAAAAACTACTGAACCGATTTTAATGAAACTTTTTTTGTTTGATAGCTTATCATCTGACTTAAAATCTGGTAGGTATATAATTTATGCGGACGAAGTCAAATACAATGATATAATATGCAGGTTTATTGTAAATATGCGATGTCTAAATCAATGATCAGTCTATAGCATGACACAACCTCTATTTTTTTTTCTTTCATTTCCTCCTCCTCCTTCTTTTCCTTTTCCTTTTCCTTTTTCTTTTCCTTTTCCTTTTCCTTTTCCTTTCACTTTTCCTTTTCCTTTTTCATTTCCTTTTTTTTTCTTTTTCTTTTTCCCCTCGTTTTGGTCTTTTAGATTCCACCGGGATATGGTTGAACGGGTCCTATACACTTTTTCAAGACGTTCCCTATGTGCAATATGGCTGGTTTCACTATCTACCCTGGAGCATTGTGGTTGTATTCCAGTACATTCACAAGTACCGCGATTGTTCAACGTGTCTACATAACTCTGACATTTGTCTGGGGTTGGGCAAGAGAGTGGACAAAGGGGTGGGCGTGGGCGATGCCGATGCTTCAGACTATGGTCCGAGTCGGCATCGGAAGCTGAAATGTAAATTGATTTTAATGAATGCAATGGATAAGGATGATGACGAAACATTTTTTATAACTTTTTTAAAAATTCTTTGATATCTTAAACACTAAAGTGAAATTAATTTTTGAATATTTTTAAAAACGTGACGTCATTTATTATAACAATGTGCACTCCCAGAACCATAGTATTGGTATATTTGCAGACTCGGTAAATAAATTCAAATTTTTGATTGAGAAAACCAACCCATGGTTAACGGCTGCTGCCTTGCAATCGTTTTCCATATAACATTGTACTTTTTTTTTTCTTCTTCAGTTGTTGTTTTTATTTTTGTCCTCCCTTGCTTTGTCTTTGTCTTGTGTTATTTTATGGCGAATGTTGTGTTTGCTTCTAAGTGATGTATTCATCAACTTTAGAACCACTGTGTGTTATAATTATGTAAAATTGTGAATGTAGGTATCGTTAGCAAACCTTTAAATAAATTAAATTAAATTAAATTAAATTAAATGATTGAGAATTGACATCATTTCACTGGTTTTAATTAAAAATATAAAAATAGGTAAAAAAATAAGAGATACCTACGTATTTTTCCGTTTGAATTTTTGACCGATATTACTATTAAAAATTTACTTTGACTCTGAAGTGCGATTTTAGAAAATCATACGAGCGACTTGGCAGTAGAAAATGTCAAAATTACTATGGAGATTATGCATCTTTCTACTGCCAATTCGCTCAGTATGATTTTCAAAAATCGCACTTCTGATTTGATAGGTATTGAAAAACTGAGGACTTGGCTTCGGCCTGAATATAAACAGAAGAAAGCTAAAGGGGTCGGAATGGAACATCACTGGGACACAATATATTTTTTTTCTAATCTTTTTATAATTTCGCGCGGCCAACCTTAAGACTTTCCATACCTATCGATAGAACACGTCATTACAAACATACTTTGTTATCTGAAAAAATCTCCTAAAGTGTTTTTTTATGCTAGATATTTGACTTTAAAAGTTTTAATTTTTCAAGACTCCTGGGGCTTTATTTCTTACCTGATCGAGATGAAACTTGGTGTTTCCATAGCAGAAGTGCGATTTTTGAAAATCATACGAGCGACTTGGCAGTAGAAAGACGCATTATCTCCATAGTAATTTTGACATTTTCTACTGCCAAGTCGCTCGTATGATTTTCAAAAATCGCACTTCAGAGGCGTAAAGAATTTACATTTTTGTATGGAGCCTGGGATACCAAAATTATTTTTCATTTATTTTTTCGAATTTTTATCATTTCACGCGGCCAACCTTCAGACTTTACATATCGATAGAACACGTCATTACAAACGTACTTTGTAATTTGGCAAAATCTCCTAGAGTGTTTATTAAGCTAGATATTCGACTTTAAAAGTTTTAATTTTTCAAGACTCCGCTGGGGCTTTATTTCTTACTTGATCGAGATGAAACTTGGTGTTTGCATAGTAGAGACATAAATCTAATCTCGCGACTTACTGACTGTCATACTAATAATGTTATAATACGTTAGGATAAATTAAGTTATAATACGTTAGGATAAATTAAGTAAACAATTTATAATTATCATAATAAATATTGTGCAGTACTGAAATGAAATGAAAAAAAAAATTAAATGAAATGAAAAAATTAAATGAAATGAAATGAAAAAATGAAATGAAAGGAAAAAATTAAATGAACTGAAAAAAACTATTGTCTTGTTGACAAGTCTGAAATGACGAGGTAATAAAAAAAGGGTTGCAAAAATGATAAAAGTACCTACGCCGCATGACGGCTATTTTACTAATAAAGCAGGAATGCAAGAACTACCGAGGCATCAGCCTCCTCAGTGTTGTCGGCAAACTGTACGCAAAAGTTTTGATAGAAAGAGTGTTGCGTAAAACGGAGGAAAAAATCTGGGATGTGCAAGCCGGATTCCGAAAGGGAATGGGGTGTACGGACCAAGTCTTCTCTCTACGGGGCATATCTGAAAAGTTTTTGGCTAAAAACCAAAAAGTTTTTTGCGCTTTCGTAGATTTGGAGAAGGCTTATGATCGGGTGATGAGGAACGAATTATGGTCTACGTTGACCATGTATGGGGTGGATAGCAACTTGGTGCAGGCACTGAAATCTTTGTATGAGGGTTCTAGTGCCTGCATTAGGATAAACGGGGCATACACAGACTGGTTCGACATCTCCAGGGGTGTCAGACAGGGATGTGTAGCGTCACCGTGGTTGTTCAACTTATTCATGGACAGCTGTTTGAGTGATTTGAAAGAAAGAGAATGTGGTTTAAGGATGAATGGGTTGTTTGTCAAATGTTTGTTATATGCTGATGATCAAGTGCTACTGGCATCATCGGCAGACGATTTACAGGAGATGGTAACATGCATGAATGAGGCATTTAAGAAGAAAGGAATGAAAGTGAATGTAAATAAGACGAAAGTTATGGTACTCGAAAGGGATGAAATAATGACTGAATGTAAAATTATGATAGGAGATGAAAAAGTGGAACAGGTTGGAGAATTTGTATATTTGGGATGTATGTTTACGAGAGATGGTAAGTGTGATGGAGACATAGAGAGACGAGTGAAAGCGGGAAATAGGATTAATGGAGCGATGCATACATTCATGAAAAGTCATAACGTGTCCAAAAAGGCACGTTTGGCAGTTCATGACGGTGTGCTAGCTCCAACTTTGATGTATGGCAGCGAATGTTGGGTATGGCAGAAGAGGAATGAATCCAGAATAAATGCTGTCGAAATGCGTTCTTTACGCAGTATGTGTGGTGTGACTCTAAATGACAGAATACGAAACAGTGTAATAAGAGAAAGATGCGGATTGAAAGAGGATATAGTAACAAGGATTGAAAAGGGAATGCTGAGATGGTTTGGTCATGTGGAAAGAATGAGTGATAGCAGAATGACGAATGAAATATATAAAGCAAGTGTGAATGGGACAGTCGAAAAGGGTCGCCCTAGACGTACGTATGCGGACCAAATTGGTAGCGTACTTAAGAAGGGTCAGATCAAATGTACCCGAAACCGACGAGCGTGTATGAAACGACTTATGAGTGTGGAAGAGGCGAAAGAGGTGTGTCAGGATCGTAGCCGATGGCGATCTATTGTCTCTGCCTACCCCAATGGGACCCAGGCGTGAGTATATGTATGAGTATATGTATGTATGTAAATATCTTTAAAATATGTTGAGTGTACTATGTATGAAAGTCAGGCAGGGCGCAACCACAGAAAAGAGATAAACCCACCAATTTTTTAAGTCACCTAAAAATCTATTTTGGTTTATGATGATGAGTGCCCAGGGTAGACTGTAGCTGCGGTAGCTCATACATTGGGCAGACGAATGTATGAGCTACCGCATTCCGTGTCGTATGAAGGAGCACATTAAGGCGGTGAAAAGTAATTAAGTACTTAAATGGCGGACTTTTGAGGTTCTCGGAAGATTCTCGAGGCGGCCTCTAAGGGTGCCTGTTCATTGACGCGGAGATAGGCGGTGGCGCGGAGCGTAGAAACGGATAACTATTACCAATATAAGATTACATAAAACCTCCGCTCCGAGATTTTATTCAATCTTATTGGTTAATATTTATTTAATTATGTATCTCCGCGTCAATGGAGAGGCAGCCTAACCATTGGATTGAGCTGCATAAACCATTGGTCCCTTTAACTGACTGCCATTACTACCAAAGAATGGTGAGAGAAACTATTGAAATTAAGAAACATCGTTATTTCACGAGTCCTCTCGTTCAAGTGTCAAGTACAGTCGGCCGCAATAAGTTATATACACTTTAGTGCTACGACGTAGAACAAAAGTGTATACAACTTATTGCGGCCGACTGTACGTGGAATCCGATAGTTGAAATTATAAGGGTTGAACCTCATCTGGCAGCACGGGATCGCATTTTTTGACGCTCCATCCTTATCTGTCGCTCAGGAACGGTATTTGATACAGCAAGAAAAATAGCGGGATATAATGGTAGGCAAGTACCGCACGTAGAAGCACCGGCAGTGCAGCGACCATTCTCGCACTAGCCAATGACGTTCCTGAGCGACAGAAAAGGATAGATCGTGAAAAAAATCGATTCCGTGCTGCCAGAAGAGGCTCAGCCCTAAAGTGCTTCACCGTCATACTCGGATTCGAACTAACATCGGAGTGACATTGTCGGGCTGCTGTGCTGGACCAAAGTGACAATGACTTTCGAGTGAGTTCCGATAGTAGGTAGTGGTCGGAGCAAACATCTAGAATCTAGATTATAAGGGGTATCACATACAAGAGGCGAGGCGGCGTCGAGGCACGAGATAATTTTATACTAAGAATTGGTATGATATACAATTACCGACCGCATGTCAAGGTCTTTAAGGCGTGCGCCCGCGCCTCGATGCTGCCTCGACTCCTTCTGTATGCTATAGGTACGCATAGGGGCCCATTCACAGTAGTCCGTCTTGCAGTCCTACACCAATATCGGATCGCGAATGGTGTTGTAGTCCTGCATGGCGTCCGACGTCCTTGAGCAAAATGTATGAGTAGTCCTACTTGCAGGACAGTGTGTGGGCTCGCAGTCCTACATGTAGGACTACTGTGAATGGGCCCCTTTACACAACATCCGGAATAAATCTGAAGTGCGATTTTTGAAAATCATATGAGCGACTTGGCAGTAGAAAATGTCAAAATTACTATGGAGATTATGCATCTTTCTACTGCCAATTCGCTCGTATGATTTTCAAAAATCGCACTTCTGACTCGGAATTCAGTGTTGCAGCTTTTAGAAACTTTTCACTAGATCTAGTGATTTTTTTATGTGTTAAGGTGGCGGTTTGGCAGCCGACCGCAGGCAGCACGCAGCAGCAGCATGTGCGACGACACTACTGGTTTGTATGTATTTCTATGAAATACAAACTATGAAATACTACACTGCGGTGCGGTCGAGCTTCACTGTCGCTCGACCGCAGACCAGTAGTGTCGTCAAGTGCTGCCAGACATGCGATAATTATCCTAGATTCACGATAGCAAATAAAATCAAGGCATGCGATAGAAAATAAAAGTCGGGTATAACACGATAATTCATACAAATTCCACGATATTTCTTTGATTGAATGAAATCACTATTTCCAACCACATTTTCCGTTAAATTCCAACAATACATCATACTGGCGTTTGGTATTTGGTAAAACAGTGTTCAAATATTACTAGATAAGTATATAAATACGAGTCTGATAATTTTTTTTTTTTTTACGAAAATCTTTACTATTCAATTCACCCTTTATAACCCTAAGCGCCAGTTAATTTGAGACTGGTGGGATGCCTCTAACGTGATTAAATCCTTAGTGGGTTGGCAAAACGACTTCTCGGAACTTTCCGTTCAAGTCATCTCCTTTATACGGCTATTTGGTATCAATGGGTTCAGTGTGACCCCCTGATCACAAATATATGAGATGACAAGCGCTGAGACTGTGGGGGTAGAAACTGTGACGTCATACAGTGAGCCATACAAAGTGAAAAAAAAATCGTCTAACCATGCCGTGTGGGATATCAAATGAAAGGAATTTATGAGTACATTACAAATATATAGCATAGTATAACATTTTCACTACTTAGTTGAACAAATCATTCGAAAAAGTAAATAAAATCCACAATTCAGAGTTCACTTTGAAATGCTGTACATCAGAAATGACTGAATGGATTTTTGTAAAATATATATTTAATGACTCATGATATCCTTAATATTGCGTCAAAAAATAATTAACCAGAAATATAAAAAAATAAGAGATGTTCATCAATTTCAATAACAGCATAATATTCTGCTTTTAAAATAATTAGCCTGCGACAAAGATCCTACACCGGGTTACCTTATCTATTTTTACTGCAACGTATAAATTGGTAGATTGTGTAAAGTTCTAGTTTTAGGTCCTATCTATCCATACTATTATATAACTGTAAATTTAAAAAGTAAGCTTGATTTTGTTTGTTTGCTCGAGCATCACGCGAAAACTACTAAACCGATTTTGATGAAACTTTGTTTGTTTGATAGCTTATGATTTGATTCGAAATTTGGTATATAATTTGTGCGGACGAAGTCGCAGGTTAATTACTATTATAAAACTGTAAATTTAAAAAAAGAAGTGTGTTTCTTGTGTGTTTGAGCGAGCATCACGCGAAAACTACTGAACTGATGTTGAAGAAACTTTTTTGTTTGATAGCTTATGATCTGACTTAAAGTTTGGTATATAATTTGTGCGGACGAAAATCCGGGTTAACGCTAGTTTTTTTCCAAAAGTGCTCAATCGCCATAAAATTCAGTGCAAAAGGGACAATGCAAATACTTAATAATTTTGTACCTGTGTTAGCTTTCACTAAATCGACTGAAAATTTGTATCCGGGGGTTTTCAGGGTCAGTAATTAAGAATATGAAATTACTTTTTCTTTATCTTCAACTTTCATGAGGGTCGCCATACAAATTTCATAATTTGTAAAATGCTGTTACCTACTTTCTCGGCCCTTAAAGGTTAAGTGCTGTGACAAAAGTATATACAGGAAGATTTTTTTATCACCATCCCAATTTTTTCTACATGTTTGGTATCACTTATAGAACCCATTTCGTAAAAAAAAGGGCAGGTCAAAATTGCATATTTAACAATTTTATCCTACAGAATTTTCCATAAAGCTTGGTCATCGAGTATTTCGTATTCGTACCGACCGGGTGCGGCAGGACCGGGGGGCGGAGCCGGGGCTAGCTTCAGAGTCCTACGCATTGTAAACTTAACAGGAACACACAACACTTTCAAAACATTGTTAAAATGTTATACTAGTCCCTTATTTTGTTTATTTTTGTTCAATGATACGGTTATAATAAAGTACTCTTTGAATGACACAATGACACAATGACACATAATAAACTTTTTCTAAAAATTAAAAGGCTCTGACCCAAAGACCCCTTAGTTTTCGTTCTTGAAAAGTAAAGTTCGAAATTCGAAAAAGCGCGCGAAATCGGGTCGAATGGTAGTAACTATTAAGTAATCTGTGGCACAGGGTAGGTGCGTACTGTGTCCAGTCGAATTGTTTTTCTTAAGACATTTTTGCGAAGTCATATCTCAATATTTTAGTACTGAGCGATACTAAAAGAAAAAACACGTATCGATTTTTTTTCATAAACAAACATTTTATTAAAATTTGGATGGTGGTAAAAAAATCTTCCTGTATAACTTGTTTTGTAGGAAATTTTGTCAGGTTTAATTTGTACCTACAAAACTATTCGATTTGACTTATAGATTTCGAGATGTAAGCAAAAAACCAAAAAACGGGACCTTCTTTGTGCCTCCCCCCCCTCGGGCTTACCTCAGAGGGGTGGGGACTTTTCGTTTATTTGTCTTCTAACTAATTTAAACAAAGTTCCGAAGTCAAACGTCCTGGCCCTGTACCCGCACTTTCGATGTTCACTATATCGCCACTGTGTCGGTCCACACTTCATTGGAATAGAGTTGACATGTTGGAACGAAAATGTTCACGCAATTACGAAGTTCGAATCCCGGAGTAGACCCTCTGCTTTCGACTTTTTCATCCACAATCATTCGTTGCCAAAACTATAAATAGTGAATGTTTTTCTAGTCGATGTACATCTCTTATTTTTTGATATTTCTAATTATTTATTTTTTGACGCAATATAGAGGATATTTTAAGTTATTTAATATATATTTCACAAAAATCCATTACGTCGTTTTTGATCGACAGCATTTCAAAGTGGACTCTAATTGTGGATTGTTTAAATATTTCGAATATTTGTTCAACTAAGTAGTGAGAATGTTATACTGTGCTATATATTTGTAATAAATATATGTATAGCACAGTATAACATATAAAGTCCTTCCATTTGATACCCCGCACGGCATGATTAAACGAAATAAATTTTTTACTTTGTATGGCCTACTTTCTACCCCCACAGTCTGAGCGCTTGTCATCTCATATATTTGTAATCAGGAGGTCATACTGAACCTATTGATACCAGATAGTCTTATAAAGGAGATGACTTGTGACAAAATATTATTTAAGCGACTTTTTTCGAATCGCCGATCTACTACCTTACTTACCTTCTCAAAAGTGCTCGGCTTTTATGTCGCTTCATTCTGTCGAAGAGGTTGAATAAAGAAGTTTAAAATAAATGGGAATAAATAAATAACCACGAGAGCACCCTAAGAAAAATTATTATCCCAAAAAATACCCTAAGTTGGCAACACTGTCTGTAGCTGCGGCGTGCAGCTGTTGCGTGCGGTCGAGTTCGAATTCATAACCGCAGCGACACGTGTCGCGGCGGCACGCCGCAACCGCACGCTTCATGTGGTCGGCTACCAATTTGCACCTTTAGGGTGCGTCTACATCTGGCGAACGTGCCGCGAATGCGCAACTCGAGAGCCGCTTGCGAGCCGTTCGCGAGCGGCTTGCGAACGGCGCGCGAGCTGCGCGGGTGGATTTTATGCTGTTGCGTCGGTACTGCGCAGCTCGCGCGCCGTTCGCCAGATGTGGACGCACCCTTACGTGGAAATTTTTAAAGATTTACAGTCACCTATCACAACACCTCGGGTCACCGGGGTCCCTTCCAGAGGTCTTCGGCAGCATTAACAAGGCGGGCTTCCTGGAGGAGTTGGGGTGGCAGGAGTAGTCATTCCCGCCTAACGTAAAATAGGCGCCTGTCGTTGAGTTTTGCAGAAAATGAGCCCGCTCAACCAACACCAACCAATACCAAAATACGTATTCTAAAGGAATATAATATTATTTTTGTTTGGCCGGCACTTTAGAATTTAGTCAAAAAATTTATGGATACTGAATGATGTCCTTTTCGGATATTTTTTCAGGTTTTGACTTATAACTTCTAAACGGTGCATCTTAAATAAAAATTATTCTGAAGTAAACAAAATTAGATATAAGTAATTTGAATTTAATACAGCTCTGTAAGTTAAGTAGGTCTTGAGATACACACGTCAAACATTGGCAATGGGGTACGAACATTTTTATATGGAGCCTGGGATACCTAAACTTTTTTTTTATTTTTTTTCTAATTTTTATAATTTCGCGCGGCCAACCTTAAGACTTTGCATATCGATACAATGCGTCATTACAAACATACTTTCTTATTTGGCAAAATCTCCTAGCCTGCTGTTTTAAGCTAGATATTTGACTTCAAAAGTTTTAATTTTTCAAGACTCCTTGGGGCTTTATTTTTCATCTGTTCGAGATGAGACTTGGTATTTGCATAGTAGAGGTGTAAATCTGTAGTTACCTACTTTCGGGGTTGGAACATAATTATCTGATACCTTTTTTTTTTCGAATTTTTATCATTTCGCGTGGCCAACATTAAGACTTTGCATATCGATAGAACACGTCATTACAAACATACTTTCTTATTTGGCAAAATCTCCTAGCCTGCTGTTTTAAGCTAGATATTCGACTTTAAAAGTTTTAATTTTTCAAGACTCCTAGGGGCTTTATTTCTTACCTGATCGAGATGAGACCTGGTGTTTGCATAGTAGAGGTGTAAATATGTAGTTACCTACTAAGAATTTATGAAATAAATTATCCTAAAAATAAAAATCATTAGATTATAAAATAGATAAGAAATAAAATACGACGAAACTGGAAGTTGTATAAAAAACAAAAGCGGGGAGGGAGAAACTGCAGGGCATGGGCAAAGCATATATAAAAATAAAAGTAAGCGCGCTTCTAAGAAACCGCGCGACACGCCGGCGATGCGGCAAGATGGTGGCCATGCTAAGGGTTGTTACAATAACGTTCAGAGGAAATGGAATAAAATATAAGACAATCAATATGAAATAAGTTTAATCATTTAATATTTTATTAATTGGTAGTGATCCTAATATCAACCTAGGTATTTATTTTCGTTATGAATAGAGATCAGATAATCCGATGTTTATAAATATGCAGCCGGTGAAGTTTAGGTAAACCTAAACCACTCTGTCAACTCTGACAGCATTTCATAAGTTGACAAAAGTGTCAGAGTTGTTCAAATGTTCAAGTTCTACGATAGTTTAGCAATCCCGAGACCTAAGAACGGTCCTGGGATTGTTACATAAAATCAATTAATTGAGGTGTCTGCATTATTCTTTTGAAAAATTATCTTTAGTTAAATATGCATTCGAATATCCGATCTCTAGTTATGGACTATTATTTAAGTTTTTGATTAAAATTTTAGAATAAAACACATTATTTTTCGATTAATGATACGAATTATGTAAAAAAATAATTGAGTAGTGCCGTAGCCTACCAATTTATATTATTAAAATTACCTGTAATTTAAAGCGGTATCTCCAGTAAAAACAACACAGTTTCAAACCGTGTCAAAAATGCTTCAAACCACTTTAGTTCCAGCAAATCTTTATTTTTATACGATATGGAATCACACCCGTACACAATGCCATAATTATATATTCCGTGACAATACAAACCATTCGAACTATTGTAGTACGTGTGCGCTCTCGAGTATAACATTTGACACCAAGAAAACAACTTGACCGAGTCAAATCAGTTGGCCAAGTTGTCAGAGTTATTTACGTTGTAAGAGTTGTTCATGTTGACCGAGTTGTTTATTTTGTCCGAGTTGTCCAAGTCGACCAAGTTGTTCAATCTAGTGTTTACTACTTACGAGGACCAGTAGGAAAAAAAGGTGCGGCGGCCCGATTTTTTTTAATTTACTTTATTCAGAAAAGCATAGGTATCCTTATTATGTTTTCGGGGGGAAAGAGGAAAGTTTAGGTAAATAAGCATCCGATTATCTGATCTCTATTCATAGCAAAAATAAATACCTAGGTAGATATTAGGATCACTACCAATTAATAAAATATTAAATGCTTAAACTTATTTCATATTTATCGTCTTATATTTTATTCCATTTCCGGCCATGGCCGCCATCTTGCAAACACCAAGTTTCATCTCGAACAGATTAGAAATAAAGCCCCAAGGAGTCTTGAAAAATTAAAACTTTTAAAGTCAAATATCTAGCTTAAAACAGCAGGCTAGGAGATTTTGCCAAATAAGAAAGTATGTTCGTAATGACGTATTCCAAAGAGTAATATAAGTATATTAGAAAAGAGAACCCACTCGTGGCAACATTATGCATCCACCTTATGTCAAATTGAAGGTTAGCTAGCGCCATCTGTGTTTCTCTGAAAATAATTCTACCTATACTATACATACCTACTTATATATATACTTATATACTCATACCGTTGTTTGAATGCTAGTTTTCGTTCAATCCCGCACCGATCGAGTGAAATTCCAGTATCCTTACTATTCCTGTAATCTGTACATTGGTAAGAGAACAACTGAAACTCTAGAACATCACTAAATCGGCACAAAATTGAACAAAAACTACAAACAACACGCACATTACGCAAGGTAGGTCGCCATTTTGTAAATTTGTCAATTTGACATTGACATAGACAATATAATCTTTTTTTTTCATAGTAAAAGATATATTTAACAGATGGCAGCACATTCTATGCAAACTGAATCGGAAAACCCACCAAAAGGTAAATGTCCTCCGCGTGACGTATTCTATCGACATGCAAAGTCTTAATGTTGTCCAAGCGAAATGATTAAAATTCGAAAAAAAAAGATGTCGCAGATATGTTCCAACCATAGAGAAAATAACGCGCTCCCCTGGGGTAGAGATGTTGTATCGAACTGTGCACAGATACTCAACTGGGCCTGACGTCATATCATACACTTCTAGCGGGAAGTAGCGTATAACCCTCCCCTCACCCGTTTTTCACCCCCTTTGTTGGCGACAACATTTTCTACAGAAACAAGCCGATATGCCATCTCTTCTTACTCTATGGTTCCAACCCCGAAAGTAGGTAACTACAGATTTAAACCTCTACTATGCAAACACCAGGTCTCATCTCGATCAGGTAAGAAATAAAGCCCCTAGGAGTCTTGAAAAATTAAAACTTTTAAAGTAGAATATCTAGCTTAAAACAGCAGGCTAGGAGATTTTGCCAAATAAGAAAGTATGTTTGTAATGTTGTGTTCTATCGATATACAAAGTCTTAAGATTGGCCGCGCGAAATTATAAAAATTATAAAAAAAAAAAATTGGTATCCCAGAGATGTTCCTACCCCTTTTCTACCAATTTTTCCCAAAAAGTTCAAAATTCTAGTTTTAATAGCCGTCTTCCGAAAAGAATATCGGCTAAAATACTCATTCGACGAGAGAAATAATAAGAAAAGAAGGGTGAATGTCCCAAGCCGAAAAATTTCACGGCGTTGTTGAAATCGGTAGTGCAGAAGGCTAATATTTTGTTGTGTTATTTTTATCTGGACAGAAAATGTAGTCCTCTGCCTCGAGCAACATATAAAATTAAGCCAAGAATCTTTTTATAACATAAAAAAATTCTAAAGGCCCGTTTTATCATCACGGTGGCTTGTCCGCAACACTTTTTTGATTAAGAATGTTGTTACTCGAAAACTATTTATTAATTATTTAGATGAACGTCTACCGTAACTTAATTGTCATATAAATGTAGGTAGTATCAAAAGCAGACATAATTGCTTAGCTAACTATCCTGCAAAAGTTCTGACACTATTGACAAAGCTGGGAAGCATCGAGCACGCCGCAACTATCACTTTTTACCTTTTCGTGTTTAACTATTCTTCTGTATTTATCACAAAAAACACGTAAATGTTGAATAATCAAGGCTCTTACTCGAATACTTTTATCATTTCGGTGCCATAGGTTTTTCATTTCGGTGGCTTTAAAAAAAACAAAATCATTTTTCTCAGTAAGGGCCTGGCCACAGTCCCTGACGGTGCGGGGCGCGGAGCGGAAGGAGGCGCGACGGGCGGCGCGTTTTGCGGTGGTATGCCACAGCTCGACTAGTTGCGATGCGACCGCGGTGGCGTCAGCGGTGGTTGTATTTAGAGAACTTTATTTCAATAATCCAACAGGGCCGTAGCTAGAACTGGATTGAAGGTAGGGCGCAAGCAAAAACTAGTTTTTTGGATGAGTAACATAATTGGCTACTTGACAACTAGTCAAATCAGCTACTCTTTATCGGACGTCAAAACATGCGCTTTGTATGAACATTTGTACTAAATATTGAGTTGTGACGTCATCAACATTTTCATTACTTTTTATGGTTTATATTGTTATTAAAAATAGTATTCAATCTAAAAACTCAATGAAAATGGGAGTTTAGCGTTATTTTCTAACCCTTTTTTTATTGAGTAGATAAAAATAAAATATATTGGATGTAGTCAAATACCCAATTCAGTGTCTGTGAAATTTTCACTCCAGGAAAGATTCAAAACTATGGTGAATTGGTGATACTGAGTTTGCCTACACTTACCTACTTCCAAAACACCATTTAAAGTTTGCAGCGAGCGAAGCGAGCTCGAAATTTCACACTCCAATACTCAGAATGGTGTTGGTATGAGTTCTGTTAGCCTAGCTACGCTCATATCATAGGCTGGAACGAGCGAAGCGAGCTCGAAGTTTCTCACTACAAGACTCAAAACGGTATTGGTATGAGTGCCATTAGCTTTTCTATGTTCATAACACCATTAAAACGCTGGAGCGAGCTCGAAATTTCACTTACCTACCAAGACTCAAAACAGTGTAAATCCGAGTTCACTTAAAACAGAATTTAAAGGCTGAAGCGAGCGAAGTGAGACCGAAATTTCACAGCACTTGAACTTTGTTTTAACCAAAATTCTGTCAGTTCCAAACATTTTACTCAAGTCGGAGTTGGAGTGGGGGAGTATGCTCGAAATTTCACGACGAGATGAGAGTAAATTGTAATAAGTTTTACCGTTTCATATTGGCTATGTGCGAAGTTGGTGTTGGGAACTGTCAAGTCGATCGCAGCGCGCGCTGTGGCAGAAATTTGAACTACTGCCGTCGAAGCTGTTTCAGATTTGCTTGAATCTATGCAAATCCGCGCACTCACTCAATACTCAAATATCCAAACCAAATACTAATACTTAAAATTTTACTGGGATGTTTTTGTTGTTATCTAGGTGTTCACAAAAAAAAGATTTTTCGCAATTCATCCCCCAAAGGTGTGAAAACGGTGGTGAAAGTTTGTATGAGAATTTTGTAACAAAGAATGGGTATCCCGGCTAGTTCGGTACTATAACATTTTTAATCTCGTCAGTATTCCTCATTTATTTAGTTTTTACTATATTTTAATATAAAATAACAAACTTTATCCAAACATTTTATGCACAAATAATCCACGGGGCCGTAATGCGCTAGATGGCGCCAGCGTCGTGCACACAGCCAATAACAAAATCAGTAACCAAGAGCAAGTGAAGCAAGCTCGAAATTTCCCAGCCGTAAGACGTGCGCGATTGCGGCTAGAGTAACGTCAATGTTGTAATGTAAGGGAATTTGCCCCACTTGCTCATATTGTAAAGACTATAGAAATGGTTGGGTAATTTTTAAGGTAGGGCATTGGAATTTTAAGGTAGGGCATTGCCCCACGATGCCCCCTAGCTGCGGCCCTGTAATCCAACCTAAGAATAGTGAGTAGAATAATCTATGAAACCGTAAATATCTATTAATTTAAATTGCCGTATCTAAATTACTTGTAAAAAATAGGTAATAAATACTTACCACTACTACCAGGAAATTGTTATTTTAATTCGTACCAATTTTTTTTATAGTATTTATGATGTGGATTTTTTGACATCCATATCGCTGGTCTACACTGTATTACTCTAAATAAATTCTTTAAAATAATAATTTTAAAAGCTCAACGCGCGGTAAAAACAAAATTATTTGTTTCGGTCGCGCGATGCTGAATGCGTTCACCGATACCGCCGCGCGCGCCGCTCTGGGGGTCAATCGCACTAATTTTGAATGACACTACCAAAACAAAACGACAACCAAAAACGTTACGTTATGCACAATTCGTATCGCGCTAATTATATTAACGGCAACGATTTAGCTTTATTTCGGAAGATACGTTGGCGTAACCATTGATGTCCGTTCGATCGAATTTTCTGTATTGTGCGATTTAACCGTTCAGAAAAAAATAACGCGATAGCATTTTTACATCAGCTAAACCAAATCTAAACCAAAACTAAACTAAAACCAAAAACGTTCCGTCCGAACGGTAAAACCGTATAAAATAGCGCAATTGAGGCCCTGATCTGTGGCCACCTCCATACTCGCTACTTAGTGTGAGGTTACACGGTCAGTATTTCATCAGTCTGGTCCATCAGTCTGGTCATGTATATTTGATTTGAAGGGAAACTGATTCGAGATTGACCCGACTAAAATGGTGCTTTAGTATATCAGTTTCCCTTCAAATCAAATAAACATGACCAGACTGATGGACCAGAATGACGAAATACTGAACGTGTAACCGGTTACAATCGCTCACCGCAAAGCCCGTCGGCACCGCGTGCCGCGCGGCTCTTACCTACCTCGCCGCAAGTCGCGCCGTAGGTCGGTCGCGTCGCCGGTAGCTGTGGCATACTTCATACGATTTCCTCACGGGATTTCCTACATTTGTTTTTGCCGCTCGACGCTTGCCGCGTCGCAATTCGCGTCGCCGGCCGGTGGCTGTGGCCAGGGGGTAACTGTTAATTATCTTTTGTGCCCGCTAACACACATACAATGCAATAAATATTATAAAGTTTAAAGTTAAAGTTAAAAAAGTAAATAAAAACCATAAAATAAAAAATCTCACCGAAATGAGACAAAAATCACGAATGTTGAAATTCACCCAGAAACGAATTTATAAAGCACTAGCGGCCCGTCCCGGCTTCGCACGGGTGGACGTCTAATCTTTTCTAGCAATAAATATAGCCTATGTTACTCAGGGTGAATGCAGCTTTCTAATGGTGAAAGAATTTTTTATATCGGCCCAGTACTTTTGAGCCTATTCATTACAAACATACAAACATACAAAAATAGGTAGGTACAAATCTTTCCTCTTTATAATATTATATTAGTGTAGATTAAGCGTAAGCGTAAAAACGTTATTACGTTTTTTTTTTGTTTTTTTTTTGTTGTTTGTTTGTTTTGTCTAAACTATTATAAAACTTTAACAGAAGTGTGTCTGTAGCTCTGTAGGTACTTACATTGAAGATATTTACAAAAAAAAAGATTAAGATATGGTTTTTAGTTGTCCCTGATTCCAAATCACAAATTTTTGGACTTTTTGTCTGTCTGTTTGTTTGTTTGTTTGTTCGTTTGTTTGTTTGTTTGTTTGTGTGTTTGTTTGTTTGTTTGATCGAGCATCACGCAAAAACTACTAAACCGATTGTGATGAATTTTTTTTGTTTGATAGCTTATGATCTAAATTAAAATCGGTTAAGTATATAATTTATATGCGGACGAAGTCGCGGGTAAATGCTCGTACTAAAATGTACATTAAAAAAAAGAAGTTTGTTTGATCGAGCATCACGCGGAAACCACGGAACCGATTTCGATGAAACTTTGTTTGTTTGATAGCTTGTGATCCGACTTAAAATCTGGTATATAATTTGTGCGGACGAAGTCGCAGGTAAACTCTAGTTTGTTTATATAACTTTAATTTATGCATACGCTGAACCCTGAACAGTGATTAGTTCCTTTGTTATCAGGAAAAAACTAAAAACAACGTGTTAATAAATTAGCGCAAAACCTCATACACCCCAACTCATTTATAACAAAATAATTAGATTGAAATAATAATTTCATTATTTTTATAGTTAAAATTTAAAGTTATTCGCATTTTAAGTTTTGAGGTTAAAATGATTTGTTATCATTTCAGCAATGAATGAAAGCGCTAACGTACTCATGGATACATTTTAATAATCTTGTTTTGGTAGTAAGTAGGGTGAGTGTGCCCGTGCGGTGGGTTGACATCGGGTTCAGAAAATTTAAAATTTTTATAAAAAATTATTTAATGTTTTGAAAAAAATTACCTATGTTGAAATCATGATAATTCGATTCTGCTCTCGATTCTAAACAAACTACTTTCTAGTTTTGCGTTAATTCATTAACACGTTGTATAAGGGACATCGGTTTTTCAAAAAATGGAGCCTGAGGCAATGCCTCCGAATTTTTAAAGGTTAAAAAAGACTAACACTGACAAAAAGAATTGAGTTATAGCTTGGTTATAGCACGTTATAGTTAATAATCTATCAGATTCTATACTATAATAAAACTGTAAATGTTTGTTTGTTTGTTCGCGCGTCACGCGAAAACTACTAAACCTAGCTTATGACTAGACGTATAAAATGCATTTATTGCCTTTAGACCATAGATTTATATATTACTTTTATATATTACTAGCGTAAGGATAGGCCCGTCAGAATATTTTACAAAAACCTTCTTCATAGAATCAAAAATTTGCGCCATCTGTCATAACTCGTATACGAACTATATCGTGTCATATATTTGTAGTGCTCTAAATTGACATTTTTCCTTGCATTTTAGAGCCAACGAACTGGGGACAATAGTCAAGCTCATAGGCCATGTCCTTACGCTAGTAATATACAGGGTGGCCGGGGAGTTGACGTTCAAACGCAAAATTTAGGTCCGGTATGTCGTGGGGTATCCGAATCACCCCCATGTATGTTCCGCGATTTTTTATAGTTTTCGAGTTATGATGATTTTTCCGATTTTTTGAGGAAACTCGACATGACCGGCTTAAACAACTTCTAAAAAAAAAAGTGTAAGACTTTTTAGAGATTCTTTTTTTGCAACTTAATCTTCATGAATGGTGCCTTTATTCATAACATCATCAGCATCGTAACTTTGATAAAAGTTATGAAAATATTGGTCTAAAGTTAAAAATTTGCGATCCGTGAATTATGACTTAATTTTCAACTTTAAATTAAAACTCTATGCAGGTGACCTTATGATTTTTTAGCCAATCTCAAAAATGCGTCCAACTTTCAGCTTTCATAATCATAAATAAAAAGTAGTACTTAAGAGGGCTAATTTGGCTAGAATTGATCTTCAAAGACAACAAGGCAGAACATTCTTAAAAATTTGTTTTTTCTTTTTTGCCATAATTACCACGCCTAAGGCTAAATAATGATTAAAGAATGCTAGAAACCGAAACGGCGACGAGTTATGCCGGACTCTTACCGGCTAAAACCCCACCGTGTTCCACCTTATCGCATATTGCCGTAGAGCCTGAGGGCCCGTAAGGAATCTTCCACACTCTACGGCGCAGCGACCGACCTTACCAGGTCTCATCTCTGTTGGTCTTGACAAGCCTACAGGCCTTTAGGTGGTGCGTGGGAACACGCACACAACTACCTCGAGTCCCTATGATCAGACGCCGGACCCCCCAGCCCGACGCCCAGAGACTCAAAAATTAAATCAAAAATTAGGTTATCTACTTTTTACTGAAAACTTTCCTTATTCCACCAACACGATATGTTTCCAGCATTCTTTAATCATTATTTAGCCTTAGGCGTGGTAATTATGGCAAAAAAAAAAAAAAAAAATTAAGAATTTTCTGCCTTGTTGTCTTTGAAGATCAATTCTAGCCAAATTAGCCCTCTTAAGTACTACTTTTTATTTATGATTATGAAAGCTGAAAGTTGGGCGCATTTTTGGGATTGGCTAAAAAATCATAAGGTCACCTGTTTAGAGTTTTAATTTAAAGTTGAAAATTTAGTCATAATTCACGGATCGCAAATTTTTTAATTTAGACCAATATTTTCATAACTTTTATCAAAGTTACGATGCTGATGATGTTATGAATAAAGGCACAATTCATGAAGATTAAGTTTCAAAAGAAGAATCTCTAAAAAGTCTTTCACTTTTTTTTTTAGTAGTTGTTTAAGCCGGTCATGTCGAGTTTCCTCAAAAATCGGAAAAATCATCATAACTCGAAAACTATAAAAAATCGCGGAACATACATGGGGGTGATTCGGATACCCCACGACATACCGGACCTAAATTTTACGTTTGAACGTCAACTCCCCGGCCACCCTGTATAGGTAATTGACATTGTCATCTCTCATATTAGTTCTCACTTTTAATTTGCTGCGTAAAGCATAAAGCTGCCCGACCATGGAGTTTGGTACCTGCCTTTTCTCTAACCAAAGAAAAGATGGTATTATATTTATCTCAACAAGGAGTCCTGGCCGCGTAGTTTTACCACAGATTATTTAATAGTTGGTTTTACGCTATTTATTTTGCTGGTTGTCAAAAATGAAAAAAAATGGTAAAAAATAATAGCAGGATAGGAATCTGATATCGATAATAATCTAAAATTTATGTGTGTAATTTCGTTCTATTACCTATTATGATAATTTATTTCACATTGTAAATCAGTAATCTAGGAGTAGGAGTGTACTTCAGAAATGGCACCTAAACGATATAGACTTGTAGATTTTTTTCAAGTTGTATTGGATTTTTATCGTCTAACGGCGTTTTGAGAAACTTTTTGGCACCGGGTTTTTTTAGACTAATTAGACCCCGCTGAACACGATTCTGCCCGGTGCCACCCCGTCCCCCGCTTCCTTAACCCCCCACCCCCCAAAATGTGTCCCTAACTGCGTTTTTTTAGTTTTATACAAAAACTATTAAAGATAAAAGAAAACCGTCAATGACAAAAATAATCTCCATTAAATTTTCTACAATATTTGTCACTTACTGCGTGTAAATTGTTGGTTTTGCAAATTTTTGGTTTTGCTTTCAATTTATCGAAAAACGGCCGACGCTGTGATAGAATGGCCAAAAAGCGAATTAATCTTGATACATCTACCCACAAAACGAGACCTTATTTATTTTCGTACAAGTATTCGTTTACGATTTATAGCTCAGTGCAGACAGACTCCACCGCGAGTATCGAGTACTGTGCTACACTACTATGCTCGATGCATCAGAAAGTTATGCATGTAATAATAACTATGTTATTTATATTCACATTTTGTTGGTGACATTAAAGAGACAGAGGGTTTATGGGCGTTAGTCCACCACGCATACTCAATGCGGATAGGTAAACTTCACAATAAACATCGGAATTTCTTCTTCAATGTATGCAGGTTTCCCCGCGATGTTTTCCTTCATTTATCGAAAAACGGCCGAAGCAGTGATAAAATAGTCAAGAAGTGAATTAACCGTGATACATTTACCTACAAAACAATACCTAGCTTATTGTTATACAAGTATTAGTTAAGGATGTATAGCCTGCAGTGGCTGCAGTACAGATGCCACCGCGAGCTTTTTAACCACGGTTTAAGAACAAAATTAATAGTAAAAGGGGAATTATAACTTTTTTTTTAATGTTTATGTGCACGTTTATTTACACAATTAAATCGTTAAAAATGATTCTTAAAATGTGCTAACACCTAGCCCGTTACCTTGCCCTGATAACTGCTTCCTTGCCGTCATGCTTAGACCTAACAAATTTAATTACGAGTTGTTGAGGCATGTCGTACCATTCTGCAAAGACGGCATCCTGGAGGTCTTGAAGGGTGGCTTATGGGTAGGACCATGGGCCCGAACTTGTTGGTTCAGCTCGTCCCAAAGGTGTTCAATAAAATTCAGGTCTAGACTTCACGCCCCAGCCACTGCATAAAAGGGTCCCAATCTATATTGTAGATACACGATGCTATGTGAGAACGGGCGTTGTGTAGCATAAATGTGAACCCATACCCACCAAAACCTACATATGAGACCACATGTACATCCAGGGTCCAGGATCTCTGTAATGTACCGAGGAGCAAACAACGACCCTTGACCTGTCCTGGAAACGCATGCGAGTTCGGTTTTGCCATCGATTGAGTAGCCGCCCCAGAACATGAACGATCCACCTCCGTAGTTCATTTTCTTCTCTATACAGGCTTTAGAAAAATGGTCTCCCTGACTCCTGTATACTCTTTCGAAGCTGTCGTTGCAGAAAAGGCAGAACCTCGTTTTATCCGAGAAGAGAACCTTACTTTGTTGATTTGGTCGCAGGCTGCTACACCGGTCTCTGCGGTGTTGTCAGTTGATTTGGGGCTTGTTGCAGCTCTGTGGGCCGCAATTTTCGTCTCTCGCAGCCTTCTAACCGCGTAAAGATGCTTACAGAATTTAAAGAAGGAGAAAATGCGAATAAAGATTATGATTATGCGAGCTGTTGCTGTTGCAACTCAACACCATAATATAGCGGTTGCGCAAAGACATCGATCCAATATATCAAAATATTAGTCTTTTATCTTTCATTTCGTGTACGTAATGCCGACTGCTCTCAAACGGTGAAGGAAAACATCGCGAGGAAACCTGCATACGCTGAAGAAGAAATTCCGATGCTTATTATGAAGTCCACCAATCGCCATTGGGCATGCGTGGTGAACTGACGCCCATAAACCCTCCGTCTCTTTAGTGTCACCAACAAAATGTTAATATAAATAAAATCGTTATTATTACAAATGGATAACTTTCTGATGCATCGAGCATAGAGCGTAGCACAGTACTCGAAACTCGCGGTAGAGTCTGTCTGCACTGAACTATAAATCGTAAACGAATACTCGTACGACAGTAAAATAAGGTCTCGTTTTGTAGGTAAATGTATCGAGATTAATTCGCTTCTAGGGTATATTGTTGATCGAAGCTTCTAGGCCATTTTATCACAGCTTCGGCCGTTTTTCGATAAATTGAAAGCAAATGCAAAAATTTGCAAAACCAAAAATTTACACGCAGTTCGGATACACATATTTCCTAACTTATTATTCCTATCAAATAAATTGTTTGAACAAATATTGTGGAGAATTTAATGGAGATTATTATTGTCATTGACGGTTTTCTTTTTTCTCTAATAGTTTTTGTATAAAACTAAAAAAACCGCGGGTCGGGACACATTTTGGGGGGTGGGGGGTTAAGGAAGTGGGGTACGGGTTGGCACTGGGCAGAATCGTGTTCAGCGGGATCAAATTAGTCTAAAAAAACCCGGTGCCAAAAAGTTTCACAAAACGCCGTTAGACGCTGAAAATGAATGCATAATCTACCAGTCTAATAGCCGAAGAGGCCTAAGATAGATTTCGTTGTGAACAGATAGAAGGAGAAGAATTTCACGCACAGATTGAAGATGTTTTCCCGTACATACCTCTCATGCGTACGAATACGGGACCCGGTAATCAACACACTGCTTCGTCTGATGGAACGCCCGGTCTACAGAAATGGAATGCCAGGTCTACAGAAATGGAATGCCTGGTCTACAGGAATGGAATGCCTTACTCCGGACCCCATAATAGTGACATTTATTACCGGCTTTATTTTAGATTGTCTTTGGACGAAGTGTTTTTTTATATCAATGTTATTATCATCTCTCATCATCATCCTCATCGTGTGACTGTCTAGATTAAAAAACCCTGCGACCCGTAAGCTCTCTTATTTTCTCTCTTAATTCCTAATGGAGTGCACGGGGGTCGGGGCCCCTCTGGGACCCCCCGGCCCCCGTAACACGACAACGCTCGCGGGCCGCATCAGGAAGCTTTTCTTAAAATTTAATAGGGCCGTAAGAAAATGTAGTTAAAGGTCTCATGCATGTATGACATGCCTGCTTTAAAAATATCGAATTTATAAATGTTATGTCATTTTTAGGGTTCCAAACTCAACAAGGAACCCTTATAGTTTCGGTTCGTCCGTCTGTCTGTCTATCTGTCCGCGGCTTAGCTGAGAGACGCTTAGTACTGGTAATTTTGCAATTGTATACATATTAATCACGCCGACAAAGTGGTAAAATAAAATCATAAAGAAATTTTTATTTTAGTGTAGGTAGGTAGGTACCTCCACTACACGTGAAGTTCTCTTCAATCCCAAGGTGTGGGTATCGTTGGATATGTCTTTTAAAAATATTGTGGGCTTGGGCAAACCATTTTTCGATTAAGGGATCCGTTAGCGAAATATTAAGCTTTAAAGTGCAAATCACGGGTCAACTATCACGGGTAAGTAATGCAAGCAAGCATGCAGCATGCAAGCTAGCAGGTGGATGCTCCGCTCGCTTCGCTCGCTCCACTAAGTGTAAACATGTTCTAACTAAGGATAGGCCCGTCAGAATATTTTACAAAAATCTTCTTCATAGAAACAAAAATTTGCGCCATCCTGTCATAGCTCGTATACGAACTATATCGTGTCATATATTTTCTTTGATCGTTGTAGTGCTCTAAACTGACATTTTTCCTTGCATTTTAGAGCCAACGAACTGGGGACAATAGTCAAGCTCATAGGCCATGTCCTTACGCTAGTAATATATGTCTTTGGTTCTAACCTAACCTAACCTAGAATTTTAAAAAGACCTATTTGTTTTTCTCAGGCAGGGGGCTTCTGCCCCCAGTACCCCCATCGCGCAGACCCCCTGCACCCCCCAACATGCATCCAAGCAAACATGCAAGCAAGCACAACAATTTGCGTTTTTCTGTGTGAGAAAAAATAACAGTGAGTCTTGAAGAATTAATTTTAAAAAAATGTTGCTTTCTTGTAACATTTTCAGACTTGCAGAATGGGAATGGAGCAGTCTCTCGACATTTTCTGAGGAGAGATGCGACTGGGTATAACTACCACAGAAGCACGAAATTCAGTTCGAATATTTTATTTATTTATTTAGACACGACCGGTGAATTAGATAATAATAATAATTTAATGATAAAATACATGTTATGGGAGATGAAACTAAGATTATTCATTTTTATTTGATTTTCAGTTTTGTCTACCATCTTATGAAAAAATGCCATTGTCGCTTTAGTTGTGGCTTATTGCTAAGGTTTTTATTAATTGAAAGTGTACTAACCAAAGTAGTTTTTAAATGATTTGAACAAATTTTCAACGTGTATGTTTTTTTCAATGATCGGTAGAGTAAAAACATATTTACAAAATATTATGGGAAATTTTATGTGACAAGTTTAAATCAATATTTGTTTATGATTGCCATTCCAATTATTGTTTAAACTTATTGTGATGAAAGACTGTGTACTTAGGACTTATTCAAAACCAAAATAAAACTGATTGAGGCACTAACTTGTATGTTATGGACCTCTAACCGCACCGATTCCCGCAAAAAACAAAAAAACTAATTTTTGATCATAACTTAAAAACTATGAGACTTGTCATAATACTATATGTGGTTTAAAATATTCATAAAGGTGCCCTTAATCTCAGAAAATATCTACATCGTTCTACCAAACACCCTGTATAATGGTTTTAAAAAAACATTTAGTTTTTTATTTTATTTTATATCAAGAGATCGTTATGTCTCATAAAATAACATCAAATGATTGATATATCAAACAAGTTTTATATTACTTAAGTAATTGTTAGTAATAATCAACATTAGAAATGTTAAAAGTACCTATTAGAATAAATGTATGTTATGTTTTTTCAATATTATGCTCGTATCGTAGTTAGTATTTCTTATGATCATTATATCATTTGAACGTTATAAAAATTTTATTATACCTACCAAATGTTGTTATACTCTAAACGGGACGCACCCAACTAGCACCGCTAAGTAGGCTTTACAAGTTTACGAGTAATAGTCGACCACCTTATAATATGTACTTTTTAGGACTTTATTAACCGTCAAACCGTAGTATAAAACAAAAAGCCGCCTTCTATTTCCATATATTGTGACGGGCAACTACGGAACCCTACCCTGCGCGTGGCCCGATACGCACTTGACCTGTTATTATAACATTAAATAGATAACTGCGCAATATTAATAAGAATTGACAATGGGAGCTCCATTTCAAAAAATAAATTTCCTTAATTTTTCTTTAATGTTGGCTCGACAAGATTCAACTTACACTTTTTATTAAAGCTAAATAACTGCTTTACAATTTCATTTCTTATAATAATTTTCGTCGTAGAACAAAGAGCATTATTTTAGCCGATATCCTGTTCGAAAAACGGGTAAAACTTCAATTTTGAACTTTTTGGCTAAAATTGGACAATGTTTGAAGTATTGTAATATCTCAAGATTTATTAAACTTACAGAGCTGAAGATAAATTCAATCTACTTTAAACACGTTGTGAATAATTTTCTTGTAAGATGCACTGCACAAAAAAGTCAAAAAAAGATTTTTCGAGCACTCGTTTAGCACAGGTCTTTAGCGAAGCTGCAAACTTGGTTTTATACTACTGGTATCTATGCTAACAACATCCCAAAACATCAGGTCCGTGCGATTTGTATGTCTACCGGTGACTGGCGTAACTACCCCGACAGACTAGGTATTCACAAAAGTATTAAAATTTGGTAGCTTTCGGAGTGCCCAGGTACTTTCCTGCAAGAAGTGACATTCTGTATAAAGAAACTACTCAAATACAATGGTATGCAGGTTTATTGTAAATAAGTGAATCAATGATCAGTCTATAGCAGGACACATCCTTTTTGTTTTCTTTCTCTATCTCTTTGTGTTTTTGTTCTTACTGATCTCCCTCCTCCTCTCCCTTTATTTTTTGCTGTGTCCTGTTCCCACCGGGATATGGTTGAACGGGTATCATATGCTTTTGCGAGACGTTCCCTATGTGTTTTATTGGTGACTTTATTGGCTTTCCTGGAGCATTGTGATTGTATTTTAGCACATTCACACGGCATTCCGCGACTGCTCACCGTGTCCTTAGAACTCTGACATTTGTTTTTGAGCTTGGCGCATTTCTGATAGCATTTGTCTGGGTCTGGGCAAGGGGGTGGCCGTGGGCGATGCTTGTGCACGCTGCATGCAGGCACTGATATGCATGGCTTCAAACTTTTGCCCGAGTTGGCATAGCAAGCTGAAATGTAAATTGATTTTAATGAATGCAATGAATTGTGACGTAATACACCACTTAGAGATAAACACATAAGACAAATCGCAAGTCCATTTCGAAGAAAAGTGCTCTTGATCTTGAGTTTGGTACCGTTGGATTTGTTCGTTTTTATTAGTAACAAAATACACTTCTGGTCAAAAAAATCTAAACACCTCTGAGGTTTGGTTTTAAATGAGATTTATTTTTATTTTTTGTACAATAAACAAAAAAATATTGTAATTTTTTGCGGACTGTTTAGTTTACACAATGACATTGGTGGGCCACAATTCAAAATTTGAAATTAAATTTTCGAATTTTCATCTAATAAATAAATATCTTGGACCTGTCTTGGACAATGTCACACAAATTATCTAGTCACATTTAAAGTACCAGAATCTAGCCTGGACTTGTATTATGATGACTAGACAACGATATAGATTACATATTATATAGATACAAACATGCATGACTCGGGTACAAAATATTCATATTGATTTTATTCATTATTCAATTTATTCATTATTCATTTTATTCATTATTCATTTTATTCATAGTTAATAAATGAATGTAGATTAATGTTTTCAATGTGTATTTGGCCAGTTCTGTGTCTGTTATATTGTTCGGCCAACAAAAATTAATTTCTGTTAGAGCTTGTCAGCCTATGCATTTATTGTTATGGCATAAAAACTGTAGCTGTAAGTTTTATTTAATCGAAAATGTATGAAAAGGCAGACTTTTCAAACCTTAATAAAACCAAGGAAAAGGCCCCAAGCGGCAGGTCTAGGGGGCGCCAAAATGACGAGTTTGAAAAATAAAATATTGCAATGACTTGAAAATATTTCTAAAGAATCTCGAGCTCACTTCGCTCGCTCCTGGTTTTAGATCATGTTGCAATGATCTCATTATATTGCGGTAAAATCTCGAGCTCGTTTCGATCGCTCTTAATTTTGTTATTGTATTGGAACTATCCAGTCATGCATATTGCAGAATTACGACGAGCTAATCATATTGCCGTAAAATCTCGAGCTCGCTTCGCTCACTCCAAGTTTTAGATATTTTTGCAACAACCAAAAGAGGACCCGGCCATTCCTTGAAAAAATTATTGCTACTCCCTAGGAGGGGAGGGGCGCCAATGTCAAGTTTTTGCCCCGGCTCGGAAAAATCGTAGATCCGGGGCTGGTTGTGGCATCAATCAATTTTTACATTCGAACTTATGTTCGGCCGAGCTTTATAGCTCGGCCGACTAAGAAAAGGACAAGGTATGGCCGGCAACCTATATTAATAATTAATAGGGCGACTAGAGCTATCAAACAAATGGCATAAGTTTCATTTTGTTACTAGACGAGGAAATTTTTTGAATTTTTAGGCACTCTAAAATCAGGCCGACTCGATAAAGTTCCAGGACTAGGCGAGACAACCCTATATATTTTGGCACTTCTTGATGACTTGATGGCTCTATCGACTGTACTATAAACCAACTTGTTACTCGATCTGCATGGGTAACATGACAACCCGCGATAGCCGTGTCACGGCTTTATCACGTCTTTTATCTCGTTCGTTCGCGCGCAAGGTATAATATAATATACACAAAAAAAAATTACCACTTTTTTGCTCATTGTACAAAACGCTCCAGGTTACGCCCAGGCAACCCTGTACTTTTAGATGTACTTTTTCATGTGCTACCTGTTTACTAATGTCATTGTGTGCTACACGCTACTAGGCAGTTCGCATCTTGTTACTCGATGAGGTAGGGTTGCCAACGGTCCGCTCATCTTTGATTAACCACCCCTCTACCACTTTGGCACTGTACGACCGACAGTTTCGCGTTCATTACATCAAGACAAATCCAACGGTACCAGTCGTAGGTATTTCTAAGAGTGACAGATATAATTTTTCAGCTAGTAAGGTACTGGCGTGAACCGGACTAAATTAAAAAAAAAATTCAGCTAGTAAGTAGGTACTGGCGTGAACCGGACTAAATTTATTTCAGTGAGTTATGAGTATGACTATTAAGCTAAAGCACAGTGAAAGAGTACATACAGTATGGACACTCCCTGCCTCCCACCAACTTTTTACCTCACCCCCTGATTACCTAAATTGACACCACAATTGACACGCTAGAATTTGTTTTCGAAACAAAGAGAATATAATTTCAGGACGAAGGATAAAAACTCTTTTTGAATTCAATTTGGGTGTCAAAGCGCTTTCTTTACGAAAAAGAATTGTACTGCATGCAGCTAAAGTTATTGCAGCCCTCAATAACTTTTTTTTTTTTTGTGCCTGTAATATATATTAATAAAAAAAAAACTCATGTATAACAATAGCAGACAACACTTTTTACACTCACTAGTTTATTATTTCTATCTCTAATAGGTCTGCGATAATCATATAGCACTATCCCTGTTTATCTCTTGTTGCAACACCAGACGCACCGATCAACAATGCGACCATCGAGGCCAGTTGCCATCTTGTCAGCGAAAAAAAAATGTCTGTCAGTGTCCTTCAGGGAAACATTCTCAAACCGCCGTGTTGTGTTTGGTAAAAAATATTTTTTAAAGTATCACCAAAACAGTGGAAGTTTTGATTAAATTATGTGGAAATGTATTGCGCATAAATGTAACAGTGCATCCTATAGAAAGACACCCGCATTATCATGCCTCATGCCGGAAGACAAATTGTTTAATCTGTTTCCCATTACATATAATATGCCGAGAAAGCACACATTTAATATTTATGGAGAAAAATCTATGTCCACATTGTTTTAAATACATTAAACAGATAAATAATGGCATTATTTTGTAAATTCGTTAAATATATTTTGTTGTTAGAATCCTTGTTTGTCATTTCAGGTCATTTCATGTACTATCGCATCATTCCAGAGACGTATTTAGTTAACAAGGAATTTTTCACTAAAATAGCCTACATTTAGCCTTAAATTAATTCGAGTGCAAGCATTTTTATTTACAGAATAAAGAGAATGCGTCTCTATCAATTTAGCACAACCCTTGAATAAAAAGATGCGAATTGGAGATCATGGCTGGAGCTAGATGTGGAAAATAGAGAAAAGACTAAAGCATCATCGGAGACTGTTACTGCTCAGCCCTCTAATGTTCCTCAAAAGGTTAGTATCTTATAAAACAGTACTGTACGGTTCACATATCGCTTGCTCGCATACTTTCTTGCGGCTTTGCTTGCTTGTTTGCATGCTAGATTGCATACTTGTTTGCTTGCATGCTTGCTTGTGTGCATGCTTGATTGCACGTTTTCTTGCATTAGGTATGCAACGAAGTATGGATTAATTTAAATACATAGGTACCTACTTAATAACAAAATGTGGATAAACATTACGAGATAAGCGGTTTACCTATGGCTTTAAAAATATTGAAAATTATAATATAAGTTCGAGTATAATCTCAATAGTGACATTATAAATAATTATTCTAGGTAAAAGGAGTACAAATTTTACGAATAATAATATGTCAATGATTTCAGATTCAAGAAACCAACAACGTATCAGCCAAAACTACAAACCTGAGCTATAAAAATAACTATGATATCAATAATAAAATTATATCAATGAAAATGAAGAAATCATCGACGGAGAGATTAAGAATTTATGAAAAAAACTATTCTATAAATAAAGATAACATTCATAAATATATTCGAATAGGTAGGTACGTACCTAGTTTTATTAGTAATAAATTATTATTTATATATTTTATATAGGTATTCCATTAGTGAGTCGGTATGCACTAGTAATACGTAAGGATAATTAAGTTAACAATTTATAATTATCATAGATATGGTGTAGTAGGGAAATAACCAGAAAACAATAAAAAAGGCTGCAAAAGTGACAAAGTAAGTATGCCGCTCGTCCTTGAGCGTTCACCCGGGGCGCCACGTGGCGCCACGCCGTGTATACTTCTCCGTTGAGCCACTGAAAAGTTATTGTATTATATTTATTTATTTACCAAATACATGAATTAACACGACTTAAATAATACATCACATGAGGCCCAGTGCGGATTTCGCGCGAAAAGGTCCACTGTGGACATGATATTTACTCTCCGGCAACTGCAGGAGAAGTGTCGTGAACAGAGAACCCCCTTATGCATTGCTTTCGTTGACCTAAACAAGGCCTTCGATACCGTTAGCAGACAGGGGTTGAATGACGTACCTACTCTGGAAAATCGGGTGTCCGCCTAAACTAAGGGGCTAACGAGCCCTAGGGCTCATCAAATCGTTTCACGAAGGAATGAGGGGCTCGGTGGTGTTTGATGGTGAAACGTCGGAACCGTTTGACGTCTGTAGAGGCGTCCGTCAGGGGTGTGTTCTCGCACCAACCCTCTTTGGAGTATTTTTCTCGTTGCTTCTTAAAACAGCATTCGGTGGCGAGCAGCACGGTATTCACCTTCACACCAGACGAGACGGGAAGCTTTTTAACGTCTCCCTTCTGCGGTCGAAGGGGAAACGTGACAATGCGTTTGTCGACTCGCTCCTGTTCGCCGACGATGCTGCTTTCGTAGCCGAATCTCCTCTTGAGCTCCAATCCCAGCTGGACAAATTTGCTTCCGCATGCTCTCTCTTCTCCATGTCCATAAATGCTAAAAAGACCGTGGTGCTGGCGCAGGGGATTGACTCTACTCCAGTGATCCTGTTAGACGGGTCACCCTTGGAGGTAGTCGATCGGTTTTGTTATCTCGGGTCAACCGTGTCGAGCAATCTCTCACTGGACGTGGAGATCGGTTCTCGCATGGCCTTGGCCACGATGTTTGGAAAATTCAGCGCAAGAGTATGGGACAATAACGTACATCGTATGGAGGACAATCGTTTGCCAATTGCGTATCCTTCTTGGTGAGGTCGCACATAGGAAGAGGCCAGTCGGAAGACCCATGCTGCGATTTAAGGATTGCGTCAAGAGGGACCTAACCTCTTTCGGAATAGGTCACGCAAATTGGGAAGAGCTCGCGGAAAGTAGAGGAGGGTGGAGAAGGAAGACAAGAGATGGTCGGACTACTCATGACCAAGCCTGGTTCGCACACCTGGCAGAGAAACGTGACAAAAGGCATAATGCTGTCACAATCCCACCTTTATCCGCCAGCGGCATACGGTTCTGTTGTAGAGGCTGTGGACGTGTATGCGGCTCTCGTATAGGACTGTACAGCCACGAGAAAGAGTGCTTCTCCAAAAACACTGCTTAAACCATCTGCAACGGATGTAAAGGCCCATGATGAAACCAAAAGAGATTTTTAGGTGACATAAAAAATAGGAAGGTATATCTTTAGTTATATCTCTTTTCTGTGGTTGCGACTTTCATACATAGTGCACTCAATATATTTTAAAGATACGAGTATTTAATTAGTCAAATAGCCGGATCAGGTCAGTTACGACCTTTTCCCCGAACGTCCATCGCCCGAATTCCTTGTACGACCTTTTCCCCGAACGGGCATTTCCCCGTACGGACATTGCCTAGTACGTCCATTTACTTGTAAGGACATTTCCCCTTACGTCCCTTTTCTTTTATAGACATTTCCCCTTAGTACATTTTTTTATCTAAAATATAGAGTCGTTGTTAATATGCTGACAATTTTTAAGGGAATGATCAGATCATCAATCTGAACAATTTTCTCTACGGAACCAACATCGAAATCGCGAAAAAAAAATCAGATCGTCCTTACAAAATTGCATCAGACAGCAGATTTTTTTTCGCTATTTCGATGTTGGTCCCATAGAGAAAGTAGTTCAGTTTGATCCGACCTTCAAACTGAACAACTTTCTCTATCCCCTTAAAAAAGTGTCAGCATATTAAGAAGGACCCTGTATATCGATTTTCAGCCCTGTAAAAATTACTGTTTAAAAAATAAATACAGGGTGTATGGAAAGTAAAATTAACCTTTAAACCACTTACCCATCAAACTGAACATCTTTTACTATGGGAGCAAACGTGTCAGCGCAAAATAAAAAAATCAGTCGTTCCATACATTTGAGTCGAGCCAGTATTGCAGTATTAATGAAACAGCTGGTTTTTATTTCGTAATTTCGAAGTTGGCTCCATAGTGAAAGTTGTTCAGTTTTATGTTCTGAAGCACCTCCTTACGTAAGGGGAAAAGTTCGGGAATTTTATGCCTGTTCGGGGAAATGGCCGTTCGGGTAAATGTCCGTTCGGGGAAAAGGCCGATCGGGGAAATGGACGAAACCGGGAAGTGGACGTTCGGGTCCATAGTGGACGTTCGGGGAAAAGGTCGTAACTGACCTGATCCAAATAGCCGTCATGCGGCGTAGGTACTTTAATCAATTTTGCAATCCTTTTTTTATTACCTCGTCATTTTAGACTTGTAAACAAGAAAATAAAGTTTTTTTCATCTCATTTCTTTTTTATCATTTCATTTCTTTTTTTTTTCATTTCATTTAATTTTTTTTTCATTTCAGTACTGCACTATATTTATTATGATAATTAAAAATTGTTTACTTAAATTATCCTACCGTATTATTACATTATTAGTGCGTAGCTACAGATTTATATCTCTACTATGCAATCACCAAGTTTCATCACGATCAGGTAAGAAATCTTAAGGTAAGGAGTCTTGAAAAATTAAAACTTTTAAAGTCAAATATCTAGCTTAATAAAACACTTTAGGAGATTTTGCCAAATAACAAAGTATGTTTGTAATGACGTGTTCTATCGATATGCTAAGTCTTAAGGCTACTCCTCCCATCTGCAAGGCTCTCTTTCTTACAAGCAAACTTTTGCAATTAGCCATCCCGCATCAATTGCACGGCTCCAGTCAGAATTTTCCGTTTTCTTTGAAAACCTGTATGATTTCATATGAATTTTCAAAAAATAAGAAAACCACATCATTTTATATTGTATTGTGAAGAATATTGTAAATTTTCATATTCTTCTGATCAACAATCTAAGAGTAAAACGGTTACAAATGGAAAAAAAGAGGTGACTTTGGAGTCGTTTTTCTTCAGTTTTATTAATTAAAATAGATTTCGAGAAAAATCACATCACTTCTCATATCTTGTAGATTGTTCAGTTTTGATTTCTGCTTAAAAAGTGCCATAGTTAATGTATAAAATGGTTACAAAGTTACTCAAAACCGGGAGGACGCCCCTTAAGGTAGGCCGCGCGAAACGATAAAAATTCGAAAAAATTAGGTAATGAAAAAAAGATTTGGTATCCCAGGCTCCATACAAAAATGTTAATTCTTTACGCCTCTACTATGCATACACCAAGTTTCATCTCGATCAGGTAAGAAATAAAGCCCCAGGAGTCTTGAAAAATTAAAACTTTTATAGAATAGAATTATTTATTTCATATTATTAAATTCATAATTACATGTAAGTGCATTACATAAAAAATAAAAATGTCAAAGGATAATATGATCGTCAAGAATAAAAAATAGAACAATAAAAATGTCAACATCACTAATCTAGAGGGTAACAATGTCAAATAAATAATGTAATGTAATAAAGTCAAATATCTAGCTTAAAAAACACTCTAGGAGATTTTGCCAAATAACAAAGTATGTTTGTAATGATAACTGTATTCTATCGATATGCAAAGTCTTAACTTAAGGTTGGCCGCGCGAAATTATAAAAATTAGAAAAAAAAAATTGGTTACCCATATATGTTCCAACCATAGATATAATATCCAATACAGGATCGCGCTGTGCCAAATTATCTTTCTCTCGGTTTAATCAAAAATAATTCATAGCCCAAACACATAAAAACTATTTGGCACGCATAAAGTTGACCATGCTAGAAGAAGAAGGCATGAGTTGCACCCGGTGTCCCATTCTACAGTGTACTGGTGTTGCCATATGTATATGTAATGATTTCAGCCGAATTGGTAAGATCAAATGAAGCAAAAATGTATCAAATCTTTTTAAATTATTTATGTGTTGCAAAGCCGTGGTAGTAAAAAAGAAAAAAATTGACAACCCAATCTGCCATATTATTTGAAATTGCCGCTAGCCGTCAAATTAATTTTTATTATTTTTTATCCACATTTTACGTTAAAATGGTTCCTATTTGCTTAATCGACGGCTGTAAAAGCGAATATTTTCCAGATTGTGGCTTATTGTATCAATGGTTTAATACATTTCTTTATTTACAGAAAAAGGGTAACTGCCAATGGTTTGTATTTTTAATATGTTTTAGTCTTGAAAATATTAAATTAGTTAGGGTAACAACAAACATAGAAGGTAAGCATCGGAAGCAAACAAAATTTTAGTTGAATTAAAATCCAATCCTTCATATACCTACATTATGATAAAAATTACGAAGATAAAACATAGTAGGTTGGTAGATATTATATTATTACCCACGACCGACAGAACATAGAAGGTGTTCACACGGCGACACATCAAGCTATACAAAACCAACATAAGCTAGCCGCGCGTAGATCGAGTAACGTATAACGTCGCGCGGCCAGCTTATATTGGTTTTTTATAGCTTGATGTGTCGCCGTGCGTACACACGGCGTCATTATAAGTTACGCGACCTACCCGCGGCCAGCTTATTTTGGTTTTGTATAGCTTGATGTGTCGCCGTGCGTACCTACCTATGCGTTTAGGGTGAGAGGTTGTTTGTTTGTTTGTGTGTGCCAACGAATGTTCCCATTTATCTCCAAAACGGCTTGACCGATTTAGATACGGTTTTCTGCAAAGGGTTTGCGATTTGATTAAGGGTGGTCCAAAAGGTATGGCAGCCTAGCACCTAGTACTATCGAGTCTTTGCTCTCTTCTATCTATTTAGACGCGCAACATGCTCCGGTTTCAGGATTATTTTAATGTCAATAAATAGTTTCTTAAAAGTGCCTAGTAATTAGTGCCTAGGTCAGATAAAAATAGTGCCTTTAACGAAATGAAGTTTACGAAATATTTATTTTTTTACCATAGTACGCTAGTTTGATGTCAAAGTAGCGTTAATAGGTTAGGTATAGGTACACATTGTCTGTAGCAAAGCAAAACGACTACACAAATAGTGAAAATATAATAAAAGTCCTAAAAACATAATCGCATTGTCACCCTACTAAGGAAAGGGACACCGCGTCCAGGCTGCTTTATCCCGCTTTTCACAATATTCCGAGAAGACCGCATTCCAGGTTTTACGTAGTAAATTAATATTTCTATGGTTCCAACACCTTTGTGAATATGTCGTTGTTGTACCTAATAAACTATTAAACTTTACATAATATTGACATTGACATGACATGTCAAATACCCGAGTTTTTATCCTTCGCCCTGAGATTATAATCTCTTTATTTCGAAAATATAAATTCTAGAGTGTCAATTGTGGTTTCAGTTTATGCTACTGGTAACTGCCGAGCCGAAGTAATCAGAGGGCAATAGGGATGATGACAATTTTTATTTTATTTCTTTTTTAAAAACTGTTTGATATCTTAAACACTAAAGTGAAACAGATTTTTTAATATCTTCAAAAAGATATAAAGGGAGTGACGTCATACCCTCGTATTTTAATACAAATAATAACGAAGTGTCATACAAACATCTGTTTTTCATGAAAGAGATAGAAGACGATAAAAACCGTATTTCAATCGCTTATAACTTTTTGTTTTCTGTTTGATTGTAATTTCGTTTTAGCATTTTGTTATTGAATTTAAACTTTTTTTGGAATTCGTTATAAGATAATGAATTTCCAGGATCCCACCAACTCTTTACCTCACCCCCTCTGGTGAGGTAAAAAGTTGGTGGGAGGCAGGGAGTGTCCAATGTCGATACTGTATGTAGTAATAGCACAGATTATTTACGGTTATCATCATCAGCCTGGTAAATGATGATGACCGTAACAGACAGTTCACTCCACGCGATTTTTCAAATTTCGAACGTTGCGCTTCAGGAACGAAAACTAAAATGAACCTTATGTCAATGAGCGACCATTGAGCCCACAGTGGGGTCAGGCTGTCAAACGTACCTGAGCTGTGGAGTGAGACAGGCCTGGTACTAGATACTCTTTCTTATACTGTGACTAGGGTTGCCAACCTTAATACAAGGATAAGCGGGATATTTGCAATCAAGATGCGGGACGTGGCTGAAAAAAGCGGGACCCGGCTGTCAAAGTATAAAAAGTCGAAAAAACAATGAGGATTTGAAGAAAAATAAAAAAATTGTGTTTTCGGTTCCTTTTGATTATAATAATAACACAAACAACTAAACTATAATAATAAGTACATCAAACTTTAACTTTAAGGAGCATTCGAGTCAGAAATGAAAATCGGTCAATTACCTAAGTAAACTTTTAAATGATTTTACAAACATAAAAGTTAATACCATGGGGTGCCAATGAAACCTGTGTTGGTACGTCAGGCATACCTTGGACAGTCAGCCTCGTTACTACAATTACTAGCTGGCTAATCTTTCCTATACATCATGAATAAATAATCATGCGATATGGCTTATGCTGACATGAAAGAAAAAGAAGAAGAATACATCTAACTTTGAACTTAAGCATTCAATAAAAAGAAATAAAAATGCAATTTTTTTAAAAGAAACTTAATAAAGTTTTATATCACTTCTTCTGAGTCAACTGAGCTCATAACTACCACAAAGGTTAGCCAGAAAACGGGACGATAGGCGTCCCGCACACATCTATCGCGGGACGCATCCTCTGAGGGTCTAGAAACGGGACGTCCCGCCTCTCGCGGGACGGTTGGCAACCCTAACTGTGACCGAGGGTCTCGCAGGTCCCGCTCTGGTGCGCAGGGCGACTACTCTCCTGCCCAAGCGTGTGGGCTGTCCATGTCTATTCAGCAATATAGGTACCAACCTAGCTATCCGATACAAACATCTGGATTTCTAATCATCACCTGCCGATAGACGTCGACTGCTGGACATAGGTCGCCCCCAAGGATCGCCGCGATTACTAGTGAAATTATTGTATCTTATCTACTACAGATTAAAATTAAAGCAGAGAATGAATAGAAAAAAACTTAATGTTAGGTATACCTAACATTTAGTTTTTTAGGATCCTACTTTCACAGCTTACCTGCATATCTGAAATAAACATGGGAATACATTAGTCAAATTCTTTGAAATAAAACACATTTTATAGAAAAACTTTTATGTAGGGGATACTTAAATCAAAATCAGGAATAAACATAATCAAGTTTTTTTTTTGTACCTACTTACACTTTTTTATTTTTAACCGACTTCAAAAAAAAAGGAGGAGATTCTCTAAGTATTTTTACGGATGGTAAACATAATTTTAAGAAATTAATTTCATTTCTCAAGTCTCTTTTTTAATTTTTTACTGTCCTTGATATCTCTGACTACCCCCTCGGGGAATAATATAACGTGAATACAGTCGTTAGTGCATGCAATTTCACTTTTCTGCGATTAATCGGGTTTATTCAACAATATAACGATCTGTGATCCCTAAAATACAAATCATATCACGCGGTCACTTAAATAAAAAAAACCGGCCAAGTGCGTGTTGGGCCACGCTCAGTGTAAAATCGTAGGTAATTTGTGTTTATGATTATAATAAATTATTTGATAATATTATAATCAAAACATGTCCACTAGAGAGTGCAGTGTTCGAAATATTCTAGACTGACGGATACGTCTATTTAGAGTGCCTTTTAAAATACTAGGTACTTAAAAGAGAAGAACTTTAGCATTTAGCTCAAAATCTAGGTCTTTTTTAGGTTTTAGCGCTTAATCTGTTTTTGAGGTGGCATCCCCTAGTTTCTCTCTGTAATGTAGTGTTCACACGCGGCAATACAGGGTGTTAGGTTAAACAGTTGCATTACTTTACAGGGTTATTGTACCCATGATACTGAACAACTTTCCCTTAGAAACTTACTTAAACTTACTTAGCCATGATAGTTTTCCTTTTAAATTCGTTATTGCCGTGAATTTTTTTACATCTCCAACTACAACCGTTTAGCCGGGAGAGGGGGGGGGGGGGGGACACTTGACTCTAACCAATATTTTCGCTTTAAAGCTTAATATTTCGTTAACGGATCCCTAAATGGAAAAATGGTTTTCCAAACACTTAATATTTTTAAAAGACCTATCCAACGATACCCCACAACATGGGATAGACGAGAAAAAAAAAATGTCATCCCCACTTCGTAGGGGACCCTAAAAAAAAATATTTTTCAAAGATTTTATTTTACCACTTTGTCGGCGTGATTCATATGTATACTCATGCCAAATTATAGCTTTCTAGTACTACGCGTCTCTGAGCTTAGCCGCGGACAGACGGATGGACGGACGGACACACGGATGGACATGGCGAACCTACAGGGTGTAACCAAACACCCTAGTAATACTTAAGGGGATGCTTGAGACCATCAATCTGAACAACTTTCACTATGGAGTCAACGTCGAGAAAAAATAAAAATATCTACCGTCCCATAGATTTGCCAACTTTTTTTAGACCAAATATAGTATTTCGAGCATTAGTGCCCGAAAAAATATAGTAGATCGGGGAAAAATAAGAAAAAATATAGAATTTTTCGAATTTGGTAATTTTAATTTTTTCAAAAAGATATTTTTTGCTACTTTTTGGTTTGAATACCAAGTTCTTATTTTTAAGGAACAATCATTTCTCTATTTTGTATTCGTTATAGAAAATAATGCATCTTGTAAACGCTGACGCAGAAGTCGCTGGATTCGATACAGAAATAATATAATTTCAAAAAAAAATAGATAAAACTGACTTTAGGAAAACTTGTTGTCACTTTTTAGTTGTAGATTTAGCAGAAAATTGTTAATGGAACAAATTTGATGAAGAGAAAGAAAATTGTTAAAATAATGTTAAGTTATTGGTCATTTTTATTGGACCGAAGTACCAATATATTTAAATTCTCTATACATTATTTGCTCATCAAAATATAGTAGTTTTGCCTGCTATATATTTTTCTTAGAATTATATTAGTGGGGCCCCTAATACAACGTGTTAATGAATTAACGCAAAACTAGAAAGTAGTTTGTTTAGAATCGAGAGCAGAATCGAATTATCATGGTTTCAACATAGGTAATTTTTTTCAAAATATTAAAAATTTTTTTTGCAAAATTTAAAATTTACTGAACCCGATGACAACCCACGCACGGGCACACTCGCCCTACTTACTACCAAAACAAGATTATAAAAATGTATCCATGAGTACGTTAGCGCTTTCTTTCAGTGCTGAAATGATAACAAATCATTTTTGCCTCAAAACTTAAAATGCGAACAACTTTAAATTTTAACTATAAAAATAATGAAATTATTGTTGCAATCTAATTATTTTGTTATAAATCAGTTGGGGTGTATGAGGTTTTGCGATAATTCATTAACACGTTGTATAGTAGGATACTATATTATATAGAAGGGTTGGCAACCCTAGTCGAGACGGTACTGCAGTTTTGCTGCAGTTTTGTACGAAAGAGCAGATTTTTTTTTCGCGATTTAGATGTTGGCTCCATAGTGAAAGTTGTTCAGTTTGATGGTCTGAAGCAGCCCCTTAAGTATTACTAGGGTGTTTTGTTATACCCTGTATAAGGGTTCCTTGTTGACTTCGGAACCCTAAAAATCAGCTGTTGCATACATTTGGATCGAGTACCTAGGCACTGCAGTTTAGTATGGAACAGCCGATTTTTTTGTTGCTCCGATCTGTTTGCTCCCATAGTAAAAGTTGTTCAGTTTGATAGGTAGACTCTTAGTTTAAAAGGATGCTAATGATATCAATTTCACCCTGTATACGGAGGTACCTAATTAAAATATTAATCAATATCCAAATGCCTTTCCTACTTCCACTACTTTATGAAAACTTACGAAATTGGTTGCGCATGCGCGGCACTTGCGCGCTTCGCGTGCTATCTCGCCTCCGCCTACGTTTGTACCCCTAGGGTAGGGTTGCCAACCCTACTATATAATATAGTATCCTACTATATTAGGGGCCCTACTACTATAATTCTGAGAAAAATATAGGCAAAACTACTATATTTTGATGAACAAATAATTTATAGAGAATTTAAATATATTGGTACTTCGGTCCAATAAAAATGACCAATAACTTAACATTATTTTAACAATATTCTTTCTCTTCATCACATTTGTTCCATTAACAATTTTCTGCTAAATCTACTACTGAAAAGTGACAAGTTTTCCTAAAGTCAGATTTATCTATTTTTTTAGAAATTTTATTATTTCTGTATCGAATCCAGCGACTTCTGCGTCAGCGTTTACAGGATGCATTATTTTCTATAACGAATACGAAACAGAGAAATGATTGTTCATTAAAAATAAGAACTTGGTATTCAAACCAAAAAGTAGCAAAAAAATAATTTTTTGAAAAAATTAAAATTACCAAATTGGAAAAATACTGTATTTTTTCTTATTTTTCCCCGATTTAATATATTTTTTCGGGCACTAATGCTCAAAATACTATATTTGGTCTAAAAAAAGTTGGCAACCATATACGGAACCCTCGGAATAATAGAGCGGCAAAAAAAAATTGGTGGCAGAAGGCTTCTCAAAAGTTTACTCAGAGTAATTGGGTTCTGAGGTCATAGCATTTTTAGCCCTTCAATGACTCCACTAAACAGCAATTTAATAAATCTAATTTGAAAAAGTTGTTTTAAGTAGTGGGCGCAAAAATCTGATTTCAGAAAGAGTTTTGCAGAAAAAAAACAAGAGAAGTAGGTAAATCGAAAGTAGTTGCAGATAAATCGTCTAAACTAAATCAAGTATTAGATTTTAAGGATGATTATGCTGCCGGTATAAAAATATAAAGTTGAAGTTATAATTATGATCCTTGTTCCAAGAAAGAAACCAAACGTAAGTAAGACACGGCAATTTGGTTCAAAGTTTGGAATTTCGGTTAGTACTTAGACGGATTGAAAGTTCGCGGCCTGGCCATTAAAAAGAAAACGTTAGTATTTTTTCTGCCGCCATTTTGAACTGTCATTATTCAATTATCAGCCCGCGAATTTTCAATTTCTAATCCTGTTTAAATAAAATTTCATGAACAATTTAAATACTTACGTGTGTAGAACAGATTTTCAATCATGGAGAAATTATTAAGGAGTAAGATTAACACCAAAGGAGATCCATGATGACATGCAAACAACATTAGGGGAATCTGCCCCGTCTTATACCACTGTGAAAAAATGGGTAGCAGAATTTAAACGTGGACGAGAGAACATTGAAGATGACCCTTGCTCCGGCCGGCCAATGACGTCTACCACCGAAGAAAACATCGGCCAAGTGTGTGATCTCATATTGAAAGACCGTAGATTAACTATCAGAGAAATTGCAGACACTATAGGCATCTCATATGAACGAACGCAAAACATCATTGTCAATGAACTCAGCTTTTCTAAGGTTTCCGCTAGGTGGGTCCCCAGCAGGCGGAGGACATTTGCCTTTTGGTGGGTTTTCCGATTCAGTTTGCATAGAATGTGCTGCCATCTGTTAAATATATCTTTTACTATGAAAAAAAAAGATCATATTGTCTATGTTAATGTCAAATTGACAAATTTACAAAATGGCGACCTACCTTATGTAATGTGCGTGTTGTTTGTAGTTTTTGTTCAATTTTGTGCCGATTTAGTGATGTTCTGGAGTTTCAGTTGTTCTCTTACCAATGTACAGATTACAGGAATAGTAAGGATACTGGAATTTCACTCGATCGGTGCGGGATTGAACGAAAACTAGCATTCAAACAACGGTATGAGTATTTAAGTATATATATAAGTAGGTATGTATAGTATAGGTAGAATTATTTTCAGAGAAACACAGATGGCGCTAGCTAGCCTTCAATTTGACATAAAGTGGATGCATAATGTTGCCACGGCTCTCTTTTCTAATATACTTATATTACTCTTTGGTCCCCAGATTGCTTTCAGTCGAGCAAAAGCGAATTCGACTCACGAATTCTCGCGACTGTTTGGGATGTTTGAGGCTAATCCACAAGGTTTTTTTGAAAGATTCGTGACGATGGATGAAACCTGGGTTTTATACTATACCCCAGAGTCAAAACAACAATCCAAACAATGGAAAAGATTAGGTGAACTAACTCCAAAGAAAGCGGAGAAAATTCTGTCGGCTGGCAAGGTGATGGCCTCGGTTTTTTGGGATGCTAAGGCACAGATTATTAATAGTTACTACGCTAAGGGTGTCATTATGGTGGACTATCTTCCGAAAGGCGAAACAATAAACTCAGCGTACTATTGCACCCTTTTGCGTCGTTTACATGAAGAAATTAAACTGAAACGCCCAGGATTACTGAGAAAGAAAGTGTTGTTTCACCAGGACAACGACGTCTGTAAAGTCTATGGCTCAAATTCGTGATTGTGGTTTCGAATTGCTGCCTCATCCGGCTTATTCTCCTGATTTGACACCTTCGGACTTTCATCTGTTTCCAAACCTAAAAAAACACCTCGGTGGCCAGAAATTTTCATCGAATGAAGAGGTTGAAGCCGCAGTAAACCTGTATTTTGAAGACCTTGAGAATTCTTTTTTTAAAACTGGCATGGACGCTATGGAAAGCAGGTGGAAGAAGTGCATAGAGCTAAATGGAGACTACGTCCAGAAATAAGAATATTTTTGTATGTATTTTATTCTGTTTTCTTGACTAGGCCGCGAACTTTTCAATCCACCCACGTACTTACATATCAAGTGGGTACCAATTTTCAAAATTCAAGACGTAGTCCTATAATATTATAGCAACTATAGTTGCAATTAATTAAACAGTAATATTGGCGTGTCATATTCTAATGCGAGTACATAAACCATAAGATATTAATTAGTACCTTAATATGAACTAAATGAAACAAGTCCCCGAGGGCACAGGCATGACACTGCCTGGACGTGAATCACGCGCCCGCTGCGTTGACCTTGGGCCGGCGCGAGCATGCGATAGGGTCGATACCTACCGAAAACGAATAATATGTACCTAGGTGCGTGCGAGGAAATAATAAAAGACGAAAATTAAATTACTTTCTCATTGTATTGTCAAGTAGGGAGCGTGATCAATCATCAAAATGAGGATTTTACAAAAGCAAAAGAAATAAGTTTGTTTCTAATTTCTCGATAGATGGCGTTGAGCAGAGAGGGGTCCAATAGGTATGAGCAAATATATTAATATTAATAATAAAATTACACAGTACACACGATGACACATCAAGCTACGCACCAATACCAATATAAGCTGACCGCGCGTAGGGTGTATCTATCTAATCTAATCTAAACTATTATAAAACTGTAAGAGAAGTGCGTCTGTACATTAATGATATTTAAAAAAAAATTACGATATAGTTTTTAGGTGTCCCTGACTCCAAAATCCATACAGCCACGTCCGATACTTGAGTCGATTTCGTTGTTAATAATAAACCAACAACAACTCTCTGGTCAGCGCCATCTATCGAGAAATTAGGAACTTTTTTTTGCTTTTGGAAAATCCCTCATTAAAATACCTGTTGAATTCACTTTTTTGAAGTAATTAAAGAATTAGTAGGCAGGTAGGCAATGCAACATTAAATATGAAACGACATGTTTCCGCACGTGACGTATAAATTCGGGTTGCCCGCCGAGTCCGCCGAGCGAAAGCAGCTTTTTAATTCGACCGTCTTTGACTGAGCGTCCCACCCGCTTGCGACCCGCGCACCTCCCCGCGCTCACCCCGACACGCACATATAGCCGCTAGCGCTTCTACGAGCACACATGCATCTTATCGCGTTAGAGTAGGTATATATTTTCTTTGCCGTGGGTCAATTCTATAGTCCAGATTTATAAAGAGTACGAAGTCGTCTGATTCCTTATTAGTGAAGTCAATTTAGGGCTCAAAATGCTGTGACCTCGGAACCCAATTACTTTGAGTAAACTTTTGTGAAACCTTCTGAATTATGTTAAAAACGAAAATGTTTACCCATTTTTTTCGGTCGCTCTCCATAATTCCGAGGGTTCCGTACCACCAAACAATATCCATACAACGTGTTAATGAATATCTAAGCGCAAAAGCTCATAACACCCCAACTGATTTATAACAAAATAATTAGATTGAAACAATAATTTCATTATTTTGATAGTTAAAATTTAAAGTTAATCGCATTTTAAGTTTTGAGGCAAAAATGATTTGTTATCATTTCAGAAATGAATGAAAGCGCTAACGTACTCATGGATACATTTTAATAATCTTGTTTTGGTAGTAAGTAGGGTGAGTGTGCCCGTTAGGGGGTGCAGTACCGGTTTCATATCAAGAACCGGGACTGGGTTTCCGGTACTGGACTTGGAACCGGGATTTCCCGGGAATTTCGGTACTAACGGTACTCGAAAATAATATTTAAAAATCGCGATTTGGCTGAAGAAAAAGACTTAAAATTATGTCAAAAACATGATTAGTGATCAATGGAGTGATAGCAAAATCGATTAATTAGTTAAAGTAGTACTATTCATTAGATTTCTGTATTATTATATTACTTAATAAATACAGCCGAATATCGCTCACGACGCACGCAGTAGTAGCATGGATGATTATAGCAACGGGTTTGTGGTCAGGATCTAGTTCATTGAGACCCACATAAGCTCTTGGAAGAAAAGCGCAAAATCATTCTGCAGTTTTCATGATGTAAATAAGTACCATAGGCTGATCTGAAAGTCTTTTTCCGAGCATATTAAAGATGCTATAGAGCGGACCAAAGAGTTTAAAGTCTTTGCATGGGATATATCTATTAGGCAAACCCAAATTAACGAAACTAAAGACCGAATAAGACAGGATCGTGTCGTCCAAGCCAGAGACTTTGAGAATAAAGGTGGCGGTTGACAGGCGACCGCACGCCGCAACCGCATGTCGCGACGACACTACTGGTTCGTATGTAATTCTATGAAATACCCTGCGCAGCCGGCGACACGCTGGTCGACTTCACTGCGGTGCGGTCGAGCTTCACTGACGCTCGACCGCAGACCAGTAGTGTCGCCGAGTGCTGCCAGCATGCGATAATTATCTTAGATTCACGATATTTTTGAGTGGCATGCGATAGAACATAAAAGTCGGGTATAACACGATAATTCATACAAATTCCACGATATTTCTTTAATTTAATGAAATTTATATTTTCAACCACATTTTCCGTTAAATTCCAACAATAAATCATACTGGCGTTTGGTATTTGGTAAAACAGTGTTTAAATATTACTAGATATAATAAATACGAGATGATAATTTTGGGAAACAATAAAAAAAACATGTTTTTACTTTTTACGGAAATTTTTTCTACTTATTCGTTTTTACGAAAATCTTTTCTATTCACCCTCTATTAGAGCTCAAGTTACGGCATAGTAGATATAAAGCATCATCCTAAATCTTCAAACCCTACTGAAAATTACTACCCCAAAAAATACCCTAAGTTGGCAATACTGTCTGTAGCTGCGGCGTGCAGTTGCGGCGTGCGGTCGGCTTCCAATTCACGACCGCAGCGACGTGTCGCCGCGACACGTCTTCGCCTGCAAGGGTCGCTCGGGTTCGCGCGTCACTGTGCGCAGAAATGCTAACATTCACGGTTCAATAGGGCGAATTATTTCGCGTCGCGTCGCTTCGACTCTGCGCCAGCCAGTGGGAATTGAGCCGAAGAACGTTCCAGAACTGAATTTCGTTATTTTTTTATTTCCTTCCAGATGCCTCTAATCCCACCTTCTTTCTCGAACTTTCCTAAACACGCCCGCCTCTTGTCCCTTTTGTAATATTCCTTCTCTCTCTTTCTTCTAGAACATTTCTAACAACATTAATATCTAGAAATATTTTTGGTGCGGATTTGAACCAGCGACCTCTCGACCATCGTTTATATAAAACCACTCCTTTGCCCACTGTACCACAAAGGTTGTCAATGCATCAAATTTTGAATGCCTTTTTAACCGACTTCAAAAAAGGAGGAGGTTTCTCAATTCGACCGTATATATATATTTTTTTTAATGTGTGTTCGCGGATAACTTCGTCGTTTATGAATTGATTTTGACGATTCTTTTTTTGTTGGAAAGGAGATATCCCAAGAGAGGTCCCATGATGAGGAAACTAGGATCTGATGATGGATCCCAGAGAAATCGAGGGGAACCTTCGAAAATCGTAGTGCCGACTAGTGCGTTTGTTAATTTAAATCACTACTATTAAATCGAACTAATGAATTTTCTACTGAAAATTGTGAAATAAACAAAATTTTAACAAAAAATTAATACCGCCTTCAAAAAAACTAAATAGTTAAAAAATAATATTGCAGCCGATGACTTTTTCGTTCGCATCATAAGAACATTAATTTGAAGGCGGTTTTTTACGTTTGACGTTTGATAGCATCCGTGACACTATCTTAAGAACCCTTAGGTCTTTTTATGTAAACACAATTATTTCATAGTAAATTTTTGGTCAAGCGTGAGTTGTCCATTAATATGCAAAAAAGATACAACTTTTTTTATGCTGTTCGACCCAGTTTTATGTAAGGATCATTTCATTGTATTGGAAGTAAAAATTGGGACAGCATAAGTTTTTATTATTTGTTCTTTTACTTTAAAGTATGTACCTACTATAATCAAACTAAGTTTGACGCTTAATATGTATTACCGTTTTAAGGGCCTTATCATACTAGCGGTTTGCGAGCGGCGGAGCGGGTGCGCAGCGAATGCGTCGCGAACACGTCGCGGCTGCAAAGCGACGACACGTCGTCGCGGACGCCGTGGCGAATACGCAACGTTTTCGTCGCGTGTTCGCAGCGAGTTTAAGACGTAAAATACACTCAGTGACAAAATGGATTCCGACGAGGAAACACTGCTGTAGCTTTTGAAAACCTTTGTGGTACCTACAGTGGGCAAAGGAGTGGTTTTATATAAACGATGGTCGAGAGGTCGTCGGTGGTTCAAATCCACACCAAAAATATTTCTAGATTTTAATGTTGTTAGAAATGTTTTAGAAGAAAGAGAGAGAAGGAATATTACGAAAGGGAGAGGTGGGCGTGTTTAGGAAAGTTCGAGAAAGAAGGCGGGATTAGAAATATTTGAAAGGAAACAAAAAAAGTGGGCGTGTTTAGGAAAGTTCTAGAAAGAAGGTGGGATTAGAGGCATCTGGAAGGAAATAAAAAAATAACGAAATTCAGTTCTGGAACGTTCTTAGGCTCAATTCGCACTGGCGCAGAGTTGAATCAACGCGACGCGAAATAATTCGCCCCATTGAACCGTGAATGCTAGCATTTCTGCGCACAGTGACGCGCGAACCCGAGCGACCCTTGCAGGCGAAGACGCGCGCGTTCGCTGAGCGTTTTCAAATTTACGCAACACAAAGTCGTACCGTTTTAAAATAGTAATAGACAGATATCTCGACAACGGTTGATGATAGAAAAAGTTTGTCCAGGATACAATTGTAGACAATGTGCGTGTGTGTGTGTGTGTTTTGTGTGGCAAGCATTAGGTATCTACTATTTTAATAGACAAACTTTTTCTGTCATCAACCGTTGTCGAAATATCTGTCTATTACTATTTTATTTATTTATTTAGTTTTACAAATATCTCGTTTCCTTTGCATCAAGTCGTGAACAAAGTTATTACAAATCTTGTAGAACATAATATTATCTACAATTGTGTCTTAAACAAACTTTTCCTATCATCAACCGTTGTCGAGATATCTGTCTAAAGTTTTTACAAATATCTCTCGTCTCCTATGCATAGAATTGTAAACAAAGCTATTACAAACTTGAAGAACATTAAATTTCTAACAATTTTGTTTGTAACAAATTTGTTCTATCACTAACCATTGTCGAGATATCTGTCATTTTTGGTATTTTATAAAAGTGGTCTGATTCTGGAAAGGTGACCAATCCGCCATGTAAGACCGGGTTTTTCGTGATGGGTAAAGTGTGTTCTCTCGATCCAAGTTGGAAGTGTGTTCTCTCGATCCAAGTTGGTTTCACATTTCCCAATAGGGTATGTTTAGGCCCAAGACCCAATTTTTTTCGATTTTCAACACAGGTCTGATTTTGAACAGTGACCGATTTGAGAAAAACTGAATATGCTGTGGTATTCTCCTAAGAGGGCTCTTTCTCAAAATGCATCCAGTTCGTTTCCTATATGTTTAGGCCCAGACAGACCCCATTTTTTTGCGATTGTCTGACCGCTGTAAAAAAAATCATTGACCGCTTTGAGTTATAAGACCGAGGCTAAATGATGTACCTACTTTGGCTTCTGTTTTTGAGCTGACCTGAATCCAGCTTTCCTATACGTTTAGGCCCTAGACCGTTGGTGGCTCTGGATCTAGGAGTATGGACATATTTGGCAAAAATGTGTTGAATGGAAAACTATCATATTTTTCGTCTTGTGTGAGAGATCTTCGGTTTGGTATATAATATCATTGTAAGAGATTAAAATTTTTACTTATAACATTAAATATATTAAAATGTGACGTTTTTAAGTCGTTTTAAATTTGAAAACTCAATATCTCAGAACTATGTACATGTCAGTTAGTGACTTTTCCCTCTAAGAAGGGGACAATGAGCTCGCTTCGCTCGCTCCAGATTTTTATTTCATAGATGAATATCTTTTTAATTTCGGCTGGACATTGAGTTATAATGTATCAAAATCTCGAGCTCGCTTCGCTCGCTCCTGGTTCTAAATCGTATTGCAACTTTTATTGCAATGATCTTACTATATTATTCCAGTAAATTCTCGAGCCTACTTTGTTCGCCCGCAAACTGAAACGGTGAACTCAGACTATCAAACTGAACTACTTTCACTATGTAGGTATGGGACAGCTGTTTGTTTTCGCTGAGTTCACTGTTTTAGTTTGCGGAGGGCTGTCCCTTACACCCTATATTGCAACGACCTAGTCTCATGATAGTCGAATTTCGAGCATGCTACGCTCGCTCCGCGTTATCGAACTAATCGTATTGCAGTAAAAACTTGCTTGCTTCGCTCGCTCCTGGTAATGATTGTATCTCAGACGCATTGGATGTAAATCGTATTGCAGTATTGAGCTTAATGTAAACAAGAGATAGTGCGACAAACTAAATTCATGCGCTGTGTGCGGCAGCCAGTGAGGGGAACGGGGGGGGGGTGTATGCAAGAAGATTGCAGAGAGAGACAAAGATCAGATATTTTTATGCAGATTATTATTTTTAAATCAAACTGATACATGTGAATGCAGTGAGAGAGAGACTAAACGCCAGAGTACTATATCGCCGCAGTTGAATAGGAAGTCATGAAGCGCGATGTTCCCTACACACATTAAGCTTAATGTTTGCAGGTTTGCAATGTAGATCGTATCAATCCAGAACTCGCTCCTGATTTTAGATTTTATTGCAACGACCTAACCTGGACCTAAACTCCAGCATCATAACATAATCTTTCCAGGCAATACTTAAGACCATCAAAAATAGGACTGTTAATACCATAGATAAATTATACGCGCTCCCCCGGTGCATATTGACAGCATTAAAATAAAAACAATGTTCGAAAGAAGTAAAATTATATTATTAGTTATAATCCTGATAGAATGTAAGTGCACTGTAACTAGATATTTGTGACAGTGAGAGGACAGCATCTTCGAGTAAACCTGTATTCTACAGAATAGTACAGCCTCCTTGCCTATCCCCTCCTTTCTTCCCTCCTTTGGGCCCTCCTTTATGCCCTCGACTCCTCCTTTCTTGTTTCTTGCAATTGCGTCTTTTGAGACGGCCCCTGTGTCCATGTCCTGCACAACAGTCTTCATTCCGCCTCTCAGCACCTTGTTTCCTCTGATATGCCGCTAGCTTTCGACTTCCCGTTAATAAGTCTTCTTTCTTCAGTTTTTCTTCAAGCGCCTTCCGTTTTAGAAACTCATAAATTTTATCCTCCTTTCTTGGATCCTTAACTTTATCTTGAAATCTGCCACAGTCAACGCAAGTAGAGTGTGCTGCCGTAGTTAAGATGGAAACTGCGCTCATGCATGGTTTTCTGCCTTTATGTACTGTTGTGGCGAGACATCTCTCGGGATTCTGGCAGGGGGGCGGTGTCGGGTGGCATCGCACCGGCTGACATGCTGCCGACGGTGTGCACGGCGGGTGTATACCGGGAGCCATTATTGATTTTTTAAATCTGCAAATGTTTAATATCTCTTTGAACATGGCCAAATACACAAAACGAAGAAGCCAGCATTGAAAACTGATCTACCACTCAATAAAGCGAAATAAACTTACCTACAACTGAAGTTTAAAACGCAAATTCACTGTGTCACCGGTTTAATATGAAAATCGCGGATCGCGGATATCTTGTAAAACCGAAAACGAACACGTACTATCAGTTTGAAATAACAATGTGCCTGACCTCACTCGCAAATGTGACGTCACCCAACCACACGAACTTCACTCGAGTCTTTCCAAAGATTATTTCTTTTGCATTGAGTCTATTTTTGTTTACAAACTCCACAGTTATCCAACGGCCCTTCAAGGTCATTCACATTGTTATTTTAAACTGATAGTACGATCATTCCAGCGATGTTAACATAGTATGAGTGATACTCACCATACTTATCGCTCATGTTATATTGGTACTTGTGCTACTCAGATCCTTCTCGGCGCCAAAATTTAGGCACTAAAGTTAAAACAAAAAGATTCGGAGTTAATTTAGCCCAGTAAATTGTAGTAAAAATTGTACCCTACCTTCAGGGCCGTAGCTAGGGAAGGGGGGGAGGGGCCCTACTAAAATAATAAAAGTCCCAAAAGCATAATCGCATTGCCACCCTACTAAGGATAGGGACACGGCGGCCAGTAATCTATATCCCTTCATATCAATTCATACAATCATATAATCATTATCTTTAAGAGCTCTCTCCAGGTTTACTTAGTACTTCCTATCTCTATGACCTGACCAGGGTCCTCTATGACATTTTGTTCAAGGTCCATATATCTATCTGCCATAGTTACCGCGGGCCGTTGTTCTTATCCGATAGAAGTCGACCTTCTGAGGAAGTGGAAAAATTCCTTTTATCACCAGGGCTTCCTTATTATGATCCCCGAAATTATTTTATCATACGTTGGTTGGGGAGGAACCCAGCGAACAATTATCCGGGTATCTATCTAGGTACTTAATTGTGGAAAGTGGGGTACCAGGTACCTCCTATTGATCTGCGGGTTCCCCCTACAGTATAAGGAAAATATAATGAGGATCATCATAATTATGGATACTTTGGTGATACAGGGAAAACTTTGACTTCCTCGGAAGATCGACGCCTGACGGATATTATCAACGGCCCGTGGAAACTACGACAGATAGGGTTGTGAATCTCAAACAAATGTCATCCTGGCTGGATTTGGTTGACGGTAAAAAATATCCAAAATAGCGAAATCCAAGATGGCTGCCATGGAAATTTCAAACGCCAAAGCAGCTTTAAAGGTTCACCGAATCAAATGAAAATTTGTATCTGGGGCGGCGTTTCGGGGTCGCTGATTAAGAATATGAAATCATTTTCTTTTTATCTTCAATTTTCATGAGCGTCTCTCTAGATACTAATTTCATAATTTTTTAAATGCTAAAAACTATTATAGCTATAAGAAAACGTTCTTAGGAGACTAACCCGATCCCGAACTTTTGGAGTATTTTATTTCTGCATTCACAGATTTTTAAAAAAATTTACAGTCATCGACGAAAACTGAAATTTTAATTAAAAACAATTTTCATCTCATTGCACTCCTGCATCAAAAATTCAGATGACTCTACTAATTAAATTGATATTAGGATCACAAAGATCAATCCTGCCAAAGGAAATCGTTGGTTCATCAAAAGCCGTATTTTGTATTTTTTTTACTCCTGCGCTACCGGCTATTAGAAGTTATCGATATAATCAATTTCAATCACTATGACACATAAAGTACCATAAAATACTTGAAGAGAATGACGTAAAGAACTCTTTCGCGGACACTGACCGGCTATTCAACTGATAACAAAAAAAGTTCTATTGTGTCTCGTTCAGTGTCCGCGAATGTGTCGGCGAACGAAACTTCATGAGCGTTAGGTGTCATTATTACTATGGGGACGTGTACAAAGAAGATCGCAAAATTCGCAAATTGATTCGGGACTACGAATCTGTTAAGTATAATTATTACTGAATAATATGAAAAAAAAGTAATAATTTTTTTGGTTCACATAATTGTCTCTTTATAACAACAAAAAGTTGATTCACCCAAATATCAATTTTTGGGATATCCGGTCGGGGGGCCTCATTTAGTTTTGCCGCTCCGGGCCTTTGACGGGCTTAGTCCGCCCCAGACATATAGGCTGAACGCTTCTGATACTACCTATGGTACACCGATTTATGACTTGGTGTGTGAAATTTCGAGCTTGCTTCGCTCGCTCCAGCCTTTGAATGGTGCTTTAAGCCTTAGATCAGAGTAAAATTAATGGATAGACCTTACGCAAACATTTCAAACTAGAAAAATGAGACAAAACAATTGACAGTTTTACTTCAAATATGTACCGAGACGACAGACCAAGTGTGCTAGTTTGTATGGACCAAGTGTGCTAGTTGCGTGCTTCAAATTAAATCGCTTTGGGCCTATCCATTAATTTTACTTTGATCTAAGCATACATAGGCTAATAGAACTCGTACCAACACCGTTTTTAGTCTTGGTGTGTGAAATTTCGAGTCTTGGTGTGTGAAATTTCGAACTCTCTTTGAATGGTGTTCTTTCTGAGCATACATACAGGGTGTAACAAAAGGGTTAGTCCATCTAGTTATTATTAGTTATACAATATAACAGAATGGACAAAAAACACCCTAGTAATACTGCCCCGCAATTTATAAACGCAGTGGGTGCATTTTTTTCAAAATTGAGTTTATTACATATTTGGCATCCTCGCGATGAGATCTTTCGGAAAAAAAGACCCGTTTTTCGGTAAGTACCTTAGAAGGAGGTAAAGCAAAAACCATAAATGCAGTAAAGGCACCCTCGACATTGCGAACCCTATAAATGTGTGCAGTAAGTAATCTTACTGCTTATAAATAATGACAAATAATATTTTTTTCCAAACATACCATAGCATAAATGCAGTAGTTACGGTAAGGATTCTTCATACGTAACTATATTCATAAATGACTAGAGCACATCCTTAGTATAAATGCAGTGCGAACTCTTGCCGCGTTTATTTTTTATATGTTTTATACATTTTGTAATTCGACGTATGCTTTCAGGATGTTAAAGGGCAGCCGAAATGCAATTATGTAAACCCCCATATGTGGGGTCGGAAATTAATAGTTTTCGAGATATTTGGAATTTAAGGTTTTTTACCAAAAACCCAATTTTTTCACACTTTTTCTTAAATAAAAAAAAAATGCTTATTCTATTGCGTCGATTTGAATTTTAATTCATAGCTAACACTTTTTCCGAGATTTTTTCATAAATAAATGTCTGATCATACTAAGCAATTCAAAATAAACCGATAACAACGACGGTTAATTTTTGAAAAAAAAAACAAAATCCTGAAATCATGCGGTTTTTCTTTTGTATGAAAAGAAGTGTGCGTTTTACTGAAATAACTTCTTCGTTTTGTTAGCGTTCTAAAAAGGTATATTGTTTTAGAAAAAAATGGAATTACTATGTCAAAAAAGGTTTTTTACTTAGTACGTGATACTTAGAGGCAACATTCTCTTGGAGCAAATTTTACGATTTATTTATAGATAACATTATTTATTAATTTAAGTCTACACATCTTACTCAGAGTGAGCCCCTCGGTTCCTTGAATCATGTCAATCGTCGAAATCTTGATATCATGCGTTTTTCTCAAAAAATTGTATGAATAAAAGTGTGCGTTTTACTGAAATAACTTCTTCTTTTAGTTAGCTTTCTAAAAAGGTATAAAATGTTTTAGAAAATGTCAAAAAGCTTTTTTACTTAGTACGTGATACGTAGAGGCAACATTCTCCTGGAGAAAATTTTAATTTTTTTTTGAGATAACATAATTTATTATTTTAAATCTACACATCTTACTCAGAGTGAGCCCCTCTGTTCTGAACACATACACGCAAGCACTTTCTTAGTTCATTTTTAGTTACTCTTGAAGTAAAAGTAAAATCTCATTACCTCCGCTGCATTTATTATGCGCTGCCTTAAGTCTTCTACGTCGTTTACTGAGGTTTGATAAACAAGGCCTTTCATGTTACCTCAGACACGAAAATTACATGGAGTCAAGTCGGGGCTTCTTGCAGACCATGAGTTGGCCGTCCTCTACCAATCCATCTATTCGAATAAGTTGCAAGTCGGGCCAGCAACGTACCATAACCATTTTAGGGATTGGTAGAGGAAGGCCACTCCTTGGCTTGCAAGAAGTCCCGACTTGATCTCATGTAATTTTTATGTCTGGGGACACAATAAAAGACCTTGTTTATCAAACCACAGTAAGCGACGTAGAAGACTTAAGGCAGCGCATAATAAACGCAGCGGAGGTAATGAGATTTTACCTTTACTTCAAGAGTAACCGAAAATGAACTAAGAAAGTGTTTGCGTGTATGTGTATGGAACCGAGGGGCTCACTCTGAGTAAGATGTGTAGATTTAAATTAATAAATAATGTTATCTAAAAAAAATCGTAAAATTTTTCTCCAGGAGAATGTTGCCTCTACGTGTCACGTACTAAGTAAAAAACCTTTTTGACATTGTAATTACATTTTTTTCTAAAACATTTATACCTTTTTAGAAAGCTAACAAAACGAGGAAGTTATTTCAGTAAAACGCACACTTCTTTTCATACAAAAGAAAAACCGCATGATTTCAAAACTTTGTAATTTTTTTTTCAAAAATTAACCTTCATTGTTATCGATTTATTTAAATTGCTCAGTATGATCAGACATTGATTTATGAAAAAATCTCGGAAAAAGTGTTAGCTATGAATTAAAATTCAAATCGACGCCATAGAATAAGCATATTTTTTTTTTTATTTAAGAAAAATAGTGGTCCAGAATTTTTTAATTTCACTTTAATTTCACTTTAAAAAAATTATACTATCGACTTGCTTGATATAGTTTTGACACTTCCTTCTTATGAACGCAGTACAATACTTTACTGCATAGCTCAAATGCATTTTATGTGAAATTGCTACGCATAAGCGCAGTAAGCAACAAATTCACTGCATTCATGCGTTGTTTAATCCTGGTTTTAAACTAATGTGATTCTAGGTATAAAGTAATTTTGGATTACTTTAATGCTTAATTACTACAATTAAGTACATTTGATGCAAAATTTAAAATCTACACTGTTTTTTCTATATAAAAAGTGACTTCAAATAGACTAAAGGTTACTGTAGAATTCGTGGCACCACAAAACACGGTCGAATCTTTGAGCGCGTTTTACTCGAAACTATCAAACTGTTGGTTACTGCGTTTATAAATTGCACGGCAGAATACTTAAGGGGGTGCTTCAGACCAACAAACTGAACAACTTTCACTATGGAGCCAACATCGAAATCGCGAAAAAAAAAAATCTGCTCTTTCATACAAAACTGCAGTACCGTCATGACTCAAATGTATGGGAAAGCAGATTTTTTTTATTTTTTCTCGACGTTGGCTCCATAGTGAAAGTTGTTCAGATTGATTGTCAGAAGCACCCCCTTAAGTATTACTAGGGTGTTTTGTTACTATAGGCTGGTGGAAATCATACCAATAATATTGTTTACAGTATTCGCTTCGCTTGCTTTGAATGGAGTTTCGAGCGTTTGTATACCAATAAAAATCATTCAACCCTTGTCACTTGTCTTTCCTGGAGGAGTGATTTCACAGAATCATTTTCTCCATCCAAAAAAATTGCCTTTTGGTTCCGCCCTACCTTAAACTTCCTACGTTACGTTACCAGAGCTCTAGCTACGGCCCTGCCTATCTAGCAAAAGATCGGGTCATCCGTGATTTTTGAATATGTTATACCTACAGGTTTTTCATGTTTGTTCGAGTTGTTTTTGTTGTCCGAGTTGGCCAAGTTGTTAATGTGTTCGAGTTTACCAAGTAGTTCATGTTACTGCATACGTAACGTACCCACAACTGTACCTATACAGGGTGGCCCAAAAGTCACAATGCGTTAAAAATACAAGTTTTCGACCTTGAGGTGTGTGTTTGTAAATTGTAACCATAAAATAATGAAAATTATAAACCTTTTTCAGTTTTCAGTCAAGCACGTATCCAGACGTTGGTTTTGGGGGGACATTCATTTCCGGGGGGAGGGAGGGGGGGGGAATAAATCCCACCTTAACAGACCCAGAGCCCCCAACGGTCTAGGGCCTAAACGTATAGGAAAGCTGGATTCAGTCTAGCTCAAAAATAGACACCAAAGTACATCATTTAGCCTCGGTCTTATGACTCAAAGCGGTCACTGAAATTTTTTACAGCGGTCAGACAATCGCGAAAAGATGGGGTCTGGGCCTAAACATATAGGAAACGAACTGGATGCATTTTAAGAAAGAGCCCTCTTAGGACAATACCACAGCATATTTAGTTTTTCTCAAATCGGTCACTGTTCAAAATCAGACCGGGGTTGAAAATCGAAAAAAAATTGTCTTGGGCCTAAACATATAGGAAATGTGAAACCAACATGGATCAACAGAACACACTTTACCCATCACGAAAAACCTGGTCTTACATGGCGGATCGGTCACCTTTCCAGAATCAGACCACTTTTATAAGATACCAAAAATGACATATATCTCGACAATGGTTAGTGATAGAAAAAATTTGTTAGGGACAAAATTGTTGGAAATTTAATGTTCTTTAAGTTTGCAGTAGCTTTGTTTACAATTCGATGCATAGAAGACGAGATATTTGTAAAAACTGAATAATTAAAATAGTAATAGACAGATATCTCGACAACGGTTGATGATAGGAAAAGTTTGTTCACGACAAAATTGTAGATAATATTATGTTCTACAAGTTTTGTTATAACTTTGTTCACGATTTGATGTATACGAAACGAGATATTTGCAAAAACGAATAAATTAAAATAGTAATAGACAGATATATCGAAAACTGTTGATGATAGGAAAAGTTTTTTAACATACAATTGTAGATAATGTTATGTTCTACAAGTTTTGTCATAACTTTGTTCACAATTTGTTCCATACGAAACGAGATATTTGCAAAAAATAATTAATTAAAATAGTAATAGACGATATCTCCACAACTGTTGATGATAGAAAAAGTTTGTTAAGGACACAATGGGTCTGACAAACGTTTTTCACTTTACATGTCAAATAAATCTTAAAAAAATTATGAAAAAAACTGTGTTTTTACTTTTTTTATATCTTCAAAAATGGCTGAGATATTAACGATCAAATTGCGTATTTCCGGACGAAGGTTTTTAAAAACGCGGGCGGGCGCCCACTAGCCGATGACGTCACACCCCCGGTCATTCGTCAGTCGCGCTCTCGTACGCTCGCTGCTGTGCAGTAAACATCGAGTTCTCTTCAGTGAAAATGGAAAAAAGTATTGTATTGTGCCTCAGTGTTTCAATTCAACTTTGAAAACACCCGATAAACTCTTTTTTTATGTGCCAGAGGACCCAAAAATGAGAAAGAAGTGGATGACGGCCATAAAAAGAGTAGATGCAATAGGGCCTAAAACTAAAGCGCACTGCTGTGAAGACCATTTCGATGTTTTTAAACTAATAAACCACAAATAATCAATCATCAACAACAACAACCTCGTACGAGCAAGATGTGGATTGCGATTGCGAGTACCTACCTAGATTTTTTAGATCGTTGTCCATAATGTAGGTCCTAAATAAAACACACACAGACACACTTTAAGGAAGGTTTAAGCTTGAACAAATACCTACCCGACAGTAGGTAATGGCCTCGATTCGGAGTGTACCACGACTTAACTAAACTAAATTTATTCCTGTCACTTTCTAAAATTAGATTAAGAAAAGAGACAGAAAACCAACAGCTGACTTTAGTGCTGTCAAAGTGACGTTACACGCCCAAAATAAGATGCCATTATAATGTACGCCATCTTATTTAAAGCGTTTTTGGTCGTTTAACGTCACTTTGACAGCACTAAAGTCAGCTGTTGGTTTTCTGTCTCTTTTCTTAATCTTATTTTAGAAAGTGACAGGAATAAATTTAGTTTAGTTAAGTCGTGGTACACTCCGAATCGAGGCCAATGCTTACATAAACCATACACACCTTTTCATCTTTATTCCGCGAATTTCGGCAGCCGTAAAATCCTTATTCTTCATAAAATATTGTGCCACCATCAAACTATCCACTCTTGGCAGATTGTCCGACTGACCTTTTTGAAAACCTTCATCCATTCTACACACCACACGGTTTACTTTAGTGTAATCGGTTATAAAATTAATGTAATAGTACATTACTGCAGCGGCCAGCAACAGAGGCATTGATGGACGAACGTGTAAATGTGGGCCGAGGCGAAGCCGAGGCACACATACGTAAGTCCATCAATGCCTAGTTGTGGCCAAGGCTTGTATAGTACTTTTCTCAAATAATGCGCGGAAATTAAAACAGTTAATTTTCTCAAATAATTCGCGGAAATTAAAACTCTTTTCAACAAACAACGAACAACAATTTTTTTTTTTCAATAATCAGCTTTCTTATTGCAAGCCAGTTCGAAATTTAAATAAAACCTTAGATGAGTTACCTCCTTGGTCGCCAATAGTCGCCATGTTTCGAAGTAAAAGATCGTTCCATTTTTAAATTACACGACAGATATGAGTTTAGTATGTAATTTATTTGGCCGCTAAACACGACAGATATGGATTTTCATACAACTTGCCGGCCGCTGCACGCATGTATTTGGCCAGTACAGCAATTTCGATTTATCTCGAAGAAGGTTGTCAAAATAATGCTCACATTTCCAAGCATGTTTGAGAAAAAGTATTATTTCCTTGAAATACAAGCACACTATTAGGTATAAACGAAATTAAACGAATTTTTGACGAACAAACGAAACAAAATGCACCGGACCGAGCGCCGCGCTGTGTCGCGGTCGCGGGCTGAGCGGGGGTGTGACGTCAAAGCGTGAGCGCGCGTAAACTCGGAAATTTTAAAAAGCGCTTAAACTTCTCGTCGTCATAACTTCGGAAATACTGCATGTATTGAAGTGAAATAAAAACTAACGTAATGTACATGATCTACGCTAAGATTTTAAGTGTATTTTTTAGTAATATTTTGACCCTTTTGTGTTCCCCATTGTAGATAATGTTATTTTCTACAAGTTTTGTACTAACTTTGTTCACGATTTGATGCAAAAGAAACGAGATATTTGTAAAACTTAATAAATAAAATAGTAATAGACAGATATCCCGACAACGGTTGATGATAGAAAAAATTGGTCAAGATAAAATTGTAGATAATTGTATGTTCTACAAGTTTTGTTATAACTTTGTTAATAATTTGATGCATACAAAACGAGATGTTTCCAAAAATTAATTAATTAAAATAATAACAAGTATATCTCGACAACGGTTAATGATATAAGAAATTTGTACAAAATAAATTGTAGGAAACTGTATGTTCTACAGGTTTTGTAATAACTTTGTTCATGATTTCATTCATAGGAATGGAATAAAATTATTTATTTGCATTGTTAAAAAGAAAAACTCTTAATACTACACAAAAAAGCAAATTTTAGATTAGACAAATGAGTAAATGATCATTTTTTCTTAAAATGGATAATTTTGTTGAAAAAAAAAAATTGTGACCTGAAGGTCGTATAAGTTAGTTTTTTGCAAATATCTCGTTTCTTATGCATACAATTTAAAAAGTTGATACAAAACTTGTAGAACAAATTACAATCATCAACAATTTTATTCTGACAAATTTTTTTCTACCGCTGTCGGGCGGGATATCTGTTTGTTATTATTTTTAATAATTAGTTTTTGCACATATCTCGTTTTCCATACATAGCATTAAATAAATAAATAACGCTCACAGGCACATACATTGTTATACTTTTTGTTATGCGAACCACATACAGCAATGGCACAAACATATAACATCCATGACCGAACCGGGATTCGAACCCAGGACCCTGGCTTAGCAGTCCGGCGTGCAAAGAAAGCATTGTAAAGAAAGTTATAACCAAATTTGTAGAACAGCATTATCTACAATTTTATTAGACAAACATTTTCTATCATCAACCGTTGTTGAGATATCTGTCTATTACTATTGTTACGAGCTACGGGTTCCGGGATTGGAGTGAAACGCTAAGTCCAATTTTACAGAGTTTATTTGGGATACACTTACAAACGGTCCACCTCGCAGAGGTTCCCCTAAACGGTTCACTTCACCGGGTCCTCCTCGCAGGGATTCCCCGTGCACCACTTACTGTCACTGTTTACAGTCCACTACGTCACTACTGTGACGACACGACCCGCGTCACGCTATGACGTCACGACGTACGACACTATGACGTCAAGACGTACGACACTATGACGTCACGCACTACACTGACACTATGACGTCACGTACTACACCGACACTATGACGTCACGCACTACACTGACACTAGTCTACTCACTGTTCCACTCTTAGCACTTTTCTCTTCACTAGTACTTTTCCACTTTTACTTTTCTTCCTTTTGTTTCGCACTGTTCACTGTTTAACCAAGGACTGCCGCCAGTCGAAATTCGCCGCCTTTTTATATCCCGCAGAACATTCCGGAATACCCTTTTTTCGATCTTCTTTTCTTTACTCGATTGTTTTCCTCCAGATAGTTCTAACCCCGCGTTCCTTTTTCGAAACCGATCGAAGACACGCCCACTTTTCTGGTTCTTTTCAAATATTCGTAATTTCGCCTCCTTTCTCGAAGTTCCTAGACACGTTCACCTTTTGTCCCTTTCTAAATATTCCTTCTCTCTCTTCCTTCTAGAACATTTCTAAAAACACAAAAATCTAGAAATATTTTTGGCGCGGATCGGATTCGAACCGTCACCCCCTAGCATGGGAGGCGGAACCTTAGACCGTAGGACCACGGCGATTGTTAATGAGCCGGCCGAATTTTCGAATGCCTTCTTTACGTTTGACGTTTGACAGCGGCCGTAACACTATTTTAATTATTTAGTTTTACAAATATCTCGTTTCTTTTGCATCATATCGTGAACAAAGTTAATACAAAACTTGTAGAATATAACGTTATCTACAATTGTATCCAAGACAAACTTTTTCTATCATCAACCGTTGTCGAGATATCGTCTATTACTATTTTAATCAATGATTTTTTGCAAATATCTCGTTTCGTATGGATCAAATTGTGAAAAAAGTTATTACAGTACCTGTAGAACATAGCATTATCTACAATTGTATGTTAAAAAACTTTTCCTATCATCAACAGTTTTCGAGATATCTGTCTATTACTATTTTAATTTATTCGTTTTTGCAAATATCTCGTTTCGTATGCATCAAATCGTGAACAAAGTTATAACAAAACTTATAGAACATAATATTATCTACAATTGTGTCCTGAACAAACTTTTCCTATCATCAACCGTTATCGAGATATCTGTCTATTACTATTTTAATTATTCAGTTTTTACAAATATCTCGTCTTCTATGCATCAAATTGTAAACAAAGCTACTGCAAACTTAAAGAACATTAAATTTCCAACAATTTTGTCCCTAACAATTTTTTTCTATCACTAACCATTGTCGAGATATCTGCCATTTTTGCTATATTATAAAAGTGGTCTGATTCTGGAAAGGTGACCGGTCCACCATGTAAGACCGGGTTTTTCGTGATGGGCAAAGTGTGTTCTGTTGATCCATGTTGGTTTCACATTTCCTATATGTTTAGGCCCAAGACCCATTTTTTTCAATTTTCAACCCCGGTCTGATTTTGAACTGTGACCGATTAGAGAAAAACGAAATATGCTGTGGTATTGTCCTAAGAGGGCTCTTTCTTAAAATGCATCCAGTTCGTTTCCTATATGTTTAGGCCCAGACCCCATTTTTTCGCGATTGTCTGACCGCTGTAAAAAATTTCAGTGACCGCTTTGAGTCATAAGACCGAGGCTAAATGATGTACTTTGGTGTCTATTTTCGAGCTAGACTGAATCCAGCTTTCCTATACGTTTAGGCCCTAGACCGTTGGGGGCTCTGGATCTATAACATTGGGTTAAGAACAAACAAAACTGACAGCCTGACAGCCAGTTGCACGTACGTGCATTTTCGTTAATGCTCCAATTAAATCTCTAACCGTCACTTTTAGGGTTCCTTACCCAAAGGGTGAAAACGGGACCCTATTACTAAGCCTACGTTGTCCGTCCGTCCGTCCGTCCGTCTGTCCTACCTATTTAGAGCTTTAACTTTTAAACCGTAATAGCTAGATAGTTGAAAAGTTTCTCAGATTATGCGTTATTACGGCGGATTTGTTAACAAATAATAATAAAAACCGGTCAAGTGTGAGTCGGGCTACTCGCGCACCGAGGGTTCCGTACCACACCACCACAGAACACAACATTATTATCTTAGAAAAAAAACGTTTTCTGTCCGGGACCTTTAGCGTGTGGGGAACTACTACAGATGTCCAGCACCCACAAGTTATAGCAAAGATGCCAACAGATGGCGATACCTTCGCTCACGGAAATATGCTCCATACAAAGACAACGTTCATCGTAAATACGTAACTCGTAACCTACTACACATAAGGTTCACAATCGAATGCGAGACATAAATCGCGCAAGAGAAATAATCACAGAGATTCGATATATATAGAAGGTCCAACTAAGAACTGTTGGACCACGGCCGGTCCCCAGGCTTCACACATAGCCTGGCGGAAGTACTTCCATATTCAATGGAGGAACATTCCCTAGTAGCACCTCCATAAGCGCGAGACCAACTCACACTTGGCCGGTTTTTAGTATTTGTTGTTATTCTGTAGAGTTTGCTCTATAATCACACTAAGTTTGACGCTTGTATGTATTACCGTTTTTACGATAGAGCGTGAAGAAAAAACGTTGATAAAAACTAGTTTCTTGTTCAGAACCCCCCTTAATTTTTAACTTTTTGACATTTTTATTATTTGTTAACAAATCCGCCGTAATAAGTGTAATAAAATAACGCATAATCTGAGAAAATTTCAACTATCTAGCTATTACGGTTTAAAAGTTACAGCCCTAAATAGGTAGGACAGACGGACGGGCGGACAGACGGACAGACGGACAGACGGACAGACGGACAGACGGACAGACGGACAGATGGACTGACGGACAGACGGACGGACGGACGGACGGACAACGTAGGCTTAGTAATAGGGTCCCGTTTTCACCCTTTGGGTACGGAACCCTCCTTTTTTTGAAGTCGGTTAAAAATGACAATAAAATTCAGAGTACATTGCTCGTTACTAATGAGTTAATGACGCTAAACTTACAGTGCTTCATGAGTCCTAGAATTCTCTTCAATGTACTCTGAATTGTCATTGTCAATTGTCACTTGTCATTCACTTTTATCAAACAGGGCCGGGGCAGGGGTATGCCTTATTGACTTAGTGCCTACCTGCTAAACCTGTTTTGTAACCAAAGTTGCAGGATCTGTTTGTTTTTCCTTATAATTCGGAAATGCATGTGTTTTACAGTTTTAGAATCTGCATGAGTTGCGCAACTTTTATATCACAGGATCTTTTTTCTGTTGTACATTTTTTTTAAGGGGTTTAAGGGGTAAACGCGGTAGACTATGGCGACAACCCAACTGCCAACCTCACCTGCTCGTGGTGCACCCTGCCGACTAACCGACGAGGCTCTGGCGACCGATTGATCGCCATCAATCGGTCGCCAGAGCCTCGTCCATCCAAAACAGGCTACACCAAAATTCCTCGACCGATGATGGGCAGCAGCATCATCGGTGCAAGTGGTATAGCCCTGCGATCACCAACCCGCTCTGCCAAGCGTGGTGATTATGGCATTTTTACCTCCCAAATATGGAATTTTGTCCCACTTGGCCCCGGCCCCTAGTTCCCGGCGGCTCTACTATTCCAGGCTACGGCAGCGGTCTAGGTAACGGTAGGGCGGGGGGTGCTAAGAATCCCCGGGTTACGAGAGGCTGCCAACACCAACGACTTTTACTGGCTACGTATAACGGACGAACACTGATGGAGGACGAAAAGATTACGGAACTCGAGGTAGAACTAACTAAGATTAAGGGTCAGCGCACACCCAGCGTAAATCTGCTCGCGCATGCTCGAGCATGTTCTTTGCAGTCGCGCACACCTAGCGGCAAAATCCGCCGGCGGCAGAGGCGAAATCCGCCGGCGGTAGCGGCGGATGCTCGAGCATGCGCGAGCATGCTCGCGCGTGTTCGAACAGTCTCGCGGATGCTCCCGTGTTGCTACAGTTGACAGTGAATTTTGCAGTTGTGTTTACAATATTTTAAAGTAAAGACGTGCGAAGAGTAATTTTAAAGTATGGTGGACTGGGATTTGGTAATTATTGGGTTACTAGCAGAGGAAGAGGAGCAAGAGCAGGAAAAGTGCTGTGTTACGGTTTAAAGTTCTAGGGACAGTTATTTTATGGCTAGGAACTATAAAATGGAATATGAACAATTTGAAAACCTACTAAATCTGCTTCGACCTTTCAGATTTTCTTTGTATTTTCAAAAAGAGTTCGATTATTATACAACGTGTTAATAAATTAGCGCAAAACCTCATACACCCCAACTGATTTATAACAAAAGAATTAGATTGAAACAATAATTTCATTATTTTGATACTTAAAATTTAAAGTTATTCGCATTTTAAGTTCGGAGGCAAAAATGATTTGTTATCATTTCAGCACTGAAAGAAAGCGCTAACGTACTCATGGATACATTTTTATAATCTTGTTTTGGTAGTAAGTAGGGTGAGTGTGCCCGTGGGGTGGGTTGACATCGGGTTTAGTAAATTAAAAATTTTATGAAAAAAAAAATTAAAATTTTGAAAAAAATTTCCTATGTTGAAACCATGATAATTCGATTCTGCTATCGATTCTAAACAAACTACTTTCTAGTTTTGCGTTAATTCATTAACACGTTGTATAATATTATCTGTAGTAAATTGCCCTTTTCGGGCTAAAGTAGTTAAAAAATATGCTAGATTTAGTACGAAACCGGCCGAGGTGGCAACACTTACGACGGATCGCAAGCATCGACACGGGCGTATGCTCGAACATGCTCGAGCATGCGCGAGCATCCGCGCGCATGCTCGCGACTGCTCCCGTCGCCGCGAGGAGCATACGCGAGCATACTCGAACAGACGCTGAAGGGATTTAATCACTTGCAAGCTATTTTCAACTTTATTTCAATGGGAATAGAGTTCATTATCAATTGAATCAATGAAATCTGCTCGCGCATGCTCGAACAGTTTTACGCTGGGTGTGCGCTGACCCTAAGTGGCACATTCTTGGGTTGTCAGAGGTCCGAAGACAGGGGGAGGATACGATGACCCTGGAATCTGGCCACTTGTTCTACTTCCGAGAAGGCGAAAGGCTGTCCCAGGGTGGCGTAGGATTTCTCGTCAACAAAGCCCTCATCAACAACGTAGTGGAGATCAGTAGTGTGTCGAATCGGGTAGCGTACCTCGTACTGAAACTCACCAAAAGGTACAGCTTGAAGGTTGTACAGGTATACGCGCCGACTACGACGGGCTCTGACGAAGAAGTCGAATCGGTATACGAGGATATCTCTAGAGCTATCAACGATACCGCAAAGACTCATTTCACGGTTGTGATGGGGGATTTCAATTCCAAAGTGGGAGTACAGGAGAACGATGAGTCGAAAGTGGGTCCGCACGGTATTGGTAACAGGAACCAGAGAGGGCATATGCTAGTCGGCTTCCTAGAGAGGCAAGGGCTATACTTGATGAACTTATTCTTCAAGAAGCAGCCCCAAAGGAGGTGGACCTGGCGAAGCCCTGACGGCCGGACGAAAAATGAGATCGATTTCATCATGACTGATAAACGGCACATATTCAGAGATGTATCAGTGATCAATAGGTTTAACACCGGAAGTGATCACCGACTTGTCCGGGGCTCTCTGAATATTAACTACAAGCTCGAAAGAAGACGTCTGATGAAATCGACTCTCCGTCCCACATTTCACCAAACTGTAGCTGGAAGTGACAGCTTCCAACTTGACCTCCAGAACAGATTTGATTCGTTGGAAACCACCGAGGACGTTGGCGAGGCTACAAACCAACTAGTGAAAGCTCTCCGTGAAGTGGGTTACAGGCATTTCCGCACGCAGCGTGTGGCAAAAGAATCCAAACTCTCAAGCGAGACCCTGGAGCTAATGAGGCATAGACGTGAAATTCTATCTGCGCAAGAGTTTTCGGCAGAACATCGGGCTCTCAATAAACAAATAAAAAAGCTGATACGACGCGACCTCCGAAGCTTCAACACACGCTCCATAGAGAAGGCGATTGAGCAGAACCGGGGGTCGAAAGTGTTCGCTCAGCAGCTCGGGAGAAGCCACCTGTCGAAACTCAAAACCGCAGATGGGAAGATCGTTGCCTCTAAGCCGGAGCTCCTCACAGAAGTCGAGAAGTTCTATGGAAGTCTGTATGCAACACACGCTCCAAAGCCTGTAGCTCGTAACACCGACCCCAGAGCCCCACTAGTACGCCACTACACGGACGATATCCCGGACGTTGACTCAAGCGAGATTAGGAAAGCCCTCAAACAACTAAAAAATAACAAAGCTCCGGGTGAAGACGGAATAACAACGGAGCTTCTGAAGGCTGGAGGTACTCCTGTCCTGAAGGCCCTAGGAAAGCTCTTTAATTCCGTCATTCACAATGGCATAACACCGGAGGCGTGGAGCGGAAGTGTTGTGGTCTTGTTCTTCAAGAAAGGAGATAAAACCCTCCTCAAGAACTACAGACCGATCTCACTTCTGAGCCACGTCTATAAACTGTTCTCGAGGGTTATTACGAACCGTCTCGCTCGAAAATTCGAAGAGTTTCAGCCCCCGGAGCAGGCCGGGTTTCGAAAAGGATACAGTACCATGGACCACATCCACACGGTAAGGCAGATTATAGAGAAAACTGAAGAGTATAATCAGCCTCTGTGTCTAGCCTTTGTGGACTATGAGAAAGCCTTCGACTCGATCGAGACCTGGGCTGTTCTGGAATCCTTGCAGCGATGCCAGATAGACTGGCGATATATAGAGGTGCTCAGAGGTGATTCTTGGGTCTGTATGACGCCGCCACTATGTCCGTTCAAGTACATGATCAGCAGACGAAGCCGATCCAACTGCTAAGAGGAGTGAGACAGGGGGATGTTATTTCCCCGAAACTGTTCACCAATGCGCTGGAAGACGTGTTCAAGACGCTTAATTGGAAAGGACGAGGCATATGTGTGAACGGCGAGTACATCTCACATCTGCGCTTTGCGGATGACATTCTCGTCATGGCGGAATCGATGCAGGACCTCAGTGGCATGCTTAGCGACCTTAATGCCGCTTCCCGACGGATCGGTCTCAGCATGAACTTAGACAAGACGAAAGTCATGCTAAATTCTCATGTCGAGCCAGAGGCGGTATACGTCGGTGAGGCGGCGATAGAAGTTGTGCAAGACTATGTCTACCTTGGACAGACTATAAGACTAGGTAGAAACAACTTCGAAAAGGAGGCCGCTAGGCGCATCCAACTGGGATGGGCTGCTTTCGGGAAACTCCGTCATATATTCTCCTCGGCTATACCACAATGCCTCAAGACGAGGGTGTTCAATCAGTGCGTCCTGCCAGTAATGACATATGGTGCGGAAACATGGACCCTGACGATAGGACTAGTTCATCAATTCAAGGTCGCTCAGCGAGCTATGGAGAGAGCTATGCTCGGTGTTTCTCTGAGAGATCACATTAGAAATGAAGTGATACGTCAGAGAACTAAAGTGGTTGACATAGCTCAGAAAATTAGCAAGCTGAAGTGGCAATGGGCTGGTCATATCTGCCGAAGAACTGACAACCGGTGGGGTGTCAGAGTTCTAGAGTGGAGACCGCGAACTGGTAGGCGTAGTGTCGGACGCCCTGCTGCCCGCTGGAGAGACGACCTAAAAAAAGTAGCGGAGAGCGACTGGATGAGGAAGGCCGAGGATAGAGTTTTGTGGCGCGCCTTGGGAGAGGCCTATGTTCAGCAGTGGACGATGATAGGCTGATGATGATGATGATGATGACATTTTTTATTTACAGCTTGCTTCTGAAGTCAGGCAATAGTGTTCATGAAAATGATAATCTGTCACAAAATAGTCTCCTGCTTATCATTAACGCTGGTAATTTTTTTAACCGACTTCAAATTAAAAAAGGAGGAGGTTACTCAATTCGACCGTATATTATACAGGAAGATTTTTTTATCACCATCCAAATTTTTTCTACATGTTTGGTATCACTTATAGAACCCATTTCATTAAAAAAAAGGGCAGGTCATAATTGCACATTTAAAAATTTTATCCTACATTATTTTCCATAAAGCTTGGTCATAGAGTTTCATATTCGTACAGACCGGGTGTGGCAGGACCGGGGGGCGGAGCCCTAGCTTCAGAGTCCCACGCATTGTAAACTTAACAGGAACACACAACACTTTCAAAACATTGTTAAAATGTTATACTAGTCCCTTATTTTGTTGCTTGCTTATCGTGTCGACTTCAACACAACAAAGTCGCTAAATAGTACTTTGCCAGAATTTGGCAACCGATACTGCACCGTCGCTAGCGGTCATGAGCTCCTCCTCCTTATTTTGTTTATTTTTGTTCAATGACACGGTTATAATAAAGTACTCTTTGAATGACACCAATGACACAATGACACATATTAAACTTTTTCTAAAAATTAAAAGGTTCTGACCCAAAGAAAATTACTAACCACAGAGATTCGTTCGATAGTTTTCGTTCTTGAAAAGCAAAGTTCTAAATTCGAAAAAGCGCGCGAAATCGGGTCGAGTGGTAGTAACTATTAATAAGTAATCTGTGGCACAGGTAGGTGCGTACTGTGTCCAGTCGAATTGTTTTCCTTAAGACATTTTTGCGTAGTCATATCTCAATATTTTAGTACTGAGCGATGCTAAAAGAATAAACACGTATCGATTTTTTTTCATAAACAAACATTTTATTAAAATTTGGATGGTAATAAAAAAATCTTCCTGTATATATATTTTTTTTATGTGTGTTCGCGGATAACTTCGTCGTTTATGAACCGATTTTGATGATTCTTTTTTTGTTGGAAAGGAAATATCCCGACGGTGGTACCATGATAAGGAAACCAGGATCTGATGAAGCGTCCCAGAGCTACACAATAGAACTCCTCAAAAATTGACGGCAAATCATCGGCGATTGAAAAATTCGCTTCATATCGATGTACCATTTGCGTGTATAACTAATATCTTAGTCGAACTAATGAATTCACTACTGAAAATTGTGAAATAAACAAAATTTTTACAAAAAATTAAAACCGCCTTCAAAAAACTAAAAAGTTAAAAAATTATATTGCAGCCGATGACTTTTTCGTTCGCATCATAAGAACATTAAATTGTTTTATCGAAGTCGCTGTCAAGCCAAGCCAAAAAACTAATGCAAGCCCTGTTCCGAATCGTACCGGCTTGACAGCGACTTCGATGAAACAATTTAATGTTCTTATGATGCGAACGAAAAAGTCATCGGCTGCAATATTATTTTTTAACTTTTTAGATTTTTTTGAAGGCGGTTTTTATTGAAAGTAGCCTCGTTACAAAGGTAAACCTTTAAGGAACATGAAATTAAAATAAAACTTGGAAATGATTTATTTGTAGTGACAAATCGACTTTTTCTCAAAAAGTTATAATTCAGTGTAGCTTATGAACGATATTAACAAGGGCACCCTAACTTAATTGATCTTTTTGGTTGGAAATGAGCTCAGCTCTCACCTCATTTCGTTTGATCCATGACTTTGGGCCACCCTGTATAGTTGTGGGTACAAATGCAGTAACATGAACAACTTGGTCAACTCGAACAAATTAACAACTTGGCCATCTCGGACAACATAGACAACTCGAACAACTTGGTCAACTTGTGGGGAACCACTACAGATGTCCAGCACCCACAAGTTATAGCAAAGATGCCAACAGATGGCGATACCGTCGCTCACGGAAATATGCTCCATACAAAGACAACGTTCATCGTAAATACGTAACTCGTAACCTTCTACACATAAGGTTCACAATCGAATGCGAGACATAAATCGCGCAAGAGAAATAATCACAGAGATTCGATATATACAACGTGTTAATGAATTAACGCAAAACTAGAAAATAGTTTGTTTGGAATCGAGAGTAGAGTCGATTAATCAAGGTTTCAACATAGGTAATTTTTTTCCAAAATATTAAATAATTTGATTGTACCAATAATAATTTACTTAATTCTATCGGCACCGCACTGGCATACTCAATATTACTCACACTACTACGGCTACTACCAAAACAAAACGCCATACGCACGCGCTCGGCCGCGCGCTTTCATTAATAGCGCAAATATCCTGCTCAAATGAAATAGGAAGAAACGAGATGAAACACCGGCGAAAGCGAGCAGCGCGGCGCGGCGGCCGGCGGCCTTTGTGTGCCTTTGTGCCGCGCCGCGCCGCCCCGCGCCGCGGGGGAGGGGGTCGCGGAACGCAGAAGATAACAAAACATTTCTCCAGTCACGCGCGTGCGGTGCGAGCGATTAGATTACGTAGCTTAATTATCTTACGCTTCCGCGATGACCTTTCATTTCATTACTCGAATGTGCAGTAGGTATACCTACTGAAATGGTGCGAATCTTGGTTATTTGTGTGGAGATAACGTAACCAGTTTGGTGTAGTGTATCAGTGTCTAAAAGAACAATGCTAGCTGCGACCCAACGGGACTTTTAGGCCACCCACTGCTGATTATCGGAACGACCCGGAATTAGAAAACAGCATCTTGGAGTACCTACTTCAAGCACAACCCGGACGCGACGCGTACACGTCAAGCTGCTCGGTTATTCTAATGCAGCCATGTCTACGTGTGGAATGTTCTACGAGAGGATCTTGGTGCCACGAGCTAAACCCTCAAGACTACGAGGTCCGTGTGACGCTTTGTGACTGGTACCTAACAAATGCAACCAGACATGTTTTATGGACAGATTAGTGTACATTTAATCGGAATGGACTGTTTAACCAAACCAAGTTGTGTGATTGTGATGTGATAGAAACGTTTGAATCACGGGTCAGAGTGTCATCTTAGAACACGTGGTAAATGAAGCGAGGAATTTTGAATTCCGGCGGCAGAGCGAAACTACGCTATCAAAAAAACTACTAGGTAAATTGAGCCCTATTCCTATTTATTTAAAGCACTGCCTACACACGATAACAGCTGATTGCACGCAATCTGAATCTGAAGTAGGTACCTACATTGCTTCGTGAGCGTATTATGTTTCGAGTTTATATCAAACTAAACGGTTCAATTGCATAAAATTTGTTGTATCGTGTGTAGAAGAAGACGTGTCTGTGTGTGAAAGCGATCTGGAGTGCGATTTTTGAATCTCATTCGCTGAGTTCAGCAGTTGAAAATGTCCAAATTAGTATGGAGATACGCATCTTTCTACTGCTGATTTGACTTTCAAAAATCAAAAGTTTTTTTAATGTCAAATCAGCAGTAGTAAGTTCCACGTATCCATGGTAATTTTGACATTTTCAACTGCTGAACTCAGCGAATGAGATTCAAAAATCGCAGTCCTGGTCGCCGCGCGTCGCGCAGTGTAATGCGGGGTTTACACGGGTCGATTTTTTATGCGATTTCTATCCTTACCATTAAAATTGACCATGTACTTAGATAGTAATTCGAGGCCACGAGTGATTCAAATCGTAAGTCTCGGGAAGATTAGTTTCAACTTTTGTCGTGCGGCAATGAGTAAAATCGACCTGTTGACCCTGTTGACTAAAATCGACCGCGAAAACGATCAATCGACAAAATGACAGCGTTTTTGTGTTTTACCTACTTAAATCATTTATTTACGAATTATTGCGATACCAATCTGTTATGCTCATCATTTTTAAACAAAATGAAATAGTGGCATACGATATTTCTCAACTGTGAAAATGACGTAATTGTTCGGTTTTGAGGCGATTTAGTTGGTGCCTAGCGGCCGCCGGCGCCGGCCGGCATGATGAGAATCGACCCATGTAAACCGCCCCTTAGAAATTTAGACCGTGCAAGATGGCGGCGGCGCGGCGCCGGCGCGGGGGTGAGCGGGCGGGTAGGCAGTGAGCGAGTGGGGACGAGCGATTTGCGTATCATTCATACTTTACCATACACATTGGAATGGATTGTAAAGGATATGAAACATTAAAATGCAAATAACTTTTAATTAAATTGATTAAATTAATAAATGATTTTTTCAATGTAATTATTTAATTATAAATCAGTTGGGGTGTATGAGGTTTTGCGTTAATTCATTAACACGTTGTATAGAACTAAGAACTGTCGGACCACGGCCGGTCCCCAGGCATCACACCTAGCCTGGCGGAAGTACTTCCCTTTTCAATGGAGGAACATTCCCAAGTAGCGCCTCCATATTGGTGACCCTCGACACAGAACATCGCAACCTGAACACCGCAGAGCAGCACCACCACAGAGCAGCAACCAGCTTCAACCAACCCTTCACCCCCTCGACCAGGTCAAACAAGCAGCAGTCACGCCATCTACCCGAAGCCGCACCAGGTTCATCGCAGCTGTCTTCACACCGCTTCCTGGGCCTGCAGCTTCCTCATCGACAGTCAGCGTCTGCATAGAAGGATCTCCCGCAGCCCACGTGTCTGAGCTCACCTCCACGTGGCAGTTCTGCTCGCCTTCTCCACGCCTGTCACTCGCCCGCATCACATCAGGACTGGTCTCCCTGACAGATGCACACACCGCAGCACAACGCTCGTCAGACTCACTTGACTGGAGCCCTGCACCTACACTACATGGATACAGACTGCACACTTCGAACTACTCAACGACCTCCGGTCTGAGGGGGGAGTCCTGTGGGGAACCACTACAGATGTCCAGCACCCACAAGTTATAGCAAAGATGCCAACAGATGGCGATACCGTCGCTCACGGAAATATGCTCCATACAAAGACAACGTTCATCGTAAATACGCAACTCGTAACCTACTACACATAAGGTTCACAATCGAATGCGAGACATAAATCGCGCAAGAGAAATAATCACAGAGATTCGATATATATAGAAGGTCCAACTAAGAACTGACGGACCACGGCCGGTCCCCAGGCATCACACCTAGCCTGGCGGAAGTACTTCCCTTTTCAATGGAGGAACATTCCCAAGTAGCGCCTCCATAAACTCTAACTTATCTACTACTTGTTCAACTCGGACAACGTAAGCAATTCTAACGACTTGGTCAACTTGGACAACATAAACAACTCGAACAACGTGAACAACTCGAACAGCTTGAGTACCTCGACGAACAACTTATTCAACTCGGTCGGACATCATAAACAACTCTTGGTCAACTCGAACAACTTGCTCAATTCGATTATTGTGAACAACTTGCTCAGCTCAACTTGTTTATGTTATCCGAATTGTCCCAAGTTATTCGAGTTTTCCGATTTGACCAAGTTGTTCGACTTGGTCATGTTGTCAGAGTGGTTCGAGTTAACAAAGTTGGTCGGGTTGTTCGTGTTGTTCGAGTTGTTTATGTGGTCCGAGTTGAGCAAGTTGTTTGAGTCAACCAAGTTGTTCATGTTGTCTGCGTTGTTCATGTTGTCCAAGTTGTTTGATTTGGCAAGGTTGACCAAGTTGTTCATGTTACTGCATACCAGTGGCGGATACAGAAAAAACTCAAGGAGTGGCGAAGCGTGGGTTTCTGCAACCCGGGGCATAGACCGATTTTGCCGCCCCTTTATCTTTAAAAGGAAACCTACACATAAAATAACGAAGCGAGTGAAGCGAGCTCGACATTTTTTAGCACAACTATTCGGGTAGTGTCAGACATCTTTTGGTTTATAAATGTAAAAAAAGAAACTTAAAACGAGCGAAGCAAGCTCGACTTTTCTCCTCAATAGCTGGTAAGCTAGATAAATACGTATGGAGCCAGAGCTTTTGAAGTAAGTACTAATGTGCAAAGTAACCTAAGTAAAAGCTAATATGGTGCAAGCGAAGCAAACTTGAAATTTTTTGCATGACGCTACGTCTTAGCTGTGGTTAGATCTCTTTAGGTTTATGTGAAGGTAGGTACTTAGTTACAATAATTAAAACAGAAACTTAGAGCGAGCGAAGCGAGCTCGTCTTTTCTCTGTTCTATGAATTGGTTATAGACAGAGCTTAATCAGTTTATATTTTTCTCGAATGTGCCGCCCCGAGTAATGTGCCTTTGTCCCTACCTGCCCCTCCCCCCCTTCGCTACACTACTGAGGGGGCGCTAAATATATCCAGAGCTAGCTTTACATTTATCGTAATAAAAAAAAATCAAGTCACATTCACATGCAAAGAAGAAAGTTTTATTAAGGCTCAATGTCAACAGACGAAAAAACAACGAACGAATAGCGTGCGGGCTGACAGGCGGGGACGGCGCGGGTGACATTGCGGGCTGCGGCCCCCCGCGCCCCCCATATGTATCCACCACTGCTGCATACATACCCACAACTGCATACATACCTATAAAAAACACATACCTATAAAGTGTATTTGATTGACTGATTGATTGAAATACATATTATGAACTTACAATCGTCGTCGTCCCTTCATAAATTGCGACGTGTCCCACTACCGATTAATTAATTAAACACACAACTTTTCACCTCACTACAGCGAGGAAAATGTCATTGCGCCAACCTCATTTTTAGAATAATCGCACTGGCCAGCACGTAAACAGCATGAAAAAAAAAACTTGTTTAGGCTGTTTTTCTTATTGAATAGAAAGATTCCGATTTTTAAAAACTCTTTCCACGCTGACGGATAAAATGCACTTTTGCACTCAGATTTCGAATGCTAAACATAATCTTTCCGAGCTTGTGAGGTGAAAAATCTATTTACTTTACGCGTTGCCGGTGGATCAGCAGGTACTGTATACAATCCCTAACATTACCTAGGTAAAGTACCTGTAATAGCACCTGTTAATTATTCATAATATTTAATACAGTGCCTGGATGCCCCAGGTATTACTACTACCTGCATTGCCTAGGTATTCTATAGAATACCAGAATCATAACATTGTCGGTAACATAATTATAATGAAGTACAGCATCATTTAACTATGATTTTGATCATAGAATTTGACAGATAAAAATCATATTTATTAGATCTAAACATGATAATGTAATAGCGGCCTTAACATTGAGGGACCGCATCCACAATCAATTCTAGTAACTATACCTAAAGTATATTAAAGGTGATTCGAAAACTAAATATTTAGTCTTGTTAATTTCTCTAGAACATAACTCTGCTCTGAAACCAAAAGTTTAGGTTTTATACATTACTTACCTGCCCCGATGGGGGAGTGGGATGGAAAAGAATTTCAGCATTTTCAACGTTTTTAGTTGGTTTATATTACACGTAGGTACTTAGGTTCGTGTAGTTTAGGCTCGGACACTTTTTTCGAGAATTTTGTACAAGACCCGGCGTCCATAGTATTCTACGTCAATGGTTTTATATGATGAAAACTGAAAAAGCTTAGAAATTTTCGTTGTTTTATGGACATGGCAGAGCCCGCGGCAGCTACCCAAGGTCGAAAACATTGATTTTTATTAAGGTCCTCTACCTGTACCTATAACAAATGCAACAATTGCGGATACTCGACCTTTTGCAAGAAAAAAGGTAAAAATTTACTTGACTAATTCTGCAAGCGAGGTGGGGAACAAGGCGAAATTTTAAAAAAGATTGTGTTTGTGCTACTATATTACTTTAAAGAGCTAAATCCGCATTCGTTCGCCACCTTACAATAATTGCACCCACAACTTTGTACAAAAGTTCAATGCCTATTACACGAATTAAAACAAAATAAAAGTATACTTAGCTACAAGTTAATGAGACGAGCCAGCTTAGAACGCGTTGCGATTGAACTTTTGTAATTACTTTAAATAATTCCCTATGAGTGGCAGTCGCAGTTTGCAAGAGGCTGGCTTCATTTTTTTTACGATTAACATAGCATATCTACTGGCAGGCTTCTTTGTACAAAGCTGTCAATAAAGGTGTGTACGACAGATTAACAAGGTAACAGAGAATGTTCCGGATCTACGAGCGTACTCCAATGTTAAACTACATCACCGACCAACTGTTATCATATATTTATGTTGTTTCATATTCATGCTAAAAACAATGATCGGTATTTATTTATAGCAGATAATTGTATTATGGTGAGCGGTCGTTCACTTCTCCTTCCCATACTTGGAGTTTATGCAACGAGATGCTGTTATCAGGACTGTAGGTACGGCTAATTAACTAACATTACGTGCGTTACTTTCAAGTTATTCCTTTCATTTTCCAGATCAGTTACTCGTTATCACTTCATCGATGGATGACAATTACCGCCCGTCTCACAGGAGTGTCCTCTGTTAACTTGTCGACTAGAATACATTAAGTAGTTACACAATATCTATCGTATTCCATTTAAATGTCAAAACTTACCCATTTCTATTTAAAGCAAAACGTGTATGGACACAAACAACAGCCCCATTTTGATTTATTTGTTTCTGTTGTAAAAATTATTTAGATTTTTGTACACACAAACATTTACATTTTTTAACTTCTATTTTTCAATGTTGACATTTGACATGTCATGTATCTTCTTTTATTGCTGCTGTTATGTGCAAAGAGAATATAATCACGTTATGTGGACAGTAACTAAACCGTACCGCCACAGATTTAAATGGCCTGTGAATGTTAAGGGGCGCCATCACTAATTTCGTTTGTATGAAAACATAGCTGATATGTGGAGTATAAAGGGGTTCACACACGGCAGCTATAATGTAAAGATGTATATTATAGCACGATATTATTATAGCATCCCATAAGCATCCCATTACCTCTTTCCATAGAAATCGTCAGGAGACCACACACGACAGCTATAATGTAGGTATATTTTATTTCTATGGAAAGATGTAATGGGATGTATCGTGCTATAATATACATCTTTATACAGGGTGTCCCAGAAATGGTGAATCAAAATGCTATGGGAGGCAGCTTGACTAATGTCCTATCCATAAAAAATATTAAAAAAAATAAAACGCACATGACCATAAAAAAAAAAGAATATCCAAAAAAACGGGAAAATCATCAAATTTTTCTAAGTTTCCAGCTCTAATTATCGCGTTTTGGGATAATTTGTAATTTTTTTCTGCCAATATTAATTGTTAGAGGTTGCTTCGACTGATTGTTAACATTTTACAAAAAAAAATGTCTGCACTTAGAGCACAGACCACTTAGTTTAATTGTTTTTTCTGAACCGATAAATTTTCTTGCTATTTTAACCAGCTGTAGTATAAAAAAAATGTATGGGACTTGTGCGGCAAACTACTTCAAAAAGTTGCCTATTTAATGACGATTTTAAAATGATACGAATCACTGAATTTACTTTACAAAATTGGGAGATATTAATTTTCTTGTGTGCTAGGGTGAAATTTGTGCAATTTATTCTTTACTTTTTAATTCATTTTCCACTTCTAATCCGTTGCTTCTAAGGTTAGAATTGGCTAAAAAAGTTGTTTCAATACCCGGTAGTAATGGCACGGTTTTTTAGAATCCCGGTTTTTTAAAAACCCGATTTTTTTTAAATCCCGTTTGTTTAAAATCCCGTTTTTTTAAGAATCCCGGTTTTTTAAATTCCCGGGATTCCCAAAAAACTGGGAATTTAAAAAACCGGGATTTTAAAACACCAGGATTCCCAAAAAACCGGGATTCCCAAAAAACCGGGATTTTAAAACACCGGGATTCCCAAAAAACCGGGAATTTAAAAAAAACCGGGATTCCTAAAAAAACCGGGATTTTAAACAACCGGGATTTTAAAACACCGGGATTTTGAAAAACCGGGATTCTAAAAAACCGTGCCATTACTACCGGGTATTGAAACAACTTTTTTAGCCAATTCTAACCTTAGAAGCAACGGATTAGAAGTGGAAAATGAATTAAAAAGTAAAGAATAAATTGCACAAATTTCACCCTAGCACACAAGAAAATTAATATCTCCCAATTTTGTAAAGTAAATTCAGTGATTCGTATCATTTTAAAATCGTCATTAAATAGGCAACTTTTTGAAGTAGTTTGCCGCACAAGTCCCATACTTTTTTTTTATACTACAGCTGGTTAAAATAGCAAGAAAATTTTTCGGTTCAGAAAAAACAATTAAACTAAGTGGTCTGTGCTCGAAGTGCAGACATTTTTTTTTGTAAAATGTTAACAATCAGTCGAAGCAACCTCTAACAATTAATATTGGCAGAAAAAAATTACAAATTATCCCAAAACGCGATAATTAGAGCTGGAAACTTAGAAAAATTTGATGATTTTCCCGTTTTTTTGGATATTCTTTTTTTTTTATGGTCATGTGCGTTTTATTTTTTTTAATATTTTTTATGGATAGGACATTAGTCAAGCTGCCTCCCATAGCAGTTTGATTCACCATTTCTGGGACACCCTGTATTATAGCTGCCGTGTGTGAACCCCTTAACATTGCCCACCTCGATATTATCATAGAGTAAATAAATTATAGACAACAGAGGGTCAATGCCCATACTAAGTTGCCACCTTCTTATATGAAATGTCGCGCAAGTACAAAGACAGTGGTGACTGGTGAGTAACGGTATGGTACTACCAAAGAAAATATACACTACCGCGGTACTACAGCAATGTTTAATTACGTTGAAATACGTGTTAAACGCATTTGTTTTTAAATTTTTTAAGAAAATTAATCTATACAGGGTGTAAGTGACAGCCTAGCAAATACTGAAACGGTGAACTCAGACCATCGAACTGAACAACTTTCACTGTGGAGCCTACGTCAGGAAACGTGAAAAAAATCAGCTGTCCCATACATTTTAGTCGGGTAGGTAGGGTAAGGTTGCCTTAGTCGTACCCCCTAAGGGGGAATTGCTGTAACTTTCAGATTAATTTAATTTAAACACTTTTTTTGGTGTTCATGTAATCTTTATTTATTAAACTCTTAACTAGCTTTCAAATAATACAATCATCTTGCATCAAAAACTCTATTAAGCAATTTAAAAAAAAAAGTTCCTTCGGTACGACTAAGGCGTCGGTTGCTTAACTCGTACCACCCATAGCCTAAGTCGTACTTAGAAGATTGCCTGCAAATAAATATAAATTACACTCAGAAAACAAAATCATAAATTCTTGGAAAAACAAAACTATTAAGAATAAAATTAGTTTAACACACTTAGGTACCTATACTTATAATAGTTGGAATGAACACAAATATTACAAATATATTTTCTTTTTTTTTTTCTTTACAACCCAGCACATAAGGTACGATTTAGGAACCGTCCACAGGTACGACTTAGGCAACGAGACCTTCAAAGTTTAAAACCAAAACTTCTGGCATAAGATGAAAATTTTAAACTGTTTAGTTGTATCTAAATGAAAGCTAGATTCCTACAAAAATAGAAATGATTCCAAAAAAATTACATTCCTATCATATTTTCCCTTGAAATAGCTTATAGATCGGGATCCGGTGACGAGGTCCGTATACCAATCGAGCTCATCCATAATTCAGTTTTCATGCAATAGTTTACTATTAGAAGATGCGAAAAAACTTGGTCGGCCGACCCCTATCCTGGTGGGTTTTGTGTAGGAGGGTGACTAGTAACCTCTCTGAGACGAGACTAATTACCCATCGAGCTCATGAACCAAATTATGCTTATCCGATTGGACTTTATTAGTGTTACGAAGTACACTCGGTCGTCCGCCGGATATCCTGGCAGGTAGTGCTGGCCAACCAACAATGGTGGTCAAATTTTGGAGTACTTCTCACCCATCGAGCTCATGGATGAAATGTATGCCAAATCAAAGGTTAGACCTTTACCTTCAATATTTCATCGGTCGTCCTGGCCGAAACCTGGTGGGTTCTGGTGGCCAACCAGATTTATCTGTCAAAGTAAGATCATGCGTTTTCACGTTTATATGAATAAATACTTTATTTACCTGATATATGCAGTTCTTTTAGCATGAACGTGAACGGTTGTATGGTTTAAAAGTATTTATAAAAAAAACTTGAACAAAAAAAATTACCGTGTCGATAAATGAGACATCAAATAAAATTTTTTTTTTTTCGGTATAACTTCTTCATTTCTAAACTGATTTGGCTGATTGTTTTATTTTACAAAAATATATATTCAAGAGTTCATGCCACTAAAATTTGGTGATGATCTGATGAAGCGTTTCGAAGATGTTCAATGTTTTAAGTGGGTCAGATTTTACTACAAAAAATATCCAACCAAATTGATTCTTTAACGAGAATAATAATTGAGTTCTATTAATGATTCTTTCTAAAATGAAATTTGCTCTCTTAAGAGATGTCTATATAATAAAATAAACAAGTAATACCGCGGCGTTGCTTTCAAAAATGAAGTTGAAAAAAAATGTTTCGTCAAGTAAAAGCTACCTATATTTATGTGGATGATATAATTTAGTACGTACCTATATTAGTTCTAAAATAATTAGCTAAAACTGTTTAAAGGGATGATTGGATCATCAAACTGAACAACTTTCTTTATGGGACTAACATCGAAAACGCGAAAAAAATCTGCTGTCCCATACAAAACTGCAAACTTACTCGACTGGAATCGGAATGTATGAGACAGCAGTTTTTTAGCGATTTCGATTTTGAACCCATAATAAAAGTTGTTCAGTTTGATGATCCAATCATCCCTTTAAACAGTTTTAGCTAATTATTTTAGAACTAATATAGGTACGTACTAAATTAGATCATCCACATAAACATAGGTAGCTTTTACTTGACGAAACATTTTTTTTCAACTTCATTTTTGAAAGCAACGCCGCGGTATTACTAGTTTATTTTATTATATAGACATCTCTTAAGAGAGGAAATTTCATTTTAGAAAGAATCATTAATAGAACTCAATTATTATTCTCGTTAAAGAATCAATTTGGTTGGATATTTTTTGTAGTAAAATCTGACCCACTTAAAACATTGAACATCTTCGAAACGCTTCATCAGATCATCACCAAATTTTAGTGGCATGAACTCTTGAATATATATTTTTGTAAAATAAAACAATCAGCCAAATCAGTTTAGAAATGACGAAGTTATATCGAAAAAAAAAATTTTTATTTGATGTCTCATTTATCGACACGGTAATTTTTTTTTTCAAGTTTTTTTTATAAATACTTTTAAACCATACAACCGTTCACGTTCATGCTAAAAGAACTGCATATATCAGGTAAATAAAGTATTTATTCATATAAACGTGAAAACGCATGATCTTACTTTGACAGATAAATCTGGTTGGCCACCAGAACCCACCAGGTTTCGGCCAGGACGACCGATGAAATATTGAAGGTAAAGGTCTAACCTTTGATTTGGCATACATTTCATCCATGAGCTCGATGGGTGAGAAGTACTCCAAAATTTGACCACCATTTTTGGTTGGCCAGCACTACCTGCCAGGATATCCGGCGGACGACCGAGTGTACTTCGTAACACTAATAAAGTCCAATCGGATAAGCATAATTTGGTTCATGAGCTCGATGGGTAATTAGTCTCGTCTCAGAGAGGTTACTAGTCACCCTCCTACACAAAACCCACCAGGATAGGGGTCGGCCGACCAAGTTTTTTCGCATCTTCTAATAGTAAACTATTGCATGAAAACTGAATTATGGATGAGCTCGATTGGTATACGGACCTCGTCACCGGATCCCGATCTATTACGTATGAGCCAACATTTTTAATGAAAACGAAAAGAAAATCTTCTTTTTTAAATATTTTTCGTTTTGAAAGTCGGCCGACCACCCGCTTCGGGTTGTTTACACGCACGATTAAATAGTACACGATTGAGGTGCAAGATGTCACTGATTATAAATACGTGACGAAATATGACTGGGGTACGACTTAAGCGGTGGTACGACTAAGGCAACCTTACCCTACATCAGTTTTGTATGGGACAACTGATTTTCTTTCACGTTTCCTGAGGTAGGCTCCATAGTGAAAGTTGTTCAGTTTGATGGTCTGAGTTCACCGTTTCAGTATTTGCTAGGCGGGTTTTGTATGAAAGGTTGGCGCCTTATTTTTCTTCGTTGTTTTTGGCGCGGCCAGCAACCAAACTTGAATATTTTATTTCAGAATAAAGTAACAAAAAATCTTATTAACAAATATTATTGATTTTAAACATGTTACAGCCATGTTGTGCTATTTTGAATCAAATTAAAGATTGAAAAATTCAGTCTCGGGCGGGACTTGAACCCGCACCCTTCCAAACCGGGGAAGTGCGTGAGTGAAGACGCAACAGATTGAAAAATTCGTTCTCTGGCTAGTGGGCTCGGTAGCGAAATTGGATAACGCCAAAGACATATATGATAACGCACTTCCCCAGTTTGGAAGGGTGCGGGTCAGGGCCGTAGCTACGGGGCAATGCCCGACCTTAAAATCTCAATGCCCTACCTTAAAAATTTTCCAACCATTATTATAGTCTGTATAATATGGGGAAGTGTGGCAAATTGAATTGTATTTTGGGGATGGCATACATAATGGAACTCGTACCGACACCGTTTTAAGACCTGGTGCTATAGACAAAGTAACATTTCTATTGGCGTAGACGCTAGTAGAAATGAGAGAATGTATGGATTTGACAGTAGCGATCGAAACATTTTGACGTTTGCTTTCTCCACCATACGTCAAGTCCATACATTTTTTGTGTTTTCTACTGTCGTTAACGCTAATCGAAAGTACTTTGTCTAGGGGCCTTGAAGTGTAATTGAGCTCGCTTCGCTCGCTCCAGCCTTTAATATTATAAGTGTAGGTAGACTAATGGAACTCACACTAACACGGTTTAGAGTCTTGGAGTGTGACATTTTGAGCTCGCTTCGCTCGCTCTAGCCTTCGAATTGATATTTTGAGTATAGGTAGTGTAGTGTCTGTGCGAACGCGTAGTGGGGGCAGTTGCCTGCCAGCCTTTGTCGGGTGCGGACGTGCGCGCTCCGCATATACTACCTGCCTAGTGAGCAACAGTAAATGTGTACTTATTTAGCAAACCCTACATGTGGCGACGACGGGATCTTATTTTACGTAAGTGCACACTGTATTTTATCTGGTTTTGAAATAAAAACAAAATACAACGTCGGAATTTTGAAATTAAAGCGACGTTGTAAAGTATTATTTCACGCAGCAGAGTAGCGTGTGTTCACGACTATGTTCCCCGAGGGGGTGGTCAGTGATATTCCGAAAACTACGAACAAAGCGAATATCTATTATCTAAAATATTATCTATATTTTGATTTAAAAGGACAATAACGATAATTCATTATAATTTTATCCACGAGGGCTATCATGGTACTTTCATTTATTTACTATGCCTATTTCATTAGTTTTCATGTCAAAAAAACATTGGATTCTTAGTTTGTGCGGTGGTTGACAATCTATAACAGTGATTATTTTTCTTTTCATGAACTATGACCATCAAACGCTGGAGGAAAAAGAGGAAAGGGGACACATCAGGACGATAGACGCTATGCTGAGGTCGAGCTCATAAGAATATACATACCACAAATCGAGCACCTGTTCGAACGATTGCTGCGACTAGACTCCAATCCTAAAGGTCATGTACAATACATTACCATACATGTTTTTATAATAGACTTACGCTCAAGCCATAATCCTACGGAGTAGGCAGACTACGACAATGACTATCTCATAATATGAAGTTATTCAGCTAGATTGAGGAGTATGTATGTATGCAAGCCGCTTGATTAGGACCTCGACTTAACAGTCGACGCCGTCTGAGGATCTTACAAAATCCTTTCTTACGAAATCCCAGAATACATAAAATCGTAAGAGTGTCGTAATCGTGACTCTGTCTATGTTACCTACCTACACATAACTCGACGGAGTAGCGATAGGTGCCCTATGGCACTCGCTTACCGTTAAAGGTTAAGCTGAAGGTCAGATACGGTCGGTCGGTCCGTCTGTCAGTCGGTCGATCGGTCGGTCAGTCGGTCGGTCAGTCGGTCGGTCAGTCGGTCGGTCGGTCGGTCGGTCGGTCGGTCGGTCGGTCGGTCGGTTGGTCGGTTGGTCGGTCGGTTACAGTTGCCGTTAAGGTTAAGGTTAAACAGACAGATACATATTTACGAAGACTACTAATTGTCTGGTTACAATGATTAATACTATAAATTGTAGAAAACAGGCGTATAATAACATCTTGAATATTATAGTGTTATTTATTATAAATATTATGTAACGCTGCGTACGTATAGATACGAGCGAGTAAATCGGTGCAAAACAGTAGCCAATGCTCATAAAATTTAACACAAATACCTACCGGATTACATAAGGTTTCTGCATAGGTATGTCAGTGTAAAACTATTTTGATATTCAATCACAATCAATATTGTTTGTACCTAGTTATCCCTAAGGACTTGTGATAAGGGAGTGACTTGCAAAGTTGCAACTATTTAACAAGGGGGCAAAAAGGGATTTCTTGCAAATTTCCGTTACATCTATACCGTACGTCTAACTTAGCGATTCAAGATGAATTCAATTCTAAATACACTGTTGAATATGCTATATCGTTTGCACCGATCGTTACTGACTTGACTACGTATCAGTATAATACACTTTATACATACCTACCGAATATTAGGTTCCAAGCGCGAGTCACGCTAACTAAAAGGCGATAAGTATAAAGTGCGAAGTAGGTAAAACTACAGTAGTTAAAGGACCATGCAGTGATTAAACTGTTAGTAAAAACTAAAAGGTCAAGCAGATGCATCATACATGCGGGGATATGCAGGGCCATGCAAAGTCATGCAAAAATATGCAACTGCAATAGTAAAAGGACTATTCAATAACTAAGTTGTTAGTAAAAACGGGAAAGTCATGCAGTTAGATACAATGCCATGCAAGGCCATGCAGAGCCATGCAAGTATATGCAACTACAATAGTTAAAGGACTATTCAGTAACTAAGTTGTTAGTAAAAACAAAAAGGTCATGCAGTTACATACAAGGCCATGCAAGGCCATGCAAACCCATGCAAATGCAATGGTGACAGGATCATGCAGTTATTAAACTGTTAGCAAAAGCTAAAGGGTCATGCAATTATAAAATGATATTGGTTAGAGAACCATGCAACTATCAGGTCATTAGCGAAAGCTAAAGTATCATGCAACTATTAAATGATAATAATTATGTGTTATAGAACCATGCAACTATCAAGTTGTTAGCGAAAGCTAAAGGGTCATGCAAATATACAATGATATGGGTTACAGAACCATGCAACTATCAAGTTGTTAGCGAAAGCTAAATATCATGCAACTATAAAATGATATGGGTTAAAGAACTATGCAACTATCAAGTTGTTAGCGAAAGCTAAAGTATCATGCAACTATAAAATGATATCATCATCTTATCATCATCGTGTTATAAAACCATGCAACTATCAAGTTGTTAGCAAAAGCTAAAGTATCATGCAACTATAAAATGATATGGGTTACAGAACTAAGCAACTATCAAGTTGTTATCTGAAGCTAAAGTGTCATACAACTATAAAATCATATGGGTTATAACCTATAGAATCATGCAACTATCAAGTTGTTAGCAAAAGCTAAAGGGTCATGAAAATAAAATAGTTACTGCACTCATATTATATAATTGTACATGAACTATAACAGCAGTTAAATTAAAAGTCCTTAATTGCAGTGGCTGGCGGCTACGCTGAATATTTTAAGTGCCTAAGTGTATGTGCTTATCACAGACTTACTCTCTTGTCCTTACTTCCTTAATATTATAAATCGTAAATTGATACGATCCTGAAGCAGTAACTCTGACCAGTAGTTATCTGAATGAAATGAATAAAAAAAAAAAGAATGGAAAGGATAGGAAAGGAATGAGATGAGATGAGAGGAGATCAAATAGAATCAAATAAATTCGAGTGAAATTAAATGAAATCAAATCAATTCGAGTTAAATCAAATAAAATGTTAAAATCTTTTCATTGAAAGAATAATGGTTAATTTATAGTCCAAAAGTAATTTTGGGTCGTCATATTGCGTGCATATATTAATGTGACATTAAAACATTATTCGAGCATCCGGTGCACATCCGAGATATTGACGAAGCCTGAGGCGATTGCTTAGTCTCCTTTTACGACATTAATATTATGTTTGGTGCTATTCTAAGCCGGACATTATACGACCATTCATACCTACTTAAAAGTGTCATCATGATACACGAAATGCAAAGGACCAAATAAAAATAAAAAAACTATGTTTATAGTATCGAAACTAATACAGGCCATGAAAATTAGTCAAAACTGGACAATTAACAAGCAGAGACTTTCGGGTTCAAATAATCCTAAATGAGCCATAGGCAAAAAACTCAATGTAAAACTAAAACTATGGGCTATTAAATGTCTAGAATAAATATATATTGGACATAAATATAAAATAAATAAATAAGAAATGATAAAGATATATGGAATGTTGGCAAATACTAGAGCTATATTTTATGCTGTCAAATGGAACATATGTACCAATTTAAGTAACGTGACCCAATAGTCACAGTCTTTATGTACTAAAATGCAATAATAAACAGCGAAAACATAGACTAAACACTTAATTCTAAATTTGCAACGAAACTGAACACACAAGACATACAATTATATGCAATAGTCCTGTACCTATACTAGGTTTCTTTTGAACACCTTTTGTTTATTATTCCATAAAGTTCATTGCAGAAACTGGAAACATGAGGCAAGCATTATAGCTATCTAGCCAATAATAATATACTACTCGAAATCTGTCCACAGGTACAAGGAGCGTATCACACTGAAATTGATTTTGACGCTAAGTGCCATGGACAACGATATTTTACAAAGACATAATCAAAGTTTGTTTGAGTAACAAATTATTTTCGAATGGCCACTCTTTTCAATTTAAGAGCACCACCAATATTGTCCAAAAGAAAATGTTTATATTTTAGCCAGAGAATAAATCAAGGTATAAGTGATACTTAATGAAAATGTTTTGTGATCAAATCCAATTACCTATTGAAGTAAAAATTGAATAAGGCATATGCCTAATTAGAAATTAGGAGTAGTCTTGCTAATACTTTTGTAGTCCAACAGTACACCTTTTCTAGTAACAATGTGCAATCTCACGTTGGTTTAATAAAACCAGCTTAGATAAAATTTATATTTTTAAATTGTTCTACGTACGGTTAAACTTAGTTGGATTTTATATAAGTACCTAACAAAAGTAAACTTAAATCCAAACTTAACAAACGTGACAAAAGTATATAAACTGTACTATCCTACCACAAAGTTTTAAAATTACTTGGAATGGAAGTTGATCGCGATTTGTCAATCTTATCTTGCTGTTTGCTTAACCAACCCTCACTCCTGAAATAACGATCACAGTTCACAGGTCAAGAGGAAAAATAAATTAAGGTTTATTAATTTAATGTAATTAGGTAACAAAATTAATATTGTGTCATATAAAGTGGGACTAGACTTTAAATTTTACGCAATAAAACTAAATGTTGTAATAATACAAATTGTAGTTAAAATCTTGAAATATTATAAAAAGGAAAGGGATAGTCTAGACTCTAGAGTAGTAAGCTAAAGTTGAATGTAAATGCCTACTGGGCTCAGTATTGGCACAGAGTACTATGGGTACTGGAAAGCTTTTATTAACTATTAATGAAATTAAATTAAGCAGTAAGAAACGTAACCTTTAATAATCAAAGATTATCAATCATAACACATTATATTGTTATGTTATAGCGATGTGCATAGTGGAGTTTCTTGCGCCGTTTCTTCTCCCAAGCGAAGCACCTTCCGAAGCGGTGGTAGATTCATATAGAAATATATAAAATATTAAGAAAATATAAAATAAATGCAAGCTGTAGTACTACTGACTTTATAATAATAATTATATTCATATGTACCTGTATTGCTTATAGTTTTGATATTAAGTGTACTGTTACAAAATACATCTTAAATTAAATTAAAATAAAGAAGGGATGTAGTGTCTGTGCGAACGCGTAGTGGGGGCAGTTGCCTGCCAGCCTTTGTCGGGTGCGGACGTGCGCGCTCCGCATATACTACCTGCCTAGTGAGCAACAGTAAATGTGTACTTATTTAGCAAACCCTACAGGTAGGCTAATGGACCTCGTACCAACACCGTTTTGAGTCTTGGAGTGTGAAATTTCGAGCTCACTTCGCTCGCTCCAGCCTTTGAATGGTGTTTTGAGGATAGGTAGGCTTATAACATTCAGTATCACCATCATTGTTTTGAGTCTTAGTGTGCTCTTTCTTTCCTGAAGAGAAGATTTCACTCATCCAAAAAATTGATTTTTGATTCCACCCTACCTTAAACTTCCTATGCCCTACCTTCAATCCAGTTCTAGCTACGGCCCTGGTGGGGGTTCAAGAACCGCCCGAGACTGAATTTTTCAATCTTTAATTTGAATCTTATTAACATTAAGGCTGAGATTCAGAGACGATTTTTTAAGTCATAGTTCGAACTAAGTAGGGTCAAAATGTATGGATTTTGACATACGGGAGTTCGAACTAAGACTTAAAAATCGTCTCTGAATCTCAGCCTAAAGGTGGACTTCCGATGCTAGCGGCCGACGCGACTGACGCGCGCGGCTCGCGGCCGACGGCCGATGCGGCCATACTAGTTACTATGAAAACGTATGGCCCCGCTTCCGATGCCAGCGACTGACGCGCGCGTCAGACGCGCGCGGCCGATGTCTATCACATCGGCCGCGGCCGCGCGCGGCTATGGTCTGACGTCACGCGGAACAAGAATGTTTGCCAGAAATATTACGAAGTTTTTACCGAAAATTTGCTTAATTTTTACTATTTTATTAGTATTTTATTATCTGCAAGGTCGCTCATCCACGTTGCTATAACACCATCTATCGAGCCACTTGAAACTACTTTTTCTTTTTTCGGAAAATCTCTTGCCTACATAATTATTAGCTAGAAAGCGACCCATGTAGGTACAGGTTAAAAAGCCAAGGGTCTCATTACTCCCAAAAATGTATTTTATCATACACCCTGTAAAAAAAATGCATTCATATATTCTCTAAACCTATCAATCTGTCAATCAATAAAATATTCTTTATAAAATTTGTATTGTTTTTTGTTTGTGTTTTTATGTTTTTGTTTAAACACCAAAACATAAAAACATACCCTAAATTTTGGGGAAAATACCCTAAAGTGATAACACTCTGCACAATAGGCACGCGTCAGTCGTCGCTGACATCGGAAGTGAGGTCTGTCGTCGGCCGCGCGCGTTAGTCGCATCGGCCGCTGGCATCGGAAGTCCACCTTTAATCTAGAATGAGCGTTTTTCTTTTCTTTTTTAATTTTAGTTCCTAAAAAACTCGACAGATGACATGCTTCATAGAGACGTAGGCGAGATCCTGTCAAAATCATGTCAAGACTGTGCCTGACATTTTTTTAAGGCCAAGGAATCGAGCCCATACAAACATGTCAGACGGAAACAGTTTCATATTTTCTATTAAAATGATTCGTAAATAATGAAACATTCAATCAAAAGATGCGTTGGCATCTTTTTGGTCCTCTTCTACCTCTTTATTATTTTAATGAAACACTTTTTGATATTTTGACCTTTATTCGCACAGACAGTAACGCCATCTATCGATCCACTAGAAAACCAAAAGAAAAACGCTCATTAACGGGTTCGGCTACCGCGTAACTCTCAAAAACTGTATGATTAACATTTATATCATTAAACCAAAGAGTAATATAAGTATATTATAAAAGAGAACCCACTCATAGCAACATTATGCATCCAATCCACCTTATGTCAAATTGAAGGCTAGCTACCTATACTATACATACATACTTATATCTACGTGTGTCTACTTATACCGATAGATATTATTGTTTTGAATGCTAGTTTTCGTTCAATCCCGCACCGATCGAGTGAAATTCCAGTATCCTTACTATTCCTGTAATCTGTACATTGGTAAGAGAACAACAGAAACTCCATAACGTCACTAAATCGGCACGAAATTGAACGAAAACTACAAACAAACAACACGCACATTACGCAAGATGGGTAGCCATTTTGTTAATTTGTCAAGATTTGTTAATTTGACATTGACATAGACAATAAATCTATTTTTTTTTCATAGTTTTGCGATATATTTACGAGATGGCAGCACATTCTATGCAAACTGAATTGGAAAAAGCCACCAAAAGGCGATTGTCCTCCGCCTGCATTAAACTCAGTCCGGAGTAGTCCGGACGGAGATATAAAGGCTTGAAGTTGAAAATATTACCATTATGAGCACTTCAAGCCTTTATATCTCAGTTCGGACTGAGGTCCGAGATATTTGTAATAACAAGTTTTGTTTTTAGCTTTATTCTGAATAACCAATCGCCAGTAACCTTAGACATAAAAATCGCGTTAGGTCGCAATAAATTGCACGGAGCTGATTTTTTGGGATGTTTTTAGGGTAGATACCAGTAGCATAACACCAATTTTGCAAATCTATATAGCTGATTTCCAAATTAATTTCTTATAATTTACCTCGTAGAATGAGTATTTTAGCCGATATCCTGTTCGGAAGACGGCTAAAACTACAATTTTGAACTTTTTGGGAAAAATTGCCAATGTTTAACGTGCTGTATCTCAAGACTTACTTAACTTACAGAGCTGCAATTGAATTAAATTTATAGAAAATTTTGTCTGCTTTAAACACGTCTTGAACAATTTTTATGTGAAATGCACCATTTAGAAGTTATAAGTCAAAACCTGAAAAAAAGTCCGAAAAATTCGAGGTTTTTCGAGCACCACTTGGTTAGCACAGGTCTTTCGAAGCTGCAAATTTGGTTTTATATTACTGGTATCTATCCTAACAACCTCCCAAAAAAGCAGCTCCGTACAATTTATTGCGACCTAAGATGTTTAAAATTACTGGCGTAGAACTAATATTCAAGTTTGATTGATGGCCGCGCTAAAAAAAGAAAAAAGGCGCCAATGGCCTCGATTCGGAGTGTACCACGACTAAACTAAACTAAATGTATTCCTGTCACTTTCTAAAATAAGATTAAGAAAAGAGACAGAAAACCAACAGCTGACTTTAGTGCTGTCAAAGTGACGTTAAATGCGCAAAATAAGATGCCATCATAATGTACGCCATCTTATTTAAGTCGTTTTTGGTCGTTTAACGTCACTTTGACAGCACTAAAGTCAGCTGTTGGTTTTCTGTCTCTTTTCTTAATCTTATTTTAGAAAGTGACAGGAATACATTTAGTTTAGTTTAGTCGTGGTACACTCCGAATCGAGGCCTTTTTTTAGGCATAGGCTTTTACGCGAGTTTTAAATGTAAATAAAATCAAAACTAATTGGTCTTTTTGGATGGAACAAAAACTATTGTACTAGTATTTGTGATTTTGCTGACCCATGAACTTTGAATGTTTTCCATTAAGACCATCAAATAGGCCCGTTAATACAACAACATTTAAATATAAACAATAATCAAATCAAAAGTAGTAAAATTATGCAACATGCAAGATATTTGTGAGTGTGAAACATCTTTTGGTGTGAAAGAACAGCGTCTTCGAGTAGGTAACTCTGTATTTTATTTACTGAATAGTACATTTGCTCTTAGTGGGATTGTCCTCGTCTTCTTCTTCTTCTTCTTCTTCTTCTAGTTCTTGTCCTTGTCCTTGTCTTTGTCTTTGTCTTTGTCTTTGTCCTTGTCCTTGTCCTTGTCCTTGTCCTTGTCCTTGTCCTTGTCCTTGTCCTTGTCCTTGTCGTTGTCGTTGTCGTTGTCGTTGTCCTTGTCCTTGTCCTTGCCATTGTCCTTGTTCTTTTCCTTTTCCTCTTCCTTTTCCTTTTCCTTGTCCTTTTCCTTGCCCTTTTTCTTGTTCTTGTCCTTGTCCTTGTCCTTGACCTTGTCCTTGTCCTTGTCCTTGTCCTTGTCCTTGTCCTTGTCCTTGTCCTTGTCCTTGTCCTTGTCCTTGTCCTTGTCCTTGTCCTTGTCCTTGTCCTTGTCCTTGTCCTTGTCCTTGTCCTTGTCCTTGTCCTTGTCCTCGTACTGCACAACAGCCCTTCTCTTCAGCCCGTCTCTTAGCAACTCGCTCCCTCTGATATGCCAAATATTTATGAGTTCCCTCTAAAAAGTCCTGTTTCTTCATTTTTTCTTCAAGCGACTTCTGTTTCAGATACGCTTCAATTTTAGCCTTCTTTAAATCTTCTTCTTTCTTTCCATCCTTTTTTTTAGCCTTCTTTAATTCTTCTTTCTTTCCATCCTTAAATTTTTTTATTTCACATTTGCCACAGCTACTGCAAGAAGTCTTTGATTCCGTAGCTTTGATGACAGACTGGCAGGAGAGAAATGTCTGGGGGTTCTTGCCGGAGGGCGGTGTCGGGTCGCGCCGCAAAGACCGACATGATGCACACGGTGTGCATGGCGGGTGTATACCGGGAGCCATTAAGTTTTTGTTAATCTGCAAATGTTTAATTTTAAACATGACTAAATACACAAAAAAACGAAGAAGCCAGAATCAGAAGCTGATCTACCACTCACTAAAGTGAAATGAACTTACCTACAACTGAAGTTTAAAACGCAAATGCACTGTCACCGGGTTAATACTAAAATCGCGGATATCTTATAAAACTTACTTTCCATTTACTTATTTTCCAATCTATCATTGTAACACAAATGAGATGTGTGGCATAAAATGTTATTTTAATATTAGTTTTTTTCTAAATGTGTAGATTTTTAATTGGTGTCTAGATTTATATGTATAAGAATAATTAACAAAATTGTAATGCTGTAAATCTTCCGAAAATAAAAAATAAATTAAAAAGAAAACTATCACATCTTGGCATCGTGGAGCATTTTCCTATAGATCAAGATCACAAGGCCGCCAGACGTCACTTATTTTCTGATGAACAAAATGTGTGAGTAGTGAGTGTTAGTATGTACTATGATCGTGTGCCTACCTGCTAGCTTGGCCAGATGGCCATTTTCCAGGTATCAGGTAATCAAGGTACGTAAAAATGCTGCGAACCTCACTTAAATTCTGATGACAGATTTTTACGCTATATGTTACAGAATATGGTTAAAAATCTGTCATCAATACTCCCAGACATATTATGTGTAAAAATAGACTATATTCTTTGACTATATTATTGCGCCTACGTAATGCGAGACTGATTCTCGGTACCTACCCACAGCCAAACCGTAAAATACGGTTTTGTAGGACTACAAGTAAAACATGTAATTTTGTAACTTTTAAATAAATAAAATAAAAAAAGACATCCAGGCGGCGGTTTTGCCTTACAGACGCTTTAAAGTGTTTAAAGCTCTAAAAAAAACTACCTAATCTCACAATGCGACTGTTGATTTTATGTTAGCATAGTAAGTGGCAACAGTTATCGAATTTAATAAATCCAAAAAGTCCAATAATGAAAAACTCAACGCATCACATTTAGACCTCCGCGAAAGCTCGCCCATATTTGTAAGAGACCACCTATCGCCGGCTAACAAGGCAAGGGAAAAGAGTTATAAATATCTAACCCACACGGTTAGAAATGGTAAAATCTTTGTGCGGAAGGGTGATGACGAGGGCTACATTTACATTAAAGACCCAAGCTGCTTGAACAAGATTAATTATTGTTTTGTACTTTCTTAATATTATAATAATTGTATATGTGAATGCAACTGTTAACCATGCCTTAAAGTGTATCTTAATGTATATATTATCAAAACGTTCGAGGTCTTCGAACGAAAACCCATACTTTTTACCGAACTATGATATTATTATGTTAACTGAAACAAATCTGAACGATAGTGTGTTGTCTTCTGAGCTTTTTGATCATAGATATGTGGTCTACCGAAGAGATAGAGAATCAACTGGCTTTGATTATGGCAGTGACGGTGGGGGTTCACTAGTAGCTGTCTCAACTAAGTTCAAATCTAGAAGGATGATGTCGTGGGAAAGTGATTGAAAATACGTGACGTCTGGCGGCCTTGGGATCTTGAACCACTATCTTAAAGATTATAAATCCAAAGTGGATTCCCATATGGCCCTATTAAATAGGTGCATAATTTTACGGTCGGATCTCGGACTAAGGTGATGTAAGGTGGTGATCACCAGATGATGATGATGACCAGGTGATGTTCAACAGCTGTTTTAGGTCCGTCACACACGTACGGAATTGAAATCCGGAATTCCGAATCAGGATAGTGATTTTGTATAGGATTTGACAGCTGCGCAAGGGGAAAATCCATACAAAATCACAATCGATTCGGCATTCCGGTTTGCAATTCCGTATGTGTGTGGCGGACCTAAAACAGCTGTTCGGGTGAGTACCTTCGGAAAACACACAAGATTCGAGACTAATTAATAATTACCAAACAAGACGATACCATTTTGTACCTACTAAGTTTGTCTCTGGGAGACAAGTAGGAAAAGGTTTTAGGAGTTCTCTTATTAAAACATGTCTGAGATAATAAATGAAACATTTTATTCTAATTAACATAATAAAAGATCTGAATTTTTCTCACAGTACCCAAGGTAATTTATTTCATTACCTCTTTCTTATGATTTTACGTACTTATTGCCATCGCAATAAGTACGTAAAATCATAAGAAGAAGCTACCTACCTAAACAAATAATTTATTAAAAAACATCTTTTTGAACATCCGTTTAGGTAGAAACCAAAATGGATTTTCAACAAAATGCGCCGCTACTACATCTCGTTTAATACACCTTGCATGCGGAAGGATCGCTCAGACCAAAGCAACTGCGAAGCGGGAGCGTCTACCGCGGGGCGGTCGCTGCCCATGTAATCTTATGGCGTACCGCCAAGTCACCCAAACCGACGCGACCACGACGCGGGAAGGCAGCGTCAGCAGAGCGGGAAGCGCGCGTCAAGTGGTCAGAAGTTTACGATGTTACGCTCTCGTAACAAAATAAAATACAAATTTTAAATTTCAGTCCATTTTGGTTCTTGTGGGTAGATTTTGGTTCTTTTTGATAGATTTGGATCGTTTAGCATAGCATAGCATATGCTCACGACTATATTCCCCGAGGGGGTAGTCAGAGATATTCTGAAACTTCAGAACATCCACGTTTCACTAGTAGATTCATCATCATCGTTTTGACCGCTGCCGCGGCACGCTCGCTCCGCTCGCTCGGCTCGTGCGCTGTGGTCACAAGAAACCTAACATGCTCGTCGCTTCGCTCCTCGCAACCTAACCAACTGAGTTGAATACGGCGACCAGCCTTCGTAATAATTTTTTTTTTTTCAAAACCGCCTATTCGACTCCTGTTAGGCATTTTTTCTTTGAATTAAGGAACTAATCTATTTATTAGGTGACAGATCTATTATTTTGATGACTAATAGTATTATTGCTGCCCACGACTGACTTTTTAGAGGACAGATCTTATTTTCAGGGTATAGAAAAAAGTGATCAAACTATAATTTAGGATACATATTTACATTTATTAGAGACAGTTTTGATAAATATGATGACTAATATATTTCTTGGGGATGGATATTATTATTAAGGTATTGCAAATTAGTGACAAATCTAAACTTAGGTGACAGAAAATATTGTTCTCAGTAGAAATTACTAGTAAAATAGACAAATCGTCCAAAAAGCAGTAGCAATACGCAACCACGACAGATTTTTTCATCTTATATTATCACTGAGGTATTTTTGGTCGTTACGGAACGTATTTGGCTTGGTTTAGCGTAGGTAGTGTGTGTGATTTCGTATTCTTTCATTATCGTAATATGGTACGGTTATCGTGAATTTTCATTAAAATTAACACAATAAATACGTAGAAGATTGAGTGGACTATCTAATAAGAAAGATTATGAGTTTCACACACTTGATACAAAAGGTATCATAAGGAGAAATACCTTTCCCCCAACTTCTACAGATTACAACCAATTTACGTTTATGTTAGTTTTGTTTCGATCTACACATATTACTAAGTTTCATTCATGTATGGGACCTCTATGTCTGGGTCTCAAATTATATAGCCTTCCGCCAAACTTCTTTCTGGTAGATTTTGGTGGCAAAAACAACAAAAACTTAAAAACTACCAAAAACTAAAAAAATAACAAAAACAAAAGAACTAGGTAGGTTCTAGAAACTTCCAAAAGGTAATAAAATCTACCAAACAGTACCAAAGTATTCTAGATGTTCAATTTAGTTAGACTCTGATGTTTAAACGAAAATAACATTACGACAACAATAGTTAGAGAGGTGTTGCTTCAACGACTATTCATCAACAAATGATGTTCGCTTCCCGCGTCGCAGTCGCGCCCCGGTTTGGGGGCCGAGTTTTGCGTCGTAGACGCTCCCGCTTCGCTTCCCGCTTCCCGCGTCGCAGACGCGTCGGTATGAGTAGCATTTGATGACCACCATTCGAGCACAATAATTATTTACCGTATTTACCCAATAAGAAGTCAATATTAATTTGATCGACTCTGATTGGTCAATTTGCAAATTCATTTAAACAAACCAAATACAAACGTTGACAGATCTTGCCCGCCAAATTCAAATTCTGTTTAGATAAGTACCTACTTTACGCAAATTGAAATTTTCATATTTTTTGTTGTTAAGAAACTTGATAAGATATTCTAATTGCAGATTGTAAACCACAATCAAATCGGTAGTTGTGTTTTGTTGCAATTTGCGGAAAACTAACAGGGTTTTAACATTTGAAACAGGCGGGCAAGATGGCGTACAAACAAATGACTAGAAGTGCGATTTTTGAAAATCATACGAGCGACTTGGCAGTAGAAAATGTCAAAATTACTATGGAGATTATGCATCTTTCTACTGCCAAGTCGCTCGTCTGATTTTCAAAAATCACACTTTAGGTACTTTCCCTCACAAGTGCGATTTTTGAAAATCATACGAGTGACTTGGCAGTAGAAAATGTCAAAATTACTATGGAGATTATGCATCTTTCTACTGCCAAGTCGCTCGTAAGATTTTCAAAAATCGCACTTCAGTACCTACTGTCTTTCTCCACTATCCAGTGTTGCCAATGGTACTGGTACTGATTATTCGGTAATTTGTTAACTGGTTTTATTTAACAAAAAAAATTACACTGACTCAATTTGGACTCAATTTGCAATTTTTATTTTGCAGGGATAACTTTTTGTCGGTAGTCACAAACAAATCTTTTGATTTTAAGTAAAATGACCGAAAAGTGCCAAAATGACGACGATAAAAGTGGATTTGATGAAGAAGATGAGACGATGAAGATGAGAGTTCATCTAACAACTTGCCTACCTATTTATTTTGTTTTCTACGATTGGTAACACTGTCGTCATCACGTTTTTTTTTTTTTTTTTTTTTGATAATTTTTAACGGCTCTGGATTTTATTTCCTTTTGAGCCAGTCTTTTTAAGCAAATTATTGTCTGATTGTTGGTTTCAGAGTTCGTTGTCTATTCTTTGTCTTTGAGCTTCATCTGTCAGAATCTTCAAATTGTTTCTACCGTGCTTTTAATAAATTTGAATACAGCCTTATAATTGGATTTATCAGTTAAAAGTTCTTGTAAAGTGGATGGAAGCGACGAATTCAATTGTTGTAGCTGATCAACTAGAAGGAGTCTTTGTAAACCGTATTTTCTACATGTAAAAACGATGTGTTCCAAACTGTCTGGCTCTTTGCATAATTCACATTTGTCATCTTCCACGAGCTTCAGGCGGTTCAGGTGAGTGCCGACCCTGGCGTGACCAAATCTCAATCTATTGATTGTCGTAATAAAAGTCCTGCTATCAACTTCTCTGTTTTTGGAGTACCACGGTTGGGCGGGCGGGGTACTTTGTATTTTCGCATACCATTTCCCTTTAGTTTTGGTTTCTTCAGTGTAGTAATTAAACCATGTTTCTTTTAGATCATTCTTCAACGTGTGGTGATAATCTGTGAACGGCACTGGCAGGGAGGAGGAGTGGTCTTCATCGACTTCATTTCTTGTGGCTTGATCTACTATTTCGTTGCCCGTAATTCCGCAATGAGAAGGCACCCACATGAAACTCACGTGTTTACCTTTACAATGTAAGTCATTTACTAGATGTCTAATCTTATATATCAAGTAATTTCGATCAGTTCGAATTAAATTACTGCTTATTGCTATTAAGACACTTTTAGAATCAGATAGAATCAAAAAATTATTCTCATTAATGTTTGATATGTAATTCAAAGCTCTGAGCACTGCGTAACTTTCAGCTGTAAAAATACTACATGTTGAATCTATTTTGAAACATTTCGTTATCTTATTCTTAGGATCATAAAAAGCAGAGGTTACACCCTGCTCAGATTTGGAACCATCTGTATAAATTGTGTACATATTCTTATCCTCAATGAGGCAACAAAGTTCCATTTGATTATTAACTTTTTCTTCAAGAACAGTTACATTGGTATTCATTATCATATCATAAGTGTAATTATATACAGGCATTTTACTTTTAAAAACATTGTTGGTCTTATTATTTACATGTATTGCTATTCTTAAAATTTCAGGCAAATGTCCAGACAAAAGCTGTCCCAATTCAGGATAAGGACCTATGGGGAGATCCAGAGCTTGATGAGGCAATATTCGTTCCAATACACAGTTATTTTGGTAAGCTAACATCTTTAAACAAAATTTCTCTGCAATTTGTAGACGTCTTAAGTGAAGAGGCAAAATACAAGTTTCAGTCTGCATCGCTATAATTGGTGTGGAGCACATGCCACCTGAAATTATCCTGAGAGCTTTATTTTGTAAAACATCTAATTTACGTAAAATTGATAAGTTTGCACTCATATATGCTAAAGTGCTGTAGTCAAAATGGCTACGTACAATACTTTTATAAAGCATGGAGAGTGTCTGTGGGTCTGAACCCCAGTGAACACCTGCTAATGATCTTAAGATGTCAAGGGCTCTGGAAGCACTTCGCACGATCTTGTCAATATGTGATTGGAAATTTAACTTTTGATCTAGACATATACCTAAAAACTTTTGTTTGTCTGTCCAGGGCAGAGGAACATTATTATATAAAATAGGGAAATTATAATCAAAATCTTTTTTGCAAAAGATCATAGCTTTGCTCTTATTGGGACTTATATTAAGCTTTAATTTAGTATTATACAATCTATACAGTTTTGTCATTGCTAAATTTAAATCTCCTATACCTGTATTTATATCTCCATTTATAGTATATACAAGCAAGTCGTCTGCAAACTGTAGATATCTAATATTGGATATGTTCAAATATTTGTCAATTTGTGAGGTGTACAGGTTGTATAGAAGGGGTGAGATAGTGGCCCCTTGCATGGTGCCCTTGTACACCTGCCTAGGACCATGTATGATATTGTTATATTTAACATACATCGTTCTATCATATAAAAAATTAAAGATCCACCTACATAGTTTACCCGGGATGCCGATCTCAGACAACACATTTACAAGTATTGTAGGGTCTACATTGTCAAATGCTCCCTCAACATCAAGGAAACCACAAACTACTGCTGAGTTACTGTGAAATGCTTTCTTTATATCCTCAATAAATGATACAAAACTTTCAACAGCACTACGACCTCTACGAAAACCATATTGTTCTTTTGGTAATAGATTGTTGTATTCTACATAATGTTCTAGCCTGCTTTTTAAGATGTGTTCAAACATTTTACCAATACAAGAAGACAAAGAAATTGGTCTGTAAGATTTGTAGTCATGGGCTGATTTCTCTGGTTTAAGTATAGGTATGATACATTGTGTCTTCCATGATGCTGGTATAACTTGACTATCCCACAATAAATTAAAAATAATAAGCAAATATTTCTGTGCTGTGAAATGAAGATTTTTTATTAATTTATACGGAATGTCATCAAGTCCGGGGGTGGTATCCCTCCTATACTTTAAAGTATGTTCGAATTCTTCCCAGGAGAATGGTTGAGTTAAAAAGTTACCATTTTCATTTCCATTTTTATTAAATAACTGTTCTAAACTATTTATATTTATTTCTTTTTCAGGTGGAGAAATAGGAGCATACTCATCAAGAAACATTGGTATCCACTCATCATTTTTTGAAGAATTTTGTATCCTAATACGCTTAAATTTCCTTATGTAATTCCATATTAAGCTCACCGGTGTATACCTATTAAAAGACCCACATAATTTCTTCCAACTGCACTTTTTTTTTTCACTGATTAATTTCTTTTTCAAAGCATCTAATTTCTTGTATTGTATATAGTCTTCATATGATGACGTAGTCCTATATATGTTAAGAGCTCTTTTACTGTTTTCTACTGCTTTTTTACATTCATCATCCCACCAAGGGACTGGATTTCTTATAACACATTGACTTGCTCTCTTAAATTTTGGTATACACGTATCTTTAAGTAAAGTAATTTGATCACAAAAATTGTTATAGGACAATAAAGGATCGGAGGGAATGATTCGAAACATATTGAATAATTTTTCAGATTCAGTATAATATTTAGCCCAATCTGCTTTATTGTATAAATATTTTTCCGTGGGTTCTCCTATAGTGTATTTGTGTACAGATGTATATAAATTTATGATAGTTGGGTAGTGATAACTACCCATAGGGTCACTGTGTACCTTCCAATCACATAAAGGAGCTAAAGTGGGACTGACGCATGTTATATCTATTGCAGAAGGATTGTAATTTGGCCTACCCACCGTGGTAGGGGAGCCAGTGTTAAGAGTACATAGGTCATATTGATTAATTATATCATAAATTTCATTACCCCTAGTCTTATTAGTCATACAACCAAATGTAACATGATGTGCATTTAAGTCGCCAGATAAAATAATAGGTTTCGGAATGTTTTTGAGTATTTGCTTTAATCGAATTCCTCTAAAATGCCTAGTTTCTGTATCAGGTGGGGCATAAGTACATAAAATGGATATATTACCAATGTCCGTGTGTAATACGCAAGCAACAGATTGTAAAAAATCATAATAAGGTGTAGGAACAACAGTGTATTTGATATCGTTTCTGATAAGGATACCAACGCCTCCTCGACCATTGTATCCATGTTGTGTTATAAAATTGTAATATGGAATATGAAATCTGCTACCTTCCCTCAACCAAGTCTCATTTAATAAACAAATGTCAATATCGTTACTAATTATAAAATCTACAAGCAAAGGTTTTTTATTTAACAATCCTTCTACATTAAATTGTGAAATTGTAATATGTCTCTTATCCATGTTTAAATGATTCTATTAAAACATCTTTAATGTGAGTCATTGTGCAAGCCTTATTACTATTTCCCAACGTCACCAATGCTCCTACCAAAACTTTCAATATAGATTCATTTTTCAACACTTCTTCAATTAATAATTCTTTGGTTAATGGTTTATTTGTTGTCAAAGCCGGTGTTTGTTTTGGTGGAATATTTGGTTTGGTGGTATTAACATTAATTGGTTTTTTAGTTTTAATTTCATTATTATTTTGTGGAGTTTGAATGACCCGAGATGGGAGCTCTGGAAAGTTCTCATCATACTTGCGCATTGGATTAAAAGTTTTGGTTACAGCACTGGCGTACGTGACACGATTGTGTTTCTCCTGAATTTTCATCTTTTTTACTGGACAGTCTCGTGAGATTGCCATATGTGGTCCCGTGCAATTAATACATTTGATTTCGTCCGGTTGCGTACACTGAGTATAATGATGTTCATCTGCACATAACGAGCATTTTTGAACAGATTTACAAATTTTTGCTCCGTGATTGAAGCGGAAGCATTTGTAACATTGCAGTAATGGTGCTACGTATTCGTCAACATGATATCTAAAAATGTCTAAATAGACACAATCAGGCAGAGTGTTTGATAGGAATGTTAAACTGACTGAGCTAAACGGTTTTACTTCCCCGTTTACTCTCCTAGTGAACCTGCGTACACCAACTACTTCGTAAGACGATGTTATTTTCCGGAATAATTCTTCATTGCTGATGCTGGTTGGGACGAATCGGACCACTCCAATTGTCTCCACTGCTTTTGCCGGAATGTGGGCTTTAAAGCCGTTCTTATTTAAAAAGTCCTCATTTTTGAGAAAGTTGTTTGCATGTATTGCTTGTTGGAATACGACGCCCACTTTCATAGCATTAATTCTTCGGATGTTAGTCACGCCCTTTATGTCATTCTTGAACAAGTTTGCTAGCAACAACGGGTTCCTGTTGCCTAGCTTTTCTTCCGTTGTGCTCTCTACAAAAACAGTAAAATCGGCACTCACCGCATCCGTAGGAAAGACTCGCTTATACCCGGGTTTGGTATAAGGTTTATAAAAGCTCTCATCTACTCCCTGGCTGGTGCCGCCTCCTCCGGTGTTCGGCTTCCGCCTTTTCTCCTCATCAGGGGGGTCTTCATCGCCCCCCCGACCCATCTTTTTAATAACCACTAACTTTATACACTAAAGGATATTTGAATACTATTTACAAGGAAAATTTACAAGTTTATACAGTTTTAAAATAATTTTAAAATTTGCTCTTTGAAATTCGCGCCTGTTACGTTCAGAAGCCCGCCAAAAAAGTCCTCGTCATCACGTCATCAACCAGGGTTGCCAGACGTACGACTGGAGGTTCCTCGTACAAATACGAGATTTGGGGTCTCTCGTACGAGGTACGAGGACGCTGTCAGCCTCGTACTTTGTACGAGGTTTTGACTTTTAGGGAAATTATACCATGATTTTCCATTGCAGGCGTCGTTTTGTAGAATAAATTGAATTAACTATCAAAGACTATTACTACCCGTTCACGACCAGTTGGCAGTTATAAAATTGCGTTTATTAGGGTCTCTTAGGGGTGCGGTGCGGGGAAGCGGGAAGGGAGGTAGCGGCCAACTCGAAGTGAATGACTAGTAGATGTTTATACAACGTGTTAATGAATTAACGCAAAACCTCATACACCCCAACTGATTTATAACAAAATAATTAGATTGAAATAATAATTTCATTATTTTTATAGTTAAAATTTTAAGTTATTCGCATTTTAAGTTTTGAGGCAAAAATGATTTGTCATCATTTCAGCAATGAATGAAGGCGCTAACGTACTTATGGATACATTTTAATAATCTTATTTTAGTAGTAAGTAGGGTGGGTGTGCCCGTGGGGTGGGTTGATATCGGGTTCAGAAAATTTTAAATTTTACCAAAAAAATATTTCATATTTTGAAAAAAATTACCTATGTTGAAACTATGATAATTCGATTCTGCTCTCGATTCTAAACAAACTACTTTCTAGTTTTGCGTTAATTCATTAACACGTTGTAGTTAGACTTTAGTTTGCCGGGAAATCCTCAAGAAACCGATTATCGCTTAGATTTTTTCCTTGTGTATTAGCTGATGTTATCTTTTTTTGTTTAAATATTTTTTATTACATAATAATGTTACCCTATGAAACGTCTAAAATTATGTTATAGGCCTTGATTGTGCTATGATTGTGTTATATGCCTTATTTGTATTCTAATATCTGTGCCTTATTCAAGTAAATTCTTCGTTTTTTCACACTTTAGACTGATGTACGAGGTTTAATATGCAAAGTACGAGGTTCTTTCTTGCTTTTGTACGAGGAAAAATTTTAAACATCTGGCAACCCTGTCATCAACACAACATCACATCAGTCTAGCGGCTAGCGGGCAACTTGGTGGATTGAATTTTCTACATTTTACTTTTTTACTTTTGTGACTTGAGTTTCGTATCTCAACTCTTGTGTAGTGTCTTTACAATGATTCCTGCGCGGCGTCATTTTCCAAATTACACTAACAGTGAATATCATGAGATGATTTTGTGTGTAGTATAGGGGAAGCTCGCGGCAGAATAAACCTTGCGCTTTACCGACAGAAGTTTGTTGATGGGAGGCTCCCGGCAGACCAACTGCGCTTACCTTCGTATGAGACTTTCCGTACCACAACACTTCGCTTGCAGCGTAGGTACTGGCTCATTCCGTGCAAACCGCAATGGCGACGGTCGGTCAAGAACCTACGTTAATGCCCACGTGGAAGAAGAAATCCTGGAGCATTTTGCTGGAAACCCCAGGCAAAGCACGAGGCGGGCGGTAGCTCTCTTCGGCGTCAATCACATGCTGGTTTGGCGCACGCTTAGCCGTGACAGCCAGCACCCGTTCCACATCCGCCGCACGCAAGAGTTGCTGCCGACTGACTTCACGCCGCACCAAACCTTCTGCCAGTTGTACAAGAGCCGGATGGAAGTCGACCCCACGTTCCCGACTAAGGTGCTTTGGACGGACGAGGCTTCCTTCACGCGTGCGAACACCTGTGGGGCCGTGATAATCTGCACGCGTCGCAGGAAGTCCATAGCCAGCACCGATGGCGCATCAACGTGTGGGCCGGCATCCTTGGTGACTGCATCATAGGACCGGTATTTTTGCCTAATAGCCTCAACGGAGCCAATTACTTAGCCTTCCTCACGACAGAGCTGGAGGACCAGCTGGATAATCTCCCGGTGAGCGCATACGTACAAACAGTATTCCAACAGGACGGTGCGCCGGCGCATTACACCCGCGTCGTTAGGGATTACCTAGACGAAAGGTTCGATGAGTGGATCAGGCGTGGAGGTCCCGTAGCCTGGCCTCCCCGTTCCCCCGATCTAACACCCGTCGATTTTTTTTGGTGGGGCTTTGTCAAAAATAAGGTGTTTGCCAACCAAAGCTCCACCCTCGAGGACATGCAAGAGCGCATCACCGACGCGACGCCTTTGCATGTATCACACCGGGCTATTTTGGTTTGGTTTTGGTTTAGATTTGGTTTAGCTGAAGTAAAAAAGCTATCGCGATATTTTTTTCTGAACGGTTAAATCGCACAATACCTACAGAAAATTCGATCGAACGGACATCAAACGTTATAATCCCCGCAAGTTGATATTGCGATTGACGGCCACCTTGGTGACGTAATTTTGACGTAGTCGACGTGCACCATCAAGTACCGTTCGCAAGGTCAGCCCGCGCTTGATGACGTCACGCAGCTGTTATTGTGACAAGGTTCCATCGCAATATCAACTTGCGGGGATTATACGCTAACGTATCTTACGAAATAAAGCTAAATCTTTACCCTTAATATAATTTGCGCGATACGAATTGTGCATAACGTAACGTTTTTGGTTGTTGTTTTGTTTTGGTAGTACCGTTCAAACTTAGGGCGATTGAGGCCCTGAAATGTTGCGAAATGTTGGTAGGTAGGTATTGAGGCGTGCTAATTTATGCGACGAGCGCGCGGGACACTTCGAACAATTTTTGTAATGAATTACCTAGGTGTTTAATGAAGTGAAATTAATTCGAATGAAGTTAATAAAAATGTGATAGTTGTGGGTTTTGTGCTAGGTTTTGTGGCTCAAGTGTGGTTCGAGTGTGACGTCACGTGACAGTAACCTACTAATCATGGGAAATTATGTGACTACACTGCGCGTAGCCAGGTAGGTACGTAAATTTTAAATTTTTGCATGATAGGTAGGTACCTATTCCGTGACTTAAAACGGTTCAAACGCGGCTACGAGCGGGTGGAGTGCCGCGCGGGGCGACATTCTTTTGAATCTTGCCGACATAACTTGTCGGCACAATCGATCGACTGGGTAAATATTCGTGCTCTGTGAATAATTAGTGATCCTAAAGTGAAGTCGTAGATTATTTTGTGAAATATACTAACACTATTTCATTATATTACCTACGATTTCACGTTAGATTCACAATTATACACAGAACTCGAAGTTTTAGGGTGCCGATAAGTGCCGACAAATGCACAAAAAACGGTTTCATTTGGCAACTCATGTCAGTTACTCTATTCCGACAGGTATAATAACTTTATGGTACGAATACAGTGCTAAACAATTTGTACAATTTGAAACAGCTGTCAATTTGACATGCATAATGCTGCACTACCTATTTTTCGTATGCGGCGTAAGCGCGAGTTAATGACGTCACTGATGACGTCAGACAGCAAACGTATCCGCACATTCGCGCATTATGAACAGAAGTGCGATTTTTGAAAATCATACGAGCGACTTGGCAGTAGAAAGATGCATAATCTCCATAGTAATTTTGTCATTTTCTACTGTCAAGTCGCTCGTATGATTTTCAAAAATCGCACTTCTGATTGTGTGCATGCTATCTCTACCGATAACGCATATTTGCGCATTTTGGACCGTAGCATAGGCGTCGTTACTACGTTCTTGGCTTCTTGGCGTCTGGGCACATCATCATCATCATCATCATAAAAAAATACGCTACACAGGCGTGTGACAAAGTTCAACTGCCTAGGCAGTGTTGGCCAAAAGTTTATTTTGACTAAAAAAAAATACCAAAATGACGCATAGGCCTTTCAGATCAAAGTTTTTATCGTAATAAAAACTTTGATCTAAAAGGCCTATGCGTAATTTTGGTACGGAGGGTGCTATTTTTTTAGACCTTGATCGTTAATCACTAATCAGTTTAAGATTTCGATAAAGAGTTTTTTAAATTTTAATCGACTCAAAAATGATTTTGACTAAAAGGAGTATGGGTAATATTGGCTTCATTTTTTTTCTAGCGGCCAGTCGCGAAATGTCATGGGTATTTTAGGGCATTATATTACCTTAAAATAATGTGCAGACATTTTTTTTCTACGTTGTAACGTTTTAACGTTTTGTTGATATTTAGTTTTAAAGTTAAAAAAAAACAGTTCCTCGAAGCTTATTTTTAGTTAGGTACTCGTTTTCATTCTTTATCACTTTTTGTTTTTATTGCCCAGAATCAGTCGTTGTAACTATTTGTGACATCAACATTATATGTAAGATTAGATCGCAATACTCACTAGTTTGCGGCCGCTCTTTTGAGTGAGTAATATGAGTTTCTATGCTGATTCTTACAGTCATGATGACGGCATGCGCTCTAGATCAAAGTTCGGGTACCTACCTATTATAATATCTTCTCGTGATTTAGGATGAGAGTACTGGATGAAATGAAAGCGCTCGTGGCCACCCAACTATACCTCATTCACGGAGTCCGTGTGGTATGGCGCTAACTCTGTCCCACATTTGCATACAAATGACAGGGACAACAAATGAGACTTCCCCGCCCATAGTCTTAACCGACCGGTTTAAAATCATAAGACCTGTTCATACTGTGTACTCATGATTTAATTTTTTTTGAGATGGTTTTTCAAAATCAAACATTTGGTACATACATTTATGGTAGCAGCCTACATCGCCCCGAAAGGTAACGAGGAGATGAGGCTGATCGTATGCTCAGCTTATCTGCCAGGACCGCCGGAATCGACAGATCCAGTGGCAGACCTCACCCCAATTGTAGAGTATTGCCAGGAACAGGACGCCGAGCTGGTGCTGGGCACCGATTGCAACGCGCATCACACCTCCTGGGGCAGCACAGAAACCAACAAAAGGGGTGAGCTACTTTATGACTTCTTTATGACTAACAACCTACACGTACTAAACAAAGGCAACACTCCAACTTATGTCACAAATAATTGTCAACGGGTGTTACGACATTACCTTCTGTACAGGACACACTAAAGACCGTATAGACAACTGGCATGTCAGCGAAGAGGTGTCCATGTCTGATCACAGACATGTGATATTCGATATCCTGGGTAACAAAAATTGAACACTATCGGGACCAGAGGAAAACTGATTGGGATGGGTTTAGGTCCGATCTCAAAGACAGCCTAGGGTCGATAGGGAAAAGTGTAAAATCCAAGGAGCAACTGGAATACACAGTGGCTGCAGTTGAGACTGGGTTAATCTCAGTCTTCTATAACAACTGCCCACTTAAAACCATAGCTTCAAACAGAAGAGTCCCATGGTGGAACAATAAACTCCAAACACTCAGACAGAGGGCCCGAACCTTATTCAATCGGGCAAAAACTCACTGTAACTGGGATGCATATTGCAAGGCCTTAACGGAGTTCAATAAAGAACTAAAGAAGGCGAAAAGGAAGTCGTGGCACAGGTTTTGCGAGGAAATAAACGAAGCCGCACACCTTGCAAAAATTTATAAGATAATGTCCAAATCGCCAACCTCACATCTGGGGCTAATTTTAGTTTTTCATTATATTTCAACAAAAACTATATTTTTATGCAGCTTCCTCATAAAAAGTATTCATTTCAAGTAATTTGTAGTTTTTAGGGGTCAAAACAAGTGTTTAAAGCTGCATCAAATATGTATAAATAAATCTTTGTTAGGTTCCAATTCAAATTAACAAAATGGCGATGCTTTGCGCCTTGAACCGTGACTAGAGTTTTTATCCTATAGAGAAAGCTATAGAACAAAATATGAGTTTCACTAGATTAAAATACTAGTCACTGACAAATCACTCCTATAAACATTAAATTACTCCTATGAAGCTTGTATGGTAGTCTATAAAATGCAAAGTTTATAAACTGTTATTTCTTGTCATAGTCGTACCAAACCTTTTCACGGCTCAGTCGTGTGACGCGAAATTGTGGAAGTTTCATGCATTATTTAAAATTTAGCAGGATCGAATAGACTGTAACGTTTTATGTTAAGAAATGTGAACAATTTTTAAAAGTTGTGTGTGGTTCTGTGGTTGTGTGACGTAATAAAGTGAGTGATAGTGAACTAAGTATTACCTGGCCTGACCTACTCGACCCAAGTATGTGGACAGCTGATTTTCTGATAACCTCTTTTAAAAACCGTCAGCATATTAGGCATATTGAAAGTTATTCATTATCATCATCATCATATCAGCCAATAGAAGCCCACTGCTGGACACAGGCCTACCCAAGTTATCACTTATTGCAAATAGGTAGGTATGGAATATACTGTATTACAACACATTTGGTGATAAAAAAGCTATCAGTTTAAAAATAATAGGCATGTGCATGACTTTGAAAAGTTTTTGGCTACACTTTGTAGAGTATGATCAGGAAAAAATTGGTTGTCTGTAAAGTTCGTGCCTCTCTATTGCTTGTTCCGCGCTCTTGCTTGCACGCTCCGGCTCAGGTGGAACGTGACCCTTTTTAGTGCGTGAACAACTAGAATAAATTTACTTGTGTTATTCAAATCAACCTACAAAAAGTTATAATATATTCCACCTTAAGAATAGTCACTCCAAAGAAACATTTTTCTGAGACTACGTGTAGGTAACTACTATAAGTTAATTTACTTTTAATTTATTCTATTGGTATTAAGGAGGTTTTAAGACGTGGATCTGAGACGATGTACTCTATTAGAACATTTGGTGTTAATATAAATCACCTTTAGAACGCTGTTGTCTACATATTAAACACTAATAGGCAATTTATAGATTAAACAGGTTTATAACAACTCGTAGGTGTGGGTAACTTGGGTAGTGCAGCCATCAATCAAACTTGAATATTATAGTTCAGAATAAAGTTAAAAACAACACTTGTTATTACAAATATCTCGGAACTCATTCTGAACTGAGATATAAAGACTTGAAGTGCACGTAATGGTAATATTTTCAACTTCAAGCCTTTATACAGGGTCCTTCTTAATATGCTGACACTTTTTTAAGGGGATGATTAGACCATCAAACTGAACAACTTTCTCTATGGGACCAACATCGAAATCGCGAAAAAAAAATCTGCTGTCCCATACATTTGGCTCGAGTGCGTTTGCAGTTTTGTATGGACGAGCTGATTTTTTTTTCGCGATTTCGATGTTGGTGCCATAGAGAAAGTTGTTCAGTTTGGTGGTCTGATCATCCCCTTAAAAAAGTGTCAGCATATTAAGAAGGACCCTATATATCTGTCCGGACTTTACTTTATTCTGAAAAAGACTCGTGCCTTGTGTAAGTGAGACGGGGCTAGTGTGTCCACCATAGATATATAGTAACTAGATGTAACCATAACGTGGCCGCACATGAAACAGCAATAGCGTGACTTTTCATACTAAAAGATTTGTTTGGCAAAATGTCATCAACATTCCATAGGTTTGACAGTGGTTTGACATCTTGCCAAACAAGAAAACCGGCCACGGTGACCGAAACAAAAAATAATATTTCAGTCTTCTTTGTTTACATAAGTTTTCATAACTGGCTATCTCGCTCTCTCATTTCTTGGCTACATCTTTCAGCGTAAGCGAAAAGTTTTTAATCTAAGGTGTCCTGTCCACCCAGGTGGCATCCCACACTAGCGCCCGACCCATCTTCCAGGGGACGAGTGACATCCCGTCTGGTCTCTTGCCATCACCCCGTATGATGCCCTTCGGCTCGAGAGTGGCAGGTACGTTGACTGTGGCAAGAGACCTACGTATGATGTCGTTAAGGGTGGCATGGCGTGGGAGTCTGCCTACACTTGTTAGGCACGAGAGTTCGTGGTGACCCAAGTGATCGACGTCCGCACCACAAGGACATTGGTGGCGGATGCAAATTTCAGCGCCGACTCTTAGCTCGATTGCCACGCGCAAGGTGTTGGAGTCCAGGTAAGTTCCTGTGTTAACGGAAGGGTCGGCGTTTAGCCAATACCCGGACTCTTTGGTGGTTGAGGCTAGGAGTCTGGCGCGGTTGCGGCTCTCTGTGTTATTGATGAGTGTATCAAATGAGATTTTGCTAGAGATGTCGTCCCAGCTCCTCTGTATTTTAGGATCGGAAGGGAAATTTTGATCCGGTCCAGCAGTAAGCCAGGCTTGTCTCGTCTCATCCAAACACGCGACCTCATAGTTTGAGGACGAACCTAGAATATTTCCTATGAGGTCTAACGTGCTGTGGGTGGAGGAGAGAAAGGCTGGCATTAACAAAAAATATTTTTTGTATAATAAATCAATGGTTTTTTATTTGAAATCTATAATCTACGGTATAAATCGGTAGTCTATCGTAGTCTACCATAATCTACCGGTAGACTACGGTAGGCAGTGGTAGGCTACGTAGCATTTACAACTCTAATCTGGATGAACTAGCCAGGTGGACCACGTGAACGAACCGGATAAACACCATACCCTAGGACACATCACTATCTAGTAATATGGTGGGTCCGTTACGGTACTGTTGCTGTAAATGTCAATTTGAACCTTGGATCCTCAAATCCAGATGATGCAGGGGTATAATGTAAGTAAAGTTACTATCACAGCCAGGCTTTACAAGTTAACGAGTAATAGTCGATCAATTTATAAAATGTACTTCGAAGTCCATATATCGATCGTGACGGGCAACTACGAAACCCTACACTGCGTGTGGCCCGACATCCACTTGCCCGGTTTTTTATAAATTACTTTGCCTACTTTAGCCTACACTTTAGCTAAAAAATGAGTTTGTTCATTGGTTTGTTCATTAATTAATGAATAAATCTTATACGGCAGGGTTGGGTGTTGCTGGTCACCGGTCTAATCGCAATGATTTAGAACGATTGACGGCCCATAGTAAATTGTATGACAATGTCGTGCAAAAAAAAAATGTGATTTTTGGTAACAAATTGCAAAAAAACTAGAATTCAAATCGAAAAACTGATTTATTTAGGTTCTTTGATGTTTTGCCATTGTAGTCTAGGATAGAAATTCAGAATTGTGAGTGTCAGAAGCAAATGATGTACCTAACAAGTTGATAAGTTATTTCAGTGTTTTGGCAATTGCTGAATCCGAAAATTGCTATTAGCACTTCGAATTATCAATAATTTCCTCAAATTCAAGATGGCCGCCAAAAAAAAACATACGTACCATTTTGGGGTATCAAATGAAAGTGCGTCTTGAGTAGATAACAAATATATAAAAATTTAATCTAGAATTAAACATAAAACCGAAACAACATAAACAACAAAAACAAAAAACTGATCAAAAACTGTATGTATAACATTTTACCATATCAGCACTCACTGGTCAAACATGTTTTTTAAAAACATTGATAAAAATCTAGCTTAGGAGTTGATTTTGCATTGCCGACAATTAAAAACGACTAGAAGTGCGATTTTTGAAAATCATACGAGCGACTTGGCAGTAGAAAGATGTATAATCTCCATAGTAATTTTGACATTTTCTACTGCCAAGTCGCTCGTATGGTTTTCAAAAATCGCACTTTAGATTAATTTCTGTGAAACCTTTTATCACTTGGGATATCCTCTAGATTAACACGAGCAAAGTATTAATGAGAAAAAAAATAAAAAAGAAAAGTAGGTAAAAAAAAATAATTTGAAAAAAAATTAGTTTAAAAGAATGCTAATGATATCAAATTCACAATGAATATTTAAAAAAAAATCCGTTTTAAAGTTAAAAAAATATTTTAGCCGCCATCTTGGATTTCAATCACAAGGAGCAGTGTCGAAACTCGAAGTGCTAATAGGAATTTTTAGATTCAGCGATGTGCAAAAAGGTCTCTTAGCAACCTGTTACATCATTTGCTTCTCAACATGAAAAATAGAAGGAATTTTGAATTTGTATCTCAGACTGTTGATCCGAAATATTTTTTGTTGTTCCTCGGAACACGGCAGTGCTATACTAGAGTTTTTACTTTCTGATGTAACTTCAGGGTGAAATTGATATCATTAGCATCCTTTTAAACATAGTCTACCCATCAAACTGAACAACTTTCGCTATGGGAGCACACCGATCGGAGCAAAAAAATAATCAGCTGTTCCATACTAAACTGCAATGCCTACTCGACTATAATGTCAAAAGCTAATTTTTTAGGGTTCCGAAGTCAACAAGGAACCCTTATAGTTTCGCCATGTCCGTCCGTCCGTCTGTCCGCGGCTTAGCTTACTAGAAAGCTGTAATTTGGCATATGTATATTTATTCATTACGCCGACAAAGTGATAAAATAAAATCTTGAAAAAAAAAATTTTTGGGTTACTTCCCCTACGCGTGAACTGGGGATGAATTTTTTTTTTTCGTCTATCCCATGTTGTGGGGTATCGCTGGATAGGTCTTTTAAAAATATTGTGGGTTTGGGAAACCAGTTTTCGATTTAGGGATCTGTTAGCGAAATATTAAGCTTTAAAGCGAAAATTTTCGGTAGAGTCAAGTGTCCCCCCCCCCCCCCTCTCCCAGCTAAACGGTTGTAGTTGGAGATGTGAAAAAATTCGCGGCAATAGCATAATAATTATAACGAATTTAAAAGGAAAACTATCACCGCTAAGTAGGCTTTACGAGTTTCCGAGTAATAGTCGACTAACTAATAAAATGTACTTTTTAGACTTTATTAGCCGTTAAACCGTAGTATAAAACAAAAAGTCTTCTTCTAAGTCCATATTATATTGTGACGGGCAACTACGGAACCCTACCCTGCGCGTGGTCCGACACGCACTTGGCCAGTTTTTTTTTGCTCCGATCGGTTTGCTCCCATAGTGAAAGTTGTTTAGTTCGATGGGTAGACTCTTAGTTTAAAAGGATGCTAATGATATCAATTTCTACCTGTATAAAATTTTATAGACTTTTTTTTTGTTTATCTTGTACTTCGTCTTCTAAAGTAGCGATGGTATTAATTTTGTTTCGAAATTTTGCTATTTAAGGATCGCTCAGACCCCAGCGACCAAAGCGACTGCGAAGCGGGAGCTTCGCAGTCGCTTTGCTTCTACCGCGGGGCGGTCGCTGCCCATGTAATCTTATAGACTAAGAGCTGGCTACGTAATTTCAAAATGATAAGGTGTAGTAAAAATTTTTATGTAGAAACCTTCCTTACTGGCTAACAAGTACATTGCACTGACTGCCAGAAGTCTACCCCGGGTTTTAATCAAAATAAAATCATTCGGTGCAGTTCTGAAAATTTGTCGTAGTTATAGTTTTTAACAGTAGAAATAGCGTAAAATTATTGCCAGAAGTCTAGGTCGGGGATAAAACGTTGCCAGAAGTCATCCAGAAGTCGATAAAGTTGTTAATAAATATTCAAAATAAAATGATAAGGTGCAGTTCTGGCAATTTAGTTTTTACATAATTCATGGCTTCAAACAGCTGTAAACAAATTGCCAGAAGGCTAAATGGTGGCTAAGTGTATGAAAAAATGACTTTGAATTGTGGATTTTTTTTACGTTTTCTTATAATTTGTTCGACCAAGTAGTGAAAATGTTATAGTATGTTATATATTTGTAATCTGCTCACAAAGCCCTTTCATTTGACACCCCACATGGTATGTTTGAAAGATAATTGTTTTTTCTTTTTGCTGCCATACCTATTCATGACGTCACAGTTTCTACCCCCACAGTCTGAGCGCTTTTCATCTCATATATTTGTGTTCAGGACGTTAAATTGAACGTATTGATACCATAAATACCATATCCGAGACGATGCACAGTGGGCCGATACAGTTGTTAAGAGGATACGATTCGGAGCGCTCTCCGTACAAACGAAGTCTGGTTATATTATCAAAACTAACCAATTAGAGGCAATGAAAATTTTTACGCACAATCTAGAAACTAATATCTGTGCTTGACATTTGTCGGATTTCCGTAAAAATGTGTAGTTTCAAAGTTATCGTGGCTCAAAGTTTTCCACACTATTCTTAGTATTGGTTTGTATTGAAAATATAACCAGACTTTTTTTGTATGGAGTGCGCTCGGCGCTCTAAATTATATCCCTTTAATTTTTTTTCTAATTTTAATTACAAGTTGCAGTTCTGACAATTTCGTTTTATGTTATTAAAAAACTGACTACTAATTGCCAGAAGGCAAGAGGATGGCTGTGTGTACAAAAATGATACCATCATCAGAAGTTGGTACCTATAACGGAAGGCAATTCATTGAAATTAAAATAATAAAGTGCAGTTCTGGCAATTAGAGTCGTGATTGTAATTTGAGTCATTTAGGCTTTTACAGCTTAGAAATATTTCAACAACAAACAACGGAACAACAAATTTTTTTGCGCAGACAGGTTTGCTCCCATAGTAAACGTTATTCAGTTTGATGGGTAGAGTATGTAGTTTAAAGGTTAATGATATTTTTCCTTACACCCTGTACTGTATACAGGTTGTTAGGGTAAACAGTTGCATGACTTTAAGGGGTGCTTGTACCCATGATAGTGAACAACTTTCCCTAAGACACTTATAGGAAATTAGTTTTAAAAAAAATTGGACTTCCCATACTAAATGCAATCAGCTGATCGAACTTTTGTATGAAAAGTCGAAAGAATTTCTTGCTAATTTCCTATAGGTTTCTTTGGGAAAGTTGTTCAGTATCATGGGTACAATCACCCCTCAAAGTAATGCTACTGTTTACCGTAACATCCTGTAGTTGCTACAACTAATTAATATTTATCCTATAATGTTATTACTCTCTGCTACAAAGCTACAGCTACAGCTCTGGAGTGCGATTTTTGAATCTTATACGCTGAGTTCAGCAGTTGTAAATGTCAAAATTACTGTGGAGATATGCATCTTTCCTTTCTACTGCTGATTTGACTTTCAAAAATCATACTTCAGGAGTGCGATTTTTGTAACTCAAATCAGCAGTAGAAAGATGCGTATCTCTACAGTAATTTTGACATTTTCAACTGCTGAACTCAGCGAATGAGATTCAAAAATCGCACTCCTGGCACAGAATAGGAAATAGTATATAGTTCTACAGAACGGCCACTCTCCGCCCCTCTCTGACTTCAGATACCTCACCTCCCGTCACACTCTCTGTGGTAACTTGAGGGAAGCCGAGCAAGGGAATGCAGTCAGGCGCGCGCACCCGTTGGATTCGACTACATAAAATATATTTTATTTTCCTCCTCACTGTAAAAATAAACGTTGGAAAATAACGCTAAATTCACATTTTCTGTGATTCTTTAGCTTAAAAACTATTTTTAATAACAGAATGAACTATAAAAAGTAACGAAATGTATAATGTAGTTCATACGATGCGTGTTAAGTCAACCCTACACATATGTCATGCACAATTTTCGCAAAGTGCGCATGTGCGAACGTCGTCATGTCAAATCTAAAACGTTGTTTGAAGTGCCGGACCTGTGCTCCTGGTTAGAGTACTGTAGCTAGATATTTTTTTCAGTGTTACTTGGTAGCTGAGGGATGCACCTTTGAAAATATGTTCTTAACTTCCGCACTTAGCATTCTGCCTTTGCATAAATATTATATCTAATAGCATAATTATTGAAAAGAATCAAATTACTAGAACTGTACCTTATTATTTTAATTTCAATGAATAGCTTTCCGTTACAGTGATATTATCATTTTTGTACATACAGTCATCCTTTTGCCTTGTGGCAATTAGTAGTCAGTTTTTTTAAGACATTAATAACATAAAAATGAAATTGTCAGAACTGTACCTTGTAATTAAAATTAGAAAAAAATTAAAAGTATATAATTTAGAGCGCCGAGCAAAAAAAGTCTTTTCAATGTGTGGAAAACTTTGAGCCACGATAACTTTGAAACTACAAATTTTTACGAAAATCTGACAAATGTCAAGCACAGATATTAGTTTCAAGATTATGTGTAAAAATTTTCATTGACTTTAATTGGTTAGTTTTGATAATATAACCAGACTTCGTTTGTACGGAGAGCGCTCCGGATCATATCCTCTTAACAACTGTATCGACCCACTGTGCATCGTCTCGGATATGGTATTTTTGGTATCAATACGTTCAATTTAACGTCCTGAACACTAATATATGAGATGAAAAGCGCTCAGTCTGTGGGGGTAGAAACTGTGACGTCATGAATAGGTATGGCAGCAAAAAGAAAAAACTATTATCTTTCAAACATACCATGTGGGGTGTCAAATGAAAGGGCTTTGTGAGCAGATTACAAATATATAACATACTATAACATTTTCACTACTTGGTCGAACAAATTATAAGAAAACGTAAAAAAAATCCACAATTCAAAGTCATTTTTTCATAAACTTAGCCACAATTTAGCCTTCTGGCAATTTATTTACTATCAGTTTAAAATAACAATGTGCATGACCTTGAAGGGCCGTTCGATAACTTCACTCGGTTGTAAAGGAATATAGACTCTATGTAAAGGAAATAATCATTTGAATGACTCGAGTGAAGTTCGTGTGATTGAGTGACGTCACATTTGCAGGCATTGTATTGTTATTTTAAACTGATAGTACAGCTGTTTCAAGCCATGAATTATGTAAAAACTAAATTGCCAGAACTGCACCTTATCATTTTATTTTGAATATTTATTAACAACTTTATCGACTTCTGGATGACTTCTGGCAACGTTTTATCCCCGACCTAGACTTCTGGCAATAATTTTACGCTATTTCTACTGTTAAAAACTATAACTACGACAAATTTTCAGAACTGCACCGAATGATTTTATTTTGATTAAAAATTGACGTGTTTGACCCCACGCCCACGCTTACCACCCCACCCCACCCCTCCCCGGGGTAGACTTCTGGCAGTCAGTGCAATGTACTTGTTAGCCAGTAAGGAAGGTTTCTACATAAAATTTTTTACTACACCTTATCATTTTGAAATTACGTAGCCAGCTCTCCGTCCATTATGGCGTACCGCCGCCAAGTCGCCCAAGTCGTCTTTTTGATAGATTTGGATCGTTATTGGTAGTTTTTCCTAGATTTTGGTTGTTTTCCGTTCTTCTTAGTAGATTTTGGAAATTTTAATCTTTTTGGATAGAACAAAAACTATTGTACTTGTATTCATATAAGCTCTACTATGACAACCATCAAATAGGCTCGTAAATATTACAACATTTAAATAAAAACAATAATCGAAAGTAGTAAAGTAAATTATTATAATCCTGATAGAAGAACATACAAGATATTTGTGAGTGTGAAAGAACAGCGTCTCCGAGTAGTATTTTCTGTATTTCATTTACAGAATAGTGCAACCCTTCTTTTTCTTATCGCCCTTTTCTTCTTTTTCTTTTCCTTTTCCCTTTTCTTTTCCCTTTTCTTTTCCCTTTTCTTTTCCCTTTCCTTTTCCCTGTTCTTTTTCCTCTTCTTTTCCCTTTTCTTTTACGAATCCTTGTTCACAAGGACAAACTGGTCCTTGTCCTTGTCCTTGTCCTTCTCCTTGTTCTTGTCCTTGTCCTTGTCCTTGTCCTTGTCCTTGTCCTTGTCCTTGTCCTTGTCCTTGTCCTTGTCCTTGTCCTTGTCCTTGTCCTTGTCCTTGTCCTTGTCCTTGTCCTTGTCCTTGTCCTTGTCCTTGTCCTTGTCCTTGTCCTTGTCCATGTTCTTGTCCTTGTCCTTGTCCTTGTCCTTGCCCATGTTCTTGTCCTTGTCCTTGTCCTTGTCCATGTTCTTGTCCTTGTCCTTGTGCGTGTCCTTGTTCTTGTCCATGTCCTTGTTCTTGTCCATGTCCTTGTCCTTGTTCACAAGGACAACCGTGTCCTTGTCCTTGTGCTTGTCCTTGCCCATGTCCTTGTTCTTGTCCTTGTGCCTGTCCTTGTCCTTGTGCGTGTCCTTGTCCTTGTCCTTGTTCTTGTCCTTGTGTGTGTCCTTGTCCTTGTGTGTGTCCTTGTTCTTGTGCGTGTCCTTGTCCTTGTAATTGTCCTTGACCTTGTCCTTGTCCTGGTCCTGGTCCTGGTCCTGGTCCTTGTCCTTGTCCTTGTCCTTGTCCTTGTCCTTGTCCTTGTCCTGGTCCTTGTCCTTGTCCTTGTCCTTGTCCTGGTCCTTGTCCTTGTCCTGGTTCTTGTCCTTGTGCATGTCCTTGATCACAAGGACAAACTTGTACTTGTCCTTGTTCTTGTCCTTGTCCTAGTCCTGGTCCTTGCCCTTGTCCTTTTCCTTTTCCTTTTCCTTTTAATTTTACTTTTCCTTTTCCTTTTCCTTGTCCTTGTCTTAGTCCTTGGCCTTGTCTTTGTTTTTTTCCTTGCCCTTGTCCTTGTCCTCGTCCTCGTCCTCGTCCTTGTCCTTGTCCTAGCCCTACTCCTTGTCCTGGTCCTTGTCCTGGTCCTTGTCCTGGTCCTTGTCCTTGTCCTTGGCCACAAGGACAACCGTACAAGGACAAACGTTGTCCTTGTCCTTGTCCTAGTCCTTGTCCTTGTCCTTGTCCTTGTCCTTGTCCTTGTCCTGGTCCTTGTCCTTGTCCTTGTCCTTGTAATTGTCCACAAGTACAAGGTTGTCCTTGTCCTGGTCCTTGTCCTTGTCCATAACCTTGTCCTTGTCCTTGTCCATAACCTTGTCCTTGTCCGTGTCCTTGTCCTTGTCCATAACCTTGTCCATAACTTTGTCCACAAGGACAACATTGTCCTTGTCCTTGTAATTGTCCTTGTCCTGGTCCTTGTCCTTGTCTTTGTCCTTGTCCTTGTCCTTGTCCTTGTCCTTGTCCTTGTCCTTGTCCTTGTCCTTGTCCTTGTCCTTGTCCTTGTCCTTGTCCTTGTCCTTGTCCTTGTCCTTGTCCTTGTCCTTGTCCTTGTCCTTGTCCTTGTCCTTGTCCTTGTCCTTGTCCTTGTCCTTGTCTTTGTCCTTGTCCTTGTCCTTGTCCTTGTCCTTGTCCTTGTCCTTGTCCTTGTCCTTGTCCTTGTCCTTGTCCTTGTCCTGGTAAACAAGTACAACTTTGTCCTTGCCCTTGTCTATATCCACATTGTGGACAACCTTGTCCTTGTCCTTGTTCTTTTCCCTGTCCTTTCCCTTGTCCTTGTTTACAAGTACAATCTTGTTCTTCTCCTTTTCCTTTTCCTTTTCCTTTTTCTTTTCCTTTTTCTTTCCCTTTTCTTTTTCCTTTTTCTTTTCCTTGTCCTTGTTCACAAGATTCACAAGTACAATCTTGTCCTTTTTCTTCTTCTTTTTGTTTTCCTTTTCCTTTACCTTTTCCTTTTTTTTTTTCTTGTCCTTGTTCACAAGTACAACCTGGTCCTTGTTCTTTTCCTTTTTCTTTTCCTTTTCCTTTTCCTTTTTCTTTTTCTTTTCCTTGTCCTTCTTCACAAGCTTCACAAGTACAACCTTTTCCTTTTCCTTTTTCCTTTTTTTTTTCTTTTCCTTTTCCTTTTTCTTTTTCTTGATCTTGTTCTTGTTCTTCTTTTTGTTTACATGGACAAACATGTCCTTGTCCTTGTCCTTGTTCTTGTCCTTGTTCTTTTCCTTGTACTTGTCCTTGTCCTTGTCCACATTTTGGACAACTTTTTCCATGTCCACATTGTGGGCAATCTTGTTCTTGTCCTTGTCTTGGTCTTTGTCCTTGTGCTTGTCCACATTTTGGACAACTTTTTCCTTGTCCACATTGTGGACAATCTTGTCCTTGTCCTTGTGCTTGTCCACATTTTGGACAACCTTTTCCTTCTCCACATTGTGGACAATCTTGTCCTTGTCCTCGTGCTTGTCCACATTTTGGACAACTTTTTCCTTGTCCACATTGTGGACAATCTTGTCCTTGCCCTTGTCCTTGTCCTTGTCCTTGTCCTTGTCCTTGTCCTTGTCCACATTGTGGACAACTTTGTCCTTGACCTTGTCCTTGTCCTTGTCCTTGTCCTTGTCCTGGTCCTGGTCCTGGTCCTTGTCCTTGTCCATGTCCTAGTCCTTGTCCACATTGTGGACAACCTTGTCCTTGTCCATGTCCTTGTCCTTGTCCTTGTCCTTGTCCTTGTCCACAATGCGGACAACCTTGTCCTTGTCCTTGTCCATGTCCTTGCCCTTGTCCACATTGCGGACAACCTTGTCCTTGTCCTTGTCCTTGTCCTTGTCCTTGTCCTTGTCCTTGTCCTTGTCCTTGTCCTTGTCCTTGTCCTTGTCCACATTGTGGACAACCTTGTCTTTGTCCTTTTCCTTGTCCTTGTCCTTGTCCTTGTCCACATTGTGGACAACCTTGTACTTGTCCTTGTCCGTGTCCACATTGTGGACAACGTTGTCCTTGTCCTTGTACTTGTCCTTGCCCTTGTCCTTGTACTTGTCCTTGCCCTTGTCCTTTTTCTTGTCCTTGTCCGTATCCACATTGTGGACAACCTTGTCCTTGTCCTTGTCCTTGTCCACATTGTGGACAACCTTGTCCTTGTCCTTTTCCTTTTCCTTGTCCTAGTCCACATTGTAGACAAGGACAAGTACAACTTTGTCCTTGTCCACATTGTGGACAAGGACAAGTACAACCTTGTTCTTGTTCTTGTCCTTTTTCTTTTCCACATTGTGAACAAGGACACGTACAACCTTGTTCTTGTCCTTTTCCATTTCCTTGTTCTTGTTCACAAGGACAAGGACAAGGACAAGGACAATCTTGATCTTGTACTAGTCGTTGTCCTTGTCCTTGTCCTTTTCCTTTTCCTTTTCCTTTTCCTTTTCCTTGTCCTTGTCCTTGTCCTTGTCCTTGTCCTTGTCCTTGTCCTTGTCCTTGTCCTTGTCCTTGTCCTTGTCCTTGTCCTTGTCCTTGTCCTTGTCCTTGTCCTTGTCCGTGTCCTTGTCCTTTTTCTTTTCCTTTTCCTTTTTCTCTTTCTTTTTCTTTTCCTTTTCCTTGTCCTTTTTCTTTTCCTTGTCCTTGTTCTTGAACCTGACGTGCCGAGTCCTGTTTCTTGATTTTTTCTTCAGGCGACTTCTGTTTCAGATTCGCTTCCATTTTAACCTTCTTTCCTTCTTCTTCTTTCTTCCCATCATGAGAACTTTTTATTTCACATTTGCCACAGCTACTGCAAGATTTCTTTGATTCCGTAGCTTTGATGGCAGAATGGCAGCTCTTGGACCTTGTTTTGGAGAGACATGGGTTCTTGCCGGGGGGCGGTGTCGGGTCGTGTCGCAACAGCTGACATGATGCACATGGTGAGCTCGGCGGTTGCTCAAATGATGCACACGGTGAGATCGGTGGTTGGTGACATGACCCACACGGTGAGCTCGGCGGTTGTATAGAGGGAGCCATTAAAGTTTTTGTTAATCTGCAAATGTTTATTATCCCTTTAAACATGACTAAATACACAAAAAAACGAAGAAGCCAGAATCAAAAGCTGATCTACCACTCACTAAAGTGAAATGAACTTACCTACGACTGAAGTTTAAAACGCAAATGCACCGGTTTAATATTAAAATCGCGGATATCTTACAAAACCGAAAACGAACACATCTGGGCCATAGCTAAGGGCTGGGGGGAGGGGGGCATCGTGGAGCCTGGGCATACCTCAAAAATTACCAATCCATAGTGGATTACCATAAGGCCCTTGCAAGCGGTGTTCGACCCCGGACCAACGGGGCCTCGAAACTCATGCTCATAACTTAATTTTAAAATTAAATACTATAATTATTCACGTCGCAAGTCTGTCAAATCTTGAGCTGGCTTCGCTTGCTCCAGGTTATTAGTTTTGTTGTGCTAATCGATTGAGCTCTGGCCCTGTACCCGGACACTGTTTCGGTCCGCACTTCATTGTAATAGAGTTGACATTGGAGCGAAAACTTTCACGCAGTTGCGAAGTTCGAATATGCGGGTAGAGGCCCTGGCCACAGTCGATTCGCAGTACTGTAGAATTTGGAGTCACCCAACTTTTACTTAAGTTTTTAAACTCTTACTGAATGTTGTATATTCTGATTCCAAATTAATCAAATCGTTTAGAAACGAGCTCGCTGCGCTCGCTTGCGCTTGTTTTAGCGGTATGGCTAAAAGAAGCGCAAGCCATCCCTTATCCTAGGCTAATAGAATTAAATAAATAAATAATAAAAATACATTTATTTTCTCCACAAATAAAAAACAATGAACTTATAATTAATTACACAGATAAAAAAATTTGTATGTGTGGAGACTGGTTTCTGGATTGGGTTGGTGTTCCGGTATACCAGTCACCAGGTCATCACTCCTCGGACTTCCATGTGTGTGCGTAAGTATGTGTATGTATTAGTGTGTGTGTAATTCGACCCACTTTGGCATTACTATTGGGTCTTGGTGTATGTGAAATTATGAGCTCGCCTCCCTTTCTCCAGCTATCAACTGATATTTTAACCGTACAAAGCAAACATAGGTAGGCTTATGCTACCGTGTTACGAAAACGTCCGGTATCTCACGAAAGATCTATTTGAGAAATTCTCAGTTAAAAGTTTTGTGTTATTTTTCCTAAGATGTTATAAAACGTCATACGTTCATAGTACATTATGATACAAGTGAGCAAAGTTGGTCATTACAGTCGAGGCGGGATTGCTGTATATTAGCCGAGCGCTGTAATGACCAACGCTCACGCGTTTCATACGACGTTTTTCAACATACCTACTTGCGAGGAAAAAGTAATAAAATTTCCTGAAACACAACTATTTTAGACAAATATTTTTTGAAAATCTCGCTGGGCATAGTCTAAAAAAACAAGGTCTTCTATTCCCAGAGTGACACAAGCCTACGTCACAAAAAAATGGCCGCTAAACATGGTAAAAGGGTATGGTATGATGACGTAGGCTTGTGTCAGTCACGTGATCGGAAGAGAATACCAGGCGCAGTATACAGGGTTATTTGTAATTCGACGTATTCCTTTCAGGACGTTAAAGGGCAGCCTAAATGCAATTATGTGAACCCCCATATGTGGGGTCGGAAATCAATAGTTTTCGAGATATTTGGAAATTAAGGTTTTTTACCAAAAGACCCATTTTTTCACACATTTTCTTAAATAAAAAAAAATTGCCTATTCTATGGCTTCGATTTGAATTTGATTTCATAGCTAACACTTCTTCCGAGATTTTCTCATAAATCAATGTCCGATCATACTGAGCAATTCAAAATAAATCAATAACAATGACGGTTAATTTTTGAAAAAAAATTACGAAGTCTCGAAATCATGCAATTTTTCTAAAAAAAAATTATGAAAAAAAGTGAGCGTTTTACTGAAATAACTTCCTCGTTTTGTTAGCTTTCTAAAGAGGTAATAAATGTTCTAGAAATAAATGGAATTACAATGTCAAAAAATTGGTACGTGATACGTAGAGGCAACATTCTCTTAGAGAAACATTTTACGATTTTTTTTAGATAAAATTTTTTATTAATCGAAATCTACACATCTTACTCAAAGTGAGTCCCTCGGTTCCGAACACATACACGCAAGCACTTTCTTAGTTCATTTTTAGTTACTCTTGAAGTAAAGGTAAAATCTCATTACCTCCGCTGCGTTTATTATGCGCTGCCTTAAGTCTTCTACGTCGTTTACTGTGGTTTGATAAACAAGGTCTTTCATGTGTCCCCAGACATGAAAATTACATGGAGTCAAGTCGGGGCTTCTTGCAGACCATGTATTGGCCGTCCTCTACCAATCCACCTATTCGAATTAGGTGCAAGTCGGGCCAGCAACGTAACCATTTGAGGGATTGATAGAGCAGAGCCACTCCTTGGCCTGCAAGAAGCCCCGACTTGACCTCATGTATTTTTTTTTGTCTGGGGACAAAGTGAAAGACCTTGTTTATCAAACCACAGTAAACGACGTAGAAGACTTAAGGCAGCGCATAATAAACGCAGCGGAGGTAGTGAGATTTTACATTTACTTCAAGAATAACTAAAAATGAACTAAGAAAGTGCTTGCGTGTATGTTTTCGGAACCAAGGGGCTCACTCTGAGTAAGATGTGTAGATTTAAATTTGTAAAAACTGTTATCTAAAAAAAAATCATACAATTTTTCTCCAAGAGAATGTTGCCTCTACGTATCACGTACTACGTAAAAAACCTTTTTTGACATTGTAATTCCATTTATTTCTAGAAAATTTATACCTTTTTAGAAAGCTAACAAAACGAGGAAGTTATTTCAGTAAAACGCACACTTTTTTTCATACAATTTTTTTGAGAAAAATTGCATGATTTCAAGATTTTGTAATATTTTTTCAAAAATTAACCGTCATTGTTATTGATTTATTTTGAATTGCTCAGTATGATCGGACATTGATTTATGAAAAAATCTCGGAAGAAGTGTTAGCTATGAAATCAAATTCAAATCGACGCCATAGAATAAGCAATTTTTTTTTTAATTTAAGAAAATGTGTGAAAAAATGGGTTTTTTGATAAAAAACCTTAAATTCCAAATATCTTGAGAACTATTGATTTCCGACCCCACATAATGGGGGTTCACATAATTGCATTTAGGCTGCCCTTTAACGTCTTGAAAGGAATACGTCGAATTACAAATAACCCTGTATTATTGTACCATGGCGCTGGGCTATGGGTAGATTTTGCAGACAAAATCCACTAGGGGGGAGTTTATTGACCGTTTTCAACTCCGATAGTGGATTTTGTTGCCAAAGCCCACTACGGGAAAACTCCGATAGTAGGTTGTGCTGACAAAGTCCACTATGGGAGTTTATTGACCAATCAGAGCCCGTCTTCAAAACTCTCATAGTAGATTTTGTTGACAAAACCCACTACGAGAAAACTCCGATAGTAGATTTTGCTGACAAAGTCCACTATGAGAGTTTATTGACCAATCAGCGCGCGCGTCAAAAACTCCCGTAGTGGATTTTGCTTACATGCGTCGGGCCACGCGCCGGGTAAGGTTCCGTGGTTGCCCATCACAATATAATAATGGACTTAAAGGGGGGCTTTTGGTTTTATACTACGGTTTAGCGGCTAATAAAGTCTAAAAAGTAAATTTTATAAGTTGACGTTCAGTTGTTGAAGTCGACTATTACTCGTTAACTTGTAAAGCCTACTTAGCGGTGATAGTTTTCCTTTTAATTTCGTTGTATATACCTACTACGGCCATGAATTTTTTCACACATCCAGAAACAACCGTTTAGCTGGCAGGGGGAGGGGACACTTGACTCTAAATGTTTCACTTTAAAGCTTAATATTTCGTTAGCGGATCCCTAAATCGAAAAATGGTTTTCATGCGTCTTTATCAATGGTTGATAACAGATAGCATACTCATTCAATAATTCATAATTGGTATTGATAAATAACTAAATTATTATTATCATATGTTTTACAAAAATGTACCTAGCCGTTTCCCACCTGGAGGAGCCCAAACTTGGTATGTTTTGAGAATCCTTTGTTGAAAACAAGTAGCTGAAAGGTACCTAATGGCGTAGTACCTATATTTTTAGAACCGGCTCATGAAGCCCTTTCATTTGATATCCCACACGATAGGGGCTGTTTAAATAGAAGTGACGTGGCGCGGACATTTCGCGGGCGGCGGGGTGCGGCAATAAGTATAAACCTTATAGTACGAAGCAAAGAGTTGTTTGGAGAATTACGCCCGCGCCTCCAGGCGACGTCACCTGGTGGCGGGGGCGCGATTTTTCTTTACGTCAAAAAACGACGCTATACTACGTAATATAAGGTTTATATTGGTGTTACCAATTGAGAAAGCGACACCGTCATTTTTCCTACTCAGGAAACTCTACTGAATGCAACGATACCAAATGACTCATAATAAATAATAAAAAAAAAAATTACCCCCCAGTGCACTATCTGAAACTTCTCAGATACTTTTTCGGTAATCTCTCATCACCCCTAGCCCCTCAGCTATTCCATTTTCGTGTCAGATTTGCATTTAAATGTCGTTATTCGTCAAGCCCCATTTATGATGGTATGAAAGTCATATGTCGGTATAGAACTACTCAGTCCTACGGCTACGATCTTCTTTATTTAAATTAGCATCTCTATTATTCTTAGGTGGTTTTGTTATTTCGCTACTAATATGTATGGGAATTTAATTTCGCGTTTTCAATTAATCAATCAATTAATCAATCAAATATACTTTATTTCCACCAGACACATAAATACAGTACAGAGCAGGATACAAAAATAATTATGGTACAAATAAGGCGGTCTTATCGCTAAAAAGCGATTTCTTCCAGACAACCTTGGGGTAGAGGAAATGTTAACTTAGAACACGGGTCGGTGTTACAAAAAAAAAAAAAAAATTTAAAGAAAAAAATGATATAAAAACAAAATACCTAACAAAAATAGGTCCGAATTTGCGATCCGTGAATTATGACTTAATTTTCAACTTTAAATTAAAATTCTACACAGGTGACCTTATAATTTTTAGCCAATCCCAAAAATGCGCCCAACTCTCAGCTTTCATAATCATAAATAAAAAGTAGTACTTAAGAGGGCTAATTTGGCTAGAATTGATCTTCAAAGACAACAAGGCGGAAAACTTTTAAATTTTTTTTTTTTTTTTTTTTTGCCATAATTACCACGCCTGAGGATAAATAATGACTAAAGAATGCTGGAAACCTATCGTGTTGGTTGGATAAAAAAAGTTTTAAGTTATCTACTTCTCACTTAAAACTTTCCAAGTTTGGGTTAGGTTAGGTTAGGCAAGACCTCTCGCTCAGGCGAGGTTTGCTCAGGTGAGGTTTGCTCAGGTTAGGTTTGCTCAAGTAAGGTTTGCTCAGGTTAGGTTTGCTCAGGTTGGGTTAGCTCAGATTAGGTTTGCTCAGGTAAGTTGTCTTTGAAGATCAATTCTAGCCAAATTAGCCCTCTTAAGTACTACTTTTTATTTATTATTATGAAAGCTGAGAGTTGGGCGCATTTTTGGGATTGGCTTAAAAATCATAAGGTCACCTGTGTAGAGTTTTAATTTAAAGTTGAAAATTAAGTCATAATTCATGGATCGAAAATTTTTAACTTTAGACCAATATTTTCATAACTTTTATCAAAGTTACGATGCTGATGAGGCACAATTCATGAAGATTAAGTTGCAAAAAAAGAATCTCTGAAAAGTCTTACACTTTTTTTTGTAGAAGTTGTTTAAGCCGGTCATGTCGAGTTTCCTCAAAAAATCGGAAAAATCATCATAACTCGAAAACTATAAAAAATCGCGGAACATACATGGGGGTGCTTCGGATACCCCACGACATACCGGACCTAAATTTTACGTTTGAACGTCAACTCCCCGGCCACCCTGTATAGGTATATAATATTATATATCATACATGCGAAAACCAGCAATGAGGGAGAGGAAATCAGGAACAGAGGTCCAGGAAATGAGCTTTGACTTTCGACTTAAAAACATCCAAGGAAGGGGCTCGTCTAATCGACTCTGGCAACAAGTTCCAAAGTCGAGCAGCTTGGACTGTAAAGGAATGGGTGTAGAAGTTAGTGGAGTGAGGAGGGATATTGAGAGACAGGTTCGTAGAGGAACGTAAGGGACGGCCAGTAGTGAGGGAGGAGAAGATGAAACGTTCTTTGAGGTAGTGAGGAGTCAGTGGGTTAAACAGGATAGAGTAGAGGAGGGACAGGACGTGAGTGTCTCTTCGACGCCGGATTGGGAGCCACTTCAGTTGAGTACGGAACTCAGACACGTGGTCGTACTTCCGTAACCCAAAGATGAACCGGATGGTAAGGTTTTGGAGACGTTCTAGTTTATTAAGCATCTCCTCTGTGAGGTCGAGGTAACAGGAATCAGCATAATCAAGGATGGGTAACAGGAGGGATTGTGCGAGCGCAATTTTAGTAGTGGTGGGGAGAAAATTCCGCAGTCTTTTCAGAGAGCTGTATGCGGCGAACATCTTTCTACTTACCTCGGTAACCTGCGGTACCCAAGACATCGTTTTATCAAAAAATATTCCAAGATTTTTAACCTTCTCGCTGTAAGGTATACAGACACCGTCGAATACGACAGAAGGCAAATTTTCGAAGCTGATCCTCGAAACAAGCCGTGGACTACCGATTATGATCACTTGAGTCTTAGAGGGATTTACCCTGAGCTGAAAAGCTCTGCTCCACTCAAGGATACGAGTCAGATCATCGTTTGTCGTTTGGACTGCTTGTGAAATATCATCCAAGTTTGATTTGGAATAAATCTGTAAGTCGTCTGCATATAGATGGAAGGAGGAAGATAGATTTTGAGTAATGGAGTTTATAAATAGAGAAAAAAGAAGTGGAGACAACACGCGTTTTCTTAGATTTATTGTAGCTCTAACTCGATTGAGCCCATTTCCACCCTAATAATAATCCTGTATAATCCGTCCGTCCGTCTTCCGTATAATTATTTATTATGAGGGCATGTCACACTAACGGAGAATAACTTTCACTCGCCCTGAACATCGTGTTAAAAATGGCCCGAATCGTATTTTTCAGAGTCGTCAGAGATTGAAATTTAATTGTCATTATTTGCCGAGCTCCATGCAATAGTATTAAAATCGCTGGCGCTGAACTGAACGTCACGTTTCTTAGAAAAAAATTCGATGTCTGAAAATTACCCCCCAGTGCATCTGAAACTTCTCAGATACATTTTCGGTAATCTCTCATTACCCGTCAAAATCTTATTATTCGGAGTTGTCGGATTTATCGAAAGCCCACATTTTGATCGTCAGATTTGCATTTAATTCGTCAAGCCCCATTTATGATAGTATGAAAATCGCTGGCGCAGAACATCACGTTTCTTAGAAAAAATCCGCTTATTACGCTTTTGCACATTCTAGACTTACCTATGGAATTATCCTATGGGGAAATTGCACAGATATAGATCAGATTTTTATTCAACAGAAAAAATGTATTCGTATTCTAACTAATATTGATCAAATGGAATCGTGCAAGCCGTATTTTATAAAACATGGTATACTTACGCTAACATCAATCTATATACTAGAGGCATGTAAATTTGTCAGGACCCATGAAACCCTGTACTCCCCAGTTAAAACAATAAAAAGAAATAATCGCACCCAAAACCAACTAAAAAAACCCTGCTCAAAACTAAAACTACTTACATCTGGACCCCACTTGATGGCAATTAAAATATTTAACGCCATTCCTAATGAAATTAAAAAAATAGAGACAAATAAATCTTTTGTACAAAAATTTTAATACTTCCTCATTTCAAAAAGTTACTACAACCTCAATGATTTCTTCCATGATAACAATGTTTTAATATTTTAGGCTCTTGTGTTACGTCGACATCTCTATTACCGTTAAATTACATTAAATTAGTAATTTAAGTAAATATGTATTATAATATTATATTTTATAAATCGTAATGCAATAAAATTGTCAGGCTCTCGCCCTCTGCAATAATATTGCCATGCCCTAACAGGGCGTCACAATAATTAAATAAGACCTTGTATTACTCGTAAGCATGTACTATATTATTTGTGATATTGCAATAAAAATACTGAATACTGAATTGCTGTAATAGGAGCCCCGTGCACAGGGTGTCACGGAATATTCCGAAACATCTCAGATAGTTTTTCGGTAATCTCTCATTAGTCGAGTCAAGTAAAGGCTAAGAATGCTATGACCTTGGAACAGGGCCGTAGCTAGAACTTGATTAAAAGTAGGACATAGGAAGTTAAAAGTAGGGCGGAAAAAAAATTCTTTGTTACATTAATTTAATTACGCATGTCAGATTGAGCGCACAGCACATGTATGTGCTGTACAGCATGTGCAGCATGCATAACATAACGTCATGACGTTATGTAATGCATGCTCAAAAACAATATTCGAAAGTAGGAGCGAGCAAAGCGAGCTCGAAATTTCACACACCAAGACTAAAAACGATGGTGGTTCAAGTTACATTAGCCTAAGCTTGTTAAGTATAACCAAAATACAATCGAAAAGCTGGAGCGAGCGAAGCGAGCTCGAAATTTCACACACGAAGACTCAAAACCATGTGCTTCGTTAGCCTAGGTATGTTATGTCATGTGTGCTTTAAGCAGCAGGCCAAAGCTGGAGCGAGCAAACCGAGCTCGAAATTTCTCGTTCTAAGACTCAAAACGATTGTGATTTGAGTAGGTATGTATTGCTCAAAAGACCAATAAAAAGTTGGAGCGACTGCAGCGAGTTCGCAATTTCACACACCAAGATTAATAATGATGGTGGTTTGAGTTTAATTACTCTTAGTTTGTATGCTGTTTTTAGGGAAGTGTAATAATAATAAGTAGGTAATAATGTAAAGTGCAAAGATAGCTATTTTTTATTGAGAATAATTTAACAATGTCATAAACTCTTAGGTATTTTGATTTTTTTATATTGTATGACACACAGGATTAACAAATATATTTAAAGTTATTTAGTTTACCTAGATACGTATGGAATGTAATGAAATTATTTTTCTGTGTTATGTCACGTAATATCTAAGAATACAAGTTCTGTTTTGTTTATAGCAACAAATTAAAAGGCTTTTTTTAATTTTATTTTTTTATTTACTTAAGTTTGTATGCTTAAAACATAATGTAGTTTGGGCAAACAAAACGAGCTCGAAATTCCACACAAAATCATTCAAAACGGTGGGGATTCCAGTTCTACTAGACTAAAAAATACCGTTCAAAAGTTAGATTAGAATGAGCGAAACAAGCTCGAAATATTGTTGTGACCAAAATATTTTAAGTTTAAAAAAGTAGTGTAGTTCATAAATGTGAAATTTCGACCCACTCCAACTTTTACTTAAAAGTTGTAGTGAGCTCGAAATTTCACGCAACACTGATGTGATTGTGGCCAGAGCTCAATCGATTAGCACAACAAAAGAACTTAAATACCTAATGAGTGAAGCGAGCTTGTGCGACGCGACGTGATTGAGTTGATTTAGTGTTTGAGTTTGAAAATTAATTTATGAGTATGAGTTTTAATGTCCCCTGAGTCAGAGGCCCTGGATTCGTACCCTGCTTGCCTTTATGGTAAATTAAATAGGTAATTGCCCCACGGTGCCTAGCTACGGCCCTGGCCCCGGAACCCAATTACTTTGAGTAAACTTTTGTGAAACCTTTTGAATTATGTTAGTTATATTATTTATAACTATACGAAAATGTTTACCCTGTTTTTTGCCGCTCTCCATTAGGTATTCCGAGGGTTCCGTCCCACCAAACATTACATTGTGTTTTTTAACAAGGACAGTAGGTATGGGGAAATATAAAACCATAGGAGATACAGGAACCCTTAGGTCTTTTTTTGATGCTGATCGACTCATTTTTATGTAAGGCTCATTTCGCTGTATGGGAAGTAACAAATCAGGACAACATATAAGTTGGTCAAATTGAATAACATAACTTTTCATACAATTTTGCGCGAGCCCGACACACTCTTTACCAATTTTTATTATTTGTTGTTTTACTTTGAAGCTATGCTATGCTATAAGCTATGCAGTATGCACTATAATCACACCAAGTTTGACGCTTGTATGCATTACCGTTTCAACGATAAAGCAAAAACAAAAAAGGTTGAAAAAATACGTTTCTTATTGGGGACGCTGTATCCAAAGTTTTTTTTTTGCTATTATTTGTATTATATTTATTTATGAAAGAAAACGTTTAGTTCAGCTAAATTGGTTTTTTTACTAGGAATGTTTTGGGGTACCTAGTTCTGATTTCTTCTATGCTATATGTATTTTGGGGTGCTTAAACTGAATCTGAGGTTTTCTAACAAAATTTCGTGACGCAACATTGACAAAAACGATAAATTTCTGGAAATTTGCTTAAAACTCGGAAACTATTAACTTTTAGTAAACTAAAAAAAGAAAAAACACCCTCTCCATTGCCCTTTGGGTGACTTTCAGCCTTTTTATGAGGCCTTAAGTGAACGACCACGTCTCTGTTCCATATGTCATCACTGGCAACACACTCGCTATTCCTGGCTACGATAGGGTTATTGACCTTGAACAAATGTCATAGACGACCTTGGTCAAATTTGGTTGGCGGTAAAAAAAATCGAAAATAGTGAAATCCAAGATGGCTGCCATCGAAATTTCAAACGCCAAAGCAGCTTTTAAAGGTTCACCGAATCGACGGAAAATTTGTATTTGAGGGTTTTCGGGGTCACTTATTAAGAATATGAAATCATTTTCTTTTTATGTTCGACTTTCATGAGGATTGCCATACAAACTTAATTTTTAAAATGCTGTTACTTTCTCTGCCCTGTAGCTCTCAAAGTTTAAGTCCTATGAAAAAAGTACATACAACTAGTTTTGTAGAAAATTTTATCAGGTTTAATTTCTGTAAACAGGCCATTTACTTAAACATCATAATTTCCAGAAATTTTTAACTTTCATTGTGATTTTGTCAATGTTGCATCACGAAATTTTGTTAGCAAACCTCAGATTCGGAATCAGCACCCCAAAATACTTAAAAAATGAAAGAAATTAGAACTACCCCAAAACTTTCTCCTTTTATTTAAGTTATCGTTGGAAGTTAGGTACATAGCTGTTGTGTTATTTGGAATTTAGAACATGTCTTCAATTAACCACAAATACAAATTCAAAATTTCAGTGAGTAGTTTTTGTAAAAATTATCCATAAATCGAGCATGTTACCTGTGATAGCTCCGCATCCAACAGTGCTCATTACTCAACTCTTCTCCGAAATTATTACCAATAAGTGTAAAGTGCTGAAAGTGCAAGTGCGGGTGGCGAATTGGTGGGAACCAACTCGGTATCGCGGCCTTCCTCGCTAAATCGCTGTAGCGAAAGGACGTTTATTGTTAAGACAAATCCTCAGCTAAATCGATTAGCTGCAGGACTTTTACATTTAAGAAAAAGTTGTAATCCTTTCATATTATTATAATAAAAGTGTGAAAAAAAGACTTTAAGACTTCTTTTTAAAAACTCCAAATCGACGGCCAAACCCGTAATTGGCGCAGTCGGTACTCAGTAGATAGTTCGGTCAGTGCGTGTCATCCCACATCGATCTCGCCTGATAGTCGAATCGTCGACGCGACGTCTATCTCTTGAACCTACGAGGAGCGCCGTTGAAAGGAGTCCTATCTGCAGAGCTGAGGAGGACTACATCCAGACATCGATGGGTCAGAAAATGCAGAATCTTCTGTAAGTCATAAATTTAGTGACATAAACCCTATTGGTTGCTATTCCCGATCCTGGTAATAGACCATCCTATATTTTTCCATAAGTTAGTTTAGATTTATTATTCAAGATTTTCTATCCACGTAGGAATCGAGATACTAGGCCCAATCCGCGGCATAATAAGTATACTAGATAATTTTAGATTCGATTATTTATCGAATATAACAGAAGAGCCAAAAATGGCAGAACAAGATAGTAGTCAAAAAAAAATTGACAAAATCTGGAAAGATTTGAGATTGGTACCGGAATTTGACGGAAATTCCCATGTTCTAGTACGATTTTTGGCCATTTGCGACAATCTAGTAACCGAATATTTATCTGGACAGGTAGGTGATGAATTGTCAGATTCTGCTTGAATGAACGGGATTCTAAATAAAATCACAGGGCCCGCGGCTCGTGTGCTAACTACCAATGGCATTCCCAATTCATGGGCAGGCATACGACGTATCAAACTTTAATAAATAGTGTTCAGACCACCGAGATGAATGTTCTCTCTATACTGATTTATCACTGCTTACCCAAGGCACCGATATACCAAACGTTTTCTATGAACGAGTGCAGAACACACTCAGTACCATAATTAATTAATTACCTATGTCCAACTTCACGAGGCTATTAACTCCACTGTGGAAGCTAAAAGGCAACTTTATTGCAAACTAGCCCTTAAAACCTTTATACGCGGTTTGAATGAGCCCATAGGGTCACGCATCAGATGCATGCGCCCCGATACCTTACAGGAGGCTCTTGAATTTGCTACTGAGGAGATGAATGTAGCATACTTACAGAACAAAAATTATCCGGGTAATTCCAGGAAACCAATCTATGTTGCAAATAATCAAAAGCCTTTTAACGTACTACCGTTTCACCAGAAAGATTCAGGATATTTCTCACAATTTCCTGTAAATCAAACCGAAAGACCAAATTTTCACTCTAATAATTTTGTCCCTTTAAATCAAACACCAGAATTTTTACACCCCAAACCCCAGGCGTTCCCTACGCCTAGACCCCAGTTTCAAAGATTTTCTAACACACAACAGATGATGAGATCTTTGCCACGTTCAAACATGTCGACTGGATTTAAAATTCCACCTCGTGTCAACCCACCCCAAAATTATCCCGTTCCCATGACTGGTATAAGTCACCCGGTTGCACGTACTATGCCTCCTATGAGACAGATGGAGCAAAGACAAATTCACATGAATGAGACTGATGAACCTGACTATTTCTACGACGGAACATATTATGACCAATATGACTATGACTGTAGTACAGACCAGAATGAATACTTACCGATAGAGTATAACGTTGGCTCTGAAACTGAAAAACATGAGCAGAACCAAAATTTTCACTCAAATCCTGTTTTAAACCCCCCAGAATAGAATAAAACCTGCAAAACAAGAGACAGTAGCTGCCATACATCCAAATACAAAACCCTCCGTTAAAACTTTTAATCGATACAGGCGCTAATCAGTCCTTTATTACCCCTGAGGCGGTGAACAATTTTTTCCAAAGGTACCATTATATTACGATCCATTCGTGGTAACCAACATTCACGCGACCACTGAAAATGATTTCTCTATAATGATTCCTTGTTTTTCCGAATTTAATGAAGAAAAATTAATAAAAATGCTTGTTTATAAATTCCATGATTACTTTGACGGTTTAATAGGATGGGATCTTTTAGAAAGTTTGCAAGCCAAAATCGACCTTAAGTCGCACACGTTAAAAACATAATTTGCAGTAAACCAGATTCATATGTATGATTCACGATCAGTGATTTTATTTGAGACCGTAATCCCCGCACGGTTAACTCAACGAATTACAGTGCCAACTAACATCTCTCAAGGTAGTGTCATGATAGATCAGCAAACTATTGATGGATCTATTATTGAATGTTTTTCTACAGCCCAAGATAATCAGGCCATTATTGAGATTTCAAACCCCACCAATAGTGATGCAATTTTCAGTCTTAGCGAGCTAATATGTACACATACATTTTTAATGAACAGACTGTAATGATGTAGGTACACAATGCCAGACAGAAAGGCCGCACGTTTCCAAGAAGTCTTATCGCGTTTGCGCACGGACCATTTAAACGCCGAAGAAAATGCGAACTTGCTTAAACTTTGTAAAGATTATTCCGACATATTTTACTTAGAGGACTTTTACCAATAAAACTTATCATCAAAATAACTGAAAATGCCAGGTCCAAACCTAAGATTAATAACCCTTTTGAAACTTTCAGAAAAACGGTCGTCGAGATTTCGGAAAGAAATCTTGAACAAGACATTATCTCAGTTGTAAAGAAATTCGTAGACCCTAAATTACGCACAGCAATTTTTGTACAGCCCCTCGATAAAATGTATTCTATTGTTCCTATTTTACAGCGTACATTTAAAAATTCTTCTATGAATATCATCCTGGTAAAAAATGAAATTCTGAATATAACATATTATCATTTTCAAGTACCACTGTGGCAAAACTAACCACAGAGGCATAAATGAAACCTTCTTATCATTATCGCATCAGTATTTTTGGCCGAAGCTTAAAGAACATATAACAAACTATATAAATAACTGCTCTATTTGTAGTCGTGCCAAATACGACCGTGTTCCCTTGCGGCCTGAGTTTCAAATTGTGCCTCCACCCTCGAAACCTTTCCAACTTGCCCATGCAGATGTTTCCACCGTAGAACAAGAAAAATATTTAACAATAATTGATTCATTCTCCAAGTATACTTATCGCCTGCCGGACTGTACAGCCCCGAACATAGTTAAATTGCTTTTAACCTATTGCACTCATCACGGGTTCCCACTCATCTTAACTACAGCTAAAGGCACCAGATTCACGAATCAGGTAGTCACCGATTTTCAGAAATTACATAAGGTCCAACATCATACGGTTGCAGTCAACACCCCCCATGAGAATGGAATGATAAAACGTCTTCATAGTACCCTATTGGAAAATAGAATAGAGAATAGAAAATAGAAACGAAAGTGCTCAAAATTTAATCCCCTACGCATGAATTGCGTACGATAGCTCGATTCATAGCCTGACAAAATGTAGACCTTTTGTCCTTATTTCTGGCCACTTCGACCCCAGAGACATGAACTTGACAGAACAAATATTTCAGCAATAGGTACCTATTAGAACACCGAGACAAATTTGATAAAGTATGTGAAATCTTACATGACGTATCTATCACATTCCGAACGCGAAGTAATAATGACTCGATATAACCTTGACCGAGAACCTTTACAAACGTACGACAACAGGTGTGCATTCGTAACCCGATAGCACAAATACAAAAGCTAGCGCCGCGTTACACACAAGATAACGTTATCACAAATCTACCTTTACATATTTACACGACTCGGAAACCTGGACCCGTTGCAAAGGCTCGTATAAAAAGATCTAAGAAGACTAAAAGACTTGACTTATCTAACGGACCCGGACCGGACCCCTTTTAACTTCCCAAGACCATATTTTCTTATAGGAAATTAACATTGATAAAATGAACGAACAAGTTGACTCGCCTCAAAATCAACTTACAGACTCTCTACATATTTTATTTTATCAAAACAAAATCTGCAATTTAAATCCCAATTTGTTCACCTATTTAACAAATTGGATAAAATCACTTCTCGTCTGGAAAATTTGCACCTAACGTAGTTTAATCGATCCCTTGGGTACGGTTATAAAAAGTGTAACGGGCAATCTTGATTACAATGACGCTCTAAGATTTGAAAATGCTATAAAAATTTTTGCAGAAAAATTACATAGAGTTATAGAACTCTCTAAATAAGCATATTTAGCTTATTTAAGGATACGACAGTTCAACTGACACTTGCGTTAGATAACTTTAAACTTTGTCAGCAAAAACTAGGAAATGCTGTTAACTACTTAGAGTAATGTGGCTGAATACGTTCGATTATCTCAGCTTATTAGCATATTAGGTGATAATATTCAAGACCTAAATTTAGAAATAATTAGGCTAGAAAATATCATAGCTTTTAGTCACACAAACTCAATGCACCATTCTATATTAACAGTCAAACAGTTAAACGACATTATTAGTAGGTTAAACTATTTATATAGTTCCGAAGAACTGTTAAATTTTGAACCTAGGTATTATTATAACTTAATTAATATAGGATCATATTTTATTAATTCTAAAGTAGTTATTATCCTAAAGTTCCCCATTTTGTACCCAACTACCTACAGCCTATTCAAACTTTGTCCAGTTCCTAACAAAAAGTCCGAAATTATCCTTCCACCATTTCCATTCATAGCAATCAACTCCAAGGAGTTTGTGTACATGGAGGCTGAATGCCCGAAGGTTGATACTTGGTACATCTGTGAACAGAAAGTAATCCATCAGAAGCGTACGCATCGAGACTGCATCTATCATTAATATTACAAAGAGAAACCGATAACTTATGTCACACGACGGAAATTTCACCTTTAAAAGAAGCATTGTTGGAACTTGACAGTCAGCACTATATAATTTCAATCCCAAAACCAACGAAGGTCGAATTTTTATGCGATCAAGAAGAACATCATTTACTGCAGGGAAGCTATTTTGCAACAATACCCCGAAACTGCCACCTGAGGACACCCGAATTCACAATTGTGAATGCCGACGACAAAATACGTGGAAATGCAATTGAATTGATGTCGATTCCGCAAGTTGCAACATCAACTACCTTGATTCATCGACCACCTCATTATAATTTCACAACGATTGATTTGGAGAAGTTGCACAATATTCAACATCAAGTACTTATGGAGACCCCCATGACACTAGATACGACGGATTTTTCGAATTTATACCATACAACAATACCCTTGTATATGATCACCTTACTCGGTGCAACTGTACTGATTATTCTCTACATTTATCGCCGCCGACGTGTCCAGACTACAAGAACACTATCATCTTTAGAATCCAATGTCGAGCGTTCTTCCCCGAAAGAACGCAGAGCCGCAATATTTGCGTTAAATGTTCGCAAATAGTTGCTCGTCTAGGGCGGGAGGTGTTACCTGTGATAGCTCCGCATCCAACAGTGCTCATTACTCAACTCTTCTCCGAAATTATTACCAATAAGTGTAAAGTGCTGAAAGTGCAAGTGCGGGTGGCGAATTGGTGGGAACCAACTCGGTATCGCGGCCTTCCTCGCTAAATCGCTGTAGCGAAAGGACGTTTATTGTTAAGACAAATCCTCAGCTAAATCGATTAGCTGCAGGACTTTTACATTTAAGAAAAAGTTGTAATCCTTTCATATTATTATAATAAAAGTGTGAAAAAAAGACTTTAAGACTTCTTTTTAAAAACTCCAAATCGACGGCCAAACCCGTAATTAGCATGTCAACAAAAATATCGATGGAGATAGTTTGTAAATAATTTGACAAACACTAATGGTTTTTTTTTATTTTCCGTCTTTACATGAAAAATAAATAAATAAAATAAAATAAATAAAGCTCCAGGCACATACATTATAATGATCCCAAGTAAACCTCAGGCTTTTTTTTTAAATGATCAAATATGCTCTTAAAACAATTTGCAAGTGGAATACATGATTAATTAAACGTTTTAATTAAAGTTTTTAAACATAAAAACATCTAAACTTTTTCGTCACTAATAATAGTGTTATCAACGAAGCGTGATAAGATTAACAAGATGTCACATAGGTACTAACTAATGGACAGGCTGCTCAGAGATTTGAACGCTCTCATATTCAGGGCGTAAATTGAATAGCTGAGAGGGGGCTAGGGGGTTATGAAAAATTACCGAAAAGGTATGTGAGAAGTTTCAGATAGGAGCCCCGTGCACAGGGTGGGCGTTTTCAGGCATATCATACTACGAAAATAAAAATAAAAACGTGATGTCCAGCACCAGCGATTTTCAAGCCATTGAACGCTTGACGCGTAATGACATTTAATTGCAAATCCGACGATCAAAATGTGGGTTTTTGCTAAATCTGGTGACTCCTAAAACTACGATTAAGAACATTTTGAACGCGATGTTCAGGGCGAATGAAAGTTATTTTCCGTTATAGTAGGTACTTCATGTCTTAATAGTAAATACAGGATCCTTCTTAATATGCTGACACTTTTTTAAGGGGATGATCAGACCGCCAAACTGAACAACTTTCTCTATAGCACCAAAATCGAAATAGTGAAAAAAAAAACTCGTCCTGCAAAACTACTCGAGGCTTTTTTTGTAAGGGACAGCTAATTTTTTTTCGTGATTTCTATGTTGGTCCCATAGAGAAAGTTGTTCAGTTTGATGGTCTGATCAACCCCATAAAAAAGTGTCAGCATATTAAGAAGGACCCTGTATATAACTATCTGACGAATTGGTGGAGCGTTTTGGAGCGAGAAAATAGGACAAAAAAGAAATGTAACAAAAATTCATAATATAGTTAATAGTTTACATATCCCTGCAAGAATTATAAACAAAAAATATTGTTATCATAAGCAAACATAATTAAATAAATAAATATTACAAAAAAAAAGTTTTACCGCGCAACACCGCAGCTGAACTTTGTAAGTATTCAGCGGCCATCTTGGATTTTAAATTCCGGTCACTAAACTGTTCTTCAGAAAGAGATCAAGATTACTGACAGTCATTGTTTATTTAAGGGGTTTCCCTGAGCGAACGACCTTGACTCTTTCAGAGCCACCTCACCTCTACTAAACTATTATAGTAGGTATTATTTTAGTAGGTATTTTTGACTAGCTTGTCCTTCATTATGTCACAGTGGAGCCTTCTAATCCAAGGAAATCACATTCTAAAATCATAAGAATTCGCCCCAAATTTAACAATTATCTAATTAACTCATTAAATATTGGTCTTAAAAAAAATTGCTAAATAGCAATTTTAGATCTTAATATTGTCTACACAAAGGTGTGTGTCTCAAGTAAATGTAACTTCAACTTTAAAAGTAGATGCACATAATACAGATTTTTTCCAATATTTAGGCTTTCCTTTGAACACAGGTTTCATATGTATTTTATAGAAAAATAAGAAATATGATCTATAGCAAATAAAGCTGAGATGTTGAAGAATATTGCTACACTTTTCAATTATTTGTATGTCTTTCAAATAACGAGAAGATAGCTTCTAAAAACCAGTAAAATATGGCCCGAGCTAGCGTTTACCTATGGGGAGCCTCTTAAGGCGTCCATCATTTACGTTTCGCCTGGAATCCTAGTCGACTTAGGTCGAGAATCTAGATTCAGAGACGTCTTCTGAGCGTGAGTTGAGTCTGAGTAGGGTTAAAAAGTTATGGATTTCGGCATACGGGAGTTTGAACTCAAACTTGAATTTCTATTCTGAATCTCAGCCTTAGTTTCCGGGGTCAATATGCTCGTATCCGAGGCCGTGCCTCTTCTGTATAGTTTCAGATGGAAGCCACATGCGCAGGGGGCGGTTTTTTATTTCCATGAAGGACAATAACAAAAGATGTGTTCAACGTACTTAGTAGCCCAAAGTGTCAGCATATTAAGAAGGACCCTGTATGCAGTTTTGCTTTTAGGACGTTTTGCTAATAGGTCGTTTCGCTTTTAGGTCGACTTGATAATAGGTCGTTTTGCTTTTAGGACGCTGTGATGCGAAGAAAATTTTGCTTATATGCCGTTTTGCTTTTAGGATGTTTTGCTAATAGGTCGTTTTGCTTTTAAGACGTTGTAATGCGAAGAACATTTTGCTTATAGGAGTTATAGGTCATTCCGATTCGAACCCGTCGAGTCGCACTGTTTTGATACATTTTGAACCATGTTATCTTTCCCAGTGCAATACATATTAATTTGATCCACTAATAGGATATTTTACTTAAGTAAATTAGAATTCAATCTTATAGCCTAGTCATTTTACGGAGTTTTTTTAGGAGGGGTGGGGAGTAATTTTAAACTGTAGGTAACCGACGCCAGTTAGTGACAAAAAGACGATCTGAAACCATATAAAAAAAAAATCGCTACGCAACATAGAAATCAAAATTGTATCTCCCAGAAGGCTTTTAACTAATTAATATTATTACCAATGCACTCATTTTAATTAGATTTAACAATATAAATTATTTTTGAGCAATAAAATAGGCATTCAAATTTTAAAAATGAGGTATTCATTAGAAAATACTTATGCGTCGGCTTAGCTCAAGAAGTCATTAACGTCAAAAAGTCACTAAGTACAGCTGACTATACTACTGAGTTCACCGCGACACGAGTACTATTATAAGCAATGATCATTATCTACATAGAGTTCTTCAAACGTCACCTTTATCGGCATAACGCAAGAAGTCATTAACGTCAAAAAGTCACTAAATAATAATAATAATAATATAATAAATACCCATAACCTAAAGCAGAAACACACTGACAAAATACAAAAATATATCAATTTGGCAGATGAAATCAAACAAATGTGGCACCAAAACACCGTCAGAATCATTCCAATCATTATCTCATCAACAGGCGTCATACCTAAAACTTTGAAAGCAGCCCTCAAGCAATTAGACCTTCACGAAAAGACATACATACCTCTACAAAAGTCAATAGTTATTGACACTTGCTCTATAGTTCGCCGTTTCCTAAATCCAACTTCGCTTACACTCGAAAATAGTCGCGATCCCAATCTACAAACTATCACACAAAACCTACCCATACATGCTTCCACTAGCAGCACACAACACACGATCACGATCCACAACACACAAAGAGACACACACGATCCTCATTCACTTCCAGAGCAAGGATACTTGGCGTAAGTCCGTACCTCGTTCAAAACAACCGACCTCGAGTCGAGCTTAAAATTTCTATAGCGTTTGTAAGTGGTACGGATTATTTCATTATCAGGGGACTTTTTCGTTTTTTTATGAAGATTGTCTCTATTTCTGATGCACCTTAATAGTCCTGGAGTGACCCATGGTTTGATGGGCCTATAACGGTGAGGCAAAACATTGACAGATGAGTTTTTAGTAATGACTGATTGTAAAGTATTGACCAAAAGGTCGCAGGCAGTGTTGGGGTCCGTGGCTGTAAGCACAGGTGTTAGGTCTATTTTTTGCATATCATCACTAAGTGCTGTATAGTTAATTTTTGTAAAATGTTTGGTAGCTTTATCCAGTGTTTTTGTTAGCATAGAAATAAATACAGCTTCGTGGTCTGTGACTGAGGAATTGATTACTAAGGTGTTTGAACAGTATGCGGTTTTTATACAGATGTGATCTAGACAAGTAGAGTAGTGAGTAGGAAGAGTATGCGCAGGAAGTATGCTGTTTGTGGCCAATATATTTAAGTATTCTTCGGAGTTCTGATCTTGATTGTTGGGGTGTATATCAATATTAATGTCACCGAGCAAAATTACATTTTTAATAGGGGTTAAGAGGCTAAGAGCGTCGTTTAATGTTTCAAGAAAAGGGGTTAAGTCATGAAAGGAGGGTGGGCGATAGATTGCTAGTATAGCTGTATCTGGTCCAATGTTTATTAGCAGGCAACTAGCATTCGAGATGTTAGTTTCTTTCACGGAGACAGCTTGTAGATCACTTTTAATGTAAACTATGACACCGTCATTCTGGTTTACCGGATTTGTTGAGGCGTAACTATCATAGTTCTTAAGGGGTGGAATAATTGGGTTAAGAGGTAACCAGCATTCTGATAATACTATAATATCGCAATGTGTGTTAATCCTGTGTAGTAATGTTTGGAGACCATTTATGTTTGCAGATATGCTACGAATATTCTGTGTAATTATGTTTAATCTATTCACATGTGAAGGTTCTAAGCTCGTGGCATTGTTCTGGATCACAAGTTTGAGAGGTGGAGACAGATGCCGAATCTATTTGATTGGCCAGTTCACTTAAAGGAGTGAATGTTATAGTTAAATGTTCTATGTGCTATTTTAATACAGCTGACTATACTACAGAGTTCACCGCGATGTGTACTATTATAAGCAAAATTAATTATCTGGATAGTACTTCAAATTTCGCCTTTATGGCCTATGTATAAAGTCCCATAACCCTACAGAAAAAATATTTTGCCAGAATTAATAATTGTGTTTACTCGAGTTTTACAAAATATGTAGTAGTTAATGACCTCTTGTGATAAGCCGACGAATGTATTTTTGAAAGCCTTCTAAGACCCGCTTGCGCCAGGTAGGGTTATCGTTATTAACTCAGAACTAGACGCTACTTCGGAATTAAATTATAATGATGTCTTGCACCATCCTGTTTTAGGGGGCTAAACTTGTGTTATATTTAAATTTTAGGACGGCCGCACATTATCAGAAATTTCTGACAGAAAAATTCTGACGCTCGCCGGAAGGCACTCGGTGCATACATTTTGTGGGTGAAATGCAGAACGGATGTACATAGATACAATTTAAGTTGTCCCGTAAGTTTAAAACAAGATACCGTCTTTTCTCTTTCCTTGATTAAAATTATTTCCATAATTCTGAGCAGTGTATTTATTTCCCAATTAAGCCCATTTTTTATTTTTTTGATACGCGCAATGAGGCACGAATTATTATATTTTTAAAATTTAATACTAATATAACTTTCATACAAATTTTATATGTCTCTCCACTACCTTGTCAACTTTGAATATTAATAAATAAATTTTTCTTAGTTTAATTTAGCTTTTTTTTGGTTAAAATGACCACTTATTATCTAAATTGTCAGATTGGAATAGGCTGGAATTAAAAGGAAACGATTTAGTCATAAGATTAGCGTATTAAATGTTTGTCTCCATTATTGTTAATTTCGTAACTCAGGGTTAGTATCGACATTTTGGGCACAATTACAACAACAATTCTACCATTCGATTGTATTTTTATAAAATGGAAACATTTTCTCAAGTTACGTCAAAATATTGACATTAAGATGGCCGTATTTTGCTTCGCAGTTCGAGGTTGGTGTATGACTAGCATTTTGTTAAATATCAATATCAGGGTTAATAACGCGATTTTCCTATTTCCGGTAAGTGTAATTTGTCAGTTATTTGCTGATTTTTCTTGCGTAAGAGATATAATTACCGCTGGGATATAAGTTATTGTCAAACCAATAGCGATTTGGGTAGCAAATATTTTTGAGGTTAAGATTTCTCAGTTTATTTTATCAGTTTCGTAACGTTTCGTTACGTTTCGTTGCGCAACGAAACTGAGCTCTCAGTTTCGTTACACTAAGGTCTCGTTCATATGAGTTTGTGACATAATACTGTTTTTTTTAACATTAGACATCAAGTAATATCCCAAATAGTAAATAATATGTATTAATTAATTTAATACTATAAACTAAAAAATATATTTTAATGTTCTATGAAAATAATTTTATAAAATATAATGAGATTATTAAACATAACACAAACTAAATAAACTATTAAAGCATTGCAATATATATATGTATACATTTAAATAATTTCAGGTATGGCACCGATGACTAATGCAGAGAGGCAAAAAAAGTATAGACAAAAATTGCAGATAAGATTGATTTTTGACAAGGTTTTTGCAATTAGTAGAAAAATATAGATGTAAGTTAATTAATAAAGTTGATTTATGCCATAAATATTTTATTTATTTTAATGCTTATGTGATCTCATCCTTACCTTATCAGTTTCGTAACAATTTATCAGTTTCATTACAATCTCAGTTTAATAACGATTTCGTTACGGTACATCTATTCTGCATTTCACCCTTGTATTAGACCCCGCACACTGTCAGAAAAATTCTGACCGGTCGTCCGCTTCTGATGCACGCCGGACGGCACCTCAGCCGGACGTCAGAATTTTTCTGACGGAAGGCGTGTTAGCCATACATTTTGTATTAGGCCCCGCACACTATCAGAAATTCGGATGAGGTATTGCCAGACGTGCGATAATTATCCTAGATCTACGATATTTTTGAGTGTCATGTTCATGTGATAGAAATAAAAGTCAGGTATATTTATTTTCTGTAAACAGGCCATTTACTCAACGTTATTAGTTTCAGAGTTTTAAGCAAAATTCCGAAAAAAAAACAAACAGAACTTTTAACTTTTTTTGCGATTTTGTCAATTACATGTTGTTAGAAAACCTCAGATTTGGATTCAGCACCTCAAAATACATTTAGAATGGAAGAAATCAGAACTACCACAAAACTTTCCTAGTAAAAACACAATTTGACTGAATTATAGCCCGAAAAGGGCTAAGGTGGCAACACTGGGTCGATGTGCGTTGATTGAAATATGAAACACGACTGGGCTCAAAAGTTGCCGGATCAAAATTTCTGATAGTATGCGGGGTGCTTCCGGCGAGCGTCAGAATTTTTCTGTTAGAAAATTCTGATAATGTGCGGCCGTCCTTATGCCGATGTGGTAGGTTTAAGTCACTTAACTACAGAGATTTTGTATAGTAAGAATAGATTCATTTTTTTTAAGAAAGAGTCTAGAAATGGCCAGGTCTCTCATTCTTAGTTATGGTATCGCTTCATTTGAAAAAAAAAGACAAACACAGACAAATGTCACCGTCTTGAACGTCAAAGTGTACGTTTCTGATTCATCGTGATAGCCGGCGTGCTTCCAACGTCATTGTGTTATTTTGTGTGAAATTAAATACGAATATTTCATTAATTTCAAAATAAGTATCAAATGCGTGTTTTTTATGCACAATGGCTTGTGTGGCCTCTGGCTGCACTAGCAGAATGGGAGTTTAAAAAGAAGATAATCAGAGGATATCTTTCCATCGGTAAGTAATCGGCTCCTATTTTTAAGATGTTGACCTTGGTAATGAATGAAATAATTCATTCAGAGTAAAGCTTTTTTCATTGTGAATGTGTTACATAATGTGAAGTATCATTTCAGCCTGTTTTGTTTACGGAAATTATAAACTAAAATCATAAGTTCATTTGCATTGACAGTTTATGTACTCTAATTTATGCCATTAGTGTTGACCCGAATTATCGACAATTGCACAGAATCTGATTGCTAATAAGGAAATAAATAATAATAAATAAATAAATATCTTGGACAATGTCACACAAATTATCTAGCCACATTTAAAGTACCAGAATCTAGCCTGGACTTGTATTATGATGACTAGACAACGATATAGAATACATATATAGATACAAACATCCATGACTCGGGTACAAATATTCATATTCATCATACAAATATTTGTCCCTTACGGGATTCGAACCCGCGACCCTCGGCACAGCAGGCAGGTTCACTACCGACTGTGCTAACGGGCTGTCAAATCAAATGACATCATGCAAGATGTAACGGGAGTTTGGATTAGGGCCCTTTACGCACTGCGACTTCGCAACGCGATAAAGCATCGATGCAAACGCGATACATCTTCGACGGAATACGTTCGTCATCGTTTGATCAGTCAGTTCAGTCACAGTCATACATCAACAGTCTTTGTCGTAATGCACACGCGCGTCTGCATTGATAGTTGCGTGTGCATACAAAAACCTGTTAAATTGCTAGTGTAGCGATGCAGTCACGCGATTGATAAACGCGCGTTTATCCGCTTCAAAAAGTCGCAGTTTGTAAAGGGGCTACTTTGAATAGAGAGATGAAAGTTTGACATTACCATGTGTTAACCTAAATTTTTTATTCCATTGAATTCTGGTAGACTTATACAAATTTATTGTTACGTAATTACGTTAATTTATTGCTATTATTTTGCAGACGGTGCCTAGGCATCCCAGACCTTCCAGACCGGAATTGGTTGAGCCGTCAACATCCATCAAGAAGAGTTTTCAGAAAGAAATCAATACAATGGTCTACCTACGGTCCCTTGGAGGTGTAAAAAGAACGTCATCCAGGATTCATCATCAAACTAATTTGATGTAAATATTTCAACGTAAGCTGTTGGTTTCATCAGTTAATAAAATAAAAGATAAAATGTTTCTTTTTTATTTACTTATACCTACAAAAAGTCTGCCCATAAAGAATAGAGATGAAAGGCTGGGCCACATATAGTGCAGCTGCAGAAAGGCTGCGGGCCTACTGCAGTCCGGCAGTAGTTGTAAACTATGGAATTATAAATGCGAGGTGTCGCACTGCGGCTACCGTTCCGCAGCTGTTCCGCAGCCGCGCCGGACTGCATCTAGTGTGACACCTTGCATATAATTCCATAGTTTACAACTACTGCCAGCCCGCAGCCGGCCTGCAGCCGTTCCGCAGCTGCACTCTGTGTGGCCCAGCCTTAAACGAGAGTGCTACTTTCTCCGTAACTGTCACATTTTTGGCGTAAACTACTTGAGAATGGTGACAAATTTTTTATGATTTTTTTTCGTAATTAGGGTTCTGTACCCATAGGGTGAAAACGGGACCCTATTCCTATAAGCCTACGTTGTCCGTCCGTCCGTCCTACCTATTTAGGGCTGTAACTTTGAAAAGGTAGACAAAAAAGGTAGAAAAATAGCTAGACAGTTGACATTTACACAGAATGTGCGTTATTACAGCGGATTTGCCACAGAACATTATAGGTATAGTCTTATTTTTTTTATGGGATTTGCTAACAAAAATTAAAAAGTTAGGGGGCTCATACAAGAATATATTTTTTTAAGTTTTTTCTTCTCGCTCTATCGTAAAAAACGGTAATACATAAAAACAAACGTCAAAGTTGGTGTGATTATAGAACACACTGTACACCTACAGTATAATATCAAATAATAAAAACCGGCCAGGTGAGAGTCTGTAGGTATCACGCTGAAAGTCCCGGCGAAAACAACACTTTTTTTGTAAGTTAATATTTTTGTGTAGTGGTGTGGTACGGAACCGTCGATGCGCGAGTAGCCCCATAGAGTTTTTATATTATTAATTTCCCTTTTCTTCATTTTCATTTTGGGCAGGCTGTAAATTATAGATATACTGCTATCGATAGGTTGTCGATATGTATCACAGGAACAACACTAGTATCGTATATATAATTAAAACAAGTATCTATAGATAATCGGTCTCATTGGCACAAAAGGTGGCATAGATAAAAGTATATCCAACCATTTATTTATATGGCATTTTATAACGTAAAAAAGAGAAAACCGATGTACATGTTTCGTCTTAAAAAAAATTAATCTATTCTTACTATACAAAATCACTGCTTAACTACGTGCTAAATATGGCTAAATGTCAAAATTGAGGCAACAGCTGTTTTTGTTGACATGATTGAAAACTGAATGATTTTAAAACAAAACTATGAAAACGAAATGTCATTGCCAAAATAAAACAAATGAGACAGACAAATTCGAAGAGATGCAGTGTGAAAGAGACGTGCATATAATGTTCATTCATCATTCACTTTTCATATTTTATCGGATTACATAATAGGATGTTGCCAGCGAAAAATAGAGAACTGTCAGGTTAGTTAACTATGAACTAGTTTTCATTGGCGCAAGACAATCTTCGATAACACTTTAGGTCGGTGCTACTTACTATACACGGGGTTACGCAATTTAACACAGCATTTGGCGCAAGTGGGCCTAAGTAGACAAAAATATTAACACCATGTTTGAAGTATGTATAAGGGTTGAACCTCATCTGGTAGCACCGCATCGCCTTTTTCCTTAGAATAATTATATCGGGACGCGTAACCACGTGTCATTCTACTAACAAACTTTCTGCCACTTTTTGCGGGGGGCGAGGTAACATGTTATCGGCAACTTTGGATTTTATTCCCTATGACTTTAGATTCTAATTTTGAATGTTCAAAATCATGAAAAGTGACTACTTTCACGAGACTTCGTGTAAACCCCAAACGTTCTAAGTTCAAAATTATTGTTTCGCTACTAGTTTCGCTATTATAGGCTGTCTCGTTTAGTGATAAGGTATAAAATTGGGTGTAAATGCGCAAGATTAATTGATCTAATACCGTGGCAGAGGGGAAATGCTACCGCAAGGCCGGTCCGGATATAATTAGTCTAAGCCTTTTTCAGTCGCTCCATCCTTTTCTACAGCACGCCGCAGCACCGTCGCGCGCAATCGCGTTCCATCTATCTTATTTGCTCTAGCAAATGACGTTCCTGAGTGACAGAAAAGGATGGAGCGATAGAAAAAGGCGATGCGGTGCTGCCAGATGAGGTTCAAGTAAAGCCTTTAAAATAATGGGCAAAAAAAAATTTACCATCTGGTTTTTTAGAAAGAGATAACTGCTAAATTTTAAATGTAAGGGGCTGTTAAAGACGATTTTATTTTTATTTTCATACATTTCTAAGCTCAATTTCAAATACCAATTATCTTACGTTTATGACGTGTCAACATGTAGCATTGAGCTTCTCTATCCCAATACTTTATAGTACCTACAGATACCTATATTGAAAATTTTTCTAGAGAACAAGCTTTGACAGAGACTTATCATAGTTTGTTATGCGTTTTGATAACTTTTGGGAATTTTCCATATCTTTTTATAGTTGACCCAAAAGAAACATTCGCGCCTATTCTTGACTCCACCCAATTTGTAGAGCGAGACGATGATAATCGTTAAAGTGGCGGGTAGAAGGAGAAACAAAAATAATATCATCTCCTTCCGTCATTTGAACATCAAAAAACAATGCGGGTTTTGTATGGAAGGTTGGCGCCTTATTTTTCGATGTTTTTAGCGCGGCCATCAATCAAACTAGAATATTTTAGTTCAGAATAAAGTAAGAAACAAAACTTGTTATTACATATACAGGAAGATTTTTTTATCACCATCCAAATTTTAATAAAATGTTTGTTTATGAAAAAAAATCGATACGTGTTTTTTCTTTTAGTATCGCCTAGTACTAAAATATTGAGATATGACTACGCAAAAATGTCTTAAGAAAAACAATTCGACTGGACACAGTACGCACCTACCTGTGCCACAGATTACTTAATAGTTACTACAATTCGACCCGATTTCGCGCGCTTTTTCGAATTTCGAACTTTACTTTTCAAGAACGAAAACTAACGAACGAATCTCTGTGGTCAGTAATTTTCTTTGGGTCAGAGCCTTTTAATTTTTAGAAAAAGTTTATTATGTGTCATTGTGTCATTCAAAGCGTACTTTATTATAACCGTGTCATTGAACAAAAATAAACAAAATAAGGGACTAGTATAACATTTTAACAATGTTTTGAAAGTCTTGTGTGTTCCTGTTAAGTTTACAATGCGTGGGACTCTGAGGCTAGGGCTCCGCTCCCCTGGACTTGCAGCAGCCGGTCGGTACGAATACGAAACTCGATGACCAAGCTTTATGGAAAATTCTGTAGGATAAAATTTTTAAATGTGCAATTTTGACCTGCCCTTTTTTTTAATGAAATGGGTTCTATAAGTGATACCAAACATGTAGAAAAAATTTGGATGGTGATAAAAAAATCTTCCTGTATATCCCTCAAGTCAGTCTGAACGGAGATATAACGGCTTGAAGTTGAAAATATATTCATTACGTTTACTACAAGCCTTTATATCTCCGTTTGGACTAAGGTTAGAGATATACTTGTCATAAAGTTTTGTTCGTAACTTTATTCTGAACTATATTCAAGTTTGATTGATGGCCGCGCTAAAAAAAGAGGCGAAAAGAAAAAAGGTTTCATTTTTAGTTATTGGCTTTTGAACTCCGTAGTGAAAGAAAAAGTTTAGGTCTACGAATTTGCTTATGTTAACCGTGTTCAAAAATTATTTAGAGAATTGTGTATACAGATTTCCCCCTTGAGCTTTAAGATTCTTCGCATACCTTAAGACGGAACTCAACTTCGGCGCTGACATCGAGTCTAAGGCTCAAACTGCGGCCAAAAAGCTGGGCATCTTAAACAAGGTGAAGCGGTACTTCACTCCTGGACAGCTCTTAATGTTGTATAAAGCTCAGGTCCGATCCTGTATGGAGTACTGTTATCACCTATGGGATAGCTCAGCCATGTATCAACTTGCCGCACTTGGCTCGGTTGAACGCAGAGCCAGGAGGCTCATTGGCGACAGTAAGCTGGTGGAGACCAAGCTCCATAGCCTAGCCCATCACCGCGGAGTGGCCTGCTTGTCGGTCTTCTACAGATTGTACTTCGGTGAGTGTGCACAAGAGCTAGCTACATGAGCTCATCCCGCCTTCCCCTTTCCACTATAGGACTTCCAGACGCACCGCGGGATATCACCCCTTCTTGGTTGACATCCCACATATCAATCCAAGCGCCTTTCTGAATCTTTTATAATGCACACAGCCAAGGAGTGGAATGCCTTGCCTGCGTCAGTATTTCCGACCACTTACAACCCGAATTCCTTTAAATTACGAGTGAATAGGCATCTTCTGGAAAAGCTCGCTACATCTTCGGCCCCATCTTCGTCCTGAGGACTGGATTGAGGTCAAGAGCAAACCCATCAGTAATAAAAAAATAAATTTAAAAAAAAGACGTGGAAAATCGACAAACTCACATTTAGGTAAACCCTAATCTCACATAAATCTTAGGAATTCTCTTACCCTACTGTACACAAGACTTAACACAAAATAAATTATATACTATACAAATTCTTTTTACGCTCCCATGCCTTGCTTTCAAGAAGAAGAAGAAAGTTAAAGTGAACTATAAAGTAATAGATTAAGAGGGGACCGTTGGCAACCCTACCTCATCGAGTAACAAGATGCGACCTACCTAGGGTGTAGCACATGAGAAAGGTACGTCTTAAAGTACAGGGTTGCCTGGGCGTAAACTGGAGCGTTTTGTACAGTGAGCAAAAAAGTGGGTATTTTTTTTGGTGTCAATTACCTCATCGGGTAACAAGTTGGTATATAGTACATTCGATAGAGCTCATCAAGAAGTGCCAAAATATATAGGGTTGCCTCGCGTAGTCCTGGGACTTTCTCGAGTCGGCCTGATTTTAGAGTGGCAAAAAATTCAAAAAATTACCTCATCTAGTAACAAAATGACACTTATGCCATTTGATAGCTCTAGTCATCCTATTAATTATTAATAAAGGTTGCCGGCCCTATACCTGGAACTTTTCTTAGTCGGCCGAGTTTTATGTTCAAATGTAAATACTGATTGATGCTACAACGTCGTGGAAATGAGTCCAATGGATGGTTTAGAAATTGGTGGCATGTAGTGATCGATTGTAGGTATTAATTTGGAGGGACACAACCTTGAAAATTTTGTACAGTTAGCAAAAAAAGAATTTAACTTTGCGTTTTCTGAGAGTTCTATTACCTCAACCGCAGTTAAACCCATAAAGACTTATGTTCCTTATCAGTAAGAGAATCGAATGTGATGAAAAAAAAAGTTTTGTGAAAATTGCAGTTTTTGTCGATGACTGTACATTTTTTTAAAATCGGTGAATGCAGAAGTAAAACTCTTCAAAAGATAGGGTTAGTCTCCTAAGAACGTTTTCTTGTAGCTATAATGCTTCTGGTAGCTGCCTTTTGTGTCCCATCTTAACTTTCCACCCTGTATATTAAATTTAATAATTATGTTATCAAAAACCGGTTCAAAAACAGACAAAAAACGTTAAGAGGTGGTCCGCAAGATATTTGAAGAATAGGTATTTAAGAGATCTATTACTGTCGCGCTATTTCTGAGCAACCGAGCTACCAGTGCGAAAGTGACAACTGCTGCGCGGACCGATTTTACCTACATAAAATGGACAAAATCACGGTTTCGTATTCCCGTTTCCTCCTCCACAACTAAACCGAGTTTAATAATTCTTTCAAGAAACAAACAAGCTAAGCTTATGAAAGAAGATTGGCAGATTTGGACCCAGCCATTTTTTACGAAAACTAAAAGCCATTCAGGCCAGGACGGCGGTCATAATTAGTATAAACAGAAAAAATTAAGGCATTTTTAAAAAAAACTTCCACATGCTCAACTCAGCGAATGAGATTCAAAAATCGCACTCCTGTATGTTTTTTTTTATCATGTTCATCAAAGGGGTATGGGTAATATTGGAGTCATTTTTTTTAAGCGGCCGGGTACCAAATGTTACGGTTATTTTAGGACTAATATCACCTAACATTATTATGCAAACTAAATAGTTCTGTGGTGTAACGTTTCGGAAATATTTAATTTTAAAGTTTAAAAAATTACTCTACGAAGCTCATTAAAAGTTACTCATTTTGGTTTTTTTACCACTTTAATTTTAGTCTGTTTGAATTAATTTGAGTTTAAATGCTAATACGGCCAAGTGCCAAATGTAGTGGGTATTTTAAGGCTAATATTACCTTACATTATTATGCATTAAAAATTGTCCTACGGTGTAACGTTTAGGAGATATTTAATTAAGTTTAAAAGAAAAGACTCTACGAAGCTCGTTAAAATTTACTCATTTTGTTTTTTTTTACCACTTTATTTGTTTTTATAGCCCATAATTATTAGTTTTTATTTATTTGTGACATAATCACGTATATTTCATGTTTACGTGCCGCAATCCTCGGCTCCTTGCTAGTTTCCGCTCGTCTGTTTTAATTAATATGAGTTTTAACGGTGCCAAATGTTGGGGATATTTTAAGGCTAATATCACCTTACATTATTATTAGGGATGCAACGATTCGGCCATTACGATTACGATTACGATATTAATCGTTATTTATTACGATAACCGATGCATTACGATTATTTAAACAAATTTAGTCGAGATTATCCTCAGAATGATTTCTCATAGTGTTTCTTTGCATTCCAATGAAAGATAAATGATTTAAAAAAAAACTTTAAAAAATTCCAAGATTTTGTAACATTTCCTACTAATTTGAGATCGAAGTCAAAGTTTCACTTGGTTAGGATTCAGATTTTTGGATGCTTAGAGGCCAATTTGCTTTGAAAAACACAATATGGAACATGATTCTGTATCATCACGTTAAACAAGCGATATCTCACTAATAATCTTTTAAAAGTGTGCATGAGATATCGCGAGAACGAGAATGTATTAATACTTCAAACCGAAAATCAAATCATAGACCTCAGTAGAATAAAAAAAAAGAGAATCAAATCTGAACAAAAAAAGTTAGATTTAGCTCAAAATGGCAGCGAGAGATCCGATTTTTTTAAAGTTGTTTTTCTCCTCTGGAATCTAGTATTCAGGTCTGTTATTTGTCAACTAGTGCAATCCGATTGACGTCTTCAATTTGATTTAATAATCGTAAGATTCTTACTACGGTGCATTGCATCGTTATTAATCGTAATTATTACGATTACAGATGCAAAACGATGCACCGCTTCGTAATCGTTGCATCCCTAATTATTATGCAAAAAAATGTCCGACGGTGTAACGTTTTGGAGATATTTAATTAACTTTAAAAAAAGAACTCTACAAAGTAGTGGCGATGACTGGGATTTTTTTCCCATTTGTCTCCAGCAGCGATGGAGGCCATGGCGACAACTGGGTATACACGCCGCAAACGAGTATTCCTAGTCATCGCCATTGCTTTGTCACAGCACTGGCGACAACTGGGAATATAAAACCAAAACTATAAAAACAAATAAAGTGGTAAAAAACCAAAATGAGTAACTTTTAATTGGCTTTGTAAAGTTATTATTATTTTTTATTTAAAATTATACCGTTTGATTTCTTTTACCGTTCCGAAACTTTCAGGGGTGGTTCAGACCATGAAACTGAATATCACGAAATCAAAAACCGGTGGACTTTGAAACAATCTGTTTTATTTTCACTTTTACTGTCTAATTATTATTATTATTTTACGAAACTATTTTAATTTGAAATATATCACAATCACTTCAAGAATACTAAAAATCGTCTGTCTCATACATTTAAGTCTACTAAGCATTGCAGTTTAGTATGGAACAGCAGATTTTTTTTCGCGATTTCAGGTTTGGTCCCATAATAAAAATTGTTCAGTTTGATGGTCTGAACCACGCCTGAAAGTTTCGGAACGGTAAAAAAAATCTTCCTGTATATCTCCGAAACGTTACACCGCAGGACTATTTATTTTACATAATAATGTACGGTGATTTTAGCCCTAAAATACCCGTAACAATTGGTACCTGACTGCTTAAAAAAAAACACCAATATTACCCACCTCCCTCGTACCCCTTTGACGAACATGATAAAAAAGGAAAACAAACGGAAAAAGACTTTCTGATATTATTTTTGAAAAAATTATTAAAATCGGTTTAGTTTTGGAGGAAGAAACGGGAATACGAAACCGTGATTTTGTCCATTTTTATGTAGTTAAAATCGGTCCGCGTAGCAGTTGTCACTTTCGCACTGGAAGCTCAGTTGCTCAGGAACAGCGCGACATTAAATAGATCTCTAAAATACCTATTCTTCAAATTTTTAGTGGACCAGCTTTCCTCTTAACGTTTTGAACGTTTTTTGTCTGTTTTCGAACCGATTTTTGATAACCAAATTATTACTTTTATAAAGGGTGGAAAGTTAAGATGGGACACAAAGGGCAGCTACCAGAAGCTTTATAGCTACAAGAAACCGTTCTTTGAAGACTAACCCTAACTTTTGGAGTGTTTTACTTCTACATTCACCGATTTTGAAAAAAATGTACAGTCATCGACAAAAACCGCAATTTTCACAAAACTTTTTTTTTTCATCCCATTCGATTCTGTTACTAATAAGGAACATAAGTCTTTATAGGTTCAACTGCGGTTGAGGTATTAGAACTCTCAGAAAACGCAAAGTTAAATTCTTTTTTTGCTAACTGTACAAACCTTTTAAGGTTGTGTCCCTCCAAATTAATACCTACAATTGATCACTACATGCCACCAATTTCTAAACCATCCATTGGACTCATTTCCACGACGTTGTAGCATCAATCAGTATTTACATTCGAACATAAAACTCGGCCGACTAAGAAAAGTTCCAGGTATAGGGCCGGCAACCTTTATTAATAATTAATAGGATGACTAGAGCTATCAAATGGCATAAGTGTCATTTTGTTACTAGATGAGGTAATTTTTTGAATTTTTTGCCACTCTAAAATCAGGCCGACTCGAGAAAGTCCCAGGACTACGCGAGGCAACCCTATATATTTTGGCACTTCTTGATGAGCTCTATCGAATGTACTATATACCAACTTGTTACCCGATGAGGTAATTGACACCAAAAAAATACCCACTTTTTTGCTCACTGTACAAAACGCTCCAGGTTACGCCCAGGCAACCCTGTACTTTAAGACGTACCTTTCTCATGTGCTACACCCTAGGTAGGTCGCATCTTGTTACTCGATGAGGTAGGGTTGCCAACGGTCCCCTCTTAATCTATAACCTACCCACTGGTTACACGACCATCAATTTTAATAACATCACAAAAAAAGACCTAAGGGTTCCTAAGACAATTTTCCTTTATCTCCTGTGTAAACCACTGTTCTTGTTAAAAACACTATGTAATGTTTGGTGGTACGGAACCCACGGAATAATGGAGAGCGGCAGAAAAAAAATGGGTAAACATTTTCGTATAATATATTAGGAATACCTACTAGAGGACCGCGGCGCACTTCGTACCGGTTTAGAATCTTCCCGACACACACTTGGCCGTTTTTTTTGCCTATGTTCACGGATAATGTATGGGTTTGTGGGTAATGTGGGTGTCGAGAAGATTCTAAGGCGGTACGAAGTTCGCCGCGGTTATCTCGTAGGTATATTATACATTTAACTAACATAATTCAGAAGGTTTCACAAAAGTTTACTTAAATTAATTGAGTTCCGAGGTAAAACTGTAATTTGACTACGCTACATGACCCGCTAGTCGCTGTGATTCAGTTTTCGCCCTGGATATGACATGATTCAACTCACCTCCCTTACCATTATAGCACTTGAAGTTAAAACAAAAAGATTCGAAGTTAATTTAGTCCAGTAGGTAAATTGTAGAAATAATTACACTCCATCTTGCAAAAATCTACACGTTTTCGACCTTGCGGTGCTGCCGTGGGCTCTGTTTGTTGTGACCAAAGTGTGTAAAGAAACAAATGGGCAACTTTTGAGAAAGTTGACCACGCTCGTCACCAAAGTTGACCACGCTGGTCACCATACATTTTTAAGAACACAAAAGCTCGAACTTGTGTGAAAATTTCGGAAAAAGTTTAAAGTTGATTTAATGATTTTTTTTTTAATAGAACATCAATTTAATTTATTTTTGTGTAGGTACTCCTACTAACATAGAATAAGAACATACTAACTATGAGTCCTTGTTACTTGAAAAATAAATATTGTATTGTAATTATTATTAGCTACACTAACTTTCTTATGCATGTCTGATAGCACCACTCTTAGAAAATATTTTTTTTGCAAAAAGTCGACTGCGAAAATCTCTTGTGGCCATGAGACGGTTAAAAGTGACAAAGGTGCCAAATTCCAGAAAAAAATGAAAGTCCAAATATCTCGAAAACCACCGGCCAGGCGGAGGACATTTGCCTTTTGGTGGTTTTTCCGATTCAGTTTGCATAGAAAGTGCTGCCATCTGTTAAATATATCTTTTACTATGAAAAAAAAAGATTATATTGTCTATGTCAATGTCAAATTGACAAATTTACAAAATGGCGACGTACCTTGCATAATGTGCGTGTTGTTTTTAGTTTTTGTTCAATTTTGTGCCGATTTAGTGATTTTCTGGAGTTTCAGTTGTTCTCTTACCAATGTACAGATTACGGGAATAGTAAGGATACTGGAATTTCACTCAATCGGTGCGGGATTAAACGAAAACCTGCATTCAAACAACGGTATGAGTATATAAGTATATACATATAAGTAGGTATGTATAGTATAGGTAGAATTATTTTCAGAGAAACACAGATGGCGTTAGCTAGCCTTCAATTTGACATAAGGTGGATGCATAATGTTACCACGAGTGGGTTCTCTTTTCTAATATACTTATATTACTCTTTGCCACCGGCACTTTTACTGAACATGAAAGTCAATTTTCGGAACGGGTTTGCGTTCGGCAGTTACTGGGGTTATCTATTACTTACCGGACACCCTGTATGAGATATCAATGGTTTTAGAGCAAATTTGTGTTAGTAGGTAAACTGTCGCGCGTCTGACCACCCCGGAAGGGATTCCGGTCGTGATTTTATGTATGTGTGTATTTTGTTTAGTAAAGGTATAAACAAGATCAAAGATGATTGATCATCTTTGATTTTAAATATTACGAGCTTTTACCCGCGACTTCGTCCGCATAAATTATATACCAGATTTTAAGTCAGATGATAAGCTATCAAACAAAAAAAGTTTCATCAAAATCGGTTCAGTGGTTTTTGCGTGATACTCGAACAAACAAACACACAAACAAACAAACAAACAAATAAACAAACAAACAAACAGACAGACAAAAAGTCCAAAAATTTGTGATTTGGAATCAGGGAAGTCTAAAAACCACTTCGTAATCTTTTTTTGTAAATATCTTCAATGTACAGACACACTTCTGTTACAGTTTTATAATCTAAACGAGCTTTTTCCCGCGACTTCGTCCGCATAAATTATATAAGGTGAGGCGGGGCTATTCTGACACAAAAAATCAAAGCGAAAAGTTTAAACCTTATTATTTCCCTTTGTTATAAAGTTACAGTAAAGTTGACTATTGCATATTAAAGGGTATTTTATCTGTTATGATTTCCTCTTAATTTTTGTTTTAAAAACGCATATTTACACTGGCAAAAGAAGCTAAATTCTCGTAAAAATACCATGTGGCCATAATTACCCCGCAGCGGGGTAATTCTGTCAGTCGACAATATCTCCGCCATCTATGGAGCTGTGACACTGAAACTCGAAGCAATACAATATTGACGATCCGACACATGCGAAAAGGACCTTTATGACAAGCTGGGATGCTTCATTTTCGAGTAAAAACACTAAAAAAAAAAATTGTGGGGCTATTCTGTCACCTCTTCATACATTCTAGGGCTGGGACACGTAAAAGTCGATAAGCGGAACCTAGCAAAAATTTCTTAAAAATTTGATGAGAGTGATTAAAGTAAGTATAAGTGCTTAATTTAATAAAACAAGTTTTGAGTCAGAGTAATCCTAAATTTATGATAAAAAAACGTCATATTAAATTGATTTCCTATTAACTCTCTTCTTTTTAATAAAGGTTAGGTATTTATTGTAGCTATGGGTACCTATCCTGAGTATCTGTGCCGCTCCATGCAGTTATTTTAGTTTTTTCACGTCTTCAACCGTATTTCAAAGTTTGATTTCTGAGTAAATACGCTTTTTCTTTTTATCTTTAAATGTTACATCATCTATAATATTAATAATACAAGATACATACTCGTATGACAATATACTTATTATAAACTAGATAAAGCATGTTTTGTCTTGATTTGACCTAAAAATGTACATGTGAGATATGGTAGGATTAAAAGTACTGAAATTAATATCAACGTTTATGCTGATACTGTGGACATCACTAGCATTTTGCTACTTCATACAAAAACAGTGGGGCTATTCCGCCAGTGTTTTCTGCCAGAATTGCCCCTCCATCATAGTTTTGGGGGGTTATTATGTTAGACTCAATAACACAGTAATAAATAAGCGTAGGACAAAATAAGTTAGCAGAAAAGAATCTACAGTTCTTATTCATATTACTTCACTTGATTAATCTTCAAATAAAACACAAAAATCACAAAAAAAAATTAAAAAAATTGCGGGGCGTTTTTGGTAACGCAAGCGAAAAAAATGGTATCCCTTCAATATGGCTTCCCAATCAAACAATTCCTGCGTTAGCCGCCCCATCTATATTTTATCGAAGAAACATGCTTTTTCTCTACCTGTACCAGGAGTCGCGACTGACTAAAAGCTTATAGAACAAAAGTTATAGCCAAATGCCGGAATAGCCCCGCTGCCGGAATAGCCCCGCTCCACCTTACCAGATTTTAAGTCGGATGATAAGCTATCAAACAAAAAAAGTTTCATCAAAATCGGTTCAGTAGTTTTTGCGTGATACTCGAACAAACATACACCCAAACAAACAAACAAACGAACAAACATAATAGTTTAGACTATTATAAAACTGTAACAGAAGTGTGTCTGTCTGTACATTGAAGATATTTACAAAAAAAAGATTACGATATGATTTTTAGATGTCCCTGATTCCAAATCACCAATTTTTTGATTTTTTGTCTGTCTGTTTGTTTGTTTGTCTGTTTGTTTGTTCGTTTGTTTGTTTGTTTGTTTGTTTGTTTGGGTGTTTGTTTGTTCGAGTATCACGCAAAAACTACTGAACCGATTTTGATTAAACTTTTTTTGTTTGATAGCTTATCATCTGACTTAAAATCTGGTATATAATTATGCGGACGAAGTCGCGGGTAAAAGTAAAAGCTCGTAGTTTATAGAATCATCTTTGCTTATTAGGTAGGTAGGTATCGCAAACGGGGACAAAGAAAAAGTGACGGCCCGCATAGCACAGTCGGTAGTGAACTTGCCTGCTGTGCGAGTGTCGCGGGTTCGAATCCCGTAAGGGACAAATATTTGTATAGTGGATATGAAAATTTGGACCCGCGTCATGGATATTTGTTAGATACAAATACAATTTATGTAATTCTAGACATCGTTGTCTAGTGACTAGTTCTAGACCTTATGAAGATCGGTACATCACTGGTCGGTTATATGCTATGGGCAAACGAAATATTTGCTTGGAGCGTCTAAGTGTCAAAAAAAAAATGAATTGTACATACATACATACATATACTCACGCCTGTATCCCATTGGGGTAGGCAGAGACAATAGATCGCCATCGGCTACGATCCTGATACACCTCTTTCGCAAATTGAATTGTGATATAAGATAATACACCCTGTGAGTCTCACCATAAACTTTATGCATCCTAACAGTTGGTCACCGTATTGGGGGAGAGCCATGGTGCCCTGTTGCATCCGTCCTTGGATTCACGGAACCCTGCCGAGTCTCCCACGGAACCCTTGGGTTCCGCGAAACACATTTTGGGAACCGATGGTCTAGTCATCATAATACAAACCCAGCCTAGATTCTGGTATTATAATTATTGAATCTCTTGCTGGTAATTCCTCTAGAACATAACACTGGCACTGCTCTAAAACCAAAGTTTAGGTTTATTATTCGATGAAAACTGAAAAAGCTTAGAAATTTTCGTTGTTTTACGGACATGGCAGAGGCCGCGGCAGCTAACCAAAGTCGAAAACATTTATTTTTAATAAGGTACCTCTACCTGTATAAACAAATGTAAAAATTGCGGGTACCCGACCTTTTGCAAGACAAATGTAAAAATTTACTAGACTAATTCTGCAAGGGAGGTGGGGAACACGTCGAAATTTTAATAAAAAAAGATTGTGCTTGTGGTACTATAGGTATTAATTTTAAAATTTAAAGTAATTATGCTTACAATAATTGCACCCACAACTTTGTACAAAAGTTCAATGCCTATTACACGAATTAAAACAAAATAAAAGTATACTTAGCTACAAGTTAATGAGACGAGCCAGCTTAGAACGCGTTGCGATTGAACTTTTGTAATTACTTTAAATAATTCCCTATGAGTGGCAGTCGCAGTTTGCAAGAGGCTGGCTTCTTTTTTTATTACGATTAACATGGCATCTTTGTACAAATCTATCAATACAGGTGTGTACGACAGATTAACAAGGTAACAGAGGATGTTCCGGATCTAAGAGTGTTCTCCAATGTTAAACCGGATCACAGACCAACTGTTATCATAATATTTATTATTTTCATGCTAAAAAATGGGTATTTATTTATTGCTGATAACTGTGTATTATGCTGAGCGATAGTTCACTTCTCCTTCCTATAGGCACTTGGAGTTTATGCAGCGAGATGTGATTGGCCAGGACTGTAGGTACGGCTACCATAACCTGCGTCACTTTCAAGTTACTCCTTTAATTTTCCAGATCAGTAAGTCGTTATCACTTCATCTATGGATAAAAATTACCCGCTCTCACAGGAGTGTCCTCTGTTAACTTGTCACCTTGATACTTAAGTATCTACACAATATCTTATTACATTTATGTCAAAACTTACCCATTTCTATTTAAAGCTGAATGTGTGTGAATGCTACAACGGTCCCATTTTGGTTTATATTTGTTTCTGTTGTTAAATTTTTATTTATTTTAGATGTTTGTACTGACACAGAGATTTCTATTTTTCACTTGTTGACATTTGACATGTATCTTCTTTTATTGCTGCTGTTTTAATGTCGACAGTATCCAAATAGTACCGCTATGTTTGTTACGAAGTTTCCTTAAGGCTGCACCGAGCCTATTGTGCTGCCCCCAATCGTATTTGTTTTTATTTCTTAACAATTAAACAAATTATTTCCAGAAAACAAGAATGTCATATTGTAGTCATTGCTGATTTTCAATGTATAGGGCCGGGTCACTGCGGATTTGGTTTTATAATGTTTGTAGTTATTATCTTTAGTTTTAACGTTAAAAGCTACAAGCATAAAACATAATAACCCGTAATATTTCGATAAATTGAAAGCCAATCAGAATTGCGATTTTTGAATCTCATACGTTGAACTCAGCAGTTAAAAATGTATGGAGGTACGCATCTTTCTACTGCTGATTTGACTTTCAAAAATCGCACTCCTGGAGTATGATTTTTTAATGTCAAATCAGCAGTAGAAAGATGCACGTCTCCATTGTAATATTGACATTTTCAACTGCTGAGTTCAAAGAATGAGTTTCAAAAATCGCACTCCTGTAACATTCTTGTTTTTTAGAAATGTTGTTTAATTGTTTAGAAATCAAAAAAATACGATTGAGAACAGCACAATAGGCTCGGTAGGCTCTTAACAAAAATTAAAAACTATAATGTTGTGGCGTTGCTGGTGGCTGGCTGGTGGCGTCACATGGTGGCGTAGGGCCGTAGGCGTAGGGCCACAAACTACGCCACAAACTTATGTGATAATAGTTTTACGTAGTAAATTAATATTTCTATGGATAATACATAAGTTTGTGGCGTAGGGCGTAGCATTTAGTCATAGATAAGCTACTATTTAGTGTTGATGATGGAGGTGGTAAAGGAATGTAACTAATTCTCTACCGAGACCGGTCACCACAGATTTGATAACTTCATCTTAGACAATATTGTCTAAGATAATAATAGTAGATACGAGCTTTTACCCGCGACTTCGTCCGCATAAATTATATACCAGATTTTAAGTCAGATGTTACGCTACCAAACAAAAAAAGTTTCATCAAAATCGGTTCAGTAGTTTTTGCGTGATACTCGAACAAACAAACACCCAAACAAACAGACTAAATTCTTTTTTCAAATTTACAGTTTTATAATAGTCAAGATGGACTTAAGAGCTGGCTACGTAATTTGAAAATGATAAGGTGCAGTGAAAATTTTTATCTAGAAACCTTAGCTAAAAAGTACATAGCACTGACTGCCAGAAGTCTACCCCGGGGAGGGAAGCGTGTGCGGGCGGTCAAACACGTCAATTTTTAATCAAAATAAAATGATTCGGTGTAGTAAAGTATTGAGTAAAGTCATTAGAAATAGCAATAGCGTAGGTACCGAAGTATAGGTCGGGGATAAAACGTTGCTAGAAAATAGTAGTTGTTAAAAATTTTTACATTACGATACGTGTGATCTAAGTAGTCCATTATTGCACGGCGTGAATTCTCTCGGCTCGCTGCGCTCGGGCGATAAACGCCGTGTAATAATGGACTTACTTAGGTCACGAGTATCGTATACTATTTTTATAGCTCGTGTGATCTAAACCCGCCAACTTTTTATTAATGTATTGATATTCTCTTTCATTTTGAACTTTTTAATTCTATGAATACGTATACTAACGAAAAGTACACAAAGGGGGTCCGCGGGCACTGGGGGCGGACCCCCTGTAGGACATAACCATGACTTTATTAAAAGCTTCGTTCATATATCGCAAACACAATCAAAAGGTAATACTCACCTCTAATCACATCTACCGTCACATCATCATCAGCCCCTAATCACCCCCTACGCACGTACGCACTAGGTGGTGCACCCCCTAATCACCCCCACGAAGTAGGGGGTACACCCCCTAATCACCCTCACGAGCTAGGGGGTACACCCGCTAATCACCAGCACGAGCTAGGGGGTACACCAGGCGGAGGACATTTGCCTTTTGGTGGTTTTTCCGATTCAGTTTGCATAGAATGTGCTGCCATCTGTTAAATATATCTTTTACTATGAAAAAAAAGATTATATTGTCTATGCCAATGTCAAATTGACAAATTTACAAAATGGCGACCTACCTATCTTGCGTAATGTGCGTGTTGTTTGTAGTTTTTGTTCAATTTTGTGCCGATTTAGTGATGTTCTGGAGTTTCAGTTGTTCTCTTACCAATGTACAGATTACAGGAATAGTAAGGATACTGGAATTTCACTCGATCGGTGCGAGATTGAACGAAAACTAGCATTCAAACAACGGTATGAGTATATAAGTATATATATAAATAGGTATGTATAGTATAGGTAGAATTATTTTCAGAGAAACACAGATGGCGCTAGCTAGCCTTCAATTTGACATAAGGTGGATGCATAATGTTGCCACGAGTGGGTTCTCTTTTCTAATATACTTATATTACTCTTTGGGGTACACCCCCTAATCACCAGCACGAGCTAGGGGGTACACCCCCTAATCACCACCACGAGCTAGGGGTACACCCCTAATTACCCCCACAAGCTAGGGGGTACACCCCCTAATCACCCCCACGAGCTAGGGGTACACCCCTAATTACCTCCACAAGCTAGGGGGTACACCCCCACGAGCTAGGGGGTGCTCCCCTTATCACCACTACACACCCCTTACGCATTAGGGGGCGCATCCGTTACTAGTTCTTTTGTTATGCTAATCGATTGAGCTCTGGCCACAATCACATCATAGTGCTGCGTGAAATTTCGAGCTCACTCCTACTCCTACTTTTAAGTAAAAGTTAGAGTGAGCTCGAAATTTCACATTTATGATCTAAGTACACAACTTTTTTAAACTTACAATATACAGCACCGTGTGGCATACCGTAGATTTGTATATACATGACTGATGACACCGCAGCGGCACCGCTCAGAAGTGCGATACTTGAAAATCATACGAGCGACTTGGCAGTAGAAAATGTCAAAATTACTATGGAGATTATGCATCTTTCTACTGCCAATGCGCTCGTATGATTTTCAAAAATCGCACTTCAGGCACCGCCCGCGCCATGTGGTGCGGCTCTAACTGAAGCCTGCTGTAGTACCGATTCGACTCTAATGTATGGAACAGCAGACTTTTTTAGGGTTCCGTACCCAAAGGGTAAAAACGGGACCCTATTACTAAGCCTTCGTTGTCCGTCCGTCCGTGTGTCCTACCTATTTAGGGCTGTAACTTTTGAACTGTAATAGCTAGATAGTTGAAATTTTATAAAATGATTAAAAATTTCAATAAGTTAAAAATTAAGGGGGGTTCTCAACAAGAAACTAGTTTTTATCAACGTTTTTTCTTCACACTCTATCGTAAAAACGGTAATACATACAAGCGTCAAACTTAGTGTGATTATAGAGCAAACTCTACCGAATAACAACAAATACTAAAAACCGGCTAAGTGTGAGTCGGTTTCGCGCTAAAGGTCCCGGACAAAAAAGTTTTTTTTTCTAAGTTAATAATGTGGTCGTGTGGTACGGAACCCTCCTCGGTGCGCGAGTAGCCCGACTCGCACTTGACCGGGTTTTATTTTATATTTGCACGTTGGCTCCATAAAGTTAACATTCAGTTTGATGGTCCAAACATTTCGTAGACGCTCGTCAAATCCTTAATTTGTCAAATTTTTGCATCCTGTTTAAATCTAAAAATCTAAAAAAATATTGTTAATGCTTCAAAATAAATACCAATTAGTCTGCTAAGTGAAGCATTTATTTAAACTAAATAATTATGTAATGTTAAAACCCAGCACACTAATCAAACAGTAGCGATAATATACTAAACGTTTAGTAGCTCAGAACAAGGCGACTCCGGGTTCTTTTCTTTCGTATTTCATTGCTATTTTATAATTGGGTGGAAAAGATAAGTGTGTCCGCCCGGACACACAACTAACACACAAAACTCGCCCGAGTATTTTGTCATTTTTATAGGCCTTATATTGTATCAAAACTCTATAATTGTATGCATTAGAAGATGCATAATCAGTTTAAATAACACCCTGGACACACTTTTCGTTTCCATTCCATTTCGTATATATTATACACGGTGTAACAACACACCCTAGTAATACTGAAGATGAATAGGATAGTGCCTATAGGATGGGGTGCTTCAGACCATCAAACTGAACAACTTTCACTATGCAGCCAACACCGAAATCTATTTAAAAAATCAGCTGTCACATTTGAGTCGAGCCGGTACTGCAGTTTTGTATGAAACAGCAAATTTTTATTTCAAGATTTCGTAGTTGGCACAATAGTGAAAGTTGTTCAGTTTGATGGTCTGAAGCACCCCCTTAAGTATTACTAGGGTGTTTTGTTACACGCTGTATAAAGTCTACTGCTTGTTAAGTGTATTGGGATTAGAGAAACTGCCAAACAACACAAGCCTTACTTCAGCTATAGTTTAACCACCGTAGTATCTCGTTATAACAACGGAAATCAATAAACATTTCTTATAACCCTTAGGCGCGGTTTATGCAGAAGAGACGTGTGGTGGCGACGGATAGTTCAAGTAACACAATATAAACCTGCCTCCGTGGTCTAATGGTTAAGAGCATTGGGCTCTCGACACGGAGGTCGTGGGTTCGATTCCCAATAGGGACGCCTAGTGATATGTCACTTTGTGCGTTTTTCCCCAGTTGGTTAGGACATTGCAGGTTGAATCACCTGATTGTTGTCTGAAAAGAAAAATGATTCCGTGCTTCGGATGGCACGTTAAGCCGTTGGGCCCGGCTACTATCTCTGGTGGTAGTAGTCGTTACATAAAAACCACGTCAGAGGCCGTAAGGCGGTCTGAAAAAACTCTGACACCAGGGCTCTGCCCACACGAGAAGAAAGAAAGAAAGAATATAAACCTTATAGTACGCAGCATTACGTTTTTGTCATAAAGGAGGTACGCGCCCGCGCCACCAGGCGACGTCGCCTGAAGACGCGGGCGTAATTCTCCAAACGACGCTATGCTACGTACCATAATATATATACCATATATACAACGTGTTAATGACTTAACGCAAAACTAGAAAGTAGTTTGTTTAGAATCGAGAGCAGAGTCGAATTATCATGGTTTCAACATAGGAAATTTTTTTCAAAATATTAAATAAATTTGTTTGCAAAATTTTAAATTTTCTAAACCCGATGTCAACCCACCGCATGGGCACACTCACCCTACTTGCAACCAAAACAAGATTACAAAAATGTATCCATGAATATGTGAGCGCTTTCTTTCAGTGCTGAAATGATAACAAATCATTTTTGCCTCAAAACTTAAAATGCGAATAACTTTAAATTTTAAGTATCAAAATAATCAAATTATTGTTTCAATATAATTATTTTGTTATAAATCAGTTGGGGTGTATGAGGTTTTGCGCTAATTCATTAACACGTTGTATACATAATTCAATTTCGACTTTTTCAAAAAATACCATTACATATAACTTATACTAACGAAACCCTGTACAACCCAGTTAAAACAATAAAAAGAAATAATCGTACCCAAAACCAACTAAAAAAACCCTGCTCAAAACTAAAATTACTTACATCTGGATCCCACTTAATGGCAATTAAAATATTTAACGCTATCCCTAATTAAATTTAAAAAATTGAGACAAAGAATTCTTTTGCACAAAAACTAAAAAGCTTCCTCATTTCAAAAAGTTACTACAACCTTAATGATTTTTTCCAGGACAACAATGTTCTAATATTTTAGGCTCTTGACGTTAACGTCGACATCTCTATTACTTAAATTAATAATTAAGTAGATGATTGTAATAATGTATAAAACTTTCAGGCCCTCTGCAATTATATTGCCATGCCGTAACAGGGCGTCACAATAATTAAATAAGATCTTGTGTTACACGTAAGTATGTACTTCATTATTGTGATACTGCAAATAAATACTGAATACTGAATACCATAAGGTTTATAATTGTGTTACTTTGACCACAAAGTACTATAATTACCTTTGACTATCCGCCACCGCCACACGTCTCTTTTGTATAAACCGCGCCTTAGGCTCAATTGTAAATAACAACTTTCTTCTGAACGGTTTAGGGCTCTTACAGACGAGCGACACTTTCCTGTCGCGGTGGGTCGCAGAGCGTCACGCTCATACATTTTACGATATTTTACCTCCGCGACACCCGGCGACCGCAAAGTTTCGCTCGTCTGTGAGAGCGCATAGCACGCTGACATACACAAAACTTAACAAAAAAAATGCAGTACATTAAAATGATAATCACAATGTGTTTACATAAAGACCTAAAGAACATAAGATAAGTGTTTATACAAAATAGAAGCAGACAAGAATTCAGGTATGCATAGCATAACATTGATTGAAAATATTTAGGAAAAAGGTCGAATCTGTCGCGGTTACCTTGTTACAATAGTTTGATTTTATTTACGTAGCGGGCGATTTTACACTATGTACATAGAAAATGTGACATTAATCTAATTACTAATGTACCATGCCGTAGTAAAATACGTTATAAGTGGTAGGCACATTAAGGTAACTATTTTGAATATATTATTAGTAAATATAAGTATAATCATATCTTTCCTGTTCAAATTACTATACTATAGCACAATTTATAATGGCCTAGGGCCCAGCGCCTATTCAAGCTTTAGAGCGTTTATATTTGAACTTTCCAACATTAATAAATATAACTGCATTTCGAATTCGAAATTTCGAAACTGCATAGAAAATAATATTTCAATATGTAGTTGGAATTACAACATTTATTATTATTATTTATTAGTAAGCGCTCTCACAGACGAGCGACACTTTGCGGTTGCGGAGGTGCTCATTCATTTTATGGTCGCGCGACCGTAAAATGTATGAGTGCGACGCTCTGCGACCCACCGCGACCTATCGCTCGTCTGTAAGAGCCCTAAATGTAGCAATTATAATATAATTATTGTTATTGTAGCCATATTATGGCTACAATAACACATTATTTTAATTCTTTTGCAAAAAAATACTAACAATTTTACAATCAGTTCTTCGAATAGAAAATACAAATTTATTTTAAAGTTTTACTGAACAGTCTGATCTTGAATGTCAATAAATAAAACTTACAAATGAACACAATAATAACTAACTTGTTTCTATGTTGATTCCAAATGTAAAAAAAGGAATGTGATTCTAATTTAAAGAAATTAAAAGTCGAATAAAGATATCCTAGATATTTGCTCCTTTATAGTGTGGCGGAGTCATGTGGAAATGTGGACAGTTTTCTAGTTTTCTTTCTTTGACGTAGACTCTTGATAAGTCGGGGGTTGATCCTGTAATTTTTAAAACAAATGCTTCGGTTACACTAAATGTTTGTTCAGCTTTTACCTGCGGTTCAATTGTCCAAAATTTCTTTAATTGGTCCATATTTGTTAAGGTAGTGAAAGATATCTGGGCTGAGCTTCATTGAAATCGAATCAACCGTTTTAGCGTGACTGTGTAATAAACATTTGTATCCGAAGATTTTCATTTCTAAGTAGGAAATAGGATTAGTAGAATAAATACTAAAATGGCGTTTTTATTTTCTTAATATTGATATTTTTTATATATTTATATTCACAAATGTAAAGGTTAAATGATGCTGTGACAGACTGGGGGGGACTGAACGATCTTACGCCTTTAGCACACCGCCATGAATGCAAACCGGAAGCGAAACGATACGAAACACAAGCGAAACGGCGAAACGCTGTCTTGTATGATTTTGTATGGTGCGTCTCACACAGCAAGCGGAACGAACGCGAAACGAAACCATTTCGCCTTGGGTTCGCGACAGGTTCGTCCGTGTCGACAGATTTTTGGCGTTCCGGCGCCGCCTGTTGCGTAGTGGGAGCTTCTAGTACCTACTCAAAATTCCGATCAAAATTGACTTTTTCATCTGGACTTATAGCTTTGTAGCAACTTTAGACAGTCTAACTATTACGTATGGGTATAGAACAGGTGAAGAATACGGTAATTAGTATAAAAATTATTTAATTAATTAACACATTCGCGGACAGTGACCGGCTATAGCAGTGATAACAATTTTTTTATTTTTTTTATATCTTGGACAATGTCACACAAATTATCTAGTCACATATAAAGTACCAGAATCTAGCCTGGACTTGTATTATGATGACTAGACAACGATATAGAATACATATATAAATAACAATAAAAGTTCTATTGTGTTATCATCATCACATTGTCTCGTTCACTGTCCGCGAATGTGTTAATTAATTTTAATTTATAATTCAGTTTCTCATAACAAAAAAACTACAGCCTAGCTGAGGTGTTATACGACAGGAAACTGACATGGATTCGATCCGCATCCGGTGCATCGTTCACACACGTTTACTACGCGATAGCGAACCGAACATTCCGTTCCGTCGCCGCTCCGCTTTCGTGTGCTACAGGCGTTACAAGAGATCCTTGCCGGCTTATGGAACCCTAAAAAACGATTGGAATGCACCGAGCGCGGGATAGTAGATTAGATTACACACCGAGGACAGGAAAGTAAGAAAGGTCTCAGATTTCATGTAATTATATGCGTGTTCAACATCAACAAGTGTTTATTAGTGTATAATTATTATAAATCTATCTTTTAGTTGTCCTAACTAATTGATACCTTTTCATAATTAATTAGGTATTACCTGGTATTACAAATGAAGGTGGATGCTATTTTTTTAATCACCATTTAGTTGTAAATGTTAGCTAGTTAAATACAATACAAAAAATACATTAATAATAATTTAAAAAAAATTACTAATACTTACATATGGAGGGGGAACGTAAGCTGTCTGTGGCTTATTGGGATCGTAGTAAGCGCTCTGTGCTGCTTCCGCGGCCTTCGCATCTGTAAACGTCAACCAATCTACTGCAACCAACAACTTTTACATACACTACACATTTGCCATAACTCAAATGATACTTGATACGTACTATTGTGGCTATTCTAATATATAGTTATAGCTACTGATATACTAACAACTATGTGACAAATACCACTCACGGTGAAGCCTCGGCCTCTACAGGCGCTTCATTAAAGAAGAAATCGGTTAAATCAAAATAGGAAATAATTTTATTTAAATTTCACGATAAGCGTTTCATGTAGGTAGGTACATGTATATACCAGCAGGAATTACCGAGACGGTATCAAATTATATTACAGGTATATCGTTTAATTTCTTATGTAAAGCTGTGCGGGAGGATGAGAAATATGACGCAATATGGCGTAACAGCATTTTCGCGCTATACAACAATCGATAGACATCATATTTGATATTTCACACCATCCCGCACCGCTCTACTACTGCCGCACATGAATATTTATCTCGCCGACCTAGGCCGCTAGGCCGCAAAGAAAACAAACGTCATACAGACATCGTGCAGTCAAGTAAGGTTAAGGGCTAGAAATGCTATGACCTCGGAACCCAATTACTTTGAGTAAACTTTTGTGAAACCTTCCGAATTACACTGGCCTTCAAAACTTAGTACCACACTTTTTAAATCGCAATAACCTTTAGCCAATCAGGAGCTCGGCCGATCGGCCGAATATTTACACAGCTACACAGCTCGCCCAGCCAGCTCGCATCAGTGGAAAGGCAGCCTTAAAGTGCGCAAGATGTATTTTCGAAACAAAAACAATACGATTCTTTTTATTTGTTTTATATAAAAAATTCCATATTCTTCTTTTATCCGCCCGGTTTCGAGTAACTTTGTAACCATTTTATACATTAACTATGGCACTTTTTAAGCAGAAAACAAAACTGAACAATCTACAGGATATGAGAAGTGATGTGGTTTTTCTCGAAATCTATTTTAATTAATAAAACTGAAGAAAAACGAATCCAAAGTCACCCCTTTTTTTCCAGTTGTAACCGTTTTACTCATAGAGAATTCACGTTTTACTCTTACATTGTTAATCAGAAGAATATGAAAATTTACAATATTCTTCACAATACAATGTGGAATGATTTGGTATTCTTATTTTTTGAAAATTCATAAGAAATCATACAGGTTTTCAAAGAAAACGGAAAATTCTGACCGGAGCCGCGCAATTGAAGCGGGATGGCTAATTGCAAAAGTTTGCTTGTAAGAAAGAGAGCCTTGCTTGCACTAGGGAGGAGTGGCCTTAAGGAATGCCTGAAAAAACAATCCTATTCAAATTGCCGTCTAACTAAAGTGTGGTTACTAAGTTTTGAAGGCCAGTATATGTTAGTTACATTATACAAATTATAAGGGCTTTTGTGTACCTAAATTGTCAATTTTCTTGCAGACTTCAATTTTTTTTCGAAATCTTTGAATGCAGTTCAAAATGTTTCACAAAGTTAAGGATAGTCTCTTAGGAACGTTTCGCTGTAGCTACAACGGTTAAGGTACCTGCCCTTACTGCCTCGTCTCAAAAATCCACCCTGTATTATAACTAATAATCCAACCTGTATACCCAACCCGATTTTTTTTTTGCCGCTTTCCATTATTCCGAAAGATCCGTACCACCAAACAACACATTGTGTTTTTTAACAATGACAGTATGGGGAAATACGAAACCAAAGGAGATACAGGGAAGCCGTCTAAGGAACCCTTAAGTCTTTTTTTGTGAACACAATTTTGGCATAGTCAATTTTTGGTCAAGTGTGAGTTGACCATAAATACGCTTACATATTTGCACACTCACCCTACTTACTAGGTACCAAATCAAGATTCTTATAAAATGTATCGAAACGTTAGCGCTTTCATTCATTGCTGAAATGATAACAAATCATTTTTTGCCTCAAAACTTAAAATGCGAATAACTTAAAATTTTAACTAGGTATCAAAATTATGAAATTATGATTTCAATCTAATTATTTGGTTTTAAATTAATCAGTTGGGGCGTATGAGGTTTTGCGCTTATTCATTAACACGTTGTGTAAGGTCTAACAAAATTAGGTGAAACTACTTTAGTGGGATGATCAGACCATCAAACTGAACATCTTTCTCCATGGAACCAATATCGAAATCACCCTGGCTGTCCCATACATTTAGGTCGAGTAGGTTTATATGGAACAGCTTGTTTTTTTCGCGCATTCGATATTGGTCCCGTAGAGCCGTTCCCGTTCTTCAGTTTGATGGTCTGATCATCCCCTAATTTTGTTAGGGCTTATTTTTTTTCCCGAATTTGCTGCCCCTAGTAAACTGCCGCCCGGGGCATTTGCCTCCCTTGCCTGCCCCTCGCTACGCAGTAGCGTATCACCTAAATTTGACAGATGGATGTCTTATATCCGCTATCCCTCGCTTTGTGCATACTACGGCGCGGGAGCTGGTTGCGCGCTTGTGCGAACCTTGTTTTCTGGTTGATATCTATTCATGTGACCGCAGGCACCTACTCAGTTAAGCGCTATACCTGTTAAACCAATTTTCAAGCATATCCATGTAAAATTTTGAATTTAGAACTCTCACCCCTTGAAGACATGTTGGGGGCCGAGGCTCCAGGTGCCGCGAAGCCCCCAGGGTACCCCGGCGGGGGCGCGGGGCCTCCCGGGTAGCCCGGGGGAGCTCCCCCACCTTGCGGAGAACCAGCGCCGGAGAATCCCGGGCCTTGCGGGTACGCTACACCCATCACTCCAGGGTATGGAGGCGGGTTGTTGGATACGAATACGGAATTCGGTGGTGGCTGGTCGGGGAAAGCCTGGAAATTACAAATTGATTGTTTAGACGCTAAGATGATACATAGGGAGATACCCGAACGCCGCTCGAAAAGTGGAGCCATCAAAACAAGGCATAATCCGGCAAATACCCTATTGACCGCGCCAACCGTGAGACGCTCAACGATGCCACCCCTATCATGGGCGAGTACGACACGCTCTTAGCCGGTTTTTGTTTCTTTTCTGGTAAGTTGGATAATTCCAGATTTTTTTTTAAATTAGTTTCAACCTTCGGGAAAGAGGATTTTAAAAATGTTGCTCTATCTAATAAATAAATAAAAATAAAATTCTCAAATACACCTTTAATATATCATAACTTCTAAACAACACAACATTTTTCTTTTATTGCAGATGGGTTTGCTCTTGGCCTCAATCCAGTCCTCAGGACAAAGATGGGGTTGAAGATGTAGCGAGCTTACCCAGAAGAAGAATATTCTCTCGTACTTTAAAGGAATTCGGGTTGTAAGCGTTCGGAAATACTGACGCCGGCAGTATATTCCACTCCTTGGCACTGTGCGCATTATCACAGAATAGGTAATAGTATATAGTTCTACATACAGAACGGCCACTCCCCGCCCCCCTCTGACTTCAGATACCTCACCTCCCCTCACACTCTCTGTGGTAACTTGAGGGAAGCTGAGCAAGGGAATGCAGTCAGGCGCGCGCACCCGTTGGATTTGACTACATAAAATATATTTTATTTTTCTCCTCACCGTAGAAATAAATGTTGGAAAATAACACTAAATTCACATTTTCTGTGATTCTTTAGCTTAAAAACTATTTTTAATAACAGAATGAACTATAAAAAGTAACAAATTGTATAATGTAGTTCATACGATGCGTGTTAAGTCAACCCTACACATATGTCATGCACAATTTTCACAAAGTGCGCATGTGCGAACGTCATCATGTCAAATCTAAAATGTTGTTTGAAGTGCCGGACCTGTGGCATTATAAAAGATGCTGAAAGGCGCTTAGTGCGAATGTATGTATGTTAGTGGGATACATGCAGTGGCGGACTAAGCCCGTCGGAGGCCCGGGGCGGCAAAACTAAATGAGGCCCCCCGGTCTTTCCAGAAATTGATATCTACAATTCTTTCGAGCCGTGGCAAAAACTTGTAGGTAGCATGTATTTTGTCCCAGGGATATCCAGGTCCTGCAATATGGAGCGAGCGAAGCGAGCCCGAGATTCGTACAATGTAAAATCTAGAGCGAGCAAAGTAAAGTCGAGATTTTAAAGCAATATGAAAATCTATCGGACAGAAAAAATAGAGCGAGCAAAGCGAGCTCGAGATTTCACTGAATTCTGAGCGAGCGAAGCTAAGTGAGTTCGAGATTTTACTGCAATATAATGAGATCAGTGGAATAAGATTTAAATCCTGGAGTGAGCGTAGCGAGCTAGAGTTTTTTTACGACCTAAAATCTGGAACGAATAAAGTAAGCTCAAGATTTAACTATACTATGAAAAGAAAAAGACATACCATCCAAAACCTAGAGCGAGCGAAGCGAACTCGAGATTTCACTGAATTCTGGAGCAAGCGAAGCGAGATTTTTCTTCATTATAACTAGATTTTTTCAGCTCATGCCGAAATCGAGGCGATTGATGTAAACAAATAGCTGAAATGAGCTTATGCTTATAATAACTCTATTGTAGAGCTCATCTTGAAATAGAGTAGTATATTCGTGTATAAAATAAAACCGGAGCGAACGAATAGAGTTCTATAATTATGACTGGGCTGTAGCAAGAACTCTGTCTCAAAGTACAGAAAGCTCAAAAAAGTCAAGCGAGCGAAGCAAGCTCAAATTTTCGAAATACATTCTGATTCCAACCACATTGACTTTTCAAGAAGCGAGCTCATAATTATGCTAACTGCATAACATTTTGAAAAAGATTGAGCGAGTGAGCAAGCTCGCAAATTCGCAATATTTTGGACTCTATTTCCTTCTTTGACTTTCAATGACTAACGTACGAGGCCTCCAACTTCAAACTGCAGTCCCAGTACCGGAGGCCCGGGCCTCCTGAGCGAGCCAAGCGAACTCATAATTATGCTAACTGCATAACAACTTGAAAAAGATTGAGTGAGCGAAGCGAGCTCGCAAATTCGCAATATTTTTGACTCTATTTCTTTCTTTGACTTTCAATGACTAACGTACGGGGCCTCCAGCTTCAAACTGCAGTCCCAGAACCTGTTCTGGCATCCTGAGGCCCGGGCCTCCAACTCCAAACTGTCTTTACTTACTATACAAACGTCATTATTTTGGATTTGATTAAGGGATTCTCTTCTCGAGATTCAGAGGCCCCCCAGGACTGGGGGCCCGGGGCGGACCGCCCCTCCGCCCCCCCCCCCTTAGTCCGCCAGTGGATACATGGGTTATTTTCGGATATACCAGGGCGTAAGGAATCTAAAAACAAATTTTTGACGTCTCCGTTTGGACCATCCTGTATGTGTAATTGTGTATATTATGTTTATGGCATTTAATCGAATTTTTAAATATTTTTGTTCATTTACAATCTCGCGCCAAGCACGCTACTATCCCTTTCACTCTCACGTACTAGGGGTGTTCAATAAAAAGTGAGAATGAAATAGATACTCCTTGGTAAAAACAAAAATTGATACTAGGCAAAGCTTAGACATTTGTTATAATAATAATTAGAAAAGTTTACTATTTTCATTTGTTTTTTTTTAAATTGTAGTCATTTGTTTTCTACGTTTCGAAAAGTGTTCACGAAAATGGAGAAAATTTAAATTCGCGCTGTAATTAAATATCTCTGCTTCAAAAACTTTACTACGGAGCAGGTAAATCAAGACTTGCAAGGAAGGAACATTAGGGGTTCATGCTCCTCCATATTCTACAGTTGCTCGTTGGTGTGCTGAGTTAAGCGGGGAAGATCTTCCACCAACGATGACCCACGATCGGGGCGCCATGCGACGGCAGTAACCGAACATATTATAAAAAAATTTGTTTTGTTGGATCGTCGTGTTCCGGTTCGTTTTATAGCTGAAGAAATGAATATTTCGATAGGGAGTTTCTATAATATTATGCACGACCACCTGGGCATAAAAAAAGTGTCCGCGCTCTGGGTGCCCGGAATGCTTACAGACGCGCAGAAACAAACCAGACTAAGGACATCGCGAAGCTGTTTGGATTTGTTGCAGCAAGATCCTGATCGATTTTTGTCTCGATTCATAACCATGGGTGAAACATGGCTTCATCATTATGACCCAAAACGAAACAGCAGTCCATGACTTGGAAGAGACCGTCATCTCCAACACCAAGAAATTTAAGGCAACTCCATCCGCCGTAAACCTCCATAAACCAGCCTCACCATAGATTATTATATGCAGGACACCGCTCAGGCGCCGCGCCGTGTGGAACGGCTCTTAAACGCCATCCCAGTGGTCTTGACAATACACCGTACGAACGTCCATCGGCTGAGATGATATCTACAATAGAAATAGCAGTAAACTAACGTTATACGGCGGCACCCAGCCGTAGTATCCTTGTGGGGCCGGGGCGTACGCAGGCGGCGGGGCGGCGTACCATGGACCGGTCGGCGGCGCGTACGGCGGCGGTGGCGCGTCTGGAGCCGAGTGACGGGATGCTAGAACATATTCCATTATATTACTAGCTTTTCCACGTTAAATTAGAATATCAAAAAATCCTTTCTTAGTGCATCCTCTGTTGAATCTATATTCCACATATTTCAATCTTCAGCATTTTAGGCTGTGCATCTGTGTGTCTGTCACTTGGTCACGGAACAGTTTTATAAGTATAGAAGAAGAGAAATGGTACGAAAGAATAGATTGAAATATTATAAATACGCGGTGTTACCAGATGAACGCAGAATTTTGTAATTCACAAAAGTGGCAGCATTTATTTTCAGGTTTGTGGGAAAAGTAAAAAAAGGCAAAGCATTTAATTTTTTTTTTCATTTAATCGAAATATTGTTTTTGTTAGATTTCGAATAAGATTTTTTCAAGTATTACATAATTGTGATGTTTTTAAGGGACCATAATATATCTCTAGCTGACAAAGCTAGAGATATACAGGGTGGAAAGTTGAGATGGAGCACAAAGGGCAGCTACCAAAAGCATTATAGCTACAAAAAAACGATCTTAGGAGACTAACCCTAGCTTTTGGAGCATTGTAATTTTGCATTCACAGATTTAGAAAAAATGTACAGTCATAGAGCAAAATCTGTAATTTACACAAAGGAAACTTTTTTTTTTGGCATTAGTTTCTCCAGAGTTTCTCTTACTGGTAAGGAACATAAGTCTCTATGGGCTCAACCGAGGTCGAGGTATTAGAACTCTCAGAAAACGCAAAATTCCATTCCCATACATTCAGTAGGGAAATAACAAAATCCCCAAGAGTGATGATATTGTAAACACTTTCAAATTTTCAGGGGAGGTTCAGACCATCAAACTGAACAAGTTTTACTATGGGAGCAACTTGAAATAGCAAATAAAAAATCTGCTGTTCTCATACTAAACTGCTTGCAGTTTTAGGCCTTAGTTGTAGGCCTTGGCCTACTAGAGTCAAATAAAAATCAAAATTTTTTTTTTGCGATTTCAGGTTCGCTCCCATAGTAAAAGTTGTTCAGTTTGATAGTCTGAACCACACCTGAAAATTTGAAGGGTTTACAAATCACTAGGTGTTTTTGTTATTTCCCTACTAAATGTATGGGAATTTTATTTTGCGTTTTCTGAGAGTTCTAATACCTCGACCACGGTTGACCTCATGGAGACATAATATGTTCCTTATCATATCAGTAAGAGAATCGAATGGGATGAAAAATTTTTTTGGTGAAAATTGCAGATTTTCTGAATAATTTTTTTTCTAAATCTGTGAATGCAGTAAAATGCTACAAAAGTTAGCGTTAGTCTTTAAGAACATTTTCTTGTAGCTTTAATGCTTCTGGTAGGTGCCCATTGTGCTCCATCTCAACTTTCCACACTGTATATCCAGAGCTAAAAAATAAATATACATCATTGTGTCCATCAATATTTAACAACCACCACATTATGTTATGTAATGTACCTGACTATATTTAATTTGACTGAAATGGTTTAACTACGTTTTGTTTCATTTTCTCTGATATTAATAAACAAATATGCGAGTAAGTGATAACTCAGATAACAGTATCATTTACTGATAAAATACCAATGACACTCTGTTGATGGACATGAACAATTACAAGCTAGGCTGAATTGAATGGGATGCATTTCCTTTGCCTGAATCTATATTCTTCTAAATCTAATCATCATTTGAAATATCTTTTATAAATCATCCTTTTGCCAAAAAAATGAAAAAATATGTGTCACTTATTTTTAACCATATTTTTTATTATATTCAATAAAAATGTAATGTAAAGATTAAAAAAATGTAATCTTGTCCATTACCTCTCAAAAGGCTGTTAGTCAAAACAACAATAACCTATAACTAAAATATAAATTCTAAATAAGATTATTCCTTCCTCATAAAATTTTTATTTGTACCTATCCAAAACAAAATCATCACAATATTTGATACATACCAAGATGAGCAGCTTTCAGCATAGCAGTTCCAAATTCTATAGCCCCACCAGCCTTGAATGTCATCTTAAACTTGACTTCTCCGATAAAGTTGCCATTTGGTTGTGCACGAATTTTGCCCTTTAGGTAGTTAGCTCCAAACATGGGCTGTTCTACTGTTACCTGGATAATTTAATAATAATTAGATGAACTGTGTGATGCTGCTTAAGGTGCACATACTTGATGCAAGCTCGGTTCGAGGTATGCACTGCTCGCCCTCGCCCTATTGCCTCAAATGCGTACACGCTTCAGCCTGAGGCGTGCCTAAACCTTAGGCTGCCTTGCCTCGACACCTTTAGACTGAATTGACTCATTTCTTCATGTGGGCACACCATGGACAACGTCACGTCTGTCGTTGTCGTATGTCACGTCTTGTCAATAGAAGCATGTTTGTATGTCTTCATACATTACATACTTCATATATATACGTATGACAACTACACTATTGCCTAATGTGGCCTTTCTCATTTTTATTTTATTTTTGGTCACATAGTTTTCACTAATGGTGAGAAATGCCGAAAAAACTTTTAAAAATTAAAATCAAATATTAAGTAAATTTTTATTACTTATTTCAGTTTGGATTATGTATATTTATTCATAAACTGATTTAAAAAAATCAATGGCTTACATCTTGTAGAGCAATGAAGGGGAAACTGAAGGACCTCAGGACATCGGAGTTGGACTTGGAGTTGTAGATCATACGGTGGGTGGTGAGGTACATACGGCCATTCTTATTGCCCTTGAACTCTGGTGTATCATTGCCGTAGAAGTCGACCGACACGTTGTCGGAGAACAGTATGATACTAGAACAATTATACATTTTTTACACGTCATGTAAAAGCAATCCGCTAGTTGACTGCTAGTCAAATCAGCAACTCTTAAATGGATACACTGCATGTGCACACTATCGGGCACAACACCTCGGATCACCGGGGTCCCTTCCAGAGGTCTTCAACAGCATTAACAAGCTGGAGGGCTTCCTGGAGGGGCTGGGATGGCAGGAGTAGTCATTCCCACCCAACGCAAAATAGGCGCCTAAGTCGTCGAGTTGCAGAAAATGAGCCTGCTCAACCAATACCAATGGACATCAAAACATGCGCTTTGTTTTAAATTTTTTTCAGCAGTTCCACAATAAAGCATTAAAATCGATATAATTTATGCAACTACTAACATATTTTAGTTTTATGTTCTTAGTAAAAAACATGTTTTAATATGCATTAGATATTTAGTACAAGTGCTCATACAAAGCGCATGATTTGACAATAGCACCCCAGATACATTCCAGAGCCATCACTTTCAAACCAATAATGTTGTCTAACCCATTGGGAAATAGTTTTAAAGGGCATTTCAAATAATTATAACATTTTGGCAGGCAAAATAGGATTTATTACTAAGTGACACTAACATATGCCAGTTGCAGATGATGCTCAGTGCAAGTGCTAATAATAAGTACTTGCGCCAGCGTTCAAATGTATAGTTCAGCGATCACTTTTACTAAGCAAAATATGTTCACATGACGAAATTATATGCACAGTAGTAGTACTTGCACAAGTTACTGTGCATCATCTGTAACACGCATTCATCATCATCATTATCATCATCTCAACCGATGGACGTCCATCGTCCACTGTTGGGCATTAATGAAGTTTAAATATTTATGTGTAAACTGGGTGTTAGAGTAAACAGTTGCATTACTTTAAGGGGGGATTGAACCCATGATACTAAACAACTTTCCCTAAAGAACCTATAAGAAAATCACAAAAAAAAAAATTATGTTTTATACCAATGTTTGACCAGCTGATCACATTTAGAATGGAAAGTCGAAATAAAAAATTGTTTCTTTGGGAAAGTTGTTCAGTATCATGGGTACAATCCCCCCTTAAAGTAGTGCAACTGTTTACCCTAACACCCTGTAGATTGCTGGCACCAATAGAATAGAATATAATAGAATTTATCGACAGCAAGACCATGGTTACATCATCAAATTTAGCCCTAGCTCCTGTACTAGCAAACTGTGTACCCAGGAGCTAGTTCCTTCCCTCTTTTGTGATACAGTGCAATGGTTCTTCTCTCATCAATCATGTTGGTGGCCTAATTTGACCTGCAGGCCACTATTTTCCCATCTCTGATCTAAAATATAAGGGCTGTAGCGGAGCGGCGGAGGCCCGGCCCCTTTTTGACAGATAGAAGTAAGGAGTGCAATATAGAATCGCGGAGCGAAGCGGAGCAAACATGTTACGACTTGCTAAAATGCATTTGTCTATTTATATTTTATAGGTTCGACGTCAGTGCAGCTTCACTTCATTGGGTTAATCTCCATTCAGGAATTAGAGAGACAAAATGTAAACAAAGAAACGTCACTGTCAAAGTGACGTTTCGTGGTCAGAAACCTTTAGTACATTTTTTAATAAGATGGGCTGTTCCCTGACGCTTTAAAAGTTTCTCTCATAAAACCAGTACATAAAAAAGGCTCTACCACTGATATCAACAACTATCGGCCAATAGCGCTGCTACCTACTTCAGCTAAGATATTTGAAACTGCAATGGTAAAACGTCTCAACACCTTTCTTGAAAAATATAAAATTTTACACGAACACCAATATGGCTTCAGGAAACACCGCTCTACCACCCTAGCTATTTACAAATACGTACAAAAGATTTTCGAACTTATTGACATGAAGAAATACGCAGTGGGCCTCCTTCTAGACATGAGCAAAGCATACGATAGAGTCTGTCACGAGACTTTACTGGACAGCCTCTATAACTCGGGAATAAGAGGAACAGCCCACGCATGGTTTAAATCATACCTGCAAAAACGCTTTCAATGTGTGGAAATCCAAAACACAAATTTTGATACAGGAAAAATAGAGCATTTAAGATCTGATAGAGTCCTCTCAACTGGCTCTATCCCACAAGGTAGCGTTTTGGGATGTGTGCTGTTCCTTCTTTATGTAAACAGCCTTCCTAATATGATCGACGAAGAATGTGTTCTTTTTGCGGATGACGTCTCTATCTTAATGTCATGCTCAAACACAAACGAACTAGAGAATAAATTAAATTCATCCTTAAATAAAATTTCAGATTGGCTAGTCATGCATAACCTGGAACTCAATCTAAAAAAAACTAAGATCATCCAATTCAAACCCTCACAAAAACCGCCACTTCAGATATCTTACAACTACGATAATTCAGCACTTGAGGTGACAAATGACGCTACTTTACTAGGAATCGACTTAGATACAAATATGACTTGGAAACCATACATCCTAAAACTAAGAAATAAATTGTCTTCCTTTATTTATGCTCTCTATCAGCTGAAGCGGGTTACAGATTTAAAGACTACTCTCGCAGCGTACCACGCTAATGTCCATTCAAGGCTCTCGTACGGAATAGTTCTGTGGGGAAATTGTTGTGAAGTGGGAGATGTTTTCGTCCTTCAAAAAAAATGCATCAGAATTATAACAAATATCGACCAAATGGTGTCTTGTAGACCTTACTTTGTGAAGCACCAGATATTGACACTCACGTCCGTTTATATTTTGGAGTCATGTAAATTTGTCAGGAAAAATATGAATTTGTACTCCCCAATGACCAATAACAGAAGAAATAATCGAAAGAGCAACCTGCCTTAGTGGCATACCTACTGTCCGCCATTTTGAAAAAATCACGATTTTGCGGCCAGTCATGAAACTTATGCCAATCGACAGGGAAAATTATTACAAACAGAAAATATACTTGAGTAAAATGACCTAAGTGGTATACTTTCGGAGATATAGGGGTTTGAAAATATAAAAAATAAAAACATTTTTTTCCGCCCAAATTGACTTTTTTGATCAGGAATAGATCGGCGAAGCTCAGGATCCATCAGGACTTAATACAATTATATAATATTATTATTATAAATAAGTTTTATACATTTACTAAGATAAATAAAATACCTATCTAAATTGTAAGAGAGCTATTGAGACGGTTTATTAAGACGGTTGTAGTAGCAGTGTTGCTAACCATTCCGAGAGGGATTTATATGTATTTACCTATGTATTAAATACTTGATCATCATCATCATCATCATCTCAGCCGATGGACGTCCACTGCTGGACATAGGCCTCCCCAAGGATCGTCACAACGATCGGTCCTGCGCTGCCCTTATCCAACGTGTTCCCGCCGCCTTCACCAGGTCGTCGGTCCACTTTTTGCAGGGTACTCACGCTGCGCTTTCTGGTACGCCATCGCCACTCAAGAGCTTTTTTTATTTATTTATTTGGCTCGTGGAACGTGCGCACGCTTCTTGACCGCAAAAACAGCGCCTGTCCTGACAGGAAAACTGCGATTGTTGCCCGTGAACTCCGTCGCTACAATGTGGATATAGCTGCTCTCAGCGAAACACATCTAGCTGATGAAGGGGAGCTGGTAGAACACGGGTACACTTTCTTTTGGAAAGGTACTGACTCATCGGAACCCAGAAGGTCAGGTGTCGGATTAGCGGTCAAAAACAATATAGTGAAGCATCTACAAGAATGTCCCATCCACATCTCGGACCGCGTTTCTACGTTGCGCCTCCATTTAGATAAAGAGAACTACCTAAATGTCATCAGTGTCTATGCACCGACACTAGACAAGTCTGATGACATAAAGGACAGGTTTTATGAGGAGCTAGCTCGTTGCCTTGAAACTGTGAAACCCAATAAGCAGATTTTGCTATTGGGTGACTTAAATGCCAGAGTTGGGCAAGACTTTGAAGCCTGGCCTAAAGTCTTGGGCAGACACGGAATTGGCAAAATGAACAGCAACGGTCTACTGCTGCTCAGCCTCTGTGCACAATTTGACCTAGCGATCACAAACTGGCTTTAGACTGGCCGCCAAGCATAAGACTACGTGGATGCACCCAAGATCTAAGCACTGGCATCTAATTGATTACGCCATTGTGCGGCAAAAAGACCTCTGCCAAGTCCAGATCACCCGGGTTATGCGTGGTGCGCACTACTGGACAGACCACCGGCTTGTTGTCACCAAGTTGCGTCTCTGCCTCCGTCGTCCACGAAGATCCAGTAAAGCAAAGACTGCGACTTTAAACGTAGATAGGCTGAAAAATCTCGAGACGAGAGAGAAATATGCCGAAGTTCTAGCCAATACGCTACCATCGTTGAATAAGGAGAATGACGTCTCTGCTGATGCAAAATGGGGGACTTTATCTTCTCAAATTCTGGCCACGGCTAAGACCACATTAGGTCTAAAGGCTCGTAAAAATCAGGACTGGTTTGATGAGAATGATGGAGTCCTAACGGAAGCACGCGGCAAGCACCGACGCCTCCTAAGACGGAATATTGGAACTAAACGTGGTGATGGCATTGCAGGGATTAAACAAAGTGATTTCGAGCTGCGAAAGCTGTCTCGGGAGGTCAAGGACAAGTGGTGGCAGGACAAGGCTCGTCACATGCAGTGGCTCGCTGATACAAACCGGCTTGGAGAATTTTACGGTGAGGTTAGGAAGCTGACTGGGATAACTTGCTCTGCGAAGGTTCCTCTGAAGTCTTTGGACAGTGAGGTTCTTTTCAAAAGCAAGGAGGATGTGCTCAAGCAATGGGCAGAACATTTCGATACTCTCCTTAACGTGGGTCGATCAGCCGATCTGGAACACCTTCGTATGATGCCAGAGTTTCCCACTGCTAACGAGCTAGATGAACCATTGTCGCTAGTGCTGTTCCTACCGTGGTATCTGTCTTTTGTCAGTCCCTGGAAAAGTCTTTGCCAAAGTTCTGCTAAACCGATTGATCCCAATATCTGAAAAGCTTTTGCCGGAGACCCAATTCGGCTTCCGACCGGATCGAGGCACCTGCGAGGCGATATTTTCTTTGCGTCAAATACAGGAGAAAAGCAGAAAACAGGGTCAAAAGTTGTTTTTCTGCTTTGTTAACCTAGAGAAGGCGTTTGACAGCGTGCCTCGAGAAGCTCTCTGGATGGTACTGGAAAACCTAGGGTGCACGAAAAAGTTTGTGAGACTTCTGAGGCTCCTGCATAATGACATGGAATGCTGTGTCGCAGTAGACAGCGAACAGTCCGATTTCTTCCGCGTTACATGCGGGGTGAAACAGGGGTGCGTCCTAGCACCTACTCTGTTCTCATTATGCTTTGCAGTCGTAGTTTGCGAGGCATTATATTCTTCTTCTGAAGGAATCCGCATCCGTTTCCGCACAGACGGCAAACTTTTCAATTTAGCCAGGTTAAAGGCACGCACTAAGGTTTCGTATGCATTGATCTCCGAGATCATGTATGCTGACGACTTATGCTTTTTAGCGGAATCTCCAGACGGCCTGCAACAGCTAATATCCAGGTTCCACGAGTCTTGCTATACACTTGGCCTGAAGATCAGCGTCCAAAACACGGAAGTTTTGTCCTTAGACTCACAAGGCCACGAGACACTGACCATCAGACTCGGTGAGGATGTGCTGAAGCAGGTTGACAAACTCCGCTACCTGGGGAGTACTATTACATCAAAGTGTGACCTTGATGCTGAAATGAATAATAGGATCAGTGCTGCAGCAACAGCATTCGGCAAGCTAGGCACCAAGGTCTTCCGCTCACATAACCTGAAACTTGTTACAAAGATTGCTGTCTACATGGCAATCGTGCTGCCAAACCTCCTGTACTCCGCTGAGACGTGGACCTTGTATTGCCATCATATCCGTACTCTAGACCGCTTCCACCTAAGGTGTCTGCGTAAAATCATGAAAATCCGATGGTCGGATTATGTTCGTACCACTGAAGTGCTGCGACGAGCAAATGTTGGCGGCATTGAAGCTTACCTCATGAGGCGTCAGCTTCGGTGGTGCGGTCACCTGTCGCGTATGGCAGAGGAGCGAGTCGCAAAGCGCATCTTTTACTCTGAGTTGAAAGAGGGTAAGCGTAAACATGGCGGGCAACTCCTCAGGTATAAAGATGTGCAAAAGTGCCATATGAAAAGGTGTGGCATAGAACCCACGCAGTGGAAAGATTTGGCAGCCGTTCGTACAGCATGGAGAGCTCGTGTAAACAGTCAGATCTATGATTTTGAAGCGAGTAGGCGTTCACAACTGGATGCCAAACGTGATGAACTGAAAGTCCGACCACCAGCGGCTATTCAGTATCACTATGAAAACGACGTGCTCACGTGCCCGCTATGTGCGAGGATCTTCTCCAAGAAGATTGGCTATGTAAGCCACATGAGAGCTCATCAACGCCAACAACGGAGTTGAAGCAGTCGCCGTGGCCGAAATCGGTCAGGAGCAATCATCAGATTGACCCGGCACTATACCAAAGATATCCCGCACGTTAGTCTGTACGAGATTAATATTGCTCCCAAACAGCAAATGAGCAACAAGGCTGTAATACAATGTAATACATTTGTTAAATAAATAAATACCTAAATAAGGCGCTGGGTGACGGGATTACGGCCGAGCTCCGGAAGGCGGGTGGAAGACCGATCCTTTAGAAGTATTTAGTTTAGGTACGTCATACTCGAGGGAGAAACGCCGCAGGCATGGAACAGAAGTCTAGAGGTGCCCTTCCTCAAAAAGATCGATAAGTAATGTCCTGCTGAAGACCTAAAGGCCCATTTCGCTTTTTAATCTGCATGGTTACAAGTATAAGCTGTTTCGAGAGTCGTTACAAACCGTCTCGGACGCAAGTTCAATGACCTTCAGTGAAGTGTGTTTGGAACTATACATGGCTCTAGAGACATCCTCCCCGTACATAGTCCCTACCTCGTCATCGTATTTCTGATTTGATGTCGGGGCCCAGGTATACCTGTATAACCTTTAACGAATACTGTACCAGTTTTGTGCAACATAAACCCGGCACTCTGGGGCCCGAGAGTTTTGGTCGCCCTCTCGGAAATAAAGTAGACTACCTGATTCCAGGATTATCGAGTCTCTCCCTCTCGAGACTCTTTGGACTTCCGATAATCCAACGATATCACAACGTATCCTGTTCAGTTTTTCTACGAGTTCAGCGCTCGACTCGTCGGTCCGCTGTGAACGAGTGTTATATGTATATTGCCAGGTGCAGCAGTAGTCGGTTGTGGTCTTGTGGTAGCCGGATCTCTGCCGGAGATGCCACCATGCCTCGCCATTACCTTGGCCGCTACCGTAGCCAGGAATAGCAGGGCCGCCAGGGAATGGGAACCTGGTTTTGGTTGTGTTGGCCCTGGCCACACTTGGCAGGCGGGTTGGCGATCGCAGTTGGATTTAATGTATGTACTCAGAGGATGCTACTACCCATATTTTGGTGGATCCCATAGTCGCCTTATACGACACTCAGAGGAAGAAATGGGATGATAGTATTCTTAGCCTACGGACAAAATGAAAATGAACATGGACATCATGTAAAATGTCTATGGTGTACCCTCTCTGCGCTTGAAGTTAATGATGATTATGTTTACCTGGGACGAAACTATCCAATTAGATAGGTACAATTTCGAGAAAGAGGTCAACCTGTCGAATCCGACTCGGCAAGGCAGCGTTGGAAAGCTACGTAGTCTCTTCACGTTCCAAATACCGCAGTGTCTCAAGACGAAAGTCTTTGACCAGTGTGTATCGCCAGTGATGAAATACGGAACTGAGACGACGTCTCGCTCACTCAAGGCCTCATAAAAAGGATGAAAGTCACCCAAACGACAATGAAGAGGGCAATGTTCGGAGTTTCCCTGCGAGATCGAATCAGAAATGAAGAGATCCGCAGAAGAACCAGAGCAGCCGACATAGCCCAAAGAATTGCGAAACTAAAGTGGCAATTAGCGGGGCACATTGCTCGCAGAACCGATATGGCACATAGAGCCAAAGAGCTTTTGAGTTGCGATCGCGTACCGGAAAGCGCAGTGTGGGTAGCCTCCCGCAAAAGGTGGACCGACGACCTGGTGAAGGCGGCGGGAACACGTTGGATAAGGGCAGCGCAGGACCGATCGTTGTGACTCTGGAGGTGCTACTGGGAATGTTCCTCCATTGAAAAGGGAAGTACTTCCGCCAGGCTAGGTGTGATGCCTGGGGACCGGCCGTGGTCTAACAGTTCTTTGTTGGACCTTGTAGGTATATATATCGAATCTCTGTTATTATTTCTCTTGCGCGATTTATGTCTCGCATTCGATTGTGAACCTTATGTGTAGTAAGTTACGAGTTACGTATTTACGATGAACGTTTCTTTGTATGAGCCATATTTCCGAGAGCGACGGTATCGCCATCTGTTGGCATCATTGCTATAACTTGTGGGTGCTGATATCTGTAGCAAGTCCCCACAGGACTCGCCCCTCATACCGGTGGTCGTTGAGTTGTTCGAAGTGTGCAGTCTGTATCCATATGGGTAGGTGCAGAGCTCCAGTCAAGTGAGTCTGACGAGCGATGTGCGGTGTGTGTGTGCATCTGTCAGGGAGACCAGTCCTGATGTGATGTGGTCGAGTGACAGGTGTGGAGAAGGCGAGCAGAACTGCCACGTGGAGGTGAGCTCAGACATGTGGGCGGTGGAAAATTCTTCTGTGCAGACGCTGACTGTCGTTAAGCAAGCTGCAGGCCCAGGAAGCGGTGTGAAGACAGCTGCAATGGACCTGGTGCGGCTTCGGGTTGATGGCGTGACTGCTGCTTGTTTAACCTGGTCGAGGGGGTGAAGGGTTGGTTGAAGCTGGTTGCTGCTCTGTGTTGGTGCTGCTGCTCTGCGGTGTTCAGGTTGCGATGTTCTTTGTCGAGGGTTACCAATATGGAGGTCTCCCTTTCATCTGCGGGGGACGAGACGCAGGCTGGATTTCCACCCTTATGTCGTTGACCTACCAGCAATTCGCACGAAGAAGTTTGCTTCTTCTTTTATAATGCGCACGGCTAACGAGTGGAACGCACTGCCTGCGGACCTGTTCCCTGAGCAATACAACCTGGGCCTCTTCAAGGCAAGAGTGAATAGGCATCTTTCTAGGTAAGCATGCTACATCTTCGGCCTCATCATCACTCAACATCAGGTGAGATTGGGGTCAAATGTTTACCTATCGAACATAAAAAAAAAAAAAAAAAAAAGGTACTACTGGGAATGTTCCTCCATTAAAAAGGGAAGTACTTCCGCCAGGCTATGTGTGATGCCTGGGGACCGGCTGTGGTCCAACAGTTCTTAGTTGAACCTTGTATATAATTATATTGAATCTCTGTGATTATTTCTCTTGCGCGATTTATATCTCGCATTCGATTGTGAACCTTATGTGTAGTAGGTTACGAGTTACGTATTTACGACGAACGTTGTCTTTGTATGGGCCATATTTCCGAGAGCGACGGTATCGTCATCTGTTGGCATCTTTGCTATAACTTGTGGGTGCTGACATCTGTAGCAAGTCCCCACATGACGATTCTTGGGGAGGCCTATGTCCAGCAGTGGACGTCCATCGGCTGAGATGATGATGACGATGATCAAGTATGTAATACATAGGTAAATACATATAAAACCCTCTCGGAATGGTTAGCAACACTGCTACAACAACCATCTTGCTCGTAGCTGTCTTGTCTATGTAGGTAGGTATTTTATTTATCTTAGTAAAAGAATAAAACTTATTTATAATAATAATAGCCCGCAGGGCAGCTTGTGGTGAGCTGTTGGTGATTGGCGACACCACGGACCCGATTCTCCAGAGGGCCCGGATTGATTTGGCCCTCACCTCCTGTCTTGCCTTAACCGGCCGGCCAGGAGTGGAGTAGCAAGAGCGGAACCTATGCTCCAGGTTGGAAGTGTAAAATGTCATAACGCCGGGACCTGCTGACTGGTGCGCTTCTACAACCTTAGCCACTCACTAGATGTTGCCGCCTTGTCGCTCCTTGCGAGCGGCCGTTTTGGGGGGCCCATCAAATGAGTTGGCGAGTCACCGCCTGCTAGATTTTAAATTAGTGAGATATTTTACTAGAGCAGGCGTCAAAAATTCAAATTCAAAAATTCAAAAATTTTTTATTCAAAATAATATCATATAGATAGCTTTTTGACGTCATTTTTTGACTCTACCACCGCGTCGGAAGGTGTTCCGTTGAGAGAAGATGCGGCCAGAAACTCTACAACACACATCTTTTAAACAAAACAAAATGTACAAAGTACAATTAAAATACAATATTGCATTACATAGTGTAAAATTGTCAAGACCAGACATTTTGGTCATTCATCGTCCGTTATCTCACTCCATAGCCCAGTTATCCAGTACATAGAATCCCATCCCCATAGCCTAGACAAATGTATCCCTTCCTGGCAATAGTTCAGCATCCATTGAGAATGATCTTCTAGTGCATCCCTATGGTGTATCTAGAGATAGGCCTCGATAGGTGCATGCCATCTCACATTTCGAATAAATGGTACCAAAAAAGGCCTCTTCGTGTTGGCTTCGGCCCCATGTATGCCTCCCAAAGGACCGGGCCCCAGTGGACCTGTGCATCTTCCATGTACCAACATAATAATAATATTATATAATTATATTAAGTCCTGATCGATCCTGAGCTTCGCCGATCTATTCCTGGTCAAAAAAAGTCAATTTGGGCGGAAAAAAATGTTTTTATTTTTTTTATTTTCAAACCCCTATATCTCCGAAAGTATACCACTTAGGTCATTTTACCCAAGTATATTTTCTGTTTGTAATAATTTTCCCTGTCGATTGGCATATGTTTCATGACTGGCCGCAAAATCGTGATTTTTTTCAAAATTGCGGAAAGTAGGTATGCCACCTTCCATACTGAAATGTTCGAAGCTCTTTAAATAAATTATTTAGACCTTCCACAAAAATGTACCTTGTTTCTTCTAGCCCCCACCACATGGTAATTAAAATATATAACCACATTCCAAATTCTATAAAAAACATTGAAAAACTCAACATATTTAATAATCACCTTAAAAATTTTCTTTTGAATAAATCCTACTATAATATTTTAGAATTCTTTGACGATAAACTAGATACCTAGATGCTTCGATGACTCTACGACTAGCAATTAATTTTGACTTACGATGTTACTTATTAATTTTAATTTTTTCACTATCTTTTTAACATATTAACATTATATAACGTTGACATTGTGATTTGAATTAACTGTATCAACTGTATGATTTGTTATTGACTAATTTAATTATGTAATTATTAATATGATGACAACTAGTAGCCCTTTACCTACTTACTTACTTACTACCTTTACCTACCTGTACCTACTTTATATTATATAACATCCAAATAACTTGTGACTTGCAAATAAATAAATATGAATATGAATATAATAATAATATTATGTAGGCACGGCACTTACTAGATTGCGGTAATATTACAAATTTGTTGTCTGTCGATAAATAAGAACAATACTCGCGACAAATTTAATGACATTTTAAAATTACGTTATGTAGCCCATTTCGAGACTTTTCAGTGCTATGCATAGCATCCGCGCGTAGCGTACGGACCGAAGACGATATTAACTAAACAAGAGACGCGTTTACGTTACTGTATACAATAAAGAGTATTTTTCTTTAAGAACTTTAATAAAACAAACCATAGGTCAAATACATCTGAGTTGCCAGACCACGAAATAAAATATTTACAGTCCCACTTTCTTTTGTTCTCTAATATATGATGACTTGCGTATTTTATTATTATTTTCCATACAAAATTAGCATATTATCTGTCGCAATCCTTTGCGAGTAGAATTGATAATTTACTCTTGTATATTCCAGAGATAAGTTTTCTTCCGTCTCGAGATGGTATTTTCTACGCTGGTATTACCGTTGTTTACATTATGTCTCTCTAATTCCTAAATGGAGTATAGGTTAGTAGTCAGTCCGACCATCCTTAGAACCCCCCAGACCATGTGGGTGTAACCCCCCAGTGGGATCATGCCCTATACCCTGGGCCTGTAAAATGAACAATATTTAAAACAGCCATATCTCGAAAACTAGGGGGTTTACCCCTTTCACATGGAGGTCCCTCCCCCCTCCCCCCCCCCCCCACCCCCACCCCCTTAAATCGACGGCACGCATTGTACAGTCCTTCCATGCCATTTTTATATGTTATCCCTATATGTTTGTAATTTCTTATTCAATGACGCAGCTAACTAGATGCCGAAATCAGTGGACAAATATTTTATAAACATCCGAAAGCATAATCGATGACTGTATTATAATGTTACATGGTCATTGCCTTGCCACCATTGCAGCGGGCTGGAACATTCTAGTTTTCAGCTCATCCACTATTTATCGGATTTTAGACAAATAAATTATTGAGGTGACTCACCATTCTCCTGCGTGGATTAAAACTCCGTGATCCGCATGAGCGGTGTTGAGAGACATATTGATGGACAACTACAACAATCGAATTCGGTGCGAACTCTTGATTCTAATCGAAGTTTTCAAGAAATTTCTTCGGGAAACCAAGAAAGAAAAATCGTCAACAACAAGCAAACGACCATTGAAATTGAAAACTGTCTGTCACTGTCAGTCTGACATTTACAGTATAGGCTAGAGGGGGGGTTCATTTCATACACTTCCAATACATTACCGGTTTTTAGAACGGAGTAATGGTAGGTTTAGGCGGTGACAATTTCGCGGCTGCTAATTTCCAGCGCCAATTTGTTCGCATGTGAATGGATTTGCTAGAGGAAACCGTGCTAACGATTAACACGACGCGTTTACACGAGTTGAAAAGCAAGGGGGATGCGAGAGACGCGGGCGAAGGTCACTAGCGACGCGTGCTTTTTTCCTTGCTAAGTTCGAAAAGTGTTAATACGGTGCTTTTTTTGAGGCGTCGCAGAATTGGCCACGCGAAAAGACGCGAAATTATCATCGTCTAAACTAAACCTACCATAACATTAGGCTGAGATGTAGGCTGAGATTCAGAGTGGATTTTTTAAGTCATAGTTCGAACTAAGTAGGGTCGAAAATGTATGGATTTTGACATACGGGAGCTCGAACTAAGACCATATAATATATCTATGACTAAGACTTAAAAAACGTCTCTGAATCTCAGCCTCAGAGACGATTTTTTAAGTCATAGTTCGAACTAAGTAGGGTCAAAATGTATGGATTTTGACATACGGGAGCTCGAACTAAGACCATATAATATATCTATGACTAAGACTTAAAAAACGTCTCTGAATCTCAGCCTCAGAGACGATTTTTTAAGTCATAGTTCGTACTAAGTAGGGTCAAAATGTATGGATTTTGACATACGGGAGCTCGGCCTAAGACATAAAAAGCGTCTCTGAATCTCAGCCACAGTCACGTTGTTGCAAGTTTTGCCGCGAGCGCTTGTCTTTCGCGTGGTGTTCGCGTTTTTGCTTGCCACGAGGCTCCTCAATCTGCAATCTAAGGCCGAGATTCAGAGACGATTTTTAAGTCATAGTTCGAACTAAGTAGGGTCAAAATGTATGGATTTTGACATACGGGAGTTCGAACTATGACTTAAAAATCGTCTCTGAATCTTAGCCTAAGACTTAAAAATCGTCTCTGAATCTCAGCCTAAGATCTAAGCAAGATACAATAGGTAAGTATGGATAGGTAGAGGAAAGGTATACAATCTTTGGATTCGATTTTACTGAAGACAACGACTGTATGGGCTAGATTAGATTGCCTAAACCAAAGGTACGAGAATTAAAAAAAAAATTGACGTTTGTTTGTTTACAAAAACCGCGAAACCATCGTTTCCGTTTATTTTAATTAGAAAATACCTTTACAAATATTTAGGGGTTCGAGCCTTCGCTTGACCCACATTGAGATGTTGCTGTCAAATATCGTGCATTTGCCTTGTAATTCACCTCTAGTATCAGCAGATGGCGCTACTATCAGCCGCCATTTTGTTGAACGCGAGCGTCGCGCCGTCCATGATTCAGTACGAGAGTAGTTATATTCCTTGTTCAGTACGCCAAAGAGAATGGAATCACTACGTTTAGTACGCTCAAAGACTACAGTTTAAGTACGCTTTCAAACATCGTGCAAGTAAGAACGTCGTGATCGTAATAACAAGACCATATTTTTTTGAAAACTACAGGTATATATACCTAATTATTTTAATTGAGTAACATGATTATGCCATGCGTCCAAAGCCTATGTGACGGCGTTGTCCGATCGCTGTAATTATGATTGCATGCGTAACAGAAGACACGCTGCTGGGTGAAATGCAGAACGGATGTACATAGATACAATTTAAGTTGTCCCGTAAGTTTAAAACAAGATACCGTCTTTTCTCTTTCCTTGATTAAAATTATTTCCATTATTCTGAGCAGTGTATTTATTTCCCAATTAAGCCCATTTTTTATTTTTTTGATACGCGCAATGAGGCACGAATTATTATATTTTTAAAATTTAATACTAATATAACTTTCATACAAATTTTATATGTCTCTCCACTACCTTGTCAACTTTGAATATTAATAAATAAATTTTTCTTAGTTTAATTTAGCTTTTTTTTGGTTAAAATGACCACTTATTATCTAAATTGTCAGATTGGAATAGGCTGGAATTAAAAGGAAACGATTTAGTCATAAGATTAGCGTATTAAATGTTTGTCTCCATTTTTGTTAATTTCGTAACTCAGGGTTAGTAACGACATTTTGGGCACAATTACAACAACAATTCTACCATTCGATTGTATTTTTATAAAATGGAAACATTTTCTCAAGTTACGTCAAAATATTGACATTAAGATGGCCGTATTTTGCTTCGCAGTTCGAGGTTGGTGTATGACTAGCATTTTGTCAAATATCAATATCAGGGTTAATAACGCGATTTTCCTATTTCCGGTAAGTGTAATTTGTCAGTTATTTGCTGATTTTTCTTGCGTAAGAGATATAATTACCGCTGGGATATAAGTTATTGTCAAACCAATAGCGATTTTGGTAGCAAATATTTTTGAAGTTAGGATTTCTCAGTTTATTTTATCAGTTTCGTAACGTTTCGTTACTCAACGAAACTGAGCTCTCAGTTTCGTTACACTAAGGTCTCGTTCATATGAGTTTGTGACATAATACTGTTTTTTTTAACATTAGACATCAAGTAATATCCCAAATAGTAAATAATATGTATTAATTAATTTAATACTATAAACTAAAATTTATATTTTAATGTTCTATGAAAATAATTTTATAAAATATAATGAGATTATTAAACATAACACAAACTAAATAAACTATTAAAGCATTGCAATATATATATGTATACATTTAAATAATTTCAGGTATGGCACCGATGACTAATGCAGAGAGGCAAAAAAAGTATAGACAAAAATTGCAGATAAGATTGATTTTTGACAAGGTTTTTGCAATTAGTAGAAAAATATAGATGTAAGTTAATTAATAAAGTTGATTTATGCCATAAATATTTTATTTATTTTAATGCTTATGTGATCTCACCCTTACCTTATCAGTTTCGTAACAATTTATCAGTTTCATTACAATCTCGGTTTAATAACGATTTCGTTACGGTACATCTATTCTGCATTTCACCCTGCTATAAGGTTGGGACAAAAAACCGATCATGTAAAGCACGCAGCATCTAACTCGTGCGATATTCTGCCTTCATGCAGAACTCATGCTGCCTCTTGGGATGAGACCCATGCCTCTGAAGGCATGGGTCTCATCCCAAGAGGCACAGAATATTGCAGCTGCCAGAGGATTATGCAGCCGACAAAAGTCTGCGTTAATCGGCTGCGCACACGCCAGAAGGCACAGCCTACAGTCGGCTGAACAGCCTACAGTCGGCTGAACAGCCCACAGTCGGCTGAACAGCCCACAGTCGGCTGAACAGCCCACAGTCGGCTGAACAGCCTACAGACGACTAAATAGACTACAGTCGGCCGAGCAGCCGAAAGTCGGTCGAGCGGCCGACAGTCGGTCGAGCAGCCGACAGTCGGCCGAGCAGCCGACAATAACCTACAAAACAATTATGAGAGCTGCTAACTCAATCACTCTTTGGTTACAGTATGGCGGTGACACTGGAACACCTTATTGGATGGGCACCCCCGGAGGAGGACCTAGAACCTTTTTCCAACCTAGTTAAAGTCTTGGAGAAATATTACCCACAAGGGTGGCAATCCTGGGAAGTTAGCAACCTCTCGTTTACTGAACTATTTGGACAGGACCTGTAATCGGATACAGAATGCAGACTCCGATTTGCAATACCAACAGTTGACTTGTAGTGCGATTTTTGAAAATCATACGAGCGACTTGGCAGTAGAAAGATGCATAATCTCCATAGTAATTTTGACATTTTCTACTGCCAAGTCACTCGTATGATTTTCAAAAATCGCACTTTTGGCTTTATGCTTCGACGAAAACGCTTCGTCAATTGGAGAACGAAAATTTAAATATATAAAAAGGAAACTAATTCGTTGGCCGTTGGGCCGCGCACTTATCTATGCTCCACACTCCCTTAGGACGGCCGCACATTATCAGAAATTTCTAACAGAAAAATTCTGACGCTCGCCGGAAGCACCCCGCATACTATCAGAAATTTTGATCCGGCAACTTTTGAGCCCAGTCGTGTTTCATATTTCAATCAACGCACATCGACCCAGTGTTGCCACCTTAGCCCTTTTGGGGCTATAATTCAATCAAATTGTGTTTTTACTAGGAAAGTTTTGTGGTAGTTCTGATTTCTTCCATTTTATATGTATTTTGGGGTGCTGAACCCAAATCTGAGGTTTGCTAACAAAATTTAATTGACAAAATCGCAAAAAAAGTTAAAAGTTCTGTTTGTTTTTTCCGGAATTTTGCTTAAAACTCTGAAACTATTAACGTTGAGTAAATGACCTGTTTACAGAAAATAAATATACCTGACTTTTATTTCTATCACATGAACATGACACTCAAAAATATCGTAGATCTAGGATAATTATCGCACGTCTGGCAATACCTGATCCGAATTTCTGATAGTGTGCGGGGCCTAATACAAAATGTATGGCTAACACGCCTTACGTCAGAAAAATTCTGACGTCCGGCTGAGGTGCCGTCCGGTGTGCATCAGAAGCGGGCGACCGGTCAGAATTTTTCTGACAGTGTGCGGGGTCTAATACAAAACGTATGCACCGATTGCCTTCCGGCGAGCGTCAGAATTTTTCTGTCAGAAATTTCTGATAATGTGCGGCCGACCTTATGGAGAAGATGCATAAAGGAGAATTTTACGTAAAATTTATGGACACAGTCAAACTCCTAAAAAGCAGAATAATCTCACGAGGTGAAGCCTCCTCCCTCTTGAAGGAAACGGGGGGGGGGGGGGTGTTGTGTCTTGAAGGTTTCCACGGGATCTCTTCAATGAAACTTTTATTATAATCGAATTATTTTTATTGAGTACTAATTCCAACATGACGCCATTACACAAAGTGCCATAAACAAACGAACTCACAGAGGCATAGACAATAATCAGTGATCGGATACAACACTCTTCCCCTCTTATAAATCGAGCCGCACAGGCTTTTTAATAACCCTTGCCGGGTATCTCCTTTCAGGAACACTGGGAGTCTGAGAAACACTAAGTGGTACATTTTGGCTTGCGCTAACATTTTTCTTTTCAGCTACAATTGGAGACTGAGCTTGAGAATCATGAGGAGGTACATTTGAACTCATACTTTCTTCAACTTGAACATTCTCCGTTAACTTGTCATTATTTTTCTCAACATGAACATTTTGAGTTAACTTGTCGCTATTATTAGTTGTAACAATCTCTTCATGAGATGAGATCGGCTCACCCCTCATGTTTTCAAACAAAGTCAACTGATCAACATGCCGCTTCCATATTATACCAGTGTTACTTAGGTTAATTAAATACGTTACAGGACCCAATTTGTTAATGATTTCTCCTTCCACCCACCTTTCTCCCCTATAACTCCTTGCCAATACACTCTGACCAATCTCGTAATGCTTTACTTCTCTTCCCCTCGCATAAAATCTTTGTCTTTCTTGATTTTTTAACACAGTCTCATGTAATTTTGGTTTTAACAAATCAAACTTAGTCCGTAAATTCCTCTTAAACATCAAATTAGCAGGAGTTTCATTAGTCGCAGAGTGCTGTGAATTTCTATATAACATTAAGTAATCATTGATAGCATCATTAACATTTATCTTTTCATATACTGCCTTTTTGATACAGTTCTTTATTATCTTCACAGCGCTCTCTGCACATCCATTGCTCTGTGGATGGTAGGGTGGAGAAAATACTTGTTTAATACCACAACTTCTCAAGAAATTAGGAAAAGTAAATTCAATCGAGTGAAACGGCGGTCCGTTATCACTACAAATTAACTCTGGATATCCAAAAGTAGCAAACAATTTTTTTAGAACAGATATAGCTTGAGAAGCTGAGGTTGATGAAACTTCCACAACATCTATCCATTTTGAATAAGCACATTGAATAACAAAGTACATTTTTCCATAACAAGGTCCCAAATAATCGATGTGCAGGCGTGTCCAAATAGATTTTGGATATTCCCATGAATGCAAAGTAGTTTTTTCTGGGTTTTGTCTCTGGGCTAAACAAGCACTGCAACTATTAGCTATTAACTCAATATCCTTATCAATAGAAACCCACCAAAAATATGACCTAGCCAGAGATTTCATCTTTACAATTCCAAGGTGAGTCGAATGCAGCTCTCCTAAAACACCTTTTATTAATTTTGTAGGTATTACTACTCTGTGCCCATACATAAGTATTCCTTGTTCCACAGTCAATTGCTCTCGTCTACAGAAATAAGGCTGCAAACAACTGTCGACATAGTTAGGCCATCCAACTAAAGTATATTGCAACACATCTTTCAACATAGGATCATTCATTGTTTCTTCTTTAATTTTTTTAAAATCTATTGGTACAAAACTGTTGTCTTTAATCAGATTTAAATATGAATAATCCTGTGTATTTGTCGCCCCAATCCTCTCTAATGGCAAACGTGACAAACAGTCAGCATTATTTTGTTCCGATTTTACATAAATAATGTCATAATCATATCCGGATAATATAACTGCATATCTCTGTAATCTGCCAGCTGCTAAAACTGGAATACCTTTCTTTGGACCTAGAATGCTCAATAAAGGTTTTGAATCTGTTAAAAGTGTGAACTTTCTTCCCCATAAATATTGATTAAATTTTCTTATACCAAAAATTAGAGCCAAAGCCTCTTTATCCACTTGGCTATAGTTAGTTTCAGAATTGTTCAAGGTTCTAGATGCAAATGCTATTGGTCTTTCAATACCGTTTTTCTTTTGTGACAAGACTGCTCCCAATCCATATGCACTAGCATCACAAGCCAAAAACAACTCTGTATCTTGATCATAATGAGCTAAAACTTGAGGCGAGGTTAAAATGTTTTTTACTTCTTTAAATACTTCTTTACAATGTTGATCAAAATGAAATTCCACATTTTTCTTTGTCAATCTATAAAGTGGGGCAAGCAAGGTAGCTGCATTCGGGATGAATTTCATGTAATAATTAATCATGCCTATAAAAGACCTAAGTTCAGTTAAGTTTCGCGGTTCCGGAGCTTTCAAGATTGCTTCAATATTTCCTTCATCAGGCAACAGACCATCGGATGACAAAATATAACCCAAATAACGAATGCTAGGTGCCATGAATACACACTTTTCAAGACTCACTGTTAATCCCGCTTGTTGCAACTTTGAAAACACTGTTAATAAATTCTTGACATGCTCTTCATCAGTTTTTCCTGTAACTACTATATCATCCATAAATGTAGCTATACCTTGCTTTTCACATCCTTTAAACAGCTGATCCATGATATTTTGAAAAATATTTGGGGCAGTTTTAATGCCAAACGGAAGTCTATTATATGCAAAAAGTCCTAAATGTGTGTTTATAACGACAAACTTCTTTGAATCTTCAGATATTAAACATTGTTGATAAGCATGTGCTAGATCAATTTTTGAGAATTTTTGCCCTTTTTTTAAATTTACAAACAAGTCTTCTATATTAGGGATCGGATGTCTATTATCTTCTAAATAAGGATTAATAGTAACTTTAAAATCGCCACAAACTCTTAACTTCCCATTACTTTTTAAAACTGGAACAATGGGCGTTGCCCAGTCAGCCGAATCAACTGGAGTCAATATCTCATCAGCTACCAACCTATGAATTTCCTCTTCAACCTTTTCTTTTAGAGTAAATGGGAGAGGCCTCGCTTTGTAATATTTTGGGCATGCACCATCTTTCAATTTCAACTCAATTTTTTTATTTTTATAAGTACCTAACTTGGGGCTAAAGACGTCTGGAAACTTTTGCTTAAGCATCTCCTTTAACTCGATGCCACTCAAGAAATGAAAATTTAAAATATTTAACTTTGCAAGCCAATCTCTACCTACCAACGGGGGACCACCACTTTCAAATACATATAAGGGAAGTTGTTTAAGCATTTGTCCATTGTGTGTCACATCTACTTTAATAATACCTATCGGGCAAATGGGAGTAGCTACATAGGACTTCAAAGTGAGGTTACATTTCATAATCGCAATATGTTTAAAATGTTTTTCATACATTTGCCTGTTTATTGCACTTATAACACTTCCTGTATCAATTTCCATGCTTAAATTTACATTACTTACTGTCAATTCCACCTGATAAGGTGGTGAAAACCCAGCTTTTGCATTACTTTTTCCACACTTTTGTTCATTTAAGTTCTGTCCATTGTCATTTATTGAATTCACATTGACACTCATACCGAATAAATTGTTAAACCAACTATCTTCACCATTATCATCTTTCTGTTCACCGTCTCCATCTCCGTGCAACAAATAATTCAACTTGCGCCTGCACACAGCTCTTAAATGTCCGATGTTGCCGCATTCCCTGCATCTTCTATCCTTAAACCAACACCTGTCTTTAGTATGTCCATTTTTCCCACAACATCCGCAATAGAGTGCTGGTCCACTAGCCTGTTCTCTTCCTCTGTTTCCACTTATCCAGTGTCTCGGTCTATTATCCTGTTGTTTTCCTTGGTCTTGTCCAGATTTGGTTTCCCGTCTTTCTATCTTATACATTTTTTCTTCTTTTCCTTCGCACATTTCCTTAATATTCTTCTCGGTTTTTTCCATGTTGGTGGCTATTTCGATCGCCCTTTTTAATGTTAAACCTTCTTCTTGTTCACTTAGCAGTCGAATTTTTATCTTTTCATCCTTTATTCCCGAAATGAATCTATCTCTAATCATGTCGTTTAATTTTTCTCCAAATTTGCACTTTACTGACATCTTCTTAAGTTCCGCTAAATACTCTCCCACCGACTCCTCCGTACTTTGCCTCCTTTGATTAAACTTATACCTTTCCACAATGACCGAGCTCTGAGGCTCCAGGTGCTCGGAGAGAATTAATTTCAATTCTTCGTATGTTAATTCGTTTGGTCTCCGCGGGACACATAGACTTTTTAATAGTGAGTATAATTTTGGCCCAATAACCGTTAGAAACGTGGCCTTTTTACGATCGTCTTTAATATCGTTGCATTCGACGAAATTCTCGAACCTTTCCAGGTAAACCGAAAAATTTTCTTCTGGGTCGTACTCGATGGCCTGGTTTGGTTCCCCAACATCTTGAATAACGTAGGTAATCAATCCTATCCTCGTCTTTGTTGTGTCTTGAAGGTTTCCACGGGATCTCTTCAATGAAACTTTTATTATAATCGAATTATTTTTATTGAGTACTAATTCCAACATGACGCCATTACACAAAGTGCCATAAACAAACTAACTCACAGAGGCATAGACAATAATCAGTGATCGGATACAACAGGGGGGGGGGGGGAAATGAGATCGCAACTCCCTCACCCAAGCGTGCCCGAACCCGTGATGATTCCGAGCACAGAAGTACGACCAGCGCGGCGACCCAGAGGGAGGACCAATTGATGACTTTGGTAAAAACCCAAAATGACATGTTCAACAAGCTCATAGAGATGTCTGCTAGGCAATATGAGAGTATAGAGGGCCTAAAACAAAACCTAATCCAAATGAACCTAAACGACTCATTTGAATCAGTATCCAGTACCCAAAACGCAGAACCAACAAGTGACGACGCCTCATATCTGTACGAAGATTCTCCAGCCTGGGAAGCGCCAGCATATCATGTAGAAGACTCCATAAAAACACCCGAAAATGAATTTCTTAATTTCGACCCGGATACAACAGAGACGGAACCAAAAGTGACAACTGCTAATCCTGAAATGGCTAAACAAGGAGCACACTGCCAAAGACTTGACTCATTAGGATGGCATAATATAAAATATGCGGAAGTGCAAAAGCAGTTTCAGGCGACACCGGTATTCTCGAATTTAAAAATCAACAGCATTCTAACAAGCGTTACACCTCCCTGGCAACAAATATCCACTCTGGAGAAGATGGACCTGTGCTTAGGGGCAGTCTCTCATGGTCTGCTGAAACAAAGACACCAGTTTCAGGAAATTTATAATAACAGCCCGCCTGAAACTAAAACTATTATTAGCAAGAACTTCCTAGGTCCTGAATCTACGTTCCGCAAAACTTCGGATGCCCTATTACAATATGTATGTGGCAAACGTGCAGAAACAATCCAACAACGTAGATTAATATATAAAGCAAGAAACAAATACCTTAATGAATTGCTACATGGTATACCTCCTTCGACCACACACCTGTTTACAGAAAGTAGCCTATCAGATCTCATAAAGGAACAAGGAGGAGTGAACAAGTTTTTTCTTGACAGCTCAAGAAAACCGTACAAACTACAGCAGGACAAACGTCAAGTACGTACACAACCCTCCTTCTCTGGAAAGAAGCAGCCCTACAAAAACACACAGAGATATAGGACCCAAACTCCAGCCCGACCGCACTTTAAGAAAGAGGCAGGCAACACTAAGAAGCGACAAAACTTCTCAAAAGGACAAAACAAAAATTAACTTCACAGCGGGACAGGTAAGACAAAGAATATATCATTGGGAAAACTTAGGAGCCCCCAAGGCAGTGGTGTCCATTCTGTCAGGGTACAGAATTCCTTTTTGTAGTAAGCCACCTGTAGTCAAACTATCAACATATAATACACACCGCTTCCGAACCAGATCAACCCCAGCTATGTCCAAATGCCTTAAAGAAATGAAGGACTGTGGCGCTATTGTAAAAAGTACGGCCGACAAAGGGTTTGTATCACAAATGTTTACCAGAGCGAAGAAAGACGGCACACATAGAGCCATCTTTAATCTGAAGGGCCTTAATACATATCTGAAACCCTACAAATTTCAACTTATTAACCTTTTCAAAGTCCCAGAATTTTTAAATAAGAACGATTACATGGCGAAGATCGATCTATCACAAGCTTATTACCACATACCGATAATTGATTCTCATCAAAGATTTCTAACAATGGCTTAAAGTGGAAGCCTGGCTTTGTCACTTATGAAGGCCACTTCTACCAGATGACCTGTCTTCCCTTTGGACTCGCCACAGCACCCAATACTTTTGCAAAAGTCACTAATTGGCTTGCTAATTATTGCAGGGAGCAGGGGCTGAGAGTCATCGTTTACTTAGACGACTTCCTAGTGGTTCACCAAGACCAAACCACTCTTCAGAAACACGTGGATTTCATAATAAACCTACTAAGCCAACTAGGGTGGTGCGTAAACTTCCAGAAATCCAAATGCGTACCAAACACAAGACTAGAATTTTTAGGAATACAATGGGACACCCGGAACAACTCAAAAGTATTACCCGAGGACAAGATTCTAGCGACACGAAATGTGATAAAATCGGTATTGGAACGAAGGTATTGGAACTGGAAACTGGCCAAAACCCTCCTAGGAAGACTAAACTTTGCAACATTCGCTGTTCCTTTAGGCAGGCTACACTGCAGATTAATTCAGATAAACGCCAATCGACTACCAGAGAACAAACCATATCAAAGTTTTCGGATCCCAAACGAAGTCTGCAACGAGCTAGAGTGGTGGCTAGATCACATGGAAAAAAGCTCCCTGATATGGCAGAACAACCCCACATCCTTCGTGGTAACGGATGCTACAGAAGAAGGTTGGGGAGCAACGATAGACTCCCATCACCTAAGCGGTCGATGGACAAGACCCCAAAGATGTTGGCACAGCAACCAGAAAGAACTTTGGGCTCTATACGAGGTCCTGAACATCAAAGGTCCGGAATTAAGAGGAAAGTCAATAATGCTTCAAACAGACAACAAAACGACAGTGGCATACATAACGAAACAGGGAGGAACAAGATCAAAGAGACTTCTAAATATGACATTCAAGATATTCGATCTATCAGAAAAGTTCGATATACAGCTCACGGCAAGGTACCTCCCGGGACGTTACAACGGAATTGCCGACAGTTTATCTCGCTTCAACGAACACCCCGAATGGCATCTGAGTCAAGAGATAGTACATATCATATTCAAGACTTTTGGAACACCACAAGTGGACCTGTTTGCATCAAGCAGATCCGCAATCGTGAGACGTTATGTGACCGAAGACGCAAGAGATCAAGAAGCCCTATTCGTGGATGCCTTCAGCAAACCATGGAATTTCGAACTGGCGTATGCGTTCCCACCTCCAGCTCTAATACCAAGGATCCTACATCACCTGGACAAATGCACGGGTTCATACCTATTGGTAGCCCCGAACTGGAAAAAGACCTTCTGGTTGTCGCAACTGAAACAGAGGTCGGAGGTACGTCCACTCACAATTCACAACCTGGAGAGGCATCTAATAGATTTACGAACGAACAGACCTCCGGCAGCAATAGAGAACTTACAATTGCAGGTTTGGAAAATACGCAGTGGTCCAGTCTCTTGAAAGAATGGCCACAGGCTAACATCACTCTGCTAGAGTCATCATGGCGGAAATCCACGCAAAAAACGTATCTACATGCGTGGAAAAGATGGATGAATTGGTGCTCTTCAAACAACCACCCACCGGACAATCCCACACCAGATCAAGTAGCTCAATACCTATGCTACTTATATAACCAGGTTAAATTAGCACCTAAAACCATTTTACTGCAAAAATCAGTTGTCGTAACCTTTGCTAATCCTGTGCTCGCAGACACCATAAATAAACACCCACTTGTAAGGCATACTCTAAAAGGCATTCAGTCCAAACAACCAGTTGTAAGAAGACCACCTATATGGAACGTCAATAACCTTATTAATTTCCTGAATCAGTATACCTTCAACCCAGAAAACCTGTTTGAAGTATCTAGGCATCTCGCGGTACTCCTTTTGCTTGCATCAGGAAGAAGAGTCCATGATCTGACTTTGCTAGAAATCAGAGACGATTCCTTCATCGACAACGGATCTAGCATTATCCTATGGCCAAAATATGGTTCCAAAACAGATAACCACGAACGTCAACAATCCGGCTGGAAGATTCAATGCAACAAAAACTCGAAATTGGACATAGTATTATGGATACGCACATTGATAAAAACATCGAGCCCAAGGCGAAGTGGCCAAAATGGCCTTTACAACCTTTTCATTACGACAAGGGGAAATGTTAAAGGCGCCTCACGCACAGTCATTGCAGGATGGATCCGCACATTATTAAAAGAAGCAGGGATACACAGTTCGTCAGGGAGTTTTCGCGCAGCAGTTGCCTCAGATATACTCCACAACAGACATGAATCTGTCGAAGACGTCCTCAAAAGAGGGAATTGGAAATCCAAATCAACAGTATTTAATCACTATTTTAGAGAAATTCGATCTCCAAATAACCCAAATCAATCAAGCAACCCAATGCTAGAAAATTTCATACCTATTTAAGTTATTATCATAATTATTCTCTTCTTATAGAAACATTAAGTAGTACTTATCTGTTGTTACCTATGTTCTAATATGTTAATTGTTTCTTTTGTCTTTTTAAAAACCCATACGTCTTTGCATACAATGTATGGACTTTACCCAAAATCTGTCAATTAAAATAGATATATACTTTCACACTTAACCTTATGTTTTCTTTCCAGTAGGTTCCTCATACTTATGTCACAGTACGCGAGCAGCGCCGTCAGAATCTAAACACGTCTCAATGTGGGTCAAGCGAAGGCTCGAACCCCTAAATGAAACCGTTTTCCCCCCAAAGGGTAGAAAACGATTATTTAGGGTTCAGCCGAAGCTTGACCCACACAACTTAAACCCTTGACGGCTTGTAAGTAAGGTACTGAACAGTGTTGCCAGCCGGATCTTGTCAAAAGTAACCGGAATTAGATTAAAAAGTAACCTTTTGGTGTGAAAAGTAACCTTTCATATTTTTTTCCAGTAATAAGATATTAAAAGTTGATGGACCGATGTTGGTTCTATTAACTTACAGAAATGAAAAAATTCAGTAACGTTTTCCATTTTAAATTGCATTTTCATCCGATTGATTGATCGAGCGAGTAAGTGAGACTGCTTAGATCTTTTTAGTCATACGTGATTCGCTACCTATAGGTACATTAGTGCGAGAGAGAAAACAGAGAAAAATGCGTGTTTAGGAGAACTCACTACGTTACGTTTACTCACTTTACTTTACGTCACTACGTTACGTTTTGCTTTATAAAACAGTGCAAAAATATGAAAAAGCATTCTGTTTCATGGAAAAATATGATTGATAATACAAATTCAGAAAAATCACCTAAAAGTAACCTTTTGAATCGTGTAACCTAAAAGTAACCTGACAGAGCTAAAAATCACCTAAAAGGTTACAAAAGTAACCTTCTGGCAACACTGGCACTGAATCCATTGATTGACGGCGCGACGCTCGCGTTCAACAAAATGGCGGCTGATAGTAGCGCCATCTGCTGATACTAGAGGTGAATTACAATGCAAATGCACGATATTTGACAGCAACATCTCAATGTGGGTCAAGCTTCGGCTGAACCCTAAATAATCGTTTTCTACCCTTTGGGGGGAAAACGGTTTCATTATTGATAAATCTAGGAACAAAGTCTCTGTCATAAATTATATGCAAATGCAAGTCATGGAAATCGAAAACGAACAAGCAGCAAACGAGAAAATAGAATCAATAAAACCTATAAATGTAGATACAGTGCACAAAATATGTTCTGGACAGGTGAGTCACATAAAAATTTGTAAATTTTAATAGTTTCAGTATGTTTGATGCCGGCTCTTTATTCTCGCCTAAAACGGGCGAGACAGGCCGAGAACGAGAGTGTGGATGTCCTTCATTGGGCTTGGGTTTAGTATCGTGGGGGGGGGGGGGGGGGTCCCTTCATGCCCCACCTAAAGGGAAAAAGTGAGGAAACTCCTAAGATGACACTCTGACCAACCCCCCTTTTTTTTAAATAATTGAAGTTACGGTTATAATTAGCAAAAAAATTGTATTGTGGGGTGAGCGAGGAGGGGGGGTGAGCAAGGGAGTGAGCGAGGGGGAGGGGAGGGCAATCGAGGGGCGTGCGAGAACCGACAGAGCAAAAAACTTTTCTGTATCGGCATTGGCACCGGGCCGTAGCGGAGCGGCGGAGGCCCGGCCCCTTTTTGACAGAAGTAAAAGTTCTCTCTCGGCGAGAGTGAAGTGCGGGCTTTAGAACAGAGCTTAGAGCAAGCGTATGGATGCTTTAGTATTCTGCCATAAAAACTACATCAGAGGCCGTAAGGCGGTCTGAAAAAACTCTGACACCAGGGCTCCTGCCCACACGATAAGAAGAAGTATCCTGCGGCATGAATTTGGGGGGGATGAGTGGAGGGGGGCCCTAAGGGGAAAAAGTGAGGAAACCCCCTTTAAAGAAATATTTGAAATTTTTTAGTATCCTGCAGACCAGAAATTTATTTTATTTTATTTATTTATTTTATTTTATTAAACAATTACACAGCTTCACAGAGGAACTCCAATACGCTATGTAAGTAATTATACAAATCAAACAAGAATATTAAATTTTCCTCCAACTTAACTTAATATTACGATTAGACATTCTCAGAGAAGGTCAGGCATTCTCGTAAACAATCAGACCAGCGGTCAGCAAAAACGTCAAACTGTGGTGAGTGTTGCAGCAGCGTGGTGAGACGTCTGAGGGTGAGCACGAGCAGAGAGTGTTGGTGCGCCGCCGTGCGCGCCGCCGGCACGGCCAGCAGCTGGTGGCGACGCGAAATAGGTGGTGGTTGTGGTAGAGGGCTTGGGAGGGGTAGGGTCCCCCGGACGGTGTCCAGCTTGTCCAGCTTTTTATTACATTTGACCAGTCTACTCCATTTTGAAGGAAACTGAGCTTTTAAAGCAGGTATCTGGCAACCATACATAATACATATTAATCATTTTTGTTTCAATTACCTATTACTTTAATCTAATTAATTATAATTCATGAAGACGTTTTGTTTTGTTTAAGAGGGCTATCACAGTCCAGTGGCGCCCTCATCTCATCAAAAAAGATTTCTCAATAAAGAAAGCCTAAATTAAAAAAGTGATCAACATCAAAACAACAAAAGCCTTCAAGCCATTGTTATACAATACTTTTATAGGTTCTAAACATTACACTTTCAGACAATTTCGAATAAAAACAAAAATGGCAGTTTTTTTTCTTTTTTTTAAATTTGTATGTTTAGACCTTTAAAAAACCTATAAAAGTATTCTATGAAAATAGCTTGAAGGCTTTTGTAGTTTTGATGTTGATCACTTTTTTAATTTAGGCTTTCTATATTGAGAAATCTTTTTTAATGTGATGAGGGCGCCACTGGCAACCATACATAATACATATTAATCATTTTTGTTTCAATTACCTATTACTTTAATCTAATTAATTATAATTCATGAAGACGTTTTGTTTTGTTTAAGAGGGCTATCACAGTCCAGTGGCGCCCTCATCTCATCAAAAAAGATTTCTCAATAAAGAAAGCCTAAATTAAAAAAGTGATCAACATCAAAACAACAAAAGCCTTCAAGCCATTGTTATACAATACTTTTATAGGTTCTAAACATTACACTTTCAGACAATTTCGAATAAAAACAAAAATGGCAGTTTTTTTTCTTTTTTTTAAATTTGTATGTTTAGACCTTTAAAAAACCTATAAAAGTATTCTATGAAAATAGCTTGAAGGCTTTTGTAGTTTTGATGTTGATCACTTTTTTAATTTAGGCTTTCTATATTGAGAAATCTTTTTTAATGTGATGAGGGCGCCACTGGACTGTGATAGCCCTCTTAATATTGTTTTACATTGCAAATTGCAATATTAGTAAGTAATGAAATGTTATAATTATTAATAATAAAGAAAACTGATTTAATTTCTTTAGAATTTAAGATTTTATCATTTATTTTTTATCATTTTCAATTTTGTCGTAATAGTAAGACAAAAAATCGTCAATAATTAACAGTGTCTGGCCTTTTTACTCGAATGTCCGACTAAACTGGCTGGTATGTCCGGCTATTCGGTTCTAAGACTTGGCAACCCTAGTCGTATCGAGGCTGACTGCCCAGGGTGCACCAGACGAACTTGGGCTTTGTCACTCAGGGATGCCCTTTCTTTGCACCCCATTCAGTTGTATCATTTCTTTGCAGGTCGTTCTCAGCCTAGCGGTAGCAGTTAAGGAACTGGTAGAGAATTCTTTGGACGCTAAAGCAACCAACATTGACATCAGGTTCAAGAACTATGGTCTAGAACTAATAGAAGTATCAGATAATGGCTCTGGCGTTACAGAGGATAATTTTAGTGCTCTGAGTATGTAATAGATTAATTTTCTTACTCAATGATGTCTCTTGAATTTGTCTTCAAACTACAAGGTGAAATTGATATCATTAGCATCCTTTTAAACTAAGAGTCTACCCATCAAACTGAACAACTTTTACTATGGGAGCAAACCGGTCGGAGCAACTAAAAAATCAGCTGTTGCATACATTTGGGTCGAATAGGCACTGCAGTTTAGTATGGAACAGCAGATTTTTTTGTGCTCCGATCGGTTTGCTCCCATAGTAAAAGTTGTTCAGTTTGATGGGTAGACTCTTAGTTTAAAAGGATGCTAATGATATCAATTTCACCCTGTTTATGTAAATGAATGCTACCTTATTTTTACAGAACATGTAATTAACTAGTATGTCCAGAAGCAAGTAGTGGCCTCGATTCGGAGTGTACCACGACTTAACTAAACTAAATTTATACCTTTCACTTTCTAAAATAAGATTAAGAAACGAGACAGAAAATCAACAGCTGACTTTAGTGCTGTCAAAGTGACGTTAAATTTATTATTTTATATTTATTTATGAAAGAAAACGTTACAGAATTGACAAAAAAAATAGTGCAGTAAAAACCAATTTAGGTTTATCTATGCACTATCGACTCGTCTAGGACGTCTTAATTAACAGTTAGGATAACCAATATGTTATGTACTTAATTACGTACTTACAATATACAAATTTTTACTACAAGATATACATAATAGGCATTTACAATAATAGAAACCAAGAGCAGAGACAAGAAGAAGAAAACAAAAACTAAGGGTTCAACAAAACACGTAATCGAATCATTATGAGATACCTACAGATCACAGGTTGGACAGGTATTATGGAAGTAGGTACAAACATTAAGCAGTCCCATGTGTGTGTTTAAAAACTAGACAAGGAGGATAGTTGAACCGGATCGTTATCTGTAATATATTTGTAGTAGTGAGGAGTGCACTGTGTACCTACGGGTTATAAATGCGCAAAATAAGATGCCATCATAATGTACGCCATCTTATTTAAAGCGTTTTTGGGCGTTTAACGTCACTTTGACAGCACTAAAGTCAGCTTTTTAGCTGCTGCAGCTGTTGGTTTTCTGTCTCTTTTCTTAATCTTATTTTAGAAAGTGACAGGAATAAATTTAGTTTAGTTAAGTCGTGGTACACTCCGAATCCAGGCCAGTGTAAACTTAATGAAACTCAAGGGACTGAATATCTTCACTCGTAATAGAGACTTTTGGTTATAATATAGCAGACTATTGGTTTTATACTCTAGTAATTTCTGCTTTATATGTGTTTTCAATCAATCATGTGAACTTCATAGTCATCTCCCTCAACATAAACACCTACCATAACGTATAGCTCCATAGACTTTTCCTATCTTAACTTAAACATTAATATCTTACAGGTTCTTTATAAAAAAAGCATCATTATCATCATCACTAGTACAGACTAGTCCACTGCTGGAAATACATGTCTTGTGCAGTCTTAGATCCATTCCGTAGTTTTAAATATAAGTAGTTTAAGAAATTGTACCTATACTTTTGCCACCTAATCGAAACTCAATATTACAGCATTGAAGCACCACACATCGAAACTAAGTGAATACTCCGATTTACTTGGTGTCTCCAGTTTTGGGTTCAGAGGCGAAGCTTTGAGTTCACTGTGCGCGTTAGCAAATCTCACAATTACTACAAGACATGCAAACTCTGATTATGGTAAGGATTTTATAGTTTAAAAATATGAGAATGATATGAATATGCCATGCCATCTTTAATCTTTTTTTGCCCTTATAGCAACCAAAATAGAATATGACTACAAAGGCAACATAACAAAGAAGACACCATGTTCCCGACAAGTAGGAACAACAGTCAGTCTTTCAAATCTCTTCCATTCACTTCCAGTGAGGCAGAAAGAATTTCACAAAAATTCTAAGAGGGAGTTCAATCGGATGACCCAGCTGCTATATGCTTATTGTTTAATTTCTTTAGGTGTAAAGTAAGTATATCATTTACCAAATCAAAGATTTAATCTGCTGGCTAGCAGCAGTTGAAGTTGTAGTCTGTCTCTGGGACATGCTCTCTAAATCTTTCTATTCTGAACTTTAATATTACGCCCATCTGGGCGTAATATTAAAGTTCAGAAGATCTAGCCAGAAGGCAGGTTGCGGGTTTAACCCCTCGTCGCGTCGTCGGTCGCAATTCCAAACAAAGTAGTTAAACTATGTTCTGATCGATCGAATCGATGTGTCTGGACTGGATCAGATCTGCATTTCAAAAAACCCAGAGATTAATGCCCATACTGCCATCAGACTTTTAAAAGATATTTAAGAGGGCTATTCGAGCTCAGTGGGTGGCGCCTTCGTCACAATAATAAAGATTTCTCAATAAAGAAAACCTTAATTAGAAAAGTGCCCAACAGATAAACTACAAAAGCCTTCAAGCCATTGTTATATATACAATACTTTTATAGTTCTAATCATTCCACTTTTAGATAATTTCGAATAAAAACAAAAGCGGCCGTTTTTTTTCTTTTTTCAAAATTTGTATGTTTAGACCAAAGATTTTTTTTGGTCTCCAAAAAAAATCTTTAGTTTAGACCTTTAAAAAAAACTCTATAAGTATGCTATGGAAATAGCTTGAAGGCTTTTGTAATTTATCTGTTGGGCACTTTTTTAATTTAGAATTTCTTTATTGAGAAATCTTTATTATTGTGACGAGGGCGCCACTGATCTCGAATAGCCCTCTTAAGAACCTTGCCCTATAGCAGCAACTGTTGAAGATGTGCTTAACCATGCATGTAATGGCAAATTGCATAATGTCCTATTGACCATCTAAACATATTATTTAAATTAATTAAATGTTTTTTTTTTCAGAATCACATGCACTAATCAAACAAGCTCTAATTCAAAGTCTTTAGTTGTTGCAACTCAAGGTTCTATGTCTTACAAGGATAATATAGCAGCTATATTTGGTATAAAACAATTGCAAACTATACTCGAAATCAAGCCTGAATATGTTACAAACATTAAAAAAAACATATTTGAAGGACTATCACAGGAAACAGTAGCTAGTGAAGAGTCAATTAACATAGATGAAGTACAAATAGATCTGTCTGAGGACTCTAATGATGCAGAGACAGATTCTAAAGATGAGAGTATAACCAGTTCCCAAAAATCACAGGGATATAAAAACCAAATTACTCCAATAGAGTTTATTGGCTTCATATCATCGTGTGCACATGGCAGTGGTCGTTCTAGCACCGATAGACAGTTTTATTATGTAAACTCTAGACCATGTGAGCCAACTAAGGTATCAAAGTTAATTAACGAAATATATAAGCAGTACAACTCCAATCAATATCCATTTGTCTTCTTGAATGTGAACATGGAGAGAACATCAGTAGATGTGAATGTTACACCTGATAAAAGAAAAATATTCCTAACCAAGGAGAAAATTGTGTTGGATGTTCTAAAAAACTCTTTATTAAAATTGTTTGAAAGTATACCGAGAACACTTAAAGTGGAAAACAACATCTGCAGCAAAGAATCAAATGATAAGGTTAAATCAGAATTGGAAATGCCCAGATTTAATAGCTTCCTAAAACAATTCAGCAAAACAGTGAATTATGGTTCAAGTTCTGAATCTAAAAATACATGCATAAATGAAACAAACAGTGCTGAACTTAAGCGAAAATCAACAACTATGTTAGATTTTATATCAGCAAAAGTATATAAAAGACAAAATTATGAAGTTGAACATGATGATTTCAGTTATCAGGAGATAAACCAGCAAGACAATGAAGTAACTGAAGACAATTGTATTTCTATTACAAAAGATGATGTTAACCAAGAACAGAATGTCGACTCAGTTTCTACAGAGAATGATAGAAGCATTGTAGAAGATGACAACATAGCTACTTTGAGACAAGAAAAAGAAAGCCCAGAAGTAAATAAAAAGGATGTTTTGTATTTAGAATTTACAGATAACGTTCCGAATACACAAATAAGAAACTTATCAGATGTAATAATAGAAAAATCTCACACCATTACATGTAATGTAAAAACACCTAATTCAAAAGCTAGTGTGTCTAAAATATCAGAAGAAAGGCCAGTGAAGAAGGCTAAAATAGTTACAGACCAAGAAGACATGGGAAAGTGTAACAGAAGAACAGTTAACTTGAAGACCTCCCTGGAACATGTTAAAATGTTGGCGGATATTTATAACAAGCAGAAAACTAAAACAGCACCAGACAGAATAAAGTTCAAAAGCGCAATAAATCCGGTATTTAATAAGAAATGTGAAGATGAATTAAGTAGAGAAATATCTAAAGATTCTTTCAAACAAATGAGTGTGGTAGGGCAGTTTAATCTGGGTTTTATAATAACTAAATTAGATGACGACCTATTCATTATTGATCAACATGCCACAGATGAGATTTATAATTTTGAAACTTTACAAAAAACTACTGAGTTGACAAGTCAGAAACTAGTAATGTATGTATTTGCTTGGCTTAGTTTTGATTTCTGCACACATTTTTAGGAGTGTTTCATAATGGTTTCATACCATAAAACTAACTTTAATGATAGAAAAACTTAAAAAATTGCATTACTGAACTTTATTCAGTTATTCTTGTAGAAATAAAGGTGACAAATAATAAAAGTTTCGTGCCGATTGCGCAATAGGAGCTGATTCACTCCACCTATGGAAGAGCTGATCTTTTTCATCGAAATTCCTTAAAATTTGTGTACTCTGTACTGAAATGTGTAATTTACAATATTTGTGTCCCTTTGTTAGAAAAATTGCTTAAAAAACAATCTTATTTCAGTGCACAGCAGCTTGAACTAACAGGTGTGAATGAACAAATATTAATGGACAATCTGGATGTTTTCAAAAAGAACGGGTTCACATTTGAAATAGATGCAGAAGCTTTGCCAACGAAGCGAGTCAAGCTTCTAACACTGCCAATGTCTAAAAACTGGATTTTTGGTAAAGAAGATATTGAAGAGCTTTTGTTTATGCTTAGGGTAAGTATAATTAATTACGAATGGAAAATTGGGAAGGTTATCAATGTTATCATCAATCGCACTGAAACTGTTGAAACGATTTGGATAAAACTTTGGATTATAACCCAGAATACACACTCTTTTCATTACATTTCAACATCATTTCAATGAAAACGAAGTCACTTAATTATGGTAGCCATTGGCCCCGATTCGGACTGTGCCACGACTTAACTAAATTTATTCCTGTCACTTTCTAAAATAAGATTAAGAAAAGAGACAGAAAATCAACAGCTGACTTTAGTGCTGTCAAAGTGACGTTACACGCCCAAAAACGCCTTAAATAAGATGGCGTACATTATGATGGATGGCATCTTATTTTGGGCGTGTAACGTCACTTTGACAGCACTAAAGTCAGCTGTTGGTTTTCTGTCTCTTTTCTTAATCTTATTTTAGAAAGTGACAGGAATAAATTTAGTTAAGTCGTGGCACAGTCCGAATCGGGGCCAATGACAGACGCGGAATCTTTGTGATTTCTGAAATGTTGTTTTTAGGAATCTCCTTCAGAATATTGTAGACCGAGTAGAGTAAGAGCAATGTTTGCGTCGAGAGCGTGTCGCAAGTCTGTCATGATCGGCACTGCCCTGAGCAAAGCCGATATGAAGAAACTTGTTGATCACATGGCTGAAATAGATAAACCTTGGGTAAGTGATGCAATGCCACTGATACTACATTTTTAATGACAAGCTTCAGTTTTAAGAAGATCTGATTGTTACAGAACTGTCCCCACGGCCGACCTACGATACGACATTTGGTTAATCTAGCAATGGTCCATACAAAAGGGTGTGAAGAATAGAAATAACAGAAATTTTTAAACTTAAATCATGGAAAATCTCATCTATATTTAAATAAAAAGTATTAAATATATATTTTTTTATTGTTTATTTTATACACTAATCGTTTTGAATATATTAAAGCCCGTATGAGCAGTAGTTACTATGACGCCAGGCAGTTGTTTGTGCCAATGTAATTCTTTAATGTCGCTTTGTCCTTGATGGATGAAGAGCAACTGAGGTGGCAGGTTCTGAAATAAGAAACACCTTATATTGCAGTGGATATTCTGAAAGGCAGTTTTTTTATTTTTTTTTTATCTCAATCCAGTCCTCAGGACATAGATGGGGTCGACGATGTAGCGAGCTTACACAGAAGAAGCCTTATTCACTCGTACGCTCGTACTTTAAAGGAATTCGTGTTGTAAGAGTAAAGATTTTTAGGGTGTTGAATATTATTAGTAACTGAACTGCCTCTAGGAAAGGAAAACATGAGCATAAGCATACTCATGTCATGACTATATTCCCCGAGGGGGTAGTCAGATATTCGAAAATCTCGGAACATCCGCGTTTCACTAGTAGTACCGAAACTGTCCAGTGTGACGGGGAGTGAGCCCATCGCCACTTGTAATGGACAGTGAATTGAACCATGCAGATTTCCTCACACACAACTTGTAGTTTTCATACACATGAAAACATGTGTGCTCAAGATGAAATTCTGATGCGGATTGTAATGTCGCATATTGAACTTTATCTGTTCAGACATAAGAATGTCAATTGAGGTGACAGAACACGTAGCCACCGCGGCGGTTGAACTGTTATTCTATCCCATTGACGTAGAATACTATGGACGCCGGGTCTAGTACAAATTCTCAAAAAAGTTTCAGTAACTACACAAACCTAAGTAAGTGTACCAACCAACTAAAAACATTGAAAACGCTGAAATTCTTTTCCATCCCACGGCAAGGCGCGCGCACACGCGTGTCTGTAGTCGGCCGATCAATCGAAGACTGTCGCGTAATTGGTTCTCTTTACGTTTTGGTACACTTGAGGTCGGGCCCTACGTCCAATAGTTAGTATGTCAATGTTCTATCCCAGCAATTGGAGTTTTATCTAATCTCATTGTAAATAAAGTTCAATATGCTAGGTAAAATGCCGCCGCTGCTCTTTCCTTCGGAATTGACCCATATGCTCTCCCAAGTTTAAAGAGAGGACACTACTTAGGGAGTACTAGTACTACTTAGACTTAAATTCTACCTACCTTCAATTCCTCATCAACGACATCATCGTCATCCCTCTCAACGGCCAAGTCCCACAGCGCCACCTGGTGGTCCTCCCCAGCTGAAGCAAGAACGCTCGGCTCACTGGCGTGCCACTCCACTGACGTTACAGGTGCTGTGTGGTGCTTGAATGTACCGACTGGCGTGCTGGTTGTAAATTGCCGTAAATCCCATATGTGGAGAAAGCCGTCATCACCACCTAGGAACAATCAAAATAATAGAATAAAATATATTTATTTCAGACCGTAGTCCATGGAAAAAAGATTAGTAACAATTTGCCTTGGAATAAAGTTAGTAAATTAAATCCCAATTACTGATATTTTATTTTACACAGTAAACATAATAATTAATCATAAAACTTATACCAGGGCACGACATGAGTTCTGGTCCAGTGTTTCATCATTGGACCATCGACTCTTTACCCCATACCTTCAGGAGACCCGCCCCGCACGTGACGCATCATTGAGGCGATCCTACTGCGTAAATAATAAATATGACATGGTATCCATCCACCACGTTCTTACGCCTCCGCGGACATTTGTGTTGCGCTACAAAAACGCGGGTGCCCCAATAGTATCCTGAATGCATTGTTGTACTGTATTCGCAGATCTCTAACAGCCTTCTGCGTTTTGGCTATGTGCGAAGTGGGTGTTGGGAACTGTCAAGTCGACCGCAGCGCACGCTGTGTCACAAATTTGAACTACTAACGGCGAAGCTGTGTCAGATTTGCAAATCCACACACTCACTCAACAATACTCAAATATCCAAAACAGTTTTTATTGCCTTCTAGGTGTTCACAAAAAAAATATTTTTCGCATTTCAACCCCCAAAGGTGTGAAAACGGTGGTGAAAGTTTGTATGAGAATTTTGTAACCAATAGAAATAGAAATATTATTTATTTGCTTTGAAAACAGGTATAAAAAAGTTGGTAAAATACAAGAATGGGAATCCCAGCTAGTTGGGTATTAATAACATTTTTAATATACTCAATATTGCTCATTTATTTAGTTTTTACTTCATTTTAAACTAGCGACCCACCCCGGCTTCGCACGGGTGTAATGCGGATATAAACCTTCCTCTTGAATCACTATTAAAAAAATCGCATCAAAATTAGTTATGTAGTTTTAAAGATCTAAGCCTATGATCTAAGCATACATGGGGACAGACAGCGGCTAGAATTTCACAAAATGATGTTGAAACAGTGGCTAGGTACTACTATTTAATTATTTCTTCACTACCTACTTTCCGTTTTTCTAAGGGGGGCAACCATGGGGGCGTCGCCCACCTCTCCCCCCCCCCCCCTGCTACGCCAATGATGGGAACATGTTTTTGCAAACTACTTACCACTAGCTATAAAAGGTTCTTTGCTGTTCCAAGATATGACATTAACATCGCTTTGATGAGCATTTTCAGCAGTTAGCATACAAGCTTTATTGGGAGCAGCTCTAGTGTCCCATATCCTTATCGTTTTGTCAACTGAGCATGTCGCCAACACATTGCTGGAAACAATATAAGTTATTATTATTAACAATCTAGGTAAGTAAATCTTTTGTCTAAACTATTAAAGCACAGAACTGTGTCTGTACATTGAAGTTATTTACAAGAAAAAGATTACGATATAGTTTTTAGGTGTCCCTGACTCCAAATCAACCTTTTTCAGAATTTTTGTCTGTCTGTTTGTTTGTTTGTTCAAGCATCACGTTCTTCTTCAAAACTATTGAAACCATCAAACTTTGATTGATAGCCATTGACTTACCAACTACTGGACGTAGGGTCCGCGCTCAAAAGTGTCCGAACCAAAAGAGCACCAAAACGAAAAAAGAGAACCAATTACGCGACAGCCCTTGTTTGATCGGCCGACTACGCGCACGCGCGGGTGCGCGGTGCGTGTCGTTCCCCGATGGGGGAGTGGGATGGAAAAGAATTTCAGCATTTTCAATGTTTTTAGTTGGTTTATATTACTACACGTACTTTAGGTTTGTTTAGTTTAGTCTCGGACACTTTTTTCAGAATTTTGTATTAGACCCAACGTCCATATCATTCAATGTTGATAGCTTATTATTTGATTTGAAATCTGGTATACAGGGTGTACAATAAAATGGGAAAGCTACTTAAAGGGGTGCTTCAGACCATCAAACTGAACAACTTTCTCTATGGGACCAATATCGAAATCGCGAAAAAAAAATCTGCTGTCCCATACATTTCAGTCGAGTTATGTTTGCAGTTTTGTATGGGAGAGCGGATTTTTTTTCGCGATTTCGATATTGGTCCCATATAGAAAGTTGTTCAGTTTGATGGTCTGAAGCACCCCTTTGAGTAGCTGTCCCATTTTATTGTACACCCTGTATAAGTTGTGCAGACGAAGTCATGGGTAAACTAAAGTTGGTTATAAAATTAACAGTTCATGCTACACTATATTTATGACATTTTGGTATGAAAAAGTCAAGTGGGTTTTTGGGAGTATCATAACAATGATTGTTTTATGAACATTAATATACAGGATGTCCCAAAACTCAACGTCAAGCCGCAAATAGGAGATAGGTGAGTTTATAACTGTTCAGGGAAAAATACAAAAAAAAATCGGAGTTTGATAGTTTTCGAGATTTAGTCTTTTTTTTTTACATTGGAAAGATCGCTACCCTGAGCTCAACTTCTAGATGTAGCTACTTCAAATTAAAAAAAAAACATGAAAATACTTGTTACGCAATCCAGAATAACCTTTTCAGCGGACCCAATTCAAAAATAAAGTATTAGTTCCATACTTTTTACAGAAAACACTTTATTCTGTCAGACTTCTGTGGTAACAATTTTTTCTATGTCAATTTTGAGACTACACCCTATATAAAAAATGTATGGCGGTAACCTGGCAAGTAATTTCAAAAGTTGGCCAATTTAATCAAGTTTTCAAAATGGTATCACACTTGGCACTTCCTCTTCTAAAAAAGTAGAAATTATTTTTTTTCTTGCTTAACAACCCATATCTTTGTAATAAATAAACCAGCGCAATTTAGGGCGTTGCACGTTTATTAATTTTAGTATGGAATTATTGTTTTGAAATGGGGTTGTTTGACGAGAAAAAAATTATTACTCCTTTTTTAGAAAGGAGCGTGATACCATTTTGAAAACTTGATTAAATTGGCCAACTTTTGAAATTACTTGCCTGGTGACCGCCATACATTTTTAATACAGGGTGTAGTCTCAAAGTTGACATAGAAAAAATTGTTACCACAGAAATCTGACAGAAAAAGTGTTTTCTGTAAAAAGTATGGAACTAATAGTTTATTTTTGAATTGGGTCCGCTGAAAAGGTAATTCTGGATTGCGTAACATGTATTTTCATGAAAAAAATTACAAATTTGTAGTGGCTACGTGGCGATTTCTCCAATGTTAAAAAAAATTAAAAAATCTCGAAAACCATCACTTGTTTTATTTTTTATTTTTCCTTGAACAATAAACTCACCTATCTCCTATTTGCGGCTTGGCGTTGAGTTTTGGGACACCCTGTATATTTGACCTAATACAAAATTGTGGAGCAAGTCAGAATCAAGCTCACAATCTTCAATATTTTGCAAACGCTTTCGCTTCGTGACTCTGCATAATATTGAGTTATTTTATATTTTTGACATAAACAGAATGTAGAACTGTAGAAATTGTTTACCGTTCATTAGGAGACCACTGTATGTCTTCAACAGAACTTGTGTGTCCCACCAGAGGACGTTGGTCGACATCCCATGTGCCTGCTTGATTTGGCTTCCATATGTGAATATCCCTTCTGCAGTCACCCGTTGCTAAAACCTGAGGAAACATAATTAAAAACCTACTTTAAGGTAGGCATTTAAAAAGTTGAAATTAAGTGGGGCTCTCTTTTGGCGAAAGCCTTTAAAAATAAAACAGGAATTGGAGTAAAATTTTGTTAAAAGCTTTTAATTGAATTTAATTATTGATTTTTTTAAATAAAAATTAATAAAACACAACTGAAATTAAAATTTATGTTCAGGTTGGCAGTCAGAAAAACCCTAGGAAAATATGACTACAGCTATTCGTTAGTTAGTTGTTAGTTAGCATAGTGAACATACAAGTACACTTCCTTCATACATCATACTATCATAGTGAGAAAACTTACACCAGGTTCTGTAGGACACCAACTAATGCCAAATCCTTCCTGCTGATGGCCGTTGAAAGAGAACAGCGGCTTGACAGGGTTGGTAACTGTGTCCAAGTTGTATCGTTCTAACAGTGCGGGGTCGTCCACAGCTTGCAACTGTTGCGTTATGTTCCAGATGTCAACCCTGCCCAGTTCAGACCAGGTAGCTGCTAGTACGGAGTTTTTGAAGTTTGTTGCCTGAAAACAAATACCAACTTAAAATGTTTTATTAAAAATAGATAGGTATGTAATGAATGCTTCTGTTGATTTCGTGCTCTGTTGTTCAAACAAATGAATGGCAAAAAATCCATGGGCCCCTAAACAACATAATTATTTTATTGACTTGCAAGCACTTCTGCAAGGGGAGGCCCCAAGTGATGGGATTTATTATTTATAGAACAATTACTATTTATGGAACAAAATTTACAGAAATTTATTTATAGAACGATAATTACAGTGACTTTAAAAAAATTCTAAGTATATGAAATTGAGAGAATAATTGTTTTAAATTACTCTAATACTACTTCACAAAAATTGTCCACCATTTAACTTTAGATACACAATGAGCGCTTTTTGTTTGTTTTCTGGTGGATCGATAGATGGCGATACGGTCTGTACGACTAAAGGTCTTAAGAATCATTTTAATCGAAAATATGAAACTTTTTACGTCTGACATGGTTGTATGGGCTCGATCCCTTGGCCTTTAAAAAAGTCAGGCACAGTCTTGACATGATTTTGACAGAATCTCGCCTACGTCTCTATAGAGCGATAAGCATGGCATCTGTCGAGTTTTTTAGGAACTAAAATTAAAAAAGAAAAGAAAAACGCTCATTATTCAGAGCATGAATTTTCACCGTGCCGACGAGCTATCGAACTGTTCCCAAAAACAGTTTCATTTGACAGCTCATGTCAATTCCTCTATTCCTGGTAAGGTATATTACCTTTAAGATTAAAACGCAAAGAAGTCACTTACTCGTATCCTATTGACACAGCCCTGATGCTTTATGAATGAAAAGGTCATCTGTGGTTTCTTCTCCTCATCTTCTTCCTCTTCTTCATCATCCTCATCACTGTCCGACTCTTCCTCTTGCTCCGGCTTTGATGTTGGATGCAAGTTGGACATTTTTATTACCAGAAGACTGAAAATATTCAATGGATATGTTTTTTAGTGTCCAGCACGGCTAGCACGCCACCCACGACAGAGTTTAAACGAGAAAAACGTCATGCGCGCTCTTTTTGGCATACGTAAAATAATAAAGATGGAGGCACATCTCAGTCTTTATTGTTTTCTCGGGGGTGGCATGTGAGGCCTACTGGATAGGGATATGGATCTAGTGATTTTATATTTTATTATATTAATTTTTTGATAGATTATAAAGATTAATGAAATTTAATAATGTAACAGTAATGAAACCCTTCAATAATAAATAAAATTATTTCATTTTCGATACTCAAACATTATGTTTTCATAATTTCAATGTTGGACCCATAGAAAAACTTGTTCAGTTTGTTGATCTGACCATCCCCTTTAAATAGTTTTATCAAAGTGTTTACTCATGTTTATCGTACACATTTAGGGTAAGCGTACATCTAGCGGAATAATGCTCAAGTAGTTTTCATTGATAGATTTATAATGAATTCAATGACAAAATAAATAGAATAGAATATATTATGACCCTTATGCACTTAAAATATCCTGAGGACTTGACTGCTTGTGCTTTTCTCATTAAACCAGTCGCTGTAGTTGTAATGTGCTTTGACACTGATGGGATTTTAAAACCATGTATGGTTGTCAAAAAAATAACTAAAACATTTGGAAGTATGCATAAGCAGCCAATTTTGCAAAAATCTGCATTTGTGTTGGTATGCAGTGTGTTAACCCATTATGGACTAGCGGTGCCATATGGCACCCTCTTTTAGTGGTTTGAATTTTCGCGTCCCCAGCAGTCATTGCATCTTAGTTGTGATTGATTTTTATTTGGACATATAGTATAGATGTGTATCTTTGGCCACATAACATTTTTAGCGTATTTTAGTTCATATTATGAATGCACGAACACCAAGAAATACAGAGTCGAAAAAAGATCGCAAAAATTGATATACGCTTGAAGAAAGCACCTCTTAACTTTTTCTTTTACTATAGTGATATCGTTTTTTTTTTTGTTTTATTAGTTTCTATAAGTATGAAGCAAGATCACTATATAGGAATTTTTTATCATTGTGTTGTGTTTTTGAAAATATTACAAGTTTTCTAGTGCCGGTGCCGTATGGCACCGCTAGGCCGCTACCGTTACTATGTGATATTTCTTGTTTTTTTTCCGTCAAATGTTTATATTTTATCCATTGTCATTGAAGCATATGTCCTAGAGGGAAAGTCAGAAATATTTCAAATACATTTGCACTTTGTTTAAAACATTTTGATCTTAACACTCTTGCATTGTATCAGTTACTCACGCTTGTTAATTAACTCATTGGTAAAAAATTACCGAAATAATGGAAACATGAATTTATATAAGATACCTCATAAAGTATGTTAGTGACCAAAACCGATGTGACCCTAGGATTATGAAGGAAAAACAAAATAGAGCCCTCTTTGAGCTAATTAATCTATCAGAGACATGACGTCCACACTAATTTTTTGCGATTATAAAGGTTCTCTAGCTCAGTAGGCCAGCTGGGTCTAAATTCTTTCACCAAGGGTACAGAGTAGCAGAAGTGATGCCTTACGATTTTTGGGTCAATTTCTAGTAGGTACCTACTTAAGGAGAAAGCTGCTGGAAGTGTGCCCTCGAACCATGCAAAAGCTAAAAAAAGGCTATTATAATAGTTAATTTAGTATAGATATATGTTTTTCTTACAATTAACAATATCGTATGTAGTTTATATTGATTTATAATAAATATCATTAACCCTCGCGGCATTTTTCTAAAAATATTATACATTAATTAATTGATTCATAAGTAATCCGAAAAGCTAACATAAGAGACTAGCGGTGCCATATGGCACCGCTCAATATCTCCAGAACTAATAATATAATTTAACTTTTTGACCTGGATTTGTATAATCCCCGCAAGTTGATATTGCGACTGGCGGCCATCTTGGTGACATAATTTTGACGTAGTCGACTGTGCAACATCAGTACCGTTCGCAAGGTTAGCCCGTGCTTGATGACGTCACTCAGCGGTTATTGTGACAAGGTTCCATCGCAATATCAACTTGCGGGGATTATATTGTTTGGGTCCATATCAACAAAATATATAAAAATCAAGAATTTTCCAAACCGCGAAAAAACTCAGACTTTAATGGGTTAAAAGAAAATCAATTTTCATTTTCATCAGTCACATAAACCGCCCCTAAGATGACACTCTGACCATATTATTGTATAAGAATCGACGTACTTGTTCAAATGCGCACTAGAGGCCTGCGTACCGGCGACCAAATACGCAGTCATAGGAAACTGGTCTCTATCGTTGCCAAGGTTATCGGTCACGACATCGAAGCTCAGGCACGGGGCGCCGGTCTGAGCCTGGTGCAGCATCACGTACGCGGACTGGTCGCACACTAGCTGCTCATCCTCTTTCAACGGCTGGTCCGGCAAGTAAGTCGTCGGCCGGTCGTCAGTTTCGTCTCCTTCTTCCCCTTCCTCCATCTCCTCATTTTCACTCTCCGATGAGCTAGCCTCCATCGGATCCTCCATATCGTTGGACATGGTGATGTTCAGTATAATTTAGAATATAAAACAACACAGAAATCGACAAAAACACGTGGGTTCGGGATTTTGAGTGACGTTTGGGTGGCTTTGAATGTCATTTTTTTGGCATCGTTTGAGATGAGCAAAAAGGAAAGTATATCTTAGTTCGCATCGCCTTTCTCTTTTTCACTTTGGTGATTTTTGATCATGACAAAATCGCATTGAAATTATTTTGTCTATTTATAAAGTATGTTTAGATTTAAAAATGTCAATTTGTTATCATCATCATTAATTTCTTTCAAACCTCATATCAAATAACAATATTATTTCTTATTCCTGAGGACATGTGAAAATAAATTAAAAAAATTCTTAATCTATCTAATCTAATCTAAGCTAACTTTGTAAATTCAAAGCTTCAAGAAATGTCAAATTAAATTTGAGAGGAGTTTTTGGCGGGATTTGAACAGATACGTTTGGAGTCCTCATATTTCATCGAATTTTTATTGTTTATAGTGAGTTTTGGTTCGTAAAATCGGTGTTGTTTTTTTTGCGTAACAAAGTGTCGTGCAAGTGAACAATATACAGTTCAGTGAAATATGATGGTGTGGGTCGTGAACAGGAAAAGTGTTCCGTTCTTTTGTAGCGCGGCAAGCGGTCGGTTCACCTCTTTCCTGTGGACTTCTCTGCGTTTCCTGCGTTTCTCGATTGCCTCCAAAAACTCCAAAGAAGCGTTGAAACGTCGAACACCAAAATTGCTATAAATGAGAGTATTTATTCAAGACATCGGTTGTATGCGATATTATAATCGCTTTAACTTGAATTGAACCAAAAAAAAAAAAAAAAAATTGAGATTTTGAGGTTATGTTGTTAAGAAAACAGAGTGCTTTTTATATTTATTGGCCGATATATTTGTGGATAAAACATTTAAATGGCTTTTCGAAGTCTAAAATTATTCAGGATACTTCAAAGTGCTAGTGTGATTCGCCACCATGTTATGTCAACTTCTATCGCATTACCAGACGAAGGGAAACTAACAAAGCGAAAGGAATACAAAACAGACAAAAGAGTAGTTTATTTGGAGGATCCAGACACATTTGGTACATTAGCAGGAAAATCAAAAATTCAGACCGATAATTTTGACTTGGAAGATGAGGGAGATATAAAAGAACAGAAATATCTTGAGAATGTCCCGCTCCGATCTCAAAAGTTAACCATAAAACAATATGCTGATATTATCAAACAGTATTTGGAACACAAACGATTAAAAGAAGCTATCGATATCTTAGAGGTGAGAATGTTAACACAAGATAGAGTCAAACCTGAAAACTATATATACAACATACTGATTGGGGCGTGTGCAGAAGTTGGTTACACAAAAAAGGCATTTAAATTGTTCAATGACATGAAAAGACGCGCTCTTAAACCTACAGGAGATACTTACACCTGTTTGTTTCATGCCTGTGCCAACAGCCCGTGGCCTTTAGATGGTTTAAAAAAGGCTGAGCGATTACGGGAATTAATGAAAGAAAAAGGAACTGAACCAAACATTACAAACTACAATGCAATGATAAAAGCCTTTGGGCGATGCGGAGATTTGAGCACAGCTTTTAAAATTGTTGATGAAATGACTGCAAATAAAATTAAAATACGAGTACACACTTTTAATCATCTCTTGCATGCTTGTATTACTGACAAAAATACTGGGTTAAGGCATGCTCTAGTTGTTTGGAGGAAAATGTTGAAACTGAGAGAAAAACCTAACATTTACACTTTCAATCTTATTTTGAAATGTGTGAAAGAATGTAACTTGGGAAGTAAGGAAGACATTGAGGAACTAATGATTCTTATACAACAACAAGCACTATTAAAAATTGATGCCAAAAAACCTCAAGTTCCACAAATTACATCGAAAGAAACTTACAGTCCACATGACGATCACCTCATCCATTTAACTCCTGTTCATGACGAAACTGAATCTAAGAACACATCAAATGTCAGTGTCCAAAAAAGTGACAAGGAAAACCAAGCTTTAATCTCAAACACAGAAAGCAATGAATTATCTGTCCCCGATAATATCACGATACAATTTATAGATAATCTAGCAAAACCAGAAACGAAGAAAATCAGGGCTGTACCTAATTTACTTTCTAAAGTTATAAATTTACAAGGGGTAATGTCATTGCAAAAGGTCCACTCTCCACAAGACAAGTTTGCTGTCATCGGAGGCCAAGAAGATTTCCTCAAAGAAATGGAGTCATATTCCATTCAACCGGATATTAAAATATTTACACAAATGCTACCACTTTTAGAAGATACAAGGGAAGCTGAAGAGAAACTTTTAGAAGCAATGAAGTCAGCTGGTGTTAGGGCCGATATAGATTTCTATAATATGCTGATAAAGAAAAGATGTTTGAGGTCAGATTATGATGGCGCATTTGTAAGTAATCCACAGAAATATTTTTTGTAGCCTGTTTATTACATTTAGAAACTAATTTCCATGAGATTTGGCAGAGTTAGACAGTAGTGAGGTAGGGCCATGGTACGGCATTTTTTTTTTTTTTTTTTTATTAGCCTATTTCATCCCACTGCTGGGCAAAGGCCTCTCCCCTGCTCTTCCACTCGTTCCTGTTTTGGGCAATCTCTGGCCATTGGTTGTCAAATTTGTCCAGGTCATCACGCCATCTTTTCCTGGGTCGACCTGGACGCCGCCGACCGTTTTCGGGGATCCAGGGCATGATGATTTTTGCCCATTTCTCAGGATGCATCCGACAGACATGACCGGCCCACTCCCATTTAAGTTTGGCGCTTTTCTCTCCGACGTCGGCTATTTGAGTTTTGGAGCGCAACGTGGTGTTTCTAACCCGGTCGGTTCGTTTAACACCTAGAATGCTGCGCTCCATTGCTCTCTGACAAACCTTAAGCTTGGACTTTTGGGCCTCAGTGAGTGACCACGTTTGAGCTCCGTAAGTTAGGATGGGCAGGATACACATGTCAATGAGTCTACGTTTAAGCGAGAGCGGGAGTTCTCCCTTCATCAGCTCCTTCATGGACCAGAAGCTCTTCCAGGCGTTGTCGACGCGTCTTTCGACATCCTTATCTTGCCTGTTTTCGAAGGAAACTATCTGGCCCAAGTAAATATACTCATCGACATAATGTATTTCCTGTCCATCTACCTCGACCTTACGTTTCGTGGCATTACTCATAATTTGAGTCTTAGACCTGTTCATTGAAAGTCCAACCTCAAGGCTTGCAGTGCTCAGATCTTGGAGCATTTGTTCCAGTTCCAGTGCAGATCGCGAGAAAAGAACAATGTCGTCGGCAAAGCGGAGATTAGTCAACCTCCGATCACCGACGACAATGCCCCTATCGCTCCAAGGTACCGCTAGATTCCTGAATACTTCTTCGAGAGTACTGGTGAAAAGTTTCGGAGAAAGAGGATCGCCTTGTTTAACACCTTTCTCAATTTTAAATGTTGGTCCTGTAGAATGTAATTTTATGTTAGCTGTACTGGTATTGTATATGTTTCGGATGAGGTGAATGTAAGTCGTTTCTATTTGCTGTCTGTGGAGTGCCGAAAATATTTCTGAATGGTACGGCATAGTTTCTTTAAATATATCAGAAATAAAACTTACTACACTGTGGACACCACAGGCAAAAACTAGTGTTTAACCTCTCAAATCTGGCTTTAAGATTGCAATAGATAAACAATGGGTGGCAGATGGCGGCTACAAATAGGTCTCAGGGATGTGAGAGGTTAATATTAGAAATATTTTATGGATGCACTGAATAAAGCCAACATCCTTATGGTTTGGTAAATATCCTACATACAGAAGTTTTTGGAACAATGATTTCTAATAAATCATCTCTGTTTCAGAATGTGAAAGAATTAATTGAAAAAGATGGTAAGAAAAGGCATCCTTTAAATAAGAAGCACAAATTAAAAGTGAATATAATGACTTACGGTGTTTTGGCAATGGCTTGCAAAACCAAAGAAAATGCAGAGAAATTACTCAATGAAATGAAAGAAGAAGAAATCAAGTATGTTTTGTTAAATCTGGTTATGTTTTTTTTTGAAATTGTAAATTCCTGATCAGTCTCAGAACTTTCATAAAAATGTAATACTTAACAAAATTTTCCAGTTTACTAGATTTTAATTACTAAATAAATTTTAAGGGTGTATTCAGACAATGACACTAAACTTTCCCTAAGGCATTATGGTTTCAGAAACCAGAAAATTTTTTGGACCTCTCATACAAAACTGGATCAGCCAATCGATTTTCTAGGGGAGGTCCAAAAAATATTTCCTTTTTCGACCTTATGATAAAACTGCCTTCAAAAAAACTAAAAAGTTCAAAAAATAATATTGCAGCCGATGACTTTTTCGTTCGCATCATAAGAACAATAATTTGTTTTATTGAAGTCGCTGTAATTCAATAAATAAAATTATTGTTCTTATAATGCGAACGAAAAAGTCATCAGCTGCAATATTATTTTTTTACTTTTTAGGTTTTTTGAAGGTGGTTTTAATTTATTGTTAAAATTTTGTTTATTTGACAATTTTCAGGGGTGAATTCATTAGTTCGATTTAATAGTAGTGCTTTAAATTAACAAACGCACTAGTCGGCACTACGATTTTCGAAGGTTCCCCTCGATTTCTCTGGACTCGAGTTATCCGTGAACACATATAAAAAAAAAAAAAAAATATATATATATATATATATATATATATATATATATATATAATTAAGAAGCCTCCTCCTTTTTGAAGTCGGTTAAAAAGTAGTTTAGTTTCATTGTCCAAATACACACTTAATTTTTTTTTTTTAGTGGACTTGAAACTTTAAAAATGTTGTTATGGGACTATGGGCTAGTAAGTAAGCGAAACCACATTATAAGAAATAGATAAGAAAGAGTATCTAGGCGAAATATCAAGATTGGCAGGAATATCTTGATATTTAACGCGGGACATCTATTCATATGGTATGGGACTGATCTGGAAATATTAAAAAAAACATCAATTTTTATTCTTATTCAACTGCCATGCATAATTTATAATCATTTGTTGTTTATTTAGAGAAATATAACTCAGATGCTTTGTAGTTTCCATCTGCATCATATTAATTATTAATCTTATTGAATTTTAGAGTAAACATAGAGATTCTGGGTACATTACTAAGACAAGGGACATCACACAACAATTTTAAATATGTGCAATACATAATGGATGTTGTTAAAGAAGAAAATGTGAAACTAAATGAAATTTTCATCAAACACTTGGAAGCTTTTAACGATAAATGTTCACACATCGTTCAGGAAGTGGTAAGTTTTACTTTTGAGTCTTATCTCCTTGGAATAACGATCAAACCATTAAGAATAATGTTTACTAATTTGAGTCTTTTTTTTTTCTAGAATGAACATGGTCAACACAAATGTCCCAAATGGTTCCCATATGTATACAAGGAATTCTCTAGGAACTATAGTCAATGGCTGAAGGAAGTTAATGCAGAGGAAGCATTGGAACCTGAACATCCATGGAATCAATTTAATCAAAATTATCCTGAAACCGTACAGAGGCAGAATTTCGAAATAGTAGAACCTAAGAGATTTTATAAGAGGAATCGTAGATATGTTCAATATACGCCGAGATTGTAAATAAAATGGTTAAAATTTACATGGACTTTTTATTAAATTTGAATATTACAAAAGTTTGCGACATATTTAAATCTTAATATGGTGAAGTTTGCGGTTGAGCTCTTCGAACTTGAGCAGTTTCCGTATGAAGAAGTCTCCATAGCGGTGAGCCACCTTCGTGTCGGCGATGTGGATCATGTCATTATCGATGTAGAAGTCCAGCTGCAAATAAAACGATACATTGTCATCATCATCAGCTAGTTGCTCCTAAAGGGGAGAGTAGACTCGAAGCCAAGACACAGAATCCATTTTTGAAAAAATTTACAGGGTCTATAGTTAGACCACAAAGGCCATAAGGTAGATACACAGAGAGATGTGAGATGCCGTTCTCTGCCACTCCGTCGTAGACTTTCGCGATAGCTACTCTGTTTAGTTTTGCACCGGACTGTGCATGTCATGCATATGTTATAAAATATCCACCCAATGACGGGTACAGCCCTTTTGTTCAGACAGAAGATGGCATGAAACTCCCATTTCCTCTGTCGACTATTACTGCTTGCGCAGGACAATATGCAGCAGATTGCATGGAACAAATGATAGATTTATCAACAAATAACACAAATGATATCATCAACAGCTCAAAACAAACAAAATCTCACCTCAGAGCCGCTCTGGAACTTGCCGTCCAGGCCGCTAGGGCCCTTGCTCCAGACAACGTTCTTCATCTTGTGCTTGAAGCAGAGCAGGTGTATGGCGAGCGCGGCGTGTTCCCTCGCGGCGTCGCGGTCCCCGCCGCGCGCCGCCGACATGAACGCCGCGAGCTTCGCCAGGGGCAGCGTCGTGTACAACTTCAAGTACGAACGGATGGTGGGCAGCATCTTTTGTTGGCGGACCTGACAGTTTATTAAATGAAGGGTTCAGATTCGTTCAAGGTGACAACAGACGGCGTCTATAAGATATCTTAAACTACTCTTCTAATACACACAAGTTGCTAACACCACTCACACAGGAATGAGACGTGCTTATTTAATGTTGTGTGCTTTAAAAGAGTTAAACCTCGACTTGTAAGATATCGCGCTATAATTATCGCCGCCGTTTTTTGTCAACTTCATGCGTATGTTTATATGCCAATTAGCAGTGGGGTATATAAACTAATTTTTTCCATTAATATTGATAAAAATAGTCGCTAGTTGACAAATAGCAATATTGGTCCATGACTGCATGCTGCGTCCATTCGAAGATCTCAATCGACTCTAGAACCCTGACCATAACACCTATACAATTGTGATCCTTATCAAATACAAAGACTCATTGTAAATGGACATTCTATTATTAAATGTATGTTCTGCATTCCATTCTGTCTTCATTATCAAGTAACACATTTTCGAGTATTAGAAACAGAAAAGTAAAAATCTGATCGGCTCTACAATACAATCAACTATTGCAATCATAGAGAATTTACAAGCTCCCCCTGATTGCAATGCAGTTGCAATGTCACAAATTGCAAGTAGGTAGAGTAGTTTCAATGATTTTCCGCAAAATGGCAAGGTTTATTATTTTTGTTCAAGTTTTTATGGGTAAGTCTAGTCACAGGAACAGGAAGCTGGCGCAGGTATTGTGTACACCTGGAGGACAGACTGCCTTACAAGCGGTGAAAAATGAAAATACTCCTTGGTGTTCGGTAATGTTTGTCCTTCTTTCGTAAATTCCTGTTGTTGTTTCCGACGTCAACTTTGTCCCTTTCTAATCCAAAGACAATAATCGATAGAAAGGGAGAAAAGTAAAGTCGGAAACATCGACGACGGACACGTACGAAAGAAGGACGAACATTACCGACCGCTATGGTCAATTTTCGTGTTTCAATGCTTGTAAGGAGGATTTGCTAATTTGCATCCATGGTAAGTGACCTCACCTCATCCATAAAGACTTGTGTCTGATGTTTGACAGCGTCGCGGCCGTAGTTGGAGCCGGGCTCGATGGGCGGCGGGCACGGCGACAGGAACTTGGGGCACGCGAACGTGAAGCAGCTCTCGAACTCCCCGAGGTCGCCGTACTGCATCTTGAACATCTTCTCGTGGTAGTTCTTTTCGCGGAGCACCTGCACGATCACATATGTGGTCAGTTAGATCTTCATCGTCTCAGAACACGAGCCGGAGATATAACAAACACTTTCGCTGCTACGCTCAAAACCATGATCCTCGCGCAGTGCTGAAACTGACGCCCTTCGTGGGTCACCCGCACAGGCGTAAGGTTTGGGTGACTCACGCTGTAGGTCATGAGCACAGGCGAAATGCAATAGCACTGAGTCCCTCGTAGGTCGTGCGCACAGTTGTAACGTTGAAACAATAATGTGGCTCGCGTCGTAGGTCACCCGCACAGGCGCAAGGTTTTCGGTGACTCGCGCGGTAGGTCATGAGCATAGGCGAAATGCAATTGAACCGGCTCGTTACGAGGGTTCTTCAGCACTGCGGCCCATTTGTCGCCGACCTACGGCGTAGGTCGTCAGCAGTTAAATTGTTAAACCACATTGTACAATTAAAGACTACAGTCAATGCGGTCGAAGTCGCGGGCAAAAAATATCTAAACTATTATAAAACTGTAACAGAAGTGTGTCTGTACTGTACATTGAAGATATTTACATAAAAAAGATTATGATATGGTTTTTAGATGTCCCTGATTCCAAATCACCAATCTTTGGATTTTTTGTCTGTCTGTTTGTTTGTTTGTTTGTTCGGGTATCACGCAAAAACTACTGAACCGATTTTGATGAAACTTTTTTTGTTTGATAGCTTATCATCTGACTTAAAATCTGGTATACAGGGTGTACAATAAAATGGGACAGCTACTTAAAGGGGTGCTTCAGACCATCAAACTGAACAACTTTCTCTATGGGACCAATATCGAAATCGCGAAAAAAAAATCCGCTCTCCCATACAAAACTGCAAACATAACTCGACTGAAATGTATGGGACAGCAGATTTTTTTTTTCGCGATTTAGATATTGGTCCCATAGAGAAAGTTGTTCAGTTTGATGGTCTGAAGCACCTCTTTAAGTAGCTGTCCTATTTTAATTTACACCCTGTATAATTTGTGCGGACGAAGTCGCGGGCAAACGCTCGTATTATAATATAATCAATCATGTAATAGTAATAAAAGGTAATCGGTCACCTGTTGAATGGACTCATCAACGCACTGCGGGTGCAGCACGAGACATATAGCCAGCAGATGATACATCTGCTCAGTCTGCTTGTTGATCTGGTCGTTCTGGTAGGAGCGCGAGGAGAACAGCTGCTTGGTGCGCTGCATGTACAGCAGCGCCGAGGAGAGCGTGCGGATCGCGTCCGCGTACCTCCGCATCATCATGTACGCGAACCCGACGTAGTACGACGTCGAGATCTGGCACGCGGGCACGTGCGAGTACTGTGATTTCTTGTGGAGCTCAATGTTCTCAAGCACCTGCAAATATAATCGAAATAAATTATTTAACAGACTTTAAAAAGGTTTTGTTTGACCAAGTTGTGTATTTAAGTATGTTTGCAATTAGATGATGATTCTTGCATATACAGGGTGTCCGGTGGCAGAATTATGATTTTAAATTTTAATAAAAAATAAACTATAAATAAATAAAATCCGAGAGCATCGGTGGCGCGTTGCTGAGAAATATGGACACCCAATTATGGAGGTCCGGGTTCGAATCCGCACGGAAAACATGCCATGTGAGTTTTTCTAACTTATGTACGTAATACCCACTGCTCTCAAACGGTGAAGGAAAACATCGTGAGGAAACCTGCATACACTGAAGAAGAAATTATGATGTGTATTAGTCCAGTCGGCAGGTAGGAAAAAGTGTGGTTTGGTGGAAAAAGGTCGGAAGTTAATGAGACTTTGGGATGTTATTCAGGGATGGTTAATTCACATTTTCTCAAGTTTTGGACCTCGAGGACCCTGTGCAAAAAAGGGAGGGGGGGAAAAACTGCAAAATTTTCGAGCTTTCTCCGGTTTTTCCATAATAACTTTTTTTCCTTACGTTCTATAGCAAAAACATTTTGTACTTTTATGTAGAGCGTTAAATTTCCTACAACTTTTATATATCAAATATGTTTGTATGTAAATTAGGTACCGAGATATGGCACTTCGAAAAAAATTTCAATTTTCAGAATTCGCTAAAAAAAAATAAAAAATGCAGAATCACACCTTATTTCTGCTGTTATACCCAAATTATGATGAAATCTTGTTATAATCTTGGTTCCTTGTTACAATCACGAACTTTGGAAACCCCCCGCCCCACCCCCGCTTCCCCCTTCCCCCACCCAACCCCAATTCACAAAAGCTAATTTTCTACTCTGATGAGAGCCAACTTCATCATGTTCATATTTATCATGTATCATGTTGGCATTGATATTATTTAATTTTCGGATCGATATCCCCCCCTCCTCCACACTACATAAGTATCCCAGGGCAGGTAAAAAAAAGTAGTCCACCAATATTACGTTATGTAGAAGTCATACATTATACTGCGGAACAGAGATATTATTTAGAAAGGTAGTCATACATAGGTAGGTACATTTGTACTCATTAAATTTCTTTTCTGGATTTCTTAGCCATTGGTTCTGCTTCCAACAGCTCTTCGTCCTTCTGAGGGATTAGGCTGTCGATGATGTCGTCATCGCATTCATCTACTATGTCCGATGAGCCCTCCTCGTTCAAATCAGTTACGGGGGCGTTTTCGCAGGAGTGGCCTGTGCAGTGCTTGCACATTGCTCAGCACCGGAGACCTGCTTTCTTACTGCTGCCAGCACCGGTGGTACAGCCTTTGCTGCACTAAACTGCAGGAAAAAATCATCGGGGGCAGCATATCTGGTTGTGGGGATTGGTAGTACCTGTACACTAGTACAGGTACTACCAATCCCCCCCTTTTGAGCGAAGTAACTAAAAAGTACGATGCCACTGCTGCATGACTACCTAAAACGCGAGATACCTGAAACTCGAAGTACCTAAAATGCACGATGCCTAAAAACTAAATTTGCCTACAATTTACTTTGACAACAATGTTTAATGCCTAAGAATCGAAATGCCTAAAATGAAGATTGCCTGCACAAGGTACCTTCAGGTACGGTCAGCCAAATAATTGGTTTAACACTTTTGACAACACTTCCCATGTACACACGGCGACAGATCAACCTATCCATAGTTGAACTCTATGTTTATGGACATAAGGTCGAACTATGGGTAGGTTGATCTGCACAAGCCAGCCCCAAACTGATGGGAGAAGTTCATTACCTAACCACGCCTGTACTTGCTGGTAAGTGCGGAGGGAGTGGTACTTGGCAGCGTCCCTGGCTGGTGGTAGGCGGGCTAGTTGCAATTTAGCTTTCGTCACTGATCGTGTGAATAATCGGTACCGTAGTAGGTCATCGAGGTTGTCTTTGTCAATGTTGCTTCCATACACTGCTACCAGGAACTTTTCTCAAGCGTCGCTGATCTGCTGAGGAGTTATTTATTATTTTGGTTGTAAGGGCTTGGTCAATGACCAATAGCTACTGCGACCTGAATAGATCTATTGTAGCTGTCACCCTAGACCTAAAGGTCATTTCCTAGGCCCACGGACTTCATGAACCGTGTTATGCTCTTGGAGGGGAGGTCCCTAATGTCATTAGGTGTTATTACGTATCCACCTAGATGGCGACTCCTGCTGTGAATGAGCACTTCGCATTCGCAGAGGAGGTGTATGGGCGTTTCCTCTGCTTCACAGCAGAATCTGCAGGTGGGTGAATCTACAAGCCCCATTCTGTGTAGATGCTTGTTTAACTTGCAGTGTCCTGTTAAGGCTCGCACTAAGAGCCTTAAGTCGTTGCGGTTTGAATTGATGGCCTCTGAGGTAAGTCTGTTTGAAAAGCCGGTCATGAGTTCTTTTGCGTGCCTCAGTCCTGGTGTATCCGACCAGAGCTTACGGCTTTGGTTCACGGCCCATTCCTTCAGCACACGTCTAGAGGTGTTGCGAGAGATTCCGCAGTAAGGCTCGGGGCCTATGGCGTCCTCTTCCGCCCCTCTTCGTGCTAGCTCGTCAGCAGCCTCATTTCCATCAATACCGCAGTGTCCAGGCAGTGCTGAGGAGTTGCGTTTGTTGTGAGAAACCGAGCCACCACTGCAGAGAGGGAGGTATTCTACAAGTGCTGCAAATTTTCTTCTTCACCAATCCATACGGTGCTGTCGTGGTATCAAAACCACTCACTGCGTGGCAAAAAAATATGTCCTTGGGGGGATATCGATCCGAAAAGTAACTAATATCAATACCAACATGATACATGATAAATATGAACATGATGAAGTTGGCTCTCATCAGAGTAGAAAATTAGCTTTTGTGAATTGAGGTTGGGTGGGGGAAGGGGGAAGCGGGGGTGGGGTGGGGGGTTTCCAAAGTTCGTGATTGTTACCAGGAACCAAGATTATAACAAGATTTCATCATAATTCGGGTATGACAGAAGAAATACGGTGGGATTTTGCATTTCTGAAAATTGACATTTTTTTCGAAGTGCCATATCTCGGTACCTAATTTACATAAAAACATATTTAATATATAAAAGTTGTGGGAAATTTAACGCTCTAGATAAAAGTAGAATATGCTTTTGCTATAGAACGTAAGGAAAAAAAGTTATTATGGAAAAACCGGAGAAAGCTCGAAAATTTTGCAGTTTTTCCCCCCCTCCCCTTTTTGCACAGGGTCCTCGAGGTCCAAAACTTGACAAAATGTTAATTAACTATCCCTGAATAACATCCCAAAGTTTCATTAACTTCCGACCTTTTTCTATCTGATACTACCTGTCGACCGAACTATATGTGAAGTCTACCAATCCGCATTGGGCACGCGTGGTGGACTAATGCCCATACACCCTCCCTGAGGGTAGGCCTGTGCCCTGCAGTGGGACGTTTATAGGCTGATGATGATGAAATAAAATCAATTTATTTCAGACAATGTCCGTAGAGTTGTTAGTAGATACATCAATAACTTAAAACTATGTTAGTACACATAATTCAACACAATTTTAGTACACAATTTAATTTACATAATTTAAATCAATCAATACAATTACATCATTAAATTCAATATATGAATTCGTTTATTTAATGTAATACAGGGTGTTAGGCGCATCGTGTGCCAAATCGAATGGGATGATTGGAGGGGTCTTTAGGTACCTCAGAAAAAAAAATAAAAAATCCTGGCCCAAAGATTTTTTTTTAACTGACTTTCAATGGTTTTGGGTGAAAATTGCCAAAAATCTACATTCAAATTTTTTTTTAAAAAAACCTGTTGGGTATAACTAACTTTTTTTGTTAAACCTTTAATCTGTGATAGTGTGCGCTTCTATCGAACCCAAAATTACTCGCCAGTGACATCTACTTTTTTTTTTACAGCCCCCCAAAGTTTTTTTTTTACGTTAAAATAAATGTGATAGTCAACTTTCGATCTCAATAAAAAAAAAACTAAAAGTGATCATGCTCTTCCAATTTTTTCAAAACATCTCTGGACTGTCCCCATTCTAATGGTATGCAATACGTTATGAAATAAAATGAGTAACATCGCAAATTTTTTTTTTTCTGTAATAATTCGCAATTTTCTAATATTCAATAGGTGACGTAAAAACTAGTATTTCCGGTAATTACACTCACAGTCAGGTAAAAAAATTAAATTTTGAAGGGTTTACTTGAAGTAACCGCCTCCCGTTCTTTGTTTGATACAGGTAAAATTTGCTTTCTCACTCTAACGTAGTGAAATCTATCTTGTATCCCTTTCTCCCGGGGGCTGTTTTTTTGAATAGACCCAGGGGGATTTGTAATACTGACTGAGTAATGAGTATTAAAAAATTGATAATAAAATTGGCAACATGCCTTGTATAAAATGTACAGTCAAAAATTCACAACAAGCTTCGTCACAAGAGAATACAAATAAATAAAAACCGGTCAAGTGCGAGTCGGGCTACTCGCGCACCTAGGGTTCCGTACCACACCACCACAGAACACAACATTATAAACTTAGAAAAAAAAACTTTTTTTGTCCGGGACCTTTAGCGCGAGACCGACTCACACTTGGCCGGTTTTCAGTATTTGTTTTTATTCTGTAGAGTATGTTCTATAATCACACTAAGTTTCAGGCTTTTATGTATTACCGTTTTTACGATAGAGCGTGAAGAAAAAACGTTGATAAAAACTAGTTTCTTGTTGAGAACCCCCCTTAATTTTTAACTTTTTGACATTTTTATTATTTGTTAACGAATCCGCCATAATAACGCATAACCTGAGAAAATTTCAACTATCTAACTATTACGGTTCAAAAGTTACAGCCCTGAATAGGTAGGACAGACGGACGGACGGACGGACAGACGGACGGACGGACGGACGGACGGACGGACGGACGGACAACGTAGGCTTAGTAATAGGGTCCCGTTTTCACCCTTTGGATACGGAACCGTAAAAACCAACAACACGTTTTGTCAGCAAAATATTAAATTAACCTAAACTACACGGCATCGTCATAAATCGTACCTGGCACAAAGGATCCCATCACACTAGCTGCGTTCCCGCGCTGGATAGCCAACGAAATCCTCTGCACCAGATACGACCCTGAGCGGACATCGCCGCTACTTTCAACCAACCTCCTGCCCAGCTCTCTTACAAACGCCTTACCTTCCACTCCCCACGTTCCAGACTTCTCCACTGCCAGTGGCACAAAGAGGTACTGGGATACTCTAGTATCGCGTACCTCACATGCTTTAATTCAATTAATTTAATTTAAATATCTGGAACACCGGCACCGGGCACACACACGTGCTGCTCTATACTGCGACACTGGGTACGCAGTGTCGCAGTATAGTACGCAATGTCGCAGTATAGTACGCAGTGTCGCAGTATATACGCAGTGTCGCCACAGGCCCGACACTCCTCGTACGTGTGAGTCCCCGCGTCGGTGACCTTGAGGCGGCGTGTGTATGCTATAGGGTTGAAACTTGCGGAAAACGAATAATGTGTAAGTTTACACTGGTGCAAGGAAATAATAAAAGATAAGGCAGGTACTTAATTTTTATTTACGTAAATTCAATTTAAATTATCCTAGTGCAATTGTGGGTATTGTGGCATACTTGGTAGAGAATTTTTAGTAATTAGGTAGTAAGTAGGTAATTGAAGTAAAATGTAGATAGGTAATTGAATTTGAATTTAATCTACACGTGCATTTTTAAAAATCAATCTACCTAGGTATTTAAGATACACGACTCATACAAATCTTACTACACACGGCGACACATCAAGCTACCCAAAACCAAAATAAGCTAACCGAGCGTAGGCATAGTAAGGTATAACGTCGCGCGGCCAGCTTATTTTGGTTTTGGGTAGCTTGATGTGTCGCCGTGTGTACCTACCTAACTACCACTACCACCTAATATCGTCAATGGTTAGTAAGTAGCATTATCGATACTCCATCAAAATTAATAGATTTTGAATTGACGTTTAGAATAATAATGTAACTTACGTTTCTGGATCATCATTAGGTAATGAACAGAAACTCTTATCACTGTTATCTTTCTGATTGTTGCCACAACCGTAAACACAACAATAAATGGCACTTTTCATGATTCGTATTATTTGGCGTCGCACGCTTCGTTCGCCGTTCGCCGAGTCAAAGAAAATATTTATATCAACGGCCGAGTCGTGCCGTCACGCGAGCAAGAGCAGCCATGTCATTCGACCGTCAATGATATGACGTCCCACCCGCTCGCAACCCGCGCACCCCCCTGCGCTCGCCCGACCCGCACACATAGCCGCGAGCGCTTTTACGAGCACACATGCATGAGTGTCGCTTCTTTTCGCGTAGTGTATATTTTCTTTGGTGTCGCAGTATAGTACGCAGTGTCGCAGTATAGTACGCAATGTCGCAGTATAGTACGCAGTGTCGCAGTATAGTACGCAGTGTCGGAGTATAGAGCAGTCGGGCTTTACACTGATCACTTTCAGGATGGTGTTAGCGCTGCCGCGCACCCTGCGCTTTGCATTAGCGTGGGAGCCCCAACAACACTCTGAACACATTATTATTCGGTTCTCGGAGGGCGTTAAAGGTCCGCTATGTATAGTATGTGAGATAAACATCTATTTTAGTAATTATTATAGAGTAGTGCGGATTTCATTTCTTATAACCTAAACTCGACACCCTGTTTTTTGAAAATCTTCGACATTTGAAAATCATGAAAAAAATATCATGATAATGGTTAACATTTGGATGAAACAATTCCTAAGAAATGAAATCCGCACTACCTACTCTATTTCATAATAATTAATAAAATAAATGTTTCTCTCTTAGTTTACTTGTTACCTATTTAAAAAAAATCCTAATAATGCCACCAGACACCCCCGTATTTATTAGATACTCCGCTCTATTTATTCTTATCTTGTGAGTTACGTACGTTCAAATCAGCAGTCGTAAATATAATGTATAATGTGTAATATAATGTGTACATGCTGTGTTTACCTGTAATTAGTTGTACATTTAGATAAAATCTGTTAAATAAGTATTTAAGCTTGTATTGATGTAACAACTGTTGATGAACCAATAAAATAAAATAAAATAAAAAAATATCACGATTACTATGTAGATTAAGCATCATTTAATCATTATTTTGAAAGTGTGATTTTCAAAAATCGAATTCTAGTCTTCATTTTAGCGGCCAGTTCATCCATATAAAAAGTGTAGTTAAGTATAAATTATAATTTAAGTTCAAGTCTCATTTCCTACGAAATGTATGGGAGAGGTTTTTTGCGATTTCTGACATTTCTAGTACTCTAACCTCGGTTGGTCCGATAGAGTCTATTGATCCTTAGAAGAAACAGGATCGATTGGCACCAAAAAAAGTTTTTGTGTAAATTGTCAATTTTCTTGCAGACTATGTGAATGCAGTTCAAAATGTCTCAAAAAGTTAAGGATAGTCTCTTAAGAAAGTTTCGATGTAGCTACAACGATTAAGGTACCTGCCCTTACTGCCCCGTCTCAAAAATCCACCCTGTATAGGTACTTTAATCATTGGCCTTAACTACAGTAAATGTGTAGGTACACCAGGTATGTGTACCTACACTGTAAAGCAGAGGCCTATATTGACATTCATAGACATATTTTCGTCTAGTCTCATAAGAGTTATTCACATTACCTTGATAGCCTGGTAGTAGTCACCAAGCAGGGAGTGGAGGCGCAGCAATCCCACCAGTGAGAAGTATCCCAGCATCTTATACAGGGAGTGGCGTCCGAATTCTCCCGCTACGGAATCTGGGTCCCCGCCTGCTACATACACCTGCATCAAATAGAATAATAATAAATAGTTTATCAAATTTTCACATTTTGTGGGTCAGTAATTTCGATGTATTATCAGGGCCTATAGACAAAGTGTCATTTCTATTGGCGTAGACGCTAGTAGAAATGACAGTATGGATTTGACATTGGCGATCGAAACATTTTGACGCTTTTTTCTTTTTTTTTTCTTACTGCATTATTTTGTAATGTAAAAAACTTGATGAAAATGTATAGGAAAGGTTCTAAAGATTTGGCCGTAGCTACAAGCATGAAGCAAATATACAGGGTGAAATTGATATCATTAGCATCCTTTTAAACTAAGAGTCTACCCATCAAACTGAACAACTTTTACTATGGGAGCACACCGATGGGAGCAAAAAAAAAAATCTGCTGTTGCATACATTTGAGTCGAGAAGGTGTTGCAGTTTAGTATGAAACATCTGTTTTTATTTTGCTCCAATCGGTTTTCTCCCATAGTAAAAGTTGTTCAGTTTGATGGGTAGACTCTTAGTTTAAAAGGATGCTAATGATATCAATTTCACCCTGTAGAATGTTTCATAACTACAAAACAATAGAATAAAAATAAAATAAAATAAAACAATAGAAATAATTTGACACTACCTCAAGTTGTCGCTTGATGTTGGACTTGTCGACGAGCGAGTGGAGCACGTTGAGGATGCAGAGCACGTTCCACGCTTTGTTCTCTGTGTTCAGAGTGTCGATCTCAGCCTGACTCAACTTCGACGTACGAGACCTAAGGGTCACAATCAACAGCTACATTTCTATCTTTACTAATATTATGAGTGTGAAAATATTGCCATGTGGTACGCATATTGCTAGCTTATAGCATAGCGTAAGTACAATAAAGTGGGTGCGCTTAGTGGCCGCGTTGGGTCTATGCTTGCGCGGAGTGCGGGGGGACTCGCGCGGTGTGCGGAGGGGTGAGGCACCGGCCGTTGGGGTACAGCGCGCAGGTGGATCGGTACTGCGCCACCCGCACCCCCCGCACGATAGGCCTGTCGCGACCCGAGAGCGCCCTCACTATTAGTATTATATTTAATTTGCTATAGTATGGAGGTAGATTTTTAGTGAGTATGGCATGGAGATATTTTTATACCCAAAACGAAATCTATGCAGTATAACTACATAATATTTTATGTTTCCCATGAATTGAAATGCCAAACCAAACAAAATAAATATAGAAAATTTTAGGCTTTTGTATATAATACATCAACAAACCTACTGGAATTAGGGTCTATTATGCGGAGAGGATGAAGAGACCATGGAACATATCCTTTGTGACTGTGATGTCTTGGCGGCTAAACGCATGAGCCTCCTCGGGGAGGGTGAAGAAAGAAAAAAAAAAGTGGGGCTAACACTAAAGATCCCACTGGGTCCACTGAAGTGTTGCTGGCTCTCCAGCCCCCACAACAAGATAAGATAAGCTAGGGTCTATTATAATGCTGATGGACATTTAAGGGGATGATCAGACCATCAAACCAACAAACTCTATGGGACCAAAATCGAAATCGCGAAAAAAAAAACTTGTTCAGTTTGATGGTCTCATCATCGTCTAAAAAAACCGTTACCATGTTATGTAGGATCCGATATAATGGAAAACTTTTTTGCAAATAGACCATTCAATTAATTATTCTTTATTGCACATTAAAAAGAACAAAGAACACACAAACAAATTGGAATAACAAAGAACTTCCTTTACAACAAGATAAACATCTATAATCTGACCGGAACTGCTGTACCATCCCTTAGTTAGATGCCCGGCGAGAAGGGGGCAGAAAAACTAGCTCGATTTCTGCAACTATCACCAAGCAGTGATTTAAAATCGACGCGCGCTCCTCCAAAACGCACTACGCTCTCGCCTCATTTGGAAATTGCATTGCATATCGTCTGTAAAGGGCATTTAGAATAAGGTCTATGTGAACGGTCTCACCTATACTGAGCAAACGACTGGAACTGGTAGACGAACTCATCGATGAGCTCCCAGAGCCACTGGTCGGGCAGCTCCAGCGGGACGGGCGTCTCCGCAGACAGGATGTAGTTGAAGAGGTCGCAGTAGTTGTAGAACGAGTGGAACCTCTGATCAGGCTTGGGACCGCCCGGTACCCGCGCGTATATGTCGCGGTAGTACAGCTCCTTGTACAGGATCATGAAAATCTGGAAACATAGTATACTAAGATCAGTACATCAACATCATTGAATCTGTAGTAACACTATAGTATAGTATATTAATTCTAATTTTTTTCGCGGCAAAAAACAATGTTTTGAAACTGCTGGTCATTTATACTTTTGGGTGAGTACATAAAAATTAGCAACTCTCCCCCTCCACGCGACGCTTCAACCCTTCCCCCCTCGAAAAGTGTTTTTCAGATTTACCTAATTTCCAGGATTTCGGACCCAAACATCTTTTACAAAACTATGAAATTAGAAATGCAGAATTTTTAAAATAATCTTAGAATTTCTTTATTGATTTTACCTATCCACTGTTTCAAGGATGCAGCTGTTTACCCTAACCGTATATACCGTCGCCTTAGAGTGAAGACCTCGGGAATGATTTTTTTTTAATTAAAATTATGAAATTTTGGTATATTTTTATTAGTATGTTTCTGGAAAGAAAATCTCACAAGCCGTGTCCTGATTTCACTCAAAAAATTATCTGATACTTGTAATTCATTTACAGGGTGAAATTGATATCAATGGCATCCTTTTAAACTAAGAGTCTACCCATCAAACTGAACAACTTTTACTATGGGAGCACATAAATCGCAGCAAAAATAAAATCAGCTGTTGCATACATTTGAGTCGAGTAGGCACTGCAGTTTAGTATGAAACAGCCGATTTTTTAGTTGCTCCGATCGGTTTTCTCCCATAGTAAAAGTTGTTCAGTTTGATGGGTAGACTCTTAGTTTAAAAGGATTCCAATGATATCAATTTCACCCTGTATACCGTGTAATAAGGGAACCTCGAAAATACTCCCGAACTGTTCACTAAAGTTATAGGATGAAGTTTTTTCTTCCTCCTGAAAAATGTTCTCTTTTGCACTTACGATTTCTTCACTCAAAGGCGTTGACATTTCACTTTACTTACATGATCACTCTCTACTAAGGGGGCTACTTCATTCTCTTCCGGCCACGGAGTGTTCTCAAAGTATTGCTCCGTGAGTTTAGGGAACGTGTTCTCATACAAGTTGAGGATCTCGTACGTCACTCCCTCGTTGATCATGTTACGGAAGTAAACAAGGAACTTCTTCACCTAAAAAGATCATTCGTTTTATTTCTGTAGCTTATTCTAAGGGTCAGCGCACACCTAGCGCAGTACTGTTCAAGCAGTTTTCATTAAAACTTTCGCTGCTGAGCTCAAAACAATGATACTCATGCAGTGCTAACTCTATGGAATGCTATACAATTCTGACTCACTGGGCGAGTCATGCGCACTGCGGCCCATTTGTTGCTAACCTACGAAGTAGGTCATCAGCAGTTAAAGTGTTAATAAATTACTATGGAGACCGACGAGGTGAGCCACATTGGTCATTTCACTGTTACGACTGCGCACAACCTATGGTCAATTTTAGCACTGAGAGGATAATGGTTTTGAGCTTAGCAGCGGAAGTGTTGAGAGTAGTCAGTATTATGTACATAAGTTGGAGAAACTCATAGATACATGGCATGTCGTGTTGTCTGTCTGGATTTCAAACTGGACCCCAAGGACATCAAGTAGTTTGCCGGCATTAATCGGCACAGCCAGACGGCAAAATCTAATATGTGTAGATGAATGTTCTGGAAACTTTTTTCCCGAACATTCATCGAGCAAGGTCGGCTTATAGCAACAATTTTATGATGTGTCTACTCGAACGAAATACCCGATTGGCACAAGCTGAATGAAGCTGTACAAGTGCAGTGATTGCTTTGGATCGGCTTTGTTGATTTACAAATACTGCTGAACTGAAAGTGCCGGCTCGCTTATGTGTATAGCAACCCTTAAGGTGCATACGGACTAGAGGCAGCCTCAGGGTGAGCAGCCTCGGCACGCACGGCTCGTGTGGAGGCTGCTTCGGTAAATAATTAAAACAACATGAGGCAACGTGCCTCGGGTCGAGCCACGAAAAACGAAATGGCGGCGCGACAAAATGGCGCCGCGCCGGATCGACAGCTGATCAAACCGGGATTCGAACCCAGGACACTGAATTTTGTATCTTGACACAAGACTACAGTGTTATTACAATTATACAAGTGTTATTGCTAGATACCAAACCAGTATTGATTCAGTCCGCATCCAGTGCACTGGTAAGATATGTTTACTATGTGAAGCGATACGAAAGGGAGCCGAACAATTCGCTCCAGTATCGCTCCGCTTTCGTATCTCTGTGTGCTACATGCGTTAGAGATGTAAATAGGTACCAAGTTTACGTTTGGGTCCACAAACAATAAAATTACTAACCATCTCGGGCATTTTGTAATAGGACGACCTGTCGTACTCCAGGTCATACTGGGGATCCCCCGTGTGTGGCTCGTAGTCTCCGTATGATTCATACCCTCCCTGCGGAAACAAAACACATTATTCACTGCATTATTGTAAAACTGTCGAGTGCTTACGTTTGCAAGAGGTTATCTTGTTCTATTCAATAATATTATATAGCTAGTTCTTGTTGTGGCTGATCCAGACCTCATTGTAATCGTCACTGGAATACATCTTGGTGCGTATTTATGTGCCAGAAGCTAAATAATACTATTTGTTGGCAAAAAACTGTAAATCCGCATGAAACAGATCTTTGAAAAGGACCACAGATTACTGAAAAGGACCGTGACGTAGTATCTTTTTTTTTTTTTTTTTTTTTTTAACAATTTATCCTTTCGGAAATGCAATGGGAACTAGCCCTTACAGCATGGTCATAAGTTACATTTTTCTTTGTACTTAAAACTAACTTAACTAATCTTACACCTAAATATTGAAATGTGTGGGTGATACACACATTCCAAGTTCAAGATAAGTTTTACGCGAGGATCAATCCGAATCAAACGGGAGCGCCTTCTTTATATGACGTAGTATCTCTATTTAGTTCAGTGTTGCAAAAGTCACTTTGATAAAATCGGTAGTATTGACAACAAAAAATCGGTAGAAATCGGTAGATTGTTTAAAGTTCTGGTTTTAGGTCCCATTTTTTCCAAAAGAGCTCAACCAGCCTCAACTGCCGTCAAATTCTGAACAATAAGACATGCTGACACTTAAAAATTTGGTGCCAGTTGCGTATTGACCAAAACTTGAGTGTAGTGAAAGACTTTTACTAGCCTATTAAAAATCCGAGCATTTCTCTGCAGGGATTTAAAAAGCATGAACTTTTCCATACCTTACGTATAAAATGTAATTTTCATTACCTACCTACCTATTTCAGTCCACAAACTTTGAAATAAGACCATAAATATCCTTAACTATCCTTAATTCCTAATTATGTGCCACATAAAAAGGGAAAATACTTAAATATTTGGCTAAAACATGTTCTACAAAATAAATCGGTAGATCATAACCTAAAATCGGTATATCGGTAGACAGTACCCGAAATCGGTAGATCTACCGATAAATCGGTAGCTTTTGCAACACTGATTTAGTTTGTGGGACCGTGTGTCAGAGGGGAACTTTGAGGAAAAACGCAAAGAAACCAGCGGCATCTTCTTTGAATAACGTGTAACTACAAAAATATTGTCTCAAATTTCCGATAGATGTCTCTTCAAACTCATCAATAAAGGTTTATTACTAAAATTATAAAAAAAACTTTGATCCTATTTAATACAATTTACGTAATATTTCAAAACTGTTTTAATTAAAATTAGTAAATAATTTAACATATGTTCTGCGGTAGCACCATATTATTGTCACCTAGCAACACCAGCTACACAAGTTGTCACAATATGGCCGCCGTTACAACTTGCGCGTACGCTTGTTTGTGTTTTACGCCCATTTTGTGATTTGAGTGTTGATCTTCACTTCAGACGTTGAGGCAAGATTACTCCTCCGTCCTGTTACTGAGGCTACTACTCTAAACTAGAACAAAATAGCTCATTACTGAGAAAAAGTAGATTCCATTGTAAAGCATACATATAGCTATAGGTATGCGTATATATAGCAACTGTTTCTTGTTAAATATCATAGATGGCGTTTCAAATTTATTTGCATTAAAATGGCACTAGAGGGCTCTCTTTTTCCGATATATTACTCTACTCTTTGCCGTGTGTTTTCTTTTCTACGATTTCTACCCATCCGTCAGTGACTGACGCATTGCGTCACGTCACAACAGCTAACCTTGTAATACTATTGGTCAAAAAACGATTTATTCAAAGACAACCAATCGTATTTTTGCTCTATTTGTCAATGAAAACTATTTACATTTGCAACTAGTCGAAACCGATACTTTCCGATAAAGTCGTCGTCATAAACCGGTGACAACGCGGCATTATATTTTTCTAAATAAAAATCATACAATCTTGCCGTTCGGGAATGTTACCTATTTCCTATTTAACAATACGAATATAGTAGAAACCCCGTGATTTTGATTCCTGAAAACCTGAAATGCGATTTCTAAACATCATACGAGCGAATCGGCGGTAGAAAGATCTTAGATTAAAAACTTTTCGTTTAAGAAAGATGCATAATCAGTGCCCCGCTAGTGCCCCGTCACTCCCGTTTGACAGCTGCGATAATTGCCTTTGACAACTGCATCTTGCAAGATGTTAAGTGTTAACATGAGTATATTAAACTGTAGTCTTTGGGCTGTCGCTCATTGAAATAAGGCGCATTTTAGTTTTCGCAAAAATTTTGTATAGTAACTAGATTGTACACTACGGTGCTGGCATCGGGGCAAGTGAGATTACCTATATCCTCGTGTGTCCCTTTCTAACTAGGGAGTCCATTCATTCTCAAATTTGACGGGATACCTAATATGCATTTATTCAAGCCTGTTTCTTACCATCTCGTTGAGGATTCAATATTATCTTTTTATTCTGAAAATGTTTTTAGGGGTAAACACAGACTAAAAAAAAATATATAAAATTAATTTTGAGTTTACCCGCGACTGTTCTCGTTCATCCGCAAAAATAATACAACGTGTATTGAAGTATCGCAAAACTAGAAAGTATTTTGTTTAGAATCGAGAATTGAATTATCTTGGTTTCGACATATGATCCTTTCTTCAAAATAAAATTTACTGAACCCGATGTCAACCCACCGCATGGACACACATACCCTACTTACTAAAATGTAATCATGAGTAGGTTAGCGCTTTCATTCATTGCTGAAATGATAAAATTTTTGCCTCAAAATTTAAAATGCGAATAACTTTAAATTTTAATTATCAAAATAATGAAATTATTGTTTCAATCAATATTTTGCTATAAATCAGTTGGGGTGCATGCGGTTTTGCACTTATTCATTAACACGTCAGTACCAATACGTAAGTACTTACCAGATTTTATGTCAAATCATAAGCTATCAAACAAGAAAAGTTTCATCAAAATCGGTTCCTTAGTTTCGAGCACACGAGTGATGTCTTGCTGGTTTTCCCAGGGACTACTGTCAACCATTTTTCTCTCAGCGTTTGATCCCTGGGAAATCTACAAGCAACACAGTACATTTTGTGTTTAATACATAGGTCGCCAAAATGGTCAATGGTCACCCTAGTTAAGAAAAGTTTAGCGAAACAATAAAATATCTAACCTGTGGAAAGAAAACCCACAGCCAGGGTTTTCATTTTTGCATCCAGTAACACAACAAAAATTGACCATTTCGAAGGTTTACAATGTTATTATCAGTTATCACAACAATTTAATTTGTTATTTTATGACTTTTAAAATTTCAAATATGTCCGCCATAATAATATTTTTTCATAACACAAAGAGTTGTCATTAAAAAGTTTTGAAATAATACTCTAAAGTATTGTACTTACCTTATTTGTTTTGTCATAAATTGAACAAAATTAGTGTAAAACAAATAAAAATTATCAATACCTAATATACTTTAAATTATGAATTTTAAAAACAAAATTTTTTTTTTTAATTTACATACATCTTTTGTTACAGTAAATTCTAAAGTGGTAGCTTAATAAGTTGGCAACACGTTAGAAAGAGACACACGAGTATTCTGGTTATCTCACATTTGCTTGGTTGTCAGCCTACAACAACATTGAAGGAAATTAATACTTATTACGTAAATTTAGAGTTTATTTTGCATTCTCCACGAAATTCGAGAGTTTGGTCCACCTATAGGATACTATATACAATGTTCTTGAGTTTTCGTTCCTGAAGCACAAAGTTCGAAATTCGAAAAAGCGCGCGAAATCGAGGCCTCGTTCAAAGAGACGATGCGCTTCACGACGCGGTGCTTCACGCGGTGCGGCCTGCCGGAAAAACAAACATATGAAGATGTATGAGAGCGTTCACGGAGAAGCGTTTTTGCATGCTTTTGTTTGATTTGAGGCGTCGCATGTGGCGGCAGCCGCGGCAGGTGACGCGGCGGCTGGCGCGGCAACTGACGCGGCGGCTGACGCGGTGGCTGACGCGGCGGGCGGGTGCAGCGGCGGGCAACACGGCTATAGTTGTAAACGGGCGGTTTTAAACCGGTTTAAAACGAAACGGGCGGTTTAAAACGAATTCCAACGGATAAGACCAAGTAGCTTATACAACGTGTTAATGAATTAACGCAAAACTAGAAAGTAGTTTGTTTAGAATCGAGAGCAGAATCGAATTATCATGGTTTCAACATAGGTAACACCCGACTTACCTACTACCAAAACAAGATTGATAAAATGTATCCATGAGTACGTTAGCGCTTTCATTCATTGCTGAAATGATAACAAATCATTTTTGCCTCAAAACCTAAAATGCGAATAACTTTTAATTTTAACTATCAAAATAATGAAATTATTGTTTCAATCTAATTATTTTGTTATAAATCAGTTGGGGTGTATGAGTTTTTGCGTTAATTCGTTAACACGTTGTATAAAGACTGACAGGATGCAAAAAAAGCTGCGGTAGCCGCGGCGGGCGACGCGGCGGGTGTAGCGGCAGCTGCCGCTGACGGAACTATGAACGGAGAATACGCTTGAAGCGCCGCGTGAAGCGCATCGTCTCCTTGAACGAGGCCTTAAGGTCTCTTACGGTAGTAACTATAATCTGTGACTATATCATAGACGAAGAATTTTTTACTTACTCTTTCTACGGACTATATCTTAGATTAAAAACTTTTCGCTTACGCTGAAAGATGGAGCCAAGAAATAAGAGAGCGAGATAGCTAGTTTTGAAAACTTACGTAAACAAAAAAGAGAGAAATATTATTTTTTGTTTCGGTCACCGTGGCCGGTTTTTTTGTTTGGCAAGATGTCAAGCTATTGTCAAACCTATGGAATGTTGATGACATCTTGCCAAACAAACCGTCTTTTTGTATGAAAAAGTCACACTATTGCTGTTTCATGTGCGGCCACGGTATGGTTTCATCTAGTTACTATATCTATGGACTATACAGGGTGGTCCAAATAGTGACGTCAACAAATTTTTTTTAGATTCCTCACACCTGGGGAATTTTAGTTTATTTAAATGTTTTTGAAATATTCGACTAATGTTAGCCATAAGAATAAAAAATATTGCTAAAACTATTTTTTGGAACAACATTTTTTCTTAGCGGATTTTCTACCTAATTAACTTTGGATGCCGATTCCAGCGTAAAATGGCCTATTAAGAACCACTTATTATTTCTTGTATGGTAAGTTGAATAATCAACGAAGTTTTTAAAATTAGTTTTAACCTATGGAACTTCCATTTTGTATTTTTAAGAGAATTTTGAAAATTTTGCTCCGTGCAACTCAAACCTAAAGTTTTCAGTTTGGACCCTTTTTTCGGTAGCTTGTGTGGATGTTGTGTTGCTGATTATTTTACGTGTAAAAGAGTGTTTTCAGACAATCATAATACAAAAATAAAATTTAAAAAATTCATACTATGAAAAAAGTTATGACAGTTTTAAGCCGCTCTGGTAGAAAATTCTCAAAAATACCTTTAAAAATTCATAACTTCTAAACTACAAAAAATCGCGGAACATACATGGGGTATTTTTGGATACTCCCAGGTGTGAGAAATCTAAAAAAAAATTGTTGACGTCACTATTTGGACCACCCTGTATACATTGTTCTTGACTGGCTACATCTTTCAGCGTAAGCGAAAAGTTTTTAATCTCAAGGTAGTAATATGCTACGTAGTCCTAGTCGTTATGGAGATATTTTAAGGAAACGCTGCACTTTGGGAAGGAAGCAAGCCGCTTTGCACAGTGATAGTAGGGACCAAAATAAGCGATTTGACCCGCAGCAGCGCAACTTTCATCCCTTAGGATAATAGATGGCGCCACTTCATTAAAAAAAACTTTGAAAAATTCTACAAGCCAAACGGCTTCACCGATTTCTATTATTAATGTGTCAATCGAAAGAATATTTATTAATTTATGATAAAAAAAATAAAAAATAAAAATATCTAAAATGGCTGCAAAAAGCCATGCATTTTTGTAAATTTTTTAAAGTTATTTTTCCGTTTTTTCTTAATAACATTAAAAAAATGTATGAATTGGGTATATTAATAATTATTCACATTGTTAATAAATCAATAACATGTTTAATAAAAAAAAACTGCATGTCAATATCTTTAATAGTTAGGAAAATATTTAAGATTACATAAGCAGGTAAGGCGCGCCCCAGTCTTAGTAATTATGCAAAAATTACTCAATTTGGTACTGGAAGCAAGCCGCTTTGCACAGTGATAGAAGGGACTAAAATAAGCAATTTTACCCGCAGCAGCGAAACATTAATCGTTTAGGATAACAGATGGCGCCACATATTTCAACAAACTTCAAAAAATTATAGAAACTAAACGGCTACACCGATTTTAATTATTTAGGTGTCAAACGGTTCGTCTTTTTATGTTTCAATTTAAAAAAAATTAAATACTCAATTATTTGTAGAAATTGAAAGTGCAAAAATAATAAAATATATACAAAAAATTTTAAAATGTCATGTTTTCACTAAACTACGTTGAACAATGTATGAAGTGTGTATTTTTATTTTAGACGGATTTATTTCGAATCTAAAGATGAAAACTGCATCGAAATCGGTTTAGTAGTTTTGTAAATATTTCTAATTTCTGCTGATAAAAGTCCACAAATCAAGGATCGCCACAACAGGACCGGCCCTGTACTATCTTCATCCAACGAGTGCCCGCTACCTTAATACATACATACATACATACATAATAATATCGTTGAATAGTTTGTTCCTTGGTCAAAATATCCCTATTTTTGCATCCTGGAATCAGTGTATAACTACAAGTTCTATACACATTAGTTTGACGACAGAACGCCACAACGGAAACAATGGAACTAGGTGCTTTCACTGTCGCATCCATCTGTAGCTTGGTAGCTTGCTACTAGTCATTCACTTCGAGTTGGCCGCTACCTCCCTTCCCGCTTCCCCGCACCGCACCCCTAAGAGACCTTAATAAACGCAATTTTATAACCTTTAGCAACGCAACCACGTACGGCACATCCGTCCCGGTCACTAATATCGCTTTTAATTTTAAATTTTTATTTGCCTTTTATATTATTTTTTGTCGACGGGACCAATTAATGTGCCTGTAAGGAAATTTTGTAACGGTCATCGACGGCCAACTGGTCGTGAACGGGTAGTACATATCAGTAATCTGCAGTGCTGCCAATTCCGGGGAATTTCCCCGATTTTCGGGGAATGAGGGGTGCGTGCGGGGAGAGCGCGGGGAATGATTCAAATCGGGGAATTTCGGGGAATCGATTATTTGCAACAAATGTCGAACAAAGGATGTCTAAAGAAGAGGGATTGTTAAAATTCGAACCGAATCGGACTATTCTTAGATAGAAAATGTGGGAGAAATATAATTAATAAGTAAAACTCATTGTATTCTAAATATTTAAGTAGATTTTTTGATAAAAATTAGAAGACAAAGAAGTTGATAAGCTAATTTTGTGAAACATTAAACTACATTTGTATGAAAAAATGCTTTATTTCTTGAATATTAGTGTCGGGGAATTTTCGGGGAATGCATGATTGGAAATCGGGGAAATTCGGGGAATTGAGCCTACTTAAGCGGGGAATCGAGAAATTTACATTGGCAGCACTGGTAATCTGTGGTGCAACTAGAAAATTTTCGCAATATTCGCCGATTATTACATATTTCCAGTGTACGCAATTTCCAAGATGTTCGCAAAAAATGTCACAAAACTGCTGGGCACCGGCACCGGCAAGAAATTCTTCATTACTAGAAATTTTTCAGTTACTTCCCCAAGAGGTGAAATAGTAAAAATTCAGAGCAGCGACGATTTCAAGAAAAAAGTAATCAACAGCAAAGTGCCCGTAATCGTTGATTTCTTTGCAACGTGAGTTTTTTGTAATTTTCCTGAGAATATCAAAAGTCTTATTTTCAAGAAACGATGTAACCTTGTACTCTCCATGTACCAATAAATATTATATTACCTGCCATAAATGCTGATCTCATACATAGGTTTATCTTGCATGACTGTGTACAAATCGCCCTTTGGATTGATAAAGCTTAAATTCCAAAGGGCGATTAACCTCTAGTACGTGTTGTTCCGTATCCGTCCATACCCCGTCGTCTGTGTAGTCCCGGATCCGGCCAAAGCTGACTACTCAGATTTTACGCAATTATAAAACATTTCACCTGGAAATAATGTCTGTTATTGCTTGAAATCGTTTTAATACATTTCAATCTACCATTCATTAAATATTCCTTCATTCATAAAAGGATCGTTCATTCTCAAAACCCTTTTCAAATTTGAATTTTTACGGCTACGCGCCATCTTGCCACAGACGACGGGTGCAGATTGTGTGCGGCTTACACGTACCAGAGGTTAACTTCCTTTTTTGTGAAGGAAAACATTGACAAGTTATATGAGGTAACAAGAGGTGTGAAGTATGGAAAAGTTTTGTAAAATGTTGCTTATGTGTTTCATCCCTGATCTACGTTATAACTGAAGAACATTGCAGATGGTGCAACCCTTGCAAGTTGCTGACCCCTCGCCTGGAGTCTATAGTATCAGAGAGCAAGGGTAAAGTTGTTTTAGCCAAAGTTGATATCGACGAGCAGACCGATCTCGCCCTGGACTACGACGTGAGCTCCGTCCCCGTATTGGTCGCCATGAAGAATGGTAAAGAACATCAGCGACTTGTCGGCCTCCAAGATACCGACAAACTACGCAAATGGATTGAGCAGATTTCATCAGAAACTGAAGTCAAAGAGGCAAAAGTGTAAATTCTTAAATCATTGCACATAAATGTTATGTACTATTCATAATTTACCTATGTAAAGCCCTAACAGGTTTTAAAGAACCCTCCATGTTGTGGAAAGTAATACAAACCAATGTCATAAAAACTTAAATTAGCACTCTCTGACATGGGTTTCTTTTAAAATCTGGTCAGGTTTCATAAATTATTGTTGAAAATTGTAGTTGATTTTATTAAATTATAAATGAAACGACAGTTGTATTCTTCTAAGCATTGTATTAAATCCCTAGCTCTTTTATAACTAGTATCGTCTGGTTTCGGTGATGCTGATTCTTCGTCATCATCCAGTTCATCATCTTTTTTCCCTTTGCTGGCTAGGGACTCTGTCCAATCATCCATTTGTTTTATCACTTTCTTGGCATCTTCTAATAAAATGTTTCGAACGTTTCCCTTTGCAGAATCAAAATATGCTAACAGCGTCGGCCATGAGGCATCGGGTACGAGATTAGAAGAGAACATGTGCTTCTGAAGCCACACTTGCTTCACTTTCATGAACTTCCAGTTTTGCTTGTCGTGCTTCCACTGTGACAAGTAATTGAGACACTGTGATTTCAGTTGGTCTTTACTTGCTGATTGTGCTTCGGCGAGACGCTGAGCATGCTTTTCCTTTTTCATTTGACGAATGGATTTTTTCCCTTTTTTGTTGTCTGACGGGTCGACGGAAACCTGTTGCTTCTTCTTTTTCTTTTTTCTTGGCTTTTCTTCCTCTGCGTCGGAGTCGTCTCCGTCTCCAGCGTGCTCCCTCTTACGAGGCGCATCGTCACTGTGGTGCTCCGTTTCAGTGACTAACGCCTCGTCTCCCGCCTGCTCCTGTTCTTCTGTAGACTTGTCTAATTGGTTAGCGTTCTCTACATCTTTCCTTTTGTTCTTATTCTTACGCTTTTTCTTGTTATTGCTGACCATGTTAGGTATTTTTAGGTTAGAAACAATCTAATCTATTGGCAGTGTTGCCACCTTAGTTTTAGTAACGGGCAGTTGAAGAAGCTAAAAAGGGCTAGATCGGGCTTTTTTGGCTACTTATCGGGCTAGATAGAGCACAAATTACCAAGAAAACATTTGCTGTAAAAAAAAAGGCTAAAAAAACACCTTTACCAATGATTTCAATTACCTACCTATGTATTTTTTGACTCACAATAACATTTTTCAAAATTAAACAGAATTTGAAGAAAAATTTTACCAATTTAATAGGTTCAAAAATTAAAAATATTATTTAGTTATTTAACAAACTAAACCCGGATCGACGCGGCGAAGAGATGCGGTATGTTGCCATAAACGAACAAATGGTAGGTATCTACCACAAAAATATAAACAAATCAATATATGACACAAATCGCCAAAGTTCGAAGTTATGGTAGGTTTAGACGATGACAATTTTGCGCCACCAATTCTGCGGCGCCTAAAATTAGCACCGTATAAACACTTTTGGCACGACAATTTTACGCCGTGCCTTAAAATTGTCGTGTTTACACGGTGCTAATTTTAGGCGCCGCAGAATTGGCACCTAGAAATTGTTATCGTATAAACGGTCCATTATTACGATGTTAGCATGGCGCAAATTTCAGATTTTGGTGAATATTTTTAAGAAAATGAAAAGCCTGAAAAGGGCTCGATAGCCCTTTCCGGGCTAAGTCATTAAACAACGATTTCACCTACTTTAAAAAGTGCTAATATCTAGCCCCAAAAGGGCTAAGGTGACAACACTGATTATTGGCTTAAATACTAGGCTATTGAGTTTCCAAGTGTTACCAATATCAAACAATAGGTATTATTTGGGTATTATTTATTATTATTATATATTTTTCAACAGTGGTCACACTATCGAAAATTTAGAGCTGCACCAGTTTCATTGGTTTTTTTAATCTAGTACACTTCCAGTAACAGTTAAGGTACGTTTGTAAGGCCCAGATTCAGAGACGATTTTTAAGTCTTAGTTCGAACTCCCGTATGTCAAAATCCATACATTTTGACCCTACTTAGTTCGAACTATGACATAAAAAAATCGTCTCTGAATCTCAGCCTTAGTTCGGATTCTCGTATGTCAAAATCCATACATTTTGGCCCTACTTAGTTCGAACTAAGTAGGGTCTAAGTAGGAGCTTCGAACTATGACTTAAAAAATCGTCTCTGAATCTCAGCCCAAGATTTTAATGAGGGATTTTCCAAAAGCCATTAAGAAAGAAAAAGTAGTTCCTAATGGCTCGATAGATGGCGTTGACCAGAGAGGGGTAAGCAACCTCGCAGATAGGAAAATACAAAAAAAAAATATGAATTTGTGTTTTAAAAATGAACAGCAAAGTATGAACATACAATTTCGTCAAGGGATGCGTCTGACTCAGTGACATGCATTTTTGTTTACTTTTTAGCCTAAAATTTTCGTCTTCGAACCCCTCTCAAGTCAACGCCATCTATCGCCGGTATGTTGAACTACGTTTGACTAGCCGTCAAAAAACTCGCCTACCTTTTTTTTCTACCTATACTTACCTATTCCAAAATTTTAATTTAAAAAATATGGATAGTCATCAGTACCTATGGGTAGTATGCCAACCCGGGATAGCCGTGATACAGCTATATCACGTCTTTTATCTCGTTCGGTTGCGCGCGAACGAACGAGATAAAACACGTGATACAGCCGTATCACGTGGAGCATGATATACAGGGTGGATTTTTGAGACGGGGCAGTAAGGGCAGCTACCTTAACCGTTGTAGCTACAGCAAAACGATCTTAAGAGACTATCCTTAACTTTTTTGAGACATTTGAACTGCATTCACAGATTTTGAAAAAAAGGTACAGTCAGCTAGAAAATAGGCAATTTACACAAAAACTTTTTTTGATGCCAATCGATCCTGTTTCTTATAAGGATCAATAAACTCTACCAGACCAACCGAGGTTTGAGTACTAGAAACGTCAGAAATCTCAAAAAACTTTTCTCATACATTTCGTAGGAAATGAGACTCCAACTCACTTTTATACTTAACAAAACTCTTTATTATGGAAAGACTGGCCGCTAAAGTAAACAGGAGTGCGATTTTTGAAGTTCACACGTTCAAATAAGCAGTATAAAATTTCAAAATTATTATGGAGATTATGCATCATTCGATCATGATTTGAATCTCACGATTCAAAAATAGCACTTCTGAAGTGCGATTTTTGAAAATCATACGAGCGGTTTGGCAGTAGAAAGATGCATAATCTCCATAGTAATTTTGTCATTTTCTACTGAAAAGTCAAAAGATTCAAATCATGATCGAATGATGCATAATCTCCATAATAATTTTGAAATTTTATACTATAAAAAAATAAATAAAAATAAAATAATTTTTATTTCGGATTACTTGACCCATATTACATTTTACACTTTACATTTACAATAAAATTACACATTTCATAATAATAAATTACAATACAATTACAATTTAACAATTCATAACATTCATTTAATTTAATTTAATTTAAGTTTATTAGTAACGACGCAACACTTAAATAACTACGTTAGTACAGACACTTAAATGCAGAGTGGCCCAGTGCTTGATAAAGCGACTGTCCCACCTACTCGCTGCTACAGACAGAATACTGTTGGTGCTGTCGCGCACTCTGCGGAGCGTCGCGGCGCCTCGCTTCCGTAGTATCGCTTGGAAGCCGTCTACGTGTGCATCCGCGAACATGCCCGACGCGCTGCAGGCGCGCGGCAGCCGCAACAGCACTCTGAACGCGTTATTATACTGAGTGCGCAGGGCCCTAAACGATTTTTGCGTATAATTAGTCCACAGACTGCAGGTATATAAGGATGTACAGTATGTTTTAAATAATGTTATTTTAACCTGCGCTGTACATCGACTGAATCTGTGTGCTATCATGTTCGCTCTGACCGCTAGCGCCCTGCGCTCTCTCTCCAAATCAAGATCGTCACTGAGGTCCTCGGTTACCAGGTGACCCAGATATTTAAAACAAGACACCCTATTCATAGGCGTTCCATCAAGCGTTACAGGGGGTACATAAGAGGGACATTTTGTGCCTGCTTTAAAAACCATAAGCTCACTTTTAGTGGCATTGTATTTTAGTCCATGGTTTACCGCATAACCCTCGCAAACACTCACTAACTTTCTAAGTCCACTGATTGACGGACTGAGCAGCACCATATCGTCCGCGTAACTTATATTATTAACACAAGTACGGTCTATATGACATCCAACATGCATGCTGCTGAGTTCGACAATCAGTGCGTTCATGTATAGATTAAACAATTTGGGAGAGCTTAATCCCCCCTGTCTCACTCCACACTCTAATCCGTAGACATCGGATCTTGCATCGCCCCATCTGACAGTATTGGTCTGACCTGAGTACCAACACCTAAATATGCGCACTAACTCACTAGGTACCTTGGCTTCCTCCAGCTTCTTCCATAGTATGTCATAGTTAACTAAGTCAAAAGCTTTTGACAAGTCAAGGAAGCACGCATAAATAGGTGTTTTCCTCTGTGTGTAATACTCTACAGTGTGCTTTAAGCTAAAAATCGCGCTCTCTGTGGACAGTCCGGGTTGAAAGCCAAACTGTGCGTCATGCAATTTTAAATAATTGTCTAAATGAGAGTTTAACAGACTGTCAAGCACCTTGGCGACGACTGTAGCCAGCGATATTGGCCTGTAGTTAGACTTTGAGGATATGTCCCCAGCCCTGTTCTTAACAATAGGCACTACCAGCGTTTTAATCATATCAGGTGGTAAGTGTGAGTGACAGGTGCATAATGTGAACAACAAGGCTAGTATCCTCGGCAGATGAGGCCCCGCGTATTTCAGATGTTCGATGCTGAGACTGTCATGGCCGGGCGATTTTCCTCTTTTCATGCTTTTTATAACAGATACTATTTCCTTCACAGCAAACCGTACACTACAATCTTTGCCAGACGTCTCAGCATCCAATACCGACCCCGACGTCAACGGATTTAAAGTCGACTTTACCATAAAATGTTTTCTAAACATATTTGCAACACCCATTGGTTCAGTTATACCATCAACACTAACAGACAGACCAGGCCTATTGCTCAATTTCTTGGTACATTTCCAGAAGTTACGGAAGTCGTTCTTAACATGATGAGATACAATTTTATCCATCACTAATTGTTCTTGGTTTCGCTGGCACCACCTGATTCGAGACTTAAATATTTTACGAGTGCTACACATCTCCTCGTACTCACTACCGACTACCGGTTTACCTAGCATCACCCAATTTTGAAACTTAAGCCTGGCCTCCCCGTGAGCGTCCCTGACATGTCTATTCCACCCCATAATTTGTTTTCTTTTCCTTTTGGCTGAGCTAGATTTACAACTAACTCTCGCAGCTTCACTCAGTGCGCTAATCAATGTACAGTACATATTGTCAATTATTTTTCGATGTCCTAAATTATTACAGTTCTTGTCACAACAATCATTTAATTCACTTGGAAAATCTATGTTTTTTAATAATTCATTACATTTTTTTGTAAAACATTCAATTTGACAAGGATTTCTTTCCCCCCACATTATGTTATTGTACTTTTTAATATCATTTTTAATATACAAATTCGATTTTATTATGTCAAAATTACATTCAATAATTAACGGATAATGATCTGACCAATATATACTATAATTAACAGACACATTATTCACAGCAGCCCGTGCCGCCTTAGTTACAACACAATGATCCAGCCATCGCTCACATCCATGTGCGTCGCTTATTTGAACGTGTGAACTTCAAAAATCGCACTCCTGTTTTCTTTAGCGGCCAGTCTTTCCATAATAAAGAGTTTTGTTACGTATAAAAGTGAGTTGGAATCTCATTTCCTACGAAATGTATGGGAAAAGTTTATTGAGATTTCTGACGTTTCTAGTACTCAAACCTCGGTTAGTCTGCTAGAGTTTATTGATCCTTATAAGAAACAGGATCAATTGGCATCAGAAAAAGTTTTTGTGTAAATTGCCTATTTTCTAGCTGACTGTAGTACATTTTTTTCAAAATCTGTGAATGCAGTTCAAAATGTCTCAAAAAGTTAAGGATAGTCTCTTAAGATCGTTTTGCTGTAGCTACAACGGTTAAGGTAGCTGCCCTTACTGCCCCGTCTCAAAAATTCACCCTGTATATGTTTTATGGTAGCTTTAGACGATGACAATTTCGCGGCGCCTATTTTTTAGCACGAAAAAAAAGCACAGCACGCTTTCGTTTACGCGCTGCTAATTTCCAGCGCCAATATGTTCGCATGCGAATGGATTTGCTAGAGAAAACCGTGCTAACGATTAGCACGACGCGTTTAGACGAGTCGAAAAATTAGAAAGGGGGATGCGAGGGACGTGGGCAGAGGTCACTAGCGACGCGTGCTTTTTTCCTTGCTAAGTTCGCTTGCCGTAAAATAGTCGTGCGAAAAGTGTTTATACGGCACTTTTTTTGAGGCGCCGACACATGCAGAATTGGCGCCGCGAAATTGTTTTAACCTACCATTTAATAAAAAAAATCCGCGTATCTATACCTGTTATTTTAGTTGCACCTCTAGTGTAATAATCGCAATTTTTGGCACGTCACAGCCGCGTCATCATGTCTCCGTGTCTGCTTTTATCGCTAGAGAATTAATTTGTTCAACATTATCACACCTTATCGACACATTTATATGTGAACTATTAGTTTTGGACAATTTTAAAATAAGACTACAAGATGGAACTACTGGGGACCGTGTCCAGCACCCAGTTTTTGTTCCCCGCGGCGGCAGTGGCGGTTGTTTTAGTATGCGCAGCGCTAGTATTTATCTTCGGGTTTCACTCGGCGGAGCAGCCGCAGTTTGATAAACTGCCTCTCGTAGTGGACGACAGGAAATCGTCCAATAAGAAGAGGAAACCGAAGGACAAGGTTAGTGCCAACAATATGTTACGGCCCTTGCGAGAATGTGCGCTCATTTTATTTATAACTTGCTAGCATATGCTCACCCCTTCACTTCACCGGGACAGTGGCTGCCAATGCACGTGTCACATCTGTTTACTGCGATCTCAATGACTCGACCAGCTGCTGATTCTGCAAGGAGGACATGGAAACTCCCTTGCATATGCTCTGTGAATTTGGCCCACTCATATAGTATCCATGAAGGTAGACAGGTTCTGGCTCCAGCTGAGATGCAAACTCTCCCTGTTGGAAACCTTTTGCAGTAGGGATCAGTAGGGAACTACAGGGTGAAATTGAAATCAATCGACAAAATTTAAGAGAGTGTTATACTCGAGATATGGCTGGTTTTAAAAATAGATTTAGACCAAATTAAATAACGTCCGAGATTTTAAAATATCGTAATTATTAATTGTGGCTGATTTAATTTGTGACTGACTGTACAGATGCGCGGCCGATACGCGGCGAGCGAGAGTGAGCGGTACGAAACAATAGCGCCATCTGTTGAGTTTTGGCGAATTTAAGCATTTAAAGCACGATATTTTTATGGTATAAGAATCAATGGTAGGTATACCATTGTCCGTTAAGTACTAAAAGGAAATGTCCTTACCTTATTTTAACAGATGTTCAAAGTGACCACCTCCATTTCGTATGCACAAATTGAGCCCGACACGGCGCTGGTTGTGATTTACAGCTTCAAATGCACTGACATTTTTTTCTCTCAGTTCACTCACTGTGGTCGATTCAGTTTCATACACACATCTTTTAATTTCCCCCCACAAATAAGGGATGATACTTGAGAAGCAGGGTGCATCTTGCGGTAGCGTCTTTGCGTTTCACGAAGCCTCCGTGTTTCTCACTAATAAATTATCACCATATCCAAAAAACTGCAGATTTGTGTACGACTTTTTTTTACAAATTCAGGTTGAACCTAATACGACACTGCACTGAAATCCAAGTTCCGATACGTAAGCGGGCACTGATTGATTACAGAGCGCGGTAACCTCTTAATCAGATCGCGACCAAACGGAAACTGTTTTTGTTTTGTTTGCCTGAGGCGCGTGCGACCTTGCCGAGGGGTGGGGATGCGCTCGCTAGAGTTGTGCGGGGGTGCTCCGCCTGCGAGGGGATGGACGTTGACCGGGCCGCCGGCCGGTGGAAATGTACAGTTCGAATGAGAAAATGTTTATTTAAGGAATTATTTAATTTTAATTTAAAAAACATTTTTTTTATTTAAAGTGTGTATGACACAGAGCGTTTATTATGAACCCCTTCTGAATGTTTTGGCATGCTTAGAATGTCTTTTATTTTTATAATTTAGATTTCAAGAAAACCCTGCAATATAAGATCTAAATCAGGAGTACAACTCGCCACCAAAATTTGTCGAATGTCTTCGATTTCACCCTGTATAAAAAGGTGATTGCAGTGGCACAGGCACGTCATGTTTGTTAAGGCTCTCAATCAATAATAATAATAGCCACCTACATAACAATGTTTGTTTGTGCAGAAGTCTTCACCGAACCGCACCGCGACCGAGGATACGAAGACAAAGTCCGAGAGCTCCAAGAAGTCTCCCACCAAGGAGAAAGTGAAGGAAGACAAGCCCAAGCCTAAGGAGAGGCCGGTTGAGCCAAAAGCGGCCAAGAAGGAGGCTGCAGATGCCAAAAAAGGAAAGAAAAAGTTGGTAGAGACTGAGAAACCAGCTGATTTCGATGATGGAGTATGGGAGGAGGTACCAAAGAAGAGTGATAAGAAAAAGGAGAAGGTAAAGTCAGATGAGCCGGCTCCTAAGAAGGAAAGCCCTGCTAAGAAGAACAAGAAGAAGGGTAAAGATGCGGACGTGGAAGCCGGTCGTCCAGTAGAGGAGCCTGTTGAGGAGACCATCAAGGTTGTGAGCACTGAGGGACCAAGAGTGGACGAGGAAGCTGCCCGCGCGCTGCAGGCACAGGTTGAGGAGCTGCAGCGTGTGCTCAAGGAGGTAATTTCATCTATTTATTATTTAGGTATTTATTTTAAACAAGGAAATTCTATACACAAGGACTTCACATCTGTGCGCTGTTAACGGGACGGCAAAAGTTTGTTTTAAATTCCTGCTTAGTGACCAAAGACATTTGAAAGGACTGGAATGTCAGTGGCAATGTATGGCACAGAGGTATGGCAGCAGAGCACAAATTACCATGTGTCATTTTTGGGTTTTGTTATTGTATGATGTGGTGAGTTCATGTGTATAGAATTTAATATGATTAGATTTTAATACTTTATTATATACAGGTGCAATGTTATACACACACAGTTGAGAAAATGTGTACAAAGGGTGAGCTTAAAAAAAAAAACTGTTCTTTTGGGATGGCAAATTAATAACAAAAAAATATTGGACTTACTTGCTACTTGGTTTTCACTGACTGTTACTTATTAGCTTGGAACCATAATTATGTCTGTTATGAAATATGAAGAGAACCGATTAGCATTATTGAATTAGACATACTGTACTGTTTAATATTTACATTTCATGAATTTTATTATTTTCATGGGTTACATAACATCACTTTCACCTTTGATCTAAGACTTTCATAAGCAATGCACATTGCAATCGGTCAAAGATATAACAGTCGATGAATGGATCAATTGATTTTAATTTTTGATAGGTGTTAAATAAATTGGAGTTTAAGGAAATTATGTTTACCAGTTTTATTTAATCTACATAGAAAAAACATTCTCCTTTTCAACCTGACAAACAAAAACAACCTGACAGCAAGTTTACCACTATCTTGCCTTCACAAATCTGCACTGGGAGTCACATTGCAGGAACTGACCCGAGCACTTGTCTCGCGTGGTTTCGCGCGTCGCGTTTTTGCCTGCCACGAGGCTCCACAATCCTCAACCTCTTTTTGTTCTTGACCAAAAACAATCCCTGAGATTGGGATAGATTCTCCCATAAATTACTTGACACTGGCGGAAATGCAGTGCTAACGCACAATCAAGAGTCCATTATAAATAAAAAAATATAAAAATACTGCACTATGCTTGCATGGTGGACTATAGCCACAGTATAAGAAAGAGTATCTATTACTAGATACAGTACGGACACTCCCTTCCTCCCACCAACTTTTTACCTCACCCCCTCTATCACCCTCTGGTTACCGCGCTCTGGTTCTACGAAGAAGACTTGAGGTTCAATTTAGTTGGTTTTGTATGTGCTGACGTCATCTTGTCAATTTCAAATTTTAGTATGCAGTGTCCGGGCTTTGGTATAATAGCCCTCTCCCTCTCACCATTATTCATGAGAGGAGGCCTGTGTCCTGCAGTGGGATCCTACAGGGATATTATAGGGCTCTCTAAAATATTTAGTATTATTTAGTTAAATGTTTGTGATCCGCTGCTATAGGCTATAACTTTATTAATCCTGCCTTCTAATATTATTGATTATTAACATGTTAGAGCCATGTTGTGCTTTTTCAAATCAAACGCTAAACAAGGGATGAAAGCAAAGCCCCGGTTTGGCAGGATGCAGGTTCGAGTCCCATCTGAGACTTAATATTTCAATCTTTAATTTGATGTAACCTGGTTTTTTCCGAGTGTACACATAATGAATGTTTTGTGATCGTTACCCAGAGGGAACTGCGCGACCAGGCTGCTCTGGGCAACGTGCAAGTAGAGGAAGGCGAGGAGGAGCTGCCCGAGGTCAAGGATCTCAGGAGCATTAAGAAGAAGGAGAATAAGGAGAAGGAAAATAAAGAGAAGCAGAAGAAAAAGGCTAGTGAGGTAAGACTTCGCTATTTGTTAGTGTAGACAGTTGCATTACTTTAAAAATTTTACTCATGATACTGATTATGAAGGAAGATTCCTGATGGATCAGGTCAACGGCTCTCGGAAACTATGACAGATATGGCTATGGACCTCGAACAAATGTCATAGAGGACCCTCTTCAGATTTAGTTGGCAGTAAAAATAAATCCGAAGTGAGGAAATCCAAGATGGATGCCATGGAAATTTCAAACTCCAAAGCAGTTATTAAATATTCACGAAACCGACTGAAAATTTATATTCGGGGGCATGTTTGATTGCTTTGACTTAAAATCTGGTTTAAAGGGTGAAATTGATATCATTAGCATTCTTTTAAACTAAGAGTCCACTCATGAAACTGAATAACTTTTACCATGGGAGCAAACAGAGCAGAGCAACTAAAAAATCAGCTGCTATATACATTTGAGCCAAGTAGGCACTGCGGTTTAATATGGAACAGCTGATTTTTTAGTTGCTCTGATCGGTTTGCTCCCATAGTAAAAGTTGTTCAGTTTGATGGGTAGACTCTTAGTTCAGAAGGATGCTAATGATATCAATTTCACCCTGTATAATTTATGTGGACGAAATCTCGGATAAACTCTATTATTAATATTATAATAAAATACAGAAAACTAAATGTATTAAATTCACTCTTCCAAAGATCTTAGATCTTAGAATCTTCACTGACGGTTCCTAACTGATACAGGTACAGGCTCCGGGGTCTTCTCGGAAGACCTGCATATCAAAATATCTTCGCCTCTAGGGACACATAATACGGTGTTTCAGGCTGAATGCATGGGCATCACCCTAGCAGCCAGAGCGATTAAGGATAGAGCGACTACCAATCACTCAATCAGAATTTTATCGGATAGTATGTCCACACTAATGGCACTCCAGAGCAATGTTATCACATCAAGCATAGTTCTGGAATGTCATAAAGCCCTAGCAGAGGTATGTGAAGGTAACCACATCACCCTGCAATGGATAAAAGGCCATAGCAATTCGCGTGGTAATGATGCAGCGGACGAACTGGCGAGACGCGGGTCCAGCACAGTCGCAATAGGGCCCGAGCACATTATACCGCTACCTTTCGGCTGGATCCGCTCGCAGCTACGCAAGCGCACCAGTCAAAAACGGGACGCACTCTGGGCTGCACTAACAGAATGCGAACAGGCGAGGAGTGCTCTACCTAGGGTGAACCCTCGTCTCGCCAAGAGCCTCTTGCGTCTCAGGAGAGCTCAACTACGCATAGTTACTGGAGCCCTGACTGGTCACGGTCCTTTTAACAAACATCTGTTCAATATTGGTGTTACCAACAGTCCTCTATGCAGGGTGTGCATGGAGGTTGAAGAAACGGCTGCGCACGTGCTGCTGGAATGCAACGGGCTAGCACACTATCGGGCACAACACCTCGGATCACCGGGGTCCCTTCCAGAGGTCTTCAACAGCATTAACAAGCTGGTGGGCTTCCTGGAGGAGCTGGGATGGCAGGAGTAGTCATTCCCACCCAACGCAAAATAGGCGCCTAAGTCGTCGAGTTGCGGAAAATGAGCCCGCTCAACCAATACCAATACCACTCTTCCAAACGTTATAAATAATGAAAATAATATAACTTTAGATAATGATATATTGCATTTCACAAGTAATACTGTATTTTTAGGGATAAAGATTGACTCGAGGCTGCAATGGGGTCCACATATAGAAACCCTAGCGGTTAGGCTGAGCTCGGCAGCTTATGCAGTTCGAAAAATTAGACAGCTAACTGATATAGCTACTGCAAGACTTGTATACTTCAGCTATTTCCACAGTATCATGTCTTATGGTATTTTGCTGTGGGGCCGTGCTACAGACGTCGAGGCTATCTTTATCCTTCAAAAGCGGGCAATTCGAGCCATTTATAATCTGCGTTGTCGAGACTCACTACGAGATCTTTTTAAAGATATCAGTATTTTGACTTTCTACAGTCAATATATTTACGAAAATTTTTTATGTTATTTTATAAATTCGGAAAAATTTGTCTCTCTTTCCCAAAAACAGTGACGTTCACAATTACAATACAAGAAATAAAAATAAATTTGTATTCCCACATTTTCGACTCAGTAAAGTCAACACATCTTTCATGGGGCACTGTATACACTTTTATAATAAGATACCAGAGGATATTCTAAACTTACCAGACAAAAAGTTTAAGTCTCATGTTAAACAAGTCCTCTGTAAAAAAGGTTACTATAAACTCGATGATTATTTGAATGACCAAAATGTCTGGTCTTGACAATTTTACACTATGTAATGCAATATTGTATTTTAATTGTACTTTGTACATTTTGTTTTGTTTAAAAGATGTGTGTTGTAGAGTTTCTGGCCGCATCTTCTCTCAACGGAACACCTTCCGACGCGGTGGTAGAGTCAAAAAATGACGTCAAAAAGCTATATGATATTATTTTGAATAAAAAATTTTGAATTTTGAATTTTACATAACACAATTGTTTCAGGCTGCAGTAGCAAAGAGTGCGCCCAAACCAGAGCATGTCGAACAGGACAACTCGGACTCCGAGAAACAAGACGAGAAGCAAAACACACCGGTCTTTGATGAGCTTGGCGGTAATTTTGTTTTACTGATACTATAGTTAACCTTGTAAGCAAAGCAAGTAATATGTTCTTACCCCAGCGTCAGACTTAGGCCCGGAATCCACCAAATCTAAGCGGAGCAAACTGCTAAAATTTCATCTCTTGACAGTATCAAGGTATCAAGCTATTTTATTGGTTGAATTTACAAATCTCCATTGTATAAATTTGTTTTAGCTAGCCCCAGTTCAGATGAAGCTAAAAAGTTGTTTTCCTTTGTGACTTCATTAATCATTGATGTGGAATCTGCGTAGATTATTTTCTCGTTGGTTTATGTAATAAACATTAAGGTAAGACTGATATGTACGCACGGCGTCAGATCAACCTACCCATAGTTCGACCTTATGTCCATGAACATAGAGTTCAACTATGGGTAGGTTGATCTGTCGCCGTGTGTACATGCGTATAAAAGTCCCTAAAGCAATCATTAAAAAAAGTAAGACTAGTGGGTAAAAACTAAGCTAGCAAGGGATACACGTCTGTATGGACTAATATTCCTTCTGGAGTCCCGCAAGGGTCCATATTAGGCCCACTATTGTTTATCATTTTTATCAATGACATACAGACGTGTTTTCTCAATTCCTATATTTTATTGTTTGCCGATGACATGAAGGTTCTGAAGGAGGTTCGAAGCGACTCAGACGTACGCGATCTCCAGGAAGATCTGCTGAGATTTGAGAGTTACTGTCAATTAAATAGGCTAGAACTAAACGTCTCCAAGTGTTTTTGTATGAAGTTTTCTCGTAAACTCCTTCTCATTCATGGTGGATACTCACTTCTCGGCAGCTGCATTGTCGAGGTTGAAAAGATCCGTGATCTTGGTGTTACAATGGATAGCAAACTACTATTCGATAGGCACATTGATAATGTTGTAAATAAAGCCTCAAAAGCGCTGGGTTTTGTTATGCGCACTTCGGCTTCCTTTCGGAATCTGAAGACTATAAAAATTCTTTACTGTGCCTTCGTCCGCAGCCACCTTGAGTACGCCTCTCAAGTTTGGAACCCCTGTTACGATATTTATAAAGTGCGTATTGAGCGCATCCAAAAGAAATTTATGCGGTTTCTTGATTTTAAAGCGCGTCGCAGAACATCGGGCTACGCCCAGCGGTGTAAACATTACAATTTTTTGCCTCTGGAAAAACGGCGTAATATTGGCGACATTTGTTACTTAATGAATGTCGCTAATGGAGCAATCGACTGCCCTGATTTATTGGCCAAAGTAAACCTTCGCACTAATCAGAGCAGCTTCAATGACGTTTGCTTGGACTTCGATATCGATTTGTTTTGTACAAGCACCGATAGACTTAAAAATATTCTAGCACGTTCTTTTTTGATGGCCCATAATAATTTTGTATTACCTTAGTTTTTATTTTTTAATGTTAGCTTTATTCATAAGACTTTTCTTTCTCTTTATTTTTATATGTGGGAACTTGTTGTCAGCATCTGACTATCAATCTGTCTTTGTTGAAACCGAACTGTTATTTAGCTGTAAGTTCTCCAAAAAGGAAATAAAAAAATAAATAAAATAGATAAATAAATAATAAAATGAAAACATGTTCAATGTTTTTAGATGGTTTATATGTTCTTAGGTTTGTGTCAGTTACTCTCGGACACTTTTTTCGAGAAGTATGTCAATGCTTGATTCTGAATGGTTGATTTTACACCACTTAGGTGGATTCCTGGGCGAAGTCTAGCGCCCGCCCGCATTGTGTTATTACTTTTGAAATTATTCATCTTGCATATTTCTGTCATTTACTGTATCTACAGGGTGAAATTGATATCATTGGCATCCTTTTAAACTAAGAGTCTATCCATCAAACTGAACAACTTTCACTATGGGAGCAAACCAATCGGAGCAACAAAATAATCAGCTGTTCCATACTAAACTGCAATGCCTACTCGACTGAAATGTATGCAACAGCTGTTTATTTTTTTGCTCCGATCTGTTTGCTCCCATAGTGAAAGTTGTTCAGATTCTTGGGTAGATTCTTAGTTTAAAAGGATGCTAATGATATCAATTTCACCCTGTATATGTACATCTTTTCTGACATGGGCATTTTTCTTTTCCAGATTCGTGGACGGACGCGAAAGTACCCAAGAAGAGCAAAAAGAAGGCTCGCAAAGACCAGTGAGTGAGTGGTGAGTGATAAAGAGAGGGCACGGCAAGGTGCGCCGCCACGTTGCCGTCGCGTCGCTAGCTCAATGCCACCCACACCACTGATAAAATTACCACTTGATCTAACAGTCAGTACATTACGCTACAAGAGTTTTTTATTTTTTTCTATTCTATTTGCATGGGGACTATCTTAATGTATGTGATCTACCTGATAATGACTGGATAAAACTAAACAGATTTATGTAATATCACTTACAGTATATTAATCGGTCAATAGATCACATACCTAAGTTAACGTTAATTAAATTAATTGTATCGGTAATTCAGCTCAGGGTTGTAGTTTTACAGGGTGTGAATATTATTTAAATTAAGTTTTAATCCTTACCTGTTCATACACATTCAGTTCACTTACGTCCATGTTTTTAGTTTAATAGTTTATTTTATATTTAGCTCATGTTGGCTTGTTTTTTTTTCATAATAATTTAATTATTGTTTTCAATTATGCATAATACAAATTGTTTTTATGCATTTTATTATCAGTCATTATAATTTTATGTATTGGGAAGACTTTTTAGTGACCTTTGGGAATCTGCAATATGTTTGGGTGTTACGATGTACCTACCTTGTTAGTGAGTAGGTAGAGTGAGCCGCGTTCGACCTTTCCTGATAGCAAATGTAACTCAATGTCATAGGTGCCCAATATATTGTAGTACAACCTATCTATGCTTTATAGTTGTAGAAAGTGAATCCGGTACTAACTCTCGAGATCTTCTGGTGCTTAATAGTCATAAGTGTTTTTCTCCTTCCATTCCATTTGTGTGCATTTTATTTTTATCTGACTGTTATATAACACGCTATCAATGTTTATTGAATCACGCTCTTTTTTTAGCAGATTTTCCGTCGGTATAATGTTTTATCTTGAAACTCAATTTATTGGTGTTGTGATTTACCCATGACAAAATGTGATGAGACCTGAATTTTGGACCAATGGATATGCTGTTTACATAACGTCACTTTGATTTATTCTGGATTTTTAAATAATTTCTTACATTTTAGTCAACATTTAGTTTCAATGTTTAAAATAGTTGTTTTCCGTCCGAGGACACATTGATCTATCTTAACTGTATGTTTATTATTATTATAATACAGTATTTCTTTGTTAAATTATTTGATATCTCTGTGGCCAACGGTGTATACAAATGTAAACAGCTTAAACATAATGTTTTATTGCAGATTCCTATTTTGTATACCTAGTTATAAGAATAATTCAAGTTTACGATAGTGCCCACATCATCTTGAAACAGATAAATTTGAAATTCTAAATGTCACTGAATGCATATAATTTATTAAACAATTTAGAATAAGAGTGAGAGTAGACGGCTTGCTATTGATCAAGCTAGACGAAAAATACTGTCAATAGTGATAATATTACGTTACGACGGGTATTTAAGTCGTCGGGGACATCGACTGTGCAATGATATGGCAAACATTTTTGGCAAACGAACACATTAATTATTTATTACAGTCATTCATTGCATCCAAAAATACTTTACTAGACATCTATTATTTGAGTGATCTTTCTTATTTCTTGTTTTTTCCATCTTTGTTTTATACATCTCTTGTATATTGGTACATAATATCTTAACATTACCTTGTGATATCTGTTAGTGCCAGGGGGACAGTGTAATAATTGTTTCGTTGCAGTAATATATTAACGAGTGTTAAATACATCGGATATTCCTCTGAAGGCACTCTGTGGATTTTACCATTTGTTGTTATTGCTATTTCTTAAAATGAATAATTGAGTATAATCTTAAGAGAGATTTATCATATTTAATTTTTTAGTTTATTGCGTTTCTGTAGTTTTCTTTTCGAGTTCCGTTATAAAATAATGGCAGTACTTAGGGCCTAGTATCATATAGAGATTCTCAGATATGAATCAAATTCGTATATCGGTAATAGGTATATAAGATGTAAAATATATTTTTGGCTTCATATTCATGTAGGAGGTAGGGTCGGGCGAGAGGCGACGATATGTCATCTCGTAGATCATCGTATCTTGACAATGTTATTGTTTTATAGGCTCTAAAATATAATGAATGTGTAATATAAATATTTTTTTAAAATCAATAAAGAGTGATATTGATATTTTCTTTTGATTTATATTTCCTGTTTTTAATTCAAACCACAGTGTGATGTTGTATAATTTAATTGTAAAAGTTACAAATTACATATAAATTCGAGATTCAAAGTTAAGGTATAAAAGTAACAGTACAATCTTAGTGCTATTCAATTGGTATAGACTCGATAAATGCCTAAGTTTTATGCGTGAGTTATTTATTGCAGCTACTACATAGTATATGTAATATGTTCTACATTTTGCCTAGAACTTTAAACACTACCACAAACATATTTTGTTTGATAATATACAGGGTCCTTCTTAATATGCCGACACTTTTTTAAGGCGATGACCAGACTATGAAACTGAACAACTTTCTCTATGGAATCAACATCGAAATCGCGAAAAAAAAAACAGTTGTCCCATACGTTTGAGAGTAGGTTTGCAGTTTTGTATGGAAGTGATAATTTTTTTTCGCGATTTCGATATTGGTCCCATAGAGGAAGTTGTTCAGTTTGACGGTCTGATCATCCCCTTAAAAAAGTGTCAGCATATTAAGAAGGACCCTATAGTTGTATTAATTGCTTGTAATAATGATGTTGACAACCTCATTATTGCAAGTAATTAAATTACGTACCTATAATACAAGTTGTATTATTGTTATTCACAGTCGAGTAAGGCACGTTGAGACAATGGCCGGCAAACATTTTGAGCATGTCCTTGACTGCGCAGAACAAAATTTGTAGGCGAACAAAATTTGTACTGCGCAGTCCCCTCACCCCTCCCCATTGCTCAAGATGTTTGCCGGGTACAGTAAACTCTGGACTAGAATCCGAGATAAAGAGATGCCACTACAAAAAAAGTTACCAAATGTAAATTTGTTGAAAACCACTGAAATTTTTGTTACAATTTTTCGCACCTTAAAACAAACAACAATAGTAGAGGGACATCACTAATCACTATTTGAAAAATCTGCAACATTAGACACAACAAAATTAAATTATTATAATTAAGTAGGTATACCGAACTAATAGTTGGACTGTTCATGAAAATGTCCTATAGTCACATTGACTATGACATTTGATTGTTAACATTTTTGTTCTCGGATTCCATTTCAAAGTACAGGGTACGTAAGAATATGGTAGTAAGTAGGATATACAGGTTGAAATTGATATCATTAGCATCCTTTTAAACTAAGAGTCTACCCATCAAACTGAACAACTTTTACTATTTATAGCAAACCAATCGGAGCAATAAAATAATCAGCTGTTGGCCTGTTGCATACATTTGAGACAAGTAGGCGTTGCAGTCTGGTATGGAACAGCAGATTTTTTTGTTGCTCCTATCGGTTTGCTCCCATAGTGAAAGTTGTTCAGTTTGATGGGTAGACTCTTAGTTTAAAAGGATGCTAATGATATCAATATCACCCTGTATAACTATGTGCCAGTCTACGTGCCAGTCAATTAGCTTAATTTTAATGGCAGGATTCCAATACTACAAAATCTTTCTAACGTTTATAAATACATTGTTTTTGGTAGACATTATGTAGGTAAAAGGAATATTTTTAGCGTTGTTTAGGGGGCTGTAAACATCGATAGTTTCAACTATTGAACTGTTAAGTACCTACTACGTGCTAGAAATAGCACCGCACGTCACAATGCTGTTCCGATCAATGTGGCGATATCAACACACTGTCTTTCACCCGCTCGCGCTCCTCCCGCATGTGGCGCATGATTTGTGTGTCGTGTTTAGTACGTAGTACATAATAGTTCAACGGTTTTAACCAAGTGTGGGATCGGTTTTTATTTATTTTGCGTCCGATTATAATATTAAGTTATGTTGGTTTTAGAACATTAAACAGTTAAGGGGGCACCGAGCCTCCATTGTTGCCCTCAATCCAATTTCTTTTTTATTTCTATTAATTATAAAACATTTCCAAAAAATAAGAATGTCACATTGCTTGTGCTGATTGCAAGCAACATTTTGGCCAGTGGCAAAATGACCACTTTTGGCGGTTTTAGGGTTGAGACCATAGAGAAATTACGCGGTCCCCTAGGGTCTCAATCCTTAACGATAGTAACATAAAACATAATAATCCGTAACGTTTCGATATTGAAAACCAATAATGACTACAATGTGACAGTCTTGTTTTGTTTATTTGGAAATGTAGAATAATTGTTTAGAAATAAAATAAAACGATTCATGGCAGCACTGGATTCAACAATTTTATTTTTATCACAAATAAGTTTATTTGTGACAAAAATAAAAGGATTTTTGGTCTGATATATCTGACTTTGGCGCTGAATAGGTTAACTGTATTGAACGATTAATAAGTGATACCAATAGCCTATAGCTCGGAGTCGCTCTTGGCGCCGGACTTGCCGCTGGTGCTCCTGAGCGGCGGCGCGGCGCTCTTGCTGCGCGGCTTGCGGCGCGCTCTGCGGCGCAGCTTGCGCAGGCGACCGCCTCCTTGCGCTGGCAGCTGCGCGCGCTTCTCTTTCGTCTCCACTTCCACCTTGAGCCGAGCGAACATGTCGTAGTTTGTGATAGCACACATTTTACCTGAAGAAAAGTAAATTCAATATTTATTTTAAATAAAAAAAAATTACATGCCTCGAAATTTAAGCATGCAGGTTTCCTCACGATGTTTTCCTTCACCAAAGAGCCAGTGGTGTGAAAAGCTCATTGGTATGGTACGAGTGTGCCTGGACGGGGATCGAACCATCCCTTGCTGCACGGCAAGCATGGTTACTCCCAACTAGACCACCACGACTATAATTAATTCAGACAGACACTATTACATATCTACATTGATACAAACTCCTAAATTGCATAAATAATGCGCGTAACTGTGTTAAGCATCGGTATCTTTAATGCTGGTCTTACACGCGAACGTACTCGTAAATAGAATAGAAAATAACTGGCCAAGTGCGTGTCGGACCACGCGCAGGGTAGGGTTCCGTAGTTGCCCATCACAATATAATATGGTCATAGAAGGATACTTTTTGTTTTATATACTAGGTACCTAGTCTACTTACGGTTTAACGGCTAATAAATTCTAATAAAAGCGGTCAAGTGCGAGTCGGGCTACTCGCGCACCGCGGGTTCCGTACCACACCACTACAGAACACAACATTATAAACTTAGAAAAAAAAACTTTTTTTGTCCGGGACTTTTAGCGCAAGACCGACTCACACTTCACCGATTTTTAGTATTTGTTTTTATTCTGTAGAGTATGTTCTATAATCACACTAAGTTTTACGCTTGTATGTATTACTGTTTTTACGATAGAGCGTGAAGAAAAAACGTTGATAAAAACTAGTTTCTTGTTGAGAACCCCCTTAATTTTTTAATTTTTGACATTTTTATTATTTGTTTACTAATCCGCCGTAATAAAGCAAAATCTGAGAAAATTTCAACTATCTAGCTATCACGGTTCAAAAGTTACAGCCCTAAATAGGTAGGACAGACGGACGGACGGACAGAGGGACAGACGGACGGACGGACGGACAACGTAGGCTTAGTAATAGGGTCCCGTTTTCACCCTTTGGGTACGGAACCCTAAAAAACGAATGGTACCGTCTACTGTACTGACCATCACAATATTCTTCGCCGCACTCGGAGCATGACACGATTCTAGTTTCAGTCACGCCTGAACGATTCTTTGTTTTTCTAATCATTGGATTTTTTGCGTATTCCCTCTTATCTCTTGCTTTGGTTCTTAGCTCGGACTTGCCCAGTTCTATTAACCTGAAATTCACGGTCTGTGTTAATTATTATGTAATTTATAGTACCTCATAAGTTATCTACTTATACAGAGTATAGGGTAAACAGTTGCATTACTTCAAGGGGTGATTGTATGATGATACCGAACAAATTTTCCTAAGAAACTTATGGGAAATTCTAAATGCAATCAGCTGATCGAACGTTTGTATGAAAGGTCGAATTTTTTTGAGAATTTTCTGTAGTTTTCTTTGGGAAAGTTGTTCAGTATCATGGGTACAATCTGCCCGTAAAGTAATGCAACTGTTTACCCTAACAGCCTGTAGATATATCTAAATTAATACTTCATCATCATCGGCCTCGATTCGGACTGTGCCACGACTTAACTTAACTAAATTTATTCCGGTCACTTTCTAAAATAAGATTAAGAAAAGAGACAGAAAACCAACAGCTGAATTTAGTGCTGTCAAAGTGACGTTACACGCCCAAAAACGCTTTAAATAAGATGGCGTACATTATGATGACATCTTATTTTGGGGCGTGTAACGTCACTTTGACAGCACTAAAGTCAGCTGTTGGTTTTCTGTCTCTTTTCTTAATCTTATTTTAGAAAGTGACAGGAATAAATTTAGTTAAGTCGTGGCACAGTCCGAATCGGTACCATTATCAGCCTGGTAAACCCCAATTAATATACTTAGTCACTAGCAATTACCTACAGTACTCTGTGCTATACTAAGTAGGTATTAATCATTTAGATATAGGTACTTAATGATGGCAAGGGCAACATCCTCCGTTAGATCGTTGCCTAGTTTACTAACCTGTTGAAATATTCCTCGTCCAGTTTAGATTTAGGTCTGATAGAAGTAAGCATCCTCCACTCTATGGGGACCGTGCACAGCTCTTCAAACTTCAAGCCCCGCATTTCCACAGGTATGGGGTCCATGTACGTGAAGTGCTTCTCTTCATATCCCCGCGTTCCTAACTTCTCGTACGCCCTAATTTCTTTCCGGGGTGTTTTGGTTTTCAAATCGTCCGGTTTATCTCTTATTTTAATATCTTCCGCTCTTACCTAACGACGTTAGTAACATTTTCGTGAACAGTCAAAAGATAAAAGTATTATCAAGTCCATAAAGTGGGCACAACATTACCTTTTCGGGTCTTGTTTTGAAATCGGGCACTTTGTCTAAAACAGCTCTGTATTCCTCAGCGGTATTTATAACAGTTTTTGATAAATCCAGCATAGGCGCCTCATCTTTCTTTTTATCAAATAGATCGTCAGACATTTTACTTAGACGCGATCACGCGACTCGACTATCGGCTAAGGTAACTTTTAATAACGTTTTATCGACTTAACTTACACAGCCTATTTCCTAGAAACGGTTGGATCGATAATAATCTTCAAAGTAGGTAACCTAATTTCAACTACAAATTGCACGTCACGACAGCTACTGTGCTCTAAACTGTGTTTATAAACTACAAGCATTTAATATTTCAAAATTTTGTTTTGACCACTAAATGTTCTAGGTCTTCTGATCTTTCTAAATAGTCTCTTTTGGCTATATTTAACTGATCAATTAACTTCTTTCTGTTTTCCACATCAAACATGTTTGTTTTCGCATTTATTTCATTTGTATCATCTATCCATAATTTCCTATTTCCATACTTATCATTAATGAACTTTTGTGAAAGCGTAATTCTTTTCGAAGGTGACATTTTAGGTGATTTTTTGTCTTTATTATCAGTTATTTCATTATTCGTAGTTTGCCCTAAATGCAAAAACTCTGCTGTTAAATTACTTGTACTTTCTGAAGTGTTATTTGTCCTGGATAACTCTTGACTAGACCTTTTATTTTTCCAGTACGATTGGCTTAAAGAGTTCCGTGGCTTGTGGTTCTCAGTCTTGTCGGACCTGACAGGCGGGCTCGGAGAGCGGCTATCGTCACTGGAATGTGATAAATATTGTCTCGCTTGTGTTCGATATTTTTGTCGTATCTTCCTTTTTTGACTGTAAAATGGATCTTTTTCACTTTGCTTTTTGTATTGAGCAGCTGGTCTGTTTACACCCCATTTAGGACGATTCTCTAAATCTTTCTTATATCTTTCTTCAGACCGGTAACGTCGATCTTTTTTCAAAGTGTTATTATGACTATCTTGTGGTGCGTTTTCATCAATATTTGGGTAATCCTTATCGATGTTTCTTTCCACCTCATCTGTTTCTACCATCTTATCCGATGTAGATATGCCTAGATTAGAATCGGTTTGTGTAGATGCGTCCTTAGTTCTTAAGTTACGATATTTTCTTGGCGTCAGTACTTTTGCCATTTCCGATGATTCACTAACGTTATTGAGGGAATTTAAAGAAACGTTGTATAAACTGTTACTTAGGTTTTGAGGAACTAGAACTGCGAGTTGTATGCCGTTTTGCTGCCCACTAACCAATTCCCCATTAGGGTTGACTCCGATTGGCACTATGTTGAATTGATTGTCTGCTAGAGCGAGTGGTGGTACACTATGAATAAATAAATTTAGATTTCCTGGACCCACAGAACGCGGCGAGTTACATTCAGTTGTCTGATGAGAAAAGTTATCACGCTTTTGAATGTTTGGTGAGTGTAAGTCGTACGTTCTATTGGATTTATTAGGACTTATTGTCTCGCTATGTGCTATTGATTCACTCGGGAAATTTTCTTCTACTTTGGCTCTACTATCGTTATTTAGATTAACATTAAAGTTTTGTTTCAGGCAGTGAAATCTTTTTTCTTTATCTAGTTTGGCTTTTCTTTCTGCATCTTCCAGAGCCTTCTTTAAAACATCCAGTTTGCGTTGCTCTTGAAGTTGTTTCTCTTCGTTTCTTTTCTTTTCTTGTTCAAGTCTTATTCTGTCCTCTTCCTGTTGTCTTTGTATTCTGAGCTCTTCTAATCGTTCTTCTCTTAGTCTGAGTTCTCTTTCTTCTTGACGACGTTTTTCCTGATCCTCTAACTGACTCAATATTGCAGACTGCAACTCTAGTGCTTTTATACGTTTGTTTTCTCTTTGAGCTTTTATTTCAGGCTCTAAAGGAACGTTTTGTCCTCTTATATGTGTTCTGAAAATAAAGTAAAATAAAGAACATTTAAAATCCAAAAGTGTCCATTAAAAAATTAAAGTTTTGTGATAAGCTCATTTAAGGTTATTAAGGTTACAAAAATTACCTTCCTTCGTCGCTTCCATTACAAGAAGACCTATCGCAGTCAAATCCTGAGTTTGTTGAACTTCTTTGGTCTATGACTAGTACATCAGCTGTATTTTCAATCATGTTCAAGCCACGCTCCACCCATGATGGAGTGCCTTTCTTTTGATTTGGCATCTGGGGAAAATAACACAAAGTGTTCAAATTGTAACATGTCTGTAACCTGCAAGTATATTCTCTTGAAACAAACCTGTGGTAATCTCTCGTTAGGAGCAGTTGGTTCCCAGAGTCGACCAGTCGCCACCCCGCGGTCACCCCAACGTGGTCTCCCCTCTTCAGCCGTAGTACTGCGCGGACTCCTCGTTGACCACCCACCGTCCGCTAGGGGCAATCTACCACTTGGAATATTCCTAAACATAAAGCATGGCCCATATAACTACTTAATGGAAGTCATAAATCTAGTTTACTAATATGCATTCAAGTAATAAATATTTAGTGCAATTTCTCGATAGCAAACAGAGACATACATTATTGAAATAATACAAGGTGTAAGGGACAGCTAGCCCATCAGACTTCAGACCATCAAACTGAACAACTTTCACTAATGTAACCAATCTTCGATATCGCGAAAAAAATAAGATGTTTCATGCAAAACAGCAGATTTTTTTCGCGTTTCCGAAGGCTCCATGCTGAATGTTGTTCAGTTTGATGGTCTGATAGTCTGACCCTAATCTAGTTACCTTTCTTTATCTTCTTGCTGCCATGCTATAACAGGATTTCTGTTATTGGCATCGTGCAATCCGTGCTGGGTCCTGTGGTTAACGGTTTCGCTGCCATAGCCGGATGTGTCTCCTTCACAATCCTCGTCGTAGAAGGCGAACCTCTTTGCGCTCGGCATGTTGCGGTTCAGGACTTCCTTGGGCCTCCTACTGTCTTCCTTCCGATCTGGTTCCGCGTGGTGTATGGGTGGCAAGCTGGGGCTTCTTTGCCGCTGAATGGGCTCCTGGTAATCATAATTCTCATTATGAAGCTCGAGGGTACTTGCGAATTGGTTCCGGACTTTTAAACGGTTGGTGTAGCGCTCCCCAGCGCCCCACGGCAAATAAAGGTGGGACATCTCTTCTGTAAAACAATAAATTACTTTTCGTTTATTGGTTAATAAATTAAATTGCTCATCTGTAATGATAGTACCGTCCATGACCGAAGCCGTCGAAGAATTAACAAATTCATTCGATTCGGCAAAGAAAAAAATAAAAGAGTTCCCCTTTTCTTAGCAAGGCTTTTAAGTTTAGTCGATAACGCATGTAAAGGAAAACGGTTAGTCATCCATGCTAGCTATTTCATGCACTCTTTAAGGTTTACGATAGATATCTACATACTTGTGGTTATGGCTGTGTACGTATTTATTGAAGCCTTGCACGGATCGGAACTGTAGTAAAGTTATTCACAAAATCACAAAGGAACTTCAAAGAAAATCGATTACATCAAAGGGTTAAAAATTGTCTGAATGTAAACACTTCCGAATATCTGTAACAATACCTGATAGGTTATATCAACAAACATAAATTGAAACTTTTGATAAAAGTAGGTTTAACGGGCATTTACTTCCGAGACGACAGAGGTTTTTCCCAATCTTTGGATTATATACCTAAATGTAATCAATGACCATTTTCTGTTTGTCGGTGACGATAATGATTAAATGGACTTGTTTATTAAGTATCTGAACGAGCAATAGCCTATACCTACCTACTAGGTCTACAGATTGACACATCTGCAGGAAATGTGAAGGTTTTTTATTACCTAGTTACGAGGTTTTTCACCTTCTAGCTTCTTTTATACTTACCTATAAGGTAATAATCTTGAAAATGTACCTATTCTTTTATACCTATAAGGTTTAAAAGAATAGGTAAATTTTCAAGATTTGTGATTGAATAATCGTGTTCGAAATATAGCTGCATATTTTGTTTACGTTCTAATTTCAATAAACGAACTTGCGTGATTTTATTTTAGTTTCAAAATCGAATGTAGAAACACGCCACTGATTGAGAGTTATTCAATTTCTGTTCTAAATAGTTCGTAACTTTTTCTTAGTTTACTATTTTTTACTACTTGTAGATTAAATGTTCGAATTACGCGTGCATGCGTGGTGGACTAATTCCCATACACCCTCCCTGAGGCACAGGCCTACCCTCAGGTAGGCCTGTGCCCTGCAGTGGGACGTTTATATGCTGATGATGATGATGGTGAAAAAAATACGATTGAGGGCAGCACATAGCTCGGTGCCCCCTTAAGTAAATCATAAAATTAGATTATCGAATAGGTACCTAACAATAAACGAATTAAATTAAAGTAAGTACCAAACTTACTTAGGTTCCTATAAAAAGAAAGGCAAGCAAGGTTATTAAGTAGGTATTATTATTAAGTAGGTACTTATTATGTATCTACGCCGTTAAAACTTATATGTTTAAATACCTAATACCTGTCTACAGAATAACTAAGTACCTATCTACCTAGTACCTAACCTTTTTGAACCCCAATTGGCAATTGTACCTGCCTACAAATTAGTGAAAATGTAGGTAATTATTCAAAATAAGGTTTACTACGTAACTCTACGATGAAAGATTGTAAATAAATGGGTGCGTGCTGCGCGGTGCATGAAATAGCAAAACTAGCAACCTAACCATCAATTAAATGTAACGTTATAAGCCACCTAATTAAATCGTGTTTCCAAATCAATTTGATAGGAGTAGGTAGTAGATACATTAAGCATAGGCGGTAGGTATGATACGCAATAATAGTGGAGATCATAGAGAAATTACGCGCTCCCCTAGTCACAGGTAGGTTAGGTTAGGTACCTACTTTATATCGTAGAATACAAATTAGAATATTTGTGTGGTTCGGGCTTTAGAGTGGACCACCCCTTAATAGCCGGCAAACAACTTGGCAAAAACCTTAACTGCGCAGAACAAAATTTGTAGGCGAAAGCGCTACTATGCGCACACCTCTCACCCCCTCCCCATTGCTCAAGTTGTTTGCCAGGTAGTGTACCTTCCCGTGGGTGTCGTATGAGGCGACTAAGGGATAAGGTTTCTTCAGCAGTGTTGTGCAAAGGCTTACTATTCAAATATCTTTAAACTGAAAATTTTCAGTTTCTGAAAGTGAGCATAGCTATACAGGGTCCTTCTTAATGCTGACACTTTTTTAAGGCGATGACCAGACTATGAAACTGAACAACTTTCTCTATGGAATCAACATCGAAATCGCGAAAAAAAAAACAGTTGTCCCATACGTTTGGCTCCGAGTAGGTTTGCAGTTTTGTATGGAAGTGATGATTTTTTTTTCGCGATTTCGATGTTGGTCCCATAGAGGAAGTTGTTCAGTTTGACGGTCTGATCATCCCCTTAAAAAAGTGTCAGCATATTAAGAAGGACCCTATATACCTAACTGGGGCCTAATTCACCTATTTTACAAGTTTCTGTTTCAGGTTCGTATTGTAATCGGTTCGTAATGACGTCACTTTTTAAAATGCTATTCTGTTGACACAATCTTATCTTGTTACGATCTCGATCCGATGACTTTTCATACCATTTAATGACATTTGGTATTCTATTGTAACGTAATGTGATTGTAACGGGGGACCGATCGTACGTAAGAACATTGTAAGCAACTTTGACGTTTATTTTATCCAATATTGTTACGATATTTTGACTTTAGAGCTGTCAAAATAAAAGTACCTCACGAGGTACTTTTTCACAAACGGTTTACGTACGTTAAAAATAATTGGAAAAAAATTTTTTTTTAATGCTTTCCCACCATCTGCATCAATCAGCCACTTAATAAAAACCCCGATTTTGGTACCTAATTGAAAGCCATACCTTTAAGTTTTCATCATTCCAGCCTCTTTCAGCCCCCACTTTGGGGTCACCTATCTAAGACTGGCCTAACAGTGAAGGCTAAAGCCCAACAATCGCGCCCAATTCACATTATTCACATAATATGCCTCAGAATATTTTGTCTGTAAAAAAATAACGCTCACAGGCACACATAGGTACATTGTAATGATCACAAATTAAGCCTTAGGCTTTTTGTTATGGGAACCATATACAACAACGGCACACACATATAATATCCATGACCGAACCGGGATTCGAACCCAGGACCCTGGCTTGGCAGTCCGGCGTGGTACCTGGACCGCGTGGACCTCTACACCAATCGGGTCGTTAAGTATCTTGGTATCCTCGGAGAACATTGCATGATATCTACCTATTCTTTTATCCTACGCATCTTATTATTTGCATGCCAAGTCATGGTGAAATGGGAGGACTTATTTTATAAGTATACTTTCCACAATGTTAAACCATGTTTCAGTAAATAAAATTGTCTGGTTTCTGATTTATCGAAGAGCGGATTGCTATTAGATACCTTACGTGCGGATGATTTGAATGGGTCCTTTAATTATTGAAAGTCTCCTGTAAAACACAACAGCTGACGCTCCGTAAACCGACGGGCATATTTGTAGATAGTTGTATGGATGTAAATGAGGCGAAAGCAATTCATCAAATTCAAGGTCGCTCAGCGAGCTATGGAGAGAGCTATGCTCAGTGTTTCTCTGAGAGATCACATCAGAAATGAAGTGATACGTAACAGAGCTTAAGTGGTTGACATAGCACAGAAAATTAGCAAGCTGCAGTGGCAATGGGCTGGTCATATCTGCCGAAGAACTGACAACTTATGGGGTGTCAGAGTTCTAGAGTGGAGACCACGAACTGGCAGGCGTATTGTGTGACGTCCTCCGGCCGCTACACAGACGACCTAAAAAGGTTGAGCGACTGGATGAGGAAGGCTTACTTTGACAGTCTTATGGCGCGTGTTGGGAGAGGCCTTTTTTCAGCAGTGGCGGATGATGATGATGAAATAAGGTGATAGATGCATGTCGGGGTCGTAGTATTCATCCTGGAATCGAGATCGTTTTGAAACCGGAACAGGGGGTGCTTCAGACCATCAAAATGAAACAATTTTACTATGGAGCCAAAATCGAAATCGCGAAAAAAAACTTCTGTTCCATAGAAAGTGCTAATAGCTTCTTGATAAAAAGGTATGAAACAGCAGATTTTTTTTTAGATTATAAGTTGGTTTGACTGTGGTAAAAGTTGTACAGTTTGATTGTATAAACACTCTGTTCCGACTTCAATACGGCCCTAGTTTTATGGTGTATAATGGCGCATCCTAGTCATCCTGTCTACCCCTACCCCAGTAGGAAAGAGGCGTGATGTTATAGATAGATTAATGTTATCATTATCATTAAAGTTGAAAAAAGAGGTTTTAAACGTTTTAAAACAAAAAAGATAAATTCTTACAAATAACATCTTTCCCGCAAGAAGCTTTATGGTTTACACTGGAAAAAAATAAAAGTGAAGTACGTACGTCCAAATGTCAAAAAGTAAAATAATGATTTTTAGGGTTCCGTACCCAAAGGGTGAAAATGGGACCCTATAACTAAGCCTACGTTGTCCGACCGTCCGTCCGTCCGTCCGTCCGTCTGTCCGTCTGTCCGTCTGTCCGTCTGTCCGTCTGTCCGTCTGTCCGTCCGTCCGTCTGTCCTACCTATTTAGGACTGTAACTTTGGAACCGTAATAGCTAGATAGTTGAAATTTTCTCAGATTATGCGTTATTACGGCGGCGGATTTGTTAACAAATAATAAAAATGTTAAAAAGTTAAAAATTAAGGGGGGTTCTCCACAAGAAACTAGTTTTTATCAACGTTTTTTTCTTCACGCTCTATCGTAAAAACGGTAAAATACAGGTTGTAACAAAACACCCTAGTAATACTTAAGGGGGTGCTTCAGACCATCAATCTGAACAACTTTCACTATGGAGCCAACGTCGAGAAAAAATTAAAAAAACTGCCGTCCCATACATTTGAGTCGAGACGGTACTGCAGTTTTGTATGTAAGAGCGGATTTTTTTTTTCACGTAATCGATGTTGGCTCCATTGTGAAAGTTGTTCAGTTTGATGGTCTGAAGCACCCCCTTAAGTATTACTAGGGTGTTTTGTTACACCCTGTATACAAGGGTCAAACTTAGTGTGATTATAGAGCAAACTCTTCAGAATAACGACAAATACTAAAAACCGTCCAAGTGTGAGTCGGTCTCGCGCTAAAGGTCACGGACAAAAAAAAGATTTTTACTAAGTTAATAATGTTGTGTTCTGTGGTGGTGTGGTACGGAACCCTCGGTGCGCGAGTAGCCCGACTCGCACTTGACCGGTTTTATTATGTAAACCTCAGATAAACAAAGAATAAAAATTTTCTTTGAAGAATAATTTCTAAATAAGCTCAACTATTTATGATTTTGATAAGAAAAGGCAAGGCAAGGCATTTGAACCAATTTACAGACAAGTTTACTATTCGATTCTCTGTTACCGAACATACAGTAAAATAAAAATCAAATATAATAAGAAATGAATTTTATTCAATAAATACAGAATAAAATAGTCAAAGGAGCAAGAACATTCAACAGAGATTCCTAAATATGATATTAACGCGAAGATTTAGTCATGATTAGTTTGATAATTGATCTTATTATCAAGAAGTGGTTTGTGTCTTTATCAGGAGTTCCATCGTATCTCGCAACTATCTTGGTGTACCATTCTTCATCCTCAAATCATTTGGATTGGGTTGCAAATCTTCAAGTGCATTCAATACCGCCGCCCTTAGTGATTCGATTTTGAAAAATGCTGTAATTAAAAAATACTAAATAAAACATAAATGAAAGAAGTTGGATTGTTTTATTTAATCAATCCCATGTCCAAGATACTTTATTTTATCACAATTGTAAACACTGTCACTGTTTTCCAATTTTTTTCATAAGTATACTGTATAGGTACTTTACTTATTATACAAAAATATGGGTAGGTAGGTACTGTTTAATGAGCTGTAGGTTAAGAGGTGATTCACAGTGTAAAAAGATCACCGAAGTTGGATAGGTAGGTCTTTGGATGGGTGACCGTTTTAGTGTTATTTAATTTGTGAAGCCTCCGTAGTCTAGCTAAAGGCCCACCACACTTTCCCACCGCTCTAACTCCTGTAAACCAGGATCAATAGCGGTGACCATTCACAACACTAGACAATGAAGTCCAGCGAGCCCGGGGGATGACTCTATCTGTCTTGGAACCCGCAATGAATTAATTACAGAAGATAGGAAGAGTAGGAAAAATAATTATATCCGTAGTCTAGCTAGAAGGTTATTTATTATACTAAGCACACAACTCCCCATGTTCCGGATAGTTGCAAATAGACGACAGTAGGTATCTATTGAAGATATCATGGACGGACAGAATTAGCAACGTGTTGGTCCTGCAGAGGATGAATAAGAGAGTAGAAATCCTAAAAACTATAAGAACTCAGAAATTACAGTACCTCGGTCACATTAGACGTGATAAATACCACCTTCTCCAGCTTATTCTGCAGGAGAAAATTTTTGGGAAGACGAATGCCTGGTAGAAGAAGGACGTCCACATTACACATAACGAAAATTACCTATATGAAATAATTTTATCAACATTTTTATCTCACGCTTTGGTTTTGACTTTTGACACAAATTTGACACAGAAGGCATGTCAAATAAAATAGCAGGGATAAGGAACATTTCAACTTCGAGATAATATTTTGGAAACATGGGAAGTAAGAATTTTGTTATTTTGTAAAATGTTAACAGTTAGTGTGTTGTGTGTGCATTTTAAGTAGGACCTAACTTTTTATATTCATAAAATTTTATATAAATTAAATAGATTTCCAAAAATTCAAAATCAGACTAGAATATCGTAAGGAATAAAATAACATGAGTAACATTACATTACTAACTCAATAAAAATGAAAAATGTTTATATTATTTGGATTTGATTGAGGTAATCAGATTATTTTAATTAAAAGTTTGTTATACAGGGTGTACCAAAACACCCTAGTAATACTTAAGGGGGTGCTTCAGACCATCAAACTGAACAACTCTCAGTATGGAGCCAACTTCGAAATCGCGAAAAAAAAACCAGCTACATACAAAACTGCTGTATCGACTCGACTAAAATGTATGGGACAGCTGCATTTTTTTCGTGATTTCGAAGTTGGCTCCATATTGAATGTTGTTCAGTTTGATGGTCCAACGTCCAAAGCACCCCCTTAAGTATTACTAGGGTGTTTTGTTACACTCTGTAAAGTTATATTTTATTGTTATTAATTTCATTTTCGTATGAAAGATATAAATATTTAAGATTAAAAATTTGTAACATTTTACGTACCTACCTAATGTAATTTTTTTTATTAATCGAGTATTAACTCTCCCCACCATTTCATGTTATCTGCTGCTTGCTTCTACGATTCTTTTAGGGTTCCTGTACCCAACAGATGATGCCAACAAGTCTGTTCTAAAGGAAATCGCCCACGTGACGAACATTCCACGTTTCAAATCGTTAAACAACTCACGAATGAGTAGGTATGATATCTACAATTATACACAAAATAGGAGCAATATCATACTTCTAAAGGAAATAGAAATTATCCTACTTTATCGTCGCATTTCTTATAAAATTCAAATTTTAGTTTGTAGTTTTGAGGTTATGTAAGACTAGGATAGAAGTTAGGCTTTAGGGCCTCACGGGGCGTTTGACGGCGCAGACAAGACGACGCGCTTTTTTCACGACTAGGCGTTTACGGCTACCTAGAGATCCAAAAAGCTGTTTATTGCATTTGTATTGATACAAAAGCGATACATATTCAATCGTGTGGGTTGTTAGTATGTAAGAGCGTTCACGGTACGGCGACAATTAAAGGCTTGGGCCTTCGCCGTAATACCACTGGTTTGAAACCAGAGGTATTACGCGATACCGCGTTTTGAAGCTGTTGATGAGTCTAATCAAAACACGGAGTTAAATAGCAATAAAAACGCGCCACCACAAAATGCGCGCTGATACGTCAATACACGTGTCTGTATTGACTTCAGCGCGTTGCGCAACTCGCTTCCATTATGCCATTTTGAATCTCATATGTAGTGCGACCAGCGTATTAACACGCGTCGACTGTGCGTAGAAAATACGCCATGTGTATAGGCCTATGGAGGTGCTACTGGGAATGTTCCTCCATTGAAAAGGGAAGTACTTCCGCCAGGCTAGTTGTGCTGCCTGGGGACCGGCCGTGGTCCAATAGTTTTTAGTTGGACCTTGTATATATATCGAATCTCTGTGATTATTTCTCTTGCGCGATTTATGTCTCGCATTCGATTGTGAACCTTATGTGTAGTAGGATACGAGTTACGTATTTACGATGAATGTTGTCTTTGTATGGAGCATATTTCCGAGAGCGACGGTATCGCCATCTGTTGGCATCTTTGCTATAACTTGTGGGTAGTAGTTGCCCACAGGCCCTTAGCGTTCTTACAGACGAGCGACGCTTTACGGTCGCCGTGTGTCGCAAAGAGACGCGCAAAGGAGACGCGCACATAGACTTTACGGTCGCAGTGGGTCGCGCGACTGTCGTGCGACTGTCGCGCGACCCTCTACGACCGCAAAGTGTCGCTCGTCTGTAAGAGCCCTTAGATTGTATAGAAGGTACGAGCTACCATGTTTTGGTGAGACAAAAATTTTGATAATAAATAGTTGAAAATGTAAGATAATAAAAATAGTTCACTGAGTAATGACAACAAAAACGCCTCATTAAAAAGAAAATTTTACTTTTTATTATTTTCATAGTGCGTTCCACCTCACTGTTTTATATTTGGTTTAAACAGAACAATTTCCGGAAAACATTCTATACTAGCACAGTAACCAATCGAACAAATTGTAGATACGTGCTATAATTTAAACACAACAAAAATATGTTTTTCTATCTCTTATTTTTAAACTTCTAAAAGAAAATTAACAATACTCAAAAATGTTTCCACCCCTGCTTCGGTATTGTTTCGTGATCGGATGGGGATCGTATGATGTTTGTATGTAAAACAACGCTAAACACAAAGCTCATCCGTTTCCCTTACGATCACGTTAAAAAAAAAGAAGGTCTTTTTTTAACCCGAAAACTGTCAAAATAATGTCAAAATTAACGGAACGGCTTCGTATCGTAACAAAAATTTGTTAACAGAATTAGGCCCCTGAATGCTTTAAAAAATATTTGGTAGTTGGCAGCAAAGCTTCTGATCGCTCCAATGAGGATTACAGTCGTGAGTTTATGTAGGCATGTATGTAAGTAGGTACCTAGTTGTGTACAGATTGGAAATATTTAAGTTACTTTCTGTCTAGACTATGCAATCGTATCTTTAAAATTCATTAGATAGGTTCCTAACGTCAGGTATCGATTTCAGAATCTGTAGATTGTTTCAGCAAAAAAGAGATTGTATTTCTAAAAGTTAAAAAAGTAAAGGTAAAAAGCCGTGGTGGTCCAGTGGCGAGTAACCTTGCCTGCCGTGCAGGAAGCGATGGTTCGATCCCCGTCCAGGCCGACTCGTACCAATGAGTTTTTCGGAATTTATGTACGATTTGTAACACCACTGGCTTTTCGGTGAAGGAAAACATCGTGAGGAAACCTGAATGCTTCAATTTCGAGGCATGTATTGTACCTACTGTCCATTACATGTGGCGACGGGCTCACTCCCCGTCACTCTGGACAGAGTTACGGTACTAGTGAAACGTGTATGTTCTGAGGTTGCAGAATATCTCTGACTACCCCCTCGGGGAATATAGTCGTGAGCATATGCATAAAAAAGTAAAATAACGGAATGTAAAAAGCAAGTGTCCATCGGGCTAATGTAATGGCATATTGAGTTTGCCTCGTCGCGCTCTCGTGCGCAGCGCACCGACTAACGAGCGGCGAATGCTTTGTTTTATTATTTAACGCTACGATAACTTACATATTTAATGTGGATTATAACTATAATTAAGTGCAATTATATCTTCATATTTGAGCAATCTAAACCAAAACATTAATTAGTTTTGTTGCAAAACTGAAAGTAAGTATAACCATCTTAAGGAATTAACATTATTTGGTAGGTAATTTTCTTATGTACACAATTAATTAATGATTAGATCATATTTTATGTAGGTATCCTTCAGAGATTTTCCTTCAAGTTTCCTCATTGTATTAAATCAAAACATAGCAGAGCATGGTTTGCTGCCCTCAATCATATTTTTTTTATTTCTAAACAATCAAATAATATTTCCAAAAATACAAGAATGTAACATTGTATTGTAGTCCTGATTTGCTTTCAATTTATCGAAACATTACGGATTATTATGTTTTATACTTGTAGTTATTATCTTTAAACCTTAAACCATAAGTGGCCACTTTACAGACATTATAAAGTAAAAACAAATCCTCAGGGACCCGATAAATTGAAAATCAGCAATGACTACTATGCGACATTCTTGTTTTTTGGAAATGATGTTTAATTGTTTAGAAATAAATAAATACGATTGATTTATTTCTAAACAATTAATGCTGTCCTAGCACAATAGGTTCGGTGCCCCCTTAAGAAATTGTTATGTCCCAGCCTTTGTAAGTTAAATTAATACATAGACATAGCTATAAGTACCTACATGTTTAAGTAGGTATATTTCAATGATCCCACTACTGTACCAAATGCTACGATCTAATTTGGTCTACGAGTGATCGAATTCTTACACTGAACTATAACCACAGAATAGCTAATGGTATATAGTTCTACATAACCACTCTATAACCACAGTATAAGAAAGAGTATCTAGCTATAACTAAGTACCTATTTATTTCATGTTAGTTTTCATAAAGGACAAAGGTCGTTGCTTCCCAATATTTGTGCCTTACCTTGAAATGTTGGGGTGCGTGCTTGTTCCATCGACCACTAACTGCCGCCCACGGCATTTGTGACAATGACAAAAACATTCATTTACCTCATTGTTACTACCTAATGTTTGGAAAGTGCCCCATTGTCAATAGCAATCAAACGGGAAATCGATCAGACTATTTAAAATTTGATTAGACCTAGCTGTTCGAAGGTTATCCTATTAAAATATTTAGTATTAACCTTTGGTTAGGTACCTATACAGACAGGGCATCAGGGTAACTGTAGGTACCTAGGTACCTATTCCATTCAAATAGGTAGGACTGACTTTAACATGATATTTTAATTTCTACACTACACAAATGAAAATTTTTAAATTGTAGGTATGGTCCATAAAATTGTAAATAACTAGCAAATTCGTTAAATGGACTATCCCAGTCCAGTGGCGCCCTCATCACATTAAAAAATATTTCTCAAAAAAGAAAGCCTAAATTAAAAAGTGCTCAACAGATAAACTACCAAAGCCTTCAAGCTATTTTCATAGAATACTTTTATAGGTTTTTTATAGGTCTAAACATACACATTTTGAAAAAAGATAAAAAACGGCCGCATTTGTTTTTATTCGAAATTATCTAAAAGTTGAATGTAAAGGTGAACCTATAAAAGTATTGTATAACAATGGTTTGAAGGCTTTTGTATTTTATTTGTTGAGCACTTTTTTAATTTAGGCTTTCTTTATTGAGAAATCTTTTTTAATGTGATGGGGACTCCAAATTAATGGTCGTTGGCGATTTAGTCAAAGAGTTTCCCTGAGAGAAAATGAGGTAAAATTAATAATTTGAACTGCAATTAAATGAAGTTGCAGAAAAGTAGACCAATTTCTAACTGAATTAAGCAAATATGAAGAAGCACATAAAATACATACCAAAATGAGAGTGCTATTTCAAAATCTAATTTCAGCTTCGCGTATGTCGTGTGGAACGTATCAGGCTGATTCCATTGAAGGTAGTATTCCTTGACTAAATCACGACCGTGAATTTGTTGCAAAATTAAAACGAGCGAGCTGCAGATGCGGGCAGCGGCCTGCACCGTGCACCGGCCGCGAGTAGCGCGACTAGTACGCTCGCAGCACGCTCAGACGCACCCGTACCCGGGACGTACGCAGTACGCACCTCTCTCGCGCGCCCACTGCTGCTTCTTCTGTTGGACCAGCGACGCCGGCGCCGGCTTGCTCACGGACAGCATCGCACTACACACATTACACTTTCTAATGCTCCGTATTGCACACGTTGCGTTTACGACCACAGCGCAGTTACGGTGCACCGGCTAATGAGTACCCACTCTGGAGAGCATTTACAAACGGATGCCCGCACACCACCGCCGCGCGTCGCGGTTGGCTTCGCGCGTGCACTCATTGTCCGCCGCCGCTGGACCCGATGAAATCCCACGACCGACTATGAGTTATTCAAAATTAACGGCATACGTCAACTATCTGCAACGGACTAGCGTAGCGTGCCACATTACGGTCACAGACTAAACACAGCCTTTTATCGCTAGATCTCCAGACTTTTTCAGTCCTTATTGTTTCAGCGGGCGTCACGCGAATGTGAGAATTTCAGAGAAAAGCCTCGGAAAAGCCGCCGGTCGATATCGTAGTCATAGAAACGTTTGTTTCACGTGCTCGCAAGGAATAGTGGAATTTTTCTCCTATTTGCATTTTAGGCCACGAGGCGACGTGAAAATTGTTATGGGGAAGATTAATTACTCGGTATTGCAAGTAGTAGACGAGGTTATTCTTTGTTACGAGCCACAATAGCGATAACAAATGTGAATGAGCTCTTGGGACACTTAGTTGAAAGTGGAAATACACGGGGGACATACTTACTTATTAAAATTCATCGCATGTCTGGTAAAGGACGAAAGTAGGTAGGTAAGTGCGATTAAGGACTGTTTATAAGTATGCTATATGACATCATCCCAGGAAATCACGAATAACTTTTAGTTTTGAATGTAAAACCTGGATAAGCTTTTTGAAATAGGTACTGTAACACGAGGGTTGAGGAAGGAGCGGGGCGAAGGGGGTATGCCACTCAAAAAGTTTAACTAGCACACATTCTTGAGATCGGGATAGAGAGTTGCACGTAAATTGTGTTGTATTAAATTAAGTATGTTTTAGTCAATATATGAAAGATAAAGAGTGTTAACTGACTTTTAATTGATATAACCTCAGAGCAACTTTATATATCAGAAGAAGGGATAATTGCGGAAATAATGAAACGAACTTCATATTCCGCATCAATCACGTCCACAAAAGCTGCATATTGATCAAGGTTAGTTGAACTGATGTTAATAAAGATTATAATTATGTGAATGTAAGCTCACACTTTTTTTAAATGTTTATAATTTCTTTTGAGCAAAGAAGATTATAGAATTAAAGATTTTGATTATTTTGTCAGTGAGTAAATGGTTTACACTCGAACCTTATTACTCAATGAAGTCTTTTATGTGTTTAATGGCATAACTACTACATAAACTAACATAATTACCTTTTTGGTCTTATGATTAAGAGCATTGGGCTCTTAAAACGGGGTCATGGGTTCGATTCCCTGGTCTAATGGTTAAGAGCATTGGGCTCTTGACACGGAGGTCGTGGGTTCGATTCCCACGGGGGACACCTAGTGATACGTCACTTTGTGCGTTTTTCCTGTTGGTTAGGACATTGCAGGCTGAATCACCGGATTGTCTGAAAGAAAGATGATTCCGTGCTTCGGATGGCATGTTAAGCCATTGGTCCCAGCTACTGAGACCGTAAGACGGTCGGAAAAAAAAAAAACAGAAACTCGGAACGGAAAAAGAATGCATAATGCAATGATGAACTAGGTACTTACACACTTAATTATTTTGGTGGATCAATGACTAAAATATTAATCTTTTTGTCTCCGGCATAATGATGGGTTTCTAGGTTTGAACCCCAGTATAGGCGGATTGATAATAATGATGATGGATAATATTTCAAAGTAATGAAAAGAATATCAAATACTATTTTACTAGATGTAAATTTATGTACAGGATCAAATCTATTGGCGCACTTTAAAAAATGTCTGTACTCATTTTTGTTACTAAAACGAAAGTACCAAATTACAATGTTTTCTTGTTGGCTAGTAGGTACCTCAAACATTTGACTAATAATATTGGCATCAAAACTTTTATTTTAAACTTAAAGCGGCCTTTGTTGGGTCGTATGGATGTTTACGTTACTACCACCGTCACCCAAGCCCCTGCGAGCGAGATAAGGAGTTGGGTACTCAAGTGTTTTAGCGAAATGAATATTGTACGCGGCACGCGTCTTGTCCTAGCAGCCAGACGAAAATAGTACGTGGTGCCATGTTCGCAAGTTCATCGAAACTTCAAATCGGGTTCAAGTTACGTGCTATACGACGTTAAACCCAAATTGTTAAACCATACTAAAGTAGTTACTGTGACTGAATTAACGTAGGTTCAATATGGATAGTATTCCTAATTATAATGGCATTACTAGGTCTCGTCTAGGGTGGAGGCTAGGGGCCAAAGATGTGTTAAGAAAGAAGAATGGCAGATGCGCCATTTCTTATTTATTGTGGTTTCAGTGTTAAGGTGAAAGTAAAAAAAAAGCTATTTAATTATTGTGATCTATTAGAGTTGGAGAACGGGTCTTTCTACTAATGATGCCTTTTAATCAGGTTTATGAATCTCTTAATCTTTCTCATTGGGTAGTCCACTCAATCTTCTATGCTTCATTGTTTTTGTGACAGAAACCAAAACGAGTGACACTATCGGTTCAACCAAGCCAACGACCGGTTTTCGACGACCCGGTTGGTGTAATGGTTACCACGCCGGACTGCCAAACCAGGGTCCTGGGTTCGAATCCCGGTTCGGTCATGGATTTTTATATGTTTGTGCCGTTGTTGTATGGTTTCCATAATAAACAGCCTATAAATAGTGCTTTCTTGGGATCATTACAATGTATGTGCCTGTAAGCGTGATACAAAAAAAAAAAAAAAAAAGACGTTGCGTAACGACAAAAATACTGGGTCCAAATTTCAATACTGTCCTTTAAATAATTGATAGAAAGAAAAAAATATTAAGATTAGCAAACTAGGTATTGATCAATGTGGTCTAACATAATGACTGGCTTATTTGATATAAAGACACTGTTATGACAAGTTTCAGATAATGCGATGGAATGGGGCAATGATAGATCGTCCCAGCAAATAAATACCAATGGAACGGGACGGAGACAATGACAAGATATAATAGAAGACGGGGTAAGGTACGAGACCCTAAGGTGAACTGGCGACTGAATGTTCACAGTTAAAGTCGTAGCTACAAACATAGTCAGCCCTGGAGAGATAGAAAGAAGATCGGGAATTGGAAAAGCTATGATTTATAGTGATCTGCATGTCAGCTACAGCAGAAACGTGATCAACAACGCAGAGGTTTGCAATCCCCGGATAAATATTAATAGATAATTTTCTTATGAAAGCTATCTCAGATATGATTCAACATCAAATTTAGCGGAAATGAATGCATTTAGAGAGATATATAATAATGAACGTGATAGATTTCCTAACTTGAACAATGTTATGCCAGAATTTGATTCGCTATCAAATGAATAAAAAAAAATGTTATGGGGTTGAATAAAGTAGACGAATGTTCAGATATATGTATAAATGGAGTGACAGGCAGACCGTTCATTAGGCATTACCTAAGCTCGTCGGTCATGCTAAAATAAGGTATCAAAGGCTACTTTCTATTAAAGCACTCATGGTAGGATAGGAGTGGAAAGAAATATTACTATGATCATTTCCGGCAACCATTGATGTCCTATAATGCTGGCAACAGAAAATTATGCTGAACTACTGACTGATATGCTTAATAAAGGGGTTCGCTTTGGTGAATCGTTAGAGTTATATTACTTTACAAAAATGAATTAACTTAACTAGTGTAAAGTTTCGATATAAAAGCAATTGAGTTGGGGCACAATCCGCCAAATTTGAGAATCCAGAAGATATTTAGATTTAAAAAAAACAGTGAGACGTTTTAGTATCAACTACATGAATTAAACATTTTAACGGGTTCTTAGCGCGTTTTGAACATAATAACTCTAAACAAAAGCATCGAACACTGTGTACTTTTTTTGGGGTCACTTTTTGAGCTTGATTTACATTTCTATACATTCTTATTCGTAGATAACAACTACATGAAGCTCCTGTCAATTGATGAGTTTCACGTAAGACACGCTCCACGGTCAAAAGAAACAAAACAGCACTTGATATCATCTGCTAATTAAAATTATAATATGAAAGGTCATATTATATGCTCTAAACCTATCATCAAAATAATTGTTCTAAATACAATCCTATAGAAATAGAACATACTTCTTCTGAGTGTACAAAAAAAAAACTGAAGGAAGAGTATTTTGAAAGTATCTGAGGGAGTAGCCGATAGGTGCAAAGGTAATTTTAATAATTAAAGTATAAACATAAATTATATTCCGGTGTAATCGAAGATAATACAAATAGTCAATATAAATGGAAAGCACATTCATTAATTAGTATTTCGTTATAGCCATAGATTATTAAACAGAGTTGAAAAATGAATATTAAAACTAGAGTGTACCTAATACAGAATAAATGATTGATGTTGATCAGCCTGGTTGATGTAGAAGAGTTCTAATGCCACAATGAATCGGGCACGATTGGTACAAGGAAGTACCGCCCGAAGATTGGTTACCCAACAAGCAAATTGCTCATGAAAATAGCAGCTTATAGAGCTATAAGTCTTATACAAGTCACAGGACAGTCATGAATAATATATGCCACTTGTAAATGCACTGCTAAATGATAAATTAATGCCAAGAGTAATTAATCTGCTAAAATAAGTTACGAAAGCACATTAGAGATTAAAATATTGTGATATTATTCAAGTACTAGTCCTATACTAGCAAGATATGGGACTATGACTCTACGCTAAACATTTTACTATCAATAAAGCTTTAACCAAGTAGAATAATACTTCTCTATGGAAATGCGTTACTAGGATGCATACAAGACTAGTAGTCTTGTGAACGCTATTTATTGTGCAAGCTATGTTAAAAATCCTTTACAAGAAAGATTCTTCGAAATGAAAAATTCACCTTAGCACATACAACTGGTAGTAACTAGTCACAATTACAATAAAAAGTCACAATTGTGACATGATCGCGTGATGGCCGCTTTGTTTTTTTATTTATGTCACTTATTAAGTGTTTAATTTAAATCCACAAACACTCCGAAATTAATTTGGTAACTGGCTGTTGATCTCATAATGATTCTAAGTTAGCAGCGTACAGGATTTGTAGCACAAATAGTGTGTGTTGAAGGTCAGAATTAGAGCTATTAGCATTTTTCATGACATACGAAACAAATTCAAGATCATATGAATTTTGTGCCCAAAACGGGTTTTGTATACAACACTACAAGACCATTCTAAGACTATTTCAAAATGTATTAAGTCTTACTAAAACGCATTAGTGGCTTATTCAAAACCTTATTTTGCTAGTTGGGTATTGAGACAAGTGAATTGTATGTGTTACCAAAAGGGCAGGATTGGTACAAAGAAGTACCGCCCAAGGATTGGTTCTAGATAAAACATGGTTTGTCCTTTTCACCATAGGGCAGGATTGGTACAAGGAGGCATTAGCGTAGCTAGAGATTTTTCCTGAAGGGGTAACCCACCACCTAGCTCACACCTACTGCCCTAGTGGCAAGACTCACATTTCTCGTGGCAGGGTTGGATCCAAAAGATAATTTTCCTAAGGCTCACATGTAATCAGAATTTGGCTTGGGATTTTTAAGGAGGTTGTAGATTACGTTTTAAAGGTGCATACGATTATTTTATAAATAATAACAGTTTTGGTATAAGTGCGTTAGCCCATTATACATCTGTAGCGAACGAAGCGAACTTGAAATTTTGCAGTACTGCCTCTGAGTTTTGGCTAAAATGTTATAAGATGATGTTGAATTGAAACAGTATCATTATGAGTATTATTATTTTCTATCCTTACATTAAATTTTTCTAAAGGGGGCAACGGGATTTCTGAGGTGGGTGTTTCCCACCTCTACCCCTCTAGCTACGCCACTGCAAGGAAGTACCGCCCAGGAGTGGTGAATTGGATTGAATTGGATGGATGTGGAAGAGGCAACTCATATCTTACTGTTTTTGTCAAATTCAAAATTTGTTATGTTAAAAGTTACCTTAGATTAAAAACTTTTCACTTACGCTGAAAGATGGAGCCAAGAAATGAGAGGGCCGGATAGCCAGTTATAAAAACTTATGTAAACAAAAAAGACAGAAATATTATTTCTTGTTTCGGTCACCGTGGCCGGTTTTTTTTTTTGTGTTTGGCAAGATGTCAAACCATTGTCAAACCTATGGAATGTTGATGACATCTTGCCAAACAAACCGACTTTTTGTATGCAAAAGTCACACTATTGCTGTTTCATGTGCAGCCACGGTATGGTTTCATCTAGTTACTATATCTATGAAAGTTACTCACGTCTTCAATTAAACGTGAGTGGTCAAACATCTTAAAGTTTATCTCATTGTGTAACAAATAATAGCTACATCCTTCAAAAAAAAAACGAGGGACTCGTTTCCTAAAAGATGGCCGAAAAGTTATAATAAAATTGAAATGTAGAATGTTCAATTTTACAAGCTTTTATGTCATTTAAATTGTGTAATGTAACAAATGAATGGGTTTGATTTAGTTTGGGGTTTCTTTTCTTGTTTCTGGAGCATTTGAATTTTTTACTACCTATCACTTATTTCTAATATTTTAAAATTAGCACAGAATGAATGTTATCTTTATCTGTCTGCCTGCCCACGTCGGCGTTGGATAAAAAGAAATAATTTAAAAATCTAGAATTGGTATATTTTATTGTGCTGATGACTGAAAATAATTCTGTTATTAAAAGTTAAAATTTAAAGAAATGAAATGAAGTAAATATAAAGAAATGAAATGTTTTTTTTTTATTACAATAAACCTGTAACTTGTTATGTAATTAACGATGTTGTATTGTTGTTAAAGAGAACTTTGCCTACTGTTACGCTTAAGATTGTATTCTAGGATTGATTGCATACTATCTTAAATGTAAATAAAATGTTGAAAGAATGTTTAAGAATTTATACTTATGGTACTTACTTATAATTGAATTGATGTTAAAGAACGATGAACGATGTTATCTCTGACTACCCCCTCGGGGAATATAGTCGTGAGCATATGCTATGCTTTTGCTTATGTTGTTAAAGAAAAGAGTATAATTATTTCGATTGTATTTATGGATATATTAATGTTATTTATATTTTTCTTGATTTTACCAGTATCTACACTAAGCTTTGTTCGTTCGTATGATGTTAAATATAGATGTAGTTCGTATGATGTAGGTATCTCGAATGAATGTTGATGTTACCGTTCAATAAAATATATGTTCATGATATTTTGAGATTAAATTCGATGTTTAGAGTGTCTATAGGTACTGCATACTGCATATTATGTCTATAATGCACTAACTGCATTTAATGGATTCACTGAAATTTTGTAATATTACTGTTCTTAACTAATATTTTAAAATTGGTTTTATATTAAATTATTCACTTAGATTTTCTTTAACGAAGAGACTCGTTAATAAAGGATGGCCGACTGTAACACGAGGGTTGAGGAAGGAGCGGGGCGAAGGGGGTATGCCACTCAAAAAGTTTAACTAGCACACATTCTTGAGATCGGGATAGAGAGTTGCACGTAAATTGTGTTGTATTAAATTAAGTATGTTTTAGTCAATATATGAAAGATAAAGAGTGTTAACTGACTTTTAATTGATATAACCTCAGAGCAACTTTATAGTACCTAGGTAGTTACGCCAAATTTTCTTAGCTTTTCATACAAACATTGAAAACCGCCTCGACGGCCTTCTGTAAAAATCTAATGTTGTCCAGTTATCGATTCTGAAGACACAGTATAAAATACTTAATACTTTTGTAAACGGAAGTTGTATCAAGTGTTTGTTACTTTACGCTGAATCGTAGTATTTGATATCCAAGTATCATCGTAATAAAAAGATCCAGGTTTGAAAGAGTCTATTCAAGTATTAATTACAGATAATAATGAAAGTTGGTGAGGCAACGGTGCCCGCGAACGATAGAAGTGGCCCAACGGTTGTTAGCTGCAAATCTTAAATTTTACAATTCAATTTCAATTCAATTTCTTTATTGCGATAAATTACATGTTTTTGTAGGATGTTACGCAGAATACAATAAGATTGTCACAATGTAATTTTACCGGTGTAGCAATTTCAGCCCCGGATCTAGAGGGGGGCAAAAGGGGGCCCACGCCCCGGGCGCCAGGTTTAGGGGGCGCCAAAATCAAGATGGAAAAAATAATTGCAATGACAAAAAAAATTGAGAATATTGCAAAAAAAAAAATCTCGTGCTCATGCTCGCTTCGCTCGCTCCTGATTTCAGATCGTATTTCAGTCATCTCATTATATTGCAGTGAAATCTCGAGCTTGCTTCGCTCGCTCTTGGTTTAAGATTGTATTGCAGTTAACTCTTTACATTGCAGTGAAATCTCGAACTCGCTTCGCTCGCTCTTGGTTTGAGATCTTAGAGCGCTTACAGATGAGCGACACTTTGCGGTCGCCGTGTGTCCCAGAGGGTCGCGCGACCCTGCGACCCACCGCGACAGCAAAGTGTCGCTCGTCTGTAAGAGCCCTTAGTGCAGTCATCTCATTATATTGCAGTGAAATCTTGAGTTCTCTTCGCTCGCTCTTGGTTTTAGATCGTATTGCAGTCGTCTCATTAAATTGCAGTGAAATCTTGAGCTCGCTTCACTCGCTCTTGTTTTTAGATCGTATTTCAGTCATCTCATTATATTACAGTGAAATCTCGAGCTCGCTTCGCTCGCTCTTGGTTTAAGATCGTTTTCTATTTATCTCATTATATTGCAGTTATATCTCGAGCTCGCTTCTCTTGCTCTCGGTTTTAGTTCGTATTGCTGTCATCTCATTATATTGCAGTGAAATCTCGAGCTCGCTTCGCTCGCTCTTGGTTTAAGATCGTATTGTGTTTATCTCATTATATTGCAGTTAAATCTCGAGCTCGCTTCGCTCGCTCTCGGTTTTGGATCGTATTGCAGTCATCTCATTATATTGCAGTGAAATCTTGAGCTCGCTCCGCTCGCTCTTTGTTTTAGATCGTATTCCAGTCAACTCATAATTGTGCAGTGAAATCTCGAGCTCGCGTCGCTCGCTCTTGGTTTTAAATCGTATTCCAGTCAACTCATAATTTTACAGTGAAATGTCGAGCTCGCTTTTGGTTTTAGATCTTATTGCAGTCATCTCATTATATTGCAGTGAAATCTCGAGCTCGCTTCGCTCGCTCTTATTTTTTAGATCGTATTGTCCTAGATAAGTTATAGATTTGTCGGCATATCGTGCTGGCCATTGTCATCATAGGGGTGCTACATAACGCAAGCATCACCTGCGACTAGCTTCGTGGTGCTTCGACAGAGTCTCGGTGCAACGGGCGTGGGAGAAACAAGGAACATGCACTCAGGGTTGAGAGCAAGCCCGTACTAGACGCGCCTTGGAACTGTCTTACGTTTTGCTAGTGTCCCTATAACTTTGTAGTTTAATTTGCATTCTATTGTATAGTGATTAGTAAAGACAATTGAGACATTTTATGTGAAACTATAGTGTAATAAGAATAACTTTTGTGAAGAACAATTAAATAGACTAAGTGATTGTATTTATTGACTTTTAATTGACATTTTGATAGTGATAATTATAAAGAATGTCGGATCCTGATCACTTTCGGCCTCCTGGGCTGACATCAGAAGTTGGGATCGGAACTTATGACTCACAGTGGCAGATAATGTTTGAGATGCAGAACGAACAGATGCGCACACTAATCCAAACGCTGACAACGCCGCATGTAAGTAATCATGTCATATTACCCGAGTTTGACCCAGACAAGCGAGATACAGACGCTAAATCTTGGTGCGCCACTGCTGATTTATGTTTTGCTGACAATCCACTTGAAGGAAGTCAACTAATTTTGACCATCAGCAAGGCTCTAAAGGGTTCAGCATCTACGTGGCTATCACAGATATTATACCCAGGTATAACATGGCCCGAATTCAACGAATTATTTAGATCGAGATTAGAATGCATCGAAACTATGGCATCTACTCTCATAAATTTTAATAATAACAAACCGCGCGATAACGAAAGCTTAGCTGCATACTCAAGTCGCATGATGACATCACTAATGAATCGGTGGAAAAATGTGACTATAGAACAAATCGCTTTGTCAACGGTACTTGCCCACGTATCACAGTTTGATACACGACTACAAAGACTGGCTTTTACAACAGAGATAACATCACGCCAACATCTTCAGCAAGAAATACAAGCCTTTTCATATTTGAAACGAAAATCGGAAACAAAGTGCGAAACCAGTAAGAGCAGTCTAGACATAAAACGAATGCAATCAATGCAGCCCAGTATAGTGAAATGCTATTACTGTGATAAGATTGGCCACTGATTGGCAGATTGCCGACAAAAGGCTTTTGATATGAAGATGAAATCGTCAACATCTGCGTCCGGGATACCATCAAAGCCAGAAGCAGCACAATACACAACACCGGGCTCCATACGATGCTTCAAGTGCGGCGCGGCGGGTCACATCGCGTCACGGTGCGACGGCAGCAGCGGCGTCGGCGCAGCGCGGGGCGGCGCGGACGCGGATGAGGCGGCTTTATGAGCGGCATCGGCGGAGGGTCGACGCGACGCGACGTCGTCGTCGGCAAGGTTGAGCTCCCTACCGGATAACTCGACAACAAAGGTGTGTTCTATGATTTTCACTATGATTTTAGGTGCTGAATAAAAGAAGGTGTGGTCTGAAAATTTTCTGAAAAGCGAGAGAATAAAACCATTTTATATTCAGTACCAAACAAATGTTATGTTGTTGATAAAGTGGATTACTATAGAGATTTTATTTCATGTCTTGTCTGATATCTACATGCGTAGTACATAATGTTGGGCTTTAAGATTCTTAAGGGCTCCCATCAAACCTAAGCATAACTAAGGCAGTTCAGTTCATAAGGCTTGCATCATATTTCAGCAAGTTTATTCCAAAATTCTCACAAATAATCGGACCATTCTATAAATAGACTAACATCACAAAAAGGTCGCTTTAATTTTAGTGGGAACTGGGAACCAAACATGCCACAAACAAAAACGTGTAAGCGTTATCGTGGCGTTGGCAAAAAAAAGGGTACTTATGATTTTTGTTTTGACCCACAATATAATAAAGCTACACAAAGATGCAAGAACCAAAGGGTACGGTACAATACTATTTCAAGTGGTAGGCGACAAACGACGATTTGTTTCCTGTTATAATAAACGAACTTTAGCAGCAGAAAAACAATCTTGACATTCTTTACTTTCGTTGGTCGTAAACTTACAGTCAACACTGATTTGTAACAAGTTCAAGTGGTCTCGTATATCGTTGGTGGGAATTTTTACAAACATTTGACAAGAACAAAGCATAGGGCTTAATAAATTCTCTATAGATGACTTTGTATTGATACAAAATGAGGAAAGAATTATCAAATCAAGCTAGATTCTAAATATCGTGGACCATTCGAAGTAGCATAAGTTTAAGATGGAGATCGATACCTACTAAGAAAGATGCCTGGAGGTCAAAGAAACATTGATGACGATACAATAGAGCATAGTTCAGGTGGAGAGGGACATTCAGAATCCCAAGTGACAGAGTAGCTTGCATTCTTGATGGTGGTGTGCCGGTGGTATTCCGTAGCCGTAGCTTAAGAGAAATCGGTGTCTACTTTTGTAGTCCGTGAGTACGCGGTGCGCGGTTGCCCTGGTGGTGGCGGCTGGCGACTCAGGGTTGCTTCGTCGCGAGTTGGTGGTTGGTTTCGAGAAACCGAGAGTGGCAGCTGGCGACCCAGAGGGGTTGTCACGTTGCGCACTGTGTGAGGAAAATGCGTTTTCCTAGGTTGGCCATAGAGAGAATGCATAGCTATCTGTATTAATGTCTATGAATTATTACGAAGTTTGAGTTTTGGTCGTTCATCAATGCCTCTTTGAAGTGTTTTAGTTGTAAAGTTGATGTTTAATTGTGGAATAACTATTATTTCATGGTTAGCTGATTCCTATGATAAGGTCAGAGTTGGCCGAGCGGATGATCCTTTGCGGAATTCTTTCTATTGCAGAATGAACACACGAGGGCGTGTGTCTCGCAGGATGGCCGTGTCGGCATATCGTGCTGGCCATTGTCATCATAGGGGTGCTACATAACGCAAGCATCACCTGCGACTAGCTTCGTGGTGCTTCGACAGAGTCTCGGTGCAACGGGCGTGGGAGAAACAAGGAACATGCACTCAGGGTTGAGAGCAAGCCCGTACTAGACGCGCCTTGGAACTGTCTTACGTTTTGCTAGTGTCCCTATAACTTTGTAGTTTAATTTGCATTCTATTGTATAGTGATTAGTAAAGACAATTGAGACATTTTATGTGAAACTATAGTGTAATAAGAATAACTTTTGTGAAGAACAATTAAATAGACTAAGTGATTGTATTTATTGACTTTTAATTGACATTTTGATAGTGATAATTATAAAGAATGTCGGATCCTGATCACTTTCGGCCTCCTGGGCTGACAGATTTAATTATAACCACTTAACCTGGACCTGACCTCCCTGGGAAAAAATTATTGCTACACCCTAGTAGGGGAGGGGCGCCAATGTCATGTTTTTGCCCCCCCTCGGAAAAATCGTAGATCCGGGGCTGAGCAATTTATACAAACTAACTAATCATGCATTGAAGGAATCTAAGACATTTTTTAGAGTAAAGTAAAAAATTCACACATTCCGGTACAATATAGACGACGGTACAATAATAGTCACGCAACGAATCAAGCTAATTTAATTTCATGTCAGTTTAATCCCCAGTGTCAATTTTAATTAAGTATTTATTTGTAATGTATTTATTTTATTTTTTAATTAAGTTAACTACGTACTAAAATCATAATCATAGAATTCATTTAGGTAGTACGGGCACATATTGACTAGCACAGATTTCAGTTTATTCAGGAACTTTTTGCCTGAGAAGGCGCAGGCGGTAGCTTATTACAAACTTTAGCGGCATTGTAGGTTGCTGTCCGTTCATATGCGGTAGTTCTACAGTGAGGGTTGAAGCTGTGTTGTATGTATATCGTTTAGTCGTCTACTGTGGAATGCAGGTCTGTTTGGAAATTTATCAGGTTCAGGATATTACTTTTTTTTTTTTTTTTTATTATATTTTTATATAATTATAGTGGAGTCGATAGAGGTTTTCACCTCGAACCCAATTACTTTGAGTAAACTTTTATGAAACCTTCTGCAGTTCACTAGAACTGCAGATAAGAAGGTTTCATAAAAGTTTACTTAGGTTTAGTTTATTAGATTACGATAACAGCAAATAAATTCTTGTTTGATAATTAACTACGAAACAGCGAAAAATAATTCTTTTTTAGTAGCCAATTACGAACCCGTAATTATGAAAGCAGACTAAACGTTATGATTTCTCTACACGCGCGCGACGCGCCTTCGCTGCATACAAAATAACCTGTTCCCGCGCTTTTCGGAGAGCGAAAGCCGCGCTTGGCGCGACTTGTAGTATGGGTAAAAGCAGAGTCGCGCGCAAGTAGAGAAATCATGCTAGGGGGTCTGCATTATGTTAGTTAGGTACATTACAAAAGAAAATGTTTACCCATTTTTTTTTATAAGCGGAGCGACTAGCGTTTTCATAAGCGGATCGACTAGCGGATTCATAAGCGGAGCGAGTTGCGTTTTCATAAGCGGAGCGAGTAGCGTTTTCATAAGCGGAGCGAGTAGCATTTTCATAAGCGGAGCGACTAGCGTTTTCATAAGCGGAGCGACTAGCGTTTTCATAAGCGGACCGACTAGCGTTTTCATAAGCGGAGCGACTAGCATTTTCATAAGCGGAGCGACTAGCGTTTTCATAAGCGGAGCGTTTTCATAGGCGGAGCGTTTTCATAAGCGGAGCGACTAGCGTTTTCATAAGCGGAGCGTTGTCATAAGCGGAGCGACTAGCGTTTTCATAAGCGGAGCGAGTAGCGTTTTCATAAGCGGAGCGAGAAGCGTTTTCATAAGCGGAGCGACTATCGTTTTCATAAGCGGAGCGACTAGCGTTTTCATAAGCGGAGCGAGTTGCGTTTTCATAAGCGGAGCGAGTAGCGTTTTCATAAGCGGATCGAGTAGCGTTTTCATAAGCGGAGCGACTAGCGTTTTCATAAGCGGAGCGACTAGCGTTTTCATAAGCGGAGCGACTAGCGTTTTCATAAGCGGAGCGTTTTCATAGGCGGAGCGTTTTCATAAGCGGAGCGACTAGCGTTTTCATAAGCGGAGCGTTGTCATAAGCGGAGCGACTAGCGTTTTCATAAGCGGAGCGACTAGCGTTTTCATAAGCGGAGCGAGTAGCGTTTTCATAAGCGGAGCGAATAGCGTTTTCATAAGCGGAGCGACTAGCGTTTTCATAAGCGGAGCGACCAGCGTTTTCATAAGCGGACCGACTAGCGTTTTCATAAGCGGAGCGACTAGCGTTTTCATAAGCGGAGCGACTAGCGTTTTTATAAGCGGAGCGTTTTCATAAGCGGAGCGACTAGCGTTTTCATAAGCGGAGCGGCTAGCGTTTTCATAAGCGGACCGACTAGCGTTTTCATAAGCGGACCGACTAGCGTTTTCATAAGCGGAGCGACTAGCGTTTTCATAAGCGGAGCGACTAGCGTTTTTATAAGCGGAGCGTTTTCATAAGCGGAGCGACTAGCGTTTTCATAAGCGGAGCGGCTAGCGTTTTCATAAGCGGAGTGACTAGCGTTTTCATAAGCGGAGCGAGTAGCGTTTTCATAAGCGGAGCGAGAAGCGTTTTCATAAGCGGAGCGACTATCGTTTTACAGTCGAATGTTTCACACTCAATTTTGATAAGACAAGTCTTCCCGAGGCAGAACAGAAACTACATCTGCACTGGCAGCATGCACACCCGCGATAGCCATATAAACAGATACAAGGAATTCATTTTTACTGCATAATAGGCATGTTTCCATACAATAAAATAATGTTTTTCACGAAAAAGTAAAAACCATTGCCTTGATTTTTTGTTACAAACAAGTTTTTTTTTTTGGAAATCTTAATAAATATACATAAACAAAATTAACCAAATAAAGTTTATTTAGTCTAGTTTATAAAAACATATAGTTGTTGGACTCTTATCATACAACAACTACAAGAAAAAAATTCATTTACGCGTCAAGGTAAAGCAGCATAATTCGTTTACTGCGGATGTCGAGTGATGGTTTCGAGGTAAACATAGTTTGTAACTTTATAATTTCGATAGCAAACGATAATTTGTTGAAAATTAAATAGTAAAACAAATTAAGCAGTCTTAATTGGATATAATAAGGAACGGCAACAATTTTAAAGGGATATAATTCGGAGCGCGCTCCATACAAACGATGTCTGGTTATATTTCCAATATTATCCAATTAAATTAATGAAATTTTACAGAAACAGTCTAAAAACTAATATCTATGCTCGTATTGTGCCAGATTTTCGTAAAAATGTAGTTTCGAAGTTACAGCGCCTCAAAGATTTCCATACAAATCTTAAATTAACCCTAGCATTGAAAATGTATATTTAAAAGAAAATCGGGCACAATACACTGCTGTGAAGACCATTTCAGATGTGGATTGCGATTGCGAGTACCTACGTAGATTTTTTAAATCGTTATCCATAATGTAGGTCCTAAATAAAACACACACAGACACACTTTAAGGAAGGTTTAAGCTTGAACAAATACCTACCCGACAGTAGGTAATGCTTACATAAAACATACACACCTTTTCATCTTTATTCCGCGAATTTGAGAGCCCGGTAGCACAGTCGGTAGTGAACCTGCCTGCTGTGCCGAGGGTCGCGGGTTCGAATCCCGTAAGGGACAAATATTTGTATGATGAATATGAATATTTGTACCCGAGTCATGGATGTTTGTATCTACAGGGTGAAATTGATATCATTGGCATCCTTTTAAACTAAGAGTCTACCCATCAAACTGAACAACTTTTACTATGGGAGCAAACCGATCAAAGCAAAAAAAAAAAATCAGCTGTTGCATACATTTGAGTCGAGTAGGCATTGCAGTTTAGTATGGGACAGCAGATTTTTTAGTTGCTCCGATTAGTTTGCTCCCATAGTGAAAGTTGTTCAGTTTGATGGGTAGACTCTTAGTTTAAAAGGATGCCAATGATATCAATTTCACCCTGTATATATGTATTCTATATCGTTGTCCAGTCATCATAATACAAGTCCAGGCTAGATTCTGGTCATAGATTTACATATAAGTAATATATATGTCTTTGATTCTGGTACTTTAAATGTGACTAGATAATTTTTGTGACATTGGCCAAGAAATTATTATTAATTATTATTATTTCGGCAGCCGTAAAATCCTTATTCTTCATAAAATATTGTGCCACCATCAAACTATCCACTCTTGGCAGATTGTCCGACTGACCTTTTTGAAAACCTTCATCCATTCTACACACCACACGGTTTACTTTAGTGTAATCGGTTATAAAATTAATGTAAAAGTATTATTTCCTTGAAATACAAGCACACTATTAGGTATAAACGAAATTAAACGAATTTTTGACGAACAAACGAAACAAAATGCACCGGACCGAGCGCCGCGCTGTGTCGCGGTCGCGGGCTGAGCGGGGGTGTGACGTCAAAGCGTGAGCGCGCGTAAACTCGGAAATTTTAAAAAGCGCTTAAACTTCTCGTCGTCATAACTTCGGAAATACTGCATGTATTGAAGTGAAATAAAAACTAATGTAATGTACATGATCTACGCTAAGATTTTAAGTGTATTTTTTAGTAATATTTTGACCCTTTTGTGTTCCCCATTATAATATTAATCGATTATTCTCTCTCTTGTTCAGATCGTTGATAATGCAACACGTACCTATCCTACAATGTGTGGTTTTACTTAATACCTCATTCGACCTACATTCCTGTCTCACTTCAGTTTCACGGAAGCATCCAAATAAAGGATATAATATCCAACATTTTCCATCATTTTTGTCAGTCATCTAACATATATTGCAGTGAAATCTCGAGCTCGCTTCGCTTGACATCCGCCTCTTATAGGCAATACGATCAAACGAGTTGATTGCAATGTAGTTATTTGGATGTACGCACGGCGACAGATCAACCTACCCAGTCCATGAACATAGAGTTCAACTATGGGTAGGTTGATCTGTCGCCGTGTGTACCTATAAGGGCCGCGAGGGATTTTTGAAATCGTTTTAGGGTTGCGACCTCAATAAGTTTGAAAAACACTGGTATAGACGATGGAATAGATTTTAGCATGAAGATTAACATATATACTCAAGACTTTGTAAAGAGTTCACAATGTTGTTCTAGGTCAAAGAGAATGTAACTCACTACGTTATAAGAGTCGGGACTTCCATACTAAAAATTGGTCGTGACCGATATCCAGAATGTTTGAGATGTGTGCTAACGTTCAAAGGAATTTAGTGGCGTCAGTGCACGGCGTATCATATAACATTTTTCTGTTAGAGAGTTGCTCGAGCCTGTTCTAGGTTGTTAATCGACGGGATCTAGTCGTTATGTATTTAATTAAAATTAAAATAATAATACCACTAACAATTTGTACCATCTGAACGGAGAAGAGCTATTAAATTACATAATGAATTATAACAATAATCTTATGCCTATAATCCTTATAAAAGGCGAAACGGGATCTGTCATTTTCCTTTGATGCTTTTAACCCGAAGCGCACAATTATCGCGGGAAATAGCTCTACTATTAACCGGGCTATTAGGTATTGCGTATTTTTTGTGTTCCGAAAATGAAGCCCCATTAATAGTTATGATGACTTGAAGAATAAATTTTTACTTGCGATTTCGATTTTTTTTAAATATCTCAAAAACCATTCTTCATTTTTATATCAGAAACGAATTGTACACCCTCAATTTATCCGAAAACGATACCAAACTTGACCTACTATCGAAACTAATTCTGTTATTAGTAGTGGAATGTGGCCGGTCGGAGCGCATCTTTGAACCCCCCCCTACCAGACCAGAGGGGGACTCCCGCGGCCTACCGATCTTAATCGGCTTCTATTGACTTAAGGCTATTCTACCGTTGGCGCGCTCCATACAAACGTAGTATGGTGATATTTTCAATACTATCCAATTAAAGCCAATGAAATTTTTCAAAAACAATCTAGTAACTAATTTCTATGTCGGTATGAAGTCAGATTTTCGATAAAATTTATAGTTTTAAAGTTAAAGTGCCACAAATATTTCCATACAAATCTTAAATTAATCCTAGCATTGAAACTGTATATTTTAACGAAAATCTGACTTCATACCGACATAGAAATTAGTTACTAGATTGTTTTTGAAAAATTTCATTGACTTTAATTGGATAGTATTGAAAATATCACCATACTACGTTTGTATGGAGCGCGCCAACGGTAGAATAGCCTTAAGGAACACCCATGACAAGTGGTTTCCTTTTATCAAAATTTTACTCACTTGTGCCTAAACGCCTCTACTATTATAGGAAGATAGCATTTGTGTTATTGTTGTAGCTGTGTTAGCGGTAAAAGGACTGTGGGGTGGAATGTTAAAATTCCTCGTGGTCAAATCAGTTTGACTACTAATGCTACGGTTCAAAATGCGCAAATATGCGCTATCGGTACAGATAGCATGCACACAATCGGTTCATAATGCGCGAATGTGCGGATACGTTTGCTGTCTGACGTCATCAGTGACGTCATTAATTAACGCTTACGCCGCACACGAAAAAAAAATTAATTTAAAAAATAAAAAAACCCGACTGCGTAAAAACTGAAAAGAAAAAAACAAGTTCAGTAGTCTAGAATTCAGTTAAGTTATATTGAATAACTACACCTTGAAATAGTTTTTTGATCGATACACACATAAAACAAAAAATATTAAACTCTAATGTGGAACATCGTGGCTTTAACAGTCAGGACCCATTATTGGGAAAATTAGGTCTAGAATTTTTAATGGGTCCCGACTGTTAAACCCACGATGTTCCACATTAGAGTTTAATATTTTTTGTTTTATGTGTGTATCGATCAAAAAACTATTTCAAGGTGTAGTTATTCAATATAACTTAACTGAATTCTAGACTACCGAACTTGTTTTTTTCTTTTCAGTTTTTACGCAGTCGGGTTTTTTTATTTTATAAATTAATTTTTTTATTTTACACTTTTTAAATGCGTGAACTTAAATCAACCACAGCTTGGTCCAAAGTAGTAACTTATCGTTCTATTTTGTCCTGTACTCGAAATGCATCGAATTCTGTCGTCGATTCGATTCTGACTCCTACTCCAGGGACATTGTTTTTAATAGCTTTGTCATCAAATTCCAAATAAACAGCTTGATGCAATTCTCCGGGTTTCATCGGGTTCCAAAGAGCTGGCCACTTAATTGTCCTTATACTCCCATTAATCCGTTGACAATCATCGCAAAATTACTCGAAATCCTAACCCGATTGTCAAATATTTAACGATTATTATTTATTTAATTGATACATGACAATACAATGTTTAGTAAATCAACAAATATCGACGCACTATAAACCATAAGTGGTTTGTTCGTACGCCGGTAGGGACTCATCCTTAATATTTTAATATTAAGTAGGTATAAAAGATAATCATACGAACAGACTACACAATACTTATACAATAATATCTATCTATCAATTCAATTACAAATATACACTGCAAACCCGATTATTAATATGTTATTGTTTGTGTGCGTGATTCCTTCAGTTTTGTTGGGGTCATCAGAAAAATATACATTTTTCGGTTTTTGACCATAATCATGTCTTCTTTTCTACTGATATATCTACCTGCATGTAATTTATATAGTCTAGTTAGACTTTTCCAATATAAATGTCATGTTTTGATTATGTTCATCAACATGTTTAGTAGTCGGAAAAACTCGAATGATTTCATTAAGATCGTTTACGTCTACTCGTCGGCTATCTAATATAATATATCCACAAATGTAGTGTTATGTCCTTGTCTCATATTTTGTGGTAATTCACAGAAATCAAATAGATGCCAGAGGTTGACTTCACCTGCCAACGCCAGGTATCCCTTCAATATCTTTTCTCTTGGGTGTTTGGGGTAAAAACCATCGGGTAGAATCGCTGCTATAATTAATTACCTTTCAAATGATGGTATATTCAGAAGAAATTATGAATGGTGATTCTTGTAAAACTGGTTAAAAATCTGAAATCAAACTCACTTTGGTCACAGCCTGGACAATGCAAAAATTGAAATTGACGAGATGCCGTCAGAGCACATGCGAAACCAAAGAAATTGAACCTTAAATCTTCTTCTTAGGTAACTGCCGGGTAACAAGAGGGCGATAGGGGGGGTGAGGTAAAATCTTGGTGGAAGGAAGGGAATGTCAGTGCTGTATGTAGTAATAGATACTCTTTCTTATAGTCCGTACTATGAGGACAGGCCACCCGGACATCTGTGGAGGTTCCCAATGCGCTCAAGATCTGCGCAAAACTGCTGTGATTGACGCAGAGCTCAGCAGACTGAATAAAGGGTATAGGTACTGTGTGCTTTGGTCCTCTTTTCTATCCAGAAAATTTAATTGAATCATGTTTTCAACGGTTAGATTCACTGCAGAAAGAAAGTATCTACACTGTTATTTGAACTGTAATTATATAGGGTCCTTCTTAATATGCTGATACTTTTTAAGGGGATGATCAGACCATCAAACTGATCAACTTTACCTATGGCACCAACATCAAAATCGCGAAAAAAATATCAGCTGTCTCACACAGAACTGCAATCCTGCTCGAAACTCCAAATGTATGGGAAAGCTAATTTTTTTTTCGTGATTTCTTTATTGGTCCCATAGAGAAAGTTGTTCAGTTTTGACGGTCTGATCATCCCCTTAAAAAAGTGTCAGTATATTAAGAAGGACCCATCAAAAACCGGTTTGAAAACAGACAAAATAGGTTCCACCGCCCCCTTAAGGTACACATAATAGGCGGGCAGATTGATCCCGGAGACCAAGTCCACCAGGTTCCAGGGGGGACGCTTCGGAGCTTCGCTCCTACGCGTAGCTCGGCCTTCGGCCTCGCAAAAATTACACGGGGAAAGGGAGACGAGAGGTAACGGAGATGTTCAGGCAGTATAAATGAAATATTGTGGGTAACATTTATTAATAATAATTGGGTATTTGACTACATTCAATATATTTTATTTTTATCTACTCAATAAAAAAAGGGTTAGAAAATAACGCTAAACTCCCACTTTCATTGAGTTTTTAGCTTGAATACTATTTTTAATAGATAAACTATAAAAAGTAACGAAAATGTTGATGACGTCACAACTCAATATTTAGTACAAATTTTCATACAAAGCGCATGTTTTGACGTCCGATAAAGAGTAGCTGATTTGACTAGATGTCAAGTAGCCAATTACCCTAAATAAAATCACTACGTACAATCAGCTTAAAACTACACGAACAGGAAATACCTACTAACCAATCTTTTGACTTAATGAACCGATTGCGATGAAATAAAATCTATATGTTAATCTAAACTTAGCTCTACGCATTTGTGAAAACTCCATTCAAATAGGTTTAGTCGTTATTAAGTAAGTATTGAAAATTTTACTGAGACTGATTGTTAACCAACTTTAAATCGTTATAGATCCTAAATACAAACAAACAAACGCTCACAGGCACATACATTGTAATGATCCCAAGAAAGCACTATTGATAGGCTGTTTATTATGGAAACCATACAACAACGGCACAAACATATAAACATCCATGACCGAACCGGGATTCGAACCCAGGACCCTGGTTTGGCAGTCCGGCGTGGTGGTAACCATTACACCAACCGGGTCGTCAAACTTAAATGGTCATTCGAAATGAAAAGTATTAAGAGAAACCTAAAGATGATTTTTAAATACCTATTCAATGATACCCCACTTAATATAGTGGGTCAATTTTTTTTAAATTTTTTTTTACAGTATGGCGTCTGGTTGTCGCCATACCTGATTGTGATTACTGTCATGTCTTTAGTGACACTCGCAGGATTAAGACAAATCGATTGACGTAAGAAGTGTCCGTATAGTTAGCAGCCTCACCAGCTCATTCGAAGGTTTTGACTAAGCCACGATTTAGTGCCCAATTAGTGCAATTTGGTGCCCAAAGCACAGATTTGGTGCTCATGTAGTTTAAAAGATATTTGGGTACCTTACTGAGGCTGCTAGATAGACGTCAAGCTAGCAGTCGCATTTTGAAATACTGTTTGTATCAATGTGATTTGTATGTCACGATTTAGTGCTCATTTAGTGATCCCTATATCCAAAATTTCATGAATATTGATCCAATACAAGCCGAGATATGATAGTACATTGTTGAGGCTGCTAACTAGACGTTTCTTCCAACGATGATTCCAATGAAACGGATGCACATTTAAAACAGATAAATACATAGCGATTTAGTGCTCGATTTGGTGACTCTTATGATATTGATGAAAAGTAGAATTTTCTTTCCTATTTCCCAAAAAAATTACGTAAACTTCTACATACAACGATTTTCGGTACAACCGTGCACAAAAATTATCATTTCTCGGAACTACTGCCATGAGCTAGTGCTTGCGCTCGCGCAAGTAGTTCATAGTTATACCGAGAGATGGCGGGACTGGCGGATTGTTTACGTGAGTTACGGAGATGCGAATACGTGTCTTTTTATTACATATAATGAAGATCTAATTGCTTGATACAAATTAGTGCATTATAACTTCTTATCGTCGTCTACAGTTCCACATTATATTATTTATCCTATAAATTAACTAACTGCCTTCGTGGGTTCGATTCCCACAGGGGACGCCTAGTGATATGTCACTTTGTGCGTTTTTCCCCAGTTGATTAGGACATTGCAGGCCGAGTCACCTGATTGTCTGAAAAGAAAAATGATTCCGTGCTTCGGATGGCGCGTTAAGCCGTTCGTCCCTGCTACTATCTCTGGTGGTAGTAGTCATCTCATTACACGTCAGGCGGTCTGAAAAAACTATGACATCAGGACTCTGCCCACGTGATAAGAAGAAGACTAATGGAGTGTTCAGACCCGCACGACCAAAGCGACTGGGAAGCGGGAGCGTCTACCGCGCGGCGGTCGCTGCCCATGTAATCTTAGAGCGCTTACAGACAGTGGTCTGCGACAGTTGTCTGCGACAGCTCGCGACAGGGTCGCGCGACCCTCTGCGACCGTCGCGCGACCGTGACGTAGGTATAGTCTGAGAGCACAAGTCTGATTCTTGAGAGATTTCAGTTTGAAGAAAACGGAGGCTAAAAAATAACATGTTTGATATTTCGGGTTTTTATACGTTTTTCGTAGATTTTGGTTTCTTTAGATAATAGATAATCCAGAATTGATTATCTTCATCATCAAGTCCATAAAATATTACAGACTGGTAAAAATAGGGCAATTATAATATACACTGGTACCGATTCCGACTGTGCCACGACTTAACTTAACTAAATTTATTTCTGTCACTTTCTAAAATAAGATTAAGAAAGGAGACAGAAAACCAACAGCTGACTTTAGTGCTGTCAAAGTGACGTTAAACGCCCAAAATAAGATGCCATTATAATGTACGCCATCTTATTTAAAGCGTTTTTGGGCGTGTAACGTCACTTTGACAGCACTAAAGTCAGCTGTTGGTTTTCTGTCTCTTTTCTTAATCTTATTTTAGAACGTGACAGGAATAAATTTAGTTAAGTAAAGTCGTGGCACAGTCCGAATCGAGGCCATTATATAGTTAATTAGTTATGATATAATACTTGACACAACACTAATAATTATAACACATAATATTATGCACATAAATATTTATAAATACGTATACAGGGTGTAGCAAAACACCCTGGTAATACTTAGGGGGTGCTTCAGACCATCAAACTGACAACTTTCACTATGGAGCCAACATCGAAATCGCGAAAAAAAATCAGCTCTTTCATACAAAACTGCAGTACCGTCTCGACTCAAATGTATGGGATGGGACGGCATATTTTTTTTATTTTTTCTTGACATTGGCTCCATAGTTAAAGTTGTTCAGATTGATGGTCTGAAGCACCCCCTTAAGTATTACTAGGGTGTTTTGTTACATCCTGTATAGGGTCCTTCTTAATATGCTGACACTTTTTTAAGGGGATGATCAGACCGTCAAACTGAACAACTACCTCTATGGGACCAACATCGAATACGCGAAGAAAAATCATCACTTCCATACAAAACTGCAAACCTACTCGGAGCCAAACGTATGGGACAACTGTTTTTTTTTTCGCGATTTCAATGTTGATTCCATAGAGAAAGTTGTTCAGTTTAATAATATAATAATAATTTAATAATAATAATTTTCCAAGTCATGGATGTTTGTATCTACAGGGTGAAATTGATATCATTAGCATCCTTTTAAACTAAGAGTCTACCCATCAAACTGAACAACTTTTACTATGGGAGCAAACCGATCGGAGCAACTAAAAAATCAGCTGTTGCATACATTTGGGTCGAGTTGGCACTGCAGTTTAGTATGGAACAGCTGATTTTTTAGTTGCTCCGATCGGTTTGCTCCCATACTAAAAGTTATTCAGTTTGATGGGTAGACTCTTAGTTTAAAAGGATGCCAATGATATCAATTTCACCCTGTATATGTATTCTATATCGTTGTCTAGTCATCATAATACAAGTCCAGGCTAGATTCTGGTACTTTAAATGTGACTAGATTATTTGTGTGACAATGTCCAAGATATTTATTTATTTATTTAATAGTCTGGTCATCGCCTTAAAAAAGTGTCAGCATATTAAGAAGGACCCTGTATACAACGTGTTAATGAATTAGCGCAAAACCTCATACACCCCAACTGATTTATAACAAAATAATTAGATTGAAACAATAATTTAATTACTTTGATAGTTAAAATTTAAAGTTAGTAGCATTTTAAGTTTTGAGGCAAAAATGATTTGTTATCATTTCGGCACTGAAAGAAAGCGCTAACGTACTCATGGATACATTTTTATGATATTGTTTAGGTAGTAAGTAGGGTGAGTGTGCATGTGCAGGTGGGTTGACATCGGGTTCAGAAAATTTTAAAGGACAAACGCCGCTCTCCCTTGAAAAAATACCTTTAAATGTATAGAAGTTTTGACTGAAGTCAAATGTGTAATAAATTATGAGGTTTTATAAAAACTACTCAGATAGTATCATTTATTTTTATTTAACGAGTTATTTAATCATTTATTATTAATAAATTATAAAAAAGCAGCAACCCCAACATGGCTGTCAATGTTGTTTAGTAGGAGGTGTTGCAAGCACAATGTTTTTTTTATATAAAAATGATAAAAACCAATAAATCATTATAAAATAAACTAATGCCTGCAGTTAGTTTCTAGTGTTCCATGGTCCATAATAAAAATAGAAGGACGGTACATTTTTGGGTATTATGTGCCAGATGTCCTTTGCAAACAAATTATTTATTATTTTGAAAAAAATTACCTACGTTGAAACCATGATAATTCGACTCTGCTCTCGATTCTAAACAAACTACTTTCTAGTTTTGCGTTAATTCATTAACACGTTGCATAGGATGTTACAAACTACCAAAAAAACTGTTTTGGATATGGAGGTCTATCTCTCAGACTATACAACACTACGTCACGGTCTTCAACTGTCGCGTGACCCTGTCGCGAGCTGTCGCAGACAACTTTCGCTGGTCTGTAAGAGCCCTTACGGCGTACCGCCAAGTCGCCCAAACCAACGCGACCATGACGCGGGAAGGCAGCGTCAGCGGAGCGGGAAGCGTGCGTCAAGTGGTCAGACGTATACAATGTTAAGCTCACGTAACAAAATATAATACAAATTTTAAATTTCAGTACATTTTGGTTCTTTATGATAGATTTGGAACGTTTTTGGTAGTTCTTCCTAGATTTTTTGTAGATTTTGGTTGTTTTTGGTTCTTTTTTGTAGATTTTGGAAATTTTTGTTTCTTCTGGTACCTAGTTTTTCGTAATTTCTGGTAGATTTTGGTAGCAAAAACCATAAAACTATGTAACTATGTAACGGCTACTACCAAAAGAGATAGTAGCAGGGACCAACGGCTTAACGTGCCATCCGAAGCAAGGAATCATCTTTCTTTTCAGACAATCTGGTATTTAGCCTGTAATGTCCTTACCAACTGGGGAAAAATGCACACAGTGACATATCAGGAGGTGTCCCCCGTGGGAATCGAACCCACGACCTCCGTGTCAAGAGCCCATTGCTCTTAACCATTAGACCACAGAGAGGCAGTTATTGGCAGGGCATTTCAATAAGAAAAGTCCTAAAATCCTCATTACTTGATAGTAATGAGGATTTTTGCCGACAGATAAGGAAATTTTTTTGCAAACTACGTCCTTATTTTACTTTAAGATTACTATTACCCTCCTTCTAGCGCAGTCGGGTAAAAACTAAATGTTTATAAGAAAAACTAAATGAAACTAGGAGAATAATGAACAGATTTATTATAAGTGAATAAATCACACACAGATTTTTGAATTGCTTGCTTTGCAAGCTTGACACAAATGATTTGGGACTAGTCAATTAATACAGTAATAGTCAAATAGTAGAGAAGAATAATAGACTCCTGGAGTGCGATTTTTGAATCTCATTCGCTGAGTTCAGCAGTTGAAAATGTCAAAATTACTATGGAGATAAGCATCTTTCTACTGCTGATTTGACTTTCAAAAATTGCACTCCTGAAGTATGATTTTTGAAAGTCAAATCAGCAGTAGAAAGATGCATATCTCCACAGTAATGTTGACATTTTCAACTGCTAAACTCCGCGAATGAGATTAAAAAATCGCACTCCTGGACTCAAATTGAGTCACTCAATACATACATAAGAGAGTGAGTATTGTCACAGTTATAAAAATTTAATTTTATTTAACTTTTTTGCTTGACAGTACTAACCATAAAATTAAAAACAATTTTAAACCCTATCACAGTTGAATAAAGTCTAAATTTGATCAACGGTTTCGTCAGACCTAAATTACGATTAGTATGTAGAAGTTTACGTAATTTTTTTGGGAAATAGGAAAGAAAATTCTACTTTTCATCAATATCATAAGAGTCACCAAATCGAGCACTAAATCGCTATGTATTTATCTGTTTTAAATGTGCATCCGTTTCATTGGAATCATCGTTGGAAGAAACGTCTAGTTAGCAGCCTCAACAATGTACTATCATATCTCGGCTTGTATTGGATCAATATTCATGAAATTTTGGATATAGGGATCACTAAATGAGCACTAAATCGTGACATACAAATCACATCGATACAAACAGTATTTCAAAATGCGACTGCTAGCTTGACGTCTATCTAGCAGCCTCAGTAAGGTACCCAAATATCTTTTAAACCACATGAGCACCAAATCTGTGCTTTGGGCACCAAATTGCACTAATTGGGCACTAAATCGTGGCTTAGTCAAAACCTTCGAATGAGCTGGTGAGGCTGCTAACTATACGGACACCGTAAGAATCATCAAAATCGGTCCACGCGTTTGGTCTCTAGTGTGCCACAAAGGAACAAACTTACATACATACATACATAGGCTGATGAACACATTACCCTTCCTTTGCGTCGCGCAGTCGGGTAAAAAAGGTAGTGCAGCGTATGCTTGTCAAATTGACAGCTGGTTCAAATTGTTTAGCAGTGTATTCGTACTTATTAATTTGGACCGACCGGTAAAGCGTGTGCATAGCGTTTGCACTATTGGCATAATTCGAACCGTAGCATAAGTTTGACCACGAGGAAGGAACGTCAATTTCACCCTGTAGTAGCTTATCTATGTTATTTATTATAATTCTTTCCATTTTGTTTTTTTTGCAGTAATGTTCCCTCAGACTACCCCAAAAGGGGTTATGATCTTATGATAGGTATCTACGGTATCTATGAAAAGTCATCGACTGGTTGCCAAAACGAAAAAATATGGGAAATGTACCATTGCGAAGAGATATAAAATGTTATTTTGAATCGATTTTAATTCATCAAAGAAATTACAAAGTTGAGATATTATTTTATTGCTTAAAATTAAAGGTACTAATTCACAACAACCGACACCTTAGAACGCGTATCTAGTTCGAATGTCTTCCAGTTTCTTCGAGACCTCCGCAGGTGTCCGTTCCAGGTCACTGGCGATAGATTTTTGTTTTGCGGGCTCCAATGAATTGAACTGCTCGCAGAGATCACCGTCTATCACATTCTGAAACAAAGAAGCATCATCATTAATCATCGACCATTTACGATAATACTGATTTAAAATCTTATGCAGGTATTCATGAAGGTAATATTTATTTATTTATTCATCTAAGCAGGTACTACGTACTCGCAAGAGTTTCCAAGGGAAATAACTACGGTTCACGAGACACGGCCGCGAGATCAACGAAGGGCTTAGGCCATGTAACTATGGGTCATATGCGTGTAATTCTACTACTTTCTACCACTTTTTTAGAGGGACGAGGTAGCATGACAACTTTGTATTTTATTCCATTACTTTAGATTCTAATTTTGATTGTTAAAAAGTCTCGTGTGAACACCAAACGTACGCCTACATTGACGCGAGCTGGCTGGCGGAGCGGAGAAACTGAGTTTTATTAACCAATCAGGCCCTGTACCCAGACTTTCGATGTCCAATATATCGCCACTGTTTCGGTCCTTATAAGCTGTATCTGTATATTTGTCGTCTGTTCTCTGCGAGAATGTAGTGCGTTTATTACAAGTAACAAATGTTCATTCCAAATACTACGGGTGCGTCGATAGCAACGCGCCCGACTCTCAGGAGGGCGGCCGCCGGCAGCGCGGCGCGGCCGCCATAACGGCGGGCACACACCGCGCCGCTCGACGGCTACTTTATCTCACCACAGTGTAACACAGCTGCCTCCACGCAAGAGATGGTAGCTGTTGACTTACTGTGGATTCTATTCATTTCTACCTACCAGCTGTGTAGTACGTATGGATGGAAAAAGTTTAGGGGTTTTAGCGCGATTTTTCTTTTTCACTGCCAGTTGTACGTACATTCATTAAAGATAATCCTCCATTATGTACCTGGGTGAAAATCATTTAAAACGACCATTGTCACAAAAATGAAACAAAAATGAAATTATAACAAAAATGAAACTCGTAACAAAAAATAACAAAAATGAAATATTAGGATCATTTCACAATGCACATGCGAAATACACATAATAACGAATTATTTTTATTGATCAAATACAAGAAAAATTCAACACCTTATTTGCATTATTCGTTTAATCAGTCAAATTTAAACCACATACTAATCAATTTTTTCATAGCAGACTATTCTATTCTATTTTTGTTTAATGGCGTTTCCTTGGTGGATTTTGCCAGTATCTAGTTTAAAAAGAGCAATTAGTGCTTGACGTTGTACGGTAATTGGATATGGCGATCTCAAAGCCCTGTTTTTATACAAAAACACACACTCGAAACCGCCATAAAATGGCGGAGCCGCGTGGCTACTTAAATCGCGAGCCAACGACAGACGTCCACTCGAAAGGGCTTTCCAGCCACGCGACTCCATAGCAGACTATAAAAGAAATCACAATTCGCACACTTCTCAATGATCATAATTCTTACGTTCTTGAAATATAAAGTAAGTATCTAGAAAGCAACAGTAAAAAAAATTTGACGTTTTTTTTCAAGAATTAACGTACATAATATATTAATAAAAATCAGCTTTGTGAATGCGGCTTTCCTTCATATTTGTTATATCATTTTTGAGACGTGAGAAAAAAAAAAACGTAACGAATCATAACAAAAATGAAAAGAATCCATAATTTGAAAATACCTACAAAATTTCTAGTCAAATAATAATAGAAAAGAGCTAAAGCACCTTGCATTTCAATTTCAATCGTCGACAGTAAACTGTTTACATACATAATTAAATATATAAGTACTCGCTTATCTGTATCGTTTAGTAAAATAACAAAAATGATAAATTAAATTTGGAATTTTCGTTCGCCGACAGAGAAACACGCCTTCACACAATTTTGACATGCGATGACAAAATGCCCGACACACAATCGCTTTGGCATCTGATTGGCTCTTCAGGGAGCGAGTGTTGCAATTCAATAAAAATATAAATATTACAAAATTTGGTCGTTAGAAAAAAGAATAACAAAAATGAACAAAACAATGGACATTAATTCAGATACAAATATTTATGGTTAAAAATAAGCAAATTTAAATAGCTTTTTCCGGTATCAATGAAAAATCGTATTATTTTGACAAAAAATAAACGAATATTTAAATATTGTAACTAGTATTTTTATTCGGATGTATTTTGTAACGCAAGTCGTGAAGAGGACAAATTATTTTGTATGAAGTAAATCTGGGTTCGGTGTGAAAAATTGAGTATTTTACTAAATACTGGTAATAAGGAACATTAAACTATATCATATTTAATTACGTAATGCACCATTCTACTATAATAATTACTTTTTTCGTCAGCAAAAAGAATATTTTATTTTATATAGCCTCTGGACAAATTTTGATGTGAAAATGGTCATTTTAAATGATTTTCACCCACCTACCAACATCTTAATAATATTATAAGCATAGACATGAACTCTAGCGATAGACAAGCACGTTCAAACAAACAAGTTGTTCCAAAACTCTTTGGGAACATTAGTGCCATCTAGTTTACATAAAACAGAAACTACAATAATTTGGTCAAAGAGCATCACCGGCCGAGACAGATGCGACAGTTCATATTTATGTTAGGTATTATACCTACTATCTGGGCATCCTCGACTACTTACGTGCAGACCACTGAAATACGTACCTGTAGAATTAGATACTTATTCATAACTTTTGATTGTGTGAACTGTGAACAGATACTACAAAACAAACATCAGTTCATCATCATCAGTTAAAAAAGATACACAAATTAAATAATACTATGCGAATGAAAAGAAAAATAGTAAGGAGACCACGGAGATTTTTTTTTAAAGAAGAGATAATAACTATCCTAGTAACTTTTATTCTTTCAGTAAAATCTATGGGATGCATGGTTTATGAGAAAAAAAATTATACATTTTTTTTGTATGGAGAAGAACACCTTTTATTTTATTTCTTGACTTGGTTCAATTTGGGACGGGATTGGCTTACGTTTTATGAAAGACCAAATAATACTGGACCCAAAAAATATATAACTAGTGCAGTCACTTGCAGCGAAGCGAGAAATTAAGTGTCAAAAATTTCATTTTTTTTCGCATATTTTGCAAAGAGTGCACGTTTTTGCCAAACTTTTTGTATATTTTCGTATACCTGCACTGCTAAATTAAAAATTTTAATGTCATTTTTAGGCAGAAATAATCAAGATGACAGGTACTTTTTTTTTTTACTTTGCTGATTTCTTTTTTGTAATTAAAGAAAAGGGACTACTATCGTCAAGGAGAAATAGATTAAGATGGGTGACCAATCCTGCCATCGCAAATTGAAACACATAGTTCTTCCTTTCACAGTAAAGTGACAGGATAAGAATGAATACCTAATTTGGGTATATTAACAGCACAATGAATAATTTAAAGTCATTCTTATCACCGGTCACCACTAGTCACCGGACTATGTGTTTCAATTTGCGAAATTGAACCAAGTCAAGAAATAAAATAAAAGGTGTTCTTCTCCATACAAAAAAAAATGCAAATTTTTTTTTTCTCATAAACCATACATCCCATAGATTTTACTGAAAGAATTAAAGTTACTAGGATAGTTATTATCTCTTCTTTAAAAAAAATCATCACGAAATTCCGACTTCAGGTCCTAAGTCCGTCTTTTTTCAGAACGGATCCACTGTACCGGTTGGCGGTTAACAACGAGATTTACATCTCCGTGGTCCCCTTACTATTTTTCTTTTCATTCGCATTGTATTATTTAATTTGTGTATCTTTTTTAACTGATTATCTTAATGTTTGTTTCGTAGTAATCTGTTCACAGTTCACACAATCAAAAGTTCCACAAAGGATCCACTGTGCCTGGTCGCGATCAATGAGAATTTAAAACGCTAAGTCGCGATGATGACTTTAGCTGTCAATAAATCTTTTTCATCTCGAGGTAAAAGGTAAATCAAATAATTGTTTTCGCATTAATTTTTTTCCCATGAACAAGTATAAAGATATAATCTCAAATATGAACGATCTTAGCGTCATTTTCAATTTTTATCCTCGTCTGGCACCCGCCTTTAGTTCATTATACAGGGTGTACAATAAAATGGGACAGCTACTTAAAGGGGTGCTTCAGACCATCAAACTGAACAACTTTCTCTATGGGACCAATATCGAAATCGCGAAAAAAAAATCTGCTGTCCCATACATTTCAGTCGAGTTATGTTTGCAGTTTTGTATGGGAGAGCGGATTTTTTTTTCGCGATTTCGATATTGGTCCCATAGAGAAAGTTGTTCAGTTTGATGGTCTGAAGCACCCCTTTGAGTAGCTGTCCCATTTTAATTTACACCCTGTATTGTGCATGTATTGTGCCTATTTTGTGTCCTCTGATTTAAGTCTCTTGATTCATCTATGATCATTAATACCCGTCTCTTTTCCTTAAATGTCGCTTTTTGGGTGCCGAAACGAGACAAAAATTAATGGACTTACCCAATCTTGAGGAAATTAATAGACTTACCTATTTTCTAAAATTTAAATTAATAATTACTTATCCTTATAATTTTACATACTTACCTTATATTCGAATAAAAGTATCCAGTAAAACAACTTTCAGGCGGTTTTTATAGTGATAACTAATTTAAATACATCAATATAAAATTAAAATGATTATTGAAAAAAATGACAGATTGGTATTCAGATTGGTTTGTCATTCCCATTAGCATAGAGTAAACTAACATCAATGCGGTTTGTACACCGCATTGCAGAGTAACATGCAGTTCCTACTGAACACCGTATCTAGTACTGGTACAGTACATTGATATCGTTGATTATAAGTGACACTCAATCACGCATAAACAGCTAAACTGATTTGGATGATATTTTTCTCACTGAAAGATGTCACTGGTAGATATTAACACATAGGATACTTTTTTAAGCTACACGCAGACAGAGTCGCAGGCAACAGCTAATAGCAAAATAATACATGTTATTTTAATATAGGATTTCCTGATATCAGGAGAATCTGTTATTTACATAAAATTTTATTGAAATGAAGTTAGAAAAGTTATATTCTACATTTCTCGGCGTGCAAATATTGATACGATACATATATATATTTTTTTAATTTAATAAATGATAAATTAGAATAAAATAGGTTTATTTGCTCACCTTAACTGGATAATAATAACTTCTAAACGACAAGTGGTCGCGGCCACACAGTGGTGAATTCTCACTCCTCATGTGCATTTCTAGATGTTGGAAAAAGTCGTGGTCTTCCCTCGAGGTGAAAGGCAATAGTACTCCTAGGGAACCACTGACTGTGGCGTAAAGGAGCGCCTCGGACCCCCCCGGTATCAGCGTGGCTCTTTGTAACGACGTCACAGTTTCACCCACGTGGAAATTAACCGTGATCTCGCCCTTTTGTGATGCACCGTTGAGAAGACCTGAAAAATATGTAGGAATTTAGACATTTGGCCATGGATGATTGCACTAGATTTGATATATTTATGAACTCAGATAAAAGGTAGTAATCATTAATTTTCATTAGTCTAGCATGTGTGAATTAATAAGGTATCATCATTTAGATATTCCTTGATAATTGAATTTAAAGTGACAATGTATTTACCTCTGTCCCATAAAGCTTTGTTCCCCGTAGGATCCTCATCAACGTCGTCGGAGACAGACTGAGGTAACCTCATCACGGCGACATTTCCGAACTTATCCGACATTGCGACCGTGTCATAATCGAGAACACAACTATTTGTGATCCATCTAGGGTTTGTGTCATCTGCGAATATAATCAGTTGGTTCTCTCTCTTTTTGTACTTAACACATAATACTGATTCTTGGACGTCTGAGACGAATATCCTCTGTCCGATAGTTTTGAGATCTGATATGAGGTTAGGAATGTGTCTGTTCTCGCACTTGCGCAGGAGCTTCCGTCGCCCGATGTCGTACAGTCTCAGCATGCGGCCCACTCCCGCGATCAGTTTACCGTTGAAAGCAGCCAGTGCGCCAGGATATTCCTCTATAGGAGTTTTGTGAACAAGCTCAAGTTTTCCTGTATTCCCATAAATCTGAAAATGAATATTATATTAGTTGGGAGTTCAAGCTTGAATAATTTAAAGAGTTTGTATTCAGGAATCTCAGATCTGGTTAAGCAATCGTCAAAGTATTTCAGATGAAACACGGAGCTAAAGTTTGACATCATTGGTAAATTATTATTTAAGACAAATGTAGGGTGTATCATTTTTAGATGCGTTCTTTTTAAGGGGATAATCAGACTATCAAACTGAACAACTTTCGCTATGGAGTCAAATTCGAAATTGCAAAAAGAAATCTGCTGTTCCATACCAAACAACAGTGCCTCTACCTACTAGACTCTGATGGTCGGAACGCATTTAATAACGAAATAACCCTGTATAACCAATAAAATATGATGAATCACCTTATAGACGTGCAAACTGCCTTCAGTGCAGGACCTCGGCGACAGGATCACGTCTTTAGCCACGCCGACCACGAGGTGTGGCTGGGCGTGGTCCGCGTGCTGGTGCTGGGCCCACCGCACGATGCACAACGACACCGCGGCCTCGTTCTGCTCCAGGGGCAACTTGAACAAGGTGCCCGGTTGTCCTCCCCCTATTCCCATGTCCACCACACGAATTTGTGAGGCCCACATACCTGAGAAAATACAATGAATAATTAATTTAGAGATACATCTTTTATATCTTTTTTTTTTTTAATCTTTTTTGGAACTTACAAACAATTTATAACACCACTGGCTTTTCGGTGAAGAATAACAATGTGAGGAAACCGGCATGCTTTAATTTCGATATTGTAACAAACGTCTACTATAAGCGGCGACGGGCTCACACCCCCATCACACTGGACGGAGATTTGGTACAGTTAGCAGCAATAAGATGCTGACTGTACTACTAGTAAAATTATAATGTTCTGAGTTTTCTGAATATCTCAGACAACTGCCTCGGGGAATATAGTCGTGAGCATATGCTACGCTAAAGGTTTTTTACATTTTAAAAAGAGATCTAGAAGATAGTTTTAAAGGCAATGTTTCCCATGCTAGAATCAAATGACTTACTAAAGTCATCTGGGATTAACGCAGGGATTTGATCTAGCCACATCCGATTAGAGTCAGTTTGCTCAAAGACATTTACTGCTCTTGCCCAGAGAATGTGGCCGAAGGAAGTAAAAAATTATATGAATACCAACCTGCACCAGCTTTTGGGGAAGAGAAGACGTTTTCAGGCAATACATCGGAGAGGAAAGCATCTGCCATTTCATTTGCAAGCTGTTGCTCCTCCGGTCCCCCACCGGCAGCCGCTTCTCGCATTTCTTGTGCCATTTGCACCCTGGATTAATAAGAATATTTATTAGTTATGAAATGTAGATTAGGTAGGAAAAATAAAATTTTTGTATTTTAAATCAGTACTGCAGGGGTATCAACAATTAATTCAGGTATTGTGTGTTAGTTTTCATCATTTAAATTTAAAAAGCAACACATTTTTGTGACGGTAAAGGTACATAAATACATAATATATTACCTTCTTTGCTTCTTCATTTCTTCTGTGTAAGAGTTGTGGTCAGTTTCAAGAATAATGATGTGGTTATTATCAGAATTAATGACAAACTTCCTGGGTGTGTATTCCAGGGGCAGGTACATCTGGTTGAAAACTGCGCCAAGCTTCTCCAGCGCGAGGATCCGTAGGGTATTGGATGAGATAGCTACTATACCCTCGGCGCATTGTTCTGTTGATTAAAACGATTATATAAAGTAGAATGTATACGCATTAATGTTTAGATTACAAGATGACGTAAGTTAATAGAAACGCAAGCAATAAGCATTGTCGACGTTCACGGTGGCTGCGCTCGGCGTACCGATAGTAATCAGCTCGGTTACGAATGCTTGCTTACTCAGTTACAAATGATCACCGACTATGAATATGTAATGCGAACACACTGATTTCTAAACTCGTAGTGCTTGCCAGATAAATTTATAATTTAGTAGATTCTAAATGAACCACTTTTAACATCTGAAGTGCTATTTTTGAGTTTCGCGCATCCAGGCCAGGAATCCACCAAAATAGCTTGATTAATAAGATTCCAGGCCTATTTCGGTGTGAATAATGCATAAATTCCGTAGAATTTATTTTACTTTCGTATACGATACGATTAGGATGCGTGAAATTAAAAAATGGCACTTCTGATCTGAGGAAAGTTTATGTTCTTTAAAAAGGTTTGTCCACGACATGGTTTTGCCGCCTTCACAGTCTGAGCGACTCCAGCAAGGCTATGGAATATGCCGAGTGCCGCCCTCTACCTTGCGGGAGGGCGACCTGCTCTGCGACGTCGTGGGCTTATCACTGCATGGGACAGCTACGCACCACTCTCACGCGCCGCCACCCGAGGGCAGCGGCGCGCAAACACGTCGGGATATAACAACTTTGCATGCAAAATAAGAAGGCCCTGCTTCACCACTTCTAGATTTGATAGCTTATCTGACTAATAATTTGACATATCTTTCTTACAATGTCAAATGGTCTTTCAGACAAGCTATTAAGGACTTATCCAGAAGTGTAGAAACAGGTCCTAAGTGTTCTAAATTACCTGAGCTGAATCCAGCAGCGTATTCCAAACATTCGTAGGACAGAGGCGTAAGATGGAACCGGTTTTGGTAGTGATATCCGAGCCATGTTCGTGATGATACCGCCAGCACAGCCTCTGCAGCTTGCACGCGAACTTTGAACAGTTTCACTGGCCTTGAACCGAGGTACCTAAATAAAATAAGGAAAATTCTATTAGAAAAGAAAAAAATATTTTTGATAGTTTAAGAAGATTGTAGAAAATCTCAGATCTGGTTAATGGATCATCAATATCTCAGATGTATATAGGAGCGAATGGTTTTTTCATCATTGGTAATAGTTTTCGAAAATATAAAGACTTTTTAAATCCAATTATCTATTACATACCTTGTTCTGGTATCAGCCAAGTCACCGCTGACAGAGTCTAAAGTAGTTCTTAGTAATACACCATTACTCAAACCAATGTTCAAGTGTAAAGCAGATTTAGCTCCGGATTCAAATGGCTGCTCCACAATGCACAGAGATTCTGCTCCAGCGGGTAAAGCTTGCATGGATCGCGGCGACAAACAATCCTGCAATTTTAGATTTCATTACTCTCTGAAGGTAGTTGTAATAAAAATTGATTTTAGATAAAAGTCTAATCAGAAGATAAGAATAACGCATTTTAGGTTGTTGTAATCACAAAGATTCAGGGGTGTCCTAGTTTCATCATATTGTAATTAGAAGAAATATAGTTTTGGACTACATTAAACATATTTTTATTTTATTCTACTCAGTAACATGAACGTTTGAAAATAATGCTGAACTAGCATTTTCGGAACAGTAATGAAATGTAGATGTGTATTTGGTATAATTTTTCATACTAATTTGAATAAAATATTATTTTGAATGAAGTTTTATAGCTTACCGAAGGATCCAAGGAGATAATTCTGACGGTATTATCATTCAGTCCTACAGCTAAAAACCATGCTCTCTGTTCTCCTGTCGCCACCGAGCCCAGCGCCATACACGACACATCCGAAGACAACTTCTTTCTTTCCGTGTACTCATTTAATTGACCAGTCTAAAAATTTAAACTTTACTTAGTTTTATGGTAATATAATTTCTTGTCATATAGCAAATGAAATAAGAAATGTTTGTCCACGACATGGTTTTGCCGCCTTCACAGTCTGAGCGACTCCAGCAAGGCTATGGAATATGCCGAGTGCCGCCCTCTACCTTGCGGGAGGGCGACCTGCTCTGCGACGTTGTGGGCTTATCACTGCATGGGACAGCTACGCACCACTCTCACGCGCCGCCACCCGAGGGCAGCGGCGCGCAAACACGTCGGGTTTTACAAGGTGTTACAAAATACCCTAGTTATATTAAGGGCAGCCTTGTCTTTTTATGCCTTATCTGGCAGCACGGAATCGTATTTTTTACGCTCTATCCTTTTCTGTCAAGAACTATCTCGTTCTAGCAAACCATAATTTGCTAGACCGAGAAAGGTCGCCGGTGCTTTCGCATTCCCGTTATCTTTCTCACTCTGGTAAATGACTTTCTCGAATGAAAGAAAAGGATGGAACATGAAAAAATGAGTTTAAACCATCAAATTGCAACTTTCAGTATTGAGCCAACATCGAAATAAACTAAAAACAGAATCTGTTGTTCCACACATTTGAATAGTTGGTACTAGTCACAGGATTATTTTAAAGTTACTAACGTAACAGATACTGCACTCTTCCGATTTGGTGCGCATTTACAGCCAACCACGACAAACTTAAACGTGCCTTTTATCAATGCGCGGCAGTCTGTATCGTGTGCGGTACGCGGCGCCGTAGGGACTCATCTCAACTGTCAAACGAAAGTGACGAAGCACTGCTACAGTTTTGTATGAAACATCACTTTTATTTTATTTCATGTTGATGTTGGCTCCATAGTAAAAGTTGTTCAGTTTGATAGTTTAAGCCTCCCCTTTAATATTAGGGTATTTTGTTACATCCTGTGCACATATAACAAGTTTTAACATATAGAAAAAGGAAACTTACAGGATCCATTTCGAAATAAACCAATTCACCGCCAGTTAGCGCGATCACGACTTGTCTCTGATTGACAGCGCATTTTACAATAGTTTTCTTCCCTGGTGCCTTCCATTCGTTGACACGCTTGTCAGCGCGAATGTGTCTGATACCATCCGGATATACTTGTACTAGTGCATCATTCCCGAGCGCGTGACAACTCAGCGTAGGTGTCGTGCCCAGGAAACCAGAGTCGGTCACTTCCTCGACCGTCTCCCCGATAGAAAGCACAAGTGTGGCATTTACGAACGACACTATGATGTAAGAATCAAACTCCTCTGCAACCAAAAGAAAAGACTCCAGGTAAAATAGAATCACCTAGCTAATTGGCAGAAAAGACGATCTTCGTGAAGCCAGCCATGATGATTTTTGTAGTGTCCGATGCCTACCTTTGAGCCTGTCGAAACCATCTCAATGTTCATCGCCCAATAGGAGATCCTGAAAAGAAAAACCACTGGTGTTTATGTATGACAAACAACCAGGGTTTTATTAGTAATTTGTTGATAAAGAGGAGCGCTCATAAGTGGTTAGTTGTAGCGTCATGGTCTATCAGTAACACGGACCAAAAATTTTATAATCATTGTGCTCCTGTGTCTACGGCCTCTTATCTCAATGAATAATAGGGTATTTGCCAATGCCAACCTAATCAAATCAGTTACTTTTTATCGAATGTCAAAACGCGCCCTATCTATGAACATTTACTAAGATCAGTAATACGACGTCATATTATTCATCCATCATACTTTTTACTTCATCCTGTTAATAAAAAGTAGTAGGTATTCAAGCTTAAAAATGACTAAAAATGTGAGTTTAGCTGAAAATATTCGTTTAAATATTAATTGGGGGAGCTTAGGACATGTAATGGAATGTATTGAGACAATTTTTAGAATTTTCATCTGTTTGTTCATGCATCACTTAAAAACTACTGTACCAATTTGAATGGAGTTTCCTTAAAAAATGCTTTTGTGAAAACCCCATTCAAATTGGTACAGTGTTTAGTTGGGATTAGCATTTAGGTTTTGTTTCATGTTCATGGCAATCAGTTTATTCAATCAAAAATTATGAGTATTTAAAGTCAGTGGTCTCCGCGTCCGGCGTCGCGGGCCCCGATAGTTAAAAAAAAATTTCAATTAGGGTATTTCTTACGGAAAAGAAAAAAAATTTTTTTTTTTTTACAATATTTTTAATTTTTACTCATGTATTCAATATACAAGGTCACGCTTAAAAACCTTTGCAAGGGGTTGAAAATGGGGTGCAAAGGTATGGTTGTGACATTGGGCTGCATGGCTGTGACCGTTGATGACATTTCAGCTTTTCTTTTGTCCTCAATACTTTGTGTGTTGTTTTTATTCGGTGGCATCTAAAACAATAAGAAATTCTACATCAGATAAACAAAGTCATTCGATCTCACAATATCCTCCACTGCTGGTGTCAAAAATAATTAATATTAGATACATCACAACCATGCATTTTTGTCACAGCCATGGTCTCAAAAAGCCATGGTTGTGACTGCCTTGGTTGTGACATTTTCGTGCCGTGTCCGACATAACTTAAAAACTAGATGAGTTCTTTGCAATATCTTACTTTTAGCAGAAACTATTTAGTTTAGTTTACAATTCTTAAAAAAACACCAGCATTACAATTGTACTTACCTTTTATAATTCGGGCACGGCCTGGACAGGGTTAGATTGTCACTTTTCAAAATAAAACACAAAAACTATTTTTAATATTCACTTCGCTATTCACGCCGTCCGGGAAATGTTAGGCCTAGAATGTTGCCAAAGAAGAAAAATATATAGTGATACCGGCTTTTAATTATCTTACGTTTCTACCGTTTTGGAAGAAAAATTATTTTGTTGCATGGCTGTGATAATTTTTTTTCGGACAAACTTTATAAAGTTTTACATTCTACACTTATTACCAAAACGAAACATTCAATTTATTTTGTGATAAGTTGAACGTACATAAAATGAATGGCAATGCATTTATTTCCAATAAATCGAAAAGGAATTCATAAAAAATAAATTTGTAGAATATTTCGGTGAGCGGACACAGCATGGCTGTGACTTTTTGGTCATTGTGGTATGTGTAAATCCAACAGCTGTATATTTTATGAGTAATTAACCTTTCAGTATAGTAAATAAAGTTAATTACTATTATAATTGGAAATATAAACAAGAGTGACTTCGCCCAGCTAACCAATTCTCACGAAAGACACTATTTTTCGTAAGAATAAGAATTACCCATTAGGCAAATACCCCATTCTATGACTTTTTTTTATGTTATAGATATAGTAGACTTGATATATTCTATAAGCAAGCAATTATAAGTTTTAGAACTATGAGTGTAGATCCCTAGACATATTTGAGTGTACTTACCATCCTTATGTCGTCTTACAGTCCACACAGCATTAGGCGATCCAGGTAGCTCTGACACAGCCATCTCTGCCACTTCTAGACCATGTCTTAGTGCCCTTAGAGAAGACCTAGGGCCACGCCCGCAGGCTAAGTAAACTTGAGGCGTATCTTCACCAGCTAAATCTGCCACATGACAGGCTAATATGGGCGACAGTGACTCCATTTCATCAACTAGTACTAAATTTCTGAGTGGTCTAGGGGCAAAGAAGAATGTGTCGCCTTCTTCGAGTGGCATAGCCGAACTGAACTCTGGTTCATCATCCTCATCTCCCAAGTGTGCAATTTGGTATAAATAGCTGCAAAGAAAAAATATTTTTAATTCATAAAGAAAGTGTATGTAGTATGCATTGTCATCACTACATAGTATAAAACAAAGTCGCTTCCCGCTGTCTGTCTGTTCCTATGTATGCTTAGATCTATAAAACTACGCAACGAATTTTGATGCGGTTTTTTTTTAATAGATAGTGGTTCAAGAGGAAGGTTAATATCAGCATTGCACCCGTGCGAAGCCAGGGTGGGTCGCTAGTACCAAATAAATCTCTAACGGACATCTTAAAACTAAGTAAAATTTTTCGAAAAGTGTCCGTGACTAGCCTACACAAACCTAATTGTAATATAAAACAACTAAAAACATTACTACTACGTCCAGGTAGTTGGTAAGTAAATGATGATAGTATGTCTAAATTCTAGAGAAAAGAACAAGACTGTTCGTCCCATATCAGTGTGACTTACCCCATAAAAGGCAGACCTTGGTTCAGGGATGTTTAGTATAGCATGTTTTAAGAACAAGTAATGAGGCTGCAAGGTTACAAACTCACAGGCTAACATGCATGGGAGTTTAGCATTTTATTTTCAAAAATAATTTCAATATACTTACTGGTTCCCAAATTCGCAAGCAACAAACAAGAATCCAGTCTTCAAAACACACATTGATGATGCAACAGGAACAGTGTCGAAATATTTCAATTTTATTTCTGTGACCATATCTTCATCAGTTTCTATTGTAATTTTGAAAATGTCACCTTGCTCGGTTTGTGCCAAAAAGAAGTACATGGATTTTGTTTTATGTGTAGCCGAACATACAAATATCATTCCCCTCTCAGGGTCATCCAGATCATTTCGGCGTCGCGGTATTGGACATCGAATATCGTGCTGGTCACCCAAGTTTTTGTATGTGAGGTAGTTTTCTGAGCAGATGAGAACACCAGATGGCCCGTCATTACCTCCAGGGACCGTGATAAGGAAGTTTGCGTGCTCCTCTAGCGGTTCAGAGTACTTTCTGACCACATGATTCAAACCCAAATCCAATTCATAGAATGTCAATGTTTGTTGTGTTTTCTGAGCAGCTTCACCTGTTGATAAGATTAAAATTAGAATTTGAAGATGACTGTTATGAAAATGATTTAAGTAAAGTTTAGGAATCATACAAAAAAATGAGGATTTAGCGTCACTGCCAATCGGAAACACGGACCTCAAATAATCATTTAGCTTCAGCTATGAGAGACAGTTCTACTCCGGTACTTACCACTGGGGTCAGAGTCCGCTTCCTCGTAGTCTATCTCGAGACATGCAAACATGGGGTTCTCAAAGCCAACATCTACTCCGACCATGTGGTAGACCAATGTGTTGGATTTGTGAGCTTCCAGGGGAGACGAGATGGTCAATCTGGCTTCAGCGTCTCTGTTCAAAATGTAGACTAGTTTTTGTTTTTCAGTTGCACCTGAAATCAAATTGGTATATTAAATTTTGGAACTTGATATTGTGCAGGATGCGATACGCTCATGCCAATTAGGTATGTCTTAACAGGTCTTGTTTTTGGGACCAATTTTTGATTCAACACTTTCGCTGTTAAGCTTAAAATCATGACCCTTGCGCAGTGCTAAAACTGATGCCCCTCATGGGTCGTGCGCACAGTAGTAACGTCAAAAGACCAATGCGGCTCACCTCGTGTGTCACCCTCACAGGCGTAACGTTTGGGTGACTCACACTGTAGGTCATGAGCAGAGGCGAAATGCAATTGAACCGGCTCGTTACGTGGGTTCTTCAGCACTTCGGCCCATTTGTCGCCGACCTACAGCGTAGGTGTTAAATTGCTGTATATTTCCTTTACAATGAGCTGTTCTTTTTAATTGTGGCTTCATTATAAGGGCAAGAACGTCAAAAGTAGTACACTGCTTCAAAATTGAGCTTTGGTTTTTTTTTTGGTAGAATTCCCTTGGCTATTTCACTTAATATTATCTCTAATAATTCTTTTTTCCGAAAATCATAAATGTTTTCACGTAAAATCGTTATTTTGTGAGAAATTAGCAAAGGACAATGACAGATCCCGTTTCGCCTTTTATAAGGATTATGGGCATGAGATGGTTGTTATAATTCAATATGTATTTTAATAGCTCTTCTCCGTTCAGATGGTAAAAATTGTTAGTGGTAATTATTATTTAAATTCTTATTAGATACATAACGACTAGATCCGTCGATAACAACATTATGAACTCTTTACGAAGTCTTGAGAAAAGCTTGAGAATGTATGTTAATCTTCCATAGAGATAGGAAGTACCTGGGAAGTACTACGTAAAATCTTCATGCTTGTGGTCTATAGTATAGACCTGGGCCTCAATCGCCCTAAGTTTGAACGATACTACCAAAACAAAACCACAACCAAAAACGTTACGTTATGCACAATTCGTATCGCGCAAATTATATTAACGGTAACGATTTAGCTTTATTTCGGAAGATACATTGGCGTAACGTTTAATGTCCGTTCGATCGGATTTTCTGTATTGTGCGATTTAACCGTTCAGAAAAAAATATCGCGATAGCATTTTTACTTCAGCTAAACCAAATCTAAACCAAAACCAAAAACGTTCCGTCCGAACGGTAAAACCGTATAAAATAGCGCAATTGAGGCCCTGGTATAGACTATGGAATAGACCAAGTCAGCGTAAGCGAAAAGTTTTTAATCTAAGACCACAAGCATGAAGATTAACATATACCGTGCATATCAGGTCTACCCAATATCAAACTGTACATAAACATGTATAGTCATTCCTTACAGTCGCACACAGATTGCCATAAGAGTGACAGAGCTAGATTTATCTTTGGTGCATATACCATTCAAACTTCTTGATTCCATCAAAATATGTGTTGTTTGAATAAAATCTTATCACGACTTATTGTAATTTTTTTCATAACTATGTTTTTGTGTACAATAAAGAATCTATGATCTATGATCTTTTTTGTCACTGATGTAACATTTTTCTTTTATAGATCGGGGGCCGGTGAGGATTTCGTATACCAATCGAGCTCATCCATAATTCAGTTTTCATGCAATAGAAGATGCGAAAAAACTTGGTCGGCCGACCCCTATCCTGGTGGGTTTTGTGTAGGAGGGTGACTAGTAACCTCTCTGAGACGAGACTAATTACCCATCGAGCTCATGAACCAAATTATGCTTATCCGATTGGTCTTAATTAGTGTTACGAAGTACACTCGGTCGTCCGCCGGATATCCTGGCAGGTAGTGCTGGCCAACCAAAAATGGTGGTCAAATTTTGGAGTACTTCTCACCCATCGAGCTCATGGATGAAATGTATGCCAAATCAAAGGTTAGACCTTTACCTTCAATATTTCATCGGTCGTCCTGGCCGAAACCTGGTGGGTTCTGGTGGCCAACCAGATTTATCTGTCAAAGTAAGATCATGCGTTTTCACGTTTATATGAATAAATACTTTATTTACCTGATATATGCAGTTCTTTTAGCATGAACGTGAATGGTTGTATGGTTTAAAAGTATTTTTAAAAAAAACTTGAAAAATAAAAAAAAACTGTGTCGATAAATGAGACATCAAATAAAAATTATTTTTTTCGATATAACTTCGTCATTTCTAAACTGATTTCGCTGATTGTTTTATTTTACACAAAAATATATATTCAAGAGTTCATGCCACTAATATCCAACCAAATTTATTCTTTAACGAGAATAGTAATTGAGTTCTATTAATGATTCTTTCTAAAATGAAATTTGCTCTCTTAAGAGATGTCTATATAATAAAATAAACTAGTAATGACCGCGGCGTTGCTTTCAAAAATGAAGGTGATAAAAAATGTTTCGTCAAGTAAAAGCTACCTACTACCTATATTCGTTCTAAAATAATTAGATGAAACTGTTATAAAGGGATGATTGGATCATCAAACTGAACAACTTTCTTTATGGGACTAACATCGAAAACGTGAAAAAAATCTGCTGTCCCATACAAAACTGCAAACTTACTCGACTGGAATCGGAATGTACTAGACAGCAGTTTTTTTAGCGATTTCAATTTTGAACCCATGATAAAAGTTGTTCAGTTTGATGATCCAATCATCCCTTTATAACAGTTTCATCTAATTATTTTAGAACGAATATAGGTAGGTACTAAATTAGATCATCCACATAAACATAGGTAGCTTTTACTTGACGAAACATTTTTTATCAACTTCATTTTTGAAAGCAACGCCGCGGTCATTACTAGTTTATTTTATTATATAGATATCTCTTAAGAGAGCAAATTTCATTTTAGAAAGAATCATTAATAGAACTCAATTACTATTCTCGTTAAAGAATAAATTTGGTTGGATATTTTTTGTAGTAAAATCTGACCCACTTAAAACATTGAACATCTTCGAAACGCTTCATCAGATCTTCACCAAATTTTAGTGGCATGAACTCTTGAATATATATTTTTGTAAAATAAAACAATCAGCCAAATCAGTTTAGAAATGACGAAGTTATATCGAAAAAAATAATTTTTATTTGATGTCTCATTAATTATCGACACAGTTATTTTTTTTTTTTTCAAGTTTTTTTTTAAAATACTTTTAAACCATACAACCATTCACGTTCATGCTAAAAGAACTGCATATATCAGGTAAATAAAGTATTTATTCATAGAAACGTGAAAACGCATGATCATACTTTGACAGATAAATCTGGTTGGCCACCAGAACCCACCAGGTTTCGGCCAGGACGACCGATGAAATATTGAAGGTAAAGGTCTAACCTTTGATTTGGCGTACATTTCATCCATGAGCTCGATGGGTGAGAAGTACTCCAAAATTTGACCACCATTTTTGGTTGGCCAGCACTACCTGCCAGGATATCCGGCGGACGACCGAGTGTACTTCGTAACACTAATTAAGACCAATCGGATAAGCATAATTTGGTTCATGAGCTCGATGGGTAATTAGTCTCGTCTCAGAGAGGTTACTAGTCACCCTCCTACACAAAACCCACCAGGATAGGGGTCGGCCGACCAAGTTTTTTCGCATCTTCTAATAGTAAACTATTGCATGAAAACTGAATTACGGATGAGCTCGATTGGTATACGAAATCCTCACCGGCCCCCGATCTATTAGGACTTCTGTCTTGTCATAGTCCCATCATAGTCCTGACATTGAATTTTGTTTTTTATGATGTCAGTTTTTTAATGAAAATATTAATCTGCAATAAATATTAATTTACGCACGGATTACCGTGTTTTATCATTTCATTGAAGATGAAGATCAACATAAATCGAGCAAGAGAAAGGAAATAAATTGTTCCTAACAATACCCAGTCAAAGCGATGAAAGTTGAAGTTTATTGGACGTAGCGTAGTGTAAAACTTAATTTCTACCGAACAAATAACTACTACATGTTCTACGTGTTATATTTCGGCAAGAATAGATACATACTTCAATCGTGCATCTGATATTTAGCCTGTGCATTGTAAAAATAATATCTTTGCGCTGAAAGAGGGCAAACCTAGATGAAGCCTAGAAGAGAGTTCTTGGTTTGGTAAATTCTAGATTCTACAATCAGCTGAGTATTTGCAAGAAATGTTTGGAAGAACAGAAAATACGCAAAATGTAAATGAATAAAACAATAAAATGATTGTCATTACCTACTCAGTGAACTATTTTTATTATCTTACATTTTCAACTCATCGTGCATCGTACATCGTAGCTCGCACCCTCTATATAATCTAAGGGCTCTTACAGACGAGCGACACTTTGCGGTCGCAGAGGGTCGCGCGACCCACTGCGACCGTGAAAGTCTATGTGCGCGTCTCCTTTGCGCGTCTCTTTGCGACACACGGCGACCGCAAAGCGTCTGTAAGAACGCAAAGGGCCCATTGGCCTAACACATGGCGTATTTTCTACGCATAGTCGACGCGTGTTAACGCGCTGGTCGCGCTACACACGAGATTCAAAATGGCTTAATGGAAGCGAGTTGCGCAAAGTCAATGCACACGCGTGTATTGACGTATCAGCGCGCATTTTGTGGTGGCGCGTTTTTATTGCCATTTAACTCCGTATTTTGATTAGACTCATCAACAGCTTCACAACGCGGTATCGCGTAATACCTCTGGTTCAAAACCAGTGGTATTACGGCGAAGGCCAGGCCAGGCCTTTAATTGTTGCCGTACCGTGAACGCTCTTACATACTAACAACACACACAATTGAATATGTATCGCTTTTGTATCAATACAAATGCAATAAACAGGTTGTTGGATCTCTATGTTCGTGAAAAAAGCGCGTTGTCTCGTCTGCGCCGTCAAACGCCCCGTGTGTTTAGGGCCTACCATCTATCCTAATTTTACATAACCTCAAAACTACAAACTAGAATTTGAATTTTATAAGAAATGCGACGATAAAATAGGATAATTTCTATTTCCTTTAGAAGTATGATATTGCTCCTATTTTGTGTATAATTGTAGATATCATACTCATTCGTTAGTTGTTTAACGATTTGAAACGTGGAATGTTCGTCACGTGGGCGATTTCCTTTCTAAAAGTAGGCACTAATTTGAATCCTGTTCGTTACCGCTGGTTCTTGGTTCATTAGTATAGTAAAAACTTAAAATATATGCAAATATTATTTATTGAATGAAAGAAAACATACTTTTCTGTTTATAAAATGTTTAATCAGTTCGATAACTTAGAAATACACGAGATTAATCTACTTTCCATGTCCAGTACGTTATTTAAGGTATAAAATGTAACCAAAAGTTTTTCATAAAATTCACAAAATTAGCTGTTCTGATATTCGACCCTGTAAGGTTGAGTACACATAACGCTTAAAGGATACACTTTTTAAATATTTAGTATATTATGAGATTGTCCAAAGATGTGGCCCAGACTGGATGAGGAAAGCCAGAGTTAGAAAATACTGGAAGAAATGGGGGGAGGCCTACGCTAAAGAAGCGACTACTACAGAAGGGAGATGAATAGAAAGGTGCCATGATACTTAATCGATTAATGAATGAATGAAAATGACGTGAAATTAATAATAATATACTATAATTAGGTGAATACAATAATAATAATATTTAATTAAATCAAATAAGTGTAATGATATTGCTATTTTTTCTTAATGATATCTATAAAAATGTAATTTGTGCATGAAATTGTTAATTTATGAACCTTTATGTAAGTTAATTTATGAAAGTAGTAGAATAAAGGCTTTTCTTTTTTATTTTTATTTTATTTTATTTATATTATGAGATCGTAGAATATCAATTATTTTAGTTTTTAACTAGAACTATTCAGGTAACTAGAAATTTGAAACATGGACCAATACTATTACATTTTTATTTATTTATTCCAATTGAAAAATGTAACTACCCCGTCGTGCAATTTCAAAGAAGATGTACAAAATGATGTATTCGATCCATATTTCAATTTAAACAAAATAATAGAAAAAAAAATACAAGTTCACACCCTGTAAACCTTGTTTTACGTGATCCTGTTCGTGACTTTCAAGTCCGGCCTATACGTTACCACCGCAATGGTAACGGACATGAGGTAACGGGATCCAGTACTTCTTATACAAAACTATATAATTTCTACAATTGCTCATATTTATCACACATTTTTTCACATTAAAGTAATCTTAAATAGATCATTTAAGTTTTAGACATAAAATCTGCCTTGGAAACACGTTTTAACATCAAAAAACAAATAAATTTACTCACCGGACAGTGCCCGTAAAAACACAACCTCTCACCAAGCGCCGAAAATGAAACAGCTGTTTGAAAAAAATGGCTGATATGGACACCCCTTTTTTACTTTTTTCGGTCCCACTACAATGTTGCCATTTAAATTAAAAAAAAAAAAAACCACATCCAACAAAAACACTGTAAATTTAAACAAAAATACGGTAACGGAACCCGGACATGTCCGGTCGGTCCATATGCCGGGGACAAGTTTAAAAATTACTTATTTAGTAGAAATTCTGGCTTTGGCAGCACAATTAACTTAAAAAATAATTGAAATCCCGCCAAATTTAAAATATGTAACCAGAGGTTTGCCAGCGTAATACTTTTTTTTCTCACAAAACGCGGTTAAATGCGAGATTTTTTTTAGGGGACAGTACTATAAAACAAAATTGCTATGTTTTCAAACTTGAATTTTTATATTTTAATATAGTTTCATGCGTCATATTTTAACAAATATGACATGCCTATTTCATTTAAAATCTAATAATATGGTAACAATTCTTGTAAAACCAATCAAAGTCACGCAGCAGTACGATATATCCTGGGGACATGTAGAAAAGTCCAATGTACAATTTTTGGCGTTCTCACCCATGATGCAATTTTGCCAGTTGAGTTTGAAAGCCGTTTGTAAACTCACCAATCATAACAGCTCGTCCTTTAGGGTCAATAGCTAGATATTGTCCAGGAACAATGCGTCTGACTCCAGACTTTCCAAATGTCTCTTGGTGAACTTTCTCAAGAATATTTTTAGCGGGAATATACTCCATAATGACAATTCGCCCAGAATCCGAGCCAATAACGATGTAATCTGCGGGCAAGAGTTCAAAATTTTTAGAAGTATTTTAACACAAGTAATACATGAATTTTAAGGTCATTTTACACTGTGCCATGACATGGTACATCCCGGCGAATCACTATTGATTGCCAAGAGCGACACGATGGCTTTTACATTCTATGCACCTAGTTATACCATACTCCCCTTTTGTTAGGGGCACGGAGCAAGACAGTGCAAATCTACATGCGACCGTAGTACGGCAGCGTGACACAGAGCTATCTTTCTTTCTATATGCGCGCGAACGAACGCGATAAACGGCGTGATATAGCCGTATCACGCGCAACATGCTACGGCTACAACGCCAGCTTGGTCTACCATGTGCTTCCATGGGAGTGGTCCATAATAACCTCACACGTGGTCTAAAAATAAACAAGGTCATTTACCTTTAGTGCCGCCGGTCAGTCTGAACGACATAATTGATCGGATTATGCCGAATATTTCCATCTTCATCAATGTGTGCACTTTGCCGGTGTTAGGATCTGGCCGCAGGATCTCGAGGATTTTGCCACGTGATATCACTATCTCTTGCTGTTTCGTGCCGGAAAAATTGCCGTGCACCGCGTGTGTTATGGCTGTTGAGCCTTGCAGAGTCAAATTGTACAGATGCATTGTGGTAGAATTATCCTACTCCTGAAACAATTTTCTAGGTTATTCACCAGTACAAGAATCAGCGAGGGCACCGCATGGAGAGTAAAATAAATGTTAGGCTCGTAACTGACGAAAACAGAGAGTGTCTTGTGTTTTCGAATGGGTGAGCTTAGATATTATAGCACCGATAAAACGACCACGAGTAATATAGAATCAATCGTGGAGATACCTAGTGCAAACTCAAAAATATTAATAAATTCATTTAATACAGCAATATTAAACACAAATTACAACGTACCTTTTAAAATAAATAACTGATTGCCGCAATGCGGCTTGATATAATTTTTATTACTATCACCTTTGCTCCTCCAGCTTAGTGCCGGCAAAATGGCGGACGAAATGGACGTGAATTCCATTGACGAATAGGAAGTAGCCAACGCAACTGACCAATCAAAAAGAAGCATTTTCCATCATGGCGATGACTTTTATAACTTCAGTATTGCCATTTGATAAAATAATAAAAATAAAGAGCTTGACTTGACTCAGATCTTTAATAGTAACTGCTACTCGACAACAGATGGAGTTGGTCGTCCTAGCTTTAGTGACATCTGTCGACTAGTAGATAATACTACAAACTTGTCAGTACAAACAAAGTAGCAATAGATGGCAGTATAGGTTTATAATTTAAAAAATAAAATCTGCGATTGATTTGGAAAAATATAGACTTTGTGGTGACGGGTTATAGGCTTTTCGGTGACGGAAAACATCGTGAGGAAACCTGCATACTTCAATTTCCAGGCATGTATTGTACCTACTGTCCATTACAATTGGCGACGGGCTCATTCCCCGTCACACTGGAGTGCGATTTTTGAAACTCATTCGCTGAGTTCAGCAGTTGAAAATGTCAAAATTACTATGGAGATATGCATCTTTCTACTGCTGATTTGACTTTATAAAATCATACTTCAGGAGTGCGATTTTTGAAAGTCAAATCAGCAGCAGAAAGATGCGTATCTCCACAGTAATTTTGACATTTTCAACTGCTGAACTCAGCGAATGAGATTCAAAAATCGCACTCCAGGACAGAGTTTCGGTACTACTAGTGAAAAGTGGATGTTCTGAAGTTTCAGAATATCTCTGCCTACTCCCTCGGGGAATATAATCGTGAGCATATGCTTATGCTTATATGCTTATGGCGTGCATCGTGGGTGCATAAAACTGAAAATACTAACTTTTAATATAGGACCAACTTTGAAATCGCCGAAAAAAAGAGCTCTTAGTCATAGGTATTTCATTATTATTTTGTGTCGAACTACCTACATGTATACCTATAATAGGAACCTACAGTACGCATGTAGAGTTGTAGAAAAGAAGCATTTTATCTATAGGTAAGTATAAAGACAAAAAATAATCGACAGGAAATATAATTGGTAAAAAATCGTTGAAAAATCTGTATTGTGTCCACAAGAAGCTCGCTAGAATATGCGATTCATTGGGTCTTAAAATTCCTATACGTATTTGTAAGTTTTGAAAGGGCTTTGCTCCATTGTGGCGCGTCTTTTAATTCTATTTTCTGGCGCGCCGACGCACAATGTATCCGCTCGACTCGAGCGCACCTGAGTATTCGGTCGGAGCCATAGATTGTTATATCTTTCCAAGCCATTTCACTTTGTGAAGCCGCGTTCTTCGCTTTATCTGTCGCCATCGAGAAATGTTCAACGGTGTCCAATAAGTTAGTCGTTGCGAAACAACTTTTTATTTTTGTTTTCATGTTTCGAGGTTTCGTTAGCGAAGGTGTTAGGTGCAATATTATATCAGATAAAATAAGTATAATTATAAGACTCCTCGGGAAAAAAAGGGCTAGAATAACCATCTTATGCGGGCACTACATTCTCGCCAAGAACAGTACAAATACATTCAATATTGGTTATGTTAAATCTCTTCGGAACAGTAGAGAACGAGAGTGTGGATGCCCTTCATTGTTCTCGCAGCAGCGTCGTGAGCCGTATATTTCCCTTGGAAGTTCTCGCGAGAGTGAGGTGCCTGCTTGAAACCTGGTAGAGAAAATATCTACTTCAGCACTAAAGCTCAATGTGGCATTAAACATGAACCAAACTGAGCTATGCCATGTTTCAGCTTCCTATGTCTACCAATCTCTGAGAAATATGCGTGTGACAGACGGACGGAAGGACAGACATCGACGTGATCCCCATAACTGTTCCATTTTGCCATTTCTGGTACGGAACTCAAAAAAGATACTGTACTATCATACGTATTCAGGGTTTGCGTTTCATTTAAATTTATTTTTATTTTTCCAACAATAGTACTGTTTAATGTCAATGTACCTAACTAATAAAACCGGTCAAGTGCGAGTCGAGCTACTCGCGCACCAAGGGTTCCGTACCACACCACCACAGAACACAACATTATTAACTTAGAAAAATAAACATTTTTGGACCTTTAGCGCAAGACCGACTCACACTTGGCCGGTTTTTAGTATTTGTTGTTATTCTGTAGAGTATGCTCTATAATCACACTTAGTTTGACGCTTGTATGTGTTACCGTTTTTACGATAGAGCGTGAAGAAAAAACGCTGATAAAAACTAGTTTCTTGTTGAGAACCCCCCTTAATTTTTACCTTTCGAAAGTTTTATTATTTGTTAACAAATCCGCCGTAATAATGCATAATCTGAGAAAATTTCAACTATCTAGCTATTACGGTTCAAAAGTTACAGCCCTAAATAGGTAGGACAGACGGACGGACGGACGGACGGACAGACAGACAGACGGACGGACGGACGGACGGACGGACAATGTAGGCTTAGTAATAGGGTCCCGTTTTCACCCTTTGGGTACGGAACCCTAAAAAGAACGCAATGCAGGGTTGCAGGGTATTGATGATGTTATGCAAAATGTTACGGCAATAAACTCATTAACCGACTTCAAAAAAGGAGGAGGTTTCTCAATTCGACCGTATATATATATATATTTTTTTTATGTGTGTTCGCGGGTAACTTCGTCGTTTATGAACCGATTTCGATGATTCTTTTTTTGTTGGAAAGGAGATATCCCAAGTGAGGTCCCATGATAAGGAAACCAGGATCTGATGATGGATCCCAGAGATATCGAGGGGAACCTTCAAAAATCGTAGTGCCGACTAGTGCGTTTGTTAATTTAAAGCACTACTATTAAATCGAACTAATGAATTTGCCACTGAAAATTGTGAAATAAACAAAATTTTAACAAAAAAATTAAAACCGCCTTCAAAAACCTAAAAAGTTAAAAAATAATATTGCAGCCGATGACTTTCCCGTTCGCATCATAAGAACATTAATTTGTTTTATAGAAGTCGGTGTCAAGCCAAGCCAAAAAATGCAAGCCCTGTTGCGAATCGTACCGGCTTGACAGCGACTTCAATAAAACAAATTAATGTTCTTATGATGCGAACGGGAAAGTCATCGGCTGCAATATTATTTTTTAACTTTTTAGGTTTTTGAAGGCGGTTTTAATTTTTTTGTTATTTCTAAACCGATTTGGATGATTCCTCCCAATACTGGTATCGGTATCCAAATCGCCGGAAGCTGGCTTCCATCTCCGAATACTTCATCAGATCTTCATCAAATGGATACGGAACCACCTAGGTATATATATACATTTTAAATCGGAAAATGGAACTCCTCGATAACTTCCTATTCATAGTGGATCGACGATCTCTAGGTATGTATAACGTATATACAATACAAAATACAAATACAAAATAATTTTATTTCTCCACAAATTGTTACATACAAATAGACAAATACACAGAAAATACAAGCATTTTTATACAAAACAATTAGAGGGAGACTGGAGCCTAACGTAGGTAAACCAGAAGGTAAACCTGAGAATTGTAAGTCTCCAGGCACCCCCACCCGCAGCTTATTTAAGTTACAAAAGTCTGTAATATTAATCTGATTGATCCATGATACATAAAAAGTTAGGAGAAACAAAGTATAACTAGAAACATTATATTTTAAGAACAACAGTTTGATAGTAAATTAAGACTGAGATAATAAAATATTTTCATATACCATTTCATGAGACGTGTTGATTGTGGATTGACTGTGGTGTGTAGTGTGGTGAGTGAGTGTGATGTATGAATGTCGGGCTGAATTTAGTGACCAACGCTAATCCGTTGGCTGACATCTTACACTTTAGCTTTAAAATCGGTTCTTTTTTTTGTTATATTGAAAAACGTTCTCAATACAATGTCCTGTGTTAAATAAAAGACTTAAAAAGCATGTCTATGTTATCACTTATCAAACATGCCGGCATCGGCAGTAATGGAGCGCGATGTCTTGGAGGCGCGCTGGGGCGCGGGCGTAGGTCACGATCTGCGCAGGCGGGTACGTGCACGTGTGCTCTGTTCTTGTTTCGTTCTGTGCCCCATTGGTAGGTACTCGGACGTACTATCTAACTAAATAGGAACATTAACAATGATGCTAATGCTTTGCGATTTCAGTAATCTATGCAGTTTGCGTAGGTCGTTATTGTGTAAAGGATGGACAATAAATTATTCGAAAACCCAGTTGGTATAAGGTGCCCCGTACTACCAAACCAGATGTCCAGGGTTCGAATTTTGGTTCGGTCATAGATGTTACCGTCATGTTAGTGTCGTTGTTGTATGGTTTCCATAACAAAAAGCTTTGGATCATTAGTGGATGTGAGGGTCAAAAAAAGTTTGGGTTAGGTATCGATTAAACGACGTAGTTTCAACTTAGATCGGTAAAATTTGTTTATTATCGTATAGAAGATTTAAGACATTTTTGTTACCTATTGATCGCAAAATACTTGCTTACAATAGACGCTCACTCCGATGCTTGAGGAAAATTATCTAACAAAGATTAATTAGCTACTGTCTGCGATGCTTGCTAATAAACCAATGGCGTTATTAAACTAGTATAAAATATATAACTATCTACTTAACGATCGGTGAGCTGATTGGTGCAATTAGCCCAACACAGGTAGTCGCCACAAACATCAAGGTAGATGTTATCGATCTACTGTACTAAACGAAGTATACTAATAAGCTATATTATTATATTATACTTACTTAATTACCCATAGGCGCCTGAGACGACAATTTGCGGAAAATGTGTCGCTCTAAAAAGTGAAAACCGTTTGTTCCAAATTCGAATTAATAACTAAACAATGAACCACCTATGTATAAAACCTATACAGGGTTCAACTTCATATGGTGACGGTTGTTTAAGAGGATGATCCGACCCGACCATCAACCTGAAAAACATTCTCTATGGGACCAAGATAGAAATCGCGAAAAAAAATCAGTTGTTCCACATTTGGCTCTAGTTGGTTTGCAGTTTTGTATTTAACAGCTGATTTTTTCCCTATGAAAAAGTTGTTCAGTTTGATGGTGTGATCATCCCCTTAAAAACCGTCAGCATATTATGAAGAAGGACCCTCCCTATATACATACATGTACCTATATGTATATATTGTTTTTATTTAATGAAGTACATTAGTAGATATATAAATATAAATATGTCAATAAATAGGTAAGTAGGTATTCATTCTTAACGGCATATTTGCTTACAGATTGGCAAGTAGGTTGAAGTAGGTACTATATATTTCAAATCGATCAAGATCGAGATAAGATAGCTATGCAGAATAGAGTTTAATTTGCGTAATAATATCGAAGTGAAACCTGGAGTAAAAATGCGCGTATTGCAAATTGACGAAGATGAAGTGGCAATTCCAGAAACCCATCTACAAACATTTTCTAAATTAACCTCTCTGTGTAAAGGAATAAAAATAAAATAGATAAGAGTGCACTGAAAATGTAAGATCGGAGGTATTTGTACTTCATCAATAATGTCCAATATATAAAAGATAGTTCGTGATAGATAGTTGAGACTATCTATCGATCAGCACGCGCCTGCTAGAGCATAAGTCAAGTCAAGGGTTCATGGTTGGGTTGCATGGCGCGGTGCTACTACGAGATTTAGTCATTCCTCTTCATGTTTACTGACCTGATCGAGTTACAGACCTATAGTAGCCTAGTTGTTCGCCCACGGGAGCTAAGATAACGCATCTAGACGGATATATGCGTTGCCTTCTCGCCTTTTAAATTATCATGGGCATTATCCGGCACGAGTTAGTGTAAGACGATAGCTCGGTGACTTTGAGTTGTGGGCTTGAAGTGCCTTGAAGTCACGAGATAGTGATGTGGGCGGATTAATCTTCTGCAGAATCTTATTTGTAGAGTTTAAGTGCTACTTTGCTGTTTTCTTCATCGACAAACGAATGGGTAACGTTCATTATTCAATCGGTTTAAGGTCAGATTATATTAACCTTAAAGTACCTAATTATAAACTGTATCGTTTTTGGCAATAAATGTACCGGCAAGGTTCACTTCTTTATTGGCTTCAAGATAGAACGATATTTTGGTGTCAATAGTGTCACTATCATGGAAATAGATCAAGTTTGGAGTAGTAGCTGTAGCTCCTACATGATATAGTTTCTCTTAAGGTACAGATGGATCGTTGTAGAGCGTTTGGAAAGTAAAGTCCCAGTTTCATACAGTAACTTCTGCAGCTATTGGGTGACCTGTGTGTGTATAGTCATAATATGAATGACCACGTCCAGGTATGAGTGGGTGACAGTCAACGGTGCCAACTGACTCACCGATGTTTGGCTTCGGCGCGTGGCATTGTCTTTGTCTACAATGTTTTTAAACTGGATTCGAGGAAATTATTGCTATTATAACGATCGTGTTTATTGAATCAAATTGACGTGTTGATAGAGCAAAACCGTGTGTCATTGGTCTATTCTATACGTTTGGCTGGGCAAAACATGGCTATTAGACATAACATTAAACGTCTTTTGTTGTGGACTCCTGACTGAGGGCTGGTTTAGAGAATTCGGAACTTGACTAGTTCAGAATGCATAGTTTCGAAACAGTTGCAGGAAGATAAAGTATAAACTTGTTAGAAGGTAATTTTTGATTATAGTTTCAAAATTAATCATTTTCAACCTGATATTGATTTATGAGGTGTAAAACAGGTGTACGCAGTTTGTAATAAAGGGCTCGATGAGACAGTGTGACGTGGTGCGAGTGTAGGAATGCAATATGACTAGCCCTAAATCCCCAGTGTAAACATTCCACCCACCCCGCCACACTACGGGTAACACAATATTCGCATCGATGCCATAGGGTTGTGGAATTTAAAATTTTAACTTCCATATTAAAATAATTATGGATATTTTTTAGAAATTAAGAGAGTCAAATGTCATCGAATTTTGCAGACAAAACCAGAACGTTTCTGAAGATTGATCCTCATTTAACAGGACTGTACCTCCGTGTAAGTTGAGTAGGTACCTACTTAACGTATGAAAATATAATAGACTTTCAATACCAAGTATTTAATTAACGTAAGAGATTTCTGATTATTTAAGAGATAGCCCTAAAACTACCCCAACCAGTCTATACCAGGCACTCCCTTAATAAAACATCTCGATAATGAAAAGTCAGGCAGTCATAGAGGGTGGCGAATTGCCCTTCATCCGCGGGCGCACCCTGATTCACGGGAAACTAAGTTTTATGACTCTGAACCCAGCCGCCAAAATTAAACGATAGTACACGTCGAGCAATAAATATCTTAATGATACGGAATCAGAAAGTATCTCTGTGTTCGTTCGACGTAAAAAGACCTAAGCGGTAGAGAGGGCGATGTGAACTGTGTTCTGCGTTTTTTATAGAAGGTTCTTTATGGTGAACATTATTTGTGTTGGAGAGTGGGTTGAGTCCATATACGAAGACGACATTTGACATTCATTGCGTTATATTAAAGGCACGTGCGGGGCCACCTGTCGCTGATTCTGCACTTGTTCAAAGTCGTACGCTAATGAATAAAATGCAAATACATAATTACATAGAGAATTAGAGACTTCAAAAGAACTTTTCTTTGTAAGTTTTTAGCTTTTCTTTTATTTCATGAATATTTCACAAACTATTTCTTCTCTAATATAGGCAAATTAAGACTTAAAATACTTCGTTTGTTTTCATTATTTAAAGGTGCTAGAAGTGCAATGACCTTTCAATTATTGGTTTGAATGTTTCCCTGTACACACCTAATGTTCCGACAAAGTTGCTTATCGTTATTTTTTAATTTGACTAATGAAATAATCGATTCTCATCGCGTTTGATGCAAATGGCCGGCGCCGGATGCGGACCTCCCAGCTACGGAGTCATTGAAGGCGACAATACGGATTCAAAATGGCGCCTGGTCGTTTTATTACACAGCCGATGCATTAAGGCTCTACACCAGTAAAATGTTTCCTGTTATTTACGTGAAAAGATTAGCATTTGGACGTTAAAGTGTTTTGTAAAGAATTAATATACTCTATGTAAATCATTATTCCGCATCGACTGAACAACTTCGTTTAAAGCCTAAGTAGGTACATAACATTAGTTAGTACCTACCTATGTCATTTCGTTAATCTGGACAAATAAGGAGAAATGAACAGGACTTCGCTGATGTGATGCTACACAATACAAGAAGACACTTAATTGCCAAGGTCTTCGATCAACATTATATTGTTGATCGAAGGCCAAGGTACTAAATCTAACCATGTTGTTTCGAACGGACATCGACAACCGGCAATATTCATACATACCGGCTTGTTTGGAGTTTGTTCCAGTAATGAACCAAGTATCTTATGGTATCATTCACGTAGAACGGCATGGTTCATGATTTCCGTGAGATTGAACAATAAGTCGTAAAGCTGTAACAAAAAACCGGAACATGGCGGTCGGGCTGTCGTGTCGATGTCGTCGTGATGTCGTCAGTCAGTCAGACAGTATCAATCGGAGCTATTTGCACGATCATGACTGAACCACTGAACAATAAATCCATCGTTGTCTCTCGATAACGATTTATAAGTCCATTGAATTTGTAAAGTCCGCATTGAAAAATATTTTACCTATGTTCCGAAGCTGACAAACAACATTCCAAACGTTAGATACATAAATGTATGTTCAGTCTGGATGAGTAGACAAAACGTAGATTTCACATATCGTCCTTCATATATGAACGGGATTCTCCATCTACTATCATTATCATCATCATCAGCCCGTATCCAACCACTGCATAAGTCGCCTCTCCTCCCCATTTTGACATCCATTTGAGTCCTGCGCCAATCGCCATGGTTTAGGTTCTTATTGAAACTATCTCTGTTATTAATTCTTTATGAGTTCAGCTTATTCCCAAATAAATTGTGTAAGATTACTCGGCAACAGGAGATGTGACCAACAAAGGACCATTAAACAGTCTGCGTCCCGGTGTCGTATCTGGAATAGTAAATTAGGATGCGAGTGCACCTGTGTGGGCCTTTACAGAAAAAATGTGGGCGCAACCCGGACTAAACGAATTATTAACCACTACCTGGTACTTCCTCACGATTGTTGAGATTTATTTTACTGTTCTATCGAGTTTCTTCACATCCATTGCTTCTTTTCCATTTACTGCGTTTTTAACATATGTAATATACAAAGTAATGGAATGAGAACTGTTGTTATTGTAGTCTTCACGGTGATTTGTAGTAATCGAAATATTAGTCAAGTGGACTCACCTTCCTTCATTCTCAGGTGCATTTTTATATTGAAGAACCGTTTGTGTTTTTTTGTTGTGTTTTAAAAAGCCTTCAAAGACGTCAAGAAGTTGTTCAAGGTTTGTTAATAAGAAGATGTTTAGGGTTTAGAATGGAATGGTTGTAATAGAATGAAAAATTACTCTGCTAGTCTCATTGCGGTATAAATTTAAATTATGCGGTTAAAAAATCTTCGCTGACTGTTATTATATGTTTATTTCTTTTTATTTTCCTAATGAACTGAGTTTTTGTTAACTTACGTACAAAACATTTTAATAAGGAACATCGACTAGTTCGACTACAGCTTTTGGAATTTGTATAGGTAGTAATTTTGTCGTCATTATAATTTTCTGGTTCGTTCTGGAATTTAAATAAGATTAAGATAAGGCGTTCGTCGGATAATGTTTTTCTTGAAATTAACAATAAATAACACAAGTTTAAGAATCGTCATCCTTACCTTTGAGGAAGGGGTACGAAATTTTGAAAGTGATTGTTCACAAAGCACTCGTTTAATCATAGTTTCTTCCTGTTTTAGCTTGTTTCATAATATAGAACTAAGTACTCATGCTTTATGGACTATTTACTTTATTGTTTTATCTTACATTACCTTAGATGTTAAATGAAATCCTTTCTCATGATTCTACATATAAATAGAATAGGGTGTAAACTTAAATAATGTTGTACCTATATTATACCCTTCAGACCATAAAACTGAACGTTTTTAACATTTTGAACAGGTACTGGACCCAAATGTATGGAACAGAAAAAAAAAATTCCGCGATTTCAATTTTCGTCTTGCAATGAAAATTGTTCAGTTTGATGGTGTGTGGCAAAGTATGTAAAGTACCTATTTTTAGCTTACACCCTGTATACATAGTAGTAATAGGTAATTATATGATAGTCCCTGATCATACAAAGAGTAACTCTGAACCAATCAATGAAACATCAATCAGCTGTATAATATGATGCCACACACAACAAACAGTCACGTAGGTACATGTATGTATAGTTGCACTAACAGAGGCACTCACGTGACTAATTGTCGCAGAATGTGAACAGGAGCAGGTTGATAAATATGCGCGGGCGCCGGTCTGTCGCCGCTGATAACCTTATGACCAGCTGCGATGGCTGGTCGCTAGTAGATACGGCTACTGAGGGACATTGTCTTTTGGCTGAAACTTTTGGGTTCTACAAAATGAGTTGAGCCGTTAGTAATTTAGTTGAATAAATGTGAAGCTCAACAATACCTCTGCACCAGTGTGTTTCTGACATAAGAATGAACCACCCATTTTTTTCCCATGGGTGTCGTTCCTACGAGGAGACTAGGGATTAAAGGATTCTTATGCAGGACGGCCCGGTAGCACAGTCGGTAATGAACCTGCTTGCTGTGCCGAGGGTCGCAGGTTCGAATCCCGTAAGGGACAAATATTTGTATGATGAATATGAATATTTGTACCCGAGTCATGGATGTTTGTATCTATATATGTAATGTATATCGTTGTCTAGTCATCATAATACAAGTCCAGGCTAGATTCTAGTACTTTAAATGTGGCTAGATAATTTGTGTGACATTGTCCAAGATATTTATTATATTTATTATTATGTAGTGTGTATGTGGGCGAAAGGCTAGACAGTAGACACCTCTCACCACTTACGACGTCATTCCATCCTTATGAAACTTATATTATTGCTTCATTCTTAAATAGAAGTAGGTTGTAGCAATGTTTCTGACCACCTCGAAAGGGATTGCGGTCGTGAGTTGATGTAAGTAGGTGTTTTAACACCAGTGTTCCAAAAGTTTCCCCCAAGACCACTTTTTCAAGATTATATTACCAAGTTTCAATATTATATTTCAAAACTTAAAGGCAGTTCGTCGGCGATCAGAAATTCCTATTCCTTTTAAATCTTGAACAAATAAAAATGTACATTTTTAGTCCAAATATGGTGGAAGAGACGAGGGTTTGTTCGAAGGCAGTGATTTCTTTTAATAACGAGTTCCCTGATGTATGTATCTCGTTGATTAAGGCGACGCCAACTTTCCTTGCGGAGTTAGAAACAAAAAATTATGATGAGAACCTTTGGTCTCCGCACCAGGAGTTTCCCTAAATGGTCACAGTTTACATTAAGTTTTTAGGCATGGCCATGTGTATCGGGAAATGGAGGGCTATTAAATTTCTTATGGTTTGGTGAAGGCTTATTTAATTAACTTTGTAAGGAGTTAATTTATTTCATACCAAGAGTCGTAAGATAAATGCTCGACGGCTGTCATTTTTCAAACATGTAAATTCCATCCATCGAAAGCGTTTATTTATGTTTATACTTGAATGTGATCTCTGTATAGGATAGGATTTCCTATTCATTTGCTCGTTTTCATTGTAATTGTACGATTTAATTATAATAGGTTGTTAAGTTATCGAATTAAAGTTAAAGGTCGCTACATCAAGTCGAGTCGATGGATAGAACATTTTCTGTTCTGTGTTGGGATCATTATTAATTATAGGGTCCTTCTCAATATGCTGACAGTTTTTTAAAGAGCACCTTTCTCTATGGGACCAACATCGAATGGGAAAAAAATCAGCTGTTCCATACAAAATTGCAATCGTACTCAAAACAAGTGTATGGTACCGGCGCCGGTTTTTTTTTCGAGATTTCTATGTTTTCCCCGTAGAGAAAGTTATTCAGTTTGATTGTCTGATCGTGATCGACCATCTCTTAAAAAACCGTCAGCATATTAAGTAGGACCCAGTTTATTAAGTCTGCTTGACAAGCACTCCAACTGAATTAAATGTTTGGTCAACGCGCAACAGATGGCCGTCAACAACTACGTTTCTATCGATCGGATCTAATAAAACAGTTAGCTTCAAACTTGTTTATTACACGTCCTCTAAGAACATTGCTTTGTTTCACAGACAACGCCTGTGTAGGAATGTATCATACATAGTATAGTAGGTATGTTGGCGCCGCGCGCCGTGCCGTAAAAGGTTTGCTATGGAGGCAATGGTCGATGACGTCACTGGCTGGCGAGATGGCTTCACAATGCGCGGGCGCAACCTCGGCGAGCCCGACTGCCGACACCTGCGTGCGCCTGCGCTTGTGAGTCAATGATCTTTGCGGCCGGGGTGCACGTGTGTGGCCTGGCCCTAACTCTTCTAAATGCTATCTGCATAGCTATCGAGATTATTGTGAGCTATTTTATTTTGTTATTATACTTCAGAAGATACAATCCTATTTATATTCATCGAGTGTTGCTTTTGTTCTGGAATTTATAGACAAACAACAAATCCATAAACATTAAATGACGCAACTCTCGAAGTGGAGTGGAAATATAAATGTATTGTTCTCAAAAGTATTGTTTACTCAAAACCCTTGAGATAAGAAATGTCCAGGTAAAAGAGTTTTGTTATAAAAAATGTTAGAGACTACGATTTAAAAAGGAATTTCTTTAAATAACTTAACTTTCATTGTAAATGCTAATCATCTAACATGTTTGAAATATACTCGAAAATTGAGTACCAGACATGGAGCGCGATTTTTGAATCTCATTCGGTGAGTTCACCATTTGAAAATGTCAAAATTACTGTGTAGATATGCATCTTTCTAGTGCTGATTTGACTTTCAAAAATCATACTTCAGGAGTGCGATTTTTGAAAGTCATATCAGCCGTAGAAAGATGCGCATCTCCATAGTAATTTTGTCATTTTCAACTGCTGAACTCAGCGAATGAGATTCAAAAATCTCACTCCAGGTACCTTATACCTACTTCATTGAAAAATCTTGCATCAAAAGTTAATAGTCTTTACCATCACATGAATAGAGTTTAAAACTATTCAACTACATTAGCAGCTGAATAAATAGCTTGGAAGTAGATTGATTAGTCAGATCCATCCTTACGGTACTTGTGGAGCGTGAGAGCCTTCGCTATGCGTTTTGTGTGAAGAACCTCTTACACAATACACTGTTTGTGCACAAGTGCTCGTTAATTGAACTATTTCCCAAAGAAAAATAGACGGTTATCTTCATTTATATTAGGTATACTCCGTTCATTAATAAGGGATTCATAAATTTAGAAGATATGTATGCTACTTTATAATTATAAGTTAGGATACGACTTGATACGAGTCTAAAAGCGTAGAACCGCTTCAATTGCTGAAAGAATACTTGAATCGTGGAGTTTAGATGTGAAGAACTTAAAGGTGGATTAGTCTCATTCTAAGAACTACTCAGTAGCCGCCGGCATTCTTGTCAATAAGTGAACAAGCGTGATTCAACTGGCACAACAATAACCGGGGTATTTCCATAAATACACTCAATCATTCATAATACCGCATATTTGTTGTTTACGTGGTCACAAACGCTTTAGCATTTGTCGCCAAATTTAATAGAGGTGTTTCTACACAAGCAACGTTTTCTATTCCAACTGGCTTGAATAAGCATAATGTTAAGAATAGTACCGATTCGCAGTTGTATTTGAATAGCGCTTCGTCTGTCAGTGGACTGCGCTGCGCCCGCGAAAGCTTATGGCCTATTGTTAGTGAACAAACGCAGGAAACTGTAAAGTCGAAAGTCCGCTTGTTAGATTTCGCCGTACAGACAGGTAGGTCGCAGGTGTCTATGCCCATTCTTCGTTAGAGAGCCCCACTGTAAACATCACTATAAACAATGTCGTGGTACTCAAAGAAACCTACAGGGTCTTACAAAAGATGATGCGGTTTTCAAACTTTATGAAAGAAGAGGAAGTTGTTCTGTTGTTGAGTTTGCGAAATAATAAAGAGATATATCAATTAGCAGTGAAGCCGGTATTGTGCTTGAAGCAACGGTGTTGGCACAATATTATGAGAATTTGTATAGCTCTCATAGAATATAATGCAATCTCCCGCAAGGATTGGAATTATTTTATGAAATTCACGCCTGAGTAGAAACTACCTTTTTGAATTCGTAGTTATTATGTAATAGATTGTGTTGTGATGGATGATGTGTAAATAAACTAAAACTCAAAATTTTTATTAAAAGTTATATGACATGGATAGCTTTCTGACGTCATTTTTAACCGACGAAAAAACAAAAAACGGAGGAGGTTATCTATTCGACGCGTATATTTTTTGTTTTTTTTGTTTTATGTATGAACACGCATAACTTTCTACAGAGTAGTCCGATTTTGATAATTCTTTTTTTATTCGAAAGGGTATACTCCCAACGTGGTCCCATTTCAATTCGGTAAAGATCTGATGACGCACTTCGTAGCTACACAATAGAACTCCTCAAAAGTTGACAGCAAATCATCGGCGATTGAAAAGTTTGCTTCGTATCGATGTACCCTTTGTGTGTGCTGATATCCAGAATTCAACTAATGTATTTCACCACAAAAAAATTATGAAATAAAATTTTTTTACAAAAAAATTAAACCGACTTCAAAACTCAAAAAGTATAAAATAATATTGCAGCCAATGAATTTTACGTTAGCTATCAATTTTTTTTTTATTGGAGTCGGTGTCAAGCCTAGCCCCAAAAAAAAATACTGCAAGCTCAGTCTCGAATCGTACAGGCTTGACAGCGACTTCGATAAAACAAATTGATAGCTAACGTAAAATTCATCGGCTGCAATATTATTTTATACTTTTTGAGTTTTGAAGTCGGTTTAATTTTTTTGTAAAAAAATTTTTGAGTCTACCACCGCGTCGGAAGGTGTGCCGTTGTAGAGAAGATGCAGCCAGGTAAAGTACGTCAAATGCGTATAATTTCGAGTTAACGTTTTCAAATTTATTTTTAGGAAATAAGAAAAGAAACGAATTATACCGCGAAGTGTGGTTGTATTGAATGCAATGTTGTACCCAGTATGTACAAAATGTATTTATATCTTAGAAGCTATAAGGTCAATATAAACATAGACCAAAATTACAGCAAAAGCCTTCCCCTAGTCACTTTCCCCTTCAAGTAGAGTCGCGTTGCTATAGCAACGGCTTTCCATGGCTACGGGCATTGGTCGGAAAATTCAAAATGGCGGCAGGTATCGATCGAGGAGGCTCGCGGGGAGGTTTCCGGAGGGCTGCGGGGCGGTGTGCTAAAATTGTACTCACATTTTGCAACGCGTTCCTAATTTCGCACATTTTTTTAACAATGGTCCAGGATGAAACTGATTTTTCGCTAAAAGTGTGCACATGAAGATTAATAAACAGCCATAATTGAGTTATCAGTGTCCCATTAAATTAATTTAGTCGCAATTCAATATATTTGCAAATTTTTTTGACTTTTCAGAAACTTTAATAGACAGTTTTAAAGCAATATCTGCGGCTTGGAGTTACCTGGTTAGGATTGTTTATGCCGTTTTAACTATTACACAAAATATTCATAGCGACGACGTCTTATTTACTTAAATATAAAAAAAATATACACCTACAAGTTTTCGCCGTTGCTCGTTAGCAAAAGCTTTAGAAAAATATACAACATTTGTCCTTCCTCAAAACAAAATCAGGCAAGGGTCTTATTGTGTAAGTACCCGATACGATTTTTGGCAGTTCTTTGTGATTCTGCTTCATAATATTTAGTTAATTTATTTCAGACAATGGACATGATCCATCACGGAAACAAAATATTACTTAAAAATTGCCTAGTACAATCATAATACGTTACAGATCATGTAAACGATATAATCAGAAATATATATCAATCTTATTAAAATTTTAAAGTCTACAGTCGATTAATGTTGTCGTTAAGAAAAGATACTTACAGTAAACAAGAGAAGTATGTCTTGCAATAAATAAAGTGTCAGCACACGTGCGTATGCGTGTATTTTTGAATTAGGAAGCCAACAACGGTGCCCGCTGCGGCTGTCGAACACTGACAAGAGTAAAGCTTACTACACACGTGATCGAATCGGCAATCACCATACTTGAGATACCATGATATCAGGAGTGCGATTTTTGAATCTCATTCGCTGAGTTCAGCAGTTCAAAATTACTATGGAGATACGCATCTTTCTACTGCTGATTTGACTTTCAAAAATCGCACTCCTAAAGTATGATTCTTGAAAGTCAAATCAGCAGTAGAAAAATGCATATCTCCACAGTAATTTTGACATTTTTAACTGCTGAACTCAGCGAATGAGATTAAAAAATCGCACTCCTGTACCTTATTCGGGAATCAACACAAAAAAACTTAAGGGAAAAAATTACTTTCTGGATAACTAGTTATCTTGTCACGCACAAAATATTCGGTTCATACTGGAAGATAAAAATGGCTACCATAGTGTTGCTCAAGTAACGCTGTTTGGCTTCTAAAACCAATATTTATATTCACGGTATGGTTTGCGTTCAAGCAACAAAGCACGATCGGTTTATGCAATTTAGGCGTTGTCACAAAACTTGGAAGCACTAGAACGAACGACTCTTGTCTCGAAAGATCTAAAACATATTCGGCTTTATCGCGTGTCAAAGAAAAAGTCGATCTCCTACCATTGGCCCCGATTCGGACTGTGCCACGACTTAACTTAACTAAATTTATTCCTGTCACTTTCTAAAATAAGATTAAGGAAAGAGACAGAAAACCAACAGCTGACTTTAGTGCTGTCAAAGTGACGTTACACTCCCAAAAACGCCTTAAATAAGATGGCATACATTATGATGGCATCTTATTTTGGGCGTGTAACGTCACTTTGACAGCACTAAAGTCAGCTGTTGGTTTTCTGTCTCTTTTCTTAATCTTATTTTAGAAAGTGTCCGGAATAAATGTAGTTAAGTAAAGTCGTGGCACAGTCCGAATCGGGGCCATTGTATAACTACCCTAACCTGCACTAAATGTCACTCCGCAGTAACAATGCAACCAACTCGTCTAATCGCGGCGTAGAGATTTTTTTTAGACGAGCTCTAATTAAGAGCAACAAAGACTCAACATTAATCGTAGGCGCGTCGGCCAAATTACTAGTGGTACTTCTGGTGATTTGGCTGCATGTGTCATTGATTTATTTCACGACAGGGACATAATAATACACTGTGTAAATGAAAAAGTTACCTGAAAATAGCATCTAGCTGAATTTTTGCAAGGCATCCAATGAAAATAGCCTCATTAAACTTTTTCAGGACCATAATTAAAAGCTTTTATGTTATAGTGTCGTGTTTTATTTCATAGATATAATATTTTGTAGATATAATTTATAATTAGTTTCTCAAAACTGCTACCAACTATTTCGATGATGGATTATTATAAGTGGTGAAGAAATTGACCTAGCTATAATAGGTTTCAACTTTCTGAAACTTAGTTTTCCGCCGGTCGTTCAGATATTGTGACAATTTGAGAAAAATGTGATATCGTATGATGCAAAACAAAACTTGCATTTGCATGTTTTAATCCCGCCATTGCATTTTTCAGATGCACTCGCACCAAATTCCCGATCAATATAATAAGTACCTCTACAGTCTACACCTTTAGATGTATTGGCAAGGGAACTTTATCAGAAGCGGAAGTATTTCGTAGCGGAAGTAAGCTCGATTGTCTTTTTTTTTTAATTTTTTAGCGTAGGGGACATCGTTCTAGCCATAAATTCTTGTTGTAGTATATTTGAAATTTTAAGAATATAAGGCAGTTTATTTTGTCTTTTATTTTATTACGAATCATCTCTATTCCACTCTATATAATTAATTAATTAGGTTTATTTGCATTATAGGTATTCAAGGAAAGAAAAATGAGAAATTTGATTTTTACAGTTTACTGACTGCGAATCCTGTTAACAAAGATTCATACCACATAATGTTGATGTTGGTCTGAAAGAAGAGTTAGTAAAGTACTGAAAAATATTGGGTCATGTGGAAATTATTAGTGACAGGACATTTTGATGAACAAGGCAAATAATGTGATTGGCCTAGTTTGGTAGATTGGGGTTTACTTACAATAGGGCCAAACATATCTATCTGCAACTGACTTTTATAATGCGACTTTATGACTCTAGTAGCAAGAAAGAGAGGAGTTTCAGGATCGTAAAGCCGGCACTTCACTCTCGCCGAGAACTCTTGGCGAGAACTTTCAGGGAAAATTACTATGGCTTATGACGCCACGAGAACAATGAAGGGCATCCACACTCTCGTTCTCGGCCTATCTCGCCCGTTCTCGGCGAGAATAAGGTACAAGCGTAAAATGGTTATGAATACATACATTTTATTCGAAAATCGAGCGGAAACAAATGTATTCTATGAAAACTTGCCAGTTGCTTGACTTTAAGAAAACAGGTGCTATACCAAGCCACTGGCCACCAAATAAACAGGCTATTTTATTAGCAGTATATTGTTTGATGTGGTGTTTTATCTGTTCGGTGGGCGTGTCCGCAGTGCGAGACAATGATCTATTTTTATGTGGCAGCGTAAAGAGGCGGCCACGTGGCGGGCAGCTGCGCCGGCGCACGTGCCGTATATTTATACTAAGACGCCGCCCGCCCTTACAGGATCTTACAGTAGTTGATTATTCTTGATCGTCATCTGGTTTTTATAGGTGTCAAGATTGTGATACAGTGAGGCCTTATCGTTGGAAGTTGAAAGATGGCGTTGTTCGGCATAGCAGATGCTAAAATGGCTGTTGCGGGAGATACTCAAGGCAAAGGGTTAAACTAATACTGAACTTAACGACCAAAAATATCCTCACTAATGCTATTTAAATGAGAAAGTGTGTCTGTTTGTATGCTTGTTACTTTTCCACGGGTAACCCCTTGACCCGATCTGGGATGACATTTGTGTGTATTGCATCCTGAAGACGGTGCTACGGCCGGCGGCGGGGCGGCTTGCACAGCTAGTAATAAAATGCTGAGAGATCTATACCGATCACTCGAGATTCATACGAATCTTGTGGGTCCCACAAGGTGGACCGAAGACCTGGTGAAGGTAGCGGGAACATATTGGATGAGACCACGCAGAACCGGGCGTTGTGGCGATCCTTGGGGGAGGCCTAGGTATATCCAGCAGTGGACGTCTATCCGCTAAGATGATGATGGTTACTTAATTATTTAAAGATATTTACTTCTAATAGGTGTGTGTTGGTACGACTCCTCACAATCAGCTACATAAATTACTGACATACTATTAACCTGAACCATCTACAACGGATGAGTCAGAATCCCTGACATTTTTCTCTTCGTCGTCCCCTCAGGAATAAGGTTTGAAGTGTGGGTGTGATATGAGACGCGACTGTGAGTTCTAATTCTAAGTGACATCTGCCGGACGGTGGATGGCGAGGCCGATGGCGGTGGAATATGAATACTGTGGACTGTGGGGTTATTAATCTGCTTAATTATTATGAAACTGATGCATGGACACACGTCTTTGTAACATCCGTTCTGTTCAGGGTAGGCTGTTAGCAAAATGGTAAAACCGATTGAATAAAATGTCTTCAAAAAAACAACAGTTGGTAGTTTACAGAAAAATTATTTTAGTTTTGTAATCACCCTCACCCATTCCCTGATTTCCTTTTCATAATTCAGTGATGAGTCAGAGGCAGATTCTTGTACAATTTCAAGTACGCCATACTATATATTACGTCTAAAATTTTTAACCAATTTGTAGATACTTATGTGTTATTTGTAGTTAAATCAAACTGAGAGTTGGTAGATTATCCGCATTTTATTTTTCAGTCATTAGACTAATCAATTTATCATGTAGCAGCCCTGCCAGCGCTACATCAGCGCTGCGCCCGCGCCGCCGCTCTGGCCGCACCAATGCGCGCAGACAGGTGCGACCGGCTGCCGCGCATTTTCATACAAAACCAACGTTTCACATATAAAAGGCACTTCCTTTCATCCCACTACCTACCGTCGGGAATGCCCATTAATTTGCCAACACAATATTTTTAGTGCACGGCTCGCGTGTAATATATCGTGGCCACGTGTCGCCGTATGTCGCCCCAAGAACGGCTGCGTCAAATTATTTTCGTTCATGTCACAAGATACAGCGCTCATCTGGACATTTTTCCTTTAAAAATCACACCGGTTGTTGGCTTAATGTGGTAGCATAGCGAAGCGAGCTTCCGATGGAAAGCGTGCGCGCAGCTTGCCGCGAGGAAATTATGAGCATTCGAAAGAATTCCTGATCCAATTTGAGAATACTTTAATACTTTCGTATAGTTACGAGTGACCAGTTTCATAAAACTGTGCAAATAGGATTCAATAATCAAGACAAATTGGAAGATGCTGATGTTTTCATCTCAGGTTAATCTGTTGGTTAACTTATGGATGAATATGGAAAGCTGACATAACCTCAGGGTTAAAGACCCCTATATAAATAAATAAAGAACAAAAAAAAAAATATGGAATTACGATTAATTTTGTGAACTACATATTTATTGTATCTGGTTTTTTTTGGATTTAAAATATTTAAATAAACAATTATTATAATTAATTGAATCAGGCGTTACTTTGCGGAAATCCATGACTAATAGGTAGATGACACGATTGTATCAAGACCTCCGCCTCTAAATACCTAGTAGACAAAGTTGTATTACGTAATAAAATACAACCTGCTTACCAAATAATTTCTACTCTACACGTGTTTCGCTCCACCAAGGAGCATCCTCAGGAGTTAGACCGACGAACGTTCGATACAGAGTTGTTACTCCGCCGAGCGTCCGACACCGAGACGGTTTCTCGGTGTCGGACGCTCGGCGGAGTAACAACTCTGTATCGAACGTTCGTCGGTCTAACTCCTGAGGATGCTCCTTGGTGGAGCGAAACACGTGTAGAGTAGAAATTATTTGGTAAGCAGGTTGTATTTTATTACGTAATACAACTTTGTCTACTAGGTATTTAGAGGCGGAGGTCTTGATACAATCGTGTCATCTACCTATCAATTATTATAATACATAATGTCTCTATAACTATAATAGTTACGGTAATCTGTGACTAAAGCTACAAATTAAATAAAAGCAACACGTGCAAAATGATTCGCGATAAAACCGCGTATAGTTACCAAAAGAACAGCATATCGGACAGTTGACGTCATATAGTTATAGGTATGCAAATCAGCCTGCAATTTTCATGGAAACTGAGCGTTCCACTCGATGATGGATGAGGGCCTGCGGCGCTTGTGGTGCGCACGCGCAACAATCTTCACATTATCAAGCCGTTTTATGCCTTTCACGACAAAACCATACATCATAATAAACGAACGTTTCGTTTCGCTACAATCTTTGATAGTCTATTTTTACTACCTTGTTAATTTTCAGTCCCAACCTAACCCATGCATGTCAATAAATCTCACGAAATAGCGGCTGTTATTTTTCGGATGCCAGATAATAGTTCCTAGTGATATATTGTAAAATACAATCCTTTTTATTGCCGTTACTACTTATTAATGGCGGCTTTTTCACCAGCAGATTATCTTCAAAGGCGAGATTAACTATGTATGAGAGGTTAAAGTGCTGCAAAATGTAGGTCTACGCGTCTTTAATATTGTTTTGTTCATTCATTATGTCGGTGTTGATACAAGCCGATTATTTTGGTTGCAGTCATGTAAAGTGTCTCGTTGGTGGTCGGGGTGCAAATAAAGTAACAAGCCATGGGTCGGTACTCAAACTGGGCGCCATACTATTTGCGGAGAGCACGTGAGCGTATCATTCTGAAGTGCCAAACTATTTATTGGTTTAAATGTTAACTGTATTTAATGTTATATTTCTCGTTTGAGTTTATTGTTAAAGTACATATGCACAAACATAAACTTACCACAGTAATCCCTTTCGGGGTGGCCAGAAAGATAAAGGTCATTGTAAAAGTATTTTTTCAAAGAACCAAATCGAGTCATTTTTTTGCATGATATTTTCTAAATGGATTGTCTGATATTCATTAATTTGAGCTTAAGATCATAAAAAAGCATTTGACTTTTTTAAAAAAATTCAGAGAGCTTAGAATATGACATAGCGTCGTTGCGCGATCAAAAAGTAACAAAATTAAAATTTTACAGGAGCAAAAAAAACTTTTTAGGCTTGCGTGGCGCTTTAGGCGCGCAAACGTATGCACATAGCCAAAGACTTTCAATATATTACCGTATTACGTTAAATCTCTTTGCACATAGCAGATATTGTTGGACCCTAGATACATGGCAGGTTTTGAAAATATGCCATTAGTCGCGTTGTAGCTCCTTGACACACGGCAGATTTTTTCAGGAGACGCATAGCTGTTTTTTCTACCTCTTGGCGTTATAAAAGGGGTTTCATCAAAAATGTTACATAGCAGGTTTTGGTCACGCAACGACGATAGGATCCATTAGGTTTCGACCACGTGGAACAAAGGAACGTATCAAAAAATACATTGTAGGTATAGATAAGCCAAAATAAATGTCGTGACAATGACAGTTTAGAACATTATTCTTCAGGTAAATACTGATGGCGATACAACATTTTATAAAAAACGACGCACGAAATGTCTTTCTCCAAGAAAAAATACTGGTCACAAATGATTATTATAGATGACATATAGGAATGTTTGGACAAATGTATCGGGCGGGCTGTTGACCGCAAAGTTAGGCGGGCGGCGCGTCCCGTCCCCGCTGGGAGACGGGAAAAATATTGTTCTACATTTTATGTGACATAAATAACATTTTCATAATGATATTCTTCAAGCATTTGTGTCTCACGTTGGACTTTTATTATTTTTATTCGATTTTACAGTTAAATATATTCTTTTCTTGAAATTAACCACTTCGTTAGGTCGTCTTCTTTTTGTCTCTTGACAAAAAGTGGTTTTCCGTTGACATAGACGTAATAGGCGACGTGAAAACTATGCTCAATATTTTGTATAATAAAAACCGTAGTTAATGAAAATGTTTCAGATTGGGTTTATGTGTGGTATTAGTGTTTATGTGTATGTAATTAATCCAGCAGTTTTATCACTTTTGTGTATAAAGATTAAATTCATAATGCTGACGGTTTTTTATGGGGATGATCAGACCATCAAACTAAGCAACTTTCTCTTCGGACCTAACATCGAAATCACGAAAACGAAATTATGTTGTCCCATACAAAACTGTAAACCTACCTAAAATTTTCGATTATAAAATATAAAAAATATTAATGCATGGATTGTACAAATGTACAGGGTGTAAGTAAACTTAAATGAGTTACATACTTACAGGGGTGCTTCAAGCCATCAAACTGAACAACTTTCATTATCGTACCAACCTAGAAATAGCAAAAAAATCGCCGTTCCATACATTTGGGCCAAGTGGCCGTTGACGTTTTCTATGGAACAGCTAATTTTTTTCGCAATTTCGTAGTTGGTTGTATAGTGATTTGTTCAGTTTGATGGTCTGAAGCACGCCTTTAATATGTGAATTTAATTTTACACCCTGTATTATCGTAAAGGCATTAAAAATAGCATTAAAATAAATATTTACTTTAAGAGAGATGTGATAATTTGGTGCAAATCGCAAGCGCACATGCGCAACGGACATCCGCAGCAGCAGCGTGTGAAATGATGTCACATTTATCATTTGTAACTCATCATGTTTATGTGACATTATGTTGGTATTTGTGTAATCCAAACTGTCGGTGTTCGTAAAAGACAGATGGGTATAGCACATTCTAGTTTTATTATACCTTTTCTCCGATCCGACCCCTTAGTTGATTAACGTAGGTAGCATTGGTGATAGTGACTTCACTGAATATTATGAAGTAGGGGGTCTCAATGGTTGATAGATTTTAAAGAATATTGTTATCGTTGTTTTTCCGTTTCGGTACGATGATCTCAAAAACAACACAAATTAAAGTGGTTGCTTTTTGGCAATTTCGGCAAGTCAAAAGAACGGTATAGGTAATAGATATATGGTATAGGTATCTGAGTTACTTTAACCATAGCTTTAACTAACGTATACGTAATAACGACGGCTTTCAAATGGTGAAGGAAAACATCGTATTGTGAAGAAACCTGCATACCAGTGCTCGCTAAAGAAGAAATTCGGATGCGGTCTAGCAATCCGCATTGGGCACGCATGGTAACGCATATATGACCATAAATAAATAAATAACGCTCACGGGCACATACATTGTAATGATCCCAAGTAAACATCCATGACCGAACCGGGATTCGAACCCCGGACCCTGGTTTGGCAGTCCGACTTCGGCGTGGTAACCATTACACCAACAGGGTCGTCAATGATGATATTGATGATAGTAATCTTATAAAAGACATCATTAAATTATCTTGTGATGCTTGTGTGTTCGTTTATGCGGATTCCCTATAACTGTTCCACCTTTTAAAAGTTAGCAATTAATCTAACGGTGTTTTCAAATGTGTCGCCTGCGCACGCACACCTCAGCTCAAGACAAACGCCGTCAACAACTGTTGTCTGCGCGTCCGTCGCGACAGCTGCGCTCCACTTGCGACCACCAATATACATAACCCAACTATCTAAAGCACGATTCTCAACCTTAAGTCCAGGAGATACTTCAATTGCAACGTGTCTATCTATAATTAGTAGGGTTGTGATTGAAAGTGACTGTCAAGGAACCGCTGTTCGATATTAGTCAAGAAAGTTGCACGGCTTTGTGTTAGCGAATTAATAGTCAATGTTTATTAATTATGGTATCAATTCAGTGTCTCGCACTCGTCTGATTAAATCTGATGGATGACATGATAAGTTTCCAATCCTAGTTTAGTACCGGCTGTTATTTTCTCAGAAAGTCGCCGCCGCCGATTTTGGCTGTTGTTTTTTTTTGGAGGATTATGAATTCACAGATTTGGAAAATATACAAAGGAATCTATTTTGACTTTCCAATGTTTAGCAACGACGAGCGGTCGTGTTGAAAGGTGGAATAGTTAGATGGTAGTTGCTGATGAGATAACCACCACCAGGAAAGAAAGTAGTTAGGAACCTAAAGTATACATTTGACATATTCCGACTAAGCGAGCGACGACGGCAAGTTGGGCTGGGCGGGAAATGACTATAACTAGGTACTACTATTGCTATGGCTATACTATTACTAGGGCTATGCTCGGAGTTTCCCTGCGAGATCAAATCAGAAATGAAGAGATCCGCAGAAGAACCAGAGTAACTGACATAGCCCAAAGAGTTGCTAAACTTAAGTGGCAGTGGGCGGGGCACATTGCTCGCAGAACCGATGGCCGGTGGGGCCGAAAAGTTCTCGAGAGGCGACCGCGTACCGGAAAGCGTAGCGTGGGTAGGCCCCTCACACGGTGGACCGACGAACCGGTGAAGGCGGCGGGAAAACGTTGGATGAGGGCAGCGCAGGACCGGTCGTTATGGCGATCCTTGGGGGAGGCCTATGTCCAGCAGTGGACGTCCATCGGCTGAGATGATGATGATGGATGATGAGGTTGCTAGCGCTAGCGCTGCTGCATCTGCAGCAGTTATTCTGGAATATTTATTTACCCACGTCATGAATTCGTCATGGAGGACAAAATTACTTACATCTTGTGTCGACCCAGTTGGAAGTGAACCTTCCTGCTGATCCGCCTCGGAATTCGAATCTCGTAAGGGGCAACTATTTGTATGATGAATATTGTACATTTGTGATTTTGGTCTTGGATATTTTGTATCAATAATATGATGAAGCAATTCTTTATCGTTGTCTAGTCATCAATAAACAAGTTCGGGCTAGATTAATTAAGATAGGCTAGATACTCTGTGTGACAATGTCCAATATATTTATTTATTTATTTATGTGCGATTCTATCTGCAAGAAAAGTGCAAGTATCTAATCCTTGAGAGTGATGTGCCCAGTGATGTTCTCAACGAGAGTGAGTCATTAGTACGAGACGTGTGCCAGTCAGCGTCGCGTCGTCATAGCAACGCGCAACGCACAACGCCGACGCCTGCGCACTGACTTGATTTATTTATTCGCCGCATATGCGCGAGAGTGTTTGTTGCTTTTCTCCGCATACCATAATAACATCGTACTTACATGTTTGTTTTTCTAAAACTGAGTGAGTTTTTTTTAAAACATCTTTAATATTTTCGATTTGATTTGATTGCTATTTTCGAGTCTTTGAGATACTGGTCTAGTTAGTAATGTGTAAAGCCTTAGATGGATTAAAGTTTGACTGTTGATCCACGCATGATGTGTTGCTCGATATCGCGCACGCTTAGAGGCGCTAGATCGCAATTAATCACCCGCGATAATCTTGCGCAGGCGCATAGCAGGCGTCGCGTCGGCGCTGCCCTCTCTGTTTGTGTTACCGCGTGGTATAAGCTAAACTTCGCTGACAGATGATGAGATGAAATATGGATGAAAAGCTTTTAGATACATTCATGGAAAAATTATTCATAAATAAACTTGTAAAGCCAAGCTTTCATTTTGTAGAGCAGAATCTATGAAAATGTGCAGCAAGTTATTTTCGAAAAATTTATATTATTACGAGCTGTGCCTCGTCAAAAGAGGTCATAATTTTTACCAATTTTCAGCACAATTTAAAAATAAATTAAGATAATATCTATCGCACTAATTCTAGTAATCCTTTTTATTATAAATGTGAAAGTGTGTAACGATGCATGCGTCGATGTTTGTGACTAAATCAAACGTAAACGGCTGGGCGGATATGGATGAATTTTGACACACAGATAGAATTAACTGGATTAACTTATAGGATACTTTTTAAAGTCAACACAGGCGAAGGGCAAAAGCTAGTATTTCAAAAAAACCAGTCGTTTCATAGATGACGTCAATGGTGACTCGATCTAAATGAATGGAATGCCGATTTTTTATTCGCGATTTCCTATAATGAAAGTTGTTCAGTTTGATGGTCTGAAGCACCCATCAAAGTTTACACCCTGTAGGTATGTTAAACTTCACCTTCACTTCTTTAAGTCACCAAAAACATGGAACTAGAACGAGCTCAACATAGACCACTCATGTAAGTAAACCGCACGTGCAGCGTGCGTTTGTTTTCACAGCGAGCCGAATTATTCGCCTCAACTCTATGACGTGTTAAAAAGTTTCCAATGTTATTGTTTACGTTATGAAGTGTATGATCTAGTTGATTCGATGATAGAAGCTTTTAGTTCAAGCTTGTTGGGATTTAGTAACACGGTTTGAGTTTTTGATGTTTGTTTAATTTTGTATCTACAAATCTTTACGCATTAATATTTGTACTCGTAGGATACCTACAATGTTTTTCCGGTATGCCGTTGGTCAGTGGTAGATAAGTATCAACATTGTGATACATAATTATGAATGTTTCGAATGCAATCACAGAATTTTGTCATTTTCTGTGTTCTAAAGATTTTCTAAAAATCTGATAAAATAAGTAGGGTTTCTGATTTCTCGACCTTTCTTATTTCTCGAGGCACGAGAATTCTCGAACAGGATTTCTCGAGTTTTCTCGAGTTGTAGAGATTTTAATTTATTTTATGAAAACATGATGATTTTTATTTTCTTACAATAAAATTTAAACAAACAGTAGTTTCGCTGGCAAATGAGATAAGTTAGCTACTTATTAACAAAGAAGGTACAAAAAAAGATTCACTTGAATACTTATGGTTATTAAAATAATCTGTGCTTATACTATATCACGTCACCAAAAGAGTATTTTATTTAATCAAACAAAAAATTTGTATTCTTTCAAACTAAAATTAATTAATGCAAAGCATAGAACTAGTAATTAACTAGTTACAAAGAAAGTAAATAAAAATTCCTCTGAATAAAACATATCGATTTCATAAAAGCTTTAGCTATAATTTGGTTCATGAAATAAAATAATAAGGTGTTTTTCAAAAATCACCGACCTTATATAAATACGAACAAAGAATATGATTTTGTAAATAATATACGAATATAAATAAACATCCAGAAAGTTTTAATCGTAGTAAATTAATATTTCTATGGTTTTAATTTCTCGTCTACATATTTTTCATACTAATCAAAGAGTTTTCATTAGGTACACACGGCGACAGATCAACCTACCCATAGTTCGACCTTATGTCCATGAACATAACACTCAGCACTAAAGTGCTGTCAAAGTGACGTTACACGCCCAAAAACGCCTTAAATAAGATGGCGTACATTATGATTTATGATGGCATCTTATTTTGGGCGTGTAACGTCACTTTGACAGCACTAAAGTCAGCTGTTGGTTTTCTGTCTCTTTTCTTAATCTTATTTTAGAAAGTGACAGGAATAAATTTAGTTAAGTCGTGGCATAGTCCGAATCGGGGCCATTATCATGTTTTACACCAAAATCTGTACTAACATGCCCGTATCTCATAACAAGTACCCCTAAGGGTAGTATTCCGAAGGGTTCTGATTAAGTTACTTGCCATGCGCTCGCCAATTTGTAGCGAAGCCCCATGCATTCTGTCTGTGAGACCATCAGCGGAATTGCATTACAGCTCCGTAATTCAATTGTCCTCGTTTTTATAGGAAAACATGGCGTGTTTGTTCACTACATAAACTTTGATTAAAAACTGTTAAGAAGCCGAAGTAATAAAGTAGTTAATTGAAATGTACTGCATACTTGCTTTTTGCCTGCGATTTCTTCAGCGTTGACTTTAAAAAGTATCCAGAACATTTATGTGTTACTGAATGGCAGCACTCATACATCATCGTCAATAACTTTCATCGTCTGTTTCATCATTTATAATAAATATTTTATTTGATTATTTTTGTCTATTAATAAAATAAAATACACAAACAGGATAATAGGATTAGTAGGATTATATTTTTTGGAATTGGTACATGTGACGTCATAACAATAATTTAATTTAGGGCTGATATTTAAATATGAATAAGATAATTATTTTAAGTATGAATTAATTATATTTTGTTGACACCATGTATAATTTACCGTACACCGTGCATACACCAGCGGCTCATGAAAATTGATGGAAAAACTAGTTATTTTTTAAAGATTTAATTCAGTTAGAAAAATAGGCACCAAAAAGACATTATTGGGAATTATGATTATATGGGATTTCGGAATAAACACTTTTTATTGAGTCTAATTTATTTTTTATGTGAACTGTGTCTTGGAAAAAAAATTAAATGCCATAAAAAATAAAAAGGAAGAAAACTGTTTTCTTTTTAATTGAAGTATTTGGCTTAACTTCATTTTTTTCTGACAGATAGCTGCCAGTTCTGTATTTCTTAGATGTACACACGGCGACAGATCAACCTACCCATAGTTGACCTCTATGTTCATGGACATAAGGTCGAACTATGGGTAGGTTGATCTGTCGCCGTGTGTACCTAATGAAAACTCTTTGATTAGTATGAAAAATATGTAGACGAGAAATTAAAACCATAGAAATATTAATTTACTACGATTAAAACTTTCTGGATGTTTATTTATTTCGTATATTATTTACAAAATCATATTCTTTGTTCGTATTTATATAAGGTCGGTGATTTTTGAAAAACACCTTATTATTTTATTTCATGAACCAAATTATAGCTAAAGCTTTTATGAAATCGATATGTTTTATTCAGAGGAATCGTAAACGGAGTCTGATGCTTCGGACGGTATCACGGTATACAGGGTGTACAATAAAATGGGACAGCTACTTAAAGGGGTGCTTCAGACCATCAAACTGAACAACTTTCAATATGGGACCAATATCGAAATCGCGAAAAAAAAATCTGCTGTCCCATACATTTCTGTCGAGTTATGTTTGCAGTTTTGTATGGGAGAGCGGATTTTTTTTTCGCGATTTCGATATTGGTCCCATAGAGAAAGTTGTTCAGTTTGATGGTCTGAAGCACCCCTTTGAGTAGCTGTCCCATTTTATTGTACACCCTGTATATAAACTTTGTATCTAGTTAAAAAGAGATCCAGCGAACCATAAAGTACAGCCAACAAAGTGAAACCAAAGAAAGTTGGAAGCGTCATCGATTGCACTACGTAATTGCAGCGCGCACGTGCACTGAGAAGCCGAGCGGGCGCCCGCGGCCGTATAGTCTAGGAAAAATAGGGTTTGAGATTGCATTCAAAACACTTTAGTTAATTGTGTTTAAACTAATATTAATCAATCAATCAATCAAAATATACTTTATTTACACCAAACACATAAATACAGTACAGAGCACGATACAAAAATAATTATGGTACAAATAAGGCGGTCTTATCGCTAAAAAGCGATTTCTTCCAGACAACCGTATTACTGTCAGTTTATAACACTTTTGTCGAAATTTCGTGGTTATATAGGCTGAGGATCCTGAGAAATACCTTAAAACCGATATAAGTGTACAAAGGGCAAGCTTATTTCTAAAGATATTTCTTCCAGCAAACCAGCAAAAGAGAGCTAATTATCACAAGGCAAATTGAATGTGTACAAACAAACAGTAAATAATTTAGTTTTGAGGTTATAATTTTAGAATACTTACTAAATATTAAATTAAATATCTTCTTAAAGATATTAACCGGGGATTATTATTGTTATAAGTAAAACGTATTGAATGAAGCCGTCCTGTATAAAATCACCAGTTAACCATTTTTTGTTCATACCTAAATTTAATGTTTTGTAAATGTCTTAATTATTCAATAATACACAATACAAAATCGGGGATTATTGAGAATTAATGTTTTTCAGGTATGTATCTACTATATTCCAAATTATCACCTAAAGTGCAATTAATGCAACCTACTCCATACAAAAACCCGTAGATTTCCCGGAGTAGTACGCCAGCCAGCTCCCATTACTACGAGCAAGAGAAGTAATACTAAGTACAATCTAAAGCGGGGTCCGCTGCGCCATGTTATCGTGTTTGCTAACATTGTTTTCTAACTTTCCCCTCCCCCGCAGGCGAACGCAGGTGATGTTTTCCGATGCAAATGGATAACATCACTCGCGTTCGCCTGCGGGGGAGGGGAAAGTTAGAAAACAATGTTAGCAAACACGATAACATGGCGCAGCGGACCCCGCTTTATGTATGCCACTGACGAGGGCGCTCGCTACAAACTTTTTTTGGATGGAAAACTGAATAAAATAGTAAAAACACTAGATCAAACAAAACTTACCCTAAACATAAATCTAACTATTCTAAACATAAACAGAGCCTCAGATTGTGCTTACTACCGACAGAACTATAAGGTATAGGTAGGTAGGTAGGTAGTAGGTACTAAATTGAAAAGCCCGCGCCTGGTCAATGGTCATACCTGGCCTGAATGTGCCCCGCGTTGAATCGCTAATGCATATCATTAGTAATGATATGCGTTGGGCCAGGAATGACACAGCACGAGGATCATTAATGATGAGGTAATGAGTTAAGTCCACTTACCTATTATAATTATAAGTCAAATCTTTTTTTAAGCTACCACCTCGTCTGAACTGAGCAACTGTCGCGAGGCAACAGCCACAGGAAGAAGAGAGACCAGAAGAGAAGATGCGGCCAGAAACCTAAAGAAGATGTTACCATAATAAACCAGAAACAATTAGTAACAGGGATCTTTACTAGACTTTTAATACTTTATTGTAACACACGAACAGATGGCTAATTACGAGAGTAGAGTAGAACAAATTAATGACATGAACAAGCTTATCTCTGATCTGAAGATATTTTATGTAGTACATCCGTGGTAAAGAAAGTTTACAAAGTGAGCTAGGTGAAAATTAGAATAGAAAAGTTACTATACAGGTGAAAGATTAAATTGATACATATCATATGCTTCAGAGTTCAGACCAACAAACTGAAAAATAAATCCATATTAATTTTATAATACCTAATATGTTTTAAAGAGTTTTGAATCTGTTTGGTAGTTTGATAGTCTAAAGCATCATGTTAAATTATTTAATAAGTAATGCATAATTTAATTTTACACCCACACAGGGTCTCGTAAAACAAAATTCTAAGATAAGCTTAAATTGGTATTCTAAGCTGTACCTAGTCTAAGATAGATTTTCAACTTGCGTTACTATTTTACTTAACCTATACAACATGTAATGAATTAACGCAAAACTAGAAAGTAGTTTGTTTAGAATCGAGAGCAGAATCGAATTATCATGGTTTCATGATAAGGTAATTTTTTTTCAAAATATGAAATAATTTTTTTCTGAACCCGATGTCAACCCACCGCACGGGCATACTCACCCTACTTACTACCAAAACAAGATTATTAAAATGTATCCATTAGTACGATAGCGCTTTCATTCATTGCTGAAATTATAACAAATCATTTTTGCCTCAAAACTTAAAATGCGAATAACTTTACATTTTCACTATCAAAATAATGAAATTATTATTTCAATCTAATTATTTTGTTATAAATCAGTTAGGGTGTAAGAGGTTTTGCGTTAATTTATTAACACGTTGTATAGACCGAGATCCGACCGTAAAATTATGCACCTATTTCTTAGGCGAACGAAATGTGATTCTAGTGTTGTTTACCCAGGGGTTAATTCAACGCCACCAAGTTGCCTAGAAAAATCTTGCCGCAAGTAAGTACCTTTTCCATTATGATTTTTGTTATAACTTTTTCCACCTGTCTGTTAGGGGTAGTTAACATTTTCACCGCCCGCACATATAACTTTGCTTACCAGTATTGTGCTAGCTCGCTACGATAGTAACGCAGCACTAATCTCCATGGGAAACCTTTTTATTAAATTGCCGAGGGAGGGCTGAGGGCGGCGCGGCCATGCAGCTTGTCGACTTGTACGGCCTCTCTAATGATTTATTCAGCTGATGCTTTACATATCTACTTTAATTTAGTTAATTGTATCAGGGTATTGATTGGGCGTTGTTTACTGACTTGACGAACAATCGTGCGTGGAAAATTGTATATCAATGGCAAAGGCAAACAGAAGATTTTATCAAATTATACATAACATTGCTGGCGTGTCGACGTCATTTCGTCAGTTTTACTTTTTTTTCAATTATTTATTCAATGCACTTACTATTACCTATTACCTATTCATTATTACATATATCACTTATTATTATAAATCACATGGTGTAGGTATAATATGAAGTAACTTTTAATATACTTTCCTTGTACGTACGGGATATACCTACTTTCTGATAAATTCCTTATGAAATAATAATATATTCGAATTTGCAGCGAAATGTAGCCTTTATCTTAATTTAAAATGAATTGGGTATTCAACAAATCATTGTCGTCATTATTACGAATAAACACAAATGGTGTCTTTCAGTAACCTACTTATTGTAAACAATCCTCCATACCAAAACATACTTCCCCAACGTAAAACGTGATCTCCTGAATTTTTAACAACTTTAATATTGAAATCCTATATTTTCTATAGCCGAGCTATAAACGTATTTCGGGCTATTCAGTGGGAGGGGAGCATGAGGGGAGGGAGGGCGGATATTTGTGCATTGCAAGCACGTTTCACGTAATTTAGCCGGCTCGGCCCGAGTGGAAAACGCTGTAAGTACTTCTTGCGCCAATAATGCACGATGTTAAAATAAAAACAACGTATAAAATTATAACGATAATGGGTTCGATGGAGAGGGTAAATAACGTGGCGATCGGTCAGGCCCTGTACCCGGACTTTCGATTTTCGATATATCGCGACCGTTTTGGTCCAAACTTCATTGAAATAGAGTTGATATTGGAACGAAAACGTTCACGCAATTGCGAAGTTCGAACGTCCGGGTAGAGGCCCAGTTTGTGTGACCTGTTTCGGTAATGGATCAGGATTATAGCGGTGAATCATGAAATGCCTACATTATTGTAATATAGGATATTTGTTATGGTATAGGTATAATCAGATAACGTAGAAGTGTTCGAATTTCGGTAGGTACTTTAATAAAAGGAGGATAATGTTGGTTACATTTCATGAATCGTAACGTAAATATTGGGTCCTCAGACCATCAAACTGAATAACTTTCTGTATGGGACAAACTTCGAAATCACGAAAAAAATCAGCTATACAAAACTGCAATACCTACTAATTCGACCCAAATGTGACAGAAGTTGCACAGTTTGATGGTCTGATCATCCCCTTAAAAAAACGTTAGCATATTAAATTGGACCCTGTATACCCAAAGACTTCTATCATAATTTATATCCACAGTTATTTATGATAGAAGTCTTTGTGTATACCTTAATAGTGGAGTCGATAGAGGTTTTCACCTCGGAACCCAATTACTTTGAGTAAACTTTTATGAAACCTGCATTATGCTAGTTACATTATAAACGAAAATGTTTACCCATTTGTTTTTGCCGCTCTCCATTATTCCGAGGGTTCCGTACCACCAAACATTTCATAGTATTTTTTAACAAGGACAGTATGGGGAAATCCATAACCACAGGAGATACAGGGAAATTGTCTTAGGAACCCTTAGGTCTTTTTTTGTGAACACAATTTTGGCATAATAAATTTTTGGTCAAGCGTGAGTTGTCCATAAATGTGAAAAAAAATTACAACTTTTTTTTATGCTGTTCGACCCAGTTTTATGTAAGGATCATTTCATAGTATAGGAAGTAAATAATCGGGACGGTATAAGTTGGTCAAATTTAATAAAATAATTTGCCATACAATTTTGCGCGAGCCCGATACACACTAAGCCGATTTTAATTATTTGTTGTTTTATTTTAAAGTATTGACTATAATCACACCAAGTTTGATGCTTGCATGCATTACCGTTTAAACGAGAGCGCAAAATAAAAAAAGGTTGAAAAAATACGTTTCTTATTGGAGTCGCCAAAAACGCCTACATTATGATGGCATCTTATTTTGGGCGTGTAACGTCACTTTGAAAGCACTAAAGTCAGCTGTTGGTTTTCTGTCTCTTTTCTTAATCTTATTTTAGAAAGTGACAGGAATTAATTTAGTTAAGTTAAGTCGTGGCACAGTTCGAATAGGGGCCAATAGTAGGAAGGTTCCTACTTCAAAGCGAGTGATAAATAATCCTAAAGTATATTTCGTATAGTGCAAGCAACTATTGTCGTGTCGCAAGTCGCAACTCGTAACCCCTTTCACGTAGGTACCATCTCCCCTGGGATCAGGAACCCCGCCCGGCCCATCCCAAGCGCCATTGACTTCACCATGTTATAAGGACAGACTGTGAAATGTTACGCATCTGGTTAAACACAGGGTATAAACTATCATGTGTTACGTAGTTTAGGGGCTTTGGACCATCAAACTGAACAACTTTTACTAGCTATATGAGATGAGACCAACATAGATACCGCAAAAAAATTGGTCATTCCATAGAAAACACAGCTAAATAACTAAAAATACATGGTGTTAGGGTCAACAGTTGCACTAATTTAAGGGGTGATTGTACTCAAGATACTGAACAACATTCTCAAAGAAACCTTAAGAAAAAAATTCGACCAGTCGAACCAGCTGATCGAACGTTAGTGTAAATAAATTTTTTTTTTGCGTAATCCTAACGTAAATCCTTAACGTAATCCAACTGTTTACCCTACCAGCATGGTAGGTAAACAGTTGGATTACGTTAAGGGGTGATTGTACCTGTCTTTCCACTCTGACCAACTGAACCAACCAACTGGTTGATGAGTACAATCACTCCTTAAAATAGTGCAACTGTTTACCCTAACACCCTGTATTTTTAGTTATTTAGCTGTATTTTCTATGGAATAACCATTTTTTTTTGCGGTATCTATGTTGGTCTTATCTCATATAGTAAAAGTTCAGTTTGATGGTCGCTACTCGACCTAAATGTATGGAACAGTTGATTTCAATATCGCTATTTCAATGAAAGTGGTTCAGTTTAATGGTCTGAAGCACTCTCTTAGCTTACCTACCTACGAGTAAGTATGTAACGCATTCTAATTTACACCTTGAATATCTAGACATTTGCTTACCTCTCCATTAAGGCAGCGTTACCTAGTTTATAAACGTAGATGGTAGGCTAATGATGGATGATTGGATGATTGACCTTAAGTAGCAAGAAATATGCAAATAAATTACAAAGCCTTGTCCACAACTTAATTATGTCCTTATAAATCCAGTACAAGATTAGACGAATAAATTCTTGTGTGATGAGATGACTATGTCATTCGGTTGTTGTGATGATTTCTATGGGTTTACTTGGGATACCGCCTACACCACTTTCGACTACCTTTAACACCAGGGATGTCCAGTTGTCCAGACAGTTTGACAGGTACTCTTCAGGGTGATAGGATATTACTAAAGCTTCGGTGACGACTTTGATGATCGTGTGCAGCGTGACCACTTTTTTTTCAGAGAATCTACCAAAATGACTGCTGAAATCTACCAAAATCTACCAAGTTTGTTTCAAATTCTACTTAAAATCTACCAACTAATATTTATGTCCTTCCAGATGGTTAAAATTAAATAAAAAACGCATTTTTGAACAAAATATTATCATTTTCATACTAACGCTCATCATTACTCTTGTCACTATCGCATTTTTGTAAAAAAAAAATGATTTTCATAACTTTGTAACAAGGATGCTTCAATTTCAAAATAAATCTAAAAAAATATTACTGGTCGTCATTATGTAGGCTTAAAGTTGGTACAGTTTTCTTTGTCTTATCAAAGCCCCCTTTAGTAAAAAACAACATTAAGCGATAAGATTAATTTTGTTCTAAAGTTTTACTAGAAGTTCCAGAAAACCCCCTGTAATCATTTTCTCAGTTATTTTTATTTCCAGCTTTGATTTTTTGCTTGAATCCTTGCATTTTTGATCATATTTTCGAATACCGAATTTCTACCAAAATCTACTTAACGATTTCCCACTACTAAATTATCGTTTTCTTTGCCCTAAATCTACCAAAAAAGTAGAAATCTACTAAAAGTGGTCACACTGATCGTGTGTATACTTATGTATTCATAATTAATTATACATCAAACCAAACTTAAGCCTCCTGAGGACGACCGACCTAAAAACCTACGTTACTTGTAATTATGTTACATTGTTTAGGTACTGTGGAGGGTAGCACTATACTTTTGCTTGGCTGCGAGAGGTTTTCTTAATGAAATACACGTAGATAACTTGATGAATAACTATATTTCTTTTGTTTGGAAAATTATTATAAAACGAGACGTCAATCCCTCTTTTGTCCCAGGGATGTAATAAAAACCTATCGCTTTGAATCTTTGTTTCTTTTCTGGATTCATGTTCCAAATTCAATCTAGCACGGTGGCCAGTGTTAAACCCCGTGATATACCATCTACATCATACCATCTTACATTACACACGGCGACAGATCAATCTATCCGTGGTTGAACTGTCGTGTGTACTCAACAGTGAAAGTAAGTTAACAAAACTATGCACACCCTAAACCAATATCACATGAAAGTAAACGAATTTAAAGTCACATAAGAAAATCGATATCATTTTCCCACAGTGGTCGGCATACGAAATAAAACCCAAGCCATTTTCGGTCCGCTGCCGGAAATGCGTTCACGTGCCGCACCGGATGTAACCAGAGTTTCCGCTTATTCGTAATGGAAAAATGTAAATCACGAACTCTGACAAGCTGTAGGTGTATCACTTTGTTACGCAATATATTTACATGCAAGAACTCAAATCTATATTAGTTTTAACCAAAAAAACGTTTTAAGTATTTATGCAAACCGAAACGTATGAAATGCAAAATCTGGATTCAACCAACAGATGTTTTTAAAAGTATTAGGTTGATTTGATAGGTCGGTCAGATATCTTCTTGCTAACGTCGTGGTATAATATTCTGGCTATTATCCTAGGCACATAATATAATGATGAATGCACCACTATCAGGCACGCGCACGCGCCGAAAGACAAGCCCTGTGTCCGACACGTGGCGGGCGTAGGGTTGTATTTACACGATGTAAAGTTCTATAACAGCTATATGGGTTTATTAATGTTAGGGTGCATTGTGACATTGCTTTTTAATTTTAATTGCTATTTGGCGATTAATTAGGTTAAAATTGAAACAGCGGGCTAAACATTAAGCATAATTTATGGTCGTAAGATCATTCTATGTGACTTCATCAGGCCATGAAATTTGATTTTTCGATAAGGTTTTGAAACCCAAATCCGAACTACCTAAACTAACATTATAAATGTGAGAGTATTTTCGTTTCTTTGTTCTAATTTTCCGTCTCTAACCGTTCAAACAACCGCCATAAACTATTTCGGACGTAATTAGGAAAGATGCTTTTAAGAGCCTATGTCGAAAAATAATTTTAGCGAAACGGACGTGTGATAGCTTATATTACTGCCAGATGCGAGAGAAAGAGATGGGGCGGCGCGCGCGCCTGGAACGAATCAAGCGAAAAAACAAACTTTATTTAATTGTGATTGTACTATTTATGTTAGTTCAATTCTGCTCTAATCAAAACTTAGATAATAGCAATCTTTTTTTTTTAAACAAGTCTGATGTTTCTATTATTCACCGTTTAGCAGTTACAAGCGTTTATAGACAAAAACGGAGGCTACTTTGGCTTGTTTTTCTATCGAGAAAATTTGTCTTAATCGTGTTTTGGCTCTAATCAAAACTTCAATTATATGTTCAATTTACATATATCCGCAAATCATACTCCTACTGTTAGTACTTCATGATATATGGAGCTTTGAAGAATCCTATTTTTTTTACAAAGCCCCTTAAGGCTATTCTACCTTTGGCGCGCTCCATACAAACGTAGTATGGTGATATTTTCAATACTATCCAATTAAAGTCAATGAAATTTTTCAAAAACAATCTTAATAAATGAAACAAAATCAAAAGCAAGTGCAGAATAAAGATGAATGTATCATATTCATTATGAATCATAACATAACACTTGTTATGTGACATTTAGTACAATTATAAAATGAGTCACGGTTATAAAAGTCTCTCCTCGGAAAGATATCAGGATTTATCCATCTATTTTCTTGCAGCCCCACGCTAGCTTACGTCAGATATCTACTGATCTTTTGCATCCTTATTAACTTCCCCTCGTTCGTCTAACGAGAGCTGAAGTGCGGGGGATGGGGTGGGTCTTTAAATGTTAGCAGTAATTTCGTCATCCCCTCACGAAGTTCCCTTTAAGGTCCGTTGGGCGGGCGGGGCGAATCACGACGTGACAGCAATGAATAATTCTGCCTTCGCTCGTTCCACGACGAAAGTTATCTTATGAGGTATAAAACATTTTGGATTTACGATCATATAATTCGTAGGTACGATAGCTTTAGCTTTAGATATAGCTTATAATGCAGTGAAAAAATTGCATCACAGAAATATCGAGTTCAATATTTGTTTTGTTGCAAGGGATTGTTTTTATCCATACTAATGCTATAATCAGAAAAAAAACTCAGTCGGTGATGAACCTGCCTACTGGTCCGAGAGCCGCGGGTTCGAATTCCGTAAGGGGCATATTTGTATGATGAATATGAAATTTTTGTAGTTAGGCAGGTACACACCTGAGTCATGGATGTTTGTATCATTTTAATGGGATGATCAGACCATCAAACGGAACAACTTTCTCTATGGGATCAATATCGAAATCGCGAAAAAAAAGCAGAGTAAATTGTTCAGTTTGATGGTGTGATCATCGCCCTAAAATAGTTTCAGCTAGTTTTGTTAGACTTTATATATACTTTCAATGGGGCTAGATAATGTGACAGAAAATGTCCAAAATATTAAAAAAATATTTATTTAAATATTTTGGACCCTCTTTTTTTACCTATACAGGGTGTAACAAAACACCCTAGTAATACTTCAGGGGGTGCTTCAGACCATCAATATGAACAACTTTCACTATGGAGCCAACGTCGAGAAAAAATAAAAAGAATCTGCCGTCCCATACATTTGAGTTGAGACGGTACTGCAGTTTTGTATGAAAGAGCGGATATTTTTTTCGCGATTTCGATGTTGGCTCCATAGTGAAAGTTGTTCAGTTTGATGGTCTGAAAAAAGTATCATTAACCTTTATATAAAATATCACATACTCTACCCATCAAACTGAACAACTTTTACTTTAGCTTTGACGGCCCGGTAGCACAGTCGGTAGTGAACCTGCCTGCTGAGCCGAGAGTCGCGGGTTCGAATCCCGTAAGGGACAAATATTTGTATGATGAATATGAATATTTGTACCCGAGTCATGGATGTTTGTATCTATATCGTTTGATATGTATTCTATATCGTTGTCTAGTCATCATAATACAAGTCCAGGCTAGATTCTGGTACTTTAAATGTGACTAGATAATTTGTGTGACATTGTCCAAGATATTTATTTATTTATTTATAATATTTTGTATCTAGGTGTGTTTAAATGCTTGTTTTCACAGAGCTCCCGTGGTATCAAGTTGTTTTTGTAGTCCATCCATTATTTTATTCTACACAGTTGTACGTATTCTGAATACATTTAAATTCACCGATTAAATTAGCATAAATATAAAGTGCATATCTGGGCGAGCACATTTCGTCACGGGTATAATGGGGTGTGAATGCTAATCCATAATCGAATGACTCGGGCTCTCGCACTCGACAGCACTTGACTTGGTGTTTTGTACGGTTGTCGACTGTCATGTTTCCACAATATCGTCTCGGTACATATAGGGATGTGCTTCAGACCATGAAACTGAACAACTTTCGCTATAGAGCCAAATTCGAAATCGCGAAAAAATAAAATCAGCTATCCAATACATTTTAGACGAGTCGGTACTGCAGTTTTGTATGGGACAGCTGAAGTGCGATTTTTGAAAATCATACGAGTGACTTGGCAGTAGAAAATGTCAAAATTACTATGGAGATTATGCATCTTTCTACTGCCATGAAGTGGTGAAACAGGTACTTTATCTTACAAGAAGTAAAGGGGTTTGAAGATCATTGTATGGAAGCTGGCGTATGGCCAGCACCTTAAAACCGCAATAAATCGCTATAGGACACTCACACACACAAAACAAGACACAAAATATAAGACGTTACGAAGACATTGTGTGCGACAGTTTCAGAGTTATAATCGGAATCTTAATCTAAGACCGCCTTATTTTGTGCCTCTTAAATTTTTTTCTCTGTAAGTATTTTACAGTTTTTTATTTATTTATTTGATTCAGGCAACAGTACTATATAAAATTATCACGGGCCCATATTATAAATACCTTAACCTAAAATACATAAAAATATAACTTAATAATTAAACACTTAACACTCCCTAGGGATTATTGTCCTCGCTTCCCTAAAGCGTCTTTAAACACGACTCCGGTAGGCCACACTTCAGGGAGCATGAACGTCTTCAGGTGAGCGACTGGGACTTTATGTTACGGTGTAAAATAAAGTAAGTACCTATATTTGTTTGTTGTTTGTTTGAATCTTTTCTAACTAAGTACCTGCCTACGTACCTACCTATAGGTACCTAATATAATGCTCATATGAGTTCGATAACACGTAAAATTAATAATTATGTACTTCGATAAAAAAAAAGGTTATATCGCGATGTTACGTTACGACAAATAGTAGGCTTCTATTACTATTTACTATTATGGTAATATTTTTTTACCACTTTTGTGAAAATTCTTGTGGCTATATCATCAAACTACTTTATGATTATGATTGATGATAATCAGACAGAGAAAGAAAAGAATGGGCAAGTCGTTCATAAAGGTAAGTTTACACTAGATAGTCGTTTAGCACGTGTCTGTGATGTCCGTTGCAGATGAGATGACGTGACCTCGACAACTGACGAGATGATCCAATATTTGTGTAAGGACGGGATGTTTGTCGAACCAATAACTACAACTGACTAAAAGGCAAGGTAATATTTAAAATCGAAATCTTCACAAGTAAACAGACTACAAAAAGTTATCCACATTTTTCTGACCGTCTAAAAAGGGAGAAAGTTTAAAAATCTTATCATGTCAGCAAATATATTTCAAACACAAAAAATGTTTTGACATGTGCTCTTAACATTATCGGTGACAGTTTTTGTGGTAGTATTTTGTAAATGTTATTTGTAGCAATAAATAAGTTTATGTCGGGATGCTGTGTCGATTTCGGTTGTGGTTATCGTGTTATTATCGTCGGCGGAAGGCGCGCTCTTGACCCCAACATCCCAACTGATAAAGGTTACAAAAATAGTTTGAATAGTTATTTTAGATAACGTGATGTCACATCCGTGCCATGTAACCTAACCTCTACTTTACAAAATTTTGATTAAAATTAAGAGGGCTATCACAGTCCAGTGGCGCCCTCATCACATTAAAAAAGATTTCTCAAAAAGAAAAACTAACTTAAAAAAGTGCTCAACATCAAAACTACAAAAGCCTTCAAGCCATTGTTATACAATACATTTATAGGTTCTTTCTAAACATTCCACTTTTAGACAATTTCGAATAAAAACAAAAGCGGCCGTTTTTTTTCTTTTTTCAAAATTTGTATGTTTAGTTAGACCTTTAAAAAACCTATAAAAGTATTCTATGAAAATAGCTTGAAGGCTTTTGTGGTTGAGCACTTTTTTAATTTAGGCTTTCTTTATTCAGAAATCTTTTTTAATGTGATGAGGGCGCCACTGGACTGTGATAGCTCTCTTAAAGAACAGAAGAAAAAAATTCTAATAATATTGGTATTTTGTGTATGGGATCAACGTAGAAATCGCAAAAAAAAAATTACAGAGCTTTGTTTTTCATTGTTTTTCTATGTGTAATGTGTATCCTTATATACTAAAGATATCAGTAGAGGTACTGAAATCGTACAATATTTTGACACTTCCTAATTGACACTTCAGATGCTCTCTAAAGATACGATAGTACCGGTTCTGAAGTGTTTTTGCTAGAAAGTTGAAACTTTTACGAGATTTTTTTGCGCCTGGCGATGTGATTTTATTTGATGTGATTTTTATTTTAGCAAGCGAGTAATAAAGAAGTCATCTTCTTGGAAACTTTTTGGTTTGTGATATTCGAAGTAAAGTTATCGAAAATAGTTTGTATGAAACTTCTTATTTAGTTAGATCGTTCTATTGATCAAACATAAGTAAACAAGTACAGTTTAAGTTTTAGAAAATTGTAAATACTTTAATATAATATGATTAATTGATTAGTTGATTACCTACTAGGCACATTGGTACATTTTTTGAGGTAGAATGAAAAAGAAAAGAAAACTTAATTCAAACTTAAGTACGCGATTAATTACTTATTGAGATGGATACGCGTTAATTTACAAGTATTTATACGAAAGAAAAAAAAAAAAAAAGTGAATTTGCGACCTTGCCAGGATTCGAACCTGGAATCTTCTGATCCGTAGTCAGACGCGTTATCCGTTGCGCCACAAGGCCTGTTGCGAATCAGGTCGAAATTGTTAAACACATGATCTTTACGGAAAATAATCCATTTGAACTCGTATAGTACTCTGTGGTTAAAGTTAATTAATTATTTTGTTTTTTTTTAAATCGGCCATTGCTCTATGTAGATGGGTGCCGCCACTTCTGCCGCCACTGCATTTAACTATGAACGATTTTTATTTTCATTGATACTATTATAGGTAGGTAATCGGTATTTGTGATATCGACCATAAAACCATTGCCAACCATCAATGAAGGTAAATATTTGATTTTTTATTCGAGGTGGCGCCGCTAGCAGCAAAAATTGGCAGCCGTTTTGTCCATTCAAATGATCTATTTCTATTGTATCTACTGCTGTTGCAGTGAATGACTATATGTTTACCTTCCTAGGTAGGTATGTTATAAAGATAAGATAAGATAAATATTCTTTATTCTTCTTTATTTTTTTTTCTTTTTATAAAATAGTTGGTATTTAATAATATATTGTAAAACTAAATGATACCTATAAGACTAAAAAAGGTAGGTACCTATATTAGATACGAGCTTTTACTCGCGACTTCGTCCGCATAAATTATATAGCAGATTTTAAGTCAGATGATAAGCTATCAAACAAAAAAAAATTCATCAAAATCGGTTCAGTAGTTTTTGCGTGATACTCGAACAAACAAACACCCAAACAAACAAACAAACAAACGAACGAACAAACAAACAAACAGACAGACAAAAAGTCCAAAAATTTGTGATTTGGAATCAGGGAAGTCAGTAAAAACCATATCGTAATCTTTTTTTTGTAAATATCTTCAATGTACAGACACACTTCTTTTACAGTTTTACAGGGTGTAACAAAACACCCTAGTAATACTTAAGGGGGTGCTTCAGACCATCAAACTGAACAACTTTCACTATGGGGCCAACATCGAGAAAAAATAAAAAAATCTTCTGTCCCATACAAAACTGCAGTACTGACTCGACTAAAATGTATGGGACAGCTGATTTTTTTTATTATTTCTCGACGTTGGCTCCATAGTGAAAGTTGTTCAGATTGATAGTCTGAAGCACCCCCTTAAGTATTACTAGGGTGTTTTGTTACACCCTGTATAATAGTTAAGATATAAACCACTGACTTATACCTGACACCATTGCATTGCACCATTTTTGTGTCGACAATGTTTTTTTAGCAAAACGACTAATTTTTTTTGTCGTTTTGATGTTGTAATAGAAGTAGCCGACTATTTTTCATTCAATAAAACACATCACGTGGACCATTACGCACATAAATTAGTGCGACAAGGTTCGTGCGCCTATCAACCCGTCATCGGTCGCGGCTGTCGTAACAACCGTCTCACACTCGTGGTTCTACTTCCCTCATAAAAATACAGCTTTACAGCGGTTTATTATAGAATAACTCGCAATAAAATATGAAACTCACAAATCTCTGTTCGTGGATTGATGAAAAATATACGCTTTTGTGATAATGTAAATAACTATTTATTTTCTTAACAGAATATAACCTACCTACTTGTCGCGTCGCGGGTGCATTTTATTACGGAACAGCTGATTTTTTTGTTGCTCCGATCGGTTAGCTCCCATAGTAAAAGTTGTTCAGTTTGATAGGTAGACTCTTAGTTTAAAAGGATGCCAATGATATCAATTTCACCCTGTATATGTTACGGAAATCTGACAAGGTACCGACACAGATATTGGTTTCTAGATTGTGTTAACAAAATGTTTTTTTTTAACTAAATGTCCAAACGGACGTAACTTTTTGTATGGAGCGGAAGAGTGCCAAATCAAAAGATAATTCGCTCGGTCGATGAGTGGTATAATTTTTCAGAAACACTTAAGAGGGCTATCACAGTCCAGTGGCGCCCTCATCACATTAAAAAAGATTTCTCAATAAAGAAAGCCTAAATTAAGAAAAGGGCTCAACATCAAAACTACAAAAGCCTTAAAGCTATGTTCATAGAATACTTTTATAGGTTTTTTAAAGGTCTAAACATACAAATTTTGAAAATAGAAAAAAAAACGGCCGCTTTTGTTTTTATTCGAAATTGTCTAAAAGTGGAATGTTTAGAACCTATAAAAGTATTCTATGAAAATAGCTTGAAGGCTTTTGTAGTTTTGATGTTGAGCACTTTTTTAATTTAGGCTTTCTTTATTGAGAAATCTTTTTTAATGTGGACTGTGATAGCCCTCTTAAGTACGTAGTTTTTTTACATACAGCTCTCAGATCTGTTGATGTTTAGAATTTTGTTAGTGAAAAGTGATAACACAAGTGTGAATTCCGTTGACAGTTCTAAGAGTCTCTGTCGACAGTCCCAAACTCAAGGGCGTTTTATCAAGAATGGCGCAAGTAAGTAGTAGCAAGTATATTAACTCAATGAAAACTAAACTTCTCCATATTATAAATGCGAAAGTCTCTCTATCTGTAACATTTTCAGGGGTAAATCGTTGAACCGATTTTGATAAAATTTTGTATAGGGATACCTTGAACCCCGAGGAAGGATATAAGCATAAATTAGCATATACAATTTGATGCGAAATTGCAGGAAAAAAGTTCTATACTTATAAATAATTGTTAATGTGCGTTTAATTTGTGGTATGTTAATAAAAGCTTTTTTAAAATAAACAACGTGTTAATGAATTAGCGCAAAACCTCATACACCCCAACTGATTTATAACAAAATAATTAGATTGAAACAATAATTTCATTATTTTGATAGTAAAAATTTAAAGTTATTAGCATTTTAAGTTTTGAGGCAAAAATGATTTGTTATCATTTCAGCTCTTAAAGAAAGCGCTAACGTACTCATGGATACATTTTTATAATCTTGTTTTGGTAGTAAGTAGGGTGAGTGTGCCCGTGCGGTGGGTTGACATCGGGTTCAGGAAATTTTAAATTTTGCAAACGAATTATTTAATATTTTGAAAAAAATTACCTATGTTGAAACCATGATAATTCGACTCAGCTCTCGATTCTAAACAAACTACTTTCTAGTTTTGCGTTAATTCATTAACACGTTGTATAGGGTCCTTCTTAATATGCTGACACATTTTTTAGGGGAATATCAGATCGTCAAACTGAACAACTTCCTCTATAGGACCAACATCGAAATCGCGAAAAAAAATCATCACTTCCATACAAAACTGCAAACCTACTCGGAGCCAAACGTATGGGACAACTGTTATTTTTTTCGCGATTTCGATGTTGATTCCATAGAGAAAGTTGTTCAGTTTCATAGTCTGGTCATCGCCTTAAAAAAGTGTCAGCATATTAAGAAGGACCCTGTATGTAAAATACACAAAAGAATAGGAACAAAACATGATTTCTATGAGATTTTTTTAATAGAAATCTTATTTATGCAACAGTATTAGCTGTTTCATGGAAATCGGTTCAGCAGTTTTCAAGATAAATTATCAAGTAGGTAATCAGCTTTATTTGAAAGCTTCGAAGGATGTCAGCCAATATTATAGCTGGAAATATCGACGTAAAAATTGGGTTCAAATGTAAAAAAAAAGAAGTTAAAGTTTGTAATTTGTTCCCATTTGATCCCTAATAAAAAAACTAAAATCCATGGAACAAGGAGTACCATAACACTATGTCGTTTTATTCATCGAAGTCTCAAGACAGTCTTCGAGTCGTGAAGGTGTTAACTAGCGTGGGATGTCCGTGGTCCGTGGGAACCGCAAACATTGGACGAGGATTTATTTAAACATCGCTTTTATTTAGTCTCGTTGTGTTGGAACATTAAGTTGATCACTGTACAATGTTTTCTCCGTGACATTAGTGTGGTAATCGATTTGAACTATCAGTAAAAAAACATCATAGGTAGACCCTATGACGTTTTTTTACCTGATAGTTGAAATCGATTTTAGTCTGAGCTGAGATGCAGAGCAAATAATTTTAGAAGCTAGTATCAAAATTGTAAATGAAAGGATTACACATATTTTAAATGAAATAATGCAGAAAAATGTATTTTTAGTATTGATATACTTAACCCATTTCTGTTTTCAGCACATAAATTCATTTAAATATCTATGAAAAGGTTTTCTCCGTGAGGTTCGAATTATTTTCTCACAACCATTTTCCATTTCAGGATCACAGATGAAAATAATCTAAAAATTAAATTTATTTTGATAAACTTTATCTTCAGGGTGAATTTGATATCATTAGCATCCTTTTAAACTAAGAGTCTTCCCATCAAACTGAACAACTTTCACTATGGGAGTGAAAACCAATCGGAGCAGCAAAAAAATCTGTTCCATATTAAACTGCAAGGCATACGCGACACAAATGTATGCAACAGCCGATTTTTTTATGCTCCGATCGGTTTGCTCCCATAGTAAAAAAAATCCATTTGATGGGTATATAATAAATGTATTTATTCGAATAACCATGAATCATTTTCTATAAATCGCAAAAAACTAGTTTCTTAAAATCATGTTTAGGTAGGAAGTACAATCCGTAAAAAATTTAAAATAAATACCAACAAAGCAAACACGAAATACCGAATTGTATGAAATGTTAATTGTATTGTAGGTCATATTCATATATGTATTAGAGTTCAAAAGTGTACGATTACGCGTATACATGACACCTTGTTATAAAACACAAAGCCAAGAAATATGTGTTACCACACAATCACGGTGTCAACTGACCGTCTGGCGCCAGAAAGACGGTATGCTTAGAAACTGACACCGTCGGTCATGTAATCACACAAGTGTACTGCTGACGTCGAGAGATTGACTTGGAATATAGCGTGTTCATACATCCCACCTACTTATTTTGCTTGAGTTTCTACTTCGTGGCAGTTATTCATTAGACATTAAAAAAGCGACCAGTTGTAACAATTAAACTAAAGCCGCTGCTGGTGTCCGAATTGTCCCATCATCCCTAATGCATGCATATGTCGTTGAGTTGCATCAGTTTTTCCGCCCCTGCAGTGTTATGAATAACTAACTGGTTTAAAAGGACCTTTCTCCGGGAACAGTAGTCTTGGAATGAAGGGTCTGAGTTGAATGGTTGTTTATGTATTGCACATTGTGTAACGCCATATGGAGTATTAGCGCGACACTTGGGAGTTGTGGATGTAGGATCGGTTCAAATGGAAACAACTGGCTACATTCGCAGACAAACATTTGTTATTGAACAAGACATTTGGTTTATGTCTGATAGTAGTCGCAATACCTTAACGCGCAATACACCTTTACTTATTATTTTTGGAGAGAAAGCGATGTGAATACGATCCGAATTTTCAATTATTATACGAGTAATTATACAACGTGTTAATAAATTAACGCAAAACCTCATACACCCCAACTGATTTATATCAAAATAATTAAAAAAACACATATTGAAACAATAATTTCATTATTTTTGTAGTTAAAATTTAAAGTTATTCGCATTTTAAGTTTTGAGGCAAAAATGATTTTTTATCATTTCAGCAATGAATGAAGGCGCTAACGTACTCATGGATACATTTTAATAATCTTGTTTTGGTAGTAAGTAGGGTGGGTGTGCCCGTGGGGTGGGTTGACATCGGGTTCAGTAAATTTAAAATTTTGCAAAAAAAATATTTAATATTTTGAAAAAAATTACCCATGTTGAAACCATGATAATTCGATTCGGCTCTCGATTCTAAACAAACTACTTTCTAGTTTTGCGTTAATTCATTAACACGTTGTATAAAATCTTTTTTTGCTTAAAAGGATTCACAAAGTTATTAATTAATTGATAGAAGTAGCTCATATCAACCTGCTGCTGGGTATAGGCACACATAAGAAAGAGTATCTAGTTAGTCTTCTTTTTATTGATCCACTCCTCACAATCCTGTGCTAATGTGATACATTTGTGACCCACAACCCTTACAATATCGTCAGACCAACGCATCAGTGGTCTGCCTGACCAGGAGGTCAGGTGAGGAAGGAAGGATCCTTCCCTTGGCCACTATACTGATGCTTCCTTTATCTACCGGATATCTTCCCTTCTGGCCAAGTATCCCGCCCGCTCATCTCCACTTTAACTTTTTAATCTGCTCACCAACGTGTCGTTGACTCACGAAGCTAACAATAGGAAAATTATGTTTAATTTCTCATAACAGTCATAACTTACTGTCTACAGCATTTTCAATCATGTTACTGCTATCAGTACATTCACGTTAACATTGTTAAAGATTAACGATTGACAAGCAATAAAAAGAACAATCCATCATTAGGGTTCGCTGTCAGGTCAGATTGCTGTCTCCATAAATTCATATCTAGCGACTTAATCAAACTGTGCACTTGCACAGCCCTCTTGTGTCCTGGAACGGAGGGAGAGGCCGAATATATTCATTTCGTCCGCAATATTTGTACATTAGAGGTCTCGGCTCGCTTCGCTCCCCTGTTTCCGAGTTCAACTCTATAGCTTCAGTTTTCCGAAAGGGAAAATTTGTTCCCCTACCAATGGAATTTTCTATGTCGAAAACAAAATCATCCTGTGTCTTCATCAAGAAGCTTGAAATTTTTTCCCTTCTTGGTCTTCATTTATTTAGATTTAGATGAACGAACGAATGAACGAAAAAATTTGATAACTGTGAATATGATTGTGTACTTAGTTAATCAAATAAATCTATGCATATTTGTCTGTGGTAACGATCACCTGTATAAACGTCATTAAGTTTCTGTCAAACATAACTGCAATAGGTTCTACTTCTACGGTGCCGATGGCTCATATTTCAATTTCGTAGTCGTGTCGATAGTCAACAGTCAATTATCTGGATAGAATCGGGTTTGATTAAATACTTACATTTTGTAATAATAAAATGTTGTAATTTAGAAATTGCTAAATGCTATTTTTATTCATTACATATTCTGATGCATTGATCTCCAACAAACCATGGTTAGGGTTGATGCACAGACGGACGGAGGGACGGAGGGACGGAGGGACGGAGGGACGAGGGACTAGCAAAGTAATGAAACCTTAAATCCCTGGTACGGACTCGTAATCCCATGACGAAAAGTTATTCTGCGCAGCGCAGGGGGCAGGGGTGCCAGTTGGCCGGAGCTAATGTGGTTTAGTGTTACATCCCCAACGCAAATTGTGTTTTTATCTGGCTACAATGTTTTTTGTCATTAAAAGATTTATCAGTAAATCAACAATGTCTTTTCGCATACTGTTTACCTATAGTTACCTAACTGTGAAACTTGTTTCCTTGTTTAATGAGCGAGTCAAACCTTATGGCTTGAAATGACTGGCTGTGTTTGAGATTATAATCGTAATGATCAGCACTTTTACTCGTCGAGATCGAGTGGCAGATTTCTTTCGCAAGCAGCCCTGCCCTGCCCTGCCCTGCCCTGCCCGTAGCTTGCAATGCCTTTGGCAACGCACGTGCACTCCGGTCCCAGCCTAATGAGACTGTGGCAGCCATCTTCGGAGCGATCAATGGCTCTTTGCTTGTTAGTTTTGTTTTTGTCTGACTGATTTAAAATAATGACTAATTAAATGAAAACTATTGTTTTGTAGCTGTGTTTTCTGTGTAATCTGTGTAAATGCATTTTTTGAAGGTTATTTAGAGTAGTAGAGGTACGAGTAAATATTTTATACTTAGGAGATATCAAAATACAGGGTGTATAATAAAATGGGACAGCTACTTAAAGGGGTGCTTCAGACCATCAAACTGAACAACTTTCTCTATGGGACCAATATCGAAATCGCGAAAAAAAAATCTGCTGTCCCATACATTTCAGTCGAGTTATGTTTGCAGTTTTGTATGGGAGAGCGGATTTTTTTTTCGCGATTTCGATATTGGTCCCATAGAGAAAGTTGTTCAGTTTGATGGTCTGAAGCACCCCTTTAAGTAGCTGTCCCATTTTATTGTACACCCTGTATATAAAATGGCGACGGGCTATCTTATCACAGAAGGCAGAATTTGATATACGTAGTAATTTATAGTACTCTGTGTACTTACGTATGTACACACGGCGACAAATCAAGCTATACAAAACCAACATAAGCTGGCCGCGCGACGGTATATGTTACTCGACCTACGCGCACCCAGACTTTTTGGTTTTATACAGGGTGTAACAAAACACCTTAGTAATACTTAAGGGGGTGCTTCAGACCATCAAACTGAACAACTTTCACTATCGAGTCAACATCGAAAAAAATAAAAAAATCTGCTGTCCCATACAAAACTGCAGTACCGGTTCGACTAAAATGTATGGGACAGCAGATTTTTTTAATTTTTTCTCGATGTTGGCCCCATAGTGAAAGTTGTTCAGTTTGATGGTCTGAAGCACCCCCTTAAGTATTACTAGGGTGTTTTGTTACACCCTGTATAGCTTGATGTGTCGCCGACGTCGCCGTGCGTACTTACCTACATTATTTAGAATAACTCAGTTTGCCCCATTGGGGAATATACCTAGTCGTGACAATTCGAGAGGATATGTGCTATGTAAAACATTTCAGTCCGGTTTTTTTTCTATTTTCAAGTTAAAGATAACTGAGATGTTTTTAGATTGCTCTAAAATATACAAGCACTGATTACTATAATAAATGACTACCGCAATACAAGCAATTAAAGAAAACAAAAAGTTCGCAGTCGGTAGGATTCGAACCTACGCTCCCAGAGGGAATCTGATTTCTAGTCAGACGCCTTAACCGCTCGGCCACGACTGCTGTGAGCTCGACGGCGAAAATGTTGATTATAAAAAAAGTGCAGTGGCAAAAGTTAATTTAATATGATATCGAAACAATCGACGTTAATTGCGGGAAGAATAAAGATAAAATTAGGAAACATCTTGTACTTGTTTATACAACTGTACTTTGACCAAAGTAAACAACTGTGTTAAAACTATTTTTCTCAAACATGCTTGGAAATGTGAGCATTATTTTGACAACCTTCTTCGAGATAAACCGGCGCAGCGGCCGGCAATGTTGTATGAAAATCCATATCTGTCGTGTTTAGCGACCAAATAAATTACATACTAAACTCATATCTGTCGTGTAATTTAAAAATGGAACGATCTTTTTCTCCGAAACATGGCGACCAAGGAGGTAACTTATCAAAGGTTTTATTTAAATTTAGAACTGGCTTGCAAATAGAAAGCTGTTTATTGAAAAAAAAACTAATTGTTGTTCGATGTTCGTCCTTGATTTTGAAAAGAGTTTTAATTTCCGCGAATTATTTGAGAAAATTTACTGTTTTAATTTCCGCGCATTGTTTGAGAAAAGTACTATACAAGCCTTGGCCACAACTAGGCATTGATGGACTTACGTATGTGTGCCTCGGCTTCGCCTCGGCCCACATTTACACGTTCGTCCATCAATGCCTCTGTTGCTGGCCGCTGCAGTAATGTACTATTGTGGGAATAAAATAAATGCAACAAAAAATTCTTGGCCTGGCCACAAAACAACACAAGTGCGGTTTTATGATTATGAGTTGCGCACGACCAACTTTAACAACAAAATTAGTCAGTACTTGTGAGCCTGTGACTTACATACACATAAACAATATAAATAATTATTTCTTAGTAACATAATTATCCTTTGTTAGTTAGTACTGACGTAACTTTGAATAGGCAACTTTCAAGTCTCATTTCCTTTCTGCCCTATGATAATGTTGCTTTTGAATCTCAATTTCAGCATGAATAGTTTTCAGACTTCATATACATTCTTCTCTTCTTCTTCTTTTCCTGTTAACCCTATGTGGGATATAGGGCTCGGATGATAGCTCTCCACCGGTTGCGATCTTGGGCAGCACTGAAGTGCGATTTTTGAAAATCATACGAGTGACTTGGCAGTAGAAAGATGCATAATCTCCATAGTAATTTTGACATTTTCTACTGCCAAGTAGCTCGTATGATTTTCAAAAATCGCACTTCTGTAGATATCTTCCCAGGTCATGTTGAGACTTTTAGGTGTATAAATTAGATACTACATTTAATTTACTAGCAAAATGTAAAGCGAATTTTTAATTAAATGAAATTAAACAAAATTTTCCCTAAGGAATATATGGGTCGAAAAACAATAATATAAGAATAGTTTACACTGGTCTTACTATTCTCTGGGAAATGTTGTTTACTTTCATTATCTGTAGGCCTAGCATGCCACCCCCGAGAAAACGACAAAAATCGAGACGTGCGTCCATCTTTATTATTTTACGTATGCCAAAAAGAGCGCGCATGATGGTTTTCTCGTTTAAACGCTTTGTCGTGGGTGGCATGCTAGCCGTGCTGGACGACCACATGAATTATTTTTGATAAGTTAAATCCAGTAGTGTCAATTACTGATTTACTGTGTATATCAATGAAACGACCGACGTATTTAGTTGTACCAGTTTATCACAAGCATAAAATTAACCAATAATACATACTAATCTATGCATGAAATCACGGTAAATGACACTGCGCTGCGCTGTACCGTAACGCAGACAATAGCGTAGGAAGCCATGCACCAGCGCGGCGCCGGCGCACCACCAGCCCCATTCACAACTGGTTTATTAGAGAACAGTACAGTTACAGAGGAAAGGACGGATCTAATGACCGGACCTTATAATATGGTTGTTGGCGATCTAGCGGGCACAGGTTGTAAATGTGTTAAATACCTACTTTAGGGGGTGCTTCGGACTATCAAACTGAACAACTTTCTCTGTGGAACCCACATTGAAAACGCGATAAATGATCTGCTAGTCCATAAAATTATCAAATGGCTATACGCATTATATTAACACACTGTACATACAGTAGGGTTCCATACCCTAGGTATGTAGTACTGTAGATAAGTACTCTCTTATACTATTCTTTTGCAGTTTTGTAAAAACCGTCAGAATATTTAGGATCCTGAAAATTACGAATGTCTATAAATACAGGGTGTACAATAAAATGGGACAGCTACTCAAAGGGGTGTTTCAGACCATCAAACTGAACAACTTTCTCTATGGGACCAATATTGAAATCGCGAAAAAAAAAATCCGCTCTCCCATACAAAACTGCAAACATAACTCGACTGAAATGTATGGGACAACAGATTTTTTTTTCGCGATTTCGATATTGGTCCCATAGAGAAAGTTGTTCAGTTTGATGGTCTGAAGCACCCCTTTAAGTAGCTGTAAGTGTCCAATCCAAATGAAGGTTAAGAATACCTATTTATTAAGCTAAAGTAATCATTTTACCAGGTTTTTACCGAGTTTTTTTTATCGTTGTGGAGTTTCCGAAATTTTCGGTGAGATCCCGTTAAAATAATTAACTGTAGCCTAATTAATAACCAATTTTTATCCTGCGCCCGCGGCATGACGTGACGTCTCGATAAACGTTTTATCGCGCCTGCTAACTCGTTCGTTCGCGCGCAAAAAGAAAGAGAACTAGATAGCGCTACTTTATCGCGCCGTCATCATTCCGCGGGCGCTGGTTGTATAAAATTACAGACAAAACTGGTGTGAATTGCATGTTTACATTAGTATGTTACATTCCCTTATAAATGCAATACAACGCTTATATCATCATCACACCAGTGAACTAAAAATAGAGTTCTATATAAATCCATAGAATACGATGCGTGTTTCGTACACAATGCACGAGGTGACTAGGGCATCACTTCCGCTGCAAACACAACTGTTCGGTTAGGCACATAATATAATCTATATTTATCTAAATGTGTTTCTTGTTGAGCAAAATATATGGAATAATAGTACATTACTGCTGCGGCCAGCAACAGAGGCATTGATGGACGAACGTGTAAGTCCATCAATGCCTAGTTGTGGCCAAGGCTTGTATAGTACTTTTCTCAAACAATGCACGGAAATTAAAACACTAAATTTTCTCAAACAATTCGCGGAAATTAAAACGCTTTTCAAAATCAATGACGAACAACGAACAACAATTTGTATTTTTTTTAAATAAACAGCTTTCTATTTGCAAGTCAGTTCGAAATTTAAATAAAACCTTTGATGACTTACCTCCTTGGTCGCCATGTTTCGGAGAAAAAGATCGTTCCATTTTTAAATTACACGACAGATATGAGTTTACTATGTAATTTACTTGGCCGCTAAACACGACAGATATGGATTTTCATACAACATTGCCGGCCGCTGCGCGCATGTATTTGGCCAGTACAGCAATTTCGATTTATCTCGAAGAAGGTTGTCAAAATAATGCTCACATTTCCAAGCATGTTTGAGAAAACAAAATAAATAACAATTTGATTATCATTGTACGAGGAAGAATACTGTCAACTTAGAGCGCTGTCATATCTTATTTGCGAGAAACAGGCGAGAAAGAATTTGTATGAATAAAATGCGCGAAAATGTTTATATCTTGTGACCAAAATCTACCTTGCGAAAACGAATACTGGCTTACTATCTTATTCTGAAGGTTAAACGTGTCGGTAACATATTAAACTCGTAGTTCGGTAAAAAATTGAGTTCAAGAGTTCCTTTTTTACTATCGCCTTTATTTTTTACTAAACTAAAAGTTATATTCACTTTACCATCTTCTTATTATTATTGATTTTATGTTTCTTTTTGTTATACCTATGCATGAATTATTAAAGTAGAGGGTTGAGGGGTAAACAGAGGCACCCGAGGGAAATATGCGCTATGTTGCCCTTTACACCCTTTGAATATTTAAAACCTTTGCCATAGTTTCACTCAGGGCTGCCACCTCAAAATATCGATTGGGAGCTAAAAGTGTGAAAAAAGCGCTAGATTCCAAAATTTTCGCAAAAAGCCCTAGATTCGGCGCTAAATTCTTATCACATAAAATAGTCCTTTAAAGTTCTCTAAATAGTCTTATCAGCCTTTCCAAAACCCTTTTTTTTCAATTTAAGTTGGTCAATCCGTAAGTCGCTTGTAAAATTAATAATAACACTTCAAGTAAGCGTTCGTATTTGGATCTCTCGAACACTGTACACTCCATGGACATGTTTTGACCACAAAATGCTATCAATATTTATCATATTTCAATAAAAGAACACAAAATATTGCATATTCAAACACAAATAATGTTGCTTTATTAAGAGTTAAAAAAACGATAGATTCTCCGCTAGGCGCTAAATTCTTAGATACGGTGCTAAACATAACAAAAAAGCGCTAGATCTAGCGCCGAAAGCGCTGAGGTGGCAGCACTGGCTTCACTCGCTTCTGATCCGGCACCTACTTGGAATACAATATGCTGTGTTAAAAGTTAAATCGTTTCATTGTATCGTTTTTATGAAAAATACAATCTTTAAATGTTTTGCCTGTTGTTACAGACTGTTCATAAAACATTTCTGCACTAGGATAGGTACAATTTGGGGCACTGTCATAGGCTCTAAAGATCAATTATACCGTTAGAATAACTCAAATCTAAAACTACAACTAAATAACTCATATTCAATTTGTGAATGTGAAAAGATAATTAAATAAGATTAACTTCTAGAGGATAGTGGCTAAGAAAGTTTACGACCTGCTCCACTTAACTAACCGACACCTGCGTTACATATTCGATGCAAATTCACCAGTATTTTAAAAGAGAAGTTAGTTCATTTAGTTCCATTATTGCATGAATAAAGTATACGCCATGCCAGCCGGTAGCGTGAAAGGTTAACGAGACGAGACTGACATGCCTTCGAAGCAGTGCTGCCACTTTAGCGCTTTCGGAGCTAGATCTAGCGCTTTTTTGTTATCTTTAGTGCCATATCCCCGAATGTAGCGCCTAGCGGAGAACCTAGCGCTTCTTTTACTTTTAATACAGCAACAATATTTGTGTTTGAATATGCTATATTTCATGTTTTTTTATTGGAATATGATAAATATTGATAGCATATTGTGCTCAAAACATGTCCATAGAGTGTACAGTGTTCGGGTGATTCAAACACGAACGCTTATTTGAAGTGTTATCATTAATTTTACAGGGGACTTACGAATTGACTGACTTAAATTGACTTATAAAAGGGTTTCGGAAAGGTTGATTCGACTTTTTAGAGAACTTTAAAGGTCTTTTTATGTGATAAGAAGTTAGCGCCGAATCTAGCGCTTTTTTGAGTCGCGAAAAGGACAACCGCCGCTCTTCCTTGAAAAAATACCTTAAAATGTATAGAAGTTTTGACTGAAGTCAAATAGGCAATAAATTATGAGGTTTTATAAAAAACGACTCAGATAGTATCATTTATTTTTATTTAACGAGTTATTTAATAATTTAATTAAATTTATTAATAAATCATAAAAAAGCAGCAACCCCAACATGGCTGTCAATGTTGTTTAGTAGGAGGAGGTAGGAGGTGTTGCAAGCACAATGTTTTTTTTATATAAAAATGATAAAAACTAATAAATCATTATGAAATAAACTAATGCCTGCAGTTAGTTTCTAGTGTTCCATAGTCCATAATAAAAATAGAAGGACGGTTATTAATTTTTGGGTATTATGTTCCAGATGTCCTTTTTTTGGAATCTAGCGCTTTTTTCACAGTTTTAGCGCCCAATCGATTTTTTGAGGTGGCAGCCCTGCTTCGCAGGAACATGTTTCAAGTTTCAGGTTTACGCTAATAAACTGTCCATGACAAATTGTTGATGTGAGTGTCACGAGAATTGATTTCAATGTTACGTACCTATATTGTATGGTCAGATTGTTCATGACAAACCAGCACAGTCTAGAGAAAAGGGATACAAGAATAAAAAATATGCGATGATTTGATTTGGTTATTTAAATAAGCTATTCATTTTTCAGCTTTTTACTTATTTATAATTCAGAAACAGTAAAACTTTATGTAGACCTAAGCAGGAAATGAAATAAGAAAAAATTAAGTAAGTTTAGACTGCAGATTACAGACACGAAGTAGGTAGTAGGTATGTGTGCAATAAATAGCCTTTATTACCGTATTTATCAATAAGTATTTACCGGTTACATCAATAAGTCAATGGATATGGATAATAATTAGATATTGACATATTTATCAGTTTATTATAGTGAAATCAATAATAATGCTAAAATAATCCATTGGGTACAAAGTTTATTGTCCTGAATTTTATTACAGGTACATTCGGTGCATTTTCAGTACAAACACCTGTTGGTAAACATTTTTGATAAACCAAACGTTATCAGTTTTAGAATTGTGTTAAAATTTATGAAAATACGTGTCGAATACTGATACAGATATGGAGATATTTAAAATGACGTAGGAAGTAGAAATATTAGCTCTAGAACCCGGGGTGCCTTACTGAAAATAATAACCGAATATACAGGGTCCTTCTTAATATACTGACACTTTTTTAAGGGGATGATCAGACCATCAAACTGAACAACTTTCTCTATGGGACCAACATCGAAATCGCGAAATAAAAATCAGCTGTCCCATACATTTGGCTCGAGTCGGTTTGCAGTTTTGTATAGGACAGCAGATTTTCTTTTCGCGATTTTAATGTTTGTCCCATAGAGAAAGTTGTTCAGTTTGATGGACTGATCAACCTCTTAAAAAAGTGTCAGCATATTAAAAAGGACCCTATATTCCATGAACTTAATCAAATAGCCCGCCCCGTATCGATCCAGGTGAAAAGGTTTCCATAACGCTAACAGCGCTGCCGCGTTGTATTGCTATGGCCAACCTTTGCACCAGGAACTTAGACACCAGGAACGAACCGGAGCACGGGTCACATTTCGATCCCTAAGTCGACGCCCAATTTCAGCAATGAAGCCTTCAGCCTCCGCTCCCCACACCGCTGTGTTACACTTTTTAGTAGACACTGTGGTACCTACACTTTATATTAGACGAAAGAAAGACGATGTATTTGCCTCCTAAATAAAGATATAAACAGCATTAAATGCGAGATACAAAGCAATGGTTTTCATTTCATCCATCCTCAAAACACCATATCTCCAAGATCATACTCATAGTTATGTAAATTGCTCACGTATTTTATCTGAAGTAGGTCTCCGACCGAGAGCGTCGGTGGCGCGTTGCGGAGAGGTATTCCTCCCAATTATGGGGGTCCGGGTTCAAATCCGCACGTACAACATGCCATGTACCAATGAGTTTTTCTAACTTATGTACGTAAAACCGACTGCTCTCAAACGGTGAAGGAAAACATCGTGAGGAAACCTGCATACACTGAAGAAGAAATTCTGATGTGTATGTGAAGTCTACCAACCCGCATTGGGCACGCGTGGTGGACTAATGCCCATACACCCTCCTTGAGGGTAGGCCTGTGCCCTGCAGTGGGACGTTTATGGGCTGATGATGATGATGATGAGGTCTCCGACCCTAGTAGTACTCGCATGTCACCCCCGAGAAAACGATAAAAATCGAGATGTACCTCCATATTTATTATTTTACGTAGGCCAGTAAGAGCGCGCATGACGTTTTTCTCGTGTAACGCTTTGTCGTGGGTGGCATGCTAGCCGTGCTGAGTGCAGAGCGTCTTGAAAACATGCATCGATTCAGCAACGTCCTAAAACATTTCATTTCTACATGGACTCTTGACTTAGACTTTCATTCATCTGTGGGGACTTGCTACAGATGTCAGCACCCACAAGTTATAGCAAAGATGCCAATAGATGGCGATACCGTCGCTCACGGAAATATGCTCCATACAAAGACAACGTTCATCGTAAATACGCAACTCGTAAACTACTACACATTAGGTTCACAATCGAATGCGAGACATAAATCTCGCAAGAGAAATAATCACAAAGATTCGATATATACAACGTGTTAAGAATTTACGCAAAACTACAAAGTAGTTTGTTTAGAATCGAGAGCAGAATTGAATTATCATCAAATTAAAGATTGAAAAATTCAGTCTCGGGCGGGACTTGAACCCGCACCCTTCCAAACCGGGGAAGTGCGTTATCCAATTTCGCTACCGAGCCCACTAGCCAGAGAACGAATTTTTCAATCTTTTTCTATCTCTTGGTAATCTTTAATTTGATTCGAAATAGCACAACATGGCTGTAACATGTTCAAAATCAATAATATTTGAAATTGAATTATCATGGTTTCAACATAGGTAATTTTTTTTTAAATATTAATTAATTTGTGTCTAAAATTTACTGAACCCAACGTCAACCCTCCGCACAGGCACACTCATACCCGACTTACTACCAAAACAAGATTATTAAAATGTATCCATGAGTACGTTAGCGCTTTCATTCATTGCTGAAATGATAACAAATCATTTTTGCCTCAAAACTAAAAATGCGAATATCTTTAAATTTTAACTATCAAAATAATTAAATTATTGTTTCAATCTAATTATTTTGTTATAAATCAGTTGGGGTGTATGAGGTTTTGCGCTAATTTATTAACACGTTGTATAGAAGGTCCAACTAAGAACTGATGGACCACGGCCGGTGCCCAGGCTTCACACATAGCCAGGTGGAAGATCTTCCATTTTCAATAGAAGAACATTCCCAAGTAGCACCTCCATACATCCTTTCGATAATCCATCGAAGCATTCCCTTTACACTTTCATGTTGTTGAAAAAATTGAAATGTATTTATTTAAAAGAATTGTTGAAGTCTATTGGTACTTTATTTAAAACGTGACTGTAGTTAATGCATAAACTCAAACTACCAGAGCGGCCTGAAATTCGACATTGTTTGTAAGCAATTTCGCAGTACAAGTCGATATTACGGACTATTGTTTGGTCACAGATTGCGTAGGAATTATGTAGGTGGCTACTAGCTCGTCATTCAGCTAACAACGGCTTATTGTTATGAACGTTATGGCTAGTTAGCATGACTGCGTTGCATAAACCAAATCCACATAAGATTGGCATAATATGTAAACAAATAATTGACCTAAACAAATAACTCCTTAAAAGATACTTTTTGGTTGACATCTCACATATCCGCACCAAGCGCCCCATTCCGATTCTTTTATAATGTGCACAGCCAAGGAGTGGAATGCCCTGCCTGCGTCAGTGTTTCCGAGCGCTTACAACCTGAATTCCTTTAAAGTACTAGTGAATAGGCTTCTTCTGGGTAGGCTCGCTACATCTTTGACCCCATCTTCGTCCTGAGGGCTGGATTGAGATCAAGAGCAAACCCATACTTAATATAAAAAAAAAACATAAATAACATCAAAATTTTTAAATAACTAGCACAATTTGAAAGCATGCACACTATGCAACTCACTAGCATATAACCATGTAAGCTTAGACCATACATTGTAAGTACTATAATTTTTGTGATACTGCAATAAAATACGAATACTGAGTACTGTAAAATAAATTCTGTAAAGCTGTATTTTTAAGCAATATTTATTCCGAGAGATAAGTGTACTTTTTGCAACCATCAGCAGCAAGGCTGATTCAGTGTTTATGGGGTGTAGAGCTTTTCTGTGATGGGGATGGACGAGGTCTGCCGGCATATCTCCAGTCGGTTTAGGAGTTACTGATGATTAAAGGTCTGTAAAAAATTAACGATCGTATGATATTGTTGTAGTATGAACTGTAGCTTTGTGAACAGTACAAAAACTGTCAAGTTCTGTCAGTCGGTTTAGGAGATACAGCCAGTCAAAGTTCTGACCTTTGAACGGCTGTATCTCCTAGACCGACTGATGAACCATGTCAAAAACCAATACCCTCTCCAACTCTTAAACCGACTCCTAAACTGACTGGAGTTATGCCGGCAGACCTGGTCCATCCCCATCACAGAAAAGCTCTACAGCACATAAACACTGAATCAGCCTTGCTGCTGATGGTTGCGAAAAGTAGGTACACTTATCTCTTATACTAATTTATGTAAATCCCATGTTACGATCTCATTGGGATTTAGTATAATTAAATTATAAGAGTCCTATGACTATTTCGTGGTCTCCGTGGTAATTCGCCTGCACTTAACAATGTTAACACTTCTCCTGACATAGCTTTTAAAATTACAGTTTTAAAGGTGATATTCCCAAAGCGAGCTTCAGTTGATATGTTTGTAATTATACTACACGTTCGTAAGACATGAAACTTGGTGAAACGTCGCGTGTTGACATGTTTACATGGCTACTTACAATGTTCCCGATATATTTTGTTAGAAAATTGACAGGCGAGGTATTGGTTATTTATTGATAGGCTTGGTACGATCTATGAAATTTGAAACATTATGGCCTTAAGGTTAACTAGATAGGGTTTATTGCTAGACGAGAAGGGTATTGGTTTTTGGCTGCCAAGTTCCATAAACCAGCAAACATTGTTACCCGTTTTGGGCTGCAATTCAGATAAATGTTCGTTGCGTTGGCAGTAGACATAATCTGCACTTTATACAACGTGTTAATAAATTAACGCAAAACCTCATACACCCCCACTGATTTATAACTAAATAATTAGATTGAAACAATAATTTCATTATTTTGATAGTTCAAATTTAAAGTTATTCGCATTTTAAGTTTTGAGGCAAAAATGATTTTTTATCATTTCAGCAATGAATGAAGGCGCTAACGTACTCATGGATACATTTTAATAATCTTGTTTTGGTAGTAAGTAGGGTGGGTGTGCCCGTGGGGTGCGTTGACATCGGGTTCAGTAAATTTTTAATTTTCCAAAAAAATTATTTAATATTTTGAAAAAAAAAATCCTATGTTGAAACCATAATAATTCGATTCTGCTCTCGATTCTAAACAAACTTTCTAGTTTTGCGTTAATTCATTAACACGTTGTATAGCCCAAATACACAGCAAATCAAAATGTTATTGTTTCTACGCAGTCACGCTAAATCGTTTTAAGTTACTTTTATAAGTATTACCGAATTTGCCATGAGTTTAGAACAGCCCCAAATCAGACGGGTTACGATTATGATACCCTCCTGAGATGAGAGCTCATTCAGGTCTCGTCAACATCTCTGATGGAACACCGTGTCGCTACCTGATATTAGTCTTATTTTACTTTCTGAGGAGCTACAACCCTTGGTCGATTCTTGGCCTCCTCAACAAATTGAATGTCACCTGCTTCGATGAAACGAAATCTAGGGCTTCGTTCTCCATGTTGTAAACTAGTCCCGGCCACCAGTTATAATCACTGCATCCGATACATTGTCATCGTTGCGTTATCCCGTTCCAACAGATTCAGGAGCGTAAGGAGAGAGTACATTATCTGTGTTTAACGGAACCACGTATGCTTTTGTAACAAACAGTCGATGTACTCGTAGACGAAGACGACCAGGTAATTAGGTATGCAGGGTGTAAAAATTAATGCATTACATTTCTTAGGGGGTGCTTCAGACCGTCAAGTTGAACAACTTTCACGGATTGTATCACTTTCATTGTATCACTTTCATTGATGGAGCCAAAATCGCAAAAAAAACAGATGTTTCATAGAAAATCATAAATCACGACTCTATCCATTTCTATATGGAACAGCTGATATTTTTTACACGATTTCGATGTTGGCTCTATAGCGAAAATTGTTCAGTTTGATGGTCTGTAGCACCCCCTTTAATATGTAACGCATTTAAGTTTACACCCTGTGTGAGAGTTTTCAAAATAAATAACGGTACGTACGACGAGCACACAGAGAATGTCCCGAACTAAAAGTTAGTCCTCAACCATACAAGCTGTTTGCTTTCATATTAGACGTAGATATTATACACGTACGTAGTTGGATTTACCGGTGCTTCAGTGATTAAGCCTGTTATCAGCGTGTTATCAGTGTCAGTGCGCCTACACCTAGCAGTGCAAACACCTGCCCAGTGCCTACAGCTACACCTGCCCAAGTACCGCTATATCTTGGAAACTGCGATCTACTTACGATTGCGATAGTACGGTCGCGGAAACTGGATTAGATGTACGGAATTGTGACCATTGACGTCGTTAAAGAAGGTGGATCATTCATCGAAGCTTGGGAATTTTATTTGTTGGTTCTCCAATAGTTTATTTTGTTAATGACCCACACAGCACAGAATATCTACTAGATATCTATTAGATATTTTGTAGATATTTTACGTTTTAGGGGTGGTTGGGGATCTACCTCCTAGTGGTCCACCCTGGGCAACGCCGCCACAGACTACAACAAGTTCGTGGTGTCGGCTGAACGATCCCCCACAGCGGTGGTAGGCTCCGCAAGGAGCCGCCTGGCTCGCGACCACCCTCCTGCCGGAGTCCGGCGCCAAGCAGCTTGCTGCGTTCCGTCGGTGTGCAGGAGTCCCAGCGCCATTGGGGAATGGGAAAAAGTCAGTTGCGCTACTCAGAACCGGTCTTGACCTCTGAGCAACACTGTACCGGGAAACTCATTTTGGAGGGTAGCGGGATCCGAAGCACGGTGACAGTCGTTGGCCGACCGCAGTTAGTAGGGGGCCCAAGTAGTGCGCTAGCCACGTGTGAAAGGCTGCCCCACACAACTTGCGAAAAATCCCGCAATGCTCCACCGTGCCAGTTGGCGACTGGAAGGGAGGACCCGGTGGCCATTGCGGGGGGGTTCGGGCGTCCCCGCAGTCTCCAAATGAGTTTCCCACCAGTCAGTCGAGCTCATGAGGTCTTCTAGGGTACCTGAGTGGCATCTCGACTTTTTTTCCACCTCTCCACCACTCGACAAACTATGAAAAACAAAGTCACAAAAAAGAAAATGGTTAGACAACGGCTGCACTTCCTCCCACTCAAAGTGCACCTCAGTAACATACGAGGTCTGCACTCAAATCTCGATCCGGTCCACCACCACCTCGAGACCGAGAAGCCACACCTATTCTTTTTAACGGAGACGCAGATAGCAACCCCGTCTGATACGGCGTACCTCAACTACCCAGGATACTCGTTGGAACATAAGTTCAAGAGGCGAGCTGGGGTCTGTGTGTATGTTCGCGACGACATTTGCTGTCGGCGTCTCCGTTGCTTTGAGGTTTCCGGGTTCTCCGTATTATGGCTTTTTGTAGACACCGGAATGGAGAAATCTCTCTACGTCGGTGTCTATCGATCGCACGACGGTGACCAGGAGACAACCAGGCTCATGGAGTATCTCACTGAGACGGCAGAGACAGCCCAACGAAGGTATCCAACGGCGGAGCTTGTTTTTCTGGGGGACTTCAATGCCCACCATAGCGAGTGGCTGTTCCCGTTCCAGTTAACTGACCATGCTGGGAGAGAGGCGCGCAAGTTTGCATTATCGCTAGATCTCACCCAGCTGGTGAATCAAGCAACGCGGGTACCGGATGTTGATGGTCATACGCCCAATTGTTTGGACCTTCTGCTGACTTCAGATCCAGACAGGCACTCAGTATCGGTCTCTGCCCCGCTGGGAACGTCCGATCACTGTCTGGTGAAATCCGTGTCGATCTGCTCTCCTCCCGATGACAGCCCTAAGGGCACGAGGCGAGTCTGGCGATACGGGTCGGCAGATTGGGATGAGATGCGGCATTTCTTTGCGTCTTACCCGTGGCGGCAAGTGTGTTTTTCTTCGAGTGACCCTGCTAGTTCGGCTGATGCGGTTGCGGACGTGATACGACAGGGAATGGAATATTATATTCCTTTCTCCGACATCTCACTCGGTCACAAAGCCCAACCTTGGTACAATGCGGATTGTGCTCGCGCTGAGGCTAAAAAAGAAGCCGCCTACCAAGCATGGGTCCAGGCTCGCGACCGCAAAGTTAGAGCTCGTAGGGTTCGCGCGAAGAAGAGGGCCTTTAATTCTGCCGCCAAGTCCTGCAAACGGGTGATCCGGAGGGCTCGATTCGACCATGTCAGCCGCATTGGAGCCAAACTGGCATCCTACCCTTCTGGTAGTAAACAGTTCTGGTCCCTTTCAAAATCGGTCGAATCCAACTTCTGCCGTCCCACTTTGCCTCCCATGCAGAAGCCTGATGGGTCGCTGGCTCACTCCGCAACTGAGAAAGCTAATTTATTTGCTTCTCTGTTTGCGAGCAATTCACGTCTGGACGCTGGTGCCAAACAGCCGCCAACCATCCCTCGTTGTGATTCTTCGATGCCGGAGGTCACAATACATACAAAAGAGGTCCGCAGAGCATTGCGTAGTCTGGATGTGAATAAGGCCAGTGGTCCTGATGGTATACCTGCAAGAGTGTTGAGATATTGTGCGCCTGAGTTGTCTCCTGTTCTAACACGCCTGTATCGCCTCTCTCTCAGAACAAGAACGGTGCCTAAATCCTGGAAGCTTGCGAATGTGCAACCGGTACCCAAGAAGGGCAGTCGTGCCGACCCCTGCAACTACCGCCCTATCGCCATTACTTCCATTCTCTGTAAAGTCATGGAAAGAGTACTTAACAGTAAGTTGCTGTCATACCTAGAAGACAATGATCTACTCAGTGATCGCCAATATGGCTTCCGCCGGGGGCGATCGACTGAGGATCTTCTTGTGTATGTGACGCACTGCTGGGGCGAGGCCATCGAGAAGCACGGTGAAGCACTGGCTGTATCACTTGACATCTCGAAGGCCTTTGACAGGGTATGGCACGCTAGTTTGCTGAGCAAGCTTCCCGCTTATGGCATCTCCGCTGATCTTTGCAGCTGGATATCTGATTTCTTGAGAGAACGGTCGATTAGAGTTGTCATTGACAGCTGCTCTTCTGACCTTATGGCAATTGATGCTGGAGTTCCTCAAGGGTCTGTTCTCTCCGCGACACTTTTCCTGCTGCACATCAATGACCTCCTTGTGTCAGGTATTGTTGGGTATGCAGATGACAGTACTGTCATGGAGAGATATGTATCTGGCGCAGGGGCCAACGGGGATAAAATACGCTCGCAGAGGGAGGCCATGGTTGAGCGGACAAACTTGACTTTAAGTGTTGTCTCCCAGTGGGGTGACAATAATTTAGTCAACTTCAACGCCACCAAAACACAGGCTTGTCTGTTCACCGCAAAAAGGAGTCCGTTTAATCTGACTCCTACTTTCCGGGGTACATCTGTCCCTGTTTCCGACAGTCTTGGGCTTCTGGGTATAAGCTTGACCACAAAACTCAACTTCGGCGCTGACATCGAGTCTAAGGCTCAAACTGCGGCCAAAAAGCTGGGCATCTTAAACAAGGTGAAGCGGTACTTCACTCCTGGACAGCTCTTAGTATTGTATAAAGCTCAGGTCCGATCATGTATGGAGTACTGCTGCCACCTGTGGGATGGCTCAGCCAAGTATCAACTTGCCGCACTCGACTCGGTTGAACGCAGAGCCTCATTGGCGATAGTAAGCTGGTGGAGGCCAAGCTTCATAGCCTAGCCCACCGCCGCAGAGTGGCCTGCTTGTCGGTCTTCTACAGATTGTACTTCGGTGAGTGTGCCCTAGAGCTGCATGAGCTCATCCCACCTTCCCCTTTCTACTATCGGACTTCCAGACGCACCGCGGGATATCACCCCTTCTTGGTTGACATCCCACATATCCGCACCAAGCGCCTTTCTGAATCTTTTATAATGCGCACAGCCAAGGAGTGGAATGCCTTACCTGCGTCAGTATTTCCGAGTACTTACAACCCGAATTCCTTTAAAGTACGAGTGAATAGGCATCTTCTGGGTAAGCTCGCTACATCTACGACCCCATCTTCGTCCTGAGGACTGGATTGAGGTCAAGAGCAAACCCATAGTTAATAAAAAAAAAAAAAAAAAAAAAAAAAAAAGATATCTATTAGACATCTTGTAGACATTTGTGCTGTTGGGGGAGTTGTTCGAATTCTTGAAGCGCTCTTCCAAAACGGACGAATTTTCATTAAGTATGCTACTAGCAGAAACAATGTTACTTGTATTACTACTGTTGATTTTATTTTCAAGTATCGAGTAGAAAGATGGTTAGGATACTTTAACTATATTCATACGCACTCAAGAAAGAGTTGTTTCTTTTAGGGTTTCTGTACCAAAAATAAAGAAAGAAATTAGAATTAGTTTACCGGTCTTCTGTCTGTCTGTGTGTGAGTGCAGATTATTACAGATCATTAAAATGATTTCTCTGACATTTACAATGAACGAAAAGAAACAAAGCATGAACCTAAGGCACAGTATAAGAAAGAGTATCTATTACTAGATACCTAAGGCACGCTAATTCCAGTTACACTTGTTTAATGATATAATGAATCGAGAAAAGTACAATCAAAAGTTCACAACGTTATGAAAAGTTAAGAAATTGTACAGTACTTGTATCGATTGGTCAAAAAAAGTTATCTATGCTACTTTACAAGATTTACGGAACAAAAAATTCCACAAAAATATCTCTAACACACAACAGTTTCGAGATTGTTTTCTCACACTTTTTCCCAGCAACTCACTGTTTGTTATCAAGAGCTATGCCTTCACACGGTATGTACCTACCTAAGCAAGTAATGGCATGCATGATGCGTGTAACTCGATTCTCCACGGTGGATGAGGAACCGATGCGCTGATAACACCTGTATTGTGCCTTTACTTTATACGATAACTTAATACGATAAGTTAATTCTGACAGTATAATTAGCTCGTTCAAAACCTAGTCAGGGAATAGGGCCTAGATTAAATAGGTACATGATAGAACTGAACCGAACAGGTACCTTAACAGATAGACTGACCTAAAAATAATAGGTCCACAGAAACATTTTCAAATAATGGGTGTTTGTTTATTATTTCAACGGTGAAATGATTAAATAGAATATAATGGAACTTGACACGAAGTTGACCCTTTGATAGTTGCCCAGACCAAAGTAAATTAATGTTGACTGCCGATTCTCTATATGGGGTTAGTTCAGCAGTATGAATTAAGCTAAATATCATTTTAACGATTCTTACCGTGTTTTTATTGTTTTTTTTGTTGTTGAGGGAACTCAACAAAAAAAAAACAGTAAAAATATTACAACTATATAAATTATTTCCATGTGCTGTGATAGTGGATGGCGGTGAAGTCGTTGCATACGTACGCTAATGCTGTTTTGTGAGCACTTTTATTCGTTTTTTTTCAACCTTTGTTGACAGTACTGTTACCATGAGTAGCATCTCACCATATCACCAGCGTAAATAAGTCCCAGTGGGGTAGGCAGAGACCAGGGCGCGCCACTTACTACGATCCTTACATACCTCGGGAAAGAGGCGTGACGTTATAGAGTCCGTAATAAGTGCCACTGCAAGCGGCAAAAAATGACCTCGGTAAATTATCAAGGATGTGATATTATTTTGAATAAAAAAAATGAGTTTGAAGATGAGCTATAAGGACGTTCATTCAGATGCGAAGGCCACAGGGCACAGGCCTTCTTTCAAAGAAGTGGGCCATATTCCACCACGCTGCCCCAGTGTGCGCGCGCACTGGTTGGTGGAGGCAAAGTCAGATCAATTTGCCGTCGAAGTATTATTAAGCCGCCTGACCTGGCTCAACGAATAGATAAACCGCCATCCGTTCTTTTGCTCATTATGTATAAGTAGCTATAATGAGCATAAGATAAAGATAATGACTTGCACCCGTAGCAGATGAGTAAATATCCCACATAGACAAAGCTTCCTAGGTCCGCCACACACATACGGATTTGCAATCCGGAATCCTGGATTTACCCCATACACAATTGCATTTGGAATTGCGCAGCTGTCACCAAATAATCACGTGACGCGCTGGCACTGATCACCCATAGATTGTCCACTGGCCAAGCCGGTTTTTCCACGGTCGGAAGTGCGGGTCTCGGCGAACATCGAACTCGTCGGTGAAAGGTCACGCAGGCACCGCCGCGCTTTGTAGTAGAGTCTAACTTAATATGCTGACGGTATTTTACGGGGATGATCAGACGATTTAACTAACAACTTTCTCTATGGGACCAACCAACATCGAAATGATAAAAACATCAACTTTTCTATACAAAATTGCAATCTTACTTCAGTTATTCGACTCAAATGTATGACTGCAGATTTTTTTTTTCGATTTTGCCTCCCTTCTCCATTGTTAAACTTCTTCAGTTTGATGGTCTAATCTAAACCACCCCATTAAATGTTACTGGAGTGCGATTTTTGTAGCTGATATGACTTTCGAAAATCGCACTCTTGAAGTATGATTTTTGAAAGTCAAATCAGCAGTAGAAAGATGCATAATCTCTACAGTAATTTTTACATTTTCAACTGCTGAACTCAGCAAATGAGATTCAAAAATAGCACTCCTGACCCCCTAGCATGATTTCTCTACTTGCGCGCGACTCGGCTTTTTTCCATACTACAAGTCGCGGCAAGCGCGGCTTTCGCTCTCCGAAAAGCGCGGGAACAGGTTATTTTGTATGCAGCGAAGGCGCGTCGCGCGCGTGTAGAGAAATCATACTAGACATGCTGGTGTGTTTTTTAATTGTAAAAGGTGTAACAACTTTGTATCATACACTCAGCATTATTAAGAATGATCATAGGGATCCTTCTTAATAAACTGACGATTCTTCGTTGATCAGACCATAGACCGACTATCTCGAAGGAGCCAAAGTCGAAGTCGCGAATAAAAAAATCTGCTGTTCCATATAAACTGCAATCATATTCGACCCCAATGTATGGGACAGCAATTTTTTATTCGCGATTTTTATTTTGATCCCGTAGAAAAAGTTGTTCAGTTCGTTGGTCTGACTGAAGCACCCCGTTCACTATGTAACGTATTAAATTGTACACCCAGTATATGTATAGTATACAGGGTGTACAATAAAATGGGACAGTTACTTAAAGGGGTGCTTCAGACCATCAAACTGAACAACTTTCTCTATGGGACCAATATCGAAATAACGAAAAAAAAAATCCGCTTTCCCATACAAAACTGCAAACATAACTCGACTGAAATGTATGGGACAGCAGATTTTTTTTTCGATATTGGTCCCATAGAGAAAGTTGTTCAGTTTGATGGTCTGAAGCACCCCTTTAAGTAACTGTCCCATTTTATTTTACACCCTGTATAGTATGAAGATTTTGTCTGTGTGTGTTAGTTACTCATGTGCCCGCAGAGAAGGTCGTCATCGTGCGTCGGTGTTGAGTTGAGTGCGGGCACACCTGTGTGTAATCACATTATTGTTATCTGTGGTGTGATAACGTGGTGGACTCATCAAACACTTCACTTGACGTACAATTTGTTACAGCATTTATAATATCTATATCTATACCTACACCTACAACTAAAATTATTCCTTCGTACGATACGAAGGAAATATTTTAGTAGTACAAGTCTGCCGCCATAAGTTATATACACTTTAGTACTACGACGTAGAACAAAAGTGTATACAACTTATTGCGGCCGACTGTACTTAGTCCAGGAATTGACATCATTTCATTTTAAGAAAGGTACCAAAATTAGAAAACTATTTGGAGATTATGTGATTCAAGGCTTATATCAAAATTATCAGATTTTTTAATCCATTATTTCCCGAATTATTTGAAAAATACTGAAAAATAAAATAGAGGTTGAATGAGATTTGATCCCTTTGCCTGCTTGGCTTTTCTATTGTATTTGACAGTTTTTATTTTTTATTTTATTGCGACCAAGGTATTGTAGCCATAAATCCTAAGTTTTTCAGTAAATTAAAAGTAGAAATATCGGTCAAGAATTAAATCGGAAAAATAGGTATCTCTTATTTTTTAACCTATTTTTATATTTTTCATTTAAAACAGGTTGTTAAAAAATGAATTGTTGTCAATTAAGAATTCGGTTTACGTTTGTAAGACCGAGCCTCTGAAAAAAACCAATTTTCTGTAGTCATAAAGAGGACTTCATGTAAGGAATTTACTTTTGAAGGTGTGATGTAGTCTTATCGCATGCATCATGCTACGGCTGCAGGACAAGAAGATTTTTGGACATGCGAAATACAACAACACTGGTTGCTTAAATCATCTACAACACTATTGGTAAGGGTCATTAGAATTGGGTACCTACTTGACTACATACAATCTTGACTACTTAATTACTTATACAAAAAAAAAAATACAAAATTGACTATTATAAAACTGTAAATTTTTGAAAAAAGAATTTAGTTTGTTTGTTTGTTTGTTTGTTTGTTTGGGTGTTTGTTTGTTCGAGTATGACGCAAAAACTACTGAACCGATTTTGATGAAACTTTTTTTGTCTTTTTTTGTTTGGTAGCGTAACATCTGACTTAAAATCTGGTATATAATTTATGCGGACGAAGTCGCGGGTAAAAGCTCGTATATTATATTTTTATCTTCTCATTAAAAAAAGGTTAGAAAATAACGCTAAACTCCAATTTTCATTGAGTTTTTAGCTTGAATACTATTTTTAATAACAAGATAAACATTAAAAAGTAATGAAAATGTTGATGACGTCACAAATCTTTATTTAGTACAAATGTTCATACAAAGCGCAAGTATTGACATCCGATGAAGAGTAGCTGAAATGACTAGTTGTCAAGATTTAGTAGCCTATTACACTATGGTAAGGCCATGATGATGATTGTACTTGTACTACCAATGTAAAGTATGAAGGTTACCATAGGCTTATTCCATAGCCATACTAATTCCTTAGTACAGTCGACTGCAGCTGAAGTATCATAGGTACAGACACGAATGGATATTTTATTAAGACAAATGTATTGAATATTTGTGCACTTAAAGGTGCACCCGACTGTACCTACGTTTTTCTATGAACACAAACGCTACATTCAACGAAAACATTAATTCTTGTGATTCTAAGCCAGAAAAAATGTCGGAGTTTTGTAAGTATGAAATTTCCATACAAAATGTAAATAATGATAAATATCTATATTAAAAATATGAAACCATCCTGTAAATTATTTAAAATAGCATTCAATAGAGATTTTTTTTGAATAATTTTCCATATTATATCGAGAGCGAAACCGTAATTTAATTAAACATACACTTAAAAAAAAAACCTTGAAATTAAAGAAGAGTTCAAAAAATGTCTTAACTACGAACGGAAAGCCAAAATTCACCATTACTAACAACCGGCCTTGTGGCGCAACGGATAACGCGTCTGACTACGGATCAGAAGATTCCAGGTTCGAATCCTGGCAAGGTCGCAAATTTCCCTTTTTTATTTAATTTTTTTTCCGTTTTAAAAACGAGTTACTAACTGACATTAGCAATTAGCCGTATTGTTCAAAGCTATGACGGCAATAAGCTAATGTTTAGCGAGCAAACGATCGCAATTCACTATTCAGCAATTATACTTCCACAAACCGTATTCTAACGTAATACTTTAACGGTAAGGTTCACATTTCTCTGCTCGTAGTTTGGTAGGTTTATCGTACAATAATGAGCTTTATTTCAAACAAATAAAGTTGGTTATACAAAATATTGTACTTGTGGAAATTGTATTAGTACTCAACACACGCAGCTGACCAAATATTGTAGTCGTGATAATTGGCCGTGATGCAATCGCGTGATCTCCTCGGATACCTTGTTTGATGTTGACGTTTAACTTTTGAGTTTTAGTTCAAAACATTCGATTATTATTTTTCTTCAATGAAAAGAATAGTAATTACCTACCTACCTATTTTTAGGGTTCCGAAGTCAACAAGGAACCCTTATAGTTTCGCCATGTCCGTCCGTCTGTCCGTCCGTCCGTTGGTCTGTCCGCGGCTTAGCTCAGGGATATCACGCTGACAAAGCGGTAAAATAAAATATTGAAAAATATTTTTTTTAGGGTAGGTACCTCCCCTACACGTGATGTGGGGATGACATTTTTTTTCTCGTCTATCCCATATTGTGGGGTATCGTTGGATAGGTCTTCTAAAAATATTATGGGTTTGGGAGAACCATTTTTCGATTTAGGGATCCGTTAGCGAAATATTAAGCTTTAAAGCTAAAATTTTGGTTAGAGTCAAGTGTCCCCCCCCTCTCCCAGCTAAACGGTTGTAGTTGGAAATGTGAAAAAATTCGTGGCAATAGCATATATAACGAATTTAAAAGGAAAACTATCACCGCTAAGTAGGCTTTATAAGTTTACGAGTAATAGTCTATCAACTTACAAAATGTACCTTTTTGACTTTATTAGCCGTAACCGTAGTACAAAGCAAAAAGCCTCCTTCTAAGTCAATATAGGGTCCTTCTATTGTAACGGGCAACTACGGAACCCTATCCTGCGCGTGGTCCGACACGCACTTGGCCAGTTTTTTTTTTCAACTCTTTATGCTCAAGCTGTAGGTAATTGAAATTGATATTCTACAGGTAACAAATGAACGCAGAATGTGTAAACTGTTTTTACAGAATTTAGAATTACAAAATTAGAAATGTTTGAAATAGTTTTCAGGTTTGATAGAGTATGTATTTTTCGTTCAGGTTTTGCGTTCAATTATAGTGTTGTTTTTATCAGGTGATCTACCTTTACTGAAACATGCAGTCTGGTACTGATTGTTTAATGTTTCAGTAAAGTTAGATAGATGGAGACAGAGGGGTTTTTGCAAATAAAATAATTTATATTCTCATATTTTTTTTATTTTCCGTTTTTATTTTCACGGGTACTTATTCAGAAAATCAGTGCAAGAATTATTATTTCATACAACTAAATAAAAATGGGAAATATGGGCGAAACAAATTGTGAAATACATCGACTGATACTTATTGTGACGTGTGGAGTAGCTGCCTGTTAGTGAGTCGTCTATTTTAGTAACAATGCGCATCACAAGTCACAACACAAACCATCTCACATACAACAATACATCTGACCACTTGCAACGCTTCTTTCAATAACTAAAACTATAACAGTCTATTTAAAATTATAATACACCATAAGTAATAAGATAATTAAAGCATTTTCAACTTTATATTCAATATAATAAAATCATAAAAGGTCTCAAAATGATAATTTTCCGCTAATCTTTTTATAATCTTTAATTTTTACGTACACTATTTACATAAAGTTATTTACTTGACGCAAATTATAAGTTAATAATATAAACTTTGCGTGAAGCACTCACAAATAATATTCCATAATCTAATGCAACAAAATCGCCATGCAAAATCACACTCTTGAAATTATATCTAAAAGTAATAAAATTATATAGGTAAACCGACTTTCAATCGGTTTACTTCTTTGATATAAATGGAAGCATCGTTTAGAACTAAGAATCTAAGAATGAATAGAAAGAAACATAAAACTTGTACAGTTTGAAAGATTATAGCTTTGTACGAAAAGTGTTCCTCTATTATAGTACATCAATTTTACAAATCGAACACGAGTGCAGTAGCAAAGGACCTCAGTGTCCCGCAAACCACTCAACTTATTTACAAACATGTGTACATACATCGGACTAAAACTAGTAAAGCTTTTTACATAAACATTATAACAAAACGATCCGTCGTCGACGACGAGACGTCGCGACTGTCGGTTGCATTGCAATGCTCTAGTCTTGAATCTAATGCCACAAACAATTAAATTAGTATATTGATCGTAACGAGATCGTACTTAGGATATCATCGTGGGATGATCTTCACTGGAACTAATGCCGGCGGCTCCTAGAACCCCCTGAGGGCCGAGTCTTTGCCTCCCGAACACCGTGCACCTCGAGGTAATTTTAGCTTTACACCATAAATTAATTGTCTCTTATTTTATGCATCACTTAGCACGACGTCGATCTGTCCGGCTGGTTCTGCTTTTCAGGTGTCTGTAACAAAAGAAAGTGACATTAGCATTGCTTGACATACTTTAGAACTAATCACTACTAACTCAACTAACAAGTAAATAAAGGATATGCCATTTGTTAATGAAGGGTTTAATACGACATGAGAACAGAAGGCGAGCCCTCGTAATCATATATGAAGAGGGTGCAGCTACCAATCATTGCACAGATGCGCGCGCACATGGTGCTGCTCTGCTGGTGATATAAACGTCATGTTTTATGAACTGATAACGCAAATAGTAAACGATCCAGTATGTCTAAATTGCAAAATTTTTCCTACTTATTATAACGAACATCCCTCCCTAGGCTATTTTATAGCTATATTAGTGATTGCGACAAATAGTGTATTGTGTGGCACATGCGCATCCAGCCTGCGTCCGGCCATCTGTCACCGCATATGAGCTCTGTTTCAACACTGACTGTTTTAATTCATTAGTGGCCCGCACAACGGGCCGGTTATTTCGCTACCCTAATTAAAGTGCAGGCGCGGATATCTCGTCAAGTGATTGCTTGATTAGTCGTAACACATGGGAGTTCGTACTTTGAGCGAATGGCTCTCAACGTACGAATGTCGCATGCACGAGGTTGTTTGCAGACGCACTTCTGTGGCAGTCGTCAGTGTGACTTTCTGCGTATCAGAAAGTGTTAGATTACCGCTTCCCGTCCACGCACAGCACATCCGCGACACAGCTGAGCGGCCGCACGTGGCCACACCCTATTTACGGACACATACCATACCGAAGGGAGAGCACACATGTCCCGAACGGATCGGGACTTTGCGAGAACGCACACGTGAAATCCCTTTATGAGAGGAGCATTGTCGCTGGATAATGAATAGGTATGTATTTATTTAGCTATCCGGCCACCGGCGCTATCACGTGTGCGGTGCTCACTCGCAGCTGCGAGCGACCGTTACCCGCACAATGCCCTCGATCGATCCGTCGTCGATGGAATCCAGCGATCGGCGAAATCGATGCACGTGTGCACGGAGGTTGGCGAGACATTTCGCGGTGGAGCTGCATTGTCCACTCGCCGCTCGGCTTATTGGTTCGGAGAAGCGTTAAAGGTGCTCGTAAAACTTTCACGTGCACGATTTATGCTCGAGGTGCGCGGAAACAAAGATATTCAGAGGAGCGAGTGAGCGTGGGCGCGGACACCTGGCGGCTCGTTAGTGTCGCCTGTCCGACGCGTCTCGCCGCGGCGCAGCGTAGGCGTAAAGCTGGTTGCACTGATACACTCATTATTTAGTTAAAGTGCTTATATTACTCAGGCAATTTTTATTTCTTCTTCATTGGTTACATCAGTCATCATCAGTAAACGGTATCTAAGGGTTCGTAAATTGATTCCGATGGCAACATGCGGGTTGTTAATTGGATGACTAAGTGATATTACTGTACTGGAACAAAGTTTTAGGACGTTTTCTCCAGTCAAACAAAAAGGAAATGATCACATTTGAATTATTAGCGATACAGCAGATATATGATTATTATGAGTGGGGTTGAGCCCTTTGTAAAGAACGAAAAGGGGGTGCCACCGCAGTGGATTACACGGCTAACAGTACTCATTATGATACTTAACAGCTTATTACGGTTAGAGTGAAAAGTCAAACATCGTTCTCAACGCCGTGGGTGCACTGACATTTTACAGTCGTGACGTGAAGGTGAAAGGGCGTCCAGGGCAATGTAACAAAGATAATTATGGAATATTGCATGGTACAGAGTTTAGCAAAGGATAGAGCGTAAGTGAGAACTTAAGAGCATCGTGATGTCGGGGAGGTCTCACGGCCTCGTGAGCGGCCGCGGCCACGCAGCTGCAGGCAACAATTACTGTGATAGCAGTGCCCGTGGCGTATGCTCGTAACCGGAGGTTTGTGGCACACGGCGCGGCGGCGATGCCCCGACAGATACCGCGTGAAATGCCGCCTCACGACGCGCATGCTGGGCCTTCGGATTCCGACACGATCGTCTCCATCCTTTTTATTTCATTTCTAGATCTACTTACTTAAATATCAACTCTCTTCACCATTTTTAAAGCGAGTGAAACAAATCAACCGAAAATTAGGAAGATTATACATATAAAGCAACGTCCAATAATGTCCTTGTGAGCCGTGTGCTGCATTTGTATTCAGGAATGTGGTCCGATTAGCCGGCATTCCGATAGTTCCTATATTGTAGGCAGTGTATTAGTAAATATCGTATATCGTGCGGTATCGCCGCGCCAGCGCCGGCGCCCGCGGCTAATTAAAACAGTTGCTCGTTATTTCTATAGCATCAGGCATAATAGGCAACGAATATTTATTGATATTATTGTAGATACGTTGTTTATCACATTTGGAATTTTTATTCTTTGCTGTAGATGAATTTAAAGCACGGTACTTAGTACAATGGCGAGCTACATCATGTTGTGGGTTGTTAGTTGTTACTATGGACTTTGTATTACATAAAAAGAGAGATTTATCGGTTGCCACGACTCGACGGTGATGGTTACGAAGTCTTACGAGTCAGAAGTCAAGTAATTCGTAGAGCGAGCGTGCACGTGTGTCAATTCATTAGTCTCGCAAGACTGTTTATTACCTCTTGAACGTTGTAGTCTGAATAAAGTACGTATAAAAGATTGGAAAGTCATGCGATTTAGCTTTGGTGAGTTTGGGCGTCAGATGGACTTTATGGTCGTGGCACTCTTGTTGCAGTAAATTCATCGAAGCACCTTGTGTCTCCTAAATCACGTTTGTTTTGAACATTTCCCCGGTTCCAACAACTGGCAGTGATTAAAATTTACGTGGCGCGACCAAGTATTAACGAGCGCGCATTGCGCTGCGCCTGCGGCTTGTAATCGCAACTCGCAAGGCGCACGAATAAATCCTTCGAGATGCACCTGCTGCGCTCACGTTCATCGACATTACAGTTCGACGCAGTCCTCTTTTAGTGGATACTATAATACGAGTTTTGTGAGTAGGACGCCATTGTTTGATGAACATGCAAAATGGACTTATGAAACGGCAATCACGCGCAGGTGTCAGTTGGAATGTTAAACGAGGCAACGTAAATAAGTGTTGAATATTCAGATTGTTGTGTCAGTAGGTAGGTACATGCTCGTTTACGCGGCGCCGGCGCAGGTGGCCGCGCTTCAAGGCTGAAATTCAAAACAGTCGTCACGCATGCGTGAACAGCGGTTTGGATTGCGAATGGTTATTTACCGATACTAAGGTTTCATGATGAAACTATTAGTAGGGAGTAGTGGTCGGATCAAAGGAATAATGTTTGTTATGCGTTTTGACATGTTTACAGCGGTTTCATATAGGTATTACCCACTACTGTATTATGGGTATTACCCATAATACAGTAAAACTGTTTACGATCATAAATAATCTTCCATATAAAGGAAGCTAAATCTGACTCCACGTCGTCGTGCTTTAGACATTAAGAGTTAGGCCGAGATTCTAAGACGTTTTTCAAGTTTGAGTTTGAACTTCTTATGTATCAAAATCCATAAATTTTTGACTCTACTTAGACTAAACTTACGCTCAAAAAACATCTCTAAGGCTGAGATTCAGAGACGATTTTTAAGTCTTAGTTCGGACTTCCGTATGTCAAAATCCATACATTTTGACCCTACTTAGTTCGAACTATGACTTAAAAAATCGTCTCTGAATCTCAGCCTAAATCCTCAGCCTTAGAGGCGTAGAGCTAATTGGAAAGGTTAGTGTCTAGCTAATAGTTTTAAGGGGCTATGTAAAAAAAAATGGATTCTTCAAAGCTCCATATATCATAAAGTACTAACAGTAGGAGTATGATTTGCGAATATGTGTAAATTGAACATATAATTGAAGTTTTGATTAGAGCCAAAACACGATTAAGACAAATTTTCTCGATAGAAAAACAAGCCAAAGTAGCCTCAGTTTTTGTCTATAAACGCTTGTAACTGCTAAACGGTGAATAATAGAAACATGAGACTTGATTTAAAAAAAAGAGATTGCTATTATCTAAGTTTTGATTAGAGCAGAATTCAACTTACATAAATAGTACAATCACAATTAAATAAAGTTTGTTTTTTCGCTTGATTCGATCCAGGCGCGCGCGCCGCCCCATCTCTTTCTCTCGCATCTGGCAGTAATATAAGCTATCACACGCGCATTTCGCTAAAATTATTTTTCGGCATAGGCTCTTAACAGTAAGTAATGTTTACTAATGTATAAAAAAGATCCGGAACTGTACGCTTGGGAAATCAAATTAGTTAGTAAAAGTTAGAACTAAGAGAATGTGTCATGTCTCTTAGTCATATAAGTTAGAATTAAGCTACAGAAGAACGCTAAAGAGAAAGCAAAACGCAATGAGAAACAAGATAATAAGGAGAAACAAAACCAAGTTTGTACTTTACACAAACATGAACTCTTAATGAGTAATTTCAGATACTTAACCCATAAATGCGAAGAAAATAAAACTCACCATTTGGTTTCTATGTTCCTGGCTGGAGGTAGTCCTGCGAAGGATGGTGTTGGGCTGCGGCCGAGGACCGAGGGGACGGCGCGCGGGCACCGTCGCCGTCGGGCTGGCTGCGGCCAGCGCGCTCTCCGCGTCGAACTGACTGACGCCGGGATGGTTCTCCAGGGCCGACTGCAGGTCACAGATGTAGTCTATCACGTGCTGGATCACTTCCAGTTTTGAGATCTTCCTGTTCTTCGGCATGAAGGGCACCAGATCCTGCAGTTTAGACAGGTACATCTGGATTTCTGCATTCTCGCCCTCTCGATGCCTCTGGACGCGGCCGGCGGCGATAGCCGGGACGGAGGCGCCGGTCGCGCACACTGCTGTTATGGCTTTCATTATGGTCACTGAACACGAGCACTGGGTACGGGGAAGGTAATCGCGAGCGCGTCACGCGTGCGTTCAGTGTGGACTGTGAGCGAGGAATGAGGAGATGCGCGTAGCAGCGTAGTATTTATGGGCTTGGTGGGGCGCGGGGCGGGGCTGGGCGGCCAATGGGCGCGCGGGGAGGGGCTGGGGCGCCAAAGCCTGATTTTCCCGGCGACACAGTCGGCGGGCGCCGCGTCTGCCTGTGCGATGCGGTGCGGTGCGGTGCGGTGCGGTGCAACTTGCGTCGAGACCCGTGAACTAGCGATGCCCGATACTTTGCTTTGTATCGATATATCGTATCGTAATGTATCGTTACTGCTTGTATCGATACGCGATATTATCGCATGGCTTTGTATCGATACTGTGAATATCGATATAATATCGTATCGAATTAAAAAAAAAATAGAAATAAGACTACCAACTCAAATTAACGTAGCTTTTTTCTTTGGGTTAGTAATGGGAAGGCCCACTACTAAAGGTTTGCAGTCAGCTCAGCATATCTCTACATTGGGATGTGTTTGTAGTAGGTATGCCTACAATATAATAATACAGGGCGTAAAAGTTGCTTCAAACCAAATGGAAAACAAATAAGTTCGGACATCAAACAATGACATTATTATATTTGCCTTTCTGATTTTCTGTAAAAGTAATATGAAGAAAACAATCGCTCTGACAGCAATGATATCGCATCCACTAACAAATATTTTAGAGCTAAATTACTCTATCAAAATAAGTTTGTTTACAATTTGAATCTTGATTAGGTAGGTATGGTATGATTATGATTATGAATTTAATCATAACAAAGATTCAAGACTTCAAAGATCTCTTTTAAACATTTCACAGTTCAAATATTACTATGTTTTAATTGATTTAAGATGCGATATTTTTCATGCGATATACCTTGGGAAGCGATACGATACGCTACATATCGAATTGGCGTGTATCGATACAAAATATCGAGTTATCGCATTGCGGTGTATCGATACACCAAAATATCGATACGTATCGGGCATCGCTACCGTGAACCGTTGCCGTTGGAGGCTGGGCGGCCCTGACTAAGGCCGTTGCGCTGCTCGTGACATGCACTATCCTGTATTGTTTATTTTTATATTATTTCGGGCATTGTATTTTATTGATCGATGTTATTTAAAGGGCGTTCATCTTGCAGATAGAACTCGTATCTGAATGCCTTAACTCCTAGCTTAACTCTCAAAAAATTGACGGATTTACTAAAGGGTAATGGAATTAATTTAAAAATAATTTACGATATAAATATACTTAACATAAATATTAAATACACAGTAGGTATACCTTCCGTCTTCGTCATCATATCAGCTAAATGTCACCATAATAATTGTATTGTCAATATTGTCATCGGCACTAGTGCCGATGGTAGCAGGTATGCGTGCAAAATGTTAACTCAATCGGTAGACGGGAAATGCGTGGAAATACGATTACTAGATGTTTAATCGTAGGTCATAATTTCATAAATTCATTGAACTAAAAAAATCGTACTAATTATTACAAGTATTTATTAGACTGTAATTTGATACATAATTAGGTATATCCACTAAGTTGGTTAATAATTTGGTTAAATATATTAAATTTGTACTGAAGCCGTCTCTTTCCTAAAGTTAAAAGTAAACTCAAAGAACCTACCTATACATACAATAAAGCCGGTCCCATATAAAGCTCTAGTTTTTCACAACCAATGTGTGTGAACAATCAGACATCCCGCGGGGTAGAGGGCCGGTGACAGCGGGGGAGGGGGAGGGGGAGGGGAGGAACAATGGCTGGACGTGAAGGCATGCACTTGTCGCGGTCACACGCAGGTCTGGAGGCTGCGTTGCGTGTGCGCATGCTGGCTGAAAAGAAAGGCCTCATTTAGAGGCTTTGAGAAAAAGTAAAATCTTGAAAAGTCCGAGAACATGGTAGGTAATATCAGTTTTTTCATTCTATTTATATACCTACCTACTGTTTTTGCGAGTATATTACGGAAGATATCTAGTTCTATATACATACTTAGATCTTTTATGTCTGTTGTGTATAATGTATGTTATGTATTAAAAACCAGTTTTAAAGTATGATTACACGTCGCACACCTGAGTACGTTACGGATGTTTGTGCCGGACTATGATACTAGACGGTACCTATCTTCTATACTTTTTATAAAAAGCAAAACACTATTAAGACCAGATCAATAAGAGACCAAAAAACATAATTCTATGTATCTACCTTATTATTACCTACCTTACATTACATACAATTACTACATTATCTACCTTATTATTTATCTAGATGGAGTGTCGCTTTACAAATGGAACACAAAAATGGTTCCATTTTTTTCTAGATGTGTGCGTGAGTGATGTGTCCTACACAAGATTTACCCCTTCAATGTGTGAGTGTTAATGATACCAGCGAACAACATTTTTCCTCGAAATAGGGGATATTTTATTTTTTGGCCTTGGCTCTGAATCAATTCAGCCAATACTATCCGTTCATTGTTTGATATAGAAAACTCAATGGTAGGTAAGGTTGCACTTTTACTTTGTTGTAGATGTAGTCCAAGGTTCGGAAACGTCCGGGTTTTGTTGTTTTTGAGTATTCAAAGATAGACAACTCTTCGGAAATATTAGTAAACATAATTCGTTATAATAAAGTACTCTTTGCATAATTCTAAGTCGAAAATCAACAAATTTTGCCGTAATTTGCTAATAACAGCTAGTATTAATTACTAGGCAAGAGAGAACCATTTACCTACCTATTTATATTTAAAAAACAATCAATCAATTTAAGTATACTTAACAAGTACTACACGGCTAAAAGGATTTCTTGAAATAAGACATACCTACTGACTTGTGTGAAATAAAATTGCATTGAACCAAGAATATGGCGCTCTCATATACAAGCTGTTACAAAAATACAAATAAATATTTAAAGTGGTTTAGACCATGAAACTGAACAACTTTCACTATGGGACTAATATCGAAATCGTGAAAAAAAAAACAGCTGACCCATACAAAACAGCAAACATAACCCATCCGAATTTTTTTTTCGCGATTTCTCTATTGGTCCCGCAAAGAAAGCTGTTCAGTTTTATGGTCTGATCATCTGAAAATGGTTTCAGCTAATTTTGTTAGACCTTATATAGGGTGTAACAAAACACCCTAGTAAAACTTAAGGGGGTGCTTCAGACCATCAAACTGAACAATTTTCACTATGGAGCCAACATCGAGAAAAAATAAATAACATTTGCTGTCCAAGACAAAACTGCAGTACCGACTCGACTTAAATACAGGGTGTAACTTAAGGGGGTGCTTTAGACCATCAAATTAAACAACTTTCGGTATGGAGCCAACATCGAAATCGCGAAAAAAATATCCGCTGTTTCATACAAAACTGCAGCACCGACTCGACTCAAATGTATGGGACGGCTGTTTTTTTTTTCGCGATTTCGATGTTGGCTCCATACTGAAAGTTGCTCAGTTTGATGGTCTGAACCACCCCCTTAGGTATAACTGTGGTGTTTTGTTACATCCTGTATATGGGACAGCTAATTTTTTTTATTTATTCTTGATGTTAGCTCCATAGTGAAAGTTGTTCATTTTTTGGTCTCAAGGACTTAAGTACTAAGGACTAAGACTTAAGTATTACTAGGGTGTTTTGTTACATTTTTTTTTTATGTGTGATAGGTAAGCATTGTTGTTGTTGTTACATCCTGTAAAATATCGAAACTAATATTTTCTTGCTGAAAGAAAAAAAAATCTTGAATTGATTCTGTTCATTATTTTGTGTGTAGGACTCTTGACCGTAGACAATGTGTCTTCAACCAAAAACAAATTAGTATTCTAATTCTTGTAAAAAAAGAGCGTAAAATGGCCTATTAAGATCCACTTTTTATTTCTTATTTGGTAAGTTGAATAATCACTTAAGTTTTTAAAATTAGTTTTAACCTATGGAACTTCCATTTTATATTTTCAAGAGAATTTTAAAAATTTTGCTCCGTGCAACTCAAACCTAGAGTTTTCATTTTGGACCCTTTTTTCGGTAATTTGTAAGGATGTCGTGTTGCTGATTATTTCACATATGGAAGTGTTTTCAGACGATCATGTTGTAATAACAAAATTCGTAAAATTCTTACTATGAAAAAGCTATGACGTTTTTAAGCCGCTCCGGTAGAAAATTCTCAAATACACCTTTAAAAAATAATAACTTCTAAACTACAAAAAATCGCGGAACATACATGGGGTATTTTCGAATAAACCTGGGTGTGAGGAACTTAAAAAAAAAAATTGGACGTCTTCGTTTAGTCCACCCTTTTAAGAAATAAAGTTAGGCGCTCCCGTTTAATTCGGATTGATCCTCACGTAAAACTTCCTTGAACATTGGAATGTGCGAACCACCGTCACATTTCAAAAGTTGGGTGAAGAATAGAAGCATAGAAAAATATGTATAACTAAAGAGGTCTCTAAGGTTTAAATTCCCATTGCCTTTCCGAAAGAATAAATATAAAAAAAAATGGTGGGAAATTTCGAAAGGAAAATCTGACCACACTTTAAAAATGGCCTACGTAAACAATACAAAGTTTTCAAAATTTTCATTCATCTTATTGTATCTTAAATCATGGTGAAAAATTAATTTTTAAGTATGAAACATGTTCATCTTTTTTTTATTGTGCATATTTTTGTGAATTTGTCACAATTTCATCACGTAAGTAATATTTTCGGAATTTTAAATCTTGGATTCAGGAGGTGTGTATCGTTACGCGTCATTATTGACACTGTTTGACGGTTTTCAAAAGTAGTACTGTTTTTGACTACTTTTGTTGGGACCGTTTCGCCCGCTGGTTGCTCCGTCTATAGGGATATGGTCTAAGGTATCTACATATTTGACAATCCACAAAATAGGTATTTTGTACTGCAGATGCAGGCAAAGCCAGCTTAACTCTAAAAATTGCAGGCAGAGAAATCAATCAAATTTTGAATCTTCTCACAGACCTGAATTCTAAATGAAAGGCTTGCCTTAATATTTTAATTACTGCTCATGCTGCGATGTGCGATTACATTACACAAATTAATCAGGCCTGATTCGGCAATCGGCATACATTGGTACCGATTCGGACTGTGCCACGACTTAACTTAACTACATTTATTCCTGTCACTTTCTAAAATAAGATTAAGAAAAGAGACAGAAAACCAACAACTGACTTTAGTGATGTCAAAGTGACGTTACACGCCCAAAAACGCCTCAAATAAGATGGCGTACATTATGATGGCATCTTATTTTGGGCGTGTAACGTCACTTTGACAGCATTAAAGTCAGTTGTTGGCATAGACATGAACTCTAGCGATAGACAAGCACGTTCAAACAAACAAGTTGTTCCAAAACTCTTTGGGAACATTAGTGCCATCTAGTTTACATAAAACAGAAACTACAATAATTTGGTCAAAGAGCATCACCGGCCAAGACAGATGCGACAGTTCATATTTATGTTAGGTATTATACCTACTATCTGGGCATCCTCGACTACTTACGTGCAGACCACTGAAATACGTACCTGTAGAATTAGATACTTATTCATAACTTTTGATTGTGTCAACTGTGAACAGATACTACAAAACAAACATCAGTTCATCATCATCAGTTAAAAAAGATACACAAATTAAATAATACTATGCGAATGAAAAGAAAAATAGTAAGGAGACCAAGGAGATTTTTTTTTTAAAGAAGAGATAATAACTATCCTAGTAACTTTTATTCTTTCAGTAAAATCTATGGGATGCATGGTTTATGAGTAAAAAAATTATACATTTTTTTTGTATGGAGAAGAACACCTTTTATTTTATTTCTTGACTTGGTTCAATTTGGGACGGGATTGGCTTACGTTTTATGAAAGACCAAATAATACTGGACCCAAAAAATATATAACTAGTGCAGTCACTTGCAGCGAAGCGAGAAATTAAGTGTCAAAAATTTCATTTTTTTTTTCGCATATTTTGCAAAGAGTGCACGTTTTTGCCAAACTTTTTGTATGTTTTCGTCTTAGACTTATTATATCGGGACGCGTAACCACGTGTCATTCTAATAACAAACTTTCTGCCACTTTTTGCGGGGGGCGAGGTAACATGTTATCCGCAACTTTGGATTTTATTCCCTATGACTTTAGATTCTAATTTTGAATGTTCAAAATCATGATAAGTAGTCTCGTGTAAACCCCAAACGTTCTAAGTTCAAAATTATTGTTTTGCTATTATAGGCTGTCTCGTTTAGTGATAAGGTATAAAATTGGGTGTAAAGCCGCAAGATTAATTGATCTAATACCGTGGCAGAGGGGAAATGCTACCGCAAGGCCGGTCCGGATATAATTAGTCTAAGATTTTCGTGTACCTGCTGCTAAATTAAAAATTTTAATGTCATTTTTAGGCAGAAATAATCAAGATGATAGGTACTTTTTTTTTACTTTGCCGATTTCATTTTTGTAATTAAAGAAAAGGGACTACTATCGGTCAAGGAGTAATAGATTAAGATGGGTGAACAATCCTGCCATCGCAAATTGAAACACATAGTCCGGTGACTAGTGGTGACCGGTGATAAGAATGACTTTAAATTATTCATTGTGCTGTTAATATACCCAAATTAGGTATTCATTCTTATCCTGTCACTTGACTGTGAAAGGAAGAACTATGTGTTTCAATTTGCGATGGCAGGATTGGTCACCCATCTTAATCTATTTCTCCTTGACGATAGTAGTCCCTTTTCTTTAATTACAAAAAAGAAATCAGCAAAGTAAAAAAAAATTTACCTGTCATCTTGATTATTTCTGCCTAAAAATGACATTAAAATTTTTAATTTAGCAGTGCAGGTACACGAAAATATACAAAAAGTTTGGCAAAAACGTGCACTCTTTGCAAAATATGCGAAAAAAATGAAATTTTTGACACTTAATTTCTCGCTTCGCTGCAAGTGACTGCACTAGTTATATATTTTTTGGGTCCAGTATTATTTGGTCTTTCATAAAACGTAAGCCAATCCCGTCCCAAATTGAACCAAGTCAAGAAATAAAATAAAAGGTGTTCTTCTCCATACAAAAAAAATGAAAAAAATTTTTTCTCATAAACCATACATCCCATAGATTTTACTGAAAGAATTAAAGTTACTAGGATAGTTATTATCTCTTTTAAAAAAATCATCACGAAATTCCGACTTCAGGTCCTAAGTCCGTCTTTTTTCAGAACGGATCCACTATGCCGGTTGGCGGTTAACAACGAGATTTACATCTCCGTGGTCCCCTTACTATTTTTCTTTTCATTCGCATAGTATTATTAAATTTGTGTATCTTTTTTAACTGATTATCTTAATGTTTGTTTCGTAGTAATCTGTTCACAGTTCACACAATCAAAAGTTCCACAAAGGATCCACTGTGCCTGGTCGCGATCAATGAGAATTTAAAACGCTAAGTCGCGATGATGACTTTAGCTGTCAATAAATCTTTTTCATCTCGAGGTAAAAAGTAAATCAAATAATTGTTTTCGCATTAATTTTTTTCCCATGAACAAGTATAAAGATATAATCTCAAATATGAACGATCTTAGCGTCATTTTCAATTTCAATCCTCGTCTGGCACCCGCCTTTAGTTCATTATATTGTGCATGTATTGTGCCTATTTTGTGTCCTCTGATTTAAGTCTCTTGATTCATCTATGATCATTAATACCCGTCTCTTTTCCTTAAATGTCTCTTTTTGGGTGCCGAAACGAGACAAAAAGTAATGGACTTACCCAATCTTGAGGAAATTAATAGCCTTACCTATTTTCTAAAATTTAAATTAATAATTACATATCCTTATAATTTTACATAGTTACCTTATATTCGAATTAAAGTATCCCGTAAAACAACTTTCAGGCGGTTTTTATAGTGATAACTAATTTAAATACATCAATATAAAATTAAAATGATTATTGAAAAAAATGACAGATTGGTATTCAGATTGGTTTGTCATTCCCATTAGCATAGAGTAAACTAACATCAATGCGGTTTGTACACCGCATTGCAGAGTAACATGCAGTTCCTACTGAACACCGTATCTAGTACTGGTACAGTACATTGATATCGTTGGTTGTTGGTTTTCTGTCTCTGAAGTCGTGGCACAGTCCGAATCGGTACCATTGCTTGCTTTGATCGCTACACTTTTAAAAATATGGAGAATAAATCAGGCAAAGTATGCCGAAATCGGGCCTGACGAACTGTCAGTGTATTCGTACCCTTAGGTCAGTTCTACAATACTATTTTGTATCTCCTGGAGGTATTTCACGGACCCTAGCCCGGACCTTTGGAAAGCTTGCCTGGGGACACAGGGCCAACGCGCAGAAGTCTTTTTGATATTATTATATTATCCGTTACTGTCCCCTTTACATGTCCCAAGTAGACGTCTGACGCTTGGCGAAGAATGACGAGGAAATAGAGCCGACTCCAACTGAAATGCTAGGCAAAGAAGAAGTGGCTGTCTCATTGTTGGGCAAAGGTGTCCCTCCGTTCTCTCCATGCGTCCCAGTTCTGCGTTTCGATATTAAATGCATTTGAAGGAGGCGAAATATGATCACGAATTGACTATCGAAATCGAACTATAATCTCGATACGTTTCTAACTGCACGAATATAAAAAGGTCTGACTGTCGGTTGACTGTACGGACGGCCACACAAAGAGGTCCGAATCGTAATAACAACACAGGGCATAAAAAAGAACGTCGGCAAAAACTCACGAGTCACCTTGGAGCGCTAAAGAACTCAGGTAGTGAATTGCTTCATTTTTGAGTTATTTGGACTGCCATTTAATGTTGGATAATGCGTTCCGATAAATTGGACCAAATGATCTAATTTGACGGAGACGACTTATCTTTTTTAACGTCTAATTATACGTCACGGTGCATTGATGGTTTAGAATTTAACCATAGCGTTAAAATGTTTCTTCTTTTGTTTCTGGTTGTTTGGATCTTTTGGATGGATAAGTGCAAAGCTTTCATAAAATTCAAGGCATTTATATATTTTTAAATGGTTTGGACATATCGAAAGGATGAATAAAAGTCGGAAAAGTATCATTAACCTTTAAACCACATACTCTACCCATCAAACGGAACAACTTCTATTATGGGAGCAAACCGCTCTCGGAGCAAATAATCAGTTGTCCCATACTCAACTCCAATACTCGACTCAAAAACAGTTGATTATTTTGTTGCTCCGGACGATTTGCTCCCATAGTAAAAGTTTTTCATTTTGATGGGTAGAGTATTGTATTTTAAAGGTAAATTATACTTTTCCTTACACCCTGTGTAAGGAGTGTGTGGAAGGAAACATTGTTAGAGGCAGACCTAGGAGAATGTACCAGTTCAGGGACGTCATTAAAAAATGCCAGGTTAAAAGTAGCCGAAATCGACGGGAATGTATGATAAGATAAAAATATATGGACCTAGAGGAAGCGAAGAGATGTGTGTCAGAAACGCCAAAAGTGGAGATCCTCCGGGTAAAAGGCGTGAGTTTATGTATGTATGTATGTTATAAATGGGATGGGATGAAGATTATGGCCTGTTTGTGTTTCTCACAAAAATCGACTTACCGCTCAGGTAGATAAATAAGTAGTTTCGCATTCAAAATAATAATACATTTCGTCAATTTCGGTGTCAAAACGTGTCTTCACGGCTACCTCAGAAATTAGATTTACAAGGACTATTTAGTTTCGAGAAGAACATTGTCAAATCACGTCCCGGATTCTGGCATCCTTTGTCTATTTGTTACATCAAAAGCACCTTGCTGTGCAATTTAAAGATTATTGTCTTACGTGGACAGGTACTATCCCTTGTCAGGTTTGGAGACAACAGGTCCCTGAGAAAAAAAAGACGATCACAACACTATAACAACTTTAAACGACATTTCGTAAGGTGTTTTACGACTGTGTAAATTATGTAGGTGTAAAGCTATTTCTGCTTTTCACCGGTAACATTTTGTTCTCAGTTAGAAAAGGTTGTTTATTAAGGATCTTTGAAGTGTGAAATTATTAACAACAGAAATAACATTTTAATTATCTTTTAGGACACAGTTCCGTTGATAAAAATCTCTACAGTTTTTGAGAATTGAAATGTTGAGTCTATACTTAATACGGTTAAGTAGGTAAGTAAAAATAAAAATAAATCTGTCCGTTTAAGGAGTGAATGTATTGGATACTCAAGAAACTAATCGAATTTTGTAACTTGTAGTACATACTTACTTACTTTCACCATTTAATGAGACGGGTATAAAGTTAATTAACCACACATATGCAGTAACTGTGAACTCAAACAGAAACACCCCATTGTTACGTAAGTATCTATCGGAATATCTTACAATAACCTTATGTACCTGCGTATATTTAACAATGCATGTCATGTTCGCATTCCATTTACTTTACATCATTGTGCTGCATTAGCGAAGCACTCTCATCAAGGTGGTTTCACATTAGACTCGGGGTGAAAGCGGGGTGAATGCGGGGTGAGCGCGTGCCGTGGGAGTGCCGCGCGCGTGCCTCTCCCATCGCGTGATACAGCCCTGATTGATCAGCACTATTGCACGGTATTACTTTACTTCTTGTACTAATGCCACCCCTGAAAACAATGCTTTTGAGTGAACCCCTTCATTTATTTGATTAAATAATATCGATTGTCTTATTTTGATGTGGTTAATTGTTTTCTTGATCGTCTTTTGATTGTACATAAAAGTGTAAGGTGTAACATAAAAAAGTGTCTCTGTGCTTCTGTGAGCAGCAGATATACAAAACATCATTAAAATTATAATTTAAATTGCTCTAAAAAAATATGTATTAATTATAAAAAATATTTTTTTCAATTTAAAGCACAATATACCAAAAATAATCGAATCCGCAACGCAGGCTTCGTCAAAATATTAATCACACATATCTATATCCGCTACAAGCTTCGTCAATATTAATTATAATAATCTTGGCTCTACAATATACAATTTCAATAAAAATAAATGCCGGTTACAAAAATTAATTTACTAATACAATAATTATGATTATGCAAGCGATACCGTCGCGTTGTGCAAATGGAAATGTTAAGCTCCACTTAGTTTCGTTAGTGATTGGTGAGTCAGTCTTACGTCTTCAAATGAAAGTCGAACTAGTGAATTTAAACTAATCGATTTAACTAAAGGACATGACCGCGTACGAAGCAGCTTTACCTCTAGTTATGTTTACAAAATATTTCTCAAAACTTTTGCTTGCCTCCCACATTCTGATCCAAAACATCCTGCCTGTTAACGTTAGTGTCTCACGTATTTCAATCATAAATTACTACCTACCCTCTCAAATAACAAAATAACCTAGCCGAAGGCCCTAAACCCAAAGTAATATTGACTGGCCGTTATTGCACCGCACGCATTTATTGACAGAGCAAACAGTTCGATTCTTCCCTCCGCTCCCACGGGAGGGCGCGATAAATCCCATAATTCGTGTCGTGCAGGTGCGGGCTCATTACGCGTTTTTCCGACACGTGCCGGCGCGTGTGGGAGTTATATTAAGCTTTGTTTTTAGGATCGAATGCGACGAACGCACTTGAACTATTTCTTTGATTGACATAAATGAGTACATACTGTACATAGTTGAGTTATGTACCTACCTTACGTAAGTAAGTGCGTAATGTCTATGCGTTGAAGAGTTCATTTTTAGTTAGGTACAGTAACCTAATACAGTTACAGCTTGACATTAAACAGTAGGTTGTACCTACTATTGTTGGAAAAACGAAAATAAATTTAAATGAAACGCTAACCCTGAATAGTGCGGTATCTTTTTTTGATTTCCGTACCAGAAGCGGCAAAACGGAACACTTATGGGGATCACGTCGATGTCTGTCCTTCCGTCCGTCTGTCACACGCATATTTCTCAGAGATTGGTAGACATAGGAAGCTGAAACTTGGCATAGCTCAGTTTCGTTCATGTTCAATGCCACATTGAGCTTTAGTGCTGAAGTAGATATTTTCGTTATTTTTTATTATCTTATTAACTGTATAGGTACTTAAAAGTAAAACCCTACAGAGCTCAATCGAACTAATTTGATAAAACACTACCCAATTTAAATCACCGCCTACACCACAAACAGCACGGATGGAAAACCTCAGTTTCCGATGGGAAGCACGAGTTCTCGTGTGAACAAGGCGGGCGTGGGAAGTGCGCAGGTCACAGGTCGCCGGGATAATTACGAGAGCCGATCGCCGCGCGCGCATCGCAATGGGGTGGCGGCGCGGCGGCGTGGCATGGCGTGGCGTGGCGGACAGGCGGAGATTTCGGACACGTTCCATGTACAGATTTAGATTAAGATTTTGCAGGAATGCATCGTAAGGAAATGCTACAATTTTGAGTGTATTGTGTCCACTAATAGAGGCGACGCGATGGTGACAGGCTTACTTCCTGTCACATTGCACTGGATAGAGTTGTGCCTAGAGTTGTGCTCTCCAAATGAAATGTAGATTGGTATTCTGAATTATCTACTTATTGAATCTCGGGAAATATAATCGTGAGCATATGGGTGTCGTGTATGTTTGGAAAATGAAGAGAAAAACTGAAATAGGTACTAATACCTAATATAATAATTGATAAGAGAATTCGGAATGTTTGTACAACGCATAGTAAGCAATTCAATTCAATTAATTTCATTTATTCGCAAACAAATAAGGTATGTACATAAAGAATGTGTTAAAAGTTCCACAATTTGGAAGCCGTCCGAAATTTGAACCCGTCGCGTCTCGTAATTTATAGTTACAGTTACAGACAAACGTATAATTTATAATCTAGATCTATATTCAAGAAAATAGTCATTCCTAATTATTTAAACCACGTAGTTATGCTCTTAACTATTATAATAAGGATAACCAGGAATGCAGTAATCGTGAGAGGATGGGAATTCCTAAAGTAAATCGCGGCATAATTTACCTACAAACATGAACGATGGCCGTGGGAGTGGATGTTTCCTGTGTGAACCTCCGACCCGTGAGACTGAGAGCCTTCAAATACCAGGAGGTCATGGGAATGAAGGCGTTTCCAAAAAAATTAACACGAGGTGTGCTTTTCTACTTCTGAAAAGATGAAACATGGCTGTTGGAAGATAAATTAAGGTAGAATTGGACATAAATTAATTTTGTAGTCGAATATAAGTTCATAATTATTATACATATTAAATAGATACATCAGTTTACGATCTCATTGCCTTCAGTGTGATCAAAAACTTTGTTGCAGCTACCTTTTGAGCAGTTGTAGAAATAGGGTTTCAGGGCATAATGCTGTGTCAAGTACTGAAAGCAGGGCATATTGGCGAATGTGGCCTTTGCCAGATATTATTATACAATGAAAGTGTAAGTTTTTCTAAAAGTGTAAGTTTGGATAAAGAATAACTCTACAACTCAGAACAACTACATATTATAAGGAAATTACAGAAACTTGGATAAAATTACATGACTAATGTAACGACGGTTAATGTACCAGAAATAAATTATACCTACAGGGTGTAAGTGACAGCCTAGCAAATACTGAAACGGTGAACTCAGACCAGTAAACTTAACAACTTTCACTATCGAGACTACCTCAGGAAACACGAAAAAAAATACCCATGTTTGTATGGGACAGCTGACATGATGTGTGGATCTAGAAAGTATAGGCAGAGACATGAATCTCAGTTTTGGAGATCATGGAGGTGATCCAAGAGGAGGTCCCCAAAGTGGGGTTAAATGTATGTTGTAGGTACACATGCATTTACAAATGCGAATCAAAGTATCACTGCTCCATAGACTGCTCTTTTTCATGATAAATAACATGGATTAGATACAGCCGTAACAACCCTATCTATAGATTAATAACCTTCTCTAAACCTAGGGGATTTTATTTCGCAATAAGCGTAAAAGGCATTTAATAATGCAGACGACCGGCCACGTGCGCGTTCAGTGAACAAATACCTAGCAATCGGCGTAATGAAGGCGGGCGGGGGTTGGGGTAAAGCGGTGGGGGTGGGGGGTGGGGGAGACACGTGGCGGTCACGTGATAGTTTTACATTACCGACTATGTGGGTGAGGGGGTAAGAAAAACCGGCCAAGTGCAAGTCGAACTTGCGTCAATAGTGTTCCGTGAAACAACGATTTCTTTAGATCTTTTATTTTGATATAGAAACTGCCTAAGATAACGCACTCGTTGATAATTTTCATTAAGGGTCCATGGGTCAGGCAAATATTTTCTATGAGAAACGCGATTGCCCAGCCCTCCTTAAAGTGCGTGCGTGTGTCGTATTTTCGATTAAAAAGAATTAATAAAAGTATTTTTTAAAGATTTTTTTTAATGATTTCACTAGATAAACTAATGGTGAATATGTGAGTAAAATTCCTGTGACTATAAACGTTTGCTAGATATTCTAGTTTGAGAAAATAATGCAAAAAATACGTTATTTTCTTATCTTTTCAAAAAGAAATTCTACCGTGTGAAGTAATTTCAATCCAGTATTCAATTTATGATTTCACTAGATAAACTATCCAAGAATACTGTATTTTTTTCTTTTCGGTAACTTGTATAAATTTTGTAGAAAAACGGAAAATACGAGACCCCTCCGGGACGTATGGCCCCTTAAATTTTCATCTGATAGGCAATAAAGACGTCATTTCATTATAGAAGGACGTTGAAGTGAATACGTGTTCCGTTTTAGTATTTTTTCTGCGGAACACTAAAGTTGCTTTACATTTGTGTTTATTGGAGGAAAGTAACGAAGCTGAATTAATCCAAAAATTTAATAAAGTAAAATATAATTTATTCGACTCAAGCGGACATCAGTAAATGGGTCGAAAACGCGTAATCCACTTGTAAGAATTCACGGCATATAATAATATACAGGTGAACTTGAACAAAAGATATGCAATAAGAATATTTTCCTTTTCTTAGCCTATTTCTTCCCACTACCGTTCATCCTCCTTGCATCTCTGTCTTGAACCAGCTCCATTCATCCATTACTGAAGATATCTAGGTCTTTCCATCTTTTCCGAGGTCGACCCTTACGGGCAATTTTCCGGAATCTACGGTGTTAAATTTTTGGCCTATCTTTCTGGGTGCAATCGACAGACACAGCCGGCCCAAACCCATTTCAATTTGGAGGTTTTCCCCTCTGCTACTTGCGTTATTTGGCGTATTTATGCTGTTCTGGGGGTCTGGACTGGAGTATTCATAGTTCAAGTTCCACTCAACAACGAACGACCTAGGTAGACTATTCATTTCATGATACTACGAATTCTCAGTAGTTTAGCAATGCAAGATACACTTCAGTTCCTAACAAAGGTATTTATTAGTTAGCATTCATTCATCGGACCGTTGTTGTACGAGCTATGGCAGAAATGCAAACACTCAACACCGGAGCCCTTAGCTTAGACAAAGCCCTATTGCGATGTCAAAACGAAACTCCCACAGATTTATATAACAAAAACTGTGTCGATTTTCCCACAATAATGAATGCTGGCGATCAAGCCGATTGAACCACCCTACATGATGAGGTCACGTCCATTTTGAAAGGACCCGTTGATTATGAATAATCAGTTGAAATTCAAAGCTAGGAGAAAAATCGCGAGGTCAAACTTAAATGGTAGTTTTGTATATAGGGTGTTGTGACACGGCGTGGGAGCAGCCTCTATTGTAAAGGCACTTAACTCGTCGTGATAAAGGAACTAGAGGACCATTAGTCGGATTCGTTTTGCTCATTCGATGTCACTGATGAATGGACATTGGATTATGATTCGTGATTTGATTTGGTGGGACTAAGCTGGAAATAAAGCCACCATGTTTGTGTCGCCATGTTTGTACTAGGTATATTCTAGAATCAAATCTAAATAAATAAAATTAATTGTTTATTCGAAGAAATAATGTCCGAATCGTTTCGTTAAATCAGAATAACATAATCATGACATCGCAACACACTTCGTCAAAGGCCAGCGAGACGAGTGAAAACAAAGGTGTAAAAAAACGGTGTAAATAAATTGGATTAAAATACATAGATTAGAAAGTAATTTAAAATGGTGCAGTATACAATACTTTAAACCTTACTGCTGATCTTACCGGGGTGTATGTCACAGATTACTGATATGTAGCAAGCTACAGATGCGACAGTGAAATTTGCACCTAGTTCCATTGTTTCCGTTGTGGCGTTCTGTCGTCAAACTAATGTGTATAGAACTTGTAGTTATAGGTACACAATACTATATAATACACTGATTCCAGGATGCAAAAATAGGGATATTTGACCAAGGAACAAACTATTCAACGATATTATTATGTCATACGACGGAGAAGTATTGAGGCTTCTCAAGGATTCTAAACTCAAGCTAAAATACCAGGAAAATCACAAGATATAAGCTTCTGACGCAACAACACGGCATGAGGCTGCTGTTGTTGTAAGTTCAATATGGCGTTGTATATATACATTGTATCATCGTCCAATGAGGACGATGGGAAACAGCGCCACAACGGCTACACCAGAACTAAGCTGTCATAGGCCTGGTGTATGTGGGTGAAAGGTGATTGTGTCCAAGAAATCAGAAATCAGAAACATTAATTCGTCTTCACAGGTAAAACGTCATGCATGACTATGAGACGACAAGTATTTTCTGCGGTTCGGAAGTTAATGTAAATTACTGCAATGATAAAAATATTGGTGTGATCTTATAGTTCCAAAGATAAAAACTGTAAACCATATCTTGACATTACATTAGCAATAATCTGTAAAAATTCCACTTTCTTTTTTCAATTGGTTTGTTTCTCTAACATAGATTTACTTTTAGATTGTGTTGTATATTGGAACAACTAAAGATCTCTATCAAACATAAAAGTTTTTGTTTAAAAAAATCGCGAAACAAATTCGCCATATTCACACAACCAAACCCCATTCAATAAACCAATGAGCCATGGAAAGTACTATTGAACATAAGTAGGTACTTTTGACAAATAGTTCGAACCGGGGTGAAAGCCAAGCCAGGTGTATACGGGGCATATCTTGATAGACTTTGTTCTTTCCAAATAGGAAGGTTCTGCGAGCAAGCAATTATAATATTTATTGTGCAGAAATAAGAGTTCAGACATGGGACTTCTTTAAACCAGAATGATCTTATGAGGGTTGAACGTCAGTTTTTCGGTGAAAGAAACGCCCTTAGACCTTCTGCGTCAATTATTCGTGACCCTAATTGCAGATGATGTGATACGGTCTCATTGTAATCGAGTTGACGCCTCTATTGGTTTATTTGTGTACTTTTACTGCGCCGGCTTCTGGATAAAGCAATTGTTTGGGGTTTTTAAAGTTTGTTTTGTGTTATGGGGTTTCTAAGACTGCATTTGTTATTATCATGTATGGTGGTCCATTGAAGATTTGTTTTACGTTATGCAACTATTTATTTTTTATCAGTCGACTAACCGAAATGAATACAAATTCCATTGGTAAGAATATTTTCGCATCCTACTGAATGTTATCTCACTATTTTCCTGACAGATTATCAGAAACAGAGATTTGAATCACTCATAGACACGCCACACACATACGGAAATCCGAATCAGGATTATTTGTTTGTATAGGATTTTATACCTCCGCTCCGCAATTCCGAACGGAATTCTGGAGAGGGGAAATCCATACGAAATCATAATCCTGATTTCGGAATTCCATATGTATGTGGCGGACCTTACTCTCACTCATTCAACAGTTTTAGTAACGTCCCCATGATATGTCGGAATCTTTCTGGTAAATAAATGTCAGTGCTGCCAATGTAAATTTCTTGATTCCCCGCTTAAGTAGGCTCAATTCCCCGAATTTCCCCGATTTCCAATCATGCATTCCCCGAAAATTCCCCGACACTGTAATATGCAAGAAATAAAGCATTTTTTCATGCAAAATGTAGTTAAATGTTTAAAAAATTCGCGTATCAACTTCTTTGTCTTCTAATTTTTATCAAAAAATCTACTTCAATATTTCGAATACAGTGAGTTTTATTTATTATTTATATTTCTCCCACACTTTCGGACTAAGATTAGTCCGATTCGGTTCTAATTTTAGCAATTCCTCTTCATTAGACATTTGTTCGACATTTATTATAAATAGGCGATTTCCCGAAATTCCCCGATTTGAATCATTCCCCGCTCTCTCCCCACACGCACCCCTGATTCCCCGAAAATCGGGGAAATTCCCCGGAATCGACAGCCCTGATAAAAGTATAATTAGGAAAATATTTTCGTCCTTATATGGAATCAAGTATAGAATACTGCGAATAGCGATCTATTTATTTGCTTATAGTCGACTCATAGTAAAGTTTGACTTGCACATCTACAATTTATTGTTTCGGTAGTAACAATAGCTATATTTTCATTGTAAAAAAATGCTTAGTAAAACAATCGATAGCTCCCAAAATCTACAGACTTAGGCAAGGTGTCAGCCCAGCTCCCCTATGAAGACCCCAGTACGCTGCCGCTGCACAGTTGCGCTTGTATGTGAATCGAAGTACAGCGTTTTTCACACCGCACCGCACCGCGGCGCAAATCGCAGCTGCGTCAAACACCGGCACCAGTTGCACAGCTGCTGATGTATGCAAACGCCCTAATAAACTAACACTTTTTATTACAAGTATTGTCAACTCGACGAACTATAGGCGGACTTAGCCGTAGATTACGGTAAACCGAATAGATAAGAAGAAGAATAAGATGCTATAAAAATATAGCTCTTCTCATGAGAGTGCTCAATGCGAATTTATTTTGTGGTAACAATTGCAAACATATAATTTTGTCAAATTGAACAACTACGGGAGCAAACCGATCGGAGCAAAAAAATGAAGTTAGCTGAATGTTCCATACTAAACTTCTTCTTCTTTTCGTGTCAATAGTTCTTCAATGGTGTTTTTATATTATACTAGCCAGGTGTTTGGCTAGCCTGACAGCATCAGGTGAAGCTGTGTTCAAATCCTCTCTCTCATACTAAACTGCAATGCTTACTCGACTCAAATGTATGCAACAGCAGATTTTTTGTTGCTCCGATCGGTTTGCTCCCATAGTAAAAGTTGTTCAGTTTGATGGGTAGACTCTTAGTTTAAATGGAAACCAATGATATCAATTTCACCCTGTGTAAATAATATCTACTTAACTGATAAATATTTCTAACCTGTAGCTTTAAAAAAACTTTTTTTTACATTTCGTACCAACAATGAAATTACTTGTAGTTATGAAAAAACTACATAGTTCAGCGTTTATATCTTACAAGAATTCAGCATAGTATTGGCAAGGTGTCATTAATCGATTCGAGACTTTATGGTCTCGTGTTCGTTTCATTACTTATTAATGATTCTCTCGCGTGCGCAAACAGTTAAACTTCTGACAGCGAATGTTTTCAGCTGGTGGTCATATGCCGCGGACGAGGTCCACATGGCCAAGCTGCCGCGCCGCCGTCGTTCCTTGATACACAACACAAAGCCCCGTTGTAATGACACTGCATCATTTGTTAAACTGTGTTACCTTTTTAGTTAGGTCTTATTACAGCTAAGAAAATACCTAATAAATAATTAAGTATTGCTATTTACATATACCTGCATATTTGATCGATTACATTGTGGAAAATTAGCTGAATGAACAAAAAAAAGAGACATGAAAGTTCCCAAAAAAGTATCGTTAGATTATTATATAAAAGATAAGCGACTAGCCAGTGACTTGGTGATAGTGAGTGAAGGCGAGCTGCCCACCTCTCGCCTCCTTTATTTGCCACCCTCTCAATTGTATTAATTTCCGTGGTCGCTATGTAATTTTGGAGAAACCCTTGTCGGCGGAGCATTTCCGATCTTATCTTCTTTCTGCAAGAGCCTTGACTTTCTGTAGGGCTAGTACCTAGGTTTTCCACGCACGACAAAGTCGAGAAATCCGTCATGCTCGCTCATTTTGAAATGCGCAAAATAATAAAGACGTAGTCACATCTCGATTTCTTTTTAACTCTAGTAGTTTTTATTACGCCACTATTGTAGTAGGCAATGGTTGAAAATTTTTAAACTGTTGTTAAAAAAATATTCTAAAGCTGGAAACTGAGCATATTGTTGGCTCTATATCGGTTGCGTTGCGCGCGCGCACGTGGCCGTAACATTTGGCGCCCAGGCGAGCGAGGGCGGCCCGCCCTGCCTGTTAAGATACCGTTTTAACTATAAATGAACAGTTTCACCTTTTTTTATTGTATTGTAGTGCTCTAAAAATGTATGGTGTACCAAAATAATCAGAGAGAGAAACTATTTGAATCTAACAATATGATTTGCAATATGCTAATTTATCGATTTGTTAACAGTACTTAAGTCTTATTTTAAAGCTTTTTAACCAGATCGATAACCAGGGTTCGTATTGTGTAACTACCCGATTTAATCGTTATCAAATTGGTGTTTCCCGAAAGTTCTTAGTGATTCTGCTACTTAATATTTAGTTTATTAATTTCAGACAATAGATACAGAATAAAATATTAATTGAAACTTGCCTAGTACCAGTCATCATAATGCGTTACCAATCTTATAAATTGAATAAATCACACACAATAGCAGGGCAGATTTTTTGTTCAGAAAGAACAATGGCAGATTTGGACCCATCCATTTTTACGAAAACTAAGAGTCTTTCAGGACGGCGGTCATAATTATTAAAAACAGAAAAAATCAAGGCATTTTTTAAAAAACTTCCACATTTCCAGAAGTCCGGATTCAAAAGTAGAAATTACTAGTAAAATCTTCGATCAACAATACAGTTGTTGATCGAAGAGTAAAATAGACAAATCGTCAAAAAAGCAGGAGCAAAACGCAACCACGACAGCTATTTTCATCTAATGTTATCACTAAGGTATTTTTGGTCGTTACGGAACGTATTTGGATTGGTTGAACTGATAGTGTGTGTGATTTCGTTTTCTTCCATTATCATAATATGGTATGGTTATCGTGAATTTTCATTGAAATAAACACAATGAATGCGTAGAAGATTGAGTGCAATATATAATAAGAAAGATTATTAGTTTCACACACTTGATACAATAGGTATCATAAGGAGAAATACCTTTCCCCCAACTTCTACAGATTACAAATTTACAACCAATTTACATTTTTGTTAGTTTTGACTCTACACGTACTACTAAGTTTCATTCATGTATGGGACCTCTATGTCTGGGTCTCACATTATATAGCCTTCGGCCAAACTTCATTTAAATTGACCTACTGAAGTAAGGGACAGAAACTAAGGCGTATAAAAACTTTGAGAGACTTTGTGCCACAGCTTTGTGCGGTGAAACAAAACAGAACTGATATTTACATAAAAGAACAAAGTATAAGTAGTAAGTAGATGCAGAAACCTTACCTTTCAGCACGACGACAAATAAAACCAGATTCCGATTCTCAAAACAGATCTCCGGTAAATCTGCAACCCAGATGCGCCCATTCGGTAGTTTTTTACTGTAAATATTATGACTCGTTTTCTCAAGTATGCCTTGTCGTTCGGTGGCAAATTCTTTACTTTATTTGAACCTTTTAATGAGTAGGTACTTTATATTTGGCATTTAGCGAATAAGCGGCAAATATCAATTAACGATTTCTCTGAAACGGTCGGATTTTACTGTTGTCTTATTTTCAATAAAAGTAATATAAATTAATTAAACAAGCCACCTGCACTAAAATTCAGGCCACGTACTGGCAAGTCGCAAACAACACAATTTATTTCTTTAAGTATCTTTCATTAATGTTCTACATAATGTCCATTTATAGCAACAGCTACCGTAAAGTACTTAAAATTTTAATGTTACGAGCCGGCACGAACAAAAACTTGCGCTATAAAATAGTCTTGATTGATATGTGGCTCAGGCTCATGAACGATGTATAGTCAGTCTGCACGTGAAACATTCTGCATCTGGTCACTGATGCCCTTTGTCAGCCCCTGGCATTTCGCCTGATTAATGGTACCAACACTGTGTCAATATTTGCATAAGAAACGGGCAAGAAAAGAACTTATCGTCCAGCAATCTCTTTGCTCGCACATTACTTTGATGACTTTCGTCTTGTGTTACTTTGTCATTTAGTTCTATGTATCGCATTTAACACTCTGCTAATATTTAGTTAAAGTTGTATTTTAGTTGTCATTTTAGACCGGGACAGAGTTCTTTAATATCAAACTATAGAAGTCATGGAATACGGTACAAAATTCCTTGTCACCACATTAAGTAGTTTGAGCTTTCAAGGATGAACGAAGTCCGTCGTCAACGTAAACTCGTTGGACGCGTCAATAAAAATATTCATTGGCTCACACTCTGTTAAACAGTTGATGAGACATCCCTGTCCACATAATCAAGGATGTGCGAAAACTACAAGCTTAGGACATGTTTAAGTACCTATTTTTAACCGACTTCATAAAAAGGAGGAGGATCTATGTTCGGCTGTATGTATTTTTTTTTATGTATGTTCATCGATATTTTCGTCAATTGTGAACCAATTTTAAAAATTCTTTTTTTGTTTGAAAGGGTATACTCCCGAGGTGGTCCCATTTTAATATTGTGATGATCTGATGACGCACTTCAAAGCTACATGATAAAACTCCTCAAAAGTTGATAGCAAATTGTCTGCGATGGAACCATTTGCTTCTTTTCAATGTACCCTTTGCGTTTTTAACTGATATCTGAGTCGAAATAACATATTTAATCAATAAAAATTATGAAATAAATTTTTTTTTGCAAAAAAAGAAGAACCGACTTCAGAAGTAAAAAAATACAAAATAATATTTCAGCCTATGAATTTTACGTTCCAATCTATAAGAAAATTCACATTTCACAATTATAAAATTGAGCAATGCTCATCTTAGGTAACTGACGGAAAATTGTGAAGAGCAAGAAAAATGTTAAAGTTGAAGTACACCCGCAGAAATCTCAATTTCATCTAAAAGTTCTTCATAAATAAGATAATTCCTCGTGTATTTAACTGAACACAAATTGGCAACCCTATCTCTACCGACTCGTCCACACAAGAGGTCTCCTGATTGATGCAATGAAAAATGACGAGACAATGTTTTGAGAAATTGCGTGCTCAAGACCGACACGACAGCCATGTCGCGGACTAAGAATAGGATTTTATTACTTGCATAATTTAATATAACGCCATATAAAACCGGATCACAGGATAGAACTGTGTACTTTGTAGTGCTTTTGTTCGCACGCTTGATTAGGGAGATGGTTGCTTTCGTCGCATCATTTATTAGGTGTCCAGTCAAATGATCATTCATCTGCGTCTTATTTTTGGTTGTATACAGATTCTTATCTGTTCATGACAAAGTATTTTATGTAGGGTAAATATAATGAACCGCTTTGGTAGCATCTTGTTGCCCTTTCTAGCTATTAATATGATGCGATATGTTTACCATACCCTGTGCCATATACTATTCTAAACGTATGATGTATGATTAATGATAGAATTCATTAGAAATTTTTACCTGCTATGGACGCATTTATTATTAACGTAATGTAATATAGGATACAGATGATGGATTTGATTTGATTTTGATACAGTAACAATAACTGACGGCTGTTAATACAAACAAACCACAGTCGATCATGATTCGATAATTTGGTAAGTACCTATATTAAGGGAAAGCTGAGATATTAAGTACCACGATGGAACTGTATTTTATCCAGATAATTATAATTAATCGATTTAGTTAGTGATTAAAAAGTTCAAATAAAACTATGTGTAAGGTTAAGTTGAAATAATTTCGTAGCCTTTACATCTTCTTCAAACTTTCCAGATAGGTACTTCTCTGAACAGTAGTTTCGAAACAGAGCAAAAAAATCAAGCTTATGCTGACACGACAGACCCTTTCGCTTACTTATGTAAAAACGTGTTGGTATAGTCCGTACTGACAATAATAAGCTCGGTAGAATAGAAACATAACGTAGAGTAGAGCAAACATTCGTCATCATGATGTGTAAAGCCCGCGCCAGGTGTCCGCTGCAGGCTCTATCTATTTGTCTGTCTGTCCACTCATTTGTTCACGTCTCATTTATGCTATTTTTAAAGTCCTCATTTTACTAGTTGTTCTAAATTTTCTATTTTGTAACGTTTTCGGGCTCTTACAGACGAGCGACACTTTGCTATCGCGGTGGGTCGCAAAGCGCCGCGCCGCGCTCTTACATTTTACGGACCCTCCGCGACACCCGACGACCGTAAAGTGTCGCTCGTCTGTGAGAGCGCTTAATTTTATTCGAGCAATTTTTAGGGTTCCATGGTGAAATCAGGAACTGTTACGTATTGTGGTTACACGATTTTTTTAAAGTCTTTCGAACTTTAATGGAGGAAAGACTATTTTCCCCACATTATCCTACTTGGTCTTATTATTAGAAGCATTTAAGTCTTCTACAAGGCCAGCAACAAAGTTCCTTTAGCCACATGTGTATGGTGCTTATAGACCCAAAACAAGGAAGCACAATACCATTTATGAGCATCATTTACGAGTTTCTTGGCGGAAGCAAAGATACCATTTGGCGATCACCTTTCTGAAGAAAGCCGTAAGCGCTAGTTGTAAAACTCTTCGTAAAAGGAACGTCGTCATCGACACGTGTTCTGCAGGCCAGACATCTGGTCTGGCGTAGTATTCTGCCCAACATTTTTGCTAAAACTACCATTAGTTTTTTGTTAGATAAAATACCATGACGTAAATGCCTGACCCTATGCCTGCTTGTCTTAGGATTAGAGATGTTTTATTAATGCTAGAAGGACTAGATGTTTGTGAAGCCGGAAGTCGCGGGTATAAGCTACCGTATTCGTTACATCATTGGCCTATACAGGGTCCTTCTTAATATGCTGACAGTTTTTTAGGGTTCCGTTCCCAAAGGGTGAAAACGGGACCCTATTACTAAGCCTACGTTGTCCGTCCGTCCATCCATCCGTCTGTCCGTCCGTCCGTCCGTCTGTGCGTCTGTCCGTCTGTCCGTCCGTCCGTCCGTCTGTCCTACCTATTTAGGGCTGTAACTTTTGAACCGTAATAGCTAGATAGTTGAAATTTTCTCAAATTATGCGTTATTGCGTCGGATTTGTTAACAAATAATAAAAATGGCAGAAAGTTAAAAATTAAGGGGGGTTTTCAACAAGAAACTAGTTTTTATCAACGTTTTTTCTTCACGCTCTATAGTAAAAACGGTAATACATACAAGCGTCACTTGTATGTATTACCAACTTAGTGTGATTATAGAGCAAACTCTACAGAATAACAACAAATACTAAAAACCGGCCAAGTGTGAGTCGGTCTCGCGCTAAAGGTCCCGGACAAAAAAAGTTTTTTTTCTAAGTTAATAATGTTGTGTTCTGTGGTGGTGTGGTACGACCTTCGGTGCGCGAGTAGCCCGACTCGCACTTGACCGGTTTTATTAAGGGTATAACCAGCCCGTCAAACTGAACAACTTTCTCTATAGGACCAACATCGAAATCGCGAAAAAAAACAGCTGTCTCATACATTCGGCTCGAGTAGGTTTACAGTTTTGTATGGAGCAGATGGTTTTTCTTCGCGATTTCAATGTTGGTGCCATAGAGAAAGTTGTTTAGTTTGACGGTCTGATCATCCTCTTAAAAAAGTGTATGATACGTCCCTACTGCTGTACTGATGGTCACAATACAGTAAGCCATCCCCATAGTAAGGAAGTTCGGCGTACTTATACGCAGGTTTCCACACGATGGTTTCCAACAGCATTTTTTTGTTTTGTAACACCGTTGCATTGCATTTACAGTGAAGCTAACATTTTTGACGCGCAACATTTATCTTGTTAGTTATTTTCTTATCGTAAAAGGTTACACTTGAAACTGACCTAGAATCAAATTACCGTGTGAAATGAATTTATATAGAAAACCGATAGAGTCCAGTCATAAAATATTATTAAGTATGATTTGCTGAGCTGCTGTGAAATGTCTCCCAGAGTCGTCAAATTTATTTCCTTTCCATGTGGAAGGAAGCGCATTTGTAGGCAGTCGCAAATCTGTGCGGCAGATTGGTGCAGCTATCGGCAACTCCAACACGTGGCTTGTGAAGATTACACGACACAACACGCTAAACAGATGCCGGTTGCCTTTGAGAAGTTGTTTTGAAACATGATGGGGAGCGTTTTACATTTTAAATGTTATTGTTTTGTCTAGGAACAGTAGTTGTAGCAGCTAATTACAAAACAGTTGCTCCATGAAATCCTTAAAGAATAAACCAGAAACTGTGCGCGATCTTAATCGAAGCCATGTTGTAAATTACGCGCAATGCGTGTAGTTATTTGAAATTTTATTTCATCCTATAATAGGTAAATATCTTTAAGGTAAATATATTTTTTTCGTGGTAAATAAGGTCTGTCAACGAGCTTACGTAATTTTTGAGTAAAAAAAGGCGCATAATTTTGCGATCTGTCCACATTACGTGGCTGGGTAGGAAATGCGTGAGGTGCAGGTTTTCTCCTTGTTTTAGGCACGGAATATCTATTTTTGGGACACAATGCCATGAAAATATGAAGATTGCGTGTTCCTTCTGGTTTCTCTTTATTGTTTTATTCGAATACCAATATCTAAATATCGTGTCTGTTTGATTCTAATTGCACTTTATGAGTAATGTTTCGTTGTTATACGTCATTCGCTGACAAGTAAATTTGTTTTCCCTAATTAAAGTAATTTAACATCAAAAGATTAAGCGATAATTTAATTAATGTACTTATTCACAATATTATCGAATCGTCTTAAATATTCTTTGCAGATGTTTGCACGTGTTTTATTTTAAAACATTTGAATTCGCGCGCAGGTGTTTACCTACACCAATTGCTTTTAGTTTTTAGGTCAATAAACAATATCTTATCTTGAGTTCGTTTGTACTTAAATCATTATCAGTACAAAACAACACATGTGTGTCTTATGATTGTGGGGAAGAAATCGTTAAGAAATGTTATCTGTACTAACCTATTGTATGTATATTCACGCGTTGGACCTGTTTTTAACCGACTTCAAAAAAGGAGGAGGTTTCTCAGTTCGACCGTATATATTTTTTTTTTTTTTTTTTATGTGTGTTCGCGGATAACTTCGTCGTTTATGAACCGATTTTGATGATTCTTTTTTGTTGGAAAGCAGATGTCCCGAGGGTGGTACCATGATAAGGAAACCAGGATCTGATGATGGCATCCCAGAGAAATCGAGGGGAACCTTCGAAAATCGTAGTGCCGACTAGTGCATTTGTTAATTTAATGCACTCCTATTAAATCGAACTAATGAATTCACCACTGAAAATTGTGAAATAAACAAAATTTTAACAAAAAATTAAAACCGCCTTCAAAAAAACTAAAAAGTTAAAAAATAATATTGCAGCCTATGACTTTCTCGTTCGCATCATAAGAACATTAATTTGTTTTATAGAAGTCGGTGTCAAGCCAAGCCAAAAAATGCAAGCCCTGTCGCGAATCGTACCGGCTTGACAGCGACTTCAATAAAACAAATTAATGTTCTTATGATGCGAACGAGAAAGTCATAGGCTGCAATATTATTTTTTAACTTTTTAGTTTTTTTGAAGGCGGTTTTATATAAGTAGAGGAAAATTATACTGATATTTTGTCAAAGGAAATTAGTTTTACTATTGAAAGTAAAACGATGATAATTATTATTTTGATTATAATGTTGTGGTGATCAATCAAGAACCTATAGAGTTGATTATTGATTGATTAATTTGGAGAGGGATATATTGCAAAAACGAACAAAAATATAATCGTGACCGTTGACCAATATGATCGAAGCGTATTACGACGGAGATGCTTTGTCTAAAAACGATAGTTTCCTTTCTAATGTTGCCTTGTTATTTTATTACCCAACTAGAGGACCGCGGCGAACTTCGTACCGCCTTTGATTCTTCCCGACACACACTTGACCGTTTTTTAACCTATGTTCATCGCGGATAATGTAGCATTATAATGGTGAAAGAATTATTCAGATCGGTCCAGTAGTTTCGGAGCCTATTCATTACATACAAACAATCAAACAAACAAAAAAATCAAATCTTTCCTCTTTATAATATTAGTATAGATGTAGCACTTAGCCAACATTTGTTTTTATATCTTGGACATTGCCACAACTATTAAAGCTGAGAGTCAGCACGACAGATGGTTTATAGATAGTACCTATGATAGTACTATCTGCATAATGAGATATTTCGCACATTAGTTCATTTCACAAACGAAGTCTACAAAATCAAGCCAATTTCAAACTTACATCCAATCCCGATAAGTTCCTTCAGGGGACTTTTTGTGTGGGGTGACCTGTTAACAGTATCGCGACACGGTGGCGACGATTAGTGACCGTGTTCAATCAGTACTCCACTTCCACTGATAACCTGAGTGCTTGGATATGTGTGGATTATTGCGGCTTAGCTTTAAGCACACCATATGGCTAGTATTAAAATGGGTTGTTATAAATGTGAGACGGTTGCGAATTAACCTTTGGAAATACGTCCTTAAAAAGATAAACTTAATAAATACCTATTTTTTACTACCAACAACATTTTAAGGGTGTCTTCAAAAAATGAAACTACTTCCCCGAAGGAACATGAGTCGAAAAACGAGAATTTTTTGGCCCTCCCATATAAAATCAATCGGCTGATCCGCACTTTTATTCTTTTATTATTATTATTTATTTTGACACTAGAACACACGGAAATAAAAAAGGCTTTTGTATGGAAGGTCGAAAAATTACATCAAAAGTCAAAGGTCGTCGACATTCTCTCCCAAGGCGCGCCACAAAGGTAACTCTATCTTCGGGTTTTCCTCATCGAGACGCTACCAGTTTTGATGCTATAATATGCTAAGGATTAGGAGTCTTTTCTTTAACACATTAGGTACCTACATAATTTTATTGCCTTGTCAATTTCTTCAATCATTATTCTAAAATACTTTGGAGTATAATGATAATGAGTCTCTAATAAATTATGCCCAAACTCTCTAAAAACTTGGAAAATATCAAGAACGGTCTTAATTTTAAATTCAGGCCACGCATTTGCAACAAAAGCCTATCCTTCAATAGCAAAAAAAAAATGCCTTTAAATAAGTTAAAACTTAGATGTGACAATGCGCATAGGTAATTGAAGATATAATCGAGAGTCACACGTGTGCTCATCTGTGCGCTGGCGCAGCTGCACGTGTGTTTAAGGTATACATAGATAAATAAACGATTGTACGTATTGTGATTTACAATACATTGTATTAAATTGTTGTACTAACTTTATATTTATACCTATAGGATTGAACACATTTGAGAGTCTGGTTATTTTTATGGTCTAATGTTGTCAGTCAGGTGGATGAATTCGTGTACTATTATATATATTTAGTCTGATGTGGCTTAGCCATCTGCGTGAAAGGTAATAAGGGAAAACATTACTCATCTTTTAACTGGACTCAACACATTTCCTATTTCTGGAATGCAGATGTTCTGCAGTTAACACTTTACAACCAATTTGTAAGACAATGGAGACGGACAATCTGCGTCGACTTAAAACATTACCCACATGTTGTCTGTTTTCTACAATCAGTAGGTACTGGTAATATAATAATAAAAACAGGGGCCTTTCTTTCAGAAACAAATCTGGCAGTGGTTCTCACGTCCATATGGACTGCAGTGTTTTGGGCAATCGAAACAAGCAGGAATCTGCTTTGCAGATGGCGGCTTCTTCAAAGTCTCCAGTTCCAGAAATATCGAATTATAATCGTAACGGTATGTCAACCCGGCAGAATCTCAGGCTTGTTAGAGCACAATGTAGGTATTTAAGTACGATTATTGTTAAATAGTCTGTTGGTTGAATGTATGTTTTGTTTATTGGTGTGCAATAAAATATGATAGTCTGTGTTATATCTTTTTCCGCTGATATTTATTTATGTATAGAATTGATATTTTACATGTTTAATGAAATATTACATTTTTGATGTATTTCTATAAAAATAATATGTAGTTTAAAAAAGTACATCACAGATTTATGTCTCTTCGTGACTTTCTATATTTTACACGAATTTTATGTCTTACTCTATTGGCATTTTATTTATAGTTCAGTGCACTGCTGACTGCTGCTATCTTGGTGTGAATTGATCCTAAAACCTAAAAATCAGGAATAATTGGCAGTGTCAAAAGTTGTCATTTGAAAGAAGGACGCCAGGTGTCCACGGGATGTCCACGGGAAGTATCTCAGCATCAGTGACAAGATGTCACTGCGTGTCTTTGCGAAACGACGATTTTTAAGATGTATATTTTTGTAAGCAGTAAAATAGGTGACCGTGTCGGCCTTTTTATTTTCATTGGCACTACATATTTTAAATCTTTAATATCGTATCTACTCTATTATAAAACTGTTAGAGAAGTGTATCTCTCTCTATACATTCAAGATGACGTCAAAAAGCTATCTATATGATATTATTTTGAATAAAAAAATTTGAATTTTGAATTTTGATATTTACAAAAAAAAATACTATAATGGTGTTCAGGTGTCAGGGGACTTCAAATCACTTATTTTTATTTTGTTTATGTTTATTCGAGCGTCACCCAAAAACTACTAAACCGATTTTGAGTGTTTCAAAAGCTTATGATTAGACTTAAAAACTGGTAAGTAAGTATATATTTTATCTCAGTACGATGACGGGAGCCGGTGTTGACGAAGTCGCGGGCAAAAGCTCGTTAAATTATAAAACTTGACAATTTATTTATTACCATTCAACGATGTTGTTTTCGCAACAATCAATTTTATTTTGTTATGTTGCCGTTTAATTTTTAAATAAGATTTGTTTTTAATTTGAACTAATGAAATTTCTACAGTTCATCATTTTTATAGCTTCAGATGGCTACATTTTTAATATGAATGGCTCATAAATGTATTTGATTTGAATATTAATTATGTTTTAAAGGCTGTTGCTAAAATAATCGTCTATTCGATGTCCGGCGGACGCGACGCTTGGTTATGTTATGCGTGCCCAGTTTGCATATGAGCCGAGCTAAAGGATTTGCAATTTTACTGGCGATTCTTTTGGCTGAATAATAATTAAAGAATTCTTTGACAGGACAGACCAGGTGTTAGATAATTTGAAGCTAACATTTATTACTTCGCGTCGTTTTATAATTACCACGTATTAAGTTTTATACAGTATCGTTCTTTAATTTGCTGACGGTTTTTTACAGACACGATGACGCGACGGTCTGTCAGTAAACTGTTAACAGACAATGTTCTAATAATCATTGTCACCTCTGTACCTACTTCAAAACATCAAATATTCAATTTATGATGCGAATGCACTTTTGGCAAACGGGCAAACGGTTTCAGTAACAAAACGCAAGCATATGGGCATCAAATGTGCACACAAGAGCAGCATTGTATACCGGCAACATCGACGGCAATGCTGCGCGCAGCCTGGATCTTGAACCACATGCTGCGCAGATTTGACGCAACATGTGTACCGTGCGCGTGACGTCATCTGCGCGGGCGCATGTACAGTACAGGGTGTGAGTAAACTTAAATAAGTTACATACTGGGGGTGCTTCAGCTTCAAACCATCAAACTGAACAACTAGTAGGGGCGTTTAGGCACAAGTGAGTAAAATTTTGATAAAAGCAAACCACTTGGCATGGGTGTTCTTTAGGTCAATAGAAGCCGATTAAGATCGGTAGGTCGCGGGAGTCCCCCCTCAGGTCAGGTAGGGGGGGGTTCAAAGATGCGCTCCGACCGGCCACATTCCACTACTAATAACAGAATTAGTTTCGATAGTAGGTCAAGTTTGGTATCGTTTTCGGATAAATTGAGGGTGTAAAATTTGTTTCTGATATAAAAAATGGTAGTATGTAGAATGGTTTTTGAGATAATTAAAAAAAAATCGAAATCGCAAGTAAAAATTTATTCTTCAAGTCATCATAACTATTAATGGGGCTTCATTTTCGGAACACAAAAAATACGCCATAATAGCCCGGTTAATACAGATTATGAAAAATATAACTTATTACCATCTCTTCATACAACAAAATGTAGAAAAAATTTTTGAAGGTCGCGCGCCGTTTAATTTTTTGTCACTCGCTATGTTATGACGAGCACCCGACGTTCCTACTGTGAACGTAAATTAAGCTAAAAATTTGTAAGAATAGTGTGTTTGGATCGGTTGAGCAAAATAAGCCTTGATTTTTACCCCTAGGGATTCAATTTGGGGAAATACCTTCTCCGTAAGCCTATGCAAAATCGTAATATACTCGGTAATTTTACAGCCTGCCAGTTTAGCTAATAGGACAAGTTTGATATCCTTTTTGAGTAATTTTTGGATAAAGAATTCATTTTTTATATCAAAAGTAGTGATTTGTGAAGCAGTTTGAGTTATATATAAGTATAATAAAAAAATTCTAGATTTTTGTCTTTTGAGTCTTCGTAATTTTTACAAAAGTCGAAATTGTACATAGCTATAAAAAATACTTGAAGAATGCTTGTTTAACACAGATTTAATAAAAATATAACTTTTTAGAACCATTTCTATCGAGATAAGTATTGCAGAAAAATAAATGTTAACACCGCGCAAGTTTGTATTTTCACCCCTTTCATTTCAACCGACGCCGACGATCCACACTTCAACTGGACATTGCATTATGAATTTAAAATCTGCTTAAATTTATCATAATAGGAGGAAGCCTTTTCTCTTTATAAACCTAATTTTTGCGCTTTAGTGGTTTATTTTGTAGAAGTAGCCGACGAACTAAGTAATACGACTGAATGTTTTCTTTTTCTTAGTTAAACTTCTTCAAGACATACAAACTTGTGTTTAAATAGTTTGTTTTTGTATATCCGATTTATTCGAGCTAGTAAATATTATGGTATCTAAGCTTATTACTATGAAATTATGAAAGCTACATACATACATAAGCTCACGCCATTGTCCCAAGGGGGTAGGCAGAGACCACGGAGAGCCACACACTACGCTACGACTCTGACATACCTCTTTAGCATCATTGACATTCATACATCTTCTTATGAACTTCCGTCGATTGAGGGTGCTACGCACTTGTCATTGATTTGATCGTGGTATGTTTTCCTCGGACGGCCTCTCCCAACACTTTCACTCACCTGTGCTCGATAAATTTCATTCGTTAGTCTTTTTTCATTCATTCTGAATGAATTATGAAAGCTTGTTAGATTAAAATCTGAATTCAGATTGTAAAATAAAAATATTGTAATATTGTATTTCCAAAAAACACATACAAACATTCATCATTAACCAAACCTAAACTCGATAAATAGTAACATCTAATATAAACCCATGCCACACCCCGGACACTGTCTACAAAAAACTGAAGACATCCGAACTGAAAATAATAAAATATACGTAGCGTAGGTACCAATGTACCCCTAACTTAAGGATAAAAACGAGTGTAATATAGAGAAATAGCTTCCTCAGAGTCTACTATTATTATGATTTTAAATAGATTTTACATTCATAATGACAAGTTGAAGTATGGATGGTGATTAAATGGGGTGAAAAATAATAACTTGCGCGGTGTTAACATAAATTTTATTGCAATATCTTGATAAAAATAGTTCTAAAAGATGTGTCCTCTAGTGGGGCAAAACAAGCTAAGCTAAAAAGTTATATTTTTAATATATCTGTGTTAAACAAGCATTCCTCAAGTATTTTTATAGCTAGATACAATTGTACCTATGTACAATTTCGGCTTCTTTAACAATTACGAAGAAAGGAAAAAACTAGAAATTTTTATATTATTTTAAAAATAACTCGTAAACTGCTTCACCGATCACTACTTTTGACATCAAAAATACATTCTTTAGCCTAAAATTACTCAAAAAGGATATCAAACTTGACCTATTAGCACAGAATAGGTAATAGTATTATAGTTCTAAACTGGCATGCTGTAAAATAACCGAGTATGTTACGATTTTGCAGGCTTACGGAGAAAGTATGTCCCCAAATTGAACCCCTAGGGAGTAAAAATCAAGGCTCATTTTGCTTAGCCGATCCTAATCCACTATTCTAAATAATTTTTATCTGAATTTATGTTCTCAGTAGCAACATCGTGTGATCGTCATAACATAGCGAGTGACTCTAAAGTAAGCGGCGCGCGACCTTCAGAAATTTTTTTCTACAATTTTTTGTATGAAGAGATGGTAATAAGATATATTTTTCATAATCTGTATTAAACAGGCTATTGTGGCATATTTTTTGTGTTCCAAAAATGAAGCCCCTTTAACAATTACGATGGCTTGAAGAATAAATTTTTACTTGTGATTTCGATTTTTTTTTAAATATCTCAAAAACCATTCTACACACTACCATTTTTTATATCAGAAACGAATTGTACACCCTCAATTTATCCGAAAACGATACCAAACTTGACCTACTATCGAAACTAATTCTGTTATTAGTAGTGGAATGTGGCCGGTCGGAGCGCATCTTTGAACCCCCCCTTACCGGACCAGAGGGGAGACTCCCGCGGCCTACCGATCTTAATCGGCTTCTATTGACCTAAGGAACACCCATGCCAAGTGGTTTGCTTTTATCAAAAATTGCAAACTTGAGCTGTTTTTCGATCTAAACAACCCAACTAAACGTTTACTGTAAGACCAACATTGAAATCGAAAAAAATCTGCTGTTCTTTGGGTTGAGACTGACATTTTCTATGTAACAACAATTTTTTTTGCTATTTCGATGTTGGATTCATAGTGAAAATTGTTCAGTATGATGGCATCCTATTAAATATGCAAGTAATGGATTTAAGTTACCACCGTGAACAAAGGGACTATTTGATTTTCAAGCAATACAATTTATACCGGTAGCTAGTTAAGAATATAGTAGTTTCAAAGGACGTTCAATTACCTACATATTAATGCTTTACACAAAAAAAAATGTTATAGGTCATAATCACCATAAATAATTTTATCATAATATTACTTCATTTGTATTATTATCAAATTATATATATACCTACGGAGTAAGTACTTCAGCGAAATAACGATTACTTCATTCAGAATACAGAATAAAGTCGCAGTCGCAATCTTTGCCATCTATGTCACGTCCTGAAGTCGAGATAGCGATAGCGCACGCGTGAGTCGAGTACGTATAGCGACAAAAGTCGAGATGTCGCGATATGAAGTCCTTTGTAGTGGCCGACTGTCAGACTGACAGTTGATGTCCACCACTGGCCTCAATGACAATGATATAATACTGGAGTGCGATTTTTAAATCTCATTCGCCGAGTTCAGCAGTTGAAAATGTCAAAATTACTATGGAGATAAGCATATTTCTACTGCTGATTTGACTTTCAATAATCATACTCCAAGGAGTGCGATTTTTGAAAGTCAAATCGGCAGTAGAAAGATGCATATCTCCACAGTAATTTTGACATTTTCAACTGCTGAACTCAGCAAATGAGATTCAAAAATCGCACTCCTGAGCATTATACAGAAGTATATATCGCGTTGCAAGTTTGTTAGTGGGCGATTGCGGATCGGGTTATCTCTGGCTTGCACGTGGATCCACCGTTCTGTGATAGCTCAAAAAGGTAATTACGATATTCAGAAAACTTGAAATTCAGTGCTAGACACAAAGCTAAACGCCAATAATTTCAAAATAAAAATAATTATGTTTTGAATAAGAAAAATAGACTTCGCAATGAAAATAAAAATGCAAAATGATCAAGCTTGAACCCCTAAACAACTTTTACTATGGGAGCAACCCGATCGGAGCAAAAAAAAAACAGCTGTTCCATACTAAACTGCAATGCCTAATAGACTCAAATGTATGCACCAGCAGATTTTTGTTTGCTCTGGTAGTAAAAGTTGTTCAGTTTGATGAGTAGACTCTAAAAAAATGCTAATAATATCAATTTCACCATGTATATGAAATTTTATAATTAAAAAGAATTATGGTTCTAGTCATCAACAGTCGATATTTAAATTATAATAATATTTTTGCAACTTTATGCAAAATTTTATTGTTAGTATCGTTGATGTCTTTCGTATCGGCTATGGTATCGGCGTAGCGGGCTACGTAGTACCAATGCTCGTAGGCAGTGTTAAATCGTTTTCTTTTGTCTTCATTTTAAAACAATTTTCCGTAATAAATATTAATTTTACTGTCTCATTGCATTACACCTCAAACCACGTCGAGATCTCGGTACCTAAGAGAGCAGTTCATTTGACACGAATTAATTCGCATGTAAGATTGCAGCGCGATTGCAAGAAAATATTTTTGCCTAATAAATAGAGTTTACACTTGCCAATAAAAAGTATAAAAGCGCGGCCGCACCTCAAGAAAGCTTCCGCATCGTGTCGGTCGTCTGTCTGCGTCCTAATTTTAGCTCACATTTACCACCTAAGGCACCTTAATTTACAAGTGGTATTTATTCGATGGACAAGACGAGACATCACAAGTGGCAGTGACGCAATTGTATGCCAAATGTACACTGACCGATCCACTATTGGTCGTCCAATACGAAGTCCCACGAAACAAGTAATTTACCTTTTTATATCGTAAGCATAAGAGCTGTGTCACGGGACTACATGAGTGAAAACTTCTACTATTGTTATCGACGTATGCAAAGCAGGACACGCGCTTCCGGAACCAAGGTCTGTTTGCCATCTGAGTTTTGGTATTGCTAATCAGGGTCAAAATGCCCACGACGCGACGTGAGGAATGCTCAATGATGAATCGTAAAAATCATTGGACAATGTTAATATACCAATTATACATATACCTACTTACAGGGTATAAACTTAAATGCATTTTTTTTGTGGACGCTGCAGACCTTCATAGATATCGATCGTCACTAGGTACTCGACTTAAATGTTTTTTTGTCAGCAGTTTTTTTTTGCGTTTTAAATGTTGATCCAATAGTAAAAGAAGTAGTCTAAGAAACATCCTCAAATATGTAGGTACCTAACACATTTAATTTTACACCCTTTTGAGGGTAGACTTGTGCCCTACAGTGGGAGTAGTGGGACTTATGTAAGTTTATATGACGATGACATATTGCACTGTAAGCGGATAGAACTGAATTACATAGATTTTTTGAAACAACCATAATTAATTATAGATTTTGCAGAATTCGTAAATTATCCTCGATAATTTTAAAATTTCGCGATCCGGTTCATGAAGCCGTGGAACTATCCAATACACTAAACTAAACCTTCAACATAATACATTAAAAAAACCGGTCAAGTGCGAGTCGGGCTACTCGCGCACCGAGGGTTCCGTACCAGACCACCACAGAACACAACATGATTAACTTAGAAAAAAAACTTTTTTTAACCGGGACCTTTAGCGTAAGACCGACTCATACTTGGCCGGTTTTTAGTATTTGTTGTTATTCTGTAGAGTTTGCTCTATAATCACACTAAGTTTGACGCTTGTATGTATTACCGTTTTTACGATAGAGCGTGAAGAAAAAACGTCGATAAAAACTAGTTTCTTGTTGAGAACCCCCCTTAATTTTTAATTTTTTGACATTTTTATTATTTGTTAACAAATCCGCCGTAATAACGCATAATCTGTGAAAATTTCAACTATCTAGCTATTATGGTTCAAAAGTTACAGCCCTAAATAGGTAGGACAGACGGACGGACGGACAGACGGACAGACGGACAGACGGACCGATGGACGGACGGACGGACGGACGGACGGACGGACAACGTAGGCTTAGTAATAGGGTCCCGTTTTCACCCTTTGGGTACGGAACCCTAAAAATGACAAAAAGTTAACTTGAAAATCTGCATGTTGCTCATGGGTGTACTTCCATGCGTTCTCTTCACACATCATCCACATATTTACCGAACAAGTCGTCACTGTGGAACATCACCCCGTCATGTCTGGTTTCTGTTCGGGACGGCAGGCCACGTGCGACGACCTCTGAGGAGTCGCAGGCGCATCACGCCTTGCACGCACCTACACTGCACACTGTCTTGTTAGTAAACACGCATGTTGCAAGCAAGCAGAGCGCTTATTAAATCGATGCCATTTACTCAAACATGTTGGTTTTCATTAATAACATACACGAATGAGTTTAATGTTGGAGATCTAGGAAAACTGCCATTGCCATTCCTCCTACGAAAAGTCGTTGTCGAAATTGTCGCACAACAATTATTATGATCAATAATAAATCGTTTAAAAATAAGGAATGGCATGTAACACGAGGGTTGAGGAAGGAGCGGGGCGAAGGGGGTATGCCACTCAAAAAGTTTAACTAGCACACATTCTTGAGATCGGGGTAGAGAGTTGCACGTAAATTGTGTTGTATTAAATTAAGTATGTTTTAGTCAATATATGAAAGATAAAGAGTGTTAACTGACTTTTAATTGATATAACCTCAGAGCGACTTTATATATCAGAAGAAGGGATAATTGCGGAAATAATGAAACGAACTTCATATTCCGCATCAATCACGTCCACAAAAGCTGCATATTGATCAAGGTTAGTTGAACTGATGTTAATAAAGATTATAATTATGTGAATGTAAGCTCACACTTTTTTTTAAATGTTTATAATTTCTTTTGAGCAAAGAAGATTATAGAATTAAAGATTTTGATTATTTTTTCAGTGAGTAAATGGTTTACACTCGAACCTTATTACTCAATGAAGTCTTTTATGTGTTTAATGGCATAACTACTACATAAACTAACATAATTACCTTTTTGGTCTTATGATTAAGAGCATTGGGCTCTTGACACGGAGGTCGTGGGTTCGATTCCCACGGGGGACACCTAGTGATACGTCACTTTGTGCGTTTTTCCTGTTGGTTAGGACATTGCAGGCTGAATCACCGGATTGTCTGAAAGAAAGATGATTCCGTGCTTCGGATGGCATGTTAAGCCATTGGTCCCGGCTACTGAGACCGTAAGACGGTCGGAAAAAAAAAACAGAAACTCGGAACGGAAAAAGAATGCATAATGCAATGATGAACTATGCATTACACACGTAATTATTTTGGTGGATCAATGACTAAAATATTAATCTTTTTGTCTCCGGCATAGTGATGGGTTTCTAGGTTTGAACCCCAGTATAGGCGGATTGATAATAATGATGATGGATAATATTTCAAAGTAATGAAAAGAATATCAAATACTATTTTACTAGATGTAAATTTATGTTTAGGATCAAATCTATTGGCGCACTTTAAAAAATGTCTGTACTCATTTTTGTTACTAAAACGAAAGTACCAATTTACAATGTTTTCTTGTTGGCTAGTAGGTACCTCAATCATTTGACTTGGCATCAAAACTTTTATTTTAAACTTAAAGTGGCCTTTGTTGGGTCGTATGGATGTTTACGTTACTACCACCGTCACCCAAGCCCCTGCGAGCGAGATAAGGAGTAGGGTACTCAAGTGTTTTAGCGAAATGAATATTGTACGCGCTACGCGTCTTGACCTAGCAGCCAGACGAAAATAGTTCATGGTGCCTTGTTCGCAAGTTCATCGAAACTTCAAATCGGGTTCAAGTTACGTGCTATACGACGTTAAACCCAAATTGTTAAACCATACTAAAGTAGTTACTGTGACTGAATTAACGTAGGTTCAATATGGATAGTATTCCTAATTATAATGGCATTACTAGGTCCCGTCTAGGCTGGAGGCTAGGGGCCAAAGATGTGTTAAGAAAGAAGAATGGCAGATGCGCCATTTCTTATTTATTGGGGTTTCAGTGGTAAGGTGAAAGTCAAAAAAAAGGCTATTTAATTATTGTGATCTATGAGAGTTGGAGGACGGGTCTTTCTACTAATGATGCCTTTTTAATCAGGTTTATGAATCTCTTAATCTTTCTGATTGGGTAGTCCACTCAATCTTCTATGCTTCATTGTTTTTGTGACAGAAACCGAAACGAGTGACACTATCGGTTCAACCAAGCCAAAGACGTTGCGTAACGACAAAAATACTGGGTCCAAAATTCAATACTGTCCTTTAAATAATCGATAGAAAGAAAAAAATATTAAGATTAGCAAACTAGGTATTGATCAATGTGGTCTAACATAATGACTGGCTTGAATTTGGAATCATGATTTTAATTTGATATAAAGACACTGTTATGACAAGTTTCAGATAATGCGATGGAATGGGGCAATGATAGATCGTCCCAGCAAATAAATACCAATGGAATGGGACGGAGACAATGACAAGATATAATAGAAGACGGGGTTAGGTACGAGACCCTAAGGTGAACTGGCGACTGAATGTTCACAGTTAAAGTCGTAGTAGCTACAAACATGGTCAACCCTGGAGTGTAAAGGATAGAGAAGAAGATCGGGGATTGGAAAAGCTATGATTTATAGTGATCTGCATGTCAGCTACAGCAGAAACGTGATCAACAACGCAGAGGTTTGCAATAAACATTAATAGATAATTTTCTTATGAAAGCTATCCCAGATATGATTCAACATCAAATTTAGCGGAAATGAATGCATTTAGAGAGGTATAATATAATAATGAACGTGATAGATTTTCTAACTTGAACAATGTTATACCAGAATTTGATCCGCTATCAAATGAATAAAAAAATGTTATGGGGTTGAATAAAGTAGACGAATGTTCAGATATATAAATGGAGTGACAGGCAGACCGTTCATTAGGCATTACCTAAGCTCGTCGGTCATGCTAAAATAAGGTATCAAAGGCTTCTTTCTATTAAAGCACTCATTTAGGATAGGAGTGGAAAGAAATATTACTATGATCATTTCCGGCAACCATTGATATCCTATAATGCTGGCAACAGAAAATTATGCTGAACTACTGACTGATATGCTTAATAAAGGGGTTCGCTTTGGTGAATCGTTAGAGTTATATTACTTTACAAAAATGAATTAACTAAACTAGTGTAAAGTTTCGATATAAAAGCAATTGAGTTGGGGCACAACCCGCCAAATTTGAGAATCCAGAAGACATTTAGATTTAAAAAAATAAAAAACAGTGAGACGTTTTAGTATCAACTACATGAATTAAACATTTTAACGGGTTCTTAGCGCGTTTTGAACATAACAACTACATGAAGCTCGACACGCTCCACGGCCAAAAGAAACAAAACAGCACTTGATATCATCTGCTAATTAAAATTATAATATGAAAGGTCATATTAAATGCTCTAAACCTATCATCAAAATAATTGTTCTAAATACAATCCTATAGAAATAGAACATACTTCTTCTAAGTGTACAAAAAAAAACTGAAGGAAGAGTATTTTGAAAGTGTCTGACGGGAGTAGCCGATAGGTGCAAAAGTAATTTTAATAATTAAAGTACACAGATACATTATATTCCGGTGTAATCGAAGATAATACAAATAGTCAATATAAAAGGAAAGCGCATTCATTAATTAGTATTTCGTTATAGCCATAGATTATTAAACAGAGTTGAAAAATGAATATTAAAACTAGAGTATACCTAATACAGAATAAATGATTGATGTTGATCAGCCTGGTTGATGTAGAAGAGTTCTAATGCCACAATGAATTGGGCACGATTGGTACAAGGAAGTACCGCCCGAAGATTGGTTACCCAACAAGCAAATTGCTCATGAAAATAGCAGGTTATAGAGCTATAAGTCACAGGACAGTCATGAATAATATATGACACTTGTAAATGCACTGCTAAATGATAAATTAATGCCAAGAGTAATTAATCAGCTAAAATAAGTTACGAAAGCACATTAGAGATTAAAATATTGTGATATTATTCAAGTACTAGTCCTATACTAGCAAGATATGGGACTATGACTCTACGCTAAATATTTTATTATCAATAAAGCTAAGGCTTTATTGGTTAAGACCAAGTAGAATAATACTTCTCTATGGAAATGCGTTACAAGGATGCATACAAGACTAGTAGTCTTGGGAACGCTATTTATTGTGCAAGCTATGTTAAAAATCCTTTACAAGAAAGATTCTTCGAAATGAAAGATTCACCTTAGCACATACAACTGGTAGTAACTAGTCACAATTACAGTAAAAAGTCACAATTGTGACATGATCGCGTGATGGCCGCTTTGTTTTTTTTATTTATGTCACTTATTAAGTATTTAATTTAAATTCACAAACACTCCGAAATTAATTTTGTAACTGGCTGTTGATCTCATAATGATTCTAAGTTAGCAGCGTACAGGATTTGTAGCACGATATAGTGCGTATTGAAGGTCAGAATTAGAGCTATTAGCATTTTTCATGACATACGAAACAAATTCAAGATCATAGATCCTGAATTTTGTGCCCAAAATGGGTCTTGTATACAACACTACAAGACCATTCTAAGACTATTTCAAAATGTATTAAGTTTTACTAAAACGCATTAGTGGCTTATTCAAAACCTTATTTTGCTTGTTGGGTATTGAGACAAGTGAATTGTATTTGTCACCAAAAGGGCAGGATTGGTACAAAGAAGTACCGCCCAAGGATTGGTTCTAGAGAAAACATGGTTTGTCCTTTTCACCATAGGGCAGGATTGGTACAAGGAGGCATTAGCGTAGCTAGATTTTTTCCTGAAGGGGTAACCCACCACCCAGCTCACACCTACTGCCCTAGTGGCAAGACTCACATTTCTCGTGGCAGAGTTGGATCCAAAAGATAATTTTCCTAAGGCTCACTTGTAATCAGAATTTGGCTTGGGATTTTTAAGGAGGTTGTAGATTACGTTTTAAAGGTGCATATGATTATTTTATAAATAATAACAGTTTTGGTATAAGTGCGTTAGCCCATTATACATCTGTAGCGAACGAAGCGAACTCGAAATTTTTCAGTATTGCCTCTGAGTTTTGGCTAAAATGTTATAAGATGATCTTGAATTGAAACAGTGTCATTATGAGTATTTTTTTTTTTCTAACAATCAATTTTTCTAAGGGGGGCAACGGGTTTTCTGAGGTGAGTGTTTCCCACCTCTACCCCTCTAGCTACGCCACTGCAAGGAAGTACCGCCCAGGAGTGGTGAATTGGATTGAATTGGATGGATTTGGAAGAGGCAACTCATCTCTTACTGTTTTTGTCAAATTCAAAATTTGTTATGTTAACAGTTACTTACCTAAGACATGCACTTCTTCAATTAAACGTGAGTGGTAAAACATCTTAAAGTTTATCTCATTGTGTAACAAATAATAGCAACATCCTTCCAAAAAAAAAAAAAAACGAGGGACTCGTTTCCTAAAAGATGGCCGAAAAGGAAAAGTTATAATAAAATTGTGATGTAGAATGTTCAATTTTACAAGCTTTTATGTCATTTAAATTGTGTAATGTAACAAATGAATGGGTTTGATTTAGTTTGGGGTTTCTTTTCTTGTTTCTGGAGCATTTGAATTTTTTACTACGTATCACTTATTTCTAATATTTTAAAATTAGCACAGAATTAATGTTATCTTTATCTGTCTGCCTGCCCACGTCGGCGTTGGATAAAAAGAAATAATTTTAAAATCTAGAATTGGTATATTTTATTGTACTGATGACTGAAAATAATTCTGTTATTAAAAGTAAAAATTTAAGGGGTAGTAAATATAAAGAAATGAAATGTTTTTTTATTACAATAAACCTGTAACTTGTTATGTAATTAACGATGATTGTATTGTTGTTAAAGAGAACTTTACCTACTGTTACGCTTAAGATTGTATTCTAGGATTGATTGCATACTATCTTAAATGTAAATAAAATGTTGAAAGAATGTTTAAGAATTTATACTTATGGTACTTACTTATAATTGAATTGATGTTTAAGAACGATGAACAATGTTATCTCTGACTACCCCCTCGGGGAATATAGTCGTGAGCATATGCTATGCTTTTGCTTATGCTGTTAAAGAATAGAGTATAATTATTTCGATTGTATTTATGTAGGTATTAATGTTATTTATATTTTTCTTGATTTTACCAGTACCTACACTAAGCTTTGTTCGTTCGTATGATGTTAAATATAGATGTAGTTCGTATGATGTAGGTATCTCGAATGAATGTTGATGTTACCGTCCAATAAAATGTATGTTAATGATATTATGAGATTAAATTCGATGTTTAGAGTGTCTATAGGTACTGCATACTGCATATTATGTCTATAATGCACTAACTGCATTTAATGGATTCACAGAATTTTGTTATATTACTGTTCTTAACTAATATTTTAAAATTGGTTTTATATTAAATTATTCACTTAGATTTTCTTTAACGAAGAGACTCGTTAATAAAGGATGGCCGACTGTAACACGAGGGTTGAGGAAGGAGCGGGGCGAAGGGGGTATGCCACTCAAAAAGTTTAACTAGCACACATTCTTGAGATCGGGGTAGAGAGTTGCACGTAAATTGTGTTGTATTAAATTAAGTATGTTTTAGTCAATATATGAAAGATAAAGAGTGTTAACTGACTTTTAATTGATATAACCTCAGAGCGACTTTATAGGCATTACATTCATTCTTCAAAACTTAGATGTCAGATCGAAAATGTTCCATCTTTTTTCAGGATATGGAGCAATTTGTTATTGAATAAATAGGATTATCATGGCACTATCATGGTTATAATGTGAAAGACATTTTACTAGTTTGAATTGATCAAATTTTTGTGCAGTCAATGTTCGTTGACCCGTCAAGCTATACAAAACCAACATAAGCTGTTTTCGCGACATTATACATTTTACCTACTTGACCTACCGCGCGGCCAGCTTATTTTGGTTTTGTATAGCTTGATGTGTTGCCGTGTGTACAATAAACTAACATTTTCGGTTTTATTGCATACGAGCTTGTACCCGCGACTTCGTTCGCATAAATTATATAACAGATTTTAAGTCAGATGATAAGCTATCAAACAAAAAAAGGTTTAATCACAATCGGTTCAGTAGTTTTTGCGTGATACTCGAACAAACAAACACCCAAACAAACAATCAAACAAATAAACAAACATACAAACAAACAAACAAACAAACAGACAGACAGACAAAATATCAAAAAGTTTGTGATTTGGGATCATGTCGTAATTTTTTTTTGTAAATATCTTCAATGTACAGACACATTGCTGTTACAGTTTTATAATAGTTTAGATTTATTGTTAGTGGAAGGTTTATCCTTGGGCAATACCACCAATTTGGTCTATATGCTATTACCTATTCTGTGCCATCAGTCCAAGAAGCTTGGATGGTATAGCTATAGATAGACTATTGTCTAATAGTTCCATGCATTAGTCATATATGAAAAGAAAAACCACATGAGACAAACACCACTTTTTGACCGTCAATAGTATTTCCATCTACAGATTTTTACATGGAAATTTTTCTAATAAATAAATAAAATAAAAATAAAAATAAAACGCCTCGTTCAGTTATTTATTACACGTTAAATTCCCCAGTATAAAAACAGTTTAAATTCGTGAGGTCATCTCGTTGCGTGGCGGTGGACAGTCGTGTCGTGTCGTGACCATCGCACGTGTTCCCACTGCCATGCCAGTGCCAGCTGCGCCCTGTCAGAGCCTTGCAAGAATTTATTGATATTGAACTGTCAATCTGACTACCGATACGTAACGTAGTAAGTATAATGCCTTATTAGGATTCAGAGGGCGTTGAAGTTTATTTCAGTATTTTAATAGATTTCGTTGTTTTGTTCGGCCTTTTAAATATTATGTTATTATTTTTGTATAGGTACGTTCTGCTGAATCTTAAAATTGAATTTACCTACCTATTTCGTAGTTCATTATAATCCATCCATACTAATATTATAAATGTGAAAGTCTGTCTGTTTGTCTGTTACGTTTTCACGGCTGAACATCTGATTCAATTTTGATGAAATTTTGTATAGAGATAGCTTGAACCCTGTGGAAGGAAGGAAATAGGCATACTTTCACGCAGAGACGGAGTAGCAAGAATAAATCGTTGAGTTGGTATTTAAAATAATCCATAAACACAAGATTGACTTGTTGCCAAAGAGCAGTTAAGTTAACAATTTAGTTAAGTTGACCTTAGCATAGGAGTTAATCACATCGGCGGTGTTCCATCGTAAAAACGCTCGCAACAGCGCTCTGTCATACCGAACGTAATTTATGGAACGCTCGGATTTTACGTACATGCTTACCACATTTATTTTACTGTTGCCAAAACTATCTTCAACTTTATAAAGAACCACGTAAGATTGAATATGTTTCGAAAGGATGTATATTAAAAGTGTAAAGATTTTAACAGCGACACACTCCTCTTGAGTAAGTTTGATGGTTATTTTACAACCGAGTTCTAATTACGAGGTTTCCTCTCACTTGAATACTAGGACAAACCGACAAACCGATTGTTTGGAGGAACATTAAAATTTGAGCTTATAAAAACTTTATGGTCGTTCTTCTTGTAACCCTTTGTTGTGGATTTGTTTCGCGTGATTTTGAGGCCATGTGGATGAAATCTACGAATTAATGCGCAATGAACAGAACGAACAAATTGAAAAAGAAAAAAAAAGACATGTTTTTATTTAACATTATGCATGACATTAGATTAGGTTCTATTGTTACTCAAGAACATACAAGATGTTAAAATTCCTGTAGTTACCAGGCGAAGCGAGCTTGGATCTTGGGGGCCGGTTCAATGATTATATTAGTTGTTAATATTGTTGTTTTTAATCTGTCATAAATCACAAAATAATAATTAAACTTCTATTCCCATTCAATATATTATTTTGCCCCATATACAGGGTAAAATTGATATCATTAGCATCCTTTTAAACTAAGACTCTACCCATCAAACTGAACAACTTTTACTATGGGAGCAAACCGATCAGAGCAACAAAAAAATCAGCTGTTCCATACTAAACTGCAATGCCTACTCGACATAAATGTATGCAACAGCTGATTTTTTTGTTGATCCGATTGGTTTGTTCCCATAGTAAAAGTTGTTTAGTTTGATTGGTAGACTCTTAGTTTAAAAGGATGCTAATGATATCAATTTCACCCTGTACATAATCATCCCCTCTATATAATATTAGGCTCAAGTGTTATTTAAAGCTCTCATAGTAAAACAATTGGTACAGTCAAGAGCACATCAAGCTTTACACTTGCAGTTTGATTGTAACGCTTATGGCGCACTAAATAAGAACGGTACAAAGTCCAAAGTGTCAAGCTTGCGTGCTCTTGACTGTACCTAGTTCAATTTCATGTTACAAAAACCAGAGAGTTTTAAATTGAAATCGAATACCATTATCTACTAAATAGTGACATTTCTGCTAAAATATGTCAGTTGTATCAACATTTTGTCGAGCTTTAAGCCTCTTATCTCAGTCATTATAATTTATAGTCACAAAAACATAATGGCTGTTAGACTATCTAATCAATATTACAAGTCATCACACCATCGATTTAAGTGGTTGCCGAACCGATAACATTTAAGCTTATCCTAATAGGTCTAGAGGTCTTGCCGTTTGTCGTCGACTGCATGTCGTTTAAAATTCAATATATTTTGCCATAAATATCCCACTTTACAGCCTCTAATCCCGACACATGTCAAACAAATTGTTGACACTTCCAAATGTGACGGAGCCACTTAAATAAAAGATTTACGAAATACGCGTATTATTGGAAAACATTCGTGAGAACAATTTTTTTGTTTTTGCTCTTATTATCTTGAGCCTATACGTCCTACTGCAGGCACAGACCTCCTGGCAAGTTCGAGCGCATTTTTGTTATGGATGATAAGAAATACCTATATAGTAGTCAAAACCTAGGGTCGAATGGCGAACAGACCACTACAACACACGGCCCCAGTGCGGATTGGTACATGAAAGTTAGTGGTCAACTTGGTGTCAAAGAAATAGACCAGGTACACACGGCGACACATCAAGCTACCCAAAACCAAAATAAGTTGGCCGCGCGTCGGCATAGTAATGTATAACGTCGCGCGGCCAGCTTATTTTGGTTTTGGGTAACTTGATGTGTCGCCGTGTGTACATCCTAAGATGTTTTGGATACCTACTTCAGTTTCTGACGAAACCATCCTATCCGCAATTAACTGCATAACGTGCAATCTGAAACACGCCTCCGTATTTCCTCAGAGTTTTAATACGGAGGATAAATAAATAAAAAATATAAAATAAATATAAAAAATAAAAATAAACGGGAGTTCCTATTTCCTGTTTATTTATATTTTAAATAGTCACCCAGCTAAAGACTCGATCGTTTCCATACCAAAACTCCTTTACTGCACTGAAAGAAATAATCAACTAAACTAGTGTTAAATATAACCAAACTTTAGTGACTTCCAAACTGTTTTGTAGCACATAATCAAACATTTGGTTATAAATAGCAAAACGTGGTGTTATTTATAGACGAAAGTTTGTTTATATGCTACAAAACAGTTTGGAAGTCACTAATGTTTGATTATATTGAGTTGTTACCTTTGCAGTGATTTCTCACTGCATCGAATTCTCTCTGCAGTGATTCTCTCTGCGGTGAGTCTCTCTGCAGTGATTCTCTTTACGGTGAGTCTCTCATTTAATCGGTTGATCATTTTTTTCAGTGTACTACGCCCGACCGTCAAGCGCAGTAATATAAAAATTAAGGTAAACTTGTATGGTACTGATGTTTAATGTAGAGACAGTTACTGATTATTTTTGGGTAGGTTTCGATATCCAAGGATAACAACACACCAGACAAGCAAAACAACGCAAACAAAACTACCACAGTAAAAAGTGATTAATTAGTTACATACCGAAACATCGCGTAAATAAATTATATTTCTAGTATAAGATGTAGGTTATTAGGAGCTACCATAAAATCATTATTTTTAAAATTACAATATTTTATTAATTTACATAATATGACATCACCTTTGCTAACGTCTGGGTTTTCCTGTAATTTTCTTGCACGTGTAAACAGGGCACACGTGTTCACTTGATAAAAGCTTAATTTCTTACCTCGGAGGTAAGTTCCGGGTATGAATGGTGACGTCATCAGTTGTTGACCGAGATTGGCGCCAGCTGCGAGGTGCAAGGCCGCCTCTAGCCGACGCGAGGATGTCTGACCTCATTAACATCATTTGCAATTCATTTGACAAAATTCCGTCTATCTCTTGATTATATTAACCTTTACGCAAACATTCCAAAGATGTTTAATGTCGGACGATTCAAAAACTTTCTAAGGATTCTTGAAATATACCATAAAAACTCTGTATTGACTCGCTCTTTACATAAACCTAGGCTTAACACAAAACATGTTTGTTTAATCCGGCACGTAGCAACAGTATCGTTTACCAGCACGATTATCATAAAGCTGTTTATATACCTATACTAAGTTTTATTGATGTAAACATGATATAGCATTTAATCAGCTGTGCTATCGACATATTCTTGAATATCTAATGATTTACATAATAGCGCCGGGTTATTCCGTCTCAGATGCCATAAAAAACAGTTAGTTCGCAAGGCCGTTCAGGTGTAAATTAATATTATTATGTTTTATGAATATAAATAAGTTATTATGTCGCCTAATGGCGTTGCCTACGGCTAAAAATAAGAAATATATATACGAATCTCACAAATTTTTTCGTATACTTTATGTTTTTAGTAAATCTTCTTGTGTAAGTATTGAGAACTAATTAGGAATGTGAAAAGGAGACTATTCTTTGATTCACTATTTTATTTATGAATATGTTTAAGAGGGCTATCGCAGTCCAGTGGCGCCCTCATCAAATTAAAAAAGATTTCTCAATAAAGAAAGCCTAAATTAAAAAAGTAATTAACACGAACACTACAAAAGCCTTCAAGCTATTTTCATAGAATACTTTTATAGGTTTTTTAAAGGTCTAAACATACAAATTAGAAAAAAAGAAAAAAAACGGCCGCTTTTGTTTTTATTCGCAATTGTCTAAAAGTGGAATATTTAGAACCTATAAAAGTATTGTATAACAATGGCTTGAAGGCTTTAGTAGTGTTCGTGTTAATTACTTTTTTAATTTAGGCTTTCTTTATTGAGAAATCTTTTTTAATGTGATGAGGGCGCTACTGGACTGCGATAGCCCTCTTAAAAGTTACAAACATCTTTTCCAGCTTTCTGAATATAAAAACTTTGCAACCTTTTAGTTTTGTTCATTAAATCGATTATTTTACTGATCAAGCACATGTCGGACCACGTGAATTGTAGGGTTCTTTTTGCCTGTGTCGAATGAGTTTTGAAAGAATCTTAATCTCATGGATTGTTTAAAGTACACTTTGTACACTTTTGAGCTAATACAAAATGATGGAGAACCTTGCGGCAAGCCAGAAAGCACCCGATAACGTGACCGACTGTAAACCGACTTGCAAGTGACTGCATTATGTACTCGTGTGATATGTGAATGCTAGCTCAAACACAATAATGTGTCTAGAACTATAGACCTAGATGTGGGTAGGTACTTATATCTTGGCTTGGACACATGTAAAAATTGTATAGACACGGCACGGTAAGAATCATTGACTAAATTCTAACTTACGTCTTGTACTTGCTTGACTTCTTGTACATTAATATCGTTGGTAATGAATGATACACTGCATCATTTGAAGCTTCTCCAAGGAAATCGAGGTGCGCTAAAAAAAGGTTATCATTGTCACAAGTTCGTAAAGTAATGTGACGAATGGACTGGGACTAGGACGGACGGACTCGTCCATCAGATAAACGTACATACATTATTGAGCCTTGGTGCAAGCACGTGCAGTGCAGCCATTCCAGTAAACAATTTGTTTTGATGGACGCCCCCGCCCCCGCTCCCGCCCCGCCCCGCCGCCGGCCGTCGCCTTCCTCGCCGCTCCAGCGTTGTATAAATAATAGGTAGGTATGGCCTCTTGATGAATTTCGATGATCACTCCATATTGGTCAACCTACATGCTTCTCTGTACATAACTATCTAAATGTATAGCTATTAGCAAAACAAATTATAATTTGACTATTCAGGCAAACGGGATTTATGTGATGTGACGAAACGATGCATATATACTTAGATCAAGAGATTAGAGAGTTTCGAATGCGACACTACTGGAGGGAACAAACAACACATCTTCCTGATTTCGTCAAACCAGCTGAAACACTACCACCCGGAGGGAAGGAGGAATGGCCTGTGTGGAAAGCCTTGAACCGCCTGCGGGTTGGAGTGGGTAGGACTAAGGATAATCTCTTAAAATGGGGAATTATCCCCCAAAACAGCAACACATTATGGCAATGCGGATTACAACAAACCACCCCGCACCTAACAGTCTGTACAGGTGGACCACAATGTGGAGAGGAGGACCTAATGAGCGCATCAGCCAGTGCGACAGAGGTGGCAAGATACTGGAAATTGACGATTTGAAGAAGACGTGACGATCCCACACGAGAAGAAGAAGAGAAGAAGACTTAGATCAAAGTAAAAAGCATATATATAGACCCAGACGTTGCAAATGTTAACGGTTATATTTGTTTATCTTTATAATTTCAGACAAAACTTAATCGTCAAATAAGAATGTGTAGATCATAGGAAAAATATTCTATCACTGAGATATCAATACCGTTGATCTACTTTCCAGAATTTTTTACTACCCAGAATTCGTAATTCGAGCTCTCTTCGAGCTATAAACATATTGTAACATTAGATAAATTATTCTAGTGAGTACATACCTACCTAGGTAGTAAGTACCTAAGTTCAGTGATTGAGGTTAACAGTTAACACAACGGTATTGCCTAAAACTGTGTTGCACAAATAATGCATGCGTTTCGTTTCCGCAAATAGGTAGTGCGCGCGCGCAGCTGTGGTTGTTTTGGCGCCACTCGTCGGGAACTTGACCTGCTAACAAGTATACCTATCACTGTTGTGTTGCCTACAGTATTTGTAAATAGTGTTGGTAATTGCATTACAATTTCTCATTTAACTATAAGCACGGAAAATATAAGAGTTTACAACTATAAGGGCTCTTATAGACGAGCGACACTTTGCTGTCGCGGTGGGTCGCAGAGCGTCGTTCTCATACATTTTACACCGAGTTACTGTAGCTTTAAAAATTTTAAAATTTTCTATTGCTGCGGAACCGGTCAAAACTACTCCGATTTTCATGTTTTTTTTTAAACGTCTGTAATCTAAAATACTACAACCTTTATACTTTAAAAATTGACGCTCTCAGTCAAGTAAAAAGTTGTAACCCAAAAAATACAAATTTTAAGAAAAAATACTTCACAACTTGCGAATTCATGTAAGAACAGAACATTCTCTTCGCATTGAGGCAATTTCAATTGAGATTGGTTGACGAATGAACCTTGATGAGCGCGCTCCATACAAACGAAGTTTGATTCTATTTTGAATATTAACCAAATAAATTTAATGATTTTTTTTAACACGATCTAGAAACTAATATCCTAGTCTGTGGTTTATCAGATTTCCGTTATGTTATATAGTTTTAAAGTTACACTGGCTTAAAGATTTATATACAAAAAAAGGGTCAATTTTTAAACTGTAAAAGTTGTAGTATTTTAAATTAGCTTCATTTAAAAAAAAAAAATTCGAAATCGGAGTAGTTTTGACGGGTTCCGAAGCAAAAACCTTCAGGAACTCTACAATGTGTCGCTCGTCTGTGAGAGTGCGAAATGTCAGAAAGGTTTTGTTCCCCTTGTAAAATATCTGCCCAAAGATTTATATGTCGATAACTTAATTAAAGGATTATTTTATCTAGCTAAGAGCGGTGATAGAAGGATGAGAGCTAGCAACTTAATTACGAGGCGGCGGTGGCGGTTCGATACCTGTACCTGTATGGCCTGTACCACTAAGTTATACGGAATGTATGTACGGTTTTATTTGTCAGTATCACTAGCTCGGCGGTGAAGAAAAACATCGTGAGGAAACCTGTATACCCGAGAATAAAAAGAAACCATAAGTTTTGAATTCGGAGGTATGAGTAAAAATTGGGTGAGCATGAGGACACCACAAGGGTGTTCCATTCTAATCCGGAAGCACACGGCAACACTTAATGAAGAGATATTCTTTCAAAAGAATACTGCAATCGGACACATAATTGTGTCGATGGCCTACTTGCACTGCAAGCGTCTTTTGTTTTAAATTACGCCGTATGAATATGGATTGTTTCACGTTTCTGGTGCGCGTGAGCATGCCGGCCGCGCTGGCGCCGCGTCGCTCGCTGCAGCCGCCGCGCGGGTGTTCCTAATTCTCCAGCTACTAACAATTATTATATTTTCATATTAATGTTTAATATGAAAATACATCACAACATCTTGATTCAGTGAAAAACTGATACACATGCTTACTCATTTATCAATAGGAAGTACTCCTGTGAAGTTTCGAAAAAAATAGTCTAACTAATCTTGTTTCCCCATTTGGACCCCCGTTTCACCACCTTAGAGGGTGAATTTTGAAAAATCCTTTCTTAGTGTACCCCTATACATATAGACCTCATAAAGAAACTACGTGCCAAAGGAATATCTAGACCCAGCGGTTTGGGCTGTGCGTTGATATGTGTTGTATTATTGAGTCGAAGACGTTGAGGATGTAGAAGTAATTGTATAAATTAGTAAAACAGAGATGTTACTGACACAAGTGTTTATATTGAAGTGAAGTAACTAAGCACATAATCAACTTTAAAATAGGAATAAGAATATGTCAATATGATTATGAATACAGAAGAAAATAACTTATAAAGAATCTACACAACAAGAGATTAATATAGACAGTATCTACAACAATATGTCAGTCAGTCAGTTATTCAGTCGGTTTCTTAGATTTGCATCGAACCAAATATAAAAAGATGTCACTGCTGTGCCCTGCCCGTACGGCCACCAGCCAGTAGTCACACTCCATACATCGGGGTCGATTGACGTTTTCTATGAAACATTTTTTCACGTTATCAGTCTGAGGCACTCCTTTAAGTATGTAACGCATTTAGTTTACATCCTGTATATTATGTCGTGATTTGTCGAATTTGGTGGTACGATATGAGAAAAAGTCAATCAGAAATACATATATCAGAGTCATCATCATCACTCATCAGTCATCACCAATACTGAAATAGGAGATCTTTCATTCAGGAACTAAAATAGAAAGATGTAGGTAATGTACTCGTATTATCAGTGAGCTGAGCACATCAATGGAACAGTTTCCAATAGTCGAGCATGCCAGCTGCGGTTAGTCCATTGATGGCCGCGGCGCAGGCGCAGCGCAGCTGTGACCCGCGATAACCCGCGAGGCGCCAGAGAGTTCGGCTGCGGTATAGTGGACACAGTAAGCGATCTGGCTCCCAATCGTGTTGATTTAAAACATCCCAAGTTTAATGCTAATCCAATCTCAGTTCTAATCACATTGCAATCCAATTACTATATTCCACTGTGCTGAATTCCGTATCGCGCTAAACTTGACTTATCTGACCAATCTGTCAAAATATTATCTCTATATTTTGACAGATTATTATACAGGGTGAAATGGATATCATTAGCATCCTTTTAAACTAAGAGTCTACCCATCAAACTGAATAACTTTTACTGTGGGAGCAAACCGAACGGAGCAAAAAAAAAAATCTGCTATTGCATACCTACATTTGATTGAGTCGAGTACGCGTTGCAGTTTTTTTTTTTTTTGTAAGTGTAGATGAAGCCGAGGATGTAACGCGCTCGCCCAGAAAAAGCCTATTTACTCTTCTTTTAAAAATATCCTGATTGTATTTGCTTGGGAAAACAGACGCAGGGAGAGAGTTCCAAACCTTACCGGTTCTCATTATAAAAGAGGATGCGAACCTATTTGTGCGGATTGTTGGAATATCGACAACGTATGGATGCAGTCTCGCACTACGTCTTGTCGTACGATGAAGGAAGGGGGATGGTGGGATCAGGTCATGTAATTCCTGGGCACATTCGCCAAAGTGTAGCCGATAGAATACCGACAGACAAGCGACCAATCGTCGGTGCTCCAGACTGTGTAACTTAGTCTCGACGAGTGCATCGTCATCGATGAGTCTCTTGGCTCGACGCTCAACTGAGTCCAGTGCGTCAAGTTGGTATTTCGCAGAGCCGTCCCAGAGGTGGCTGCAGTACTCCATGCAAGATCGCACTTGGGCTTTGTAGAGAGTAAGAAGCTGTGCAGGCGTGAAGTACCGCTTAACCTTGTTCAGGATACCAAGTTTATTGGCTGCGGTTTTAGCTTTGGACTCAATCGAGCGGCCGAAGTTCAGGTCCGACGTGAGTTCGAGACCCAACAACTCTAGACTTTCGGAAATCGGAATGGAGACACCCTGGAACGTAGGAGACACGAGAGAACGTAGGACGTGACCTTTTTGCGGAAAACAGACATGCCTGTGTTTTAGTGGCATTGAATTCAACCAAGTTGGCAGTGCCTCATTCGGACACTGCCGTCAAGGTCGAATTCGTACGCTTGACCATGGCCTCTCTCTGGGACCGGACTTCGTGGCCGTCGGCCTGTCTAACAGGCAGATATCTCTCGGTGACCGTGTCGTCTGCGTACCCAAATATACCGGGCTGTAGCAGATCATTGATGTGCAGCAGAAATAAGGTCGCAGAGAGAACTGATCCCTGAGGGACACCAGCATTGATCGCCATAAGGTCAGACGACGAGCCGTCTATTACAACTCGAATAGACCGTTCGCTCAGGAAATCAGCTATCCAGTCACACAGGCCAGAAGGGAAACCAAATGATGGAAGCTTGCTTAAGAGGCTAGCGTGCCAGACCCTGTCAAACGCCTTGGAGATATCGAGTGATACCGCCAAAGCCTCACCATGTTTCTCCATGGCTTCGCCCCATATATGTGTGGCGTACACTAGAAGATCGCCAGTGGACCGCCTCTGCCGGAAGCCGTATTGACGGTCGCTAAGGATATTGTACTCTTCTAGGTACGTAAGAATGTGGGTGTTTAGAATACGCTCCATAACCTTACAGAATATGGAGGTGATAGCAATGGGACGATAATTGGCAGGGTCTGCCCGACTACCTTTCTTAGGAACAGGTTGTACGTTCGCAAGCTTCCATGATTCTGGGACTTTACCCGTTTCCAGAGACAGGCGATATAGGCGTGTTAAGACCGGAGACAACTCGGGTGCGGTGTTCTTTAGTACTATTGCTGGAATCCCATCAGGACCACTAGCCTTTAGCAGTTTAGTATGGGACAGCAAATTTTTTAGTTGCTCCGATCGGTTTGCTCCCTTACTAAAAGTTGTTCAGTTTAATGGGTTAGACTCTTAGTTTAAAAGGATGCTAATGATATCGATTTCACCCTGTATAGTATTACTAGGGTGTTCTGTTAAACACTGTCTAAGTACCTAGTCTGGTTAAGCTACCGTTCTCACTCTGTGCTGTGTTGATATCGTCGTCTGCGCCCGCGCAGCTCCCATTCATCTCTTATTATTGCCGTTAACAGCTGTTTGTTGCGACGCGATTAGTTTTAATTGCTTGCTATCGCGCGTTCCGATTGTCGCTTGTGCAATAAATACATTAATTAGACTCTGTTACATCATGGTCTGCTAATACCAATGTCGAGGGAGATTTTGTCGTGTTGACAACCGACTAGAACTTCAGCCACATACAGGGTCTAACTTAATATGCTCGCGGCTTTTTAAGAGGATGATCAGACCATCAAACTGAACAACTTACTCTATGGGACCAACATCAAAATCGCGAAAAAGAAATCAGCTGTCCCATACATTTTGGTCGAGTAGGATTGTAGTTTTGTATGGTTTTAATACAGCAGATTTTTTCGCCATTTCGACCTTGGTCCCGTAGAGGAACTTGTTATGTATGATGGTCTGATTATTGCCTATTAAGTAGGTATATTAGAAGGACCCTATACATGCTGTTTCTAAGGGAATTGAAATTCCGCGCGGAATTCTGGAGGGGGCAAATACATAAGAAATGCTATATTCTGATTCGGAATTCCGTGTGTGTATTCATTTATGTGTGGCGACAGGTGATTTTTTTTAGCTTGTTGTCAGAAATTTTTTTTGCTTGTTGTCAGAATTATTGTGTTTATTCACTGTTTGATTGTTAATAAATTAAGAATTGATCTGTTTTTTTCTATGCGCAAAAAAATTGTGTTTATTATCTTTACAAAGCGCTTGGTAAACAGTATGATTTCTTAGAGAAAACGTTATCGAACCAATCAAAAACCAATCGACCGACAACAAATACAAATCAGATTTCAATTTTCAGCAAACAATAAGCATTTTGATTAGTTATAGAATTCCGCAACACTACACTGCACTCGGTCGATACGTGGAACCTAACAAAGCCTTTTGTTTTGCCTCTGGAGTCCGGCGCAGGCGCAGGAGTCGCGAAGGTTTAGTAATTTTGCTCTTATTGCATTCCCGATGTGCTGACCCAAGAATCGGCTTAGACCTAAACTGGTTTTACGTCGCCTCAACCTCGACATTGGAAAATATTCAAGTAAATGTCGTGCAACAAAATAAAAGGGATTTAAAAAAGATACACGTGAACATTGCATGATTTCAAAATGTATTGCAAGTTCATATTTTTTACAACACAGCTTTAAATAATTATGTGAATTGCGACACTGAATGAAATAATATCAACCATGCATAGCGAAGCTATAAATAATTAATCGAACTATAAAACTATGACACAAAATTAAGCGTTCGTATTAAAATTGTACGAGTAAAGAAATTATAAGAAAAATTAAATCGATGAGGTGTTTTGATTCAATTAGCTTCGCTTTGAATAAGACGGATGTCTTATATAGTTTTATTATATTCTGTCTTACTGATTATGATTAAAGTAAGCCATTTGTATACAATTGCATTTGTGTAGTGCACATATTAATTGGACTAACCTATTACAATACTGAACAAAATCAACTATAAAATGGGAGGACACGCTTATGAAGAAGTTATGGAGGCAGTAACAATATCTGACGTTGTAGGACTAGCCACGTTGATAGTTCTGTTGATGATCGCTGGCTTTCACATTGCACAGTGGTTGAAAAGAAAAAGTCTGGATCGTATTCGGAGGGAGATCGAGAAAATACGAAGAGAAAATAATATTCCGACCATTTCTGGGCAGCAGATAAAAGTGTAGAGTGATAAAGTGATTGTTAACATGTGTGATGATTATAAATATAAAATAAAGTGTTTATAATATTCATAGACGTATCATTTTAGAAATAAGTTAATATCCTTAGCATCTGTTGCAAAACAAGCGGCCGACATGTTTCTAATAATTACAGTGCTACCGGTTGCTTCGTGACAAAATACGATTTTAATGACTAGTCTTGTCCTTCTGAACAACTTAATGTCTACACCACTTCAGATTTTAATTTTAGAGTCGTAAATCAACAATTATTGTTTTAAAATTCTGAACCTACGTTTTCTCTTTAATACGTTTTCATAAGACCTAATACAGTATACAAAAAATAATGTAAAGTATTTCATTAAAATTTGAATGAGCCTAAACATAGACGCATGACCATAATTCCTTTCGGGGTTGGTCAGAAATATTGATGCAATTGCCAAATATCTTTTCCAAGCCAAACATGTAACTATAGGTATACATACTTATAAGAATGAGATTTAACAATTCACAGATTTCAATACATTTTTATAATCAACAACATAATATGTATTATCGACATTAATCACGGTCACCGGTATGCCATCCTCAGGTGGTGTAACCATCGTGTTCCGCTCGGGCTGTACCTGATCTGATGCTCATCGGTGCAGGAACGGAACGAACCCAATGCTCGCTCCAAATAGGATGTCTCGTCACCCAGGTCATTTCCGTTCTTATTACGTAAGACTAAGCGTTCTTTCAGTTGACTTCTTGTGTGGAATGCTCAGTAAGGAGCGTCGTATAATCAGTGTGCTCACCCCGTGACGAAGAGGGTGCGTTATGCTTTTTGCTTGCGGGTTTCTAGGCATACTTATTCTTGGTCAAGTAGTATGCCGTGAGCGGTAACCGTAGTTCCTCAGAATTACTAAGTTAGTCGTTAGAAGTCAATTTATTGCGTTGATCGTGTAATAGCGAGCGATCGTTCTCTGGAATTTTCCAGATATGCGATGTTCAGTTTACTCAATGGTTAACGTTAAACTTAAAATATTGTAAATACTTTAATTATGTTTGTTCTGTAGCATGCTAATTGATAATGTATAATGAAGGCTCTATTATGAATACAAATACTACTTAATACGTATGTTTTATGAGTTTGATCCTTAGTTAAGTAAATACGTCAGATTACGTGCAATCCATACATAAGACAAGGCAACACGTGTAAATTCCAAGGCCTTAGCTTCGTTGTAAATTGTAGTAATCACCTAAACTCGACTTCCTGTCGACTCCGAAGGGTGGGCAGACACCAGAGTTCCCCCCAACGTCTTCCAATTGTCTCTCAATGGATTCCTTGACGTGATTACAGGAATTGTTTCCTTTAGGGTGTCTACGCAGCGTGATTCCTCGCGCACCTTTTTATTCACGTTTCTTCGTTATGCTCCCGTGCATTTTGGTGAATGACCGGTGAGAGTGGAAAAAGTGAATCACAGGATTCATGGTGTCTAAGCACGTGAACGTCTTTTTGATTTTGCCCAACTGTCATTGTTTTTGAATGTGGAGGAGGCAGTATTGTTACAGAATAGCTTTAGGTACCTTCCACAATATAGTCTAAAAGTACAGTACGCTGGCAACAAAAACTTCAGTGAAATAGGATCCTGACAATTTGTACTTGTACCTTTTTTTTTTTAATTTGTTTATTCAATACACTTCTGAAACCACAGGGTTTATACGAAGTGCGGTACATGAGATCGCAGTCAATATGACACATAAAGTGGATAGATAGGTAGGTACAGTCAAGAGTACATCAAGCCTTACAGTTGCAGTTCGATTGTAACGCTTATTGCACACTATATAAGAACGGCACAAAGTCCAAAGTGTCAAGCTTGACGCGCTCTCGACTGTACATATAAAAAAAATATATATATATTTATATTATTACAATTTTATAACTAGGTACAATGTCTTGTATCGGCTTCTAATATATAGGTAACAAAATTACTTAGCTACATGAGTCGATTGGTATCAAAAACGGCTAGCCTTCCAGACACAATAGAAAAATCCATTGTGTCTGGAAACCCAGACGCTTCCGATCCCAAACGACATAATAGTACCTACATTACACATCATGGTTTGACAGGTAATGTTTTTTAAGTACTTTTTTACATGTTTTTATATTTATACTATTTTCACAAATATCTTTTTGTAGTTTAATTGGTAACTTGTTTAAAACATTAGGTAACATGTATTCCCACGTCCTCCGTCCGTAACCTACTACAGTGTAGTAGGTACACTGATGATCTGATCAACATTTAATCATCAGCCTATAAAAACGTCCGTTTATGGGCGTCAGTCCACCACGTGTACCCAAATAGGATACAACATTTGACACTTTAGAGAAATCCTTTATAGTTTGATAGTATGATCATCTCCTCGCATTAAAAATCGTCAGCATTTAAAGAAGGACCCTGTATACACAAAATCTCGGTAATATTGGGATGATCAGAAACATTGACACAACTACCAATGTACCAACCACCATTTGAGGGTGTAATTTTTTTGCAAGCAGAATTCACGTTTGGCCTATTCGGTTCGGATCGCGACGGATAACATTATCGCAATAATAACTCCAGCGACATTTCTATCATCCAATCAGCGCTCGATTTCCGCAAATGACGTCCAATTACGTGAGGGCGTCTTGGTATGCGCCAATTAGGTGTCGCCGCGCGCGCACCTGGCTCACGACTCTCGTGGTCACGCGCAGAGCTCGATCGTAAATCCTTTCTCGATAAGGTATGTGCAATGCTGAGCCATATTACGTTCATGATCAATTGGGCTTGCAGATGTTATGATCAAAATTATAGCTTATGCTTTAACTTGCGTAAAATTTATAAACTGGACGTCTGCATTCAGAACAAAATCTGGTAAATTGCGTTACTCATCATAAATAAAGTACGGATGGAGTAAGTTCTTTTTTTTGTCGATAATAAGTATTCTACCAAAAAATATAGGTAGGGGTAGGTACTAGGTACTGACCGTATAAAAATTAATATTTTACTTAAAAGTGGTGTACTGCTCTAGAAGGTTACACAAACACTTGAAAGGGTAGGTAATTGTATTTATGCGTATGAGTAGAGAGTGTTGAGTAGATCAGTATCATAATACTGATCTACTTTCCCCAATGACTTTAAACGAAATACCAAAATACCTATATAAAAAATGTGGACTTACCATACTAAATGCAATCAGCTGATTGAACGTTTGTATGAAAAGTTGAACTTCTTTTTTTGCGAATTTCCCTTAGATTCCTTGGGAAAAGTTGTTCAGTATCCTGCGTAATTTTAAAGCCCTACTTTACTGTAATGCAACTTTCTACACTCTGACCCTGTATTATGTCGGAACATTTTTTTCTAGAGGATAAGTACGTTAGTCCAGTCAAGGGTTTTCTAAAAGATGCATAACAAAAACTTAAAAAAGACGTAAATAAGTTAGGACGATGAGTGCAAGATGATCGACGTCCTAATCTCCTCAATTATATCCTGAGACTTACGAACTCATGAACCGTCGCACAAAGTAAGATCCTGATACAATACAATACTGGTACAGTGACGGAAGCGCCGATTACTCGCCGCTAATGAGGAAATAGTTACTGCCGCGGCGGCCGTGTATCCTGCATTGCCCCCCTACTAGTAGTGTACTTGCATTCTTGACACTTTGACCACTCTACCTACTGCACAGCTGTTTAAAACATGGTCTCGTAGAAAATTATGTCTGCATTTTTCTAAAGTACAATAGGCAGGACTGGTCCAAGAGCCATAAGTGGCATACTATACGTTTGAAAGGAACATTTTTTTATATGTGCCGCCTATATCTTTTTGAGAGAAAAAGATAGTACGTAGTAGTAGCCATGTCAGCATACTATGGACATGTGGCCTCAATACTTAACTACGGACTTATAATTTGGGGACAAGGTACGGACATACAGACAGCATTCGTAGCGCAAAAAAAATGCATTCGGGCAATATGTGGTAAAGTTTCATGTGAACCATGTAAGCCGTTATTTATTAAATTACGTATCCTAAGTCTGCCAAGTATGTACATATTAGAAGTATTTAAGTTTGTAAGAAAGAATCCGCACCTGTTTACGCTGGCTACTGATATTAATCCTAGAGCTATCAGGCGCCCTAAGGCACTAGTATTAGGTCACTGTCCGTCTACAACTGTCTACCAGAAAAACTGTTACAGTATGTGTGTTAAGATCTACAATAAGATACCTGACGTGTTTAAATACGGTTCTCCGGACATAATGTCTAAAAAGCTGAGAAATCTATTAATTGGCTATTGTTTTTATAATGTTAATGAATTTCTGAATACACAATTATAATTTTGCATGCTAATCTAATTTAGTTGAATGGTGATACCTTTATAATAGTTTTATATTATTGTATTAATTGTATGACACTAAGATCTGTACTGTACCTATTCAGAGCAAATAAAGATATTATTATTATTATTGTATGTCTTACGTTCCGTAATCACGGGCAATTAAGTCCCGGACCTTTGGAAGGCGTGCATGGGGCCGAAGCCAACATGTAGAGGCCCGTTCAAAAGACAAGTTAATCTAAATGTAAGGGATACACAAATGGCGGATACCATCTCCGAGCGTACAACATGATACACACGGGGATGGTCCCCGCCATGTGTAAAGACTATTGGAGTACGGCGCTGTGGCCGCGATGGAAAAATAAGGTCTTGGGCTATGGAGGTGAAAGTTGGATGGATGGATACTGGGCTATGGGAGGAGACTAACGGACGCCTGCCATGACAACTAGTCTCAAAATTGTAAATAGGGCAGGCGGTGACTCGCCGACTCGTCGAGTGGGCCCCATAAAACGGCCGCACGCACAAAGTGCGACAATGGGGCAACATCTCATTGAGCGGCTGAAGGTTGTCGAGAGGTGCGGCTCCGGTTTCACCATCGCGGGGTTTACCCCCGTGAGCGGGTTTCCCCGTTATTACGCCATTACGTGCAATACACTTCCAACCTGGAGCATAGGTTCTGCTCTTGCGATTCCACTCTGGACGGCCAATTAAGGCAAGCCAGAGGTAGGGGGGTGTGTTACTGTGTGTGTGGGTGTGGGGGTGTGTGTGTGTGGGTGTGTGTGTGTGTGGGTGTGTGTGTGTGTGAGCGCATGTCTGTATGGTCCCCCTGGATAGGGGTACGCGGTGTCGCCACTCACCGTCAGCTCGCCACAAGCTGCCCCCGCGGGGTTATTATTATTATTATTACGGGGATTACAGTTTTAGTGGCTTTTCATACTAATGTTAGCATTTCGCTAATATTTCCATCTGCTGCTTGAATTTCTTATCATAAATGAATAGTGTTATTGGTCTGTTATTATTATTAAATAAAATAAAATAAAAATAAAATAGCCCTTTATTTCCAACACTAAAATTACATCTTGTGACATGCTAGAACAATTATTATCATACCATTCCAATTAACATAATAATACCTAATACCTAATCATTTCTAAAGATTAAATATTACATCATTCAATTTACTCCAATAACAATAATAATAATTTATTTAGTTATTCTTATTAGGTAATGCAAAATAATCTTTAGCCGTTATTCATTTTGTACACTCAAAACGAAAAAATCGTGATTCCATCCTGATATTGCCGTTTTAGTAAACGTGAGCCTTATTACTGTTGCACACTTGACGAAAACTTTTAGTAGTTAATATAGTGGCTAAATTACTTCTTCCTAAAACGACCCCGTCTAAATAAAACACAAATATTTTGATGCCCCTTTTGGTACACACATATAGGTTTGTGTCATACCTTTGCCATAGCGGATGCTCTTGGACCAGTAGTGCCCATACATTTTTGCCCAGTGTCCTTTAGGAGTTTCGTAATCTGTAACTATTTTACCTGATTGTTCTTAAGTATTTTTTCCGTGTTGGTAGGTGTATTTTGATTCTAGATTATCCATTTTTGTACCTGATTGTTCTTAAGTATTTTTTCCGTGTTGGTAGGTGTATTTTGCTTCTAGATTATCCATTTTTGAATTGTTATTTATTTTTCTTCTTTAATTTTTTAGATTTTTAAGGTACCTAGTTTTAGTTTTCTTTCTTTTTATTACCTATCGTATTGTATATTTCTGTGTAATAATGTTATTTAACGTTCAACAAAGTGCATCTTCGTGAATATTTCTCAACGTTGCACCTGTAGCTATCTATAGTCTAGTAAAATTAGAAAAAGCTCATCCGTTTGATTGCAACGGCTATCCACGGTCTGTCGGTGCGCATGCGTGGAACGGAACCAAGATCCAGTGAGCACTGGGCCATCACTCTGGGAACCTGACCTTAATAAGACGACACCTGTTAACTAGGGTGCTACTACGTCTTGGGGAATCTTAATCATGGGAATAATTTTATTGTTGGGGTACGCGTGAATAATAATTAGGTAAATGTTTTATAGTGTATAGTGTCCCTTGTTGACCCCTTGGTTCTGTCCAGTTTTTTTAGCGTTGTCTTCTTTTGTTTTATTTATGTTAATGCACTGATATATGGCTGACGACCCGGTTGGCGTAATGGTTACCACACCGTACTGCTAAACCAGGGTCTTGGGTTCGATTACCGGTTCGGCATGAATATTATATGTTTGTGCTTTTTTTTCTATGGTTTCCATAATGAAAAGCCCAGTAGTTTACTCGGGATCATTACAATGTTGTGCTATGCTATATGCTATGCTAAAATAGTTACAAAGAAATTATTGAAAACAAACACTCAAATATGATTAGGTGCCAATTCACACAAACTAAGCTAAACAACCCTTTCATCCCGGCAAAATAGCGCGCCAAATGTCAAACATTTGTCAATGGAGTGGCCAACAAAAGATTCATTCATACAGCACCTGTACAGGGGTTCCCCAACATTCCCCATATCTGCCCCACGTGGCAACATATGTACTCTCACCTGGTTGTGGAAATCTCACCCCTCATCACGAGGGTAGGGCACATGGCTGGCGGCTGCCGCCGACAGATGCTAAAATACGTTGCAGACATCGATTTAATATTGTTGCTCTCTAATCACAATTATGATGGTTGTTCAAGACTTTCTTTGTTCAGACTTATGGTCTTTAAAATATTCGAAAAGTAATTCATGAATCAAGCAAATCGGACTGAGTCAGTCCAATGCATGTCCCCAACAGCACAAGCTGTCTACAAAATATCTAATAGATATCTACAAAATATCTAAGAGTCTATAAAATAACTAATAGATATCCAGTAGATATTCTGTGCTATGTGGGGTAGAATTTTAGAGGTACTAGACTAGAAAATAGAGATAGAGTATGAAGAACTGCGAAAGAATATCAATGCAAGCATAATAATCTAAACTATTATAAAACTGTAACAGAAATTTGTCTGTACATTGATGATATTTACAAAAAAAAATTACGATATGGTTTTTAGATGTCCCGGATTCCAAATCACAAATTTTTGGATTTTTTGTCTGTCTGTTTGTTTGTTTGTTTGTTCGTTTGTTTGTTTGGGTGTTTGTTTGTTCGAGTATCACGCAAAAACTACAGAACCGATTTTGATGAAACTTTTTTTGTTTGATAGCTTATCATCTGACTTAAAATCTGGTATATAATTTATGCGGACGAAGTCGCGGGTAAAAGCTCGTATAATATATTATTCGTAATAAAGGTAGGTTGGTCATTGGTCTAAGTACAGATCTTTTTTCTTTTTCGCAATTTCGGTTCAATTGGTCCCGTAGAGAAAGTTGTTCAGTTTGATGGTCTGATGGTGCCTTAAAAAACCGTCTGGATAGCTATAAAACTTTCAGCAGTTTCAGCACTATTAAAGAAACACTGTAGCGCACTGAGAATCACAAAATAATAATATATTTACGATAGTGTTCTAATATTAGCATTGACAGCGGGTACAACAATGAAATTCATCAAAAGGTAAAACAGCACAATGCTGTTGACCTCAGCAGCTGTCAACTTAGCGGCCGTGACATCTGCGTGTGCGCCTGCGCAGCGCAATCTGCTTTGTTATTGTTATTATTAATCACTTTGTTCAATTTCGTACGGCTGTTTTAGTTCCGGCTTTGGAAATGTCTGTATCATCATCATTATAACATGTATAACAATACTAAAATTAGAAATATAGATTTTTCCATATATATGTATGTATTTCTTAATGTTCTTAATGGACATACTTCTTTCATAAAGTAGAATTGTATGCATTATGTTTTTTAATATGACCTTCAATAACGAGGCAGGTTTTGGTACCTACCTTTCCTTTTCCTGATTTGGCTTGTCAGGTATGCAACTCATATTGCAGAATACTCATATACATACGTTGGTATATGTATTTGGCTAAGTAATGCTCAGCTGTTGAATACATAACCTCAACATCACAGAATTAATCCTCATATTATATCCCGTGCGTGTCCTCAAGAAATTAGACCTCTAAAAATAAAGCAAATAATATCAACATGCACCTGTTAACAATATAAATCAAAGGTATCCAGTGGCATCGTTTCCCATGACCCGTTTTCTGGACGAGTGGAGTCCAGGATATCCGCGGTCGTACTCGAATTCATTCATTGACTTTTATAAGCCCACGCTCGATTCGTTGACCCATTCCACCGTGTAATTGTCTTGTCGATAAATTATATCAAAACTATTTAATAACTTTTATCAATTAACAGCTGTTTCCAACCACATAATTCATTGGCCTGTGCTATGTTAACAATTGCTAAACTGGGTTGGGCATCTTGCTCGCAGAAGCGATGGCCTATGGGGCCAAACAGTTATCAAGTGGCAACCACATACTGGAAAGCACTGTGTGGGTAGGCCCCACACAAGGCCGCGTTTTCAAGGTGGACCGACGACTTGGTGAAGGCGGCGGAAAGCCGTTGGATGAAGGCAGCGCAGGACCGGTCGTTGTGGCGATCCTTAGGGGAGGTCTATGAACAGCAGTGGACGTCCATCAACTGAGATGATGATGATAATGATGCTATATTCCATGCACTGCAGAAATTAAAATTTAAGATAGTCACATCTGTTGGACAAAGAGGATTGGCGGGTAATATAATTACCTATATTGTGAAAAGTCACACGGATTCTCTGTCCAACCGTCTGCCTAACACCCTGTATACTACCTAATGAATATTACACTGGTGCTTGATATAAGCCGAGAACATAATATCAACAGTTTCTACACACAGCCTGACGTCATTATCTCCTAAAACTATCACTATTCAAACATTTGTATCAACTATTTACGAGCCGCGTAAAAGCAAATCAACATTAACGCATTTCTCGTTGTAACATGTAATGTAATGTAACTACATGTTGATTTTCCTCCACCATTAAACGTTCCGATCAAACATCTGACAGTGTAATGTATTTTCAGTACAAACAGTAGAGAAAATGAAGCGTGGACGCCCACCGTGGAGCTAATGATTGTTATGAGAGTTAACATGTTTACTACTGTTCTGTTGCAGATACACTTTCGCATTGCTGTGCCAAATATAACAGAGACGTTTTTTTTAAAACTCTAATAAGAAAATGATAAGTCATCAAGAAAATTTAACCTTTCTTACTCCCCAAATTGCGCCCCAATATAAGAATTTAGCTTTTTTTTTACTTCATTTATAATATTGGCCCAGCAATTGCTATATCTGTACCGAATTCCAACTTCCTATGTCTTACGGTGTCTGAGAAAAATGCCTGTGACAGACGGACGGACGGACAGACACGAGCCGATTCCATGAGTGTTCCGTTTTGCCAATTTTGGTTCGAAACACTAAAAATAGATATATACTCTAGCACGAAAAGTCGAACTCAATGACAATGTATCCACTGGACAGAAGAAGATACTATACTGCTATTATGAATGATTTAGTCAGACTGAGACTCTAATAACAGTGTTACAATATGTTCACTCACTCACTCATTCAGTCATCCATTCATTCACCTACTCTTCCCTTGCGTCTTCCCTTGGCGTTGCGTTGAAATTGTGAAATTAAACATACAAGCAAGTTTACCAACTGAAGACTTTCACTATCGCCAACCTCACGACCTCACAAACAGAATTAAATAAACATTAATTAAGGATGCATGTAAATGTAACTTCAGCTGACAATGACTCATTGAAAGGGTAAATGCTTGGTCCATTGAAGAGGTTTCTTTCGTCCAAGTCGGCTGCGGCCGCGGGCGGCACACGTGAAAATCGTTTGTTCCGACTGAGACCAAGTATTAATAGTGCAGCAACAAAAGATCGCAGTTGCATTCGATGCGATGTGTGTGGCCCAGACGGCTATTCTTGATTTTAAATAAAATGTATCTCCTAATTAATTTCCTTGTTCATCTTCTTATCGTGTGGACTCCTAGTGATATGTCACTTTGTGCGTTTTCCCCCGTTGGTTAGGACATTGCAGGATGAATCACCTGATTGTCTGAAAAGAAAAATAATTCCGTGCTTCGGATTTTGATCAGGTTGAACGGATTCAAGATTTTGTATCCATCTACAGTAGATCCTTATTATGTCATCTTTGTCAGTCCAGTGCCAATCACATCCACGAGTGCGATTTTTGAAACTCATTCGCTGAGTTCAGCAGTTGAAAATGTCAAAATTACTGTGGAGATATGCATCTTTCTACTGCTGATTTGACTTTCAAAAATCATACTTCAGGAGTGCGATTTTTGAAAGTCAAATTAGCAGTAGAAATATGCGTATCTCCCTAGTAATTTTGACATTTTCAACTGCTGAACTCAGCGAATCAGATTCAAAAATCGCACTCCAGGTCTTACGTCACATTAACTGGATGAATCACATTAAAAACGAAACTTGAGATGACTCTTATATTACAAATAACAACACAAGCTCTACATCCAGCCATTACAACAAATACACAATCATATTCTTTTGATAAGGCTATATACTGTTTATAATTGCGTGTATTTTGAAGGAGGTAGAACAGAGCGGTGTGCGCAGGAGACTGATCACCTGTCTCGCGCAGCTTCCCACGGTGACCAGGGCTGCCACCTTGAAAAATCGATTGGGATCTAAAACTGAAAAAAAGGCTAGATTATAAAGGACTACCGCCGCTCTCCCTTGACAAAAATACCTTAAAATGTATAGAAGTTTTGACTGAAGTCAAATGTGTAATAAATTATGGGGTTTTATAAAAACCACTCAGAGAGTATCATTTATTTTTATATAACGAGTCATTTAGTCATTTATTATTAATAAATTTAAAAAAAGTAGCAATCCCAAAATGGCTGTCAATGTTGTTTAGTAGGAGGTGATGCAAGCACAATGTTTTTTTTTTATATAAAAATGATAAAAACGAATAAATCATTATAAAATAAACTAATGCCTCCAGTTTGTTGCTAGTGTTCCATAGTCCATAACAAAAATAGAAGTACGGTTACACATTTTTTGGTATTATGTGCCGGATGTCATTTCCGAGGATCAAAAAAGCTTTAGATTCGGCGTTTTATTATCATTACATAAATAGTCTTATAAGTCTTTCCCAAACTCTTCTAGATAAGTCAATTTAAGTCAGTCAAGTCCTAGTGGGTCTCTAGTACAATTAATGAAAGAACTTGAGATAAGCGTTCCCGGACATTGCACACTCTATACAGGGTGAAATTTATATAATTAGCATCCTTTTAAACTAAGAGTCTACCCATCAAACTGAACAACTTTCACTATGAGAGCAAACCGAACGGAGCAACAAGAAAATCTGCTGTTCCATACTAAACTGCAATGCGTACGCGACACAAAATGTATGCAACAGCAGATTTTTTTTTGCTCCGATTGGTTTGCTCCCATAGTAAAAGTTGTTCAGTTTGATGGGTAGACCCTTAGTTTAAAAGGATGCTAATGATATCAATTTCACCCTGTAGACATGTTTTGTATAATTTATCATATTTCATTCACAAAACACATTATATTCAAACACGAATACTGTTGCTTTATTCAAATTATAAAAAGCGCATTATTTTCCACTAGGCGCTAAATTCTCAGATACGGCGCCAAACATACGAAAAAAGCGCTAGATCTAGCGCCGAGAGCGCTGAGGTGGCAGCACTGACGTGACTCATTGCATCCTTGCCTTGTCCTTGTGGTATTGGTCCAGTCGTTATGTTGATTAATGATAATTTGGTATGATGATTGCGAGGTGACTAAGGCTAAAATACTAACGTAGTTTCGTAACGATAGCTTAGGAAAGAGTTGCAATAACGATTGTGCCTCACCGCAGGAAAGTTGAAGGTTCTATCCATTTCAGAAGTGCGATTTTTGAAAATCATACGAGCAAATTGGCAGTAGAAAGATGCATAATCTCCATAGTAATTTTGACATTTTCTACTGCCAAGACGCTCGTATGATTTTCAAAAAGCGCACTTCTGGACTTAGGATCGATCTCACGTCGTTACGTCGATATATCATACCTAAATAATTTATTTGTACAGAAATAAATATGTTGTTGTTGTTTTTTGTTGCAGTTTAAGGATATACCCCTGTATCTGTATAGGTCGACCAGAAAGAATCTCATGAAATGAAAAACCGGCCAAGTACGAGTCGGGACTCGGGCAATTAGTGTCCCATACTACCAGTTGTTTAATATGGGTCATTGATGAAAACCACTTTAAATTGACACTACTATGTTTGGTAGTTAGATGCGTCCCTTTTAAGGCTATGACTATCAAATTGCATAGCTTTATCTATAAGACTAACATCGAAACTGCGAAAAAAATTCTGCTGTTTCATATACTGTATAGAAAAGCCGCTATTTTTCGCGTTTTCCTATTTGGCCCCATATTGGAAGTTGTACAGTTTGATGGTCTGATCATAACTACCAAACATCCTATATTTGCCAGGAAAATTTGTTTTTTGAAGGTTTCATCAAATACCATGGAATCAGCTTATCATACAAAAATAACTTTCTTTGAAACACGGCACCGGGCCAATAAGGAAGTAAGTAGGTAGACATATAAAATTTTTAAAAACTTTTTTGATTATTGAAACCATTTTACACGATAAAATCTTGATGAATACCTGTTTCAGGCTCATTTTATTGGAAAATATGTAATGCCTTGTAAGTAACCAGGTAACACTTAACATTATCTTGTAAAAGTCTTGAAATAAACTAAAAAAATATATTTTATAATTCATCACAGACACCTGCGCAGGTTCCCACGATCTCCGCTGTTTTATTTTATAATTCATAAATGAAAATAATAATTATGGGAATCATTCTATGTCTTTGTCTCTGATTAAATGTAAGCAAACGTTTGAATCGCAGAAACATCTATGACGATTCTTCTATTTAGATTTCATAAGTCATAATCATAACAGTGATACACACGACCAGCCTACGATCTGTACAAAGGCTACTTAATTAATAGTTCAACACTATCAAGCTATAATGTAGGTAATAAAATAAAATTATTATAAAGCATATCAATAGTTCGACACATTTGGCTAGCAGCGCTTGGCCTGGCACAGGTGTCTGGGTGGTTGTTTGTTGTTGGGTAAGTGGTGTCTGTTTGGAGTTTGGATGGTGGGTGTTTGGAGTATGGGTGATGGATGTTTTGGTGTTTAAGCTGTCGTCGGTGTTTGGGTGATGGGTGGTTGATGAGTCTTTGGGTGTCGGACAGGTGGTTGATTGTTAGGGGGTGAGCGGTGGGTGTTTGGATGAAGGTGATGGGTGGTAGTGGGTCTTCGGGTGATTGGCGGGTCTTTGGGTGGTTTATGGACCTTTGGGTGCCGGGTTTAATTGGGAGGTTTTAGTTGGGTTTTGGCTTGGGTTTCGGTGGTCGTATGTGGTGAATATTTGGTTTTTGAGTGTTCGCGAATATTCGCGAAATCAATCCATTATTGGTTACTCTTCATCCGGGAATTGTGTTTCTATAATACGAGGTAGTCTAGCTTACTGCTTACCTGAAGAAGACATTCTAATGTTTATGTTAAGATCGCCAATTCACAATTGGATACGCGTATCCGCTGGGGCACAGGACTATCCTCACCTACCGGTGAGCAGTCCTGTGTCCCAGCAGTGGGGACGAATACCTTGAAGCTAAATAGTGACTATGATGAGTAATTAAATTAATGAACTGAAAGTTGCCGTTTTTGTACCTACAACCATATTTAATATAAAATATAATTGATTGACTGCATTGATTGATTTGAAATGGATCATGATTAATTTCAACAAATCAATCATTCTAACCATATTAACAATTATCAGTAGAATCTATATTATGCTATGAATTTTGTCAATAATTCACAATAGGCTATATTTACCTTACCTTGCTATAAAACTATTTCCTAGTTGCTGTACCTAATGGTCTTTCTACGTGGTATTTACAAGCTATTAACAAATAGCTAATATTCATAAAGAAGATAAGGCATCGCAATAAATTTGCGTCGCAGGAGCAGCACAGGAGCTGGAAGAGATTTCCTGAGGCGCCCGCGCACCTGCCCGACGTTCCCACACGTTTGTTACACAATAAATGCGCTTTTTATTCATTCGCGATAGGTTTTTTAGAATGCACAGGATGTGGCTAATATTGGAAAAGTGTTAACGAGTAGAGGAGATGGTTTATGAGGACTGGCTCTTAACTCTTGAGCACAATTATTTGTTCAGTGATTCTAGTTTGTGGAATTTTTTAGATTGCTTACTTTTCTTTTATGTTCTTTTACTGATGAATGTGGAGGATGCGAAAGAAGTCTGTCAGGTACCCCAGTGTTAGACAGGCGTGGAAATATTATAGGTGTGTATGTACTTACTTTTCTACCGTCTTGTCTTCGTTTTCACTCATCATGTTAGATACAGTCGATGGTAAGGTTGGTAAGTTACTGAATATTTAACAAACAATTTTTTACCCTGCCATACACCATTACGATGCAAACAATCCGCCGGTAAGATCAACGAAAAATAATGTTAAAAATCGAATCTGCAATCTTTCGAACTTTTTTCCTCGATGTTTTCGTTCACAATTACGTGATATGCATACATAAATAAATAAACCGCCAAAAAACTGACCAATCATGTTAAAAAGCGAGTCGCCTTCCAATATCGTGCATATTTTATCGAGCAACACCAATAAGTAGTACACAATCAGAACATGTCTCCTTACACCTGTCTGAGTTTCCCACGCGGCGACATCCACATGATTGAATCTTGAATTGAGGACTAGCATAAACAATAAGTGCTCTTCTGTACGTGATATTGGGAAAAATGGAAAATTGTTAAAGAATTTCCAAAAATAATTTTATTTACATTATTACAATACATACTTAAGGGGGTAGAGTTCAAAACATCAAACTGAACAATTTTCATTATGGAGCTAACATTGAAATCACAAAAAATTGATTGTTCCATAGATTTGGGTCGGATTAGCTATATGGACGTTTTTTATGCAATGTGTTTTGCAATTTAGATGTTGGGTTTACAGTGTTAAGTTATAGTGAAAGTTGTTCATTTTGATGGTCTGAAGCACCTCTTTAACTATATGAAACGCATTGAAGTTACACCCTGTAGAATATGCCATTTCTATTGAATTACGATCATAGAGAAAATTCAAGAATTTTAGTATCGGAAGGGACTCGAACCCGCAACCTGTCAAATGCCTGTATCTTGGAACACGACAAGTGGCCTATCAACATTCGGTTAGAAAATAACTTGATCTGGATATCTGACAATCTTCATGCTAGACCTCAAAAAGATCGCGACATAATCAAACGTGTCTCTGGTCTGGACCAGCTCGTTATTTACTCGATACACTCGAGACGGGTTTTTGCTACGGTATCGATGCTTAAGAGCACTAAAAAAGTTAATTACACTTGATGAGAACAGCCCTGATTATAACCGAACCGAGACACTGGGATGTAGTGCCACGGTTTCAGCGTTGTGTGATGATGATGATGGACCACATGCAGTGTTTGTAATGAACTAATGAGCGCGACGAAAGATCTGTTGCACAAATAAACTGCTATTACCGAGCGATTTAACTTTAATAAAAGAACATACACATTCTATTCCAATAGTACAGTCTTCAAAACGCTAAACTTCAAACAGGTTTCAAGTATTTTATTTAGTTGACGGTCTTCGATATGTTAAAAGTGAGCCTTGTTACAAGACGATTGCATGAAAGACAGCTGGTAGTAAAGTTGTAGCAATGTTTTTGACCATCCCGAAAGGGATTATGGTCGTGAGCTTATGTATGTCTGTAAGGTCCGCCACAGATAATTATACGGAATTGCGATCCGGAATCCTGAATCAGGATTACGATTTCGTATGGAGTTTCCCCCTCCATAATTGGGTTCGGAATTGCGGATGCGGCGGTATCAAATCCTATACAAAATCACAATCCTGATTCGGAATTCCGTATGTGAGTGACTGGCGGACCTTTATGTGAAGAAATTAAAGTTTTTAGGTTCGTTGCATGTTAGCATCTAAAGACAGTCTTATTGTTAAACAATGCATAAAATAACGGAATGGTTACTGTTCAGAAACTTTGCTACATTACCCAAGTAAGCGTTTTGCGTAGGTAACAAGGTTCACTTTGAAAGAATAGAAGTCTGGAAAGTATAAAGATTTCTTATCTTAACTTTAGACAAACATTATACACTGATTATTGATCTGGTTTTGCAATAAATTGTAGTAGTAACGTCTGATCGAGCGTTTCGCGTGTGGGCAGGACAATGTTCTGAATCCGTGTCATTTCAGTTAAAGGCAACGTCAAGGATGTGTGTCAGTGGATTATGCGTCCGCGCATTTGGCCCGAGAACTACTGACCGATTTCCCTGCTGTGGGTAGGCAGTAGGTAAGTAGAGAGAGGGTCAATCAATAATTTCATGATCTGAATCTGTTACCTAATAAGGTTGATGCAGTTTTACATATAATTTTGGAAAAATATATTTGTGTAATTGTAAAAGATCTTGCTTCGGGTCCTGATCCGATCGATCCCTGAACCTGCGGGGAGGACAGAGTTTTGTGGCGCGCCTAGTGGACGATGATAGGCTGATGATGATGACAAGATACTAAGATAGGTACTGTGGTAGGTTGATTATACCTCATCATATTGATCTTAAAAAGGTAAAGTTAGTAGCTAGAACTTTCAAGACTCTAAAAGTACGATAGGAATACGATCTATTATCATCTCCTTTATTAAAATACTTAGTCTCAGCATGAAACGGGACCTTTAATGCGACTTGTTCAAACTTGTACGTACTTGGAGCTGCAATTGGATAACCACTTAACGACATTGTCCTTTTGTCGCCGACACTGCACAGCGCAGGCGCAGGTGCGTGTTGACGTCACGTTATGCAGAAAGCTCCCTTTTATGTTCGCTTCGTGTTCTTTAGATTCTGCTTTTAGTCAGTTTCTATTCTTGTGTATCTACTCACAAACATATGATAAACAGTTTTTCAATATCGATCAAGACCTGTAGGGCTATATGCCTGTGAACGATCGATATCAAATCGAGAGGTTATGCTTTTTTGCGAGGATCTGAGATGTTGAGGTTTCGGCGATTCATTAATCATTATACAGGGTGTAACAAAACACCCTAGTAATACTTAAGGGGGTGCTTCAGACCATTAATCTGAACAACTTTCACTATGGAGCCAACGACGAGAATAAATAAAAAAAAATCTGCCGTCCCATACAATGAGTTGAGACGGTAGGTAGGTAGGTAGGTACTGCAGTTTTGTATGAAAGAGCGGATTTTTTTTTCTCGATTTCGATGTTGGCTCCATAGTGAAAGTTGTTCAGTTTGATGGTCTGCAGCACCCCCTTAAGTATTACTAGGTGTTTTGTTACACCCTGTATTAGTAGTACCTAGGTAATTTCAGACGACGGAATAAATGATTGAAAAAATACAAATACTTAAGCGTAGTCAAAAATCATTATAGACCTGTATTTGCGTTCACTGTTATAGACACATTGTGTCAATAGAGTACTAACGTCAAGTTACCTACATAATAATTAATAACTCTACAGATCTTGATCCATATTGAAACCATCGTGTTAATAATTTAAATTGATTTGGCAAGAAACTTTCACTTTATGTTACAGGGTTTTATTTCGGACACATTTAAGTTGTTTCGTTTCGGAATTCACCCGCACTGCACCCGGCTAGAACTCCTATAAAATGTGTTGATTGGCGATTGCAATGATAATTTCAAAACTAAATGGAAGACGAAGCGAAGCGAAAACCCACTCTTTCAGCAGCCCCAAGATGACCATGAGAATATCCCTATAGCAGCCATTCTCACGCCTCCGCGGAAAGACAACTACGACCGCGAACCAGTTCCACGATTTAAAAACAAGCCTTAAGTGCCGTTAATGCAACTGTGCATACGAACGAGTAAAGGATCCGATAAATACAAATTACGATGCATCTGAATTTAATTATAGTTTAAAAACTGCAAGGTCCGATCGAGTTTGTCTGCATGAATTAGATTTTTCACTGCTGACTTGATTAAACTTATAATTTATAAAACAGTTCCGTAACTGACTGGCAGACAGACAGACAACGCACAGCCTAAGACGCTGAAGATAGAAACATGTTTGGTACATAGATTCGACGGAGGATGTAGGGGTGCAGTAAGAAAGGATTTTTTGATATTCTAATTTCAAGCGGACGAAGTCGCGGGCAAAAGCTAGTCATAAATAAAGAATTGTCAATGAAGAGAAATAGAAGTGTTATAGAAAGTTACGTTTATCCCAGTAGTTTCATGGTGGATGTTCTATAGTGGAACTGGTGAGACTTTTTTCCTCGGTTTTTAAGTGGACAAAGAACCTGACGTGATTCCAATCACAAAATCGAATCAATAATTAACAAAATTCGCCCCAATTTACAAATGAATTACCATAAAATCAGTCCCACGACTAGTCGTTGTATTTGTTTAAAACGGGGGTGTAGTGTGAATGTGTGAATGAACGCCCGGAAGAGGCGGTGGTGCGCGTAATCTATTCCAATTTCAAAATAATGCAACGATTGTGCCCGTGCGCATTGTGCAGTCGAATGCAATGTTTATGTTGTTTGTTTTAATGGTTACGATTCCTTTTGATGTCTTTGTGTGAATCTGAGTTAATCTGTGGGTTATAGTGATGCGAATTTGAAGTTAATAGGCAGTTTGTTGTTTTGACCTGCATTGGATTTGCTGCTGTTATAAAATGTAAAGGTAATTAAATGTAAAATTTGTTGTTGGTTGGCCAATAACAAAGTAGGTTTCAAAAAAAAACGGTGATAGAAGGGAGTATATTTTTACTCACCTAATTAACGAGAAAACAATTAGAATTATTATTTTATCCCATTTTTAGTTTAACATTACCATGCTTGATGAATGTTTACCCTCCCTGAACTTTCGGTTATTAAACGTGATCATTGCAAATATCCTGAACCTGATGAATAACTTTAACAAGTAATCTCGGGGGAAACATGGGCATAAAGGTTTAAAATCAACTCCTTTCATCATATCAAGAAGAGTACTTCCTGGCCGATTCATCATATTGGTTTCGAAATTGTTAAAAAACAGTGACTCCAATTCCTTAACATAATTCAAAAATTTGTCTGATGGAACTTTTAGTTCTCCGTAAAAAGAAGAACTTTTGTTAAACGCTTGGAAATGTAAAAAATGTTTTGATTCATTAAAATCCGGATAGTTTTGCAATTTCGTATCTAGGACGCGACAGCAATGTTTTTTGTTACATTTAAATATTAAATATCCTGCTACGTACGTTAAAGCATCTTCTGTTGGTATGTCGAAACGGTAGTCGATTTCGCCATTGAGAGCCACTGCTGATGGTACAGTCGTCCTTCTTGAGGCACCCCGAACATGTTTTGGCTGGGTAAAAGGTACATTCTCCTGTTGAAGCAAGTCACATATATCTTCCTGGCAGTTGTTTGAACGCGAGGTCTTCAACATGTTGCAGAGGAATAGTTTTGAGAATGCTCTTCTAAACTGTATAGGAGAAGGGTTTCGACTGTTGTCCTCCTGCTGCTTAATAGTTCTAAATAGATCGTCTAGAGGTTCTTGATTTAATCGTCTGGTACATACAAATTTGAATCCTTTCTCTTGTAAATCCTTGCTTAGCAGCAGTATGGCTTGGATACTTATTTGTATGTTATTGAAAGTTTTAATTCTGTTTGTTTTATTCCCGGGTTCAGTTGAATTATTTTTGAAATTGGTTACAGGTTTAGCAGTTATTCTTTCAAATATTTTCAAAGCATCTTCTAATATTTCAACTTGGTGTTTACTTGAATTGAATGCCATTTTATATTTATTGCTGGATTTAACTGTATTCGAATTTAACACATCAAACAGATTGTTAATTTTCTCTACAAATTCAGCTGTATGTTTTGCTTCTTCTGGTATATCTTTCGTATATATTAGTGTATTGAGTGCTGCCGAGACAGATCGACTGAAAACTTGTGCAGCATATTTAACCCGTAGTTTCTGAATATTGTTTGGGTTTATATGTGCCTCTTCAATTTTCGGGATAAGTTTTAAATCTTTGATTTTTTGATTCGCATTTAATGATCTTATATACTGCCAAGACATATTTTTATCGTCATAATAAAAGTCATTGGTGAGAAAGTCATTTCTTAAGCATTTAATTAAGTGCGGAACATCGAAAATATAGTAAATTTTTCTTCCATTCAATTCCAAATAGGGCTTATCTATTGTTATTTCCTTTGCAAATTTATCAAAATTTGATTCTTGGTTTGAAACAAACGCCATTACTTCGATGCCTATATTTGACAGTTTTAAAATCAATCCCTCCAACCAATTTTCTAAGTTATCGGAATGATTTTCACTACCAAGGAATGAATACGCAATTGGTTGCTCCCAGTTTACAGTTATTCCTTTTAGCATTATTACACAGGCATGAGAAGCAATTTCATCAGTCACTTCACCATTAACGTTACGGAGACCTATTACTTCGTCCTTTTTGGTGTCATAGTGTAAATGCCGCTTGAGGGCCATTTCATCCACGCATATTGTGCAATACTTTGCTTCATCCGGTAGAGATTTTAACTTCACCGACAAAAAATTCAAGATTCGGTCTCCAAATTGGGGTGGGATGACAAGTTTAAATGTTTCAAGGGTAGTTTCACTAGGAAGCTTTAAGAATGTCGTCAAACTTCTATATATCTGTGGACTTGAAAAGTGTAGGTTCAATGCAAACAACTTAAACTCGGGGTCATAGTAGTTTTCTCTGCGTTTCTTATTTAGGTTACTTTGCCACTCAACAAGCTTATAAAATCTTGTTGTAACTTCATCTTCGATACGGTTAAGGTTAAGTGTTTGTGCACCTTGTTTTTCATTTTGTATCTCCTCGATTTCATTTTGAAATCGTCTTCGTTTTTGCTCGGACTCCGCTAAATCATCACAAAGTTCCCGTTTTCTAGGTGTGTTCGAATAATGCTTGAAGGTGGTTTGTGTCTCCTTTATTTCCATATTTTCTGAAATGGTTTGTTCACTACACTGCAAAGGCCCTGTGTCTGCAGTATCATTTGAAAACCAATCATCAGTTTGCGTTGAAATATCATTGGTGTTAGTGTTATCTTCAGAATCAGACGTGCTTGTTAGAATCGGAACATATTTTGTTGGTATTGCATCTGGACGTAGCAGCAGTCTCTGGATTATCATACTTCTCTCAAAATGAACAGAACAAACAGAATGAGACTGTGGCTTCAACTCAGGTCTGTTCAAATCAGGTCGATTTATCATTTCTAACCATTTGTCGCGTCTGAAAAGATAAAAGAACAAAATGTAGGTACAGTACATACACCTATTCAGCATGACATAACACATAATGATCATCAATAAATAAGTAGGTATGTAGGATTCTAACACTGGGTATTATGAAAACGGCTTTTTGATGGCGATGAACTAGGTTGGCCAGGATCCTACCTTTAATTTGCAAAAAATATCGACCACTTATTATTTGAATCATTTTTAATGGTCCAATTCAAGGAATATAACTACTCTCTACATTTAATTTAAAACACGCACAGATACAACGCTTCATACAAACAAACACATCTAAACCGAAACCATAAAGTAGTAATCTAAACTATTATAAAACTGTAACAGAAGTGTGTCTGTGTACATTGGAGATAATATTTACAAAAAAAAAGATTACGATATGGTTTTTAGGTGTCCCTGATTCCAAATCATCAATTTTTGGATTTTTTTCCATCGGTTATTGTTTGTTTGTGTGTTTGTTTGTTTGATCGAGCATCACGCAAAAACTACTGAACCGGTTCTGATAAAACTTATTCTGTTTGACAGCTTCTGGTCTGACTTAAAATCTGGTATATAATTTATGCGGACGAAGTCGCGGGTAAAAGCTCGTTATACGTTATAATTATAGTACTCTGTGCCATAAACAAAATGACTTGTACTGTGTGCGATCTACCTCTGTACCACTCATAGATTTATATATTACTAGCGTAAGGATAGGCCCGTCAGAATATTTTACAAAAACCTTCTTCATAGAAACAAAAATTTGCGCCATCTGTCATAACTCGTATACGAACTATATCGTGTCATATATTTGTAGTGCTCTAAATTGTCATTTTTCCTTGCATTTTAGAGCCAACGAACTGGGGACAAAAGTCAAGCTCATAGGCCATGTCCTTACGCTAGTAATATATATGTCTTTGGTACCACTGTATCTTCTTTTCTATCGGTTACTTGTCGCAACGGCTTTTAGATTATTTATATGGAGATTGTACTTGATAGTAAGAATACTCATAATTGATAAGAAACACCATATTCCTACAGATTTAAAGTGGCTGATCACCTTTTATGCATTGAACAACAACACAATTAACCATTTTCCTGAGAGGACTGTTTTGCGACACGAAACGATACCGAATACCATTCGGCGAATGGTAGCGGACCAGCACCAGCGTGATCTAGTTATATATACTTAACAAAAATACTTTGGCAGAGGGGTACGCTCGCATTTGCCACGTCCATTGTTTGATATGGTCTAAGCCCGCACCGCCCGGCGCCCGCGCCGGCGGCCCTGCTGGAGAGCTTCGATTATATTACCCAACATTTAGGGGCTCTTTCGGCATACAATGTTTTCTTTGATCGCTACACTTTAAAATAGACTGAACTAATCAGGCAATGTATGCCAAAATCGGCTGTAATCGCTGCTGCGCCGCTAGACCCGTATATACGTCATTTTGATCTTTATAGCAATGGATTAAGATTCGTTCACGAGACTACTGAAGTTTGCGCCCTTGTAAGACTCTTGTCTTCTGGTTCTGGCTATTCATATGTAGTGCTGCTGCCGTGCTGCCCAGGCAGGCCCCCTCCCCTCCCCGCATATATGTACCAAGATGTTTGCCGGTCAATGTACATCGTCCTCGGCCTGTCGCGCGCGAGAGTGTAATATTTAATACAAACTAAATAATATACTATCAGTTTAAAATAACAATGTGCATGACCTTGAAGGGCCGTTCGATAACTTCACTCAGTTGTAAAGGAATATAGACTCTATGTAAAGGAAATAATCATTTGAATGACTCGAGTGAAATTCGTGTGATTGAGTGACGTCACATTTGCAGGCGAGGTCATGCACACTGTTATTTTAAACTGATAGTAGGTATTTTACCTTTCCTTGTCCATAGGTAATTGGAAAAATGTTAACACTTTGTTAGGTTTTTTATTTCGACAGCCGTCCACAGAACAATAAGACCGAGATGTAGACATTATTGTCGTTTACAGATCTGAATAGTAAATGTAAACTCGGATGGGACAGCACGGTCGCGTGACTAACAACGACGTGTGCACGAGCGAGCGTGTGGCCACTGACTAAAGGATTCGTCACCGAATCGATCGCGTGGCGCGTGGAGTGCCGGCGCGGCGCGGCACGGGGCACGGGGCGCGGGCGCGGGCGCGGGCGCGGGGGCGGCGCCGGCGGCTGGGTTTCTACGGACCTACCTTACCTATACAGGGTGTTACATTACAATAATACAAATAAACATTTAAGGGGGTGGTTAAGACCATCAAACTGAACAACTTTCACTATGGGACCAATATCGAAATCGCGAAATAAAAAATATCATCATCATCATCATACCAGCCGATAGACGTCCACTGCTGGACATTGGCCTCCCTCAAAATGAGGAGATTTGCCATATTCGCCATGATACGATGCGTTTGCGATACTGTTCCATACTAAACTACAGATCTATCGAGCTAAATGTATGGTACAAAAGATTTTTATTTTTACTTTTGTAACACCCTGTACTATCAGTTTAAAATAACAATGTGCATGACCTTGAAGGGCCGTTGGATAAGTTCACTCGCTTGTCAAATGAATGTAGATTCTATGTAAAGGAACTAATCATTTGAATGACTCGAGTGAAGTTCGTGTGATTGAGTGACGTCACATTTGCGAGCGAGGTCATGCACATTGTTATTTTAAACTGATAGTATTTAACTATTTAGCAAGTAACCATAGTGTAATAAAATTAATAGGGTGAAGCTCAAAGGTCGCGGCGGGTGCGGGGGGCGACGGGGGTCAGGCGTACCTTAATTGAATTCAGGGTTAGGGTACGTTCGCGCGCAGGCAGCGGGGGCCGAGACGCGCACCTCCCGGCCGCCCCGCACACCCAGCACGATTGGCCTGTTGCGACCGCTGAGCTTCACCGCTATTCGTTTTTATTACTTACACTGTTAATTTAAAACATCGTAGTCAGTTCTAATCAAATTGCAATAATACTATTCAACTGTGATTGAATTCCGTATCGCACTAAACTTGACTTATTTACTATGTGACTGACAGCCTTACCGATATTTTTATTTTTTAAACCATCCGTCAAAAAATCCCTTATTGTTTATATTTACTTTGCAGTCCTAGATGTCCTATTTTCTTTCATAATAACATTGATTTCATAATTATACAGGGGTAGATACCAAACCTTAGACAATTTATATAGGGACTCGCCTTACGGTAGCATTTCCCCTCTGCCACGGTGTAAGAACAATCGATCTTGTGTATTTACATCCAATTTTATACCTTATCACTACACAAGACAGCCTATAATAGCGAAACAATAATTTTGAACTTAGAACGTTTGGGGTTCACACGAGACTACTTTTCATGATTTTTAACATTCAAAATTAGAATCTAAACTTATGGGGATTAAAATCCAAAGTTGCGGATTTCATGTTACCTCGCCCCCCGCAAAAAGTGGCAGAAATGTTTCTTAGTAGAATGACACGCGTAACTCGTCCCCATATAAAATTGTCTAAGTACCAAACTAGTAATATGCAGCTGTTCCTACTAGGAAAAGAGAGAGGTCGGTAAGTAAGGTGATCCGGCGTCAGTCGGTAACCGAAGCCAGGTCTCACGGAGTTGCGCACACGTCGCTGCGCGCACCGCGCTCTGCTGGACGGACGGACAGGCGGACATCCGAGTGCATGCCGATAATATTGGCATTGGCATATGGACAATCTTACCTCTTATCTGACGTCTTGGTTACTTGGCCTGGGCATTTGATTTCTCTAACGATATGATAGAGTAGAAGATCTTCTCGTCGTTGAGGCTCAAATTGTTTGATATTTCGGAAAAACTTAGTTTTCTCTATCTCTAAACAAAGTCGCTCGCTATCTGCGCTATCCTCAATTCCTCATCATTTCTGTTTCTCCGCTTACTTCTTCTAAACCATACGCAGCGGATTTTCATACGGTTTTCACTGTCAATTAGAAGATTTCTTCCGTAAGGTTTATGTGTATAAATACCTTTACTTTTTACCTATACAGGGTGAAATTGATATCATTAGCATCCTTTTAAACTAAGAGTCTACCCATCAAACTGAACAACTTTTATTATGGGAGCAAACCAATCGAAGCAAAAAGAAAATCAGCTGCTCCATACTAAACTGCAATGCTTACGCGACACAACTGTATGCAACAGTTGATTATTTTCTTACTTCGATTGGTTTGCTCCCATAGTAAAAGTTGTTCAGTTTTATGGGTAGACTCTTAGTTTAAAAGGATGCTAATGATATCAATTTCACCCTGTAGATACTATTATCATAGATAGAATACCTGGACGAAGCCGTGGCGGGTCGCTAGTCGAAGATAATCGGACATCTTTGTTGGAGGTGGGGAGCAATCGGACAGCCTAGCCGACTTGACTATGTCAGTTTTATTGGAGATAGTAGCATTCGCAACGAACTGTGATTTAATTAAAGCATCTCTTCTAACTTCAAACTTTCAAACTTCAAACTTCACTTCTAAGTTCGTCCTATTGAAACTTAGACAATTTAATAGTATGGACGCGTAACGCGTGTCATTCTCTTATCAACATTTTCTGCCACTTTTTGCGGGGGGCGAGGTAACATGAAATTCGCAACATTGGATTTTATTCCCTCTAACTTTAGATTCTAATTTTGAATGTTAAATATCATGAAAAGTCGTGTGAACCCCAAACGTTCTAAGTTCAAAATTATTGTTTCGCAATTATAGGCTGTCTCGTTTAGTGATAAGGTATAAAATTGAGTGTAAATGCACAGGATCAGTCTCATACCGTGGCAGACAGAGGGGAAATGCTACCGCAAGGCCAGTCCTTACTATTAAATTGTCTAAGTTTTGAAAGTTGTTAAGATATTTCAAAACTTGTTCAAGCACCTAAGAAAGCGTAAAGAGAGCTTTACGCTGAAAAGTGGTCTACCTACTTGTTAATTAAATACCAACATAGCACGCTGCAGTACAGTTACTCAAAGCTTCATAAATTGTAAATAAACGATCGACAGACTAAAGCTTACGATGCCGTGTTTGCTTCCAAAGCCCAGTAGCATGGTAGATCGTAGACAACTTTAATAAATTTGAATTGACTTAAATTAATTTGCAGTTAACAGGCTGCTAGGGGTGTCTGGTTATAACTAGTAAAATATATATCAAAGGTTTCTTGAGATACCAATAATTGTTCTACGACTCTACGTCAGTAAAATGTACCTATACCACAGTGTATGATAAAATAATAATCGGTCATGTGCGAGTCGGGCTACTCGCGCACCGAGGGTTCCATAGATTAATATGTATCTTGGCTGAGGGTCCCGTACCACCATACAACATATTAACTTCGAAAAAAGTTTGCTTGTTTTGCCCCACAAGAGGGCACATCTGACTGTTTTCTCCGAGACTTTTAGCGCGAGACCGACTTACACTTGGCCGTTTTTCATTATTTGTTGCTGTAGAGTTTGCTCTATAATCTAATCACACCAAGTTTGACGCTTGTATGTATTATGTATTACCGTTTTTTCGATAGAGCGAGAATAATAAACGTTAATAAGAACTAGTTTCTTGTAAGAGAACCCCCTTGTTTATTATTAACGCATATTCTGTGAAAATCTCAACTTTCTAGCTGCTACGAGTCAAAAGTTACAGCCCTAAATAGGTAGGACCGTACGGACGGACGGACGGACGGACGGACGAGCCACGTAGGCCCGCGTTTTCACCCTTTGGGTACGGAACCCTAAAAAAAGTTGTGATATAATACGTACAGTACGGACACTTCCTGCCCCTCGCCAATATTGACCTCACCCCCTCTCGGTGGGATGGGAGGTGGATGACAATAAGCAGTAGTGTATTCCTCCCTCATTCGTATTCACTCAGCATAGCACACACGTGCTAGCGTCTTCTTGCCTGTGCGAGCCTGTTTGTATGAAGTGTCCAAGGTTGTGCTAGTATGGGGTTGCCAACCCTACTATATAATATAGTATCCTACTACATTAGGGGCCCTACTACTATAATTCTGAGAAAAATATATAGTAGGCAAAACTACTATATTTTGATGAGCAAATTTTATAGAGAATTTAAATATTTCAATTTTCTCGGGCACTAAGGCTCGAAATACTATATTTGGTCTAAAAAAAGTTGGCAACCCTATGCTAGTACGACGTCCAGTGTGACGGGGAGTGAGCCCGAATATCGCGTCGCCACTTGTAATGGAAAATGGGTACAATAAATGCTTCGAAATTTAAGCATGCAGGTTTCCTCACGATGTTTTCCTTCACAGAAAAGCCAGTGGTGTTACAAATCGTAAATAAATTCAGAAAAACTCATCGGTAACGAGTCAGCCTTGGACGGGGATCGAACCATCGCCTCCTGCACGGTAGGCGAGGTTATCGCCACTGGACCACCAACCCCACGGCTTCATTGTACGTCTAGTTGTAGGTATAATTACCCTACCAATCAACACCATTTAAAAAGATTGCCATATTATAGCATCACATTTAATAAAAGTAATCAAAGATTGTAATTTATCAAGTGTTAAAAAACCGGTTATACAGGTTCCTTCTTAATATGCTGACACTTTTTTAAGGCGATGACCAGACCGTCAAACTGAACAACTTCCTCTATGGGACCAATATCGAAATCGCGAAAAAAAAACAGTTGTCCCATACGTTTGGCTCCGAGTAGGTTTGCAGTTTTGTATGGAAGTGATTATTTTTTTTTCGCGATTTCGATGTTGGTCCCATAGAGAAAGTTGTTCAGTTTGACGGTCTGGTCATCCCCTTAAAAAAGTGTCAGCATATTAAGAAGGACCCTGTATAACCGGTTTTTTAACACTTGATAAATTACAATCTTTGATTACTTTTATTAAATGTGATGCTATAATATGGCAATCTTATACATACAATGTCAAACCGTAAACATGACATTTGTTCTGTGTTACATTAGAATACATTTTAAGTCAGCATTTCAATTATGTTATTAAGTCGGCTCTACATGTGTTTAAATAATTGGCAGCATTTAGTAAACGACAAAGTACTTCCTTATTATAGTACATTTCCTGTCCCCTAGATAACGAGTCCTTTATGATTGCTAAGTACTTCTTATAGATATCTTCTATAAGATAGCCTTCAGAAACATGAGTTTGTTATCAGTAGTTCGTAATATTAAATTGATGGATAGAAGAATTACGAAAGGGGTACGAACATTTTTATATGGAGCCTGGGATACCTAAACTTATTTTTTTCTTTTCTAATTTTTATAATTTCGCGCGGCCAACCTTAAGACTTTGCATATCGATAGAACACGTCATTACAAACATACTTTCTTATTTGGAAAAATCTCCTAGCCTGCTGTTTTAAGCTAGATATTTGACTTTAAAAGTTTTAATTTTTCAAGACTCCTAGGGGCTTTATTTCTCATCTGTTCGAGATGAGACTTGGTGTTTGTATAGTAGAGGTGTAAATCTGTAGTTACCTACTTTCGGGGTTGGAACATTTCTGCGATACCTTTTTCTTTTCTTCGAATTTTTATCATTTCGCGTGGCCAACATTAAGACTTTGCATATCGATAGAACACGTCATTACAAACATACATTTTATTTGGCACAATCTCCTAGCCTGCTGTTTTAAGCTAGATATTCGACTTTAAAAGTTTTAATTTTTCAAGACTCCTAGGGGCTTTATTACTTACCTGATCGAGATGAATCTTGGTGTTTGCTTAAAACAGCAGGCTAGGAGATTTTGCCAAATAAAAAAGTATGTTTGTAATGACGTATTCTATCGATATGCAAAGTCTTAATGTTGGCCAAGCGAAATGATAAAAATTCGAAAAAAAAAATAGATGTCGCAGATATGTTCCAACCCCGAAAGTAGGTGACTACAGATTTTCACCTCTACTATGCAAATACCAAGTCTCATCTCGAACAGATGAGAAATAAAGCCCCTAGGAGTCTTGAAAAATTAAAACTTTTAAAGTCGAATATCTAGCTTAAAACAGCAGGCTAGGAGATTTTGCCAAATAAGAAAGTATGTTTGTAATGACGTGTTCTATCGATATACAAAGTCTTAAGATTGGCCGCGCGAAATTATAAAAATTATAAAAAAAAATTGGTATCCCAGAGATGTTCCTACCCCTTTATCAGGAGTGCGATTTTTGAATCTCATACGTTGAACTCAGCAGTGAAAATGTATGGAGATACGCATCTTTCTACTGCTGATTTGACTTAAAAAAATCGCACCCCTGGAGTATGATTTTTTAATTTCAAATCCGCAGTAGAAAGATGCACGTCTCCATAATAATATTGGTATTTTCAACTGCTGAGTTCAACGTATGCCATTCAAAAATCGCACTGAAGATCTGAAATCTATGTTCCATTGCGGAGATGCTTCGTAATGATTTGAAAAACTTAATGAAAACAGTAAGAAAATAATAGTACATTATGATTTATGGTACAAGTGTGTAATGTTGGTGATTAGTGATTACCGCCGAGGCGCCATTGAGACCCGAGGCGTAGCCGAAGGTCTTAAGAGAGCCGAGGACGGTAATCACCAATACACACGTGTATCATACGACGTTATTCAACACACTTGTGAAGAAAATAATACGAAAAAATCGTTTTATTTACCTAATAGATATTAATTGTCCTTTAGGCCAGTCATTTTACGGAGTTTTGTTAGGCGGGGTAAGGAGTGATTATTAATTGGACTTTAAAACTGCAACCGGCACCATTTAGTGACAAAAATACTTTCCTAAACCATATTTAAAAAAATTTTGCTGCGCAACATAGATATCAAAATTGTGAGTCCCAGAAGGCTTTTAAATTAATAATTTTAATACAAATGCACTCATATTTTGAATAAGATTTAACAATATACATTATTTTTTAGCAATAAAATAGGCAGTAAAATTTAAAAAATGAGGTATTTATTAGAAAATACAAATGTATTGTTCAAAACCTTCTAAGTAGATAAAAATATTTACACCATATTTGAAGTATGTATAATGGTAAAGCCTTCAATATGTGCAAAAAAATAATAATAATAATATCTAAATTCTAAAATTGGAACTGTTGCTGACGTGATTTTTTTTTTATTTTGGTACATTCCTAAGCTCAAATTGGCTCTTTAATATTATAGCAAAAAAAAAATGCAATTAGTAATTAGTCCCGGCTCAAACCGTAAAATGACTGGGCTGCTTGGAGTTTTCAGGTAGTAAACTTTCCATAACGTTAAAGGCATTCACATCTTATATCGGGTGTACAACATAAATCATTTTCTTCATATCTAAATAACTATAATTTCAACAGTGGAAACGAGTTGTGAAATTTTTTTCGCAATGGCGGAATAATTTTATCAGTTTTCCTTAATTATTTGCTTAATTACATACATACAATATAGGTTAGTATACTTCCACTCTCTTTAGTAAAGTCCAGACTAATATTTCACCGTGATTGTAGGTTATGTAGCAATACTGTTATACGAAATAAGGTACACCCACCTCGGAGCGCCAATTAAATAACGACGTGTACCAAACTGACCTCTCGGCCAAATTGGACGAAAAAATATTTAGAGTAAGTGCATTACCGGTACGAACGGTACGGTAATGATCTCTTACGTTCGAACGCGCCGGCGCGGGCGCACGATGCCCATAACAGGCGTCCATAATGATGGTCAATTTCCGAACATAAACCATAGAATTGGCTATTGAGAAAAGAAGCTTGGAAGCTTTACAGACCTACATTAAAGTCATTTCCGTTTCATTTCCGATATAAATAATAAATATGATTTTGCCCAAATATAGAGATTGACAGACCTCATTGGTGATTGTACTCATGATACTAAACAACATTTTTTTTTTTTTTTTTCCCGAGGAACCTATAGGAAATTAGCAAAAAAGGACATCCGGCACATAATACCAACACTACACACTAGAAACTAACTGCAGGCATTAGTTTATTTTATAATGATTTATTAGTTTTTATCATTTTTATATTTTAAAAAAATTGTGCTTGCAACAGTTCCTACTAAACAACATTGACAGCCATTTGGTTACATATCAAAAAGTCAAACGTTCATTGGTCAAATTTTAAAAGAACAAGAAACGAAATACCAAATTTTAAAAGACCAAATGGTCATTTGGTCAAAAGTACGAAAGGCCAAAAGTTGATACATCAACATTTAAAAGATCAAAAAAACGATTAGCCAAATCGTTCAAAGGCCAAATGGACGAATGGTCAAAAGGTTGAAATATCAAATTTAAAATGATTAAAAGGATTATGAACCGTATCGTTTATTTATCGTTTAAACAATAAATAGCGAATGACCTGTACGTGTACGGGGTGGGATAGCAACTTGGTTCATGCACTGAAATCTTTGTATGAGGCCGGTTCTAGTGCCTGCATAAACGGGGTACCTATACACAGACTAGTTCGACATCTCCAGTAGTGCGATTTTTGAAACTCATTCTTTGAACTCAGCAGTTGAAAATGTCAAAATTACTATGGAGATATGCATCCTTCTACGACTGATTTGACTTTCAAAAATTGCATTCATGGAGTATGATTTTTTTTATGTTAAATCAGCAGTAGAAAGATGCACGTCTCCATAGTAATATTAACATTTTCAACTGCTGAGTTCAAAGTATGAGTTTCAAAAATCGCACTCCAGTGGTATTAGACAGGGATGCGTAGCGACACCGTGGTGGTTCAACTTATTCATGGACAGCTCTTTGAGTGATTTGAAAGAAAGAGAGTGTGGTTTAAGGATGAATGAGTTGCTCGTCAAATGTTTGTTATATGCTCATGATCAATTGATCAAGTACTACTTGCATCATCGGCAGACGATTTACAGGAGATGTTAACATGCATTAATGAGTAATTTACGAAGAAATGAATAAAAATGAATGTAAATAAGATGAAAGTTATGGTTCTCTAATGGAAAGAAATAGTAACTGAATGTAAAATTATGATAGGAGATGAAAAAGTGGAACAGATTGAAGAATGAATGACGGCTTGATAGCACAGTCGGTAGTGAAACTGCCTGCTGTGCCGAGGTTCGAATCCCGTAAGACAAATTATTGTATGATGACCAATATTTGTATGATGAATGTGAATATTTGTAACCGAGTCATGGATGTTTGTATCTAAACAGGGTGTAAGGGTAAACAGTTGCATTACTTTAAGGGGTGACTGTACCCATGATAATTAACAACTTTGCTTAAGAAACATAATTATAGGAAATTCGAGAAAAAAAATACTACTATTCATACAAACGTTCACAATAATTTATCGCAATAAAGAAATTGAAATTGAATGTTTTTTCAATCATAAGATGCGACACTTATAAATTTTCAGCAAATGTTGAATGAAGGTCAATTGGTATACAATTTTTTTTTTTAAATAAAGTGTTTCCTGTGGTAATCATAGTGTGGGGATAGTGTACTGCCGTCCATTACTTATAATGCCGTTATCTACGAAAATGAGTTTTCGATTTACGCGGGATTTAAGGTAAAATGGATGCTGTTTGATAAATAAACCAGCTATTAAAAAGTTCGAGATATCATTGAAATGGAATTAATGTGATCTTTGCAATGCTTTTATTTCCATAGCGTAATATATAAGCGTTACGGAAATATTTTGAAATTTCTGTTTGCATTTAGTATCAGTTTATTTTTTTGATCAAAATAACACCACTTAAATGTCGTTAACGTTATATTAGCGACATTTTAGCGTTTCATTTTCGATATATTTTATTGTATTGTAAAATTCTAAATTTCTCTTTATAAATGCTTTACTAAAATGCCGGTAAGTACTATAACGGCATTTAAGTTTAAACCTTCTGTTCTGTCACAATGCTCCTATAGTCCTTTAGCGGCATTTAAGACATGCTATTCAAGTGTAAATTTTATCAAATAGTTTTTTATTTTCTTTTGTGGGATTATTGCAACACTACATTGCAGTTAACTTTCAAACCTTTAGACATAACGACAATTTAGCTTTGTTAACACTATAAGAGAGAACTGAAAGAATCCAACAAAATGTATTTAAAGTGCAAAAATAAAACAGCTCAGTCTTAAATTCGGTTTTGTTATTTATTAGACAATCAACATTATATTTTAGGCGTTTTCTAATATAGTGTAGGTAATTACAATAGAGATTAATTCAAATTATTTTTAGCATTATTTTTATCTAGGTTAGGTAGTCCTTAACAGAAAGGTGCAACTCCTGACGTTTAAATTAACACAACCATTACCTACAACTTATTTGTATCCATAAGAAAAAAATATGAAGTGTAAAAAGTAAATTAAAAACTCAAAAAAAACAGCTCTGCCTGCTTATTATAGTGTTCATCATAACAAAAGCAATTCTAAATCAAAAAGATAAAACTTTTCAAAAGATATAAAAGTACAAACTTAACTAACAATTATTACTTGCTTTAGAATTAACAAATGTAGTAATTAAAATTATACCTATATGTAATTAAATGTTTCAGATAAATTAAACAAAAATTAAAGTAAATTAAAAACTAAAAAAAACAGCTCAGCCTGCTTAAGTGTTCATAATAACAAAAATTCTTCTTAATCAAACAATAAAGTAAAAACCTCTCAAAAAATATAAACGTACTTGCTTAAGAGAATATTATCCCGAGAGCGTAAATGCGCGCTGCATACAAACGTAGTCTCAGGGCCGGATTCAGCCATATAGAGGCCCCTAGGCATTTCAAGCCTCGGGGCATTCGTGGGCCGTGGGATGGATTTGTCTCTGTGTCCGGGAGCCAGATACAGGCTAGGTGGTCGCAGTAACATAACCACAAAATAACATAAGCCACTAAAATGTGGAGCGATCTCGAGCTTTTAATACCGATCTAGGGCTACCGTCAGCAAAATTGCCGTCGCCGGACAAAGTCTTCAAAAACCCCGGACATTTCAGTAAAATCTGAAATCCCCGGAAAACCACGAAACATTATATTTCGACTACAAAAAGCGCTTTCACTACAATATAATATTTATAGGTCATTGCCAATCAGCAATATGATATAAATTCTCAGCCCTGGAGCGAACAAAGATTATTGCGCTGTTGCGCTTGCGACACAATCACAACCAAGAGCGAGATCGAGATATTACTTAAGATCGTTGCAATGCCATCTCTAATACCAAAGAGCGAGCGAAGCGAGCTCGAGATTTTACTGCAATATTATAAGTCGTTGCGCAATGCGATCTGAATTCTGATTCAAGGGCCGAGCGAAGCGAACTCGAGATTTTACTGCAATACGACTAGGTCAGCTCATTATTTTCCTACATATTATGTTTATTGCACCTACCTATAGCTCATGTCAAAATGAACTTGATTTGTGTATGAGACGAAAGCATCGAGCGAGCAATAATAGCTCTCGGTATATTACACAGGATATAATAACTCGATTACAGCAAGAAGTCTGTTTTAAAACCAAAAATAAAACAACAAAAATGAGCGAGCGAAGCGAGCTCGAAAATTTGTAATAAATATATTTTCAGTGCCTTTTTTAATGACTTTCACAGACTTTTTAATAATTCGATTAAATTTTGGGGTGAGATAAATCTTCGAGTTTTTACTTATTTTTCTCTCAGACCGCGGGGCCCCTACGCGGCGGTGGGCCCATAGGCCCGTGCCTACTTTGCCTCTATGGTTAATCCGGTACTGCGTAGTCTGGTGATATTTTCAATACGATTCAATCAAAGTCAACGAAATTTTTAGAAACAATCTAGTAACTAATCTCTATGTCTGTATGAAGTCAGATTTTCGTTAAAATATACTGGTTTAGAGCAAGGATTAATTAAAGATTAGTATGGAAATCTTTGAGGCACTGTAACTTTAAAACTATACATTTTAACGAAAAGCTGACTTCATACAGACATAGAAATTAGTTACTAGATTGTTCCTGAAAAATGTCGTTGACTTTGATTGAATAGTATTGAGAATATCACAAGACTACGTATGTATGGAGCGCGGCAACGGTAAGCCGTTACCTGCTTGTTAGGATCAATTATTACTTACTTTAGTAATTAACAAATCTATAACTAATAAGAACATTTTTAACTTATAAGTTATTTATTTACCTATAGGTATCCCCATTGGGGAGTCAAATGTTCAGCAGTTGACGGCATTTTAGTGAAGTAATGTGGGATAACCACATTTTAGTTATGACTTCTTCTAATAATTTTTCGGCAATAAATTTCTAAATTGTCGTTAAGATCCTTTAATAGCATTCTTGTGTAAAATTTTCATTTAACGACATTATAGTCTAGAGTAGCACATTTTACAGAATTAAACTTAGTACCTATAACTATAATACAGTAAATGTACTTTAATCGCACTGTAGATTATTAAAAATATGTTAACGGCAATAAAGTTACGCCATTGAGAATAGAAATCAGTTATGAAGGCATTTTAGTCATGTAATTATAGTTAGACGCATTATAGTTGTGTATGCATTGGAAAATCAGGCACTTAACTGCAATTTTCTTTTAATTATTTCAGAAACTAGATAAGATAGGAAAATATGAGTTAGCTAGGTCGATAGAGAATCGTTTCGTGATTATGATGACATCAAAAAGTGAAAATCGAGCAGATGTTGGTTAACGGCATTATAGGTAACGGACGGCAGTGTAGCTTTCTATCAGTGAAAGAATTTTTAGTATCGGTTTGGTACTTCCAGAGATTACCTACATACAAAAAACAAAGATCTTATATTATAACCAAATACAGAAATGTTAGGAAAACAGTTAGGAATTAGCCCTAACTGCCCTTATTTTGAAGAGGCGTATCTCAGTAACTATACAGTATAAAAATATGATTCAAAAACCAAACTGTAGCGCATCTAGTGCTATTAATTCCTCTGCGACATAATTTTACTCTAAAACCTAAACTTTCGATTTTAAATAATGAAAACTGAAAAAGGCTCTTTTCGTTCTTTTATGGACATGGCAGAGCCCGCGGCAGCACCTCAAGGTCGAAAACTTGGATTTTTAATACGGACCCTATACCCGTAAACATATCAAAAATCGTGGATAGCGGACCATTTGCAAGGTAAAATGATTACATTTACTAGGCTATAGCTGACCCGGCAGACATTGTCCTGCCATAGACCCTACACCTACACCTACGCTATGTCCGTCTCCTTGTGTCCCCATAAATTTTCAGCCAAATCGGTTCAGCCGTTCTTGAGTTTTAAATAGTGTATTTAATTATGATTGCGTTAAGAAAGGCTTAGGCTTTGGTCGGTAATTATTATTTAAACAATTAAATAAACGATACAATTAAATAATCCTTTTGACCATTTAAAATTTGATATTTCAACCTTTTGACCATTCGTCCATTTGGCCTTTGAACGATTTGACCAATCGTCTTTTTGATCTTTTAAATTTTGATGTATCAACTTTCGGCCTTTCGTACTTTTGGCATTTCGTTTTTTGTTCTTTTAAAATTTGACCAATGAACGTTTGACTTTTTGATATGTAACCAGCCATTTTGGGGTTGCTGCTTTTTTATAATTTATTAATGATAAATGATTAAATAACTCGTTAAATAAAAATAAATGATACTATCCGAGTGGTTTTTATAAAACCCCATAATTTATTACACATTTGACTTCAGTCAAAACTACATTTTAAGGTATTTTTTCAAGGGAGAGCGGCGGTTGTCCTTTGGACATGCGCACTTTATATCAAAGCTTCAACATAGGCAACAATATTTTTATTACATAGTACTTTTACTTACTACCTCTAATAAATAGGTGATTATCCCAAACGCACCTCTAAACATATTATGTGACGTTATGACGTGACGTAATGAATGACGTACAATGCGTAGAGTTGCATTGATCTTGCGTTGATGCTCCTTGACAATGTAAAATGTGATTGACTGATTGATTTTGAGTCAATGGCTACCCGTGTTCTGCCAATCTCAAAGGTCGTACGTGCATAATAAAAATAAAATGTTAATAAGTCGAGACATGCAATTTGGGCGGCAACAAATTGCAAATTTCGACTTCTGAAGTAGCGATGATCTCTGACCATAATTTACCTCTATCCGAATTAATGACCCGCATTTCTTTATTTTTATCGGCAATTTTCGATTACATGCTCAATTTTAGCGCTAGATTTTACGGGACGCTGATCAATTTTATTTTAATAAATATAAAGATCCGATGATCAATTTTATTCTGCACCTGTTTCTAAATACCCAAGTTAACTGCGAAATCGCAATAAAATTATACTACTATTAATAGCAGTGTAGTGAAGTGAACATCACACTAACGGGACTTGGAGTAATCTCCTCACCATTTAGGTACTTTTGTTCTACGTCGTAGTACTAAAGTACGTCTGTCTATCATTTAATTTAACACGATTGTACATAAGAATACAGATAACTTTAAGAAAAACGCAGGCACAGTTTTGACATGATTTTTACACTCGCGAACGTTTCTGTGGAGCGATAATAATGATATCTGTCGAGTTTTTTAGGAACTAAATTTTAAAAGAAAAAAAAAACATACGTACGCTCATTAGCTCATTACATAAAGGTAAACAAAATAGGCTGGCAGTTTTCCTAATGCGCAAAGCACGCTAGGGTTCAGCAGAATTTCTTCGTCTGAAACCGAACATGGTGCTTGTAATACCTCTTTAGATAGCGGCATGCAAAGTGGATAGGTATATCTAAAGTCGGTGTTGCTCCACATCGACTGCCGGTGCTGCCACATTTGGTCAGTGTCCGGTGGTCACCACATGCCACATGGCCATTTAAGCTACGACAGTGACAGGTCTTTAGTTTTTTAACTGACGTGTGTCCTACCTGAGGTGATATAAGGTTTGATACTTATATCCTCAGGTAGAAAAAATGGGCAGAACCATATTTTTTTTTCTGTCCTAAAAAGGGCATGTTGAGATAAAACTACATGCAATTTACTTATAAGTATAATTTGCGGTACAGTATAATTTGCGGTACAGAACCAAAAAACCTCGTACATAAGTAAAATAAATATTTATGACACATTATGTAAAAGCAATTTGTAGCAGAGAGCAGAGACATTCCCTCACTCTCTGAGAGAGATCTTGACCTATTAATAATGATTATTTCTTTATGTTATTTATTTACTTACAGGAAGATTTACAGATGAAATAGTATGTATCCTTTAGAATCTTTAGATAAAAAAAAAACAATCTGCGGTTTCATGCAAAACTGCAGTTCGCACTCGACTCAAATGTATGGGACAGGTGATTTTTTTTTGACGTTTTCTCTATAGTAAACCACCCGTTTGAATATTAGTGTCCAGAATCCACTGCTGGTCCCGCCACAGCTACTACCATCAAAGTGCTGCCATTTAGTGCTAATCTTAAATTCAAATTCATTCGTAACTCGAACTGATTAGACTAAACATTATGCACTGTCCTGCCTTCAGCTTCGGACGCATCTTGTTATGTTAGTCAACGATACGTGACCGTTTTGTACAAACATTGGACATCTGTATCTTTAACCATAGCCTCGCCTGATAGTTGTTGTTCAGGCCGATCGTTTTAAATGAAAACATCGAAGTTCAATCCTTATTCAATTTAAGTTGCAATTAAATTGCCACCCATTTACTATATCATATGGGCTGATTTCCGTTTCGCGCCGATACAATGGAAAAGTATCATTAATAAAACCACATAAGTACTCTACCCATCAAACTGAAAAACTTATACAATGGGTGCAACCGGTCAGAAAAAAAAATCTGCTGTTTCATACATTTGAGTCGAGTAGGCATTGTCTAATCTGTATGGAACAGCAGATTTTTTTTAAAGTAAAAGTATCTGGTTTAAAGGTTAAATTTACTTTTCCTTACAACCTGTGTGTGTGTCTGATTGGCATCCTGAAACGTCTGAGTGATCTGTCAAACGGCTGTCATGAGCTGTCAATTGATAAGTGCGATACCGAATGTGTAAAAAGTTGTAATTCGCACGTGGTCCAAAGACGTTTCAGTGGAGATTTATTTAGCGCGATAGGGCGATAGGTCCTCAGTCGAGTAAGAACAGGGCCTTTACCCACACATTCGAACTTCGCAATTGCGTGAACGTTTTCGTTCCAATAATGTCAACTCTATCACAATGAAGTGCGGACCGCAACAGTGGCGATATACCGAACATCGAAAGTCCGGGTACAGGGCCTACTTTTTAGTTCGTTAGCACTCGCGTCGATAGCTTTGTCATTAACTTGTGTAACGAGGTTGTTAACTTAATAGATTTTTAGGGTTCCGAAGTCAACAAGGAACCCTTATAGTTTCGCCATGTCCGTCCGTCCGCCCGTCCGTCTGTCTGTCTGTCTGTCTGTCTGTCTGTCGGTCTGTCTGTCTGTCTGTCTGTCTGTCTGTCTGTCGGTCTGTCTGTCTGTCTGTCCGCGGCTTAGCTCAGAGACGCTTAGTACTAGAAAGCTGTAATTTGGCATGGGTATACATATTAATCACGCCGACATGCGACAAAGAGGTAAAATAAAATCTTGAGAAATATATTTTTTTTAGTGTACCCCTACACTCGTGAAGTAGGAATGTCATTTTTTATTCTCATCTATCCCATGGTGTAGGGTATCGTTAGACAGGTCTATTTAGGTCTTTTAAAAATATTGTGGGTTTGGGAAACCCATTTTTCGATTAAGGGATCCGTTAGAGAAATATTAAGCTTTAAAATTTTTGTTAGAGTATAGGGCCCCCCCCCCCCCCCCTTCCCCCTCTGCCAGCTAAACTGTTGTTTCGGGATATGTGAAAATTTACGGCAGTAGTACCTACTTTACTTATGCAGGGTGAAATTGATATCATCAGCATCCTTTTAAACTAAGAATCTACCCATCAAACTGAACAACTTTTAATAACCGATCGACCGAAAGAGCAAACCGGTCGGAGCAAAAAAAAAAAAACAGCTGTTCCATACTAAACTGCAATGCCTGCTCGACTCAAATGTATGACAGCAGATTTTTTTTTTGCTCCGATAATAATACGTAAGTTTACTCAACTGTTCATAAAATTAGCCACACAATCGTGCCTCACGCAAACACGCAAACATGTCCAGTGTTAATGCGAATTTATGGAAACATTTCACGGAGCCTCCATAGCTCAGGGGTTAGAGCACTGGTCTTGTAAACCAGGGGTCGAGAGTTCAAATCTCTCTGGAGGCATCTTTTTATAACTCCCATCTCCAATTCTCCAGAGATCACCCACGGGAGCTGGTGCAGCGGCGGCCTTCGCTGAAAACTTGAAAAGACGCAAATATGCAGTCCTCGTTCAGAACTACATATTTGCGCGTTTTGGAGTAGAGACCTGCGGGCCAGACAAAGTGTCTTTCGATTAGCGTTAACGACAGTAGAAACGATAAAAAATGTATGGGACTGTAGAAAAGAACGAAAACGAATAGAAAGGCCTAGACAACATGCAGTTTTTGACAGTTGCTTTGGACAGTGAGCGTTTCGTTTTGAACGCTTCCTGGCGATCGACCAGACCTTGTAGATAAAGCTAGAAAATGGCGGCCGTCAGGAATTTGACAGCAATCTCAATTTTTTTTAAAAATCGACCACTATTTAGCATATTATAAAAAAGGAAAAGTGAATGATTGAGTGAACTGAACGCTAACCATAGAGCAGATTCAGCTTTTAGCGATTGTCAATAATTTGTGACATTGTCTAGCATTCTGTCGTTTTTCTATCGTCGATAACGCTGCGGGGCGCGGCGTTTTCGTTTGTAGAATAAGAAGCGTGTGCATTGTGCGTGTGCGTTTGTCTAGGGGCACTGGGGTCCAGACGCCATCGCCAGAAAGCTATTTAAAGAAATATGTTCCAGGCTGATCGACGCTACAGGTGAAGGTGACACGAAGGCTGGCGCGTACCTTGGACAGCGCATTAGCATCGCCATCCAAAGAGGCAACGAAATCAGCCTTCTTGGCACACTTCCCCACCACCAGTTTTGATGGATATTCTATCTGTAGTTGGTGTGCCGATGAATCTACGATCGGCATGCCATATCCAGGGCCTCTACCCGCACATTCGAACTTCGTAATTGCGTGAACGTTTTCGTTCCAATGTCAACTCTATTACAATGAAGTGCGGACCGACACAGTGGCGATATATCGAGCATCGAAAGTCCGGGTACAGGGCCAGGCCGAGCTCCCATTATCTGACTCATTTTCTCTATTTTTATGTTGTTTTTGTTCTTTATTTTCTTTACAAGATTGTGTCGAATGTTCTGTGATTTTATTACATAATACTGGAAATATATGATGTTATTGATAAAATAGAAATCTTAATTAAATGTACTTACCAGATAAATCACGATAAAAAATTACTAAAATCGTTTGATTAAATTAAAAATGTTATTTAATTAAAGCTAAATCTTGAGCTTATCCTACCGGCTACGTCTATCCCACACAGAAACATTATCTCCAGTCTTGTATGAGTAGCATGCCACCGTGATACAGCGCTATCACACCTTCGCTCTCTTTCTTCTTCGAGATAAAAGACGTGATACAGCCGTATCACGTGTAGCATGCTACGGCTTCTGGAGTGCGATTTTTGAAAGTCACGCGTTCAAATCAGCAGTAGAAAATCTCAAAATTAGTATGGAGATTACGCGTCATTCGACCACGATTTTGAACGAGTATCTTTCGCACAAAAATCGTACTCTACTACCCAAACATTAAAATTGATCATTCTCTACTATCACGACCAAAATTATCTTAAATAATTGAATAATCCGATTATACGTATGTTTAGTCAACTGTTAATAAAGTATTTAATTAGCCACACAATCGTGACTAACGCAAACATGTCCAGTGTTAATGCGAATTTATGGAAACATTTCACGGAGCCTCCATAGCTCAGGGGTTAGAGCACTGGTCTTGTAAACCAGGGGTCGAGAGTTCAAATCTCTCTGGAGGCATCTTTTTATATAACAGAACTTTATGATGTTTCATGAATTTATGAAGGAAATGTGGTCACTGGGGTAGTTACCCCAGTGACCACATTTCCTTGTTGGGTCAGGCCAGTTGTCCGGCCAGTTGGCCGATAAAGAAAATATTTTGGAGGCAATTTAAAAAGAATACATATTATAAAACTAATAACACATGAATAGTACGAAGTTGATATAAAATTACGAGAATAGGGGATTGGACAATTAGTCAAATTAGCTACTTTTAATCAAACGTCTAAACGCGCGTGATGTATGAACAGTGAAAAACAAGTGACGTCAGTCATCAACATTTCATTCATCATGATCATTCCAACATGCCTTCAACATTTCATTACTTTTTACAATTTATCATGGCATTAAAAATAGTATTCTAGCTAATAAAAAAGAACTATACATGTGAGTATTATAGCGTTATTTTCAAATGCTTTTTTTTACTAAGGAGATAAAACTAAAATATATTTTATGCAGTCCGCTCCCCTATTATGGATAAGACCAAGTACACTTATCTTAGGATCATTATCATTATTAGGTACGAATATTTCTATCAAATTGTCAGTTGAGTATTCATACTGCTTAATAAATGTATAATAGATGAAACGATACCACACTCGATGCATTTCTCTCTATGCCAATCACATCCCAAGTAATTTTGGTATCGATGTAAAGATTGATATAAGTAGGTACTTAACCGTTTTTCTTTTCAACCCAATAGGTATTGAATAATCAATGATACATACAAAAAATCATTGCGAATAGCATGCATGCATATGCTCACGACTTTATTCCCCGAGGGGGAAGAGCGGGAGGGAGCGCGGGCGGCTCATTGCGAATAAGTCTCCAAAAAGTGAGTTCCAAATCGAGTAAGCCCCATTTGGTTAGGCAAACCGCCTTGTCAACATTCGCTTCGCTCTGAGCAACGCTACGGACCGATATTGCGCGGGTTTCCTCCCCTACAAACTCGATCCGGCCTTCATCGTCACGATAAGGCGCTTTCCGCCCTTTCTCCGGGGACTTTCCACAGGGTGACTGAACCATGAAGGCCCTGTATGTAACCCCGAGAGCTGATCTGATCGGAACCCCCATGAAACTTTTGCAGCGGATTGCTTATATACTGAGTCAAGATAAAAAGTTGATAGCGCGATTTAGATTTTCATGGCTTTTTCAAGTGAAGTTAGAAAAATTAGGTTTTTAATTTAAGTTATGGTTTTTAAAATGATCAATAGATTTACTTTTTTGTGCTTGATAATTGTATTCTCTGTGTCGTCTCGGTTAAATTAATTTTTTACTTTTCCATTGCACGATTCAAGTACTGGCAGCGCCATCTTTGTTTAATGGTTCGAACTACATTGTACATTTTTCTCAACCATGTTTTACAAACCACGAGTTTTAAATCTTTTAACTTTATGTTACTTAGTTTAAAGATTATATTTTGACACATTAAAAAAGTTTAAAGCCTCCGGCTAACACAAAAAGAAAAGTTAAAATTCAGTTTGTTCTGTACAGTTTCTTGACGTCTTTTACTAAAGAATGGACAAAAAGTGACCATAACTCTCCGGCAAAGGAACTGTATAACCGTAAAACTCCACTTTGCTGTAAAGGTACAGAGTTTTGAATGGTTTGTTTGCTACATCCGTGATTCGTAATGAGAGTATACGGAGCTTTCAACATGTTTTGCACCATTAGTATGTTGTATTAAGGTCTATGTTCGTGTGTAGGCGTTGAGATGCGCAGACGCAGCGCAGGTGTGCGGCCGCCTGGTCGTCGCCGCGGCTACCGCTCTCGGATATGGCATTCAATTTATTAATTTGCTTGAGCTGACCGAAGTCGCCAATACATTTTGATTAAACCGCTGATAGGTCACGTTGTTTCACCAACGCAACGCAACATCACATACGTTTCGAGGAGAAAGGAAACTGGCACGAGTTAAAAGGAGTTTCGATTCGAATTAGTTTTTGTAGCAGATTAATAAATTAAAAAATAAGTGGTTCTAGAGAAAGTTAAGAGCAAAATCGTAAAAATAATCAACATACTATAGGTAACCAATGTTTCAATGCATTGCTCAGTCTTTTGTTTCAGGCATAGAAATTGCCCTAAATAATGAATTTAATTTGCCTTTTTAACTTACGTAGCGTACCTATCGAGCTTGCTCTGCTAGTAAGCAGTAGCTTATACGAGTTGGTATAATATTATGTTACTTACATAATAATAATTATAGGCAAATTTAGTTCTAATATTCGTCCGAAAGAGCGATGATAGCCCAAACGGAAGAGAGCTAGCGCCTCAATTCCTGAGGCCGCGGTTCGATTCCTGGCCTGTACCACTAAGTTCTTCGGATTTTATGTACGGTTGTATTTATCATTTACTAACTCGGCGGTGAAGGAAAACATCGTGAGGAAACCTGCATTCCCGAGACTGAAAAGAAAATACCATAAGTCGGAGGTATGCGTAAATATGGATGAGCTTGGGGCGAACACAAAAGGACCAGCGCTGGTTTCCGTGTAACGACGACAAATAATCAATATTTGTCCGAAAAGGTAGTCTAGGCTGGTTTTAAGACAATAACATAAAACACAACAAATTCTAACATTCCGAAACTGATTGCAATCACGCATTCCCAAACATTGATTTTCACATTCCAGCTATTTTGGAGTTCAAACGCACAGCCGGTCGCAATAAGTCAAATACCTTGATAACGTCTCGTTTTGTGTTTACTGAGTAAACAGGCCGATAAAGGACTGGTACGAATAAATCTTTTAGACAGACTTGTAGCCAGAATGACGATGTGGGGGTCTGACCACAGGCCTGCGGGACGGGAGGTTCGCTTCACTGTGGTCGGACCAAACCCTGGAATGTATAGCTTAGTGTGTGGCATGGTTGAATAGGTTACGAGTAGGGTTACTTGTTTTTGTATTCCTGGATGTATGTTGTTTTTCTGAAATAAGATCAGGAGTGCGATTTTTGAATCTCATTCGCTGAGTTCAGCAGTTGTAAATGTCAAAATTACTGTGGAGATAGGCATCTTTCTACTGCTGATTTGTCTTTCAAAAATCGCACTCCTTAAGTATGATTTTTAAAAGTCAAATCAGCAGTAGAAACATGCATATCCCACAGTAATTTTGACATTTTCAACGGCTGAGCTCACCGAATGAGTTTCAAAAATCGCACTCCAGGGGTCTTATCGAGTAACTACCAGATTCAATCGGTATCAAATCAGAATGGTGTCTTTTGGCAGTTCTTAGCGATTCTAGTCACAGACCATTTATGTATTTATTTTAGTTAATTAATTTCAAACAATGTATAATATACCTAATGATCTGATCACAGAATCAAAATTAAAAATTGCCTAGTAGGTACCTAGTATCAACCTACTACACACATAACACGTTAGGCTCCGATCTTGTAAACGATATACCTAAGTAATCGGAAACTTACACAATACAGACACCATTATTTAATATGTGATTCAGATCCAATTTACATTAAAATGCTCTGTTTTTATTCAATCTTAATTAATTACGGTATAAACCTAAAATCTAAAGAATACATCTCTAGTTGTCGTAGGTTGCGAAGTAAGTATAGTACCAGCATAGAGTAAATAAATTATACAGTAAGTACGTTTTATTTTAAGTTAAAAGAATGAGCGTTTTTCTTTTCTTTTTTAAATTTAGTTCCTAAGAAACTCGACAGATGACATGCTTATCGCTCCATAGAGACGTAGGCGAGATCCTGTCAAAATCATGTCAAGATTGTGCCTGACTTTTTTTAAAAGGCCAAGGGTTCGAGCCCATACAACCATGTCAGACGTAAACAGTTTTATATTTTCGAAAATAATGAAATATTCAATCAAAAGATGCGTTGACATTTTTTTGATCGTCTTCTCCCTCTTTATAATTTTAAAGAAACACTTTTTGAAATTTTGACCTTTATTCGCACAGACCGTAACGCCATCTATCGATCCACTAGAAAACTAAAAGAAAAACGCTCATTGTTTTATAGTTCGATTTTTCTATAAGTTTCACAAACAAATATTTGTAATAAGGTAAGAACTATCAAATTTTTGTTATCATGCATAGGGTCATGCTTATAACACCGTATAAGATAATAAGCACCTAAATGAGACATAAAATGATCTTCTTCTTATAGTGTGGGCAGAGCCCTGGTGTCAGAGTTTTTTCAGACCGCCTTTCGGCCTCTGACGTGGTTTTTATGTAACGACTACTACCACTAGAGATAGTAGCCGGGACCAACGGCTTAACGTGCCATCCGAAGCACGGAATCACTTTTCTTTTCAGACAATCAGGTGATTCAGCCTGCAATGTCCTAACCAACTGGGGAAAAACGCACAAAGTGACATATCACTAGGTGTCCCCCGTGGGAATCGAACCCACGACCTCCGTATCGAGAGCCAATGCTCTTAACCATTAGACCACGGAGGTAGTTCATAAAATGATTATTCGACATTATACAGGGTGTACAATAAAATGGAACAGCCGGGACCAACGGCTTAACGTGCCATCCGAAGCACGGAATCACTTTTCTTTTCAGACAATCAGGTGATTCAGCCTGCAATGTCCTAACCAACTGGGGAAAAACGCACAAAGTGACATATCACTAGGTGTCCCCCGTGGGAATCGAACCCACGACCTCCGTATCGAGAGCCAATGCTCTTAACCATTAGACCACGGAGGTAGTTCATAAAATGATTATTCGACATTATACAGGGTGTACAATAAAATGGAACAGCTACTCAAAGGGGTGCTTCAGACCATCAAACTGAACAACTTTCTCTATGGGATCAATACCGAAATCGCGAAAAAAAAAATCCGCTCTCCCATACAAAACTGCAAACATAACTCGACTGAAATGTATGGGACAGCAGATTTTTTTTTCGCGATTTCGATATTGGTCCCATAGAGAAAGTTGTTCAGTTTGATGGTCTGAAGCACCCCTTTAAGTAGCTGTCCCATTTTATTGTACACCCTGTATAGGTACAATAATTATACATTTATAAATAAAATAAGATTCTAGTTTCACATAAAATCAGGGTAAAAGACCAAAACTGACTCCGTCACTGGCTATGTCCCTGTTTGGATACTAATGCAGGCTAGCTGCATTCCTGGGCCGGTCGGCTGGCGGCCGCTAAACACGGAACTTGAGGCTTCTAACTTCTAACGTTCTAACTTCGAATTCCGTAGAGCTGTTTTTGCGAACCAGTCGCCGTGGAAAAACCCAACGAGTCGTCCTGATTTGTCTGATAAACGGTTTGTATTATCGTAAGGTGTAGTATAATTAGAATACCTCTGTATTTTTTAAATAATTTTTGTAGAACAGATTTTGAGCTGGTTCGAACACTGTTAGTTAAATGTGGGTATTCTAAATATGGTGGAGAATAACTCTAAATACCATATACTCATAGTAATGAATGAACATAAATGATTATGGTTATGTATAGGCAGTTGATAGTAAAATGTTTGCGAAAAACTCAATGAAATTGAAAGAAAATTGCGTATTACACCTCCCGACCCCAAATAAAACCATGTTGGTGGATGATGATTTAAAAGAAACAATGTCCTCTCGAAAGCAAGTTTGTTTTTGCTGACTTTCGAATGGTGTCAGTTTGAAATAGCAGATTTAAAGGAAGCTAGGAAGGTTAGTAACACAGGTTAGTAATAACATCAATAAAACATGACATCTCTATTTACCGCTGAAGAATGTGTCGCACATGCGCGTCTACCATCCAGAAACTAAAGAATAATTTAGACCAGCTTTGAATGTGACACATACATTATATGTATGTCCACAAATAACCGGCGGACAGTCGCACTGGTAATTATGAGCTCACAGGTGTCGGAGCACGGCGAGCCGTAACAGCTTAATGGTCATTAAAATACATCTTTTCACCATTAAAATATTAGGCAGATTAATAAGCGGCTGTCACTTCATTTTACCGCTTGGTGCTCACATGTTCCATTATTGTAGTGAAGTCGTCTGCGATTGGTTTTAGTACTGTATAGCCACGGGACTTTTTAATTACAAAAATGATTACCGATTGCCGTTTTGATATTATTGTAGGGTACGAAATGACTTATATGAATACCCGAGTCTTAAAGATTGTGATCTTTAAGACTCCCGCCGTAGCAAAAATAAACTTAAAAAAAAATTCTAAAATTTTTGAATTTCGAGGTTACCGTTTTTTTTCTATACTGTCATGTTCTTCACCTTAGTTCAATACCCATACGTAAGACTGTCTAAAGTTGCCATACAAAGCTATAAGACCCATCGAAATTGTCTTTTTCATCTTGTCTTATAGCTTTGTATGGCAACTTTAGACAGTCTTACTATTACGTATGGGTATTGAACTAAGGTGAAGAACATGACAGTATAGAAAAAAAACGGTAACCTCGAAATTCAAAAATTTTAGATTTTTTTTTTAGTTTATTTTTGCTACGGCGGGAGTCTTAAAGATCACAATCTTTAAGACTCGGGTATTCATATAAGTTATTTCGTACCCTACAATAATATCAAAACGGCAATCGGTAATCTTTTTTGTAATTAAAAAGTCCCGTGGCTGCAGTACTATTTCTTGGTCTAGATTTTAATCCAAAAACATTAGACTTCAAGACGACCTTTTTTAGGAAGGCAGGGCTCTTGAAAATTGTTGCCTTTTCTCCAGTTATAAAGCTCAGCTCAGGTTGTTAGCTCTGTTAAAGGTTGAAGAAGCCTTTGTCTATATTTAGAGTTCCCTTAAGCTGAATTGATCTAAATTATGCATGACAGCATGACTCTTCAGTATTACGTCGTGAGACAAGTCCATCTCATAATATCTTATTAAATCTGTAAAGACAAGTTTATTTGCAGTTGTTCAAGGATTACGATATAAAATGTCTAGGAACTAATCGGGTTTTCTCTTCTTTAAAGACGATATAGCCAGATATTTTCACAAACACTACAAAATAAGTCATTATTCCATTCATTACCTACGGTCTAAATTAGCGTGTACATGACGCAAGTATCTAGTATAGCGTGTAGAGTCGACAAATTAAGTGTCCACAGGTGAGAAATGACATCACGAACACCTCGTTTAACATATTAATTTATTGAGGTGTTCCCTGAAATATTGGCGCAGTGCATGCAGCACGATCCAGATATTAAAACTTATTTTAATGACCGTAATGTATTGACAGTTAGTTCTTTTCCATTGAAGCCATGTAATGTAAGTTCCTACACCTTTTATGTAATTAGAGTACTTTTTTTTCATAATTATTGTGTTTTGTGACCTATATTTCCTCTATTACAAAATTATCTGCTGGATTGGGTTTAAATTTGCATACAGTGTCCTCCTTAAGTGTTTTAAAGGGATGATCAGACCACCAATCTGAACAACTCTCTCCATGGGACCAACATTAAAGTCGCGAAAAAACGGGCTTCAATTTTCATACAAAACCTACTTCAATTTTCATACAAAGCCTACTCGACCCAAATAGATTCTGTATTCGCGATTTCGGTGTTGGTCCCATTGAGAAAGTTGTTCGGTTTGATATTCTGATCACTCCCGTCAGCATACTAAGAAGGCCCTGTAAATTCACGATAAAATTTCCCAAGGGGTAATCTAATCAGACGACATGCCCATCGCCTTTCTATTCACTAAAAGCAACACTAACGTTTAAATTCCATTCTATCAGCCTAAATATTCTAACGAGCTACAGAAATATTTTTTTTTCTAAGAATAATCATGTCAAAGGGAGGAGCTACGTCAGTGCAGACAGGTTAATATTACCTACACGCGGTCGTATCATGGAAGATTATAGCCCAATTTGTTTTAAATGATACTTATTGTTATATTTTTAACTGGAACTCTTTTAAATGCTAAACGTATTATAGTTGTACACGTGAAAACGAAGAACCTGGAGGGAAAGTACCCCAAATATTGAAGATAGCAAAATTTTACTCAAAGGAATTATATTCCTTTATTTTTTAAATACGTAAAACAGCATTCATTGATTCTTGAAAAATTGCTTTCTTTAGCCGGTAGTCAAACCCACTACAATATGAAAAAAAACACAAATTTTACTGAGAGTACAGTAGATACGACCTGGAGTGCGATTTTTGAATCTCATTCGCTGAGTTCAGCAGTTGAAAATGTTAAAATTACTGAGGAAATACGAATCTTTCTACTGCTGATTTGTCTTTCAAAAATCGCAGTCCTGAAGTATGATTTTAAGTAAGTCAAATCAGCAGTAGAAAGATGCATATCTCCACAGTAATTTTGAAATTTTCAACTGCTGAACTCAGCGAATGAGATTCAAAAATCGCAATCCAGGAAAATGATTCCGCTCGTCAATATTTGTTTGCGCGGAACAGACCTGAGTCCCCGCCAAGACCCGAAGTCATTTAATAATTAAAATCAATCATGCACTAAAGGGTCCAAAATATTTCCCTATCTTGCTCCAAGTCGAATAGAGAGTTGAACAGTCTGCTGAACGGAGCTAGTGGACGCTTCCGGCACTGCTATCCGTGTGGCTAAATATTGAGCTGGGAAATATTTAATTACATGCAATCGACTGCATGGCCACTATGGACGCTTCAGCTGCGAAAACGGCGCGAAAACATGATTTCAGGCGCGCGAAAATGTCACATCCTGGAGTGCGATTTTTGAGCATCATACGAGCGACTCGGCAATAGAAAATGTCAAAATTACTATGGAGATTATGCATCTTTCTACTACTCGTATGAACGTGTGATATTCAAAAATCGCACTCCTGGAGTGCGATCTTTCAACTGTCGAGTCGCTCGTTTAATGTTCAAAAATCGTACTTCTGATTGGTCAATATAATTTCGCGCATTAAAAGTCAATTGCACGGATACATCGGCAAGACTTATAAACCTGGTATTATTACTATACCTACAAACTTTAATACAATAAATATTCTTACAATATGGTAATGTTACGATTAAGAAATATAAAATCATTTACAAGATTAATTTGCTTTTAAATTATAATTTCTTGAGACCTAATGATGATCCAGCAACTAGTAGTACCGGTTAAATATCCTGGCAGTAATAATGTTGTGACGTGATTTCCACACCGGCACCGGCCGCAGATCCTGAAAGACCAGTCTCAATTAAACAGATTGAAGCCGGTGTCGGTGCGCTGGCGCAGCCATTTAGCATGAAAATTGTTGACACCGTAACGATAAGTATTCAAATGGAGAGCTATAATCATGCGCAAAACACTTAGACTTGGACTTAGATGTTGGTATCTGTTTGGAGTTGTTAGCTATAAAAAGAATATTGTAAGTAGGTATAGGTACCTAGGGCTTTATATTTTGCTACATTTCAATCTAATCAATCGAAAATTATAAAAAACTATTATATACAGATTTTAAGTCAGATGATAAACTATCAAACAAAAAAGTTTCATCAAAATCGGTTCAGTAGTTTTTGCGTGATACTCGAACAAACAAACACCCAAACAAAGAAATAAACAAACAAACAGACAGACAAAAAATCCAAAAATGTGTGATTTGGAATCAGGGACAGGTAAAAACCATGTCGTAATATTTTTAATTAATTAAATATCTTCAATGTACAGACATTACAGTTTTATAATTAGTTTAGATAGGAATTACATTCAAGTAGGTATTTAACATCTAGCTCAAATTATTGCCATCTTATTACAATATATATTATTGAATTTAGATTGTCTCACAACAGACCATCGATGATGGATGACAAGACTCATATTGTGTACAGCGTGTAAGAGAAAGCTTTCCGCAAACTGAAACGGTGAACTCAGACCATCAAGCTGAAGAATTTTCACTATGGAGCCTACCTCAGAAAAACACAATGGTGGCTGTCACTAACATCCTGTACATATCTGAATATGAATTTAATAATTACGATGTCATAATGTGCAGGAGGCTTATTAATAGCATGGACACTAGCGATTATCGATAGTTTCGAAAAAGATTGTCATATTCTCGTGTTTAGGTACTTAGCAATACTCTCGACAATGTAGATTAGTGCTGGCTGACGTAATAGTAGGCATGGTGCGATCTGAAGTATGCAATTTTAATAATGTAGTCTTTGCACTACAGATTCTATGAACATATTGAATAAATAGGCTAAGTGCGATAGTAGGCATCTTGCTACGAAATCTTCTTGACTATCTAAATAGTGAATGACAGATTTATTTAATTGATTTTAAAAATAGAAACGCAGCCCTAGTGGACACGGGTTGATGACGATGATGTCAATAATTTCAGCCTTAAAGAGGTACCATCTGTTGAACAACAAGTAACAGTGTTCACAACTCTACATAGATCACGGCATACAAAACGGCAAATTAAATTCAGTTCGCGGCGCTGCTTGCGCAGGCAAGGCGCCAATCGCCAGGATACGGTGTCGCATAGCTCACCGTAATCCAACTTGTATCGTCAATTATGTGACACTGCTTGTTATTCAGCCGTTCCGAATAGCCTTAATTAACATTCAAGGTAAGGCGAGCTGGCTATGGCGTGATTACCTCTTAATTAACATCGAATTATTAATTGAAACATAAATAGATGCACAGAGCCACCATAAAACAATATCAAGACGCAGTAGAATAATAAATAATAATAAATATCTTGGACATTGTCACACAAATTATCTAGTACCAGAATCTAGCCTGGACTTGTATTATGATGACTAGACAACGATATAGAATACATTATATAGATACAAACATCCATGACTTGGGTACAAATATTCATATTCATCATACAAGAATGCAGTTGCATAGAGGTAATATTTTTACCACCTTATGATAAAAACTTGGTCTTGTGGCTAGTAGCTTCGCCGTTCGTGCAGAGGTCGGTGCGGTTTGATCCCGGCCTGGATCAGGCTCCAGCGAACACATTTTTAATAGCTCTATGCCACATGCTCGTCGGTGAAGGAAACCATCGTGAGGAATCCTACATACGCTGGACAAGAAATGATGGTGTATGGGCATCATACCCCCTCAAGCCTCAACATGGGTATAAGCTTGTACTCCATTGAGGATAGGTACAGAGGCTATGACGATGACATAAAATATACACGGTGAAATTGATATTATTAGCATCCTTTTAAACTAAGAGTCTACCCATCAAACTGAACAACTTTCACTATGGAAGCAAATCGATCGGAGCAACAAAAAAATCAGCTGTCCCATACTAAACTGCTACTCGACTCAAATGTATGCAACAGCTGATTTTTTTTTGCTCCGATCGGTTTGCTCCCATAGTAAAAGTTGTTCAGTTTGATGGGTAGATTCTTAGTTTAAAAGGATGCCAATGATCCATAGTAAAAGTTGTTCAGTTTGATGGGTAGACTCTTAGTTTAAAAGCATGCTAATGATATCAATTTCACCCTGTATATCCAAGGGATTACACCATGTATAAAGCCTAGTAACTTAAGGTTGGGATCATTGCAATGTGCCTGTGAGCGTCATTTATTGACATAGAACTAACATAGAAACTTATATTTAGCTACCTATATTTTTTCTCCAAAAATATTCATCATTAAATAACCATCTTTCTTGGATAACCCATAGGTGCCTATGGTTTATGGTTTCACATAATTATGAAACCTCAAGAGTAGAACAATTGTTCTATCACATAATGTTGTTATTTCACATAATTATGAAACCTCAAGAGTAGAACAATTGTTCTACTCTTGAGGTTTCATAATTATGTGAAACCATAAACCATAGGCACCTATGGGTTATCCAAGAAAGATGGTTATTTAATGATGAATATTTTTGAACTGATTCAAAAAAATATGTTATTTAGTTGGAACTGATTCAAAAAGTGCAAGTGTATTAAATTTAATACACTTGCACTTTTTGAATCAGTTCCAACTAATAAATACATAATTTGTAATCAGGCGACGATATCAAATTGTGAGAAAGGAGCTATGTGCGGCAGCCACGGCATGCGCATGCGGCCGGCAGGTGCGCGTGCGTTTGACCATGATTCACTACGAGTACATCAAATCGTACAGTGCACCATACAGTGCAGTGGCTAGCAGTCTATAGAGCCACAAAGACACTGTCTATTACAGTGTCTAACTAATCCGTTGATGTGTAACTTTAGGGAGATAACTTGTTTGTTTATAGGTGACGATGATTTTTCTAATCCAATACCGACTACAGATACAGCTATTGGTAACAAAAGCTTTTAATCATGTTTTTTTTTTATCAGCATAGGCCCTCCACACCATCCCCCCACTGTAACCAGGATCAACAGCGGCGACCGCTCACAACACTAGCCAATGTAGTCCAGTGAGTCCGGGATAATTAGGTCTTGGAACCCGCAATGATTATAAGTAATCAACTATCGACCCACCCCGGCTTCGCACGGGTGCAATGCTGATATAAACCTCCCATCTTGAACCACTCTGATCAAAAAAGCCGCATCAAAATCCTTTCGTAGTTTTAAAGATCTTAGCATACATAGGGACAGACAGACAGCTGGAAGCGATTTTGTTTTATATTATGTAGTGAAGAAGAATCCAATCGTTCGTACTAATGGCAGAAGAACCGAGACCGAGTGACGCTCATCCCTTGGTTGGCAACTAGTTTGCAGTGTAATTAAGATAATTAAACGGTGAATTAAAACAAAGAAGATAGGAAGAGTTGGAAAAATAAATATTGGACTTCTTTCCATTGCAACCTGGAGATAGCAAGAAAAGCATGGCTATTAGTAGCCCAACTCCAGATATTATTTATGGCACAGTTAAAGACCCTACCGTAAAAGCACCAATTAAATATCATTTCAAGAACAAAACATAGGATCTTAAAACTATTGTATGAAAATATTAAGGAGGTTTCACACACACATAAACTCACACCGATGTTTCATTCATATACAGAGCACTATAATTACTACATGGAGTATTATAATTATCACCGTAAATCTATAGAGTAGAGACAAGAGCCCGAAAAATCTGCTAGTTTGCTTTGCTAACAGTAATAAGATTTAACAATCCTTTTTATAAGCAGTTAAGGATATTGAAGGCTTCAGGATATAATGACGTATCAAGTAGCAAAATGCTACTCATAATATGAGTTAACAAAACATCGAGATTTACCGTTTACTTTTAATATCCAAGATTTATTACAACCGTCTAGATTTTTAAGAGAACGGCATCAATGTATCTCCCTGTGTTGGAGACTGTAGCAAGGAGGAGATTAGACAGTTTACTGCTCGCTCCATCTAGCAACATGTTGCTCGGAGATTATAGCGAGGAGCATGAGGAAGTAATCACTATAGTTGTTTTTGCAGGTGGCTTAGGAAGTACCTACATTAAGATTCCCAAAATATTACAAATAAATTTTTTGTCGGAAATTCTTATTAAAATATGTCATTCATTATTTCATATTTACTTTGATTAATTTTATTCGTGATTCCGTTTTTTGATAGGAAAATGCCGCTAGATAGTAACTTTTTATAAAATCACACCCGTACTCTCTTTTGGGGTGCACAGAAATTACCTACATCCTGAATTTCTTCTTTTTCAATAAAAATAGTGGTAGAGGCACATCTATACTTATTTTTATTTATTTATTTTTATTTATTTATCACATTATAAAGTTAGATTAAATAGTTTATTTTTTGAGTTAAAGTGCCCATATTGCAAGTGAATCGTCAGAAATATTTTGGCAGCTACTTGACAATGGATAATGACTGGTGTCTATCATACTTAACATAATAGCGATTGATTGGCGGTCTTATCGCTAAAAGCGATTACGAAGCATATTTATCTGTCGTCATGACTTCATAATCTTGATTTAGATCAAGACAACGCAAGTACAGTTTTTAAAACAGCATCACTTTATTCCAGTCATACCCTGAACAAATATTCCCCTACAATCGACACTCGGATCACCATCCTCACCACCGAGTACCAGTACAGGTGCGCCTGCGCATAATCACTGCACGGAATGCAGCAGGTGACAGGACGAACATGTTCTATAGTCTATGGTCGCTATGTATAGAGCCCGCAGCGTTACAGCTCTCAAATCACGTCTATTAACCGCAGGACTATGACCGCCTGTAGATTTGACAACGTTTAGATAGGCCTGTTGATTTAACGTTTTGGAGTCAAAACCCTTTAGTTGTATTAGAGATGCTGTGCGTGCCAATCTTTACAACTCGGTTTCAACGAATGTAGTTTAATCTGAATGAGATCATACAAATTATCAGTCGTGCCTGATATTTTTAAAAACCCAACCATGAATCATGAAAAGGTTAGTTTTCGCCAAAACGCCCACTATCTCCAGTTTTCTGGGAAAAATTTAGATGAGAAGAATGCCCCCATTTCACTCAACATCTACCGCAGTTGATATGATATAAAAGCTAGTTGCTCCCCGTAATAGTAGACTACATAGGTATTTTAATTTTAACACATTCGCGGACACTGAACGAAACACAATAGAACTTTTATAGTTATCACTGCTATAGCCGGTCACTGTCCGCGAATATGTTAAGGACTTGACTGAACAACGTTCTGTAAGAGATTACTATTGAAACTATAGCTGTTATTTAGAGTCGAGCAGGTTTATGGTTTTGTATGGAACAGCAGATTTTTCCCGATATCGTTGTCTCATATTAAGCAAGTTGATTAGTTTAATCGTCTAACCATTTCCTTTAAAAGCCGTTAGTATATTATGAAGTACATACCCTGTAGATGTAGTTAAGAGGGGGTCACAGTCCAGTGGCGCCCTCATCACATTAAAAAAGATTTCTCAATAAAGAAAGCCTAAATTAAAAAAGTGCTCAACATCAAAACTACAAAAGCCTTCAAGCTATTTTCATAGAATACTTTTTTAACGGTTTTTTAAAGGTCTAAACATACAAATTTTGAAAAAAGAAAAAAAAAACGGCCGCTTTTGTTTTTATTCGAAATTGTCTAAAAGTGGAATGTTTAGAACCTATAAAAGTATTCTATGAAAATAGCTTGAAGGCTTTTGTAGTTTTGATGTTGAGCACTTTTTTAATGTAGGCTTTCTTTATTGAGAAATCTTTTTTATTGTGATGAGGGCGCCACTGGACTGTGATAGCCCTCTTAAGCACTGAAAGGATACAATAGAGCAGGCTAACTCAAACATTAAAAGTCGTGTATTAACAATAACACTCCGAATCCCATCTCGCCACCTCTTCCCCACTTCACAACTCTACAGCTCGGTGTAATGGTGTAATTCTAGAGGAGTACATATAAGGTATGGTAAGTAACAAGATTAAAAAAAACACAGCGACAGGTGGCGGCCGGCTGGCATTAGAAAAGCGTTAGATACTAGGCTTCAGGTTAATGTACGTGTGTGATTAATCTGTTTAGTACATAGGCAGTGTTTTGTTTCGTTAGTGCAGTGTAAGTAATTACTGTTATAGCCGATGGCGTATTTTGTTCTTGGTCAGCTCGAGTAACGTTACATGGGTGAAAATTTATGAACTTTTCTTGTCTATCGCCTTAGGGCCGCCTCACTAGCAGTCGGTTGTGAACATTCAAAACATTGAATTGATATTCGTATTCAAGGTGTAACAAAACGCCCTTGTAATATTTAACGGGGTGGTTTAGATTTAGAGCATCACTGAACAACATTCACTTTGAAGCCAAAATCGAGAAAAAATAAAGAAATCCGCTGTTCCATACAAAATTGCAAATACCATAATTAAATATGATTTCGATGTTAGTCTCTTAAAGAAAGTTGTTCAGTTTGATAGTCTGATCAACATCCCCTCAAAAAATCAGACAATTATGTAATACATCAAGTTTTTCTTTTGATCAGAGTCATACAAAAGATATCAACGCGGCATACATCGAAAGACTCATCTGATTTATAATACGAAAGATTTCAACGGGAGCGCTAATAATTATCTGTAGTCATTACTCATTAGTCAACCGAAGGTACAGAAAATAATAGTTACTATGGTCACAACGTAAGAAATATATTCTAAAATTACTCTATAATAAATAAATAAACAATTTTAGTTTCAATGAAATTCCTTTTACAAGAACATAACAAACAAAATAAAATGCTATTCGTGATTTCCGATAATCTCCATATGAAAGTAAATAGATAAAGCTTGTACTTAGAGCGCGTTGCACCTGCCACTGCCAGCATCCGATAATTACAGAATAGTCCCTCTAACACGATTCTAATAGGAAACATGGCGTAAACGATGCGATGCGTACGCGCAAGCCACCTGCTGCACTTCTCCAATCACATACGATCTAAGGTCGGCGTTTGATTAAATGATTTTAATGACTCGTTACTAATTTAAAAGTTGAAATTGTAAGTGCCTTCGTTTTATTAGATAATCATTGATATTACTTTATACACGGTATTTTTTATATTGTATCCGCAGTGCTCATGCCACTGAGCCTAGCTGTGTATATGTATCATGTTATGTATTAAATTATATTTGGGTATGAGTTACATTTGTAATTACGATTTTAGATACCAATATTTTCAAGCCAATATATCACCGTGTTAAAGGCAAAACCAACTATTTCGGTATTTTTCTCGATTTTGACTTTTTAATACCAATCAATTTAGTTTCGAATTCTCTATCTAGTGGTAAAACCAATTATTCCCTCTCTATGCTCTTTAGTTACGGAGTTATTGAGATCTAAAAGCAACTACTACTAAGAAGGTAATAATAAGTCATTCTAAAAATATACAAAAATATAACCCCAGATAAGCATTAGCTTTTTGGCGTAGTCAGTTGGTTTTGCCTTTAACACGGGGCGATATAAAATATTTGTTTAACTACTTTCCTTATGGTACCTAGCTGTAAGCGCCAAAACTGTTTGTAATTACAGTTAACATTTCGGATTTGGATTCAATTATGTTTTTCTGATAAAAAAAAATTATTGTTGTCGACATTCAAATTTAATAAAAACACATAGGTGTACTTTCTGAATGAGTCCAGGCTATTGTATAACGGTGTAACTACTGGATTTGATCGGTATAAAATCATCATCATCAATCAATGGTGTTTTTTACAGTTCTTGGCAATTCTCTTTCTCAATATTTACAATATTTAGTTAATCAATTTCAGACTATTGTTATGATGATCTCAGAAACACATTATTACTTAGAAAAGGCCTTGTAATGTCATAAAAATGATATTGATCTTGTATCGATATAATTTGTTGACATTATCTTCTTATCGTGTGGGCAGAGCCCTGCACTGGTAGCATGCATACCCGCGATAGCCGTGATACGGCTTTATCACGTCTTTTATCTCGTTCTTTTGCGCGCGAACGAACGAGATAAAAGACGTGATAAAGCCGTATCACGGCTATCGCGGGTGTGCATGCTACCAGTGCTGGTGTCAGTTTTTTCAGACCGCCTTACGGCCTCTGACGTGGTTTTTATGTAACGACTACTACCACCAGAGATATTAGCCGGGTCCAACGGCTTAACGTGCCATCCGAAGCACGGAATCATTTTTCTTTTCAGACAATCAGGTGATTCAGCCTGCAATGTCCTAACCAACTGGGGAAAAACGCACAAAGTGACATATCACTAGGTGTCCCCCGTGGGAATCGAACCCACGACCTCTGTGTCGAGAGCCAAAGCTCTTAACCATTAGACCACGGAGGCAGGCGGTTGACATTGTGATATACATATATACAGCTACTGAAACTGATAAGTAAGTCATGATTTCTATAACTACTTCTAATTTTAAGTTACCACTTAGCGTCACAATAATTTATGGAATGTTCGGGTTAACGCGATTCTAATAGGAAACGTGCTGTAATGGTTTACGTTGTAGCCTGCGCGCTGCGCCTGCGCCCGCGCCGGCGACGACGCATGCCAGCTGCTGCTGCGCTGTAACCAATCACATGCATTATAATAATGTCTCGTTTCAAATAAAATAATCATGGTATAAACAATATTTATTAATGATGGTATAGCTATAGTTAATGTCACTATTAATTCTACTAGTCTTTCATCTCTTCTTTCTTTCTTATTTCTAACACGTTATTTTCCACTTTACATAGATAGAAGTATTCTAGTATTTGCTTAATAATATAATTTTTATTTATTATTGATAAATTAATGGATTGCGAATTTCTATTAAAAAAGCGAATTAATTTTTGATTCAAATTAAACATTATTGAGATTTATCATTGTTATACATAGTAACATTAATATCATTGGTTATGGTTATACATAGGTTATACAGATTACATCTGTTTAATTATCGTACTGGAGTTAAGCGTTACAACGCTGTCAAAAACACATAAAAACATCGACGAGCTCACAAATGTAACAGCCTTCTTGCAACCTTCAGATCGTCGAAGTTTTTATATGAGTTTGACACGTGACATAACCTTAGCGACAAAGATTTCTTTTGGTCTTCGATGCGCTCACCAAAAAAATTCTTTGCTTAGCGATTACAAAACTGACAGCTCGCTGATGTTTCAACGACGAATTCAAGGTTGTGTGTGACGATGGTGTAAAACGTAGTGATTCCATTCTCTTTGCGATGGTGTACCAGATTTTAAATTTTTTACAGAGACAAATCTAGCGAGGACTTTTAGCTTAAAGGCCGTAATTTAAAATGTTTGCATTCAGAATAACAAACAGTATCATTGAATCTTAAAATACCTGATAGAACTGGATCAGTCAAACAAGTATACCTACTGCTGAAATATGAAGACAACACGGGTCGTATGGAGACATTTTAAAAGTTTATATATCTCTTCACATGCATTTTTTTGCTAGAATCACAACCAGTGGGTGCCACTTGGCTTAAATTAAAACATATCAATTTATATAATATGTAGGTTCGTAATCTAATCAATAATAAAATAAGATAGCTTGCCGACAAGTAAACTTTTTATCTTGCCACCGACAATATTTCTAATGATGCAGGAAGTCCTTGGCTATGTTATTACGATACAAAAACTTGTTAAATCAGGTACTCTAAGACTCTGGCGGTTATAAAGTAGGCAGGTGCGTTCATTAGACGTAGAAAATCTGCAATGAATGCCACCTGCCCGTGGCGCTGGCGCAGGAAAATGACAATTTTCTCGAGCTTGGCGCGCCTGCGCCCACTGACTGGGTGGGTACCGAGACAAGTATTCCGAGAGATAAGTGTACTTTTTGCAACCATCAGCAGCAAGGCTGATTCAGTGTTTATGGGGTGTAGAGCTTCTCTGTGATGGGGATGGACCAGGTCTGCCTGCATAACTCCAGTCGGTTTAGGAGTTACTGATGAATGATGATTAAAGGTCTGTAAAAAATTAACGATCAGCTGCAAGGCTGATCGTATGATATTGTTGTAGTATGCACTGTAGCTATGTGAACAGTACAAAAACTGACATGGTTCATCAGTCGGTTTAGGAGATACAGCCGTTCAAAGGTCGGAACTTTGACTGGCTGTATCTCCTGAACCGACTGACAGAACTTGACAGTTTTTGTACTGTTCACATATCTACAGTCCATACTACAACAATATCATACGATCAGCCGAGACCTTTAATCATCACTAACCTGGAAGTTATGCAGGCAGACCTGGTCCATCCCCATCACAGAGAAGCTCTACACCCCATAAACACTGAATCAGCCTTGCTGCTGATGGTTGCAAAAAGTACACTTATCTCTTATACTAAGGCCGGCGGGTGTTGCTAACTCGAAGAAATGTAGGTTTCATGTAAGTGTATACTAAGTTAAGCAAAGATACCTTATGATATAAACATCAGTTTATACTTCAAACAGACAATGTGTGGGCAATACTCATTGCACCTAACGTCATTATTATAAGCTTTGAAATTTTTTTGAGCCCTCAGATTGTAAACAGAGAGCCTCACAATCCCAAGGTCGTGGATTTGATCCTGAGTTGCTACAACTGAGTTTTTCATTAATTTGTCAGCTCAGCGGTGAAGGAAAACATACTTATCACAGTTTATAATTATCTTGTTTTCCACTACTTATCCTACTACGAGCTCTCTTATTTAAAATTATTTTATTCTGAATGCTAACTATAGGTAGTTAGCATCCTTACACCCTGTATAGGTACAGGGTGTAAGGGACCATCAAACTGAATAACTTTCAGTATGGAGCTACTTTCAGGAAACTCGAAAAAAATCAGCTGTTTCATACATCTGAGTCAGGTAGGCACTAGGAAGGTACAGCAGTTTTGTTTGTATCTAAAAGCAGATTTTTTTCACGTTTCCTGAGGTTGGCTCCATAGTGAAAGTTGTTCAGTTTGATGGTCTGAATAATTCACCGTTTCATTATTTGCTAGGCTGTCCCTTAACTCTTTCGCGGACACTGACCGGCCGGCTATAGCAGTGATAACAATAAAAGTTCTATTGTGTCTCGTTCAGTGTCCGCGAATGTGTTAAACCCTGAATGTAAGTATTTTGAATATCTCTGATCATTCCTTCTTCTGATAGCTTATATGGTTGATGATGGTTATTTTTGGAAAATTGTATTTAATAATCAGATCGAGAGATCTTCGAGAGAGATTCAAATTATGGCAGTACAGGAATAAATTACTGAAGAAAGAGATTTCTTCAGTAATTTATTCCTGTACTGCCATAATTTGAAGTCAAGTCTGAAAGTCAATGTCACGTTTTTAAAACAGAACTTGACTAGAGTGTGACGGTGAGTATCAGTAAATGCTATTTCCCGATAACCACGAGAAATTTTCCTTAAAGGTATTTAGATAGCTTTTACAATTTAACTCCGACACCCACATAACAGCCTGGCCATACCCCCAGGGCACCAGTTAAGTACCCTGGACCACCCACTCGGCTTCATAAATAAGGAACACGGGTTCTCACTCGGACCTAGATTATCTAAAGAGAGATAAACGCTTTCTTTATTGATTTAATTTTGTTTGTTTACATTGTTATTAAATGTGAGATGAGTTTTAGGATATCAAGATTACTTTATGATCAAAAAACTATCGAAAAGTAATATATTTCAGTCCAGCTTAAAACAACGAAAAGAATATTTGCTCCTTTACAGCTAATGAAGGCGTAAATAATCATTTGCTAAATATCCTTCTTAATATGTTGACACTTTTTTAAGGGGATCATCAGACCGTCAAACTGAAGAAATTTCTCTATGGCACCAACATCGAAATCGCGAATAAAATATCAGCTGTCCTATACAAAACTACAAACCTACTCGAGCCAAATGTATGGGACAGCAGATTTTTTTTCGCGTTTTAGATGTTGGTCCCATAGAGAAAGTTGTACAGTTTGATGGTCTGATCATCCCCTTAAAAAGTGTCAGCATATTAAGAAGGACCCTGTATATCATGAAAATGAGCATCTTCTTCTTCTTTTGGGTCACCAATCACTCGCATGACATGGAAATGACCATGATTGGCCATCTTTTGTGTATTTAATAGGTACGTAATTTAGAAATTCCGCATTCTGGTATTTCGGGTACATTTTACATGTTTACTTTATTTTTAAATATTTTAACAGTGTCTTTATACAGGGTGTAAATGACACCGTTTCAGTATTTGCTATTGCGATATTTCGGCTGTTCATTTAAAAAACTATAGATGGCCTTCCTCTTCACATTTGTGTCCCATCCGACTGCAGTAGCAAAAAGATGAAGAGATAAAAGAAGCAACAAGGAAATAGAACAGAATAAGATCATACGTAATATTCTTGAAAGGTTAATAACTCAGTAGTGACTTGTCTCCAGTAAGATGTGCCTAATATTGAACACCCTGCACAAGTAAGACGGCCACCTGTGCATACTGTGGAGTTCCCACAACGCCTACGCGTCAATATTTACTCAGATTAAATCAATTCCGTGGATGTACGCTATCTCACGTCCCGTCCCGTGGACACACCTGTCCACCGAGGACACTAGTTATCTAATATCCTTATTACTTGCGTACAATACAGGTAGTGAAAGACCACGTGTCTTTTCAGTATGCACAGAAATGCATAAATAATTAAATAGCCTTCGCGTATGCGTAGCCTAACTTAATGTAGTCTTCACCAAAATATTCTAGAAATTGTATCAGAATTGTATGGAGAAATCTCAGAATAACATTTTGTTTTCAATTAATGACTATTATTATTTAATATTAGGTACCTAAGTATCCAAAAACGATTTGTCATCTAAACTCCATCACTCCACTCGAGGCACGATCGCAAACATTTGAACTAAAGATATTAGCAAATAAAGCCGAGGTAAATAGTATACCCATTAATACGTAAACGTGTAAATGTATTGATCTTAGTTGAGCATGAGCAGTGACGCCACAACTAATATTTGCTATGGCATTTGTATCGGAAACATATTATTGTTTACAATTAATTTAAAGGTAAGTTTTGGACTATAGGTGAGAGGGAAGGGACAATAAAGTTTCTTTTAAACATTATTCATCTAATTTCAAATATTATTGATTTTAAACATGTTACAGCCATGTTGTTTTTCAATCTTTAATTTGATTATTTATCTAATCTCTCTTTTAACGAGCAATAATGATTAAACAATATAAGTACCTACTAAAGATTAATTCAGTTAACTAGATACTTTCTAGACTCCTTTTGTAATCAAGAGTGCGATTTTTGAGTCAAAATTACTGTGGAGAGATGCATCTTTCTACTGCTGATTTGACTTACGAAAATCATACTTCAGGAGTGCGATTTTTGAAAGTCAAATCAGCAGTAGAAAGATGCACAGTAATTTTGACATTTTCAACTGCTGAACTCAGCGAATGAGATTCAAAAATCGCACTCCAGAACATCACCTTGCGAGTTGTAGAAAATTTGGCAGGTTGACTTCTAAGAAAAGATGCACGTCCTTGCTAAACGATAATTAGCGAAACAAAATTAGCCAATTTTCCCTTTTTTAAGTTTGTTCTTGCCTAGAGCGACTCCATGTAAAAACTAAAGCGAATATGCGAATTGGCACCGTTTACCGAAAATACCAAACGCCATTGGATCGTTAAAAGCAGTAGAAACGCCCACCTAACAACCGAGGATTTTTTAGTAATTGCCAACAGCTGCAACCACGGGATAGATCAGATGTTTTTTGCCGATTCTACATGGACATATCCTTAATGTGTTGTTGTGAAATCAATGATGCTAAATTACAGCATCAAGAGTATTTAGGTGCGGGCGGCGCGACGATGCGGTGCGGCTTGTTCTAAAAAGGTGCCGACTGAATTTTTGCAATAGTTTCATAATCTTCTAAGTAGGTTACTCTTTATAGATAATAACATTTTTGAGTGCTCTTATGTTTTGAGTAGATAATACCTTTAAAAATAGCTTTATCTCTATAGTCATTTACTCAACTAAAAGGCAAATAGGTACATATAATATTTTTCTCAAACATGCTTGGAAATGTGAGCATTATTTTGACAACCTTCTTCGAGATAAATCGAAATTGCTGTACTGGCCAAATATATGCGCGCAGCGGCCGGCAATGTTTGTATGAAAATCCATATCTGTCGTGTTTAGCGGCCAAATAAATTACATGGTAAACTCATATCTGTCGTGTAATTTAAAAATGGAACGATCTTTTTCTCCGAAACATGGCGACCAAGGAGGTAACTCATCAAAGGTTTTATTTAAATATCGAACTGGCTTGCAAATAGAAAGCTGTTTATAGAAAAAAAAAAAAATTGTTGTTCGTTGTTCGTCATTGATTTTGAAAAGAGTTTTAATTTCCGCGAATTATTTGAGAAAATTTACTGTTTTAATTTCCGCGCATTGTTTGAGAAAAGTACTATACAAGCCTTGGCCACAACTAGGCATTGATGGACTTACGTATTACACGTTCGTCCATCAATGCCTCTGTTGCTGGCCGCTGCAGTAATGTACTATTTCTTAATTTAAATAACGTTGAAATTACGGTAGTAATTAAAGTACCTACCTACTCTGAGGTTGAAATAATAATTTGACCGAAAACTTTAGTGACACTTTGACATTCGAAATGACTTATTGAGATGTCATGTCATGTCATTCCGGTAGTTGTAAACCGAGATCCGACCGTAAAATTATGCACCTATTTCATAGGCGAACGAAATGCGATTCTTGTGTATGTTTACACAGGGGTTAATTCAACGCCGCCAAGTTGCGGAAGTTAATGTGGTGCGATCGGAAGGAGACTGGTCTAAAGTACTGGAAAAACTAGGGATGCCACCTCTCTATATGCCGCAACTATAGGGTTGTCAGGGTCAAAGAAGTCATTTCTGAACCTGGCAACCCTTTAGTTACGGCAGACTGAGAGGTGGCAACCCTAGTTTTTCCAATTCTTTAGATCAGTCTCCATCCGATGGCACCTCATTTACTTCCCTAAAGAGACAGGTGGAAAAAGTTATACTAAAAATCATAATGGAAAAGGTACTTGCGGCAAGATTTTTCTAGGCAATATGGCGGCGTTGAATTAACCCCTGTGTAATCATCATACTCCAGAATCACATTTCGTTCGCCTATGAAACAGGTGCATAATTTTACAGTTGAATCTCGGACTATAAATAATTTTATACAGACGAAAAATTTATAAATTAAAATTAGGTGCCTACTCATGAACGCAATCTTCGGCTCTTATCCATCACATTGTCCGAAAATAATTTAAAACTGAACTTGTAATCAAAATCGTATAATGCAGGAGAACAATGTCATCATAAACTGTTTAGTATGCGCAGGCCGCGTCATGCAATCTTCGTTGGGTCTGAAAAGGCAGGTGTGTGGTTCCCTTTAATTGGAACTCCGCGAAAACCAAATGAGATCTCTCTTTTTGGCGCTTAGAATATTTGCTCTTTTTAGTCCTGATGCGTCTTGATTTAGGTCTCACAATACATTTTTAATTTTTCTGTGGAATCTGGCCTGGGGCGAATATCAGCGGGCTTGTTCGATTTCGGCTCAAGTTATTTATTGTACGGCCACGTCGGTTTAATGAAGCACGCTGGAGGGCTAATGGGTCTTGATTGTTTCTTTCTTATTTCTAATTTGAAGGGAATCAAAAACTATAGGTACTATTCATGTTAATCGATAAGATTCGTATAGAAACAATTATATAAAAATCTGCATAATTATTTTGCATTCAACACTCAATTAATAGCAGAGCATTCTATTGAAATTATAATAAAACTTTCATACGTTACAGTACATTTATCTTTTGTGTTAATAATTTAATATTATTAACATGGTATACGACATGTTTACAGGTTAGTTATTTAAATTAGTTATTTAGATTAGTTATTTAAATCTCGACAAATACAATCTTAAGTTTAAGTGTAGATCATAAAAATGTAATACGGAGTGCTAGAATGATAAGAGTTAAATTAAGTCAATTCATCTGGTACAGGAGTGTATTTCAATCCGCTGTCATTCAGCAGGGTCACCACCCACGCGTCTTCAGGCACCAAACCTGACTCGAATAATTTGGCAGCCGCTGCGACGTTGGCACCGCTTGTATACCCAACGTACAAGCCTTCCTTTTCTCCAATTAGTTTCATGTATTTAACCGCTTCCTCATCCGTTACACTAACTGTTCCATCCATGTATTCAAATTTGAACAGATTCGGGACACAACCATAACCTGACCCTTGCAGTAAATGCAGAGGCTTTGTGATCGGTTCTCCCTTGATCGGTTCTGAACCATTAGGCTCTACGACAAATGCTTTCAAGTGTGCATTTTTTTCCTTTAAATACCTCGATGTTCCTGTAAAAGTGCCAGCGGTTCCAACTGTTGCCACGAAGGCATCAACATGATGACCCGTCTGTTTCCAGATCTCTGGTCCGGTGGTCTCGTAGTGGGACGAAGCATTGCTCTCATTGTTGAACTGGTTTACATAGTATGCACCGGTAGCCTCGGCTATTTTTAAACCTTCTGCTTCTGCTGCTTTCACATCGTTGATGGTAACATTGCCGTATGTTCCTTCCACTTGTGGAACTCTGACGCATTTAGCACCGAGAGCCTCCATGTGGATAGCTCGCTGGGCACTGTTACCTTTCGACATGGTGAGTGTGAGGGGGTGCTGCAACACGGCACACACGACTGCTAGGCCGCATCCTTGGTTGCCCGATGTCACTTCCAGCACGGGGTCACCAGGCTTCAGCTCTCCTGACTTCAGAGCGTTTTCTATCATGTGCAGTGACGACCGGCATTTGATTGAAGCTCCGGGGTTCATGAACTCGCATTTCGCTAAAATTCGTCCGGGTCCGGGATGTATCCGATCGAGAGCAACGATCGGAGTGTTGCCGATGAGTTCCAATGCAGATTTCTTGATCTCGTTGTCCACGCCGTCGACCACCATCTCGTAATTATCACTTAATACTTTTAGTTGTCGACTACGACTGCGAAAGTTGTGCGTATCGTAGGAGTTTTAAACGTACGCGTCTAGGCCGACTGGTTTTGTGAACACGAGCACGAGCACGCGACACGAGTGCAAAGCATAGATAAATGACGCAATGTCAAGTAACGTGCTTTATGAAGAGTTTTTTATAATTTATGACTCTTGCCCGACGACTGCACGACACGACTACGATTTATCGCTAATAGCCCAGTCATTTTATGGTTTGAGCTGGGACTAATTAGTAATTGATATTTTTTTCGGTATATTATTTAAGAGTCAATTTGAGCTTAGAAATGTACCAAAATTAAAAAAAATCCCGTCAGCAACAGTTCCAAATTTATAATTTTGGTATTATCTCGTTATATAAAACCTTATGGAATTTTTTACACATACTTCAAAAAAATAAATGGTGTAAATATTTTTGTCTACTTAGAAGGTTTTGAAAAATACATTCGTATTTTCTTTTAAAAACCTCATTTTTTAAATTTCAATGCTTGTTTTAAGGTCCAAAAATTATTTATATTGTTAAATCTAATTCAAATGAGTGCATTGGTATTAATATTGTTAATTTAGACTCTTTCTGGAAGTCACAATTTTGATTTCTATGTTGCGTAGTGATTTTTATTCTAATTTGTTTTCAGATAGTCTTTTTGTCACTAAATAGTACCGGTAAGAGTTTAAAAGTCCAATTAATAATTACTTCCCACCTCTCCTATCAAAACTCCGCAAAATGACTGGGCTAAACGCGTCACATGTCAGAGTTCCCTTCTATAGGTACAAAAGTTAGGTACTTAAATATAATTTTTAAACTTATCGTAGCTAAAATTACAATTTATTATTGCCTATACCGGCCAAGTACGAGTCGGGACTCGGGCAATTAGTGTTCTGTACTACCAGCTGTTTAACATGAGTCATTGATGAAACCACTATAAATTAACACTTACTTAGTATGTGGTCACATAGTAACTGAAGATCATTTTACACTGGTCATACAGGTATTCGTTTTTTTGGTATAGATAAAAAAACTATCCAAGTTAGAGCCACCCTGATATTTCGTTCTACATATCTACACGTTATTTCTAATGGTCATGACTTTTTTTCAGATCTTATACGGCAATATTTTTTTAAATAGAGGTGGGGACAGCAATTTCTCGGATTTAATTGAAAGGTTTATTAAACAAAGTTTTTATAAAAAAATTGAAAAGTATTTTTTTTTGACTCGTATTTTCATAAGCTTTCAATTGATACCCCACACCATAGGGTAGATTTTTTTTTTTTTTTTACCCTTTCTTACTCCCCAAATTGCCCCCTCATATACAAATTTAGCTTTTTTTACTTCGTTTATGATATTGGACCAGCAATTGCTATATCTGTACAGAGTTTCAACTTCCTATGTCTTACGGTCTTTGAGAAAAATGCCTGTGACAGACGGGCGGACGGACGGACGGACAGACACCGAGCTGATTCCATAAGTGTTCCGTTTTGCCAATTTTAGTACGCAACACTAATAGTCCGTGTTCGGACTGTGTTCGGCTATGGCGACTTCGACAGCAAAATTATATCAAGATATTATAAATAAGCATAGTTCGCTATAAATAAGGTTTAATAAATATATGTCGGCGCGGCACTCATAATCGACCGCAAACAACACGTGCGCGCGCGCCCCACCGGGCGAACACGTGACTCGTCGTGCACCCCCACCTCGCTCAGCGCTATATAAGCGCTGTGCGACAGTGTACGGGCGCATTCACCGTCGGAACGTTGGTCGAGACACATCAAGTCCGACCAACTTATTTTCTAATAAATTGATTGTGCAAAGTGATTTATGTAATTTGCTGATTTGATTACGTAATAAAAGTGAAAGTTAAATTCAGTGGCTGTTTCAATTAAAAAGCTGAGAATGAACCCTTGTGATGGATGCAGTGCTGATGATGACCACAATCACGATGCCCAGCCTACTTCGAACCTGACATCAGAAGCGAGTCGAGCCCACCAGCGCCACGCAGCTTCCAGATCACCAGTGATGAATTTGCATTCAACAGCATCGAACAGAACCACCACGCAAGTACCAGTTGTATTTTTTAATCAATTAATGTCCATGATGCAATCCATCACTGACAAGATTGCTGCTCCAAGTACTAGTAAAGTAAAGATTACAGACATTTTTTTGCCCTCATATGACCCTGACAATGATACCAACATTCGTGACTGGTGCCAGCATATTGATAAAGCCAAGGAAAAGTATAACCTAGAAGATTTCGATTTACGCATGAAAGTTACGAGCCTGCTGAAGGGACGTGCAAAAAAATGGGCCGATAAATGGCTTGTATCAACCGCAACGTGGGAAGAGTTAAAACGTAATCTCATTCTTACTTTCGAGCCTGAGAATAGATATTCTCGAGACGTGATGAAATTCAGAGAACACAACTTTACTCCTGATAAAGATATTTCAGAATATTTGAGTAATTCCTGGTTCTTATGGCAAAAAGTAACCAAAAATCGGCTTGATGAAACAGATGCCGTTGAAGCCGTCATTGGTACCGTCTCTGATGAGACCCTCCGTATACAATTGATGAATGCTCGAGCCAAATCAGTTCCTGAACTTATTTCAGTTGCTTCCTGTATAAGACCAAAACGTCCAAATGCTTTCGATAGTCCCACAGCCCCACCCCCTGCTAAAAAGGCCCGAATGACAGAACAACGTCCGATAGGAGATAGGAAGAACCCCAAACATTGCAACTACTGCAAAAAGCCTGGTCATAGCGAGGATAGTTGCTATTTTCGACCCCGAAATAATGATACACCCAAAACCTCACCGGAAACCCCTGAGATCGTGAAGAATTCTTGTTCTTTTTGTCACGGCATAGGCCATAATTTTGATGCCTGTCGTAAACGTATAAGGGCGATAACTTCAGGTAGTCCAAATAAATCCTGACTAGATATCTCAATTGCAGATTTAAACTTTAAAGCTTTATTTGACAGCGGTGCAGATTGTTCTGTAATAAGAGAATCTGTTGCTGAAAAACTTCCAGGTAAACGCTCTACTATTACTACCTTCTTAAAAGGAATAGGAATAGGACATCCAGTTCTTTCAGTACAAACTCTTACTACACCTTGTGTGATAGATAATGTCAATGTTGATCTTAAATTACATGTAGTACCTGACAACGATCTTTCTTTTGATATATTGATTGGTACAAATTTGTTGGAAATTGCTGGCCTCAGTGTCAATATAAGTTTGGATGGTGTGAAATTAACCTACCAACCCTCAGTAATGCACGTTGTTGCAAAACACGTTGATTTGGACAAAATTATCACAGATTTGACAAATGAATATGAGATTCAGCAATTGAAATGTTTGCTTAACAAATTTTCACATCTTTTTATAAGAGGTTTTCCGAAAACACGCATCAATACTGGGCAGTTGGAAATTCGCCTCAAAAATCCAAATAAGTATGTGGAAAGGCGACCTTACAGACTTAATCCATTTGAACGAGAAAAAGTATCCAAGATTGTAAATGAACTTTTGGAGAACAACATCATTCGTGAAAGCAAATCTCCATTTTCCAGTCCAATTATACTTGTCAAAAAGAAAAATGGAGATGACCGAATGTGTGTCGATTTTAGAGACTTAAATTCAAATACAATTAGGGATAATTATCCACTTCCTCTAATATCTGACCAAATAGATCAACTTTCGGATGGACATTACTTCAGTTCACTGGATATGGCTGCGGGTTTCCACCAAATTCCAATTGCTGAAGACTCAATAGAAAAGACAGCCTTCATAACACCAGATGGCTTATATGAATTTTTGACAATGCCTTTTGGTCTCTCAAATGCGCCGTCAGTGTATCAGAGATGTATCAATAAAGCCCTATGTAACCTATTAGGAAAAGTTGTTCAGGTGTACATAGATGACGTCCTTTGCAAAAGCAAAGACTTCGCTGAAGGTCTTTCTAGTTTGGAACAAACTCTTCTAGCTCTTGAAAAGGCAGGATTTTCTTTAAATATCGATAAATGCTCATTTTTTAAACGATCTATTGAGTACCTTGGTAATATTGTTACGGATGGAAAAGTTCGTCCTAGCCCAAAGAAAATAGAAGCTCTTGCTAAATCCCCTGTCCCAAACACTGTTAAACAGGTTCGGCAATTTAACGGTTTAGCCGGATACTTCCGTCGGTTTATCCCAAATTTTTCTAAAATTATGGCGCCATTATACGCATTGACAAAACAAGGTGCAAAATGGCAGTGGACACACGAACATGAAGAAACTCGTAACCTTATAATTTCTTATTTGACATCTGCTCCAGTCCTTACAATTTTTCAGGAACAAGCTCCCATTGAACTGTACACTGACGCCAGCTCACTGGGTTACGGCGGCGTTCTTATTCAGCTCATCAATGGGCGACAACATGTAATAGCATACATGAGCCAGAGGACTAGTGACGCTGAAAGTCGATATCACTCTTACGAGTTGGAGACCCTGGCAGTGGTAAGAGCTATAAAACACTTTCGTCATTTTTTATATGGAAGGAAATTTAAACTAATCACTGACTGCAACTCTTTAAAGGCATCCAAGACGAAGAAAGATCTCCTACCACGTATTCATCGATGGTGGGCATTTCTGCAACATTTCGATTTCGAAGTTGAATACAGAAAAGGAGAACGATTGCAACATGCAGATTTTTTTAGTCGGAATCCTGTAACGATGTCCGTGAATGTTATGACCAACAATGACCAGAACTGGCTACAGGCCGAGCAATATAGAGATTCAACTCTTCGACCCATTATCGAACAACTTAGCAACGGAGGTAATATTGAAAACTTTGTTCTTGAGTCTGATGTATTGAAATACAATCATCAAGATAATAATGTCACTGGCATGCAAAAGTTGACTGTTGTGCCCAAAGCATTTCAATGGAGTCTAATAAACTCGTTCCATACTGCTCTAAAACATTTGGGCTGGGAGAAGACTCTTTTAAAAATCAGAGAAAGTTACTGGTTTGATAAAATGAACACTGCAGTCAGGAACTTTGTAGAGCACTGTGTGATTTGCAAATCATCTAAAGGACATTCTGGAGCCATACAAGCGGAATTGCACCCGATACCGAAACCCACAGCAGCTTTTCAAGTAGTTCACATGGATATTACTGGTAAGCTTAGCAAATCCAATGATCAATATATAATAGCTAGCATAGATGCTTACTCAAAGTATGTGCTCTTATATCATGCAAATGACAAAAGCCAATACAGTACGTTGGCCGCTTTGAAACAGTTAGTCCATCTTTTTGGCGCTCCAGCACAAATCATAGTGGATGGAGATCGCGCCTTTTTGGGAGAATTCCAAAAGTATTGTCAGTACTTTGGCATAGAAATACATAGTATTGCCCCAGGAGTAAGCCGAGCGAATGGACAAATTGAAAGAGTTATGTCCACTCTAAAAAACTGTTTGACTGCCATAAAAAATTATGAAACTGAAGAATGGCACACAGCTTTAGGAGGACTTCAAATTGCACTGAATTGTACTGCCAATAAAACAACAGGACTTTCCCCATTAACCATAATAACTGGACGGCAGCACTGTGTACCAGCAGAGCTCAGGAAACTTGTTAATTTAGAAGAACAACGAATCGATCTTTCACTTCTCCAGCATCACGTACAGAGACGAACCATCGAAGCAGCATCAAGAAATAAGCAGAGGTTTGATGAAACAAAAGCTAAAATTTTTCGTTTTCGCCGAGGAGAATATGTAATGGTAAAAAACAATCCTCGTAATCAAACTTCCTTAGACCCAAAGTTTGCCGGGCCATACGAAGTTCACCGTGTCCTAGAAAACGACCGGTATTTACTGCGACGATTTACAGGTAGAGGAAGACCCCGCAAAGTAGCACATGACCAACTGCGTCGAGCACCTTGTCCAGGTCAGCAGATAACCGTGTCGGCGGACATTCATGCTCATGATAAGACTTCTAACAGTTTGCCTGGTACTTCTTCCAGTGCTGTTTCTAATACTCGCTCTTTGAGGTTACAGAATCCTTCCGATGACTCCGTCTCCGTAGCATCGAGCTGTGAGTCCAATGATGAACATCTCCATTAGTCATAATTTGGTGAGTGTTGTCAACTAAATTATAGACATAATCCTAAGCAGACTTTGTGTAACACGGCGTACAGGACCGCCCAGAGCACAGTAAATAAAATTAGTGATTCTGTAGGTGGACTACTGGCCACGACACAATCTACTGTGTAACACGGCGTACAGGACCGCCCAGAGCACAGTAAACAAAATTAGTGTTTCTGTAGGTGGACTACTGAACACGACAACATCTACTGTGTAACACGGCGTACAGGACCGCCCAGAGCACAGTAAACAAAATTAGTGTTTCTGTAGGTGGACTACTGAACACGACAACATCTACTGTGTAACACGGCGTACAGGACCGCCCAGAGCACAGTAAATAAAATTAGTGTTTCTGTAGGTGGACTACTGAACACGACAAAATCTACTGTGTAACACGGCGTACAGGACCGCCCAGAGCACAGTAAACAAAATTAGTGATTTTGTAGGTGGACTACTGAACACGACAAAATCTACTGTGTTACGCTGTGCACGGCCAGTGCCTGAAGTGAAACAATAACACATTAAAATGAGCACAGTGTAGCTGCTGCTCCTATTAATCAATTTACCCAAAAAATCATTTTTCTTTTATTTCAGTATGGTGCAGAGCACGCACCAATCATCAGAATGGCCGTGTCGGCGCGGCACTCATAATCGACCGCAAACAACACGTGCGCGCGCGCCCCACCGGACGAACACGTGACTCGTCGTGCACCCCCACCTCGCTCAGCGCTATATAAGCGCTGTGCGACAGTGTACGGGCGCATTCACCGTCGGAACGTTGGTCGAGACACATCAAGTCCGACCAACTTATTTTCTAATAAATTGATTGTGCAAAGTGATTTATGTAATTTGCTGATTTGATTACGTAATAAAAGTGAAAGTTAAATTCAGTGGCTGTTTCAATTAAAAAGCTGAGAATGAACCCTTGTGATGGATGCAGTGCTGATGATGACCACAATCACGATGCCCAGCCTACTTCGAACCTGACATATAAAATATTAAATCTTCTTATCGTGTGGGCAGTGCCCTGGTGTCAGAGTTTTTTCAGACTGCCTTACAGCCTCTGACGTGGTTTTATATTAAATACTACACTAGGTACTAAATTCGGATTGTGATAGGCCATAATATGACTCGCAAAACCGAACTTGGTTTTAAATATTCGGTCACATGAAGAGCAGTAGAGTTGCCCGGAGTCATTGAAAGTGTAGACGTAGGAGGGCTTGGGCCAAGTTTTCCGGATCTGACGCTTTGCATCAAGTTCTTCTAGACGCATTCGTTCAAAGTCTTTAACTCTTCTTTAAGCAAGACGAGAGTGTCTTGAGCCCTGTCACCTCTGTCCACAGATCCAAACTATTTCTTAGACCCTCACTCCAGCTCATTTCCTTAACGGTTGACCGTTGACCGCTCTGCTCTGCGAGGACCTGACCACGACGGCACATGAGCGCCTGGAGCGCTATGACAGCGTCGAGCAACTTCAGCAGCTGGTCGAGACAATACGTTCCCGAAGGAACTGCAGCGACGGACACAATGGAGGGTGAACAGAGATGACATCGCTCAAGACACTCTCGTCTTGCTTAAAGAAGACAACCTGCCACCATTCAAATTGAGAATGGGTAGGGTTGCTTGTTCGTTTGTTCCCAGGAAAAGACGGTACCTTCAGGGTTGCTGAAGTTCATACAGCAGCAGACACTATGTGAAAAAAATAGGATTCTTCAAAGCTTCATATATCATGAAGTACTAACAGTAGGAGTATGATTTTCGGATATGTGTAAATTGAACATATAATTGAAGTTTTGATTAGAGCCAAAACACGATTACGACACATTTTCTCGATAGAAAAACAAGCCAAAGTAGCCTCCGTTTTTATCTATAAACACTTGGAAATGCTAAACGGTGAATAATAGAAACACAAGACTTGATTTAAAAAAAAGAGATTGATATTTTCTAAATTTTGATTAGAGCAGAATTGAACTTACATAAATAGTACAATCACAATTAAATAAAGTTTGATTTGGCGCTCGATTCGTTTCAGGCGCGCGCGCCGCCCCATCTCTTTCTCTCGCATCAGACCGTAATATTAGCTATCCCACGCCTGTTTCGCTTAAATTATTTTTCGACATAGGCCCTTAATGTTAAAGCGCCATTCCGGTCTCCGTGATGCAAGCTCCTTCCAACGTTCGCTTGGTATGTTGCAAGCAGTGAAGTGGCGTTTGAGCACATCTTTGTACCGCAGGTATGGTCTGCCTTGCTTACGCTTTCCACACGAAAGTTCCGAGTAGGAAACTGCCTTCGGCAGTCTGCTATCGTCCATGCGTACAACGTGTCCAGTCCATCTCATTTGGTACTTCGTATTACATAGTCTAAGGGTACTTCATAATGAGCGCCTCTATACCTGACATCTCAACGCGACGTAGAACTTCAATATTCGGTACACGATCTTGCCACTTAATGCGCAGGATGTACCTCAGACAACGTAGATGGAAGGTGTCAATCTTTTTTATATCTGCTTTGTAGCAACACCACGTCTCTGCAGCATAAAGGAGAGTTGGTATGATTATGGCTTTGTAAACCATAATCTTGGTAGCAAGTTTAAGATCGTGTGATCTCCATACGCGATTAATTAACTTGCCGAAGGCCGCAGCCGCATTGGCTATACGGCTGGAGATTTCTGAAGCCAAGCTGTTGTCACTTCTAATTTGACTGCCTAGATACTTGAAGTGCGACACTTCTTCCAGGGCTTTATTGTCCAGTTTTACGCTGGAGTCATCCGCATGACAGCCTCTAGGAGGCTGTTTGAGGATTTGTGTTTTAGTGACACTTATAACTAAGCCAAATTTACAGCACGAGGCGTAAAGATTATCCAAATAAACTTGGAGATGCTCTAGTGAGTCCGCTATCACACAAACGTCGTCAGCGTACAATATTTCCAGTATGGACTGTTGTCCATACTGGAAATATTGTAAATAATATTGGAAACATTGAAACCCCTCGCTTCGCTCTGAATCGGGAGTTGTCGTATATGTTTTTATCGAATCTAGTTCTCACCTCAATAAGTCCACTACAAGATTTTTCTGCGTCCCGCATCACAGCAGCAAAGTACAGAGCAAATAGAGTGGGAGCCAAAACACAGCCCTGCTTAACACAACATGTTACCGGAAATTGGTCCGAAAAGACATTCTCATGTCGGACTCTAGCCATCATGTTTTCGTGAAACTGGCGAATCAAGTTAATAAACTTTTCAGGACAACCAGCCTTTCTTAATACTATCCAGAGGGCTTCCCTAGGTACCCGATTGAATGCCTTTTCTAGGTCTACAAAACAGATGTAGAGGGGACGATGTTGTTCCAGACATTTCTCTTGGATTTGTTTAACAACAAAGATGGCATCCACCCAGTGCCGGATTAGCCACGTAGCAGGAGTCAGCAAATGCTACGGGCCTCGCGCCTAGGGGGGCCTCGCGCCTGTGCGTAAGACAGTGGGGCGTAGCTATTTATGGAGGCGCCGAACACCGGGGCCTCCGAACTCGGGGCTCCTGGCCCGCAAACCTCGAATAGACCTCGCGAAAATATCTCCCACCTTCAGAACATAAATATAAAATATGTTCAAGTTACTTCGCACGTCAAAGCAAATTGTAAACAACTAAACAATGATCACACTATGATTGTAGCCGAGTCTGTTGACCATCTGTTGACAAGTTATTTTTTTACCAGGTTTCGGGTTCAAAAAGAAGTTCTTATCTTATCTTATCTTGTTGTGGGGGCTGGCAAGCCAGCAACACTTCGACCCAGTGGGATCTTTTGTGTTAGCCCCAGTACTTTTTACTTTCTTCACCCTTCAAATACATGGTCAATGAAGGAGGCAATACCATTGAGGGGAAGAAGCCTAAGATCTCCCGGTTTTGGATATCCATCACCGAGGAGGCACATGCGTTTTGCCGCCATGACATCACGGTCACAGAGAATGTGCTCCATGGTCTCCTCATCCTCTCCGCACGCTCGGCAGCTGGGATCCAGGGTGAGTTTCATCTTGTGCATCATCGTGCCTGTGGCGTTCAAAAAGAAGTTAAACTCTTTTGTTTTGCGCGCATCGCGCACCCCCCGCACCGTTCCCTTCGGGTCATCCAGTCAGTTTGATGTAACTTTCGGTCTATTTAGTTATCCATGTTTTTGTAGAACCCGGGCGAATTAACTAGGCACCTGGCTCGCACGTGGCTCGGAATTTGACACCGCTCCTGCTACCCCCCTGCGGGACTCCGCCGCCGCCGTGCGAGGCCGAAGCATAGCATTTCAGTTACCGTTACAGGTGTCCCTGCGCTTTTGCATTTTCGAGTTATTCTTTCCTAGTTTTCCGAGTTTTTTATTCCGAGCCACTTGCGAGCCAGGTGCCAAGTTAATTCGCCCTTGATGTATATGTGGTAGGTGTTGTATTATGTAGGTATGTGGTATGGCCTTTGCTTAAAGAAAAACTAACTAAAAATTATGGATGTAATAAAGAAACCCAGTATTGCATTTAAGCGAAAGCAACGCCAGGAAAGAGAAGATAGTAAACGAAAACTGTTCAAATTTGTTTAGTCAGTTTTGTACAAGTACCTAAGTAAGTTGAGTAATCGCTGAAGTTTTTTTAAATTAGTTTCAACCTATGGAACTTCCATTTTGTATTTTTAAGAGAATATTGAAAATTTTACTTCATCCAACTCAAACCAAAAATTTTCACTTTCGATAACTTTTATGGATGTTGCTGATTATTATAAGTATGAAAGAGTGTTTGTAGAAGATTAAGTTGTAAAAAAAATTTCAAAAATTTCTTACTTTGAAAAAAGTTATGACTTCTTAACTACAAAAAATCGCAGAGCATACATGGGGCATTTTCGGATCACACCATCTAACAAAACATTTTTTGACTCCGGCGCTGTTTGGACCACTGTATGTACAATGCAAAATTTCGCGCTCGTTTCACTCGCTGCGGTTTTTGAATGGTGTTAAGTACTTATACTAATTTAACTCATACAGCCGTCGTGCCTTTTAGAATCGTGGTGCAAAAAATTTCGAGCTCGCTTCGCTCACTCATTTTTTTTTATGTAGGGGCAATTATGCACTTTCTGCAAGGGCCCTCAAAAATGATGACCTTCTAATACTTTAGAAATACTAATTAACAAAATTATATTGCTGAACTATCCGAACCAAGGCAAGGGCCTCTTGTACGCGTTTGCTACGGGCCTCGCGCAGACTTAATCCGGCACTGCATCCACCGTTCCTCTACATGGCCGAAAGCCACACTGGGTTTCTGGTAGAAGCGTTTCAGCGAGGTCAGACAGTCGAGTGTTAATGATGTGTGCTAGAATCTTCCCGGCAGATGAAAGGAGTGAGATGCCCCTGTAGGAACCACAGACAGATATTTCACCCTTGCCCTTATATAGTTTGCAGATGGAGGCATCTTTCCAGTCTTGCTGGATGACTTCACACTCCCAGATCATCAGGATAAGCTCAAACATTTGATTGTTAATGTTTGGCCCACCATACTTGTAGACTTCCGATGGTAAACTATCTATCCCAGGAGTTTTTGCGTTTTTTAGTTTATTTAATGCAGAGATGTATTCATCATCGTTGCTCGTATGGCTTCTGAGCGTTGGACCAGAAGAACACTGGAGTGGAGGCCCAGAGAAACCACGCGAGGTAGAGGCCGCCCACCAGAAAGATGGGTCAATGACATTAGGAAGCACGCGGGTCCGAACTGGATGCAGAGGGCAAGGAGAAATATGGAGGAGGCCTATGTCCGAAGACGGACTGAACAAGGGCTGTGATGGATGGATGGATGATGGATTCATCAAAAGATGGGGGTTCAGCGAGTTCCTCCATTAATGGCGCATTTTCAAGTGCTTCCACGTAGAGCAAGTCAGTGGTCTGAGTTTGAGGATTAAGGACGTCGTTAAAATGTTCCGCCCAGCGAGCTAAGATATCGCACTGCTCTGTTAATCGACTACTCCTATCCTTGCTATAGATTGGAGCTACTTTTTTCATCCTTGGACCAAAAATGGTTTGTAGGCACTCGAAAAACTTACCTAATTGGTTAGTATCTGCATATAACTGCATTTCAGTTGCTTTATCCGTCCACCATTTGTCTTTCAGTTCTCGTACTTTGAGTTTCAGATCATGATGAGCCCTTTTACGTGCGTTTACATCCGAAGACTGTAGTAAGCGTCTGTGATCCTCAACAAGCTTTTTAACTTCCGGGTCGGAGTCATCGAATCAATCTTGGTTTTTCCGTTCTGGTTTGCCAATTACTTGTAGGGCACTTTCGTGAAGTTTCTCTGCGTACGATCGCCATTTTACATCTACAGACTCTAATTCTTGTGATTCTGATGATTTAGCACCAAAGACGTCATCAAGCTCCTTTTTCAGATCGGTAATGTGGGATAATTTTGCAAAACACAGTCTCGCTGGCGTCTTATGTGACGCTCGACGTGGAGCTTTCAGTTTTAGACGCAATTTAGACCTGACAAATTGATGGTCTGTCCAGCCCTGAGCACCTCTCATAACACGTGTGATTAGTACCTCACCGAGGTCTCTCTTACGTACGATCACATAACCTAAGAGATGCCAGTGCTTAGACCTGGGATGCATCCACGTCGTTTTGAATGTATTTGGTAACCGAAAACATGTGTTGGTAATGCAGAGATCATACTCGGCACATAGAGTGAGAAGATCTACGCCATTAGCGTTACATTTCCCGACACCATGACGCCCCAGGACTCCGCCCCAAGCACTATGCTCTGTACCAACGCGAGCGTTAAAGTCTCCCAAGAGCAGAATTTTGTCTGTCGAAGGAATTCTTTCCAGGACCTTACGGAGTTCTTCGTAGAACTTGGCTTTCTCTTCATCAGGAGATGGCAATGTAGGTGCGTAGACGCTGATCAGATGGATGTACTTCTTAGATGAAATTTGAAGACGTAATGTAATTATTCTATCATAAATTCCTTTGGGAAGTTCTGATAAGGTCCTAGCCAGTTCGTTACGCACTGCGAAGCCTACTCCGCTGGCTGCCCTCTCTCCTGATGGTTTCCCGCTCCAGTAGTAGGTGTATCCGCCAAGCAGTTCGCACAGCTGACCGGTGTCACTGAGATGAGTCTCACTGATTGCAGCAATGTCGATGTTGTATTTCTGCAACTCTCTAGCAATGAGCCCTGTTTTTCTTTCTGGGCACAAATTATTATCACTGTCCAACAAAGTGCGGACGTTCCATGTTCCTATTATGAGGTCTTTTTTAATTTCTTTTTGCTTCTTTCGACCGCGTTTAAATGGTGAACGGATGACCGCGGTTTGCCACCCGTGTTAAAGTGAGACAGACTATGTTTAGGCCACCTTTTCTAGACCCCTCCCCGGATTGGGGAAAGCAGAGCGATCCTAAATAGGGCTGTTTTGTCACCAAACGTGCTGCCGAACCACTCCTCCTGTCTCAGTCGAGTCCCGGAGCGACCACTCTCGCCTGACCGCCTACGTGCAGAGTACCAACTAAAGCTCGGGTACACCATACCCTTACCTCACCATCAGAACTCCATCGTCGCAGGGCTTTTGTGATCGATTGTCCAAAAGACGTTGCCGAAGTCATCTGCCCGTGAAAATATTAAAGTGGACCAGCACTTGCGCTGGTACAGATCCACTCTCTCGCTCTCTGCCTCCCGGCGCCAGTGGACTGGGTGGCCGGTACAGCTGGCAGGTGACAGAGAGTGCAGTGAGTGGCCGTATGCTTTCCTAAGTATCCCAACATACGCCCTTTGAGGCACATCACAAGTGCCTTACCTCACCGCCATGGAAGCCGAAAACGTTTGCCTATCGACATTGCTCGCCTCACATACCGGCAAGGGTTTTTATGTGCTAAGTCAAGGGATAATATGACTGGGCCTGTATCTACCAAAGTAGGTGTCCGTATAGTTAGCAGCCTCACCAGCTCATTTGAAGGTTTTGACTAAGCCACGATTTAGTACCCAATTAGTGCAATTTGGTGCCCAAAGCACAGATTTGGTGCTCATGTAGTTTAAAAGATATTTGGGTACCTTACTGAGGCTGCTAGATAGACGTCAAGCTAGCAGTCGCATTTTGAAATACTGTTTGTATCGATGTGATTTATGTGTCACGATTTAGTGCTCATTTAGTGATCCCTATATCCAAAATTTCATGAATATTGATCCAATACAAGCCGAGATATGATAGTACATTGTTGAGGCTGCTAACTAGACGTTTCTTCCAACGATGATTCCAATGAAACGGATGCACATTTGAAACAGATAAATACATAGCGATTTAGTGCTCGATTTGGTGACTCTTATGATATTTATGAAAAGTAGAACTTTCTTTCCTATTTCCCAAAAAAATTACGTAAACTTCTACATACAACGATTTTCGGTACAACCGTGCACAAAAATTATCATTTCTCGGAACTACTGCCATGAGCTAGCGCTTGCGCTCGCGCAAGTAGTTCATAGTTATACCGAGAGATGGCGGGACTGGCGGATTGTTTACGTGAGTTACGGAGATGCGATTACGTGTCTTTTTATTACATAGAATGAAGAACTAATTGCTTGATACAAATTAGTGCATTATAACTTCTTATCGTCGTCTACAGTTCCACATTATATTATTTATCCTATAAATTAACTAACTGCCTCCGTGGTCTAATGGTTAAGAACATTGGGCTCTCGACACGGAGGTCGTAGGTTCGATTCCCACAGGGGACACCTAGTGATATGTCACTTTGGGCGTTTTTCCCCAGTTGATTAGGACATTGCAGGCCGAGTCACCTGATTGTCTGAAAAGAAAAATGATTCCGTGCTTCGGATGGCGCGTTAAGCCGTTCGTCCCTGCTACTATCTCTGGTGGTAGTAGTCGTTACACGTCAGGCGGTCTGAAAAAACTTTGACATCAGGGCTCTGCCCACGTGATAAGAAGAAGACTAATGAAATGTTCAGACCCGCACGACCAAAGCGACTGGGAAGCGGGAGCGTCTACCGCGCGGCGGTCGCTGCCCATGTAATCTTATAGCGCTTACAGACGAGCGACAGTTGTCTGCGACAGCTCGCGACAGGGTCGCGCGACCCTCTGCGACCGTCGCGCGACTGTGACGTAGGTATAGTCTGAAGCACAAGTCTTGTTCTTGAGAGATTTCAGTTTGATGAAAACGGAGGCTAAAAAATAACATGTTTGATATTTCGGGTTTTTATACGTTTTTCGTAGATTTTGGTTTCTTTAGATAATAGATTATCCATAATTGATTATCTTCATCATCAAGTCCATAAAATATTACAGACTGGTAAAAATAGGGCAATTATAATATACATTGGTACCGATTCGGACTGTGCCACAACTTAACTTAACTAAATTTATTCCTGTCACTTTCTAAAATAAGATTAAGAAAAGAGACAGAAATCCAACAGCTGACTTTAGTGCTGTCAAAGTGACGTTAAACGCCCAAAATAAGATGCCATCATAATGTACGCCATCTTATTTAAAGCGTTTTTGGGCGTGTAACGTCACTTTGACAGCACTAAAGTCAGCTGTTGGTTTTCTGTCTCTTTTCTTAATCTTATTTTAGAAAGTGACAGGAATAAATTTAGTTAAGTCGTGGCACAGTCCGAATCGAGGCCATTATACAGGGTGTAACAAAACACCCTAGTAATACTTAAGGGGGTGCTTCAGACCATCAATCTGAAAAACTTTCACTATGGAGCCAACGTCGAGAAAAAAATATATATATTGCCGTCCCATACATTTGAGTCGAGACGGTACTGCAGTTTTGTATGAAAGAGTGCATTTTTTTATCGCGATTTCGATGTTGGCTCCATAGTGAAAGTTGTTCAGTTTGATGGTCTGAAGCACCCCCTTAAGTATTACTAGGGTGTTTTGTTACACCCTGTATAGTTAATTAGTTATGATATAATACTTAACACAACACTAATAATTATAACACATAAATATTTATAAATACGTATACAGGGTGTAACAAAACACACTAAAGTCAGCTGTTGGTTTTCTGTCTCTTTTCTTAATCTTATTTTAGAAAGTGACAGGAATAAATTTAGTTAAGTCGTGGCACAGTCCGAATCGAGGCCATTATACAGGGTGTAACAAAACACCCTAGTAATACTTAAGGGGGTGCTTCAGACCATCAAACTGAACAATTTTCACTATGGAGCCAACATCGAAATCGCGAAAAACAATCAGCTCTTTCATACAAAACTACAAACCTACTCGGAGCCAAACGTATGGGACAACTGTTTTTTTTTCGCGATTTCGATGTTGATTCCATAGAGAAAGTTGTTCAGTTTAATAATATAATAATAATTTAATAATAATAATTTTCCGAGTCATGGATGTTTGTATCTATATATGTATTCTATATCGTTGTCTAGTCATCATAATACAAGTCCAGACTAGATTCTGTTACTTTAAATGTGACTAGATAATTTGTGTGACAATGTCCAAGATATTTATTTATTTATTTAATAGTCTGGTCATCGCCTTAAAAAAGTGTCAGCATATTAAGAAGGACCCTGTATACAACGTGTTAATGATTTAGCGCAAAACCTCATACACCCCAACTGATTTATAACAAAATAATTAGATTGAAACAATAATTTAATTACTTTGATAGTTAAAATTTAAAGTTATTAGCATTTTAAGTTTTGAGGCAAAAATGATTTGTTATCATTTCAGCACTGAAAGAAAGCGCTAACGTATTCATGGATACATTTTTATGATATTGTTTTGGTAGTAAGTAGGGTGAGTGTGCAAGTGCGGTGGGTTGACATCGGGTTCAGAAAATTTTAAATTTTGCAAACAAATTATTTAATATTTTGAAAAAAATTACCTACGTTGAAACCATGATAATTCGACTCTGCTCTCGATTCTAAACAAACTACTTTCTAGTTTTGCGTTAATTCATTAACACGTTGTATAGGATGTTACAAACTACCAAAAAAAGTGTTTTGGATATGGAGCTCTATCTCTCAGACTATACAACACTACGTCACGGTCTTCAACTGTCGCGCGACCCTGTCGCGAGCTGTCGCAGACAACTGTCGCTGGTCTGTAAGAGCCCTTACGGCGTACCGCCAAGTCGCCCAAACCAACGCGACCATGACGCGGGAAGGCAGCGTCAGCGGAGCGGGAAGCGTGCGTCAAGTGGTCAGACGTGTACAATGTTAAGCTCACGTAACAAAATAAAATACAAATTTTAAATTTCAGTACATTTTGGTTCTTTAAGGTGGACTTCCGATGCTAGCGGCCGACGCGTCTGACGCGCGCGGCTCGCGGCTGACGGCCGATGCGGCCATACTAGTTACTATGAAAACGTATGGCGCCGCTTCCGATGCCAGCGACTGACGCGCGCGTCAGACGCGCGCGGCCGATGTCTAACGTATCGGCCGCGGCCGCGCGCGGCTATGCTCTGACGTCACGCAGAACAAGAATGTTTGCCAGAAATATTACGAAGATTTTACCGAAAATTTGCTTAATTTTTACTATTTTATTTGTATTTTATTATCTACAAGGTCGCTCAACGTAGCGATAACACCATCTATCGAGCCACTTGAAACTACTTTTTCTTTTTTCGGAAAATCCCTCTTGCCTACATAATTATTAGCTAGACAGCATAGATATAGCGAAAAGTTTTTAATCTAAGCTAGACAGCGATACATGTACAGGTTAAAAAGCCATGGGGACGCAATGCATCCCTGTCTAATTACTCCCAAAAATGTATTTTATCAAAATCCTGTTAAAAAAATGCATTCATATATTCTCTAAACCTATCAAATATTCTTTATTAAAATATGTATTGTTTTTCTGTTTGTGTTTTTATGTTTTTGTTTAAACACCAAAACATAAAAACGTACTCTAAATTTCGGGGAAAATACCCTAAAGTGATAACACTCTGTACAATAGGCACGCGTCAGTCGCTGACCTCGGAAGTGAGGTCTGTCGTCGGCCGCGCGCGTCTGACGCGTGGTTCTGTCATATATGACAGAACCTCGCGTCAGACGCGCGCGTTAGTCGCATCGGCCGCTGGCATCGGAAGTCCACCTTAATGATAGATTTGGAACGTTTTTGGTAGTTCTTCCTAGATTTTTTGTAGATTTTGGTTGTTTTTGGTTCTTTTTTGTAGATTTTGGAAATTTTTGTTTCTTCTGGTACCTAGTTTTTGGTAATTTCTGGTAGATTTTGGTAGCAAAAACCATAAAACTATGTAACTATGTAACGGCTACTACCACAAGAGATAGTAGCAGGGACCAACGGCTTAACGTGCCATCCGAAGCAAGAGATCATCTTTCTTTTCAGACAATCTGGTATTTAGCCTGTAATGTTCTTACCAACTGGGGAAAAATGCACACAGTGACATATCAGGAGGTGTCCCCCGTGGGAATCGAACCCACGACCTCCGTGTCGAGAGCCCATTGCTCTTAACCATTAGACCACAGAGAGGCAGTTATTGGCAGGGCATTTCAATAAGAAAAGTCCTAAAATCCTCATTGCTTGATAGTAATGAGGATTTTTGCCGACAGATAAGGTAATTTTTTTGCAAACTACGTCCTTATTTTACTTTAAGATTACTATTACCCTCCTTCTAGCGCAGTCGGGTAAAAACTGAATGTTTATAAGAAAAACTAAATGAAACTAGGAGAATAATGAACAGATTTATTATCTCATCTCACTAATATTATAAATGCGAAAGTTTGTGACGATGTTTGGATGTTTGGATGTTTGGATGTTTGTGTGTTTGTGGCTCAATCACGCCTAAACGGCTGAACGGATTTAGATGAAATTTGGCATGCAGATAGAATGTGTTCTGGATTAACACATATGATACTTTTTATCCCAGCAATGGGTTACTGTGGGAGTCTGTGGGATAATTTCCAATGTTTTATCGTGCTCACTAGCGCCGACTTGACGCTGACAGATGTATTTGGGTAGATTCCAGTAGTAAATAGTGGTTGCTTTTTTCAACACTTCTCTCAAGAGCTGTGTAGCGTAGTTGGGAAATGGTCAGATTTTCGCGCAAGAGGTTGGAGGTTCGATTCTTGGGTGAGATTTTTTTTTTAAAAACTTTTATCCATTTTTCAACGGATTTGACAGAAGCAATTTGCTGACCTTAATAATATCCTGAGATTAGATCAGATCCAATTTTAGGAAAGTACGTTTTCTTTGGCTTTTTTCTTATTTTAATACATACGTTGTAGTGATCCCAAGCAAGCACGGCTTTTTATTATGGAAACATTACAACAACGGCACAAACATAATAATGTCCATGACCGAACTGGGATTCGAGCGCAGGACCCTGGTTTGGCAGTCCGGCGTGGTAACTATTGCACAAAACGGGTCGTCAAATATAAAAAAATACTCTTTCTTTTAACCTTTTTTAAAGTTATTGTAGTTTCGTTTTCATCTTAATAGATGGCGTGAGGCGTTTTTTAAAAGCAAGTGTGCAACAATAAAATTATTTATTCCAAAACCTAGCTAGCAGCAAAGGCTAGCAGGAGCTTAATTTAGTTGATAAATCCCTGATCTCAAAGTTCATACATTTCGACCATACTTGCACTTACTCGTAACTCACGCTCAAGGCGTCTCAGAAATTAGGTCTTACAGATTTGATTGTAAAGTAACTTACCGGGTGAATTGAAAAATAATTAAATAAATAATGCTCACAGTCACATACATAGTAATGATCCGAAGCAAGCAGTATAGGCTTTTTATTATAGAAACCATACAACAACGGCACAAACATATTACATCCATGACCGAACCGGGATTCCCTGGTTTGGCAGTCCGGCGTGGTAACCATTACACCAAACGGGTCGTCAAATATTTTTCTTTCTTTTAACCTTTTCTAAAGTTATTGTAGTATCGTTTTCATCTTCATAGATATCGTTAGGCGTATTTTTAACTCTAGCAGGAGCTTACAAATTGATTGAATACATCTTTGTATGTAAGTATAATGGTAGTTTGAGCCCAATCTGAGCCAATTCTACGGTATAATAATTTTGTTGCAGAAAATTTTGCCAAATGTTCGTTTTGTTTGATTTTCGGTTCTATTATGATTTCTTGAGGATTTGTGTAGCTTAACTATAGAACATCAATCGACCACAATCTATGAAAAGATAGGTACCTACTTATCTAAAAAGTCCTTATAACACCACAGTTTGGTAATGTGCCTAAGTACTTTCATAATAGCTAAGTAAGGTTAGAGATTTACAAATGTGGCTTGAAAATAATTCTTTTAACAAGTTGACCATTTTGCTTGCTAGAATATTATCGTTCTAGCTCTTGCCTCCACCATTGTGCACTAGCCCGCGTGGTAGAGTATCCTCTATCATCATCATCATCTCAGCCGATGGACGTCCACTGCTGGACATAGGCCTCCCCCAAGGATCGCCATAACGACCGGTCCTACGCTGCCCTCATCCAACGTTTTCCCGCCGCCTTCACCGGGTCGTCGGTCCACCGTGTGAGGGGCCTACCCACGCTGCGCTTTCCGCTTATCCTCTATCCTCTAACGTTTATTTGTGAGTGGAAGTCTGTGATCCGCAGTGGGTCGTAAGATGATTATTATGCTGCTCGACATAAATAAAACACTAATAACCGACGAACAGTAGAAAAATTCAAGTGATGGATCTGTGAATGCCTTTTTTTTTTATACCTACATACTTACTTAATGTAGGTACTTTCTGATTTTGATTCAGCTCAAGTTCATGACTATTATCCTATTCTTATCCTATTATGGGGGCTGGCAAGCCAGCAACACATCAACCCAATGGGACCTATCTTTTGTGTTGACTCCTACTTAATATTTATTTTCTTCACCATTGAAAAACGTGGAAAATGAGAGAGGCAATAGTGTTCAGGGGAAGAAACCTGTAATCTCCCAGTTTTGAATAACCATCTCTCAGTCTCAGGACACATACGTTTAGCCACCAAGACATCGCAGTCACACAGTATAAATGTTCCATGGTTTCCTCCTCCTCTCCGCACGCTCGGCAACTGGGATCTAGGGTGAGCTTTATCATGCCTGTGAGGCGTAGTACCCGGTGAGAGCTCCGACGATAGCACGAGCTTTGTTCCTGCTGTTGTTCAGTATGAACTGTGGGATTCGTGGTGTTATATTGCTGATGAATTTCCTGCAATGTTGCAGACCCGAGAAGCCAGAGCATTCTAGCATGTGTATTTTATCAGCCCATTCCTTAATGACCATTTTAATGTTACATGCCAGGGTTTCTAGACTTGGTTCTGACCATGACCTTCATGACCCTTAGACGAGACATGAGACAAAATCACATGTCCACGCAGACGAAGTCGCGGGCAACAGCTAGTAAGAGAATAAATCACACACAGATTTTTGAATTGCTTGCTTTGCAAGCTTGACACAAATGATTTGGGACTAGTCAATTAATACAGTAATAGTCAAATAGTAGAGAAGAATAATAGACTCCTGGAGTGCGATGTTTGAATCTCATTCGCTGAGTTCAGCAGTTGAAAATCTCAAAATTACTATGGAGATAAGCATCTTTCTACTGCTGATTTGACTTTCAAAAATTGCACTCCTGAAGTATGATTTTTGAAAGTCATATCAGCAGTAGAAAGATGCATATCTCCACAGTAATTTTGATATTTTCAACTGCTAAACTCCGCGAATGAGATTCAAAAATCGCACTCCTGGACTCAAATTGAGTCACTCAATACATACATAAGAGAGTGAGTATTGTCACAGTTATAAAAATTTAATGTCATTTAACTTTTTTGCTTGGCAGTACTAACCATAAAATTAAAAACAATTTTAAACCCTATCACAGTTGAATAAAGTCTAAATTTGATTAACGGTTTCGTCAGACCTAAATTACGATTAGTATGTAGAAGTTTACGTAATTTTTTTGGGAAATAGGAAAGAAAGTTCTACTTTTCATAAATATCATAAGAGTCACCAAATCGAGCACTAAATCGCTATGTATTTATCTGTTTCAAATGTGCATCCGTTTCATTGGAATCATCGTTGGAAGAAACGTCTAGTTAGCAGCCTCAACAATGTACTATCATATCTCGGCTTGTATTGGATCAATATTCATGAAATTTTGGATATAGGGATCACTAAATGAGCACTAAATCGTGACACATAAATCACATTGATACAAACAGTATTTCAAAATGCGACTGCTAGCTTGACGTCTATCTAGCAGCCTCAGTAAGGTACCCAAATATCTTTTAAACTACATGAGCACCAAATCTGTGCTTTGGGCACCAAATTGCACTAATTGGGTACTAAATCGTGGCTTAGTCAAAACCTTCAAATGAGCTGGTGAGGCTGCTAACTATACGGACACCAAAGTAGATGCAGTACCCTTTGCTGGGTTTGGCCCACGGGTTGACGTGGATTACCGGGGTGTGGCCGCCGTGCACAACACAGCTACTTGGAGCCACCAGCAAAGAGATTGTGGAAGTTTGCAGACCAGGCAGCAACCATCACTCACACCAATTGAGTCAACCGTGGTTCTGTAAAAGTATTACTGCTAAACCCCACTACACCCCACACGCAACACTAAAAAGAGTTGAATCGTGTGATGTAAAATTTAAAAAAATCGTTTATTGACAACAGTAATATAATTGGTACCACCGAACTCTGATAATAATATTAGTTACATAGTTTGTACTCGTAAATTTTCCGTGACATAGTCTTTAAAATACTTAGTAAGAAATTGCTTTATTGACGTTAGATATGAGTATATTACGGGACATTTGGCGTATGATTTACAAAAGTTTACTCAGCAGTTTTCTAGTAGCTAAAAGGTGGTGGTGTAGTATATTTTTGGAACCGGTTCATGACGCTCTTTTATTTGATACCCCACACGATAGGTTTCAGAACAATTTTTTTTACATCTCATACTAAAATTTGAGGGGCTCCCCCACCCTCAGGGGCACCACAGTCCTGCTTGGCAATATGTATCAATACAAAGTCACTACGGGATCACTAGAACACACATCAGAAGTCAGAATGCGGTGCGCTATATTTGCAAACGGAACTCTACTGAGGGCCCCGGTCTTGCTTTAAATATTTCGTAACTTAAATGACTATTGCAAATATTGCAATCGATTATTATAAGTAGGTAAAACAATTTTAAAATAGATCGCGGCGGAGCGGCGCGGCGCATGCGTCTCTCAAAATTATTTAGTAAAAATTATGAAATAAAAATTAAATTTTTACAAAAAAATAAAAACCGGCTTCAAAAGTAAAAAAAGTGAAAAATAATATTTCAGCCTATGACTTTTACGTTCGAATCTACAAGTTTTTTTTTCCAATCTATTTCATCCCTCTGCTGGGCAAAGGCCTCCCCTTTAATCTTCCAACCATCTCTATCCTGGGCAAGCTCTGGCCACTTGTCGTCAAAAGCATCCAAGAAAATTAATTTGTTTTATCGAAGTCGCTGTCAAGCCGGTACGATTCGCGACTGGGCTTGCAGTAATAATTTATTGGCTTGGCTTGACACCGACTCCAATAAAACAAATTAATTTTCTTGGATGCTTTTGACGACAAGTGGCCAGAGCTTGCCCAGGATAGAGATGGTTGGAAGATTAAAGGGGAGTCCTTTGCCAAGCAGAGGGATGAAATAGATTAGAAAAAAAAACTTGTAGATTCGAACGTAAAAGTCATAGGTAGGCTGAAATATTATTTTTCACTTTTTTTACTTTTGAAGTCGGTTTTTATTTTTTTGTAAAAATTTAATTTTTGTTTCATAATTTTCAGTGATTAAATATGTTAGTTCGACTCAGACATCAGTTATACACGCAAAGGGTACCTATATTATGTTAATTCGACTCAGATATCAGTTATACACGCAAAGGGTACATTGAAACGAAGCAAATCGTTCAATCGCAGACGATTTGCTGTCAACTTTTGAGGAGTTCTATTATGTAGCTCCACATTGTGTCATCAGATCATCACAAAATTAAAATGGGACCACCTACGGAGTATAGCATTTCAAACAGATAAAGAATTTTTTAAACTGGTTAACAATTGACGAGAATATCTGAGAACATACATAAAAAAATACATACAGCCGAACATAGAACCTCCTCCTTTTTTTAAAGCCGGATAAAAAAGATTTGACTTTTAATAAGTGGGCTTTAAGCTCCTATATTGAATAAATTATTACAGACAGACAGAATGGACGAAAGTAAGGCGCTGTCCTATTGCCATCGTTCGCGCGATCATGCGTTCGTCCGACGAAAATCATTGTGCCACTGTGCGTTTAAACATACTTATATCTGCGGTCGTGCTATTATGAGATGCGATCGAATTGTTCTATTTCTATTCAGATATAAGTATGTTTAAACGCTCGAAAGTTCGAATAAATGTAGTCTTTGATCCGAATCAACAAACCCAAACAAACCAAAACGTCATCTGTATATCTCACTAATCTCACTAATATTATAAATGCGAAAGTTTGTGACGATGTTTGGATGTTTGGATGTTTGGATGTTTGTGTGTTTGTGGGTCAATCACGCCTAAACGGCTGAACGGATTTAGATGAAATTTGGCATGCAGATAGAATGTGTTCTGGATTAACACATAGGATACTTTTTATCCCAGGGTGGGTTGGTGGGTTACTGTGGGTTACTGTGGGAGTCTGTGGGATAATTTCCAATGTTTTATCATGCTCACTAGCGCCGACTTGACGCTGACAGATGTATTTGGGTAGATTCCAGTAGTAAATAGTGGTTGCTTTTTTCAACACTTCTCTCAAGAGCTGTGTAGCGTAGTTGGGAAATGGTCAGATTTTCGCGCAAGAGGTTCGATTCTTGGGTGAGATTTTTTTTTAAACAACTTTTATCAATTTTCAACGGATTTGACAGAAGCAATTTGCTGACCTTAATAATATCCTGAGATTAGATCAGATCCAATTTTAGGAAAGTACGTTTTCTTTGGCTTTTTTCTTATTTTAATACATACGTTGTAGTGATCCCAAGCAAGCACGGCGTTTAATTATGGAAACATTACAACAACGGCACAAACATAATAATGTCCATGACCGAACCGGGATTCGAGCGCAGGACCCTGGTTTGGCAGTCCGGCGTGGTAACTATTGCACAAAACGGGTCGTCAAATATAAAAAAATACTCTTTCTTTTAACCTTTTTTAAAGTTATTGTAGTTTCGTTTTCATCTTAATAGATGGCGTGAGGCGTTTTTTAAAAGCAAGTGTGCAACAATAAAATTATTTATTCCAAAACCTAGCTAGCAGCAAAGGCTAGCAGGAGCTTAATTTAGTTGATAAATCCCTGATCTCAAAGTTCATACATTTCGACCATACTTGCACTTACTCGTAACTCACGCTCAAGGCGTCTCAGAAATTAGGTCTTACAGATTTGATTGTAAAGTAACTTACCGGGTGAATTGAAAAATAATTAAATAAATAATGCTCACAGTCACATACATTGTAATGATCCGAAGCAAGCAGTATAGGCTTTTTATTATAGAAACCATACAACAACGGCACAAACATATTACATCCATGACCGAACCGGGATTCCCTGGTTTGGCAGTCCGGCGTGGTAACCATTACACCAAACGGGTCGTCAAATATTTTTCTTTCTTTTAACCATTTCTAAAGTTATTGTAGTATCGTTTTAATCTTCATAGATATCGTTAGGCGTATTTTTAACTCTAGCAGGAGCTTACAAATTGATTGAATACATCTTTGTATGTAAGTATAATGGTGGTAGTTTGAACCCAATCTGAGCCAATTCTACGGTATAATAATTTTGTTGCAGAAAATTTTGCCAAATGTTCGTTTTGTTTGATTTTCGGTTCTATTATGATTTCTTGAGGATTTGTGTAGCTTAACTATAGAACATCAATCGACCACAATGTATGAAAAGATAGGTACCTACTTATCTAAAAAAGTCCTTATAACACCACAGTTTGGTAATGTGCCTAAGTACTTTCATAATAGCTAAGTAAGGTTAGAGATTTACAAATGTGGCTTGAAAATAATTCTTTTAACAAGTTGACCATTTTGCTTGCTAGAATATTATCGTTCTAGCTCTTGCCTCCACCATTGTGCACTAGCCCGCGTGGTAGAGTATCCTCTATCATCATCATCATCTCAGCCGATGGACGTCCACTGCTGGACATAGGCCTCCCCCAAGGATCGCCATAACGACCGGTCCTGCGCTGCCCTCATCCAACGTTTTCCCGCCGCCTTCACCAGGTCGTCGGTCCACCGAGTGAGGGGCCTACCCAAGCTGCGCTTTCCGCTTATCCTCTATCCTCAAACGTTTATTTGTGAGTGGAAGTCTGTGATCCGCAGTGGGTCGTAAGATGATTATTATGCTGCTCGACATAAATAAAACACTAATAACCGACGAACAGTAGAAAAATTCAAGTGATTTATCTGTTAATGCCTTTTTTTTATACCTACATACTTACTTAATGTAGGTACTTTCTGATTTTGATTCAGCTCAAGTTCATGACTATTATCCTATTCTTATCCTATTATGGGGGCTGGCAAGCCAGCAACACATCAACCCAATGGTACCTATCTTTTGTGTTGACTCCTACTTAATATTTATTTTCTTCACCATTGAAAAACGTGGAAAATGAGAGAGGCAATAGTGTTCAGGGGAAGAAACCTGTAATCTCCCAGTTTTGAATAACCATCTCTCAGTCTCAGGACACATACGTTTAGCCACCAAGACATCGCAGTCACACAGTATAAATGTTCCATGGTTTCCTCCTCCTCTCCGCACGCTCGGCAACTGGGATCTAGGGTGAGCTTTATCATGCCTGTGAGGCGTAGTACCCGGTGAGAGCTCCAACGATAGCACGAGCTTTGTTCCTGCTGTTGTTCAGTATGAACTGTGGGATTCGTGGTGTTATATTCCTGATGAATTTCCTGCAATGTTGCAGACCCGAGAAGCCAGAGCATTCTAGCATGTGTATTTTATCAGCCCATTCTTTAATGGCCATTTTAATGTTACATGCCAGGGTTTCTAGACTTGGTTCTGACCATGACCTTCATGACCCTTAGACGAGACATGAGACAAAATCACATGTCCACGCAGACGAAGTCGCGGGCAACAGCTAGTAATACATATTTGTTTTTAGTGTAGAAAGCATGTAGAAAGTCATGAATCAATTTCGATAAAATTTATGTGGGGCCACCTCTGAAGTATGATCCACCAAACAGAAAGAGAATCCTCACAACAAACAGAAAAAGAATCACTACAAGATCAATTCATAATTGACGAGTAATCAGGTCGCGTATATATATTTGTTATTCTTGTAGAAAGTCATGAACCAATTACGATAAAATTGATATGGGACCACCTCTGGAGTATGCTCTACCAAACAAACAAATAATCATCACAAGATTCATTCATAATTGACGAGATATCATGTCACAAACACACAAAAAAAAAAAAAGACGTACGGGTCGAATTGAGAACCTCCTCCTTTTGTTGAAGTCGGTTAAAAATAGTTACATAAAGCAAACGAACAATATCCTAAAATATGACTAGACCACACTGAAAAAAATGCGAGCCTACTAAGACTCTTAATTAGCACCAAAATAATTGAAATGACGTATTATTGTTTACTAAAAACAAAAGATGGTAGTTGTAACAACAAGCCGAATTCGTTTAACAAAGTTCTCTTAGTCGGAGAAGTATGATGTTGACAGGCTCATATGGATTCATGATGTTGGTTGAAGTAAACAATTTTTTTTTCACGAAAGATTGTATTTGTACCTATATATTTAAATAACTAACTATATTTAAATGACAAAATTTTACCTAGATTTCACTTTATTTGGTTGGTGGTTTACTTTAACCAGATATTGAAATACGATATTGAATACGATATAATTACAATAATCAAACCTACATAATTAAAATTAGTGGACAAACTGAATCAGTTTATAAATTACATTCTCGCGAACATCGCATTATCTAATGTAATGCGTAATAAACTTATAATGAACCATACTTAACTTATAGGCATAGATTTATACTATATTACTAACGTAAGGATAGGCCCGCCAGAATATTTTACAAAAACCTGCTTCATAGAAACAAAAATTTGCGCCATCTGTCATAACTCGTATACGAACTATATCGTGTCACTAGCGGCCCGTCCCGGCTTCGCACGGGTGGACGTCTAATCTTTTCTAGCAATAAATATAGCCTATGTTACTCAGGGTGAATGCAGCTTTCTAATGGTGAAAGAATTTTTTAAATCGGCCCAGTACTTTTTGAGCCTATTCATTACAAACATACAAACATACAAAAATAGGTACAAATCTTTCCTCTTTATAATATTAGTGTATATGTAGATATATTTTCTTTGATCGTTGTAGTGCTCTAAACTGACATTTTTCTTTGCATTTTAGAGCCAACGAACTGGGGACAATAGTCAAGCTCATAGGCCATGTCCTTACGCTAGTAATATATATGTCTTTGCTTATAGGTTATTTCACAATCTCATATTAACTCATAATCTAGCTAGCCACTAAAATAGAAGTCCAGTACTTCAAATAAATTCAACCCGGTTGGGTACCAAGAGTAGGTACCAACCGACCGGTAAAGTCACAAGTAGTAATTGGAAGGTATTTAAAATTGACCAATTTCGACCCCCTTTCGCAATGAACAGTATAAATAAGACCTTCACTTACAACGCTATAAAGTTTTATTTCAATCTTACTCACAATTTTCACAGTACAAATCAAAATGAACTGTATGCCAAGTGAAATAAATTCAATTTGTCGTCAGCTGTGCTGATTATTTAGCTGACGATCTACCAGATGTCAACACATTGCGATCTATTGTTAACAAATATGGGTAACAATTGTGCACAATGGGCGACATTATTTTATTTAGCGAAGGCAAGTTGAACGAGCCAAATGTCAGCTCTATTTTATAATTGGGGTCTAATATAGTGGTGCAAATATGGACAAATGTTACAAGAATTTAAATGGTACAAATAGTTGCCCGTAATTGCTTTTGCGGTGGCTTTAAAAAGTATCCAATTAATCATTTACACCAAAAAGCATCCAGGAGTGCGATTTTTGAAACTCATTCGTTGAACTCAGCAGTTGTAAATGTCAAAATTACTGTGGAGATATGCATCTTTCTACTGCTGATTTGACTTAAAAATCATATTTCAGGAGTGCGATTTTTGAAAGTAAAATCAGCAGTAGAACGATGCGTATCTCCCAAAGACATATATATTACTAGCGTAAGGACATGGCCTATGAGCTTGACTATTGTCCCCAGTTCGTTGGCTCTAAAATGCAAGGAAAAATGTCAGTTTTAGAGCACTACAAATATATGACACGATATAGTTCGTATACGAGTTATGACAGAGGGCGCAAATTTTTGTTTCTATGAAGAAGGTTTTTGTAAAATATTCTGACGGGCCTATCCTTACGCTAGTAATATATAAATCTATGGTATCTCCATACATTTTCAAACGCTGAGTTCAACGTATGAGATTCAAAAATAGCAATCCTGAAACTATTTTTTTTGAGTGTCATGTTTCATCCAAATCCGTTCAACCGCTTATGCGTGATTACATAAACAATGTCATAATCATAAGTCATAATATAACTTTTACACTTTAAATATTAGTCGAATTTTGCTTAAGGCCACTCCTCCCATTTGCAAGGCTCTATTTCTTACAAGCAAACTTTTGCAATTAGCCATCCCGCTTCAATTGCGGGGCGCCGGTCGGAATTTTCCGTTTTCTTTGTAAACCTGTATGCTTTTTTATGATCAACAATGTAAGAGTAAAACGGTTACAACTGGAAAAAAAGAGGTGACTTTGGATTCGTTTTTCTTCAGTTTTATTAATTAAAATAGATTTCGAGAAAAACCACATCACTTCTCATATCATGTAGATTGTTCAGTTTTGTTTTCTGCTTAAAAAGTGCCATAGTTAATGTATAAAATGGTTACAAAGTTACTCAAAACCGGGCGGACGCCCCTTAAATTGGCAATAATTCATGATTGCTAATTTAATGTAGTGCCAGCTATACAAGGTGAAATTGATATCATATCATTAGCATCCTTTTACCCATCAAACTGAACCACTTTCTTTTATTATTGGGGTAAACCGATCGGAGCAAAAAAAAAAAAATCTGCTGTTCCATCCTAAACTGTAAAATGCCTATTCGACTCAAATGTATGCAACAGCCGATTTTTTTTGCCCCGATCTGTTTTATTTATTATTTATTCCTAATTATTCTAAAAATATGTTATATAAATATATCTATTTGCTATTGTCAAAATGCTCTTTATCGCTACATATCTCAAAAACTTGTAGATATAACGAAGATTTTTATCGAAGTTTATCAAATTATCATACACTAGCGTTAACCCTCGACTTCGTCCGCACAAATTATATACCAGATTTTAATTCAGATCATAAGCTATCAAAAAAAAAAGTTTCATCAAAATCGGTTCTGTAGTTTTCGCGTGATGCTCGAACAAACAAACACACAAACAAACAAACAGACAGACAGACAAAAAATCCAAAAATTGGTGATTTGGAATCAGGGACATCTAGAAACCATATCCTAATCTTTTTTTGTAAATATCTTCAATGTACAGACACACTTATGTTACAGTTTTATAATAGTTTAGATACCTACTTAAACCCTTACATGAAGAATATTGTCTGCTTTTCTTAAAATAAGATAATAAATAATGATTTCTTTGAACTACAACTACATGGTAAACACAACTTCATTTTTTTTTTTTTTTTTTTTTTTTTTTTAGAAATGACGTTTACAGCTCTGCTCAGGGAGCAACTACTAGTAGAGGATTCTCTTCATACATTTTGGCTATAATTGTGCGCTTCGGGTTAAAAGCATCAAATTTCTACCATGGATAGGGTGTTCCTCGGTGATCATTTTCAGATGTGGAGGGAAGTCTGATTCGTCCCCTGTGCGCGGGGGGAGGGGGGTGAAGTACGTATCTGGGTCATTGTTTTCATTATTCTTTTACGGATCAGTTAATGCTACTAGGGCTTGTGTGGTATCGTTTTCGAGTAAAACAGATACGAGGAAATCATTTTTACTGCATAATAGGCATATTTCCATACAATAAAATAATGTTTTACACGAAAAAGTAAAAACCATTGCCTTGATTTTTTTTTAAAACATCTATATCTTTGGAAATCTTGATAAATATAAGTAAAAAAAATTAAGCAAATAAAGGTTATTTAGTCTAGTTTATAAAAACATATACTTGTTGGACACTTATCATACAACAACTACAAGAAAAAAATTCATTTACGCGTCGAGGTAAAGCAGCATAATTCGTTTACTGCGGATTACGAGTGATGGTTTGGAGGTAAACATAATATGTAACTTTATAATTTCGATAGCAAACGATTATTTGTTGGAAATTAAATAGAAAAATAAATTAGGCATAGTCTTAATTGGATATAATAAGAAGCGGCAACAATTTTAAAGGGATATAATTCGGAGCGCGCTCCATACAAACGAAGTCTGGTTATATTTCTAATATTATCCAAGTAAAATCAATGAAATTTTACAGAAACAGTCTACAAACTAATATCTATGCTCGCTCTTGAAATACATACATACATAAATTCACGACCATAATCCCTTACGGGGTGGAAACTTTGCTACAACGACCAACAACAATGTTAAGCGTGCAGTGCGTTGTAGCAAGGCTCACTTTGACCATATTGAACATTTCACGTTGAAGGTTTCACGATGAAATGACGTGTCTGGTGATGACAGGGGGCTAATCTCTCGCCCACAAAACACTGCCAAAAACTTTATCACTTAGTCGCCTCGTGCGACACCCACGTGAAGAAATTGGGTAGTCCATCCTAAGCCGGCAGTTTCACAGACAGTCAAAGCTAATGCGGTCATACATCAACAATACAAATCTTTCTATTAGGAATTGAGTCCTCACTTATTTCGTTTGAGTTCTTCAAAGGCCCTATTTACTTCAGGCTTAGTGTAAAGATTTCCAAGTGTCCAAAGCCGTTCTTTTCCCCTTGCCTGAAAAGAACCACATACCGTATCATACCGGTTAAACCGATACTTAGTTTTGCAGGCCAGTGTATTGGCCGATACCTGCATTGTGTCAAATTCATTGACACCACCAATTCGTGAATACCCTCCCTTGTTATTTATCGAAGCTTGAACCAAAACCGAAAGCAAATCCATAACTCAGAGAGAGCTAATTTACTGAAAAACCCCACCACTAGTAGGTTACTCGTACGATACATCAGTGTCTACGGTTGCATATGATATGATCACTCTTCTACGTCCTTTTGGCATTGAATCTTCCAAGTGTAAAAAGTTACTAGTGTCAGCCTCCTCGGGCGAACATGGGGCCAATTGACTCAAATCTGAGGCAGCGGCAGAACAAAGAATTTTACTCCCATTCGTTGCGTCGATTTCTTTTTCTGTTGCCTCTACACTGGAAGAACTGATTGTTGTGACAAGAATGAGAATAATTCGGTTCTATTTTCATATACTCGAAGAAATAAAATTTCTCTCTTTCTTTCTTATACACTTTTTTTGGGCATTGCATCCGTAGGAGGTACAAGGAAAAGTGTGGCATCTATCTGCTCTCTCATGGCAATTTTGACGCGACAAATCGGAATAAAGTTATTTGTTCTGCCTCTGCCTCAGATTTGTGTCATTTTGACTCATGATCACCCGAGCGAGGAGGCTGACACTCGTATATTCTTACATTTTTATAGATGTTGCGTGAAAAGGGGATTAGAATAATGATTCGCACCTCAGTCAAAAAGCCACTTGCTGGCTTTGCGTGGCTTTTTTCAGTAAATTAGCTCTCTCTAAGTTGCTTTTGGTTATAGTTAAAGCTTCCGCTAAATAGTTAGGTATTCATTTCATTTCTTTAGGGATGGACTGGACGAAAGATACAGTCGAATCGCACTCAATTTAGAGTAGACTACTCTTCCCGAGGCAGAAACTATATCTGCAGTGCTAATAATGTCGTGCTGCTTTACAAAAGATGTTGGTAGGTACTGGATGGTGCATTTACACCGCAGCTGCACTCCAAATTCTCAGCGCTATGATTTTAAGCCGGCAATAATTGCCGATTTTCCTATATTCTTAACAATTATTAAATGTTTTTTTTTGAGGAGCCTAAGCTCCTCGCGCGCTCCGAATTATATCCTCCTAAGAGGATAGATATAGGAGAGGGAGCGCGCTCCATAAAAACGAAGTCTGGTTATAAAACGTGTTAATGAATTAACGCAAAACTAGAAAGTAGTTTGTTTAGAATCAAGAGCAGAATCGAATTATCATGGTTTCAACATAGGTAATTTTTTTCAAAATATTAATTATTTTTTTTGCAAAATTTAAAATTTACTGAACCCGATGTCAATCCACCGCACGGGCACACTCACCCTACTTACTACCAAAACAAGATTATAAAAATGTATCCATGAGTACGTTAGCGCTTTCTTTCAATGCTGAAATAATAACAAATCATTTTTGCCTCAAAATTTAAAATGCGAATAACTTTAAATTTTAACTATCAAAATAATGAAATTATTGTTGCATTCTAATTATTTTGTTATAAATCAGTTGGGGTGTATGAGGTTTTGCGCTTATTCATTAACACGTTGTATATTCAATACTAAACAATTAAAGTTAACGAAATTTTTCAAAAACAATTTTTTATTTATATTATTAATTTATTATCAACTAATCTCTATGCTTGTATTGTGCCCGATTTTCTTTCAATGCTAGGGTTAATTTAAGATTTATATGGAAATCTTTGAGACACTGTAAGTTCGAAACTATACATTTTTACGAAAATCTGAGACAATACGAGCATATATATTAGTCTGTAGACTGTTTCTGTAAAATTTCATTGAATTTAATTGGATAATATTGGAAATATAACCAGACATCGTTTGTATGGAGCGCGCTCCGAATTATATCCTTTTAAAATTGTTGCCGCTTCTTATTATATCCATTAAAACTATGCTTAATTTATTTTTCTATTTAATTTTCAACAAATAATCGTTTGCTATCGAAATTATAAAGTTACATATTATGTTTACCTCCAAACCATCACTCGTAATCCGCAGTAAACGAATTATGCTGCTTTACCTCGACGCGTAAATGAATTTTTTTCTTGTAGTTGTTGTATGATAAGTGTCCAACAAGTATATGTTTTTATAAACTAGACTAAATAACCTTTATTTGCTTAATTTTGTTTACTTATATTTATCAAGATTTCCAAAGATATAGATGTTTTAAAAAAAAAATCAAGGCAATGGTTTTTACTTTTTCGTGTAAAACATTATTTTATTGTATGGAAATATGCCTATTATGCAGTAAAAATGAATTCCTCGTATCTGTTTTACTCGAAAACGATACCACACAAGCCCTAGTAGCATTAACTGATCCGTAAAAGAATAATGAAAACAATGACCCAGATACGTACTTCACCCCCCTCCCCCCGCGCACAGGGGACGAATCAGACTTCCCTCCACATCTGAAAATGATCACCGAGGAACACCCTATCCATGGTAGAAATTTGATGCTTTTAACCCGAAGCGCACAATTATCGCGGGAAATAGCTCTACTATACTGCTTTTTACTGCGGAATATTGGAGGGACCACGAAGGGTCTACCGGGCCAAAATGAATGAACTTAAGCAACCGACCTAGGGGCACCCGGAGGGGTACGGACCTCGGCATAGGACGTTGCTGGGGCTACGCGGCGGATTGGGTAGCGGGGATCGGTGAGATCACACACACACAACTTCAATCATTCATTGTAGTTTTTATCTCAGCTTTACTTTATCGTATCATTATTAATATATTTGAGCCATTTGAACTATGTTTGGAATATTCCATTCATATCTTACTCGTGCCTGTTTGCCTCTATTTACTTTCTCTCTACTTTGTACCTACCTATTCTTCATCACAAATAGCAACAAAATAACGCTATTTTTTTGAATTACAGAAACAGAAAGGATTCATATTTTTGTAGGCCCACCAAACGGTAACGTTTATTGATGGTATTACACTCTAAATACATAATTTAATTTATTATAGTAATCAGACGATAGATTTGGTAAAATTGCAAACGTAATCCCTAATATTATAAATGTGAATGTAAGTTTGTTTGTTAGGCTTTCACGCGAACACTACTTAACCGATCATCATGAAACTTCGTACACATATTCTTGGAGGTATTAGAATTAACATAGGATACTTGGTTTTCCAAACTCCACGTGGACGAAGTCGCGGGCAAAAGCTATTACGAAATAAATATAAAAAATTCACCGCGTTTTGACTTTTTTGCTAAGATTCTTTTTTCCGGTTAAAACGGCACATGTAAAGCAATGCGTGGATAGAAACGTCTTAGATGTTCTCACGAAAATAAAAATAAAAAACCCAACATATTTTACCAAGTCACGATGTGCACCAAAGGTGATTACGCGACACTCCGTTTAGATAAGAATAGCTAATGTTACCACTATAATCTAGACTAGAGATTATGAGAAACAAACCGACATGATTTCCATAACTATACGTCAACTAATACGCTTACATTTTTTTGTTAGCCTTTTTCCCATAGTAAAACTGGGGATGTTCTTTGAAACACATAAGTAAGTATACTCTTTTTTGTGTACTATAGGTACTCCATCACAAGTAGTAATGACATTTTGAGGCTATTTTGTATTACAGAAACAGGTTTGTAACACTTAGGTACTCTCACTTATTCTTAGAACAGCTTTAGGTACTAACGTAGCATAGTACCTATATTAATGTTTGTTTATAAATAAATTATTATGTGTTCTAATTATAATTGGCTAGAAAATTGGAATAAAATAAAGACATTACATGGAATAAAGTATAGGAATATTTTCGTATTGGGTACTGACGATAACATTTCAGTACAAAAAATACTAGGCAATTTACCTATTTAATATAAGAATGTATTGTTTTCTGTTCATGTAAGTACGACTTGCTTTATAGAGTAGCAGTTTAAACCAGATTTAAACACTGGAATCCACAACAGAAGCTCGACTTCTACATAAACCTTCTTTTACCTTCCGAAGATGACTGAATACGATTCGGTTATGGTTACTTTTTCCCCATTCCTCCATTGGGTAGAGTCAAAAAAACACGTTAAAATTCGATTGTAGTATTTGTAATAGATAAACGTTTTAAAATAAAATATCTAGCGGTCGATGTATAGATAGATAAGTAAATCATTATAAGTATTTATATAAGTTAAACTCGTGGTGAACTGTCTGCATTACTCTATTCTCCTTCACTATTCATTGTACTGGGTCCCAAATGTCTGATTCCCACGGGGGCAAGCGAGCGCCGCACCTGCAATGGTCGGTCAGACAATACCAATCTAAAATGCTCTGCTCACATTCCGGGCACCTCGACTGACTACCTCTTAAGCATTCTTTACACGTTCAGTTAGTTTCAGATATTGATGATTGGATTGATTTATGACCAAGAGAACGTTGTCTTCATACAACTTAAAGAACGTACCTACTTTAAGTTTGATTTTGCCTTCATTATCTCAGCCGATGGACGTCCACTGCCGGACATAGGCCTCCCCCAAGGATCGCCATAACGACCGGTCCTGCGCTGCCCTCATCCAACGGGTTCCCGCCGCGCCGCCTTCACCAGGTCCTCCGTCGGTCCACCGTGTGGGAGGTCTGCCCACGCTGCGCTTTCCGGTACGCGGTCGCCACTCGAAAACTTTTCGGCCCCATCGGCCATCGGTTCTGCGAGCAATGTGCAGTGCCCCGCCCACTGCCACTTTAGTTTCAGCAATTCTTTGGTGTACCCACTCCTGTAATGATCGGAAAATCTGCGCTCGAAGTTGTTGACGATTATGTTTACCTGGGGTCCTGGGACAAACTATTCAGTAAGGTAGATTTTGCCTTATTTGATAATCAAATACGGAAAGGTATACAGGGTCCTTCTTAATATAAATAAATAACGCTCACAGGCACATACATTGTAATGATTCCAAAGTAAACCTTAGGCTTTTTGTTATGGGTACCATATAACAACGGCACAAACATATAACATCCATGACCGAACCGGGATTCGAACCCAGGACCCTGGTTTGGCAGTCCGGCGTGGTAACCATTACACCAACCGGATCGTCGGCCATATGCCGGCCAAATGTATGGGACAGCTGAATTTTTTTTCGCGATTTCATTGTTGGTCTCACAAAAAAAGTGGTTCAGTTTGATGGTCTGATCATCCCCTTAAAAAAGTGTCTTCATATTAAGAAGGACCCTATATATGGTCTTTCGTAATTTATACTGAAGGATTTTTAAGGGGATAGTTAGACCATCAAATTAAACAATTTTCCCTTGAGACCAACGACGAAATAGCGAAAAAATTTCGTCGCATATAAATGTACAATTATTGTACATCTACCTATCATTAAAAGTCTGGACCTTGCTCTTCTTTTGCCGTAAGAGTAGAAATTATCTACTTACTATTATCAGCCTTGGAATTTGCTCACTGATTTGGCAACTACACCTCGTTTGAAGGAAGGCTAATAACGCCTTATTTCACAATGCTTGTTACTTGATACCTACTGCAACAGTTTAATAGATATACGGAAGGATTATACGGTATTCTTATAAAAACAATCTTAGATTGATGGTCTCACCATCAAGCATATTATCAATAAAAACAAAACTCAGTCTATCATGCTAGCCGGAACGTGTAATGATCGCCTTACCATACCTCCACTAAAGAGATCGTGACGTTTATTACACGGTACGTTATGTGAACCATTTGAACGAGTTAAGAGTTTTCTAATAACTTAGGAAAGGAACCGTGAAGAAAGGTGTAGTCTCAGTATCTTCAGATACTGAATTACGAAAGAATTACTTTAATAGAGTACCTACCTAGAAAGTAGGTATGCCTAAACCAATGATTTTTATTTATTTATAATTAAATGGACTCTTGCTTGTGCGCTAGCACTGCATTTCCGCCAGTGTCAAGTAGTTTATGGGAGAATCTATCCCAATCTCAGGGATTGTTTTTGGACAAGAACAAGAAGAGACTGAGGATTGCGGAGCCTCGTGGCAGGCAAAAACGCGACACGCGAAACCACGCGAGACGTGTGCTCGGGTCAGTCCCTGCAACGTGACTATTAAACCAATGATAGAACTTTATAATGTAGCTTAGAGTAAATGTAGCATAATGTAGCTTATTTGTGGAGATTATTTTTAGAAAATGATGTTGGAGGTCTGTTTATGTATTTTTCATGAATCCTCATCATTATCGCCCTGTGAGTCCTCACAGTTGGGACATACTTAGACTTACCATCATAGTGAATGTTTTTGGGGCATTATACAACCCATTACCGATAGTAACTTTGGTAAGTACGAGCTTTTACCCGCGACTTCGTCCGCATAAATTATATACCAGATTTTAAGTCAGATGATAAGCTATCAAACAAAAAAAGTTTCATCAAAATCGGTTCAGTAGTTTTTGCGTGATACTCGAACAAACAAACACCCAAACAAACAAACAAACAAACAAACAGACAGACAAAAAATCCAAAAATTGGTGATTTGGAATCAGGGACAGGTAAAAACCATGTTGTATTTTTTTTTTGTAAATATCTTCAATGTACAGACACACTTCTGTTACAGTTTTATAATAGTTTAGATTAGATTTCATCATAATCATTAGATTTTATACTTAAGTCCAATTGTTTGTCACACTCACACGCCTCTTTTAGTTAAGTATAGGGTGAAATTGATATTATTGGCATCCTTTTTAACTAAGATTCTACCCATCAAACTGAACAACTTTTACTATGGGAGCAAACCGAACGGAGCAAAAAAAAAACCTGCTGTTGCATACATTTGAGTCGAGTAGGCATTGCAGTTTAGTATGGGACCGCAGATTTTTTAGTTGCTCCGATCGGTTTGCTCCCATAGTAAAAGTTGTTCAGTTTGATGGGTAGACTCTTAGTTTAAAAGGGTGCTAATGATATCAATTTCACCCTGTATATTTTATCAGTTATACACATTTTATTTTCTTATGGTTCGATCAACCGTGAGTTATAATATTATTGTGTATAATCACGACTATTGTCGACATTATTCAAACAAATTGAACTAAAAGATAATTTATTGTGTCGTCCCAATGTCAATAAAACAACCTGTGGCGTATTGGTGCGGAAAGGACGTGCTTATGAGGAATGTTGAGGAGAGAAAGAGACGGGTAGTGTCGGCAGGCTCTGTGGGAATGAAATCACGACTCACGCACAGCACCGTGAAAGGATCACGGGACGCCTCTACATACAGGATGTTTTTCCTGAGTTGATTTAGTTCAGCACAGGACCGTGAGGAATTGCGCAATAAGTGCCTATTATTTTTATTGGCCTAGGTATGCCCAGGAGTGCGATTTTTGAATCTCATTCGCTGAGTTCAGCAGTTGAAAATTTCAAAATTACTATGGAGATACGCATCTTTCTATTGCTGATTTGACTTTCAAAAATCGCACTCCTGAAGTATGATTTTTGGAAGTCAAATCAGCAGTAGAAAGAAAGATGCATATTCCACAGTAATTTTGACGTTTTCAACTGCTGAACTCAGCGAATGAGATTCAAAAATCGCACTCCTGCATTGGGTTGATGTGAGCTGAAGTGCGATTTTTGAAAATCATACGAGCGAATTGGCAGTAGAAAGATGCATAATCAATCTCCATAGTAATTTTGACATTTTCTACTGCCAAGTCGCTCGTATGATTTTCAAAAATCGCACTTCTGATTTCATTGATGTTAAGTAAAGTAAGTAAAATTGTAGGTACAATTCCTACTATTCTGTTATCATGACAACTTTGTAAGTTGTAATTTTAAACAGTAGGTAGGTAAATTGTACAATTTGTATCATTTGTATTGTATTGTAACTTGTCACTTTGTAAATTGTTACGTATATTTTAACAGCGCCCTGGCCACGATATGAGCTGGTGATCCGATGTTTTGTGTTTAATTATAGGTACCTGTAGGTACTTAGTTTCTTTAGTGGTGATCGGTTAGAGTCTTCTCCATATTTGTAACATAATATTTGATCCATTTAATTCAACTCACATCCATCCGCTCAATTAATAAACAAAACGCTAGCCAAACAGTTTTTATATAGATCCAAAGATGAAATAAAACTAAAAGAGAGCACGCTGTATAAAATCCGTGGGCAGGTTCGGATGCACCTGAGTATTTCACTCCGCGACTCGCTGGCGCCGACTCCCGACTCCGACGACTAGTATAGAGTTTGACCCGGCACTGCCTGCAGCCTTTAGACCTGACTATATAACTATTAGTATACCTCTACTTACTTTAATATTATACAATGATGAGAAAGTATCCGTTTGTTTAATGTTGACCCCGCAATCGACTTAGGCACCACTCGACAACATACTTTGAGTAACAGTCTATACAACGTGTTAATAAATTAGCGCAAAACCTCATACACCCCAACTGATTTATAACAAAATAATTTGATTGCAATAATAATTTAATTATTTTTATAATTAAAATTTAAAGTTATTAGCATTTTAAGTTTTGAGGCAAAAATGATTTGGTATCATTTCAGCACTGAAAGAAAGCGCTAACGTGCTCACGGATACATTTTTATAATCTTGTTTTGGTAGTAAGTATGGTGAGTGTGCCCGTGCGGTGGATTGACATCTGGTTCAGAAAATTTTGCAAACAAATTATTTAATATTTTGACAAAAATTACCTATGTTGAAACCATGATAATTCGACTCTGCTCTCGATTCTAAACAAACTACTTTCTAGTTTTGCGTTAATTCTTAACACGTTGTATATCTATTCCCAAGTATACTACTTACGTGCTGTATACAAACATCGAACTAATTCCACGCAGGCAAAGCTGCAAGAAATCAATCTGTTTATAATCAATATTGTTTTGATATTATTCACGGCTTTGTGCAAACTCTAGGAGATCTAAAAAGGTTGTTTGTCAAATAGTACATTGTAAAGCAAGATTAGGTCCATCCCAGCATCCCTATTATATGTTAAGATTAATAATTTGTACAATATACTGTTTGATAATCTGATAATTTAAAATACTTGTCGTACACTGCGGTAGGATGAAAGTAAAGGTACACTGAAAAAAATGCGAGCCAACTAAGAAGTATAATTTCTCTTAATTAGCACCAAAATAATTGAAATTACGTTAAATATTGTTTACTAAAAACAAAAGATGGTTAGTTCTAACAACAAGCCGAAACGGTTCGTTTAACAAAGTTCTCTTAGTCGGAGAAGTCATGATGTTGACAGGCTCATATGGATTCATGATGTTGGTTGAAGGAAACAATTTTTTTTTCATTGATATAGGGTACTCTGGGACTATTCAATAATCTGTGCTCTGGGTGTTCCCTGGTTGTTCTTCTATGGTATTAAACCTACCTCTCTCGCACCCTTATTTGTGATAGGAGTCCTGTGTCTTGTTATCTTATCATCATCAAATGACAAATGAAAGCTTATCATAAATATTATTACCTCGAGAAGGCAAACTAAATATAATATAAGTTTATCATTTTATTCATTCAGATAAAAATTATATTTCTTTTTCAATACAATTTCGGAATTAACATACTTAATAACGAATTATTGATTAATATAGTATTTATCGTAAAGTTCTTCAAATAACTTCATTCTTTCTACGTAAACGTCATGTTTCATAGTTAATTTGTCATCTATGAAAAGACAAGCCATCTTGTTTTCTGCAAGAGGTTCCCATTTCGTAGTGATTAGGTCGTCAGTTTTAGGAGTTGGGTCTCTGAAAAAAAAAATATAGATCATCATTCATCAATGGCTGCAATTAAATTGTAACAATAGTTATTAACCTAGTTATATCAAAAATGTTACCCTTGTTTTGCGAAGTTTGTCCACATCTCCACAAATCTATCGCGAACCAATATATCAGTTTCAGACAAGTCTTCAGTCAATTTACTGCTCCTGATAATGTATCCACCATCATCTCCGTGGCAAGTTCCTTTACGATCTATATTCCTTGTCTTTTTCAAATAATTCAAACTTCCATCGTAAGAAAATTCATAAAAGTAAACAGGTGCGTTATTCTTTCTTATTAATGACGCAGCAACGTAAATACCACCAAGGAAATCGACATCGGTCAAAAAATCTATAGCAAAGGCATCAGCATCATCATAATTATTTTTCGATTCGAAATAGATGGCATTCAACCTAGTCTTCAATTCAGCTCTTTTACTATCATCTAAATCAAAAGGAAGGTGGTTTTGGAAGTCTTTCTCTTTAGTAATTATCTCTAGACTCGGTGCAGCTATGGGGACGCATAGAAGGCCCTCACGTGTGCAGAATCCCGCCATGAAAGGCACTTTTGTAAATTCACCTTTCTTCAACAATTCGTACGTTGATTTGTTCAAAAATGGCTCCCAGTCTCCTGGTTTCTCAATAGTCGGTACAAATCCAAAATGGATTCCACCGCGAAACTTCTCAGCTGATAATGCCATCATTGAAGACATTATCAGTTCCTTTGTGGGTAAATATTTCAAATATTTCAATAGTTGCTCGTCATTAGAAATATCAGCTTTGTTTATAATCGGTATTGTAGAAGCTAGTTCTTTAACATTGGCATTCTGAGCCCAGTGCAATAGAGAGCTTCCTGATTGAGCGATGGCTTTGTGAAACAAACCTTTCGCCATCGGTGACAGAAGAAGGTATTCTACTGAAGCGCCGCCAGCGCTTATTCCAAAGATGGTCACGTTGTTAGGATCTCCATTGAATTTTATGATATTTTTCTGAACCCATCTAAGCGCTTGAACTTGATCCCTCAGACCCATGTTACCTGGAGCTTCTTTGCGATCCAGTGATAGAAAGCCAAGTATGCCAAGTCTGTAGTTAATGCTGACGATTACTACATCTTTCTCAATCAGAAAGTCTGGGCCATGGGCGGAGTCATCCGTGCCGTGACCAAAGACGAAGCCACCTCCATGAATAAAGAACATAACCGGCAAAGGGGTCGAACTGGCAGTTGGTAGTTTTGGGGTGTATACATTGAGGTATAGGCAGTCTTCATCCCCGATGAATTGTTTGGTCTCCGTGTCATACTGAGCGCAGATGTTACAATCTACAGTGGCGTCTCTCACTCCTTCCCATGATTCTGGCAAAGTGGGCACCTAGAAGCAAAAACATTAATTAGATAAATAAACACATTAATTTTTTTTTTTTTTTTTAACGCTCACAGTCACATACATTGTAATGATCCCAAGAAAGCACTATTAATAGGCTGTTTATTATGGAAACCATACAACAACGGCACAAACATGTAAACATCCATGACCGAACCGGGATTCGAACCCAGGACCCTGGTTTGGCAGTCCGGCGTGGTAACCATTACACCAACCGGGTCGTCGATTAATTGTTTAGAGCCTACTGTACTTCCCTCTACACCTGCAGCCTATGGAGACAGGCCATTCGGGTCCAATACAATAACGTGTTCCAGGTGTTGGTGGGGCTGCCCCGATCCTGTAGTGCATCAGGAATGTTTGCAGAGGCGCGTGTCGACTGCTTTTACGCCTGATGAGCTGCGCATCCCTGGTGCACAGGGTTCGGGCCAGCCCAAACAGCATCCTGAAGATGATAGGGGACAGGGTTGACTGCCCCTATGTGCTTCACTGCTGTGGACTACATGTTCCCAGCAGCTAATTACCTACATGTATGTATGATTACTAACAATAAAATAGATTAAGTGTGTACCTACTAATAAAATTATTAGTCTTGTTACTTGAAATAAATATATGATTGATTGATTACCCTTCCTTTGCGTTGCGTAGTTGGGTAGTAAAATACAAGTCAGTTTTCTAGATTTGTTTGTGCTGCTATTACCAAAACCAATGAACAATAAATTCCCATTGTTATTTCGTAGGAGATTTATTTTAATTGTCGTTATTTTAAATTGATATTAGAATTACGACAGATAATCTTAATAAAAACCTATTCAAGATGTTTAAAAATAAGTAGGTAATTAAATTAGTGATTGATTACGAATTTACCTACTAGCTAGTTAGCTAGCTAATTAATAATAATTTATTTGCAAGTCCAGGGGGAGCGTGTGAATTCTCTATGTTTGCAAGTAACTAAAACTGTCAGTAGAGGTATACAAGGGTCCATAGACGAAGAATTTTTCGCCAAGGGTCCCTCTTAATATTCTGACGGTTTCCATTCTTTGAACTAAGCAGTGCTCAGCAGCAAATCAGCATAGATATAAGTAAATTAATATTTCTATGCCTATTATAGACAAAGTGACATTTGATTGGCGTTGACGCATAGACGAAGAATTTTTGCTACTGTCGACGGTAGTAGAAACGATAACGTGTATGGACTTTAGCATGGGTAGCATGACAACCCGCGATAGCCGTGATATGGCTTTATCTTATCACGTCTTTTATCTCTTTCGTCTGCGCGCGAACGAACGAGATAATAGACGTGATAAAGCCGTATCACGGCTATCGTGGGTTGTCATGCTACCCATGTAGGTTCAATTTCTTTGTATCAACTTTGTATGAACTTGGCGAAACGGAAACGTCAAAATTCTCGCGAATGTCAAATCATGTCAAATCCATAATTCTGTCAATTCTGTCATTTCTATTATACGCCAGTAAAATGTCACTCTGCCTAGGTAGCAAAACCGACAGCTTATTCCTATAGTGTATTACATAGTCTAAGGCTTATTCAGTTCGAGCCAGTGTATGCAACCAACCATGCAACCTTACCTATTCTCCCGCCTAGGGATTAGGTAATAATCTAATAATATATTCCTTGTTACCAAGGAATATACTAGCTTTTGTACCTACTTACGAAGATATCAAATGAAATCAAATGTTTACTAACTAGAGTGTAGGTACAATATGGTTTTTAAAATACATATAAAATATAATCTTTCTCGACACAAGGCGAACGTACAAGTTTTCGAACGTATGAGGCAGTCAAAAAGTTTTTCGCACCAGCGCAGCGTGCTTCGCTACGACAGTTTTCGAAACTGCATATGACTCCCAAGGCAAACAATAAGGTCAGATGTTGAATTCGATTATAGCACTTTTCTATAGAAGTAAGTAGATAAAACAATCTTGCAATCATTCAGTACGTACTTATTATTTAAAACTTTAGGTACCTAGCTAGGTACAGTTGGAAGTTATTTGGTGTTAATAAAAGTAAATAGCAACTTACGGAAAATCTCAGTTCTCCGACCGGTGGTTTTGCGTAAGGGATACTTTTGAACGAATAAAACTGTAATTTGTTCAACGACTTCGATATTTTCCCCTTCAATTTACCCTGTTCTACCTCTACTATGGGATCAGACATTATTTTAATTCCACGTAACACTAAACAAGCGTAAAACTTTAATAACCTCAAATGCAATTTGATCAGCAACAATACGACGGGCACCACCGCGCCACTGGTCACACTGCCGATGCCGATACAACATGAACTAAATACGAGATAACCAATTCACAACACCAGCATTATAAATAATTCCGGCCATTTTAACCAGATGGCGCTTTCGATTGGTATGACAAGATTTTTTTGGTCTTTATTTTATATTTTTAACCGACTTCAAAAAAAGGAGTAGGTTCTCAGTTCGACCGTATATATATATTTTTTATGGTTCCGTACCCAAAGGGTATAATCGGGACCCTATTACTAAGCCTACGTTGTCCGTCCGTCCGTCCGTCCGTCCGTCCGTCTGTCCGTCTGTCCGTCCGTCCGTCCGTCTATCCTACCTATTTAGGGCTGTAACTTTTGAACCGTAATAGCTAGATAGTTTAAATTTACTCAGATTATGCGTTATTACGGCGGATTTGTTAAAAAATAATAAAAATTAAGGGGGGTTCTCAACAAGAAACTAGTTTTTATCAACGTTTTTTCTTCACGCTCTATCGTAAAAACGGTAATACATACAAGCGTCAAACTTAGTGTGATTATAGAACAAACTCTACAGAATTACAACAAATACTAAAAACTGGCCAAGTGTGAGTCGATCTTGCGCTAAAGGTCCCGGATAAAAAAGTATTTTAAGTTAATAATGTTGTGTTCTGTGGTGTGGTGGTGTGGTGGTACGGAACCCTCGGTGCGGGAGTAGCCCGACTCGTACTTGACCGGTTTTATTTTTAATTTACAAACAGGAGACAGCATTAAGAAACTTCATAAATGCTCACGACTTTATTCCCCGAGGGGGTAGACAGAGATATTCTGAAACCTCAGAAAATCCACGTTTCACTGGTAGTTCTCTTTTCATTAAGAAACTAATTAAATGTTTTTTTTTGTAATTCTTCGATTATCATCTCATTTCAAATTCGAATCAGTTATATTTTTAAGTCACATATTAAACAAGTAGAGTAGGTATGTATGTACGCACCTTTTATACCAATAACCAAATAATCATTCGATTTCCGGTTTTCAGAAGTGCGATTTTTGAAAATCATACGAGCGACTTGGCAGTAGAAAGATGCATAATCTCCATAGTAATTTTGAAATTTTCTACTTCCTTGGCAGTAGAAAATGGCAGCGACATGTCGCTCGTATGATTTTCAAAAATCGCACTTCAGGTATCTAGAGCCGTAGCACCTTACTCGTGATAATGATAAGATAAGATTTACATTTGTAGACGACTTGTCTTTATGTAGGCAACTGAATGTTACCATAGTTAGTTACCTTACGTGGGCCTGTGTTTCCCCGAGTGCGGTGACCGGGCTGCGCGGGCGCATACAGCCTCTGCTCCGCGCCCGGATGAACACCTGTGCGCGACAAACAACCACGTTTTTATGGTCTCGCCTCTCGCGGTGAGAACACTAATCACATTTCAAATTCCTGATGGTATTTGAGATGTCATGCTTTTTGTTGAGAGTTATTTCTTGTTGAGTTAGCAAATTAGTTTTTTCATTTTAGTTCAGTGTTGTTGTTTACCGGTCCATGGTCCTTTCAAAAAGTGGTTGGACTTTGCATATTAGTTGTAAGCTAAAACTGTCTGCAAGCCACCCATGCGACTGATGCTGAACTTGTGGGGTCCGAATTGTGTCGAAGGTCTCGTATTTTTGGCACACTTTGTACTACACGTATGAAATCACGTCTTGTTGTGTTACCGCTGGTTTCATATAGGTACCTAGGTATCGTATAAATGCAAAATTCCTATCTAATTACTAATTAGGTAACAGTAATTATTGTAATACTTAGGTACCCATTAACACGTCATTATAGGTACCTAATAAATACTTGTGTCAATAAACAAACAGACGGATAAAAATCTAAAAATTAGTGATTTGTAGGCGGACACCTATGTAGGTATACATCATACAAACCATATATCGTAATCTTTTTTGTAAATATATTTATAGTTTTATAATAGTTTAGATTAGATAAGTAGGTATATGAATGTGGAAAGTGAGTACAGCACTTACTTTTTTACCCCCGAAAATTTTATGTCGAAACAAAAGTCTGGAGTGCGATTTTTGAAACTCATTCTTTGAACTCAGCAGTTGAAAATGTCAATATTACTATGGAGACGTGCATCTTTCTACTGCTGATTTGACATTAAAATCAGCAGTAGAAAGATGCGTATCTCCATACATTTTCAACTGCTGAGTTCAACGTAGCGTAGCTATGAGATTCAAAAATCGCACTCCTGGATACGTGCTTGATATGAATCTATTGTTCAAAACTCTGACTAAATATCTAAAGGTACGTAATGCAGTGACACTGTCCCAACAAAGGATTTAGTATTCAATGAATTCGCATGGGAATGGTCCTAAACTTTTCAAAGCACAAGGCCTTTATTAGCAACGCTTTTGTTTCAGCCGCATAACTATATCGCGTCACTAAACTGATTCAAATCCTTCGAGATAGCCGGATGCGCACCTGTGCATGCCTTCGTGAGAACCAACCACGATCTCCACCACACAACTACCAACTTATTTGTCCTCTCAATCTGATTCAAATCACCGAAGATTCAACTTTAAACACAAAGTAACAAGGTGATATACATTTTTTTGGAGTGAACGAAAAGGTTGATAATTTCATATTATAAGGCTTGTACCTACCTACATTACTGTGTTTGTTGTGTTATTTTGTACGTTTTGAGCATCCGCGTACGGCTATTATCGCAACTTTTTTTTGTAGGATTTGGTGACCATGTTTTTAAAATATATCCTAGAAATGGCTATAGGTACTAATTAATGTAAATATAAAACGGACATTGTTTAGTAAGTACTACGGTGGGTGTAGGTAGGTACTTAGTTGGTATCCATGGTGATTTTTATTTGAAGTCCTTACAGGCCTATTCCAATTTTATTAAGGCCTTATAACGTAGATTTCAAAACAATGACTTTCCAGGAGAGCGATTTTAGAAGATCATACGTTTTTTTTTTTTTTTTTTTATTCTGTTTTTTATTTTATTTACGTTGAAATCAGCATAACAGTAGAAAACTATGAAGTTTGTTTATTCTCATTCATGATTTCGAATTAAAAAATAGCACTTCAGACAAAGATAGACAAAATGCTATTTTCGAAATCATGAGCGAGAATTCACAAACTTCAAACTTTTCTACTGTTGATTTGACTTTCAAAAATCGCACTCCAGATTATGATCTTAGGTGAAAGTAAAATTAAATTAGGATGGCAAAATTGAAAATCTAAAAAATATCCATCCATATGGACTATGTAAATCTTTTTCACAATTACGTCTAATATAAGATTTTTATTTCTTTCGTAGGTAAAGTTTCGAAAGTTAATGCTTAGGTACTTTGGTTTTTGATTCGTTTTATATAGGTACTTTGTATGAATTGGAAAGAGGCTTAATTTAAAATAATGTTATACCTACCAAAGTTATTTATAAAATGTTAACAGTAGGTATAGACATTAGAATAGATGGAATTTTAGTAAGTCTATTAGTTGATGTTGAATCAATGAATAAGTAAGGGCCTTATTGACCACTTCTGATTAAGTTATAGCTTATCTGACAGATTGTTTGATGTAATTTTGTATGAACACTGTGTATCTTTCAGAATTAGCTATTAGGAACTTATTCAGGAGTGGCGAAACAGGCTATTATAGTAGGTATTATTGTTTTCCTTGTCGAATAAACCATGGCTACCCTACACTGAAACACGTGAGATGTGTGCAAAGTTTCGGTCTTCTAGGGGCCGCGCCGCGCCGCGCCACGCCGTGTGAACCCCATCACTGTCTGATCTTTTACATTTTTATAAGCAAAGCCTTTTTTATAGTCCATTGAATTGGTCTTCATAGATTCCTAAATCTCTTTATTTAATAGTTGGGGTAAATAAAGAAAAGTGACTTTGTATTTTGGGCGGTATGTGCTAAGTTTAAACATCTGGAGTGCGATTTTTGAATCTCATTCGCTGAGTTCAGCTGTTCAAAATGTCTAAATGAGTATGGAGATACGCATCATTATGCTGCGATTTGACTTTCATTATTCATACTTCAGGAGTTTGATTTTTGAAAGTCAAATCAGCAGTAGAAAGATGCGTATCTCCATACATTTTCAACTGCTGAGTTCAAAAAATGAGATTCAAAAATCGCACTCCTGGAGTGCGATTTTCAAAACAGATTTCAAGTTTTAAAATTTATTTTGTCACTTTCCATTCAGTGTAGGGTAGCCATGTCAAAATTGGTACTGTGGAGATATGCATCTTTTTAATGCTGATTTGACATTCAAAAATCGCACTCCTGAAGTATGATTTTTGAAAGTCAAATCAGCAGTAGAAAGATGCATATCTCCATAGCAATTATGACATTTTCAACTGCTGAGTTCTACGTGCGAGTTTCAAAAATCGCACTCCTGGAGTGCTATTTTTGAATCTCATACGTTGAACTCAGCAGTTGAAAATGTATAGAGATACGCATCTTTCTACCTACTGCTGATTTTACTTTAAAAATCGCACCCCTGGACTGGAGTATGCTTAGATTATGGACGACCCGGTTGGTGTAATGGTTACCACGCCGGACTGCCAAACCAGGGTCCTGGGTTCGAATCCCGGTTCGGTCATGGATGTTTATATGTTTGTGCCGTTGTTGTATGGTTACCATAATAAACAGCCTATAAATAGTGCTTTCTTGGGATCATTACAATGTATCTGCCTGTGAGCGTTATTTATTTATTTATTTATTAAAAACTTTTCGCGGAGTATGTTTTTTGGATGTCAAATCAACAGTAGAAAGATGCGTATCTCCATAGTAATTTTGACATTTACAACTGCTAAGTTCAACGAATGAGTTTCAAAAATCGCACTAGAAACTACGTTAAAATATAAGTATCTACAGTTTCATTGCTGGATTATTTTAAGATTTGTATGGAAAAGTATGAGGCACTGTAACTTTAAAACTATACGTTTTAACGAAAATCTGACAACATACAAGCATAGAGATTAGTTTCTGGATAATACAGGGTGTAACAAAACACCCTAGTAATACTTAAGGGGATGCTTCAGACCATCAAACTGAGCAACTTTCACTATGGAGCCAACATCGAGAAAAAATTAATGTCCCATACAAAACTGCAGTACCGATTCGACTAAAATGTATGGGAAAGCAGATTTTTTTATTTTTTCTCGATGAGCGATGGAGCCAACTCCATAGTGAAAGTTGCTCAGTTTGATGGTCTGAAGCACCCCCTTAAGTATTAATTATGAAATGAAATCTTTCCTACGCGTTGATCTGCATAGGTAAATCAAAGAGTTTTGCATGTTAAATTTGATGCCGCATATCCTCATATCAAATTACTAGGGTGTATTGTTACACCCTGTATAACCAGACTTTGTTTGTATGGAGCGCGCTCCGAATTATGTCCTCTTAAGTGGCAATTATGTATTCAAGAGATATCAAACCTTACTGTATTGTATAATTTGTATACTTATGCATACATACAATACATATGGAGAACAATAGCAGTACCCAACCTCAATACCTCTTTCCAAGTGCCGACGCATGCACAAGCTCAACTGAAGGTAGGCGCAAACCCCGACCAGGAGTGTGATTTTTGAATCACATTCGCTGAGTTCAGCAGTTGAAAATGTCAAAATTACTGTGGAGATACGCATCTTTCTACTGCTGATATGATCTCGCAGATCGCTGAGATGAATCGCACTCCAGGAGTGCGATTTTTGAAACTCATTCGTTGAACTCAGCAGTTGTAAATGTCAGGAGATACTCATCTTTCTACAGTTGATTTGACTTTCAAAAATAGCACTCCTGTAGTATGATTTTTGAAAGTCAAATCATAAGTAGAAAGATGCATATCTCCACAGTAATTTTGACATTTACAACTGCTGAACTCAGCAAATGAGATTCAAAAATCGCACTCCAGATTAGTCCGTTGGACATGTCTTCGTTCTGTTTGTTTTGACCCACATCCCACATAGGTCTGAACAATCTAGACCTACGTTGTAAATGTAGCTCTAGATTGTTCAGATTGTAAAGGAATGGTGTTAGCTCGTAGGTAACAATATTTACCATTGACAGGCTTACAAAATGCTAGTAAAATGAATATTCATGCTATCAATGCTAAAAAATATATCACCACACGCTCAGGGGATATAGTCGTGGATAGGTAAAGGTAAGTACCTAGGTAATTATAAATAAAATACAACCTCTATTCTTATACTTTCGTGTTTCAGCATTTGCGAAATCGATAATGTCGCTTTGGTTTTCACCGTAAAGTCGGTTTTTTAAATAGTTAAAAAAACTTGGAAACTGGAAATAGTTATCTCGTAGGTAGGTTAGGTACCTAAAAGGCTAAAACAGTGTTTTTGATGCCATTTTCAATAAATACAGTTCTGGAGTGCGATTTTTTAATCTCATTCGCTGAGTTCAGCAGTTGAAAATGTCAAAATTACTGTGGAGATATGCATCTTCCTACTGCTGATTTGACTTTCAAAAATCATACTTCAGGAGTGCGATGTTTGAAAGTCAAATAAGCAGTAGAAAGATGCGTATCTCCACATTAATTTTGACAGTTTCAACTGCTGAACTCAGCGAATGAGATTCAAAAATCGCACTCCAGCAGTTGAAAATGTCAAAATTACCTATTGTGGAGATACGCTTCTTTCTACTGCTGATTTGACTTTAAAAAATAGCACTCCTATAGTATGATTTTTGAAAGTCAAATCATAAGTAGAAAGATGCATATCTCCATAGTAATTTTGACATTTACAACTGCTGAATCTCATTCGCTGAGTTCAACAGTTGAAAACGTCAAAATTACTGTGGAGATACGCATATTTCTACTGCTCATTATTGACTTTCAAAAATCGCACTCCTGAAGTATGATTTTTGAAAGTCAAATCAGCAGTACAAAGATGCATATCTCCATAGTAATTTTGACATTTTCAACTGCTGAACTCAGCGAATGAGATTCAAAAATCGCACTCCTGCACTGGTAGCATGCACACCCGCGATACGGCTTTATCACGTCTTTTATCTCGTTCATTCGCGCGCAAAAGAACGAGATAAAAGACGTGATAAAGCCGTATCATGGCTATCGCGGTTGTGCATGCTACCAGTGCTGGCCTCAATAGGTGTAGGTAGGATAATAATTATGAAATGAAATCTTTCCTACGCGTTGATCTGCATATGTAAATCAAAGAGTTTTGCATTTTAAAGATGCCTCATATCCTCATATCAAATTAGGTATAAATACTTAGATCATCCTTGGAACCTCATAGGTATCCGACGGTGAGATTTCTACAGCAAAGCACGTCTCGAGCCTCGACTAACAATTGGTTGTGTAGGTGTTTTGTTAGTGTGTGAGAATGCTGCGCGCGCAGCGCAGGTGTGTCCGAGACTGGCCGGCGCCGGCGCACATTCCACCCGCGGTCACGCCGCGGCGCCGCGCACCTACTCTTTGATTGCGGACGCTGTTTGACGCACCCAGCAAGGACAATGATTCCTTCAAATTTTATTGTTGTATCTTAAAGCACCAAGCAGCAATTAGGTACCTAGTTTACAGGGTGGAAAGTTAAAGATGGAACGAAGGGCAGCTACCAGGGGTGCTATTTTTGAATCTCATTCGGTGAGTTCAGCAGTTGAGAATGTCAAAATTACTATGGAGATGCGCATCTTTCTACTGCTGATTTCACCTTCAAAAATCATATTTCAGGAGTGCTATTTTTGAATGTCAAATCAGCAGTAGAAAGATGCGTATCTCCACAGTAATTTTGACATTTAGGTACAACTGCTGAGTTCAAAGAATGAGTTTGAAAAATAGCACTCCAGGAGTGCGATTTTTGAATCTCATTCGGTGAGTTCAGCAGTTGAAAATGTCAAAATTACTCTGGAGATACGCATCTTTCTGCTGCTGATTTGACTTTCAAAAATCGCACTCCTGAAATATGATTTTTGAAAGTCAAATCAGCAGTAGAAAGATGCATATCGCTACAGTAATTTTGACACTTTCAACTGCTGAACTCAGCGAATGAGATTCAAAAATCGCACTCCAGTGATGATTTTGTAAACTTTACTTACACTTCTAAAATTTTCAGGGGTGGTAGGTACGACATCTAGTTTGTTTTTGTAGTATAAAGTAATAGCTACTCAACACTAGATGCCGCCAATGATCTGGATTAATTTAGCTACTTCCTACTAGATGTCACTGTCCAATAAAATATTAAATTCTTACACGGTTCCAGTAATTTTTTAGACTCCATTTTAGATGCGAGATGTGATAAAAGTATAAAAATTTAATAAAATACGATGCGAGTCGTTATTAAAAGGAACTTGAAATTCAATCTTGGATTATAAAAAATGGTAACACTGGACATAGTAGCACTGAAATGAACAATGCAAACGGACGATTTGCGGAGAATCAAACGGAGCCTAACTTCAAGTTGGTCACAGGATTTGTTCGCAGGGTTGCTAGATCGGTCCCAGGGGGGCCGATTTAGACATTTTGAATCCCTGTCGGCCTTTGACAGTCATCGACCTTTGACAGACAGCCGAAATAAGAATAATAAAATCACGAAGAGAGTCACGTTGCAGGGACTGACCCGAGCACACGTCTCGCGTGGTTTCGCGCGTCGCGTTTTTGCCTGCCACGAGGCTCCGCAATCCTCAATCTCTTCTTGTTCTTGTCCAAAAACAATCCCTGAGATTGGGATAAATTCTCCCCTATAATACTTGACACTGGCGGAAATGCAGTGCTAACGCACAAGCAAGAGTCCATTTACCTAATTATAAATAAAAAAATAAAAAAAATCATGAACTTATCAGAATCGGAATTCCGTTCGGAATTGCGGAGCGTCAAATCCTATACAAAATCACAATCCTGATTCGGAATTCCGGATTGCAATTCCGTACACGTTCCGACCTCTGTTACTTCTCTCTAGCTACGGTCTTTCCTCTCAAAAATCTGCCCTATTTCGTTTCGGCGCAGTTTCACAGAAAATAAATATAAGAGGCCGTATTTTTATTTATCTGCTGGCCACACTGTTTGTTCGCCTTCAAGCGCGCCGGTACGCGAATATTCTAGAATCTGGCTCCAGTTCATTTGTTTCTTTCGTTTCATCAATTTTGTGATAAAAACGATAGAATGGCTGCCGCTATGAAACGACTGATTCCTCTGCTCGACCGCGTCCTAATCAAAAGGGCTGAGGCAGTCACCAAAACTGCGGGAGGTATCATGATCCCGGAGAAGGCCCAATCCAAGGTTCTCCAAGGAGAAGTGGTCGCCGTCGGACCCGGCTCGAGGAAGGATAACGGAGACTTCATCCCCGTGTTGGTGAAGGTCGGTGACAAAGTGCTTCTCCCTGAATACGGCGGAACCAAAGTCAGTCTCGAAAATGATGAAAAGGAATACCATCTCTTCAGAGAAACCGACATCCTGGCCAAGATTGATAACTAAATTTAGTGCCTAGTTCTTATTTCGCGTTATTCCGATTCGGTTAGTCTTAAAACTTTAGATGTAGTGATACAGACCATGATGTGATTGTGTAATCCGTTGGACGCTGAACAATTTGATGTTATCTCCGTTGCATTTCTAATTATAATGTTGTTATAAAAATCTTTGTTTCATTGCATCCTCGTTCACAAGAAGCTTTTGGGAGCTCCATAATCGTCTCGTCGCATGTTTTTTAGGTTATCTTTTGACTGTTTTGAGGTTATGTGAACTAGGTGAGGTCAAGTCGGAACTGCAAAAATATCATTGTTCATTCAAAGTTGATTTTTTAGCAGTAGATTGCATCAGCTTTGTTAATAATTCGAGTATAATTTCAGATTCCATACAGCATGAGAAGCCTATGGACTTTGAAATGGTTGCTTGAGTAATAATAATTACAGGTAGTAACTATAAATAATCATCCCTGTAAATGATAGTGCCAAGTTTTAGAAGAAAACAAGCTACTAGTAATATAATTGAGTCATTTTATTCCACTCGGATGTCAACAAAAATCAAAAATATATTTCAGATAGCTTAATGCCGGCTCTTCATTCTCGTCGAGAACGGGCGAGACAGGCCGAGAACGAGAGTGTGGATGCCCTTCATTGTTCTCGTGGCGTTGTAAGCCATAGTAATTTTCTTTGAAAGTTCTCGACGAGAGTGAAGTGCGGGTTTGAGAGTCAGCACACACCTAACGGAGAACTGTTCAAGCAGTTTTCATTAATCAATTGATAATGAACTCGATGACTATTGAAATAGATTTGAAAAGAGTGCAAGAAATAATGTGAACACGTCACAGGGACAGGGATCTCTAGCATGCTATTTTCTATTTCAATTACCATTGAGTTCATTATCAATTAATGAAAACAGCTCAAACAGTTCTCCGCTTGGTGTGTGCTGACCCTAAGGGAGGTGGCCATGATCCCCCTTAGCACATAAATTCCACATCTATAATGTTAATAGGCGCCAGCCTTTTGCCCATAGAAATATTTAAGAGTCATGTTACAAAAGAACAGATAAGGTGAAGCGGGGCTATTCCGGCAGCGGGACTATTCCGGCATTTGGCTATAACTTTTGTTCTATAAGCTTTTAGTCAGTCGCGACACCTGGTACAGGTAGAGAAAAATCATGTTTCTTCGATAAAATATAGATGGGGCGGCTAGCGCAGGAATTGTTTGATTGGGAAGCCATATTGACGGGATACCATTTTTTTCGCTTGCGTTACCAAAAACGCTCCGCAAATTTATTTATTTTTTTAATGGTTTTTGTGTTTTATTCAAATATTAATCAAGTGAAGTAATATGAATAAGAACTGTAGATTCTTTTCTGCTAACTTATTTTGTCCTACGCTTATTTATTACTGTTATTGAGTCTGACATAATAACCCCCCAAAACTATGATGGAGGGGCAATTCTGGCAGAAAACACTGGCGGAATAGCCCCACTGTTTTTGTATGAAGTAGCAAAATGCTAGTGATGTCCACAGTATCGGCATAAACGTCGATATTAATTTCAGTACTTTTAATCCTACCATATCTCGCATGTATATTTTTAGGTCAAATCAAGACAAAACATGTTTTGTCTAGTTTATAATAAGTATATTGTCATACGAGTATGTATCTTGCATTATTATAGATGATGTAACATTTAAAAATAAAAAGAAAAAGCGTATTTACTCAGAAATCAAACTTTGAAATGCGGTTGAGGACGTGATAAAACCAAAATAACTGCATGGAGCGGCACAGATACTCAGGATAGTTACCCAGAACTACAATAAATACCTAACCTTTATTAAAAAGAAGAGAGTTAATAGGAAATAAATTTTAATACGACGTTTTCTTTTCATAAATTTAGGATTACTCGTACTCAAAACTTGTTTTATTAAATTAAGCACTTATACATATATAAAGTCGCTCTGAGGTTATATCAATTAAAAAGTCAGTTAACACTCTTTATCTTCCATATATTATTTACTAAAACATACTTAATTAAATACAACACAATATACGTGCAACGTTCTATCCCGATCTCAAGAATGTGTGCTAGTTAAACTTTTTGAGTGGCATACCCCCTTCGCCCCGCTCCTTCCTCAACCCTCGTGTTACAGTTACTTACTATAATCACTCTCACCCAATTATTAGGAAATTTTTGCTAGGTTCCGCTTATCGACTTTTACGTGTCCCAGCCCTAGCATGTATGGAGAGCTGACAGAATAGCCCCACAAATTTTTTTAAGTGTTTTTACTCAAAAATGAAGCATCCCAGCTTGTCATTAAGTTCATTTTCGCATATGTCGTATCGTCAATATTGTATTGCTTCGAGTTTCAGCTTCATAGCTCCATAGATGGCGGAGATATTGTCGACTGACGGAATTACCCCGCTGCGGGGTAATTATGGCCACATGGTATTTTTACGAGAATTTCGCTTCTTTTGCCAGTGTAAATATGCGTTTTTAAAACAAAAATTAAGGGGAAATCATAGAAGATAAAATATCCTTTAATATGCAGTAGTCAACTTTACTGTAACTTTATAACAAAGGGAAATAATGAGGTTTAAACTTTTCGCTTTGATTTTTTGTGTCAGAATAGCCCCGCCTCACCTTATACCTAGCATAATTGAAAATAAATAAATCCATCAAGTTAACTTGCAATGCTGGGCATCGGCCTCTCTTTTGATGCTTCATTCTTCTTATCCAATGCGACGACCACGCTGGTGGGTTAATGTAACCCATCAGCGTGTTGGTTCAAAGACATTTTGAGTCAGAACAGAAGAGAACACTTCACTGTTGGGAAAAAGCTTCCCTTCTTCTGTTGAGTGCAAATATCCACCTGCTGGAAATAAAGTGTCCAACTCAAATAAAATACAAAAGATACAAATTATTTTGTTTAATTTTGGGTTAAATAATTATTAGGAATGTCAGGCTTAGAATGTTCACATAGAATAAAATGATGCTACAATAATTTATAAAAATAAATACCTAACTCGATCTTACACTATCCAATTCATCAGGCTCGATTTGGCATATGTTGCTTGCTCTGAATTCTATTTTTAATTTGTAGCAATCATATAGAAGCAATGTATGCTAAATCAGGCCTGATTAAGTAATTAAGAAATATAATCGCACCTTATGCAGATTAATTTAATCACACAAAGAGTACAAAATGCTGAACACAGTTGCTCTGAAGATATCATTCCACTTGCAGTTAACAACTGTACCACAGATTAACTAGTTATAGTATTATAGTAGTTTCTATATAAACTGTATCGTTTAGTGATAATATTAAATTCTTTGCAGACAAGAACTTTCCTTAAACCAATAAATCTAACAGATAAACAACCTGACAAAAAATATTACCTTATATTTTTAATTTGTATAAAATCACAGTAAGCAGTTTCATGGGTGTACCTAGCTTTTGGCCTAAGGGGGAGCAAATCTGGAATTTGCTATACATATACACAATTAACCATTTAACCGCTGCGCCGGAACATTTGTCATTGAACGTGCCCCCAGCGTTGTGCCGTGCGTGTCACATGAAAACACAGTATGAAAACCGGAAATTAATCTTATTTATGAGAAGGTGGCATTGTGAGCTTGATGTGGTATGTCTTCATACATTTCAGACCATGGACCACCATGGTCTGAAATGTATGAAGATTAATAGCTATGGTTAATTAATAGGTATGGTTAATTATGGTTAATTAATAGGTATGGTTAATTAAATGGCTATTATGGTTAATAGCTGTGTATAAGCAACAGGGTGCTCCATGTATTGAGAGGCCAGAACCAGGGGTACACCAATAAGCACTTTTATATATTTGTAGCAGTAATAATAAAAAAAAATCTATACATATTTAGAATGGATTTATCACAAAATATATCTTACTGAAATGCCCTTGATAAAATACCGGCAAGCTGTAAGCTAGTTATCACATATTATAATATAATATAGACATCTGTTTAAAAGAATGTGTAAAATAAACAATGGGCATTCAAAATTTATTCAAAGATTGACTGGCAATACAATAATGAATAATGCATTTATGTAATACTTTTGTGTTAACTAAAGTAGCGTACTGAGATAACTATTTCACAATGAGTGCCTTGTTATTCAGGTCACAAAATGAACACTACATTACAATCTAAAACTAGTTCTTAAAACATAATAAAAGGTACATAATAATGGCATATCGATACATGATTAAATTTAAATTATCTATTGTAAAGATATGGCAGTACGTCTCACTGCAGCAGAGAACGCAGGGTTTGGATCAGGTGGCTCCGTTAGCAACTGAACTGATGTCCAACAACCGTCTTCGCTTGACTGACGTAACGCTTCCATAGCTGCTTGTACTCTTTGCCCGTCTTCAAATGTAGCGGCCGCTCGGACAGGCTCCTTCACCCAATCCATTTGTTCTTTTACAGGTAAAAATGCTTCTTTCAATGCACTTATCATTTTACATAAACCTTTGATATACGGTTTAGGAATGACACTGGATGCGCAACTGAGGTCTTCAACGTCTACATAAATTACTTCCTCCTTGTCGTGCCGTTTCCCGTCGTCTTCTGAGAAGTTCTTTGAAGGTGTCGGCTTGTGCAGTCTACCGTGCAGGTCTCCACCTTTAACAACTAAATAGCCCTTTTTACTACAAACATATATCTCCTGGTTGAAGCACGGGCCAGGTAGATGATTGTTTAAAGTGGCTGTTACTAATAAACCTTTATCCATTTGTAATTGGAACGTGCAGAAGTCTGGTGCGGTGATCTTTCTTATTCCGTTGACTTTAGGTGTCTCTTCAACAAAAGTCCGCAACACTCCGTGGACTTTAACAACTTTCTGACCAGTCAGGAATGTAACTAAGTCTATGACATGACTGCCGACTAAAGTGAGGGTGCCCCCGCCCATTGTATCGTCACACAGCCAATTGTATGTATCACCCAGTAGTGATCCCATTTGTACACGAACGTCTATCAGTGTGAGTTCGTCAGGATTGCCCAAGTAACCGTCCTGTATGCTTTTTCTCATGTAACTGAATGCAGGTAAGAACCTCAGGGAGTGATTGACTATGGAGATGAGTGAAGGGTAATACTGAGCGGCGCGCACCATCTTCAAGGCCTCTGCCTGACAGAGGCCCGCTGGTTTATCACAGACGACATGTTTTCCTATACCGAGAGCTTTTACTGATATCTGAGCATGGAGGTTCGGCGCACAAACTATGAACACCAGGTTAACATTTTTCTTTAATAATACGTCGTCGATTTTGTTGGTGAAGAATGGGATTTTGAGTTCTTTAGCGGCTGTTTCGGCTTCTTGTACAGTCACCCCCCAGATCGCTTCGACTACGAACCCCTTCTCTCGTAGGAATGGTACTAAAACTTTAGCTACGGCGCCGGTCCCGAAGACCCCAATGCCTGGTAGCATATTGATACGGTGTTAGCCGGCGTTTATATAATTTATCAGTCACTATCATGCACGTAATTATTGTTGATTGATAAAGTTGTAAAAAATGTTCACACAATTTTAGATAATATCAAAATCAATCTTCAACAAATCTTCAATCAATCAGCTCAGCTCAGTGTTGCCAGATCCATACTTAAGAATTATCCCAGATTGACTGCAAAATTATCGTGTTTTTATCGCATCACAAATTCCAAAAATTTTCGTATTTTAGAACCTAAATGAGTGTCAAATTGAGTCATTCTTACCTATATTGCATGCCACAATTTAATTTTACCTATTTATAGGTAAGAAAGTACGAAATTTTTAGGGGAATTTTAGTAAAAACTCTTGATTGAAACGACACAGTGAGGAAATATTTATGTCCCGATTTTTCTCATTAGAACTTTGTTGTGTTGACCATAGTTATTTTTTTTTTTGGGTTCAATTCAAGGTAAAGCGATTACAGTATCGCATACAACCGATGTCAGGAATAAATACTCTCATTTATAGCAAATAAAACGTTGGTGTTCGACGTTTCAACGCTTCTTTGGAGTTTTTGGAGGCAATCGAGAAACGCAGGAAACGCAGAGAAGTCCACAGGAAAGAGGTGAACCGACCGCTTGCCGCGCTACAAAAGAACGGAACACTTTTCCTGTTCACGACCCACACCAACATATTTCACTGAACTGTATATTGTTCACTTGCACGACACTTTGTTACGCAAAACAACACCGATTTTACGAACCAAAACTCACTATAAACAATAAAAATTCGATGAAATATGAGGACTCCAAACGTATCTGTTCAAATCCCGCCAAAAACTCCGACGCGTCGTTCATCTGACCATAGTTATTCGTATCTCTTTGGTGTTGACGTGTGTCACCGAATAAATGTCTTTGGCTCAGGTTTTTTGGCGGGATTTGAACAGATACGTTTGGAGTCCTCATATTTCATCGAATAAAAAAAAAAATAAAAAAAAAAAATAAAAAAACAAATTAAAAAAAAAAATAATAATAATAAATTGGGACGTATACATTGAACGTTTAGAGATGTATTTTAAAGTAAATTCGATTAAAGAAGATTGCAAGTTGCCGACTCTGATCGCGGTAATGGGGGATCCGGCATACGAATTATTATCAACCCTATCCTCGCCCCAAAAGCCGGTGGACCTAACTTATAAAAATGCCGTGGAGCAAATGAGGCAACATGTCCAACCAAAACCATCCGTTATGGCGGAGCGATTCAGGTTTCGACAAAGACGGCAAATGGCGGACGAGACATTGGCAAATTATTTGGCCGACTTTAAAAAATTAGCAAGGTTCTGCGAGTTTGGAGCAGAGTTGGAAAATAATCTGCGGGATCAATTCGTGTGCGGAGTCTACAGCGACGTGATAAGACAAAGGCTTTTTGCGGAGAAGTGGTCGGAACTAAATTTCAAGCAAGCGGTGAGTTTAGCGACCACGATCGAAGTGGCGGAGCGCGATGCCAACGCGGTGAAGCTGAGGTCAGAGCAGAGGCAGGAGCGAGAGGTAGAGGCAGCTTGCAACAAATAGCGCTCATGCCATGTGCCGCGTGCGGAATAAAAGGCCACGAGAAGATGCGTTGCAGGTACAAGAATTTCATATGCAGCTTCTGCAATAAAGTGGGACACTTACGGAGAATGTGCCGAGAGAGAGGTGACCTTTTGAGACATTCAAGGGAGGAGGATATACGAAGCCCTCCGAATATCAGGGGCGGTAGCGATGCGCGAGGTTGTCGCGGAAACAGCGGCGCGGGCTATAGTGCCCGGTACCGCGGGCGCAGTGGACACAACCAGCGCGGTGCTGGCTCATACTGGCTGGAGGGAGAGAACTCGGAGCCAGGGGAAGATGGAGAGAGAGAACGGGAATATAGAGTCGGAGGCCAAGAGGCCGGCATGGCGGCCGGGCAGCCGGAAGGATTCGACTCTGGCGAAAATGATGACGACGAACCCATTTACAGGATGGGTTTGAGCGACTATAAGCCGGTGTGTATTAGTCTAAAGGTTGAAGATACTATGGTTAGAATGGAGATCGATACTGGATCCGCTTTGTCGTGTATAAGTAAACAGACTTACCGTGCGTTATTTTCACACATTGCATTATGTCTATGTAAAATACGACTCAAATTTTATGATGGCTCGGTTATTAGGCCTTTAGGTTATATTCAGACTAAGGTGAGTCACGACCTAATTTCGAAACGTCTAGATTTGTATGTGATAGACAATGGTACGACTAATTTGCTCGGTAGACAATGGCTAGCAGAATTAGGTATAAAGATACCGGTTTTAAAGATAAATAACTGTCAGGTCACGGGACCCGACGACTCGGGTAGAGATAGAGTAATGAATGACATATTTTGCAGATATAAAGAAGTGTTCGATGGGTCGCTGGGGTATTTCACCGGGGGGCGGGCCACACTGCGCTTGCGAGAGGGGGCTGAGCCTGTGTTCTGCCGCGCTCGGCCGCTACCCTACGCATTACGCGAGCGGGTCGACCGCGAGCTGGATGAGATGCTACGCACCGGAATCATCGAGCCCGTCGACCACTCGGACTGGGTCACTCCACTGGTGATCGTACGTAAGCCGGATGGCGCTCTGAGGTTATGTGCGGACTACAAGGTGACACTTAATAAGGTTTTATTGGTCGATAGGTACCCAGTCCCAAAAATATATGCCTTGTTGAGAGAATTGGGTAGTCGTAACGCTTTCTTTTCTAAGTTAGATCTGTCACAAGCGTATAATCAGATTCCGCTAGACGATAGCAGTCGCTACACGGTTATAAACACTCACAGAGGACTTTTTAAGTATCACCGACTAGTATTGGGTCTTTCTTTGAGTCCAGGAATTTTTCAACGGATAATGACAAACCTCTTAAAGGATATACCTAATGTTATTTGCTTCTTGGGTGATATTTTAGTTGTAGGGGAGACTTTAGAGTCACATCTATGTGCGTTAAAGGAGGTTTTTTCCCGGCTTAAAAGTAATGGGCTGAAAATAAAGAAAAATAAATGTACATTTCTAGCTGACCGGGTAAAATATCTAGGGTTCGTAATAGATAAAGAAGGCATTAATGTGGACAAAGATAAAATCGAGCCGATACTAGGTATGCCACCCCCAAGTAATGTTTCCGAATTACGATCATTTATCGGGATGATCAACTTCTACGGGAAGTTTATACCGAATTTAAGTTCAAACTTACAGCCACTTTACACTTTACTCAGGACAGGATCTGAGTGGAAGTGGGGTGTGCAGCAGAAACAGGCGTTTGCAAAGATTAAAACATTGCTTACGGGCACAGATATACTAGCATACTTTGATATATCTAAACAAACCATCATAACTTGTGACGCGAGCGCACGGGGTATAGGCGCAATTCTAGCTCAGCAAGAACCGGACGGGCGCGAGCGCGTCATCGCCTATGCATCTCGGGCACTTACGCCAGCGGAAGGTCATTACAGTCAGATACAGAAAGAAGCACTAGCAATAATTTCCGCGGTTAAAAAGTTCCACCAATATATTTAAGGGAGGAGATTCTTATTGCGAACGGATCATAAGCCTTTGGTGTCTATCTTTGGAGCGGATACGGGAGTCCCAAGTGCGACGGCAAGCAGGTTACAGCGGTGGGCCATTATACTATCGGCGTACGAATTTTCTATAGAGTATGTGAGTATGGATAAAAACACAGCGGATGCGTTGTCTCGTATGATTAAAAGCCATCGGGAGGAGGTAGTTAAGGAAGATATCCCAGAACAGACATATCTCCACTTTGCCTCGGAGGCACTGTTATTAGATAACTTAGTTCTAAAAAAAGAAACCCAATCAGATCCGTTGTTAAGTAGAGTTTTGAGTTATATCAGAGACGGTTGGCCGGAGGAAGTCGAAGTGGTAGAGTTGAAGCCTTATTTAAATAGGAGAAAGGAATTGTATTGCGAGATGGGTTGCATTCTTTGGGGTCCCTGGGTCGTAGTACCAAGCGTGTGCAGAGAGAGACTCCTGCGCGAGTTGCACGAGCCACACATGGGCATCGTTAAGACGAAGGCGCTGGCGCGCAGCTACGTATGGTGGCCAGGCGTCGATGAAGCGGTGGAGGCGACGTGTCGCGCCTGCACCGTGTGTGCAGCACTCGCCGATGCGCCTGCGCAGCACACGCCCCAACTCTGGCCCTGGCCGGCTCATCCGTGGACGCGTTTCCACCTGGATTTTTTAGGTCCGATTGCAGGTTCTTCGTACTTAATCTTAATTGACGCTACCTCAAAATGGATAGAAGCTATTAAGATGTCCTGTACTTCCGCTCGAAGTGTTATTAAAGAGTTGAGAGCTTTGTGGGCTAGTTTCGGAATTCCTCGCCAAGTCGTCAGTGATAACGGCCCACCCTTCTTTAGCGAGGAATTTGAATCTTTCCTGCGAAATAACGGGATCGAGCATCTTTTCTCGGCGCCATACCATCCTGCGTCAAATGGGGCTGCGGAGGGAGCAGTAAAAATTTGTAAGAGGGTCATACAAAAGGCGTTCAAACAGAAATTGGACCCAGAGGTTGCGTTGTGGCGATTTTTATTAAACTATAGAAACACGGAACATAGCGTGACGGGGGAGAGTCCCGCCAAGATTCTCCAGGGTCGCACTTTACGGAATAGACTTGATTGTCTGAAGCCGGAGCGCGAGGCTAAAGTGGGCCGCGCCCAAGCTCGCCAGGAACGTGACGCCGGGGGGGTACGGCGGGAACTGTCCGTAGGAGATGAAGTCTGGTACCGGCACTATCGTAGCGGCGATAAGTGGGTGCCCGGCCGGATCGTGCAACGTTTAGTCAGTACGGATTATACTATTAGAGACGTTAATGGGACTGAGGTACACCGTCATATTGACCAAATAAAACGCCGAGTGTCCATTGTACATCCACCGCATCCGAGTAGTAACCAGGGTCGCCGGGACCCTCGTTCGGTGCTGTTACATCCACAAGCACCGATAGACAGAGCGAGTGGCCCAGTAACGGGAAGGGCGGGGGAGTTGACGGCAGAAACGCGTGGGGCAGCGGGCGAAGGCCCGTCGCGCGCGCGAGAATTTGGTTCCGCAGACGGTGGTGCGCCCGCCGGTGAACCTCGACCCGCGCGGAATAGGAGGCCGCCTATTCGTTTCGGCTTCGACAGCTAAGTGCGGGTTCGGGCGTTCGATGTGTTTAAAATTTTCTATTTGTATTTTATATGGTTTAAATTTTGTATGGATTTGTGTGTATTAAGGGGGGAGGTGTTGTGTTGACCATAGTTATTCGTATCTCTTTGGTCAACACCAATTATACAACACCACGTCAACACGTGTGTCACCGAATAAATGTCTTTGGCTCAATACGTCTCTTATTGAGAAAACTACAATTTTAGTAATAGGTATTTGTAAACTGTTTTACGCTTTACTTAAACGCTAATAATGATGTATCATTGGTATTTGATGGATAATATGGTTGAAAATAGTGATTTGATACAGAGATTTCATTAAATTTAAAAATTATCGTGGATTATCGTGGAATTTTTGTGAATTATCGTGCGATACCTAACTTTTATTTTCTATCGCATGCCCCTCCAAAATATCGTGATCTAGGATAATTATCGCACGTCTGGCAACACTGGCTCAGCTGTCAGTGTCAGAGAGTTTTTGGCGGGATTTGAACAGATACGTTTGGAGTCCTCATATTTCGTCGAATTTTTATTGTTTATAGTGAGTTTTGGTTCGTAAAATCGGTGTTGTTTTGCGTAACAAAGTGTCGTGCAAGTGAACAATATACAGTTCAGTGAAATATGATGGTATGGGTCGTGAACAGGAAAAGTGTTCCGTTCTTTTGTAGCGCGGCAAGCGGTCGGTTCACTTCTTTCCTGTGGACTTCTCTGCGTTTCCTGCGTTTCTCGATTGCCTCCAAAAACTCCAAAGAAGCGTTGAAACGTCGAACACCAACGTTTTATTTGCTATAAATGAGAAACAATAATTTGCTTAAAAAGACTGGCTCAAAAGGAAAGAAAATCCAGAGCCGTTAAAAACTTTCAAAAAAAAAAAAAAAATGTCAGTGTCAGAGCAATTTTTTTTTTTCGGTTCAGTTCAAGGTTTAAGAGATTATAATATCCCATACAACCATAGATTTATATATTACTAGCGTAAGGATAGGCCCGTCAGAATATTTTACAAAAACCTTCTTCATAGAAACAAAAATTTGCGCCATCTGTCATAACTCGTATACGAACTATATCGTGTCATATATTTGTAGTGCTCTAAAACTGACATTTTTCCTTGCATTTTAGAGCCAACGAACTGGGGACAATAGCCAAGCACATAGGCCATGTCCTTACGCTAGTAATATATATGTCTTTGCATACAACCGATGTCTTCAATAAATACTCTCATTTATAGCAATTAAAAACGTTGGTGTTCGACGTTTCAACGCTTCTTTGGAGTTTTTGGAGGCAATTGAGAAACGCAGGAAACGCAGAGAAGTCCACAGGAAAGAGGTGAACCGACCGCTTGCGGCGTTACAAAAGAACGGAACACTTTTCCTGTTCACGACGACCCATTATGAACTGTATATTGTTGACTTGCACGACACTTTTTTGTTACGCAAAACAACACCGATTTTACGAACTAAAACTCACTATTAAACAATAAAAATTCGATGGAACATGAGGACTCCAAACGTAGCTGTCCAAATCCCGCTAAAAACTCCGTGTCAGAAGTGCGATTTTTGAAAATCATACGAGTGACTTGGCAGTAGAAAGATGCATAATCTCCATAGTAATTTCACAGATTATTTAATAGTTACTACGTAATTTTGACATTCTCTACTGCCAAGTCGCTCGTATGATTTTCAAAAATCGCACTTCAGAGCATGGTCAAATAATCTGTGGCATGGTGCAATCACAGATTATGTGCAATCATGAAGTGCGATTTTTTAATATCATACGAGCGACTTGGCAGTAGAAAGATGCATAATCTCCATAGTAATTTTGACATTTTCTACTGCCAAGTCGCTCGTATGATTTTCAAAAATCGCACTTATGGTCTAAAAAAACAAGGTCTTCTATTCCCAGAGTGACACAAGCAAAGAGTAATATAAGTACACAAGCCTACGTCACAAAAAAATGGCCGCTAAACTGATTTTTCCCTTATTTTTTAATATAAAATATTACTTTTATTAATTCCGTCTACGCGTATTGTGCGTCAAACGTTTGTAAGGACTGAAACCACGTTCACCCGTTTCCCACCACCCGTGTTTTATTAATAAAATACTTACCTAATTTGTTCTATCTAGGTTCTAGGTATAGTCCTTTTTTTAACGGGGTTCGCCGTTGTCTTGAAAGTTTAATAGGGGAAAACGGAGCTGTAACTTTGAGTACCTAACCCTGCATTAAACCATCAAACTGAATAACGTCAATGGTGTCGATTCGAACTGTGCCACGACTTAAGAGCCTATGTCGAAAAATAATTTTAGCGAAACGGGCGTGTGATAGCTTATATTACTGCCAGATGCGAGAGAAAGAGAAGGGGCGGCGCACGCGCCTGGATCGAATCAAGCGAAAAAACAAACTTTATTTAATTGTGATTGTACTATTTATGTAAGTTCAATTCTGCTCTAATCAAAACTTAGATAATAGCAATCTCTTTTTTTTAAATCAAGTCTCATGTTTCTATTATTCACCGTTTAGCAATTACAAGCGTTTATAGACAAAAACGGAGGCTACTTTGACTTGTTTTTCTATCGAGAAAATTTGTCTTAATCGTGTTTTGGCTCTAATCAAAACTTCAATTATATGTTCAATTTACACATATCCGCAAATCATACTCCTACTGTTAGTACTTCATGATATATGGAGCTTTGAAGAATCCTATTTTTTTTACATAGCCCCTTAACTAAATTTATTCCTGTCACTTTCTAAAATAAGATTAAGAAAAGAGACAGAAATCCAACAACTGACTTTTTACGTAGTAAATTAATATTTCTATGCTGACCATAAAGGTATTATACCAGGAATAGAGGAACTGAAAGCTGAGAGAGCGAGATACATGACGCGAGGCAATAGAACCGTTTTTGGGAACTTGGCGGCACAATCGACAGGGTAAATATTCGTGCTCTGTGAATAATTAGTGAATTTAAAGTGAAATTGTAGTTATTTTGTGAAATATACTAACACTATTTCATTAAATTACCAACGATTTCACGTTAGATTCACAATTATACACAGAACTCGAAGTTTTAGGGTGCCGATAAGTGCCGACAAATTGACAAAAAACGGTTTCATTTGACAACTCATGTCAGTTCCTCTATTCCGACAGGTATAATAACTTTATGATGCTGGCTTTATAATGCTGTCAAAGTGACGTTACACGCCCTAAAGGTGCTAATGTTTTTTATAAAGAAAATAAAACATAGCTTCACTTTTTGTCGTGCGCCATCTTGTTTTTAAATTAAATTGTATGGGACGACGCCATTTTGTTCCATGTTTATGTGCTGAAAAACATTTCCATAGCTTAACGCATTAAAGTTTACACCCTATACAAGTATACACCCTATGCACCCACTCTCCTCTCTTTCACTTCTTGGTAAGTCAATAGGTATTAGGTACCTACTAATACAGGGTGTAACAAAACATCCTAGTGATACTTAAGGGGGTGCTTCAGATCATCAATCTGAACAACTTTCACTATGGAGCCAACGTCGAGAAAAAATTAAAAAAATCTGCCATCCCATACATTTGAGTCGAGAAGGTAGGTACTGCAGTTTTGTATGAAAGAGCTGATTTTTTTTTCGCGATTTCGATGTTGGCTCCATGGTGAAAGTTGTTCACTTTGATGGTCTGAAGCACCCCCTTAAGAATTACTAGGGTGTTTTGTTACACCCTGTATTAGTAGGTACGCACGGCGACAGATCAACCTACCAATAGTTCGACCTTATGTCATGAACATAGAGTTCAACTATGGGTAGGTTGATCTGTCGCCGTGCGTACCTAATACCTATTTTTTACCAAGAAGTGAAAGAGAGGAGAGTGGAAGAGTTTCAGTCGGACAAACTATCTTTAAGTAATAGGTAATTAATTATCTGAACAGCGAATAATATTTGTCGAACAAACAGCAGTAGGTATGGTATGGAAGTAAGTCAAGCTCGATGGCGCTTAAAACCGAATGGCTTTTCGTCGGAGCGGTTAAATTCAATTCTCTGATATCTGCCACCTGGTTTTGCTAGGGTTGGTACAGTGTAGGCTAAATTTAAAATTTTTCTTTGTTTAAAACTATAAACCATATTGAAGCGACTTGCACCAACGTGTTGAAGTGAGGACTCGAGTGTTTTAAATCCTTTTTTATGAGTGTCCTAATAATATCTACACCATATCACACCATATCATGATGCAGCGATTACGATAAATCAAGACTAAGGCACAGTACTGTAGTAGACTAAACTCTTTTCAATTTCGAGAAAAGTTCAAATGTTCGAAATTTTCTACCGCACAGCAAGTCAATAAAAATAGGACTATCTCATGGTGTATACGCCACAGATTAGGTACAATAATTATTTAATTACTAAGTAGATAATACGTAGAAATACTTTTTCTAGGTACATACTTAGGTTTTTTGTAGAGTTCAGTTAGATAGGTACCTACTATCTCTATCTTTGTAGATGTTCTTTCATTATTTTGAGAAAACTAAAAAGTTTTAACCGAAGTACTAACAGCCAGCCCTAGCTGCATCCTATTTGCAGCAATACGTCTTACCTTTCAGTTGGAAACCGCTTATACTTGATCACCTACACAATTAGGGGTGACTGACGAGTTCAAACAAAACTTTATCTCAGACAAAATAAGAACAATTTATACATGTGATTTTTTTATTCAAGAAATGAAGAGTCTAGCATTTACAAAGGCCTCATAGTATTTTTAGACCCTGAAAACTCACTTTTTGTACAAGTAAGAATAGGCGAGGGGGCTAGAATAAGAGTAGGCAAGAGGGGATGCGTATGAAGAGTAGAGAGGAGCACGAACGTCGTAGCTGGTGGAGTAGGTAGTAGGAGCGATGTAGGAGCTGGCGATCAAGGGCGCTACTGAGCGCTTCTTGATGAAGTGCGAGTAACCGAAGGGGGAGGCAGCGAGATACGGAGAGGCGGGCAGGATGGGGGCGGCAGCAGTGTAGGTGGACGTCAGCAGGGGAGCAGTGGCGGCGTACGTGGCGGGAGCGATGTATGTAGACGCCAGAGGCAGGGCCACGGACCTCTTCTTGATGAAGTGAGCGGGAGCGGTGTAAGCCACCGCCGATCCGTAGAATGGAGCTCTAGACAGAAGAGGTGCGGTGTATGCAGCCGTAGCCAAAGGAGCCGGTGCGATGTAAGACGTGGGAGCGTAGTAGCTACCGAGGGCCAAAGGAACGGATCGCTTCTTGATGTAGTGCGAGTAGGCGAGAGGAGCGGTGTAGCCGTAGTATGGAGCGGGCAGGATGCTGCTGCCGTACTTGGTGATCGTGGTCGCGGCCGGAGAGTAGATGGACGAGTAGGCGAGGGGCGACGCGAGAGGTGCCCCGAGCAGGACACCGGGCTCGGGCTCGGCCACAGCCGCCGCGGCGAAGGCGCACAATACCACAAACTTGAACATTGTTAGTACTTGTTGTTCAGGGAACGACTGATGCCGAACAATAATTGACTCCGTATTTATACTAACTAAAGCTAAAGCAATAATGAATACTAGAAAGTGATCCTGAGATCGCTCCGCAAACCGGTGTAAGTCGTCCAGGAAGTTGACATTTAACGTGCGAAGGCCGGCAAGAGGCTCGAGTGCGAATGGTTAATCATCTCTGGTAATGACACCTACCTGTAAATAAACAAAAACAATATCCTACCTCGCCTACCTCTAGGTAAACTAAGGTTCTTATGAATAAGTAATTATTATCTGTACTATGATCTTCAAATACCGATACCTAGGTATTGTTGTATTGTGCCCTACCAGGCTGAGATTCAGATAAGTTTTTAAGTAAGTTCTAAACTCCCATATTAGAGCCTACATAGACTAAATTAAATCTTAAAAAATCTTTTGTGAATGAATTAGGTAAGTATAGACTAATTTTAAAAAATTAGATTAGAGGAATCTGTTAGATAGATAGTTAGACCGGTTCGAAGTTAAATAAAATCGTTTAAAAATGATGTATAAAATAAAAAGGTATTTAATTTCATTTAAAATATTGGATAAGGCGTTTTGTCTGACGTGTGTACAACCGATGTAACATAATTCGGAGCGCGCGCACCATACAAATTAACAAACGAAGTTTGGTTATATTTTCAACACTAACCATTTAAAGTCAATGAAATTTTTCAGAAACAATCTACAAACTACTTAATCTCTATGCTTCTGTGTTGTCAGATTTTCGTCAAAATATACAGTTTCTATGCTAGGATTAATTAAAGATTTGTATGGAAATCTTTGAGGCACTGTAAATTTAAAACTAAACATTTTGATGAAAATCTGACAACATACAAGCATAGAGATTAGTTTCTAGATCGTTTCTGAAAAATGTCATTGACTTTGAGTAGATTTCGTTTGTATGGAGCGCGCTCCGAATTATCCTCTTAAACTAACTGGAACAGTAAAACGACGCATTTTATCAATGAGTGTAACTAAATTCCGAAAGACACCAACGCAAGAGTGCGAGAGAAGCAGGGGGCAGGGGGTGCAGCACGTGTAAGCTCCACTCCACTCATGCGCAAGTATTGGATGTCGCGGAAGTGACCCCGCGGCACTCTGTCAATCTTTTTGTGCCACTCGCGACGGCGCTAATTGCTTCACACTTTTGCGTTTTGAAAAAAAGTTTTCATTGGAATTCGGTGATTTCGAATGAAATCCAAATCCATTGCTACTTTAGAAATAATTTTTGTAAATGTATGGAGATACGCATCTTTCTACTGCTGATTTGACTTTAAAAAATCGCACCCCTGGAGTACCTATAATGTTTAAATGTCAAATCAGCAGTAAACATCTCCCCATAGTAATTTTTACATTTACAACTGCTGAGTTCAACGAATGAGTTTCAAAAATCGCACTCCAAGCCAGTCCGGCCACTGCACACAAAAATTTGAAATTGACAAGATGACGTCACCACATGCGAAACCAAAGAAATTGAACTTTAAGTCTTCTTCGTAGAAACAGAGCGCGATAACCAGAGGGCGATAGAGGGGGTGAGGTAAAAAGTTGGTGGGAGGAAGGGAGTGCCCGTACTGTATCTAGTAATAGATACTCTTTCTTATAGGTACTGTGCTCCAGGTGCTAAAAGGTTAGGATCTAGGAATTGGGATAATTATTTAGTTCGGCAAAGCAAAGGATCTGTGGTAAATCTTCCTATTATATTTCGACTGATTATTTTAATTAATTAATTCAAATTCAAACAAATCAATCGTATGTATGAAATAAGACGTACCCACCTACCATGCAGAAACTTTGTTTATTTACTGAAAATGGTATAACATCGTTCATTTGTCGAAGATCGAGCTTCCATTTATAATTATTTTCAGCCACTTCTTCAATACTACCCGTCTTTCTCTAAAACCTGAAGTTAAAGAGGGTAAAAAGCCATTTTCGTTGAAATTTTGTATAGAGCGGAGTAGGACTGGAAGATCTAAGGGAGGGGCGTTAGAAGGCGCCGCCCAAATGCGCGTGCGCCGCCCGCCTTGCGCTTGCACAGTCAAATCATAAACGTCACGCACTACAGCGCAGTCAACCCCCAAAATATTAAATTTGTCTTCTATTTCGAAATTGTTTTAAAAAGTTATGGTGAAGTGATAAAAATTTTTGTCATTTATTGGCGGTATGTTAAATTGTTAAAATGCCAAGAAAACGAGTAAACAGATCTCCGCCGATTGAGAAGCGGTCCGAGGATGCGGAAGACGATGACCTTTTCTTCGATGACTCCCAGTCTAGTTCAGGTAAGGCTACACTGGAAAAAATGCGAGCCAACTAAGAAGTATTTTCTCTTAATTAGCACCAAAATAATTGACATGACGTTATTATTGTTTACTAAAAACAAAAGATGGTAGTTGTAACAGCAAGCCGAATTCGTTTAACAAAGTTCTCTTAGTCGGAGAAGTATGATGTTGACAGGCTCATATGGATTCATGATGTATGATTATCATAAACAAGATCTTGGTTGAAGTAAAAATATTTTTTTTTCAGTGTATTAGGTAGATACGTGTTTATATTAAAAAAAATATCCTGTTTTAAAGAATACTTTACTTGAGAGGATTGTGAAGCTTCATACTTAAAGCGCCTTACATAAATCTACAGTTTAGATATTAACTCACTTGATTCAGCGTAGCTATACAGGGTGTAAAGTAAACCTTTACATACCCTAGGGAGTGCTTCATCAAACTGAATAATAAAGGAGCGATCGATCCGTGGAAAAAAATTATCTGCTGTTCCATATGGGTCGAGTAGCCGTCGACGGTTTCTAATGAATCAGAAGGTTTTTTTCGCGATTTCGATGCTGGCTTCATTGTAGAAATTGTTAAATTTAATTCTCTGAAGCACCCCCTAACCGGTAAGTATTGCATTAAATTTTAGTACCTACCTATATTATGTTTCGGTTTTATATTTTCACTTCATTTTCGTGTACCTAATAAAGTGTAAGACAAATAAAACCTGAAGTGCGATTTTTGAATCTCATACGTTGAACTCAGCAGTTGAAAATGTATGGAGATACAAGTTGCGTATCTCCATACATTTTCAACTGCTGATTTAACTTTAAAAAATAGCACTCCTATGTAGTATGATTTTGAAAGTCAAATCAGCAGTAGAAAGATGCGTATCTCTCTTTTTCGCGACATTTACAACTGCTGAACTCAGCAAATGAGATTCAAAAATCGCACACCTGTAATGAAATTCTGAAAAATCAAAAGGTACAAACCTGGTTTAAATATCATATAGAACAAACGTTAAAATTTTGGTGTGTTAAAATTTAGATGTGTAAACACGGTTTTACACTATTACCCACTTTACGCTTTTTGTATTGACTGCAGCTTCACAAAATTTCACAATCATCTTACTTTTTTAGGGTTCCGTACCCAAAGGGTGAAAACGGGACCCTATTACTAAGCCTACGTTGTCCATCCGTCCGTCCGTCTGTCCGTCCGTCCGTCCGTCCGTCCGTCCGTCCGTCCGTCTGTCCGTCTGTCCGTCTGTCCGTCCATCCGTCCGTCCGTCCGTCCGTCTGTCCTACCTATTTAGGGCTGTAACTTTTGAACTTTTGAACGTAATAGCTAGATAGTTGAAATTTTCTTAGATTATGCGTTATTACGGCGGATTTGTTACCAAATAATAAAAATGTCAAAAAGTTAAAAATTAAGGGGGGTTGTCAACAAGAAACTAGTTTTTATCAACGTTTTTTCTTCACGCTCTGTACTGCCGTGCTAATCTAAAAGGGCGTATGACCTAAAATGACCAAAATCTGGTCTTTATTGATTTGGATTCCTTGAACTGCTTACAGTTCAGTTCGGTTCTGGTTCCTTAGAACCAGATTTTGTAAACAAAAAAATTATATCTTAGAACAAAAAATTATAACTGCCTGAAAAACGACTAAGCAATTAGAATTATATATCTAAATTTCCAAAGGTTTTGTAGGTTTTGATTGGCAGAATCAAAACCTTAATTCGAGGGGTGAAAGCCTATTTGGCTTAAGCGACACCAAGGCCGATATTGAGTTATAATTATATTTGGAATCAGCGAATTTTTCTGCGTCGATTGAGCTGGGTCCCATAAATATCGGAGCACTTTTATGGTGCTTAAACCAATGGAAATTTTGGCCTCATTTTAGCCCACTGATGTATGAAACGCCAAAAAAATTAAACGTTTTTTTGGACAGTGGCTATGAACCATGCAATTATTTGATTAGAATCCACTTAAACTGTTTGTGCTTTCCAAACAATAGAACTCAATGGCGGTTAAAGCGTTTTGCCTGCATCTACTTTTAAGGACGCACTGTCGCTTAAAACATTTTGCCTTTTATAAATAAACACCACCACTGTCACTTAAAACAATTAGCTTGTATCAATAAAAATTCGACATGGCGCTTCAACCTTTTTGCCTGTATGTACTTTCATCATACCTTGTTGTTTGAATCATTATCGTCTTTATGAAAAACTTGACCAGCATGTCGGTTCAGAAGTTTATCCGCCCTCTATAACTTAATTTGAGTGTGGATCAAACATATCTCAACTTTAACTTGTGTTATTAAAGCACTTATCAAAGCTCAAAAAAATAATAACTATGTCCGTTCATACAAGGAAATATTATTATGTGACAATTTTGCAACGTCGGATAAAACAATGTTAGTTTGGCGCCAACGCGTTTGACTTGTTAGATGATACAAAGGCTGTTTTCATATAAGGACGTTTAAAATAGCTGTAATTTGTTGCATAAATAGTCGGTATTGAAAGTTTAAAATGATTAAGTATAACTTTACGAATGTTAAATTTTTATGATTATAAATAATTTAGTTTTCATTATAATACTTAATACTTAAACATAATAATTATGACTGATTTAAAGGCTGTTTTCCTAAAAGGATACTAAAATTAAAATTTGTGGCATAAATAGTTGTTTAAGAAACTGATTATGATCATTATAAGGCGAATGATTCTCGTAGGAGATAAATAATGGTACGGCAGGTGAGAAGGGTTTGAATCATGTCATGTCCAGGGCCAAAACTGAATAGCTGAGGGCCTAGCGGGTCATGAGACATTACCGAAAAAGTATCTGAGAAGTTTCAGATCAGAGCCCCGTGCACAGGGGGTCATTTTCAGACAAATTTCAGACATCGATTTTTTTTCCAAAAAACGTGATGTTCAGCGCCAGCAAATTTCATTCCATCGTATAGGGCTTGACGAATAAATATATATAAAAATATATAATTATATTTAAATGCAAATCTGATGATCAAAACGTGGGCTTTTCCTTAATCTGACGACTCCGAAAAATACGATTACATACCATTCTTAACGCGATGGTCATATTCAGGGCAAAAATGGAATAGCTGAGGTACATGGACAATGGTACATTGGACAGACTGTACATTGGACAGACTGTACATTGGACAGACTCTACATTGGCTAGACTCTACATTGGCTAGTCTCTACATAGGCTAGACTATACATTGGCTAGACTCTACATTGGACAGACTCTACATTGGCTAGACTCTACATTGGCTAGACTCTACATTGGCTAGTCTCTACACTGGACAGACTCTACATTGGCTAGACTCTACATTGGACAGACTCTACATTGGCTAGACTCTACATTGGCTAGTCTCTACATTGGACAGACTCTACATTGGCTAGACTCTACATTGGACAGACTCTACATTGGCTAGACTCTACATTGGCTAGACTCTATATTGGACAGACTCTACATTGGCTAGTCTCTACACTGGACAGACTCTACATTGGCTAGACTCTACATTGGACAGACTCTACATTGGCTAGACTCTACATTGGCTAGTCTCTACATTGGACAGACTCTACATTGGTTAGACTCTACATTGGACAGACTCTACATTGGCTAGACTCTACAGACTCTACATTGGCTAGACTCTACATTGGCTAGACTCTATATTGGACAGACTCTATATTGGTTAGACTCTACATTGGACAGACTCTACATTGGCTAGACTCTACATTGGACAGACTCTACATTGGACAGACTCTACATTGGACAGACTCTACATTGGACAGACTCTACATTGGACAGACTCTACATTGGCTAGACTCTACATTGGCTTGACTCTACATTTCAATTTGTTGGCAGATTTCAATTTGTTGGCAGATTTCAATTTGTTGGCAGATTTCATTTTGTTGGCAGATTTCAATTTGTCGGCAGATTTCATTTTTTTGGCAGATTTCAATTTGTTGGCAGAATTCAATTTTTTAGCAGATTTCAATTTGTTGGAAGATTTCAATTCTTTGGCAGATTTCAATTTGTTGGCCAATTTCAATTTTTTGGCAGATTTCAATTTGTTGGCAGATTTCTATTCTTAGGCAGATTTAAATTTTTTGGCAGATTTCAATTTGTTGGCAGATTTCCCCTGTGCACGGGGCTCCGATCTGAAACTTCTCATATACTTTTTCAGTAATGTCTCATGACCCGCTAGGCCCTCAGTCATTCCATTTTTGCCCTGAATATGACCATCGCGTTAAGAATGGTCTAAATAGTATTTTTCGGAGTCGTCAGATTTAGGGAAAGCCCACATTTTGATCGTCAGATTTGCATTTAGATATCGTTATTCGACAAGCCTTAAACGATGGAATGAAATTTGCTGGCGCTGAACATCACGTTTCTTGGAAAAAAATTCGATGTCTGATTTTTGTCTGAAAATGACCCCCTGTGCACGGGGCTCATATCTGAAACTTCTCAGATACTTTTTCGGTAATGTCTCATGACCCGCTAGGCCCTCAGCTATTTTATTTTTGCCCTGAATATGACCATCGCGTTAAGAATGGTCTAAATCGTATTATTCGAAGTCGTCAGATTTAGGGAAAGCCCACATTTTGATCGTCAGATTTGCATTTAAATATCGTTATTCGTCAAGCCCTATACGATGGAATGAAATTTGCTGGCGCTGAACATCACATTTCTTGGAAAAAAAATCGATGTCTGAAATTTGTCTGAAAATGACCCCCTGTGCACGGGGCTCTGATCTGAAACTTCTCAGATACTTTTTCGGTAATGTCTCATGACCCGCTAGGCCCTCAGCTATTCCATTTTTGCCCTGAATATGACCATCGCGTTAAGAATGGTATGTAATCGTATTTTTCGGAGTCGTCAGATTAAGGGAAAGCCCACGTTTTGATCATCAGATTTGCATTTAAAGCCAATAAATTTAAAGCAATTCGTCAAGCCCTATACGATGGAATGAAATTTGCTGGCGCTGAACATCACGTTTCTTGGAAAAAACTTCGATGTCTGATTTTTGTCTGAAAATGACCCCCTGTGCACGGGGCTCATATCTGAAACTTCTCAGATACTTTTTCGGTAATGTCTCATGACCCGCTAGGCCCTCAGCTATTTTATTTTTGCCCTGAATATGACCATCGCGTTAAGAATGGTCTAAATCGTATTATTCGAAGTCGTCAGATTTAGGGAAAGCCCACATTTTGATCGTCAGATTTGCATTTAAATATCGTTATTCGTCAAGACCTATACGATGCAATGAAATTTGCTGGCGCTGAACATCACATTTCTTGGAAAAAAAATCGATGTCTGAAATTTGTCTGAAAATGACCCCCTGTGCACGGGGCTCTGATCTGAAACTTCTCAGATACTTTTTCGGTAATGTCTCATGACCCGCTAGGCCCTCAGCTATTCAGTTTTGGCCCTGGACATGACATGATTCAAACCCTTCTCACCTGCCGTACCAATAAGATAATTTAAATAAAACATTTTTATGAAAGATCTTCTTTTATTTAAAAAAACAATAATCTCCACTTACATTGAACTTTTAAAATGAGAAACAATTGCATTGTATCATTCACCATCATTTATAAAGTTATACAAACAGATGTGATTTAAAACAAATGCTGTTGTATTAAAATTGTTGTTTAAGCTATTATGATTTTACTCTGAAATATTATATTTTGGATTTTAAACCAATTAGATTTACTCAATCCAGTTGAAAGAATGTTGGTTAAAGCACTAAGCCATACTCTGAAAGACAATAAAAGTAACACTTAAACCATTTTGCTTTCAACCGTCAGCAGAATAATGTGGAGGTTAAATCCTTTTGCCTTCCTCTATTATGTGGTTACTTTGTATGAAGCGACATTTTTTTTTAATAATAATGTCATTACAAGGTGAATAATCAAACCAAAAATTGAGGCTTTTCGAACGAAACTAGTTTGTATCATTTTTATGTAAGAATAACCTACCGTTTTTTTTTAATGATTTTTTTACGGAAATTAAAAACTTTAAAACGCTCTTCTGTAAAATTCCAAAAATGTCGCTTAAACCAAATAGGCTTTCACCCCTCGTTATAATTATTAGAAAGCCTAGTGAAATGCTGAATCGAAATTTTTTCTTAATTTTTACGGATTCCAAAGAAAGTAACCAATTTTTTTCAATTTATTTTCAGACAGGATGTGAAAAAATTACTGATTTAAGTTCATAAAAGACATCCTCCAAATCGGGCCATTTTTGTACTACCAACTTTTTCTACAGCGTTATAAAAATATGGAAATAATAGTTCACATACTCATATTACTAAAACTAATTATTTCAACGTTATATTTTATGGTACAAACGAGATATCTTGAATTGAATTTGGATCAAAGACATATAATATATAAATCTATGATTTGGATATTTTAGTTACGAAATGTGAAAAAATGGCGAAAAAAACACAGAACAAGTAGTCACAAACTTTTTGAAAAAAGAAGGCCTTGACAATAAATTGATTGACATATTTTGACATTGACATAGTTTTTTTTTAGGTTTTATGTCTCTAATTCTCTATTAAGGCCCCTCACACAAGTGCGATTTCATCGAGCGATAATATCGCTGCGATTTTACAATTTTTATTTTCAGTACAGCATTAGCTTCAAATTTTTTGAACACTATTGGGTTTAATAGCAAAACTAACATTTAAACCAAGATCTGGTCCTAAAGCCAGGAATGTCTCCATATGAGGGAACTCTTTCTTTTTAGGAAAGCCTTTCTAGCGACAGTTACCAAAAGTATGTCTATCTCAGACTATACTTATTCATTCTCATTGGTGGGGCGAACGCGTGACGCTGATCGCAAAATCGCACCTGTGTGGTAGGAGTAGGACATGCGACGCGGTCACAAAGTCGCCGGGATATTATTGCTCGATAAAATCGCAACTGTGTGGGGGAGCCTTTAGTATAGGTAAATGGTGAAATAAAACCATAGATATATATATTACTAGCGTAAGGATAAGCTCATCAGAATATTTTATAAAAACCTTCTTCATAGAACCAAAAATTGGCGGCATCTGTCATAACTCGTATACGAACTATGTCGTGTCACGTTGACTACGTGAGTGGTGCGATACACCTAACCTTGTATGTGCGTGCATAATATTTGATAATATTTTTAGTTTAAACTTTTAAGTTGGTTTAGAACAGATCAAAGCAAAATGTTTTAAGGTGTTCAAATGAAAGACATGATATTCAAGTCAAACAATTATATTGTGTTTTGGTTATCGGAACAACCACAGAAACATAAAATTATACCTATATACTTAGGTACACTAATTTAAAATCACTCATATTTGCTTACAACAATCAACATTAACAAGAAAAAGAAAGGAGTCACTGTTTCAATATCGGTATGGTTTTTATTACACTTAGGGCACAGCGTAAACATAAATAATAAGCGCTCTATGGTCGCGACGGGCCAATTCGTGCGCGAGGTGCGGGACGCTGGAGGAGCGCGTCTCGGCCCTCTTTGCTTGCGCGCCGTACCAATTCTGAACTATGACTATTGGTACGCGCCGGCAGCAGTGTCAAATGTTATACTCAAGAGCGCGCACGTACCACAATGGTTCGAATTGTTTGTATTATTACGATCCAAACGGAGAGGTCCACATTTTTTTAGAATAGGTACTCTCATTCTAGGTACACCTAGACCTAGGTGTGTCGGTGTGTGTTTCGGATACATCCAAAAATAACCCATTTAGGGTGCCTGTCCATTGAAGCTGTGCGAGCTGTGCGAGCTGTGTAGCTGTGTTTTTTTAATCAATCAGGAGCTCGGGCGATATCGGCCGCGCCTCGCCCAAGCTCCTGATTGGTTAAAAAAACACAGCTACACAGCTACACAGCTCGCACCGCCATTTTCGAGCGTAGGCGCGTTTAGACGTTATTTGAAAATGTCAAAATTAATATGGAGATATGCAAATCTCTTCTTCTTCTTCTTCTATCTTTCAACTGCTGATTTGACTTTCAAAAATCATAAACCTGGAGTGCGATTTTTGAATCTCGTAAGTTGAACTCAGCAGTTGAAGATGTATGGGGATACGCATTTTTCTACTACTGATTTGACTTTCAAAAATCGCACTCCTGGAGTATGATTTTTTAATGTCAGCAGTAGAAAGTCTCCATAGTAATATTGACATTTCAACTGCTGAGTTCAAAGAATGAGTTTCAAAAATCGCACTCCTGGTCGAAAATAAACAAAAGAATAAACAATGCACATAAGTAGGTACTTCAAATTCCGAACGAACCTACATGTAATTATTTTATTTGCTTTGAAAAAAAAAAAACTGTATGGAATTCATCCAAATACATCTATTATTAAATACAGGAGTGTGATTTTTGAATCTCATTCGCTGAGTTCAGCAGTTGAAAATGTCAAAATTGCTATGGAGATACGCATCTTTCTACTGGTGATTTGACTTTCAAAAATCGCACTCCTGAAGTATGATTTTTGAAAGTCAAATCAGCAGCAGAAAGATGCGTATCTCCACTGTAATTTTGTCATTTTCAACTGTTGAACTCAGCGAATGAGATTCAAAAATCGCACTCCAGGGCTATTTTTGAAAGTCACTCGTTCTAATCAGCAGTAGAAAATGTCAAAATTAGTATGAAGATTATCCACCATTCGATCATGATTTTCAACTTGTGTCTTTAAAAAAATCACATTACAGTCTTCATTTTAGTGGATAGACTCCATACTAAAAAGTTTTGTTAAGTATAAAAGTAAATTGGAGTCTCATTTCCTACGAAATGTATGGGATAGGTTTTTTGCGATTTCTGACATTGCTAGTACTCTAACCTCGGTTGGTCCGATAGAGTTTATTGATTCTTATAAGAAACAGGATCGATCGGCATCAAAAAAACAATTTATGTAAATTGTTAATTTTCTTGCTGACTATACATTTTTTTTTTTCAAAATCTGTGAATGCAGTTCAAAATGTCTCAAAAAGTTAAGGATAGTCTCTTAAGAACGATTCGCTGTAACTACAACGGTTAGGCGGTGTCCTATTGCCATCGCACGCGCGATGGTGCGATGCGATGTGATCGTACTGATGGGTAATTCTCCGAAATTTTTCAAATTTTCAAATTTTTCTATGGAAAAATTTCAACGATTTGTAAAATTTCGGAGAATTACCCATCAGTACGATCACATCGCATCGCACCATCGCGCGTGCGATGGCAATAGGACACCGCCTTAAGGTACCTGCCCTTACTGGCCCGTCTCTATCTTCTGACGACGACATGCTGAATGAGTACAAACGAGGCATGACGCCTTCGCCTCGCTCGACTTATTCCATGACCCCGCCCCAACCCGCCTCGACCGCGCCTCGACTCCGCCTCGACTCCTTCTGTATGCGATACCCCTTACAAACCTAATTCATAATCAGAAATCAAACTATCCTCATACAAAGAAGTATTATTTTAGAACGTCCCTACAAGGTTAGTTCGTTCAGCTTCACCATAATGAATCATGAATCTCGGTATAAAATTATCACTTTAAAATGCGAATGTTTAATTGTTAAACTAGAAAGAAATATAATGTAAGGTTACTTACCGATGATACGATATTCCATCTTTCTTTTTATTAACTTTTGTATGATAATTTTTGCACCCTTTAACGACGCAATTTGACATCTTTACAGTTGTCAGTCCCGCAGACGACTAAGTTGCGTAGTGCTCTAAACTGACATTTTAGAGCCAACGCACTGGGGACAATAGTCAAGCTCGTAGGCCGGGTCCTTACGCTAGTAATATATATATCTATGAATAAAACAGTATTTGAATATATGTCTTTGGTATTTGATTAAAAAACATAATTATTATTCATTTTCCACATCTTCTTTAACAATTATTTATCATCCAGATATATGCAGCAAGAGGCTCAATATTTGTCTGGTATCGTGCCCAACCCATGTACCAGACTACCTTCAGTATGCACAACACCCCACAGTCCTTTTACCACTAACACTGCTACAATAATAACACAAATGCTATCTTCCTACGACTGTATCACACTTTCATTAATAAGTAAAGTATTAGTAAGTAAGTATTAATAAAGCAGAAAAACACAGAAAAACTAAAGCGCAGCCGAATCGAACAAAAACATCAGATAATTCCACTGGATAATTCAGAGAAAGTACTCTTTGATTCAGAGCCATTTCAGAGCAAAATTCTTGCAAAATTCAGAGTGCGCTATCCATAAAGGAAGTAATGTGTAGTTTCACCTCCTTGAGGATTACCTCCTTGATGACGCTATCATTAACCAAGAAGTTTTACTACAGTAAAGATCGCTTTTTTATATTGCTAACTGCGCTATTTGTAATTACTTCGAGCCTGTCATCATATTACTTTAAATATTTTGTAACACGAAACGACTTTATTTGTAGCTATTATAGCAATTGGTTTGTATTTTTATTATATTTGTCTATATTAAAATGCGTATATAAAAGCTATCACATGCATATGCATGCATATCACAAATTGGCCTGACGGCCCATACATTGATGAATAATATATTTCTTAGTTTTTTTTTATTGTGTCGTAAAGAACGATTCTGTCAGATCCATCCCAAAACACGATGTCATTGTCATGGAAACTCTCATACAAAAATAAAGGAAAAGGTCGTATAATGTTTTACTTACATAGGGGATTGCTAAGCAAAAAAGACGTAAGTCCATTTTTAACTAGTAATATGAATAATTTTGCTCTAAAAACACAAAAAACGTGTAGCTTAAGTACCAATAAATTTAAGTATAAAAAAAAATTAAGAAAGGTCCTGTTTTGATCGATGAAAATAAAAAAAACAAACAAAAAACATAAAAACACGTTTTTCTCGAAACCGCTAAAACAGAAATAAGCCCTTTTTGCTTAGCACGGCAGTATAGTAAAAACGGTAATACATACAAGCGTCAAACTTTGTGTGATTATAGAGCAAACTCTACAGAATAACAACAAATACTAAAAAACGGCCAAGTGTGAGTCGTTCTCGCGCTAAAGGTCCTGGACAAAAAAGTTTTTTTTTTCTATGTTAATAATATTGTGTTCTGTGGCGGTGTGGTACGGAACCCTCGGTGCGCGAGTAGCCCGACTCGCACTTGACCGGTTTTTATTTACATATTAATAATATTGCTTATGTACTTAAATACATAATATTAGCTATATTAGTCCTAATGCTTCACTATACCTCTCCGTAGGACGAAGTGCGCATGAGCCTGTGCATCGAAATGCTGCCAATGCTCGGGAAAGAGCCAGGATGCGTGTACTCTCCAAAGCATTTTGCAGGTAAAAACCTATCTCTATTTGTTTGATTTTTATCCTTCTTCATCACCTACAAAAAAAACGACAGACTGAAAAACAGCGCGCTGATCAAGTCGGTCAGCATTATGCTGAGTCCGGCCCTTCTGTCATATTTTTAACCGACTTCAAAAAAAGGAGTAGGTTCTCAGTTCGACCATATATTTTTTTTTTTTTTTAATGTGTGTTCGCGGATAACTTCGTCGTTTATGAACCGATTTTGATGATTCTTTTTTTTGTTGGAAAGGAGATATCCCAAGGGTGGTCCCATGATAAGGAAACCAGGATCTGATGATGGATCCCAGAGAAATCGAGGGGAACCTTCGAAAATCGTAGTGCCGACTAGTGCGTTTGTTAATTTGAAGCACTACTGTTAAATCGAACTAATGAATTCACCACTGAAAATTGTGAAATAAACAAAATTTTAACAAAAAATTAAAACCGCCTTCAAAAAAACTAAAAAGTTAAAAAATAATATTGCAGCCGATGACTTTTTCGTTCGCATCATAAAAACATTAATTTGTTTTATAGAAGTCGGTGTCAAGCCAAGCCAAAAAACGAATGCAAGCTCTGTCGCGAATCGGCTTGACAGCGACTTCGATAAAACAAATTAATGTTTTTATGATGCGAACGAAAAAGTCATCGGCTGCAATATTATTTTTTAACTTTTTAGTTTTTTAGCATTCAATTTTTTGTGTAATATGTTAACTCTGATAGTTAACGTCAATGTTAACGTTATAAGTCGAGTAGGTATCATGTTGTTGGTATTTCCCGTTTCGGAATAAAGTGAAGGATAAAGCGATAACTGCTGTGATACGTAAAATTTCAACGAAGTCATATGCACCTTTTACCTTATAACATAGACGAAGAATTTTTCGCTTTTATAAGTTTTGGAACTATAGTCACAGAAGACAGAATAGTTATAGTATATATAGCTCTACATACGATAGTGCTATATTAGTGCTAAACCATAGAGAATCCATTTCTAAGTGCTAAACGTTAGAGCAACCCTAACATCAAGGTTGTCTTTTCTTCATTAATTTAATTTATTTATTTCGTTCAGAAATTACGTAAACGTTACCAATTCGAATGGATTGATTCAATTCATGAAAAGGTACTAGGTACTTTGTAATAATTACCTACTGAAGCTGCAGCAAACCATTTGCTTTGTGAATTCTTGCATTGGGGAATCTGCAGTAGGTATGTTTACCTAAAATTTGTTCACTTCAATAATTAAAATCGCACGCTTGGCACCTACCAATGTTAGTAGGTATATACAGGGTGTAAACTTAAGAGGGCTATCGCAGTCCAGTGGCACCCTCATCACATTAAAAAAGATTTCTCAATAATGAAAGCCTAAATTAAAAAAGTGCTCAACAGAAAAACTACAAAAGCCTTCAAGCGATTGTTATACAATACTTTTATAGGTTCTAAACATTCCACTTTTAAGACAGTTTCGAATAAAAATAAAAGCGGCCGCTTAGACCTTTAAAAAACCTATAAAAGTATTCTATGAAAATAGCTTGAAGGCTTTTGTAGTTTATCTGTTGAGCACTTTTTTAATTTAGGCTTTCTTTATTGAGAAATCTTTTTTAATGTGATGAGGGCGCCTCTGGACTGCGATAGCCCTTTTAAATGGGTTACATACTTTAAGAGTGGTACAGACCATCAAACTGAAGAACTTTCAGTATGGGAGGATGGACTGTAATGGATGAGGTGAGTATTGTAACGCATTTCAGTTTACACCCTGTATAGCACAGCTGTATATACTGACTAGAATAGCTGTAAAATGTTTAATTTTGAATTTAATTTCATAATACAAGGTCTTTCTTAATATGCTGACACTTTTATAAGGGGATGATCAGACCATGAAACTGAACAACTTGCTCTATGGGACCAACATCGAAATCGCGAGAAAAAATCAGCTGTCCCGTACATTTGGCTCGAGTAAGTTTGCAGTTATGTATGGAAGAGCTGTTTTTTTTTGCGATTTTGCAGAGATTGTGCAGTAGAGAAAGTTGTTCAATTTGAAGGTGTGATCATCCCTTTAAAAAAGTGTCAACATATTAAGAAGGACCCCTATATATTATTCATACAGGCTAAAGACGACTCTGCCATGGGTGCCGGCGGACACGAAGCTCTCGAAACTGGACACGCTGCGGCTTGCTGCTTCGTACATCGCTCACCTACGAGCGTTGTTACATGAGCCGCGGTCTGCTCACACACCACCACACCCCCTAAACCTCGTAAGTATTGTTCTGTGCATCATCGTAACACGTCCTGCTGGACACGCTGCGGCTTGCTGCTTCGTACATCGCTCACCTACGAGCGTTGTTGCATGAGCCGCGGTCTGCTCACACACCACCACACCCCCTGAACCTCGTAAGTATTGTTCTGTTCATCATCGTAACACGTCCTGCTGGACACGCTGCGGCTTGCTGCTTCGTACATCGCTCACCTACGAGCGTTGTTACATGAGCCGCGGTCTGCTCACACACCACCACACCCCCTGAACCTCGTAAGTATTGTTCTGTACATCATCGTAACACGTCCTGCTGGACGCAGCAATCCTCTCAAAAGGGATGGAGTCCCGGATCTAAGATTTTTCCGAGCCGGGCAATAACTTGACTTTGGCCCTCAGTCTAGGTCTCGCTCGAGATTTTATTGCAATATTATGGAACTGGAACGACTTCTTTCTGACATTACGACAGTCTCAATAAAATAATAGGTATATATTGTAATTTTTTACAAAAAGAAAATGTTTATTCTCCCTCTTTTTTTTAATTCGCAGCCGCCTTATTAAAATAATAATGTGTGTCACTCCCACGCCACGATTTTTACAAATCTGACACCTCATACGTTAAAATCCTCCAACCCGTTTAGGCTGTAGGTAGGCCGTGCCAAAGAAATAGACACTACACTTCTGGAGCAGTCGGGTAAAAATCCGGAGCGAGCGAAGCGAGCAATACGAGCGAAGAGTTCTCGAGATTTTTTCAGTGAGACTAACAACGAAATCGTAGAAAACATCTGCTGTTCCAATATATCTAACAAACAAAGACTATATTATAATCAGCGTTAGGTCAACAAGACAAAGAAGTCATGGAAACAATAAATCTGGAGCATCTCTTTAACGTCCGGAGATAAATTTTATTTATACTCCCAACAGCTGCAAACTTTTGGTCAGCGCGAGCGCAGCGCGGAGAGTTAAACACTCTCGTTTGTTGATCTAACATTTTTTGTTTCTATCTCTCCATCTCGTTCCAGTAGTTTATTTATGTGTTTATTAACGGAAGGGTAGAGGCCCTCAAAAAACATAGGTACTTGGGTTTTTAGGAAGTGGAACACACAAGATGAATTTCAACAAATAAATACAATTGTTGAGACCTTCGCTGTGCTCCCAAATATATTGAAAAATACGAAAACAAACGAAGAACAAACTTGTAAATCATCCACAAAATCTTTTCCTAATCATAATACTTGTTTAGAAAAGGATTTTTTAACGCTATAGGTTGTACCTTTACTGTGTTTCAGCACGTAGGTATTTCAGCAGCGTTTGCTGGACGCTTCCTGTTTATCGATTAGTTAGTGCCTCTAAGTTAAGTTAGTAACTATTAAATAATTAATGTGGTCTAATACATGGCAAAACCCTTAACAGAAATGTAAATCAAGCTCAAAAAATGGCACCAAAAAAACTACACCGTGTTCTAAATTTGTTCTTTAAAAGCTCTACCTTGCCGCCAAAACTCATACAACATGTAATTTTTCAAGAGACCGTGCCAAAAATTATGTTGATTTTGTTTAGAGTTATTCTTCTTTACATAGTTATTCTTATTCATAGGCAAAACCGGATTATAGGGATCACGCGATTTATATCCTATTTCTTCATCAAATTGATTTCGATAAACTTCATAATTTTTTTTACTATCAAAAAATAGCATTAAAATCTTTTTGGTAAAATTATTGTGCTATTTTAACGGAGAGCTGGCATGGATGTCAAAAAAAACTTACTGGATGCCAATAAAGAAAAAAAAATCTATGTTTTTTTTAAAGTAACTAAATGTTTACGTTTTTTCGACAAAATAAACCAGTACTATTGTTGAAATCGAAATAAAACCTCTTTTGATAAAATCTTTGTTTATGCTGCTTCTCGAAGGCGCGTGGGTGGCATTGAAGATGGTCAAGATTTTTTATATCTGTTGCGTGGTTTAGGAGGAGCTTGCGGATATATACAGACAGACAGACGCGAAAAGCGACTCTATTTTAATAGGTAAAATGTAGAGGAAAGAAGTATACAGGAGTGCGATTTTTAAAACTCATTCTTTGAATTCAGCAGTTTAAAATGTCAATATTACTATGGAGACGTGTATCTTTCTACTGCAGAAAAAATCATACTCGAGCATGTTTTTTTCTGCAGTCTCGCACTCCTGGGAGTGCGATTTTTGAAGGTCGATTCAGCAGTAGAAAGATGCGTATGTCCATACATTTTCAACTGCTGAGTTCAACGCATGAGATTCAAAAATCGCACTCAAGGATAGTATACAGAGAAGTATATCTACAGCCCGTAGGTAGGTATAAATGCCAAATAGGTACGTAGAGCAGTTGCTCTTGTTGATATAGAAAGCTAACTTTTGACTTTTACGATTAACTTACAATGGAAAGTTACAACTTAAATGCGACCACAATAAAGGCTGATGCTGAGGCTGACATTCACTTGTCTCGATATACAATAATTACCTACCTAGATTCTATTTATTCGTTATCCTCATAAATAACCTAAACGATCAGTGCAAGATCTGTTAATCCGGCCATCGATCAGGCACGGGCAGGGCACGGGTCCTTCGTGGAACGTGTCTCGTAATCCTTCGATGACAGCGTTTAGTTGCGGTGGCGTTTGGCAAATGCTTGCCTCGCCTCGCTCGCCAGGGCCAGCTGCAGACTAATTGGAATTAAACAGCGACCAAATGCTATTTTTAAATTTTACATGCACATCCTAATTAGTATACATATGTATATAAACAGGCAAACATAAAAGCGCTACATAAAGAGGGTACTTCAGACCATCAAACTGAACAGCTAACTATGGGACCAATACAGACAGATAAGGTTGTTAGATAGAAAATATCATTAGCTTATGGACCCAAATATATGAAATAATATTTTTTTCGCGATTTCAATGTTAGTACCGTAGTGAAAATTAAGGGTCTGAAGCTTAACGCATTTAAGAGGGCTATCACAGTCCAGTGGCGCCCTCATCACATCCCATCTTTTATAAGTTCTAAACATTCAACTTTTAGACAATTTCGAATAAAAACAAAAGCGGCCGTTTTTATTCTTTTTTCAAAATTGGTATGTTTAGACCTTTAAAAAACCTATAAAAGTATTCTACGAAAATAGCTTGAAGGCTTTTGTAGTTTTGATATTGAGCATTTTTTTAATTTAGGCTTTCTTTATTGAGAAATCTTTCTTAATGTGATGAGGGCGCCACTGGACTGTGATAGCCCTCTTAAGTTTACACACGAATAAGTACACACTGACTTTTCACACTACACTGAATTTCAAATACCAATGCCCTGCAGCCTTATAACGACCTACCCTGCCGTGCTAAGCCAAAAGGGCCTATGTCCGTTTTAGCGGTTTCGAGAAAAAAGTGTTTTTATGTTTTTTTATAGAACTAATCAATTAAAACCGGACATTTCTTGGTTTTTATTACATATTAAAATATATTATTAATAATTAAGTTACACGTTTTTTGTGTTTTTAGAGCAAAATTATAAATATTACTAATTACAAATGAAATTACTAACGACTTTTTTGCTTAGCAATCCCCTATGCAAGTGAAACATTATACAACCTTTTTCTTTATTTTTGTATGAGAGTTTTCATAACAATGATAATTATCGTGTTTTGGGATGGATTAAGTCAGGAGAAAAAAGAAAGAAAAATTACAAAATATACTGTAGAATCTTAGATTAAAAACTTTTCGCTTTCGCTGAAAGATGTAGCCAAGTAATCGCCGCTACGCTGAAAGTTGTAATCAGCGGTAGAAAATGTCAAAATTACTATGGAGATTATGCATCTTTCTATTGCTGATTTGAACGTGTGATGTTCAAAATTCGCACTCCTGTTCTTTATGAATTATAACAAAACAAAAACCGTGGTAACCACCCAGCGTACTTTAGACTATGTAGGTACATGTTTGGGAAAAGCCTATAATGCTAAAAATGACAGTAGGTAACTAATAACTATTATTCTATTCTTTATCAAGATTTTAAAGCACTATTTATCCTAAAATTAAAATTAGCGGATTCTTGTAATTGGTCATAGTTTGTAATAATTGACTGTCATAGGTTTCCCAAATAAAAATGTTTTACTTAAAATTTATTTAGGGGGCGGTAAACGCAGTCCCTAGTTCCGTCCCTGCCTGCCGCTAAGTAATTACGTTTGGGTTCGGTTTGTCTGTGAAGCGGTTCCGAAAGAATTAACGGGATGACAAGTGTGACAGGGAATAAATTGTTAACAATTATGTGATCGGTTGATGCATCTTTAGATTTGAGCGGGTGATCACTTTTTAAAACCTTGTTATCATTATACAGGGTCCTTCTTAATATGCTGACAATTTTTTAAGGGGATGATCAGACCATCAAACTGAACAACTTTCTCTATGGGACCAACATCGAAATCGCAAAATAAAAATCAGCTGTCCCATACATTAGGCTGGAGTCGGTTTGCAGTTTTGTATGGGACAGCTGATTTTTTTTTCGCAATTTCGACGTTGGTCCCATAGAGAAAGTTGTTCAGTTTGATGGTCTGATCATCCCCCTAAAAAGTGTCAGCATATTAAGAAGGATCCTATACAGGGTGAAATTGATATCATTGGCATCCTTTTAAACTAAGAGTCTACCCATCAAACTAAACAACTTTTACTATGGGAGCAAATCAATCGGAGCAAAAAGAAAATCTGCTGTTGCATACATTTGAGTCGAGTAGGTATTGCAGTTTAGTATGAAACAGCTGATTTTTTACCTGACCTACCTACCACGGATACCTACTTGAAGAAAAATCATGGTACCTATATAGGTATTGCTTTGCTTGCTTGGTTTTGTTTTAATATTTAATTAACTATGTAGGTAGTATACCTACCTACTAAAGTAAAGTAAAGTAGGTAAGTATACTTAGATGTAAGATACAAAATTTTATGTTTGTATTTTTCCTCTGTTTTGAAAAAGCGCACAGGAGTGCGATTTTTGAATCTCATTCGCTGAGTTCAGCAGTTTAAAATGTCAAAATTACTATGGAGATACGCATTTTTCTACTGCTGATCTGACTTTCAAAAATCAGGAGTGCGACTTTTGTAAGTCAAATCAGCAGTAGAAAGATGCGTATCTCCATAGTAGGTAATTATGACATTTTCAACTGCCGAACTCAGCGAATGTGATTCAAAAATCGCACTCCTGCAGATTTCTTCCGATCTCTAAAAATAAACTAATGTCATTTGATAGGTTACTAAAAACTTGTTGAAGCTAAAAACCATTATTTTTTATATACATGTAAGAACCTACTTATTTTAAAAAATAAAGATAGATACAAGAGCAACGTCGTAGGTCTGTCCATAGAAGACATGTGTTCACCAAACACCCAAGAAACACCCGAAGAAGTTTATTGTTTATAGTAATAGTAGTCCATAGTAATATTGACATTTTCAACTGCTGAGTTCAAAGAATGAGTTTCAAAAATCGCACTCCTGAGCATGCGATTTCAATGTTGGCTCCATAGTCCATAGGTAGGTAGTGAAAGTTACTATTTTATTATTCTTAGGAAGATTTACAGCATTAATTACCTACATTAGTAAACACATCCTGTAATAATTTAATAACTGTAAGGTAATTACAGTAAAGGTGTAATTGACATATCCTTTTAAACTAAGAGTCTACCCATTAAACTGAACAACTTTACTATGGGAGCAAACCGATCGGTTGTTCCATACTAAACTGCAATGCCTACTCGGTTCAAATGTATTCACATTTTTTTTTGCTCCGATCTGTTTGCTCCCATAGTAAAGTTGTTCAGTTTAATGGGTAGACTCTTAGTTTAAAAGGGTGCTAATTATATCAATTTCAGATGCAGATTTCTTCCGATCTCTAAAAATAAACTAATGTCATTTGATAGGTTACTAAAAACTTGTTGAAGCTAAAAACCATTATTTTTTATATACATGTAAGAACCTACTTATTTTAAAAAATAAAGATAGATACAAGAGCAACGTCGTAGGTCTGTCCATAGAAGACATGTGTTCACCAAACACCCAAGAAACACCCGAAGAAGTTTATTTGTTTGGACATAAAAAGTGCGGTCAAGTATGGGTCGCAATTAAATATAAAGTTCACACATGATACTATACTCGTAGCAAGCTGGGAGGTCATTTTTTAGAATAATATAATTATGCAAACTTACACTCAATCTAATCTAAACTATTATAAAACTGTAACAGAAGTGTGTCTGTACATTGAAGATATTTACAAAAAAATGATTACGATATGATTTGTAGATGTCCCTGATTACAAATCACCAATTTTTGGATTTTTTGTCTGTCTGTTTGTTTGTTTGTTTGTTCGTTTGTTTGGGTGTTTGTTTGTTCGAGTATCACACAAAAACTACTTAACCGATTTTGATGAAGCTTTTTTGTTTGATAGCTTATCATCTGACTTAAAATCTGGTATATAATTTATGCGGACGAAGTCGCGGGTAAAAGCTCGTATATATATATATTTTTATTTCAAAATAATATCACATGGATAGCTTTCTGATGTTATTTTGTAACTCTACCACCGGCACCGCGTCGGAAGATGCAGAGAAGATGAGTCAGAACTCCTTTGGGCAAGTTGTTCAGTATTATTACAATCACCCTTTAGAGTAATGCAGCTGTATGCACTGGTGTTAGGGTAAACAGTTGTATTACTTTAAGGGATAATTGTACCCATGATACTGAACAACTGTCCCTAAGAAACCCATAGGAAAATCTCAAAAAATTTAATTTAATTTTCCATACTAAAGGCAATCAGCTGATTGAACGTTTTGTATGAAAAGTAGTTTTTTTTTTTTTGCGAATTTCTTATACCTTCTTAGGGAAAGTTGTTCAGTATCATTGGAACAATCACAATCATCCCTTCATCATCATAATCTCAGTCTACATACGGCCCACTGCAGAGCACAGACCTACCCTCAGGGAGGGTGTATGGGCGTTAAATCATCCCTTAAAGTTCACACATGCATGGCACACGCAAAAGTGTGTGCTTTACAATAAGTCAATAAGATTGACTATTTTTTATTTTTTCATTCATATTTATCGTTCTAAATTGTCCGTGTGGAGCTACCGGCAAAAAATAATCTTGTCCCGTATTTTTCAGGCTTGGCCATTCGCGTTTCAACATGGCGGATCAGTCAGCTGTGCTATATCCCAACGATGGAGCATCAACGCCCAACCGAACGAATCTTCAGTGAACAGGAACCTTCCGAGAGACACCATACAAAATAACGTCAACTGCGAAAACTACTCAAACGACTACTCCGAAACCGACTACGAAGAAAGAGGGTACGATGAAACAAATGATTGCGCAGAATACTGCAATTATAATTACAGAGAAAATTATTATGAAATGAGAAATTCTTATTCGTCAGATAATTTGTTAAATAATGTGTAAGAACTTGTAACTATTTAATGAAACCAAAGATTGTATGCCAAAAAATTAAATTTATATTCCTACAGTACAGCCGAAATAAAAGTAACGTATTTTATACTGTATAATTAAAGTACCTATTTAACATTTTGTGGAGTCTCTTGGTTTACTTAATTTATTGAATTCCCCTTCATTTATTCACAGGCAAATACAATATTAATACAATACAATACAAAACTACTCAAAACAAAAACTTGTTGATATTTAGACGATGCCTCCGTAGTCAAAGGTAGGTAATTTATTTAATAGGGTAAGTAAATGTATGTTAAGTATTTTATATCATTTTATACTTCTACCAAGCTTTTTTATAGTTCCTTTATCACGAAAATAGTCAGAAATAAGTCTGGAGTGCGATTTTTGCAGTGTGCGAGTTCAGCAGTCGAAAATATGTCAAAATTACTATGGAGATACGCATCTTTCTACTGATGATTTAACTTTCAAAAATCGCACTCCTGAAGTATGATTTTTGAAAGTCAAATCAGCAGTAAAAAGATGCTTAATTATCTCCACAGTAATTTTGACATTTTCAACTTCTGAACTCAGCGAATGAGATTTAAAAATCGCACTCCAGGAGTGCGATTTTTGAAAATCAGACGTTCAAAACGAGTAGTAGAAAATGACGTAAAATCGATGATTTGCCATTTTTGAATTCAACTTTCTATCACTTGCAACGAGTGCTCCGAACCACTCGTATCCAATTCTACCACTCGAATGTTTGACGTTTGTAATGTTATCAGACGTCAACAGATTTAACTTTTTTTCTACGTTCCGTTAACCCATAATTTTGGCGGTAAAGTCCGATTTGAAATGTTACTATGAAACCATTCATTCGTTCGTTCGTTCAATTGAAACGTTTTCTGTGTGAATCGAAACGGTTTTGGCACATCCGAACGATTTCAAAAATAGAGAAAAACGTAACCACTCGAAATGAAAATCTCAATTCGTATGCGAATGTCAAGTCGCTCGTATGATTTTCAAAAATCGCACTCCTTTTTTTCAACGTCAAAACAGAAGTAGTAATATTGACTATATACTATAGTAATAGTAGTAATAGTAATAGTAGTCCATAGTAATATTGACATTTTCAACTGCTGAGTTCAAAGAATGAGTTTCAAAAATCGCACTCCTGAGCACGCGATTTCAATGTTGGCTCCATAGTCCATAGGTAGGTAGTGAAAGTTACTTTATTTTATTTTATTATTCTTAGGAAGATTTACAGCATTAATTACCTACATTAGTAAACACATCCTGTAATAATTTAATAACTGTAAGGTAATTACAATAAAGGTGTAATTGACATATCCTTTTAAACTAAGAGTCTACCCATTAAACTGAACAACTTTACTATGGGAGCAAACCGATCGGTTGTCCCATACTAAACTGCAATGCCTACTCGGCTCAAATGTATGCAACAGCAGTTTTTTTTTTGCTCCGTTCGGTTTGCTCCCATAGTAAAGTTGTTCAGTTTAATGGGTAGACTCTTAGTTTAAAAGGGTGCTAATTATATCAATTTCACTTCATTCTGTTACAGATTCAGTTCAGTGTAAAATTCAAGGAGATAATAATTTAGAAGCTGGTGTCATCTACAAAGATATCTGTTTTCAAAGTGCTAACAGTAGTAGTTAAGTTAATCTTGCGTAGGAACGTATAGCTACTTATATTGTATTTTATATAAAAAAAGCTTATTTTGGTGTGCAAAGAAGAAAAATTGAATTGAAGCGTGAAAAGGTATTGTGTTCTATTCTTTAGATCTATTAAATGAAACGTAGGAAAATGATTTTGGGTCTCCGTACAAATTCCGCAAAAAGCTATGCGTTTATTAGGTATTTTAAAGTGGATGATAGATAAGTAGGTAGGTACGCAAAACTTTAAAGGTAACAGGAATAGAAAATAATGTGAAACTTAAAGCTAAAGGTAACTCGATAGTTTAACAAAGTGGATGTCGCGTCAACCGCCGACACTTCGTTCAACCTGACAAAACAAACAAAAATAGACATAATGAATGATGCTCGCAAAAAATATTTTTACACAGAATATTACGATTCTTTTAAAATGATGTCTAAATGCATCTGCTGTTTGATACGAAACAGAATAGGTAATATTATACAACGTGTTAATGAATTAACGCAAAACTAGAAAGTAGTTTGTTTAGAATCGAGAGTAGAATCGAAATATCATGGTTTCAACATAGGATTTTTTTTTCAAAATATTAAATATTTTTTTTGCAAAATTTAAAATTTACTAAACCCGATGACAACCCATCGCACGGGCACACTCACCCTACTTACTACCAAAACAAGATTATAAAAATGTATCCATGAGTACGTTAGCGCTTTGCTGAAATGATAACAAATCATTTTTGCCTCAAAACTAAAAATGCGAATATGTTTAAGCCCGGCTTGCACCAACACGTATTTAGGCTTAAACGTATTAAACGTTTAGTGATAGTTCTGTCCTTCACACTGCTCATACAAATGACAGTGACAGCATCATATTTAAACATGTTTAAGCCTAAATACTTTTTGGTGCAAGCCAGCCTAAATGTTAACTATCAAAATAATGAAATTATTGTTGCAATCGAATTATTTTGTTATAAATCAGTTGGGGTGTAGGATACAACGTGTTAATAAATTAGCGCAAAACCTCATACACCCCAACTGATTAATAACAAAATAATAAGATTGAAACAATAATTTCATTATTCTAATAGTTAAAATTTAAAGTTATTCACATTTTAAGTTTTGAGGCAAAAATGATTTCTTATCTTTTCAGCACTGAAAGAAAGCGCTAACGTACTCATGGATACATTTTTATAATCTTGTTTTGATAGTAAGTAGGGTGAATGTGCCCGTGCGGTGGGTTGACATCGGGTTCAGAAATTTTTTAATTTTGCAAACAAATTATTTTATATTTTGAAAAAAATTACCTATGTTGAAACCATGATAATTCGATTCTGCTCTCGATTCTAAACAAACTACTTTCTAGTTTTGCGTTAATTCATTAACACGTTGTATAGTTCTACAAACAGAACGGCCACTCCCCGCCCCCCTCTGAGTTCAGATACCCCACCTCCCATCACACTTTATGGGATAACCTGAGAGGAGCTGAGCGAGGGAATTCAGTCAGTCAGGCGTGCGCGTCACCCGTTGAATTTGACTACATATAATTGTGTCTTTTCAGTGCATAAGAAACCTTGAAAAATAACGCTAAATTCACATTTTCAGTAATCCTTTAGCTCATATAGGTAGGTACTATTTTTAATAATAGAAAAATAAAAAGTACTTATCGAAATGTAGGTAGATGACGTTAAACGCAAAGCCGTTTTACGCAAACCGCGGCGTAATAATGTCATGGACAGTTTGCACTAAGTGCGCATGTGCATGCAGACGCCCCATTTTGAAATTCAAAAACGTTCTATTGAGTGCCGCAGGAGTGCCGGACCTGTGACGTAACTCTGCAGTACTTACTTACTACAGTAATTCGATGTTACAACATCGACCAATTTGATTATGCATGGCCTTGACCTACCGTAGAATTATCGTGACAAGTTTCTAAGATGTTCCATGATTTCAAATTGGTCGACTGTATCTACCTATCGGACTAAAAATGTATGGGACGGCTGTGATAAAAAAAAAAGTCGTTGCTTCCATGATGAAAGTTGCTCAATTTGATAGTGTTTTGATACACCTTGTACTTATACAGTATACAATAAATCTATGCGTGATGTGTGTCCTTTATGCGTTCCTATACCATTTGTCCGATTGCGAAAAAACGTTGGTGGGTTAGGGCTCTTACAGACCAGCGACAGTACTCTGCATAGATACTCTTTCTTATACTGTGACTCTGCGACAGCTAGCGACAGGGTCACGCGACCCTCTGCGACCGTCGCGCGACTGTCGCACGACCGTGACGTAGGTATAGTCTGAGAGCACAACACTTTTTTAAGGGGATGATCAGACCGTCAAACTGAACAACTTCCTCTATGGGACCAACATCGAAATCGCGAAAAAAAAATCATTACTTCCATACAAAACTGCAAACCTACTCGGAGCCAAACGTATAGGACAACTGGTTTTTTTTCGCGATTTCGATGTTGATTCCATTAGAGAAAGTTGTTCAGTTTCATAGTCTGGTCATCGCCTTAAAAAAGTGTCAGCATATTAAGAAGGACCGGTATATAGGATGTTACAAACTATTGGATATGGAGGTCTATCTCTCAGACTATTTAACACTACGTCACGGTCTTCAACTGTCGCGCGACCGTCGCGCGACGGTCGCAGAGGGTCGCGCGACAGTCGCGCGACCCTGTCGCGAGCTGTCGCACAGTACTGTCGCTGGTCTGTAAGAGCCCTTAGGGTTGAACCTCATCTTGGCAGCACCGCATCGCACCGCATCGCACCGCATCGCATTTTCCGTCACTGCATCCGGCGGCGGTGCTGCTGCGTGCGGTCGCGTTCCCGCTCTCTTATTTGCTCTAGCAAAACATGGAGTGCGATTTTTGAACATCGTACGAGCGACTCGGCAGTAGAAAGATGCATAATCTCCATAGAAATTTTGACATTTTCTACTGCCGAGTCGCTCGTATGATGTTCAAAAATCGCACTCCTGAGACAGAAAAGGATGGAGCGACGGAAAAATGCGAAGCGGTGCTGCCAGATGAACTTCAACCCTTATAGTGTAGGTACATGCCCGCGAAGGAAGTGGTATCTGACCAAAAATAGCTAGTTTTGAATAAGTATAACAATTTATTTTTGATTTTTAAGAAATAACGTGTGATAAGCAGCTTTAGCTTCATCATCATCAGCCTATTACAAACGTCCCACTGCAGGGCACAGGCCTACCCTCAGGGAGGGTGTACCCCTCCCTGGTGCAAGGCTCTCTTTCTTAAACGCAAACTTTTCCAATTAGCCATCCCGCTTCAATTGCGTGGAACCGGTCAGAATTTTCCGTTTTCTTTGAAAACCTGTATGATTTTGTATAAATTTTCAGAAAATAGGAAACCACATCATTCTACTATATTGTATTGTGAAGAATATTCTAAATTTTCATATTCTTCTGATCAATAATGTAAGAGTAAAACGGTTAGAACTGGAAAAAAAGGTGTGTGTTTGGATTCGTTTTTCTTCAGTTTTATTAATAAAAAAAAATAGATTTCGAGAAAAACCACATCACTTCTCACTTCCTGTAGATTGTTCAGTATTGTTTTCTGCTTAAAGAGTGCCATAGTTAATGTATAAAATGGTTACAAAGTTACTCAAAACCGGGCGGACGCCCCTTTTGACATACAACGTAGTAGGAAGGACAGATAGATGAACAAAAAAAATGAATACAAAATAATTAGCCGGTGAAAAGTTTATTACTTTACAAGTAATATTATAAGTAACTAAGTATATAATTAGGTATAATGTCAGAGCACACTACAAAGTATTGTTTAAATTATTTACAACAAATCAATGTAAAACTTAAGCGAGGCAATGTTTTGGTAAAATTTGATTAAATAATTACACTAAACTTACATTTAAAGCAAAGTGATTTATTAAATAATTTAATGATTTATTCTAATCGCTTTTCTATTGTAATAACTAATAATAAATGGGTATAATCAGTGGCAGCCAATGAGTTTTTATAGCACTATATTGACGCTAAACATTACAGAATAATTATAATTGTACATTACCTAGGAATCATTACATTGCTTTTTGTGGCGTTTTCAATCTATTAACTCTTTATAATGCTTTTCGTTACACTAACTTCTTACTAAATCTAACAGCTAGTTTGATAAGAAATTGCTATAAATACAGGGTGTAAACTCAATTGCGTAAGACCATCAAACTGAACAACTTTCACTAGGGATAAAAACGGAAAAAATCTGCTGTGTCGAGTCGCCATTGACGTTTTTTATGAAACAACAATTTTTTTCCTCAATTTCAATGTTGGGCCCATAGTGAAAGTTGTTCAGTTTGATCGTCTGAAGCATCCCCTTAAGTATGTAACGCATTTTAGTTAACATCCTGTATAGCAGTCGTATAAATAATTAGTTGATTACATGTCATAAAGTCATAGTATACAGGGTGAAATTGATATCATTGACATCCTTTTAAACTAAGAGCACAGGTCCGGCACTTCAAACAACGTTTTAGATTTGACATAATGACGTTCGCACATGCGCACTTTGCGAAAATTGTGCATGACATATGTGTAGGGTTGACTTAACACGCATCGTATGAACTACATTATACATTTTGTTACTTTTTATAGTTCATTCTGTTATTAAAAATAGTTTTTAAGCTAAAGAATCATAGAAAATGTGAATTTAACGTTATTTTCCAGCGTTTATTTTTACTGTGAGGAGAAAAATAAAATATATTTTATGTAGTCAAATCCAACGGGTGCGCGCGCCTGACTGCATTCCCTTGCTCGGCTTCCCTCAAGTTACCACAGACAGTGTGAGGGGGGTGAGGTATCTGAAGTCAGAGGGGGGCGGGGAGTGGCCGTTCTGTATGTAGAACTATATACTACCTATTCTGTGCTAAGAGTCTACCCATCAAACTGAACAACTTTTACTTTGGGAGCAAACCGATCGGAGCAACTAAAAAATCAGCTGTCCCATACTAAACTGCAACGCCTACGCGACACAAAAATGTATGCAACAGCAGATATTTTTTTGCTCCGATCGGTTTGCTCCCATATTGAAAGTTGTCCAGTTTGATGGGTAGACTCTTAGTTTAAAAGGATGCCAATGATAACAATTTCACCCTGTATAAAGTCATTCATAATATATAAAGTCCATGCACAAAAATTCAATTAATATTAAACTGTAATTTAATTACTCGTTTATTATTGAACATTAGCTTATGGTTTAACACGATTACGAAACGATGATTTTCAAATAAAAAATAGGTACTCTAAACCACTCGATTAAATTTTCAACACTACACATTAATGTTAGATGAATCATATTCATATTATTCCACCGCTACTCTTGCGAAGCGTTTAATCCTGTATCATATTATCAGTTAAAGTATACTTTATAATTATATCTAGGTAGGTACCATATTTTTGGTAGTCTCCTAGCTTCGAATACAAACTACTTAATGGCCCCGATTCGGACTGTGCCACGACTTAACTTAACTAAATTTATTCCTGTCACTTTCTAAAATAAGATTAAGAAAAGAGACAGAAAACCAACAGCTGACTTTAGTGCTGTCAAAGTGACGTTTCTCGCCCAAAAACGCCTTAAATAAGATGGCGTACTTTATGATGGCATCTTATTTTGGGCGTGTAACGTCACTGTGACAGCACTAAAGTCAGCTGTTGGTTTTCTGTCTCTTTTCTTAATCTTATTTTAGAAAGTGACAGGAATAATTTTAGTTAAGTCGTGGCACAGTCCGAATCGGGGCCATCTCTTTTCGAACATACTTTAAACTAAAATGTTTATTCATGATTAATCATTCTGATAATAATTATGACTATATGAATAAAAGTCTTCAGTGTCATAACACATTTATTCACTGTTCTCATTGTGGATACGATAATCGTCAGCCGTATTTTTACCATTAGATATGGGATGGCGTACTTAAAATATATAGGTATACAGTACTTCAGCTATATTTACCAATTTAAATCAGTGCACGCCCGCCATTTGGCGAGAATCGTACCTACCCAGCACAGGCCTGGCTGCGCGATAAACTTTTTATCGCGCCTTTTATTGTATTTCTGGCGTATAAAACATTTATCGCGGCGCCATGCCTTCAAACCTTCAAATTAAATTGTCTATATTTGAAATCAAATATGTTAAATGCCATTGGAGCACTATAATTTATGTTTCTGGCAAATAATTTACGTTTTCTGGGCTTTCATGTGTGAAATACAGATATATCTATTAGCAATATTAAATAACTACCTAGGAAATATTTTTGTTCAGACTTTCTATAAAACAGAAATGACCAAAAGATGAATGACGATTATTTTATAGAAATTAGTAGGTATGTGTTGAAAACAAAAAAAGTGCAGTTCCAACAGTAAAAATAACTGGCCAAGTGCGTGTCGGACCACGCGCAGGGTAGAGTTCCGTAGTTGCCCGTTACAATATAATATGGACTTGGAAGGAGGCTTTTTGTTTTATACTACGGTTTAACGGCTAATAAAGTCTAAAAAGTACATTTTATTATTTGGTCGACTATTACTTGTAAACTTGTAAAGCCTACTTAGCGGTGATAGTTTTCCTTTTAAATTCGTTATATATGCTATTGCCGTGAATTTTTTCACATCTCCAACTACAACCGTTTAGCTGGGAGAGGGACACTTGACTCTAACCAAAATTTTCGCTTTAAAGCTTAATATTTCGCTACCGGATCCCTAAATTGAAAAATGTTTTCCCAAACCCACAATATTTTTAAAAGACCTATCCAACGATACCCCACAACAAAAAACAAATTCATCCCTACTTCGCGTGTAAGGGAGGTACCCTAAAAAATATTTTTTCCAAGATTTTATTTTACCACTTTTAGGCCAGTCATTTTACGGAGTTTTGTTAGGCGGGGTAGGGAGTAATTATTAATTGGACTTTTAAACTGTTACCGGCACCATTTAGTGACAAAAATACTATGCTAAACCATATTAAAAAAAAATTTGCTACGCAACATAGAAATCAAAATTGTGTGTCCCAGAAGGCTTTTAAATTAATAATATTAATACCAATGCACTCATTTGAATTAGATTTAACATTATAAATTATTTTTGATCAATAAAATAGGCATTAAAATTTAAAAAATGAGGTATTTATTAGAAAATACGAATGTATTTTTCAGAACCTTCTAACTAGACAAAAATATTTACAGCATGTTTGAAGTATGTATGATGGTAAAGCCTTAAATATGAGCAAAAAAAAATATATCATCAGGTTTTTTAGAACGAGATAATATATATATTTTAAAATTGGAACTGTTGCTGACGTAATTTTTTTTTAATTTTGGTACATTCTGAAGCTTAAATTGGCTCTTCAATATTATAGTGAAAAAAAAATGCAATTAGTAATTAGTCCCGGCTCAAACCGTAAAATGACTGGGCTATTTGTCGGCGTGATACATACATGTATGTATACATATGCCAAATTACAGCTTTCTAGTATTAAGCGTCTCTGAGCTAAGCCGCGGACAGACGGACGGACATGGCGAAACTATAAGGGTTCCTTTTTGACTTCGGAACCCTAAAAATTAAGACGAAGACCGAGCGATCAATCAATACAAGTCCTACAGAGAAGAGAACTAGGAGTCATCGTAAGAGGACTATTTAGTTCTAGACTATCGTATTCAACATTAATTTCATGTGATCTGAATCATTATTAAAATTATCTAGTAGCTTACGACCTTTCTTGTACTAGAAATCTCAATGTACGTGCACCGAACTGCTTAGCTAGCTTATTTACCTACTTATACGCGATGTCCATCTACATTCGAATTTTATTAAGGCGGACCAGAGTTCTCTCTGTGGATATAAGAGACAATCTACGATTGACTTTCTGTCCGCGAAAATAAACAATACGTTAGGTACTTGAAACCACAAAAGTCAAAACCCATGCAGTCTATTTTCACGAACTGGAGTGCGATTTTTGAAACTCATTCTTTGAACTCAGCAGTTGTAAATGTATGGAGATAAACATCTTTCTACTGCCGATTTGACTTTCAAAAATCGCCCTCTTGAAGTATGATTTTTGAAAGTCAAATCAGCAGTAGAAAGATACATATCTCCGTAGTAATATTGACATTTTCAACTGCTGAGCTCAGCGAATGCGTTTCAGTTTCAGTTTTCAGGAGTGCGATTTTTAAATCTCATTCGCTGAGTTCAGCATTTGTAAATGTCAAAATTACTGTGGAGATATGCATCTTTCTACTGAAGATTTGCCTTTCAAAAATCATACTTCAGGAGTGCTTTATTTGTAACTCAAATCAGCATTAGAAAGATGCGTAACTCCACAGTAATTTTGACATTTTCAACTGCTGCAAAGCGAATAATACTCAGCGAATGAGATTCAAAAATCGCACTCCAGTTTCGAGAAAGTCACTCACCGGCTGAGTAAAGTGGCCGATATTTACCGATTTTCCAAAGTTCGCATTTTTTAATCTAACCGGTGACTTAATTCTCATACCCATGTGTTCAATACGAGTGCCCATTGTATTTTTTAAATCATGGGTGTGAGAATGAGAAGGCTTTTTTATGAGATTTAAAAACCGTTCAAGCTCACCGATGGCATTCAAAAATTGCACCCCTGATCACTCAACCGAAGTGCTATTTTTGATTCTCATGCTTGCAAATTCGTATACGAATGATGAATAAACTCCATAGTTATTTTGATGAATACACTCTATTGTCATTTTTGTATACGCTTGCAATGTGTGAGATTCAAAAATAGCACACCTGTGGTTGTTGTTCGCACTGGAGTGCTGTTTTTAAAGTAATTCGTATGCAAAAGTGATGCCAAATTCTATGAAATTAATGTATTATTCAAACACGAGTTAGGATTTGTGACTTTCAAAATCGCACTCCTGATCAGGAATGTGGCACAGGTATCTTTGTGATTGATATTGGAATGTGTGAACCACCCTCGTATTTCAATGAGTTAGGTTAAGATGAAACGAAAAACTACTGCTGTACGGCCAACATCCCATTCTCTTTCTGAAAGGAAGACGAACTAAACAACGATATGAACCAACACATGGCTGCGTTCAGAACCTACACCCGTTGTGCACCCCGAGTGCAACTTTCGCACTAACGCCGTTCAGAGCCTCGGTGAAAAAACGCTCTTTGCAACTCGGTTGTCACAACTCAACCGTTCCGAACCTCTGACGGGTTGCAACTTTTAACCGTCTAATTCGATGGTTGAAAAACACTCTGACGTTTGTATTATCTGTGGTCACTTGACTTTTCGCTCGTTTTGAATTAAAAGATTGTTTTCCAAATTATTTTTTGATCCGCTAACATGGAAGAAGAGTTTTTTATTGTATTTGGAAATGATGGAAGCCCTGGAAGCCCATTTTACCGTCAATGTCAAAATTTGAGGTTATAAAACAACCGTGATCGTTCCGTACCTTATGGCGAGTTGAAAAAACGCCCTGGCCGTTCCGTACCTTAGAGCGAGTTGAAAAACAACTGCATAAAAACGTTCTGAACGCAGCCCAGCGAAAATGAACTATAGGGTATCAGCATGGTATCAATAGTTATTTCACTATTTGGCTTTACATATGCTACTAACGTTAGACAGTGGCGTAGCGTGGGATTCTGCCGCCCGGGGCAATGACCGATTTTGCCGCCGATTTTTTTGTTTTTTTTTGTTTAAGATCTACACAAAAAATAACGGAGCGAGCTCGAAATTTTTTAGCGCAATTATTCGAGTTGTGTTGGTTGCGATCAGACATTTTTTGATTTATAAATGTAAAAAAATAAAATATTAAAGCGAGCGAAGCAAGCTCGAATTTTCTCCTAAAAACGAATCAGTTGGATTGGAGCCACACAGCTTTTTACGTATAATGTGTGCTAAGTATGTAACCGCTATGGATCAACCGAAGCAAACTCGAAATTTTTAGCACCACGTCTTAGCCAGAACCTTAAGGATGATGTCACAGTGATGTGTAGGTAAATCACAATAATTTAGACAGAAACTCAGAGCGAGCGAAGCGAGCTCGACTTTTCTCCGTTCTACGAATTGGTTATAGGCAGAGCTTAATCAATCTATATTTTTTACGAATTCGCCGCCCCTAGTAACTTTACTAGGGGCGGCACTTGCCGCCCGGAACATTTGCCTCCCCCCCCCCCCCTCGCTAAGCTACTGGGTAGTAATTATAACTTAATAGGTAGTACTCTGTGATACTGCACACAGAAATCATCTGTTCCTTATCAGATATTAAAACAATTTTAAATGATAATATTTCAACTATTATTACGCTAAATAATATTATCTTTATTAATTAATTAGTTCACTATTACTAATTAAGTGTTATGTTATGAAGGCTGCAAACTAGAAATATTTTGCAAGAAATTATTGCTATTTTATGTCATAAATGACCATTCAACTAAGGCGGTTCGAAAATACAAAAATAGGCCATCAAATAATGCCAAAAATACAAAGACATATATATTTACGCTAGTAATATATAAATCTATGCAAAAATACTAATTATTCAAACTATTCGGTATTACGAAATAAAGGACTCAATTTATGTAAAATTCAGTTTTTTCAGAACGCAATCAACATTTGCTAATTAAATAAAAGGTAAAACTCAAATTACTAATGAATTTCTAACTGTAAGATCAACTTAAGAAAGTTCTCAAATATTCATTATACAGGGTGCTAAATTAAATGCGATACTTAATAAATGGGATGCTACAGACCTCCATCGAACTGAACTACTTCGACTATGGAGCCAACTTCGAAATCGCAAAAAAAAAGAAATGGCTTGTTCCATAGAAAACTTCAATGGCTACTCAACCCATGCATGAAACAGCAGATTTTTTCCGGGATTTCTAGGTTGACTCCTTAGGGAACGTTGTTAATTTTTTGACCTGAAGCACCCCCATAATTATAGGTACGTATTTTTTAAGTATATCCTGTATATTGGACTAAACCAGTTTATAAACTTTACCAGACAACGAATTTACAGTTTATTTAGTTTGGATTTTCATAATCTATATAAAAATAATAGATCTTGTGTAAATATAAAACTGCCAATGTCTACAGGGTGTTAAGGTAAACAGTTGCAGTATTTTAAAAAATTGTTTAGTTCCATACTAAATGCAATCTGCTGATCGAACGTTTGTATGAAAAGGCGAATATTTCTTTGGGAATTTCCTATAGGTTTCTGAGGGAAAATTGTTCAGTATCGTGGGTACAATCACCCCCTAAAGTAGTGCAAATGTTTACACTAACACCTTGTATAGCATTAAAATAAAATTTCATACGATTGTTTTGTTTGGTTGACATTATTCTACTGTATTTATATAATACGAGCTTTTACCCGCGACTTCGTCAGCATAAATTATATACCAGATTTTAAGTCAGATGATAAGCTATCAAACAAAAAAAGTTTCATCAAAATCGGTTGAGTAGTTTTTGCGTGATGCTCGATCAAACAAACAAACAAACAGGCAGACAAAAAGTCCAAAATTTGCGATTTGGAATCGGGGACACCTAAAAACCATATCGTAATTTTTTTTGTAAATATCTTCAATGTACAGACACACTTCTGTTACAGTTTTATAATAGTTTAGATTACTGTATTGTATGCACTACCAACAAATAATACCTATTAGATAAAACTTTTAAAGCCGACATTCCAGAGTATTTGTATTAAAACTAAACATCATTATGGTTAATAATGAAATGAAAATAACGAGTTGTTAGGTCCAGTGCACACTGTACAGGGTTTATGGTTATGGAAAAGTATCATTAATCTCCACCCATCAACCCGAACAACTTTTTCTATGGGAGCAAACCAGTCAGAACAAAAAATCTGCTGTTCCATACTAAACTGCAAAACCTACACGACTTTTTATGAAACAGCATTTTGTTTTTTGTTTTAACTGGTTTGCAAAGTTGTTCAGGTTGATTGGTAGGTTTTAAAGGTTATGACACTTTTCTTTAAACCCTGTATAGGGTCCTTTTTAATATGGTGACCCCTCGAGGAATAGAGGTGGCCAAGTATTGGAAGGACAAGTGTGATCACCTTCACACGAGAAAGAAGAAGAATATGGTGACGGTTTTTAGATAAAGTTGTTTTGATTGATGGTCTGATCAATGATCATGTTCTTAAAAAACTGTCAGCATATTATGTAGAGAAGATAATATATAGACAAACTTTGCCCATCCAAAAGTACGTGACGCGCTAGACGCGAACATTGGCAAAGATAAGTCTTTCACAAGGCAAAGTGGCCTGCAGCTTTAAGTATGTATACAAGCCTAATTATATTATAATACATACACTCACGAATATATTCCCTAAGGGAGTAGTAAGAAGTACATATTATATATGAACTACTTTTAATAAATACAATACACGCCTCAAAATTGAAGCATGTAGGTTTGCACACGATATTTGTTAAATGTACGGTCAGGTTATTTTATATTTAGTGACAAATGTAATGAATCTATGTATATGTTACCGGCCAAAAAATAATATAATTATATACTTAAAGTTATAGGTACCTACCGGAACCTATCTACATGAACCTAGCCAGTTTCTAGAAAGTGAAGTATGGTTTTAGATTTTATCACTGTCACGTCATGCAGCATGTTTTAATTTTACAACTGTTTATAAAAGCTCTCGATTATATGTTTACTATGATGATTACATTATTGCATTGCCATGTTGCATATTGACACTAATTTTACAAATAGGGTGGCCCATTTACAGCGGTCCAAAAACTTTTTTGACAACTTTCTTATCTTAGCATCTTATTTACTATCAACTCCGTGCTACAAACATAACTTTTACTGAAATAATAATAATAATATAGTTTAGATTACAAGTTATAATTTGTTGCGTGATAGTTTAAAATATACTCGTTTAAATGAAATGAAAGTTGGTATGGAATTATTCCATGCATTGTAGAATTATGATTTTTCTGTTCATTGGTAGGCGAGTAATTACGATTTTTATGTTCATCTGTAGACTATGCCGTTGTTTTAATAAATTTGGTGGCATTTTAAGTTCACGTAAAAATGACAACAATTTTAGAAATGATCGAGTCATTATAAAACTTCGTACGGGTACCAAACCAACTATAACAAACAAAAGTTGGGTCTCTAATAAATGGGCCATTCACGCCTCATATGTACTTTCATAACGTTAAACATACCTACAATAAAATACTTAGATGAGTGGAAATTAAATGATATATTATAGACATCTTTGAAAACACGATAGGTTAAGGTGTTTAATATATTTATGTTATACACTAATTAAAATTTAATCATAATATTTATGATTAAAATTACAAATATGCATGTTTTAATATATAAAATGTATAGTGTCCCTGTAGAATGTCTTTTAACCATGAACGAGAGAGCACACAAGTCATAATGAATAAATATTATTTTTGCTATTAAGTTTAATAAATATTGTATTCTAAAAGGGTGATCAACTTAGGACAATACAGCATTAGATTATAAATTATTTCTCGTATTTTTCTATAATTATTGTATTAAGGTTATGCTAGGCTATTTAATTATCACTATAAAAACGAAACAAAAATGCGGAAAGTTTAGGTCTTGAATATGTTTGAAATCAAAGGTGGTTAAATCAAATTGATACAGTATTTTTGGAAAAATTTCATGTATATTTTTATTTTATACTAAACGTACATTTTATTTTAAGCTGTATAGTCCTAATTTATCTATCCAATACATACTTTACTAAGTATAAGTATTACAGAAATTAAAAAAATATGCTACGTCTATAATGTCATTTCAAACGTTGATATGAATTGTGCGTTCTTAGCTACTTTATAAATGGAAAATGCAAAAAAGGACTATAGGTAAATATTACAAGTTTAAAATCGATTCTATCTTAGAAAAAAAGACACGTAAATACACATTAGACATTTAAATTCTCGTATCAGTCCCATAAATCAATACATTAGCCTAGCATCGTCCACTGAAGAGCTTAGAGCTCCTTCAAGGCGCGTCACTGAGGTCGAGATTCAGAGACCATTTTTAAGTCTTATTTCTAACTCCCATAATGTCATAAATTCATAATTCATACATTTTCGTCCCATCCACACTTAAACTAATCTCACGCTCATAAAACGTGTCTGAATCTCGACCTGGAGTGCGATTTTTGAATCTCATTCGCTGAATTCAGCAGTTGAAAATGTTAAAACTACTATGGAGAATTGGAGATACGCATCTTTCTACTGCTGATTTGACTTTCAAAAATCGCACTCCTGGAGTGCGTTTTTTGAATCTCATACGCTGAACTCAGCAGTTTAAAATGTCAATATTACTATGGAGACGTGCATCTTTCTACTGCTGATTTGGCATAAAAAAATCATACTCAAGGAGTGCGATTTTTGAAATTCAAATAAGCATTAGAAAGATGCGTATCTCCATACATTTTCAACTGCGGAGTTCAACGTATGAGATTCAAAAATCAAAATCAAGGCGTGCTATTTTTGGAAGTCAAATTATCAGTAGAAAGATGCATATCTCCATGTAATTATGACATTTTCAACTGCTGAGCTCAGAGAATGGGTTTCAAAAATCGCACTCTTGAAGAGCAATTTTTTTTTATTCCACACCCTGAGAATAATACACAAACTTCATACTTTCCTACTGCTGATTTCAACGATTGACTTTCAAAAATCGCACTCCTGTACCTGTTCTCGGTCTTTCTCATCCAGTCGCTGTCATTCAATTATTAGATTTAATAATTATTTTAGATAAAACACATTATATTTACATTCATTCATACACAAAACATTTAAAATTATACCGACGACTACAACATATTTAAAAATTGAATGCATAATTAACTCTACAATGAAATATATTTAACAAAATAGTAACTAAAATATAATTTTTGTTTAAATTCAAATTGCCCATTTACAAAAACTGTTCTAAAAATAACATAACTATCTAAATTGAAAAATAAAAATGATTGAAATCATATAATTATTTCATTCTTACATTTAAATCTATAAACATAATTATAGCGTTAAAAGCGATGTCGTAACTACAAAATATAATTTACCTTAGTAAAGATAACTTACTTTTAAAATATGTGTTAGTCTTAAGTCTAAAATACAAGAAGCGAGAACGCAACTACCTTCCTGAGAATATGCTGATGGAGTTAGACGTCGTGCGCTTGCGCACAAGGGTGGCCTCAGCTGGAAAGAAAATAAATCTATGTTATTATTATAGTCGTGTTAATAAAATTACAAGGCAGATTAAAAATATTAAGAAAAAACAACAATTATAATTATTGGTACATTCTCAGACAACAAACACAAAAATTGTACAACGTAAAATGATTTTCAGGTTAGAGACCCAAAAATCATTATACAGACTCTACCTACTGGCTGCACCTCAAAGCTTCGAAAGATTTTTTCGCCATAATCGAAAGCCCAAGTGAAATTGTTATACTGGCTGTAAGGGTAAACAGTTGCATTACTTTAAGGGGTTATTGTACGATACATGATACTGAACAACTTTCCCTGAGAAACCGATGACACTCGTAAAATTTTTTTGGATTCCAGTACTAAATGCATACTAGCTGATTGAAGTTTTGTAAGAAAAGTCGAAAAAAAAATTGCTAATTTCCTATAGGTTTCTTTGGGAAAGTGGTTCAGTATCATGGGTACAATGATCCCTTAAAGTAATGCAACTGTTTACCCTAACACCCTGTATAACAATTTCACTTGGGCTTTCGATTATGGCGAAAAAATCTTTCGAAGCTTTGAGGTGTTAACATTGTTTGGAATTAGTTCATAAGCTTCATAACCAGTTATTTGAGAACAGAGGTGGTAGACAATATTCCCTAAACATACTGGTGGAGTCCTGAGGTGTGAGATGTCGCTTGATGGTCTGCTGTATGGCCGCGAGCCAGCCGGCGCGGTCCACGTGTGCGGTCGCGGTCAGGCAGTACGTGCGGTCCGGCGTCACTAGGTGGAAGACAAGACAAGATCCTCACTCACTGGTGGAGTCCTGAGGTGTGAGATGTCGCTTGATGGTCTGCTGTATGGCCGCGAGCCAGCCGGCGCGGTCCTCGTGTGCGGTCGCGGCCAGGCAGTACGTGCGGTCCGGCGTCACTAGGTGGAAGACAAGACAAGATCCTCACTCACTGGTGGAGTCCTGAGGTGTCAGATGTCGCTTGATGGTCTGCTGTAAGGCCGCGAGCCAGCCGGCGCGGTCCTCGTGCGTGGTCGCGGCCAGGCAGTACGTGCGGTCCGGCGTCACTAGGTGGAAGACAAGACAAGATGCTCACTCACTGGTGGAGTCCTGAGGTGTGAGATGTCGCTTGATGGTCTGCTGTAAGGCCGCGAGCCAGCCGGCGCGGTCCTCGTGCGTGGTCGCGGCCAGGCAGTACGTGCGGTCCGGCGTCACTAGGTGGAAGACAAGACAAGATGCTCACTCACTGGTGGAGTCCTGAGGTGTGAGATGTCGCTTGATGGTCTGCTGTAAGGCCGCGAGCCAGCCGGCGCGGTCCTCGTGCGTGGTCGCGGCCAGGCAGTACGTGCGGTCCGGCGTCACTAGGTGGAAGACAAGACAAGATGCTCACTCACTGGTGGAGTCCTGAGGTGTGAGATGTCGCTTGATGGTCTGCTGTAAGGCCGCGAGCCAGCCGGCGCGGTCCTCGTGCGTGGTCGCGGCCAGGCAGTACGTGCGGTCCGGCGTCACCAGGTGGAAGGGGAAGCGGGCGTCTTTGCAACCATTGCCGGTGTTTGACACTTTGATGCAATAGCCGTGTGATTCATTACCTGCAAACAATATTTTTTTATTATTCTTAGATGATAATAAGTGATAACAAATTATTCTAGAACAGAAGAATCACATGACAAGTATTTCACGAAGTTCTGTGAAGGTTGTCTGTAGTAAAGTCAAAAAGTGCACATAAATTACCTATTCGACATAGATATATATATATTCGATGTCATGACATTAGCGGAGTAATTAGCACGGATTACTTAATGTAATTATTACTCAGTAATAGGTATTCTTTGAGGTGGACGTCCATTAGCTCATGAGTTAAATAAATAAATAATTATAACGCTCACAGGCACATACATTGTAATGATCCCAAGTAAGCCTCAGGCTTTTTGTTATGGGAATCATACAACAACGGCACAAACATATAACATCCTTGACTGAACTGGGATTCGTACCCAGGACCCTGGTTTGGCAGTCCGGCGTGGTAGTTGATGACGAATATTCTTTCTTTGACTTTTGTTCTCAACAAACGCAAATTCTTGGTCAATGGATGGGAACCAGATGGGTACAAAGGTCGCTGAAAACGCCGATAAAGTTGGAGAAGGACACCGTTTGTCAGCAGTGACGTATTTACATACATTCGGTATTCTTTTCACCAAAAACGTGTGAAATGTAAATTTATTCAGCAAAAATTATTAGTGGGCATTAAATAACCAAAAAAAAGAATGCATTTGACTTGAAAGCGTGTGTAAACGTGTGACGTTAGGCGCCATGCAAACAAAATGCGATTAGGGAGGTAACAGGCCAATGTTTATTATTTCGTCAGCAATGACGTTTCGTTACACACAAAAGATACGTAAACGAAGTGTACGTACGCCTTCTCGCCTTAGTAACTGTTTGAAACCTTTTATTATCTGCTAATCATTTATAAAGAACTAGAGTTTACCTGCGACTTCGTCCGCATAAATTATACACCTACCAGATTATAAGGCAAATAATAAGCTATCAAACAAATAAAATCAACAAAATCGGTTCTGTAGTTTTTGCGTGATGCTCGAACAAACAAACAGACGGACAATAATTCTTAGAAAAAGGTTGATTTGATGTCAGAGACATCTAAAAACCATATTGTAATTTTTTTCTTGTAAATATCGTCAATGTACTATAGACATACTTTGTTGTTGTTTTATAATAGTTTGGATTTATATGAATTTCCTCGTATTCTAAATATAATATTATTCTTTTCACCAAAAGTTTGAAATGTATTCAGCAAACATTATAAATGGGCATTAAATAATCATAAAACCGCCTTCAAAAAACTAAAAAGTTAAAAAAAATAATATTGCAGCCGATGACTTTCCCGTTCGCATCATAAGAACATTAATTTGTTGTATTGAAGTCGCTGTCAAGCCGGTACGATTCGCGACAGGGCTTGCATTTTTTGGCTTGGCTTGACACCGACTTCTATAAAACAAATTAATGTTCTTATGATGCGAACGGGAAAGTCATCGGCTGCAATATTATTTTTTAACTTTTTAGTTTTTTGAAGGCGGTTTTAATTTTTTTGTTAAAATTTTGTTTATTTCACAATTTTCAGTGGCAAATTCATTAGTTCGATTTAATAGTAGTGCTTTAAATTAACAAACGCACTAGTCGGCACTACGATTTTCGAAGGTTCCCCTCGATATCTCTGGGATCCATCATCAGATCCTGGTTTCCTTATCATGGGACCTCACTTGGGATATCTCATTTCCAACAAAAAAAGAATCATCAAAATCGGTTCATAAACGACGAAGTTATCCGCGAACACACATAAAAAAAAAAAATATATATACGGTCGAATTGAGAAACCTCCTCCTTTTTTGAAGTCGGTTAAAAAATAAAAAAAGACGTATATATTACGCATATGACTTCAAATCGTGTGTAAACGTGTGACGTGACATGCAAACAAAATACGATTCGGTAGGCAACAGGTGAAAAATGTTTGTTATTTCGTCAGCAATGACTGACGTTTCGTTATACACACAACACAAGGCACTTAACACGCCTTCTTACCTTAGTTACAGTTTGAAACATTTGATATCTTGCTAAGAAGATCAATAATAGGTGTTAAAAACTCTAAAACCATTTTTATACAGGGCGTAAATTTATAAGCTTTACAATTTTACATACTTAAGATGGTGCTTCAGACCATCAAATTGAAATATTTTTAATATTTTTCCCATATAATATGCTCAAATTAAGTGTCTGAAGCGTATAAAGCAAGGATTAGAGTATAATGTAACGCATTCAAGTCAGAACCCAATCCCTAATTTATAATACCAACTGAACATATAAGATTAAAAAAAATAATTAACCTCTTTAAGAGCGCTATCGGAGTCCAGTGGCGCCATAAGGGCGCCACTGGACTCCGATAGCGCTCGTAAAAAAACGTCTCAGACAGTTTTTTTTAGTGTAGGTATTAAGAGGGCTATCGTAGTCCAGCGGCGCCTTCATCACATTAATAAAGATTTCTCAATAAAGAAAGCCTAAATTAAAAAAAATTTCAATTGACAAACTACAAAAGCCTTCAAGCTATTTTCATAGAATACTTTTATAGGTTTTTTAAAGGTCGAAACATACACATTTTGAAAAAAAAAAAAAACGGCCGATTTCGTTTTTATTCGAAACTGTCTAAAAGTGGAATGTTTAGAACCTATAAAAGTGTTGTATAACAATGGCTTGAAGGCTTTTGTAGTTTACCTATCTATTGGGCACTTTTTTTAATTTAGACTTTCTTTATTGAGAAATCTTTATTAATGTGATGAAGGCGCCGCTGGACTCCGATAGCCCTCTTAATACCTACACTAAAAAAAAACTGTCTGAGACGTTTTTTTACGCTGTTTTTTTTTTTTTGTTTTTTTATTAACTATGGGTTTGCTCTTGACCTCAATCCAGTCCTCAGGACGAAGATGGGGTCGTAGATGTAGCGAGCTTACCCAGAAGATGCCCATTCACTCGTACTCGAGGTGAATCTAGTAGAAAGCGCTTACCAATAAATATTTCTCCTTTCGGATAAGCGTCCATCGGTTCATCGTGGTACATAAGTTTCCTGTTGTCCATCGTGAACCAGCGACGTCTGTGGGCGTCCGACGGCCTGGGGCCGGTCTTCCACAGCCAACCCTCGCGTGCGAAGTCCTTCGGTAGGCGGTGGATCAGGTCTGACTGAGGAGCTGAGGGGAATGCCACTTGGAGCAGATGGAGCTTGGCGCAACGGATTGCTGTGTACCTGGAATATTGTTGTTGACATTTTTGTTATCGAGGCTTGCGAACAATTTATTGATGTAGTATTTTCCGCTACGGTTTTTGACATCGGTAGCTCTGAAGCTAAGCTTGCTTCAAAATACCCCCAAAGTACTCTTTGATACCCCCTTGTAACAGTACTCTATGAAAATACCCGTCACGCACGTCTGTGTGCGTTTGTAGTATACAAACTACATTGCTTCTGCAATAAGTAGTTTTTATGGAAATGGTAAAGTAAAGACAGTGATACATTTTAAAGGAAAACGTAGGTTGCGTGAAAATATAGGTACGATATTTTATCATCATTGCGTAAGAGCTTATGAAGTAAGATGTGATACCTTGTATCGTAGGTACGTATAAGTTTTTCCGCGATACCGCCAAGGATGAAATGCGATAAAACGTTTATCGCGGCGCCATAATGCTGCCCCGTGCTGCATACGTTAAGGATGAAATTCTGATGCAAATGTGCATATCTACACACTATGGGCACGTATGGTGTATTAACCTCCATACAACCATGTGGGTAAGCCTGTGACCCAGTAGCGGGGACATAGAGGCTGATGAAATATAATATTTTACTCAAATGTTAGTTACTTTGATCTAAGCATATAAGTACCTATGCTAATTGCTACGCGACGAAAAAACGAAAAGTATATATTACGTCATTCTATGGCGTAAACTTTTGGCGTACATTAAAGAGACGAGTTACGTATTTTCATTGATGTTTTATTTGCCTGGACGATGTACAATTATACATTAACTCATTACTAATACACTACCTAGACTTGTTGAGACCTTTTCCCAAGAATGTATTTGTTTATCCGTCATCTGATCTACACAATATGGTAGACTAATATTTGAGTAGGTATATAATATTATATTTCATCAGCCTCTATGTCCTTGCTACTGGGTCACAGGCTTACCCACATGGTTGTATGGAGGTTAATACAACATACGTGCCCAGTGCGTAGATATATCTGCATCAGAATTTCATCCTTAACGTATGCAGCACGGGGCAGCATGGCGCCGCGATAAACGTTTTATCGCATTTCATCCTTGGCGGTATCGCGGAAAAAACGATAAAGGGCGCGATAAAGCGTTTATTGCACCTCCATGCTGCCCGTGCAGGAGTGCGATTTTTGAAACTCATTCTTTGAACTCAGCAGTTGAAAATGTTAATTATTACTTATGGAGACGTGCATCTTTCTACTGCTGATTTGACATTAAAAAATCATACTCCAAGAGTGCGATTTTTGAAAGTCAAATCTGATTTATGAGATTAAAAAATCGCACTCCAGGAGTGTGATTTTTGAAACTCATTTGCCGAGCTCAGCAGTTGCATATGTCAAAATTACTATGGAGATATGCATCTTTCTACTGCTGATTTGACGATAAACATTTTGTCCGCGGTCAAAAATGAATTTACGGAAATACGTCGTATATGTGCGTTATTGGCGGTCATTTTTGGCCACGGGGCGGACAAAATGTCTATCGTCTGTTAAACGCTTAACCGCAGAAAGAGAAGGTACTAGAAGGAATCACGTGTCTTGTCATATTCACTCAATAAGAGATGCGCATAGCAAATTCACTCTAGTTAAATAAAAGCGTTCAAGTGCGAGTCGGGCTACTCGCGCACCGAGGGTTCCGTACTACACAACCACAGAACACAACATTATTAAGTTAGAAAAAAAAAACTTTTTTGTCCGGGACCTTTAGCGCAAGACCGACTCGCACTTGACCGGTTTTTAGTATTGGTTGTTATTCTGTAGAGCTTGCTCTATAATCACACTAAGTTTGACGCTTGTGTGTATTACCGTTTTTACGATAGAGCGTGAAGAAAAAACGTTGATAAAAACTAGTTTCTTGTTGAGAACCCCCCTTAATTTTTAACTTTTTCTCATTTTTATTTTATTTGGTTCAAATCCGCCGTCAACGCACATTCTGTGAAAATTTCAACTATCTAGATTTTACGGTTCAACAGTTACAGCTAGGGTTGCCAATAGGGTTGCCAACCTTAATACAAGGATAAGCGGGATATTTGCAATCAAGATGCGGGACGTGGCTAAAAAAAGCGGGACCCGGCTGTCAAAGTATAAAAAAAACGTCGAAAAAACAATGAGGATTTGAAGAAAAATAAAAAAATTGTGTTTTTGGTTCCTTTTCATTATAATAATAACACAAACAACAGAGTGGAATCGCAAGGGGCAGAGTGGAATCGCAAGAGCACAGAGTGGAATCGCAAGAGCACAGAGTGGAATCGCAAGAGCAGAACCTTATGCTCCAGGTTGGAAGTGTATTGCACGTAATGGCGTAATAACGGGGAAACCCGCTCACGGGGGTAAACCCCGCGATGGTGAAACCGGAGCCGCACCTCTCGACAACCTTCAGCCACTCAATGAGATGTTGCCCCATTGTCGCACTTTGTGCGTGCGGCCGTTTTATGGGGCCCACTCGACGAGTCGGCGAGTCACCGCCTGCCTTAGCGGCATATTTGCAATCAAGATGCGGGACGTGGCTAAAAAAAGCGGGACCCGGCTGTCAAAGTATTAAAAAAAAGTCGAAAAAACAATGAGGATTTGAAGAAAAATAAAAAATTTGTGTTTTTGGTTCCTTTTCATTATAATAATAACACAAACAACAGAGTGGAATCGCAAGGGGCAGAGTGGAATCGCAAGAGCACAGTGTGGAATCGCAAGAGCACAGAGTGGAATCGCAAGAGCACAGAGTGGAATCGCAAGAGCACAGAGTGGAATCGCAAGAGCACAGAGTGGAATCGCAAGAGCACAGAGTGGAATCGCAAGAGCACAGAGTGGAATCGCAAGAGCACAGAGTGGAATCGCAAGAGCACAGAGTGGAATCGCAAGAGCACAGAGTGGAATCGCAAGAGCACAGAGTGGAATCGCAAGAGCACAGAGTGGAATCGCAAGAGCACAGAGTGGAATCGCAAGGGGCAGAGTGGAATCGCAAGAGCACAGAGTGGAATCGCAAGAGCACAGAGTGGAATCGCAAGAGCAGAACCTATGCTCCAGGTTGGAAGTGTATTGCACGTAATGGCGTAATAACGGGGAAACCCGCTCACGGGGGTAAACACCGCGATGGTGAAACCGGAGCCGCACCTCTCGACAACCTTCAGCCGCTCAATGAGATGTTGCCCCATTGTCGCACTTTGTGCGTGCGGCCGTTTTATGGGGCCCACTCGACGAGTCGACGAGTCACCGCCTGCCTTATTTACAATTTTGAGACTAGTTGTCATGGCAGGCGTCCGTTAGTCTCCTCCCATAGCCCAGTATTCATCCATCCAACTTTCACCTCTATAGCCCAAGACCTTATTTTTCCATCGCGGCCATAGCGCCGTACTCCAATAGTCTTTACACAAATGGCGGGGACCATCCCCGTGGGTATCATGTTGTACGCTCGGAGATGGTATCCGCCATTTGTGTATCCCTTACATTTAGATTAACTTGTTTTTTGAACGGGCCTCTACATGTTGGCTTCGGCCCCATGCACGCCTTCCAAAGGTCTATGCTATGCTGACATGAAAGAAAAAGAAGAAGAATACATCTAATTTGAACTTAAGCATTCAATAAAAAGAAATAAAAATGCAAAAATTTTAGAAGAAACTTAATAAAGTTTTATATCACTTCTTCTGAGTCAACTGAGCTCATAACTACCTCTGCCACAAAGGTTAGCCAGAAAACGGGACAAAAGGCGTCCCGCACACATCTATCGCGGGACGTATCCTCTGAGGGTCTAGAAACGGGACGTCCCGCCTCTCGCGGGACGGTTGGCAACCCTAGTTGCCAACCTTAATACAAGGATAAGCGGGATATTTGCAATCAAGATGCGGGACGTGGCTAAAAAAAGCGGGACCCGGCTGTCAAAGTATAAAAAAAGTCGAAAAAACAATGAGGCTTTGAAGAAAAATAAAAAATTTGTGTTTTTGGTTCCTTTTCATTATAATAATAACACAAACAACAGAGTGGAATCGCAAGGGGCAGAGTGGAATAGCAAGAGCACAGAGTGGAATCGCAAGAGCACAGAGTGGAATCGCAAGAGCACAGAGTGGAATCGCAAGAGCACAGAGTGGAATCGCAAGAGCACAGAGTGGAATCGCAAGAGCACAGAGTGGAATCGCAAGGGGCAGAGTGGAATCGCAAGAGCACAGAGTGGAATCGCAAGGGGCAGAGTGGAATCGCAAGAGCACAGAGTGGAATCGCAAGAGCACAGATTGGAATCGCAAGAGCAGAACCTATGCTCCAGGTTGGAAGTGTATTGCACGTAATGGCGTAATAACGGGGAAACCCGCTCACGGGGGTAAACCCCGCGATGGTGAAACCGGAGCCGCACCTCTCGACAACCTTCAGCCGCTCAATGAGATGTTGCCCCATTGTCGCACTTTGTGCGTGCGGCCGTTTTATGGGGCCCACTCGACGAGTCGGCGAGTCACCGCCTGCCTTATTTACAATTTTGAGACTAGCTGTCATGGCAGGCGTCCGTTAGTCTCCTCCCATAGCCCAGTATCCATCCATCCAACTTTCACCTCTATAGCCCAAGACCTTATTTTTCCATCGCGGCCATAGCGCCGTACTCCAATAGTCTTTACACAAATGGCGGGGACCATCCCCGTGGGTATCATGTTGTACGCTCGGAGATGGTATCCGCCATTTGTGTATCCCTTACATTTAGATTAACTTGTTTTTTGAACGGGCCTCTACATGTTGGCTTCGGCCCCATGCACGCCTTCCAAAGGTCCGGGACTTAATTGCCCGTGATTACGGAACGTAAGACACACAAACAACTAAACTATAATAATAAGTAGGTACATCAAACTTTAACTTTAAGGAGCATTCGAATCAGAAATGAAAATCGGTCAATTACCTAAGTAAACTTTTAAATGATTTTACAAACATAAAAGTTAATACCATGGGGTGCCAGGAATCAGCAGTTTAATGAAACCAGTGTTGGTACGTCAGGCACACCTTGGACAGTCAGCCTCGTTACTAAAATTACTAGCTGGCTAATCTTTCCTATATATCATGATATCATGAATAAATAGTCATGCGATATGGCTATGCTGACATGAAGGAAAAAGAAGAAGAATACATCTAACTTTGAACTTAAGCATTCAATAAAAAGAAATAAAAATGCAAAAATTTTAGAAGAAACTAAATAAAGTTTTATATCACTTCTTCTGAGTCAACTGAGCTCATAACTACCTCTGCCACAAAGGTTAGCCAGAAAACGGGACAAAAGGCGTCCCGCACACATCTATCGCGGGACGCATCCTCTGAGGGTCTAGAAACGGGACGTCCCGCCTCTCGCGGGACGGTTGGCAACCCTATTACAGCCCTAAATAGGTCGGACAGACGGATGGACAGACGGATGGACAGACGGACAGACGGACAACGTAGGCTTAGTAATAGGGTCCCGCTTTCACCCTTTGGGTACGGAACCCTAAAAAGGAGATCGCTACCTTATTGCTGTCCTTATCGGCGTAACCACTTTTTTGTACTGACTCCACCTGACTCCGACATGTCACTTCATATAAATTGTATAGGATTTTATTATGACTATCGCTATCTCATACCCGGTTACACTGACATTCCGTCTACCAGCGTAAGCGAAAAATTCTTCATCTATGCGCTTAACTTACCAGTTATAAATTTTTTCGGCGTCTTCATGGTACACATAAATATGTCGCGTGGTTCCATCTTTTATGTAGGTCAACTGCATGGAGTTCATGTGACCTATCTTTGCAGGAGCGAAGGCTACGTTCAACTCTGACACCCGAAGGATTCCCTTTGGTTCTTTGTTCTCGTTTACGTGGTACCTGAAGAAAAAATACTTAAAGCTTTTTGTTTGCCTACCTAACAGGGTGTACTATTAAATACGTTATACAGGGTGAAATTGATATCATTAGCATCATTTTAAACTAAGAGTCTACCCATCAAACTGAACAACTTTTATTATGGGAACAAACCGATCGAAGCAAAAACAAAATCAGCTGTTGCATACATTTGAGTCGAGTAGGCATTGCAGTTTAGTATGGAACAGCAGATTATTTTTTTGCTCCGATCGGTTTGCTCCCATAGTGAATTGTTCAGTTTGATGGGTAGGCTCTTAGTTTAAAAGGATGCTAATGATATCAATTCACCCTGTATATCTTTGGGAGAGCTCCAGACCATCAAACTGAACAACTTTCATTGAACACTGACACTGACATTGAATTCGCAAAAAAAATTAGGCTGACTGCAGAAAATCTTAATGGTTACCGTGATGGTTACTCGATCCGGATATTGGAAACAGACGTTTTTTTCGGCATAATCTATGTTGGCTCCTAAGCAAAAGTTGTTTAGTTTGATGGTCCGAAGCACCCCCTAAGAATATACAACGTGTTAATGAATTAACGCAAAACTAGAAAGTAGTTTGTTTAGAATCGAGAGCACAGTCGAATTATCATGGTTTCAACATAGGTAATTTTTTTCAAAATATTAAATAATTATTTTGCAAAATTACAAATTTTCTGAACCCGATGTCAACCCACCGCAAGGACACACTCACCCTACTTACTACCAAAACAAGATTATAAAAATGTATCCATGAGTATGTTAGCGCTTTCTTTCAGTGCTGAAATGATAACAAATCATTTTCGCCTCAAAACTTAAAATGCTAATAACTTTAAATTTTAAGTATCAAAAGAATGAAATTATTGTTTCAATCTAATTATTTTGTTATAAATCAGTTGGGGTGTATGAGGTTTTGCGCTAATTTATTAACACGTTGTATATAAATATTCTTATGCATGCATGCATATGCTCACGACTATATTCCCCGAGGGGGTAGTCAGAGATATTCTGAAACTTCAGAACATCCACGTTTCACTAGTAGTACCGAAACTCTGTTCAGTGTGACGGGGAGTGAGCCCGTCGCCACTTGTAATGGACAGTTAGGTACAATACATGCCTCGAAATTGAAGCATGCAGGTTTCCTCACGACGTTTTCCTTCACCGAAAAGCCAGTGGTGTTACAAATCGTACATAAATTCCGAAAAACATATATATGAATATTCTTATTCTTATACTATATGTAACGTATTTATTTTAACTCAACCAACTGCATGATATGCATATTATTCATATTTCAAAAAATTACATTAATTAAATATATGTGTTTTGTATGTCTGCACTTTTGTATCGCTGTGTTTACGGTTTTCCTTTTTGCCTCGTGCCTCGTATTTTTCGTATTTACCTTTATCATTTTGTATTAACGGCAATTTCGACTTCGCTAGTCAAATATCAAGCGAAAAATTTCTGTCTACTCGTCAATATACCTACCTAACATAGACGTAGTTGGCACAACATAATATGATACCTATTTAGAATAAAAAAACACAACAAAATAAATAAAACCCAAAACTATATGACTAGCAATAGATACCATAATATAGCACCATGATAATTATAGCGTAGTGATGAGAAAGCATGACAAAGTTCGATAGTAAACTAGTCATAGATTTAATGATAATGTTATTGACTCTTGATGTCATTGACCTGCGATGATAAATGATATTTCAGGGTTGAATAATGTGATGAAATAGCAGTGATATTTTGCGTAATCAAAGATAAGGATGTATTATAATAAATTAAACAGTCCTACAACGAACCGTCCGGGATCCTGTCTCTACCGCTTTTTATACAATTTTATAATTTTTTTAATCAAATGGCACTCTCTTCTTACCTCCAGCGAAAGCTTTTGACCCGAAGTCGATCGATAAAGCGACCAAGATAACCCTTGGCACGGGCACAGCCCTCCGATTCCGAAGCGTGGTGGTACCTAAGGACCAGTCCGGATATGTTTAAAGACATGGCTTGGGGCTCAATATGTTCGAACGGGATACCGGAAATTATTACAATCATGCCTTTAAACCACAAACATAGGTATCTTTAAGCAGTCTTTGCTTTTTATTTTTAATTAAAGTTTTAAACAACGAAGTACAATCTGATACCGTATGTTGAAATTGTAATAGGACCCGTAAATAAACTTAGGTACTTATATGAAAATTAAAACTTTTTACCACGTTAAGTAAAAAGGTTGAACGGCATTTTGAGCGTCACTATACAGGATGTAACAAAAGACCTTAGTAATACTTAAGGGGGTGCTTCAGACCATTAAACTGAACAAATTTCACAATGGGGCCAACTTCGGGAAAAAATTAAAAAAATCCGCTGTCCTATACAATTTAGTCGAGACGGTGCTGCACTTTTGTATATAGGACAGCTGATTTTTTTGATTTTTTCTCGATGTTGGCCCCATAGTGAAAGTTGTTCACTTTGATGGTCCGAAGCACCCCCTTAAGTATTACTAAGGTGTTTTGTTACACCCTGTAGTGACTTAGGTATTTCCAGTAATTATTATTTAGGGTAAATTCTCCTCGAAAACGTAATACCGCTTTTCCTTTACATGACATTTAGGTATATGTTGTAGGTATAGGTATGCCTTATTGACCAGTCTTTTATATATAATATAGCCCTTTAGCACCTATTCTATCTTTGTAGTAAAAACATTCATCATCATCATCGTTTTCAGCCAAAATTATATTTTGTAGAGCTTGCCCTTCATCTCCCGCCGACTTTCATAACATCGTAACCCCTAAGTCCACCTTTTTCTAGGACTTGTAGGGCGTCTTACCGTACGTTCAAGGTTTTCACTCGAAAAGCTTTATTCCCCATTGGCTATCACTTCTGTACGATTGAGCACTTAATGCCTTTAAAACATTGCCACGTGAATAACCAGGGTGTGAGGATAAAAATCTGTTTATGCGTAAGATAATCAAATAATCACGGCCTGAACGTTAATTAAAACATGAAACAGTCATTTGTACAGACTAACAACACTAACTTTGGTTTTCCTGTTTGTTTTGCGCTTCATATTTTCCTTTATCACGTCATGCTAGTAATTCTCCCTATTTTCGAAAATGATTGAACATTAGCATACAGTCGGCATACAGCTACCTACGCGTACAGTATAATAACACATTCAGGATACTGATGGGATTGGCGCGGCATTGTAGTGCGTCGGGAATGTTTACGGAGGCGCACACGGATGACTTCTATGCAATAATGAGAAAACGGTGCGCCTCCATGTTGAGCTGGCTCCGAGCCAGCACCAACGGTCTCCTGAGCGTGATCAAAGACCGGTGGGACTCCCCGCTATTACATCATTGGGTGAAGCTCCATGCCGGGTTTTTAAAATAAAATAAAATAAAATGTTTTGTTACTAATACTAGCTGTAAGTTAAATGTATACTAACACTATATGGACATGTTGTCTGAAATAAATTATTTGAATTGAATTGAATTGACGAGAACCAAAAATGTACATCTATTGCAGTATATTTTTCGAAGTTTACTTGCGTATCGACATCGTAGGTACAAAAAGTGATTTTTTTTTACTATTCTACCTTCTAAATGGAAATTAAAGATTTTTATTTGATGTCGCGATTCGACTCCTAGTTTTTTTCACACATTCCCACTACTGTAATATGTAACTACCGTAAACTGGGAACAACAGAAGCGATCCCTCATAACACTAGACAATGAAGTCCAGCGAACCCGGGTATGACTCTAATACAATATAATACAACACTATAGCGTAATTTAATTAAAACACTATGACAATACTCTTTAGACTCATTACAGATTTATACAAATTACTGTCTCGAAACCCGCAATTCGATTTTTAGTTCAGATAATTATTAATTATGTGTACCTATAATATCTGAAGTTACTTTCATAATTAAACCATTGCAATAAAAATATCTTAACAGGAGTGCTATTTTTGAATCTCATACGTTGAACTCAGCAGTTGAAAATGTATGGAGATACGCATCTTTCTACAGCTGATTTGACTTTCAAAAATCGCACCCCTGGAGTATGTTTTTTTAATGTCAAATCAACAGTAGAAAGATGCGTAGTATCTCCTCCATAGTTATTTTGACATTTACAACTGCTGAGTTCAACGAATGATTTTCAAAAATCGCACTTCAGTAAATAAATTAAAATTCCATTCCGTATACAATGTAATGTTTTACTATCATAATTATTAATATAATTGTGTTGGCAGAGACCACAGATCGCCACACGCTACGACTCTGACACACTTCTCTAGCCTCATTGACATTCATACATCTTTTCATGCACTTCCGTCGATTGAGGGTGCTACGCACTTGTCCTTTTCGGAAAAGATCATTGATTTGATCGTGGTATGTTTTCCTCGGACGGCCTCTCCCAACACTTCCACTCACCTGTGCTCGATAAATTTCATTCGTAAGTCTTCTTTCATTCATTCTCTCTACGTGACCAAACCATCTAAGCATACCCCTCTCAATCCTTGTTACTATATCATCCTTCAACTTACACCAATCCCTTATCACACTGTTCTTGATTCGATCAACCAAAGTAAATTGTCATATAACAACGTAAGTAACTACTCTATGCGCGTAAAATTTTACAATATGTCACTAAACTCAACAATGCGGGTTTATTTACGAAGAAAATTAACATAAGGCACGAAAACAGTTACGTAGTCAGTAAATATTTGAAAAACGTTTGACGTAGCATTATATTAAGGAGGCGTGGAACTTTTCATATTAAGTAGGTACCCAATCTAACTAACCAACTACGTCGAGTCGTTAACCATTGTTGTCCCACGAACTCCGTATCTCATTAATCTCTTTATCATTAGACCTGGTAGGTAAAAATTCAATTGATTTTATTCAGTATTTTCTCATGAATTATTTCCGACGGAGCAGAATTTTACCACATTTTAAGAAAATATCCTTTTGTTTATTGAAAGATATGATCATAATTATGAAGCTACTAATATCAATGTAAAATTTTTTATTTTTAAGAAATAATTAACAATTTCTTGTTCAGTAGTGCGATTTTTGAATCTCATTCGCTGAGTTCAACAGTTACAATTGTCAAAATTACTGTGGAGACGTGCATCTTTCTACTGCTGATTTGACATTCAAAAATCATACTCCAGGGGTGCGATTTTTGAAAATCAAATCAGCAGTAGAAAGATGCGTATCTCCATACATTTTCAACTGCTGAGTTCAACGTATGAGATTCAAAAATCGCACTCCTGCTAAAAAATGGAAAATATAAATATTACCTATTTGTTCTTTAGGCCGCATGTAGAACGAGCGGTAATAGATAAAACAAATATCTATTCGTAATCTATCCGATTTATTTACGAAACAACCGTATAAAAACGAATATACAGTACCTCATACAGATAACATAAAGCCACTTTGTTATCATAAAAGAATTTATGTTGTAACAAAAACAATATTAAATGAATGAATGAATAAGCAATTAATGATAATGATAGCATGCATGTTATTGCTTTCTTGGATTAGATGGTGACTTACTTCAGTGTGTCCTCGGTCTCGTTCAGCACGAACTTCCTGGGTTGGTAGCGGCTGTCTTCCTTGCCTCTCTTCATGAGGAAGCCTTCCATGGAACCTGACAGGTAGCACTGTCGCTCCGGGTGACAAAACTCTTCGCGCTCGTATTTGGCACGTATCCATTGCTCGATTAGGACCCTGGAAAAAGAACGTCGTTTATTAAAAAAAATATGTATGTCTGAAGATCTTTATATCATTATCAACTACTAGCTGTTGCCCGCGACTTCGTCTGCGTTACCCGGATAAAAAGTACCCTATATGTTAATCCAGACCATGGTCTATCTGTATGCCAAATTTCATCAAAATCCGTTCAGCAGTTTTTGCGTCAAGCGGAACAAATATCCATCCATACTTACGAACTTTCGCGTTTATAATATTTTAAGTAGGATTGCCAATTGCCAAAGGCATTTTCGTAACTAAAATGTATCCAGTCAAAGTTTATTATAATTACACAAACTAAAACACGTTTGTAAATTCAGAATTATTTCATAATCTATGAATGATTTAGGTTTATTTAGGTATGCAGCAATACACAATAATAAGTATAATATGTTAAGTGTACTTATAAAGATTAGGATAGACAGATTTTGGAACTATAATGGACGTATCGTTTTGTGACATAGGTACTGGATTTGTGTATTGCTATATAACTAATTATTAATTTTATTAATGATCGAAAAGTTACAATTAGACGACCCGGAGTGCGATTTTTGAATCTCATTCGCTGAGTTCAGCAGTTGAAAATGTCAAAATTACTGTCGAGATATTCATCTCTCTACTGCTGATTTGACTTTCAAAAATCATACTTCAAGAGTGCGATTTTTGAAAGTAAAATCAGCAGTAGAAAGATGCGCATCTCCATAGTAATTTTGACATTTTCAACTGCTGAACTCAGCGAATGAGATTCAAAAATCGCACTCCTGGAGTGCGATTTTTGAAACTCATTCTTTGAACTCAGCAGTTGAAAATGTCGATATTACTATGGAGACGTGCATCTTTCTACTGCTGATTTGACATTAAAAAATCATACAACTATTTACTATTACCTATTCTGTGATCATACTCCAGCAGTGCGATTTTTGAAAGTCAAATCAGCAGTAGAGTTCAACGTATGAGATTAAAAAATCGCACTCCTGATATACGCATGAGGTAAATGTGTGACCGTATGATAAGAATACAGTTGAATCTTCAAAGAAACCCACAGTGGTTTCCTACATACCAACTACCTATTTAATTTTATAGCCCTACTATTAAGGGGCCCCACATTCGTAAAAGCACAGAGTGTAAATGTTGAATCACTTTAGGTGCCTTTAAAATTTAAAGGATTCTCAACGATAACTTTAATTGCAATTACAAGGATAATATTTTAATTTTAATTTGAAAATTTATGTTATAAAGTTTAAGGTGGAGCAAATTGTGTTTACAACATTGTTATTAAAATTGTTAGAAAAGTTAAATTAGTTTTAGTGTACAATGTGGGTACCTAATAGAGATACTTATAGTTTGAATTGTAAAAATAACCTAATGATTAAAATCAAGCTAATTTCTAATTAAACTACCTCGTTTTTATTTTACGAACATCGTTCATCTACTTAGGTAACCTATTTTTTTGATCAGTAAGGAAATTAAGATAGATATGAGTAGTTTGTTTAAATTTTAAGACGTAGGTTACGTTAAACGGCCGATAAGACACTGAACGATCTACCGACGCCGTTTTAGTAGGTGCGTACATATTTTTGACTGGCTTGTCCTTCATTATGTCACTGTGGTGCTTACTCCAAGTTTAAATTCGAAAATAATAAGAATTCGCATCACATTTTTAAATTAACTCATTAAATATTGGTCTAAAAAATATAAATTTTTTGATCATAGTAATTAAATGTCTACAAAATGGTGTTTCGCAAGTAAAAGTGACTTCAATTTATAAAGTAGATGCACGTTAATACAGACTTTTTCTAATATTTAGGCTTTCCTTTGAAGACAGATATCATGTCACTTTTATAGAATAAAACCGGTCAAGTGCGAGTCGGGCTACTCGCGCACCGAGGGTTCCGTACCACACCACCACAGAACACAACATTATTTACTTAGAAAAAAAACTTTTTATGTCCAGGACCTTTAGCGCGAAACCCACTCACACTTGGCCGGTTTTTAGTATTTGTTGTTATTTTGTAGAGTTTGCTCTATAATCACACCAAGTTTGACGCTTGTATGTATTACCGTTTTTACTATATAGCGTGAAGAAAAAACGTTGATAAAAACTAGTTTCTTGTAGAAAACCCCCCTTAATTTTTAACTTTCTGTCATTTTTATTATTTGTAAACAAATCCGCCGCAATAACGCATAATCTGAGAAAATTTCAACTATCTAGCTATTACGGTTCAAAAGTTACAGCCCTAAATAGGTAGGACAGACGGACGGACGGACGGACGGACAACGTAGGCTTAGTAATAGGGTCCCTAGGGGACAAGAAATAAGGGATAAGAAATATGGGTACTTTATAGCAAATAAAGCCAAGATGTTGAAGATTATTGCTATATATTATATATAATTTTTCATTAATTTGTATGTCTTTCAAATAACGAGGAGATAAACCGGTCAAGAGTGTGTATGACTCGCCCAAAATAGCGTTTCGTAGTCATTACATGAAAAGTCATGATATTATAGCTTAAATAGGTAACTTAAGAAATTTTCAAAAGCAAACACTAGTGCGATTTAATTTCGTTCAGCGCCATTGTCAAATAGTTTCAGAATTTTTACTCCAGTATTTTAGAAGTTGGAGAGGGAGGGGGATTCTGTATTTGAGTTAGATACCTACTGTTATCTATCTGTCCTCATGCCAAATTTCGATGAAATAGGTGCAAAAATGAGCGAGTAATCGAGGTGGGGCATACTGAAAGACATTCAGACAGAATGGACGAAAGTATAAGGGTTCCTTGTTTGACTACGGAACCCTAGTACGGCTCGGCTCAGCGTTTACCTAGATGGAGCGTCTTAAAACATTCTTATTTTCGCATTTACTTAAAATTTTGGTAATACAGACTGACACTTTTTTCTTTGATTTGATTGTTTGGCTATTAATTAATTATAAATTATAAATGACATTAGCAACCTCATTAGCAATGTTTTTGTAACGCCTTGCAACTCCGAATTAACTGGTTTATTTGAAAAACATATTAGTGAATCACTTTACGACATTTTTAGTATGATTTGACATTTATGAATGAACGAGCATATTATTTATAACTTATAATGCGAGTTTATTTGTCGCCTTTACCATTCAATCGATAGATATGAGGTATGCATATACATTTTAATTATTTATTCCATATAAGGCTATATATAGCCTTATGTAGAATAAATAAATGGCCTAAATGAATAAATCTACAAGGTACATAAATGTAAAAACTGTAAAATAAATCAGTCTTTTTCGTAATTAATAAAAACTTTATAATTCTTTAGAAACTTCAATCAAATTTAAAACTCTCAATTCTTTTATCCGTTAAGCCCTTTGGTCAAGCCAACAAATGAGCCCACTTTCTTTTTGTAACGACTTGGCCGCTTTTTCACTTTTATTATTTTTCAGGGTTCCGTACCCAAAGGGTGAAAACGGGATCCTATTACTAAGCCTACGTTGTCCGTCCATCCGTCCGTCCGTCCGTCCGTCTGTCTGTCTGTCTGTCTGTCTGTCTGTCCTATCTATTTAGGGCTGTAACTTTTGAACCGTAATAGCTACATAGTCGTTATTACGGCGGATTTGTTAACAAATAATAAAAATGTCAAAAAGTTAAAAATTAAGGGTGGTTCTCAACAAGAAACTAGTTTTTATCAACGTTTTTTCTTCGCACTCCTTCGTAAAAACGGTAATACATACAAGCGTCAAACTTAGTGTGATTATAGAGAAAACTCTACAGAATAACAATAAATAATAAAAACCGGCCAAGTGTGAGTCGGTCTCGCGCTAAAGGTACCGAACAAAAAAAGATTTTTTGTAAGTTAATAATGTTGTGTTCTGTGGTGGTGTGGTACGGAAACCTCGGTGCGCGAGTAGCCCGACTCGCACTTGACCGGTTTTTGTACGTTAATCCTACTTTAATATTTCATGACGTGCGTGATATTATGTTGACAGTGATTACGAAATCCTTAGTACGTAAGCACTTGATATCTCTTTAACATCATCATGCAAAAGAAAAGGTTTTCACTAAACGTTTCCACGCTTTGCGCGAAACTTCGTCTGCAGGGACTGTAGTTGTTAATTATAAAAAAAAATATTTACGGAACATCGTATCGAGACCAAATGTGTTTATTGATGATATATCTCCGGCTCCCATCATCCTAGCGAGATAAAATTGATACCAGATTTCAATTCTAATCATTACAAACGTTTTAAACACAATAAGTTTCATCAAAATCGGTTTACTTAGTTGTTTTTTCGCAATGCAAACAAACAAAGTATTTAATAAATTTTCTGTGATTTTTGCATAATATATATGACTTTGGATTTTTGTTAAATTTTTTGTTGTTGTGAGTAAGGGACACACCATTATTTTTTTAGAGTCAACATTTTTAATTGACTTCAAATAAAAGGAAGACGATCGATGGTTCGTCTGTAATATTATTTTGTGATTATCTTCCATTGTACACATTTGTTAAAGTTTTTTAAAAACTTTCTGTTTTTTTTTTTTTTAGTTTTGTAAATTACGTAAATAAACACTTACTGTGGATCATTTTTAGTCGGTCGCCTGTAGCATGGAGGCACGCGTTCTTCGTACTTGTTCTTAGCAGTGGTGTTGCCGACCTCCTTCATCCTCTGGACCTGCGAATCTTCCCAGCGATCCAGTTTGAGGTGCTTCACTTTGCTGATGTGAGCTCCCATGCCGCGGTGTATGCTCGCGCATCGCATGCAGATGAATATGCCAAGGTTGTATGACGCCCAGTCTGGGTCTAGAAAAAAAAAAGTACTATAGACAAGTAATATATAGGGTCCTTCTTAATATGCTGACACTTTTTTAAGGGGATGATCAGACCGTCAAACTGAACAACTTCCACTATGGGACCAACATCGAAATCGCGAAAAAAAATCATCACTTCCATACAAAACTGCAAACCTACTCGGAGCCAAACGTATGGGACAACTGTTTTTTTTTTTCGCGATTTCGATGTTAATTCCATAGAGAAAGTTGTTCAGTTTCATAGTCTGGTCATCGCCTTAAAAAAGTGTCAGCATATTAAGAAGGACCCTGTATTATACGAGCTTTTACCCGCGCCTAAGTCCGCATAAATTGTATACCAGATTTTAAGTCAGATGATAAGTTTCATCAAAATCGGTTCAGTAGTTTTTGCGTGATACTCGAACAAACAAACACCCAAACAAACATACAAACAAACAAACAAACAGACAGACAAAAAATCCAAAAATTGGTGATTTGGAATCAGGGACAGGTAAAAAATATGTCGTAATTTTTTTTTTGTAAATATCTTCAATGTACAGACACATTTCTGTTACAGTTTTATAATAGTTTAGATTAGAGTAGGTATATTTATAATAGTGAATATAATATCCGAAGGAAAATAACCATCTCATACCTGCAAACAATAATAAATGAAGCTACGTAGCTACATAATTATATTATTGTCATCATTGTAGTAATTATAGATTACTATTATAATAGAGTAAATAGCTTCATGTACACACGGCGACAGATCAACCTACCCATAGTTGACCTCTATTTTGATGGACATAGAGTTCAACTATGTGAAGGTTGATCTGTCGCCGTGTGTACACACGGCGACACATTAGGTCATGAATGCCAGTTTTTGTAATCCATAAATCCAAAAAAATTGCATTCGACCTATAGAAGAATAACTGCAACTAAAATAAAAGCAACATAATTTTTGGCACCAGTTGAAAAATGACTTTTTGTATGGGTTTTGGCGGCAAGGTGTAGTTTTTAAGGAACAAATTTCGAACACTGTGTAGTTTTTTGGGGTCACTTTTTGAGCTTGATTTACATTTCTATTTTTTCTTTTTCCCTTTTCTAACATTCCTTGGTATCTACAAACTAATTAGAAAGAACTACCGTTGTATCTTGGTATTCTATAAAATAATTGGATTACAATCTAGTTCTACATATTATCTTATTGCAATGTAATAAATGGTTTCATCTTGACTGTAATCTGTACGTGTACCTATATACCTATACAATAAAATAACATATATAAAATAGGTATGTTATTAATGTTATTATAATATAAGTACCTAAATAAAATCAGAAAGAGGGTAATGTGGAGGCTAACGTTTTTCGAGTGAATGTACGAGTATGTATGTTTGTTTGTTATGTCTTATTTCTTTAATTTCTAGATTGAGGAAGTGGACTGTAAAATATTTACTCTTGAAGAAAAGGTAGGTAGGTAAAGATTGGGTTTAATTTTGATTAAATATAAATTAGTACCTACCTACATACAGAATACCTAGGTACCTAAATGCCGTTATTGACTTTCGTTACTGGCGCGGCGTGGCGTGGGAATTCCTTAATGCGTCACTTTTCCAAGCCAAGTAAAATCCGGGTCTCTTCAAGATAAGAGTACTAATAAATATGGAATTTTAGGTGCATTTTTGGGTTTCAGTTTCATGTGTAGGTCCATTCGTGAATTACACGATAATTTATTTTTAACCATTATTGGCAAGGCTTTTTTTTCTCATTTCTCTTATATTTAAGAACTGAATAAAATATGAGTTACCTAAATGTTTAGAATGCAGAGTTGTAAATAAAAACACAAAGATAGTGGATTGGTAGCATTGGCGTAGCAAGGGGAGAGGGGGAGGGGGGGGGGGGGGGGCAGAGGCACCTCAGAAAGCTCGTTGCCCCCCTTAGAAAAATGGAAAGTAGTGAAGAAATAAGTAAATAGTAGTAGGCACTGTTTCAACATCATCTTGTGAAATTCTAGTCAAAACTCGAGAGGCAATACCTACTGCAAAATAATTTCGAGCTCGCTTCTGACTAGGTGGTCGGTTGCCCCCTCGCCCTCAGGGAACATCTCTAGCTACGCCAATATTAGTAGAGCTGCGTTCAGAACCTACACCCTATGTGCACCCAGAGTGCACCCCGAGCGCAACTTTTCGCACTAAACGCCGTTCACGGCCTCTACCCGCACATTCGAACTGCGCAATTGCATGAACATTTTCGTTCCAAATTCAACTCTATTACAATGAAGTGCAGACCGAAACAGTGGCGATATATCGAACATCGAAAGTCCGGGTACAGGGCCAGAGCCTCGGTGAAAGACGTTCTACCATAGAGCGAGTTGAAAAAACAACTGCACAAAAAGGTCGTGAACGCAGCTTAGTGTTTAATAAAAACGCCCAACTTTTTTATAAACTTTCTTTTCTCTTCTTCTTATCGTGTGGGCAGAGCCCTGGTGTCAGAGTTTTTTCAGACCGCCTTACGGCCTCTTCTTTTCTCTAAAATACGTATACTCCATTCTATCTAAATAGCAACGAAGTTTTAAGGCTATTTTTAACCGACTTCAAAAAAGGAGGAGGTTCTATGTTCGGCTGTATGTATTTTTTATGTATGTGTACCGATATTTTCGTCAATTATGAACCAATTTTAAAAATTCTTTTTTTGTTTGAAAGGGTATACTCCCGAGGTGGTCCCATTTTAATATTGTGATGATCTGATGACGCACTTCGGAGCTGCATGATATAGCTCCTCAAAAGTTGACAGCAAATCGTCTGCGATTGAACCATTTACTTCTTTTCAATGTACCCTTTGCGTGTATAACTGATATCTGAGTCGGAATAACATATTTAATCAATAAAAATAATGAAATAAAAAAATTGTAATGTAGTTACAAATAATATATTTTCATAAAATTTTTACTAACAAGTTTTTGTTTAAATATTTTTAATTAAAATTACTTATAAACTCTATGCAAACTATTATAGGTATATGGGACTGGCAATATGTGGTAATAAAAAAGCTGCCGAGCCATAAAAAAAATTAAAACAAATACTTTTTAATTGCTTTTTTTTTATTTAACGGCTTTACTATTATTTTTTTCCAGCTATATCAGCCAGTCATTTCTAAATTACATTTATATACTCGTACGTCATCTCTTTTCTGTTAAACTATATATTATAACAGGTAACCGATTTTCCACTTTTGTTGTCCAGAATTATGCGTTATCTTTTCGTAAACACGCAGTAAGAACTTATCACAGCACGCACGTTATAGTAAAGATTGCAATCTGCAAATGGTTCAAATAGAAAAAAACATTTTGCAACATCCGTTAGGCTACATACCTATGTGTGCGTGCTTATAGGTACCTACTTCTACTTGTTCTATGAATGAACCGATTACGTGTCTCTCCGTAAAAATGTTACTTCGCGATGGTCGTTTAAAATAGAACTGCTTTGGTTCCCGCAAAGTTTCTTTATAAATTAAAAGGACTATACCTATCTCATTTAGCTATATTGAGACAAATATTGTTTTTATACAAATAGCCCAGTCATTTTACGGTTTGAGCCGGGACTAATTACTAATTGCATTTTTTTTTCGCTTTAATATTGAAGAGCCAATTTGAGCTTAAGAATGTACCAAAATAAAAATAAAAAATACGTCAGCAACAGTTCCAATTTTAAAATACTTATAGATATTATCTCGTTCTAAAAAGCCTGATGATAAATTTTTTTTGCACCTATTTAAGGCTTTACCATCATACATACTTCAAACATAGTGTAAATATTTTTGTCTACTTAGAAGGTTTTGAAAAATACATTCGTATTTTCTAATAAATACCTCATTTTTTAATGCCTATTTGACTGATCAAAAATAATATATATTGTTAAATCTAATTCAAATGAGTGCGTAGATATTAATATTATTAATTTAAAAGCCTTCTGGGACACACAATTTTGATTTCTATGTTGCGTAGCAATTTTTTTTTTTTTAATATGGTTTAGGATAGTATTTTTGTCACTAAATGGTGCCGGTTACAGTTTTAAAGTCCAATTAATAATTACTCCCTACCCCGCCTAACAAAACTCCGTAAAATGACTGGCCTAAAATAGCTTTTTTGTTTACATCCAAAGACATGTCTCTGGATCTTCACAAAACACTTAAACTTATTACAGTCACAACAAATACCATTTGTCCATCCAAATGGTTGTGTGGAAGAAATTGCTTTTAGTGATAAGATCACCTTTTGTGCCCTTCTCATTCTTGTTTATAAATTGTATTTGTGTATTCTTTGTGTGCAAATAAATAATATTTATGTTATGTTATCATGCCTACCCTACTCTTAGAATGCCTCACCGCATAACAGTATGGAATGGACGAACGAACGAAACAATAAAATGACCACCGGAAATTTGACCGGAAATATATTATTTGCGACAGTATTCTTGAAGGCAACCCTATCTTAAATAATTATTTTTTCCACCCTTTTCTTTAACATAGGTTAAGGCTGCACCGAGCCTATTGTGCTGCTCGCAATCGCATTTTCTTTATTTCTTAACAATTTAACAATATTTCCAAAAAACAAGAATGTCGCATTGTAATCATTGCTGATTTTCAATTTATCGGGTCACTGCAGATTTGTTTTTATAATGTTTGTAGTTATTATCTTTAAAACCGCCAAAAGTGGCCACCCCGCCGACTAGAGTGCGAAAGAGATACATTACTGCAGCTTGGACCGATTTTATCTACATAAAATTGACGAAATCAGCATTTCTCTGTTTCCTCCTCCAACACTAAACTGAGTTTAATAATTCTTTCAAGAATAATATGAGAAAGACTGGCTATGTGTGTATGTTTTGCTTTTTTTGTTTATATTCAATCAATCAATCAATCAAATATACTTTATTTTACACCAAAACATAAACAATAAAATACAGAGAAAAAAATACAAGAGGTACAAAATAAGAGAGATATCATATATTATATAGTAACTTAATTTTCTCTAGTATCATTATCCAGGGAGGAAACAGGGGAATACGTTTGTATGAAAAAAACGGTACCCGCCTATCCTCTTAACGATAATAGCTACAAGCATAAAACATAATGATCCGTAATGTTTCGATATATTGAAAGCCAATCAGGGCTTCAATTGCGCTATTTTATACGGTTTTACCGTTCAGACGGAACGTTTTTGGTTTAGATTTGGTTTAGCTGATGTAAAATGCTGTAAAAATGCTATCGCGTTATTTTTTTCTGAACGGTTAAATCGCACAATACAGAAAATTCGATCGAACGGACATCAAACGTTACGTATCTTCCGAAATAAAGCTAAATCGTTACCGTTAATATAATTTGCGCGATACGAATTGTGCATAACGTAACGTTTTTGGTCATGGTTTTGTTTTGATAGTATCGTTCATTAGCGCGATTGACCCCCTGGACTAAAATGTAACATTTTTGTTTTTTGGAAATGTTGTTTAATTGTTTAGAAATAAAAAATTACGATTGAGGGCAGCACAATAGGCTCGGTAGGCTCTTAACTAAAAATGTTATTTTGAAATGCGATATGTTTCCATCAAAAGGTGTTGTGTTGCATCACGACACGATAGTTCAGTACATGATAAATCCGTGTTTACGACTTCAAGCCAGCAGAGCACACCGACACGACGTCATGCCGGCCTCACCAACACATGCACACGTGGCGTGGCCTCCTCTGCGCCAATCGTAAATAACACACCACGCTATGTTTTGGTCATAACAGAGTTGTGGGTGAATCTTTTTCTGTATTTTAATTCGCAATTTTAGAGTTTCCTTTTTTTTCTGTCTGGATAACTAAGGGTTCTGGTTAATGAACTTCAAAAATGTAATGAATGGCGAAATGAGATAGTGACTCAGAGCTCTACAATGTTGAGTGATCATTATCTAATTAGTTTCTTCGTCTGCGTAAAATTTTAACTTAATTAGGGTTCCCTTCGTAAATAATTTTTCGAATAAGCTGACTTTTTTGCTCTTTCAATTTTCCGAGTAATTTATCAAAGAAACTGACTTTTTTAGTCTAAAAAATGTTCTGATTTTCTCGTTTTTTTTCTAAGTAACAAACACAGTTAAGGTTCCTTTCGTAAATAATTTATAGAGAAACTGTCTTTTTTGCTCTTCCAATTTTCATAATATAATAAATGGTGAAGTGAGTTAGTAACTCAGAACTCAATGTTGAGTGGTTGTTATCTAGTTAGTTTTTTCGTTATAATATATACCTTTTTTGCTCTTCAAATTTTCTGATTTTCTCGTTGTTTTTTAACCAAGAAACTACTTTTAACTCAATTATGTTTCCTTTCGTTAATTCTTTATGAAAGAAGCTTAGTTTTATGCTCTTCCAATTTTCAGAAATGTGGTGAATGGCGAAGTGAGTTAGTGACTCAGAACTCTACAATGTTGAGTGATCTTTATCTATCTAGTTTCTTTGTCTGCGTAAACTTATTACTTAATTAGGGCTCGTTTCTTAAATAATTTATCTGAGAAACTGACTTTTTTGCTCTCCCTTTCTTTGATGTTTTCGTTGTTTTCTTTAGGTCTGTCGCATTATTCTTTTGCTTTTGTGTGTTCCTTTTTCGATACGGTAAGTCAGTCATATTTTAATACCTAGGTATATAGGGTCCTTCTTAATATGCTGACACTTTTTTAAGGAGATGATCAGACCATCAAACTGAACAACAATCTCTATGGCACTAACATGGAAATTGTGAAAAGAAAATCAGCTCTTCCATACAAAACTGCAAACTTACTAGAGCCAAATGTATGGGGCGGCAGATTTTTTTGTGATTTCGATGTTGGTCCCATAGAGAAAGTTGTTCAGTATTACGGTCTGATCATCCCCTTAAAAAAGTGTCAACATATTAAAAAGGATCCTGTATATTTCAATGCAACTTGTGTAGAAGCATAATATTTGTACCTACTTTTACTGGCTCTTTACTGCTTCACATATCCAAACTTTCCCGTGTGGGTAAAATATTCGACTTTTTCCACAAAACCTGTCGATGATTTTTATCTCTTTCCCGCTGTGTTTAGGGCTTTATTTCCTGAGTCACGTGTCCATTACCAAAGGACAGTCCAGATTAGGGTTGCCAACCTTAATACAAGGATAAGCGGGATATTTGCAATCAAGATGCGGGACGTGGCTAAAAAAAGCGGGACCCGGCTGTCAAAGTATAAAAAAAAAGTCGAAAAAACAATGAGGATTTGAAGAAAAATAAAAAATTTGTGTTTTTGGTTCCTTTTCATTATAATAATAACACAAACAACAGAGTGGAATCGCAAGGGGCAGAGTGGAATCGCAAGAGCACAGAGTGGAATCGCAAGAGCACAGAGTGGAATCGCAAGAGCACAGAGTGGAATCGCAAGAGCAGAACCTATGCTCCAGGTTGGAAGTGTATTGCACGTAATGGCGTAATAACGGGGAAACCCGCTCACGGGGGTAAACCCCGCGATGGTGAAACCGGAGCCGCACCTCTCGACAACCTTCAGCCGCTCAATGAGATGTTGCCCCATTGTCGCACTTTGTGCGTGCGGCCGTTTTATGGGGCCCACTCGACGAGTCGGCGAGTCACCGCCTGCCTTATTTACAATTTTGAGACTAGTTGTCATGGCAGGCGTCCGTTAGTCTCCTCCCATAGCCCAGTATCCATCCATCCAACTTTCACCTCTATAGCCCAAGACCTTATTTTTCCATCGCGGCCATAGCGCCGTACTCCAATAGTCTTTACACAAATGGCGGGGACCAGCCCCGTGGGTATCATGTTGTACGCTCGGAGATGGTATCCGCCATTTGTGTATCCCTTACATTTAGATTAACTTGTTTTTTGAACGGGCCTCTACATGTTGGCTTCGGCCCCATGCACGCCTTCCAAAGGTCCGGGACTTAATTGCCCGTGATTACGGAACGTAAGACACACAAACAACTAAACTATAATGATAAGTAGGTACATCAAACTTTAACTTTAAGGAGCATTCGAATCAGAAATGAAAATCGGTCGATTACCTAAGTAAACTTTTAAATGATTTTACAAACATAAAAGTTAATACCATGGGGTGCCAGGAATCAGCAGTTTAATGAAACCAGTGTTGGTACGTCAGGCACACCTTGGACAGTCAGCCTCGTTACTAAAATTACTAGCTGGCTAATCTTTCCTATATATCATGATATCATGAATAAATAGTCATGCGATATGGCTATGCTGACATGAAAGAAAAAGAAGAAGAATACATCTAACTTTGAACTTAAGCATTCAATAAAAAGAAATAAAAATGCAAAAATTTTAGAAGAAACTTAATAAAGTTTTATATCACTTCTTCTGAGTCAACTGATCTCATAACTACCTCTGCCACAAAGGTTAGCCAGAAAACGGGACAATAGGCGTCCCGCACACATCTATCGCGGGACGCATCCTCTGAGGGTCTAGAAACGGGACGTCCCGCCTCTCGCGGGACGGTTGGCAACCCTAGTCCAGATTGTTTGTATATCTTCGAGCAAAATAGCAACATTATTAAAGAAAGTAACCATTTTGATTGGGGTTAGTGCCATCTGTCCCCATTCCCAGCTGCCCCCGTCCCAACTGACCCCGATGATATAAAACTCGATTAATTTTATTATAAATATATTTTAACGATATTTTCATAATTTAAACTGGTCTCGACCCCCATACCCCCCCCACCCATCCCCCCAAATTCATGCCGCAGGATACTAAAGCTGATCCTTTTTCTTCTCCAGTGTACCAGTTTATTATTCAAACATCTGAAGTCGGGCACAGTTTGGATATTTTTTTTTGTATGGTATTTAATTACATTTATAGTAAGCAATGAAATCAGGGTCAGTTGGGACGGGGGCAGCTGGGAATGGGGACAGATGGCACTAATCCTTTGATTGTTGGTGTTAGTTCAGTTAATAAAACGACACTGATATTGTCTTTCGATTATAAGGATCTGAAAGTATGAAACCCTTTACACACTACCTTTTCTCGTGGGTTCCCAGTTTTATGTTATTTAGTGTGATATTGTTAAATTATGTATTATATTACGTAGCTACATTTGTTACAAATACGTCGACTATATTAAACAATTAGGTATCTAACTTTTATTTGCGACAATTTCCTTCCTTCTATGCTTCGTCAGAATGACTATTTATTGTAGAATGACCCAGCAACAAGTATCTACCTCAAATCAATACAACTGCTGTCTGGCTAATCCTAAAAATCAGCTAAAGATAGACTGGCGACCTATTGTAACCGTCTGAAAGCCAACATATACATTCTCAGTTTTCTCTAAGGTATGTATGTATGTATATCGCAGTTGAGTTGTAGCTCTACGGCCTAACCATCAACGGTAGAGATAGTAAACAATATCCTACGCAGTCGTTTTGATTATCAATTTATCACTAAGAACGTTGTGCGTGTCGCGTAATGTTTTACAAAACAAACACGAATACACTGTTGCGAATACATTGGTCACACAAAATCAATTTTCAATTAGCGTATGCCTAGGAACCATAACCGGAACAAACTCTACTGGCATATCCTTTTATACATATCGGTATGTTTTATCGATAATTTGATCGTTATTAATGACATAATGTCTATGATTTTGTTTTCATTGAATGCATTTTACGTTGAGGTCACTGAACTCCGAAGCATGGACGCACTTACGTTACGCCCCCCGCCTTTTCACCCCATGGAAATACCACGCTTCACAAGCACAACATCAGCACTAGGTAGTAAAACTTGTAGCAACGTACCCTCGCTTCCGCAATCAGCACACACATTATTGCCACTTTTCTTTTGCAATTCGTGTAACAATTTCTCGTTATGATCTACCATCGTGGAACTTTTGCATCAATAATGAAGAGTAGGTACACGCTAGGAGCGTACGTCGCTCGAAAGTAGAACGCCTCGACGCGGCGCGTTCTCTACCACTGCCACTGGCAATGCGCGACGCGAGGCTCGAGAGTCGAGAGAGACGCGAGGGAGCGAGCGAGCCAGACTTCGACCGACGCGCGGCAAATCGGTTCTACAAACGCCATTTCGTGTATTGATCCCCCCTCTCACTTACACTCGTTGTATCTCCAATATGAAGCGTGAGACAGAAAGTTAGGTCTAGTTTCGGTACATGAATGAAACCAGTGAGTAGTGGATGCCTCGTAAAAGTTTTATCTGTGTGCGTAAAGCGTAGTACGTGATGTGTTGTGGTGATACGACGCGGACGATGTGAATACAATCCATCCACTCCACTACAAACGTCGAGGCCCCGTCTCGCGTAAATTACTAGCTATAGTTATAGTACCTACGTAATTATAGGCATTTAGGCTACAACAGAGATGAACAAAAGTTTGAGACTTTTTATGAATTGTTACTTGCTTGTTACAAGGACAGACTTACGAGGGTATTTTATGAGAGTCCCTTACATATAGGGTTGCCAACCCTACTATATAATATAGTATCCTACTATATTAGGGGGCCCTTCTACTATAATTCGGAGAAAAATATATAGTAGGCAAAACTACTATATTTTGATGAGCAAATAGAAGTCCAATAAAAATGACCAAAAACTTAACAATATTTCAACAATTTTCTTTCTCTTCATCACATTTGTTCCATAATAGTAGATTATGTACCAAGGGGATAAAGCAGTGTCTTTCATCACGGGCGCGATATTGAATCCCGAGCGGAACGAAGGATTCTAGGGTTAACTCCCGAGCGAAGCGAGGGAGTTATGACTAGAATCCTGAGTGAAGCGAGGGGTTCAAGCTCGCCCAAGATGAAAACACGTTTATCCCCGAGGACCATACTCTACTTTTCACACCCTTCGCGAGAAAATAAAAAGCAATACTGTTAGAAACCCAGGGGAGCGTATAAATTATCTATGGTTAGAAACCAATTCTTTTATTAGAATTTATAACAAAGTATTAGAGCTCAATAGTATAGTATTTAGAAAACACTATTTTATTAAATTCAAAGTGAAAGTAGATATTTGAAACATTAGACCAGGAGAGCGATTTTTGAAACTCATTCGCTGAGTTCATCAGTTGAAAATGTCAAAATTACTGTGGAGATATGCAACTTTCTACTGCAGATTTGACTTTCAAAAATCATACTTCAGGAGTGCGATTTTTGAAAGTCAAATCAGCAGTAGAAAGATGCGTATCTCCATAGTAATTTTGACATTTTCAACTGCTGAACTCAGAGAATGAGATTCAAAAATCGCACTCCAGTTGTGGAAAGAAAATGTAATATTTTTTATTACCTACCTACTTTGTTCGTAGCAATAGGTACAGAGCAAGGAATATGTACAGAGATTTGCAGTATTCGCGCGTTTTTTTCTTTTTTTGTGTTCAATACTCGTGGTGGCCAGTTCGAATTTCGAATTAAGTTCTTTTTGGTGCAGGTCTCCATGATAAGTTTTCATACGAATTTTAAGTAAGGGTCGTAGTAAATATTAAATAATCTATGGATGCGGTTCCATATTCAAATCTCATTATTGACCAGCGGGTTATAATGAAATTCAGTACAATATTATTGCCCGGCTAGTCCCAGGGCTATAATGACTTGCTTTAGGTGCGAGTTACATGTCATATAATGTTCCATTTTCGAGCGGGTGGTGTGAAAACAATTTTTCATCACTCATACTCTGAAAGTAGGTCATCGTTTATCTAAGAAGCGGGTTGAAAGTGATACATTTCTTCCCTAGGGCGGAAAAGTAATTTAAAAAAAAATCTACGTCTATACATACAATCCTCTCTACTCACTCTATACTGAGCAAAGGCAAAAACCTATACAGCCACAATTCGATAACATTATATTAAAATTCTTAACTTTAATAATTACTATGAACAAAAATATTGGAATTTAGTAATAATAAAGACATACAACAATAATTAAACATTAATTTAATTATTAATAACAATAATTTAACATTTCAATACTTTTGTATAAATTATACGCATTTTGTTTTCTGCGTGAAGAAAAAGTACCTAATTTAAAAAAAAAAGTCATTAAGTTGGGCTGCGTTCACGAACTTTGGGTGCGGTTGTTTTTTCAACTTGCTCTATGGTAGAACGTTTTTCACAGAGGCTCTGAAGTGCGATTTTTGAACATCATACGAGCGAATCGGCAGTAAATAGATACATAATCTCCATAGTAATTATGACATTTTCTACTGCTGAGTCGCTCGTATGATGTTTAAAAATCGCACAACTGAACGGCGTTAGTGTGAAAAGTTGCACTCGGGGTGCACCTGGGGCGTAGGTTCGGAACGCAGCCTTGCGCGAAAAAGAAAAAAAGGGAGGGAAAGCACATGTTGCTAATTTTGCGGATCCGTTTCAAAACGTGTAAAAATCACTAGGGAAGTATATTTGTCTCACTCTAGCATTCTAGCTTCCTATGTTTTTTTTCTACTTCGCGCTTCGTATTGGTACCCGAGTGATTTTCAAACGTTTTGAAACGCAGCCTAAAATGAATTCATCGAGCTAATAGCGATTCAGAAATTGATTTTTCATTATCTGGTTTTTGGTTAATTTCCTCGTAATCGTGATGAAAAGCAGAGTGTTTAACTCGGGTGAAAGTACCCATTTCACACTCGAACTATGGGCGCCCCTCACCTTTGGTTCGGGGCGCCAAACATCTCGTGTGAAATGGGTCACTTTCATCCCTTGGTTAACAATCTACTGTTTTACTATTATAAATATACCTACTACTGAAAAGTGAAAACAAGTTTTCCTAAAGTCAGATTTATCTATTTTTTTTAGAAATTATATTATTTCTGTATCGAATCCAGCGACTTCTGCGTTTACAGGATGCATTATTTTCTATAACGAATACGAAATAGAGAAATCAAAGTTCCTTAAAAATAGGAACTTGGTATTCAAACCATAAAGTAGCAAAAAAATTTCTTTTTGAAAAACTTTAAATTAACAAATTCGAAAAATACTATATTTTTTCTTATTTTTCCCCGATCTACTATATTTTTTCGGGCACTAAGGCTCGAAATACTATATTTGGTCTAAAAAAAGTTGGCAACCCTACTTACATATCCCATTTCATATTTTGTATAACGCAAATAAACAATAAGTTGCAGTGTTGCAGTTGCATCTTGGAATGGTTATTAATAACATGTGATCTTGATAGAGCTCGGTTGAGCTCACTCAGCAATTGAATGCAATCCAGACTTGTTTTTAGCATTACGACTGCTGTTTAGGTCTCCCACCGAGTTCGTTGTAATTAAATACATACTTACATACATAAACTCACGACCATAATCCTTTACGGGGTAAGAAAAATATAACTTGATAATTTTTGGGAATCACACACCTATTGAAAGGTAGGCACTAGCCCCGTGAGTTTGCCCCAACTAATTTAGTACAAACGAGCATTTACCCGCGACTTCGTCCGCATAAATTATATACCTACCAGATTTTAAGTCAGATCATAAGCTATCAAACAAGAAAGTTTCTTCAAAATCGGTTCAGTAGTTTTTGCGTGATGCTCGATCAAACAAACAAACAAACACAAGACAGACAAAAATATAATCAGGGACACCTAAAAACCATAACGTATTCTTTTTACCCGACTTCAACAAAAGGAGGAGGTTCTCAATTCGACCCGTATGTTTTTTTTTGTATGTTTGTGACATGATATCTCGTCAATTATGAATGAATCTATTTTTGAGATTTATTGGAGTCGGTGTCAAGCCAAGCCAATAAATTACTGCAAGCCCAGTCGCGAATCGTACCGGCTTGACAGCGACTTCGATAAAACAAATTAATTTTCTTGGATGCTTTTGACGACAAGTGGCCAGAGCTTGCCCAGGATAGAGATGGTTGGAAGATTAAAGGGGAGGCCTTTGCCCAGCAGAGGGATGAAATAGGTTAGAAAAAAATAATTTATAGATTCGAACGTAAAAGTCATAGGCTGAAATATTATTTTTCACTTTTTTTACTTTTGAAGTCGGTTGTTTTTTTATGTAAAAATTTAATTTTTTTATCTACACTAATATTATAAAGAGGAAAGATTTGTACCTATTTTTGTATGTTTGTATGTTTGTAATGAATAGGCTCAAAAAGTTCTGGGCCGATTTAAAAAATTCTTTCACCATTAGAAAGCTGCATTCACCCTGAGTAACATAGGCTATATTTATTGCTAGAAAAGATTAGACGTCCACCCGTGCGAAGCCGGGACGGGCTGCTAGTCTGTAAATATCTTCAATGTACAGACACACTTCTGTTACAGTTTTATAATAGTTTAGATTAAGTTGAAGCATGCGTGATTCATTAAATTATTTTATTAATTAAATTATTTTAACACAAAAGTGAAAGTTACTTATTTTCAAGTTTTAACAACAATCGAATTAGCCGTAAAAAATTGTAGAGTTCCGAAGTCAACAAGGAACCCTTAATAGTTTCGCCGTATAAGCGCCATATCCATCAGTCTGTCTGTCTGTCTGTTTCTGTCGGTGGCTTACCACAGAGACGCTTAGTACTAGAAAGCTGTAATTTGGCATGATACATATTAATCACACCGACATTTATAGTACTAGTGTTTAGTTGTGTTTTCGGTAGGAAGTGTTAGGTTTTCATTTTATTGTTTTGTAGAGTCAAAGTTAAGGCACGATGGGGCTGACATAACCTCAGAGTTAAAAGCTCCAATTAAAATAAAATAAAAAACAGAATAAAAAAAAAAGAAGTTATAATACAGGGTGTAAATTAAAATAGGACAGCTACTTAAAGAGGTGCTTCAGACCATCAAACTGAACAATTTTCTCTATGGAACCAATATCGAAATCGCGAAAAAAAAATCTGCTGTCCCATACATTTCAGTCGAGTTATGTTTGCAGTTTTGTATGGGAGAGCGGAATTTTTTTTCGCGATTTCGATATTGGTCCCATAGAGAAAGTTGTTCAGTTTGATGGTCTGAAGCACCCCTTTAAGTAGCTGTCCCATTTTATTGTACACCCTGTATACTTAAAATTTAAAAATTATTCAGCGTTATTAAGAAAGATCCTGTAGGTATAAGCTGTATCATAACTTTAACCTTGGGTACCTAATCCGCGAGTTTCCAACTAGTCAAATTAACAACTCTTTATCAAACGTCAAAACGCGTGCTTTGTATGAAATATTGTACTAGAATTTGGAGAGTGACGTCATTATTTTTCGTTGTCGTTTTGATACTTTTTATAGTTTATCCAGTTATTAAAAATAGTATTCAAGCAACAGTATTACTGAAAATGTGAGTTTAGCGTTATTTTCAAACGGTTTATTTACTGAGCAGCTAAAACTAAAATATATTTTATGTAGTCAACTCCCCAATTGTTGTGAAGTGAGGTCCTCCCAAATGTAATCCTGGATCCGCTTTTTTAACAAGATGACAGATCATAAAATTAGCAAGAAGTGGCCGCCATATCTGCTGAAATCTGATTTCTGATGAATGGATTTAATTATGCAGGGTCCTTCTTAATATGCTGACAGTTTTTTAAGGGGATGATCAGACCGTAAAACTGAACAACTTTGTCTATGGCAACTTGGCAACCAATGGCAACAACATCGAAATCGCAAAAAAAACATATTTTCTATACAAAGCTGCAAACCTACTCGAGCCAAATGTATGGGACAGCTGTTTTTATTTTCGCTATTTTGATGTTGGTCAAGTTGTTTGTTCAGTTTGATGGTTTCCTCTTAAAAAACTGTCTAACATCTTTTGAATGTGCCTATTATGTAATAATAAATTAATAACATACTTAGTAGAATGTTTGGTAATTACTACATACCAACAACCCCTTACTAACGTCACACTAGGCCTTGAACCAGGATTTTCGATTTTCGATATATCGCTTCCGTTTCGGCCCGAACTTCATTGTAATAGAGTTGACATTGGAACGAAAACGCGACTGCGAAGTTCGAATGTTCGGGTAGACCCCCATAACTTTAGAAGCATCATGACATCGTATGTAGGTACTATCGCGAACTTTTCCACAATTTTGCATAATTATTTAATTTCTCGCATAATTTATTGTTCGGAAACTATTATATTCATCAATTGGGCCGGGCGGGGCTAGACAGCGCTTTTATTTTTTAGTATGCAAGCAAGAATGAGCCTAGTGGTGGTCAGGAGTGCGATTTTTAAATCTCATACACGTTGAACTCAGCAGTTGAAAATGTATGGAGATACGCATCTTTCTACTGCTGATTTGACTTTCAAAAATCGCACTCCTGGAGCATGTTTTTTTATGTCAAATCAGCAGTAGAAAGATGCACGTCTCCATAGTAATGACATTTTCAGCTGCTGAGTTCAAAGAATGAGTTTAAAAAATCGTACTCCAGGCGTAAAGGCCGCGATAGTAGATAGATCAGGGCCTCAATTGCGCAATTTTATACGGTTTTGGTTTGGTTTTGGTTTTGGTTTAGTTTTGGTTTAGATTTGGTTTAGCTGAAGTAAAAAAGTTTTGCGATATTTTTTCTGAACGGTTAAATCGCACAATACAGAAAATTCGATCGAACGGACATCAAACGTTACGCCAACGTATATTCCGAAATAAAGCTAAATCGTTACCGTTACTATAATTTGCGCGATATGTTAACGTGACGTTAACGCAAAGACATATATATTACTAGCGTAAGGACATGGCTTATGAGCTTGACTATTGTCCCCAGTGCGTTGGGTCTAAAGTGCAAGGAAAAATGTCAGTTTAGAGCACTCGAAAATATATGACACGATATAGTTCGTATACGAGTTATGACAGATGGCGCAAATTTTTGTTTCTATGAAGAAGGTTTTTGTAAAATATTCTGACGGGCCTATCCTTACGCTAGTAATATACGTTAACGTAACATTTTTGGTTGTGGTTTTGTTTTGGTAGTGTCGTTCAAACTTAGGGCGATTGAGGCCCAGGTCAGTTACGTCCTTTTCCCCGAACGTCCATCGCCCGAATTAGTACCGGGGGTTTCAACATACATACACATACATAAGCTCACGCCATTGTCCCAAGGGGGTAGGCAGAGACCACAGATCGCCACACGCTACGACTCTGATATTACGAGAGATAAGTGTACTTTTTGCAACCATAAGCAGCAAGGCTGATTCAGTGTCTATAGGGTGTAGAGCATCTCTGTGATGGGGTTGACATCGGTCTGCCTGCATATCGTCAGTCGGTTCAGGAGATACAGCCGCTCAAAGGCGAGTTATGGGTGCAAAAAACGGCCGATCAGCAGCAAGGCTGATCGTATGATACTATTGTAATATGCACTAAGGCTATGTGAACAGTACAAAAACTGACGTGGTTCATCAGTCGGTTTAGGAGATACAGCCGTTCAAAGGTCAGTTATGTGTGCAAAAAACGGCCGATCAGCAGCAAGGCTGATCATAGGATACTATTGTAATATGCACTGTAGCTAAGTGAACAGTACAAAAACTGACATGATCCGTCAGTCGGTTTAGTAGGTACACCCGTTCAAATTTTCAAAAATTAATGGTAATAAAAAAAAAATGATTTCTCGAAAGGATGATCATAGGATATTATTTTAATATGCACTGTAGTTATGTGAACAGTAAAAAAACTAACATGATCCGTCACTCGGTTTAGTAGGTACAGCCGTTCAAAGTTGCAAAAATTAATGGTTACAAAAAAATAATGATCTCCCGAAAGGATGATTATAGGATATTATTGTAATATGCACTGTAGTTATGTGAACAGTACAAAAACTGACATGATCCGTCAGTCGGTTTAGTAGGTATAGCCGTTCAAAGTAGCAAAAATTAATGGTTACAAAAAAATAATGATCTCCCGAAAGGATGATTATAGGATATTATTGTAATATACACTGTATTTATGTGAACAGTACAAAAACTGACATGATCCGTCAGTCGGTTTAGTAGGTACAGCCGTTCAAAGTTGCAAAAATTAATTTTAACAATAAAAAATAATGATCTCCCGAAAGGATGATCATAGGATATTATTGTCATATGCACTGTAGTTACTATACACAGAAGCTATGGTAACACTATTTAAACTGACATGATAATGTCGGTCAGTTTAACAATTACTACAGCTGGTTAAAAAGAAATTTGCTGTGCTAAAAATTATTAGAAGTAGTTTAGTGGTTATGAGTTTCGTTAGGTACTAGTATTGATAAGTGATATCTTCTTGATTTGTATCTCTGACTATCCCCTCGGGGAATATAGTCTAAAGCACTATGCTATGTTGTGCTTGTAATAAACATGATTCGTCAATCAGATTACCTACAAGCTCATGGTTGCAAAAGAATAACGATCTCAAATAAAAGGCTGATTATGCGGTGTAGCTATGTAAGTACTGTTAAACTGACATGCTTATTATGTCAGTCCGTCAGTAGTTATCAAGGAACATACTGCTCGTAGTCAAAGAATAATTATATACATATACTAACGTAAACCGTAGTCTTAATCACTGCTAGCAGAGAGAGGTGAGTTACGATTACGTTGAAAAAATCAAGGGGCACAACACAACCGAGGACTGTGCCGAAGGAAATTTTGGAGTGAAAACTTAGTCTATCCTTTTTGGTAGGTAGAATAACTTGGACAACATGAACAACTCGGTCGACTTGGATAACTCAGACAACTTGGTCAAATGATTTGACTTGTTCAAGTTGTTCATGTTGTCCAATTAAGTACTTTCGACAACAAAAAATCTCGGACAACATGAAAAACTCGGTCAACTCGGACAACTCTGACAACATTGTATAAGTTGACCAAATCGTCAGAGCTGTTTATGTTGCCCGAGTTTTTCATGTTGTTCGAGTTGTTAATGTTGTTCGAGTTGTTCATTTGAACACCAAGACCACGATCAAGTTCTAATAGCCAAATATTTTAGCCATCCCGGGTCTTCGAAACGATCCTGAGATTGTTTCATAAAATTATGACAAATTAATCTTGTGAAAAGTGAAAAATGAAGTTAGGTATTTACCTAAACCGGAGATCGGATATTCGGATGCATATTTATTTATCCGAATATCCGCTCTACATGATCACACATGGTGATTTAAAGTTCCTTTACTTTTAATTTTTCTGTGTTATGGATGAATCTGTAAATTTTTTTGGTACCTATTTTTTATTTTTGTGTGGCAATAAAATGCATTTTATTTATTTATTTTTGTTTTAAAGGAGTGAAATGATGCTAAACAGTGTAAATTTTACCATCTTTAAGTATGGAGACAACGTCAATAGTGAGAAACAGCTGATTTTCATTCTCAATGTTGGAATGTTATTTTTAGATTAAAAACTTACTGTGAAGTGTTCGGATTTCTTAAAAAATTTTCCCGTTTTTTTTACTGTTTATAAATACTGAACGAACTGACGTTTCATGTCAGTTTTAATATTATTTACATATCTACAGCGCATATAACAAAACCGTCTTATAACCAACCTTAATGGCGGTAAAAATTTTTTTCTTGTCTCATTTATACTATTCACATAGCTAGAGTGCATACTACAATAATATAAATTATGATCAGCCTTGCTACTGATCGTCCTTTATTGCAAACATAACTGACCTTTGAACGGCTATACCCACTAAACCGACTGACGAATCACGTCAGTTTTTGTACTATTCACATAGCTAGAGTGCATACTACAATAATATAAATTATGATCAGCCTTGCTACTGATCGTCCTTTATTGCAAACATAACTGACCTTTGAACGGCTATACCTACTAAACCGACTGACGTCTTGCGGGCAGACTTACTTCAACCTCATCACAGAGATGCCCTACACCCTATGAATACTGAATCAGCCTTGCTGGCGATGGTTGCAAAAAGTACACTTATCTCTCGGAATATCCATACACCACCCCCCCACCCGCACACTCTCATGAATGCACATGTCTGAATCACGTGGTTGCTGTCTTGAACTTTTTTGTTTCTCGACTGATTGCTTCTGGCGGCCACTTTTCTCAAATCCGACATCAGATTCGAGTTTGGAGTCCACGCGGAACCTCAGATACTGATTTTGGAAGCAAGCGGTTCAGAAAAAAAAAATTCTAGATGGCGGCCACTTTTCTCAAATCTGACGTCAGATTCGTGTTAAAAGATCACAAAAACCCCCAGACATCGATTTTGGAAGCAATCGGTCGAGAAATAAAAAGTTCAAGATGGCGGCCACTTTTCTCAAATCTGACATTGGATTCATGTTCGGGGTCCACGCGGACCCTCAGATTTTGGAAGCAATCGGTTGATTGAGAAAAAAAAGTTCAAGATGCATTAGATATCATTGGTTGGGATGTTCGGAGTCCACGCGTACCCTCATTATATCGAATTTAGGAGCAAACGATTTAGTAACTAAAAAGTTAAAGAAAGCCACCACGTGATTCAGACATGTGCGTTCATTCATGAGTGTATGCGGGAGGGGGGTGTATGTGGAGGTGTGTTTCCTGTCCACCCAGCCCAGGTTTTCGGTGGATTCTTGGATTAATTTAGAATGACATGGTAAACTTTTTAATCGTTTCTTAAATTAACGAATACACACACCCACACTGCTACCTACATACATACCTACTTACATTATTACCTACATAACATACATACTTACAAACCTAGCTACCTGCATACATGCCCACAAACCTACCTACCCCTCCCCCTTCATAATTTGCCCTTTTCACAAATCCGGGCGGGTCTACCTTTTTTCTGTACGCCCAACTCGCCCTGTGTTAAAGGCGACATGTCCCCTTCCTATTTCTAAAGAGTGGCAACTCGCCGCAAGGCGAGATTTTTTACTGGCGAGTTGTCACCTAACCCGAAAATATATACCTGTTCCTGCTGTTTCGTTTAAGCGGCATAAATTGTCATGTTTGTGTACGGTAGCGCAAATAAAAGAATATTGTATTTTACCTCATAAATACTTTCATACTGATAATTAAAGCAATTTGCGCGAAATTATTCCCTAACCTTTGCAAAATATCAAAAATTCACAACGTTAGTGTTCAATTTTCCACTTCTACCGGCACTCCCGGAGTGCAACCCGTTGTTTTTTTTTTCATTTTAGCGTTTATAACCGGTGACTTGTTAGACAATGGTGTCAGTTTAAATAGTGTCTACATATCTACTGCATATATGACAATACTTTCATATAATCAGGCTTTCCGGTAGTCATAACATCTTTATAAACATTAATTTGTTCATCTTTGAACGGCTGTACAGTTAGCAGCAATAAGTTACTACACTTTAGTACTACGGCGTAGAACAAAAGTGTATGCAACTTATTGCTGCTGACTGTACCTATTAAACCAAGTGACGGATTATCTCAGTTTTTATCGTGTTCACATAACTACAGTGCGTATTACAATAATATCCTATAATCATCCTTTCGGGAGATCATTATTTTTTTGTAACCATAAATTTTTGCAACTTTAAACGGCTGTACCTACTAAACCGACTGACGGATCATGTCAGTTTTTTTACTGTTCACATAACTACAGTGCATATTACAATAATATCCTACAATCATCCTTTCGGGAGATCATTATTTTTTTGTAACCATTAATTTTTGCAACTTTGAACGGCTGTACCTACTAAACCGAGTGACGGATCATGTCAGTTTTTTTACTGTTTACATAACTACAGTGCATATTAAAAGAATATCCTATGATCATCCTTTCGGGAGATCATTATTTTTTTTATTACCATTAATTTTTGAAACTTTGAACGGCTGTACCTACTAAACCGACTGACGGATCATGTCAGTTTTTGTACTGTTCACTTAGCTACAGTGCATATTACAATAGTATCCTATGATCAGCCTTGCTGCTGATCGGCCGTTTTTTGCACACATAACTGACCTTTGAACGGCTGTATCTCCTAAACCGACTGATGAACCACGTCAGTTTTTGTACTGTTCACATAGCCTCAGTGCATATTACAATAGTATCATACGATCAGCCTTGCTGCTGATCGGCCGTTTTTTGCACCCATAACTCACCTTTGAACGGCTGTATCTCCTAAACCGACTGATGATATGCAGGCAGACCGACGTCAACCCCATCACAGAGATGCTCTACACCCCATAAACACTGAATCAGCCTTGCTGCTTATGGTTGCAAATAGTACACTTATCTCTTATACTATGACACACTTCTCTAGCCTCATTGACATTCATACATCTTTTCATGCACTTCCGTCGATTGAGGGTGCTACGCACTTGTCCTTTCAAAGAAGTAAAACTAATAGTACAAACTAATAAAATTAGTTGGGTTGTCACACCTAACGCACCTAATACATACGACACAAAAAATGCATATCTTTAGCCTAAAGAAGATATTAATTTCTCCAGCTATGGGAAAAAGGCCCAAAAAAATTGTTACCGTCTACTTAGTTGGCATATAGTTATGAAACTCATGTCGATTTGTTTCTAGTACAGATGCCAATTAATTAATAGTAGATTATTAACCAAGGGATGAAAATCACCCATTTCACACAAGATTGGCGCCCCGAACGAACGTGAGGGGCGCCCATAATTCAAGTGTGAAATGGGTGACTTTCATGCCTACTTTGACTAGACAGACATTTTGACACTACCATTAAAATCTATATTTTTAGTGTTCCGTACCAAAATTAGCAAAACGGAACACTTATGGAATCAGCTCGGTGTTCAATCCGTCAGTCCGTCCGTCTGTCACAGGCATTTTTCTCAGAGACCGTAAGATAGGAAGTTGAAACTCGGTACAGATATAGCAATTTCTGGTCCAATATCATAAATGAAGTAAAAAAAGCTAAGTATTTTTATATTGGGGGGCAATTTAGGGAGTAAGAAAGGGTAAATAAAAAAAAGGAATTTTTCTTTCATATGTATTAAAAGCTTATAAAAATACGAGTCTAAAAATATATACTCTTAAAATTTTTAATAAAGACTTTGTTTGACAAAATTTTCAATTAAATCCGAGAAATTGCTGTCCCCACTTCTATTTAAAAAAATATAGCCGTAAAAGATTTGAAAAAAATCAAGAACGTCAGAAATAATGTGTAGATGGCGGGAAAATTATCAGGGTGGCTCTAACTTGAATAGTTTTTTTTCTATACCCAAAAAACTAACACCAGTGAGAAAAGTGTAAAATGATCTTAGAACCATGTTAAACAATTGGTAGTACGGAACACTAATTGCCCGAGTCCCAACTCGTACTTGGCCGATTTTTTACTTTTTTAGGGTTCCGTACCCAAAGGGTGAAAACGGGACCCTATTCTATTACTAAGCCTACGTTTTTCGTCCGTCCGTCCGTCCATCCGTCTGTCCTACCTATTTAGGGCGTAACTTTTGAACCGTAATAGCTAGATAGTTGAAATTTTCTCAGATTATGCGTTATTACAAGGTTATTACGGCGGATTTGTTTACAAATAATAAAAATGTCAAAAAGTTAAAAATTAAGGAGGGTTCTCAACAAGAAACTAGTTTTTATCAACGTTTTTTCTTCATGCTCTATTGTAAACACGTCAAACTTAGTGTGATTATAGAGCAAACTCTACAGAATAACAACAAATACTAAAAACTAGCCAAGTGTGAGTCGGTCTCGCGCTAAAGGTCCCAGACAAAAAAAATGGTTTTTCAAAGTTAATAATGTTGTGTTCTGTGGTGGTGTGGTACGGAACCCTCGGTGCGCGAGTAGCCCGACTCGCACTTGACTGGTTTTATTACATTTCATGAGATTCTGGTATAATAACCACAGACCTATAATAACATAATGTCAGTCCGACTACAGGACTAGAACTCGAAACCTATCCTACTGCAGCGAAGCGTGAGGCAGGGAGACGTTATATCTCCGAAACTGTTCACCGCTGCACTGGAAGATGTTTTCAAGGTTCTGGACTGGAAAGGGCTAGGCATCAACATAAACGGCGAGTACATCAGTCACCTTCGGTTTGCCGATGATATAGTCATCATGGCGGAGACTATGGAGGAGCTCAGTCGAATGCTCGATGATCTCAGCAGAGAGTCGATCTCCAACGAGTTGGTCTGAAGATGAACATGGAAAAGACGAAGATCATGTCAAATGCCCATGTTGTACCCACTCCTGTAATGATCGGAAACTCTGCGCTCGAAGTTGTTGACCATTATGTTTACCTGGGACAAACTATTCAGTTAGGTAAGTCCAACTTCAAGAAAGAGATTAACCGTCGAATCCAACTCGGCTGGGCAGCGTTCGGGAAGCTACGTAGTATCTTCACGTCCCAAATACCGCAGTGTCTTAAAACGAAAGTCTTCGATCAGTGTGTGTTGCCAGTGATGACATATGGAACAGAGACGTGGTCGTTCACTCAAGGCCTCATAAAAAGGCTGAAAGTCACCCAAAGGGCAATGGAGAGGGCTATGCTCGGAGTTTCCCTTCGAGATCGAATCAGAAATGAAGAGATCCGCAGAAGAACCAGAGTAACTGACATCGCCCAAAGAATTGCTAAACTTAAGTGGCAGTGGGCGGGGCACATTGCTCGCAGAACCGATGGCCGGTGGGGCCGAAAAGTTCTCGAGTGGCGACCGCGTACCGGAAAGCGCAGCGTGGGTAGGCCCCTCACACGGTGGGCCGACGACCTGGTGAAGGCAGAGGGAAAACGTTGGATGAGAGCAGCGCAGGACCGGTCGTTATGGCGATCCTTGGGGGAGGCCTATGTCCAGCAGAGGACGTCCATCGGCTGAGATGACGATGATGATGATGACCTATAATAACCACATTCTACACGGTAAGACACCGACCCTCGCCCTCTATTCGCCCTTGGTCGCTGGCGCAGCTCCCGCTGCCAAGGACGTTGGAAGGTCAAATGCAGTTTGGTTGCAAACCGCGGTTTTCTCAGAGGAATGATCTCTTTATCTCTTTGCCGGTTTTTTTGTTTGGCAAGATGTCAAACCACTGTCAAACCTATGGAATGTTGATGACATCTTGCCAAACAAATCGTCGTTTAAATTCTTTTAAGCAAAAGTCACGCTATTGCTGTTTCATGTGCGGCCACGTTGGTTGAAGCTTCTTGTTATGGTTACATCTTGTTACTATATCTATGTGTACAGTCACCAGCAGATATATCGTAGCAAACAAGGTGGTGAAATATTTCTAAGCAGTTCTAATTTTCAATAATTTCTTTACTCATAGTCAATCAAAAATATTGGAACGCCGAGAACATCAAATATATCGACGCAGTCATGGTGGATATAAACATCTGAACAGTTTCGGAAAAAAACCTTACTCCGTTGTTTTACATGTTAATTTTAAATAACATTGTAAAGAAATTATTGAAAATTCGCTGTTCACATATTTATGACAAAATACACGTTTAGATATAACGAGCTTTTACCCGCGACTTCGTCCGCATAAATTATATACCAGATTTTAAGTCACATGATAATTGATAAGCTATCAAACAAAAAAAGTTTCATCAAAATTGGTTCAGTAGTTTTTGCGTGATGCTCGAACAAACAAACACACAAACAAACAAACAAACAAACAGACTGACAAAAAGTCCAAAAATTTGTGATTTGGAATCAGGGAAGCCTAAAAACCATATCGTAATCTTTTTTTTGTAAATATCTTCAAATGTACAGACACACTTCTGTTACAGTTTTATGATAGTTTAGATTGGTAACGTTTACTGTAAATAATTCACAAATAATTTAATGAAAATTAGCACTGCTCAGCAATCTTTGGATACCTTGTATGCTATGATATATCTGATGGCGACTGTACTTGTATTCACACGCCGTACGTTGTATAAGCTCTACTGTGATAAAGTTTCGATCGATTTTGCAGACCCATGAACATTCTGAACTTTATTGAAGACATCGGTTGTATGGGATGGGATATACCCTTTACCTAGAACTGAACCAAAAAAAAAAAAAACTTTCAAAACTGACGTTTGCGTCCAGTGTGACCACTTTTAGTAGATTTCTACTTTTTTGGTAGATTTTGGGCAAAGAGAACAATAATTTAGTAGTGGGAATTCGTTTAGTAGATTTTGGTAGAAATTCAGTATTCGAAAATTTTATCAAAAATTCAAGGATTCAGGCAAAAAAATTCAAAGCTGACAGTACAAATAGCTGAGAAAACGATTGTAGGCGGCTTTACGGAACTTCTAGTAAAGCTTTAGTGGTGTACAGCAGAATTGATCTTGTCGCCTAATCTTGTTTTTTACAAAAGAGGGTTTATAAGATGCAGAAAACTGTACCAACTTTAAACTTGCATAGGGACAACCAATTAATATTTATTTGGAAATTGAAGCATCCATGTTACAAAGATGAAAATCGATAAAAAATTATACAAAAATGTGAAAATTGCTTAAGAAGTGATGAGCGTTTAGATAAAAATGATAATATTTTGATCAAAAACGTGTTTTTAACCATCTGAAATGACATAAATATCAGTTGGTAGAATTTAAGTAGAATTTGAAACCGGCCTTGGTAGATTTTGGTAGATTTCAGCAGTAATTTTAGTAGATTCTCTGAAAAAAAAGTGGTCACGCTGTTTGCGTCTGACATTTTGTTTGCACTCCCTGCATGGAAAGAAAGCGTTGCTATAAATAAGTGATTTTAAATTAATTTTGTGTTAGTTTTCGTGAGAAATATTTAATTTATAAGCTAATTAATCGACTTAAACTGCCAAGATGGGGCGCCGATCCATAAATACCACGAAAAGTGGTAAATACATGAATCCGACTGACCAAGCAAGTAAGTCCCTTTTGATCACATTAATTATCTTTTTAAATCATGTTGTGCCTATTTCCGTCTACTTACCTATCTCTTCAGAATTTCAAAACCACATTCATATAGAAAAGTGACTGCTAGCGTGGAATTCAGAAACCAAATTTGAGTTTGGGTTCGAACTCTCGTATGTCAAAATCCATACGGTTTCGACCCTATTCAGACTTAAATCACGCTTAAAAAACGTCTCTAAGGGTGCCTGTCCATTGAAGCTGTGCGAGCTGTGTAGCTGTGTTTTTTTAACCAATCAGGACCTCGGGCGAGGCGCGCTCGGGCGAGTTCGGCCGCGCCTCGCCCGAGGTCCTGATTGGTTAAAAAAACACAGCTACAAAGCTCGCACAGCTTCAATGGACAGGCAGCCTAAATCTGGGGCTTAAGTACCAACAAACTTGCACGCATGATGCTCGATTTTTGTTATAACTACAGTATTCAACACAGTATCTCTCACATAGTTCGAAAATATTACAGGAAAAGAGGCAAGGAAAAAGGAGTTGAAGAAAAACAAAAGGCAGAGGCAGATGGTAAGGGCGGCGGTGCTGAAAATGAAGGATCCTACTCAGATTCTTGAAGAACTTCAGAAAATCGATGAAATGGGTAAGTAACAACCAGCAAACATGTCTACCACTGTATTCCAAACATGTATACGTACTACATTGAGAAATATTATTTACAGAATACAATGTACTGCAACCTTCGCCATTGAATGAGAAGGTACTGAAGGAAAAACGAAAGAAATTGAGAGAGACTTTTGACAGAGTTTTGAAGATGTATGTAAGTATAGTACAGTGTAGTATAAGGAAAGAATTGCTGAATTAAAGTGGCAATCTGCTAGGCACATCACAGGCCGACGGGGCCAAATAATAGGGGATCGGACAGTCCGGGACAATTAGTCAAATTAGCAACTTTGAATCTAACATCAAAACGCGCGCGATGTATGAAAAATTGTACTAAATACCCACAAGTGACGTCATCAACATTTAATTACTTTTTATATTTCATCATGTTATTAAAATAGTATTCTAGCTTAAAAAAAGCTAAAAATGTGAGTATAGCGTTATTTTCAAATGTTTTTTTTACTAAGAAGATAAAACTATATATACTATACATATCGTCCGATCTGAATTTCGGACGATACATTGAGTCCATGGCCAAAACCGCAGCGAAAAAACTGGGCGTCCTCTCGAAGGTCAGACGGTACTTTACTCCGGGACAGCTTCTACAACTTTATCAAGCACAAGTCCGATCGTGTATGGAGTACTGCTGCCATCTCTGGGACGGGTCTGCCCAATACCAGCTGACCGCGCTGGACTCAATCGACAGGCGTGCCAGGAAGCTCATAGGTGATCCAACCTCGGTGGCGAAGCTACAAAGTCTTGAGCATCGTCGCAAGGTAGCCTGTCTGTCTGTTTTTTATAGGATACATTTCGGAGAGTGTGCGACTGAATTACACGATCTGATACCACCATCTCCCTTTCATCTGCGGGGGACGAGACGCAGACTGGGTTTCCACCCTTATGTCGTTGACCTACCAGCAATTCGCACGAAGAAGTTTGCTTCTTCTTTTATAATGCGCACGGCTAAGGAGTGGAATGCCCTGCCTGCGGACCTGTTCCCTGAGCAATACAACCTGGGCCTCTTCAAGGCGAGAGTGAATAGGCATCTTTCTAGGTAAGCATGCTACATCTTCGGCCTCATCATCACTCAACATCAGGTGAGATTGGGGTCAAATGCTTACCTATCACAAATAAAAAAAAAAAAAAAAATATATATATATATGAATCCAATCCCACCAATATTCATGAATCATGGGAAGATTTTAAAACTATGACACTTAAAATTATAGACGACAAAGTACCACTCCAACGAGTAAATAAAAAGAAAAATAATAAAAAGCCATGGATCGGATCAGATACAGTCAGCTTGACGCAAGAAAAACTAAAAAAGTGGAGATTTTACCAACTGAATAAGACAAAAGAATCCTATGAAGACTACAGGAAAACAAATAACAAAATTATTGCTGAGGTAAGGAAGTCGAGGATACAGTTCGAGAGGACTATTGTTAATGGCAGTCCTAAATGCTTTTATGGATACATACGTCAAAATCTTAGCTCCAAGGTGACAGTACCACCATCATTAAAAGATGACTCCACTCTAATAGTGACAAATAATCCAAGGGAGGTTGCCAATATTTTTGCCAAACAGTTCAATAAATCCTTTGTGAAAGAGTCCCTGGATAAACCGATACCAACAGTGTCCTGTCCCATTGTTGAAAACTCTATAGAACATATTGACTTTACACCCGAAGATGTGGCCAAGACACTAAGTACTTTTAAAGATGATACTGCAATGGGTCCAGATGGAATACCAGCAATACTGTTGAAGAAATGTAACCTTGTACTGTGTGGTCAGCTTGCGCACATCATGACACTATCCTTTAGAGAGGGAAGGTTACCACAGGACTGGAAAGAGGCAGAAGTGACGCCCATCTATAAAAAGGGAGATAAGCTTGTGGCAGCGAATTATCGACCGATAAGCTTGACCTGTATACTGTGCAAAGCAATGGAAAAAATAGTTGCCAAGGAGATGAGAAAGTTTTTGTCCAAGGAAAATATTTTAATAGAGGAACAACATGGTTTCATACCCAGAAGATCAACAATTACAAATCTACTATGTTGTCTTGATTACTGGACAAAAAACTGGGAGGAACATAAACCAACTGATGTTGTATATCTGGATTACGAGAAAGCTTTTGATCGTGTACCTATTAAAAGGCTAACTGCAAAGTTAATGCATTTTGGAATTCGCGGTAGGCTCCTTCTGTGGATCGAAAATTTTTTGAGTGACCGTACTTTCAGGGTCAGAGTTGGTAGGGAGTTCTCAGACCCTTATAGCGTCCTCAGTGGTGTCCCACAGGGCTCTGTGCTTGGCCCAATTCTATTTGGCATCTTCTTGACCGACCTGAAAGATGTAATCAAATCAGGGCTGTCTTTGTTTGCCGATGACACAAAGATAATGGGAAATCCACTCATATCTAACAATGTCATCCTGGAAGATCTCATTCGTATTTCTCAGTGGACTAAGGACTGGCTTATTACCCTGAACTCTCAAAAATGCACCGTCTTACATGTTGGCAAAAAAAACCCAAAACTAACATATACCTTGAACTCTGAATCTCTAAAAGCTGTTTCATCACAAAAAGATCTTGGTGTTACAATTACAGAGAATTTAATGTGGGATGCTCACATACTAGCAATGACCAAGAAGGCTAACTCACTAACATACATGATCAGGAAAACCTTCAGCTACATTGACAAGGAGTTATTTTTGAAGATCTACAAGACCTATATTCGGCCATCACTTGAATACGGCTTCCAAATTTGGAATCCATATTTCAAAAAAGACATTGATCTGATTGAAAAGGTACAGAGAAGGGCAACAAAAATGGTTGTTGAACTGCGTGACAAACCATATGAGAGACGATTAGAAGAGCTTGGGCTTACAACACTTGAACAACGGCGTCAATGTGGTGACCTCATAGAGACGTATAAGATACTTGCTGGATGTTATGATGTCCAAGGAATTGAACATATATACCGGATGAACCAGAACCAAAATCTCAGAGGTCACTCTCTCAAAATTGATGGCAAATTTTGTACAAGCAACCCCCGGAAACATTTTTTGCCCAACCGAATAGTTCGTGAGTGGAACAAATTGCCTGAGACTGTAATAAGTGCGCCTTCAGTGAAATCTTTTAAAAATAGACTAGACAATTATTTTAAACCTAAACAAGTGCAGTGATATACACGCATCAGCTTTGAGCTGCTAGTGTATCATATATATAATAATATAATAATAATAATAATATATTTAATGCAGTCCGCTCCCCTATTCTCAAGTGGTGACCGCATACCAGAAAGTGCTGTGTAGAGTGTAGATAGGGACCAGATTTTCATATAATGTTCTGAACGGAACGGACTAAGATTTGGAACTTGGCGACTTATAACAAATATTTGTTCAGCTCAAAAATACCTATCCAATGATGTATCACACATAGCTATTGCAAGGTGTGAACAGATTTCATATAAACTCTGGCATCATCCTTTGGTCAGTGATTTTTTTGTCAGAATCTGCAGTTGACCCTGATATTTATATTTCATTGGTCTTTATGCATAAACTTAAGATAAAGTCACTGTTGATAATATTTAAGCCTTAAATAAGTAAAAAATTTTAGCATTTGCCTGTGACTTTGTTTGCGTTGTCTTGAAATGTTTTTACTTGTTGGTCACATATCATCAGCTTATATCCACACGTGGGAGGGTCCAGTGTGTGGTTGACAACACTTGTGATCAACTTGCTCTAAAGTTAATGCTTGGTAGAGTATTTCTGCTCACTGGGTAGCTGCGTGTTGAGATGCGGGGGCAGAAAAACCCGCTCCACTCTGTCATTCCATCATATACTTTTTAGGTCTCTAGTCTGTTTATTTTCACCATACTGTGCATGTTATATGCAGCTGGTAAATCCCTTTTGGTCAGACTATAACACAGAACTTATTCTATGTACCTATGTGCCAAATTTTCAAATCCATTCAATTGTTTATGCATGATTGAGTCAAAAACATTCAAACATTGTCTCAAGCTTTCAGATTAATAATATTTGTGATAGCCAGCATTAATCAGCTACCATTAATTACAGGACAAAGATGAACCAGAGAAATGGGTGGAACTTAAACGTCAGGAAATGGAGTATGAAAAGAGAAGAGCATTGCTAATATCATACTATGAGTCAGTGAAACACGCCCAGTCTGTCCAAGTGGATGATATTCCCTTACCTACTTTACAAGTAAGGCTTTTTGTAATTTAAGATTGAAAATTTTTAGTATAGACAGGAATTGAAACCCCAACCTGCAAAACTACAATGCTGCTAGGTCTTTAAATCTTCAGTCTCGAGCCTCCTGTGAGGGCCATCTACTGGCGTTTTAAAAAGCACAACATGGCTATAATAATATAATATATATAATATATATTTTATAATAAATATATTAACATGTTAATAACCAGTAATACATAACAAATATCTTATAATTAACAATAGACCTGGTATATTTACTATACTCTTTGAATAGACCACATTTTTCTACTACATGCGGAAATCCACTTCATAGTTTCTTCCTAATTTTATGCTAACAAGTCACTGTTGCTATAATATTAACAAAAAATTAAGTCTAATATTTGATCATAAAGTTCTGATTGACTAAAAACCAAATTCAATAATATGACGTAGGGTTTATAGTCAATCAAAACAAAATGCAATGGAATAGGTGCACTGTATTTTTTGGGTTGGCTTGGGTTTATTGTAAATCAATGATAATATCACTGTCAGTGATACAATCATTGATATAGATTATATAGACTGCCAGTCTTGAAGATGTAAATATTATGTGTGTAATTGTAATTTTGTCCTGCAAGATGGTAAAACTAAAACATGTGTACTTTATTTAATTAGAAAAGTAAAAGACGTGGTTATTATAAAACTCTTTTCTGTCAAATAGTTTTCTTAATGCAGTATTTCTCTTTCAGGTTCCAGACAACTTGATATATGGTAATGTGCCTTCACAAATTCCACTGCCCATAGATTCCACTCAACACCCCAACATGCCAGTCAAACCTATTCTGAAGAAGGATTCTGTTTACAAAGTAAGATTACATTTAATAAAAAGACAATCTACTCCTTTCTTACCGATCTCACTTTATTATTTGTCATAACCATAACAGTGGCAGGAATTACCATGAATTTTTTAAATAATTGGATGATAGATGAGACAGCGAGGCCTGGCACACTTCAGTTTGGTATAAAAATGTACCTAGGTCTGGGTGTCACCTAGAGGGCACTCTGGCCTAAATGTAACAAGTGAGGGAAGCTGACATATAGGATTACACTCAATCATATTACATCAGTTATTACATTGATCGACGATCTACATTTGACGACCTGGTTGGTGTAATGGCTACCACGCTGGACTGCCAAACCAGGGTCCTGGGTTCGAATCCCGGTTCGGTCATGGATGTTATATGTTCGAGCCGTTGTTGTATGGTTTCCATATTAAACAAGCCTATAGTGCTTAACTTGGGATCATTACAATGTATGTGCCTGTGAGCGTTATTTATTTATTATTGATCGATCACATCACACATCAGGCTATACAAAACCAAATTAAAGATGGTCGCGCGACGATATACCTTTATTCACTCTACACGTGGCCAGTTTATGATAGTTTTATAGTGGTTGGTGGTATAGCTTGATGTGGTACATTGTCGCCTTCAAGTGCGCTTTGTTCCTGATTTTAAGTACCTAAATGCAGAGTGAATCTTTTGTATGAAATACTATTTTGTTTGTATCCTGTGACTCTATTATAGCTATTATATAATAGATTGATATCCTGACTTGACTGAAATTAAAATGTTATTAAAATTCTGCCAAAAAAGCGGTGCCCGGCTTTCGTTGCAATGGTTTTTTTTGACAGAATTTTTGTTGTCAGAACGCTTCGCAGGCATGCTCACAATTTTTGCTTCGTTCGTTTTGCTCCCATAGTAAATTTTGTTCATTTTGATGGGTAGACTCTTAGTTTAAGGTGCGGTTTATACAGAAGAGTCGTGGCGTGTCAAAAGAGTATCTATTTCTACACACAGTATGCACACTCCCTGCCTCCCACCAACCTTTTACCTCACACCAATAACACACAAATAAAACAATATTTGCTTAGGGCGCCTTCTAATTTGCCGCAGCGCTGCGGCCGCGCTTTGTTAATTTGTATGAATTTGACAGTGCAGCGCTGCAGCCACGCGACACTCTGCGGCAAATTTGAAGGCGCCCTAAGCAAATATTGTTTTATTTGGCGCCCGGCCCTTATTCTATGGCGTCGATTTGAATTTTATTTCATAGCTAAAACTTTTTCAGAGCTTTTTTCATAAATAAATGTTCGCACATACAAATAGGTTCAAAATTAATCATGACAGTGTATTAGAAAAAAAAAATTGTTAGTCTTGAAATCATGCTTTTTATTTAAAAAAATTACTATTACACCAGGCGTGCGGATTACTAAAATAACTTCCTTGTTTTGTTAGCTTTCAAAAAAGATATCCACTCCGTGGCAGTGGCGCGTCAACTAGTGGCGGATGTCCCCTGGAGGCGCGGGCGGGATTCTCCTTTACGACAAAAACGACGCTATGCTACGTACTATAAGTTTTATATTGCGGCACCCCGCCCGCGTCACCTCTCTTCTTTTTAAACATCACCTTAGATTATGCTAATGATATCAATTTCACCCTGTAGATGTAGATTAATAAATACTTCAGCATAATAATTACAAAATTCCCACACCCTTGTCGTTTAGAACTGTAAAATTGCAGGAACGGCCGTCAGGAGCCGAACCGCCCGGCGTGCCACCAGGGCATCCGCCCAGCCTCATAGAGCTCATTTACGAGCACAAGGCCGAGAAGAACATACACACCCTGAAGGAGAAGAAGAGTCTTCGCTTCTCTGATATGCCTGATGAACCACCTGGAGAGGTAGGAAACTATTTATTATTTGGTTTTATTTTTATTTTATTTTATTTATTAGGCACATAAAACAGATTACAGTTATAAAAACACAAAATATAGACATTAAAAATTAAAAGGTAAAGCAAGCCATAACTCTAAGCATATGTGCACATCATGAAATAAGCAAAAGGTGAACAATTAGCATCGTGTGCGTGACTCTATACATACTAAAAAGAAAACAAGAGAATAAATTTTTCCATGCATCGAACGACAAAAAATACTACAAGGTAAAAAAGAAACAAAAATCATTTTGAGAGCTTGTTATTGGTTGTAACTTATACTTACGGTTTAGTCTATAATCTTGTATAACAACTAGATTGTTCACTATGGTACTGTAAACGAGCAGAGCGAAACTCTCCGAACACTTCTGTGTCCCTTTCTAACTAGGGTGATGTTATACAGGCAGCTATACAGGGTGTAACAAAACACCCTAGTAATACTTAAGGAAGTGCTTAAGACCATCAAACTGGACAACATTATCAATGGAGCCAACTTCGAAATCGCGAAAAAATACAACTGTCCCATACATTTGAGTCGAGTCGGTGCTGCAGTTTTATATGAAAGACTGTTTTTTTTCGCAATTTAGAAGTCGACTCCATAGTGAATAGTGAAAGTTATACAGTTTGATGGTCTGCACATACGCAGAATTTCTTCTTCAGCTTATGCTGGTTTCCGCACAATGTTTTCCTTCACCATTTGAGAGCAGTCGGTTATAAGACTTTAGGTTATAAGAGCTACAATAGATCTATCTAGGTCGCAGTAGCTATTGGTCATTGAACAAGCCCTTATAACCAAATATAAGAATAAATTAGTTATAAACTTATAACTTATAAGTTACAAAAACTCATAGCAAGTTACAGGTACACAAATAATTTATAACATCATCCAGGGATTATAACTATAACTTGTGAATTATTTATTAAACATGAAGTAAACTGGTTTTAATCTGAAAATATATTTATTAAAACGAAAAGTACAAAGTGCGTATCCAGTATCCACGACAGGCTTCGTCAAAGGCAATAGGTACAACATTCACATCCACAACAGGCTTCGTCAAAACGAAACGACGTAAACTTAAATGCGTTACATACTTAATGCCATCAAACCGAACAACTCTCACTACGAAACCAACATCGAAATGGCGAAAAAATTTGTTCCATAGAAAACTTCAATGGCTACTCGACCTAAATGTATGAAACAGCTGATATTTTATTCGCGATTTCTATGTTGAATTTACAGTAAAAGTGTTGTTCAGTTTGATAGTCTAATCTAAACCACCACCTTTATTATGTACCTACCTGATTTTAGATTTGAAGGTGCAAATAAATTCCATGTACCTACGTATATCTTTGTTCATTGTTCGCTACGTTGGCGTTGAACTTGAAAAAGCTGATGAATTACATTGAGTTATCCACTGACCAAGAAATGACACTTGTGCTAGTAGACAGAATGTCAGTGTAACCGCGTATCAGATGACGATAGTCAAACATTTTGCATAAAATTTTTGTGAAGTGACATTTCTTGGTCAGTCGCCGTAGTACAAAAATGTGGTTACGTCGATAAGGACAGCAATCAGGTACCGAGCGATCTCTTTTTTTAACTAGAGCGAATTGGCTACAATATGCATCTCGTATTGAATGAATATGACAAAACACGTTCCGAGCTCTATTACTTCTCCCCTTACTCATCCCTTCTACGGAGTTACCAAATAATTATAATTCCCAGGGACCTCTGCCCCCCAAGCCAGCTGTCCAAGTGCCAAATGTCCAAGAGAACTTCGACGGAGAAGCGATGGAAGAAGACCATCCCGCGTCGCCGCCGGCCGCCGCCTCGGCCACTCCTGCGCCGAAACCCACGTCGCTGCAACAACGGATGCTGGCACTCTCCGGACAAAATATCGATGATTTCATGAAGGAAATGGAGGAGGTTCACAGGAAAAGGGAAAGAGATAGGGCGGCGGATTTGAATGCAAGGTATTTGTGTTATGATTGTATTAAAATCTAAAAATTTTTAGTTTTTGGACTCTTTGGTATTACTTAAGCACACATTATCTAATGAGGTCTTGAGTGAACGACCACGTCTCTGTTCCATATGTCATAACTGGCAACACACACTGATCGAAGACTTTCGTTTTAAGACACTGCGGTATTTGGGACGTGAAGATACTACGTAGCTTCCCGAACGCTGCCCAGCCCAGTTGGGCACTCAAGGCCTCATAAAAAGGCTGAAAGTCACCCAAAGGGCAATGGAGAGGGCTATGCTCGGAGTTTCCCTGCGAGATCGAATCAGAAATGAAGAGATCCGCAGAAGAACCAGAGTAACTGACATAGCCCAAAGAATTGCTAAACTTAAGTGGCAGTGGGCGGGGCACATTGCTCGCAGAACCGATGGCCGGTGGGGCCGAAAAGTTCTCGAGTGGCGACCGCGTACCGGAAAGTGCAGCGTGGGTAGGCCCCCCACACGGTGGGCCGACGACCTGGCGAAGGCGGCGGGAAAACGTTGGATGAGGGCAGCGCAGGACAGTCGTTATGGCGATCCTTGGGGGAGGCCTATGTCCAGCAGTGGACGTCCATCGGCTGAGATGATGATGATGACATTATCTAATCACAAAACCACGTCAGAGGCCGTAAGGTGGTCTGAAAAAATCTGACTCCAGGGCTCTGCCCACACGATAAGAAGAAGAAGATCTAACAATCGGTTTTTATGTGCTTACAGCAATTTAAAATTGATGTTTTGTTCTAAGCGGGTTCTTGGTTTTTGCTCAATGGAAGTGTAAATAGACGAAACGTCTTTCGAAATGACAAAGTGAAACCGTTTTAGCATAGATACGTTGCTGAGCGGGGTTCGCTGCGCCATGTTTCTGACAAAACATGTTAGAAAGACATTTTACCCCCTCCCCCCGCAGGTGAACGCGGGTGATGTTATCAGATGCAAATGGAATCGTACATAACTTCCTGTACCTTAATGGTACGAGACTGATTCAGGCTGGCATTGAACCGACCGCCCTTTGCACGAGGAGTCACAAGACCACCACGGCATTTATAGTATTAAGTTATTACTATGTGCTAATTTTAACAGAGTAAAGTTCGATCCCCGTCCAGGCCGACTCGTACCAATGAGTTTTTCGTAATTTATGTACGATTTGTGACACTACTGGCTTTTTGGTGAAGGAAAACATCGCGAGGAAACCTGCATGCTTCAATTTCGAGGCATGCCTCGAATACATGTATTGTACCCACTATCCATTACAAGTGGCGACGGGCTCACCCCTGTCATACTGGAAAGAGTTTCTGTACTAATGAAACGTGGATGTTCTGATTTTTAACCCCCGACGCAAAAGAGGGGTGTTATAAGTGTGACGATGGTTTGACGCCTATGTCGGTCTGTCTGTGGATCTGTCTGTCTGTGGCATCGTAGCAACCAAACGGGTGGACCGATTTCGATGCGGTTTTTTTAATAGAAAGCTAATTTTTGCGGGAGTGTTCTTAGCTTTGTTTCATTAAAATCTGTAGTAGTTTTTTAGTCATTTTAAAAATTATGAAATAACATTAAATTTAAAATTTAAAAAAAACCCCTACGCTAAAAACAAACATTTAAAAAGTAAGAAACAATGCGGACACAGTTTTTGATGTAAGCAAATGTATGTTTTACTTTTTAACTCTCTTTACGATATTTTAGGTCAAATAATGTGTCGGGGACCGCAAGTGATTGTCGAATAAAAACCTATGATCATTTCATAGCGGTCCCCTACGCATTAATTGACCTAAAATATCGTAAAGAGAGTTAAAAAGTAAAACATACATTTGCTTACATCAAAAACTGTGTCCGAATTGTTTCTTACTTTTTAAATGTTTGTTTTTTCTGAATATCTATTGACTACTGCCTCGGGGAATATAGTTGTGAGCATGTGCATGCAGTTATTACTACTAAAATGTTAATTAACTATTCTTGCCAATTTAAGACTGAGCGCTCTAAAGCGGAGCGGTGGCGGGGACCGTGAAAGTGACTCGGACAGCGATAACGAAGGCGCTGCTATGCCGCGGCCTCACATGGGGCAGGACTTCACCATCGAGCCGCCTGGTGCTGAGATCAGACAGCTGCCACCACCCCTCATGCCTCCTGGTGAGTTGCCGCTTATACGTGTTAATGAGACTCGGACAGCGATAACGAAGTCGCTGCCATGCCGCGGCCTCACATGGGCCTGGACTTCACCATCGAGCCGCCTGGTGCTGAGATTAGGCAGCTGCCGTCCCCCTCATACCTCCTGGTGAGTTGCCTTTTTTATACATTTACCCGAGACTTCGTTCGCACAAATTTTATACCAGGTTTTAAGTCCTCTTATCTAATCTTATCTTGTTGTGGGGGCTAACACTTCTACCCAGTGGGATCTTTTGTGTTAGCCCCAATACTTTTTGTTTTCCTTCACCCTTTTCTTTATTTTTGCCTGTCTGTTTGAAACAACAGCATCACGCAAAAACTACAGAACCGATTTTGCTGAAACTTTTTTGTTTGATAGCTTATGATTTGACTTAAAATCTGGTATTTTAATTTAAATTTTTATTTTAAATCAAATTAATTTGTGCGGACGAAGTCGCGGGTAAACTCTAGTATCAAATTAAAGCTGACTCTACCACACAAAAGTATTTTTTTTTTCAATTACTCAAAGCTGAGATATGATGCACGTTTGCAGAGAAGCGATACATTTACCTAATATGCGTTTTCATTTCGAATCTATCTAAAAGTATGTTAAACGAGCTTTTACCCGCGACTTCGTCCGCATAAATTATATACCAGATTTTAAGTCAGATCATAAGCTATCAAACAAAAAAAGTTTCATCAAAATCGGTTCAGTAGTTTTTGCGTGATACTCGAACAAACAAACAAATAAACAGACAGACAAAAAATCTAAAAATTGGTAATTTGGAATCAGGGACAGGTAAAAACCATGTCGTAATTTTTTTTTGTAAATATCTTCAATGTACAGACACATTTCTGTTACAGATTTATAATAGTTTAGATATTATGTAGTATAATGTTACAATGTCATTAAACAGGTCTCCGACCGCCCCCGCTGCGCGCGCCGATGGGCCCACCGCCCCTGCGGCTCCCGCCCGGGCCGCCAGCAGGCCGGCCCGGGGCCCCGCCGGGCCCGCCGCCCGGCCTGCCTCCCCGGGCCATGCTGCGGCCGCCGGGCCCCCCGCCCGGGGCCCCGCCTCGGCTGCTACGTCCACTGGTCCCGCCGCCCCCGCCTAAGGCGATACCTGCCGTATCAGTGCTGACTGCAGCTCCTCAACTTATTTCTAAAAAGGATGGTGCTCAAGGTTAGTTTTTTTAAATATACAGGGTGTAACGTTAATTGACACTTTAACTGTTTCGCGGACACTGACCGCCTATAGCAGTGATAACAATAAAAGTTCTATTGTGTCTCGTTCAGTGTCCGCGAATGTGTTAAAGGAGTACTTCAGACCACCTAACTGAACTACCATTTCAATATGAAGCAAAGATCAAAATAGCGAAAAAAAATCTGCTGTTCCATACATTTTAGTCGAGTCGATTCTGCAGTTTTGTATGGAACAGCTGATTTCTTTCTCGCGTTTCGAAGTTGGCGCCATCCATAGTGAAAGTTGTTCTGTTTGATGGGCAGAAGCACCCCCTAAAGGCCTAAAGTAGGGTGTTTTATTACATCCTGTATTTAACTTCATTCTACTCAACTCACAACAAACTCTACTTCAACTTGGTCTATTAGGTACTTAAAAACTGAATTTAATTTGTTTTATTTACCTACGAGCATTTACCCGCGACATCGTCCACATAAATTATATACCAGAATTTAAGTCGGATCATAAGCTATCAAACAAAAAAGTGTCATCAAAATCGGTTCAGTAGTTTTTGCGTGATGTTCGAACAAACAAACAAACAAACAGACAGACAAAAAATAAAAAAAATCAGGGACATCTAAAAACCATATCGTAATCTTTTTTTTGTAAATATCTTCAATGTACAGACACACTTCTGTTACAGTTTTATAATAGTTTAGATTAGTCATGGATTTCCGCAAAGTAACGCCTGATTCAATTAATTAACTTCGTTTTTACAACTGCTATAAATAAAATACAAATTCGCCAAACTGCAGCGCAGTTTGTTGGCGATTGTAAAATCATAGTGCTGGTAACTTATCTTATGGCCAAATTAAGGTCTTTAACGGAGACCTATTATACCAAAGCAGGAACCAAAAATTTTCGGTTACTTCTACTTAAATGTTAGCTCTATTAATATCGGTAACTTAAATATGACTTTCATTAGAGAGCGGGAAAAAGTCAGGGCAATTACCGCGCGGAATTTTTAACACTGAAATATTAACTTTAATTACACTAGTCAAAAGTACTAAATTGGTACAACGTTGCCAGTGCGGGTCACGCGAACGTGCTCAAGACTTTTACTGAGCGGCTTTGCTTAAAATAGTGAATAGTATAATAGGTAAGTAAGCACAATTTTTAGTGTTCCGTACCAAAATTAGCAAAACGGAACACTTATGGAATCAGCTCGGTGTCTGTCCGTCCGTCTGTCACAGGCATTAGGAAGTTGAAAATCGGTACAGATTTAGAAATTGCTGGTCCAATATCATAAATGAAGTAAAAAAAGCTTAATTTTTATATTGGGTATTTAATTTGGGGAGATAGAAAGGATAAATAAAAAAAAAACATTTTTTTCTACCCTATGGTGTGGGGTATCTATTGAAAGCTTATGAAAATACGAGTCTAAAAATATACTTTTCAATTTTTTTATTAAAACATTGTTTAAAAAAATTTTCCATTAAATCCGAGGAATTGCTGTCAACACCTCTATTTAAAAAAATATAGCCGTATAAGATCTGAAAAAAAATCATGAACATCAGAAATAACGACTAGATGGCGGGAAAATTATCAGGGTGGCTCTAACTTGGATAGTTTTTTTTTCTATACCCCAAAACTAACACCAGTGCTACCAATGTAAAATGATCTTCAGTTACTATGTGACCACATACTAAGTAAGTGTCAATTTATAGTGGTTTCTCAATGACCCATGTTAAACAACTGGTAGTACGGAACACTAATTGCCCGAGTCCCGACTCGTACTTGGCCGGTTTTTTTATTCTAAAAAACTCTCCATTTGACCCTTAGTAGTATTGTAGGTTACATTTAAAAATACCTATAAAAAAAATGTAAGTCAAAAAGTGCCGCTATTTCCGATACCGGTTTCGGTCCCTGCTCGAGCTCCAAAGGTTGATCACCAGCCAGATTACCAGATACCAAACCACTTACACAGATATGCCCTGTACTGAACCCAAAAGGAAAACGAAAATGTGGACGCCCTAATCAGACCTAAATAGGTGGCGGCATGCAGTTACACACGAAGTGAAGAGAATACAAAATTACGGGTTCCGTATCACCAATTTAAAAACAAAAATATTCTGCGTGGTCCTTCCTTACCCTCGAGCCCGACTCATACTTCGCCCGTTTTTATTATTCTTTGTGTTACTTTAGAGTGTGCTCTATAATCACACCAAGTTTGGGCTCTTACAGACGAGCGTCACTTTGCTGTCGCCGTGGGTCGCAGAGCGGTCCCGCTCATAGACTATACGGTCGCGCGACCCTCCGCGACACACTGCGACCGTAAAGTGTCGCTCGTCTGTAAGCGCTCTTTGACGTTTTTACGATAGAACAAAATAAAAAAACCTTGAAAGAACACGTTTCTTGTATTCTATGTTCCCTTAATTTTCTTTTTACTTTTAATTGTTAGCAAATCCAAAATAATAACACGTATTCAGGGAAAATTTCAACTCGCAACTTATTACGGTTCAAAAGATAGGTACAGCCCTTTAGAATTAGGCCGGACGGACAGCGTAGGCATAGTATTAGGGCCCCTTTGGGTATGGAACCCTAATAAAAACCTATAACAAAGTAACACAATTTCTGGCTTTAAACCGCATGGAATGGCGCGGCGAAGCACTGAGGACGCCCTCTGCCTCACCTAGGGACACAGTTAGGACATTAGGTCAATAACTTTCTACTGATTTGTATGTCTCGTAGTATGGTATGTTTATGTGGCTGGGAAAAAAGCAGACCACTTTTTAGAAATATCATATATTAAGTGATTTTGAGCATAGTCGATATCGCAACTCAGCACCGCAAGATGTCGCATTCGAATCGCCGTGATTTTTATTGAGCGTTACCGCCCCGCGACATTGCTCCGATGCCTTGATTGATGAATCTCGGAAATATCGCAGCGATAACGCGTCGATGCCGATGTCGCCAGGAAACAGCGGCGATATTGTGGTGATGTCGCGGCGACATCTCGACTATTATGTTCTCCAATATTCGGAGTCAGGGACCCAACCATTTGATGTAAATGTAAAGTTCTCAAATAAAGTAATTTTATTTATTTATACAGGGTGTAACAAAACACCCTAGTAATACTTAAGGGGGCGCTTCAGACCATCAATCTGAACCACTTTTACTATGGAGCCAATGTCGAGAAAAAATTAAAAAAATCCGCAATCCCATACATTTGAGTCGACACGGTACTGCAGTTTTGTATGAAAGAGCAGATTTTTTTTCGCGATTTTGAAGTTGGCTCCATAGTGAAAGTTGTTCAGTTTCATGGGCTGAAGCATCCCCTTAAGTATTACTAGGGTGTTTTGTTACACCCTGTATAGTGGCGATCGATATAGCGATGATGTTTTCAGGCAACGCCTATGCTCAAAAATAGCTTGAGTGAAATGGCTCTTAGTTTGAAAGAGATATTATTTATTTTATGTTTTTCTAGACTTATAAAGAACACGCTTTCTTTAGGACCTTTTTGCAGTGGCAGTCTAGCGCTAAATCAAAGCGCTATTATCAAAATTGCCAGTATATCATCACATATCCTTCTACTACGACCTGTTATTTAGACCCGTAACTAAATCTAGACTTCCATTTCAGGTGCAACAATCAGCGCCAAGCCTCAAATCCGGAACCTCTCAGCTGACGTCACGAGATTCGTACCTTCGGCTTTGAGAGTGAAGCGTGAAGATAAGAAGGCAAGACCTGGCGTAAAGACTACTCTACTAAGACCAGCAGATATACCGCGACAGGCCCCGAGCAAAGATGACGCTTACATGCAGTTCATGAAGGAAATGGAAGGACTTTTATAGGTCTTATTACTATTTGTAAATAATTGTGTAGAGTCCAATAGGAATTAAAGAGTATTTGTTAAGAGTTTGCGTTTAATATATTTTGACCTTTTATGGTTTGTTTAAATAAGCGGGGTAGGTGGGCGGTATGAATCTCAATCATTGTCATTCAACATGACATTTTTCCTTATATTTATTATTAAAATAAATAAATTTATTTATAAATGCATGAGGATAAATTAAATTTCTATAAGGTATCTTTTCTTGTTAAATGACACATTCGTGGTTTGATTAAAATGTACGAGATGCATCATATTGTGTTGGATACAATATTTGTATGGGAATTACATCGTTTTGGGGTTAAGAAGCTCTTTACCTTCCCACGCGCGGTCGGGCCTGGCACTGCATACATGAAAATATCACCTACTCACAAAAACACCACAAACACTTTAATTAAGTATAATTTTTGTTTTTTTGGCTTTACTAACTTTAAACTCGGACTGATAAACCTCTTAAAGCACTGGCCTCATGAAGAGCAAAACCAGGTCTCAGTGAGGGCTTTGCCCAACAATGGGACAGCGACGGGTGATATAATAATAACGGGTTGTGACACATTTTCCGACGGCGGCTGAAGGCGCGGCGGGCACATACAAAACTCATTTAGTATGGGAAGCCATTTTCGCCGCGTCGATGGAGGACGGCTTCCCATACTAAATGACAGTTTTGTATGGGCCCGCCGTCGGTCGCCGTCGGAAAGTGTGTCTCAACCCAATAATAATAATGTTACGGCAGGCGTCTCTCCGCAATAACCCAAATTTCCCGGCCCACCCAGTTCACCCCTATCTATAACCCGAGTGGTTTTCTGTCCTTTCTACAATAGTCTCTGCACCGAACGTGGTATATCTTCTGGTGCATTTGAATAATGCATTCAGAGATAGGCCACGATCGGTGCATCGCATTTAGATAAAAGTGTCTCAAAGGGGCCTATAAGTGTTGGATCTGTGTCCCCTGTAAGCCTTCCAAAGGTCCCGGCTACGGACCGTGAAATACCTTCAGAGATAGGTACGATAATAATAATGATGGGACTACTTAATTAAAACAACCAAATCATCACATTGTAGACTCTTTATTCTATTAAATGGGATATGCAGTTAATTCTTCAGCAAATAGACATCAGTTCGGATATGGAGCAAGGTCTTAAGCAGCAACTTCTGATAGTCCTGTCTCTGATCTCCCAACTGTTGAGAGGGAGAGCCGGTAGAGCGCTGTATAATTCTGAAATAACATTTTATGAATTATGCCTACTGACAATGAACAAGCAATAACATATTTGAGGTGAAATAAAAATGCTTTTTTGAAGAGGCGTCTGACCGGATTTTCCACATTACTTCCTGTGTGCAAAAACGAAATAGATTGATAAAAATCTGTCAAAAATATTCTCGATCAGTAAAACATAATTTTATGCACCTACTTATAGCCATATTCACGACTATATTCCCTTTAACTAGTCACATATATTCTATTTAAATAAACTATATTCAAAATATTGTCCAGCGTAAGAATAGTAGCGTAAGTCACGTCGCCTTTTATGGACGGTGGACCAAAGATTCAGTGGACTCGGAAAGCCTCAAAACCAAAGCGTGTAGATTTCCTCACGATTTTCCTTTACCTTTTTTGGAGGTTCCATTCAAACCCACCGATTCTCAAGTTACCTTTTTGCTTCTACTAACTCCATCAACCCGAAGTGAGCCTTGGCACAGTATAAGACAGTAATCTATCTTCATACAGAGCGATGATAGCCCATACGGAAGAGAGCTAGCGCCTCAATCATGAGGACGCGGTTCGATTCCAGGTCCGTACCACTAAGTTCTTCGGAAATTATGTACGGTTGTATTTATCATTTACTAGCTCGGCGGTGAAGGAAAACATCGCGGAACCTGCATTCCCGAGAATGACAAGAAAATACCGTAAGTTCGGAGGTATGCGTAAAATATGGGTGAGCTTGGGGCGAACACAAAAGACCAGCGATGGTCGCAGTGTTACACAACGACCATTGCTTGCAATAGCCCAACCACCAATAATAAAATAATCTTCATACAATGGTGCCAAACGCGGCGTACGCCTCGTAGCACGCTCACACTGACAATATCTCCGCGTAGCCCCGCCCCGTCTGGCGATGTATTGTATGAAGATAGATTACTGTCTTATACTGTGGCCTTGGTCTTCGAAACAAGAGAACCCAACTTTCCTGATCCTGCACAACCTCTCGCTAGCTGGCTTGAAGCTTACCTAGGTTGGCCTCCACTAGGTTCAGTTGGGCGCGAAACAAATCAAGGATCAAGATGGTCTAGCTGCGGTGAGAGATTTATTCCGGCGGCGCGGCAACCTGTGCTTGAATGAAGCTAGTTTTCTCGACCCAGATATGCTTTCTTGACATGCCGATCCTCACCTGTTATTTCTAAGTGACGAGCCAGCGGAGGCTTTATTTGCTTCCACGCCCGAATTATTTTACTTAACATCTCGCTAACTTACCAGGAGAATATTGTTCATGCTGTGAACACAGGACGTTCTGAATAATATTGTCCATGGTCCTCATGCATGCCAGTAAGGGTAGGTGGTGACCTGATGCCGCGAAGTGTGATAGTACTGCGTCGCAGCTATACGTCAGCATCAGGGCAAGTAACACGTGTTTCAACTTCATTGTAGGTTTAGGTATATCTGAAAGTTTGCAATTATTATAAAGTGGTAACATCAGGGAATTAAGGGTATTCTACCGTTGGCGCGCTCCATACAAACGTAGTATGGTGATATTTTCAATACTATCCAATTAAAGTCAATGAAATTTTTCAAAAACAATCTAGCAACTAATTTCTATGTCGGTATGAAGTCAGATTTTCGATAAAATTTATAGTTTTAAAGTTACAGTGCCACAAATATTTCCATACAAATCTTAAATTAATCCTAGCATTGAAACTGTATATTTTAATGAAAATCTGACTTCATACCGACATAGAGATTAGTTACTTGATTGTTTTTGAAAAATTTCATTGACTTTAATTAGATAGTATTGAAAATATCACCATACTACGTTTGTATGGAGCGCGCTCCGAGTAGAATTCTCTTAAACCTGACAACTGTTTGTATAGAATCCATAACTGAACGTTAGATATTATCATAGAGGCACAGAATAGGTAGTAGGTATATAGTTCTACATAATAGAGGCGTAACTCGTGTTAAGGCTATTCTACCGTTGGCGCGCTCCATACAAACGTAGTATGGTGATATTTTCAATACTATCAGTTTAAAATAACAATGTGCATGACCTTGAAGGGCCGTTCGATAACTTCACTCAGTTGTAAACGAATATAGACTCTATCTATGCAAGGAAATAATCATTTGAATGACTCGAGTGAAGTTCGTGTGATTGAGTGACGTCACATTTGCAGGCGAGGTCATGCACATTGTTATTTTAAACTGATAGTACTATCCAATTAAAGTCAATGAAATTTTTCAAAAACAATCTAGTAACTAATTTCTATGTCGGTATGAAGTCAGATTTTCGACAAATAATGATTTCCCTAGAGGATAATGACTACGTGACGTAAACCTAAGCCAGGGGGGCTCCCTGTGACCAAGCGTACCTAGTATTTTGTCCCCCCCATAAACGGGTCACGTAGTATGGGTACGTTCCCTCATCTATAACTGATAATGGGAGTCTAGTTTTCTGATGTCCTAATGGATTAGTACCAGCATAGTGTAAATAAAATAAGTGATGAAGCTCAGTGGTCGCGGCGGGTCTATGCCTGCGTGGCGTGCGGGGTACGGCGGGGGCGGGCGTACCTACCATAACTAAATTCGCTGTTAGGGTACGCGCGCAGGCGGCGCGGGCCGGGACGCACTCCTCCCGGCCCCCGCACGCCCCGCACGATTGGCCTGCCGCGACCGCTGAGCTCCACCACTATTAGTTATTTACACTATGGTACCAGCGCCAGCTTTTAAGTAATTACTTATCGCAAATAATTTAAAAAACTTACCTATTTTCTCGATATAAAAGTGTAAATAAACCGTTCCGTTCCTGGAGACGATGGTGTATGGGTGAAATTGAATAGGTTCTCCCTTTTATAGGAAACTTGACACGAGCCCTTAAAAACATCGTAGTGAGTGTAAACAAATTTAACGCAAAAAGTTCTCTAACCAACCAATTACGTGTAATAGACAGCTTATTCCTTATTCTTTGCGATGCTTTGTTGCCACTCTTGTTTATGTCTTTGAAATAGACCTAATACTGCGATATCACCTAACTGCAGTTATTTCCAATAAAAGCTTGTAAGTAATAGGTAAAATTTAATACCATTCATGGGTAGATTCTTAGAAAAAGTATACTTATATCTATAAAGCTTTTATCCGCGACTTCGTCCGCATAAATTGTATACCAGATTTTAAGTCAGATGATAAGCTATCAAACAAAAAAAGTTTCATCAAAATCGGTTCAGTAGTTTTTGCGTGATACTCGAACAAACAAACACCCAAACAAACAAACAAACAAACAAACAGACAGACAAAAAATTCAAAAATTGGTGATTTGGAATCAGGGACAGGTAAAAACCATGTCGTAATTTTTTTTTGTAAATATCTTCAATGTACAGACACATTTCTGTTACAGTTTTATTATAATAGTTTAGATGAGCCTCATGCTTCTACCGTATAAAACAAAAGGGGCCCACTTTCTTAGGTTGGTGTGCGTGAGGCGTCATATAAATTGTGTCTGTGTGCGTGTATAAGGATAGGGTTTAGAGGCCAGTCCACCAATCACCAATAGTAATTTATAAAGATACAAGATACGAGCTTGTACCCGCGACTTCGTCCGCACAAATTATATACCAGATTTTAAGTCTATTCAAAAGCTTTCAAACAAAAAAGGTGCACCGAAATCGGTCCAGTAGTTTTCGCGTGATACTCGAACAAACGAAACAAAGAAACAGACAAACAAACAATTCTAAAAACGGTTGATTGGGAGTCAGGGATACCTAAAAACCATACCGTAATCATTTTCTTGTAAATATTCTTCAATGTACACGTACAGACACACTTCTGTTACAGTTTTATATCCGCGACTTCGTCCGCATAAATTATGTACCTACCTACCAGATTTTAAGTCAGATGATAAGCTATCAAAGAACACCACATTTATGAATGACTTCCTAATAAATGTTTATATTATGGCCTTATACATATACGACGTAAACGTGTTTCGACATAATGGGAGGGTTTTACTCTTATTCATTGGCACGCGTTTATAATATTTAATAAAATAAAATAAAAAAATATTAATAACGCTTCTAGTCATCTTCCCCACTACACGGTCAAATCGGTACGGTTATTAGTAAGTAAGTACCTACTAACTATAATGTAATTGTACGGAAGAAGCCATTTACACGCTGTTAAAAAAATTGCACAAAATCAGGAAACCATTTTATTTGTGAAGAAAACTATGTACTTAAGTAGGTGAGTAAATAAAAATTCCGCCTTTTCATACTAAATAGACCGCGTTGGTTTTCCACTTTACTGAAACGAAAAGTCGCAAACAAAATTAACGCACTTAATTGTTTTTCAGTACTTACTTCATCGTCAACATCAGCCTATATCCGTCCCACTGCAGGGCAAAAACACCCTAGTAATATTTAAAGGGGAATTTAACTGGACAACTTTCACCTACCTACCTAAGATAAAGCCGAAAAAAATAGCGATTAGCCACTGCAGTTTTGTATGAAACAGCTGATATTTTTCGCGATTTCGAAGTTTGCTCTATAGTGAAAGTTATTCAGTTTGATGGTCTAAATTAAACCACCCCTTTAAATATTACTAGGTAGGGGGTTTTGTTACACTCTGTATAACTTATCAACACCTAAGTGTAATACCATATCCAAAATTACGCAATGCAGTAGGATAGAAAGAAACAAAAAGAATTGGGATGCAGAATGCGTTATCGGCGTTGCAGAGAAGAATTCCGGTGCATCCAGCGTTATGGAGAAAGATGCAGGCACTACAGCGTTGCGGAGAAGCATAACAGGTGAGGTCTGAATTGAATAAAAGTACCTATCTACTACCTAATATGCGGCTGCAGTCCGATTTGCGGAAACAGTCAAGTTTTAATCACTTTACCATTACGGGAAAACCACTATTAAAATTTTCATCAGTTAAGGCACGTAATGGTACCGAAAATTTATCATATCCCAAATTACTTATCCTAAAAGTTTGATTCAATTTGTTTAAAGGAGAAAAACAGCAGGCAGGCCGACGCAGTTTAGGTAGGTACGAAAACCTATACTTAGTTAAAATATTAAAATAGTTAAATATTATTTGGTTTATGTTTCTTTACCTATTTATTAGGTACTTATTCGGTAGATTGTACTTAGTAAATAGCATAATCACCAATAACATAATTAACAATTATGTAGGTAGGTAGTGTAGGTACAACCTTATTAAAATATTATATTATATCTTATTAAAATATTATATTATATTATATTATATTAAAATTGACGCTTTTTTTTTCGTATAAAAATCTTTGAGCCAGTGTAACTTTGAAACTATATAACATAACGGAAATCTGACAAACCACAGACAAGGATATTAGTAAGGATTGTGTTTGAATAAAAATCATTAAATTTATTTGGTTAATATTCAAAACAGAATCAAACTTCGTTTGTATGGGGCGCGGTCATCAAGGTTTATTTGTCAGCCAATCTCAATTAAAATTGTCTCAATGCAAAGAGAAGGTCCTGTTCTTACATGAATTGGGTATTTGACTACATTCAATATATTTTATTTTTATGTTGGCTCAATAAAAAAAGGGTTAGAAAATAACGCTAAACTCCCATTTTCATTGAGTTTTTAGCTTAAATACTATTTTTAATAAAAAGATAAACTATAAAAAGTAATGAAAATGTTGATGACGTCACAACTCAATATTTAGTACAAATCTTCATACAAAGCGCATGTTTTGACGTCCGATACAGAGTACCTGATTTGACTAATTGTCAAGTAGCCAATTCGCAAGTTGTGAAACATTTTTTCTTATAATTTGTATTTTTTGGGTTACAACTTTTTACATGACTGAGAGCATCAATTTTGAAAATAAGAAGGTTGTAGTACTTTAGATAACGGCCGTTATAAAAAAAAATCATGAAAATCGGAGTAGTTTTGACCGGTTCCGAAGCAATAGAACTTTTTAAATCTACAGGTACTCGGTTATCTAAACTATTATAAAAATGTAACAGAAGTGTGTCTATACATTAAATGTACAGACACACTTCTGTTACATTTTTTTGTTGTTTTGTTGTTTTTTTTTTTTTTATCTTAAAGATAGGTATTAACAAATAGTACATTACTGCAGCGGCCAGCAACAGAGGCATTGATGGACGAACGTGTAAATGTGGGCCGAGGCGAAGCCGAGGCACACATACGTAAGTCCATCAATGCCTAGTTGTGGCCAAGGCTTGTATAGTACTTTTCTCAAACAATGCGCGGAAATGAAAACACTAAATTTTCTCAAATAATTCGCGGAAATTAAAACGCTTTTCAAAATCAATGACGAACAACGAACAACAATTTTTTTTTTTTTTCTATAAACAGCTTTCTATTTGCAAGTCAGTTCGAAATTTAAATAAAACCTTTGATGACTTACCTCCTTGGTCGCCATGTTTAGGAGAAAAAGATCGTTCCATTTTTAAATTACACGACAGATATGAGTTTACTATGTAATTTATTTGGCCGCAAAACACGACAGATATGGATTTTCATACAAACATTGCCGGCCGCTGTGCGCATGTACTTGGCCAGTACAGCAATTTCGATTTATCTCGAAGAAGGTTGTCAAAATAATGCTCACATTTCCAAGCATGTTTGAGAAAAAAAAGTTACGATGTGGTTTTTAGGTGTCCCTGATTCCAAATCAATTTTTGTCTGTCTGTTTGTTTGTTTGTTTGTGTGTTTGTTTGTTTGTTTGAACGAGTATCACGCAAAAACTACTGAACCGATTTTGATGAAACTTTTTATTTGATAGCTTATGATCTGACTTAAAATCTGGTATATAATTTGTGCGGACGAAGTCGCGGCACAGATTATTTAATAGTTACTACCGTCGCGGGTTAACTCTAGTATCCCATAAAGTTATTATACCTTCCGACAGGTATACTAACTTTATTGTTATATCCTCTAGCGGATAAAAACGGCTTTTGCACTCAGTTAACGAAGAGCAAAAATAATCTTTTCTCAAACATGCTTGGAAATGTGAGCATTATTTTGACAACCTTCTTCGAGATAAATCGAAATTGCTGTACTGGCCAAATACATACGCGCAGCGGCCGGCAATGTTTGTATGAAAATCCATATCTGTCGTGTTTAGCGACCAAATAAATTACATAGTAAACTCATATCTGTCGTGTAATTTAAAAATGGAACGATCTTTTTCTCCGAAACATGGCGACCAAGGAGGTAACTCATCAAAGGTTTTATTTAAATTTCGAACTGGCTTGCAAATAGAAAGCTGTTTATTGAAAAAAAAAATTGTTGCTCGTTGTTCGTCATTGATTTTGAAAAGAATTTTAATTTCTGCGAATTATTTGAGAAAATTTACTGTTTTAATTTCCGCGCATTGTTTGAGAAAAGTACTATACAAGCCTTGGCCACAACTAGGCATTGATGGACTTACGTATGTGTGCCTCGGCTTCGCCTCTGCCCACATTTACACGTTCGTCCATCAATGCCTCTGTTGCTGGCCGCTGCAGTAATGTACTATTCCTATTTATACGATTATATACCTACTTTTGTGGGGATAATTATGTGAGACTGTACCGTATTATTCTTACCTGGGTATAGTTCAAGGACCAAGTGACCTTTGACGGTTTTACGCTCAAAATCCAATTAAATATTTTATTATCCAAGTAAATCATTATTTACTTTTTCCTTATAATGATTGCGGCAAGAATTTCTTTCCGGTTTGTTTTACAAGAACGTCCATTATTAAACAACTGTTTCACCGGATTTTAAATAGCTTTTATTTGTATTTACAAGTCGTGGTATTTCAAAAATACATGATATAAGAAACTCAATCAATCTTTTTAATTTGTAAACATGTTTCGCAGATTGCAAATCTGAATGTTTACAATAATTGTTTCCGTTGACTTCGATTCGATGAGTTTATTTAATGCTTTAACAAAAGAAATCACTCATAAGTAACAGTCAGGAGGGCGATTTTTGAATCTCACTCGCTGAGTTCAGCAGTTGAAAATGTCAAAATTACTGTGGAGATATGCATCTTTCTACTGCTGATTTGACTTTCAAAAATCATACTTCAGGAGTGTGATTTTTAAATAAGTAATTTAGACATTTTCAACTGCTGAACTCAGCGAATGAGATTCAAAAATCGAACTCCTGCAGTGCTAGTATGATACCCCGCGACTTCGAGTCTCTCTATACCATATCTCTATATCAGCGCGCCTTCGCCTCTGTCTCTACAGTAGCTAACATGATGGCCGCGACTTACGATGACGCGAGTGCTCAACTGTCATTCGTAGGAGCATGATCACCGTTCGGTCATAGCGTAAATAATATTAGTGAGAGCGCTTTATGGTCGCGACCGGCCAATTGTGCGCGGGCTCTAATTACCGATTCGGTGTTTCAATATATAAAAATGATAGTTTTAACCATAGAGAAAATAACGCGCTCCCCTGGGGTAGAGATGTTGTATCGAACTGTGCACAGATACTCAACTGGGCCTGACGTCATAATAGCGGGAAGTAGCGTATTTAAATGTTAACCCTTCCCCTCACCCGTTTTTCAACCCCTTTGTTGGCGACAACATTTTCTATAGAAACAAGCCGATATGCCATCTCTTTTTACTCTATGGTTTTAACCGTATGGTAACCCAACAAACCCGCGCCGCGAGTTTGCTATCACTCGGTAGAGTGGCTGGCGCGCTGTCAAATCATGCTCAGCATCGCGGGATAAATGACTGGCGCGGGTATGGTTTTCAAACCCGCAGGCGCGCGTCAAGCGAGTAATCGTGCTAGCACTGCTGAACTCATCTTGCTCTAGGTCAGTGTTTCCCATTATCCGGGTCGCGACTCGGTACCGGGCCACCAGAATAGAATAACGCGGGTCGCAACATTCCCGCCTTTTGTTTAAAAAATAATACCTACCCTGCGTGCCGGTCGACGGATGGATACGTTACGTTTTTTTTTAAATAAAATTAATCCGTTAGTACAATTCCTTCATTCAAAGAACAACAACAATGGCATTGCATTTGGTTGCTTATCTTATCTATTTCTATTAAGTATACCTATTTGGCATTGATCTAAATAGAAACATAGTACGTACCTCCACTGAAAAATGATTATATATTCTAGTTCCCGTTACAATATTTATTGCTCTTACATGTAATGGATGACAGCTCGTTTTATAAACGGTACCTACTAAGTACTAAAATATGAATAATAATTCATACAGTGCAGTGGTCGCATAAATCCCACCAATTGTTTTGAAATAAAAGTAATACGATTGAGGGCTGAAAATATGCTCGGTGCCCCCTTAAACTAAAACTTATAAGTAGGTAGGTAGGTACTAATTTTCTATCTTATTACAAACAGTAAACTTAATTTAGGTTAGTAACGAAAAATTATTTCTGTCATGTTTCTATCATTTACTTTCTTATTGAATTAACATAACAAAAAATTAAAAGCGCCTTCAAAAAAACTAAAAAGTTAAAAAATAATATTGCAGCCGATGACTTTTTCGTTCGCATCATAAGAACATTAATTTGTTTTATCGAAGTCGCTGTCAAGCCGATTCGCGACAGAGCTTGCATTCGTTTTTTGGCTTGGCTTGACACCGACTTCTATAAAACAAATTAATGTTCTTATGATGCGAACGAAAAAGTCATCGGCTGCAATATTATTTTTTAACTTTTTAGTTTTTTTGAAGGCGGTTTTAATTTTTTGTTAAAATTTTGTTTATTTCACAATTTTCAGTGGTGAATTCATTAGTTCGATTTAACAGTAGTGCTTCAAATTAACAAACGCACTAGGCGGCACTACGATTTTCGAAGGTTCCCTTCGATTTCTCTGGGATCCATCATCAGATCCTGGTTTCCTTATCATGGGACCACCTTTGGGATATCTCCTCTCCAACAAAAAAAGAATCATCAAAATCGGTTCATAAACGACGAAGTTATCTGCGAACACACATTAAAAAAAAAAAAAAAAATATACGGTCGAACTGAGAACCTACTCCTTTTTTTGAAGTCGGTTAAAAAACGTTTGGAACATTTTTGATATCTTGACTATTCTAAACTGTAAATTTGAAAAAAGAATTTAGTTTGTTTGTTTGTTTGTTTGGGTGTTTGTTTGTTCGAATATCACGCAAAAACTACTGAACCGATTTTGATGAAACTTTTTTTGTTTGGTAGCGTAACATCTGACTTAAAATCTGGTATATAATTTATGCGGACGAAGTCGCGGGTAAAAGCTCGTCTTAACTAAAACTACAGGGTGTAACATTTAATTTAAATGCGTTACCTACCGACATTCAATTAGAGAGAGAATAAAAGAGAGAATACATTAAAGAGGGTGCATCAGACCATCAAACTGAACAACTTTCACTATGGAGCCAACATATTTTTAACCGACTTCAAAAAAAGGAGTAGGTTCTCAGTTCGACCGTATATATATATTTTTTTTTTAATGTGTGTTCGCGGATAACTTCGTCGTTTATGAACTGATTTTGATGATTCTTTTTTTGTTGGAAAGGAAATATCCCAAGGGTGGTCCCATGATAAGGAAACCAGGATCTGATGATGGATCCCAGAGAAATCGAGGGGAACCTTCGAAAATCGTAGTGCCGACTAGTGCGTTTGTTAATTTGAAGCACTACTGTTAAATCAAACTAATGAATTCACCACTGAAAATTATGAAATAAACAAAATTTTAACAAAAAATTAAAACCGCCTTCAAAAAAACTAAAAAGTTAAAAAATAATATTGCAGCCGATGACTTTTTCGTTCGCATCATAAGAACATTAATTTGTTTTATAGAAGTCGGTGTCAAGCCAAGCCAAAAAACTAATGCAAGCCCTGTCGCGAATCGGCTTGACAGCGACTTCGATAAAACAAATTAATGTTCTTATGATGCGAACGAAAAAGTCATCGGCTGCAATATTATTTTTTAACTTTTTAGTTTTTTTGAAGGTGGTTTTAATTTTTTTTATGCGCTAGTCGGGTCGGTCGGGCTGGTTTCCTGCTACCAATACCTCTTTATCTTCAGGCAGATGCAGGTATAGCCTTTTCGACCATATTTTCTACGCGTTCTAAGCAGCCAATATCGAAATCGCGAATAAAAAATTAGGGGTTCCATTAAGAGAGTACCGAGCCTATACAAAAGTGGCCACTTTTGGCGGTTATAGATAATAACTACAAACATTATAAATACAAATCCGCAGTGACCCGTTAAATTGAAAATCAGCAATGACTACAATGTGACATTTTGTTTTTTTTGGAAATATTGTTTAATTGTTAAGAAAGAAAAAAAATACAATTGGGGGCAGCACAATAGGCTCGGTGCAGCCTTAACACATTTGAGTCGAGCAGCCCGCAGTAAGGTCTCCATGCAACAACAAAAAATATCTTTTCGCGATTTGTATTTCTACCGATCGATAATTTAATCTCGAAACATTTCATTGAACTTATTTATCGCATTGCATATATTTTTTGGCATTGAACTTTATCAAAGGGGCGACCGCGTTCAATTAAATTAAACGCATTAGTAATCTCTGCGCTCTCCCGTGAAATGCATGTCTTGTTAGAGTTCTTAGACATTATCGTATGGATGGAGTAGTGACGCATACAAATGAATGCAACTTTAAAGCGAGTGACCTATTAGTGTAGAGTTTATTTTGGATGCATCGGGGACGCAAGCGCGCTTCGAGCGGCATCGGGCATCGGCCACGCGCATGGACAAAGTAATTCAGTCTGAACTGAACAGCTGAGAGCTGACGGTTGGCACCGCATCGGCACCGGCACATCTGCCAGTATACCGCTGCGCTAATCAGCGCTTGGTATCCGCGTAGTTTGTACACAATTTGAATTTCAAATTAATGAAAATCGATAAATAGTTGGATGAATGTTTTACGATAGTCATCGCCTATTTTATTTATTTGTGTTAACTTTTATTGTTTTTATTTGAATTGATTGTGAGTGAAGCGCGTTGCTTTGACTTTTGTGTCGTATTTTTGTAGCGGCGTTGGTTAATCTTACGATTATTGACAAAAAGGGTGAACAGAAAGGTAATTAATAACATAATTATAATATTTTATTTAAATTTATTTTGAAAACTTACCCAGTGTTTTTTTGTATAAAAAACTTTGTTAAATCAATTAATTTTACACATTTTTTTAGCCTTTTCACTTTACGTTTAATTTAGGTAAATATTTATGTAATTAGGTAGGTAGGTACTTTATGCGTGTAGTACCTTTAGGTTTGTTTTCTGCATCGACAAATTTTAGCTGCGTAATGCCTTCACATTTAAGTTAAACAGATTTTATATAAAAAAACTATTAAAGATAATAATATATACTGAAATGTATATACTGTACATAAATTTGCAAAAGTCAATAAGATAAAATAAAATTTAAAATTTTCCCTACGCAGGCACGGTAATAAATATTGCCTACTTTAAAATTATTCCAATAAGACGTGGTTCTAGTAATCTGAAATTTTTAATCTAAACTATTAACAGAAGTGTGTCTGTACATTGAAGATATTTTCAAATAAAAGATTACGACATGGTTTTTACCTGTCCCTGATTCCAAATCACCAATTTTTGGATTTTTTGTCTGTCTGTTTGTTTGTTTGTTTGTTTGTTTGTATGTTTGTTTGGGTGTTTGTTTGTTCGAGTATCACGCAAAAACTACTGAACCGATTTTGATGAAACTTTTTTTGTTTGATAGCTTATCATCTGACTTAAAATCTGGTATATAATTTATGCGGACGAAGTCGCTGGTAAAAGCTCGTTTAACAATAAAAATAATAAACCGGTTCATAAGTAGGTTGGTAATAGGTAATCCACTTTTGTCGAGGTGCAATTGCAAAAAAAAGAAAAAACAGAAAAGTCTTGTAACTAAACTACCAGTGACAGTAGGTACCTATGCAGTTCCATGCAATAGACGGCAATGACCGTTGCAATGAAACTTGCTCAATAATAGCGTAGTAGGTACAGTCGGATTCGTAAATTCCTAATTCCCTATAGTATATATTTCAACATTTTCAACGCCAAAGTTTATTCATAATATTGATTCACAAAATAATCTGATTTCCGTACTAGGCGAAAATATAAATTAAAGGTACCATAAGGGTAGGTACACTAAATTTACCCGCAACTTCGTCCAAATCAAACCATAAGCTATCAAACAAAAAAAGTTTCATCAAAAATTTTACGAAAGTTAGACAAACGGACTCACTGCAGAGGAAAACAATTTTTTACTAGTTTAGCTTAGCAGAAAATTGTTGATCAGGAAGTACCTAGCCGGGCCAGTTCTGAATATAGTTCAACTGGACTATGACAGAGAAATAATTATTAAAATTAATTATACTGTTTTTCGACCTATTTATTGAACCTTATTATAATTGGACCAATATTTGAATTCTCAATAAATATTTATTTGCTCATTAAAATATAGTAGTTTTGCCTACTATATATTTTTTCAGAATAATAGTAGTTGTGCCCCTAATATAGTAGGTTACTATATTATAAAGTAGGGTTGGCAACCCTACCCGTCACCCTCCCAATGTCATCAGACCAAAAACGTGCTGATGACCTATTGACCTCCGTCCCTCTCTTGGCTGATACTACCTTGGTCCACCGGCCATCTGAAATGAAATCTCACTAATATTAGAAATGTCAAAATTTGGACGTTTGGATGTATGTCACTAAGTTGCAGAAACGCCCATTACAGATAATGCTCCATTAAATCTTTTGCTAGCTTCTATTATGTCATAAAAACATGCATGCACAGTGACAGACGGATTTGAATAAAATTTGGCACGCAGATTGAATATGTTCTGGAGTAACACATAGGTCCGCGCAGACGGATTCGCGGGCAACAGCTAGTACTTACTAAATTACTATCCAAAGACAGCGGTCAGCGTTGCTTGCCTTCGATCTTCATTTCGAAAACCGAAACTCTATTTACGTGTTATGTCACAAGTTCCTTCAGGATTTTTTTAAACTTAAATTCAAATTGAACTGTACCAAACACGAATTCGAGAGTCGACATAATTTTCTGTTTACTCAATCAGTTTATCGATTTCGTTACCCATATGGCTTGGGCCTGAGAATGTACTAGATGCGGTGGTGCAATGCCTTGCCAATGCTGCGGTACTTGATAGTAGTTTACGCACATGATTGTACATTTTCCGGTTCGGCGTGTAGAAAGGTGCCTATGTATTACCGGTTTTGTTTACTGCAGCGCAGCGTTTTCCTTTTGGTATCGTAAATCGTAAACGACTTTACTTTGGTCATACAGAATCGGTGCACGGAAGACAATCTTATGAATTATAGAAAAGAAATAGTTCAAGAGTATTTAAATGGGTAACTAAAATGTTAATAGCTATATTTTTTTTAGTTCATTCCGTTTAACTTAAGAGAGAAAGGGTTTGCACCAGGAGTGCGATTTTTGAATCTCATTCACTGAGTTCAGCAGTTGTAATTGTAAATGTCAAAATTACTATGGAGCTATGCATATTTATACTGTTGATTTGACATTAAAAAATTATACTCCAGGAGTGCGATTTTTGAAAGTCAAATCAGCAGCAGAAAGATGCGTATCTTCATAGTAATTTTGACATTTTTAACTGCTGAACTCAGCGAATAAGATTCAAAAATCGCAGTCCAGCAAACAATTAAATTGACGGCCCGGTAGCAAAGTCGGTAGTGAACCTGCCTGCTGTGCCGAGGGTCGCGGGTTCGAATCCCGTAAGGGACAAATATTTGTATGATGAATATGAATATTTGTACCCGAGTCATGGATGTTTGTATCTATACATGTATTGTATATCGTTGTCTAGTCATCATAATACAAGTCCAGGCTAGATTCTGGTACTTTAAATGTGACTAGATAATTTGTGTGACATTGTCCAAGATATTTATTTATTATTTATTAATTAAATAAGTGTAATTTAATATTTTCGGAACAAATCAAAAGCGTAAATATTATACTAACAACCCGCAAAAAAGTCCGGATCAGCTGATCGATTTTCTATGTTTTTTTTTAAAGTAGTTGTTCAGTTCCATTGTCTGAATACACCCTTAACATTTTTCTAGTAATAAAACAAATAGGAGTGTATTGGGTGTCGTACATTAAAGATAATAACTAAGTACAAACAAGGTACAAACATTATAAAAACAAATCCGTAGTGACCCGATAAATAGTAAATCAGCAGATTAAAAAAAATAGTTCATATGGGTGGCATTCCAATCATAAAGATTTACAAGCTGTCAGATTGATTGTGTTCCCTGTTATTATTATCTGTTCCCCAATTTTAGGGAGCAATTTGTTAGTTTAGAAAAAAGAATTATGATTGCATCAATGTTTTGTGCATTCAATTTATATACCTACTTACAATAAACTAACATTTTCGGCGTTATGTAATTTATTGGTTAAGAAAAGTTTATCCTTTGGCAACTTAAGATGAATGGATGATGATGACACAAACCATAAAAAAAAAATTATTTTTATCTTCAATGTTTTTTTTTAAATTTTAACGTTGCCATGTACCTACGTACAGATTTTTCGTTTTACTAAACGCGTCATTAAAGGAACCTTAAGGCTGCGCCGAGCTTATTGTGCTGCCCCTAATCGTGTTTTTTTTCTTAACAATTAACAAAACAATATTTCCAAAAAAAACAAGAATGTCACATTGTAGTCACTGCTGATTTTCAATTTATCGGGTCACTGCGGATTTGTTTTTAAAATGATTGTAGTTATTATCTTGAAAACCGCGAAAAGTGACCAGTTTTGGCGGTTTTAATGATAATAGTTACAAGTATAAAACATAATTGTCCGTAATGTATCGATAAATTGAAAATGTGACATTATTGTTTTTTGGAGATATTGTTTAATTGTTAAGAAATAAAAAAAACACGATTAGGGGCAGCACAATAAGCTCGGCGCAGCATTAATAAAATGACAATGCTGATGCTATGAATTACAAATCAAGAGTAGATACAACACATACATTTTACATCTGGTTACTTTGATACATGAGTACTTTGGACCCATCGGAATAATGTCGAAGAGATATATATGTATACTACACAGTTAGTCATTCATCAAATGAAATCTCATTATTATTTTTCAAACGAACGAAACCGTAATGTTTCAATTAATTGAAAAACACAATGACTAATGACAATTCAAGTTTAGGGTAAGTTTTTAGAATGTTATAATGGATTAAGTTTAGGGTAAGTTTCGTTTGTGCTTTTACTATTTCATTCTCTTACTTCAATAAATCGTTCATTAGCCCAATGACTAATGGATATAATTGTTAAGAAATTTAAAAAAATACGATTGAGGGCAGCGTCTCGGTACCCTCTTAAACGAATTAAGTATCTTTATGTCAGTTTTCTAAATAGTAGTACCTAGGTACCTACATAGTATGAGCACAGAGTACTATAATTAGGTATGAGTTATAGTAAAATCGTAACGTAAATAATAAAACTATTGGTTTGGTTTAACTTTCTTCAGAACATTATAAAACTGACTGGCTGTGTCGCGGCGCGGCGGGTCGAGATCATGAAAGTGAGAAAGTGCTGTATAAAATTGGGTCACTTCATTTCGGGCGTGGTCCTACTGACAGCGGATTATTGAATACTTTTCCCTCCGCTAAACGACTTATCAGACCTTGACTCTCGTTGACTGTATAGTCCATCCATATAGGGTCCTTCTTAAGGGGTTTTCCTGACCGAACGACCTTGACTCTTTCAGAGCCACCTCGTCACGTCATTTTAGTAGATATACCTATTTTTGACTAGCTTGTCCTTCATTATGTCACAGTGGAGCCTTCTAATCCAAGGAAATCACATTCTAAAATCATAAGAATTCGCCCCAAATTTAACAATTATCTAATGAACTCATTAAATATTGGTCTTAAAAAAAATTTGCTAAATAGTAATTTTAGATCTTAATATTGTCTACATAAAGGTGTGCGTCTCAAGTAAATGTTACTTCAACTTAAAAAGTAGATGCACATAATACAGATTTTTTCCAATATTTAGGTTTTCCTTTGAACACCGGTTTTATATGTATTTTTTAGAAAAATAAGAAATATGGTCTATAGCAAATAAAGCCGAGATGTTGAAGAATATTGCTATACTTTTGAATTACTTGTATGTCTTTCAAATGACGAGAAGATAGCTTCTAAAAACCAGTAAAATATGGCCCGAGCTAGCGTTTACCTATGGGGAGCCTCTTAATATACTGACACTTTTTTAAGGGGATGCTCAGACCATCAAACTGAACAACTTTCTCTAACATTGAAATCCCGAAAAAAAAATTACTGTCCCATACATTTGGCTCGAGTAGGTTTGCAGTTTTGTATAGAATAACTGATTTTAATATCTAAACTATTTTAAAACTGTAACAGAAGGTGTGTCTGTACATTGAAGATATTTACAAAAAAAAGATTACGATATGGTTTTTAGGCTTCCCTGATTCCGAATCACAAATTTTTGGACTTTTTGTCTGTTTGTTTGTTTGTTTATTTATTTGTTTGTTTGTTTGTTTGTTTGTGTGTTTGTTTGTTCGAGCATCACGCAAAAACTACTGAACCGATTTTGATGAAACTTTTTTTGTTTGATAGCTTATGTTCTGACTTAAAATCTGGTATATAATTTATGCGGACGAAGTCGTGGGTAAAAGCTCGTAATTAATAAAACTACAAAATTATATCAGAGTCACTGATTTTTATTTCGCGATTTCGATAGAGAAAGTTGTTCAGTTTGATGGTCTGCAGTGCGATTTTTGAAACTCATTCATTGAACTCAGCAGTTGAAAATTTATGGAGATACGCATCTTTTTACTGCTGATTTGACTTTTAAAAGTTATTTGTGAATTGTTATTAACACAATGGATAGAAAAAGGGGATCACGACACGACAGACGTCTCACCGAAATACGTTTTGTCGAAACCCATTTGTTCCATCCACGCATATAGTATTGTATATTATAAATTCCACGCCACGTAATCAGACTTCCAGTCCAGCGGTAACTGGTAAGCGTAGCCGCTTTGGCGTAACCCATTTGTTCGAAAAGCTCTTTCGTCATACATAGAGAACAGTGATTACAGCGATTTATTTTCCGCTGTTTTTCAATGAAAACACCGCTCACCGCCTCATCTCATAACCCACCCTTTCAGGGTACGGCGCAGCGGGGCATCGACACGAAAACGTAAACAATGTGGTTTGCATGTAGGTACTCCTACACATTCGCAACGATTTCTATATTTATACCACAGCAGTGCTTTACTACATACATACGACTTACGTTGCGTTAACATTGCCACACAATTTACTAATAAGGGTATAACTTCGATGTAGTTAGCTTGATATAAAAATACATATTCAATTGATACCGTTTGTAATGAATTAATGACATACCTCTACAAAAGAAACTATAATCCAATCATATACCTAAGTGGACAAGAAGACACATTAATTCACTGTGTTATTTTTAGGGTTCCGTACCCAAAGAGTGAAAACGGGACCCTATTACTAAGCCTACGTTGTCCGTCCGTCCGTCCGTCTGTCCGTCTGTCCGTCTTTCCGTCTGTCCGTCTGTCCGTCTGTCCGTCCGTCTATCTGTCCTACCTATTTAGGGCTGTAACTTTTGAACCGTAATAGCTAGATAGTTCAAATTTTCTCAGATTATGAGTTATTACACCGGATTTGTTAGCAAATAATTAAAATGTCAAAAAGTTAAAAATTAAGGGGGGTTCTCAAAAAGAAACTAGTTTTTATCAATGTTTTTTCTTCAAGCTCTATCGTAAAAACTGTAATACATACAAGCGTCAAACTTAGTGTGATTATAAAGCAAACTTTACAGAACAACAACAAATACTAAAAACCGACCAAGTGTGAGTCGGTCTTGCGCTAAAGGTCCCGGACAAAAAAAAAAATTTTTTTCTAAGTTAATAATGTTGAGTTCTGTGGTGGTGTGGTACGGAACCCTCAGTGCGTGAGTAGCCCGACTCGCACTTGACCGGTTTTATTTACATAATTCCCTGATCAACTCAAATATTTACCAAAAAAAAAAATTGTAGATAAGATTTTGTTAATATAATCAATGTCAACATAAGCAAAGTATATCTAAACTATTATAAAACTGTAACAGAAGTGTGTCTGTACATTGAAGATATTTACAAAAAAAATTACGACATGGTTTTTACATGTCCTTGATTCCAAATCACCAATTTTTGGATTTTTTGTCTGTCTGTTTGTTTGTTTGTTTGTTTGTATGTTTGTTTGTTTGGGTGTTTGTTTGTTCGAGTATCACGCAAAAACTACTGAACCGATTTTGATGAAACTTTTTTTGTTTGATGGCTTATGATCTGACTTAAAATCTGGTATAAAATTTATGCGGACGAAGTCGCAGGTAAAAGCTCGTTAGTATATAATTTTCTAGTGCTCAATTAGATTTTATTTTATTCGTTATTTTTTGAGTTTCGGTGTCTACGTGAAACGTGGATGCAGATTTTTCAAAATATCTCTGACTGTAAGCATATAATAATTATGCTTACTTATTATTAATCTGTGTTTATGCGTAGTTAGATTTTGTTTGATGAAAAATCATTAAAAAAAATTAATAGTACCTATTAATAATAACGCTTGTTTGCGTCTCCTACATTTATCGTGAAATAAACTATGTGTAAATAATAGATTTTGATATAAAACCTCGACAAAACGGACAAAACCAATAAATTTCGATGAAGTTTATACTACGTCAGTAGTCGTAGTCAGTTAAATATTTCTACAAAACTGTTAACGTAACGAAATGAGATCAATACATAATTAGGATCAGGTCAGTTACGTCTTTTTCCCTGAACGTCCATCGCCCGAATTCCTTGTTCGACCATTACCCCGAACGGACATTGCCTAGTACGTCCATTTATTTGTACGGACATTTCCCCTTACGTCCCTTTCCTTTTATGGACATTTCCCCTTAGTACATTTTAAATATAGTTATATAGGTAATAATTTTTTAAATATAGAGTCCTTAATATGCTGAAAATTTTTAAGGGGATGATCAGATCGTCAAACTGAACAACTTTTTATTTTTTTTATTTTAGTGTATTTATCTATTTATCTGTTTGTCTTTATGTTTGCTTGTACACACATCACTTAAAAACTATTGAACTAAATCACGAATTTAGGTAGTAGCATAGGTAGGTAGGTTTTTAACTGGGCGTACGATGTCGCAGACTGACGCCACAGTAGTACCTACTGTGTATTACTTACGTTATGGTATTACAGATATAATATAGAGTTTCTTACGCTATTACAGTCATTGACAGTGTAAGTCAATTTTCACAGTTAATTAAACCGTTTCACACCTTCCGAAGTGTACATTTTAATTGAAATAGAACCTGACGTTTGTCATGATAACACAAAGAGCAAAAACAAAGAGCCCTATACAGGTTTTTTCTCGATACCGTGCACTCTTATAATATTACGAGCTTTTACTCGCGACTTCGTCCGCATAAATTATACACCAGATTTTAAGTCAGATGATGAGCTATCAAACAAAAAAAGTTTCATCAAAATCGGTTCAGTAGTTTTAGCGCGATAATCGAACAAACAGACTCCCAAACAAACAAACAAACAGACGGACAAAAAATCCTAAAATTGGTGATTTGGAATCATGGACAGGTAAAAACCATGTTGTAATTTTTTTTTTTAAATATCTTCAATGTACAGACACATTTCTGTTACAGTTTTATAATAGTTTAGAGATAAGTATACCTATTCCGTGATACCGGTAAGTTGAGGTAAAAACCTGTAGGGGCTCTTGTGTGACTCGTGTTTTAATTATAATATCTGGAGTGCGATTTTTGAAAGTCAAATGAGTATAAGTAAGTACAGTCGGCCGCAATAAGTTATACAGGGTCCTTCTTAATATGCTGACACTTTTTTAAGGCGATGACCAGACTATGAAACTGAACAATTTTCTCTATGAGACCAACATCCAAATCGCGAAAAAAAAAATCTGCTGTCCCATACATTTGGCTCGAGTAGGTTTGCAGTTTTGTATGGACGAGCTGATTTTTTTTTCGCGATTTCGATGTTGGTGCCATAGCGAAAGTTATTCAGTTTGATGGTCTGATCATCCCCTTAAAAAGTGTCAGCATATTAAGAAGGACCCTATATACACTTTAGTTAGTACTAAAGTGTATACACTTACATATACAATAAAGTATACAAATATAATATAAAAATCCTACATTGTCATCTATGTTAACTAATATTATGTGTGAGAAGAAATAAAGAAACATTTATTATTATTATTACTTACATATACATACAATACATACATACAATAAGTTGTATACACTTTTGTTCTACGTCGTAGTCGACGTAGAACAAAAGTGTATACAACTTATTGCGGCCGACTGTACATATACATTTTCAACTACTGAGTTCAACGTATGAGATTCAAAAATCGCACTCCTGATATATAAGAACCAGAATCATCAATATAACAACTCAGTCATAAATTGATCATTTGATAATAAAACAGCTTCGACTTTTTGTCTCACATAGGTTCTCCTAATTTATTATTAGAAAGTAAGAAAAATTGTATTGATAATTTGAAACCATAAAAGATTTAAGATTTATCGAAATAGGTACACAATTTTAATGGTTTTTTTAAATCCAAATTACCTAAGCACACTGCCGTTATTAGGCATTTTAAGTCCTAAAAACTTTTATGTACTTATACATAATAAATTACTTATCTATACTTATATCTTGCTGATAAAGTTTCGAAATATTGAAATAAATATAAAAGGGGCCATGTTTTTTTTTTTTTCTGTATGTAGACCTAATAAAATCTACAAAAGTGTTGTATAAAAATAGCTTTAAGGCGGTTGCAGAGGGGTCAATTTTATACAAAACTTTGACTCACAATACGCGTAGACGGTATTAATATAAGTAACTTTGTATATATGGAAAAATAGGTTATAAAATCTAGATGTCGCGTATCAAATAACATTTGCAATTTATAATATAATTACGAAGATATAAAGCTTTGAAATTTTTCATACAACATTTTCAAAGCTTTATATTTCTTGATTGAAAAATTATAAATATTGTGACGAGGGTGCCACTGAACGGTAAAGGACAGTTAAGTGTGTATTCAATTAAAATCAATGTGTTGTTCTATAGAGGAACACAAATGCAGCCCAGATGCTACTAATCATTATTAATAGGCTGAAGTGACTAGTGGACATTGTACATGTATTTATTCGAATGATATACAACGTTTGATTCACCGTCTTGTTGATAGAGAGAATTCAAGACAAGAATCCTTGTATAAAAACGTTCTCTTTGTAGTTTCTGCTTTGTTGATCGGTAGTCAATTGTTTTGACAGTGACACTATAAATAAATAATAAATAAAAATAAAAATTGTTTATTTCAGGCACATAAAACCTATAAGTACAGGCGACCCATATATATCCTTGCAATGCAATTCGTTAATTATTATAATTATAGGTACACTGATAAAATATTAACATAGTTCATGTATATAATGTTATAATGTACTATACATTATTGATAAGTGAATTGACGTTTACGGCCCGGTTTATACAGAAGAGACGTGTTGGCGGTGGCGGATAGTCAAAGTAACACAATATATCGTCCCCTTAAGAGGGAAAACTCACTAACTACAAAAACATGGTTTTGAGATATTGAGGTTTGAAGTTTAAAACGCCATAAAAACATTAGGGAATACTTACATTTTTTGTTAGCAGTTATTAATCTTTTAAACAATCCTTATTTAGTGAATAAATGTGTTGATGTCCAATCATCACACAAGAAAAGAGAAAAGGGATAGTTAGTTTTCCATCTTTTTGATTTCGACAAAATATGCAGTTAGTGACTTTAGTCATCCTACAGTTGAATTTGTATATTGAAGTTTTCCCACTTTTAGTGAACTCTGGTACGCCTAACATGATTTTTCAATATAACTAACCATTCAAAACCTCTACAGGATAGACGCGTTAAGCGATAAGATCAATTTATAGCTGGTTCTCAGTTCTGTGGAAAAATCACTAATTGCACTTAGTGACAATTTTATGTTTGACAAAGTCACTAAGTGCCGTTAGTGAATGGGTAAAAGTCACTAACCGCCATTAGTTATTATTGGATGGAAATAAGGCTCGAGTTATTTATTTCTACTGTTTGAATTCAGAACAAAAGCTGTACTTGGTGACTTTTCCACCATCGTATCTCGGAAAGTATGATAGATATTTAAACTTGAGTAAGACAGAAATATAGAGCAGGTAATTCTGAGTGCGGGGGTGTTAATAACTAATTTTGGCAAAAATGCCAGTTAGTGACTTTTCCCTCTAAGGGGACGATATGTTCGTAGCAAGCGTCGTTTTTGTCGTAATAAAAGGAGAATCTCGCCCGCGCACGCCTCCAGGCGACGACGCGACGTCACGGAGGACGAAATTATCCAAACTAAGCGCTATGCTACGTACTATTAAGGTTTATATTGTGTTACTTTGACTAACCGCCACCGCCACACGTCTCTTCTATATAAACCGCGCCTTATATTGAGAGACTGAGACCTTTTATATTACGGTATGCTTTTACTTAGCTTATGTTTTCGTTTGTATACCGACCATAGACATTAGTATAAAAATGTCTATGATACCGACCGACCTATGTACGCACGTGTGTGCTTTAAATTGGTTTCAAATTAACGTTCAAAATCTTGACAGAAACTATATTTTAACAAGCTTAACAGGGTATTGATACCAATGGCATCCTTTTAAACTAAGAGTGTACCCATTAACCCAGTAAAATTAAGCTGAAATATACCAATCAGGAGAAGTAATTTCCGGAGTTCTGAAACTTTTTTTAAACGTTCCTTTGATACGTAATATTGAAGAAAAAAAAAAGTCCTGGTGAGGGGGGGGGTGAGCTCGAGAAAGGGGGGGGCTCTAAAGGTGACCTTTTTCAGTTTTTCGCTTATTTCTTGAAATCTAAAAGTCGTATCGAAATACTTTGTATGGACAAATTATACCTAACAAAATTTTCTACAAAACAAGTGGTATGCATTTTTGTCATAGGACTTAACCTTTGAGGGCTACGGGGTCGAGAATGTAACGGCATTTCAAAAATTATGAAATTTGTATGGCGACCCTCATGAAAGTTGAAGATAAAAACAAAATGATTTCACAATCTTAATCAACAACCCCGAAAACCCCCAGATACAAATTTTCTGTCGGTTCGGAGAACCCTTAAGAGCTGCATTGGCTTTTGAAATTTCCATGGCAGCCATCTTGGATATCGCAATTTTGGATTTTTTTCACCGCCAACCAAATCTGACCAGGGTCCTCTATGACAATTGTTCAAGGTCCATAACCATCCCAACCATCTGTCATAGTTTCCGCGGGCCGTTGACCTCATCCGTCAGGAGTCGACCTTCTGAGGAAGTCGAAATATTATTTTTATCGCCAGGGCATCTTTATGATGATCCCTAAAATCATTTTACTATACGATGAATGGGGGAAACCCGGTGAACAATTATACGGGTATTTATCTAATATCTATGTGGGGGGGGGGAGGGGGGGTCAACCAGATACCTCCAATTTATCTCCGGGTTCCCCTTACGGTACAAGGATGACATTTGGAGATCATCAAATGGATGCCTTGGTGATACAGGGAAAACTTTGACTTCCTCGGAAGGTCGACTCCTGATGGATGAGGTCAACGGCCCGCGGAAACTATGACAGATAGGGTTATGGACCTCGAACAAATGTCATAGAGGATCCTGGTCAAATTTGGTTGGCGGTGAAAAAAATCCAAAATTGCGATATCCAAGATGGCTACCATGGAAATTTCAAACGCCAATGCAGCTTTTAAGGGTTCCCCGAACCGACTGAAAATTTGTATCTGGGAGTTTTTGGGGCTGCTGATTAAGAATATGAAATCATTTTGTTTTTATCTTCAACTTTCATGAGGGTCGCCATACAAATTTCATAATTTTTGAAATGCCGTTACATTCTCGACCCCGTAGCCTTCAAAGGTTAAGTCCTATGACAAAAATGCATACCACTTGTTTTATAGGAAATTTTGTTAGGTATAATTTGTCCGTACAAAGTATTTCGATACGACTTTTAGATTTCAAGAAATAAGCGAAAAACTGAAAAAGGTCACCTTTAGAGCCCCCCCCTTCCTCGAGCTCACCCCCCCCTCACCAGGACTTTTTTTTTTCTTCAATATTGCGTACCAAAGGAACATTTAAAAAAAGTTTCAAAACTCCGGAAATTATTTCTTCTGAATTATCTAATTTTACTGGGTTACATCAAACTGAACAACTTTTACTATAGGAGTAAACTGATCGTAGCAAGAAAAAAAAAAATCGGCTGTTCCATAATAAACAGAAAGTAACGCGATCTGTATGAAAATTGAAAACCAAGCGTCCCACTGACGTAACTAAGCGCTATAAAGCCGGGTCCGCTGCGCCATGTTATAATGTTTGCTAACATCGTTTTCTAACTTTCCCCTCCCCCGCAGGCGAACGCGGGTGATGTTTTCCGATGCAAATGGATAACATCACCCGCGTTAGAGCATCGGTGGCGCGTTGCGGAGAGATATGGACACCCAATTATGGAGGTCCGGGTTCGAATCCGCACGGACAACATGCCACGTACCAATGAGTTTTTCTAACTTATGTACGTAATACCGACTGCTCTCAAAAGGAAAACATCGTGAGGAAACCTGCATACACTGAAGAAGAAATTCTGATGTGTATGTCAAGTCTACCAATCCGCATTGGGCACGCGTGGTGGAATAATGCCCAATACACCCTCCCTGAGGGTAGGCCTGTGCCCTGCAGTGGGACGTTTATAGGCTGATGATGATGATGATGGTGACCCGCGTTCGCCTGCGGGGGAGGGGAAAGTTAGAAAACAATGTTTGCAAACACGATAACATAGCACAGCGGCCCCGCTTTAGTGTAGAAATCGCGACTACTCGCCGATTATTTAAATTAATGAATTTAAATTCACATTAATTAAAACTGGCTTACAGGTGAACTGACGTTGTGTCTTTGTTTTGTTGGCTGTGCCTAATGCTCAAAAGGTAAGGTTACGACACAGTGACCCACCAGACCCAGTGGCCAATAGGTACCCCGACGATGTATTTAGCAAAGAAAAGTTCAATACAGTACCCGGCATGAGGGGTACCTATGCGCAGTAGTGCTTTCGCATACAAATTTTATTGTATTCTGCGCAGTCAAGGTCTTTGTCAAGATGTTTGTCGACCATTATACCTAATGCTTGTTTTGCTATTTCACTAATAATGTTTCCAATTATCATGCTTCGATATTAATTTCCAATGATCTATAGGTAAAACTACTTCAAGGCTCTTTTAGTTAGTATTTTGACATAGGAGCAAAAGGCGATTTTTTGCCATCGAGTTTACACACGGCGACATGTCAAGCTATACATAACCAGCATAAGGTGGCCACGCGTAATTCAAAATTCAAAATTTTTTATTCAAGATAATATCACATAGATAGCTCTTTGACGTCATTTTTTGACTCTACCACCGCGTCGGAAGTTGTTCCGTTGAGAGAAGAGGCGGCCAGAAACTCTACAATACACATCTTTTAAACAAAACAAAATGTACAAAGTACAATTAAAATACAATATTGCATTACATAGTGTAAAATTGTCAAGACCAGACATTTTGGTCATTCAAATAAGCATCGAGTTTTTAGTTAACACAACAACAGTTATACGTGATTCAAACTATATACATGGCCAGCATATTAATCTATAAGTGGCCAGCGTATGCTGGTTTTGTGTAGCTTGATGAGTTCTATCTCCCCGTTACAACCGACTAACAAAAGCTATTACATAACTAAGTATACAGTTAAGTCCAGTGAGCCACCGAACTCTAAATTGTCTTGAAGCCCTCAATTTCTTTATTTCTTTCTTTGCACACCGAATTAAATTTATTGTACTTTCTTACTTGTTTTTTTGTTTTTAAGGGGCGTCCGCCCGGTTTTGAGTAACTTTGTAACCATTTTATACATTAACTATGGCACTTTTTAAGCAGAAAACAAAACTGAACAATCTACAGGATTTGAGAAGTGATGTGGTTTTTCTCGAAATCTATTTTAATTAATAAAACTGAAGAAAAACGACTCCAAAGTCACCTCTTTTTATCCAATTGTAACCGTTTTACTCTTACATTGTTGATCAGAAGAATATGAAAATTTACAATATTCTTCAAAATACAATATAAAATGAAGTGGTTTTCTTATTTTTTGAAAATTCATAAAACATCATACAGGTTTTCAAAGAAAACTGAAAATTCTGACCGGAGCCGTGCAATTGAAGCGGGATGGCTAATTGTAAAAGTTTGCTTGTAAGAAAGAGAGCCTTGCAGATGGGAGGAGTAGCCTTAAGTATTATATAGTGTTCTTCATCGGCACACCAACATTTAAATCAAATGACAGTTAAGGTACCACTGTTAGTACTATAATATAAGAAAATTGTAAAGCAGTCTGTGAGGCAGAAAACTCCAGTACAGACTGCTGATCTACTTACTCTGTAAATGCATGTGTTTTGGAAAATAAATGTTTTTTTTTTTTTAATTTAATTAACGATGATATAGAGAAAGTAGTTAATTTGTAGTAGCAGTCAGGCAATCTATTTCTTCCCTTGGCAAAACAAATTAAATGGGCTTGCCAAATGCTTGAATGAAACTTAGCAATACGTGTAAAATAAAACTAATAAAGTTAATTGGTTCACCGTGTATTGGTACCTGCAGAAGTTGGAGGAAAGGTCTTTCTTTTTATGACACCTTTTGCTTGTAGTGTGTGAACCTCATATCATACTTAGATACCTCATGAGATAGTCCACTCAATCTTCTATTCGTGCACGGTTTTTATTTTAAAGAAATTAGTCTTCTTTCTTCTTCTATCATAGATTATTTCGAGATTTGAAGAAAACGAGATGAGTTACACTATCAGTTCACTTTTATGTCGTTCGGCTGAGTTGACTCTCTGCTGACTGGGTACTCTGCTTTTATGTCATGTAGCTGAATTGTGTTTCGGCTATCTAGGTACCTTGCTTTCATGTCATCCAACGTGAATTGTCTTTCCTTGGGACTCCTGGGATCCTTTCTTTGGGATCCTTGGGACCAACTCAGAACGAGAAAAAAAAATCCACTTCTCTAAGTTCTAATTACAAAGTAGAAATTACTACTAAATTGAATCATTTTTCCAAAAAGCAGTCATCATGATGATGATGATGATGACAACTTTTTGGAAAAATGATTCAATTTATTAGTAATTTCTACTTTGTAATTAGAACTTTTAGAGAAGTGGATTTTTTTTAAACAATTTATGTATTTTACGTTTTTGTAAAAATTGTGAGCAGTTCTTTCGTAGCGCGAATTTTCCCAAGTTAATAATACCTTAGGTATACCTACCTATTAACTTGATCGGCTTTTCCCTGCTGCAGGAAGGAAGAGAGTAAAATATAAGCTCAATTAGGCAGGCATCACAATTAGTTTGTTTATTACGATTCAGATGTTTCCTCGTAAACTATTATTAATATCGCGTGACATGACCATTAGCAAAGAGAAAAACATTGTTGTCCACTCTCTAGCCGGCTCATTAATTGTCCTACTTACACAGAGTGTTTTCTAAAGTGAGGCGTTTCCAAAAAAATCGGTTGCATTTGTAAGTAAAAGAAAAAATTAATCTGTGCACTTTTCACACAAAGTCGGCGTACCTATAGGTACACACGGCGACAGATCAACCTACCCATAGTTGACCTCTATGTTCATGGGCATAAGGTCGAACTATGGGTAGGTTGATCTGTCGCCGTGTGTACATACGCATTGTCGTTGTCGCATCAGCGTTTGCACCCTTTGCCGGGTATCCTTGGGACAAACTCAGAACGAGAAAATGTTACATGAAGTATAGTGAGTAGTGTGTGTGTGTGTGTGTGTGTAGTGAGTATGTAGTAAGTATTCAAAAAAAATTGTCCAGCCCAGTTACTCAATGGCCCGTAATTTACACAATTGAAGATTTCGGATACATTTTATCGTAAATACCTACACTTATGAAACAAGGGTAGTCTGTAAATAAACATTAAACTTTCAGTTTTTATCTGGAAAGTTTCCTGTTGATTCGTATTACATTAGGTCAGTAGTTCAGTACAGTAGGTCTGATAATTAGTACAAGGCCTTGAAAAAACCGGGATTTTTTCGAGACTAATTATTTATTTATTCGTTAGTTATATCGTAATATTTTGAAAGATTGTGATGCAGTTACCATACAAAAAATAAAAACGTTACCACACTTCAATGAGATTAATGATTGTGTTTAGGTATTCTGAATATGGTATTATTTAGACTCTCAGACTACTTACTAAACCTACCCTGGGAAATATTATCACGTAGTTGATAACATAATTAGTATGCTACGGTCTGATAATTTTAATAATTCAAAATTATGAGCTCTCGTAAAATGATAAAATTGTGCCGTTTTTAGTCGAAATCGGCTATAAGAATCCAAAATTATTACACATTTTGTTTCTTTTCTACTGTAGATGAACGAACTGTAATAGAATAATATGTATGTACAAACTGCCATTACCTATGTTATTAATTAATAATTACATTGGATAGGTCATGAGATTGTATGTCGCGATCGCATGCTAGCGAGGTATTATCAATTTAAAAAAAAGTTCGTTATTTTATTTGGTATGTTTGTTTAGTTGTATAATTATAATGTAACTGAGAAGGGAAAACAGGACTTTAATTGGGTAACAGGAAAACGGTTCTAAAGCAGTTACCCCTTAGTTGGTCCCATTTTAATTTCGTGAAGATCTGATGTTATTCGCTTCGGAACAAAGTGGGCAGAAAATCATCGGCTATTAAAGCAGTATATTCGTGTAGGTACCCTTTGCGTGTATAACTGATATCTGAGTCAAACCATTATAGGTATTATTAATTTTACCACTGAAAATAATGTAATAAAAAGAAAAATATAATTTATAATGAGCGTTTTTCTTTTAGTTTTCTAGTGGATCGATAGATGGCATTACGGTCTGTGCGAATAAATGTCAACATTTTAAAAAGTGTTTCTTTAAAATAATAAAGAGGGAGAAGATGATCAAAAAGATACCAACGCATCTTTTGATTGAATATTTCATTATTTACGAATCAATTTAAACGAAAATATGAAACTGTTTACGTCTAAGGGTCAGCGCACACCCAGCGTAAAACTGTTCGAGCATGCGCGAGCAGGTTTCATTGATTCAATTGATAATGAACTCTATTTCCATTGAAATAAAGTTGAAAATAGCTTGCAAGTGATTAAATCCCTTCAGCGTCTGTTCGAGTATGCTCGAGTATGCTCCTCGCGGCGACGGGAGCAGTCGCGAGCATGCGCGCGGATGCTCGCGCATGCTCGAGCATGTTCGAGCATACGCCCGTGTCGATGCTTGCGATCCGTCGTAAGTGTTGCCGCCTCGGCCGGTTTCGGACTAAATCTAGCATATTTTTTAACTACTTTAGCCCGAAAAGGGCAATTTACTACAGATAATATTATATAATAATCGAACTCTTTTTGAAAATACAAAGAAAATCTGAAAGGTCGAAGCAGATTTAGTAGGTTTTCAAATTGTTCATATTCCATTTTATAGTTCCTAACCATAAAATAACTGTCCCTAGAACTTTAAACCGTAACACAGCACAGGGCGTAGTATTTCCCAAATATAAGTACATCTTTCTTGCCTCTTTTCATCTTATTGATGTGCTCTTCTTGCTCCTCTTCCTTTGCTAGTAACCCAATAATTACCAAATCCCAGTCTACCATACTTTAAAATTGTTGTTATCGCACGTTTTACTATAAAATAATGTAAACACAACGCAAAATTCACTACGTCAACTGTAGCAACACGGGAGCATCCGCGAGACTGTTCGAACACGCGCGAGCATGCTCCGCCGCTGCCGCCGGCGGATTTTGCCGCTAGGTGTGCGCGACTGCAAAGAACATGCTCGAGCATGCGCGAGCAGTTCTACGCTGGGTGTGCGCTGACCCTAACAGGGTTGTATGGGCTAGATCCCTTGGACCTTTAAAAAAAAGTCAGGCACAGTCTTGACATGATTTTGACAGGATCTCGCCTACGTCTCTATGGAGCGATAAGCATGTCATCTGTCGAGTTTTTTAGAAACTAAATTTAAAAAAGAAAAGAAAAACGCTCATTATAACCGAATGTCAAATTCCTTGAAAGTCAAATTCCCCGGTTGTCTTATTTTGATAGGTATGCATTATTCCCCAAGGTATAATTTACGGAAGACTGAGAACATAGTCTTTTAAAAATATTCCAAAGTGTGAAACCTGCATATTCATTCAGTAATTTTATGGGTCGATCGATGCGAGGGTCGCCGGGGTGAACCCCTCGGCTAGAATTGCAAATAAACTTTACAATCTAACGTCATTCCATAGAGTTCATTGTCGGTTACACTGCTTTCATTACAACGGAAGTGTTGTTCTATTGATTTATTTCTACAGTGCACTTTATACATACCTAGTTCACCTTCCTAGTGTAGGTATAATATGTATGATGAATAATTGAATAAGGGTGGACGAGCGCTTCGACAAGCGTTGTGCGAACAAGTAATAAGTAATGAATGTACTGGTTCTACAAAATGTGCACGTTTGTAGCACAAATACGCTACTTGAGGTAGCTAAAACATGAGTTTATCTTCACGTATCAAATGCATCAAAATTTTTAAAATTCATATATTTACATTAAATTATTATTTTTAAAGGTGATACGGTAAACAGTTGCATTACTTTAAGGGAAAATTATTTTTTTGCAGATTTCCTATACCTAGTTTTCCTGTGGAAAGTCGTTGAGTATCATAGGTACAATAACACCTTAAAGTAACTACTAGAGTATGAGTTGCTGGTTACTGATATGAATATTTTTTATTTTTTATTTTTTTTCAAATTATTATACGGATTTTAGGATATTTGTAACAAAGAATTAAATAAAAAGGTTTACTAGTAAAACACGTTTGGCATACCGGTTAATAACAGGCCTGGTTCTTAATGGTAGAAGGTAATTACCTACGTACTGTTTATTAATTATACCTTATTATAGAAAAATTAACAAGATTATTCTATTTGTTCCATTGTGCTTTTATTTCTAATTCCTTTTAGCTATGAATAAAACATAAATGTTAAAATAAATAATATAAAACGAGAAAATCCTGATAATTAAACTGACTAAGATTGTTACTATGTTATTAAAAATTATTTAATCCAAGAACAAAAATCCATCCATGTTTTTCTTGTTAATCTAAATCTAAACTATTATAAAACTGTAACAGAAGTGTGTCTGTACATTGAAGATATTTACAAAAAAAAGATTACGATATGATTTTTAGATGTCCCTGATTCCAAATCACCAATTTTTGGATTTTTTGTCTGTCTGTTTGTTTGTTTGTTCGTTTGTTTGTTTGTTTGTTTGTTTGTTTGTTTGGGTGTTTGTTTGTTCGAGTATCACGCAAAAACTACTGAACCGATTTTGATGAAACTTTTTTTGTTTGATAGCTTATCATCTGACTTAAAATCTGGTATATAATTTATGTGGACGAAGTCGCGGGTAAAAGCTCGTGTACTATAATTATGTGACCCTATGTAGGTAAACCATCAAATCTTTTAATTATGTTCATGTTCAACATGCTAACATATTTTTAAGGAAATGATCAGACCGTCAAACTGAACAACTTTCTCTATGGCACCAACATCCAAATCGCGAAAAAAAAAACTGTTCCATACAAAACTGCAAACCTACTCGAGCCGAATGTATCGGACAGCCATTTTTTTTTTTTCGATTTTGATGTTGGTCCCACAGAGAAAGTTGTTCCACCTTGTAATTACCAGTTGCCAAGTTTATTCTATAGGTAGAAGCATTATCTTTACACTGAAAAAGGGTTCAAAAAGAGTGATGGATAAAAAAAAAATATTTACCCTCGTCAACCCAAGTCGTATCGTCTTAGCGTAGCAAAACAAGTACTCATTTTCTTCGTTTCATCGCCATGCTTGCGTAAAACTAAAACTTCTTGCTATTGCACCTGTCTAAAGTAAAGATAAAATTACTTTTATGAAAATAAAAGCGGTCAAGTGCGAGTCTGGCTACTCGCGCACCGAGGATTCCGTACCACACAACCACAGAACACAACATTATTAACTTGGAAAAAAAATCTTTTTTGTCCAGGACCTTTAGCGCAAGACCGACTCGCACTTGACCGGTTTTTAGTATTTGTTGTTATTCTGTAGAGATTGCTCTATAATCACACTAAGTTTGACGCTTGTATGTATTACCGTTTTTACGATCGAGCGTGAAGAAAAAACGTTGATAAAAACTAGTTTATTGTTGAGAACCCCCCTTAATTTTTAACTTTTTGTCATTTTTATTATTTGTTAACAAATCCGCCGTAACAACGCACATTCTGTGAAAATTTCAACTATCGAGCTTTTACGGTTCAAAAGTTACAGCCCTAAATAGGTCGGACAGACGGACGGACAAACGGACGGACAACGTAGGCTTTGTAATAGGGTCTCGTTTTCACCCTTTGGGTACGGAACCCTAAAAATATCGTTACTTACGTTGCTTTTATGGAATGCTATAAGGATAGTAAGTAAGTAGTTCTTCCTTAAAACATGGTAATATGGAAACCCCTGAATCGTACCTACACTGCATAGGAATGTAATTCCGTTAGGGATGTAACACTTACGCATTTCGATCCATGATGCCAATTTGCAAATAGAATATACCAATAGACCGGTTTTTCATTGGTTTGTATAACAGAGCAGGGCTTTTATACTGGGAAGTTTCGTAGGTAACCTAGGCAACTTTCTCTTAGATTCATACATGCAATAAACTCACTATGCTCGGAGTTTCCCTGCGAGACCGAATCAGAAATGAAGAGATCCGCAGAAGAACCAGAGTAGCTAACATCGCCCAAAGAATTGCTTAACTAAAGTGACCATAGGCGTGGCACATTTTTCGCAGAACCGATGGCCGATGGGGCCGAAGAGTTCTCGAGTGGCGACCGCGTACCGAAAAGCGCAGCTTGGGTAGGCCCCCCACGAGACTACCTGGTGAAGGCGGTGGGAATCCGTTGGATGAGGGCAGCGCAGGACCGGTCGTTGTGGCATTGGGGTGAGGCCTATGCAGATGATGATGATGATTATGATTAATAAAGTCACGACCGTATCTTTTGGGGTGGTCAGAATCTTATTTACCAACTGCCAAGCCAAAGTTCTTTCGACTTTCTCAAAAAGCTCATTAAAGGGTTTCTTTAGGCTGCCAGTTTCGACTGAATTTCAATTTATTTATTCAGAGACTAATACTAGCTGTATAATATTTAAAAAAAAACATAAAATTTCATAGTCATTACAAATAGCAATAATAATTATTAGATTCATTGAAACACGTTAAAACTTTTACATCATAGTTTAAAAAACTACAAACAATATAAATATAAGTCAACATAATTACAAATAAACTAATTCGTAATATTTTACTTTACAATATCAATTTTAAATATAGGTACAGGGTGTAAACTAACCTCAGACTAATTATATCGGGACGCGTAACCACGTGTCATTCTACTAACAAACTTTCTGCCACTTTTTGCGGGGGGCGAGGTAACATGTTATCCGCAACTTTGGATTTTATTCCCTATGACTTTAGATTCTAATTTTGAATGTTCAAAATCATGAAAAGTAGTCTCGTGTAAACCCCAAACGTTCTAAGTTCAAAATTATTGTTTCGCTATTATAGGCTGTCTCGTTTAGTGATAAGGTATAAAATTGGGTGTAAATGCGCAAGATTAATTGATCTAATACCGTGGCAGAGGGGAAATGCTACCGCAAGGCCGGTCCGGATATAATTAGTCTAAGAAACTAACAGACTGCTTCCGACCCAACCGGACCAACTTTGATATCCAACTACATACTTCCAAATTCAGATCCCGGAACATAGGTTTAGGTAGGTACATATAAGGAACCCTGGCTTCTTGACTGTTTTTGGATCTGGCGTTTTCCTAGCAATTGCTGTTGTATCTAGCTAGGGTTGCGAACTTTTTTAGCGAACATAAAGTATACAACGTGTTAATAAATTAGCGCAAAACCTTATGAGGACCCCAACTGACCCCAACTGATTTATAACAAAATAATTAGATTGAAACAATAATTTCATTATTTTGATACTTAAAATTTAAAGTTATTCACATTTTAAGTTTTGAGGTTAAAATGATTTGTTATCATTTCAGCAATGAATGAAAGCGCTAACGTACTCATGGATACATTTTAAGAATCTTGTTTTGGTAGTAAGTAGGGTGAGTGTGCCCGTGCGGTGGGTTGACATCAGGTACAGAAAATTTAAAATTTTTATAAAAAATTATTTAAGATTTTGAAAAAAATTACCTATGTTGAAACCAAGATAATTCGATTCTGCTCTCGATTCTAAACAAACTACTTTCTAGTTTTGCGTTAATTCATTAACACGTTGTATTTGATTAAAGGGATGGTAAATAAAAGTACAGTCATAAAAAATAAAGTAGGTACCTACATTGAATTAAAATTTTTGAAACTGTATTTTTTGGAACTTTTTCACATAATAACAAAGATGTATCTAAACTATTATAAAACTGTAACAGAAGTGTGTCTGTACATTGAAGATATTTACAAAAAAAAGATTACGATATGATTTTTAGATGTCCCTGATTCCAAATCACCAATTTTTGGATTTTTTGTCTGTCTGTTTGTTTGTTTGTTTGTTTGTTTGTTCGTTTGTTTGTTTGTTTGTTTGGGTGTTTGTTTGTTCGAGTATCACGCAAAAACCACTGAACCGATTTTGATGAAACTTTTTTTGTTTGATAGCTTATCATCTGACTTAAAATCTGGTATATAATTTATGCGGACGAAGTCGCGGGTAAAAGCTCGTCTTTTATAAAGGTATGTTTGGATGCACTGCATTCGAAATCAACCCTCGCTCACTCGTTCGGAAGTTGCGAGCGTTAGAATTGTTATGCGGGCACTACATTCTCGCCGAGAACGAGAGTGCAGATAGATGCCCTTCATTGTTCTCGGGGCGTCATAAGCCGTAGTAATTTTCTTGAAAGTTCTCGCCGAGAATTCTCGCTGAGGAATGCCTGCTTTATGGCTGCGTTCTTGTCAGTTTAACTACGTTTCATTTCACGCATTGTTGGTTAGTTATTTAGATTTTATTTTCGTAAAAACCTATAGGGCTGAAATAAAGTGTTTTTGCGTACTTTATTGTTGTTCTAAAATATAAAGTAAATCGACTGAAAATAACGTATTAATACTTTATATAAAGTACAGTTGGCAACCCTAGTTGTATCGTAGATGTAGGTAGGTATATCATATAATTAAATCCATTATAATTGCATTACAATGTACCCAATAAAATCTTCGCCCGTGTAATGTTTTTTTCATATCATTACAATGTACGTCAACACTGGGTACAAACTGCAATTAAACTTGAAATAATAACACAGTACTGCATAAAAGACCCTAATTTTCATTAATTTTAAAGTTCAAGAAGTGAGAATGCAAATTATGTTTGTATCACATCATAATAATATAATAGTAGATTAATTTTGTTTGTTGAGCAGGACACGATCATTTTAGGTCAAAAAAGTCACCCGTAAAAGGAAAAGCCGAGTTCACTGCGCCATGTTTTCGTGCTTTAACAATGTTATCTGCCGCGAATGGATAAATTCACCCGCGTTCGCCTGCCGGGGGAGAGGGTAACGGTTAGCAAACAATGTTATCGTGTTAGCAAACACGAAAACACGGCGCAGCGGACCCGGCTTATACGGGTAGAACTTATGCCTTTGATTTGAGATTTGTTCCTAGAAATAATATTAAAAACCTTTATTACTTTGGCTGGGCAAATTAACCGACTCCTACAAGTTGTAACAAAACACATTTAGTGTAACAGTGTGGTGGTTTAGTTAAACTATCAGACTAAATAATTTAGTTTTCACTACGGAGCCAAGATAGAACATTATAATAACAGTTCTTCTATACACTGGAGTAGAATAGGTGCTACAGTTTTGTATGAAACAGCAGATTTTTTTTAAACACCCAGTACCTAGGGTAAGTCCGGGGGAGATAGCCGTAAGGGAGAGATGGCCAACTCAACAAACACTTGTTAGGTGTCCCTAGCTATCACTTAGAGTTAGTTCGCTTCAAGTCGTACTTACATACAGACACCTGGGCACTAAAATATTTGCGAATATAATACGAAAAAATATTTAAAATCCACCTTTTTATTTTGTATACTGTGAATATTTTATAAGGCATTCATGTCACAAGTTGTGGTTGTGAAGTAATTGAAAAATTCTGCATTTTAAGGGTTTTCGGAATGGCTTATGAATCGTACTTGAACATAACCTCAAAATAACCACAAGGGCTCATACATTTTGTCACTTGGCTGATACTATCTCTCCCTGAAAATTAGGAGAGATGGCCGTAATTAGTCAGGGTGAGATGCCCATATAGTATTACTAGAAAATTTTTCGTATTTTTCGGAATAATTTCATATTTAATGGACGATAACGAACAGTCACTTTTACGTGATGCATCTGATGAAAAAGGTAAAGGTAGAGAAGATAATAATTGTATATTCTGTGGAGAAAACTATTCGAAACACGAAGATTGGATTTAGTATTTCTTTTTCCAACTTTTGTTGCACCAAAATGGCGTTCAAAAGGGAAAAAAAGGAACTTAAACTCAAACAAATTAACGGTTAAAAGGAAGAAACAGTAAAATTAAGTACTGGCCAATTCTCCCATACTACTGAGGTCATCTCTACCGGACACAAAGGGAGAGATGGCCATTCGTGATTTAAAGTAATTTTTAAGGTTGATCCCATCAAAATTAGTTACATTTTTGTTAATTATTGTATAGTGTAACATTCAAAGAGTAATTAAAATAATAATTACAATCTACAAACATGTAGTTTTATATTAAACTTGATCTTGAAAAAACTACGGCCAACTAGGGGTAGTTGGCCGTAGTTTTTTCAAGATCAAGGATATATCTAGGATAGGGTAAGTCCGGGGGGACTTACCCTATCCTAGGGTACATACTAGGGTTCTACATGCGTTTCTATGTAGAAAGGTTTTTTTTTCGGTCGTAAACCTTCGCGGTCATGCGCACCACTACACAACTCACCTAGTTTAGCCACTTTGTATTTTACACTGAAAATATAAGTATTTTATTTCATTGATAATACTTTTAAACTAAAATAATTGTAAAGAAGTAGATAAAGGTAAGTGTACATAGTGTCAGAATGTAATAAATAATAAAAGTCTAGAGCAGTGGTTCCCAACCAATGGTCCGCGGACCACCAGGGCCCTATTCAACTAACGTTACAATTGTAATTTACAATTACAATTCAGGGTACATTGCTGATTAATATTGACACTAAACATGTAGTAGGTAATGTGTCACTAACATTATCAGCAATGTACCCTGAATTGTAATTGTAAATTACAATTGTAACGTTTGTTGAATAGGGCCCAGGGGTCCGCAGGAGTCAAAATATGGTCCGCGAACGATTTCAGAGATCATAAAAAAATTTACTCGTGGTACGAGCAAGTACGAGACATGCGACATCAGAGAAAACATTAGTACTTAGCGTCATTTGAGAATTCGCAATTAATAGCGCAATCTAAAAAAACGTCACACGATCGGAGCTGAAACAGAAGCTGAAGTTGATCAAAAATTTAGTGCACGGATGCTTGTGAAGTAACAGAAATATTCCAGGAACAATTCATTGAATTTCAAAAGATGGAAATTGTAAGGTAGCATTTGTAGTACGGTCCCCAATAGACTTCAAGTCCACTTTCGTGGGACTCAGCTCCACCATACCGACTACTGGCATGTACTTATTCGGTATGTTTTCCTGAATACAAAAAGTGCGGTAGTCACCTCCTAGGGGTATGGAGGGGGGAGCTGTGACGTAGCAAAGATGGCGGCCGGCCCATTCTATTAAGCGGTATTTCTAGATAACTACTGAAACGATTTACCTAAATAAGGTGTCGAATGAAAGACCATGTAATGTACATTATTTGATTTTATACATGCGTTCATGTAAAGCTAATATCAAACGAAATAACTTAAAAAAACAACATTTTGAAGGAAAAAAATGTTTTTTGTATGTGAATAGTTCGGTAACCGTTAGGATGGTGGAAATTTAGCTTATTATAAAACATATTGCTACTTTTATCTGATTTCTAATAATCTTTAAATCATTACAATCGAGTAAAAAACAACGAAGTTACAGTCGTTTTAGTGAGCGGAGTCCTGGTACGAAAAATCTCAAATTGATGTACCGAGACTTCTTTAAATGATGATAAAATTGTAAGTAAGTACAAAGTTTACATGCATCAATATAAATATCTTAGACATTGTTACACAAATTATCTAGTCCCATTTAAAGTATCACAATTTAGCCTGCGACTTGTATTATGATGACTAGACAACGATATAGAATACGTAAGTAGAGATGCCAATTAATTACAAGAATTTTTCCGTAGGACAGTAGTTGTATACCGACATATGGTATAGTTGCATTCAGTAGAGTTTCCTGAGTAGGAAAAATGACGTTGTCGCTTTCTCAATTGGTGGAGTGGGGAGTTATGACGTCATAAATTTTTTGTATGGGATTAAACAATTTTTTTTCTGAAACCTGTCGTGTTGGGTATCAAATGAAAGGGCTTCATGAGCCGGTTCTAAAAATATACTATACCATTACCTTTCAGCCACTTATCTTCAAAAAATCCAAAAAGTATTCTCAAAACATACCAAGTTTGGGCTCCTCCAGGTGGGAAACGGCTGGGTAAATTTTTATATAACATACGCCAAATGACAAATAACATCTAAGATCAAAAAAGCAATTTTAAAAATATTAATTATTACTAATTATTTTTGATTTTTTTCATAGTGATAAAATCATAAAAATTAATTAACAAAAAAATTTAAATTGCTTTTTTGACCTTTGATAATAAGTATGTTATGAGTCGGATGAACCGGCTCATGAAGCCCTTTCATTTGATACCCAACTTAACCCTTTAATTTTAACCCAACTTAAACTTTTAATTTCAGATAAAAGTAGCAATATGTTTTATAATAAGCTAAATTTCCACCATCCTAACGGTTACCGAACTATTCACATACAAAAACATTTTTTTCCTTCAAAATGTTGTTTTTTTAAGTTATTTCGTTTGATATTAGCATTACATGAACGCATGTATAAAATCAAATAATGTACATTACATGGTCTTTCATTCGACTCCTTATTTAGGTAAATCGGTTCAGTAGTTATCTAGAAATACCGCTTAATAGAATGGGCCGGCCGCCATCTTTGCTACGTCACAGCTCCCCCCTCCATACCCCTAGGAGGTGACTACCGCACTTTTTGTATTCAGGAAAACATACCGAATATTTAAATACCAGTAGTCGGTATGGCGGAGCTGAGTCCCACCAAAATCGTTATTTGAAGACTTTTGGACAAATGGGGCTTGTACTATTGAATCTAATTCACTTGAGAAGTTTTGGTGTAACAAAGCAATTTCTTACACCAAAATTCGAGCAATTGCGCTATGCAAGGCGATTTCTCAAAGAACATATTTATGCGAACAAGGGTTTTCTGCTTTGTTGGTCATGAAAAATAAGGCCTAGAATAAATTGAAAGTAAAGTGATGATTTGTGTGTAGCTTTGAGAAATAATATTAGTCCTAGGATTACGGAACTTCTGCAGAAGATGCAGGCTCAAAAATCACATTGATTCAAAAGTTACCTATTTGACTTAGACTTTCAACTAAAAACAGTGATGTATTTACAAATATTGCGACTTTGGGCAAATATATTTGGCCACCTCCCTTAACTGCAGTTTGACGGTGGTGGGCCTGTGGCCAAGATTTGTGCCAGCAAAATTTCTAAGGTTTTGAGATATTTAAGAATTGACCGACAAAAGCTGTCACAAGCTACCTACATCCAAATTGTGTTTTGAAGTTCGAAATTTAAATTTGACATCTACGGAAGTTTCACTTCAGCCGAGCGTCCCGTGATGGACAACTTTTTTCTTGTACACCCTGCCCTGCCCTGCTTTCGTGGCCCTGCTAACAAAAAAGAAATCAAAGTGGTCCCTGGTCAAAAAAAGGTTGGTAATCGCTGGTCTACAGGAAGAAGTATGTACACAAGGCTTAGACAATTTAATAGGGACTCGCCTTGCGGTAGCATTTCCCCTCTGCCACGATATTAGATCAATTAATCTTGCGCATTTACATCAAATTTTATACCTTATCACTTAACGAGACAGCCTATAATAGCGAAACAATAATTTTGAACTTAGAACGTTTGGGGTTCACACAAGACTACTTTTCATGATTTTTAACATTCAAAATTAGAATCTAAACTTATGGGGAATAAAATCCAATGTTGCGGATTTCATGTTACCTCGCCCCTCGCAAAAAGTGGCAGAAATGTTTCTTAGTAGAATGACACGCGTAACTCGTCCCTATTAAATTGTCTAAGACACAAGGCAACTCATCAATCTATACAAAACCAAAAAAAATATATTAGCTCGAACCAAGTTGTTATAGCTGATTAGATTAGTGAATATAAGAGCTTGTTTTTCTCTTTTCAGTTACTGTAATATTTTTTGCAGTCGGGTTTTTTGTTTTTCTTAATAATTTAGTTTATTTCATACTTTTTAGTCTTGTGTCGAAATAGTAACATAAAAAAAATATACGGTCGAATTGAGAAACCTCCTCCTTTTTTGAAGTTGGTTAAAAAGTTCTATTGGAATTGTCGATTCACAAGCTTTCATTTGATACCCACATTGTAATTTTTGAAAAAAAAAAAAAAGTTTAACCTGCCTCTTTTTTTTAATTCGCAACCGCTTTGTCAAAATAATATAGCCTATAACACTCACAATTTCAACGAATCTAACGACACCTCACACGTTAAAATCCATCAAGCCGTTTAGGCTGTAGGCCGTGCCAAAGAAATAGACATACAAACATACATACATACATACATACGCTCGAAAAACATAACCCTCCTTCTGGCGCAGTCGGGTAATAAGCTGGACTCGCGACTGGACGTTAAGCGAGTAGACCATGAGTTTTCACTGTCGTATATTACAGTAGTTTTAGTGTAGTTTACTACAGTTTGGAAAACTCATTGTACCTACAGCTTACTTTATTTTTGTATAGCTTGATGTGTCGCCGTGTGTAGGTACCTAGAAATAATGTTGTTGTTCAAAATGTAAACAAAGAAGTTTGAGAGAACAAAAGCATCACGCACGAGCACGACACATCACGGTCACCGGTCACTGTGGCTGGTTTCCAACAGATTCCGAACATTTGAAGTTTATGCGTGCATTCATTCAGTACCTAATTTTATTTTTAGGGTTCCGTACCCAAAGGGTGAAAACGGGACCCTATTACTAAGCCTACGTTGTCCGTCCGTCCGTCCGTCTGTCCGACCTATTTAGGGCTGTAACTTTTGAACTGTAAGAGCTGGATAGTTGAAATTTTCACAGAATGTGCGTTATTACTAAAAATGTCAAAAAGTTAAAAATTAAGGGGGGTTCTCAACAAGAAACTAGTTTTAATCGACGTTTTTTCTTCACGCTCTATCGTAAAAACGGTAATACATACAAGCGTTAAACTTATTGTAATTATAGAGCAAACTCTTCAGAATAACAACAAACACTAAAAACCGGCCAAGTGTGAGTCGGTCTCGCGCTAAAGGTCCGGGACAAAAAAAGTTTCTTTTTTCTAAGTTAATAATGTTGAGTTCTGTGGTGGTGTGGTACGGAACCCTCGGTGCGCGAGTAGCTCGGCTCGCACTTGTCCGATTTTTATTTGTTTATTGTGTACCTATTATACAGAATGTTAGGGTAAACAGTTGCATTACACCCATGATACTGGACGACTTTCCCTAAGAAACTTAGAGGAAAATCGCAAAAAAAATCGACATTTCATACAAACGTTCGATCAGCTGATTGCATTTAGATACGTAAAGTCCAAAAACTTTTTTGCGAATTTCCTATAGGTGTCTCAGGGAAAGTTGTTCAGTATCATCGGTACAATCACCCCTTAAAGTACCTAATGCCACTGTTTACCCTAACCTGTAGAGTCAACGCTGATACTTGATTGTCTGTACACTCGTACAGGCCAAAATAATGGCGTATGCATCATACTGATTCTGTGCCAGGCGCTTGCGCAACTTGAGGTGTCCCAGTCCTAAGTTCGAAGCCTAAAAAATATGCCTTCTTGTGTCTCGAAGTATATTGTGGTAAATACACAAATCAAAAAAACTTGAACTCAAAACAAAAAAAGAACAAAAATTTACCTTTTTAGGGTTTTTTTTTTGTCGCCACAAGTTGTAATGAAAACCTAAAATATGTTCTGATGTTCCAAAAATTAAATTCTCCACTCCGCTTGAAGCTTAACGAGCTTTTGCCTGCGACTTCGCCCGCGTGTATTACCCCTTTAGGGGTCGGACTTTCGAAAAATCCTCTCTTAGTGCACCTCGTAGTCCCTACATTCTCTGTAGAATATGTATAATTAGGGGTCCGGGTAGGGTTGCCAACCTTAGTGCACAGATAAGCGGGACATTTGCAATCAAAATGCGGGACGTGGCAAAAAAAAGCGGGACATCTAAGTTCGTCAGGCGTCACCCTGAACAGTCAGCCTCGATACTTAGGTACATTGCTGACTGGCTAATCTTTACAATACACCATAAATAAATCGTCATGCGATATGACTCATGCTGACATAAAAAGAGAAGAAAAGGAAGAAGAATACATCTGAATACCTTTGAATTTTGGCATTTAAAAAAGACTGCGTAAAGTAGAAAATTTTAAATCACTTCTTCTGAGTCAACTGAGCTCACAACTACTTTCTGCCAGAATGGTTAGCCTGAAAACGGGACATTAGGCGTCCCGCACACATCTATCGCGGGACGCATCGCCTAAGGGTCCAGAAACGGGACGTCCCGCCTCTCGCGGGACGGTTGGCAACCCTAGGTCCGGGCCCGTGCTCCACCTAGGTTCTCCACCTGGGTGAAGCACGGGATACTAACGGGTCCTCGTGCTCCAACTACCATTAAGTACAGTTGTGTGCAAGAGCAGAATAGTATAAAATTTTATTAAAATGCACAATAGTTATTATACATGTTTCTATCTTCAGTTGTATGTCAGTTAGTCACTCAGTCACGGAACTCTTTTATCAGTATCGTCGTTGCGTGACCAAAACCTGCTAAGTAACATAATTAAAATTTTATAGGAGCAAAAAAAACTTAGTAACTTTTTAGGCTTGCGTGGCGCTTTAGGCGTGCAGGCGTATGCACATAGCAGATATTGTTGGACCCTAGATACATGAAAGGTTTTGAAAATATGCCATTAGTCGCGTTGTAGCTCCTTGACACACGGCAGATTTTGTCAGGAGACGCATAGCTGTTTTTTCCACCTTTTGGCGTTATAAAAGGGGTTTCATCAAAAATGTTACATAGCAGGTTTTGGTCGTGCAACGACGAAGTATAGTTATGTCTGATCGAAGCATCTTATTTGTAACATCGCTAAATAGTTATGAGTAGTAGATATCATAGATATGTAAATTATTTTCGCACATTACGTTCAAAGGTTATATAATACACGTGTATTAATTGAATTATAAGCTTGTTATCTTTATAAATATATTTACATTACATTATACTGTTATAATTACATACTAAGTAATGATTATGATTATAAATATAATAACTATAAGGTAGGTTACCTACCTATCTTTTTGTATTGCCTTGGGGCTTTCGATAAGTCTTAGGTACTTACGTAAACTAAGAATATAATTAAGTAGGTATAAAGACTTGACACGGATGATTATTTCCTGTTGATACAAATATATGTAATTATTTATAGATAATACATAATTATATTTAGTAATTCAACACATTGACCTTTATTGCAATAAGTAAAAGGTTAACTTGATCCGGAAACTTTCTCAAGATTGCACTGAGGAAAGACCTTTCATGTTCCGGCATTGAAGAAAATTAAGAAATGATAAAATTTTACCTTAAAGTACCTACCTGCTGTCGAACCAAAGCGATCACGGCAGACTAAGGTTTACGATCATATCTACTGAAGTAAAAGACCGAAAATTAATAAAGGGGTATGAAGATTTTATTAAGGAAGGTGGCCGTAACAAGTTTTATTTTAAATTCGCTGTCGCGGAAACCTTTATAACTATAAGTTACAAAAAAATGATCATCAACCCTCGGCCACATTGGAAAAGCGATAGCGAGAGCGTTAAGGATCCCGAATTGAATGAAGGAAAATATTTATATTTTTTTTGGTGAACACATAAAGCAAATATTGTGTTACGGAACCCTGGGTATGCGAGTCGGACTACATTACCTACATTAGTGATATTCTGGAAAAATACCCGGAGTTGTATAAGAACGTAAAAAAATAAAAACAATTGGGATTTTCATTGTTGGTAAGACTGTGGTGTGGTTTTTTCTTAAACTATTTAAAGCCATGTAACTGTACATTTACATGCACTTTAAAAAAAAATCTACAACGGCGTCGGCATCTATGCCGGTGCCATAGATTTAACGGGATAAAACTATTAGTATAGGTACCTTTACGTCACGTTTATCATATCATTATACTATACACACGACAGATTATACCTACTTATTATCTGCAATGGTCAATTATAAATGTTAAAGGTGAGAAGACAAACCCAAATGGCTTTTATCGGTATCACAATGTTAGCATACAACAATGTAAACTCAAATTTAAAAAACACGAGCTTTTACCCGCGACTTCGTCCGCATAAATTATATACCAGATTTTAAGTCAGATGATAAGCTATCAAACAAAAAAGTTTCATTAAAATCGGTTCAGTAGTTTTTGCGTGATACTCGAACAAACAAACACCCAAACAAACAAACAAACAAATAAACAAACAAATAAACAAACAAACAAACAAACAAACAAACAGACAGACAAAAAATCCAAAAATTGGTGATTTGGAATCAGGGACAGGTAAAAACCATGTCGTAATTTTTTTTTTGTAAATATCTTCAATGTACAGACACACTTCTATTACAGTTTTATAATAGTTTAGATACCTACGAGTATGTGGTCTTGTAGGTACATAAAAATGTCTTGTGTGCCGCTGATTTCTATGCATCAGTTCTGTGCCGTGCAAGATCTATAAAATATGTAAAGGGACCTTGGAAATGATGATTAAATTCTAATCTTTTCGTTGAATAATGATGATTACAAAGCATACTGACATGTGAGCGACTTTTACTAGCTATGGGACTACCCATAGCTAGTAAAAGTTGCTCAGTTTGATGGTAAGAAGCACCCCTTTTTATAATATGTAACGCATTAAATTGTGCACCCTGTATAAAAGCGTTCTCCATGACAATAATTTAAGTAGTCTCATATCTCTTAATTATGTCCTATTTAGGACAACGCAATTTGTATAACGTGTTACCTATATGTAAGTATACCTACCTATTGAAGTGCGATTTTTGAAACTCATTCGCTGAGTTCAGCAGTTGAAAATGTAAAAATTACTGTGGAGATATCTATCTCACATTACTAAGGAGGTTTCTACTGCCGATTTGACTTTAAAAAATCGCACTCCTGAAGCACAGTATAAGAAAGAGTATCTATTACCCTGAAGTATGATTTTTGTAAATCAAATTAGCAGGAGAAAGATGCGTTTCTCCATAGTAATGTTGACATTTTCAACTGCTGAGTTCAACGAATGAATTTCAAAAATCGCACTCTGCTAACATAAGCAGATCTCAAGATAGTAACAGATTGAAAATCAAGCGAAGCTGAACTCAGCGAATGAGTTTCAAAAATCGCACTCCTGGTCCGAACTTAATGTTGGTTTGATCTTCCGTATATTTATGTAGAACTGTACTAATTGGCGAGATTCAAGAATACATCCGCGTTTTTAATTGCTTCCCCATATTGCGGAGCAACACGTTTACACACGTTTATACACACCGACGAATATGATATAATTCTGTGAATCATTTTTTTAAACATAAATAATACTACTGTAATTTATACAAAGAAAACCTATTATCTGCTTATTTAAAGTGAAATTGGTACAATTTGTTGACATAAACAAATATCCACTCTGAATAATTTTATAATATACCTACTCATAAAGGTATCACATAGAGGAACAGGACAGCTGAGAGAGCGAGATGTACCTAGCGGCGCCACTGTATAATAGAAAGAGATACGTGACGCGAGGCAATAGAACCGTTTTTGGGAACTTGTCAGCACAATCGACTGGGTAAATATTCGTGCTCTGTGAATAATTAGTGAAACTAACTAAAGTGAAGTCGTAGATTATTTTGTGAAATATACTAACACTATTTCATTAAATTACCTACGATTTCACGTTAGATTCACAATTATACACAGAACTCGAAGTTTTAGGGTGCCGATAAGTGCCGATAAATGTACAAAAAACGGTTTCATTTGACAACTCATGTCAGTTACTCTATTCCGTCAGGTATAATAACTTTATGTACCTACTAGAGTAACTACTTCATCCACACAAATTACATACCAGATTTTAAGTCAAATCATAAGCTATCAAACAAAAAAGTTTCATCAAAATCGATTCAGCAGTTTCTGTGTGATACTTGAACAAACAAACAAACAGAAAAAAAATATATAAAAGAGGTTGATTTGGAGTCCGGGATACCTACCTAAAAACCAAACTGTACTCTTTTTCTTGTAAAAAAAAATCTAATAATCTAATCATAAATGTACAGACCATAAACATAATATTACTACCTACCGTAATGTACATTAAGTTTATGGTACAAATAAAAGACTTCAGTTTTAATAGAAGTCTTTGGTACAGACACGCTTCTGTTCACAGCTTCTGTTAGAGCCCGGTTACACGTTCAGTATTTCGTCATTCTGTTCCATCAGTCTGGTCATGTTTATTTGATTTGAAGGGAAACTGATATACTGAAGCACCATGTTAGTCGAGTTAATCTCGAGTCAGTTTCCCTTCATATCAAATATACGTGACCAGACTGATGGACCAGACTGATGAAATACTGACCGTGTAACCTGTGTCTTACAGTTTTATAATAGTTAAGATTAACATCTCACTTCAATCGAAACTAAGCAATCCATCCTTTTCAGAAATACCAACTTAAGTGGCCTTACGACATAACCCATTCTGCACGGACAATTACGATGAAAACGTAATAATTAGAAATCGCTTCAAAGACCTTCTAGAAATTATAAAATGAATAGCTTCTAGATTTGTGGCAATCGCAATGGCCGCTGTTGGCATTGCCACACGAACCCGTAGGTACTACGTGAAAGTGTGCAATGTTCGAGAAAGATCTGAAGTGAAGTGGAACTCGCTTTCTGCATTTTCTGTTAGCAAAATATCATTTGATTTCTAAACACGCATCTAATAGATACGATCTAACTTACAATAAGATAAAAACCTAAAATTTGGTACGAATTAATAATTATTTTAACAGAGAACACTCAGAATAAACACTAAAACAATAAATTTAATTCTTGTTTGATGATGAATGGATGATTAAAATTAATTATAATATTAACACCCAGATACCTATTGTTAGATTTTAGAGGAGGAGATAGAGTTACTCTACCTTTATAATTATCCAGGAGTGCGATTTTTGAATCTTATTCGCTGAGTTCAGCCGTTGAAAATGTCAAAATTAGTATGGAGATGCGCATCTTTCTACTGCTTATTTGACTTTTGAAAATCGTACTCCTGAAGTATGATTTTTCAAAGTCAAATTAGCAGTAGAAAGATGCATATTTCCACAGTAATTTAGACATTTTCAACTGCTGAACTCAGCGAATGAGATTCAAAAATCGCACCCCTGAAATCTTAGAAAAACTCATTGATACTTTAGAATTCATAATGATAATTATTATTTAGCTAGGAAGTGTGAATTGTCTTTCCTTGTTGCCTTTTTTAAATAAAACATGCACAACCAGTGACGTTTCGTCAGTTAATGCTTTCGAAATTATGAATTTCAATGATAATCGTTAACACAGTTACTTCATTGGTAACACAATTTCTTAACCAGATCAACCACAGCTTTAACCGCAGTATAAAAAAAGAGTATCTATTACTTACTAGATACAGTATGGACACTCCCTTCCTACCACAAACTTTTTACCTCACCCCCTCTATCGCCCTTTGGCTCTGGTTACTTCCATGGTACAATAATATACTGCGCCTGGTATTCTCTTCCGACCACGTGACTGACACAAGCCTACGTCATCATACCCTTTTACCATGTTTAGCGGCCATTTTTTTTGTGACGTAGGCTTGTGTCACTCTGGGAATAGAAGACCTTGTTTTTTAAGACCATGGTTACTTCGCACTGGTTACTCGTTACCTAAAAAGAAGACAAGGTTCAATTTCTTTGGTTTCGCATGTGCTGGCTGACGTCGTCATCTTGTCAAATTCAATTTTTTGTATGCAGTGTCCTGGCTGTGTCTTTAACATAAACCATCGGGTGTGCAGATTTGACAACTATTGGGCTGATGCTTTAGGCCTTTTTATGTCTCCCTCTAGTCCCACTACTGGGCAATGGGCATACACCTTCACCGTCTTCATTTTCTGCTTATTTCTGAAGAAATATTCTGTCTCATACATTTTGGTCCAGAACGATTACTGTTTTGTATGAGACAGCAGATTTTTAGTGTTCCGTACCAAAATTGGAAAAACGGAACACTTGTGGAATCAGCTCGGTGTCTGTCTGTCCGTCCGTCTGTCACAGGCATTTTTCTCAGAGAACCTAAGACATATTAAGTTGAAACTCGGTACAGATATAGAAATTGGTGGTCCAATATCATAAAAGAAGTAAAAAATAAGCGAAATTTTTATATTGGGGGGCAATTTGGGGAGTAAGAAAGGGTAAATAAAAAAAAAAAAAATTACCCTATGGTGTGACGTATCAATTGAAAGCTTATGAAAATACGAGTCCAAAAATATACTTTTCATTTTTTTTTTTATAAAAACTTTTTTTAACAAAATTTTCAATTCAATCCGAGAAATTGCTGTCCCCACCTCTATTTCAAAAAATATAGCCGTATAAGATCTGAAAAAAATCATGAACATCAGAAATAACGTGTAGATGGCGGGAAAATTATCAGGGTGGCTCTAACTTGGATAGTTTTTTTTCTATACCCAAAAAACTAACACCAGTGCGACCAGTGTAAAATGATCTTCAGTTACTATGTGACCACATACTAAGTAAGTGTCAATTTATAGCGGTCATCTCAATGACCCATGTTAAACAACTGGTAGTACGGAACACTAATTGCCCGAGTCCCGACTCGTACTTGGCCGGTTTTTTGCCAGTGTCGTATAGATAAAGGTGTTTAATGGTATATTAAGGTGTAGGTGTTTGATGGTAGATGGTAAAAACCGACAGTATATTAAGAAGGACCCTGTATGCAATGGTGTTAATCTTTTTCCATGTTTAGGAACGACCCCCATTCGGTCATTTCATTACGTTAGTCCACATCTTCGATGCGCATGCGATTGACTGATTTATGTAAATTAAGTGGTTATTAAAAAAAGATCAAGTGTCATTGAACCTAACACACATACACTACGTAGCATAACAACAAAGACATAACAATAAAGATACAAGTGAAAGTAGCGGGACTTGTTGCAATGAGAAACGTTCGGCCTTCCGAGATCTCATACCTTTATGAAGAAAGTTTATGTTTAAAACTGGCGAAGTGCGTGTCGGACCACGCGCAGGGTAGGGTTCCGTAGTTGCCCGTTACAATGTAATATGGACTTAGAATGAGGCTTTTTGTTTTCTACTACGGTTTAACGGCTAATAAAGCATAAAAAGTACATTTTATTATTTGGTCGACTATTACTCGTAAACTTGTTAAGCCTACTTAGCGATGATAGTTTTCCTTTTAAATTCGTTATATATGCTATTGCCGTGAATTTTTTCTCATCTACTACTACAACCGTTTACCTGGGAGAGGGGGGGGGGGGGGACACATGAGTCTAACCAAAATTTTCGCTTTAAAGCTTAATATTTCGCTGACGGATCCCTAAATCGAAAAATGGTTTTCCCAAACTCACAATATTTTTGAAAGACCTATCCAACGATATCCCACCACATGCGATAGAGGAGAAAAAAAAATCATCCCCACTTCACGTGTAAGGGAGGTAACCTAAAAAACAATATTTTTCAAGATTTTATTTTACCACTTTGTCGGCGTGATAAATATGTATACATATGCCAAATTACTGCTTTCTAGTATTAAGCGTCTCTGAGCTAAGCCGCGGACAGACGGACGGACAGACAGACGGACGGATAGACGGACGGACATGGTGAAACTATAAGGCGGTGTCCTATTGCCATCGCACGCGCGATGGTGCGATGCAATGTGATCGTACTGATGGTAATTCTCCGAAATTTTTCAAATTTTCAAATTTTTCTATGGAAAAATTTCAACGATTTGTAAAATTTCGGAGAATTACCCATCAGTACGATCACATCGCATCGCACCATCGCGCGTGCGATGGCAATAGGACACCGCCTTAGGGTTCCTTTTGACTTCGGAACCCTAAAAAATCAAATATTTTTCATAAGCAATTCCAAAATTTTTATTTTCCTTACTAAATGTATATTTATCGATTCGTTGCAATTTACAGGAAGCAAATGCAAATTAATAACATTATGATTATTATGTGTCCCACGAAAACCATTTTCAGTGTCACTTGACCGTTTTTAGGGTTCCGAAGTCAACAAGGAACCCTTATAGTTTCGCCATGTCCGTCCGTCTGTCCGTCCGTCCGTCGGTCCGTCCGCCTGCCCGCGGCTTAGCTCAGAGACGCTTAGTACTAGAAAGCTATAATTTGGCATGGATATACATATTAATTACGCCGACAAAGTGGTAAAATTAAATCTTAAAAAATATATTTATGGTGCCTCCCCTACACGTGAACTGGAGATGACTTTTTTTTCTCTCATCTATCCCATGTTCGTAGTTATCGTAGGGTATCGTTGGATAGGTCTTTTAAAAATATTGTGGGTTTGGGAAAACCATTTTTCGTTATTAAGCTTTAAAGCGAAAATTTTGGGTAGAGTCAGGTGTCCCCCCCCCCCCTTCTCCTAGCTAAACGGTTGTAGTTGGAGATGTGAAAAAATTCACAGCAATAGCATATACAGGGTGTACAATAAAATGGGACAGCTACTTAAAGGGGTGCGTCAGACCATCAAACTGAACAACTTTCTCTGTGGGACCAATATCGAAATCGCGAAAAAAAATTCTGCTGTCCCATACATTTCAGTCGAGTTATGTTTGCAGTTTTGTATGGGAGAGCGGTTTTTTTTTTCGCGATTTCGATATTGGTCCCATAGAGAAAGTTGTTCAGTTTGATGGTCTGAAGCACCCCTTTGAGTAGCTGTCCCATTTTATTGTACACCCTGTATAACGAATTTAAAAGAAAAACTATCACCGCTAAGTAGGCTTTACAAGTTTCCGAGTAATAGTCGACTAACTTATAAAATGTAATTTATTGAGTTTATTAGCCGTTAAACCGTAGTATAAAACAAAAAGTCTCCTTCTAAGTCCATATTATATATTATATTGTAACGGGTAACTACGGAAACCTACCCTGCGCGTGGTCCGACACGCACTTGGCCAGTTATTTAAAGAGATGTCAATTAGGATGTCAAATATAAGTTTTCTATCAGATCAGTTATATGAATTATAGTAATCACTTCTATTTGTCTGTCTGTCGCGGTGGGTCGCAGAGCGCCGCACTCATACATTTTCGTTTACGGTCGACAACCTTCCGCGACACCCGGCGAACGCAAAGTGTCGCTAAGGTTAAGATCTGCCACACACATACGGAATTCCGAATCAGGATTACGATTTCGTATGGATTTTCTCCCTACACAATTTCAAATCGTATATAAAATCACATTTCTGATTCGGGATTCCGGATCGCAATTCCGTATGTATGTGGCGGACCTTAGTCACAAACATTCAAATATCGTATCGTTACCGTTACATAGTTTCACATTTATAATGAAAGGAGGAAGCGACAACAAGTCGTACCCGGCTACGAGGTAGATTTCGAAAAACGATTTTAGTGACTCAGGTTCGTTCAGGTTTCCTGTCTGTTACTATTCTTTAGATCTGCTTATGTTAGCAGAGTGCGATTTTTAAAATTCATTCATTGAACTCAGCAGTTGAAAATGTCAAAATTACTATGGAGATATGCATCTTTCTACTGCTGATTTGACATTCCAAAATCATACTCCAGGAGTGCGATTTTTTAAAGTCAAATCAGCAGTAGAAAGATGCGTATCTCCATACATTTTCTACTGCTGAGTTCAACGTAGGTATGAGATTCAAAAATCGTACTCCAGAACTCTTTTTATTATACGACTGTAAACATCGTACTTGGTTTTTATTATAAGTGTACTCAGTGAGTGTTATTTTTGTTACAGCCTAATCAAAAATGGATTTGGAGTTTCGGAACCTGAGATATACTGTGTGTAGTCGAATAACTAAAGGTAAGTGTGATTTTAAATGCACACGCTGTGATAGATCAACCTACCCATAGTTGAACTCTATGTTAATGGACATAGAGTTCAATTAGTAGATGGATAACACGTTTATTTTATCAGAATAATAATTAAACAGTGGCTGATAAAGATGGCATTTGTGAAAAATGAAATTGATCTGTCGCTGTTGTGTGTACATACCACATCTTTGAATCTAGTACCTGAAGAGTAATATAAAATCATTGACTTACCAACGACTGGACGTAGAGTCCGCGCTCAAAAGTGTCCAAAGAATGTTGTATTAGATCCGGCGTCCATAAGCTTGTAAGTCAAAGTATAAAATAATGGGTGTCACCTTCTTTTCTTGGGCTTGCACGTTGCTCAGCCGTTTTGTAACGCTGCTCCAATTTGTTCGTGACAATTAAAGTAGAATAATACATGAGATTAAAACACTTGGCAAGCAACCGACCATTAATTAAGAATAAAAATATTATAATTACCTTACCTACTTACTACTAATAAATAAAAATTATAATTACGCCTTAGGTGGTAACCTACATGAAGAAATGGAATTATACGTCAATTACTTTCAGTATTAGGCTACAATGTAGAATAACGATCATGCAGACTCCACAATTATACAAGATCATAAAATATATAGGTACCTACATGTACAACAATGAATTATAAACGTAACATTGACACGAGGCATTTTGGACTTGAAAAACTATACTTACGTCATTATAAGGCCAGGTTACCCCAGTGCAAGCGTCTCTTTCTTACAAGCATACGTTTGCAATTAGCCATCCCACTTCAATTGAAAGCAGGATCGCAAAAAAAACGTATTTTTCATCAATATCTTTTCTCTTGGGTCTTTGGGGTAAAAACTAGCCTTAGAATAATGTAGAAAATGTCATTTCCTATTTTTCAATATAAGTACTTGGATGTGGATGTATTTTATTTATTTACAGTGTTAATAATCTTTAAGTGAAACTTGAAAAATAGTCATAAACTTACCTATCTTTGCATGGTGTTAAAATCAAGAGAAGTTATAACTTTCGTGTTTTGAGCCAAAGAATAATCAAGAACAGTTCATGAACAACAAAATATTTTTTTTCTGGATTTAAACAACGGCTATTGCATGCCTTAAGACTCAACCAAAAACAGGTCGATTTGAAAGAACCTGCCCTTAAAATGTCCTCCGATGTCTTTTTCACATAATGTTTCACAAGTTACCTATCTAATTAAAATAAGTAATTAATTACAATAGGCAACATGGTAACACTATGACTCAAATGCGCTCAATTGCGCTCGCGCATCTTGGGTTACCATGTTTTTATGGTATGGAAATAATGAATAGGTAAATTATTTATTACTTTTCAAAGCTTTTGAAGAAATCAATAAACGCCTAGTCGATTCAATTCGCACGATGTTCATTTTACTATATTATTTGAAAATACCGAAGCCAATTGATAATTACAACATTTAGCAATATAATTCATAGTAAAGCGGTGGTAGACTCAAAAAAAACCGGCCAAGTACGAGTCGGGACTCGGGCAATTAGTGTTCCGTACTACCAGTTGTTTAAGGTGGTTTCAGTCCATACTCATCGAACGTCAAACATCGAAAGTCCGGGTACAGGGCCTGGTACTTCAGCTTTGTCGTTCAAAAAAGAATTGAAGGTGGCGACCACAACCGCCAAGGCACAAGGTCACCAAGGATTTGAAAGTGAAAAATAAAACAATGAATTTTTTATCTCCGACCTTTCTGGATTAACATAATGTACCTATAGTGAAACATTTGATTTTAATGTTCTTGCATGACATTGATTGATGTCTGTAAGGATCAATGATCCGGTAGCTTCTTTCACAAAGCGTCATATACAACGTGTTAATGAATTAACGCAAAACCTCATACACCCCAACTGATTTATAACAAAATAATTAGATTGAAGCAATAATTTCATTATTTTGATAGTTAAAATTTAAAGTTATTCACATTTTAAGTTTTGAGGCAAAAATGATTTGTTATCTTTTCAGCACTGGAAGAAAGCGCTAACGTACTCATGGATACATTTTTATAATCTTGACTTGGTTGTAAGTAGGGTGAGTGTGCCCGTGCGGTGGGTTGACATCAGGTTCAGAAATTTTTAAATTGTGCAAACAAATTATTTAATATTTAAAAAAATTACCTATGTTGAAACCATGATAATTCGATTCTGCTCTCGATTCTAAACAAACTACTTTCTAGTTTTGCGTTAATTCATTATTTATATTAAGGCAAGAACAATCATAAGTATTTTGAAACTCATACCTTGAACTCAATATTACTATGGAGACGTGCATCTTTCTACTCTTGATTTGACATTAAATACTCCATGAGTGCGATGTAAGAAAGTCAAATCAGCAGTAGAAAGACGCGTATCTCCATACATTTTCAACTGCCCACACGATAAGAAGAACGTATGAGATTCAAAAATTGCACTCCTGAACTTTTAAAAATATACGAATTTTGTACACATAACAACAAATAACAAAACACTCAAATATAACAAAGATAACATAGTATAATATGTAGGCTTTGAACTTATTTATAGTAAAGTGCTGACTGCTGCTGCTTATTTTCCATGTAAACATTTATGAAAATTAGTAAAAACATTTGGCAGCTAAAATGTTCAAAATGAAACAAAGGACATCTGGAACATAATACCAAAAAATGTATAACCGTACTTCTATTTTTATTATGGACTATGGAACACTAGCAACTAACTGCAGGCATTCGTTTATTTTATAATGATTTATTAGTTTTTATCATTTTTATATAAAAAAAAAAACATTGTGCTTGCATCACCTCCTAAACAACATTGACAGCCATTTTGGGGTTGCTGCTTTTTTATAATTTATGACTTTTCTATAATAAATGACAAAATAGCTCGTTAAATAAAAATAAATGATACCATCTGAGTCGTTTTTATAAAACCCCATAATCCTATTACACATTTGACTTCAGTCAAAACTTCTATACATTTTAAGGTATTTTTACAAGGGACAGCGGCGGTTGTCCTTTAAAAATTATTGCCTATTAAATGAATTTCAGTCAATTCCAACATTTCCAACATGGGTGTTAGGGTAAACAGTTGAATTACTTTCAGGGGTGATTGTACCCATGATACTGACCAACGTCCCCAAAGAAAATAAAAGTAAATTCACAAAAAAACAAAAAATTGCGGCTTTTTCATACAAAAGTTCGATCAGCTGATTGCATTTAGTATGGGAAGTCCAATTTTTTTGTTACGAGTTTCCTTTAGGGTTCTTAGGGAAAATTGTTCAGTAATCATGGGTACAATCACTCCTTAAAGTAATGCAACTGTTTACCCTAACACCCTGTATATTATTCTTAAAGATGATGAATAAAATTGATGAACCTACATTATAATGAATAAAACCGGCCAAGTGCGTGTTGGGCCACGCGCAGTGTTGGGTTCCGTAGTTGCCCGTCACAATATAATGGACTTAGAAGGGGGCTTTTTGTTTTATACTATACCTACGGTTTAACCGTTTCCGAGTACATTTTTTAAGTTAATCGACTAAACCTTGTTAACTTGTAAAGCCTACTTAGCCGTGATAGTTTTCCTTTTAAATACTATTAGCTTTTGCCCGCGACTTCGTCTGCGTTACCCGGATAAAAAGTACCCTATGTGTTAATCCAGGCCATGGTCTATCTGCCTATGCCTTTCATCAAAATCCGTTCAGCAGTTTTTGCGTGAAAGCGGAATAAACATCCATACTTACAAACTTTCGCGTTTATAATATTAGTAGGATGCCGTGAATTTTTTCACATCTCCAACTACAACCGTTTAGCCGGGATAGGGGGGATTTTAACACTTTGTCGGCGTGGTTAATATAATAATAATTGCAGCTTTCTAGTACTAAGCGTCTCTGAGGCAAGCCGGACAGACGGACAGACAGACGGACGGACAGACGGACGGACATGGCGAAACTATAAGGGTTCCTTCTTGACTTCGGAACCCTAAAAACTGGAATCATTTATTTTATAATTGACGATTGGATTATTAAAAAAGCAGTAGCACAAGTTAATAATATTCATTCAAGAAAACTGGTACCTACCGATATTTGTCATTAAATATTGAATGTCGCCACTAGTTGATGAATTCCGAAACAATAAACAAATAGTAAAATTGTGATTCATGTAATGGCAACTGGATGTTGTAGTGAATGTTATGATTGGGATTCAAATTAAGAGCTAATTAATTCCTTGTCGTTAACATTTCTGGCTAAATCTAGTAACGCGGAAACACAATCATTGCAGTGGTCGAACTGACAGCATCGCTATCGGTACAATTTCGTGATTTGTACAATTCTCTGTTTACACAAGTTCGTACAATAATCGTACAATAATCGATTGGTACAATTCTGGCATCGGTACAATTTAGCCATTCGTACAATTTTTCTGTTCATACAAATTATTAATTCGTATTCGTACATTGATCGATTGGTAAAATTCTGGAATCGGTACAATTTCGCCATTCGTACAATTTCTCTGTTCATACAAATTATCAATTCGTACAATGATCGATTGGTACAATTCTGGGATCGGTACCATTTAGACAATCGTACAATTTCTCTTTTCATACAAATTATCAATTCGTACAATGATCGATTGGTACAATTCTGGGATCGTCGATCGGTACAATTTAGCCATTCGCACAATTTTTCTGTTCATACCAATTATCGATTCGTACAATGATCGATTGGTACAATTCTGGGATCGGTACAATTTTGCCATACGCACAATTTTTCTGTTCAGAGGGACTACCCGCACATTCGATTCGAACTTTTGCGTGAATGTTTTCGTTCCAATTTCAACTCTATTACAATGAAGTGCGGACCGAAACAGTGGCGATATAGTGAAGATCGAAAGTGCGGGTAAGGGGGCAGACGAAGTCTGTGGTTCGATCGGTAACCTATCGTACTCCTACCTACCATACCTACCTACCTATCATACTTTCGAAATTTTACGGGCCGAATTTCGAACTTCGAAAAGTAGGTAGGTAGGTATATCAATTCTTACTCGTACCTACTAACTGAATGGAACTATGTTTATTTCTCTCTACTACATTCGAAGCCAAAATAATAACGATGTTCTCTTATTTAAAATAATTTTAAAATTAATATTCTATAAAGATCCGTCGCAGTTTTAAGTAAATGTTAATGGTTTCGTTCGCCACTAGACTAGATCGATATATAATCCTATTTATGGTAATAGCACAGGCAGGTAATAGTTAAGTGCTATTGCGTTTTCCTGATCACGATTGAAATCAGCTGATATGATTTAAAAGAGACCAGAATCGATCATAAGTTCTATCAAAAAACACTTATCTACTCATCTCGATTATGGCATTAATAAAGGCCTTCTAGTATAAATACCAATAAATTGGAACTGAATTCTCAATTGAACGAAAGGAAGCATTTACTTACCTAATCCACTTGCTAGATTAAACCAAACCAAAGGTGGAAAAAAAATCATAATGGAAAAGGCCACCTGGCGGCGTTGTATGAACCCCTGTGTAAAATTCTACGGTCGGATCTCGGATAGTTATTTAGTTATATATTCCTATTCTATTACTGTAAAGTGTGACAATGTCCAAGAAGACATTTATTTATTTGTATCCTTAGCGTGTCTACCAAACGAAGCAACCAACAGGGTCCAATCGCCCTAAGTTTGAACGATACTACCAAAACAAAACCACAAACAAAAACGTTACGTTACGCACAATTCGTATCGCGCAAATTATATTAACGGTAACGATTTAGCTTTATTTTGGAAGATACGTAGGCGTAACGTTTGATGTCCGTTCGATCGAATTTTCTGTATTGTGCGATTTAAACGTTCAGAAAAAAATATCGCGATAGCTTTTTTACTTCAGCTAAACCAAATCTAAACCAAAACTAAACCAAAACCAAAACCGTAGGTATAAAATTGCGCAATTGAGGTCCTGGTTTGTCAATGCGACATCTATAGGTATAGGTATTATGAATCTATATTGCAGGTTATAGGATTATCATAGGTTACAATTTTATCAGTTCAAATTTTATTGTGTCCCCAATATAATATCCAATTAATTATTATTGTAAGAATAGTACATTGATAGGTTTACTTGCATAACAATTTAGGTTTGTAGGTGAGTAGTATCCGGCCTAGTTAATAAAAAGATATTTCATCAAATTATTGCTTATAGTTTCATTTTGAATTGCAAAAAAGAAAATTATACAGGGCGTAAGGAAAAGTATTACATCAGTAACTGAATAACTAATTAACTCAAAAAAACATTTTTTTTTCGGTTTTATATTAATGTACTTATGCTTGTTGACGCCTTAGAGTGAAAAACTCGTAAGTGCAAAAGAGATAACTTTTCAGGAGAAGGAAAAAACTTCGTCAAAAAATCAGGACGTGTTATCGAGGTTTTCTTTCTAAAAACATAATAATAAAAAAAAACCAAAATTGCATTCCCGAGATTTTCTTGTGGAAGTATCTCCCCATCTCAAAGATTATTTTTCAGCGAAGACACAGCTCAAACGCGAACGCGCGAACACCACGCGAATTAAAAACCACTCGCGGCAAAAGTTCAAGTTCTTCGTCGTCGATTTGTGTCACAAAAATATGAATGTCATGTCAATCATACCAGAGCGTCACATGTAAGTATGTCATGGCCGACAGATAAACCAGGAATCGGGATATCGAACAAAGAGCACGAATGTACTTCTATAAAGTACCTACTACATGATTTGAATCATTCGCGTTATTAGTCATTAATTCATTATTCATCATAGTTATTATTATTATCTTTTTTTATTTAGTAATTATTACGCAACAGCTTGTATTAATTGATACCTATCACAACACAATGTACAGATTGCAAATATGACGATTTGTAACCAAAATATTACATACCACGATGGCTTGACGAATACTTACCTAAGAATTAACTTAAGGCTATTAGAATAGCGCCAACGGTAGACCGTTGGCGCGCTCCATACAAACGTAGTATGGTGATATTTTCAATACTATCCAATTAATGTCAATGAAATTTTTCAAAAACAATCTAGTAACTAATTTCTATGTCGGTATGAAGTCAGATTTTCGATAAAATTTATAGTTTTAAAGTTACAGTGCCACAAATATTTCCATACAAATCTTAAATTAATCCTAGCATTGAAATTGTATATTTTAACGAAAATCTGACTTCATACCGACATAGAGATTAGTTACTTGATTATTTTTGAAAAATTTCATTGGCTTTAATTAGATGGTATTGAAAATATCACCATACTACGTTTGTATGGAGCGCGCCAACGGTAGAATAGCCTTAACTTTACTATGCGAGCAAATCTGCAAGAAAAAAAGATAAAAATAAATATTTTGAGTCGAGTAGGTATTGCATTTTAGTATTGAACAGATGATTTTTAGGGTTCCGTACCCAAAGGGTGAAAACGGGACCCTATTACCACAGGTCCGGCACTTTTTTTTTTTTTTTTTTTTTTTTTTTTTTTATTAGCTATGGGTTTGCTCTTGACCTCAATCCAGTCCTCAGGACGAAGATGGGGTCGTAGATGTAGCGAGCTTACCCAGAAGATGCCTATTCACTCGTACTTTAAAGGAATTCGGGTTGTAAGTACTCGGAAATACTGACGCAGGTAAGGCATTCCACTCCTTGGCTGTGCGCATTATAAAAGATTCAGAAAGGCACTTCAAACAACGTTTTAGATTTGACATGATAACGTTCGCACATGCGCACTTTGCGAAAATTGTGCATGACATATGTGTAGGGTTGACTTAATACGCATCGTATGAACTACATTATACATTTCGTTACTTTTTATAGTTCATTCTGCTATTAAAATAGTTTATAAGCTAAAGAATCGCAGAAAATGTGAATTTAGCGTTATTTTCCAACGTTTATTTTTACTGTGAGGAGAAAAATAAAATATATTTTATGTAGTCAAATCCAACGGGTGCGCGCGCCTGACTGCCTTCCCTTGCTCGGCTTCCCTCAAGTTACCACAGAGAGTGTGAGGGGAGGTGGGGTATCTGAAGTCAGAGGGGGGCGAGGAGTGGCCGTTCTGTATGTAGAACTATATACTATTACCTATTCTGTGCTATTACTAGGCCTACGTTGTCCGTCCATCCGTCCGTCTGTCCGTCCGTCTGTCCTACCTATTTAGGGCTGTAACTTTTGAACCGTAATAGCTAGATAGTTGAAATTCTCAGATTATGCGTTATTACGGCGGATTTGATAACAAATAATAAAAATTCCAAAAAGTTAAAAATTAAGGGGGGTTCTCAACAAGAAACAAGTTTTTATCAACGTTTTTTCTTCACGCTCTATCGTAAAAACGGGAATACATACAAGCGTCAAACTTAGTGTGATGATAGAACAAACTCCACAAAATAACAACAAATACTAAAAACCGGCCAAGTGTGAGTCGGTCTTGCGCTAAAGGTCCCGGACAAAAAAAGCTTTTTTTTCTAAGTTAATAATGTTGTGTTCTGTGGTGGTGTTGGTACGGAACCCTCGCTGCGCGAGTAGCCCGACTCGCACTTGACCGGTTTTATTTTTTGTTCTGACAGGTTTGCTCCCATAGTAAAAGTTGTTTAAAGTAGGTTTAAAGGTTAAGGATACTGTATAAGTGTTTTATTTGTTAATATTATAAATGTCATGTCATTCAAATCAGGACATTTACGTATCAAAGAACATTTGAATTATTTTACACATTTCTTAAATTGGCTCGGCATTATTCATCTCCTAGGAATGGTATACAATACTATACTTTGTAATGATTATTGTATGAAAATTCCTTATTACAATCCATTCAAAGTCAATTTACCAACGTTTATTTGATTTGTAACAAAAACAAATAAAAGCCAGCCGGTCCCAAATATTCCAGCGACATTGCGAACCGTAAGTAGGTACATAATATTAGGCCATCTTATCATAATTTATAATATTCCAAGGGCATGACACATACTTGCAGTTTCCAGGTCAATTAGAGTGATCGTTAATTTAAGTAAAATACGACTATGATAGTTAATTAATGCACCAAATTTTTTACTACAAAACTTGAACTACAAAAGGAAAGGAGGAAGCCAAAATAAGAGATTGATTGATTGTCTAAACGATGACATGCATTATAAGATTTAAAATGAGAACTGAAATGACGGCTAAATAGAGACGGCTAGATTGAAAGGAATAACGACACACAGTATAAAAAATACGTTGGGACCTATATGAGTTAAAAGCCCCTAAAATAATTGGCTTAAAAAACCTGGACTAATAAGTCTAGGAAAAATACGGTTTGAGATTACATTAAAGACACTTTGTGTTTGAACTAATATTACTGTTATAACACTTTTGTCGATATTTCGCGGTTATATACGACCAGGTGTGCGATTTTTGAATCTCATACGTTGAACTCAGCCAGCGGTTGAAAATGTCTAAATTATTATGGAGATATGCATCTTTCTACTGCTGATTTGACATTAAAAAATCATACTCCAAGAGTGCGATTTCTGAAAGTCAAACCTCCAGGAGAAAGATTCGTATCTCCGTATATTTTCAACTGCTGAGTTCTACGTATGAGATTCAAAAATCGTACTCCTGGACCCTGAGAAGTAACTAAAAATCGATATAAAGTACAAAGGACAAGCTTTAGCCTAAAGATATTTCGTCCAGCATACAAGCAAAGAGACAATTAATTATCACAAGGCAAATTTAATGTGTACAAATAAACAGTAGGTAAATAATTTAGCTTTGAGCTTATAATGTTTAAATACTTACAAAATATTAAATATCTACTCAAATTTACGATATTAACAGGGATGGGATTATTATTGTTATAAGTAAATCGTATTGAACGAAGCCGTCCTGTACAAAATAACCTGTTTTCCATTTTTTATTCATACCTAAATTTAATGTTTTACAAATGTCTTAATTATTCAATAATACACAATACAAACTCGGGGATTATTGAGAATTTATGTTTTTCAGGGTATGTATCTACTATTTTCCAAATTATCACCTAAAGTCCAATTAATGCAACTTACTCCATACAAAAATCCGTAGATTTCCCCGACTATAACTAAAAGTGACGAGATGAATAATATAAATGTGATAGCACAGCACATGGTATAAAACGTGTGCAATTATTTTACCGAACCACAATAATGATAGTGAGATTAAACAACAAATCCAGCGGGGCCGTGACCTATCCCGCTAAACTGCAGTGATAATGATAAATTGAGAGACGCAATAAACGCAATTAGGAAATGCTGTCAATTCAATTCAATTCAATTATACTTTATTGCACACCAAAACAGAATATACATTGGAATAAAGATAAAGAATTACAATTATACTATATCAACTATACAGGGTGTACAATAAAATGGGACAGCTACTTAAAGGGGTGCTTCAGACCATCAAACTGAACAACTTTCTCTAAGGGACCAATATCGAAATCGCGAAAAAAAATTCCGCTCTCCCATACAAAACTGCAAACATAACTCGACTGAAATGTATGGGACAGCAGATTTTTTTTTCGCGATTTCGATATTGGTCCCATAGAAAAAGTTGTTCAGTTTGATGGTCTGAAGCACCTCTTTAAGTAGCTGTCCTATTTTATTGTACACCCTGTATAAATGCTGTCTATACAGGGTGTAACAAAATACCCTAGTAATACTTAAGGGGGTGCCTCAGACCATCAATCTGAACAACTTTCACTATGGGGCCAACATCGAGAAAAAATTAAAAAAATCTGCTATCACATTTTAGTCGAGTCGGTACTGCAGTTTTGTATGGGACAGCAGATTTTTTTTATTTTTTCTCGATGTTGGCCCCATAGTGAAAGTTGTTCAGTTTGATGGTCTGAAGCACCCCCTTAAGTATTACTAGGTTGTTTTGTTACACCCTGTATTATAAATGCATATTTGTATGAGCAGTGTGATAAATATTATAAAGAACGTCGCGCTGTTTGACCTTAGTATACAACAATCAAAAAAAATATTACGTAATAATGGCATTGAATATACTTCAAATTGACTATACATATACAAATACAATTAAAATTACAATACAATTTATATTATAATTATATAATTATAATATAAATTGTATTTGGCATGGATATTTACATTGAAGATATTTGCAAAAATATTCATTGTTTACGATACGTATTGGAAGGCATTGAGACCGTTTTTGGAATGTTTTCTGTTTGTCTGTTAGTTTGTGCACGCACGCATTACTTGAAAACTTCATCTCAACTTGTATGGGGTTTTCACAAAACCATAGGCCTTAGTTTGGATTACCATTTAGGCTTTATTTCATTGCAATCGGTTTATTCAATCAAAAGTTACGAGGATTTAAAGTCATTGGTCTGCGCGGACAAAGTCGCAGGCGCATTATAAAAAGCTTCTTAATTATCCAACTTTAGTCTCTTTTCTCTTGTAGCAAAAAATCTAAGACACTAAATAACAAAAAAATGTTAAGAGAGAACAAAAAAAAAGTTGGCCATCACCGGACGGCAGAAGTGAAACATCCGCAGCTGTCAAATTTAAATTTCAAACTTCCGTGACCCGAAAAGGTTGCGGATCAGAATTTCAAAGCCCTCCCATAAACAGTTTCACTTCAAAAACATTTCATAAGTGTGCATCGACATTTATTTGATGTGCATTGTGTATGCGTCACGTGGGTACCTTGGGTACGGTCCCATCGATAACATTCAAGGGAACATCCTAGGAGTAACGATATCGACTGGACTGTGACCTGCATTCTTAATCATGTATAATGTAGTCACGATCTCAGCACATGCTGTGAACTTGCACTTTGAAATCTAGCTTTAGCTACATCCTGAACTTTTAATATACATAGGTACATACCTATATCACGATTTTTTAGTTACTAGGAACATTGTAAGAGTAACTCATTATATCATAATTATATGATACACGAGCTTTTATTCCGTTTCCGTTTCCATTTAGTCCGCCTAAATTATATACCAGATTTCAAGTCAGATCATAAGCTATTAAACAAAAAAAGTTTCATCAAAATCGGTTCAGTAGTTTTTGCGTGGTACTCGAACAAACAAACACCCAAACAAACAAATAAACAAACAAACAAACAAACAGACAGACAAAAAATCCAAAAATTGGTGATTTGGAATCAGGGACAGGTAAAAACCATGTCGTAATTTTTTTTTTGTAATATCTTCAATGTACAGGCACACTTCTGTTACAGTTTTATAATAGTTTATAATTTCTGTGGGAGGTCCTATGAACCTATATGTTGTATAGAGCTTATCTCGATACACTATAATACTATTAATTATATTATATAATTATACTATTAATTACATAATTGCAAACCTACTCGATTATATATGACGATGATATTGCGATTTCGATGTTGGCCCCATAGAGAAAGTTGTTCAGTTTGATGGTCTGATCATTTCCTTAAAAAAGTGTTATAACAAATTTAATAGTGGGTAGGAAAATTAATAAAAGTCTTGGGCAAAAAGTAATTAATTATTATTACATTTAATAATTTTTTACTGCAAATACTAAATTAGTTTTTTGGTAACCAAAAAACTAATTGATCAAAGCAATTAACAATTACAAAATATATATATAAATATATAAATATAATTATATTCTATATTAACTCCATTACACATAAATATCTTGGACAATGTTACACAAATTATCTAGTCACATTTAAAGTACCAGAATCTAGCCTGGACTTGTATTATGATGACAAGACAACGATATAGAATACATATATAGATACAAACATCCATGACTCGGGTACAAATATTCATATTCATCATACAAATATTTGTCCCTTACGGGATTCGAACCCGCGACCCTCGGCACAGCAGGCAGGTTCACTACCGACTGTGCTACCGGGCCGTCAAATGTAATAGTAATTAATTACATTTTGCCCGACACTGATATCTACCTATTCTTAAAAACAAACAGTCTGGCCCTTATAATGATGAAATTGATGAACTTTATAGTTATAATGAATCGCAAAAATTATATATCAATTGATGGATCTTCCTAGGATTGGTTGGTTTAAATCGATATTTATACCGGCAAGTACACAGTAACTCAGTAAGTTATTTTTGGAAAATAAAGACTACGTGTTAAAAATTCTATGTTACACAATTGCATTGCATTGCTTACTTTGCAATAGCTTGGCAAGTTACACAATAGCACTGACCACTTTGCGATAAACTCTTCAGAGATAAGCTCGCCTTATGTAAGTTAGAGTCCGATCCAAGGTCAATTTTTGGTCGAGGCCGAACCCTATGCCGATTTTTCGGTTCTACGACCGAAGCTGGAGGTTTATTTTTACGTCAAAAAACTGACTACAAAATACTATACCATAATTTAAGCGTGAACATTCTGAAATAAAGTAGAAATCGTCGCTACGAGTATATCATTGTTTTTCTACATTGACCGACGTAAATTATTAATTCATATTTAATGTAAAGCCAACTGTAATAACAAATTATTGTCATTATTAATTATTAAGGAAACAACAAGAACAGTCAGAACTTTGATGAGACTGAATCACCCTGTGCAATATGGCAAGATGTATATTGAATTAGCAATTCGACATTGGCAGTGACAAGAATGTTTGACCTCCGAAACCTGTATATTAATTTATTCAGTGATTCCATAAATACTCTAGATGCGTGACAGGAACTGGATTGGTCCAGTTCAATACGTTCGTGTCTCGTTATCTGTGGTCGGAATCGGAACTACCTAGCTATCAAAAGAAATGATTTTTTTTTGTCGCTTCATCTACTGAGGTAGAGCTCATCATATTAGTCACAAGACACTAATCAAGTTGTATTCACCACTAGTCTCTAATTTAATTAGTTCAAAAAAGGGTGTATTTAGACAGTGAAACTAAACAACTTTCCCTAAGGTACAAAAACGAAAAAAAAATTGTAACTTCCCATAGAAAACTGATCGCCTGCTCCGCAATTTTGAATGAGCTTTTTAACAAAATTCGTCGTTTTTCGTTCCTTATAGAAAGTTGTTTAGTTTCACTGTCTGAATACACCCTTAAAATTAGGGTGTAAAGTCCACGTAATCATCGCTAGACGAACCTAGCGCTGTCGATGTCGGCGACAAGACGTATCGTATTGCCTTTCCATTTACTAAATTGATGAAATCACTCAAAGAGGCCACGTGGAAAACCAGCGGGCTTGGTGGTTGACAACATACCTACATCGGTGTTTCTTAAGATACGTCGTGTTTCGGATAACACATTATCGATTTTATGTCTTCTAAACATTTCGTATAGAAAATGTTGCTGTATAATACGGATTCTAGCCTTGGATTGTATTTAAAAATAACTGGCGGCTAAGAATAGAACGATACTTTCAGTGATGAGTTTAAGTTTTACAACATGGTATCAATTTTGTATTTATTAGTCAGATCCTTCGATTAGATCTTTGGATTATCAATTTGTCCTAAACCTAGCCATGTAGGTAGGGCTGCGTAGCTATACCCAAAGTATATTACCCATTATAATGAACAACTTGCTTATATTTGCATATATTTTGTTTCGTTTAAAAGATGCGCATTGTATAATTTCTGGCCGCATCTTCTCTACAACGGAACACCTTCCGACGCGTGTGTTTTATTAACTTTTCTAAGAATCCTAGATAGGATTTGGATTGATAGCCAACCTCCGATTAGATAATCGGAGGTTGGCTATCAATAGGGCTATTCGGACCCTGGAAACTAGAGATGGCACCACAAGAAGAATAAGAATCCTATATGGGGAATTCGCGAAAAAGAGTAGGTACCTACTATCTATACTAAAGGCCTATGTCCAGCAGTGGACGTCTATCTGCTGATAAATGATGATGATGATACTAAACGCAATCAGCTAAACGTTTGTATGAAAATTCGACATATTTTTTTACGAATTCTCCTTATATTCCTTTGGGTACGTTGTTCAGTATCATGGGTACAATCACCCATTAAAGTAATGCAACTGTCTACCCTAACACCCTGTAGACGCTATTTATGCTTTAGTCTAGCTAGATATGCAAATTCATAAACAGATGTAGACCGAATGCAATACAAACTAACATAGGCCACATTCAAAAGATTAAGATCTTAAATAGCGTGGAACTGTCCAAACCAGTATCACTTTTTAGCGACTTTGTTTTCAAAGTCGCTTCCCGCTGACTGTCTGTCAGTCCTTATGTATACTTAGATCTTAAGTAAGCAACGGATTTTGATGCGGTTTTTTTAATGATTCATGAGGAAGGTTTACCTATTGGCTATGTGCACGACACTAGCGCCACACTAGCGCGGCGTAGCGCATGAACTATGTCGGCCAGCCGTTTATTATCTACACTATTATAGTACTGTAAAGGACTGTGTTTGTTCGAGGATTCTGCCAAAACTACTGGACCGATTTTGATAAAACTTTTTATATTTAAAAGCTTATTATTAGTGTTAAAAGCTAGCTTATATTTTATTCCGGTACGGTGACGGGAGCGGATGCGGACGAAGCCCCGCACAAAATGTAATTTGTATCGGAATTCCCATACTAACTTTTACCTCAGTTTTAACACCTTTGGGGGTTTAAAATGCGACAAGCCTTTTTTAAGTGAGCATCTAGATGCCAATAGAAACTTCCATGCCAAATTTTAAGTTAGTAGTCTTGATAGTTTTGGAGATTTCGTGTTAAGTTAGTGTGCGGATTTGCATAGATTCAAGCAAATCTGACACAGCTTCACCGTCAGTAGTTCAAATTTCTGCCACGGCGTGCACTGCGATCGACTTGACAGTTCCCAACACCCACTTTGCACATAGCCAATATGAAGGTATATAATATTGCACCCGTGCGAAGCCGGTGCGGGTCGCTATTGAGTACCTACATAAAACATCGAACTACACAGAGGCCAGGGGATCAGTCGCGCTATTTTATACGGGTTTACCGTTCGGACGGAACGTTTTTAGTTTTCGTTTAGTTTTGGTTTAGCTGATGTAAAAATGCTATCGCGCTATTTTTTTTTGAACGGTTAAATCGTTGACGTTACCAAAGCAAAACCAAACTCGAAACTTTTAAGCCGAAAAAGTTTCAAGTTTGGTTACCACCATACACCTACCATACACCTACCACGAACCTACCACGCACCTACCACGATCCTACCACGCACCTACCACGCACCCACCACGCACCTACCACGCCAGAAAATTCGATCGAATGGACATCGAACGTTACACCAACGTATCTTCCAAAAAAAAAGCTGAATCGTTACCGTTAATATAATTAGCGTGATACGAATTGTGCATAACGTAACGCTTTTGGTTGTGGTTTTGTTTTGGTAGTATCGGTCAAAATTTGCGCGATTGACCCTGGTGGTAGCGTAATAAATAATTTACTTATAACGCAATTTATTATAAAGATTAATCGATCTATTAACTTTGACAAATATCAAAACTTGTCGTTTGCGACTGCTGCTGTAAATCAAAGCTGATATTAAATAACTCAATAAAATATACTCTTCTAGGTTATCAACCGAACAACATTGAAGCTTTCCTTGTAATACTTAACCCCATTTACTGTTATGTTTCTTATACCTATAAATAAATAAATAAAAATACAATTTGAATAGTATGAAAATTAAATGATCTCATGCCTTTGGAACCCTCCAAACCTGCCAAATCATGAAATTTTCAAGATGGCGGAAAGTTACTAATGGCCTCGATTCGGAGTGTACCACGACTAAACTAAACTAAATGTATTCCTGTCACTTTCTAAAATAAGATTAAGAAAAGGGACAGAAAACCAACAGCTGACTTTAGTGCTGTCAAAGTGACGTTAAATGCGCAAAATTAGTTGCCATCATAATGTACGCCATCTTATTTAAGTCGTTTTTGGGCGTTTAACGTCACTTTGACAGGACTAAAGTCAGCTGTTGGTTTTCTGTCTCTTTTCTTAATCTTATTTTAGAAAGTGACAGGAATAAATTTAGTTTAGTTAAGTCGTGGTACACTCCGAATCGAGGCCATTGTGCATCTTCTTTACAACCATAATAAATTACAATTCCATGCAATTGATCCAGTAAAATTAGATAAATCAGAAGAAATAATTTCCGGAGTTTCGGAACTTTTTTAAACGTTCCTTTGGTATGTAATATTGAAGAAAAAAAAAGTCCTGATGAGGGGGGGTTGAGCTCGAGGAAGGGCTCTAAAGGTGACTTTTTTCAGTTTTTCGCTTATTTCTCCAAAATTTGCAAGTCGTATCGAAATGTTTTGTATGGACAAATTAAACCTGACAAAATTTCCTACAAAACAAGTGGTATGCATTTTTGCCATAGGACTTAACCTTTGAGGGCTACGGGGCCGAGAAAGTAACAGCATTTAAAAAATTATGAAATTTGTATGGCGACCCACATGTAAGTTGAAGATAAAAACAAAATGATTTCATATTCTTAATCAGCAGCTCCGAAAACCCCCAGATACAAATTTTCTGTCGGTTCGGAGAACCCTTAAAAGCTGCATTGGCGTTTGAAATTTCCATGGCAGCCATCTTGAATATCGCAATTTTGGATTTTTTTTCACCGCCAATCAAATCTGACCAGGGTCCTCTATGACAATTGTTCAAGGTCCATAACCCTATCTGTCATAGTTTCCGCGGGCCGTTGAACCCATCCGTCAGGAGTCGACCTTCTGAGGAAGTCGAAATATTATTTTTATCACCAGGGCAACCTTATGATGATCCCTAAAATCGTTTTACTATACGTTGAATGGGGGAAACCCGGTGAACAATTATACAAAACTCCGGAAATTACTTCTCCTGAATGGTAATTTCAGCTTAATTTTACTGGGTTAAATGTTAAACACTTAAAAACTAATTTGACGTCAAAAGGTAATTTTAAATTCCTACCTACCTTGACTTTTGATTTTTAACTTTTTGGCCGTGATTCGTCGATTTACGTGTTTTAGTGTCAAAATCCTTTGCATTGACGTTTATACCATAGACATTATTATTCTACTACCGGTTTATACATATGCATGGTTTTTCGTAGAATTGTTTTTGGTATAATTGTTTTTCTCGCACAAGTATGTATTTAACAAATCATTATTTTAGTGAATCAATATTTTATTCAATTTTTATGCAATTATTTAAAAAAATATTAAATTGATTATTTGTAGGTACCTATGTAAATTATTAGATCTATCTATTTACTGACAATATGCCAATGCTTGAACAGATCAATCAGTTTTTTAAAACATGCATCATCATCATCAATAATGAATGGACAATACGTATTATACAGGGTGTAAGGAAAAGTATCATTAACCTTTAAACTACATACTCTACCCATAAAACTGAACAACATTTACTACGGGAGCAAACCTGTCGGATCAAAAAACAATCAGCTGTCCCATACTGCAATACCTACTCGATTCAAACGTATGGGACAGCTGTTTTTTTTGTCTGCCAGCTCCCACAGTAAAAGTTGTTCAGTTTGATGGGTAGAGTATGTAGTTTAAAGGTTAATGATATTTTTCCTTACATCCTGTATTAAACTTGTTGAAATTGGTAATAAAATTTTGACTTTTCATCAAATCTTGATAACCGACTATTGACTAGTTTTAATCAAATGAACGAACCGTTGATGAAATGTTATTGGAATATCTTATTTTATGGCCTTTTGGCGGATCACAATTAACATGTAATATAAAACACCATAATGTAACAACCTATCGACCTGTGTATAACAATAAAAAAATTATGATTATTATTATTCAATAGATAGTCCCTCTACATGATTGTAAAACTCGTGTACATTTATGAAAAAAAAAACAGTCGAATTGAGAACCTCCTCCTTTTTTGAAGTCGGTTAAAAAAGCATTTAATTCAATGATAAAATTATGATAACGTACCTGCATACTAATTATGAAAAAGTACTCAACCTCCAAGGCCCTAAAAATCTTAAGTTTTTGTAATGATGACATTGTAGGTAATATTTGTAATGGACAGGTCCTAAGTACAGTGTCTTGAAGTAAAGTAGATAATACGTACACTAAAAAGAAGGTCACCCTTTGTAAACATGCTTGACATACAAATGCGTGTTGTAATTGAAAAAACCGTACTACGATTTTAAAGAGATACTCATAGAACTCAATACGTAATATACCTATGTACATACATACATCTTGGGGTTCAGGGCTTCAACATCACTTTCTGTAGTTTTTTCTGCTCAATAAACATTTTTTATTTATTTATACATATGCTCACGTAATTGTCACACACTACAATAAATTTTGAAACACTTTTATCTCGTCCACATACATACTAGTCTAGGAAAAATACGGTTTGAGATTGCATTAAAGACAATTTACTTTGCATTAAATTGTGTTTGAACTAATATTATATTTCTGTTAGTTTATAACACTTTAGTCGTTAATACTTAAAAAATATTAAATATCTACTCTACGATATTATTATTGTTATAAGTAAAACGTATTGAACAAAGCCGTCCTGTATAAAAATCACCAGTTTTCAATTTTTTGTTCAATGTCTTAATTATTCCATAATACACAATAAAAAAATCGGGGATTATTGAGAATTTATGTTTTTCAGGTAGGTATGTATCTACTAATATTTCAAACTATCACCTAAAGTGCAATTAATGTACTAACTAACCTACCCTATAAAAAAATCCGTAGATTTTCTATTTCTCATCTCATGAACCACAGTCAAACCACAGTACCATCGAACAATTTGAATCATTACCTACCCATCGTAGAACATTTTCACAGCAAACTAGGAATTGGCTGTCACGTTTGTGATCGTGACAAGGTTCTATGATTGAAATTATTTTTGATAGTATCGATAAGGTTTAGTTTTATTTCCACCTCTTGGAGAACCGCAAAGTTAGTTGCTCTATCTCTGTCATATGCCACGACGTTTTTAGGGTTCCGTACCCAAATGGTGAAAACGGGACCCTATTACTAAGCCTACGTTGTCCGTCCGTCCGTCCGTCCGTCAGTCCGTCAGTCCGTCTTTCCGTCTATCCGTCCGTCCGTCCGTCCGTCCGTCTGTTCTACCTATTTAGGGCTGTAACTTTTGAACCGTAATAGCTAGATAGTTGAAATTTTCTCAGATTATGCGTTATTACGGCGGATTTGTTAATAAATAAAAATGTCGAAAAGATAAAAATTAAGGGGGGTTCTCAGCAAGAAACAAGTTTTTATCCCACGTTTTTTCTTCACGCTCTATCGTAAATATGGTAATACATACAAGCGTCCAACTTAGTGTGATTATAGAGCAAACTCTACAGAATAACAACAAATACTTAAAACTGGCCAAGTGTGCGTCGGTCTCGAGCTAAAGGTCCCGGACAAAAAAAGATTTTTTTTCTAAGTTAATAATGTGTTCTGTGGTGGTGTGGTACGGAACCCTCGGTGCGCGAGTAGCCCGACTCGCACTAGACCGGTTTTATTTATATTGTTTTGCGCTGACCTAAACTTACTACCCGTTCACGTCCAGTTGGCCGTCGATGACCGTTACAAAATTTCCTCACAGGCACATTAACTAGTCCCGTCGACAAAAAATAATATAACAAGCAAATAAAAATTTAAAATTAAAAGCGATATTAGTGACCGGGACGGACGTACCGTACGTGGTTGCGTTGCTAAAGGTTATAAAATTGCGATTAATAGGGTCTCTTAGGGGTGCGGTGCGGGGAAGCGGGAAGGGAGGTAACGGCCAACTCGAAGTGAACGCCTAGTATAAACGGATTTTTAAATCCTCCTCTCTTGTAGGCAGGCATCTTAATTCTTTGCCTATTTTCTATTTTAATACCTTAAAAGTATATAATCAGCTGTAACGTCATCGAAATAATAAAACAGACCTGCAACAATATTCTGCTGTTTAACTAACTGCTCTACGCGTTCATTCTACTTTCAAAGAATCACGGCAGGATTCTTATGCCTATTGAATTAGTGCGAGAATGGCGTGATTCGCGAGACATTGTTTATGAAACGTACTGGTACAATATAATATAACTTAGCATTGCGGATAATGATAAGCGGATATTATAGTAATCGGGTTTTAATGCTAGGAAATAGTGTTGTGAAATAGAAACACGAGCGAGGTTATGGACTTTTGCCGTTCATTGATAATACTTTGATAACCTAATTCTACAGGGTGAAATTGATATCATTAGCATCCTTATAAACTAAGAGTCTACCCATCAAACTGAACAACTTTTAGTATGGGAGCAAACCGATCGGAGCAACTAAAAAATCTGCTATTCCATACTAATACTCGACTCAAATGCATGCAACAGCAGATTTTTTAGTTGCTCCGATCGGTTTGCTCCCATAGTAAAAGTTGTTCAGTTTGATGGGTAGACTCTTAGTTTAAAAGGATGCTACTGATATCAATTTCACCCTGTATGTACGATAGGATTTACAAGAAGGTATTGCATCTATTATTTTTGTTCACAATATCAAATAACAAAATTCTATGCAGAGTTCGGGGTAAACCATAAGTATACCATACTCTTTATTATACCGTCTGTAGGGTAGTTCGGGTATGAATAAGTATACCGATGCGTTTGTGAAGTCTACCAAACCGCATTGGGAATGCGTGGACTAACGCCCATACACCTTCCCTGAGGGTAGGCCTGTGCCCTGCAGTGGGACGTATTATAGTCTGTGATAATGAAGATTATATTCCCTGCGTACATTCCTGCCTGCAAACGGCATGCTGTTCGTCTAAGAATGTAATCCTGAATAAAAAAAAAAAAAAATAAAAAAAAAAAATATCATAATCATCTTTAATTGTTACTTTAATAACGAATTTACGCACGTTTCATACAAAAGACATCAACGCCAACGATCTTGATAACAATTATTTTACTGTCATAAGAATTTCTTCGAAGAAGTGCAAGTGGTAGTCGGGGATTAGGGCACTACAGTGGGAGGGTGACATCCGTGACATCGGGACACAAAATGGTAGGTTGAAATAAGAAATAGTCTAATATTCTAAGGCCTATGTTATACCTACTAAAAATAGTACAGGCATGATGTCGAAGAAAATTGTGAAATATTTATAAATAGCTGTTGCCCGCGACTTCGTCTGCGTTACCCGGATAAAAAGTACCTGATGTGTTAATCCAGGCCATGGTCTATCTGTATGCCAAATTTCATCAAAATCCGTTCAGCAGTTTTTGCGTGAAAGCGGAACAAACATCCATCCATCCATCCATCCATACTTACAAACTTTCGCGTTTATAATATTAGTAGGAAGTAGGATCTATATTTACTTACATTCATTCCTTAATTTTTGACTTTTTGAATTTTTTAGATTTGTCATCAAATCCGCCATAATAACGGATATTCTGTGAAAATTTCAACTGTCTAGCTGTTACGGTTCGAAAAATACGGCCCTTTATAATAGACTAGCGGCCCGTCCCGGCTTCGCACGGGTGGACGTCTAATCTTTTGTAGCAATAAATATAGCCTATGTTACTCAGGGTGAATGCAGCTTTCTAATGGTGAAAGAATTTTTTAAATCGGCCCAGTACTTTTTGAGCCTATTCATTACAAACATACAAAAATAGATACAAATCTTTCCTCTTTATAATATTAGTGTAGATAGGACAGACGGACCGACAGCGTAGGCTTATGAATAGGGGCCCCATTGTCACCCTTTGGGTACGGAGCCCTAAAAAAACAAATGATTCGATGATATTAATAATACCAAATGGCACTACTGTCATTTTATCAGTACGCAGCACAGTAGACCGTGACCGAGTGAATCATTTGAGAGCAAGCCGTCGAGTCACGCACGAAGGCGCGCACACGCATCAAAACATTGTATTTATTGCGCGGGAAACTTGACAGCTGCGACTACGCTACGTTTGCGGTTTTGTTGTTATCTAAAATTGTCCAACTAAGGTTGCTGTAAATGCAAGAAGCTTCAAATTTGCCTACAGATGTAATGCCATAGTGTAATAAAGTCTAATAGTGGTCAAGCTCAGCGGTCGCGACTGGTCTATGCTCGCGCCGTGTGAGGGGATAATCTCTTAAAATGGGGAATTATCCCCCAAAACAGCAACACTTTATGTCAATGCGGATTACAGCAAACCACCCCGCACCTAACAGTCTGTACAGGTGGGCCACAATGTGGAGAGGAGGACCTAATGAGCGCATCAGCCAGTGCGACAGAGGTGGCAAGATACTGGAAACTGACGATTTGAAGAAGACGTGACGATTCCACACGAGAAGAAGAAGTAGAAGGGGAAAAGGCGCGGCGTACGGTAGCATCAGACAAATCTAACCCCTTTGCGCTTATAAAGATTAAGATAGATGGGTCAGGTTTCTCTGAAGCTAACTGTACGTGGGCGTACCATAATTGAGTTCGCTTTGAGGGTACGCACGCAGGCAGAGCGGCCGGGATGCGCTCCTTTCGGCCTCCGCTCATCGCGCTCGATCTTAGACCTTTTAAATAGGGACCTGCCTTACGTTAGCATTCTCCTCTGCCAAGGTACAAGATCAAATGATCATGTACATCTGCATACAATTTTATACCTTATCACTAAACGAGACAGCCTATAATTGCGGAACAACTAGTCTTGTTTGGGGTTCACACGAGACTATTTTTCATGATTTTTGACATTCAAAAGACTCTAAAGTAACGGAATAAAATCCAAAGCTGCGTATTTCATGTTACCTCGTCCTCCGCAAAAAGTGACAGAAATGTTTGTTATTAGAATTACACGCGTAACTCGTCCATATTTAAATGGTCGAATCTAAGCTCTCGATTGACCTGTCGCGACCTCTCGAGCTTTACCGCTAGGTAGTATTAGTTTTATTACACTACGAGCTTTTACCCGCGACTTCGTCCGCATAAATTATATACCAGATTTTAAGTCAGATGATAAGCTATCAAACAAAAAAAGTTTCATCAAAATCGGTTCAGTAGTTTTTGCGTGATACTCGAACAAACAAACACCCAAACAAACAAACGAACAAAGAAACAAACAAACAAACAGACAGACAAAAAATCCAAAAATTGGTGATTTGGAATCAGGGACATCTAAAAACCATATCGTAATTTTTTTTTGTAAATTTCTTCAATGTACAGACAAACTGTTACAGTTTTATAATAGTTTAGATGGTAACGCTTTGTGTTTTATGTTCGAGATTTATTTTCTGTATGTTGTACGAGTATGTCGTAGGTACTTACACGATTGCAAATTGTGCCTAATGAATGCAAAAATTACCATTTTCGCTGTTGAAAATGTTGAAATGCGCTATTTTTATACTCCTCTTGACGTTTTCTTGGCAGTTTCTTAAATGCAACGTTATTACAGAATGATATGCATGTTTTAATCTTTCCATAGTAATATTTAAATCTAAAATTGGGTAGGTTAGATACCTACTTAATACTCATTATTTCTTTCTTTTCTATTACCTATCTGGAGTGCGATTTTTGAATGTCAAAATTGTGTCAATGTACATTTTCAACGTATGAGATTCAAAAATCGCACTCCTGTCAGTTATAAAACAGTTCCGTTATTGACTAACATACAACACACAGCTTAAACCACTGAGAAAAAATTATAAATGTATTTTCTGCAGAGTAGAGGATGTATGGGTGCACTAAGAAAGGATTTTTCGAAAATCGACCTCTAAAGGGGTTTTCCCAACTCTACGCGAACGAAGTCGCGGGCAAAAGCTAGTCGAGGATATAGGTTTAAGAGGTAGTAGGTAGGCAATACATTAACAGCTAATATTTTAGCCAATCGTTCGTTTGACCAATGACAGTCATTAGACTTGACCAATTGTACCCTAAATCGGTATAGACTTTTTTTCAATATATATTTTTTATGAATATACGGTCTATAATGTGTCCATATACCTATGTGTGTATGATTAATATAATGACTGTCATTGGTCAAACAATCGACGTTTTCCTTTAAATACAGGGTGTAAAAACACCTGTTGGAGCCTTAAAGAGTTGCTTCAGACCATCAACCTGAACAACTTTCTCTCAACTCAACAGGGTTTTTTTAACACCCTGTACTTATATCAAAAATAATTTTGTGTTTATTTGATCACCGCCACAACACAATTCAATGCTTGTGATGGTTTTACCTTTAGCTTAAGCCAACCAAGTGCAATGGTGGTCGTTAATGGCCTCGATTCGGAGTGTACTACGACTAAACTAAACTAAATGTATTCCTGTCACTTTCTAAAATAAGATTAAGAAAAGAGACAGAAAACCAACAGCTGACTTTAGTGCTGTCAAAGTGACGTTAAACACCCAAAAATGACTTAAATAAGATGGCGTACATTATGATGGCATCTTATTTTGCGCATTTAACGTCACTTTGACAGCACTAAAGTCAGCTGTTGGTTTTCTGTCTCTTTTCTTAATCTTATTTTAGAAAGTGACAGGAATACATTTAGTTTAGTTTAGTCGTAGTACACTCCGAATCGAGGCCACTGGGTCATCTAACGGGTAAACTCGATTACTTGCAGAAGCCTTTCAGGGGTCTCCCATGTAGTACCTATAGGTAGGTACAACAGAAAAAGTTGACTTTTAATTGAATCGTTTTTTTATTTATTTATTTATATGGATAACATTTATCGTACCAATACCACCACCGTTTACCATTTTGGATATCTTTGAGAACCCCCCTTGGGAATATAGCCGTGAGCATATTATGCTTTGCTATACTATAATTAATATCTAATACTATATTTAGCTATCTTGAAAGAGATTAGGTATACTTTATCACTTTGTTGTATTCATTACTAAGTATAAAGTGTTCCTAATAAAAACATCAATATTGGTTTCAATTAAAAACCCCTGACGGTGTTCATTAGTATAAAACTATGTGGATTCGCACATTTGCAATATTTTACAAGATAATTTTGTTTTTAATCCTTTTTTACCCACTACAAAAAAAACACCTTAATTTTACATCCAAAATACCATAGTAATACATTTTAATAAACAGCACGAAAATGATAAAATAAGCGGCAGTGCACAACGGAAAGGATCTGCGGGGCATGCAACGGTTGAGTTAAATTGAAACAACAACAAAAAATAAACTAATTAAATATTTTAAAAAAGGTAGGTTCTTATCAAAATTTAAATTAACGTTAGGTATTTTCACACGTTATTATTTATAACTTCGAAAGAATAATGCGTATTGTGTTTTAATCCGCACCTGTAGGTATATACTTATTCCCTACTTATTTATATTTATTTAAATAACACATTCGCATTCATAAACTAGATTTATAATTTTCGTGCCGTAGTGACCGTATTTTATGAATAATCCATAAAAGAGCTATGTAGAAAACATTGTGACACAAAATCAAGTTCTAAGAGAAATTAATGCTATACCTAAGTAGGTTGGTCGGCGAGTAATATAACTAAGTGAACTGTACACACATAAAGTCACGACCCTATTCGGGATATTGGTGGTCAGAAACATTGCTACAACTAACTTTTAAACTGTGCCGTTGTAGCAATGGCCACATAGAAAGCTATAGCCATAAAGAAGGAAGAAGAAAAGAGAGGAAAAAATTAAAAGAATAATAAGATTAAAAGGTAGAAAAGAAAGATGAAAAAGAACGAAAAGTAAAGAAGAAAATTAAGAATTATAAAATGATAAAAAAACTAAAAATTTTGAAAATTAGAGTAACGAAATAAAAATTAATAAAAAAGAAGTAGAATAACAGACCATTACAAAAAAAAAAGACAAAATAAAGTAGGAAAGAGAAAAGAACGGATATTAAAGAAAAAGAAAGAAAAGAAAAAATAATGGAATAAAATATAATAAATGAAAAAAAAATATAAAAATAAACAGAACAAAAGAAAAATATTTAAAAAATAAAGACAGAATAAGGAAGAAATAAAAAAAGAAAGGTTAAATAATACTCGTATTTATCTTATCTTATTAGATATCTATTTAGAGTTATTTTTATTTAGGATGGGATGGATAATTTCCATTCTGCAATTTTCTCATGAATTCAGCAAAAGAAACCGTATCCCGTATTCGACAACCTGTAATCAAAAGGTTACAAATTCAATGTTATGAAACCAGTTAAATATAGGTACCTAAACCGGGCAGCATGTGCTAATGCTAAGCACATATTAGTTCGGACAAACACAGTGGTTAGGCAATTGTTTCAGTACCCAGGTACTTAAACTACTGACAATAGAACCTTACTTCATGGGAACTATAACGGTATAATATCATGAACTTAATCTATGCACACGATAGGAAAGACTTTGGACTTGCTGGAGTGCGATTTTTGAATCTCATCCGCTGAGTTCAGCAGTTGAAAATGTCAAAATTACTATGGTATCTTTCTACTGCTGATTTGACTTTCAAAAATCATACTTCAGGAGTACGATTTTTGAAAGTCAAATCAGCAGTAGAAAGATGCGTATCTCCATAGTAATTTTGACATTTTCAACTGCTGAACTCAGCGAATGAGATTCAAAAATCGCACTCCTGGTTCTAAAATACCTACTTAGTTCTAATGTCTTCGAGTTCTCGAGTGGGCAGGCCGTACATGGTGGACCGACGACCTGGTGAAGGTGGCGGGAACCCGTTGAATGAGGGCAGCGCAGGACTGGTCGTTGTGGCGATCCTTGGGGGAGGCCTATGTCCAGCAGTGGCTATCCATCGGCTGAGATGATGATGATGATGACGAATGTCTTCGGATTAGTACTTAGTCTGAAACCTGCATAGATCGGAACTATCATCTATTGTCATAGTCATCCTATTTTTTTATAGTTTGTTTTACATTTACAGACTCTGCGCCTATAAAACTGAACAACTTTTACGGTATGAGGAAACCTGAAACCGTCGAAAAAAATCAACTTTTTCATATACATTTGAGTCGAGTAAGCATTGCAGTTTAATATGGAACTGCAGATTTTTTTCTTTGCGTTCTTCTTCTTCTTCTTATCGTGTGGGCAGAGCCCTGGTGTCAGAGTTTTTTCAGACCGCCTTACGGCCTCTGACGTGGTTTTTATGTAACGACTACTACCACCAGAGATAGTAGCCGGGACCAACGGCTTAATGTGCCATCCGAAGCACGGAATCATATTTCTTTTGGTGATCTAATCAGGTGATTCAGCCTGCAATGTCCTAACCAACTAGGAAAAAACGTACAAAGTGACATATGACTAGGTGTCCCCCGTGGGAATCGAACCCACGACCTCCGTTTCGAGAGCCAATGCTCTTAACCGTTAGACCACGGAAGCAGTTTGCGTTTTCCGGTTTGCTCTCATAATAGAAGTTCAATTTGATGGGTAGATTCAATAACATTTGGGTAGAATGATGTAAACCCAGTACCTCCAATAGTGCACTGATTGGTCATATTTGATTGAACCTTAGATTTCTGTAAGGTTTTAGTGGTAGAAACGTTTTTTCTTCTTGTATGAAGGCTGCTAGCGCACAGTCCTTTTCAAACCGGTAACAAAAACGGAATTAAAAGATGTGCAGGCGGCAGAGCTATTACCTACGATGACGGTAGTTTATGTAGCGTGAGTGCAACGAGCTCTCTGCCGGCCGATGCACTTATGATGTCATCGACATACACGTTTACTTGAAGCTATGCAATTTTACACGAACTCGCTAACCGAGCTTGATACCTACCACACGGTTGTACCGTGCGTTTGACTGGATTATACTGACATTGTATCAGATTCATCCTATATTATCTGTTCAATAAAATTTTGAAGGACATCATCGGCTTTTGTCGAAAAGTGAAAGTGCCCAACAAAAAAAAAATGCGATATTCTGTTAGGAACTTAGGACTTGTCCGTTTAAACGTTTATTATTATGGCACCAAAGCTGTAGGTCCATTGTCCTTGGTTTTATTTGGGTTCGAAAATCTGCCTTTTCATACACATTTTCGATCAAATTAGCTAAGGCTATATTCTGTTAGAACTAGTCCGACTCAATATTTTTTGGAATGGCACCGAAGCCGAAGGGAACCGCTGTGATTTTATTGAGGGTTGGAAAATCTTATTTTCGTACATTTTTGATGAAATAAAACATACAGCTACAGCTTTCGTGCCATAATAATAAATGCTTGAATGGACAAGTTCTAACAAAATATAGCATTAGTTTTTGCTGGCCGGCACATTCACATTTAGACGTATGAAACGTTGATGATGTCCTTTTCTATTGAACTGTTATTAAACTCTTTGCCCAATAAATAAAAAAACCAACTGAAAAAATAAACTTAAGGGGGTTTAAGTCACTCGCGTCCGTAGGTTTACCCTCGAGACCCTACACGTGACCCCTGGGTGGTGCTAAATGAGTGACAACTTACCGGTGGTAGGTTTTGGCCGAGGCTGGTTACCACCCTCCAGATTGAGCCGTGTCGCCAAGTGGTACTAACCACGTTCCGCCACGAAATCCGGAGTTGCCCCATGGAGGACGGGTCTGAGCAGTAGAGTCGCGTCAGAAGACCGTTCACAGGCTGCTGACCTCTGCTACACCGGCTGGCTGGTTTTGGAGGCTAGCGGGATCCGAAGCACGGTGCTCCGCTGGCCGACCGCAGGAAGTAGGGGGCCCAAGTAGCGGGAAAGCCACCCATGAAAGGCTGCCCCGCCACCTAGCGAAAAATCCCGGGTTGCTCCACCATGCCGGTTGGCGACCGGATGGGAGAAGTTGGTGGGCATCCCCGGGGGGGTTCGGGCGTCCCCGCGGTCTCCAACCCAGCCATCTTAATGTGTGGCAGACTTCAGCATACTATCTGGCTCGATTGATGCTACTCCTCGCTCAACTACCGGCCCCCTGCCTATTCGCTCTTCAAAAAATAAAAAAAACGATGAAAGGTTCTAAAAGGAAGAAAGTTAAACAGCGGTTGCACGTTCTCCCTTTAAAAGTGCACCTCTGCAATATCCGAGGACTGCACTCCAATCTCGTAGCAGTCCACCACCACCTAGAGACTGAAAAACCACAACTGCTGTTTCTCACCGAGACGCAGATCAGATGTCCGGCAGACGCGGCGTACCTCAGCTACCCTGGGTACTCTCTGGAGCATAGGTTCATTCCTCATGCCGGAGTCTGTGTGTACGCTCGCGATGACATCTGCATCAAGCGTCTCAAAAACCTTGAGGAGCCTTCTTTCTCAGTATTGTGGATACTGGTGGAGACGGGTGTTGAACAAATTGTTTACGCCTGTGTCTACCGTTCGCACAGTGGAGATCAGGAGACGACTAGGTTGTTCGACTATCTTGGAGAGGCGGCTGAGGAGGCTCAGCTAAGGTATCCTGTGGCGCAACTGACCCTTCTGGGTGACTTTAATGCTCACCATCAAGAATGGCTGTTCCCCTACCAGAAGACCGATCACGCTGGACGAGAGGCGCGCAAACTTGCACTATCGCTAGATCTCAGCCAGCTGGTCAATTGTGCCACACGGATACCTGACGTTGACTTTCACACGGCCAACTGCTTAGACCTTCTGTTGACAACTGATCCAGACAGATATTCTGTGTCGGTATGTGCCCCCTTAGGTACCTCCGACCACTGTCTGGTGAAAACTGTATCCGTATACTCCCCACCTGATCAGGGCCACTGGTAAGAGACGGGTGTGGCGATACAAGTCAGCAGATTGGGACGAGATGCGACACTTCTTTGCTTCGTATCCTTGGCGGCAAACCTGCTTTTCTACAGAGGAATCGTCGAGCGCTGCGACCGCGGTTGCCGAAGTGATACGTCAAGGTATGGAATATTTTATTCCGTAATCCGACGTGTCAACCGGCGCCAAAGCTCGCCCATGGTTGCCCATGGTTCAACGCTGACTGTTCTCGTGCTGAGGTGCAAAAACAGTCAGCGTATATGTCCTGGGCTGATGCTCGAAAGCGGAAAGCTCCGAACACCGAAAAACTGAAGAAAGCCTACAACAAAGCCGCCAAATCTTGCAAAAAGTGTTGCGAAAGGCCCGGTTTGACCATATAGGTCGTATAGGGGCTAAGCTCGCCTCCTATCCAGCTGGCAGCAAAGCGTTTTGGTCGCTTGCCAAAGCGGTGGAAGCAAACTTCGGCCGTCCCTCCCTACCACCGCTAATAAAACCTGACGGATCGCTGGCTCACTCGGCGGAGGAGAAAGCAAATTTATTTGCTAATCTTTTTGCCGGGAATTCGCATCTGGAGAACTCAGATAAAACACCACCTACCATTCCTCGTACTGAATGCTCAATGGCATCAGTTCACATTCGCCAAAAAGAGGTTTTTAAAATCCTACGTTCTCTAGACGTGAACAAGGCTAGCGGACCCGACGGAATCCCAGCGATTGTCCTACGCACCTGTGCTGCAGAGTTGTCTCCTGTTTTAACACGCCTGTATCGCCTCTCACTTAAGACTGCGGTAGTCCCAAAGTCATGGAAGCTTGCCAACGTGCAACCTGTGCCCAAAAAAGGCAGTCGTGCCGACCCTGTCAACTATAGACCAATATCAGTCACTTCCATACTCTGCAAGACTATGGAACGTGTACTTAACAACCGGCTCCTGGCATACCTTGAATATAACGATCTCCTCAGTGACCGCCAGTATGGGTTCCGCCCAGGACGGTCCACGGGGGATCTCCTTGTGTATGCCACACATCTGTGGAGTGAGGCTGTCGAGAGATACGGGGAGGCACTTGCCGTGTCACTTGACATATCCAAAGCCTTTGACAGGGTCTGGCATGCAAGCCTTATAAGCAAGCTTCCATCATATGGAATTCCGATTGACCTATGCGACTGGATAGCTGACTTCTTGAGTGAACGATGCATACGAGTAGTCATTGATGGATACTCATCGGATCAAATGGCTATTAATGCCGGTGTTCCTCAGGGGTCAGTTCTGTCAGCTACTTTATTTCTGCTGCATATAAACGACATGCTTGTGCCCGGAACCTTTGGGTATGCTGACGACAGCACTGTTTCTGACAGATATCTGTCCGGTGCAGGGGTCAAATTGGATGTTACTCAGTCTTGTCGAGAGGCCATGGTGCAGCGATTAAACTTGGCCCTTGAATTTGTGTCCGACTGGGGTGACGCTAATCGGGTCAGTTTCAACGCAAACAAAACACAGGCGTGCCTTTTCTCCACAAAACGGAGTCCCTTCGCTTTGACTCCGACTTTCCGAAATGTGTCCATACCGATAGCTGATCGCCTGGAGCTCCTGGGCATTAACATATCGTCCGATTTGAATTTCGGGCGTTATATTGAGTCCATGGCGAAAACCGCAGCGAAAAAACTGGGCGTCCTTTCGAAGGTCAGACGGTACTTCACTCCGGGACAGCTTCTACAACTTTATCAAGCACAAGTCCGATCGTGTATGGAGTACTGCTGCCATCTTTGGGACGGGTCTGCCCAATACCAGCTGGCCCCGTTGGACTCAATCGACAGGCGTGCCAGGAAGCTCATAGGTGATCCAACCTCTGTGGCGAAGCTACAAAGTCTTGAGCATCGTCGCAAGGTAGCCTGTCTATCTGTTTTTTATAGGATACATTTCGGAGAGTGTGCGACGGAATTACACGATTTAATACCTCCGTCTCCCTTTCATCTGCGGGGGACGAGACGCAGGCTGGGTTTCCACCCTTATGTCGTTGACCTACCAGCAATTCGCACGAAGAAGTTTGCTTCTTCTTTTATAATGCGCACGGCTTAGGAGTGGAACGCACTGCCTGCGGACCTGTTCCCTGAGCAATGCAACCTGGGCCTCTTCAAGGCAAGAGTGAATAGTCATCTTTCTAGGTAAGCATGCTACATCTTCGGCCTCATCATCACTCAACATCAGGTGAGATTGGGGTCAAATGTTTACCTATCGAACATAAAAAAAAAAAAAATAATAAACACTCCGAATATGCTTCTTCTTCATTTCGTGTGGAACCGTCATGTCTCCCTCAGGCCGTCCATTTCCGGTATCGTGCCACCTTTTTCGCACTGTCGTCCGAATATGCTGCATTTAGCATATATCTGACTACCATCTCGTGGAAGATTGGTACCTATACCTACCATTGTACTATAATAATATTGTAGGTATTATTATTATTTGGTTGTTCGGGCTTGGTCAATGACCAATAGCTACTGCGACCTGAAAAGATCTATTGTAGCTGTCACCCTAGACCTAAAGGCCTCCTAGGCCCACGGACTTCATGAACTGTGTTATGCTTTTGGAGGGGAGGTCCCTAATGTCAGTAGGTGTTATTGCGTAGCCACCTAGATGGCGACTCCTGCTGTGAATGAGCACTTCGCATTTGCAGAGGAGGTGTATGGGCGTTTCCTCTGCTTCACAGCAGAATCTGCAGGTAGGTGAATCTACAAGCCCCATTCTGTGTAGATGTTTGTTTAACTTGCAGTGTCCTGTTAAGGCTCGTACTAAAAGCCTTAAGTTGTTGCGGTTTGAATTGATGGCATCCGAGGTATGTTTGTTTGAGAAGCCGGTCACAAGTTCTTTTGCATGCCTCAGTCCTGGTGTATCAGAGCAGAGCTTACGGCTTTAGGCTAGGCTAGTAAACTGAGAAGTGGCAACCCTAGTTTTTCCAGTACTTTAGATCAGTCTCCTTCCAATGGCACCTCATTTACTTCCCTAACAGACACGTGGAAAAAGTTATACCAAAAATCATAATGGAAAAGGTACTTGCGGCAAGATTTTTCTAGGCAACTTGGCGGCGTTGAATTAACCCCTGTGTAAACATACACTAGAATCACATTTCGTTCGCCTAAGAAATAGGTGCATAATTTTACGGTCGGATCTCGGTCCCCATGTAGGTAACATAATTATTGTTTTTGCAATGAACTTGAACTGCATATAACTGGAAATACTTGCTTATTATTTTATAGAGAAAACAACATTTTTTTTTAATAATACACCTACGCTTAATGATGGTTTGATTGGATAGGTCAGTGTTGCAGATTGCGCCAAGAGCAATTGCGTAGTATCTACGTGTAGTGTTAGGTAACTTCCATGTCTTTGATAACAATACGTCATTGAGAGCCACAGAGGGGTTACGAGGGTGACGACGCGAATGATGAAGATCAGGGCCTCAATCGCCCTAAGTTTGAACGATACTACCAAAACAAAACCACAACCAAAAAAGTTATGTTATGCACAATTCGTATCGCTCAAATTATATTAACGGTAACGATTTAGCTTTATTTCAGAAGATACGTTGGCGTAACATGTCCGTTCGATCGAATTTTCTGTATTGTGCGATTTAACCGTTCAGAAAAAAATATCGCGATAGCTTTTTTACTTCAGCTAAACCAAATCTAAACCAAAACTAAACCAAAACCAAAACCAAACCAAAACCGTATAAAATTGCGCAATTGAGGCCCAGGAGTGCGATTTTTGAATCTCATACGTTGAACTCAGCAGTTGAAAATAATATATGGAGATACGCATCTTTCTATTGCTGATTTGACTTTCAAAAATCATACTTGAGGAGTGCGATTTTTGAAAGTCAAAGAGAGAGTGACGCATTGATATTTAAATTGTTAAAATACCTAGTTATCCTTCCTACTAATTTTTTAAACGCGAAAGTTTGTAAGTATGGATGGATGGATGTTTGTTTCGCTTTCACGCAAATACTGCTATACGGATTTTGATGGAAGTTTGGCGGAAGGCCATGTAATATGAGACCCAGACATAGAGGTCCCATACATGAATGAAACTTAGTAATACGTGTAGAGTGAAACAAAACTAGCAAAAATGTTAATTGGTTGTAATCTGTAGAAGTTGGGGGAAAGGTATTTCTCCATAAGATACCTTTTGTATCAAGTGTGTGAAAATCATAATCTTTCTTATTAGGTAGTCCACTCAATTTTCTACGCATTCACTGTGTTTATTTTAATGAAAATTCACGATAACCGTACCATTTTATGATAATGGAAGAAAACGAAATCACACACACACTATCAGTTCAACCAAGCCAAATACGTTCCGTTACGACCAAAAATACCTCAGTGATAATTTTAGATGAAAATAGCTGTCGTGGTTGCGTTTTGCTTCTTTTTTTGGACGATTTGTTTATTTTACTAGTAATTTCTACTTTTTAATCCGGACTTCTGGAGATGTGAAAGATTTTTTTTTAAATGCCTGAATTTTTCTGTTTGTAATAATTATGACCGCCGTCCTGAATGGCTTTTGGTTTTTGTAAAAAATGCCTGGGTCCAAATCTGCCAATCTTCTATCTGTGGCCCAACGTACGTATGAACGATTAAAGTCAAGGTAAGTACACACACTGTAGAGTGTAGATAGTCAAAAACTGATTCTGGAGTGCAATTTTTGAAACTCAGACTTTGAACTCAGCATTTGAAAATGTCAATATTACTATGGAGACGTGCATCTTTCTACTTTTGATTTGACATAAAATAAAACCGGTCAAGTGCGAGTCGGGCTACTCGCGCACCGAGGGTTCCGTACCACACCACCACAGAACACAACATTATTAATTAAGTTAGAAAAAAAACTTTTTTTGTCCGGGACCTTTAGCGCGAGACCGACTCACACTTTTTAGTATTTGTTGTTATTCTGTAGAGTTTGCTCTATAATCACACTAAGTTTGACGCTTGTATGTATTACCGTTTCTACTATAGAGCGTGAAGAAAAAACGTTGATAAAAATTAGTTTCTTGTTGAAAACCCCCCTTAATTTTTAACTTTCTGCCATTTTTATTATTTGTTATCAAATCCGCCGTAATAACGCATAATCTTTCAACTATCTAGCTAATACGGTTCAAAAATTACAGCCCTAAATAGGTAGGTCAGACGGACGGACGGACGGACAGACGGACAGACGGACGGACGGACAACGTAGGCTTGGTAAAAGGGTGAAACCCTTTGGGTACGGAACCCTAAAAATTCTACTATTGATTTGACATAAAAAAATCATACTCCAAGAGTGCAATTTTTGAAAGTCAAATCAGCAGTAGAAAAATGCGTATCTCCATACATTTTCAACTGCTGAGTTCAAATTCTGAGTTTCAAAAATCGTACTCCAGGAAAAACGAAGTGATTCATTGATAAGTATCCCTCGTCATTCATTACAGGAGTCTGAGAAACTTGAGGTCAAAAAACGAGATAAAATCTTTAGGGCTTTGATTATTATCGTTATATCGCTCATCTAGTACTACAAAGACGGAATTGTCACAAAATGCAAATATGAGTTAATGATGCCAGAATGATCCAAAATGTTCAATAAGTATGGTGTTACAAAGTCGTTTTTATTGTACAACAAATGAGCGTAAGACAGCGCCACTCAGTCTTTGTTGCACCGGTACAAAAATTGACTCGCCCTGAGTGTAACGACGCCACATTGGTCAGTGGCACGGACAGTCAGTCTGAATGACAGTTACGTCTTCGATATGTTAAGATAGACAGCCGAAGCTAATGAACGCGTCGAAAAAAATATCTACCAGTCGTACCAGGGTGATAAAACCTATCGCTATTAGTCCTAGTCGTTATGGAGATATTTTAAGGAAAAGCTGCACTTTTAGATGGAAGCAAGCCGCTTTGCACAGTGATAGTAGGGACCAAAATAAGCGATTTGACCCGCAGCAGCGCAACATTCATCCCTTAGGATGATAGATGGCGCCACTTCATAAAAAAAACTTTAAAAAATTCTACAAGCCGAACGGCTTCACCGATTTCTATTATTAATGTGTCAATCGAAAGAACATTTATTAATTTAAGATACAAAAAATAAAAAATAAATATATCTGTAATGGCTGCAAAGAGCCATGCATTTTTGTAAAAAATTTTATGTTATTTTTCAGTTTTTTCTGAATAACATTAAAAAAATGTATGAATTGGGTATATTTTTAATTATTCACATTGTTAATTGAAGTTCACATTGTTAATGAAGTGTGTTTTAGAACTATGCATGGCTCTAGAGATATCCTCATACATAGTTTCTACATCGTCGGCGTATTTCTCTTCTGAAGTAGGGGCGTATACCTGTATAACCTTCAACGAATACCGTTTGGTTATTCTGAGTATAAGGTACACCACCCTATTCGACACACTTTCGATCTTCTCCACGTTGTTCACAAGAGACTTATGGACCATTAGCCCGACACCGTGCTGGGACTTTAGTTCGCCCTCTCGGAAATAGAGCAGGTTACCGGATTTGAGGATTATCGAGTCCTCTCCCTCTCTTCGGACTTCAGATAATCCAACAATATCCCAATGTATCCTGCTTAGTTCCTCCTCGAGTATAGCGAGCGACTCGTCGGTCCGCAGTGAACGTGTGTTGAACGTTGCCAGGTGCAGCTGTTGTCGGTTGTGGTAGCCGGATCTCTTCCGGAGATTCTTCGCACCCCCTGCCCCGCCGTTACCTTGACCGCTACCGTAGCCAGGAATAGCGGGGCCGCCGGGGACTGGGGGCCGTGTTAAGGGCGTACTTGCCATGTTGGGGGGTTTTGCCATAATCGCCACGCTTGGCAGGCGGGTTGGCGATCGCAGTTCGGCTGGATGTGTGTACGCAGAGGATGCTGCTGCCCATCTTCTGGTAGGTCCCTTAGTCGCCTTTTACGACACCCACAGGAAGAAATGGGATGGTGCTATTCTTAGCCGACACCACACGGACATTGTTAATAAATCAATAACAAGTTTAATAAAAAAACTACATGTCAATATCTTTAATAGTTAGGAAAATATTTAATATTACATAAGCAGGTAAGGTGAGCCCCAGTCTTAGTAATTATGCAAAAATTACTCAATTTAGTGATGGAAGCAAGCCGCTTTGCACAGTGATAGAAGGAACTAAAATAAGCAATTTTACCTGCAGCAGCGAAACATTAATCGTTTAGGATTTCGTAAAATTATAGAAACTAAACGGCTACACCGATTTTAATTATTTAGGTGTCAAACGGTTCGACTTTTTATGTTTCAACTTTAAAAAAAATTAAATAATCAACTATTTGTAGAAATCGAAAGTGCAAAAAAAATTAAATAAATAAAAAAAATAAAAAAAATATCATGTTTTCACTAAACTACGTTGAACAATGTATGAAGTGTGTATTTTTATTTTAGACAGATCTATTTCGAATCTAAAAGTGAAAACTGCATCGAAATCGGTTTAGTAGTTATGTTGATATTTCTAATTTCTGCCGATAAACGTCCACTGCTAGACGTAGGCCCCTTTCAAGGATCGCCAAAACAACTGGTTCTGCACTACTCTCATCCAAAAGGTACCCACTATTATCACCGGATCGTCGGTTCACCTAGTGGAGGCCTACCCACGGTACGTTTTCCGGTACGCGACCTCGCGGTCGCCGGTCGAGAATTTTTCTGCCCCTTCAGCATCTGCCAGCTGTTCTGCGAGCAATATGCCCAGCCCATTGCCACTTTAGTTAGCAATTCTTTGGGTTGTGTCGACTTCATTTCTGATTTGATTTCGGAGGGAAACTCCGAGCTTAGCCCTCTAGCCCATTGCACTTTGGTTGACTTGCAGCCTTCAAACTATGCCTTCATTTAGTATTATTATAATAATATTAGTATAGCCAAGTATTGTAGTTGGTGATTGGTATTGTAGTTGTGGTGTATGAGTTTAGATTCCGGTACTTTAAATGTGACTAGATAATTTAATTTTGTGTGACAATGTCCAAGATATTTATTTATAGCATTTCAACTTTACTTACGTTTGATTCCCACAGACGCTTTTGCAGAATATTTTACACTGCAGGGTGCAAGGTTGGTCGACGTGTCGACAACTACAGCGTATTGTGTCCGTCGCAGCCTCATTTATAAGTACATTGGTCGGAGAATGTTTTCAATTTAATAGTTCCCATCCCATGCTTATCTTTTTATGATGATGTATAACAAGACCTCCTAAGGTAAGATGAACTCCACAATGGTCAAAAGTTGCAATTTGTCAGAATTATCCCTCTTCGACTAATCCGCTTGTAAATCAGGCTGCGCACAATGCACTGACCATTGTATATTTTAACTACTGTGAAGTCCATTCACCTTAGGAGCTCTTGTTACATCCCTAAAAAGATGGACATGGGATGGGAACTATTAAACAGAAAATATTCTTCAACCAATTCGCTTATAAATCAGGCTGTGACGGACGCAATGCGCTGTGGTTGCCGACGCGTCGACCTAGCTTACACCTCGTCCTCTGTAGTGTAATAAAAATTCTGCAAGGGCGGCTGTGGAAATCATACGTAAGTAAATAGATATGATTTGAAATGATATACAAATATAATATAATAAATTATGCTATTAAAATATGGTCGCTCACTAAATTAAAGCCAAGTAAAAATGTTGTAAGTCACCCAAAGGCAATGGAGATGGCTATATAGATTGTCCCTGCGAGATCCAATAAGAAATGAAGAGGTCCGTCCGCAAGACAACCAGGGTAGCCGACAGCCCGACACAACCCGGAGAATTTCTAACTAAAGTAGGAATGGGCTTAGCACATTGCTCGACGTACGACGAGGCGATGGGATGGGCGATGGGGCTGAAGAGTTCTCGAGTGGCGACCGCGCAGTCGCGTACCGGAAAGCGTATCGTGGGTAGTCCAAAAGGTGGACCAACGATCCGGTGAAGGTAGCGGGCACTCGTTGGATGAAGATAGTACAGGGCCGGTCCTTTTGTGGCGATCCTTGATTTGTGGAATTTTATCGGCAGAAATTAGAAATATTTACAAAACTACTAAACCGATTTCGATGCAGTTTTCATCTTTAGATTCGAAATAGATCTATCTAAAATAAAAATACACACTTCATACATTGTTTAACGTAGTTTAGTGAAAACATGTCATTTTTTATTTTTTGTATATATTTTATTATTTTTGCACTTTCAATTTCTACAAATAATTGACTATTGAATTTTTTTAAATTGAAACATAAAAAGACGAACCGTTTGATACCTAAATAATTAAAATCGGTGTAGCCGTTTAGTTTCAATAATTTTTTGAAGTTTGTTAAAATATGTGGCGCCATCTGTGATCCTAAATGATTAATGTTTCACTGCCGCGGGTAAAATTGCTTATTTTAGTCCCTTCTATCACTGTGTAAAGCGGCTTGCTTCCAGTACCAAATTGAGTAATTTTTGCATAATTACTAAGACTGGGGCGCCCCTTACCTGCTTATGTAATCTTAAATATTTTCCAAACTATTAAAGATATTGACATGCAGTTTTTTTATTAAACAGACGACAGCACGGTCACTGAGAGATATCTGCCTGTTAGACAGGCCGACGGCCACGAAGTCCGGTCCCGGAGAGAGGCCATGGTCGAGCGTACGAATTCGACCTTGACGGCAGTGTCCGAATGGGGTACTGCCAACTTGGTTGAATTCAATGCCACTAAAACACAGGCCTGTCTGTTTTCCGCAAAAAGGTCACGTCCTAATGTGTCTCCTACGTTCCAGGGTGTCTCCATTCCGATTTCCGAAAGTCTAGAGTTGTTGGGTCTCGAACTCACGTCGGACCTGAACTTCGGCCGCTCGATTGAGTCCAAAGCTAAAACCGCAGCCAAGAAACTTGGTATCCTGAACAAGGTTAAGCGGTACTTCACGCCTGCACAGCTTCTTACTCTCTACAAAGCCCAAGTGCGATCTTGCATGGAGTACTGCAGTCACCTCTGGGACGGCTCTGCGAAATACCAACTTGACGCACTGGACTCGGTTGAGCGTCGAGCCAAGAGACTCATCGATGACGATGCACTCGTCGAGACTAAGCTACATAGTCTGGAGCACCGACGATTGGTCGCTTGTCTGTCGGTATTCTATCGGCTACACTTCGGCGAATGTGCCCAGGAGTTACATGACCTGATTCCACCATCCCCCTTCCATCATCGTACGACAAGACGTAGTGCGAGACTGCATCCATACGTTGTCGATATTCCAACAATCCGCACAAATAGGTTCGCATCCTCTTTTATAATGAGAACCGGTAAGGTTTGGAACTCTCTCCCTGCGTCTGTTTTCCCAAGCAAATACAATCAGGATATTTTTAAAAGAAGAGTAAATAGGCTTTTTCTGGGCGAGCGCGCTACATCCTCGGCTTCATCTACACTTTCCATCAGGTGAGCTGAAGCCAAGCGCAAACCCATTTTGAATAAAAAAAAAAAAAAAAAAAAAAACTTGTTATTGATTTATTAACAATGTGAATAATTAAAAATATACCCAATTCATACATTTTTTAATGTTATTAAGAAAAAACGGAAAAATAACTTTAAAAAATTTACAAAAATGCATGGCTTTTGGCAGCCATTATAGATATTTTTATTTTTTATTTTTTTTATCATAAACTAATAAATATTCTTTCGATTGACACATTAATAATAGAAATCGGTGAAGCCGTTCGGCTTGTAGAATTTTTTAAAGTATTTTTTAATGAAGTGGCGCCATCTATTATCCTAAGGGATGAAAGTTGCGCTGCTGCGGGTCAAATCGCTTATTTTGGTCCCTACTATCACTGTGGAAAGCGGCTTGCTTCCATCTAAAAGTGCAGCTTTGATTTCATAATTAGTATGACTATATGCACAGGATGAATGAGCCTGCGCAGTAGTGATTGCGCCTGTAATTTTTTTTTCATTCAGCAAGAACTTGCTCAAGAAGTTTGCCGGCCACTGTACAGACCACTGACTTTAAATACTTTTAACTTTTGATTGAAAGAACCGATTGCGATATATTAAGGCCTAAATGTAAATAAAAACTAAGCCGTTTGTGAATTCTATAATTCCATACCGGTAAACAAGCAGACAAAAATTCTAAAAATGGTCTCAATGTATATCATTTTTTTTATACATAGGTACGTGTAGATATAAGAGACCTACAGGAACTGACGTAGGCAAATAATATACAGTTGCAGACATGTTATCTAAATAATTAATATAATCTGTGGTTTATTACCGTGGTGATGTGATGAGCAATTATAAATTACAATACTACATATAAGAAGTATTATTGCACAACGTAATAATATGGTGTTATCATAATTTCAATCTTAAGTCTTAACCATAGCTTTTGCTAGCAAACGTTCGTTGTTTTGATTTATATGGCTCTAAAATCATATTTGATAGTGTGTAAGTACCGAATATCAATTACATGACGAGTATGGTCCCTATTGATTCAAGTATAAAGGGAAGGGATCTCATCAACGTTTCACAGCATTGACTACTACTTGCACGGTCAATTTACACGTGGACTCTTTTACTTTGTTAGTAACAAGAATTAAGATTAATTTTATAACTTTTTGTTCGAAAATAAATATCTCTAGTGAACAATGCAAGTCGGAAATGGTGCAATTTAGCTTCTACACTTTGCTTGCAATCAACATAATTAGCATGAGCCTTAATCAAAGCATGTGCATATACCATGACAGGTTGCAAATTGTATGTAACCTACACACGGTAGAATACAAGGGCAATGACATTGATTTGTGCGAAATGATTACGAGGTTTATTTAAGTATATCAAGATTTAAAAAAATAAGTTCTTTTTATCAGTTTCCTTTTTTGTAAGTTTTTTGTGTACTTAATCATTGTATGTGCCTTGAAATTGAAATTGTGTTTTACATTAGGTTCTTTTGTTGCTGGTTCTTTTGTTGATAGTTGTTTTATATGTGTTTGTTGTTTTCTTCATTTTGTAACTGTCCAATGAGGAGTTTTCCAAGAAAAGTAAAAGTAAAAATTTGCAGATGGCGTCATTAAATTTGACAAACAGTAGTAGAATGTAGCCTGAAGATGATCGCAAACAGAATACAAAGATCCAGTAGACAAACAGCCTTATTGCTTCCCCAGTTGTTACTTCAAATGGCAGATATAAAATCCACGACTGATCGATATGCAACCTTCACATATCAAAATTAAAGGTATCCTTTTATTGCAGGACAACGCAGGGATGTGGTCAAAGGTGTCGACGGCAGATTCTCGTCTGGTCAACTGGTTGCGATCATGGGTCCTTCGGGAGCCGGCAAAAGTTCTCTTCTCAACGCTATATCTGGATACCGGTTAGTCAAGACTCGAGATGAATCTTTGGGAATTTTCTCCCCCTTACCATCACGCTTAGTCTTGAAAGGACCCCTCTCTCCCTCACAGTAGAACATACTTATATTTACCATATAAACATCATCAGATGTTGGTGATAAGGAATAGGTACAGGGTATAAGGAAAAGTATAATTAACCTTTAAACCACATACTCTGGCCATCGAACTGAACAACTTTTACTATGGGTGCAAACAGATAAAAAAATCTGCTGCCCTATAATAAAATCCAATACCTGCTCGACTCAAAATGTATGCAACAGCAGATTTTTTTTTTGCTCCGATCGGTTTGCTCCCATTGTAAAAGTTGATCAGTATGATGGGTAGAGTACGTGGTTTAAAGGTTAATGATTCTTTTCTTCACACCCTTTATATCCCATAAAGTACGAAAGCTTAGTCAAGTCAAATGTAACCACAAAAGACGATAGTCAAACTATTCTTGAAAAATTGGAATTCCGAATCCCATTTGAATCGATTGATACCTGTCTCTTGCCATGCTTGCGTGGCAGGATACAGTATGACATCATGGTATAAGCGGATATCTGAATTAATAACTAACTATGGAGATACATAGTTAGGTACTATCTATGGGAAGACAGGCCAATGACAAAAACGTTTAAGCAGGTTCCTAAGAGCTACAATTAACTGAGAGGTAGCCTTGCATGTGCTCATTTGATTTGACTGTCCTCAGAAATAGTTAGGTACTTCATTTAACGTTTCACTTAACATATTTAAATACCTGGTGAAAAACAAACCTTGCCGAAATTACTTAGTTACTTTAAAAAAAAGCGCCGAGTGGTGTGTCACCGGTTAATATGAAAAAGCATTGCATCTATAATTTACGTCGCGTTAATTCGGCAGGCTTATTTGAATCCTTATTCAATTCACAGATCTGCAGGCGTTACAGGCGAGCTGCTAATCAATGGGCAGCCTCGAAATGAAACGCAGTTCCAGAAGTGGTCCTGTTACATAACTCAAGAAGACCTGCTGCAGCCTCTCCTGACAGTGCGAGAAGCCATGGACGTAGCTGCGAGACTGAAGTTACCGAAAGGGACAAAAGGGCATTCAGAAGAAATATTGCAAGAGTTAGGGCTGTTAGAGCACCAGCATACGAAGACTGACTTGTTGTCTGGAGGTCAGAAGAAAAGGTTGGTAAATAATAGCCGCATTTCTCGACGCAGTCTATATATGACCCACTGCAGGGCACAAGCCTACCCTCAGGGAAGGTGTATTGGGCGTTCGTTTACCACACGTGCCTAACTCGGATTGGTAGACTTCACATAACATACGCATCGGAATTTCTTCTACAGCCTATGCAGGTTTCCTCACAATATTTCCCTTCTCCATTTGAGAGCAGTCAGTATTATGTACATAAGTCAGAAAAACTCATTGGTACATAGCATGTCTTCCGTGCGTAGGTATTCGAACCCGAACCTCAAGATTGTGTTTCCATGCCTCTCCGCAACGCGCCACCGATGCTCTTCTTATTTCTCCGTGTACACCTATTTACTGCAGAAGACGGTTTAGGCCACATGCTAAATAGAATTCAGTTCTGCATTCATATCTGTAGGTATTTTCTCGTCCTCAAGCAAAAAGGAATGGCGTGCCTCTGAATGTTTTGACTCGTACTGATCCGTCGGCGTTATGTCACTGAAGTATTCTCTAAAACATTTAATTGTACTACATCGTTATGTGATTAGTATTAAGTAGTTAGTATCAAGAAGTAGGTAGTGCCGATCAGTTGAGCAGTGAAAAACAGGCAAATCTTGTAATGCGAGATTTACAAGATTTGCATGTCTTTCACCATCAGCAGTCGGTTGGTGTTATCATCATTGACTTGTAAAATGATAATTCAGTAGCTAGGTATCTCTGAGAGTGTTTTCATTATTATATTTTAATCATTCTACAATCAGTGCAGTTGTATGTAACGCTGCAGAACTAACGGGAACTCATATATTAATGAAGGTTATGCTGCGTGCATGGGGCCGAAGCCAACATGTAGAGGCCCGTTCAAAAGACAAGTTAATCTAAATGTAAGGGATACACAAATGGCGGATACCATCTCCGAGCGTACAACATGATACCCACGGGGATGGTCCCCGCCATTTGTGTAAAGACTATTGGAGTACGGCGCTATGGCCGCGATGGAAAAATAAGGTCTTGGGCTATGGAGGTGAAAGTTGGATGGATGGATACTGGGCTATGGGAGGAGACTAACGGACGCCTGCCATGACAACTAGTCTCAAAATTGTAAATAAGGCAGGCGGTGACTCGCCGACTCGTCGAGTGGGCCCCATAAAACGGCCGCACGCACAAAGTGCGACAATGGGGCAACATCTCATTGAGCGGCTGAAGGTTGTCGAGAGGTGCGGCTCCGGTTTCACCATCGCGGGGTTTACCCCCGTGAGCGGGTTTCCCCGTTATTACGCCATTACGTGCAATACACTTCCAACCTGGAGCATAGGTTCTGCTCTTGCGATTCCACTCTGTGCTCTTGCGATTCCACTCTGTGCTCTTGCGATTCCACTCTGTGCTCTTGCGATTCCACTCTGTGCTCTTGCGATTCCACTCTGTGCTCTTGCGATTCCACTCTGCCCCTTGCGATTCCACTCTGTTGTTTGTGTTATTATTATAATGAAAAGGAACCAAAAACACAAATTTTTTATTTTTCTTCAAATCCTCATTGTTTTTTCGACTTTTTTTTTATACTTTGACAGCCGGGTCCCGCTTTTTTTAGCCACGTCCCGCATCTTGATTGCAAATATCCCGCTTATCCTTGTATTAAGGTTGGCAACCCTAGCTATGCACCTGTTAAAATATTAAATTAATTAATAATTAAAAGTAGAAATAACAGCTGAGGGCTTATTTGGGATGTAGATAATAAATTATTAGTAGTGTATAAGTAAGTGGACGTGACAGTTAACGGTTTGCTATTTATTATGCTACATCGGAATTATCTGACAGACGGACATATTATCAAGGTCTAGGTTACCTCTTGGGTCATGGGCACAAGGTCCGGCCGTAAAGACTTATATTTTATTTGAACAGCATAAGTTCAACTACATTGTACTTAATTATAGGGTCCTATGCAAACGGTTTTTTAGAGAGATGATCACATGATCAGACATCAAACTGAACTACTTAATCTACGGAATTAACGACGAAATCCGCGAAAATAAATCAGCTGTTTCGTACAAAACTGCAAACCTACTCAATCCAAATTCGACTATAGATTTTTTTTGGCGATTTCGATGTTGGATCCGTAGAGAAAGATGTTGGAAAATGTATGGAGAGACGCATATTTCTACTGCTGATTTGACTTTCAAAAATGGCACCCCTGGAGTTCGATTTTTGAAACTCACACGTTGAACTCAGCAGTTGAAAATGTCAAAATTACTATGGAGATGCATATGCATCTTTCTCAGAGATTTTGTGATCTTTCTACTGCTAATTTGACTTTCAAAAATCGTACTCCTGAAGTACGATTTTTGAAAGTCAAATCAACAGTAGAAAGATGCGTATATCTCCATAGTAATTATGACATTTTCAACTGCTGAGCTAAGCGAATGAGTTTCAAAAACCGCACTCCTGATGAGCATCCTCTTAAAAAACCGTCAGTAGGCAGTAGGTATACTAAGTAGTACGGACCTGTACAGTACTATCTACGTCACAGATTACTAAAGACTCGCAGGCATTAAAAACAATAGGAATGAACAACCAAATAACGTTACGTTATCGTAGTATATCAAAAATAATAGCGGAATGATAGTAGAATACGCATTGTCCTAAGATTTTAAACAATGACTAATAAAATAGGTACAAGTAAAAGGCACAAGGACCTATGAATGAAATGATTGACATCAGCAAATACCGATGTACTACTATTATTGTACCGAAGTGGGACATTGTTATTAATAGGTAAACAATTGAATGTAAGAACCGCAATTCTCACAGCAATGGTTGCGTTTATCAGTGAAGTACCTATGTTCAATACATTTTAGTATTTTAAAGGCTACATAAAAGTGTCAGACATAAATCACGATCATCACGGACTAATTCTCCTAGTAGTGCAGTCAAGTAAGGGCTAAAAATGCTATGACTTCGGAACTTTTGTGAAACCTTTTGTGTATGAGTAAACTTTTGTGAAACCTTTTGTGTATGAGTAAACTTTTGTGAAACCTTTGGTATGGCGACACTTTTTTAAGGGGATGATCAGACTATCAAACTGGACAACTTTCTCTATGGGACCAATATCGAAATCACGAAACAAAATCAGCTGTCCCATACAAAAACTGCAAGTGCAAACCTACTTCAGCCAAATGTATGGGACAGCAGATTTTTTTTCGCGATTTCGATGTTGGTCCGTAGAGAAAGTTGTTCAGTTTGATGGTCTGATCATCCCCTTAAAAAAGTGTCAAAATATTAAGAAGGACCCTGTGTACGAAAATGTTTACCCATTTTTTTTGCCGCTCTCCATTATTCCGAGGGTTCCGTACCACCAAACAAAACATCGTTTTTTTTAAAAAGGACTCTATGGGGAAATCCAAAACCACAGGAGATAATGGGAAACTGTCTTCGGAACCCTTCGGTCTTTTTAACGGACTTTAACAAAACAAAAGGTAGGAGGTTCTCAATTCGACCCGTATGTTGTTTTTTTTTTTTGTAAACGCAATTTTGGCATAGTCAATTTTTGGTCAAGCGTGTGTTGACCAAAATATGCAAAAACTGTACAAAACTTTTTTATGCTTTTTTTGACATTATCTTTCATACGAAATGTTGTAAATTAATATTTCTATGTACGAAATATGCCAACGATCTGTCAGATAATGGTCAGATAAGCTATTGTTCTTACTAACACGCCCACTCTTTCTATCTCCACAGATTATCGATTGCCCTTGAGCTGGTCAACAATCCTCCTATCTTCTTCCTCGACGAGCCGACCAGCGGTCTGGACACCGTCACCACGATGCAGTGTGTCAAGCTGTTGAAACAACTGGCGCGGCAGGGTAGGACCGTCGTCTGCACTATACACCAACCTGCAGCTTCACTCCTGGAATTGTTCGACCAGGTTTGTTTTTTAATCATTTATTTATTGGCTCATGTCATACGGACTCCGCACTGTGATCGTTAAACCGCTCTTTTTATCCTATTTTCTGCGATACAACCAAGGCGGTATCTACGGTGAGTCAGATAAAAGCTCTATTCACGTCGTAATGTGCACGGACTGTAAAAACGGGTTCAATACCGTAAAGGTATTATTTTACATTGCACCCTCCGCGCCCGTCTGCGCCCGTCCGCGCCCGCCCGTCGTATTGTGAATAGAGCTTAAAGGTGCGATGAAACGATTATCGCGGCGCGGCGTCATGCCGTCACCCTCGCCGTCGCCTCACCGTCGCCATTAGAAAGGTAGCAGCGCGGTAAACGTTTTATCACGCCTTTTATCGTATTTTTCCGCAATACCGCCACTCAAGGTAGTATCTACCGGAAAGAAAGATAAAAGGCGCGATAAAAAGTTTATCGCGGCGCGCCATTGCCGCCCGTGCAGGATCAAATGTTGCGCAGGACACGTCTACGTAACTACGTCGACACTAGCCCGAAAAGTTTGTTCGCTAATGAGTAATGCAAACATTTGGTCCAAACTTTAAACTTTACGTAGAAGATTTATTCCGCGGTGGTAGCTTCAAAAAAAGATTATCTCAAAGTATTGAATAAATTATGTTGACCCATCTCCTTATGATGAATTATGAAGTTTATTGCATCTTGAACCAGACACTTAAAATCATTGTCTGCTGTGTCTAGAGGACTATTATGAACTCAATGCAAGATAAGGTTAAATAAATAACTAAATTGAGGCTACGTTAATTAACAGTGATAATATTATGTTGTATCACAATTCACATTGTACCTAAGCTTTTATCGTAAAATGTTGTCTTGCTTAGTTAAGAGTCCTTTTACAGTTCAGACTTCAGTGGCAACCTCATTAACGATTTCTCAATCATGAAAACTCAAAATTAAAAAGTGCTAGTCGAACTTCCAACAAAATCCTAAAAGCTATTTTATTATAGTATACTTTTATAGGATCTAAATATTGCAATTTTAAAAATATCGAAATAAATGTAAAAGCTGCAGTATTTTTTCTTTTTTTTTAATTTTTATGTTTAGAATTGAGACATAAAAAACCTATAAAAGTATATCGTATAAATCAGCTTTAAGTCTTTTGTAGTATAGGTATAATGGAGTAGCCCTTTTTTATTTAAGCTTTCTTGATTGATAAATATTAAATATTTTGATGTGATGCCCTCATCACAATATTTAATATTTATCAACCAATAAACGGTAAAAGGACTCTTAATGTGTATTGTAAATAAATAAAAGTTGTGACTATATTTTCGCATTGAATAATTTTTAGGTGGATATGTGAATTATATTTTCTCTGCTGCAATATCACTATCATAATTATTATTGTCTGCTGCTCTGTTATTTTGTTTCGCAAAAATTGCGATTTGTGATATCGTTGTTTTAGTTCAAGTTTGTAATGTTACAGAGCACGTTTAAACCATTATCACGACGCGATAGTAAGTGGTCACCTTAACGGCATTATTTCGCACGTTTTATTTCAACACATCTACATGTTTTGCTCAAAAAGTAAACTAATAAAAGAAGGCGCAAGATTACAAAATGTTTCGTTATACTTTGGTTTTAAAATTGTATGGTAGTTCCAAATATCCTCCTTTTTTTTGAAGTCGGTTAAAAAGAATCTAGAGTACGATTTTTGAATCTCATACGTTGAACTTAGCAATTGAAAATGTATAGAGATACGCATCTTTCTACTACTGATTTGACTTTCAGAAATCGCACTCCTGGAGTATGAGTTTTAAATATAGTTTTTGAGAGTTACGCGGTTATTATTTAATCTAGAATTAAACATTTTAACGGGTTCTTACCGCGTTTTGGTATTTGTGAGTTCCCGATATGATTTTTTAATGTCAAATCAGCAGTAGAAAGATGCACGACTCCATAGCAATATTGAAATTTACAACTGCTGAGTTGAAAGAATGAGTTTCAAAAATCGCACTGCTGATTGGTATGACCTACCTACCTATCTCAATAGATAATCTCATTTCCTCAAATAGCAGCAGCACGTGTTGGCATATGATCATAATTAAAAATAAATTACATTAGGTACCGAAATACATTGTAAATTTCTCTATTAATAGTTCACGAAATATATTTTTCTGGGATAGCAACAACTATTTTAAGTGGAATGCACACCGTGCTCTATAGGTATTTTTTTTACAGGTACACACTGGAATGACTGCCTCCGTGGTCTAATGGTTAAGAGCATTGGCTCTCGATACGGAGGTCGTGGGTTCGATTCCCACGGGCGACACCTAGTGATATGTCAATTTGTGCGTTTTTTCCCAGTTGGTTAGGACATTGCAGGCTGAATCACCTGATTGTCTGAAAAGAAAAGTGATTCCGTGCTTCGGATGGCACGTTAAGCCGTTGGTCCCGGCTACTATCTCTAGTGGTAGTAGTCGTTACATAAAAACCACGTCAGAGGCTGAAAGGCGGTCTGAAAAAACTCTGACACCAGGGCTCTGCCCAAACGATAAGAAGAAGACTGGAATATGGATGGATTTTCGTATTCGCGTCGAATATTATACCGTATTTTAAAAAATTCAAAAGCCTGTCTTATACGTAGCGTAGTACGTAGCCTGTGAGTAGGTATAATGTTAACCAATATATAACACACTTCAAGTAATCATCACTAAGTATAGATACTCTTTCTTATACTGTGACTAAGTGGTTATTAAATAATGAGATCGGAGATAAATTGCAAATAATTGTGTTATTAACATTACCTACTATAAATATAATAGATAAAACGTTCAACCATAAATTATAATAGTCTGTCAACGCGACGTTTAGATTTCCTTATTAATTAAAACTATATTTAAATAATATCTACAAGGCATCTACAGTAAAATAAACAATAGGCAAGTAAGTTTATTACCAACTTAACAAAAAGGAGGTTATTCGTAGCGTCACGGAATATTATAAGAGTACAAGTAGTGTATGTTTTTTGTGTAGGTATGTTTATAATTTCTGATTGATGATTCTTTTTCGATTAGGAAGGAGTTACATTTTAATTTGCTGAAGTGCTTCGAAGGTTCAGAAATATGCATTAACAAATTTTTTAAGACTAAGAACAAACTTGGTCAACCGATGGATTTGACATTTTACTCTGTATTTCATTTGAGTCGGTACCAAGCCCAGGCTGAGTAAATTACACCAAGCCCAGTAGCAAATCACATCGGATTCACAGTAAAAGACATCGGTTGTAACATAAACTTTTTTTTTTAAATGTTGAATTCATTTCGATTTTTTGTTATTGTAATATTTTCGACCAAATCATTCATCTTGCAGAGTTCGTGCTGTCACTATTTTGTAATACCTACTATACCTAACATTTAAGGGGTTCACACACGACAGCTATAATGTAAAGATGTAGGTATATTATAGCACGATGCATCCCATTACGTCTTTCCATAGAAATCGTCAGGAGACCACACACGGCAGCTATAATTAGGGTTGCCAACCGTCCCGCGAGAGGCGGGACGTCCCGTTTCTAGACCCTCAGAGGATGTGTCCCGCGATAGATGTGTGCGGGACGCCTTTTGTCCCGTTTTCTGGCTAACCTTTGTGGCAGAGGTAGTTATGAGCTCAGTTGACTCAGAAGAAGTGATATAAAACTTTATTAAGTTTCTTCTAAAATTTTTGCATTTTTATTTCTTTTTATTGAATGCTTAAGTTCAAAGTTAGATGTATTCTTCTTCTTTTTCTTTCATGTCAGCATAGCCATATCGCATGACTATTTATTCATGATATCATGATATATAGGAAAGATTAGCCAGCTAGTAATTTTAGTAACGAGGCTGACTGTCCAAGGTGTGCCTGACGTACCAACACTGGTTTCATTAAACTGCTGATTCCCCATGGTATTAACTTTTATGTTCGTAAAATCATTTAAAAGTTTACTTAGGTAATTGACCGATTTTCATTTCTGATTCCAATGCTCCTTAAAGTTAAAGTTTGATGTACCTACTTATTATTATAGTTTAGTTGTTTGTGTGTCTTACGTTCCGTAATCACGGGCAATTAAGTCCCGGACCTTTGGAAGGCGTGCATGGGGCCGAAGCCAACATGTAGAGGCCCGTTCAAAAGACAAGTTAATCTAAATGTAAGGGATACACAAATGGCGGATACCATCTCCGAGCGTACAACATGATACCCACGGGGATGGTCCCCGCCATTTGTGTAAAGACTATTGGAGTACGGCGCTCTGGCCGCGATGGAAAAATAAGGTCTTGGGCTATAGAGGTGAAAGTTGGATGGATGGATACTGGGCTATGGGAGGAGACTAACGGACGCCTGCCATGACAACTAGTCTCAAAATTGTAAATAAGGCAGGCGGTGACTCGCCGACTCGTCGAGTGGGCCCCATAAAACGGCCGCACGCACAAAGTGCGACAATGGGGCAACATCTCATTGAGCGGCTGAAGGTTGTCGAGAGGTGCGGCTCCGGTTTCACCATCGCGGGGTTTACCCCCGTGAGCGGGTTTCCCCGTTATTACGCCATTACGTGCAATACACTTCCAACCTGGAGCATAGGTTCTGCTCTTGCGATTCCACTCTGTGCTCTTGCGATTCCACTCTGTGCTCTTGCGATTCCACTCTGCCCCTTGCGATTCCACTCTGTTGTTTGTGTTATTATTATAATGAAAAGGAACCAAAAACACAATTTTTTTATTTTTCTTCAAATCCTCATTGTTTTTTCGACTTTTTTTTTATACTTTGACAGCCGGGTCCCGCTTTTTTTAGCCACGTCCCGCATCTTGATTGCAAATATCCCGCTTATCCTTGTATTAAGGTTGGCAACCCTAGCTATAATGTATATCTATATTATTTCTATGGAAAGATGTAATGGGATGTATCGTGCTATAATATATATCTTTACATTATAGCTGCCGTGTGTGAATCCCTTTATGATTCAGAGCAAATATTTTCTGTAGAGGTATGCAGGTGTTTTCTTTTTTTGCTATTTTAATGCTGGTCCTAACCCAATGAGAAAGTGGTTCAATTTGATGTTAAAATTACTATGGAGATATGCCTATTTCTACTGCTGTTTTGACTTTCAAAATTGGCTTGACTTGTCAAATCAGCAGTTGAAAGATGCGTATCTCCATACATTTTCAACTGCTGAGTTCAACGTATGAGATTCAAAAATCGCACTCCTGACTGATAATCCCCTTAAAACAGTGTCAGCATATTAAGAAGGACCCTACAATAGTCTCTTTAAAGTTAGTGGGGAGCAGGGAACAGGAAGGCCGAGGATAGAGTTTTGTGGAGGCCTATATTCATCAGTGGACAATCGATAATGCAGATGATTATTATAATAGTCTAAAGTACAAACCGTGAAGTACCTACACTAGTAAACAACGACAGTACAAGTTCAATATGGTTGTTATTAACTATTATACCTACTTGATGAACGTGATAGATTGCGTGCAAAGAACAATCCCCATTGTCTTCCATTGACATTAACATAATCGTTGCATTTCATAGCGTTTTATAATCTTGTGATTTACGGTCACCGCTCTTGCTCTTTTCTATAATTGTTTACGGTTAATTAAAGGTATTAGTCAGTTTAAGGTTGTACGTTACTCATAGCCTTAAGAGGCCTTTTACTGTTCAGTGACGCCCACATTACGATTTTAAAGATTTCATAATAAAAACCAGAAATGAAAAAGGCGACTACAACTTACTACAAAAGCGATTTTTGTAAGTTTTACACATTCCGCTTTTAGGAATATCGAAATAAATGTAGAAGTGTCAGTTTTTAGGTTTCTTTCTTCTAATTTTTATGTGATGTTCTCCTCCGCGTATCAATCATACATTTTATGGTTATTTTATAAGTGCCTTACTTTGGATTCGCAAATAGGTACTTACGTAACTCAAAACTTATAAACGGCTTGTGCGCAGGAGTGCGATTTTTGAAACTCATTCGTTGAACTCAGCAGTTAAAAATGTCAAAATTACTATGGAGATATGCATCTTTCTACTGCTGATTTGACTTTCAAAAATAGCACTCCTGGAGTATGATTTTTTAATGTCAATTCAGCAGTAGAAAGATGCTCGTCTCCATATATAATTTTGACATTTTAAACGGCTGAGTTCGAAGAATGAGTTTCAAAAATCGCACTCCTGAATCGACATTTTAAATGCGGAACTTTTTGAAATCATTTATATTTTGAATCCAAACTAGATATTTTCGAAAGTAGACCAGTTTATATAATATAGGCAATTTAATAAAAAATGTAGTCGGAAGAGAATTGAAGGCTCACAAAGTACCTACACTACAGGGTGTTTTTTCATTTATTTACCATAATTTACATGTAATACATAGTGATGGTCTCAAGGTTAAAATATTTCAGATGTAAAGCTTTGAAAAAGCGTAGTAAAGTACGATAAGTATCTATAGGTAAGTATTAAAGGTTAAAAAATTATGAAAAAATTAATTACATTTTATCATTCTTCATCAAGTTAGACATTATTCATATTAAAGGTAAACAGTTGCATTACTTTAAGGGGTGACTGTACCCATGATACTGAACAACTTTCCCTAAGAAACCTAGGTATAGGAAATTCACAAAATGGGTACAATCACCCCTTAAAGTAATGTAAATGCTTAGGTACCCTAAAACCCTGTTGACGAACTTCGCTACATTCGAGGGCAAGTAACATAGATGACAAACTTTTTTTTCAGCTTTGTAATGCTAGTACTAGATACCCGTACAATTTCATAACCTGTGATAATGGTAATTCTATTTCTGAATATTTGAGTAAGAAGGACTCAATGGTATCGTGTTGGGAAGTGTTTGAACTAGGAGGTGGTCTTTTAGGTAGCATCAGAATCATTGTTTGTAACGCGGCGCGCGCAGTTTTCATCACATGCTGAAAATACACAGGGTGTAATGTATACATTTTCAACTTCATACCTACTTCATACACGTACCTTGAACTCAGCAGTACAAAATGTCAAAATTACTATGGAGATACGCATCTTTCTACTGCTGATTTTACATTCAAAAATCGCACCCCTGGAGTATGATTTTTGAATGTCAAATCAGCAGTAGAAAAGAAAGATGCATATCTCCACAGTAATTTTGACATTTTGTACTGCTGAACTCAGCGAATGAGATTCAAAAATCGCACTCCTGATGTGTTTTCCCCTTGTTTTTACTAACGCGCCAAAAGAAGTAAAAAATTAAAAAAAAAATTATACAATTATATTCTGTAATGTAACCCTTTTCAGTGTTAATAAATCTTATCTTATCATAGTTCAAATTAAACTTTCGTTCGTAGTTTTCCCCCTTTAAGAAGTATAATAGAATGGCACTAAGTACATCATAAATACAGGAAAATAGAAACGTAGTGATTACTAAGAAAGCTCGGTGGCGCATGTTAAGTGTGTCACGCATTAATTCTGCGGTTCCGATCGATCGTTCAATTCAAATGAGGTTCACACCAAGTTCACACTATTTCCATACAAATGCAATTATATATTGATTCACTTGAATGTTCATAGCTAAGATGGACAATATTAAATTTTCTTAATCACGCATTTTTTAAATTAATTTATGAAATATGTTCAATTACTGACAACCTGACAACATGATAACTTTATTTCCAATACAGGTAGGTACATTAATCTAAATAATACCTAACCTATAATCAAACAAAAAAAAAAATTTTTTCGAGTTAATTTTTAGGGTTCCGTACCCAAAGGGTGAAAACGGGATCCTATTACTAAGCCTACGTTGTCCGTCCGTCCGTCCGTCCGTCCCTCCGTCTGTCCGTCCGTCTGTCCTATCTATTTAGGGCTGTAACTTTTGAACCGTAAAAGCTAGATAGTTGAATTTTTCTCAGATTATGCGTTATTACGGCGGATTTGTTAACAAATAATAAAAATGTCAAAAAGTTAAAAATTAAGGGGGATCTCAACCCGAAACTAGTTTTTATCAACGTTTTTTCTTCGCGCTCTATGGTAAAAACGGTAATACATACAAGCGTCAAACTTAGTGTGATTATAGAGCAAACTCTACAAAATAACAACAAATACTAAAAACCTGCCAATATGAAAACTATAATATAATATCTTTCGCCCTCTCACGATTATTAACACTTTCATGGCCAAGTGTGAGTCGGTCTCGCGCTGTATGTCCCGGACAAAAAGTATTTTTTTTCTAAGTTAATAATGTTGTGTTGTGGTGGTGTGGTACGGAACCCTCGGTGCGCGAGTAGCTCGACTCGCACTTGACCGGTTTTTTATATTTATTATTTCTATTCTTTAACTAATTTTGATTTTTTCTAAAGCTAAAAGCATCATGACCATTGTTACCATAAATGGCCGGACAAAAGGTTAAGATTCAGATTTAGGCAAAAGAAATACATCCCACCGTAAACGTTATTTTCCAAATAACTGGAAATAATGGATAGAAAAATCTTTTAATCTTAGATCTCGACCTCTACCTCTTTTGGTCCTCGATCTTAGACCTCTGTTCTGTGTCTTGTTATTTGTCTTGTGTTTCTTGTTTGATAATTATGTTAATCAATGTGTAATTATTTTATTTTGCGTTTGTTTTTGTAACACGTATGTTCTTAAGGCTCCTTTTACCGTTCAGTGGCGTCCTCATCGCAATATTAAATATCGATCAATAAAGAAAGTCTAAAGAACTTTGGCGAATTTGGACCCAGCCATTTTTACGAAAACTAAAAGCCCTTCAGGACGGCGCCGGCGGTCATAATTATTATAAACGACGTTACGGAACGTATTTGGCTTTATTGAACTGATAGTGTGTGTGATTTCGTTTGATTCCATTATCATAAATATTGTACGGTTATCGTGAATTTTCATTAAAACAAACACAATGAATGCGTAGAAGATTGAGTGGGCTACCTAATAAGAAAGATTATGAGTTTCACACACTTGATACAAAAGGTATCATAAGGAGAAATACCTTTCCCCCAACTTCTACAGATTACAACCAATTTTCTTTTTTGTTAGTTTTGTGTTCCTCTACACGTATTACTAAGTTTCATTCATGTATGGGACCTATATGTCTGGGTCTCACATTATATGGCCTTCCGCCAAACTTCTTTAAAAATTGCTACTCCAAGTACAAAAGCCTTAAAGCTATTTTTTATAGAATACTATTTTATAGGTGAATTACACTTTAGGACTTTTAATAATATCGAAATAAATATAAAATTCTGGCAAAGTACTATTTAGCGACTTTGTTGTGTTGAAGTCGACACGATAAGCAAGCAAGCAATATAAAAGTAGCCGTCTTACATTTTTCATATTTGTATGTTTAGTTTAGACTTTAGATTACACCTACAACGTGTTAATGAATTAGCGCAAAACCTCATACACCCCAACTGATTTATAACAAAGTAATTAGATTGAAATAATACTTTAATTATTTTGATAGTCAAAATTTAAAGTTATTCGCATTTTAAGTTTTGAGGCAAAATTGATTTGTTATCATTTCGGCACTGAAAGAAAGCGCTAACGTACTCATGGATACATTTTTATAATCTTGTTTTGATAGTAAGTAGGGTGAGTGTGCCCGTGCGGTGGGTTGTCATCAAGTTCAGTAAATTTTAAATTTGCAAAAATATTATTTAATATTTTGAAAAAAATTACCTATGTTGAAACCAGATAATTCGACTCTGCTCTCGATTCTAAACAAACTACTTTCTAGTTTTGCGTTAATTCATTAACACGTTGTATAAAACTAATGTAAGAAAAAAGAGCTTTAAGGCTTTTGTTGTTATGGAGTTACACTAGCACTGTTTTAATTAGGATTTCTTTATTGAGAATTAATCTTTAATATTGTGATGAGGAGTTTCCCTGCGAGATCGAATCAGAAATGAAGAGATCCGCAGAAGAACCAGGGTAACTGACATAGCCCAAAGAGTTGCTAAACTTAAGTGGCAGTGGGCGGGGCACATTGCTCGCAGAACCGATGGCCGTTGGGGCCGAAAAGTTCTCGAGTGGCGACCGCGTACCGGAAAGCGCAGCGTGGGTAGGCCCCTCACACGGTGGACCGACGACCTGGTGAAGGCGGCGGGAAAACGTTGGATGAGGGCAGCGCAGGACCGGTCGTTATGGCGATCCTTGGGGGAGGCCTATGTCCAGCAGTGGACGTCCATCGGCTGAGATGATGATGATGATGATTGTGATGAGGGCGCCACTGAACTGTAAAAGGGTAAAAGGACTCTTAAACAGAAAGTTGGTAGTTGTAGCAATGTTTCTGACTACCCGAAAGGGATTACGGTCGTGAGGTTATGTACCTAGTTTTTGTAATTTGCAATTTTATTTCCAATAAATACCTACCTATCCTATCTAATTTAAATCTACCTATAAGCTGTTTATTTTTTTATGACTCATCTCCAAATGGTTTCCGAATTTTGATACCTATAGGTACAGTGCGATTTTTGAAAGTCACACGTTGAAATCAGTACAATAGAAAATGTCAAAATTACTATGGAGATTAATGCATCTTTCAACTGCTGATTGGAGCGTGTGAGTTTCATAAATCGCACTCCTGTCCTAAAACGAAATGTTATCCATTCTGAACAGCTTACAATTACAAACAAGACGTTAACAACCCTAGTTTAATCAACAGTCTCCATTGTTCAGTTTTATATTATTTAAACATTTGTTTTCTGTCAGTTACCCACAAAGGGGTACCTATCTACCCTAAGGCATATGAATAGATAATAACAATACCCCAAATACACCCCTAATGAACCCGCAATGAAATCCTAATGTACCCCTAATGAACAGCTAGTGGACCCCTAATGAACCCCTTATGGACCCCTAATGAACCCCTAATGGCACCTCATTTACCCCTAATGGACACCTCATGTACCCGTCACACACCATCAACCCATTTAATCGTTTGTCAGATTAACTTTAGGCCAGAGACACAAGCCCTGGCTGACTTGTTGGTTAAACCAACATGACATTGACGTGACCGCATCTGTCGGGAGAGTTTCGCTTCTATAGTGTACTATTATTATCTACTCATATGCCTAAGGCGATTTAAACTAAAATCGATTGGGATTAACAACGTCGGTGAATGATCATTGATCATGATCACGCACGTGGTTTATTAGTTCAAGTCACGCACACACCGTCACACATTGAGTACTACCTATCTAAGTTTTGTCTCTGTGGGGGCATTTACTTTTGTACCATGACTTGAATTTGACAAGAATATTAAATTAAAAAGAAAGAATTACGAGTTAAAAATGTTAAATTATAATTGCAGGTATACGTGATAGCGGACGGTCGTTGCATTTACCAAGGTGACACCGCTGCCATGGTCCCATATCTACAGAGTGTTGGCCTGCCTTGCCCGAGACATCACAACCCCGCTGATTTCAGTAAGATTTGCATTTTGTTTTTTACCTTTTCCAAAAAAAAAACTTCATTTAAATTTCTCAATTTCATACATTCATTGTAACAAAACACGCTAATAATATTTAAAGGGATGGTTTAGAGTTTAAGCTTTAGACCATCAAACTGAACAACTTTCACTATGGGGCCAACATCGAAAAAAAAAACTTTAACATATTTCCCAACATGTTGGTCCTATACACACATTTGTTCAGTTTGATGGCTTGATCATCCCCTTCAAATCCAAATTCAAATCCAAATCATCGACATACCTACCCTGTTTATCAGTCTATATGAGGGGGTCAATCGCGCTAATTTTGAACGATTCTATACCAAAACAAAACCACAACCAAAAACGTTACGTTATGCACAATTCGTATCGCGCAAATTATATTAACGGTAACGATTTAGCTTTCGATGTCCGTTCGTTCGTAACGTTGATGTCCGTTCGATCGAATTTTCTGTATTGTGCGATTTAACCGTACAGAAAAAAATAACGCGATAGCATTTTTACATCAGCTAAACCAAAACTAAACCAAAACCAAAAACGTTCCGTTCGAATGGTAAAACCTTATAAAATAGCGCAATTGAGGCCCTGGTAGGTAAAGTTTTGTGTAGTAAGTAGGTATCTACTTTATCAGGCATAGTAAATTTATTAAGTAGGTACTCATTTGAAATTATTATAGTATCGAGTAGGTAAGTCAAGACAATTTGTAAAGGAGTGCGATTTTTGAATCTCATACGTTGAACTCAGTACCTAGTTGAATATATATGGATTACTCAATTCGTCAAAATTACTGTGGAGATACGCATCTTTCTACCAACTGCTGATTTGACTTTCAAAAATGCTGAAGTATGATTTTTGAAAGTCAAATCAATAGTAGAAAGATGCATATCTCCACAGTAGGTAATTTTGACATTTTCAACTGCTGAACTCAACTAATGAGATTCAAAAATCGCACTCCTGGTCATTTAAATATCTACTTAACATAAAAAATTTAATCAACAATGGGCAAGTTTAGGAAAACTAAACATAACCAAACAAATATTGAATCTATTAAAATTCTTAGTTTTTTTTAGCAGAATAAATATTCGATGCTTTTGGCTTTAATTCAAAGCTTTGCAGGTTTTGTACTTTTCATATTATATTCAAGCGTTTTTCAGGAGGATACAGTATATTTACTAGGAATTTTTCAGAAGGTTACCTTATACACAGGTATCCTCAAACATGTCTTGTAATTTATTAATATACTTATGTGTTTATACATTAGATACAGTTACTACTTACAGCTGCTTGTAAATCTAGTCGTTTCCCGATCTAAGTCAATCCAGTTCTAACGTAGCTAAATAGGACAAGAATCACTCAAATAAATATCTTTGAATATGAGAAACTAGGTTTTTACCCGACTGCGACAGAAGGAGGGTTATGTTTTTCGAGCGTATGTATGTATGTATGTAAGTATGTATGTATGTATGTATGTATGTATATATGTATGTATGTATGTATGTATGTTTGTATGTCTATTTCTTTGGCACGGCCTACAGCCTAAACGGCTTGATGGATTTTGACGTATGAGGTGTCGTTAGATTCGTAAAAATCATGAGAGTGTCATAGGCTACATTACTTTGTTATGGCGTCTGCGAAATAAAAAAGGGGGGAATAAAAAAAAACTTTTTTGTAAAAAAATACAATATTTTTATTAATTAGAATATCGACAAATCCTTTCTTAGTGCACTAGGGGTGCATATTCACCTTTAATATTTCTGTCTTCATTGGTTTAGGTTGCGCGTTGTCTGTCAGACATGGAATGTAATAATATAGGTCATCTAGTCAGGTACCTAATTAAGGTTACTTACCTTCTTTCGGGATCTCCCTCTTCAAAATCTTCTGATCAAGGGCCTGCAGCTAAAATAATTAACTTTTAATTTTTTCGCATATTACAGTTATCGAGCTAACGGAAAACCCAGACTACATCAACACACTATGCGAAGAAATACTCAATGGCAAACTATTCAAATCTTCCAAACTCGACAACACTCCAAATGAGCCAAACAATAGCATGGAACTCAAAATCTGCTATCAAACCGAAGAAAATGCCGCTGAAACAGAAATAATGCTGTCAAATGAGAAATGTACCTACACCGTACCGCAGTACAACGAAACAAGTGACACAAGTTCGTTATCAAGTCAGGTGTCGCAAACCATTAACTCCTCGATGGCGTGGATGAAGGTTCAAAAGTCGTTGGACTCGTGTGGATATGCTACGACGTACTTTGAACAGTTTTCAATACTCTTGTTTCGGATGCTGACTCAAATAAGTCGGAATAGGCAAGGTAAGGCATACATTTTTTTTAATTGATTTTCCTGCATGTTTAGAGTTATAGCCCCTCAAAAGGTTTTATCAAAATCGTGAAACAAAAATCTGTCCCATACAAAACTGTAAACACGACTCGACCGAAATGTATGGCACAGCTGCACTGGTAGCATGCCAACCCGCGATAGCCGTGATGCGGCTTTATCACGTCTTTTATCTCGTTCTTTTGCGCGCGAACGAACGAGATAAGAGATGTGATAAAGCCGTATCACGGCTATCGCGGGTTGGCATGCTACCAGTGCTGATTTCATTTTCGCCATTTCGGTATTGGTCCCATTGAGAAAGTTGTTCAGTTTGATGGTCTGATCATCTCCTAAAATATTTTCAGCTAATTTTGTTAGACCTTATACAGGGTGGTAGGGTAAACAGTTGCATTACTTTAAGGGGCAATTTTACCCATGATACTGAACAACTTTCTTTAAGAAACCTACAGGAAGTGGTGGTAGCTGATTGTTATACGTCGCGGCTCGAATCTCTAGCGCTCGAATGAGTGATTTAGACGAAAATAGTGCATAGTGTCTTGTACATACGGTCAGTGCAATCAAGGTCAGTGCTAGAGATTCGTGCCGTGACTTAGGTATATCTACACTAACATTATAAAGAGGGAAAATTTGATTGTTTGTATTGAATAGGCTCCGAAACTACTGGACCGATCTGACATTTAAAAAAACGGCCAAGTGTGTCGGGGAAAAAAGGGGCATTGCAACGCATGCCACGCAACATATTGTGTTTATGAAAAAACATGTGATTTCAAAGACTGGATACAGCAACATCCAAGCAAGTTAAATTTGTGGAAACTTCACTGGTCTATGAATTATCCATGTATCTAGCTAATCTATAAGCATCATTATTGTACTGTAGGTATGTTTCCCAATTAAATAAGGACTGTATCTAGTCTTCATGATTTTTCTCAATTTCATAATTAAATGTAAAAGGTAGGTAGATTAGGGCGTACCTAAATAACGTTTAATCCGGGATCCGGTAAATAAGTAGTCAGTTAAAATTAATGTATCTAGTTATAAAGTATAACAACATTCACTTACTATCAGTTCAAAATAAGAATGTGCATGACCTTGAAAGGTCGTTCGTTATCTTCTTTAATTTCACTTGGTTGAGTATAATCTGGGAGTCGCGTGGCTAGAGAGCTCTCGAGTGGACGTCTGTCGTTCGGCTCGCGATTTAGGCAGCCACGCGGCTCCGCCATTTTATGGCGGTTTCGAGTGTGTTTTTGTATAAAAACAGGGCTTTGAGATCGCCATATCCATTACCGTACAACGTCAAGCACTAATTGCTCTTTTTAAACTAGATATTGGCAAAATCCACCAAGGAAACACCATTAAACAAAAATAGAATAGAATAGAGTATAGCCTGCAATGCATTAAAAGCAGGGAGACCATTTCGTACGAAAAAGTATTTCTAACAAATAATGTTTGATGCTAATCATACTCAACAAAGAAAATTAGCCACCAGTGATCAAGGTTATACTTACACTATCTTATTTTATGTTTTTGTAAGCGTTTAGATAATTATACGCAATTACAACATTGTAATGGACATGAACCAAAGTGATAATGAGCTATTTACAAGTTCCAGTAACACGCCGATATATAAAAACGGCGTCGAGCATAGCATATAATGTATTGTTTTCTAATGTATTTAGATAAATACAATAATAGGATTACTAGTTGTTTTATATTCGAAACAACGATGTTTTGATGACGCTTTGAGTCATCGATGTGATAAACATAATGATTGAGTGCTTACTTTAAATTAAATAAACATGTGCATTGTTTTTCTATACCTATTCATTTAACACGGACCTATATATCCGATTATATCGTTAACAAGGTCGATAACGGATAATAAATACAAGGCAATTCTTTTTTAGGGTTCCATACCCAAAGGGTGAAAACGGGACCCTATTACTAAGCCTACGTTGTTCGTCCGTCCGTCCGTCTGTCCATCTGTCCGTCTGTCCGTCTGTCCTACCTATTTAGGGCTGTAACTTTTGAACCGTAACAGCTAGTTATTTGAAGATAATGCGTTATTACGGCGGATTTGTTAAAAAATAATAAAAATGGCAGAAAGTTAAAAATTAAGGGGGGTTTTCAACAAGAAACTAGTTTTTATCAACGTTTTTTCTTCACGCTCTATAGTAAAAACGGTAATACATACAAGCGTCAAACTTAGTGTGATTATAGAGCAAACTCTACAGAATAACAACAAATACTAAAAACCGGCCAAGTGTGAGTCGGTCTTGCGCTAAAGGTCCCGGACAAAAAAAGTTTTTTTTTTTCTAAGTTAATAATGTTGTGTTCTGTGGTGGTGTGGTACGGAACCCTCGGTGCGCGAGTTGCCCGACTCGCACTTGACCGGTTTTATTTCTTTTTTTGTACTTTTTTATTTGTATGGGGATTTTAACCCAAGTAATATTTTGTTACTGTGATCATCATATCCATCGTCTGAAATTAAATAACTAAATGTTAAGAAGCAGCAGAACCGCTGAGAACTGCCATACTGCCAAAAAACTCCATGTCGATTTGACACCGATATATTAGGATAGCTACACAATAAGACCCCTGATTTAGTACTAAAATGGCCTCGATTCGGAGTGTACCACGACTAAACTAAACTAAATGTATTCCTGTCACTTTCTAAAATAAGATTAAGAAAAGAGACAGAAAACCAACAGCTGACTTTAGTGCTGTCAAAGCGACGTTAAATGCGCAAAATAAGATGCCATCATAATGTACGCCATATTATTTAAGTCGTTTTTGGGTGTTTAACGTCACTTTGACAGCACTAAAGTCAGCTGTTGGTTTTCTGTCTCTTTTCTTAATCTTATTTTAGAAAGTGACAGGAATACATTTAGTTTAGTTTAGTCGTGGTACACTCCGAATCGAGGCCAATGTGTATCAACCAGCAAAATATAGTTCAACGTCTTATTCATACCAAAAATAGCTTCAGAAGGCAAATGCGTCATTCAGTGTCAACCTTTGCTCACCTTAGTGGTAAATTAAAAACAAGCAAATACCATCCTTATACCATCCATCATACCTTTGTTATTTTATGTTTTTGGTGTGCAAATAACAAAGACATATATATTACTAGCGTAAGGACATGGCCTATGAGCTTGAATGTTGTCCCCAGTTTGTTGGCTCTAAAATGCAAGGAAAAATTTCAGTTTAGAGCACTCGAAAATATATGACACGATATAGTTCCTATACGAGTTATGACAGATGGCGCAAATTTTTGTTTCTATGAAGAAGGTTTTTGTAAAATATTCTGAGGGGCCTATCCTTACGCTAGTAATATATAAATCTATGGCAAATAAAGAGTATTGTATTGTATTGTACCATCATACATACAAGATGGTTTCTACAATAATTGAACATTTGATTGTGTCGCTTACCTATTAAAATTCAGTATCGGTTTCGGATTATTATGTGAATAGAAATCCATTACATGTCTTCTAAAGTGGTTGACATAGCTCAGAAAATTAGCAAGCTGAAGTGGCAATAGGCTGGTCATATCTGCCGAAGAACTGACAACCGGTGGGGTGTCAGAGTTCTAGAGTGGAGACCGCGAACTGTTAGTGTGGGACGCCCTGCTGCCCGCTGGAGAGACGACCTAAAAAAGTAGCGGAGAGCGACTGGATGAGGAAGGCCGAGGATAGAGTTTTGTGGCGCGCCTTGGGAGAGGCCTATGTTCAGCAGTGGACGATGATAGGCTGATGATGATGACATGTCTTCTAGCCGTTAAGGAGTATTTACATGGAAGCTGGAAAAGGTATTGAGTATTACGTACTCCACCTACAGCCTTTTTTACTAATAAAAACTAAAGAGTTTACGACAACTAAATAGTTTTAGGTGACTTTAGAACTATCTTGAAACGGTTGGAGGTCAGAGTCGTTAAAAATCTAAACTTATTTTTATAGACATAGGTTAATTTCGATTATATTTCCAGGGCTATGGATTCAAACTGTGCATCATATTATGTGCGGAGTGCTGATTGGGATCTGTTTCTTCAATATGGCCAACGATGGTACTCAGATGTTCAACCATTTGAAGATGTGTGTCGGTCTTGTTATCTTTTTCGCATACACTCAAATTATGGTTCCAGTGCTGGTTTGTAAGTATTTCTTGTATTATATTGATTTTTAGGGTTCCGAAGTCAACAAGGAACCCTTATAACCATGTCCGTCCGTCTGTCCGTCCGTCCGTCCGTCTGTCCGCGGCTTAGCTCAGAGACGCTTAGTACTAGAAAGCTATAATTTGGCATGAGTACAGTGGTAAAATAAAATCTTGAAAATAATTTTTTTTAGGGTACCTCCCCTACACGCGAAGTAGGGATGACATCTTTTTTTCTCGTCTATCCCATGTTGTGGGGTATCGTTGGATAGGTCTTTTAAAAATATTAAGCGTTTGGGAAAACCATTTTTCGATTTAGGGGTTCGTTAATGAAATATTAAGCTTTAAAGCGAAAATTTTGGTTAGAGTCAAGTGACCCCCCCCCACCCCCCCCCCCCTCCCCCTATCCCAGCTAAACGGTTGTAGTTGGAGATGTGTAAAAATTCACAGCTATAGCATATACATATAACGAATTTAAAAGGAAAACTATCACCGCTAAGTAGGCTTTACAAGTTTACGAGTAACAGTCGATCAACTTATGAAATGTACTTTTTGGAAATTATTTGCCGTTAAATCTCAGAGACCCTTATTACTAGAAAGCTGTAATTTGGAATGGATATACATATTTATCACGCCAATAAAGTGGTAAAATAAAATCTTGAAAAATATTTTTTTTTAGGGTACCTACCTACTACCTCCCCTACACGCGAAGTGGGAATGGATTTTTTTTCTCGTCTACCCCATGATGTGGGGTATCGCCAACGATATCCAAATAGGTAGTTTAAAAATATTATGGCAACTACGGAAACCTATCCTCCGCGTGGTCCGACACGCACTTGGCCAGTTATTATTTTATTTAGTTACGTTAGCTTAGACTCATATTATCACACAAGCCATTTTTGTGCCTAGTAGGCGTTGACGGAACGATATCGCCGCGATATTTCAGAGATTAATCAGTGTCGCGGCGATAACGTTCAGTAAAATGTCTTGCGGTGCCGTTGCGAAATTGTCTCTAAGAAAAACACCAGTACTTTTGTATTTAGTCCACAAGTGTCGTGGTCGTTAACCGAGCCATTTCAAGATTTATGGTGTTTAATTTGTAATGCTAGTGAACTTGATTAAAATTGGACCCAAAGTACAATCGTACAATCGACCAATTTGAATCATACATAACCCATCGTAAAACCTTGTCACGATCACGTGTATTAACGTCATTAAACATCTCTCAAACGTGACAACAAATAGTTTGCTGTGAAAAGGTTCTACGGTGGGTAATGAATGATTCAAATTGTTCGCTGGTACCTCACGCTTCGACCGAAAAAGAATTATTATACTTACCTACTCTGGTCGAAGCCTAGTATAAAGTCATACCTATCGATTTTTTCGAACTTTAGTAATGCGTTCACGATGTAAACGTAAAAATACGTACAATTAGCGCTCTCATAGACGAGCGACACTTTGCGGTCGCCGGGTGTCGCGGAGGGTGGCGCGACCGTAAAATGTATGAGCGCGGCGCTCTGCGACCCACCGCGACAGCAAAGTGTCGCTCTTCTGTAAAAGCCCTTAGTGTAATCAACATACCCCTCACAAAACCAATTTCGCAAATCCATCGTACATAGTACATACACACGAGGACGGATTGGCCAATCGAAACGGTCCGCCAATTATAGGCACTGACTACGCTAATAGTTTTGTTCATATCAAAACATCACAGAAATAATTTGAAGTATCTACCCTGTTTTCAATTTGGGTAAGGATTAAATAGGTTAAAATTAAAAAGGTTAATTAAAAGTTTAAGTCTCATGTTAAACAAGTCCTCTGTAAAAAAGGTTACTATAAACTCGATGATTATTAGAATGACCAAAATGTTTGGTCTTGAAAATTTGTAATGTAATGCAATATTGTATTTTAATTGTATTTTGTACATTTTGTTTTGTTTAAAAGAGGTGTGTTGTAGAGTTTCTGGCCGCATCTTCTCTCAACGGAACAACTTCCGACGCGGTGGTAGAGTCAAAAAATGACGTCAAAAAGCTATCTTTATGATATTATTTTGAATAAAAAAATTTGAATTTTTTTTTTAATTTAGGTACTTTTATGTTTTACAGATCCACAAGAAGTAAAACTAGTAAAGAAAGAGCATTTCAACCGATGGTACAGTCTCACGCCATACTACGCTGCCCTCACCGTCTCAAAATTACCAGTACAAGTGACTTTGAACATTGTTTTCAGTACTATAGTGTACTTTATGGTCGGAGTACCGTTCAAAGTTTCAAGATTCACGGTCTTTTGTCTGATAGGCAACGTGGTTTCCTTAGTAGCCGAGGGTATGGGGTTGGCCATTGGATCTATCTTCAGTATTAGTGTAAGTATTTAAGAGATAATACTTGAATTATTGTATGTGAACAGTCGATTAAATAATACGGTTGCCTGATAACCTTTGATTAAATTAAAATAGCAAGATAGGTGACTAGCCTATCGCGCATAAATTGAGCCCCCGTCACGTAATTTACTTAGTCGCAATACGAGCGACATTAAGTGATTAAGATACTTTTTCAATTTTTGGCGGAATAAAGGTTCCACACCACAATGCCTTCGTGTGCTTCTACTCGTTGTAAAAATCATTCAAAAAGAATAAAACAAATCATACGGTATTACTTTTCACTCCTACGTAAATGAAAAGCAGATCCTTTGTTCGAGTAGTTAGGTAAGTACGTAATGAAAGCACATCACCTATCTTTCGCTATTTTAATTTAATCAAAGATGATAACCATAAAAAGAAACCAAATCCGTGGATAATTCTACGATGCTTATATTTAACCTGGCCTTGGTCTATTTCATCCTATCTACAATTTATTTTGAGCTAACTCTGACCACTTATTTACGATTCCTTCCAAGTTGTCCTTCTACCTTTTTGTAAATGGATCTGCCCCTCTAATATGATCTACGCGACGAGCCAACGTCGCACCTTCCGCAGCAAGTAGTAGGTATGGAAAACAGAGCCGATCGCAATTAGAGAAATCGTAGGAGAAATCATACTAGATGGGCAGGAAAGTATTAACCAATAGGATCAAAAGTCACTTTCATGTTTTCAATAAACTTTCCAATTTAATTTGGAAGCTTTCTTCCCGCCAATAATTAACACTTACCGCGGGGCTAGTACGCCAACCCGCGACAGCGACATTTAACACATCCATCTGTCAAATTTAGTCTTTCGATCGCGCGCAAATAGAAAGAGAGCGGAAGTGTGATAAACGCTATATCACGCTATCGCGGTTTGCCATAGTCGCCCTACAGGTAGATAACACGATTGTTTCGAGACCTCAGTAGACAAAGTTTATTACGTTATGGAATACAACCACGAAACACACAACAACACCGAAACACAAACACATACAACTACGAAATTATTTTGGTGTGCAGGTTGTATTGCATAACGTAATACAACTTTGTCTACTGGGTATTTACCATAGAGTAAGAAGAGATCGGCTGGGCAGCGTTCGGGAAGCTACGTAGTATCTTCACGTCCCAAATACCGCAGTGTCTTAAAACGAAAGTCTTCGATCAGTGTGTGTTGCCAGTGATGACATATGGAACAGAGACGTGGTCGTTCACTCAAGGCCTCATAAAAAGGCTGAAAGTCACCCAAAGGGCAATGGAGAGGGCTATGCTCGGAGTTTCCCTGCGAGATCGAATCAGAAATGAAGAGATCCGCAGAAGAACCAGGGTAACTGACATAGCCCAAAGAGTTGCTAAACTTAAGTGGCAGTGGGCGGGGCACATTGCTCGCAGAACCGATGGCCGTTGGGGCCGAAAAGTTCTCGAGTGGCGACCGCGTACCGGAAAGCGCAGCGTGGGTAGGCCCCTCACACGGTGGACCGACGACCTGGTGAAGGCGGCGGGAAAACGTTGGATGAGGGCAGCGCAGGACCGGTCGTTATGGCGATCCTTGGGGGAGGCCTATGTCCAGCAGTGGACGTCCATCGGCTGAGATGATGAAGAAGAGATGGCATATCGGCTTGTTTCTATAGAAAATGTTGTCGCCAACAAAGGGGGTGAAAAACGGGTGAGGGGAAGGGTTAACATTTAAATACGCTACTTCCCGCTATTATGACGTCAGGCCCAGTTGAGTATCTGTGCACAGTTCGATACAACATCTCTACCCCAGGGGAGCGCGTTATTTTCTCTATGGTATTTACCTATAGAAGCGGAGCGGAGGTCTCGATACAATCGTACCTATAAGTCATGGATTTCCATCGATTTGCAAAGTAATGCCTGATTCAATTAACACTTTCCTTGTTATTAACAGAACGGGTGTGCAATCGGTCCAGCCGCAATAGCGCCATTTCTCGGCTTGGCCATCTACGGGTTCGACTTCGCTCATAGAATTCCTCTCCTGATGAACATCCTCATGAAGACTTCCTTCATCAGATGCGGCGTGGTCGCCATGGTCCTCACAATATTCGGTTTTGGACGAACCCCGTTAGAATGCGAAGATGTTTATTGTCATTTCGCCAAACCCGATGTCTTACTTAAATATCTTGATATTGAAATGACTTCTGTCTGGTTAGAAATAGCCTATATGCTTACCATCTTGGTAGTATTCAGATCTGTGTGCTATATCGGGCTAAGATGGAGATTTGCTACGTGAATTTTTTAAGTAGATAAATGTAATGTAATGTGATATTGTATTTAAGTACTTATTTAGGTGCTCCGCCGGTACAAAATAAAGGTGGTATGTGATAATTGTTAAACAAAATGTTTTATGATTTAAGCCTATTCTGTTATGTCTATAATGCGTATTGATTTCTGAAGTTGGAATTGGAACAGAATGCCCGAATGTAATCAACACATTTTTGAAAAATTTCGTAAAATTTCGATGGATAAACTTTACTAGCCAAAGAACTTTCTCGAATACCTATTATATCAACATCAAAGCACAGTAATGAAATGACTGATAGATTGTAACGATAATACTATTGGAATGCACTTGCCTCTTACAGTAATTTTTTTTTTTTTAGTTTCTCATTGTTATCTAAACCAAATTACATGTTCAGACGAAATTATATATGAAATGTGTATTAACTTTAAAAGCATTTAAAAATATAATAATGTACAAAAACCTTACTTTATTGCTTCAATAATTGAAACCATAATCACATTTTCTATCTCACGAATAACATAAGATAAATTATTATTTAAAAAATCTAAAAGAGCATTGTAATTATGATCTTCTGTGATCATATTCTTAGCATTGAAGCTTTATTAATTATTATATCCCAGTAGATAAACGATTCCTTAGTTTTATTAGGTGAACATTGATGTTGAGTTGATTTATTATTACGTTTAAGATAGAAAAATTGTTTGAGTAATATTGTTAGATGCAATATGAAAACAGTTTTAATGCGTTGTACGTAAATACAACAAATTTATAATATGTTTAATGTAAGTAATATTTTTTACTTTTGTAATAAAGATTAAGAACAAGTGATTTAATAAGATAAATATGTATATTTTTATTTGCCTTATCCTATTTACAAAGTTACACAAATACACTTTTTATATTCCATAAGAACAAGGTATCTAAGGTCGGTTTATACCTACTCAGGGCATATAGCGCAATTTACATATAACATGAAAACAAGAGAACTGTTAAAGTTACCTATTTTTTGCCAGCGCCTTTGTCGCGTCTTTTCTTGACGTGCTTCTTAGTTTTAGTCTTTCTTTTCTCGGCTTTATCTTCTTTTACAGCCTTTTTCCTTGCTTTCTTACTTTCCGGAGACTCGTCTCTTGGCCGAGCGTAGTTTTGGAACTTTGATTCTGGAATGTCATACATATAAAACTTTTAATAATTTGATCCTTAACATTAACTAATGAGTAATGACAAAGCCAACTTTCATGATTTTATGAATATTGTGCAATGATAGACTTTTGCAAATACATGAAGTATATGAAGAAAATATTTTCTTATTATAAAGAAAATATAAATTAATAATAATTTCAATAGTTGAGCATTCTTTAACGCTTGTTGTTGTCGAGTCGAGGTTTTCGAAAATAGTTAGTCGGCAAGCAAATCAATAACAAAAATAAACACAACCCAGGCGAATTAGCTATGCACCTGGCTCGCACGTGGCTTGGAATTTGACACCCCTCCTGCTACCCCCCGCGGGACCCCGCCGTCGCTGTGCGAGGCCGTAGCATAGCATTTCAGTTACCGTTACACGGTCCCTGCGCTTTAGCATTTTCGAGTCATTCGTTCCTAGTTTTCAGAGTTTTTTATTCCGAGCCACGTGCGAGCCAGGTGCCAAGTTAATTCGCCCGGGTTGTATGTATAGTATAGGGGTAGACATAAAAGTGCTACTTGACATCCATTCACACTTATGACAGCCGTCCATTAATAAGCGAGATGTCAATAGTAAACAGACATCATCTTAAAACAGTTTGTCACCACACCTCCAGCTAGAGGACTACATTATTTCCTTACGTAACGGCTGAATTTTGTTTGAATTTGCTTAAAATGTGGTGCCATTTGTTGAACAGATATTGCTGGTCTTTAGTTGATACATCAATTCTCTCCCTAATTAGGGAAACTTCCCTCTCATCCTTATTAAAGAGGGGGCCATAGTTAAGACCTTTCTGTAAGCATCACAATGTTAGACTTTATCAAAAAGAGTGGACACTTTCATACAAAAACAAGAGATATTGTTGATGACTTACTTTTCTCTCCATTTTCATCTTCGTCTGATGAAGATTCGGTTTCACTGTCAGATACATTGTCTTCTTCCAAGATGCCAGGCTTATCAACGGTTCCTGTTAAATCATCCTTCAAGCCGGTAATCTTTTGGTATGTTAGATCTTCGGTCTCTCCTTTCTTAGCCTTGGTTATGTCACGTTCGTAGTTTATAACCTGTAATTAAAGGTAGTTTGGATATAAGACACGTTCAACTTTTGTAAATGTCAAATCTTGTTCATCAATTTGAGAGTACAATAAAGCCACAGAGTACTATAATTACTGATAAAGCGTTACAAAAAGGGTCGATTCACACTAGTAGAGCATTTGCTCGCTGCGGCAATCTTATCAGTAGTGAATAAAGGTTAAAAATACTTGCGGCGGCCGCGCGCCGCGCCGCCCAGCCCCTATTGCTCCAAATAAATTTGATTTTATTCACTAGTGATAAGATTGCCACTGCTAGCAAATGCTTTTCGATCCTCTTCTGGTGTGAATCAACCCTAATTAGTATTATCATATTGACTCCGTTTTTTTAAGACTATCAGACGGTCAGTTGCAGAAACGCTCATTAAAGTTAATGGAGGATTCTCCATTAAATCTCTTGCTGTCACTTTTGTTGACGTAGTAAAAGCTAGCAAGAGATTTAATGGAGGATTAACTCTAATGAGCGTTTCTGCAACTGAGTGTGTATCTAGTAGATTTAGAAATATAGCTTATCAAAGGGAACAAAGTTGTATAAAATATTACTAGTTGTTTCCCGCGACTTCGTCTGCATAGAGCTTTTATCCTTACTCAGGGTTCAAGCTATCTCTATACCAAATTTCATCAAAATCGATTTAGCTATGAAAACGTTTCAGAAAATCAGAGAGACTTTCGCATTTTTATGTATTACATTGAAAATCAATCTTCTTTACATTTTGTCGAAAACCATCAACCCCAAAATTATTCAATATCATACCTCTGTTAGTCTTTTAGGAATGTAAACATTTTTAAAGGCTTCCTCTTCAATCTGCTCCTGCGCTGTCATTTCCTCCAAATTTCTTGCCGCTGCCTTCTCTGACAACTTTTCAAGACAATCTTCCAAATTACTTTCATTTATAGACGAGTCTGTTATGAAATCAAACAGTTCCTTCACTGTTAACGTAGCCACTCCTCTTTTCCTAAAGAAATCTGATATATTTGTGCAATCTTTTCTCAAAAATTCAAATGCGTGTGGATGATCATGTTCTACTGACTGTGAAACATCGATAACTACGACATTTCCTTTATGATACAAAAGATTGTACTCGGACAGATCTGCATGTACTAGTTTACAAATGTTGAACATCTTCCACATCATCGTGATGCAGTCACGGTATAAAGAACGGGCTGTTGACTGTGAAATTTCAACATCTTTGAGTTTTGGTGCGGGCCAGCCTTCATCACCCATAAATGTCATGACCAACACGTGACTCCTTAATATAATAGGCTCCGGGACATTCAACTGAGCATTGTGCATTCTCACAAGATTTCTCATTTCTTTCTCAGCCCATGTACGCACCATTTTACGAGGATTTGATCTGCAATAACCGTTTCTAAATCTATATTCACCTGATACATATTTGTCTCTGTCTTTGAAAACTAAAATAGATGTTTTGAAAATTTTTATGGCAAAATCTCTGCCATCTTTTGAAGTTGCATAGTACACATTTGCTTCTTTACCAGTGGAAATGCAACCATTTATTTCTTGAACAATTCCACGGTTAAGGAGTTTGAAAAGAATCATCTTTGTGCGAGGATCCATGACTTGTTCTGCAGTTGCTCTGTCATGTTTATCTTTCATTCTAATCCTTTCATTATCAACTTTCCTATCATTTTGATCGAGAAATTTTTGAGTTTTATTTGACATAATGGGCTCGTATTGGTCCACATTAATTTTGTCTACATATCTTTTGAACAATTTCTCATTTGGTTGGAAAGAGCTGACTTTATTGGATGGTGTTTGACAATTGACTCCTTTCTTCTTGGTGCCTTGAGTTGGGTCGTCGGAGTCATAGAAATAGTCATCTGAATCAAGACCATCATCACTGCTTTCTTTTTTGTAAGTAATTTTTGTTGGTAAGTCTGCAAACTGAAAAATAAAACACTTTTAATATGGGTTTTTAAATAGCGGCACGGATCTGTGGTGCTGACCTTGATTTCACTGACCTTATGTACAAGACACTATGCATTATTTCGATCTAAATACACTCATTCGAGCGCTAAAGATTCGTGCCACCACGTATACACACTAACGGATTGAAAAATATTGAAAAGCTATTTAGGCCTTAAAAGTGTTATTGTCAACTTGCCAATCATAGACAGACATAAACATTATAGTGTTATAACAACCTAGAACAGCCAAAAACACAGTCATAGTTAATCCAATTTAAATAATCATCATCATCAGCTTATCACTGTCTACCGCTGCTGTCATTTATATTACAGTATTATCTGATTTTAGGAAAACTTTCAGACTAATTACAGGATAGGGTTCACACTGATAAATAACAATCATTTTATAGTATTAGTTAATTTGTATTGGCAAACAACTATTATAACATTTCAATTTGATGCCTTTTCTTAGCATCACATCATATTATGCAAAAGATTGCACGCAATAAGTAAGCCTGTAACTCAATTTTCAATATTGAATCTGTCTGTGACTGCACCCTTAGGTTTTAAAATCAAAAGAAATACTTTCAGTCAAGAGAATAAAGATATAAGTAACAGATTTAACAATGAATTTTTGGTGCTTCATTCATCAAATACTTCAATGTCTTATGACCAAAATGGCATCAATGTAAACGGTAAAGTGATTAAAGAACAATTCAAGTAAAAATACTAGTGAAATGAAGTTGTTAGGTGATTTCAGTTCCAGGTTTTAGGATAGGCTGTTACACAAGGTGATGATGTGATGGTTCGATGTACCAAATTCTATTTATGATTTAGGTATACTTTTTAGGGCTTATGTTTCATAACATGTGGAAATCACTCTAATATATAGTCTAATTTTTATAATAACATACTTATTAATTTTACTTGTGATTATATTATCTTCGTCTCCTTTTTTTTCTTTTGATTTCACACCGAAAGTGATTGCCACATGTTTTGAAATGCAGCCTTGGAGTTACATTTTTGAACATCACAAGCTCAGCATCTTTCTACGGCTGATTTGAACGTGACATTTTCAAAAATCGCGCTCTTGGTAGTTTGGCAGAGCTGCGTTCAGAACCTACACCCTATGTGCACCCAGAGTGCACCCCGAGCACAACTTTTCGCACTAAACGCCGTTCAGAGCCTCGGTGAAAGACGTTTTACTATAGAGCGAGTTGAAAAAACAATCGCACAAAAAGGTTGTGAACGCAGCCCTGGTAGTAGCAGTGAACGCAAGGTAGAAAGACTAAGCAAATACCTATGCCACCTTCCTGGTAGTAAGAAAGTTTAGAGGTTATCTTTTAATTTTATTTACATTCTGATCGATCAAAGGGCATGTGATTGCTTTCAGATTCTGGATACTTATACAAAATCATAAAGAAAGCTATTTAATAGGTACAATAATTTAATATTTAGTAACGAATACTTACTCGAACAGACTTAACCTTTACGGATATTTCTTCTTCGTAGTCACTGAACTGTCCGTCGTCCGACATTTTAGAGGATTTTTAAACAATTACACGTATACAGCAGAGGATTTCACAATTTTCTACTAAAATAATAAAATAAAACAGCACACGTGCAAGTTCATTGACATCCAGTGTTGCCAAGTCCCAGCCAGTCTGAATCGCCAAAAATCTCAGGCCAAGTAGCCTAAAGTCGCCTAATTTTTTCCCCGTGTAATGTAGCCTAAAGTCGCCTAAAAATACAGCAAATTGGCCAAAATAAATGCTATATTGGCTGCTCGTGAAGAAAAAATATTTTTTTTACAACTGCAATCTATAGGTACTCACAATTTAAAAATAGCTGTACCGCATAACAAACATAGCATCCGCATCCGTTATGTGGTACCACAGATTACCCCCAATAGATACCGCATACAGGGCCGCCGACGCTCGCCACACATCTATGGTTTTTCACTGATATAAGCCACGCGAGTGAGCGAGCTAGAAGTAGTGCGACCTTGAAATGGCCAATCACGTTGCACCGTTTCATGCCCCGCTACCCGCACCTACCGCCAAAAATGGTGACTTCAGGCGTGAACAAAATGTTCATTATGCGGTATCTATTGGGGGTAATCTATGTGTGGTACATAGTGTGTTGTAGTGTACAGTTTATGCAGTCTGCGATAAAAAAATCATATAATTTTACTTACAATAAGTATAATATTTCTGATTTTTCTTAAAATAGCCTAAAATAACCCGAAAAGTCAGTTTTTCTTAATATAGCCCAAAATCGCCTATTTTAATTTGGGATATAGCCTAAATGGCGACCGGTCGCCAAACGTATTTTTTGGTCGCCGATAGACCCCCAGATGTAGCCTAAAAGGCGACAAATCGCCTAACTTGGCAGCACTGTTGACATCACAAATGTCCAGTGTTGCCAGATACAATTTTCGAAATACGGGAGGTGTACCAATAAAAAACCGGGAGATGTATGGGCGACATTATGCAAAAATCGGGAGATAAATTTTTCCTTAAAATAAATCAGACATGGTCTATTAATAAATGTTTTTATTGAGTTTTTTTAACATTTCTTCGTTAACTTTAAAATCATAGCAATTGCAATTTTTTTTTAATATTTTTCGTGTGCAAGATCCTTGAATTTCCTAATTCGGCCGGTTAACCAAAGCAAAAACAGGTTTATTTCGGTACTTTGCAATGTTGAAAAATTAGTAAACTATAATTGCCAAAGCTTTGCCATTGAATATTCAACTTTATGTTATTAAGTCAAAGTATAGTTTAAGCTACGCATTATACAAATTTATGTACACATCTAACATTGCATTGCATAGCTTAGCATTTCATTTTGTTCCGTTTTACGCAGTTTTTCGTAAAAAAAGTTGTTCTTAAAAAATCTGGAGTTTTGAGTGGGAATCCGGGACATCGGGAGACATTGACTAAAATCGGGAGATATCCCGGAAAATCGGGAGACCTGGCAACAGTGCAAATGTCAATGTCAATTTGACGTTTAGTTTTTTTTGTGGTTAAATTCAAGGTAAAGGGATCTAGCCCATACAGCCGGTGTCTTTTGTTAAAGTTTTTCCAATAACACTATCTTGGAAGCACTTGCGATGCCGCCAAAATCACCACACATAACTAGAAGCAAAGCTTATGTTCTGTTTTCGTATTTATTGCGGATTTATTTATAACGCTCACAGGCACATACATTGTAATGATCCCAAGAAAGCACTATTAATAGGCTGTTTATTATGGAAACCATACAACAACGGCACAAACATGTAAACATCCATGACCGAACCGGGATTCGAACCCAGGACCCTGGTTTGGCAGTCCGGCGTGGTAACCATTACACCAACCGGGTCGTCGATTAATGTTATGTTGGTCGCTTTAAGCAACTGTTTGGTACATAATCCGTACGAAATCAGGTAAATATTCTGTGATTGAACCGTTATTGGACTAGGTACCTAGGTAAGGTAGTGAGTCTGGGCCTCTACCCGAACTTCGCAATTGCGTGAAGGTTTTCGTTCCAATGTCAATTGTATTACAATGAAGTGCGGACCGAAACAGTGTCGATATATCGAACATCGAAAGTGCGGGTACAATGCCTGGATTGTATCTCATTCCGCGGTGTTGGTACCTATGCGTTGCATCGTTATTTTGAGCTTAATTAACAGCGAATGTATTAAGAACCTAAAAATAATTATGCTTTTACTGAATCCTCTAAGCTTTTACCTATATTTTTTATCTATCTTCCTTGCAGCTTCCTTGTTATTATTTTTTGACCTATTTATGTACTGATAATAATGTTGCTATTTGGTTGATATGAATAAATGTTCTTTTTTTTGTAGACAAAAGCAAAATAAGTATAAAGTGAGTGCATATCAGCCTTGCAGCTTGCAGCTGGCAGTTCGTAATTTTTTTTTACTGAACTTTATATAACTCCTAAACCGACTGCATGGAGTTATGCATTCACATCTGGTCCATCCCCATCACAGAGACGCTCTTCACCATATGAATACTGAATCAGCCTTGCAGCTGATGGTTACAAAAAGTACGTCAATCTCTTGAAACATTATAGGCAACATAAAGGAATATCTATATTATGCTTTATACTACTCCGGTCCAGTACCTAAACTTAACAGCAATTTAATTAATAGGATAATGATGATGAATCTGTTAGCCTATAGGTATTGCGTGCTACGATTTGTTGGAACAATAATAACTAAAACATTTTGCGTTGTATCTGAAGCTAATGAAATAAATACGATACGATAGGGGACTGCCTGTTTGATTGAGGAATAAAACAATTCAATGTCAATTGGAAAAATGGTCACTGCATGCTATTAGTTAGGTGTACCTACCTACCAACTCGTGGCACTTTCACGTATTTAATTTACTTAGTTTTGGTACAGGCTGTTTTAAATCATGGTCAAAATTAAATTAATTATCTTCAATGCTAGTAACATTTTTAGGGTTCCTCACCCAAAGTGTGAAAACGGGACTCTATTCAAACTTTACTAGGGTGTTTTGGTTACAACCTGTATAAGTACATTTTATTTTAATAATCTTTAGAAATTAGGCTACGTATAAATTTGAATTTCAATTCATATTTTACCATGATGAATTCAATAAATCTAATAAGTAACAGGTTTTCACATTTACAATTTTTTGAATTAGATACAAGAATACATGAGTACGTACGTTTTATATGTAGGGTTCCGGACCCAAAGGGTGAAAACGGGATAGATCATAAGCCTACGTTGTAAGTCCGTCCGTCTGTATGTCTGCCTGTCTGTCTGTCTGTCCTATATATTTAGGGCTGCAACTTTTGAACCGTAATAGCTAGACAGTTGAAAATAAAGGGGGTCCTCATACCAGAAACAAATTCAATATTTTTCTTCTCGCTCTATCGTTCAAACGGTATAACATACAAGCGTCAAATTTGGTGTGATTATAGAGAAAATTCTACCGGCTAAGTGTGAATCGTTCTCACACTAAAAGGTCACACATTATATGGCCTTCCGCCAAACTTCTTTAAATATTTTCATTAGTTCTGCTCAAACTCTATTCAGCTGACTGCATAGTAGGCAGCGCGTTCTCAGTTCACCACGCGAATGCGGATTGGTACATTTTACTCAGGTATGTATGCATCACAATTTCTTCAGCGAAGGTATGCTGGTTTCCTCACGAAGTTTTCCTTCACCATTTGAGAGCAGTCAGTATTACGTATCATAAGCAAACATACTTAGTAGGTACCTACCTACTTATGTGACGCACATCAAATAAATAGGAATTTCCAGAGCATTTGTGCAGTTTCATCGTACCTATTTAGTTTCATCGTAAAAATGCGAGTGTATTAAATAAGTACATTAAATTTTCGTCGAATTTAATGTACTTATTTAATACACTCGCAGACTGAGACTAAAGTAGCTGGAATCTTATATCAAAACATGAACTTTTGACATCTAGTTTTTGTGAACAAAAATTGTACTACAATAAATCAGAAGTACGTAAACTTACACCGAATTATTGTTCGCAGAATTGTAATAAAGCATAAAAGACGCTTGTTATCACCACGTATCTCCCATCTTAAGCTTTATCACGGGACTGTCAGGTCCTGGGGTCCACAGCCGTTTGGTAACCAAAGCATATCGACGACGTCGCGTCGTCGGTCTTATAAAAAAAGGAGCTAATTCTTAGCTCCCTGCAAAGGTGCATTAGTGTGTGAAAAGTTGAAATGATATGTTTAATTTAGTTTTTTTGTTCATTTAGGATTTTGCGACAATTTTGTTCATTCGTAGAAGGTTTATCAAGCAGCCACTGAGTGCCCTAAAATAGGGAAACATAACTGCTGACGGGCTACTTGACAACATTTCATTTTAAGAAAGGTACCAAAATTAGAAAACCATTTGGAGATTTTTTGTGATTCAAAGCTTATATCAAAATTATCAGATTTTTTTATCCATTATTTCATGATTATTTCTCGAGCTATTTGAAAGAAGAATTGTCCATTTTTTACCTGTCAAATAATTTAACAACTATTATTCTCAAATAACTTTTATTAACTTTATTACTTTTTTTAAATACTTTTAATAACTTTTATTCCTCATTATCAAATATAAATAAATTATTGCCAATATAAATGGAATCAACCTATGGTTTTCCTATATCAATATTAACTGTATACTTCAACTTTTGAGTATTATACGATTTCAACTAGGTAAATAAAAAGTATTTTGACAGCTATACGAATGTATGGGAAGCTGATGGGAAGTGGTCGTTCTTCTTACTGAAAAATAATAAAATAGCGGTTGAATGATAGGTCGAATGAGATTTTATTCCTTTGCCTGCTTGGCTTTTCTATTGTATTTGACAGTTTTTATTTTTATTATAGCCATAAATCCTACGTTTTACAGAAAATTCAAAAGTTAATTAAACATATAAATACCCGCCAAAAATTAAATCGGAAAAATACGTATAGAGATAAGTATTTTTCGGATTTAAAAATAAGAGTATTTTTTAGCCTATTTTTATTTAGGTATTTTTCATTAAAAACAGGTGGTTAAAAAAATGAAATGTTGTCTATTCTTCCACTCTTCATACGTACACGAAAAAAGAGTCATTAGCATAGATTTATATATTACTAGCGTAATTAGAGTAAATATAGGGTATGTTGAAAACATTACCTGGTGCAGTCGGGTAATTCTACAATCTTCTATAAGGTCGACCAGAATCTCATGAAATGAAAAAAAAGTAAAAAAAATATAGATTTCCACATGGCAATGTCAAACTGCCATCAAGTAGGCTCTTTACAAACTGAAACTTTTTGTGGCGATAAAAACGCGCGATTGTTAATGGGTGTATATTTAAGAGCGTTTGGACGCCCAAATCATCTGGCCGAACATGTTCATCTTGTTTATGGGAAAAGGCATATAATTTTATAGCAGAATTTCATTACAAACGTTTTTCTTCGTGGCTGTATGGCGTTTCAGAAGTGCTGCAAAAACGGCAAAAAGTCGCAGTGTTTGTAGGGCCCTAATCGAATTACCCCAGTGTTGTTTAATCTAAAGTTTGTTTTCCTCATTTTTCATGAGATTCTGGTCGACCTATACCTATACTCTACATTTCATTTGAGCCGGTACTAATCTTTTGTATTGAATAGCTGTTTTTTTTTCTCGGTTTTGGCTCCATAGTGAAAGTTGTTCAGTTTGATGGTCTGAAGCACCCCCTTAAGTATTACTAGGGTGTTTTGATACACCTGCAATATTCCGTGCCTGAACTTAATGAGTTCCATCCTGAGTGTAAGTGAAAGGTAAGTGAAAATCGTATGCTCTCGTTGCGGAGAGGTATGGATACTCAATCCGGGTTCGAATCCGCCCGGACGACAATGTCATTTAGAAAAGAGTTTTTCTAACTTATGTTCGTTATACCGACTGCTCTCAAACGGTGATCGTGCGAAAACGATAAAAAAAGTAGAGACGATAAAACAAAATTCTGATGCTGAGAAGTCTACCAATTTACATTGAACATGCGTTGTGGGTTGACGCACATAAACCCTCCTTGAGGTTAGACCTGTGCCCTGCAGTCAGTAGAACGTATAATAAAGGCTGATGATGATGAATGATGAAGTGAAAATCATCCATGACAAGTAACTATAGGTATTTTAAAGTAACTATAGGTAATTTAAATAATAACACCAAGACTTATGGGTTATGGTAAAGTTTTTGTCAATTAATAGTTTCAGTTGATTAGTCAAGTAACAAAGGTCGAACCCGATCTCCGTGAGGTAAGCTAATTAGTGTAAACTTAAAAAAGTTTACCGTCAAGCGTCAAGGTAACCAAAAAAGGAAATGCAATTGTTAGTTTTAATTTAAGTGAATTATTTTACAAGTATAATAAAATATAAAATGGTTTTCATATTGCCATTTTAATACATAGTTGTACAAGTTATTTAATATCCTTCCGCAGTTTCTTCCGCACAGATTTTGTGATAAATGCAAAACGTGACAACTACTACTCAATTTATTGGAGCTAATTTTATTTTAACACTCCTTAAAACACAAAAAAATTTCATTATTAGTTTGTACGAGCTTTTACCCGCGACTTCGTCCGCATAAATTATATACCAGATTTTAAGTCAGATGATAAGCTATCAAACAAAAAAAGTTTCATCAAAATCGGTTCAGTAGTTTTTGCGTGATACTCGAACAAACAAACACCCAAACAAACAAACAAACAAACAAACAAACATACAAACAAACAAACAAACAAACAGACAGACAAAAAATCCAAAAATTTGTGATTTGGAATCAGGGACAGGAAAAAACCATGTCGTAATTTTTTTTTTGTAGATATCTTCAATGTACAGACACACTTCTGTTACAGTTTTATAATAGTTTAGATTGTGCGACAAAATTTCTATCTCATATCCAGTGCATAATTTTATATTACCTAGGTACTTACTTATTAATTAGTACAATAACCCTTTAATTCTATAATAATTACAAAAAACGATTTGCCGCGACTCGACGGTTTCCGCAGTCTAATGATTTATCCACTAGGCCAAGGGAAATACAACAATGCAATCAAAAGAATGATGGTTTTGTCAACGCCATTTAACTACGTTTCTTGGAATACAATGATTTGACATTGATTATTATAAATTATAATTTATGCATATGAGCCACAGAACTTCTAACTCCTCTTAGTTCTGTAATTTGAGCCATTTGATATTGTTTGTTGGCTATTCGAAGATCCTGTATCAAATGTTACGTGTAACTGGACATCATGTGTAACAGTCGATAGTGAACGGAATATTGGATAGTTCATACAATCTAGTCCGTATTTTAAGCATGGAAAATCAGAATATTGTTAAAGAATAAAACATTTTAGCAAAATATAAACAAACAGCATGCTATCTGTGCAGTCTAATAACCTTACGAAGTGAATTGACGTTGATCAGTAGTGGTATTTAAGAAGGCTACGCATTGAGCGACGGGCCAAATCGCGGTACAGACCGTCGTGGCCGCCCGCAACCAACAACAAATGTTTTAAACAACGATAAATAAACATAAAACTTTAGTATCGTTAATTTAAAAAAAACATTGAAAGTGCAAAATCGCAATGCCAGCTGATTCGACGCTTATCGTTGCTGGCGAGGAAAGGGGGATTGATAAGAATCTGTTTCAAAGTCTCCCAGAGAGATCGAAACATGAAGATTTTATCAGGCGAGCTGTGGACCTGATGGTGGAGAGGGTTATTTTTGGAAGGTCATCCAGGTCTTCGAAGGTCGTTGAGTGGGCGGCACCGGAAGAGATAAAGCGTGTCATAGATTTGAAGCCGAGAGATGCAGCCTTATCTCATGATGAGCTCCTTGGAGTTATGGCTGATGTGAGTAACGATTGATTTGAAACCTCATGCAGTTTTCGATATAACTGTTATATTGAAATAGGTGTACATTCAAAATATTCTCTAAAACGGGAAAAAGTTTGTGAAGTCGAATTCAACATCTTCATTTGAATAATTTTGTACTTATTTGTATTTTGTAGAGACTGCAGCAACAACTTAAACAATTTGTTTTCTTCCAGGTGGCTCGTTACTCTGTGAACACAGGACATCCATATTTTGTGAACCAACTCTTCTCCTCACTAGATCCTTACGGTCTCATCGGTCAATGGTTGACTGATGCCCTCAATCCTAGCGTTTACACTTACGAAGTTGCTCCAGTTTTTACTCTGATGGAAGAAGAGGTCCTGCGTGAAATGAGGAAAATGGTTGGATGGCCGGAGGGTAATGGTGATGGAATATTTTGCCCAGGAGGCTCCATTGCAAATGGATACGCTATCAGCTGCTCCCGGTTCTACTTCTATCCTGATATTAAGGTAAGTTAAATTTGATACACTTTTTCACTTTCAAAAACCATTATTGGATAGTAGTAAATTAAATAACTGGCCAAGTGCGTGTCGGACCACGCGTAGGATAGGATTCCGTAGTTGCCCGTCACAATATAGGGTAATATAATTATGAACTTAGAAGGAAGCTTTTTGTTTTATACTACGGTTTTACGGCTAAAAACGTCCAAAAAGTACATTTTATAAGTTGATCGACTACTACTCGTAAACTTGTAAAGCCTACTTAGCGGTGATAGTTTTCCTTTAAATTTATATTTACATATACTACTGCCATGTATTTATTATTTTATTCACATAACCAGAAACAACCGTTTAGCTGGCAGGGGGACACTTGACTCTAACAAATGTTTTCACTTTTAAGCTTAATATTTCGCTAACGGATCCCTAAATCGAAAAATGGTTTTCCCACACCCATAATATTTTTAAACGACCTATCCAACGATACCCCACACTATGGGGTAGAAAAGAAAAAAATATCATCCCCACTTCACGTATAGGAGAGGTAGGTAAAAAAAAAATATTTTTCAAAATTTTATTTTACCACTTTGTCGGCGTGATTAATATGTATATCCATGCCAAATTACAGCGCGTTTTCTAGTACTACGCGTCTCTGAGCTAAGCCGCGGACAGACAGACGGACAGACGGACGGACATGGCGAAACTAAACGGGTTCCTTTTTTGACTTCGGAACCATAAAAATCACGCATAATGGAATGCAACATTAAGCAGGAAGTGCATTCAATATACCTACTTCCTCTTGACTTCCGTATTTGGGATTATTTTATGTTTTATAGATGCATTTTAAGAAAATGTATTATATACTTATATTGTGGCAAAAATCGAGGAGCATGTAGGATGTACCTTACAGAAATAACAGAGGCTGAGTTTAAGTAAGAGACAACACCTTTATTTAAAATTATTTTCAGCATTTTATACTAAATATGGATAACGAGTTTTGCTTAAAGTAACTTAAAACGGAACAATGATAAAATGTAGACTATTATTTAACTATTAACGTTACCTACCTTAATTGCTGATAAATCGAAATCTACTATTTTAAGATTTTTGTCAAACTATAAAAGGAAAGAAAAACGTTTGAACTAATAATGATGAAAACATAATTAACTAGTCAGATAAGTAAGAAAACGTGTAAGTGTATTCCATATCTACCTGTTCCTTCTTCTCGAGTATTTCCCTTAGAGGATTATTAGATTCCAATCAATTATAATCTCTGTGATCATGGCATGTGATACTACACCTTTGGAAAACTGGCCTAACTGTGAAACACATTGATTATTTTCAAGAACCTAACTAAAGATTCAAATAACTCCTTTTAAGATTTACATAGGCCGTGGAAAACAATTGAAGTTACCCTGAAATCCCCAACCTGAGTCTTCCCAAGTCCCGACTCTAAATTTGTTTCTCTTTATTTTATTTACTGTTTATGTTTTGGTGTAAAATAAAGTATATTTGATTGATTGATTGACTTTTGGAGTAGTCCCGACATTGATGTACAGAAGTGAATCTTGGGTATGAGAGAAGACGCAAGACAGTAGGACTAACGCAGTGGAAATGCGCTCATTTAGAAGTATATGTGGTGTAACTGTGATGGACAAATTGATAAATAATTTTATTAGAAAACGCTGTGACTTGTGATCTGAAAGAGGATGTTGTGACAAAAATAGAGAGAGGTATGTTGATATGGTTTGGTCATTTGGAAAGAATGGATAAGAGCAGATTGACGATGGCAAACGTAAGTGGATATAGAAAAGAGGACGTCCTAGACGTACATATATATACGGACCAAATTGGCGACATGCTTAAAAAGGGCCAGGTCAGATCTACCGGAAACCGACGAACATGTATGAAGGGACTTATGAATGTGGAGGAACTTAGAGAGGTATATCAGGATCGTGACAGGTGGCGTTCCGTTGTCTCTGCCTACCCCAGTGGGAGACAGGCGTGAGAATATGTATGTATGTTGATTGACTTTTATCGCTGGAAAGCTGTATGACCCTAGAATCAAGCAATCTTCCGCATTGACTCTAGAATACTCTAGATTCTATATCAGCTCATAAACATTGGCCTCGATTCGGACTGTGCCACGACTTAACTTAACTAAATTTATTCCTGTCACTTTCTAAAATAAGATTAAGAAAAGAGATAGAAAACCAACAGCTGACTTTAGTCAAAGTGACGTTACACGCCCAAAAACGCTTTAAATAAGATGGCGTACATTATGATGGCATCTTATTTTGGGCGTGTAACGTCACTTTGACAGCACTAAAGTCAGCTGTTGGTTTTCTGTCTCTTTTCTTAATCTTATTTTAGAAAGTGACAGGAATAAATTTAGTTAAGTTAAGTCGTGGCACAGTTCGAATCGGTACCATTATCATGCAGACTAAATTACCGAACACGTGTCTTTGTTATGACCGGGTATCCTTTAGAATTTAGATAATATCTTATCTGTATAATTTAACTAATATGCTAATTTATGGATTGAATGTTCGCCTTCTACCACCTCGCAAAAACGATTGCCTAACTAACATCCGAGGATGTTATAATCTATTCTCCGGCCCGTGGCATTTACTCAGTTTCCTTAGAATGTTCCATTTAGAATAGATAACAATCATTTAATATGTATTATTAGGTTGTTGCTAGATTTAAAATCATACAAAGTGTTTCAGTTAGCAGATATTTATTAGTACCTAGACCTACCTCATATAATTATTATGAACTTTGTTTGATCCTAGTTAGGCCAGTCATTTTACGGAGTTTTGTTAGGCGGGGTAGGGAGTAATTGTTAATTGGACTTTTAAACTGTAACCGGCACCATTTAGTGACAAAAATGATATCCTGAAACATATTAAAAAATAATTTGCTACGCAACATAGAAATCCAAATCGTGTGCCCCAGACTTTTAAATTAATAATATTAATACCAATGCACTCATATGAATTAGATTTACAATAAAATTTATTTTTGAGCAATAAAATAGGCATTAATCTTTAAAAAAATAGATATTTATTAGAAAATACGAATGTATTTTTCAAAACCTTCTAAGTAGACAAAAATAATTACACCATGTTTGAAGTATGTATAATGGTAAAGCCTTAAATATGTGCAAAAAAAATTTTCCATCAGGTTTTTTAGAACGAGATAATATCAAAATTTCAAAATTGGACCTGTTGCTGAGGTGATTTTTTAAAAATTTTGGTACATTTCTAGGCTCAAATTGGCTCTTCAATATTGTACCGAAAATAAAATCAATTATTAATTAGTCCCGGCTCAAACCGTAAAATGACTGGGCTAAGTTTGATCTGATTGATTATTTTATAATTTGACATTTTACTGTATGTAAAAAATTTGCATACAAAGGCCATAAAATCACTCTCATAAAGTTCAGATTTTTTTAGTCGTCCTTAGAATGGTAGTGACAGATTGATATTCAAAAGCAAATATGAATCATAATAATCAAATAATAAAATTAGAATCCGTTGGGTGAGGGCACGGCAGCGCAGGACCGGTCGTTGTGACAATCCTTGAGGGAGGCCTGCAGTGGACGTGGATATGGATAAAATGTGCTAATTCGGAGTAGGCAAGGCTTGACTGAACGGGTTAAAATGTATTGGGTAGCTGTAGCAAGGTTCCCTAATATAATCCCCAAAGAGATCCCGGTCTTGAGTTAAATATGTCAAGAAATATAAAACCAACTAAAAGACAAACAAGAACTATAAAGTAAGTAGGTATTCTGTCAAGAATAACCGGAAATTGTAGACAGCCAGGAACCTACGGTGGGTTTCCTTTCATTATGTCTCGAGTCGACGAGATAGTTTGCATTGTTTTATCAATGAATTTACTTAAACAGCAGCGGAAAATAAACAAACAATTTTGAAACAATTACTTGTAATTATTTAATAATGGAACAATTGCAACAAATTACTTAGGAACTGACCTTGAACCGCAGAAGGTTTTGATTGAATCCTCATTGAAAATTTCCGGCAATTTTAATCAGTTTTTATAATTGCATAAAATTACTATTAGGAATATAGATTGAACAAGGAAGTTCTGATAAGCATAGCCGCTTCTAATATTATAGTTGAAGGATCGACTACAACTCTGTCCGTCCGCATCGGTCTGTCCGCGGCTTAGCTCAGATACGCTTTGTAGTAGAAAGCTGTAATAAGTGGTAAAATAAAATCGTGATTTTTTTTTTAGGGTCTGTCCCCTACGCGCGAAGTGGGAATTACATTTTTTCTTCTCGTCTATCCCATGTTGTGGGGTATCGTTGGATAGGTCGTTTAAAAATACCAATTGTAGGGGTGGGAAAACCATTTCTCCAAATTTGGCGAAAAAAGCTTTAAAACGAAAATATTGGTTAGAGTCAAGTGCAACTCTCCCAGCTAACCGGTTGTGGTTGGAGATGTGGAAAAATTCACGGCAATAATATATAACGAACTAGAGTTAACCCGTGACTTCGTCCGCACAAATTATATAGGTTTTAAGTCAGATCATATCAGCTATCAAATAAAAAAAGTTTCATCAAAATCGGTTCAGTAGTTTTTGCGTGATGCTCGTTCAAACAAACAAACATACATACAAACAAACAAACAAACAGACAGACAAAAAATCCAAAAATTGGTTATTTGGAATCAGGGACATCTAAAAACCATGTAACTTTTTTTTTGTTAATATCTTCAATGTACAGACACACTTCTGTTACAGGTTTATAATACTTTAGATTTAAAAAGAAAACTATCACGGCTAAGTATATTTTCTTTGGCTAAGTAGGCTTTACAAGTTAACGAGTAAAAGTGGACCAACTTAAAAAAATTACTTGGAGAAGGTTAAACCGTAGTATAAAACAAAAAGCCCCTTTTAAGTCCAAAATTATATTGTGACGGGCAACTACGTAACCCTACACTCCGCGTGGCCCGACACGCACTTGGCTGGTTTTTTTATTTTAGGCTTTCTTTATTGATAAATCTTTAATATTGTGACGATGGTAAAAAGAGACCTCTAAACGGTAAAAAGAGCCTTAAGGCTGGGTATTAGTAGAACAAGCCTCTCTTTCTAACAAGCAAACTTTCGCAATTAGCCATCCCGCTTCAATTGAAAGCAAGATCGCAAAAAAACGCATTTTTCATCAATATCTTTTCTCTTGGGTGTTTGGGGAAAAATCCATCGGTTAGAAGCCCTGCTATAATTATTTACCTTTCAAATGATGGTATATTCAGAAGAAATGGTGTAGTGTGATTCTTGTAAAACTGGTTATAAATCTGAAATCGAGCTTACTTTGCTCCTCTTTTCTATCGAGAAAATTTAATAGAATCGTGTTTTCAACGGTTAGATGCCCTGCAGAAAGAACGTATCTACACTGTTATGTGAACTATATATATTAAATGTAATAATTTGGTTCTCAAATATCGGTTCGAAAACAGACAAAATAGGTATGACCCCCTCTTAAAGTCGAGCTGGAGTGCGATTTTTGAAACTCATTGTTTGAACTCAGCAGTTGAAAAGGTCAATATTACTATGGAGACGTACATTTTTCTACTGCTGATTTGACATTAATCAATCACCAGGAGTGCGATTTAATGCGATTCCATACATTTTCAACTGCAGAATTCAACGTACGAGATTCAAAAATCGCACTCCTGTTCCAGCAATAAACTCATAATTTAAATAAAACCATTTTGTTTTACTACAACCCAATAAATACTACTAATAACTGGTCTAGGCAAATAAATTGCTATTTAAAGAGCTTATTTTATTAATTAAACTGGTTTAATTATATCACAGCTGTGTTATTCGGTGATTAAGAGAGCGGATTGATTGCTAGTTCTGAAGGAAGCATGGCATTCGGTAGTCACCTTAACCCCGATTGCTAATAATTAAATAATCGCGTGCGGTTCTTCGAATGAACCTTGGTTTTCTGTAGATATTTTTCTAAAGAAATATTAAAACAAAAACGTTAATCAATTCTCTTTAATGGTCGTTTGTCATATGTTTCCGTTAAACATACAGTCATTTAACATTATAAAGTCTAGAATTTGTCATATTCAATTTGTCATACATTTAACATCATTACCTTATCCTTATAATTATGTATAGACCCTCGAGAAGTTCCCCAACGGTATCACTTAAAAACTACGGAACCAATCAGAATATAATATTCACAAAAAATAGGGTTTAATTTGGAGGAACATTTCGTTTTTTAACCGACTTCAAAAAAGGAGGAGGATTCTCAATTCGACCGTATATAATTACGTCTCTTTATGTATACCTTTAGATAGAACTTTATTGTTTAAATTATTCATTCTGGAGTGCGATTTTTGAAACTCATTCGGTGAGTTCAGCTGTTGTAAATATCAAAATAACTACGGAGATACGCATTTTTCTATTTTTGATTTGACTTTCAAAAATCGCACGCCTTAAGTATGATTTTTGAAAGTCAAATCAGAATTAAGTCAAATCTGAGTTCAGCAGTTGTAAATGTCAAAATAACTTTGGAGATATGCCTCCAAAGTTATTTTGACATTTACAACTGCTGAACTCAGCGAATGAGATTCAAAAATCGCACTCCTGGTCTCTTTTTTTCGTATTTATCGAAGATTAAATTTTTTTGAATTTATATTTTATAATAAAAAGCTCGAAATTAATAGTTTTACTTAAACTCTTATTCGAATTTCTATACAGAAGTTTCAAATGCTTCGGAAAAACTCCCAAAAGAAAAAGCGGTCGTAAGGGGTACGAACATTTTTATATGGAGCCTGGGATACCAAAACTTTTTTTTTATTTTTTTTCTAATTTTTATAATTTCGCGCGGCCAACCTTAAGACTTTGCATATCGATAGAATACGTCATTACAAACATACTTTCTTATTTGGCAAAATCTCCTAGCCTGCTGTTTTAAGCTAGATATTTGACTTTAAAAGTTTTAATTTTTCAAGACTCCTACGGGCTTTATTTCTCATCTGTTCGAGATGAGACTTGGTGTTTGTATAGTAGAGGTGTAAATCTGTAGTTACCTACTTTCGGGGTTGGAACATATCTGCGATATCTTTTTTTTTTCTTCGAATTTTTATCATTTCGCCTGGCCAACATTGAGACTTTGCATATCGATAGAACACGTCATTACAAACATACTTTCCTATTTGGCAAAATCTCCTAGCCTGCTGTTTTAAGCTAGATATTCGACTTTAAAAGTTTTAATTTTTCAAGACTCCTAGGGGCTTTATTTATTACCTGATCGAGATGAATCTTGGTGTTTGCATAGTAGAGGTGTAAATCTGTAATTACATACTAAGAATTTATGAAATAAATTATCCTAAAAATAAAAATCATTTGAATATAAAATAGATTAGAAATAAAATACGACGAAACTGGAAGTTGTATAAAAAACAAAAGCGGGGAGGGAGAAACTGCAGGGCGTGGGCAAAGCATATAAAAAATAATAGAAAGCGTGCTTCTAAGAAACCGCGCGACACGCCGGCGATGTGGCAAGATGGTGGCCATGCTAAGGGTTGTTACAATAATGTTCAGAGGAAATGGAATAAAATATAAGACAATCAATAGGAAATAAGTTTAATCATTTAATATTTTATTAATTGGTAGTGATCCTAATATCAACCTCGGTATTTATTTTCGTTATGCATAGAGATCAGATAATCCGATGTTTATAAATATGCAGCCGGTGAAGTTTAGGTAAATCTAAACCACTCTGTCAACCCTGACAGCATTTCATAAGTTGACAAAAGTGTCAGAGTTGTCCAAATGTCAAAGTTCTACGATAGTTAAGCAATCCCGAGACCTAAGAGCGGACCTGGGATTGTTACATAAAATCAATTAATTGAGGTGTCTGAATTATTTTTTTGAAAAATTACATATTTTATAGAATTCAAGATACTGACACTTGCATCACTTTACATTTTCGAAATTTGTATGTTTGTTAAAAATCATTTTCATATGTTCCCACTACATTCCCGTCCAAAAAATTTACGCCCTCAGAATAAACTCGCTCTGCCATTCTCGAACATGCAAATGATCCACAATGGACCTTATGCCATGGCAGTTAAGATATATAATCATATTCCCAGCATTATACAGAATTACGATCATCTAAAGTTTAAAAAGAAATTAAAAGAACACCTTATAAACAAATGCTATTACACGCTGCAAGAGTTTTTTGACGATAGCTCACGAGATGTTTTTTGAATTTCTGTGATTTTATTTATCATTTCTATTTTATTAAAAAAAAAAATTATTGAAAAATTTTGTTAATACTTACCTTATCTAATTTTATTCGCCCTAGTTTGATTTTGAAATTTCAATAATGTGAATGTATTTCATTTTATTTTCGTTTCAATTTGTGTTTGTTTATTTAATTTGCCTATAGTCTTAAAATAATATAATTTGCCTGGTTTGATTTTGTAATTAAATAATGTGAATGTACCTGTGTTTCTGTATTGAATTTGTTGTTTGTATATTTGATGAAATCGCATATAATTTTAAGTTAAAAATAGTATTTAATTTACCAAAGCTTGAATCTGCAATGTGAATAATGTGAATGTTATACTTAATTAATTTTTATTTATGTCTTTTTAGTTTATGATGATTATTTTATGATGATTGCCCTTACATTTTTAAATTTTGCATATTGATTTAACACTTAGGTATACCTAAATGTTGCTGTGCCCTTACAGGGTTCATGTTTGATACTTACTAACCTAGCATAAGACCAAATGTTACAACATGCAATAAATGATTCTATTCTATTACTTAAAATGACTTTAGGTAAATATGCATCCGAATATCCGATCTCTAGTTATGGACTATTATTTAAGTTTTTGATTCAAAGTTTTAGAAGAAAACACATTATTTTTCAATTAATGATACGTATTATGTAAAAAAACAATTGAGTAGTGCCGTAGCTTACCAATTTATAGTATTACCTGCAATTTAAAGCGGTATCTCCAGTAAAAACAACACAGTTTCAAATTGTGTCAAAAATGCTTCAAACCACTTTAGTTCCAGCAAATCTTTATTTTTATACGATATGGAATCACACCCGTACACAATGCCATAATTATATATTCCGTGACAACACAAACAATTCTAACTATTGTAGTACGTGTGCGCTCTCGAGTATAACATTTGACACCAAGAAAACAACTTGACCAAGTCAAATCAGTTGGCCAAGTTGTCCGAGTTATTTACGTTGTAAGAGTTGTTTATTTTGTCCGAGTTGTCCAAGTCGACCAAGATGTTCAATCTAGTGTTTACTACTTACGAGGACCAGTAGGAAAAAACGGTGGGGCGGCCCTATTTTTTTAATTTACTTTATTCAGAAAGGCATAGGTATCCATATTATGTTTTCGGGGGGGAAAGAGGGAAGTTTAGGTAAATATGCATCGGATTATCTGATCTCTATTCATAGCAAAAATAAATACCTAGGTAGATATTAGGATCACTACCAATTAATAAAATACTAAATGATTAAACTTATTTCATATTGATTGTCTTATATTTTATTCCATTTCCGGCCATGGCCGCCATCTTGCAAACACCAAGTTTCATCTCGAACAGATGAGAAATAAAGCCCCTAGGAGTCTTGAAAAATTAAAACTTTTAAAGTCAAATATCTAGCTTAAAACAGCAGGCTAGGAGATTTTGCCAAATAAGAAAGTATGTTTGTAATGAATTATTCTATCGATATGCAAAGTCTTAATGTTGGCCAAGCGAAATGATAAAAATTCGAAAAAAAAAATTGATGTCGCAGATATGTTCCAACATCGAAAGCAGGTAACTACAGATTTAAACCTCTACTATGCAAACACCAGGTCTCATCTCGATCAGGTAAGAAATAAAGCCCCTAGGAGTCTTGAAAAATTAAAACCTATAAAGTCGAATATCCAGCTTAAAACAGCAGGCTAGGAGATTTTGCCAAATAAGAAAGTATGTTTGTAATGACGTGTTCTATCGATATACAAAGTCTTAAGATTGGCCGCGCGAAATTATAAAAATTATAAAAAAAAAAAATGGTATCTCAGAGATGTTCCTACCCCTTTAGGTACCGTGTTTATGTGTGTAGGTATTGCAACAGAAACATTAGCCATTTTATAAACCGCTTATCTTGACATCTATAGTGATTATCCAATACTTATTAAGCTTAAACAAAACTTATGTAACCTAACCTAACCTAACTACTTAAGTTAACCTCTTTAAAATTTAATTGACTTAACGATATAACAACGGCTTATTAATAATACTTTACAGAGTAAAGGCGTCTACGCCGTGCCAAAGCTGGTTCTCTTCACTTCAGAGCTGGCTCATTACTCGACAAAGAAGATGGCTACATTCATGGGAATCGGAGGCGACAACTGCGTGTTGGTAAAAACTGACGCTTGCGGCAGAATTGATGTCGACGACCTGGAGTCAAAGATAAACGAGACCATAGAAGATGGATCAACACCGTTCCTAGTCACAGCTACATCTGGAACGACGGTGTATGGAGCTTTCGATCCTTTGATACCTATTTCCGCTTTGTGTAAGAAATATAATCTTTGGCTGCACGTGGACGCTGCTTGGGGAGGCGGCGCTTTGATGTCAAGGAAACATCGACACCTTTTGGCCGGAATCGAATTGTGAGTTTTTATTTTTTATTTTTTCCATGGTTGAAATTAATCTCTTTCGTCAATGATTTGAAACGACAGATTTCCTGGTTTAAAAGGTTGAAAGAGTGTAGCTAAATATATTTTTAGAAATATAAATCCTTTTTCCATGAAAGTTTTCAGGATTTCACATTGAGACCACTCAATATGAAATACTCTGAAAAGACTCCTTATTAGAACGGTCGTATTTTACAGGTTTCGATGTGATATTTTTTTCTGCAGTTTTTTTCTTAGTAATATTAACACGTTCCCGGGCAGTGAACGAGAGATAGAACTTTTATTGTCATTACTGCTACAGCCGGTCACTGTCCAAGAACGTGTTAAGTACTTACATAATTTTGCTAAAAAAATATTTACATCCAAGACATCCTCGCTATGAACCACAGTTATTTCGATTCTCTAAATAAAATGTTATCTTGCAGAGCTGATTCTGTCACATGGAACCCTCACAAACTCTTGGCGGCCCCTCAACAATGCTCCACGTTTCTAATTAAACACAAGAATATTCTCAAAGAATGCCACTCGAGCGAAGCCAAGTATCTCTTCCAGAAAGACAAATTCTACGATACTTCTTACGACACTGGTGACAAACACATTCAGTGCGGTCGACGCGCCGACGTTCTCAAATTCTGGTTCATGTGGAAAGCGAAGGGCAGTGAAGGTTTCGAGAAACATATCGACAAAGTATTCGACAACGCAAAATTCTTCCTGGAGCACATTCGACAGCGCGAAGGATTTCGACTTGTAATCGATAAGCCAGAATGCACAAACGTTATGTTCTGGTATGTTCCGACAATACTTCGCGGCTGCGCAAACGACCCAGATTACAAAGAAAGGCTACACAAGGTCGCTCCGAAAATAAAGGAGCGAATGATAAGAGAAGGAAGTATGATGGTCACATACCAACCGCAAGGCGACCTCGTAAACTTTTTCCGTATTGTATTCCAAAACTCGGCCTTAGACCACAAGGATATGGTTTACTTTGCTAACGAGTTCGAAAGACTCGGAAGAGATCTTATAGTTTAAATTCTTGTAAATTACCTACCTAATATAAAATGTAATATTGTACAAATATTGCGTCATTTAGCCTGTGATTTTAATTCTCGAATTTATTTATGTGATGTAGAAATTGTTAACCTTCACTTATGCTAAGATGATGCAGAGTTAGAATTAGTAAACTTTTCAATAATTAATGAGTAGTTTACTAGTAAGTATTTATAAGAAGACATTATTTTATCGATGTAAATTGTTTTATGAACAAATATAAATGAAAAATAAACAACTATAATATCTCCATGTGATAGCCATCGTGACCGCTGTTTTCTTTAAAAATACCTTTATTAAAGTAGGTAAATCCAAACATTCGAAGGGCTATACTAAAATTAATATTAATTATTTGTGTGAGGATCTGTCACAGCATGTAAACTGATTACAATGATGACGTTTGTTAACAAAACTTCTGTTTTTTCTTTTGTTCAGTTATATTAATAACTTACACTCAGTTGCAGAAACGTTCATTAAAGTTAATCCTCCATTAAATCTCTTGCTGTCACTTTTTTAGACGTAGTAAAAGCTAGCAAGAGATTTAATGGAGGATTAACTCTAATGAGCGTTTCTGCAACTGAGTATCAGAGGTTTAGCTGATTATTTTTATCTTTCGAGCTTCAAGTTTTGAGAAAACCTAAAAATAAAATTATTGACCCTTGCGAATTCGTTGAAAGGTAACTATAAAGTAAACAAGTACGTAACGGAACAAGAATTATTGACCTTTGTTTCGGATTTTACTATCCTTTACCAACCTTTACTTAAATTTCGAATTGTTTGATTCAACGACCTATGAAGTAAAAGGCTTAGCCACAAATCGACCGAGGTTGCCTGCAGGTTCAAAGTAAAACAATAATTAAGTACTCTACTTTATAATTATAAACGCAAAGATTTTTTTTGGTCTATACGACAAAAAAATTCTTTGTATAAACGGCTGTTTTTATGGTTCCACAAAGGGTGAAAACGGGACCCAATAACTAAGCCTATGACATAGGACAACATTATTGTCCGTCGGTCCGTCTGTCCTACCTATTTAGGGCTGTAACTTTTGAACTGTAATAGCTAGATAGTAGAAATTTTCACAGAATGTGCGTTATTATGGCGGATTTGCTGACAGATAATAAAAAAGTCAAAAAACTAAAAATTATGAAACTAGTTTTTATCTATGTTTTTTCTTCTCGCTCTCTCGTCAAAATGGTAATACATAAAAGCGTCAAACTTGGTGTGATTATAGAGCAAACGCTACACTCTACAGTATAACAACAAATAATAAAAATGGGCAAGGGTGAGTCGGTCTAGTGGTAAAGGTCCCGGAGAAACAATTTTTTTTGTAATCAATATGTTTTGAAGGTGGTATGGTACGGAACCCTCCCTCGCCTCGGAGCCCGAATAGCCCGACTTTATGTACTGTTTCAAATCTTGTCTAGGTTTTTATGTACTGTTTCAAATCTTGTCTAGGTTTCAAACAGGATAAAGTGAACATAATTGTTAAGCTCTGTACGTAATTATAATTATAATGTTTGTATAACTAGTTTAGAACTAGAACATAACTTAGATTCTGAAGTGACGATAAGATTCAGTTATAGATTGAAATAGATAAGGTAAGTTAAGCGGATCAAGTCCCCTCATCCCAAAGAGCGCTTACAGACTAGCGAAAAGTGTTAGGGCGACCGTTTTGTCGCAAGCTGTCGCTCACAACTGTCGCTGGTCTGTAAGCGCCTTAAGGGTGTCAACTTTGTCAAGTTGAGGATATCCGCTCAAAAGCCCTTTTTAGGGTTCCGTAGTCAAACAAGGAACCCATACAATTTCGCCCATTCTGTTTGTCTGTCTGTCTATCTGTCAATGTCCCACATCGATTAATCGAAAAAGAAAATTCAAAACTTCAATCCAATTTCAATGGTGATTATAGGTGTTCTGCATTCGAATTTTTAATCTATTCTGTATCTAAACTAAATTACATTATTATAGTTAATATTTTAGTACTTTCAAACGTAATATTAAAAATTAAAAACTGTGAAAGATAGACTGGTACGAGATAGATTGCTTTCCAATCCATTACGCTATAAAATCCGAATAAAGACGCTCTTGGGTTTGTCGTATATCAAGTAATTATCTCATCTGTCCATCCTAACTCGCATACAAAAATACTCGTACACAAAAAAATTAAATTATGCCCATGATACGAAAATACGAATATAATTCAAAAGATAACGAAATGGTCCAACTAACTGTAGTTTGTTTATTATAATTGTTTTAACAGATAGCACTGCATTAACAGATGGATCGCTCCCTTGTTAACATCCGCTACTTGCAAATTAGTCGCATGTGCATTAATATACGGAGATCATCCATCACCACCGACATCTTGATCGATATCCCTTGCGTCTCATTCGGCTACATTTAGGTTCAATTATTAACGACAATTAAGATTATAATATCACCAGCTTATGCATAGAGAAACCAGCTGGCTATAACGGAGCGATGATCAGCAAAAGTTTACCAATAAAGAAAATACGGATTATGGATACGGAAATATCTTCAGCGCAACGAATTTTTAGCATCAGTCAAACAGGCTTCTTATTTGTCGGCATGAGCCATACAGCATGACAATTCACTATACTATACTAGTATATATATATATATACAGGAAGATTTTTTTATCACCATCCAAATTTTTTCTACATGTTTGGTATCACTTATAGAGCCCATTTCATTAAAAAAAAGGGCAGGTTAAAATTGCACATTTAAAAATTTTATCCTACAGAATTTTCCATAAAGCTTGGTCATCGAGTTTCATATTCGTACCGACCGGGTGTGGCAGGACCGGGGGGTGGAGCCCTAGCTTCAGAGTCCATCAGATTTCATTCAAAACATTGTTAAAATGTTATACTAGTCCCTTATTTTGTTTTTATTTTTGTTCAATGACACGGTTATAATAAAGTACTCTTTGAATGACACAATGACACATAATAAACTTTTTCTAAAAATTAAAAGGCTCTGACCCAAAGAAAATTACTGACCACAGAGATTCGTTCGTTAGTTTTCGTTCTTGAAAAGCAAAGTTCTAAATTCGAAAAAGCGCGCGAAATCGGGTCGAGTGGTAGTAACTATTAATAAGTAATCTGTGGCACAGGTAGGTGCGTACTGTGTCCAGTCGAATCGTTTTTCTTAAGACATTTTTGCGTAGTCATATCTCAATATTTTAGTACTGAGCGATGCTAAAAGAAAAAACACGTATCGATTTTTTTTCATAAACTAACATTTTATTAAAATTTGGATGGTGATAAAAAAATCTTCCTGTATACTCATGCTATAGTGTAAAGTTTAGCCTGTCAGCAAATGGTCGTATCGATGCTGACTGTCCCAGGGCCTCAACCCGCACATTCGAACTTCCCAATTGCGTGAACATTTTCGTTCCAATGTCAACTCTATTACAATGAAGTGCAGATCGAAACAGTGGCGGTATATCAAACATCGAAAGTCCGGGTACAGGGCCACGGTGCGCCAGACGATCTCGGGTTTCGTCACTCGGGGAGTCTCTTTCCTTGTTCCAGACAAACAGTGAAAAGTATAATTTAAAAAATGTAGTTAATATAAAATAATTATTGTTTATTTTAAAATATAACTAAATAGCATAAAAACCAACTTCGTCTTTTACTATGGATCTTCTTCGGATTAATCAAATATGGTTGTCTTCTTCTGACAATTTCTCTAAAGGCAGTTCCTCACAGTCCAGCTGAAATAGAAAATAAATATTTGTTACCACAGGTAATATTTTTTGACTCAATTACTTACCCGCCCTGGCCTCTATGTTTGGCTAAGTGTGAATTTGGTTACGAAATGTTGGCCTGTTGACCAATAGTCACCAGAACCTGAGTTCCTAGATCGACCGTAATTGTGTATACAGGGTGAAATTGATATCATTGGCATCCTTTTAAACTAAGAGTCTACCCATCAAACTGAACAACTTTTAGTATGGGAGCAAACCGATCGGAGCAAAAAAAAATCTGCTGTTGCATACATTTGAGTCGAGTAGGCATTGCAGTTTAGTATGGGACAGCAGATTTTTAGTTGCTCCGATTGGTTTGCTCCCATAGTAAAAGTGGTGCAGTTTGATGGGTAGACTCTTAGTTTAAAAGGATGCCAATGATATCAATTTTACCCTGTATACTTACATATTTTGCGAAAGCTCATTTTCTAGGCTTCATAATTTTATTTTATTTTATTTTATTTTATTTTATTCATTTTAGGAAAACTTACGGACTAATTACAGGATAGTAGGGTATCAACATTTTTTAAAACAACATTGCCAACTAAAAGTTTCCTCAGATAAAACTAAAAGTTTCCACAGATAATAATAATATAGATAAACCATATTATGCCTTGGGAGTGGGAGTCCCTAACGTCTTTAGTTGTCTCTAGTTATCCACCTAGATGGTGGCTCCTGCTGTGAATAAGCAATTCCCATTAGATTGTTCTGCCTCACGACAGAATCTGCAAGTGGGTGTTTCTAAAATCCCTATTTGGTGCAGGTGCTTGTTTAGCTTGCAGTGTTAGCTTGCTTAACATTTTCATGAAAATACACGGGACGAATCAACTGGACGGGACGATTAAATAATGTTATCAGGATCACTTACCAAAGTTTCATCGTCTGGGACTCTAGAGACCAAATCTAGCACTTCGTTGTTTGCAATTCTATTAGGTTTTAGTAACTTTCGAGTAAACTTATGTACACCTGAAAATAATGATAAGGATTACAGATAACATTGCAAAGAATTATTTTTCAAAATAATTGCTACTGCTTCTTATTAGAAGCAGTAGCAATTATTTTATCTTCCTATTGGAAGATATAGTTTGCACTAAGTTATCGATATTTGACTGTCAGTAGGTAGCTCAAGTTAGCTTTTTGTCGCAACAAGCGCAGCGTTACTTAGTTACCACAGAGAGTACTATAAGTCCCCACAACGATATCCGATCAGTTTAAAATGATAAAGAACAGGTTAAAACCATTTGTTTTGACTACTGGTATGAAAATATTCAATAAAAGTAGGTACTATTAGCCCCATTTCTGGCCCTGTACCCGGACTTTCGATGTTCGATATATCGCCACTGTTTCGGTCCGTACTTCATTGTAATAGAGTTTACATTGGGACGAAAACGTTTACGCAATTTCGAAGTTCGAATGTGCGGGTAGAGGCCCTGGACAGGAGATGCAGATCGAACGATCAAAGAATGGTTTATCTCATGACTACGATGGTACAATTAATTGAATTGTTCATTGATTATAAGGGTCAGCGCACACCCAGCGTAAATCTGCTCGCGCATGCTCGAGCATGTTCTTTGCAGTCGCGCACACCTAGCGGCAAAATCCGCCGGCGGCAGAGGCGAAATCCGCCGGCGGCAGCGGCGGATGCTCGAGCATGCGCGAGCATGCTCGCGCGTGTTCGAACAGTCTCGCGGATGCTCCCGTGTTGCTACAGTTGACAGTGAATTTTGCAGTTGTGTTTACAATATTTTAAAGTAAAGACGTGCGAAGAGTAATTTTAAAGTATGGTGGACTGGGATTTGGTAATTATTGGGTTACTAGCAGAGGAAGAGGAGCAAGAAGAGCACATCAATAAAATGAAAAGAGGACGACACAAAATTGAAAGAAGAATATGGGCTGAAGCAACCTGGCAAGAAAGATGTACATTTGGGGAATACCACACCCTGTGCTACGGTTTAAAGTTCAAGGGACAGTTATTTTATGACTACTATAAAATGGAATATGAACAATTTGAAAACCTACTAATCTGCTTCGACCTTTGAGATTTTCATTGTATTTTCAAAAAGAGTTAGATTATTATATATTTTCTGTACTAAATTGCCCTTTTCGTGCTAAAGTAGTTAAAAAATATGCTAGATTTAGTCCGAAACCGGCAGAGGTGGCAAAACTTACGACGGATCGCAAGCATCGACACGGGCGTATGCTCGAACATGCTCGAGCATGCGCGAGCATGCGCGAGCATGCTCGCGACTGCTCGCGTCGCCGCGAGGAGCATACGCGAGCATACTCGAACAGACGCTGAAGGGATTTAATCACTTGCAAGCTATTTTCGACTTTATTTCAATGGGAATAGAGTTCATTATCAATTGAATCAATGAAATCTGCTCGCGCATGCTCGAACAGTTTTACGCTAGGTGTGCGCTGACCCTAAAGGGACAGCCCGGTAGCACAGTCGGTAGTGAACCTGCCTGCTGTGCCGAGGGTCGCGGGTTCGAATCCCGTAAGGGACAAATATTTGTATGATGAATATGAATATTTGTACCCGAGTCATGGATGTTTGTATCTATATATGTATTCTATATCGCTGTCTAGTCATCGTAATACAAGTCCAGGCTAAATTCTGGTACTTTAAATGTGGCTAGATAATTTGTGTGACAATGTTAAAGATATATTTTTTTTTTTTATTATATAATATAAAATAAAATTACTGAACAAAACTTACCCCAGCCCATTAAAATATATTGGAAAGGAATTAGATACATAAAAAATGCTACGACAAGAATGATGAAAATGGTCAAGTAACTCAGAAAGGGTACTTTGAACTGGAATAAACTGAAACAGAAAGAAGTATAAATAAAACATTCAAGTATATACAAAACAATCTTCAAAATAGAAGGTAAGTAGGATTTATACAATTTTAAAAGAAGTTAAACATCAAAATAATAAATATATATTTGATCAGAATGAGATAGATAGGAAATAATTACTCATATGTAACTTACTTTTTTATCCTTTCTCCTAAAGTAGCAACTTTACCGATAAAGTTTTGAACTACTTGAACCATTTCTACCAAAGAATTAAATTTTTGTGACAATGTAGTTTTTTCTTCCTGAAATCGGAAACAATATTGAAATAATTAAAAATCTGTCTTTATTTTGATGCCGCCTATTATGACTGCAATACAGGGTGTAACAAAACACCCTAGTAATACTTAAGGGGGTGCTTCAGACCACCAAACCAAACCAAACTGAACAATTTTCACTATGGAGCCAACACTGAGAAAAAAACAAAAAATCTGCTGTCCCATACATTTGAGTCGAGCCCGTACTGCAGTTTTGTATGGGACAGCTGATTTTTATTTCGCGATTTCGAAGTTGGCTTCATAGTGAAAGTTGTTCAGTTCGATGGTCTGAAGCACCCCCTTAAGTATTACTAGGGTGTTTTGTTACACCCTGTATAAGGAGATTATGACATCAATGTAATCTTTATCATAATAATACTTAATTTTCTAATAAAAGGTTTCCCTTAAGCCGGGTCCGCTGCGCCATGTTAGATGTTAGCAAAACACCTTAGCAAACCGTTTCCCCTCCCCCGCAGGCGAACGCGGGTGATGTTATCCATTTGCATCGGAAAACATCACCCGCGTTCGCCTGCGGGGGAGGGGCAAGTTAGAAAACGATGTTAGCAAACACGATAACATGGTGCAGTGGACCCCGCTTTACATATTAGGAATAACATAGTAACTTGAAACTAGTTAGCAGTAAAATTAACCTTGGGAGTGTGTAATTTCTCTGTGGTCTGAACCCCATTTTTATAGTTTTCGCCCCATAACTAGAATAGTTTTGATTACAGGATACCAGAAAGAATAATTACTATTTATTAAGAACTTCTACCATGGTCCATAAACATAGGTGATTAAAATTTTTAGGTATAGGAATAATTTTTTTTGTTTACCTTCTTTTCATCGTTTTCCTCTATCGTCGATTCTTTTTTCAGATATTTTTTCCCTGGAAATGATTTTGTATTTAATAAAGGAACTCTACTTGAAACGAGATCCAAAATGAATTATTTCTTCCAAACGTTACTATAATTATTAGATAAGAAAATTTATTTGGGTCATCTTCTTGCTGGGCTCTCAGAATCTTTGCCACAACCATCAAATTCTCGCATAAAAATCAAACGGAGATCTGGACATCATAAACATCATTGGCTAATTTAATTATGCACCCCAATAGGTAGGTACCTCTTCTTACAAATGAAGTTTAACTATCCTACTTCCTACTAATATTATAAAGGACAACCGCCGCTCTCCCTTGAAAAAATACCTTAAAATGTATAGAAGTTTTGACTGAAGTCAAATGTGTAATAAATTATGAGGTTTTATAAAAACGACTCAGATAGTATCATTTATTTTTATTTAACGAGTTATTTAATCATTTATTATTAATAAATTATAAAAAAGCAGCAACCCCAACATGGCTGTCAATGTTGTTTAGTAGGAGGAGGTAGGAGGTGTTGCAAGCACAATGTTTTTTTTATATAAAAATGATAAAACTTATAAATCATTATAAAATAAACTAATGCCTGCAGTTAGTTTCTAGTGTTCCATAGTCCATAACAAAAATAGAAGGACGGTTATACATTTTTGGGTATTATGTGCCAGATGTCCTTTGATGTGCGAGTTTGTGACGATATTTGTAAGTTAGATGTTAGCGGCTTTTTATATATTGCCCGTTATTATAATTATCGTGAATCGTGATATTATAATTATAATAAAAACATTTTAAATAACACACAACAACAATAACTAACAGTAAAACAGAAAGTATTCCGGAGGTCTGTACCAAACAAATGGTACGATAATAAGAAGGGGCACCATCCACATTTTGAAGAACCAGCAAAATAGAAGCCACTCAGATAATGCTATCATATTCCATTTCTTTGACTCCCATTCGAAACACGTTCTGAAAAAACGTAATTCCTTAGCAAACAATATGGAACAGAAAAGCAATTATTAAAAGTTTGTATTCTTGGATCAATATCGAGAGAGTTCGAAATAAATTCATGAAAAGAATTATGTAGGTTGGTATACCTATACTTATAAATCGTAAAATAAATAGAAATATAAAAATACTGACTTGATAACTTGGAAGGCATCTAATACCCAAGCTACAACAACCTTTACTCTGGACAAATTTCTAGCAAACAGATGTCTATCAAATTTTCTTTCAGTTTCTAAATAATTTGGCTCCTTTGGATTTATTACACGAATCGATGCCCTTAGCTGAAACAATTTCAATAATAATTATCTACTGAGTTTTAGTTCACAAATATTATAAAACGTGTTCAAACTTACTAGGTCCCAAGTGCATTTCATTTCCAATAAAATTCTTGGATTGTTTCCCTTAGCTCGCTCTCTTAGAGTTGAATCTTTAAGAGCATACCACTTCGCCTTACCATTCTGTATTTCAAGTAGTGGAATTGATACCCTTCCCACTTCTTCAGATTTCTTCTCATCGTATACTATGACTTCCAGAATAGACGTGACATCAGTTATTATACTGAAATGAGGGTAAAAATACACCATAGGCTAAATACGCTATAATTGAAGGTTCATTTAACAATTTTGAACTATTTTTATTATATTAATGTGTCAAAGATACTAACAATTTCAATATTTTCATCCAATTAGGATTGTTAGTTTTGGATTCTGTTTGTGTTTGAAGCCTATCGTTGTCCAATCCAAAAACGCAGTAACAATCATTCGAAGAAAGACCTTTTGCGCCGTATACTGTTATAGTCAACCATCCAACGTCAGTAAAGTCATCTTTAAATTGATACCAAGCCTGTAAAAAGTTGTTTTAGTGAAATAAGAGCGAGGAGAGGTGTGGATGGGAGTTACAGTGAATAATAATAATCTAAACTATTATAAAACTGTAACAGAAGTGTGTCTGTACATTGAAGATATTTACAAAAAAAAAATTACGATATGGTTTTTAGGTGTCCCTGATTCCAAATCATCAATTTTTGGATTTTTTGTCTGTCTGTTTGTTTGTATGTTTGTTTGTTTATTTGTTTGTTTGTTTGGTCGTTTGTTTGTTCGAGTATCACGCAAAAACTACTGAACCGATTTTGACGAAACTTTTTTTGTTTGATAGCTTAAAAATTAAAATCGGGTATATAATTTATGCGGACGAAGTCGCGGGTAAAAGGTCGTAATAAATAATTTTTTTCAATAATTGAAAAAAACCTTCAATGCTTGAGTAGTAGCGAACTTTAATGAAACTATTTTGTCAGACTAACTAACTCATATAGTATAACTTCGTTTAGTCTTAATCTATCGAAAATAAGCTTTCGAGTGTGTTATCATCTTATTTACCGATTCCAGTTTTTTCTGAGTATCCCAGTACTCGTCTAAATCCACAAAAGTGTTTACTAAACCAGTACCACTTATCGTAAGTAAGATAAATAGTTGAGTATTCCATTTTCCTTCTTCTAAGTTGAGGCGCATTTTATGCGTCTTTTCATTTTCAACATTAGACAAGTCTATTGTGGTTCTGAAATAAATTTAACACAAAATCTTTGAATAAATAAAATCTGTTGTTTATTTTTGTAAAATACCTAATCAATATTGTTGGAAAGCTAATAAAATACTAAATTATAGCTGAAAAGGAGGGTCAGAACAAATTAACTAATGCCGTAATCCTATTGAGTACATTCTTCTTCTTATCGTGTGGGCAGAGCCCTGGTGTCAGAGTTTTTTCAGACCGCCTTTCAGCCTCTGACGTGAAGTACATTAATTGATATCAATTTAATATGAAAAGCCAAGATGATGAGGATGTCATTGCTTTTAAAAATGACTCATTGATTCATTGATTGTCCCTTTTCTGTTGATAGTTCTCTAAACTTTTAACTCTAATTATAGAAATGCCGCGAGTTAATACGGCGAAAGGCGCATTTAAAACAAACGTTAGATGCATAATTATGATAATCTTCTCCTTTTTCTAATTTCAGCTAAAAATAGGTATCTATAATAGAAAAAACAAACAACGAAAAAGAAAAACTATTTAGAATTCACCTGCCAAGAAAATTTAACCTTTCCCAGAAGGAAACTTCCAGCAATTTGTCTTCGAACATGTTGAGGTTAAATAATTCTTGCCAGCTCACTACAGCGGAGTTGTTTCTAACTGCTTTCGATTTACGCTTCTCCGAACCTAACCTGGAATAGTAATTAGCAAGTAGCAACTATTAGGTACCTATCCGGTTTTGAAAAGATTTAATATTGCATCTTTTTCATGCCTTAATCAAAGTTGTGGATGTTTTATATCTTGTTTTTATTTTATATTATTGCTGCAACGGCTAATATATATTGCAGATCACATGATCCTAGAAATACATTAGATTATTATATGTGAAATAAACAATAAGCCCTTCTCTGCGCTATTCTGAATTTTTCACACTATAATTGGTGAAAGAATAACGCTCCAAGGAATACCTAAAGCATAAGTATACTAACAATAAACGGCCAAGTGCCTGTCGGTCCACGCGCAGTGTAGGGTTCCGTAGTTGCCCGTCACAATATACTGGGTCACTTAGAAGGGGGCTTCTTGTTTTATACTAAGGTTTAACGGCTAATAAAGTCTAAAAAGTACATCTATAAGTTGGTTGACTGTTACTCGTAAACTTGTAAAGCCTACTTAGCAGTGATAGTTTTCCTTTTACCACCGCTAAATAGGCTGACAGTTTGATGGTCTGAAGCACCCCTTTAAGTAAGAGTCCCATTTCATTTTACATCCTGTGATGTAAAATCACAAAAAAAACGACTTTCTCCATGGGAACCAAATCAAAACGCGAAAAAAAATCTGCTGTCCCATACATTTCAGTCGAGTTATGTTTGCAGTTTTGTATGGGATACTTAGCGGATTTTTTTTCGAGATCAGTGTTGATCCTTAACAATTTTAATTGACCTATCCAACGATACCCCACACCATGGGAACGCGAGAAAAAAAAGTCATCCCCACATCACGTGTAGGGGGCCTAAAAAAATATTGTTCAAGATTTTATTTTACTACTTTGTCTAGTATACAAACGCCAAATTACAGCTTTCTAGTACGAATAGTATTATTTTATCTGTGCTGGTACTAAGGGTCTCTGAGCTAAGCCGCGAACAGAACGACTTAAAATTAGCACTCCTAGTCGCAATCAGTCTACTAATAATATATGTAGATAGGCCGAACACAATTTTTGTATAATTGGCTTTGCCAATTATTTTATGCAAAAATTATTTTTGTAACTATATTTTAATATGTTGTTGGTTTTCTCAATAAATAAATAAAAAACACAAATTAAGTTACTAAGTTACTAACCTCAAACGACATAAATATAAACGTTTCTCATCTGTTACAGTTGTGTCTACTTCGTTGTCTAAAACAGTGGCATCGATTAATGCGACTGTCACAGTTGCAACTTTATTCTTCTTTGAATTGCTTAATACAAACTGTAAGTAGAAAGAGTTGATTATTTTATCTCTATTTTCTTCTTCGGCTCCTGCCATACGAACGCTGGTCTGCGTGCGCCTCTCCACTATTTATAAGTTTATAACGAACTATTTATTTATTTATTGTTATAAATATACTGTTGTATATTGACATTTTCACGCTGACCACATTAAAATTTTAAAGTTCAAAATCATTGTTTTGTGTTTAGGTAGTTTTTTGTTTCTTGATCTTTTGTATCAAGTAAGTATTCCTTTTTAGGAACAATCTTTCCCTTTTTTATCTGGTGCAAGTTTACTCACTGAACAATAAATTATTTTTTAAAGTAATGCATGACCAATGTAGGTCTCAATCTAAGATGCTTTTAAGTTTAAGACACAATGTAACTGCCATTTTTGTTCTTAAAGAATAAAAATGATCACTATTTGTCTTCTCATAAATTACCAAAATTACCAAAATAGCAATATAATTTGCCTGACGACTTATGAGTCGATTTTAGAGTCGAAGTTTGATTTCAGATATGTCTGAAAGAGAATTCTTTCTTTTCTTTATCCTATTTTCCTATTCGGGCTCCAAAAAAGTTTATACCTTTTCTATTTTGTCTCTTGATTCTTTCTTCCTTTCTTTTTCCTTTCGTTTTTCTTTATTTGCCAACAGTTTATTACTAATTTTGTCACGTATCGATATTTTTGTAGGCGTGCTAGATGCTATATGTTCAATTTCTTTAGATGCTTCATTTAACCTGAAAATAGAGGATTTTAACACTATTGTGCTGACTTTAATCACTAAATAATTCGTTATAATTTTTTTAATATGCTAACATCTTCTTGAGTTTATCAGTTCAGATAGATGTCACTTTAGAGGCGCAAGAGATTGACAATGTTAGAAGGAATCGACTGGAATTGACGCAACGGTCATAGATGCGATGACTCCAACCGGTGCCGGTGGTGGTGCAGCGGTTCTTTTTTGTATTATGTGGTCAGGTCTTCTTGATTCGGTATTTTTTAAATTAATTTACCTAGGTATTCTGTTACTTACGATTCAAAGCTCGACTTGAAATTGTCTTCAGATAAACGTGGGGTCTTTAAATTGTCCTCTTCCTTGTTATCGTTAATTACCATCACATATTCAGTTTCGTAAATATCGGATTCAAAGGAATTAACTCTCTGGAAAAAAGCATCACATTTTATGTATTTTCTGCATTTCTTTGTTGGTATTTCAGGATTCATATGACATTAAATGCAGTTGGAATTTGAGTTTTTACTTCCGAGTTCTATCATTTGATCATTGATTCGATCTAATTGATGGTCAACGATGATTATATGGCAGAAAACTAGACTCTTAATATTATACCTGCTGGATACGTATTTTTAATCATTTTGTTTTTTTGTTTATAATACCATTGATATTATTGAGTTACAATTGAATTGAATTATGTGTATATTTACCACATAAAAATACACAATTTTTACTCTTGAAATGAAATAAAATATGTTCATTCGCATGAAAAACGGTAACAATGATTTTAGATTAGTAATTTTCATGTGCGTGTGTGTGCTCTTTCTAATACTGTAATTCAGGCGTCATCGTAGGGCGTCATGTCTAATGTATGTGTGCCATTGTAGTAGGTAGATATTTCTAGTAGTGTGCATTTAATATATATATTTTTTTTAGCCTATTTCATCCCACTGCTGGGCAGAGGCCTCCCCCTTTATCGTCCATGCATCCCTGTCCTGAGTCAGTTCCATCCACTCTTACATTTAATATATTATAAAAGAATATTCATCCTTCATTTGTGATACAATACAATGGTTATTAATCTAATATTAAGAATAGACGTGTGTCTTAATTGAGTACCTTTTCGATTTTATCCTTAGACTCTCTTCTCTTAAGATCGTTTAATCCTTTTTCTCTTCGTTTTTCTTTTGAAGCTAATATTTTATTGCTAATTTTGTCGCGAATAGATATTTTTCTGAAAGGCGTAGGTGGTGTTTCATTTTCTTCACTATATTTCAAAGAATCGTTTAATCTGAAAATTTTGTTAAAATAGTGAACATGAATATCGATGTTAATAGTTTAAAATGAACATTATTTTTGCATCAATTCTATATTATAATAATTTAATAATTAACTTTCCAAGATACCTACAGATTAATTCAATTGGCATGTTTTGTTTTTTTTTTTTTTTTTTTTTTTTTATGTGTGATAGGTAAGCATTTGACCCCAATCTCACCTGATGTTGAGTGATGATGAGGCCGAAGATGTAGCATGCTTACCTAGAAAGATGCCTATTCACTCTCGCCTTGAAGAGGCCCAGGTTGTATTGCTCAGGGAACAGGTCCGCAGGCAGGGCATTCCACTCCTTAGCCGTGCGCATTATAAAAGAAGAAGCAAACTTCTTCGTGCGAATTGCTGGTAGGTCAACGACATAAGGGTGGAAACCCAGTCTGCGTCTCGTCCCCCGCAGATGAAAGGGAGACGGTGGTATCAGATCGTGTAGTTCAGTCGCACACTCTCCGAAATGTATCTTATAAAAAACAGACAGACAGGCTACCTTGCGACGATGCTCAAGACTTTGTAGCTTCGCCACCGAGGTTGGATCACCTATGAGCTTCCTGGCACGCCTGTCGATTGAGTCCAGCGCGGCCAGCTGGTATTGGGCAGACCCGTCCCAGAGATGGCAGCAGTACTCCATACACGATCGGACTTGTGCTTGATAAAGTTGTAGAAGCTGTCCCGGAGTAAAGTACCGTCTGACCTTCGAGAGGACGCCCAGTTTTTTCGCTGCGGTTTTCGCCATGGACTCAATGTACCGTCCGAAATTCAGATCGGACGATATGTTAATGCCAAGGAGCTCCAGGCGATCAGCTATCGGTATGGACACATTTCGGAAAGTCGGGGTCAAAGCGAAGGGACTCCGTTTTGTGGAGAAAAGGCACGCCTGTGTTTTGCTTGCGTTGAAACTGACCCGTTTATTTACAGTGCGGCTTTGTGGCAGTGAATTTTACAAGAATTTTTTATTTTTCCAACCTGTTAAATGCATGACAATGACAAGGCCCCGTACAAATAAATTTAATTTTAAATAACACAACAAACACTTTTGATAGACAATTTTAAATTAATTACAACTACTTACGATTCAGAACTTGTCTTAAAATCATCACCAAAGAAATGTTGTGTTAATAAATATTCTTCATGTTCACCATTCCTTATCGATACTGATTCACTGTCACAAACATTACTTTCATAATAGTTCACTTCCTGAAAAACTGCATCACTTTTATTGACATCTTCCACAATTATTTTACAAGTAGCTGTTTGAATATGACTTTTAGTCTCTTTTAGCACTTTATCTGGTTCCTTGCTATCACTGTTGTCTGTATTTTGTTGTTGTTGAATATTAAAATCACTGTTTATTGTCGTCAAACTGTCCATCGATCTTGATTTATCGAGTCTCTTTTGCATTTGTAAATATTTATTTTGTATTTTTTCATGAATTCTAGCGAAATGTCTTCTGTTTAAACTACCACTTTGTGGTTTTTTGTCTTCATCCATAATTTATATAATATTTTTAAACGTGTTGCAATGTAACTCATTGGCTCTGACCTTGTGTTGTAAAATTGGCTACACCCGCACAACACTTATATCGTATCTTATCTGAAGATTATTAGAGATTACAAATATCGAGTCAGCTGCTATTATTGATAGGTAGGAGGTACTATCCCTTAATAAGTACACATAATTTTTTTTACGGATGATTGTATTCATAATTTTAATACACAAATATTAACTGTGTCTGGTACTGGAGCTAGAGCAACTGCGAATTTTTATTGATTTTATTATAGTTGCACTAAGTGACAATTCAAAATTTCGTGGCTTTCAGTGATCTTGTAAATTATACAGGATATAAAATTAAATAGCTTCAGACCCTCAAACTGAATAACTTTCATTATTCGAAATTGCGAAACAAAAATCAACCATGTCATAGAAAATTCCAATAGCTACTCGACCAAAATGTATGAAACAACAGAGTTTTTCTTCGCGATTTTAAGTTTGTCCCATAGTAAAAGTTCTAAGATGTTGTGAAGCCTTTGATATGCAACGTATTTAATTTTACATCCTGTATCTTGTTTTTTCTGTGTAAATACTGTTGAAAATAGGCTTTCTGAGGAAATTTGATAATTTCAACGGATACTGTTTCTGGAAAAATGCCTTCATGACAGAAATTAAGTGGGTTTAAAATAGTACATTACTGCAGCGGCCAGCAACGGAGGCATTGATGGACGAACGTGTAAATGTGGGCCGAGGCGAAGCCGAGGCACACATACGTAAGTCCATCAATGCCTAGACTGTCAATCAATGTCCATCTATGCAAAATGATTCCGTGCTTCGGATGGCACGTTAAGCCGTTGGTCCCGGCTACTATCTCTGGTGGTAGTAGTCGTTACATAAAAACCACGTCAGAGGCCGTAAGGCGGTCTGAAAAAACTCTGACACCAGGGCTCTGCCCACACGATAAGAAGAAGAATGCCTAGTTGTGGACAAGGCTTGTATAGTACTTTTCTCAAATAATGCGCGGAAATTAAAACAGAAAATTTTCTCAAATAATTCGCGAAAATTAAAACTCTTTTTATCAAAATCAATGACGAACAACGAACAACAATTTTTTTTTTCTTCAATAAACAGCTTGCAATCCAGTTCGAAATTTAAATAAAACCTTTGATGAGTTACCTCCTTGGTCACCATATTTCGGAGAAAAAGATCGTTCCATTTTTAAATTACACGACAGATATGAGTTTACTATGTAATTTATTTGGCCGCTAAACAGGACAGATATGGATTTTCATACAACATTGCCGGCCGCTGCGCGCATGTATTTGGCCAGTACAGCAATTTCGATTTATCTCGAAGAAGGTTGTCAAAATAATGCTCACATTTCCAAGCATGTTTGAGAAAAAATACTTTTCTCAAACATGCTTGGAAATGTGACCAAGGAGGCTGATAACTTATCAAAGGTTTTATTTAAATTTCGAACTGGCTTGCAAATAGAAAGCTGTTTATTGAAAAAACAAAACTAATTGTTGTTCGATGTTCGTCATTGATTTTGAAAAGAGTTTTAATTACCGCGAATTATTTGAGAAAATTTACTGTTTTCATTTCCGCGCATTATTTGAGAAAAGTACTATACAAGCCTTGGCCACAACTAGGCATTGATGGACTTACGTATGTGTGCCTCGGCTTTGCCTCGGCTTTGCCTCGGCCCACATTTACACGTTCGTCCATCAATGCCTCTGTTGCTGGCCGCTGCAGTAATGTACACACGGCGACACATCAAGCTATACAAAACCAACATAAGCTGGCCGCGCGTAGGTCGAGTAACGTATAACGTCGCGCGGCCAGCTTATGTTGGTTTTGTATAGCTTGATGTGTCGCCGTGCGTACTATTATTACGAATGTCTTCCTAATATTCGACGAATACGAATATTTGCTAATTGGCTGCTATTCAGCGAATATTCGTATTCGTATTCGTTGCATCACTTACCTAGACTATATTTCATGAATTCTTACATTCTTACTCAAGAAAATTTTAGATCAAACAATTATTCAATCTATATCTCAATGTAATGTAAATAATAAAAACTGGACAAGTTATTTGTTAGCAAATCCAAAATATTAACACACATTCCGTGAAAATTTAAACTCTCTACCTATTGCGGTTCAACGTATTCAGCCCTTTAAATCCAGGACGGACGGACAGCGTAGGCTTATGAATAGGGCCCCGTTGGCACCCTTTGGATACGGAGCCCTAAAAAATCAAAGCATTACCGTAGTATTAGCATCTTAGATAATCAAAAGAAAATAATGATCTTGATAAAGATTTTTAATTATGGTGCATTACTTTTTTCCACTAACAGCACTTTGATACGTCATTTAATCCTGAAACCTTATGTAGGTACTCAATATTATGTTAAATGTGATCCTTGCTAAAGTTCAAACAGTTTTTCTGAGCTCCTCAAAAGGGAGTACAGTCATAGTTGTGACTTTATCATTATTATCTTCAACATCATCAACCTATAAAGGGTTAATCTTTATGCTGACGATTTTTTAAGAGGATGATCAGACCATCAAACCAATCAACTTTATGGAACCAAAATCTGAACCGCGAAATTAAATCAGCCGTCCTATACCTACAGTTTGGAACAACGGATAATTTCTTCGCGAATTCTATGTTGGTCCCATAAAGAAAATTGTCCCGTTCGATGGTCTGATGATCCCTTTAAAAACCCGTCAGCATATAAAGAAGGACCTTAAATTCATCTCACTGTAAGGCACAGGCCTACTGCCCTCAAGATGAGTTTATAAGCAATAGTCCACGACGCGTGCCCAAATGCGGATTGGTGAACTTCAGATACTCATCGGAATTTCTTCTTCAGCGCATGCAGGTTTCCTCACGACGCTTTCCTTTACTTCTTGAGTTTGAGGGCAGTCAGTCTTACTGTGAGTTTATATATTTTATAAACTATTATAAAACTGTAACAGAAGTGTGTCTGTACATTGAAGATATTTACAAAAAAAAAATTACCACATGGTTTTTAACGGTCCCTGATTCCAAATCACCAATTTTTGGATTTTTTGTCTGTCTGTTTGTTTGTTTGTTTGTTTGTTTGGTTGTTTGGGTGTTTGTTTGTTCGAGTATCACGCAAAAACTACTGAACCGATTTTGATGAAACTTTTTTTGTTTGATAGCTTATCATCTGACTTAAAATCTGGTAAGTATATAATTTATGCGGACGAAGTCGCGGGTAAAAGCTCGTATTTTATATTTATATGATTAAGATATACACAAAACATGGTAAAGAGGCATTTTCTTAGTTTAAGAATAAAATACAAACCAGTCTTTCTTTGTCAACTGCAGTTTCTATTGTTGAATCTACGTTCGATTCAAAGTTAGTGTTCCGTGAAGATAAAAGGTTAATTACTAAAGCAAAAAATTAACTGCAAACCCTAATTACTTGTTTTGTTTTCCCTTGCGGTAGCAGCGCCTGCTGGATTAGTGCTAGCAAAACAAAAGACGTAAAATAAAAGGCTCCCTCTTTTGTTTTCGTTCAATTCCCTCATGGCGATTATTTCTCAGGTAAGTCTCAGTTTTCTTGTTTTTAAATCGAAATTGAGAATATACATATTTATTTTTATTTTTTTATTAGCCTATTTCATCCCACTGCTGGGCAAAGGCCTCTGCCCTGCTCTTCCACTCGTTAATACATATAACAATAACAATTTAAAATGTTGTAGCTAAATTGTTCATTAGACGATGAAGTAACGTGTAAAAGAAATAGATGAAACAGTAATGACTGTATTTTAAATTATAATTTAGATTTTAATGAGCAGTATATTGGAATATAAATAATATAATATGTGTTCTGACCAAGCAGTACCAATGAAGTGTTATTTCTGAACCGTGAGATTCAAAATCATGACTATTCATGACCGAATGATGATAAGAAGGAGTGGTGTGATTTTCAAAAATCTCACTCCAGGGTGTAAAGATAAATTCGTTACATACTTACATAAGAGGGTGCTTCAGATCATCAAACTGAACAACTTTCAGTAATCAGCTGTTTCATAGAAAACGTCAATGTTGACTCGACCCAAATAAATGGAACAGGAAAGTTTTTTTTTCACGATTCCAATGTTGGTCCCATAGATAGGTACTGAAACTTGGTTTAATAGTCTAAAACTCTAAAGTATTCCCTTAAGTGTAACGCATTTTATTTTACGTCCTGTTAAGATAACTGATGAACCATAAGTCACCGATAACATAATGATAAGATTACATAGTCACACAAAGAGCACACTAATTAATAAACTAGCCGTTGCGTGCGATTTCGTCTGCCTTGACTTTACAGTCGCAGCATTAATAATAATAGAGAAAAACAGGAAAATATGCCAGTAAAATCTAGTGGAGGATAAAAAGCGATCCTATATAGAGTCAAGAGTTTAAGGGTATCTTGGGAATCGGTCATTATACTACTACTGTAGTACCTCTGTCCGTTCCATGAAACAAGGCCCACATGAATACTCTTATAATCTCAGTCGTAGAATAGAAAATGGCTTAAAACTCCTGTCTTCTTATTTGTAACGAAATTTAAGAGTTTCGCACAGAAAATGTATGCGATAACTGCCATTGAGTGCACTCGCCCCCGATTTCTTTTCGGTCTTTTATTCGGGAGTATTTTATTGGGGATTCGATTTGAGAGGTTAAAGGATTGTTGAAAAGATTTGAATTCTTATAAATTCTGAGGATGGATTTATGTGAATGTCGGTAAGCGACATGGTCAAGTTTATTTTTTGTCAAGGATATTGAATATGACTTAATAGGAGCGTCAATATTAGATTTATTTACTCTAATGGTGATGAGATTGAGAATATCGATGGCGCGTTGCGGAGAGGTATGGACTCCCAATTATGGGGGTCCGGCATGGTACAATAATATACTGCGCCTGGTATTCTCTTCCGATCACGTGACTGACCACGTGACTGACACAAGCCTACGTCAACATACCCTTTTACCATGTTTAGCGGCCATTTTTTTGTGACGTAGGCTTGTGTCACTCTGGGAATAGAAGACCTTGTTTTTTAGACTATGGGGGTCCGGGTTCGAATCCGCACGGACAACATGCCATGTACCAATGTGTTTTTCTAACTTATGTACGCAAAACCGACTGCTCTCAAACGGTGAAGGAAAACATCGTGAGGAAACCTGCATACACTGAAGAAGAAATTCTGATGTGTATGTGAAGTCTACCAACCCGCATTGGGCATGCGTGGTGGACTAATGCCCATACACCCTCCTTGAGGGTAGGCCTGTGCCCTGCAGTGGGACGTTTATAGGCTGATGATGATGATGATGACTCTAATGGTATTCGTAAAACTCAATCTTGAGGTCCGGGTTTGAATCTGTACGGACGACATGCCATGTACCCATGAGTGTTTCTAACTTATGTAGGTACGTAATACCGACTGCTCTCAAACGGTGAAGGAAAACATCGTGAGGAACCCTGCATACGCTGAAGAAGAAATTTCAATGCGTGAGTGAAGTCTACCAATCCGCATTGGACCCGCTTTGTGGACTAAAGGCCATACTCCCTCCCTGTGGGTAGGCCTGTGCCCTGCAGTGGGACGTTTATAGGCTGATGATGATAGTTAGGGTATACAGGGTGTAACAAAACACCCTAGTAATACTAACCCTACCCTAATAACACCCTAATAATAAGGGGGTGCTTCAGACCATCAAACTGAACAACTTTTACTATGGAGCCAACATCGAAATCGCGAAAAAAGTATCTGCTCTTTCATACAAAACTGCAGTCCCGTCTCGACTCAAATGTTTGGGGCGGCAGTTTTTTTTTTTCTCGACGTTGACTCCGTAGTGAAAGTTGTTCAGATTGATGGTCTGAAGCACCCCCTTAAGTATTACTAGGGTGTTTTGTTACACCCTGTACAGGCCTACTTCATGACACTTGCGTGTTAGGTCTGAAATTCGCATTACCGCGGTTGCATAGTGACATGAAGAAAGGAAAAGCGTTATGCAGTCAAAGTTGGAGTGCAGTAAATTTTGAATGCAGCCGCCCCGTCTAGCAAACGCCAAATTATAAAAGCCCGCCTGAAGCTCTCCTCTCCTATCTAAACTATTATAAAACTGTAACAGAAGTGTGTCTGTACATTGAAGATATTTACAAAAAAAAAATTACGACATGGTTTTTACCTGTCCCTGATTCCAAATCACCAATTTTTGGATTTTTTGTCTGTCTGTTTGTTTGTTTGGTTGTTTGTTTGTCGAGTATCACGCAAAAACTACTGAACCGATTTTGATGAAACTTTTTTGTTTGATAGCTTGTCATCTGACTTAAAATCTGGTGTATAATTTATGCGGACGAAGTCGCGGGTAAAAGCTCGTTATTATATAAGTACAGTAAAGTCTGATAATATTATGCAATGTACACTTCAGTTATGAACTTCATAGCAATAAGTATACCTAAGTACGACTGCATAACTATAGTATTGACAATAAATACTGCATCGCTGACAATAACCAAATTTATCGCATTCGATACCTACTATTCAATAATTTCGGTAGGTACATCGGGTGAAATTTGGCATCCATTTAAAATATACACCTGAATAACTTTTACTATAGAAGTAAACCAGAAAACGCAAGAAAAATCCGCGTTCCTTAAAACTGCAATGCCGTTTTTTTTAATAGGTACCAAAAATCGAATCTGTACTATAAACACAATCTATAATTCTATATCGCCTCTGCCATGTCCCTATGTTTTGTTTTGTTCGATAAATTAATTAATATAAGAACTAAGGAGCCTTCGAAAATTACGAAAAATAGCTCAATTTTTTTACCTATGTTCAGACATCTGGCAAGCAAAAACGAATTATAAACAAAAAAGGAAAACTTACAGACATAGACAGTCTTTCGTGAGAAGCCGTGATTTCGTACATTTTATTTATTTTACCTATTCTTCAAACTTGCAGACCGGTCTTTCCATTTGAAACGTCATGGTAATAATTCGCTCGTTCAGCTTTCAAAGACAGATTATCCACTAAAATAATTTAAAATTGAGATAAAGATCCAGAGATCCCGACTGAACTGAACTGAAGGTTAGGAGAGGAGTGAATTATTATAATGCTCCATGCAACGGACGCTACACGGTTTGTCACGTCAGGCATAACTTACGACCAGCTTGCTGTAAGTTTGCGCCATGAGTAATGACGGTTTCCACCGACATTTAAATTTTGTGAATAGTTGCATCTGAATTCACGTGGGAGGAAAGTTTTTGGTAGAAACGTGAAAGAATCTAAGCTGAGCAGCTATTAGTGTACATATTTGAATTTATATGTCTCATAATAATTGGTAGTTGTGGCGAGTAGGTTTGGTACTTTACTGGCAGTAGCCAGTCATCCATCCATCCAGCCATCTAGTAAGATGACAGTACTTTTGTTAATTTCACCGTGGTTTTTCTGAGCTAGGTATATTGTTTGTGACTGCTGTGTTTTAAAATAGCTTGTCAGTTTAGCGCATGCCCCTGTTAGGTTAGTAGGTCCTGTATCTGGTAGGTCGCCGTTTCGAATCCCTCTAAGAGCAAGGCTATCATGTAGTTCAGAAATATTCTTCGTTTAACAATATTAGGCCCGGAAAAACTGTCTGTGTCTAGAAAAGAGACAAAAAACCACCAGCTGACTTTAGTGCTGTCAAAGTGACGTTACACGCCCAAAATAAGATGCCATCATAATGTGCGCCATCTTATTTAAGGCGTTTTTGGGCGTGTAACGTCACTTTGACAGCACTAAAGTCAGCTGTTGGTTTTCTGTCTCTTTTCTTAATCTTATTTTAGAAAGTGACAGGAATAAATTTAGTTAAGTTACCTAAGTCGTGGCACAGTCCGAATCGGGGCCAGGGTCAAGACCTGGTATTTTAGTCATTTTGGTATAAAATTAATCAATTAGTTTTACGAAAAAGTTGGCTCCAATGTAGGCTCCAATTTATAGCTTTTAAAATTTGAACCTAATCAGCAAATTACAAGGATTTTTATTATTGGATTTATGGCTCGAATAATAATAACTGGCCAAGTGCGTGTCGGACCACGCGCAGGGTAGGGTTCCGTAGTTGCCCGTTTCAATATAATATGGACTTAGAAGGAGGCTTTTTGTTTTAAACTGCGGTTTAACGGCTTATAATGTCTAAAAAAAGAACATTTTATTATATGGTCGACTATTACTCGTAAACTTGTAAAGCCTACTTAGCGGTGATAGTTTTCCTTTTTAATTCGTTATATACGCTATTGCCGTGAATTTTTTCACATCTCCAATACCCTAAATCGAAAAATGGTTACAATATTTTTAAAAGACCTATCCAACGATACCCCACAGCATGGGATAGACGAGAAAAAAAAATGTATCCCCACTTCATGGGTACCCTAAAAAAAATATTTTTCAAGATTTTATTTTACCACTTTGTCGGCGTGATGAATATGTATACATATGCCAAATATAGTATTAAGTGTCTCTGAGCTAAGCCGCGGACGGACGGACATGGCGAAACTATAAGAGTTCCTTTTTGACTTCGGAACCCTAAAAACTCCAATGACGCAGAAAATATACCTAATAACTGGACGTTTAAAAATAATTATTATTTAAGTCTTTCATCGCGCTCAAAGAAATCGAGAAATAAAATTCCAATCACTCGTTTCATCAAGAGAATGTAGTGTTTTTTTTTTATTATATTCGTGGCAGAAACTGTAGGGTGGAGTTAAGTTCGGATGAATGCGAATGGCGAAGTTTCCAGAACTTTACACTCAGAACTTCAAGTTCTGTACTGGACTCCGGGTTGAAACCGCACCACTGTTAATCTGAGAGATGATAGATAAATGCTGATATTTTAAGTTTCAAAATATGATCAGAACTTTGTTTGAGAAGCTCAAACACGAGAAGGTTCAAACTTTGGGATGCATGAAAATAATAGTGGGCGAAAGAAACCATATTTCCCGAACACGTCCTTATTAATAGGCGATATTAACATGTTTAGAATAGTTGTTATATAGAGAAAAGAAAAAGGATCGTATATCTATTGAAGAGAAAAGAAAATTATGTTGGTTTTACTTTGTCAACCCTGTCATGTGCGCAGTTCATTCGAGCACTGAAGTGGTATTATTTTCTCCATAGCAATTTTTTAAATTTTCTACTGCTGTTTTGAACGCGTGACATCACAGAATATCTAAAAGTTGGTCAATTACATTGTATGGTACTATTGTACGCTCATGGGAGTAGCAATGCTTATTATTTTATGTTACCTACTATAAGTAGGTAATCCAAGGTTCTGAGCAACTGAATTAGGTACAGCCTCCTCATACATACTTAGGGTCGTCATTGACCTGATTTGCTGATTAGGGTAAAGTTTTTAAGTAGGTACCTACCTACTTAAAAAAACAACACTGTCTTGCATTTTCTATGCCTACTTCCACAGCGTATTGGAGTGCTTCTGCAAAGCTTTATTTGTTTACATTACTGTTTCAAAATAGCGGTGCACCGTGCACCGTATAAATGAGAACTACAATAAATTGTTTTGTTAATTGTTTATTCTGTGTCTATTGAGACACAGAATAAATAGTAATGCTTTCAGAAATACAATAGGAGGATGACTTCATTCGTCCATTAAATAGATTTTATGTAAAACAATTATCTAACTGAAGTATTTGACTGATAATGATTATTTATTTATCTTTCTCTTTGTGCTGAGTTGGGTGATCATTGATAAAAAAATATTTTTAGTACGGTATGAATGAATTAATGAAATATACTTTATTTACACCAAATACATTAAATATAATTACTGTATACTGGCCTCGATTCGGAGTGTACCACGACTAAACTATACTAAATGTATTCCTGTCACTTTCTAAAATAAGATTAAGAAAAGAGACAGAAAACCAACAGCTGACTTTAGTGCTGTCAAAGTGACGTTAAATGCGCAAAATAAGATGCCATCATAATGTACGCCATCTTATTTAAGTCGTTTTTGGGCGTTTAACGTCACTTTGACAGCACTACAGTCAGCTGTTGGTTTTCTGTCTCTTTTCTTAATCTTATTTTAGAAAGTGACAGGAATACATTTAGTTTAGTTTAGTCGTGGTACGCTCCGAATCGAGGCCAATGTATACATATTATACAATAATTATGCACAAGGTCTAATTTAATATGCTGACGGTTTTTAAGGCTGGCTCGCACCAAAAAGTATTTAAGCTTCAACATGTTTAAATATGATGCTGTCACTGTCATTAGTATGAGCAGTGTGAGAGACAGAGAGGTCACTAAATACGTTTAAGCCTAAATACGGGTTGGTGCAAGCCAGGCTAAGAGGATGATCAGACCATCAAACTAAGCATCTTTCTCCATCGGGACCGAGGCCTAAATTGCGAAAAAAAAATCTGCTGTCCAATACATTTTGATCGAGTCGGATTGCAGTTTTATATACAACAGCATCAGATCCGATTTTTTTCGCGATTTCGCCTTTGGACCCATAGAGAAAGTTGTTCAGTTTGATGATCTGATTATCTCCTTAAAAGACGGTTAGCATATTTATTAAGAAGGACCATAATTATATATAAAATAGTTCAGATTAATAATGCTCTCGTAAGAACAATGAATCTGCTGAATCTCAGGAAAGCAAAAACTAGGCCATCAAATAACATCATCACATCGAATAACTTTCGGCAATTTCCCTATCCTCATTTATCTCAAAGGCTTTATAGGGTCACATAAAAATTCCCGTCACAGCACACTGATCACAATGTGATTGTTGCAGATGACCTTGCACGACGTATGCTTGCGGTGCGGACCTTCTGGATTTATTACGAACGTTCCTTTTATTACATTGGATGGAGTGCCTTTTGGAGATTCGATTTTGATTGAGAGATTCCGATTTGTATTAGTAACATATTTTTCTGTCTGATATAACAATAAAATATAACTATATAACTAACATATAAGTAACTAGCTAAAATATAAAACTAAAATATAACTAACTAAAATATAACTAAAATATAACAATATTTTTCTGTCTTAACATTACTTCTTCTCCAGTTCTATAATGTACCGAAGATTAACACTAGTAGCTTTTTAATAAAGAGGAACATCGTGTAGAAACCTACACTTCCTGGCTCACTGGACATAATTTGGACACTGTTAGTAAGTGTGGATATATCGATTTTTCCTACCAATAACTTATTTAAAATATCTTTGACTACCTACTGGGAAATATAGTCCTGAGAATATGCTTGATGTTTTTTGCTTTTGGATTTTAACAGAACAGGATTTTATATAGTACCTAACATATTTATTAAGCACAAAGACACATTAAAAAAATACAGATCACCAGTGAATAAAAATATAAATAAAAAGCACACTAAACTAAAACACAAATTACCTACAAATAAAATATGTCCTCCAAAGCGCCCACCCGAGGCAGAGTTCCAAGGAGGCTGGACGCATTGCCTCATTGAATGGACAAACTAACCCTTTGGGCAAAATAGCTGCCAGCCCTCCTGTCCCCCGAACTTATATAAAATGTTGAATTTGATCTTATTAATTTTTCCTCGTAAAAAAGCAAGTTCTCTCGAAGCAATACAACCTGGGCCTCTTCAAGGCAAGAGTGAATAGGCATCTTTCTAGGTAAGCATGTTACATCTTCGGCCTCATCATCACTCAACATCAGGTGAGATTGGGGTCAAATGTTTACCTATCGAACATAAAAAAAAAAAAAAAAAAAGCTCTTGATCCGTTGAGTGGATCCCAGCAGTTATAATTATTATAATTAAAAAGTTCAGGTCGTGTGTTTAATTATTCGGAAGGAACCGTTTTGCACAATATTGCACATTATTTAATGAAAAATGAGATAGCTTTACAAATCATCATCATTGCGTTACATTTTAATTCAGCTTCTTAAATATTTTAAGTATTTCATAACCTAAAAATCTATTTAATTACAAGATTTATGAGTAGGGGTGCAGGATTTATGGCTAGGTTAAGGTGTATGATAATGAAAATATGAAAAATGAAATCCGTTCGGAAAAATCTCACACATCTGAGTAGGTATTCAAAAAGATATTAAGTTGGGAAAGAACAACAAAATTACACATTACTACCGTTTCGAACTTTGTTACTATTTTTAATTTTAGAATATACATACAGGGTCCTTCTTAATATGCTGACACTTTTTTAAGGGTATGATCAGACCATCAAACTGAACAACTTTCTCTATTGGTATAACATCGAAATCGCGAAAAAAAATCTGCTGTCCATTCTGTTCATTTGGCTCGAGTAGGTTTGCAGTTTTGTATGGAAGAGCAGTTTTTTTTTCGCGATGTTTATGTTAGTGCCGTAGAGAAAGTTGTTCATTTTGACGGTCTGATCATCCCCTTAAAAAAGTGTCAGCATATTAAGAAGGACCCTATACAACGTGTTAATGAATAAGCGCAAAACCTCATATACCCCAACTGATTTATAACAAAATAATTAGATTGAAACTATAATTTCATTATTTTGATAGTTAAAATGTAAAGTTATTCGCGTTTCAAGTTTTGAGGAAAAAATTATTTGCTATCATTTCAGCAATTAATGAAAACGCTAACATACTCATGGATACGTTTTAATAATCTTGTTTTGGTAGTAAGTAGGGTGAGTGTGACCGTGCGGTGGGTTGAAATGGGGTTATGTAAATTAAAAATTATACAAAAAAATATTTAATATTTTGAAAAAAAATTACCTATGTTGAAACCATGATAATTCGATTCTGCTCTCGATTCTAAACAAACTACTTTCTAGTTTTGCGTTAATTCATTAACACGTTGTATACTTACTCAAAAATATTGGAATTGATGCCAAATTAAGATTCTAACCGTTTGAAATTTATATCCAGTATGAAATAAACATAATTGAAAAGGACTCCTTGAAATGGCAAGCTCCGATGTAAAACGAAGCGGAAAACGGTAAAACATAAAGGCTGCTTTAGAACAGACCGACAGCAGATCGCCGGGGGAGCCATTCGTTTAAAGTTTTCTAAAAATGAAACCTACCTCGGAATGCTTCAAATCCATTGGGATGTAGGTACTTACCTCAAGCAGGGCCATGTCCATGAACATAACATATACATAACCTATTGATCGGCACATGCATTGACTTTACTTGACCTAGGGAGGGTCCGTGCTTAAAAGTGTCCGAACCAAAAGAGAAACAAAACGCATAAAGAGAATCAATATGATTACGATACTAGAACAATTACGCGCCTGTCTTCGTCTGCTTTAGAACGGGCCGATAGCAGATCATCAGGAGAGGCCGTGCTGCTGTGCTGTAAGAATTTGTAAAAACTACGCTAGCAAAATAAAATAAAATATGTCATCCATAGTGATGGATGAGTGCATCTCATCACCCATCAGATTCAGTGTTTTTAGTTGGATTATATTACTAACGCGTATGGAGGTTAGTCTGGGACAATTTTCTTTAAGAATATTAGACCCGGCATCCATAAGTTAGTAAGTCAATGGGCACATGTAACATAATATTCTACCCGCAAGATAAAATTAAGTTTTTCTGATTACTAATAATGACACTAATGAGATTGTCAAAAATGTACACATACAAAGTCAAACTCAAAATATTTTATTCAAAATAATATCACATTGATAGCTTTCTGACGTGATTTTTGAATCTACCAAATTATCTAAGCGTTCCCTTTGTTTGATGCAATATGCTGGCCCGCAGGTTTGCGCGTTGTACAAGGCAAGTAAAAGTTACACTTTTTAAAGCTTACTGCCAGTCACTGCTGATGGGGTTGCCAAGGTTTTGTAGTGCTTTTAATATGTTTGCGGAGGCGCACACTGATGGGTTCCACGCGATAATGCGAAAGCGGTGTGCGTCTCTGCTGGGCCGTATGCGCTGCAGCCCTAACACCATCCTGCGCGCATTGGGAGACAGATGGGACTCCCCAATGCTGCAACGTTGGGTACGCTTGCATGCCATCTTGTAGCTGCCCACATTTTTGTCGGATAGATTTTTATAACTAACATAGTTTGTAAGATCATTGTTACTAACACTAGAATGGATCTGAGTAATCTGAGAAATAAATGATTTAATTTAATTTAATTTTAATTTAATTTGTGTTGATTAATTCAGTCAACATCTTTCTTTATAATTATTAAGTATAATACAACGCTTGGTTCCGTCAAAAAATTTTAAATTACTTTCCGAATTTCAGAAAACTAATGTCGGTCAAGTAATGGTCAGTTAGCATAATTATACAACGTGTTAATGAATTAGCGCAAAACCTCATACACCCCAACTGATTTATAACAAAATAATTAGATTGTAACAATAATTTCATTATTTTGATACTTAAAATTTAAAGTTATTCGCATTTTAAGTTTTGAGGCAAAGATGATTTGTTATCATTTCAGCACTGAAAGAAAACGCTAACGTACTCATGGATGCATTTTTATAATCTTGTTTTGGTAGTAAGTAGGCTGAGTGTGCTCGTGTGGTGGGTTGTCATCGGGTTCAGTAAATTAAAAATGTTACCAGCAAATTATTTAATATATTGACAAAAATTACCTATGTTGAAACCATGATAGTTCGATTCTGCTCTCGATTCTAAACAAACTACTTTCTAGTTTTGCGTTAATTCATTAACACGTTGTATAGTACTAGTACTCGTATAGACCAAAAAAATATCTTTGACCTATACAAATTAGTTAACACAAATGATCAATATTTGTTAGGTAATGAAACTGGAAACAACAAGGGAATTATAATTATCAACGAAGGTATAAAATAAATTACCAAGCAAAAATCCAGAGTTTGCCAAATCTAAGGGTAATCTAATTGGACGCGCAGTCGAAACCGGCATCATTTACCTACTGCAATAGTGTGCATTATCTATTCGCCATTTTGCGAACGTTTCCCAAAGGGTGCTTAGAGAAACTATTTGAACGTCAATGCAGTTCATATGATGCTTTGGGGTTTTATGTATGTAGGACGTAGGTTAGCAGCTCGTGCTAGCTATTTTGTAAGCTGTCTCATTATAGAAAGTTCTAATGAGTACCTAATTATATGAATGCTGCATCCATTTCATATAATCTCTTGAAACGGACAGAATTGCTAAATTTTGAATTTCACATATAATTTATCTAAATCCACATTCGAAGTGAGACAATAACTCTACGCGAGCTATGGAGAGAGCTATGCTCGGTGTTTCTCTGAGAGATCACATTAGAAATGGAGTGATACATCAGAGGACTAAAGTGGTTGACATAGCTCAGAAAATTAGCAAGCTGAAGTGGCAATGGGCTGGTCATATCTGCCGAAGAACTGACAACCGGTGGGGTGTCAGAGTTCTAGAGTGGAGACCGCGAACTGGTAGGCGTAGTGTGGGACGCCCTGCTGCCCACTGGACAGACGGCGACTGGATGAGGAAGGCCGAGGACAGAGTTTTGTGGCGCGCCTTGGGAGAAGCCTATGTTCAGTAGTGGACGATGATAGGCTGATGATGATGATAATGATGACTTAATTAGGAAAAGTGACATTAAAAATATCACTCCTGGAGTGCGATTTTTGAATCTCATTCGCTGACTTCAGCAGTTGAAAATGTCAAAATTACTATGGAGATACGCATCTTTCTTCTGACTTTGAAAGTCAAATCATGTAAGAAGTCAAAGATGCGTATCTCCATAGTAATTTTGACATCTTCAACTGCTGAACTCAGCGAATGAGATTCAAAAATCGCACTCCAGGGCTATAAAATGAAAAATAAGAAAAATGAGATGCTTTATATACGAGGCCGCTAATATTCAAATTATGTCTCTAAAGTAGAGAAGCTACAGCGAACAACAAACCAAGAAGCCTGGAGAGTGTTTGTGTATACAATATTGATACAATACGACAGTTTTTTAAGGGGACGATTAGACCATCAAATTGAACAACTTTCTCTACTGGACCAACATCAAAATCGCGAAGAAAAACCTGCTGTCCGATAGGTGTCCTACATTTTGATCGAGTAGGATTACAGTTTTAAATCAAACAACAGATATTTTTCTCGCGAATATCTTGGTTCATTATGGTAGGTTTAGACGTTGACAATATCGCGGCGCCAATTCTGCGGCGCCTCAAAAAAAGCACCGTATAAACACTTTTGGCACGACAATTTTACGGCATGCGAACTTAGCAAGGAAAAAAGTGACCTCCGCCCGCGTCTCTCGCATCCCCCTTGCAAATTTTTCGACTCGTATAAACGCGTCGTGCTAATCGTTAGCACGGTTTTCTCTAGCAAATCCATTCGCATGCGAACAAATTGGCGCTGGAAATTAGCAGCGTGTAAACGAAAGCGTTTTTTCGTGCTAAAAAAGGCAGCGAAATTGTCATCGTCTAAACCTACCATTAGAGAAAATCTGGGGATGATCCGACCATCAATCTGTACAATATTATTGTTGGGTGATTGGGGCCGATCTGTACAATAATGTCTATTAATATCCTGACGGTTTTTTGAGAGGATGCGCTTAAAAATCCGTCAGCATATGCTGTCTTTTAATATTAAAAGACCCTATTTGTATTGAAATATACCTACATACGTATAAGAAGTACCTATACAAGTTATGATATAGACATGATCCAACAAAATGAATAGTGATTTGCCCAGTGAAGTTTGAGTACGATCTCTCTCAGATAAGGTGTCCGTCCACTCGCCGTAAAGAACTATGATCACTTTACTACGAGAGGAGACCCTTCCTTCGCTTATCTCTCAAACGATTGAGCCCAACGAATTTGTAAGGAGTCGTTTTTTCCAAATTACTTTTTGAATTTTTATATTTAGGGACGGCGATCGAAGAGATCGGATTTATTCGAGTTAAAACTTTGAAAAAGGATGTTGATTCAGTCCACATCTTAGTAAGTTTAGCAATGGCCTTTTGAGTGATTATCAGTGAATATGGTTGTTGTTGATATTGACAATTATTTATTTTTTGGGTTGCAAGCAAGGTTCATTTACAGTATGTAAATTAGAGTGCGTTACATAGTTAAGGGGGAGCTGCAGACCATAAAACTGAAAACAACGGGACATACTGAAATCGAGTGAAAAATATTGTTTGTTCCATAGAAAATGTCAATAGCTCAGCTCAAGTCAAATCTATGGATAAGCTATTTTTTCATCAAAATTCAAAATTTTTTATTCAAAATCATATAGATAGCTTTTTGACGTCATTTTTTGACTCTACCACCGCGTCGGAAGGTGTTCCGTTGAGAGAAGATGCGGCCAGAAACTCTACAACACACATCTTTTAAACAAAACAAAATGTACAAAGTACAATTAAAATACAATATTGCATTACATAGTGTAAAATTGTCAAGACAAGACATTTTGGTCGTTCAAATAATCATCGAGTTTATAGTAACCTTTTTTACAGAGGACTTGTTTAACATCCGCGATTTCAAAGTAGGTTCAATAGTGAAAGTTGTTCAGTTTGATCGTTTAACTAAAGCACTTAACGCATTTAACTTTACACCCTGTAAGTATAACACTGCGACCATGTTGATTGTGTTCGCCCAAAGCTTGCCCATATGTGTACACATACCTCCGAACTAACAGAATTTTCTTTTCATTTTCGGGTAGGTATACAGTAGGTTTCTTCACGTTGTTTTCCAGAATATAAATTTCGTTAAACTTAGTGGTATAGGCCAGGAGGAGTCGAACCGTCGCCTCGTGATTGTGCTGCTAGCTCTCTTCCGTATCACGGGCTATATGGGCTATTACCGCATTTTAGACTCTTCTTTTTTTTAAATTCCTACAACGTAATTGTTTCATAAGCACCTGAATTAAATTTTAAAGCTCAACGAATAATGGTTAAAACAGTGGACTATGGAGGGTGAATTATCGGAGATTTAGCGCCTGGGAAAATGAAAAAGAATTGTTTTATTCCACTTTTGAATCTTTGCCATATCTTTGCAGGCAGGTCTATCCATGCCATCGAACGAAACGAAACTTCAATGCAAAATTAAATTAGGTACGTTTATGTTTTCAGTTGTTAACATGGTACAATAATATACTGCGCCTGGTATTCCCGATCACGTGACTGACCACGTGACTGACACAAGCCTACGTCATCATACCCTTTTACCATGTTTAGCCATTTTTTTGTGACGTAAGCTTGTGTCACTCTGGGAATAGAAGACCTTGTTTTTTTAGACTATGGTTGTACGGCTAATTGTGAGTCTGATTCGCTCATGGAGGGTTCAGTTCAGTACCACTCTACAATATTAAAAAAAAAATTTTTTCTTCGGGATCCTTAGCACGAGTCCAACACACACTTGTCCAGTTTTTATTATTTTGATGTTTTAATTTTAAGTAGGTATGCACTTTAATCACACCAAGTTTGGCGTTTGTATGTATTACTGATTTTACGATAGAGCAAAAACAAACGTTGAAAAAACAAGTTTCTTGTTAGCCTCCAGAATTTTTTAGGTTCTTGTTTTTTTTATTATTTGTCTTATCTGATCACACAGGTAAAACAAGATTACCTACTTGAAATAAGAAATTACGTTTTCTTCGATATATATGAGAGCACCATAAATATATGAGAGCACCATATTCTTGGTTCAATGCAATCTGCTTTCACACAAAACAATTTTATTGTCTTGACTGAAAGCAAATTGCATTGAACCAAACAGGAACCAAGAATATAAATGGCGCTGTCATATACAACGTGTTAATTAATGAATTAACGCAAAACTAGAAAGTATTTTGTTTAGAATCGAGAGCAGAATCGAATTATCATGTTTTCAACAAAGGTAATTTTTTTCAAAGTTGTAATTAATTTGTTAAATATAAAATTTACTGAACCCGATGTCAACTCACCGCACAGGCACACTCACCCTACTTACTAAAGATTATTAAAATGTATCCATGATTAGGTTAGCGCTTTCATTCATTGCTGAAATGATAAAAAAAATATTTTTGCCTCAAAACTTAAAATGCGAATAACTTAAAATTTTAACTATCAAAATAATTAAATTATTGTTTCAATCTAATTATTTTGTTATAAATCAGTTGGAGTGTATGAGGTTTTGCGTTAATTCATTAACACGTTGTACATCGAAGAAAACATAATTTCTTATTTCAAGAAATCTTTTTTACCCGTGCACTTATCAGCAAATCCGTCGTAATAAGGCATGCTTTGTTAAAACCGTCTACCTAATACGGTTTAAAAGATACAGCCCTTTAGGACGGACGGATAGCGTAGGCTTTGTATAATAGGGTACCGTTGGCACCGTATTGGTAAGGAACTCTAAAAACGTACTAGGTATTCAGTTAATTATTAACTTAATTATAGCGCTAAATCCCTAAAGCAGCTTTAAAAGTGCGCTCAAAGAGTGACTATCTGAATTAAACAAGATACGTTCTATCTTCAAACCGCACGCGATTAGAGCTTAATTGGAAGTGGAAGTCGTACGAAGCAGTGCCATTGGAAACCTCTATACATCGTTATAAATACTAAGTCGCGCGAATTAAGCCAATTTCATTCTTTGGACGTTATCATTAGTGTCGTGTCAAGTGTCTTCTTTTATGTGAGCTCCTAAATAGAGCGGGAGACTAGATTCCGGTCACTGAGTTTAAAGTTACCTAGGTTGGGTGGACGTCTAAGTACATTATTCCTTTTGAATCGGATGTGGACTTTTTTCATTCTTTTGTTCTGGTCATTTTACCAAAGAAAAGAACACGAAAAGAAGATATGTGATACCATTGTGGAGCATAACCACAGTATAAGAAAGAGTAGGTATCTATTAGCATAACAGAACTAGATAAACAATCAACGCTCTACAAATGACGGAGCCAAAAAGCTCCTAAAAGCACAGAAATAAATCAAGATAGAAAGGTGAAGCGCACGCATCTTTTGATTGAATATTTCATTATTTAAGAATCATTTTAATCGAAAATATGAAACTGGTTACGTCTGACACGGTTGTCAGGGCTCGATCCCTTGGCTTTTAAAAAAAGTCAGGCACAGTCTTGACATAATTTTGACAAGATCTAGCCTACGTCTCTGTGGAGCGATAAGCATGTCATCTGTCGAGTTTTTTAGGAACTAAATTTAAAAAAGAAAAGAAAAACGCTCAGGGACGCGCGGAACACAAGTAAAACAATGATTATGGCCGTTCTATCTTGATTTATTTCTGTGCTTAGGCAAGGCTCTTTTGCCTACCAACTGAACTGACAGTAAACATAAAAAATACATCTAATTAGCCACCCAACAGCATGTATATTTGATTTGTGTTAGTTTCAATTTCTAGAAACATCAACAGCAGATATTGTACCCTAGCAGCGGCCGTAGTATGATGAGAGCGATAAGGCTATATACACGCCATTTATCTCGTTCGTTCGTGCGCAAATAGAGAGCTAAGGTGCTATAGCGCTTTAAGGCTACTCCTCCCATCTGCAAGGCTCTCTTTCTTACAAGCAAACTTTTGCAATTAGCCATCCCGCTTCAATTGCGCGGCTCCGGTCAGAATTTTCCGTTTTCTTTGAAAACCTGTATGATTTTATATGAATTTTCAAAAAATAATAAAACCACATCATTTTATATTGTATTGTGTAGAATATTGTAAATTTTCATATTCTTTTGATCAACAATGTAAAAGTAAAACGGTTACAACTGTAAAAACAGAGGTGACTTTGGAGTCGTTTTTGTTCAGTTTAACTAATTAAAATAGATTTCGAGAAAAACCACATCACTTCTCATATCCTGTAGATTGTTCAGTTTTGTTTTCTGCTTAAAAAGTGCCATAGTTAATGTATAAAATGGTTACAAAGTTACTCAAAACCGGGCGGACGCCCCTTAACACGCTGCCATACTACGGCCGCAGGTCTAACAAGGCAGCTCCATAAAATACCCTTTTTAATCACTCACGGAGCTCAACGATTCCGGTATTTAAGTCAAAAGTTGTTAATGTGGGCTCACATTAGTCTAATGAAAACCGTCCCAGTGAAATACTTTTGCAATTAAAGTAAACGTCGGCAGGCTAGAGTATATTGTGTTGGGACCCGGGGGAAATCAACCGCAGCCGTCGTGTTTTACCTAATACCACAATTTTCACACAAGTGTAAACGTTCGCAAAATGACGTCCTGATATAGGAAGCTATTACGAAGAATAAGTTCAGTTCTATAATCTTGTTCATTGACTTGTTCTGATATGACCATAGCATAGTTTCTGACCGGAGTGGTCAGAAAAGGAAAAACAGATTGCAAAGATTGATCCAATTAATGTTGAACTAGTTCATTTAGAATTCACTGCTCTACATGTTTTTAAATAATACCTCTTTCGAATGTAAAGCACTGATGCCAATTGAAACGTTAATGGATATCCTTTGATCTGCACGCTTCATTACGTTTCATGTCAAAAACAAAGGGTATATTTTGTATGATTATTGAACCAATTACAACTTTCTGTATTGTTCTAAAGACCTTTGATTTGCAAAATCTTTTCAAGCGATTTTCTTTTTTAGAGAAGAAATGTTTAATCGATGAAAAAAAAGTCTAGGGCGGAGATAGAAGAAATAAAAAACAGCCAAGACTCGACCATGATAGGGTTCCGTAGTTATTATTTTTAAATATGAAAAGCCAATAAGGAAATAGTTTAGATAACTTGAGGAATCTTCAAAAGCAATCAATAGCGCAATTTAATTTCGTTGACCGATATACAGGGTGAAATTGATATCATTGGCATCCTTTTAAACTAAGGGTCTGCCCATCAAACTGAACAACTTTTACTAAAGCAGCAAACCAGCACCACAACACAAAAATCTGCTGGTGCATACATTTGAGTCAAGTAGGCAATAGGCATTGCACTTTATATGGGGCAGCAGATTTTTTAGTTGCTCCGATCGGTTTGCTGCCGTAGTAAAAGTTGTCCAGTTTGATGGGTAGACTCTTAGTTTAAAACAGGCATGTCAAACATGCGCCCCGTTGGCCGCAGTGCATCATCTTGCGGCCATATTCAATTTTAAGGATAGGTCCGGCCCGCGAGCGTGCATAGTTTTAAAAGTAGGTACTTAGGTACTCATATTATGTAGGTACCACCACTGCATCGAGTCACGATATGAAAAATTTCGAGCTCGCTTCACTCGCTCTCTTTTTTATTTATGGTATGTAGCACTTTTTACAAGAATTCTGCAAAAGCCCTTAAAATATAAGAACCGTCCTGTTTGAATCGTCGTGTTCTACGATAGATGCAATGGGTTTTGTTTCTTTATGTTCTTTGCGGCCCACAGATTCTACTATCGTTATGCATGCGGCCCACCAATGACTACGAGTTTGACATGCCTGGTTTAAAAGGATGCTAATGATATCAATTTCACCCTGTATATGCGATAGCGGTATCTATCTGACCGCCTATATAATAATATTTATGTTGCTTACAGGTTTTTATTACTTATATATTTTTCTGACACTAATTTTACTAAAGCATTCTTTATAATTTTCATTGAAAGTATCTACATACCAAGAGCTATTTTAAAATAGTTTCAGATTTTTTACTCCAGTATTTTAAAAGTTAGAGGGGGAGTGATAACGCTTTGTTTTTTACTTTGATCGCATATACATATATCGAGATACAAGCATTGTAACGAGTTAGTTTGTATGGGTGTTTTATTCCACGTTACAAGAGCTATTAACGACACCTCACTCGATTTAGATTAAAAAAAATATTATTTTTTCCATCCCCCTTTTCGTTGTATGGGAGGAAGGAGTCGGTACGTCGAAAAAGAAATATTTCTTAGCTGTGGTAGGTTTAGTTACTGTAAATCTGTCTTCATGCTAAATTTCGATTAATTGGCTACTTGACAACTAGTCAAATCAGCTACTCTTTATCGGAAGATTTGTAAGTACTTAATATTGAGTTGTGACGTCATCAACATTTTTTTATAGTTTATCTTGTTATTAAAATAGTATTCAAGCTAAAAACTCAATGAAAATGGGAGTTTAGCGTTATTTTCTAACCCTTTTTTTATTGAGTAGATAAAAATAAAATATATTGAATATAGTCAAATACCCAATTTTGAGACAGAATGCACGAAAGTTTATACTTTCGAACCCTTATGGGTTCCTTGTTTGACTACGGAACCTTAAACACCGGCCAAATGCGAGTCGGGCCTTTGCTTCTTGCCAAATTTCATGATTTCTTGTCAGCGGGAGGTACCCCACAGGTTTTGATTTGCGAGTTGAGAGTAACAAAATATGCAATAAATGTCAGTATCTTTTGATTGCTTTGACTTAGAAGCTTGCATTTTTGTCTCCTCCAAGGGACTGTAGATTTCAGTATATGATATTAATTTCAACTTGATACCTCTACCCGTCCCTGAGCAAAAGGGTCTTCTTGACAGATAGATGGACAGTCAAGTGATTTTATAAAGGTTTCGTTTTTTCCTTTTGGGTAGGAAGGAACCCTAAAAATGCTGCGGTCTAAGTCCTGGGAAACAATAACAATTGTTTGATATTGTATTTGTATTATCCCAACAAAGTAGATAAGATCCCTTACGTAGCTATCGTAAGCCTGTGATGGCACTTGATTCAGCAATAAAGATTCGCTACTCGATTTAACGACTTATTAGGGACCATAGACCGAATTGGATATTTTTTTTATTAAAGAAACAATTCACAGAAATTATTACATACACACATAAACTTATGAAGTTAGAATTCAGATGTTAGTCAGAATTTTTGCTACCCACTAGTGTTGCCGATCAATAGGTGACAATCGATAGTATTTAGATTTTCTATCGATAGCAGACCATGAGTATCGATCGATAGGTCGATACTATCCACGAAAAGAAATTAGGTGGTACATTCAAATCAGGGACTCAATCGTCCTGAGTTTGAACGATACTACCAAAACAAAACCACAACCAAAAACGTTACGTTATGCACAATTCGTATCGAATTATTTCGGAAGATACGTTGGCGTAACGTTTGATGTCCGTTCGATCGAATTTTCTGTATTGTGCAATTTAACCGTTCAGAAAAAAATATCGCGATAGCTTTTTAGGGTTCCGTACCCAAAGGGTAAAAACGGGACCCTATTACTAAGCCTACGTTGTCCGTCCGTCCGTCCGTCCGTCTGTCCTACTTATTTAGGGCTGTAACTTTTGAACCGTAATAGCTAGATAGTTGAAATTTTCTCAGATTATGCGTTATTGCGGCGGATTTGTTAAAAAATAATAAAAATGTCAAAAAGTTAAAAATTAAGGGGGGTTCTCAACAAGAAACTAGTTTTTATCAACGTTTTTTCTTCACGCTCTATCGTAAAAACGGTAATACATACAACAGTCAAACTTAGTGTGATTATAGAGCATACTCTACAGAATAACAACAAATACTAGAAACCGGTCAAGTGTGAGTCGGTCTTGCGCTAAAGGTCCCGGACAAAAAAAGTTATTTTTCTAAGTTAATAATGTTGTGTTTTGTAGTGGTGTGGTGAACCCTTGGTGCGCGAGTAGCCCAACTCGCACTTGACCGCTTTTATTTACTTCAGCTAAACCAAATCTAAACCAAAACTAAACCAAACCCAAAACCAAACCAAAACCGTATAAAATTGCGCAATTGAGGCCCAGAACGAAACAACAATTGTTCTATCTCTATAGATTACTTCTCACTAAGCAGACGGTTTTTAGGGTTCCGTACCCAAAGGGTGAAAACGGGACCCTATTACTAAGCCTACGTTGTCCGTCCGTCCGTCCGTCCGTCCGTCCGTCCGTCCGTCTGTCCGTCCGTCCGTCCGTCTGTCCGACCTATTTAGGGCTGTAACTTATCAACTGTAAGAGCTAGATAATTGAAATTTTCACAGAATGTGCGTTATTAAAAAATAATAAAAATGTCAAAAAGTTAAAAATTAAGGGGGGGTTCTCAACAAGAAACTAGTTTTTATCAACGTTTTTTCTTCACGCTCTATCGTAAAAACGGTAATACATACAAGCGTCAAACTTAGTGCGATTATAGAGCAAACCCTACAGAATAACAACAAATACTAAAAACCGGCCAAGTGTGAGTCGGTCTCGCGCTAAAGGTCCCGGACAAAAAAAGTTTTTTTCTAAGTTAATAATGTTGTGTTCTGTGGTGATGTGGTATACGGAACCCTCGGTGCGCGAGTAGCCTGACTCGCACTTGACCGGTTTTATTTAAGGACATGATCAGACCATCAAACTGAATAACTTTCACAATGCTACTTGTAGCGACATCGAAATCGTGAAGAAAATCAGGTGTTGGAAAGCTTTTTTATTCGCGATTTCGATATTGGTCTCATCTTAGAGGAAGTTGTTCAGTTTGTTGGTCTGATCATCCCCTTAAATATTCATTGATTTTGTGCCTCACACGAAATTGTCTCAAAAAGGTTAGGCTACAGGGCAAACCCAACCCGATCGTATTTGTTTAAGGCTCAAATCGTAGCTGACTAAATTAATAATTCTTTTTGCACCTTACAGCTCTCGGGACTACGCGTCTTTGGAGCTTTTTTCAAATATCATTATCTTCACAACTCTTCGAGATATAAGGGGATCGCACTTTTTCATGAAATCTCAGCCTATACTGGAGCGTACGAAAAGACATTTCCAATGTCAAAACCGTCAGCATATTAAGTAGGTTTTCTTTTTTTCATTTATTTTAAATTTTCTGAATTACAAACGGTACTTACATTACATTTCGTCAAACTGCAGAACATAATATGCTATGCTTTAAAAATAAGTTTTATAGCAAGAGAAAAGTAACTTGAAGAAAATGAAAATAGGTAAGTAGTATTTATTTCTTAAAACCTAAAGCCACAGATGGTGGATGGAACGGCTTCCTGAGAAAAATAGAAATCAAAGACATTCAAGCTCAATGCCTTGGACAGTAGGGAACTTAAGCCGGATTTCCGCATAGACTTGAAAAGCTTTACTTTTGATAAATTCGCATTTCAACTTCAGCATTCGCACGATTTGTCAGTAATTCCTGCAGGCTTCTAGTAAACACGCTACTATAAGGTAGGACTTAAGGCGGGAGGTGAGAACAAGGTACGAACGGTTTTTGGAGGATTTTGTTTATAAATTTTAGGGTTCCGTACCCAAAGGGTGGAAACGGGACCCTATTCATAAGCGCCTACGCTCTCCGTCCGTCCTGTTTAAGGCTGCAACTTTTGAACCGTTATGGCGGATTTGCTAATAAACACATAAAGGGGTTAAGTGTGAATCGATGTCGCGCGCGCGCTGAGTCGCGCTAAAAGTCCCGGAAAATAAAACTTTTTTGTAAGTAAATGTTGTGTGGTGGTGTCGTACGGAACCATCGGTGCGCCAGTAGCCTTCACTTCACCGGTATTATAAAAAAAAACGGTTCTAATTAAGCAGCCAGGGCGCTTTCCCTTCACTGGTGTGATCCCCCCATAGTCACTGGTTCGGTAGACCTACCATGGTGCTTCGTCGTCACTGACGTGGTCCCCCCATATAGTCCGCAATAATAAGCAGTCGATGCTCTCAATACAGCATTACTCAGAAGTAATGCTGTATTTGGCATTATCGAAAATAAAACCGGATGAAATAAAAAATTTACTCTGCGATAACTAACCTGTAAAGACGTTTGCTAAACCTATTTCCAACAGTAAATAATAATAAACCCGCAGGGCAGCTTGTAGCGAGCTTGGTGAGTGGCGACACCACGGACCCGATTCTCTAGAGGGCCCGGATTGATTTGGCCCTCACCTGTCACTGTCTTTCCTTAACAGGCCGGCCAGGAGTAGAGTTTCAAGAGCGGAACCTATGCTCCAGGTTGGAATACACTTCCGTGTCCAAGTTTCAATGTCATAGCTGGCTGACTGGTGCGCTTAGCTCCGGGAACAGGCGCCCGAAGACTCACCTCTCTATAACCTTAGCCGCTCAATAGATGTTGCCGCCTTGTCGCTCCTTGCGAGCGGCCGTTTTTCGGGGCCCAGAAAATGAGTTGGCGAGTCACCGTCTGTCATTTTTTACAAATGCAGGCGTCCCGAGTCTCTCCGCAATAACCCAGATTTTCCGGTCCCCCTAGTTCACCCCCATAACCCGTGTAATTTTCAGTCCTTTCTGCAATAGTCTTTGCACCGAACGTGATTTGTCTTCTAGTGCATTTACATAATGTATTCAGATATATAGACCACGCTTGGTGCCTTCCCTCACATTTAGATAAAAGTGTCTCAAAGGGGCCTGTACGTGTTGGACCTGTGTCCCCACGCAAGCCTTCCAAAGGCCTGGGCTACCGCCCCCGTGAAATACCTTCCAGAGATACTATAATAATAATAATATAAAAGTTTATTCTTCTCCACACAGTTTTCAATAACAAAATGATATTTAAATTATAGCTTACAGCTATTTATGTGGAGACTGGTATTAGACTTAAAAACTAGGAATTGTGCTACATCCACCAGGAGTGTGATTTTTGAATCTCATTCGCTGAGTTCAGCAGTTGAAAATGTCAAAATTACTATGGAGATATGCATCTTTCTACTGCTGATTTGACTTTCAAAAATCGCACTCTTGAAGAATGATTTTTGAAAGTCAAATCAGCAGTAGAAAGATGCATATCTCCACAGTAATTTTGACATTTTCAACTGCTGAACTCAGCGAATGAGATTCTAAAATCGCACTCCAGGCCTCCATAGTTTTCGTTAGCATTCTATTTCAATCGTCAAAATTTTTAAACCCTACAAACCTCGAAGACGACGATACATTTTTCCGTGCTAGCGCCACTTCTAACCGCTTCGTAACATCGCAGGTCAAAGCAGCGTTTGTCCGTAAATAATCCCAAGTACTCCTCTTTGCCTGAGCCTCTGATCTCAAGTGCACTCCGATGCGGTATATCTGATCACGTTTAACTTCCAAATGAAGCCAATACATCGTGGGATAAGGCCAGAAAACAACAAGTTTAGTTGGATTGCTTTAGATTGCTTTGGATTGCTTACTAGCTTAGATACTACAGTGAGTGTAAGTTAACTGGTGGATTCAATTCGGCGAGTGTGTCGTGTAATGTAAGCTACACTTTAATGTTTTTAATTAAGAGTTCGTAGTCTTTGAGTGTTTGTTAGAGCCTTTTGTCTTGTATTTTCTGGATGAGTTGAATGTATGAAATTTAATGAATGTTTTATTTTATGAGGAACGTACCGTACAAAGGATGGGATTATGTTATTGGATGAAGCATGTTGCTATGTGATATGTTTAAATAAAACCGGTCAAGTGCGAGTCGGGCTACTCGCGCACCGAGGGTTCCGCATCCGTACCACACCACCACAGAACACAACATTATTAACTTAGAAAAAAATTTTTTTTTGTCCGGAACTTTTAGCGCAAGACCGACTCATACTTGGCCGGTTTTTAGTATTTGTTGTTATTTTGTAGAGTTTGCTCTATAATCGCACTAAGTTTGACGCTTGTGTGTATTACCGTTTTTACGATAGAGCGTGAAGAAAAAACGATGATAAAAACTACTTTCTTGTTGAGAACCCCCCTTAATTTTAAACTTTTTGACATTTTTATTATTTGTTAACAAATCCGCCGTAATAACGCATAATCTGAGATAATATCAAATATCTAGCTATTATGGTTCAAAAGATACAGCCCTTAATAGGCAGGACAGACGGCCGGACAACGTAGGCTTAGTAATAGGGTCCTGTTTTCACCTTTTGAGTACGGAACCCTAAAAATCAATATTCTATGAAAGTCAGGCTGAACTTGCGTCTGGCCAAATTATTAAGGTAAGGATTATTATAACAAGAAAATCGTAAAATCTTCCCATTCTCATAAGGCTGAAAACATTTAAACGCTTCATAAATAATTCAAAACGATATTTTTGGTAAATGAATAGTGATGAACTGATGACGCATCTTCAGCCTGGTTCATTTTGGCATGATGCGGACAGAAGCGACGGAAAGCGTGGGCGGTGTGGGCGACCGCCCACGGCCTGGCGGTCCGAGGGGCCTCGCGCCTCAAAGCTTTCTTGAAACTCATGCAAAATATTTTGCTAGGACAATTAAAAGCCCCAGTTCTGGTCGAAGCATTGTGCTGAAAAATTTCAAACCTGCTTCGCTCGCTCCAAAATTGGCTACTTGACAACTAGTCAAATCAGCTATTCTTTATCGGACGTCAAAACATGCGCTTTGTATGAACATTTGTACTAAATATTGAGTTGTGACGTCGTCAACATTTTCATTACTTTTTATAGTTTATCTTGTTATTAAAAATAGTATTCAAGCTAAAAACTCAATGAAAATGGGAGTTTAGCGTTATTTTCTAACCCTTTTTTTATTGAGTAGATAAAAATAAAATTTATTGAATGTAGTCAAATACCCAATTGTTATTTTTGTGTTTCACACAGGAACCGAAAAAGTTTGTTACTAAACGGTTTTATTTAGCTTCACCCTGTACATTTATATATAACACTGATACGAAATACATAAGGGATTACGGTCGTGAATTTATGTACACACACTCAGTCCTAATATGATACTTGAGTTAAGGTACTTATAGTATACCAACGTACAGAAAATTTATCGCCACCCATAAAAATAGCTAAGCTAGAACTAAAATTGTGTCATATTTTGGTTTTGTATGTAATTTAAATACTAAACTTCACTTACTTTACCTGCTACGGACAGACGAACCATTTCAAACCAAAACTAAAGTTATCTATTTAACATTCAAAGCCCAATGGAACTCTTTAGATAGATGAATACGATTCTTGTCTGTGTTTGAATAGAAACACCCGACCGAGTGTTTGGCGTGGTCATTAATTTCCGTGTTTCAAACTTTCACAAGTGGTCCACCGACGTTCGCCAGTAACGATCCCATCGCAGTGGACTCGTTGAAAACGTACTTTATAACAGATTTGAGGCGATTTTCAGAGCAGAAGGGAACAACTTTACAAAGCGGTTTAGTTCTGTCCAAGGCCGTTCAAAGTTTAAGAGGATTTCGTGACAAAACCGAGGCGGAGAGCTCTATTAAATTTCAGCTTGATATTTGTGGTGTTTTAATGCTGCCTAATAACGTTGTGAGCCGAAATAGTCGTACGCGTATGAAATAACTCGGGTTAATTCCCAGAAGTAGGTACCTTTTGACAGTTCCTCTGAAGGAGTACCATTAGTAAATGGTACATTTTCTTCCCATTGGTTCCTCTGCCACATCCCAAAGGAACTACTGGGACTTAATTTTGTTCCTTTCACCCTTTATCATTGCGTACGTTTTTATACAATTTTTGACCACTTGAATCTAAACTATTATAAAACTGTAACAGAAGTGTGTCTGTACATTGAAGATATTTACAAAAAAAAAAAATTACGATATGATTTTTAGGCTTCCCTGATTCCAAATCACCAATTTTTGGATTTTTTGTTTATTTGTTTGTTTGTTTGTTTATTTGTTTGTTTGTTTGTTTGGGTGTTTGTTTGTTCGAGTATCACGCAAAAACTAATGAACCGATTTTGATGAAACTTTTTTTGTTTGATAGCTTATCATCTGAATTAAAATCCGGTATATAATTTATGCGGACGAAGTCGCGGGTATATGCTCGTTTTTAAATAAAAATCTTCATCATCAGTATTATGCATGACCCACTGCAGCGCACAGGAGTGCGATTTTTGAAACTCATTCGCTGACCTCAACAGTTGAAAGTGTCAAAATTACTGTGGAGATATGCATCTTTCTACTGTTGATTTGACTTTCAAAAATCATACTTCAGGAGTGCGATTTTTGAAAGTCAAATCAGCAGTAGAAAGATGCAATTTTTACATTTTCAACTACTGAACTCAGCGAATGAGATTCAAAAATCGCACTCCTGGCCTTCTAATAGTAAATCAAATTCGAAACAACTATATTGTTCGCTGTTTTATTTAATTTTATTTTAACTCTACATATGGAAATATGAAAACAGTACAATAGACAAGTAAAAAGGGCGAGCTTATTACTAAAGAGATTTCTTCCAGCAGACCTCTGACAGAGAGATTTTACAAATGCACATTTAACTAATAAAATAGTATTCTTTCTTAATTATAAGCATAAGCATAATATGCTCACGACTATATTCTCCGCGGGGGTAGTCACAGATATTCTGAAACCTCACAACGTCCATGTCCATTTATAATTATTATACGCCGTAAAAAACTTGACCGAGATCCGACCGTAAAATTATGCACCTATTTAATAGGCGAACGAAATGTGATTCTAGTGTATGTTTACATAGGGGTTAATTCAATGCCGGTAAGCTGCCTAGAAAAATCTTGAAAAAATGACTTCTTTGAACCTGGCAACCCTATAGTTGCGGCAGATTCAGAGGTGGCAACACTAGTTTTTCCAGTACTTTAGATCAGTCTCTTTCCGATGGCACCTAATTTACTTCCCTAACAGATAGGTGGAAAAAGTTATACCAAAAATCATAATGGAAAAGGAACTTGCGGCAAGATTTTTCTAGGCAACTTACCGGCATTGAATTAACCCCTGTGTTATACACTAGAATCACATTTCGTTCACCTATTAAATAGGTGCATAATTTTACGGTCAGACCTCGAACTATTATATATATATTTACTTATACGACTTCGGGTTTCATCGGGGGACTCGGCGCAAACAAAGATTGACGAGGGGAATTATTTTTCTGTTTTTTTTTTTTTTTTTTTTTTCGAATTGACCAATACAGTACGGCTCCGGGAGCCATTATGCTTATTACTGCGGACTATGGGGGGACCACACCAGTGACGGCGAAGCGCCCTGGTAGGTCTACCGAACCAATATTTTTCTGGTCGTAACTGTTCTGTACGGTATCCTTTCCTTCGTTCTCTTAGTTACAAATTTTTTTTATAAGATAAACACGTCGATTTGTTTGTTTTACTTTGTATTTGTTGCCATCTCTATTTCAGAGTTTGTAAACTCGTTAAAATATTTGTCGTTGTCGAATTCAACGTTCCGGAATCGGGCTTGCAACATTAATGGTTTTGCAAGATGAAATAAAATCGGTCCCTTGGCTACAACTCCAGTCTACTTTAATAAGAAAACTTTTCTGTTCGATTGCCCAACTTTGTCAACGAAGAAAAATTACTTTTACTTATACACCTGAATCTAATCAATTCAAGTCAGGTTGCATCCAGAGTTATTCCCGTGTATTGTAAAGTTGCATTAGTTGATTTATGTTTGTTTTGCCACTCCATTTCTTCCCGCGAATACCTTATACAGGGTGAAATTGATATCATTAGCATCCTTTTAAACTAAGAGTCTACCCATCAAACTGAACAACTTTTACTATGGGAGCAAACCGATCGGAGCAACTATAAAATCAGCTGTTGCATACATTTGAGTCGAATAGGCATTGCAGTTTAGTATGGGACAGCTAATTTTTTTGCTCCGATTGGTTTGCTCCCATAGTAAAAGTTGTTCGGTTTGATGGGTAGACTCTTAGTTTAAAAGGATGCCAATGATATCAATTTCACCCTGTATAAGGTTCCTTAATCATTTAGTATTTCTGTGGGTGAAAAGCTGGCCCCTATTACAATTTCAGAATAATAGACACATCCTTCCAGCTTGAAACCTCCAAAATGTGTTGCTACAACAAGCTTCAAAGATACTTGGTAGTTGTAGCAAAGGTTCTGGTGATCATCTGATCATACATGTTTTTTTAAGGGGATGATCACCATACTGAAGATGAGACCATCATACTGTTTCGTTGTTGGTCCTATAGAGAAAGATGTTCAGTTTGATGGTCTGCACGGCTAGCATGCCAGCCACGACAAAGCGTTTAATGCTATGTAAAAAAAATAGGATTCTTTAAAGCTCCATATATCATGAAGTACTAACAGTAGGAGTATGATTTGCGGATATATGTAAATTGAACATATAATTGAAGTTTTGATTAGAGCCAAAACACGATTAAGACAAATTTTCTCGATAGAAAAACAAGCCAAAGTAGCCTCCGTTTTTGTCTATAAACGCTTGTAACTGCTAAACGGTGAATAATAGAAACATCAGACTTGATTTGAAAAAAAGAGATTGCTATTATCTAAGTTTTGATTAGAGCAGAATTGAACTTACATAAATAGTACAATCACAATTGAATAAAGTTTGTTTTTTCGCTTGATTCGTTTCAGGCGCGCTCGCCGCCCCATCTCTTTCTCTCGCATCTGGCAGTAATATAAGCTATCACACACCCGTTCCGCTTAAATTATTTTTCGACATAGGCCCTTAAAGGAGTAAAACGTCATGCGCGCTCTTTCTGGCATACTTACGTAAAATAATAAAGATGGAGGCACATCTCGATTTTTATCGTTTTCTCGGGGGTGGCATTCGATACTTCTTCTTCTTCAGGCCTACCGATCATATCATATACTCGAAAAACATAACCCTCCTTTTGGCGCAGTCGGGTAAAAAGGACCTTACGTTCTTGAGTTTATGTGTGTGTGGTTGTTTTATTTATTTTCCATAAGAGTGTGCGAATTAAAAAAATAGCGCTCCTTATAAAGAAACTACAACAACCAAGATGGCATATGGAACAGAGACGTGGTCGTTCACTCAAGGCCTCATAAAAAAGGCTGAAAGTCACCCAAAGGGCAATGGAGAGGGCTATGCTCGGAGTTTCCCTGCGAGATCGAATCAGAAATGAGAACGCAAAAGAGATGAGATGCATTTGAGATCCGCAGAAGAACCAGGGTAACTGACATAGCCCAAAGAGTTGCTAAACTTAAGTGGCAGTGGGCGGGGCACATTGCTCGCAGAACCGATGGCCGTTGGGGCCGAAAAGTTCTCGAGTGGCGACCGCGTACCGGAAAGCGCAGCGTGGGTAGGCCCCTCACACGGTGGACCAACGACCTGGTGAAGGCGGCGGGAAAACGTTGGATGAGGGCAGCGCAGGACCGGTCGTTATGGCGATCCTTGGGGGAGGCCTATGTCCAGCAGTGGACGTCCATCGGCTGAGATGATGATGATGATGATAAAGAAACTGTTCGTAGAAGCAGCTGAAGGAGACAGTAGAAAAATGAAACTTGAATAGAAAATTAACCTGTCATATAGCATTTCACCGGGGAAATCCGGAAACCTTACCTGCGTAGAAATCAATTAATCTGCCAGGCGCAGGCCGAGTATCGCGGACTGGACTACAAATCATTCGGTTAACTCTGACGGCTCAATAGAACTTCGATTGCAGATGCAAATTTTAGAGCTATGCAGTATTGAACGGGTTGTTAATTGTTATGTTCATTAGGTAGGTATCGTGTTTTAAACATGAATGCGTTACAATATTTTAGCGGCTGCTTCAGACTATTAAGCTGAACAACTTTCACTATGGGACTAACATGGAAACCGGGAAAATTAAAAAACTTTTCCATAGAAAACGTCAACGGGTACACCCTATGGGCTCCTCGAACCAAATCGTATGGAACAGCTGATTTCTGTTTCGCGATTTCGATATAGCTGAAAGCTAGCTAACTAGTATAGCTAGTAAGTTGTTTAGTTTGATGCGTTTGATGATCTGACGGTTCTCATTAATTTTAACACCTGTAATCCTGTATACGTGAGAATATTTCTTTTTATAACATTCGATTTTAACGTTTTGTTTTTTAGGGTTCCGTACCCAAAGGGTGAAAACGGGACCCTATTACTAAGCCTACGTTGTCCGTCCGTCCGTTAGTCCGTCCGTCCGTCTGTCCGTCTGTCCGTCTGTCCGTCTGTCCGTCCGTCCGTCCGTCCGTCCGTCTGTCCAACCTATTTAGGGCTGTAACTTTTGAACTGTAAGAGCTAGATAGAGTCGGTCTCGTGCTAAAGGTCCCGGACAGAAAAGTTTTTTTTCTAAGTTAATAATGTTGTGTTCTGTGGTGGTGTGGTACGGAACCCTCGGCGCGCAAGTAGCCCGACTCGCACTTGACCGGTTTTATTATCTATTATATTTTATTAAAGTCAGAATGTGTACCATGTTCATATCATCATCTCAGCCGATAGACTTCCACTGTTGGACATAGGTCTTCCCCTAGGATCGCTACAACGCCCGGCCTTGAGCTGCTCTCATTTAATTAATTCCCATCGCCTTCACCAGGTCGTCGGTCCACCCTTGTCGGGGGTCCTACCCACACTGCGCTTTCCGGTAGGTACGCGGTCGCTACATCGCCTCATCTGTCATCGATTCTTGCTTATTGCCACTATTAGTTTAGAAATTCTTAGGCTCTGTCGGCTCTGTTACTCTGCGAATCTCTTTATTTCTGATTCGATCTCGCAGGAGGGATACTCCGAGCATAGCCCTCTCCATTGCCCTTTCGGTGACTTTCTTTTTATGAGGCTTTGTTCAGATACTATCCTTTAAAATGAAAAAGTAATTAAAACTGCAGTTGGTAGTGAAAACATTTATTCAATTTATTTTCAAGTCTATTTGTATAAATACAGTCCGTCAGATTATTATATACGTGTTAATAAAGTTTAAATAAGTAGTAGTAATTAATTATTCTAGTGATTAGTTCCCTAATCCTGATAAGTAATTAGCTAGGCATTGTTTGGTAAATTGATCACTAAGCCATGTTCTTTAATTATATTATCGCTTGTGTAATTTTTATCAGATTCATGAAATACGCTTCCAATTTCAATTGCACGTCATAAATTATTTTGATAATTAAAAACGTAACCATTTTTAGGGTTCCGTACCCAAAGGGTGAAAACGGGACCCTATTACTAAGCCTACGTTATCCATCCGTCCGTCCGTCCGTCCGTCCGTCTGTCCGTCTGTCCGTCCGTCTGTCCTACCTATTTAGGGCTGTTACTTTTGAACCATAATATTTAGATAGTTTACATTTTCTCAGATTATGCGTTATTACGGCGGATTTGTTAGCAAATAATAAAAATGTCAAAAATTTCAAAATTAAGGTGGGTTCTCAACAAGAAACTAGTTCTTATCAACGTTTTTTCTTCACGCTTTATAGTAAAAACCGTAATACATACAAGCGTCAACTTTAGTGTGATTATAGAGCAAACTCTACAGAATAACAAAAAATTCTAAAAACCGGCCAAGTGCGAGTCGGTCTCGCTCTAAAGGTTCCGGACAAAAAAAGTTTTTTTCTAAGTTAATAATGTTGTGTTCTGTGGTGGTGTAGTACGGAACCCTCGGTGCGCGAGTAGCCCGACTCACACTTGACCGGTTTTATTTAAAATCCTGATTTATTATGATGGACGAGGTGCAAGCTGCAGGTGAACTGTTTGTAGTGTAACATTAAAATTGCAGTTTATATTATTCCCAGTGTTTACAACAGTAGAAAAGCCGCTGTAAAGTTCCTCTATCAAAAGCGCCACAGAAAAAATATCTTTACCGTACAAAATTGTAATATGCTTCTGCAAATAACTTACTCTATTCAAAATACCTTCATAAATGCTGTTGGTATGTCATGTTACATTAAAACAAAATTAAAACTGATTTGCCATTTTCCTTCTTTTTTTGGCATAGTATCATTGCTATTTACTTTATTTGCGAGTTGATGCTATCAAAATCGCTTCAGACCGCTTTATTTGTATGTATACAGGGTCCTTCTTAATATGCTGACACTTTTTTAAGGGGATGATGAGACCATCAAACTGAACAACTTTCTCTATGGGACCAACATCGAAATCGCGAAAAAAAAAATCTGCTGTCCCATACATTTGGCTCGAGTGCGTTTGCAGTTTTGTATGGACGAGCTGATTTTTTCTTCGCGATTTCGATGTTGGTGCCATAGACAAAGTTGTTCAGTTTGATGGTCTGATCATCCCCTTAAAAAGTGTCAGCATATTAAGAAGGATCCTATATACCAAAGATTTTTTTTTTGGTTTTCGCTGTGCGTACATCTACGCATTTGTTTTTATCTAATGAATTGTCAATTTTGTTTTTTATTTAATCAAAATCTTATCAATTCCTTACTTTTTATATTTTGAAGAAAATAGTAAACCAGATTTGTCGACTAGTGTTAAATTAGTGAATGTTTTCTAAATAATCTTAAATGTTAAATATACGGAGAAAAATATAGATAAGGTAATAATTATGTGACTTCTAATAATAACGAACATTACAAAAAAAATGTTGTCATAAAGTTAAATTTAGATAAACATACCGGAACTAAGATTTAGAACGTCTTCTTTAAAAATATTTAATTTAGTAGACTTTATAACTGACGTAAAGTCTGCTAAAATAAATATTTTTCACATATACATATTTTTCTCCGTATATACAACTACTAATGTATAATTATCATAGCATTAACATTATTTTTATAATATTTCCAATGGCACGATTTTATTTTACTCATTAATAAAAAAGTTGTATAAAGGATAGTATTTTTTACCCAGAAATGATAGTGCAATTTCTCAGAAAATTCAAAATGTAAGGTATAATTATATTATTAAATAAATCTGTTGTAAGTAGGTATATTATTTTATGATGTAAATATTTGCAACTAACTCTACCTATTGGGTATCAACAAGAGCGTGTTGGTTAATACCTACTATCCGTAAAAGAACTATTATCATGTTTTCTTTTAAAATGCACACACCATTTGTAAAATAATAGCATTAATGATAAAACACTTTTAATAATTCTCACAATAAATCTTTATACAAAAATACACAAAATAAAAAAAATTAAGACAAGCTTAAAAGTTAAATTGTAATTTTATGATTACGTAATACCTCAACAGTCTTAATTGTGAATTAAACCAATTTATTTACAGTCTCAAAGCAAATATCTAGAAAAAAAAATTCACAAGATACGTATTAATTGTACTTAAATCTACAAAATTACGGCTTTTGATTTTAGTTAAATTTGGCTAGAACAGTAGATATAATTTTAGTTATCTAGTTACATTATTTACATTAATTCGATGACGCGACAAAAATGCGACGCAAAATATCGAGTGCTATTCAAAATCCTGAAGAACACTGAATAATATCATTAGATGTATACAATTGACTAATACTTAATGTATAATTGAATGATTTTAGTAACGGTAGCTTAAGCTTATTAATTATTATGTACCTTATTTTAATAGGAATCTCAGATGAACAAGCTTAGCGACTTGATTCGAGTAATCTCATTTAAAATATTCGTCAAGCCATAAATTCAAACCATCTATTATAATGGCACCAACGCTTATAAATGGTCTGCAGTTTTTACAGACTTTCAAGAACTATATTTATTGTATTATTCCTAGTTTTCTCTAAATGGTTGAGCAAAAATCTCGTTCAATAGTTGTTGGTACTCTTCGGCATTGTATAGGTAATCTTCATCGTCGAGTAAATTCGTGGAGTTATATCTGGAAATTTAAACATAGTATAACATTTTTATAAGACCAATATAATCAGAAAAGTAAAGGATAAAATTCTTTCAAATATTTACCTTAAAGTATCCCTCTTTCTTCTTAATTTGACATTCGATGTTGCTTCTATACAAAGTACTGCGAAGTGATTGTTACAGGTGTACCTGAAAATTGGTATATTAGTTGTAATAACTTCAAAACAAACACAAAGGCAAACTCCAAATTTATCTCAGACATCAGAAAAGACAATATTGTTCTAAAAAACCAAATGCTTAGTAACAATATACAAACCTTTCCTGCGAAAGGAGTTTATGTGAGTACAGCGAGCTGGCCATGCCACGGCTGGTAGGATCGCTGATCTGCCACTCCTCACAGAACGTGTCCAGAGCTCGCTCCCCACCCGCGTGCGAACCATGCCATACTATCTTCTGTGGCCTGTTGGATTAAGCCGTTACCAATCAACATAAGGAGGTGGTTTTACTTTTAGACTTGAACAGGGAATACATTCAATGCAATGTGATGGTTTACTATCAATTCGGTTCAGCCAAAAATAAAGTGAACAGTAAAGTTAATGTATGTGGCAATCAATGGGCTTCAAAGACTTCAACTGCTTTAGACCGTCTTGAGTCAAAATAAACTAAAGATAAACTAAGAGGAATAGGTGGGTCCGGGCCCGTGCTCCACCTAGGTTCTCCACCTGGGTGAAGCACGGGATATTAACAGGTCCTCATGCTCCACCTGATAATATTATTGTACAGTCCGTGACACAATTAAAGAGGCCCTTGTCAATAAGGTAGCCGTAGTGGGAAGAATTCCTCATGAATAGGTATAAAAATATCAAAAGCGTAGCAATAATAAGGATCAATGAAAAGATATTTTACACTATTTCGAATTCTTCAAGCATTTTCTCATGCAGTATCATGCAGTATCCCTTTTGTTTATTGGTATGGAAAGAAAAAGTGTCCCATTGCCAAGGCGCTGAAAGTTCTGTGTGAGAATAGATTCTTAAGCTTACCAATGTGGATCAGTCATGATGTTCTTCTTATTAAAACTGTATATCCTGGGTGACCCAGCCATTACTCCGCCGTTGCCATCGAATATATCGGAGAAGGCCTTGAACAGCACTTCTCCTTCTGTATTCAAGACGGGCAGGTGCCGATCCGAGTAACGTACGGTAGAGTCTAAGTTCTGAATTCTGGAAAGGTGAAAGGGTTACTTTATTACAAAATTTAATGAGAATTCAGTAGTGATGTGAAGAATACATCATTTTAAATAAGTATCAACCATGAGATATCTTCTTCTTATCGTGTGGGCAGAGCCCTGTTGTCAGGGTTTTTTCAGACCGCCTTACGGCCTCTGACGTGGTTTTTATGTAACGACTACTGCCACCAGAGATAGTAGCCGGGACCAACGGCTTAACGTGCCATCCGAAGCATGGAACAATTTTTCTTTTCAGGCAATCAGGTGATTCAGCCTTCAATGTCCTAACCAACTGGGGAAAAACTCACAAAGTGACATATCACTAAGTGTCCCCCGTGGGAATCGAACCCACGACGTCCGTGTCGAGAGCCAATGCTCTTAACCATTAGACCAGGAAGGCAGAACCAGAAGATATCGAAAACCATCCAATGCTCACCTGCTGGTAAGCAAAGCTTTGAAGGTGCCTCTGAATCCAGCTCGTCTTGCTTGTCTGTAGCACGCGTAATCAGCCCGACGGACCCCGTGCATATTTCCTGACATGGGGTCGTTCAGAGCAGCAAGGCGGAGCTTGGATTAAATTGAAAAAAGAGTTAAATTGTATAATTTTTGTGCTATTCTTAGTCCTTACTAAAAAGTACCAATGCTATACAGGGTGTAAACTTAAATACGTTAATATTTAAATGGTGCATGGATATTTTCTATGGAACATCAGATTTTTTTTCGCTATTTCATAGTTGTTTCCATACTGAAAGTTGTTCAGTTTGATGGTCTTGCTGCATTTAAGATTACATCGGGTAAGAGTCTACCCATCAAACTGAACAACTTTTACAATGAGAGCAAACCGATCAGAGAAACTAAAAAATCAGCTGTTCCCTAAACTAAACTGCAATGCCTACTCGACTCAAATGTATGCAACAGCTGATTTTTTGCTCCGATAGGTTTGCTTCCATAGTAAATGTTGTTCACTCACAGTGCGACTCTTAGTTTAAAAGGATGCCAATGATATCAATTTCACCCTGTATAATGTATGAGTCTTCAAGTTTCAATTACTAAACCAATCTAATTGAAATGTTGATAAACTATAATTATGGTAAAAAAGAACAGTTATTTCTGAAAACACTCGCCAAACTCGGTGTTAGTACCAAACTACCAATGTTTGTACATATACTTACACTAGGTCCATTGGAGTCAGCAGAGTTGTCCACATAGTTGGAAACAGGTGGTACATGAACCAAACTCGCTGCTGGCATTGGTGGAGAAACTGGTGCTGGAGTAGGTGGCGCTGGCGCAGACTGCGTCACTAGTGAACCAAGCTGATGAGGAAGACAGATAAACTTGAATGGGTAAAATTATTAAAATCCACCTAAAACATAGCCTCAAGAACGCCAACGGCGAAGCTAAAAGAAGGGTAACAAGTAATGTTATGTAAGTAGATAATTATGTATGAATGTAAAGAATGAGGTGCCATTAGATTAATATAAGCCCGGAGAGTATTATCATAGAATATGACGTCAATATAAATCCAATTATGTCGGACAGATAACTCAGAATCTAAAAAAAACGTTGATATACATAAAGCGATAAGATTTAAATAATGTTTAGCTATTCGATACTATTGGTATATAATAAATACTATTGGTATAATACTAACCAAAACATATTGCCAACCAGAGTTAACTTTAACGAATAATGCTTGCTCTTCAACAACATATGCTAAAGCGCCGACTGGACTCGTCGATGCCAGCTGCAATAAAATATATAGAACTCAGTTTACCAGAAATCTAATTATTAATACAAGGGTAGATTAATAAAGTAAAACTTGACATGCTTTAATAAGTTCATCATCAGCCTATCATCGTCCACTGCTGAACATAGGCCACTCCCAAGGCGCGCCACAAAACTCTGTCCTCGGCCTTCCTTATCCAGTCGCTCGCCGCTACCTTTTTTAGGTCGTCTCTCCAGCGGGCAGCAGGGCGTCCCACACTACGCCTACCAGTTCGCGGTCTCCATTCTAGAACTCTGACACCCCACCGGTTGTCAGTTCTTCGGCAGATATGACCAGCCCATTGCCACTTCAGCTTGTTAATTTCCTGAGCTATGTCAACCACTTTAGGTCTCTGACGTATCACTTCATTTCTAATGTGATCTCTCAGAGAAACACCGAGCATAGCTCTCTATGGAGAGCTCGCTGAGCGACCTTGAATTGATGAACTAGTCCTATCCTCAGGGTCCACGTTTCCGCACCATAGGTCATTACTGGCAGGACGCACTGATTGAACACCCTCGTCTTGAGGCATTGTGGTATAGCCGAGGAGAATATATGACGGAGTTTCCCGAAAGCAGCCCATCCTAGTTGGATGTGCCTAGCGGCCTCCTTGTCGAAGTTGTTTCTACCTAGTCTTAGGCTTTAATAAGTTATATGTCAAGATTAACAGTCAAAGATACGAAAGCGTTGAAAAAAATATCAGTGAACTCAGTTGATAAACCATGTCTGTATAGACTCACACGGAGATAAGTTGTATGGCGCCTCACCTACACCAATCTAAGAAAGTTGGCCACTTTTGATTTATACGGTAGAAGCGTGAGGCTTCATTACATTATACTTTATCTAAGATGACATGTATAAGAATGTATGTCCGCTGATAAACAAGATTGGGAAAAGACAACTTAATATTAGGTACGATGATCTGCATGATGATAACCTACCTTCATCATTTCTTCTGTAGTCTGGAATACTGCTGCACCAGGAACAGCTGGAGCAGTGTTGGTATTTTCTGCTTGAGTACTTGATCCCAAATGTGAAATACGTGCTGGAGCCGGAACTGTAAAGAGTAATGATTGGAATGAAATATTATTAAGATGAAAGTAATATGTTTCAGCAGTGGCAAAACATATTTATTGTAATCCAAAAACAGGAGATTAACAAACCATTCGCGTACTGAATAATTATTAAGTCCTTTAATAATATCATTCGCTACTTTATAGAGAATAATTTTCTCAATTATAAATCCCTTATTAAATCGTGATTATACAGGATTAGTGTGTAACAAAACACCCTAAAATATGCCGTTTCATAAAAAAAGTAGGTTCAGACTCAACTCAATTGTACGGGACAGCAGATTTTAGTAATTTTTTGTCGTTGTCTCCATAGTGAAAGTTATTCAGATTGATGGTCTAAACTTAGAACCACAGACAACTTTCTCTGATTCAAAACAACCCTTTGAAACATTACTAGGGTGTTTTGTTAATACCCTGTATTAGGACATTATAATAATCTTAAGAATTCGACTACGTATTTATCATGATGAATTTAATAAATCAGATAAGTATAGGTATGATTATTGATAAGTAACATGTTTTCGCATTTAATTTTTTTTACAAAATTAGTAAAAATTTTACATGCGAAAACTAAGCTCAAGTCTTGAGCGTACCTTTTAATTTGTGAGAAAATAGCAACAAATTCAACAAACTACACAAGACCTCATGATCTTACCTTCCCTAGACCTGCCTTCTTTAAGGTCTTTTAGTTCCTTAAGAGCTTTGAGCTCTTCAAACGGACTTCTTCCTCCAACAGCTAATCCAGCAGCGTGTAAATATTAAAACTTTTGAGGACATACTAATTAAGATGGATCAAATTGTTTTCTTGTCAGAAACAAGATATCAAGAAAATGTTTCTATTTGACATAATCTTATTTAATAAAAATAAAATGATCGAGTTGCAATAATATCAATTTGGAGGGCAATTTAATATTGATAAGGAGACAAGGTTGAACGATAATAACAATAACGTATCGTGCAAATTTAAATTCAAATAGTATGTACACAAGTGCACGTACGAATTAAGGTGACTTTGAACAGAACCGTGGTCATAAGAACTATTTTATAATAATAAAAGTTACATATACATATGCTCTCGACTATATTCCCCGAGGGTACGGGATCTGAAATATTCTAAAATGTCAGAACATCCACGTTTGACTAGTAGTACCGAAACTCTGTCCAGTGTGACGGGGAGTAAGCCCGTCGCCACTTGCAATGGACAGTGGGTTACAATACATACCTCGAAATTGAAGCATGCAGATTTCCTTACCAGCACGTCTAGTATGAGTTCTCTACACGCGCGCGACGCGCCTTCGCTGCATACAAAATAACCTGTTCACGCACTGTACGGAGAGCGAAAGCCGCGCTTGCCGCGACTTGTAGTAGGTATGGAAAAAAGCCGAGTCTTGCGTGTGTAGAGAAATCATGCTAGAGGGTCTGATTTTCTTCACCGAAAAGCCAGTGGTGTTACAAATCGTACATAAATAAAAAACAACCAAAACTTACCTGGTCTACCATAAAACTTGGTGCTTCCGTGTACTGGTTGCTCTTCAAAATAACTAGCACCAGGCTCTCCTTTGGGTCCGACAACAGATATTCCTGGTGGTCCAGGAGGTCCAGGTGGTCCAGGAGGCCCTGGGACAAACTGGAGCCCATCTGAACGACCCGGAGGACCTGGAGGGCCCGGGGGCCCAGGAGGTCCTTGCGCTCCTGGTATTCCGGGTGCTCCATCGAATCCTCTTTCTCCTTTCGACTGTTAAAGACCAAAATATTAGCCAATTTGTAATTTGACCTTGAGTTAAGTAGTTACTTAATTGCCTTAAAATATGTGGTTCGGTATTCAAATGACGAATAATACATAACGTAAAGTGGACCGGTTTGCTATTTGTGGTTTTTTTTTTTTTTAATTCCTTAGTCAAACAAAGAAACTCATAGCAGTTATGTGATTAGACTGATTATGATTAGTTATGTATGACCTTCCATTGTCTATTTTAATTAGAGAATAATTATTGTATTGAATCGGATCATGTATTGTGGCAGAATGATGCGTTTTCCAAGACTATTAAAATTACTGATAAACCTGTCACATTGACAGTAAAAAAAATGGTCAAGTGCGAGTCGGGCTACTCACGCACGCACCGAGGATTTCGTTACACACCACCACACAACACATAAACTTACAAAAAAAAATTCAGATTTCGTGCCTCAAGAGACTATCGAGCACATTGGAAATGAATCTACGGATTTCAAAAAAAATATAGTCTCAAAAAAGTTAGGCTACAGGGCAAACCCTTAACCCGATCGTCTTTGTGTTAGGCTCAAATTATAGCTGACTAAATTATCCAGAGGAATTTTACTCCAATTTTTGATATCATTCTTCGTTTCCAAAATATCGAGCGCCAAAATCGAAAATTCGGCCTTAAGTTTTTTCGTTTTTGACTTTCTTGCATTATTATTTTTGCACCTTACAGCTCTTGTAAATATGCGTCTTTTGAACTTTTCTGAAGATCATATCTTCACAACTCTTCGAGATATAAGGGGATCGCACTTCTTCGTGAAATCGGAGCCTATACTGGAGCGTACGAAAAGACATTTCCAATGTCAAAATGTTTTTCTCCGGAACGTTTATTGGCTGGCCAACAGAAATTTATTTGTACCTCCCATTGAAAATCGATCGGCCGCCGATCCGCACTTTTGTATGGAAGGTCCAAAAAAATTTTCATTTTTCGTTCCATGTTTCTCAGGGATTCATGGTCTGAATTTATGTTATGTTAGTAATTAAAAGCTGGCCAAGTGCGTGTCGGACCACTCAAATATCCAATTGATTAAGCAAGCCTAATTCTTATTCGCAGAAGGAAGCAGATTACCCACAATGATCTCGCTAATTGTAGGTACTTGTAGGTATACTTGTAGATTTAAATTAAATCCTGACGCAGTTAAAAAATTAACTAGAATATCCTGACTGGCTTTCAAACATTAATATCATCATCATGATAAAAATCAACCATGCTATTGAAAAACTGTTTGGCGTCACCATTATTTTGGTCAATACCTATAAAGTTACTTATTAGAATTCTCACTCAAATACATTTTTAAACCAAAATACCGGTTCCGTTTACATTAATAAAATCTAATCTTATTAAATCTAATTCAATCAATTATTATTCTTGATCGCAGTGCGAGCCGTAGTCTCTGCCTACCCCTGTGGGACAGTAGCGTTAGTATATGTATGTAGATAAATGACAACGGAACCGGTATTTTGGTTTATAAATTTACGCAATGAACAAAAAATTTGTTTCCAAAGAAAGTTCATTGACCCAAGACAGCACAGCAACTGTACCGCTGTACAAAAATCGCATAACGAGAAGTGCACAGTTAATTGTAATAAATTGCATACATGCAGTCAGGCCTTTAAACCGGATACATTCAAAGATTTTTTTGAGTTCTGCAAAGTAGAGTTCTGTTGGATTTAAACATACGATTAAAAACCCTTTGTAGTCCCTTTGAATTCTGGCAAAAGAAAACTTGACCGTACCTATGGGTGAAAAAAAAGAATGCATTTTCGAAGTAATGAAAGTTCGTAATCTTTACTAATAGTATAAATGGGAATGTGTATATTTGTTACCTTTTCACTAAACCCCTGACCCGATCTTAAGGCAGGCTGCTTGCATAAGAACGAAGTCGTCGACAACAGTTAGTGGCATTGTATAAACTTACGGTAGTAAATTATAATACCCTGTGATAATACCCATGATTTTTTGGCCCTCTGAATGTATTTTACTGTTGATACATAAATCTTAATTATACAGCATAGTTGCTTACGGAACCCTAAAATCGTAATTGCGTCCCTCGTGTTACGTATGCCGCTTCAATATTTTGTTTGGCTCAGTGTTCGGTCTGTTTCCGTTGATATCTCGCGTCTACACATACATTTTCGTTCCAGTGGGTTGTGAAGTCAATAATAAATAATGTATATATTTCTAATACTATTTGTGATAATTCTTTATTACTTTGGAACTCGAAATTTTAACTATTGGAAGAAAAGGGGTATTAAACATGATGCTCCTTTACCATTTGTTGGAAATAACTTAAAGCAGTTCATGCAAAGGGCTAGTATGTGTATGGTCGCTACAGAAACATATTTCAAATATCCAGAGGAAAGAGTCGTGGGATTCTTTAGAGGTACCGCCCCAGAACTTGTCATAAGAGATCCTGACATTATGAAAAGGATTCTCATAACCGACTTTCATCATTTCTACGCTAGAGGTTTCAATCCTCACAAAACAGTTATTGAACCTTTGCTAAAGAACATTTTCTTCGCTGATGGTGACTTATGGAAATTGATAAGACAAAGATTTACTCCAGCATTTAGTACCAGCAAGTTAAAAGGTATGTTTCCAATAATCACAGAGAGAGCGGAGAAACTGCAACTTATTGCAGAAGAAGTATCACAGAGGGAGTTTTATGATGTCAGAGAGCTAATGGCGAGGTATACTACTGAGTTTATTGGTGTTTGCGGCTTCGGTATCAACATGGATTCCTTGACCGATGAAAACTCACAGTTCAGATGGCTTGGAAAAAGGATTTTCCAAAGAACACCTAGAGATGCTTTCAATGCGGCCCTGAAATTGATATTCCCTGATCTATGTAAACACATTAATTTTCTAGCACCTGAATTAGAAACTTCGATGGTACATTTAGTTCAAACCATTCTAGAAGAGAGAAATTATAAACCTGCAGGTAAAAATGATTTCATTGACTTACTTTTAGAACTTAGAGAGAAGGGAAAAATGATTGGTGAATCAATTGAGCAAAGAAATGCAGATGGGACGGCAAAAATAGTTGAGCTAGAAATCACTGATTTGTTATTGACTGCACAGGTGTTTGTTTTCTTCGGCGCTGGATTTGAGACGTCGTCGACGGCCTCGAGTTATACGTTACACCAGTTGGCATTTAATCCTGATTGTCAAACAAAAGTACAAGAAGAAATCGATAGGGTACTAGCGAAGTATGGCAACAAATTAACTTATGAGGCTGTCAATGATATGAAATATTTAGAAATGGCTTTCTACGAAGGTATGAGAATGTACCCTTCTGTTGGATATTTAGTACGCATGTGTTCATCACCGACATACACAATTCCTGAATTGGATTTAACTATAGATGACGGTGTCAAAGTTTATATTCCTATACAAGCAATGCACAGAGATGAAAGATTCTTCCAAGATCCAGACAAATTTGATCCTGAAAGATTTAGAGATGGAACGAGTCATATGAATGATTACTACTTGCCTTTTGGAGAGGGGCCTAGGGCATGTGTCGGTAAGTTAATACGTAGAATCTAAGCGTAGAATCGCCTTTTTAAAATATTCTAAATAAAAATATATAATTTGGTACTCAAGTCTAATAGTCTATTTAACACAAATATTTGATCCAAGAGCAAAGTTAATTCAAACACTTTTTTCAGATCTGTGATTAATAATCATTTTTATTTTGTTCTATCTATTAAGCAGTGAACAAATTATGGTTTCCTGTGATCTTAGATTGATTGATGGCGTCTTGCATTAAACAATCTGTTTACTCAATCAGGTGCAAGACTTGGTCAAATGCAGTCCCTGGCAGGAATAGCGGCAGTTTTGCAGAAGTACAGCGTAGAACCTGCAGCTTGCAGTGTCCTCAATCCTGATCCAGAACCATCAGGAATAGTATCGGAAGGTTTTGTTGGTGGTTTACCACTTAAATTTAGAAGACGGCAGAATTCATAGTTCGTACCAGACCAGACTAGAACTGAACATAATTATAGTATATAATACTCCAAATAAATTTATTCGGATGTGTCCATATCTTTATTGAAATTGCCTGGATATTGCTTTGTTAAAAATATTGTGTTACTAACAAATGGACTATTGTAAGTTGACTGAAAATAAATGATTTACTTTTGAATAGAGGTAACGAATATATTCAGTTCTTTCTTTTGAAGACGTCGACTACCTTTTCAGTTTTGGAAAAAAGGTAATTGAAAATTAGCAAAATTCAATTTTAAATTATTTGTTGTTTGAATGAATCTGAATGTTTTGAAACTATTGACATTTTATTTTTATCTTGTAATTATAAATATTACAAGTTATCTAAAACAAACTGTAGATGATGAGGGGAACCAAAAACGCAATAAATCCAAAGTATTTTGAAAAAAAAAAAAGGTCTTACCATGGACACATCCAGAATGTTGATGCCAGAATCACCCTTTTCACCTTTCTGGCCAGCTGGTCCAGGAGTTCCTGGTAGACCTAGAGACCCAGGTCGGCCCTAAACAAACCAAAATATTATTTCATGACACTAAAATATAATTTCTTGAGAAAAAGAAGCGCGTAACTTCATTCGTTTTCGACTTATTGAAGTACAATTCTCTTGCAAGGTGGTTTTCATTGAAACAGTTATTACATAATTTAAGACACAGATGTGTTGCGATGTGACGCGCATGAAAAGTGACAGTAGAAAGGCGGCCTTACCACTGAACAAATTCGTTAGGTACCAGCTTCTTTGTAACAATACAATTTCCTTGTTTAGGGTAACGAATGTGTTAAGTGGCAAGGTCGTGACAATAATTTATTAGACTTGACATTAATTTATTACCTTAGAATTCTGTCCAGGTATGCGTAAAATAAAATATAGAATATTAGATTATTGAGTAATAGATACTCTTTCTTATACTGTGATTATTGCATCTTTATATTTCAGTTTCAGTCATGATTATTGAAATCAATATCCTCCTGCCCCCATTATTTGGTGTTTCTGTGTGTGTCACCGCCTTCCTCCCAATCATCTATATTAATTGTTCTATTGGCCCTAATTTTTCTCATTCTGTTCTTACATGCCATGTTGCCATTGAACAATGGGTTCAAGGTATCCATCCATTTCAGTGTTCCTCTCTTCATACAGGTTGTTCTTCAAATATACGTCACTCATCTCTTTGTATCACAAATGTCCATACCACGATAATCGATTAGGTACTATGCCTGGTATGCCTGTACCCTCACTTTCGATGTTCGCTTTATCGTCACTGTTTCGGTCCGCACTTCATTGGAATAGAGTTGATATTGGAACGAAAATGTTCACGCAATTGCGAAGTTCGAATGTGCGGGTAGAGGCCCTGTACAGTTTATGATTACATAGGTACTTTCTCAATTTCTCATCCTGTCAATTCTAGATAATTATAATACATGTCTTTCTCAATACTCTGCTATTTTCAAACCTAATATTTAGGTTGTTAATACTCTAAAAAAATATATGCAATATAAAACTCCACTATAGTCACTCATTACTAAATCCAAACGATCACGTGTGGGTAAGGCCGAAATTGATTGTCAAGGACACGGCTATCGTTGGTACGTATACGTACATACGTTATCAACATGAGGCAACTAAAAGTAGTTATACTAGTGTATACGGAAATGTTTTTAGGACCTTGTATACAATATGATACAATGTTGAACAAATATTTTTCTTATTACAAAACTATTCAAAATAAACTTAGTTTTAAATTCTGTTTGTGTTCTTGTTCTCGTATTTGTAATTACATATATTGTAATTATAAGTACATGATAGTTTGATCATTCATTTAAATAGTAAACACGAATGTTATTTTAAAGGGCAGATATTTTTCTGGAAAATATAAGGTGTTTGAAAAAAAAAAACGGGGTGGTTTAGTTTAAACCATCAAACTGAACAATTTTCACTATGGGACCAAAATAGAAATCGCGAAAAAAAATCGGATGTTTCATAATAAACTACAAATCTACTCGAGCTATATGGGACAGCAGATTTTTTTAGCGATTTTGATGTTAATCCCATAATGAAAGTTGTTCAGTTTGATGGTCTAAACAAACCCCCTTAGAAGTCTCAAATTTTTATTTTTACTTTTGTAACACTCCGTATAATAAACTGGCTGTTGACCACAAAAAAGTATCCTATGTGTTAATCCAGAACATATTCTATCTGCGTGCCAAACATCCAAATCCCTTCAGCCATATTTTATGCGTAAGTTACGTTTTCTTTCATAAATAAATATAATATAATATCTAAAAATCCACACTTTGACATTCATAATATTAGTGATGACTGATGACTGAAGGTATTGTATATTATATTAGGTATACGAATATTATTATTAAAATACTTTAGGTGTAGGTAAATAACCTCAGCACAAGTTGAATGCCACGACAAGGAAAATAAGAGTAAAACTACAAAAAAAAACAACTGCTTACAATCCATCCGGGTAAACCAATCTCTCCTTTATCACCGGGGCGACCTGGAGTACCGGGTAAACCTTGCAGTCCTTGAAAGCCTCGAGGTCCAGGTGGACCGGGTCGACCTCTTCTTCCTCGAAGACCTGGTTCTCCTTTGTCTCCCTGGTTTAACAAAATACAGGATGAAACTAAGAGTCTACCCATCAAACTGAACAACTTTTACTATGGGAGCAAACCGATCGTGGAAAAAACAAATCAGCTGTTTCATACATTTGAGTCGAGTAGATAATTGCAGTTTAGTATGGCATCAGTGTAGATACGTTCTTTCTGCAGTGTATCTAACCGTTGAAAACACGATTCTATTAAATTTTCTCGATAGAAAAGAGGACCAAAGTAAGTTCGATTTCAGATTTATAACCAGACCCTCTAGCATGATTTCTCTACTTAGGCGCGACTCAGCTTATTTCCGACAGTTTTACAAGAATCACCATACACCATGTTCTTCTGAATAAGTATACCATCATTTGAAAGGTATTAATTATAGCAGTGATTCTACCCGGTAGATTTTACCCCAAACACCCAAGAGAAAAGATATTGTTGAAAAATGAGTTTTTTTACGATCTTGCTTTCAATTGAAGCGGAATGGCTACTTGCAAAAGTTTTCTTGTTAGAAAGAGACGCTTGCAGTAGGGATAATTGCCTTAATTGTTTCTGTATTCGTCAACAAATTATCAATCAAACATTTTATTCCGTCCCGGACTTTCATATCAATACTGTTCTAATCAGTGGAACTGATAAACACTACTGCATAACTTACAGTTATCAGTCTTTTAATTAAGTAATTAATACAGGTTTGAGTTTTTTCGATTTCAACTCTACAGGTAGAAATAGAAATCATTGGTATCATTTTAAACTAAGACTCTACTATGGTAAAACGTAGCAAAAAAAACAAGCTGTTTCATCTAGTTGAGTCGAGTGATAGTCTAGTCGGATTAGATAGGTGCGGTTTAGTATGGAACAGCTGTTTTTTTTTGCTAAGATAATGTTTACTCCCATACTAAAAGTTGTTTAGTTTGATGGGTAGACTCTTAGTTTAAAAGGATGCCAATGAATTCAATTTCACCCTGTATTCAATCTTAATTGAACTTCTTTTCAAATCCTTATTTTCTGTGATTCAAAATTCCCTTAAAATTACAATATTTCTATTTAGAACAACTATAGATCTAGATCATCAGGAATAAGGTAATCTCAACTCACTTTTATTGTAACAATATCGGACCCTGTAGAAGTAATGCTCAAAGGCCCTGGCGGCCCTCTTTCTCCTCTCTCCCCTTTCAGGCCTGGCATCCCAGGTGGGCCGGATGCTCCGGGCATTCCTGAAGGACCGATATCCCCCCGCTCTCCTGTCTTTCCATCTTTACCCGGGTATCCTGGACTACCATCCATACCACGTCCGCCTTTTTCTCCCTGTCAGAGACAAATCTGAGATTAGGAATTAAATACAGGGTGTTGGAAAACTATCATTAACCTTTTAACCACACACTCTACCCATCAAACAGAACAACTTTTACTATGGGAGCAAACTTGTCAGTGCAGATAAAATCTGCTGTTCCATAATAAATTGCAACTCCCATTCTAAAATTTGTTCAGTTGGATTATGTATTTTTATTTTTAGAGTATGTAGTTTTAAGGTTAATGATACTTTTAATTACACCCTGTTCCTGTATTGTTTATCTGTATAAACAAGGTTTTGAGATATAGTTCTGAACATGGTACAATAATATACTACGCCTGGTATTCTCTTCCGATCACGTGACTGACCACGTGACTGACACCAGCCTACGTCATCATACCCTTTTACCATGTTTAGCGGCCATTTTTTTTGTGACGTAGGCTTGTGTCACTCTGGGAATAGAAGACCATGTTTTTTTAGACTATGGTTCTGAAGATTGTAGAACTAATTTTTTTAAACTTCAGAATCTACGAAAAGGCAGCTTCAAATCTGTATATAGTCTACTTAGCTTCTTTGCTTGTTTGTTTTTATTGAATAGGCTTCGAAACTACTGGACCGATCTGAATAATTCTTTCACCATTAGAATGCTACATTATCCTTGACGTACATGGGCTAAAAAAACGGCCAAGTGTGAGTCGCAAAGATTCAAAGGCGGCACGTAGTTCGCCGCGGTCATCTAGTTACTTAATAATAATGATCTTTAAAAATGGATTCATTGGTAGAATTTTGTCACTTTACAGAAATTAACAATAATAATAAAATCTAAATTTATTAAAAGATCTTGAGGACTAGAGACTACAGTATAATACCTTTTCTCCTCTATCTCCTTTAACAGCTTGCAGTTGTTGACCTAAAAAACGTTATTAGATTATAATAATCAATCAAATTATAGGTATAATTAAAGTCGACATCACATCGAGCTTAACAATTTTCCAATTTTAAGAAAACCTGTGGATATGTACAAAAAGTAGTTTATCTCTTCGTCCTTTTAAATACAATAACGACAAGAATGACGTAAATAAAGGTAAACAAACATACGAGTAAGAACTTTCAGTATTATTATTTATAATAATAGTTAGGATTGAGAGAGACATAAAGAAATTACGCGCTCCGTTGACAGAGACCATATTTAAACCTTTTTGGAAGTTAAGAAACTTGAGAAACGGTTACCAGTTGTGAGGAACTCGGGATCATCGGGGTTGAAGACACCAGATGATGTCGGTGGACCTGGTGGACCTGGCTCCCCTCGTGCACCTATAAATACATATTTATGTTATTTTGGAATTTTCACTAACTTTCGACCAATAAAATATTATTAACTGCGATTATAGTTACATTTTCGGTTGCCTACCTACTTGAAATTGACTTCAAAATAGGTACCTTTTGCAACGTTCTTCTACACCTTTAGTATTTTATGAACTAAGATTGTAGTATGCCAAGGCTTTCCGGTACCATTATTATTTTTGATAAAAAACGTACCTAATACATTACTTTGCCTGGTATAATGTCACGTTTAGTAGTATACCGTGTCACGGTATACACGGTTTAAATACTAAATTGCAATGCCTCGACTCTAATGTATGCAACAGCAGATTTTTTTTTGCTCCGATTGGTTTGCTCCCATAGTAAAAGTTGATCAGTTTGATGGGTAAACTCTTAGTTTAAATTCTAAACTTTAAAAGGATGCTAATGATATCCATTTCATCCTGTAGGTAATAAATATAATGTCTTTACGAACAATATACAACGTGTTAATGAATTAACGCAAAACTAGAAAGTAGTTTGTTTAGAATCGAGAGCAGAATCGAATTATCATGGTTTCAACATAGGTTTTTTTTTCAAAATATTAAATAATTTCTGAACCCGATGTCAACCCACCGCACGGGCACACTCACCCTACTTACTACCAAAACAAGATTATAAAAATGTATCCATGAGTACGTTAGCGCTTTCTTTCAGTGCTGAAAAGATAACAAATCATTTTTGCCTCAAAACTTAAAATGCGAATAACTTTAAATTTTAAGTATCAAAATATGGAAATTATTTATTCAATGTAATTATTTTGTTATATGTATAATACAGGAAGTATACGGAAAAGTATCATTAACCGTTTTTTAAACAACATACATACTCTACCCATCAAACTGAACTACTTTTACTAAGGGAGCAAATCGAACAGTGACAAAAAAAAATCTGCTGTTCCATACTAAACTACAATACCTACTCGACTCTAATATATGAGACAGCTGATTTTTTTGCTCCGGTTGGTTTGCACCCATTGTAAAAGTTGTTCAGTTTGATGGGTAGAGTATGTGGTTAAAAGGATTATGATACATTTCCTTACACCCTGAATACCATGATAAGTCCTAGAAGTTGTGAATACTATACAGGGTGTACAATAAAATGGGACAGCTACTTAAAGGGGTGCTTCAGACCATCAAACTGAACAACTTTCTCTATGGGACCAATATCGAACTCGCGAAAAAAAAATTCCGCTCTCCCATACAAAACTGCAAACATAACTCGACTGAAATGTATGGGACAGCAGATTTTTTTTTCGCGATTTATATATTGATCCCATATAGAAAGTTGCTCAGTTTGATGGTCTGAAGCACCTCTTTAAGTAGCTGTCCTATTTTAATTTACACCCTGTATATATATATATATAGACCCTCGGGCTAGTGTCCGTTCGGGGAGATGGCCGTTCGGGGAAATGGACGAAACCGGGAACTGGACGTTCGGGTCCATAGTGGACGTTCGGGGAAAAGGACGTAACTGACCTGATCCATATTTACGTTTGGTACGGTTATTTTATCTTCTTTATTACCTTTTTCACCCTTTTCAGCAGGTCGACCATTAGCTCCGGGTATACCAGATCGTCCGTCTAAACCAGGGCTGCCATGGTCACCTTTGATACCTCGTTCGCCTTGAGGCCCTTGGTAACCCTGCAGGAAAAAAAATATAGTGCCAACCTTTAGTTTTTGTGACCTGTGGTGCCAATATAAAAATATTATGTTTTTATAACCTGAATTTTTTGTTGATGCCCAAAAGTTAATTTACGTTATTAGTTATTTAGTATGATTATGATAAGATACGGATTCTATAATTTTTAGGGTTCTAGGTATACCTAAAGGATGAAAACACTATTCATAAGCCTACCGAGTCCGTCTGTTATGTCCTATCTATTTAGAGCTGTAACTTTTGAACCATAATATCTAGAAAGTTGTCACAGAATGTGCGTTATCATGGCGGATTTGCTAACAAATAATAACAATGACAAAAGTTAAAAATTAAGGGGGGGTCCAAGAAATTATAAACGTTTTTTCTTCTCGCTCTATCGTAAAAACGGTAATATACAGGGTGAAATTGATATCATTGGCATCCTTTTAAACTAAGAGTGTACCCATCAAATTGAACAACTTTAACTATGGGAGCAAACCGATCGGAGCAAAAAAAAATCTGCTGTTCCATACATTTGAGTCGAGTAGGCGTTGCAGTTTAGTATGGGACAGCTGATTTTTTAGTTGCTCCGATCGGTTTGCTCCCATAGTAAAAGTTGTTCAGTTTGATGGGTAGACTCTTAGTTTAAAAGAATGCCAATGATATCAATTTCACCCTGTACATACAAGCAAACTACATTATAACAACAAAAATAATAAAATCCGGCCAAGTGTGAGTCGGTCTCGCGATAAATAAAACTTTTTTGTAAGTTAATATGTTGTGTAGTTGTGTGGTACGGAACCCTCGGTGCGCGAGTAGCCCGACTCGCACTTGACCGGTTTTCTAAGATACCTATGTCAGTGTTTAAAACCTGTTCAAAGTATAATCAAGCATACACTCAAATACCTAGTACCATTATCATATTAATTGTATAAACATAATATTTTGACAATAGGAATAAAAATAAAATACTAACTATATTATCATTCTTATAATAACAATGCTATTATACAGGGTGTTAGGCGCATCGTGTGCCAAATCGAATGGGATGATTGGAGGGGTCTTTAGGTACCTCAGAAAAAAAAATAAAAAATCCTGGCCCAAAGATTTTTTTTTAACTGACTTTCAATGGTTTTGGGTGAAAATTGCCAAAAATCTACATTCAAATTTTTTTTTAAAAAAACCTGTTGGGTATAACTAACTTTTTTTGTTAAACCTTTAATCTGTGATAGTGTGCGCTTCTATCGAACCCAAAATTACTCGCCAGTGACATCTACTTTTTTTTTTACAGCCCCCAAAGTTTTTTTTTACGTTAAAATAAATGTGATAGTCAACTTTCGATCTCAATAAAAAAAAAACTAAAAGTGATCATGCTCTTCCAATTTTTTCAAAACATCTCTGGACTGTCCCCATTCTAATGGTATGCAATACGTTATGAAATAAAATGAGTAACATCGCAATTTTTTTTTTTTCTGTAATAAGTCGCAATTTTCTAATATTCAATAGGTGACGTAAAAACTAGTATTTCCGGTAATTACACTCACAGTCAGGTAAAAAAATTAAATTTTGAAGGGTTTACTTGAAGTAACCGCCTCCCGTTCTTTGTTTGATACAGGTAAAATTTGCTTTCTCACTCTAACGTAGTGAAATCTATCTTGTATCCCTTTCTCCCGGGGGCTGTTTTTTTGAATAGACCCAGGGGGATTTGTAATACTCATTACTCAGTCAGTAGTATTGTAATATTTAATATTAGTACGGTTTATTATTCTAATATTATTTTTGTGGCATTAATTACCCGATCCCCCTTTGGTCCACTAATCCCAGGCTGCCCCCGCTCGCCCTTCGGTCCACTGAAGCCTCGCTCTCCTTGGGGTCCTATGGGTCCTGGTAGGCCAGCATCCCCCTTAGGCCCTGGAGCTCCTGGTCTACCGATAGCTCCTCCGTATGATCCATGAACGGATTCCTGTTAAAAATCAGGATTAAAGTTATTCAGTATCTAGAACTAGAAGGTGTATAGTGACAAGGTAATAGAAGGGTAATAGGCGTTCTTTTGTGTTACAAGTAGTTGAGGGTGAAAATAGCAAGATAAATCTTAATTTGAAATAATAATAAAGTTTGTGTAGGCATAATGCAGAAATCTATGTAATAGAAATTGATATCATTGGCATCATTTTAAACTAAGAATCTACCCATCGAATTGAACAACTTTTACTATGGGAGCCTTAGACTAATTATATCGGGACGCGTAACCACGTGTCATTCTACTAACAAACTTTCTGCCACTTTTTGCGGGGGGCGAGGTAACATGTTATCCGCAACTTTGGATTTTATTCCCTATGACTTTAGATTCTAATTTTGAATGTTCAAAATCATGAAAAGTAGTCTCGTGTAAACCCCAAACGTTCTAAGTTCAAAATTATTATTTCGCTATTATAGGCTGTCTCGTTTAGTGATAAGGTATAAAATTGGGTGTATACCGTGGCAGAGGGGAAATGCTACCGCAAGGCCGGTCCGGATATAATTAGTCTAAGATGGGAGCAAACCGATCTTAGCAACAACAAAAAACCAGCTGTTCCATACTGAACTGCAATGTCTACTCGACTCAACTGTATGAAACTGCTGTTATTTTTTTGCTACGATCATCGCTTTGCTCCCATAGTAAAAGTTGTTTAGTTTGATCGGTATACTCTTAGTTTAGAAGAATGCCTATGATATCAATTTCACCCTGTATATTGTAAGATATTATTACATCTATATTTTTTTGAGTAGTACAAATAAAAACTGTCTTGAAATATATTGTGTGAACCTTAAGCGGGGTCCGCTGCGCCATGTTATCGTGTTTGCTACATAAAGGTATTATACTACGTAAGAGAGACGGTGACAGCTGAGAGAGCGAGATGTACCTAGCGGCATGCCTGTATAATAGAAAGAGATACGTGACGCGAGGCAATAGAACCGTTTTTGGGGATTTGGAGTCCTGGTAAAAATTCAGTTTCTGTCAATAATCGTGAACCTAAAGTGAAATCGTAGATAATTTTGTAAAATATACTAACACTGTTTCATTAAATTATTCACCATTTCACGTTAGATTGAGAATAAATACACAGAAATCGAATTTTTACCCTGCCGAGGACTCCAAAAACGTCCAAAAACGGTTTCATTTGACAACTCATGTCACTTACTCTATTCCGTAAGGTATAATATCTTTATGGTTTGCTAACATCGTTTTCTAACTTTCCCCTCCCCCGCAGGCGAACGCGGGTGATGTTTTCCGATGCAAATGGATAACATCACCGCAGCGCACCCGGCTTTAGAAACGGTTGTATGCTCACTGCTTAGAATCAAATTACATGATCGTCTTGTAAAAACTGTACATTGTACAATAGGGAATTTAATAAATTTATTACAACGAAATATGTAAAAATGCTGTCTATATCTGACAATACAAACGACAAACTTTCAAACACAATTCAAATGAATTTCCGTATCTACCCCTCGCCGATATAAATCACCGGTGCAAAGTCGTTTTCGCACTTTTGTCAAAGTTCCTGAGGCGGTTTGTTTGCTAAAAGACACAATCGGTTCTTTCAGGACTGCCATTCGTTTCTGTTACCAACCAATGAAGAGGTAATTGAGTAGAGAAGATCAATCCTTAGTAAAGAAGAAGATTGAATACACTTTTGTACCTGTAGGAAAGGAGCCTATGTTTCTTTGTAGAGTTACATTATTCAAAATAAGTTTCCGTGGGGTACGTGTGGTGTGGGGTAAAATAAGTATAGGGTACGACTAAACATTTTAATGTAGGTACCTTGTGACGAAGCTTGTTGTGGATTTTTGACTGTAAGTACATATTTTGGCAATTTTTTATTAATTTTTATATAATCATTTTTGTTTTTGTTGTAATTTTATTTCCAACTAGTGTTAACCCGCGACTTCGTCCGCACAAATTATATACCAGATTTTAAGTCAGATCATAAGCTATCAAACAAAAAAAGTTTCATCAAAATCGGTTTAGTAGTTTTTGCGTGATGCTCGTTCAAACAAACAAACAAACACACAAACAAACAAACAAACAAACAGACAGACAAAAAGTTCAAAAATTTGTGATTTGGAATCAGGGAAGCCTAAAAAGCATATCGTAATCTTTGTTTTGTAAATATCTTCAATGTACAGACACACTTCTGTTACAGTTTTATGATAGTTTAGATTAATAAAAGGTACATAACTTGATATTATCAGTTTGCATTGTATCGGTTTAAATAAGAAATAACCTGGAAACTGAAGTAAAAATTCTGAGCCGTATGTGTAGTCCACCAATCCGCATCGGGCACGCGTGGTGGACTAACACCCATACACCCATGGGGGTGGGCATGTCGAAGCGTAGGACGTAGTGTCCTGCAGTGTAGGACGTATCGTATATAGGGTCCTTCTTAATATACTGACACTTTTTAAGGTTCCGTACCCAAAGGGTGAAAACGGGACCCTATAACTAAGCCTACGTTGTCCTTCCGTCCGTCCGTCCGTCCGTCTGTCCGTCTGTCCGACCTATTTAGGGCTGTAACTTTTGAAATGTAAGAGCTAGATAGTTGAAATTTTCACAGAATGTGCGTTATTACGGCGGATTTGTTAACAAATAATAAAAATGTCAAGAAGTTAAAAATTAAGGGGTGCTTCTCAACAAGAAACTAGTTTTTATCGACGTTTTTTTCTTCACGCTCTATCGTAAAAATGGTAATACATAAAACCGTCAAACTTAGTGTAATTATAGAGCAAACTCTACAGAATAACAACAAATACTAGAAACCGGCGAAGTGTGAGTCGGTCTTGTGCTAAAGGTCCCGGACAAAAAAAGTTTTTTTTCCTAAGTTAATAATGTTGTGTTCTGTGGTGGTGTGGTACGGAACCCTCGGTGCGCGAGTAGCCCGACTCGCACTTGATCGGTTTTATTTAATGGGATGATAACTTTGTGTATGGCACCAAAATCAGCTCTTCCATACAAAACTGCAAATCTACTCGAGCCAAATGTATGGGACAGCTGATTTTTCTTTTGCTATTTCCATGTTGATCCTATAGAGAAAGTTGTTCAGCTTGATGGTCTGATCATCCCCTTAAAAAAGTGTCAGCATATTAAAAAGGACCCAGTATAGGCTGATGATGATGGTGTTTAGGTAACATTATCTACCTTCAGTTGTATCAAAGAAAGCGATATCCTAAACTACATGCCAGTACCTACCTAAAATACAATATTTATATCATAATGAAAGCGTGTAATCCGAAGTTATTACTAGAAAATCTAAGCTGTTTACTGCGCAGAATTAAACATAGAATTAAAAAAAAAAGTACTGATTTTCTATCAATTAATAATAGTACATTACTGCAACGGCCAGCAACAGAGGCATTGATGGACGAAAGTGTAAATGTGGGCCGAGGCGAAGCCGAGGCACACATACGTAAGTCCATCAATGCCTAGTTGTAGCCAAGGCTTGTATAGTACTTTTCTCAAATAATGCGCGGAAATAAAAACAATAAATTTTCTCAAATAATTCGCGGAAATTAAAACTCTTTTCAAAATCAATGACGAACAACGAACAACAATTTTTTTCTTTTTACAATAAACAGCTGTCTATTTGCAAGTCAGTTCTAAATTTAAATAAAACCTTTGATGAGTTACCTCCTTGGTCGCCATGTCTCGGAGAAAAAGATCGTTCCATTTTTAAATTACACGACAGATATGAGTTTAGTATGTAATTTATTTGGCCGCTAAACGCGACAGATATGGGTTTTCATACAACATTGTCGGCCGCTGCGCGCATGTATTTGGCCAGTACAGCAATTTCGATTTATCTCGAAGAAGGTTGTCAAAATAATGCTCACATTTCCAAGCATGTTTGAGAAAATAACATTTGCTTCAATTGTTCCTAACCTAACTGTAAAGGACCATTCTGTTTACTAGATTTATTTGTCAGAACGGTTTATTCACGACTATATTCCCCGAGGGTGTAGTCAGAGATATTCTGAAACGTCAGAATATCTTCGTTTCACTAGTAGTACCGAAAATCTGCCCCAGTGAGACAGGAAGTAGGCACGGCACAATGTAAACCCCTCGCAGGTTTAAGTGCCAGAACACCGATATTACCCATGTATTGTTTTTATGATGAATAAAATTATTAAAATAAATAAATAAAATAAAAGTGACCCCGTCATTTATTGATACTATTGAAAAAAAAAAAACAATACTACAGTGATTTAATCTAATTCAACTTACCTTGTATATTTGTCTAGGTTTCCAATTCGACTAAATAATCAATAATTGATAGCATGTAAATAATAAAATCACATGTTTGTAGTTACAGTTACAGCATTGGCAAATATTTGTAAGGTACAATTTAAATAAAACATAAGGCAAATACCTACAGCATTATATAAAGCTATTGGCATCGCAGTTGATAATGTATTAACTCTCTAATAATATTATTCTCATATAAACCGTAGAATAATAAAAAGAGGTCGTTTGAAGCTTCAGACAAAACTGAACAACTTTCACAATGGAGCCAATATTGAAATCGCGAAAACAAAATCTAAAAGTCAATATATTCCGAGAGATAAGTGTACTTTATGCAACCATCAGCAGCAAGGCTGATTCAGTGTTTATGGGGTGTAGAGCATCTCCGTGTTGGGGATGGACCAGGTCTACCTGCATAACTCCAGTCGGTTTAGGAGTTACTGATGATTAAAGGTCTTTAAAAAAATTTACGATCAGCTGCAAGGCTGATCGATCGTATGGTATTATTGTAGTATGCACTGTAGCTATGTGAACAGTATAAAAACTGACATGGTTCATCAGTCGGTTTAGGAGATACAGCCGTTCAAAGGTCGGAACTTTGACTGGCTGTATCTGCTAAACCGACTGACAGAACTTGACAGTGTTTGTACTCTTCACATAGCTACAGTGCATACTACAACAATATCATACGATCAGCCTTGCAGCTGATCGTTAATTTTTTACAGACCTTTAACCATCAGAAACTCCTAAACCGACTGGAGTTATGCAGGCAGACCTGGTCCATCCCGATCACAGAGATGCTTAACACCCCATAAACACTGAATCAGCCTTGCTGCTAATGGTTGCAAAAAGTACACTTATCTCTTATACTAATAGCTTCTCGGTAACAATTCATGAAACAGCATTGTCTTTTTTTGTTGCGACGTTGTTCCCATATTAAAAGTTGTTCAGTTTGATTGTCTGAAGCATCATGTTCCGGCTTCAAAACAACCCCGATTCCACAGTTTATACAGAGTCCTTCTTAATATGCTGACCCTTTTTTTAAGGGGATGATCAGACCTTTACACTGAACAACTTTCTCGAAGGCGCCAACATCAAAATCGCGAAATAAAAATCAGTTGTTCCATAGAAAACCGCAAACCTACTGGAGCCAAATGTATGGGACAGCTGATATTTTTAACGCGATTTCGATGTTGTTGGTCCCATAGAGAAAGTTATTCAGTTTGATGGTTTGATCATCGCCTTAAAAAAGTGTCAGCATATTAAGAAGGACCCTGTATAACATTATTATTAGGTTTAGACTGGTTACTTTGTATATCGAAGGCAGCGATATAAATATTTACATATAATCTGCATTATTTATTAAAGCCAATCTAGTCTAGAAACTAATTTATTGTCATCTGTCGAGATACGAAAAGTTTCGAATCTAAAGGGAATACTTACATCAAAGTTAACATAATCTGAAGTCCCAGCAGGTCCGGGTGGTCCTGGGGAACCCGGGACACCAGGTCTCCCATCAACCCCAGGATCACCTTTTGGTCCAGGTTGACCTTCAGGGCCTCTTTGACCGACATCGCCTCGTTCCCCCTTCTCTCCATGTGGCCCAACAGGCCCGCGTTCTCCGGTCATTCCTAGTTGCCCCTGAAAAGGACGAAAATAGACATTACTAACAAACGATAACTTGAAACACTTGGATTTGACAATACTGCTGTCTTAAAGTAAGCTTACTTCCCCGCCAGACTTAAGAAAAAACAATTACATCCAGTAGGCCTACCATGAGTTTTCACAGTACGTTACTTTACTACTGTAATTGCGGCGCCAATTTTGTATGACAGAATTCGTTCTCAACGTAACCACTAGGAGCGCTGTACGAAATTCAATACAAAAACTGTAGTTTACTACAGTAGGTTTACTGTAGTTTACTACAGTAGTTTTACTGTAGTTTACTACAGTAGTTTTACTGTAGTTTACTACAGTAGTTTTACTGTAGTTTACTACAGTGTAAACTCTGGTATAGGCCTACTGCTTAGAATGATTCCTTTGTTATCACACTATAATATTACGTTAGCTTCTATAAGAATATCATTTTGTTTTATCGAAGTCGCTGTCAAGCCTGTACGATTCGAGACTGAGCTTGCAGTAATTTTTTTGGCTAGGCTTGACACCGACTACAATAAAACAAAATGATATTCTTATAGATGCTAACGTAAAATTCATCGGCTGCACTGCAATATTTATTATTTTTCACTTTTTGTTGAGTTTTCAAGTCGGTTTTCATTTTTTTTTTTAATTATTTATTTCAAAATTTTCAGTGTTGGTGTTATATTGGGTTAACATATCCGTTGTTCATGTAAAGGGAACACGAACACGAATCATTTATTTCAATCGTCGATGATAATGCTATAGATCTTTGAGGAGTTCTATTGTCTATCTCCGAAGCCCTTTACGAGATCTTCACCAAATTAAAATAGGACCACCTCTGAAGTATGACCTAAAAGGGAACATGAACACGAATCATTTATTTCAATCGTCGATGATAATGCTATAGATCTTTGAGGAGTTCTATTGTCTATCTTCGAAGCCATTTACGAGATCTTCATCAAATTAAAATAGGACCACCTCTGAACTACGACCTACCAAACAAAAAAAAATGTATCAAAATCGGACTACTCTGTGAGAAGTTATCGAATAATTTATTTCAATCGTCGATGATATGCTATAGATTTTTGAGGAGTTCTATTGTCTATCTCCGAAGTCCTTTACCAGATCTTCACCAAATTTAAATGGGACCACCTCTGAAGTATAACCTACTAAACAAAATTTTTATCAGAATTGGACTACTCTGTAAAAAGTTATGCGTGTTCATACATAAAACAAAAAAAAAATACAAAAAATATACTTACGCGTCGACTTGAAAACCTCCTCCGTTTTTTGTTTCGTTTTTGTCGGTTAAAAATAATTTTGCTGGTGGCATTTGAAATAATATTATCATTCAACTAAGTATATTACGAATTTATATCTATAATAATAATCTAAAATATAGTTTCCTAATTAGTGCTTGAAAAAAGAAACCTACATCCTAATTTGGTCCTACTGCAGAGCATAGGATTGCGTCTACAGGATGTGTTAGGGAAGTCAGTTGCTATTAAGTCAATCGTCGTGATACTGAATAACTTTTCCAAAGGAACATAAGGAAAATTCGAAAAAAAAAGGAATTTCCATAAAAACTTTCGATGCAATCAGCGGGATTGCATTTAACACAATTTTTTTATTGCTAATTTCCTAAGGTTTCTTAGGTAAAGTTGTTAAGTATCATGGGTAAAATCCCCCCTTTAAGCAATGCAACAGTTTATTCTAAGTTCTAACAACCTATACAGACTGTATAGTGTATAAGTTAGTACACTTACAGGAATGCCAGGAGGACCGGTCCGCCCGTCAGCTCCGACCAATCCTGGAGGCCCTGGAGGTCCCTGCAGGTCCGGGTTAGTCTTCAGTAGTGCCAGAATCGTACTCGAGTTGCATCCGCATTGACCAATGCCGTAGTTCTCGCCGTATTGGACGATTTGCTGTAAAGTAAAACGGTGTTTAGATCTAAAAATGTCACTAGATATAGGCCGCGGTCCGATTCACGCCAAAAATCGATTTTAGCGCTCTCAAACGCGTCACGATTTGATGAAAGCGCGATCACGTTAGACGGCGTGACGTCATTATCAGCGCCATCTTGGAATTTCTGAGCCCATGCGATATCACCGATTCTGAGCCTTATGTCAAACCCAAAGAGTAATGTCAAACCACTGTCACTGTCAATGTCAAACTGATGTTTTATGTCGGTTTTTGGTACAATATAACGTGAATACAACTGTCAGTGGTTTGAGACCGGAAAAAGCGGTCCAAATTGCGCCGTAAGTTGTGAAATCGCGCTTTTTGTTTCGGACCAGCGATTATGGACGTTAGCACTGTGAGCCATGAAATGGTGAATCGGACCGCGGCCATAGGTACATTCTTAAAGGTAAAGTTATAGCGGTAAAGTAATCAAACGTAAGAAAGATTGTTTTTTGTGAATCTTTTTCCAAAATGTTGAGTCAACTAGATACAACCCGGGCGAATTAACTTGGCACCTGGCTCGCACGTGGCTCTGAATAAAAAACTCGGAAAACTCGGAAAGAATAACTCGAAAATGCTAAAGTGCAGGGACACGTGCAAGGGTAACTGAGATGCTATGCTACTGGCCTCGCATAGCGACGGCGGGGTCCCGCGGGGGTCGAAGGAGGGGTGTCGAATTCCAAGACATGTGCGGCAGGTATGAGGCAGGTGCCAAGTTAATTTGCCCGGGTTGTACGAATATAAATAGGTACTAACCTTATTCTGCTGAAATTTCCAGAAGGATGCAAAAAATACAATGATAATGAAAAACATAGTTTTTATCATAAATGCATGGTTTTTGTATAATTTGTTAGTTAGAATCTATTTTAGTTAAGATACCTACTAAATTATACAATAGACAGAATCGATGCGAGATTGTAATTCTTTGTTTACATAATATAACATGGTTTTGAGGTTAAAAAATATATTTTGGAAATATTAATTAAAGAAAAACATTTAGAGTATTTTAGAGAATGTTTATACGGTACAATTTGTGACAGATTATACAAAAAAAAATCATTATTATTCACATAATTTAGCTTACTCACTTTTTCGATACTAAAAAGGATAGTTAATTGAATCAGGCGTTACTTTGCGGAAATCCATGACTAATAGGTAGATGACACGATTGTATCAAGACCTCCGCCTCTAAATACCTAGTAGACAAAGTTGTATTACGTAATAAAATACAACCTGCTTACCAAATAATTTCTACTCGACACGTGTTTCACACGTGTCGAGTAGAAACGTAATACAACTTTGTCTACCAGGTATTTAGAGGCGGAGGTCTTGATACAATCGTGTCATCTACCTATTAAAAAGGATAGCTTTAAACTTCAAAAAATTATTTCAAAGAAGTTTGGCGGAAGGCCATATAATGTGAGACCCAGACATATAGGTCCCATACATGAATGAAACTTAGTAATACGTGTAGAGTGAAACAAAACTAACAAAAAAGGAAATTGGTTGTAATCTGTAGAAGTTGGGGGAAAGGTATTTCTCCTTATGATACCTTTTGTATCAAGTGTGTGAAACTCATAATCTTTCTTATTAGATAGCCTACTCAATCTTCTACGCATTCATTGTGTTTGTTTTAATGAAAATTCACGATAACCGTACAATATTATGATAATGGAATCAAACGGAATCACACGTACTATCAGTTCAACCAAGCCAAATACGTTCCGTAACGACCAAAAACTACCTCAGTGATAATATTAGATGAAAATAGCTGTCATGGTTGCGTTTTGCTACTGTTTTTTGGATGATTTGTCTATTTTACTAGTAATTTCTACTTTTGAAACCGGACTTCTAGAGATGAGGAAGTTTCTTTAAAAAATGCCTGAATTTTTTCTGTTTATAATAATTATGACCGCCGTCCTGAAGGACTTTTAGTTTTCGTAAAAATGGCTGGGTCCAAATTCGCCAAAGTTCTTTAATTAATGCAACTTTGATTAAAGAGAGGAATTACCTGACTTTGTTACCGAGATATCTCATTCAGGACCGGAGAGCAAATCAAATAAATCGATAATATCTACCATTAAGTTGGCTGATAGCCAACTGCATAATAAACTTTGTTACCAGTTCAAATTTAATGCCGTCTAGTCTACGTAACTTGGTACTGTTTAATTTAATGGAAACGATTTATGTAGATCGCTATTATCTATGAATTAAAGTGCATTACTTATCGATATTCAAAAAGGAAATGTGGATAGGTGTATATTCGAATCAAACTTTAAATGCCATAACATGAAATGCGTTACATATGAAAAGGGTTGCTTCAGAGAATCAAACTGAACAACTTTCACTATAGAGCCAATAGCCCAGTCATTTTACGGACTTTTGTTAGGAGAGGTGGGAAGTAATTACTAATTGGACTTTTATTCTGCAACCATTACTATTTAATGACAAAAAGACTATCTGAAAACAAACTAAAAAAATTCACTTCGCAACATAGAAATCAAAATTGTGAGTCCCAGAAGGCTTTTAAATTAATAATATTAACACCATGCACTCATTTTGAATAAGATTTTACAATGTAAATTATTTTTAGCAATAAAATAGGCATTGTTTGTGCCGTTGTTGTAGGGTTCCATAATAAACAGCCAATTAATAGTGCTTTCTTGGGATCATTACAATGTATGTGCCTGTGAGCGTTATTTATTTATTTATTTTATTTATTATTGAAATCAAAAAAAGAGGTTTTTATTGGAAAATCCAAGTTTAGTTTTTATAATAATAATGCCTTAAATGTGTGCAAAAAAAATTATCATCAGGTTTTTTCATAACGAGATATGTAATACCAAAATTTTAAATTTGGAACTGTTGCTGACGAGATTCTTTTTTAATTTTGGTACATTCAAATTGGCTCTAAAATACTGTACAAAAAAAAAATACCAATTAGTAATTAGTCCCGGCTCAAATCGTAAAATGACTGGGCTACAACATCAAAATCGGGGGAAAAAATGTTGTTGTTCCATAGAAAACTTCTATAGCTTACCCGTCAAAGTTGACGGCCCATAGTCGCTAGTGAAACTGCCTGCTGTGCCGAGGGTCGTGGAGTAAGCTAGGTCATAAGGTATAATATTCAATGTTTATCTAAATATACGACAGTCTAGCCCCTGACATCGTAGTTTCAATACAATCCCTACATGGCGACCTTGCCAGTATAAGAGATAAGTGTACTTTTTGCAACCATCAGCAGCAAGGCTGATTCGGTGTTTATGGGGTGTAGAGCATCTCTGTGATGGGGATGGACCAGGCCTGCCTGCATAACTCCAGTCGGTTTAGGAGTTACTGATGATTAAAGGTCTGTAAAAAATTAACGATCAGCTGCACGGCTGATCGCATGATATTGTTGTAGTATGCATTATAGCTATGTGAACAGTACAAAAACTGTCAAGTTCTGTCAGTCGGTTTAGGAGATACAGCCAGTCAAAATTCCGACCTTTGAACGGCTGTATCTCCTAAACAGACTGATGAACCATGTCAGTTTTTGTACTGTTCACATAGCTACATTGCATACTACAACAAACGATCAGCCTTACAGCTGATCGTTAATTTTGTACAGACCTTTAATCATCAGTAACTCCTAAACCGACTGGAGTTATGCATGCAGACCTGGTCCATTCCCATCACAGAGATGCTCTACACCCCATAAACACTGAATCAGCCTTGCTGCTGATGGTTGCAAAAAGTACACTTATCTCTCGGAATAATAAGGGATGAACGTTGGAAATGTATTGAAACTACGATGTCAGGGGTTAGACTGTCGTATATTTAGATAAACATTGAATATTAGACCTTATGATCTAGCTTACTCCACTACAGGATGTTGTCCTATTCTATATCTTTCTCTAGTCATCATAATACAAGTCCAGGCTTGATTCTGGTACTTTAAATGTGACTAGATAATTTGTCTGACAACCTCTAAGATAATAATAAAACCGGTCAAGTGCGAGTCGGGCTACTCGCGCACCGAGGGTTCCGTACCACACCACCACAGAACACAAAATTATTAACATAGTAAAAAAACTTTTTTTGTCCGGGACCTTTAGCGCAAGACCGTCTCACACTTGGCCGGTTTTTAGTATTTGTTGTTATTCTGTAGAGTTTACTCTATAATCACACTAAGTTTGACGCTTGTATGTATTACCGTTTTTACGATAGAGCGTGAAGAAAAAACGTCGATAAAATCTAGTTTCTTGTTGAGAACCCCCCTTAATTTTTAACTTGTTGACATTTTTATTATTTATTAACAAATCCGCCACAATAACGCATAATCTGAGAAATTTCAACTATCTAGCTATTACAGTTCAAATGTTACAGCCCTAAATAGGTAGGACAGACGGACGGACGGACGGACGGACGGACGGACGGACGGACGGACGGACGGACAACGTAGGCTTAGTAATAGGGTCCCCTTTGGGTACGGAACCCTAATTATAGAAGTAATAGAAATTGGAACGCAGCTAAACAGATATAAAAGCTTATTTAAAGACGTTTTTAATGAAATAGAGCTAGACGTAGGTACCCTTAAGATAAAACGATCTAGTCTAGTAGATAAAGACTGGTCGTCTCAAGTGACCGTCCATGATAGAAAGAGTTGCTTTCAATAGGCTATTCAAGTTCAGGTTTGATACAGCCACGCACATTGTGAGCGTCGAGGCGGGCAGAGATAGCATTATGGCTTGGCACAAACGTAAGAGGGTAGCGGGTTTAATTTCGATAATTTAAAAAAAAAGATGTGTGTTGCACAAATTGTTTTAAGAATTAAAAAAGCTCAAGCGTTAATAATGTCGCTCGAATACATCTCTTTTAAAAACAAATTCTTTTGCTGTGTTAGGCTTAGGATCTGTTGTTAAAACCTATAAGTACTATGTGTTAAAATAAAACATTTCAGAATACAAATATTTTGTGAATTTATGTTGGTTCGTAAAAAAAAATCTATTTTAGAGTTAGGATATTTTAATGTATTTAAACTGTCCAACTTGAAAATACCTTGCTAAAAATACATATTTTTGTACTCTTGTGAAGTGATTTGCCAATGAAGTTATTATTTGCATCTAATGTGTCGCTCGCAATGTAGGTACTTACACAGATAAAATGAAAAGAGGCTCAATGATATGAAAATATGATGGAAAAACACGTTTTTACACGTTGTTTTTATTAGATCTAATTGTACATGTTTCAATTTTATTTTGAAGCTTGAACCAGCAATTTCTGTTTTGTATCAATATTGCTTCCATTGTAAATTTTTTACAGATCGTTAAATCAAACCCACTCTGAACTTATTTGACAAGTGGTCCAAAAATTGCTTTATATTTATATTATCTAAATGGGCCAATAACCCGAACAAAAATAAATAGTCTTTGAAACTATAATTACACGCTAAAGTAAATAACTTAAAACATAAATTGCCCAGTGCAGCTTTGTTTACAGAGAGCAGGTGAGGCCCCGCAGGCTAAACGAGATCTCTGTGGTGTAGACTTTACCAGGGTTATGTAGATTTGCTCTGTCCACCTCGTATTTGCATGTTGTTTGATTAATAAGGATTTTCGTGCACTTTGTGTATCATCATTTTGATGTTGTTTACGAAGGTTGAGCTTTTAAGTTTGCTCTTCATGGCAAATTTGCAGCTTTATATTGTTACCTTTCCTATACTATTCTCATGGAATCGAAAGGCAACTACGTTCTTCTTTCTTTCCGTACCGACCTACATTATGGAATGCAATCAAATATGTGCAAGGTAGCTTAGGTGTTCGCGACATTGCAGATAAGCTTCAGGAGCATAGGCTTAGGTGGTTTGGACACGTGAAACGAAAGCCACCCGACTATATAGCAAATATTGCACATTCCAGGACAGAGACCAAGAGGACTTCCGAAGACTTGGTGGATGCACATAGTTCGCAGTAATATGACCGAGTGCAATATCTCCGAAGAAGGCGACGTCAGAAATATGGCAAGGTGGAGAGAACAGGCGCGGAAGGCTGACCCCACCACGAGAGAGAGAGAGAGAGAGAGAGAGAGAGAGAATCAATTGAGTAGAACGTATGTATTGAGTAGAAGAAAAACTTACTTCATCACCAGATCCAGAGAATTCAAGTGGTGTGCCAGGAGTACCAGCTTGACCCGGCGGTCCGGGCGGACCTGGTGGTCCTCGTATAGACTCCCCTGGTGGACCCTGTTATATGAAAATTATATTAGAAGAGCGTTGTAAATTAATAATAAGTTAATATTCTGTTTTGAACTCGTATAATAGTGCTACAGGAAAAAAACTAAAACCTTTGATTATTATGCTATTTATGCTATTATTCGGGAAGAATTAAATCAAGAAAATCTTGGTTTGTCTCGTTACCCGTTTCATATCAAGATGCGTTCTTTTTCTTATTTAATGGACTATAATTTATTCCTAATACCTTTTATCTGTACGGATTAAAATTATTTGTAAGCTAATCGGTTCAGAGTGTCAAACGATTTTACTTTATTGTTGGCAGATCTGTGTATATAGAGCCTTGTCGTTTTGTAACTTGGATGTTTAAAATATTTATAACATCAAACAAGGCCAAATGTGAATACATACCTAGTATAAGACCTAAATAATAAACTTTGACACAATTGTCGTATCAAATGCGCAGTAACATCTGTTAGGTAAAATTTATTGTATTTCAAAATGATCTTTTTTCATAGGTAAAAACATGGATTAAGTACCTGAATAGTTTTAACTCATTTGGTAAGATTACGCTAGACATTATTATACTTGGGCTTCGAGACTCTACATTGTTACAAAATAAGACAGTCAACAATGTAAAACTGTTATAAAACGAATGAAAAAGTAGAAGAAGAAGGTATAAAAAGTTCAAATTTAAGTTTTTACACAGCAATAAAAAAGACGTAATATAACTTTTACACCGTTTTATGTTTTGTAATATACGACAGTTTTGAAACAAAACACCGTCGGAGCCGCCCCTGTAATAAATATTCTGGCCCCTTACCGCTAATCGCTTATCAGGCTACGCTTAGATTTCCACAGATTATGGATTTAAAAACTTATTTGGGCCGAAAACAGGCAGTGGAAATTGCAGAAATCTGCGAAAACCATTTGATACTTCTTTCAAGAAAGTAAATATAACTCGCGGCACGAAACTCTAGCGCTCAAATTCGTGATTTTAGACGAAAACAGTGCATAGTGTCTGTCATGTGTTCATACGGCCTAGAGATTCGTCCCGCGACTTACTTATAATTTTTTGTTTACATAGAGACGAATTTAACAAATTAATACAGCTGTTAGTAATAAAATATAATATGAAAACTTATAATTATAAAGCCAATTGCTTTTTAAATTCGGACGTTGATAGTACTGTAGGTATTATTTTAACGAAAATAGTTATACGGGGTGTAAGTGACAGCCTAGCAAATACTGAAACGGTGAACTCAGATCATCAAACTGAACAACTTTCACTATGGAGCCTACTTCAGGAAACGCGAAAAATTCAGTTGTCCCATACAAAACTGCTGTAGGCTACTCGACTTATAAAATGTTTTGGACATGCGATTTTTTTTCGCGTTTCACTATGGATAGTGAAAGTTGTTCAGTTTAATGGTCTGAGTTCACTGTTTCAGTATTTTCTAGGTTGTAACTTACACCCTGTATAAACATGTTATTTTGAAATTGACACATTTTGATACGTGTAGTATAAATAATACATAAATATAGGTTTATTCGGTTTATTCCACATCTGTGCACGAATTAGGATGTGTGAAATTCAACATAATTCCCAATGAACATTAAATATTTGATCTGTAATAATAATAACCCTCGACGATTAGCAAACACCCTGTTAAGTGCGCCCTAATGGCTCTATATCATGGCACTGCACGAGACTTCGGAAACACTTTTATTTATTACGACGAACGTTAAAACGATAATTTTGATTTCGGGTTTCAGAATAGTGCAGTGTAAGATAATATATCTATGAGTGTAAATGAAAAAAAAAAATGTATTTCCGGAATCTTATGTATGTTGGTATTTAAAATATATTTAACTTATTCACTTTGTCGGTATATTTAATATCCAAGACAATCATTATTAACATAATAGTCTTTCGGTCTTTTGTGTTGTTGTAATGTAGCACATGTTATAGGTACCTACTAGTAAGATTTATTTGGTTTCTGTTTTAGGTTGACCCGTTGTAACGTAATCATACTTCATCATCATCTCAACCGATAGAAGTACACTGCTGGACATAGGCCTCCCCCAAGGATCGCCACAACGACCGGTCGTGCCTGTCCTCATCCAACGGGTTCCCGCCGCATTCACCAGGTTGTCGGTCGACCTTTATATGGGGGGCCTACCCATACTGCGCTTTTAGGTACGCGGTCTCCACTCGAGAACTCTTCGGCCCCATTAGCCAATGGTTCTGCAGCAATGTACCCCGTGCGTTCAGATGTTTTTGCCATACTTATTACTGGAAGCAGAATAGGTCATAGTTTCAGTATAATGTTAGGTCCCCATTGTTATATTTTTATTTTTGGTGCTTTTGCGGTAGAGTCTATGGAATCTCTGGAATTGGCTCTCTAATAGCCATGCTTTTTCTTATTGCTGTCTCCCGTTTGCAATGGAGGGAAGTCGGATATTTCTTTCTCCTACTCCTCCTATCTTCTTTGATTAATTCATTGCGGGTTCCAAGACAGATTAGATCATCCCCTGGGCTCGCTGGACTTCATTGTCTAGTGTTGTGAATGGTCGCCGCAGTTGATCCTGGCTTACAGGAGTTACAGCGGTGGGAATGTGTGGTGGGCCTAGCAATGTGCCCCTTTTGTGTAATCATACTGGACATTGATAACAGTCGACTTATGTCGATATGAAACTGACAAGTTCACGTGTCGTCGTCGTCACAACCTCGTTTAAAAGCCAGCTAAAATTAATGTAGAGCCTACAGTGGGTAGGGACGCCCATAAATTGGCCGGCAAAACAATGCTCGCCCACTCTTTGTACGAAAATGCGAGTTATGCGTTACTGATCAGAGTTTTGTTTGTCTTTTTTATTGAAGGTACACAATGTGTGTGGTAAATATCGTTTTTTGTCCTTCCTAACGTAACCGACATTAGGGAAATTTTGTTCGACTGATTTTTCGGTTATGTGATTCATATATACTACAATAAATCTACAATACAACTATAGCGCGATTGATTGATTATTGTACTTTCTACGTAATAGTTAGTACAAGATCTCGGTATGATGATTAGACGGATCGATATTCTGTCTAATCATAGTCCGATATGATGATTGCGATAAGGTTATATATCACGCCTTTTATCTCGTTCGTTCGCGCGCACATAGAACCGATATGATAGCGCTATAATTATCACGCTATCATACTACGGCCGCATAAGGATTTGAACCGTACATAATGATAGTGTTCATTGTTCAGAGATACTTTAACTAAATAAAATAAAAAAATAGTTTACGTCATTTTACTCTACCATCGATTACGTGTTTATGGCATAACATCAGCATAACATATTTTGTAGGTTGATTCAGAGCTTCAAGTTAAACCAACAAACTAGAACTTGCCAGAAAAAAATTTGATGTTCCATTGACATAATAACTTAGGTATCATGTAATGTTTGTCATACCTAAACCATAGATTAATTAGTACATTACTGCAGCGGCCAGCAACAGAGGCATTGATGGACGAACGTGTAAATGTGGGCCGAGGCGAAGCCGAGGCACACATACTTAAGTCCATCAATGCCTAGTTGTGGCCAAGGCTTGTATAGTACTTTTCTCAAATAATGCGCGGAAATTAAGACAGTAAATTTTCTCAAATAATTCGCGGAAATTAAAACTCTTTTCAAAATCAATGACGAACAACGAACAACAATTTTTTTTTTCAATAACCAGCTTTCTAATTTGCAAGCCAGTTCGAAATTTAAATAAAACCTTTGATGAGTTACCTCCTTGGTCGCCATGTTTCGGAGAAAAAGATCGTTCCATTTTTAAATTACACGACAGATATGAGTTTACTATGTCATTTATTTGGTCGCTAAACACGACAGATATGGATTTTCATACAAACATTGCCGGCCGCTGCGCGCATGTAATTGGCCAGTACAGCAATTTCGATTTATCTCGAAGAAGGTTGTCAAAATAATGCTCACATTTCCAAGCATGTTTGAGAAAAATAAGTTACTACACCTAAACATTGTTTCAGTGTATTGTAGCTATTACATTACTGGTGTGTGTAATTACTTAATTTCTTTTGTCCATATCTGGCTACTCGGCCCAAATGTATGGAACAGCTTTGTTCAGTTGGGTGGTCTTTAAATGTTTCTAGTAAAGTAAGTATTTTATTTGGCTACAACAAAAACATAAAAATCTTGCCCGTGGTCCTCGATCTCCTTTTTCTCCTCTCCATCGCAGTGGATATCCTGAAAATGTTAACGATATTATGCATTACCACAGTATAAGAAAGAGTATCAACTAAGTACTACCATCTAGAGTAAATAAATACTACATATATTATCGATAAGTCAGAGATAACATAACTAAATAACGTAATACCTACGACATTTTCGTAGTACTTAATTATACAGGGTGTAGTGTAGACACTAGTGTAGACAGTTTGATTACTTTAAGTAAAGGCGATTATCCTTATGATATTGTTTCCCCAAGGAACCTATAGGAAAGAAGCAACAAAATATTTGGACTTATTATACTACAATAAAATCAGCGGATCGAACATTTGTATGAACAGTTGATTTTAGCGAATTTTCTTTTGGTTCCTTAGGGTAAGTTGTTCAGTATCATGAGAACAATCACCCTTTAATGTAATAAAACCTGCATGCTTCAATTTCGAAGCATGTATTGTACCTACTGTCCATTAAAAGTGGCGACGGGCTCACTCCCCGTCACACTGGACAGAGTTTCGGTACTACTAGTGAAACGTGGATGTCCTGAGGTTTCAGAATATATCTAACTGTGAGCATATATGCTATGCTATGCTAATGTGATAAAATTGTCTACACATACACCGTGTTAATGAACAGGTACACACGGCGACATCAAGCTACCCAAAACCAAAAATAAGCTGGGCGCGCGTAGTAGTTAGAGTAATATAAAACGTCATAGCGCTGTTGTTTCATTTCGTTTTGGGTTGCATGATGTGTTCCCGTGTGTATAATTATAAAGATTTTATAGAATTCAATAAAGTGTCCAAGAATTTTATAATTTTAAGCACTCCTTATTTATAATAATGATCCTACTATGTGATGTGATATGGTAAGTAACTTTGAGCTGAACCTCTTATATCGGTAAATAGAACTAATTTATGATGAAGACACGAATATCAAATATATACCTTAACTACATAAAGTCTAATAATTTAATTTTCAGGAGTTTCCTCGGCGATTACGCCCTCCCCGTAATCTTAAACTTCACAGATTCGCAACAAAACAAACAGTCATTAATATAACCTACCATCTAATCCCGGAGGCGGAGGTGGGAACGGAGGAATTGTCCCGTACCTCCCTGAACCCTCAGCATCCCCCTCCTCCTGGTCCACCTGTATTTAACAATTAATTACAAAATGGGACACAGACACGTTTAAATATGTGTCCGGTAATTAGTTACAGGTTTACTTTGCAAACATGAGGATTGCTTGAATTAATGTGCAGTGCGAATTACAACTTCAGTTAGTTGGTGATTAAGTTGGTTTTCTAATGAATGTTGAGCTGTAAGGATTAGTGGTTAATAGTGATGCAAAATACAAAGTACTTGGAGCTTACAAATCACCGCAGAACCTGAAAACCGTTTGTTCATTAAAGTACTGTTGACCGAACAACATTTAATGTGCAGCCACAATAGCAGTACCTACCAAAACTAAGCCCGTGAAACCAAGCTCAAATCAGCGTGAACGAGATAATGAATGATGTTAGAGATTATTTTGCATCATGTAGACCTAGACGCAGGGACCACAAACTCTCGCTCTAAACTTTTGCAAAGGTACAAATCAACAAGTCGTTTTATAAAAGGTCCTTATTAAATTATGCTGACGGTTTTTTAATGGAATGATCAGACCATGAAACTGAAAATCTTTTTCTAAAAAAACATCCGTCCCATAGATTTGGATCGAGTAATTACAGTTTTGTTCGAACATCAGTTTTTTTTCGCGATTTCGGTGCTGGTTTCTTATCTTTATTATAGAAAGTGGTGCAGTTTGGTGGAAAGTCTCCTTAAAAAATCGTCAGCATATTCAGTCAGACGTACCCTATAAAATATTTCTAAACTGTACCTATTATGTTACACCATCCAACAATTTGATGAAATTTGCTATTTTCGCTAACATAAATCGAATTAACAGCTTCTCATTATACCTAGTAGTGATATAATCTATTCCCCAAATATATTGGTATTGCGATAACGTTAATACGTTTAGTTACTGGCATCGCAAAACGCATTCTATGCTAAAGTTACCAGTTACATTAATTTGTGCATTGGATCGGAAGATATAATTCACCATGTGTCAGTTAATTCTTTATGCAGTTCGATTATGATATCTTTCTATCGTGACCGCCATTAAATGAAACCAATTCTTGAATTCATCTTTCATCTTAGAGTATAAAAGTCCTGATTACGGTTTCTTATAAAACATTTCTTATACATGGTGTAAAATTAAATGCGTTACATATCAAAGGGGGTGCTTCAGACAATTACTGAACAACTTTTACTAAGGAGCTAACATAATATAAAAAGCGAAAGAATTCAGTTTTTTCAAAAAACTTCTCCGCTATTTCAATATTGCTCCCATACTAAAATAAACAGTTTTAGTGTCTGAATCACCCTCTAAAGTATGTAACGCATTCAGTTTACCTAGGCGTAATAAACACTCAACAACAAGTCATTGTATTAAAAAAATAAAATAGGTTTTTTTTTCTTCAAAAAACTTAGTGTATTCTTTAAATAGGAGCTATATATTGATTTTATCAACCAATCGAATGGCACAATTTTCCTCGCTTGTTAGAAAAAAGTTATTTCATTATATGATTTTACCTTATTTACTTTTTTACTTTTTTGGTATTGTTTACGTCTCCACTTCACTCTCGTTTCGGTGGATTCCGGGCTCCTCCCTATTCGCAGTTGTTTCCTTGATATTTTCTCTTTTTTGACATAATTTGTATGACAAAAATTTCATCGACTCGACTGAGAAAATCTCAAAAAAACAACGAATACGGCTGTAGGAGCTAGGAGTTGCTCAACTCTTAAGGGAAGTAGGAAGGTTTTAATACAAGACACTTTGGAAGAAACTGGTTTTACAGTATTACAAAAACTAATTTCTTTACATTTGACATTTTACTTTTATTTGTGATTTTAGATTCCAACAATGAATTTTTTTTTTTACAAAAATTCACTATCACACATGCGCTTTTAAAAAAGTAACGTAAAATTGTGATGATCGCATCGTTTGCCAAGAATTGTTAGCAGGACATTAACACTCCACTTTCAATAATGATTAGCTTTGTAAACCCGAGCCCAGCGATATCATACGATGACATGATAATGTCTTCATGTCGATGATAATAGTCTTTTGTTTTACTCATTTGTTCGTAAAGGGTGCTGGTTTAAAAATTAATGCGGATCTTTTGACGAAAAAGATTATAAGTTTGACGCATCTTTCTGTGTTTACCTATTTCCGTCGGAACGGATTGATTTCGATGCGGTTTTGTATTTAGAGAAACTAAATTTATGGACAAAATATGAATGTAGTCCACATTGACCTCTTTGTGATAGGTCTTTTTTCAGGAAATACGCAATATAAAAAACTATAATTAAAATGTCGTTGTGATGTCTTTTTGTTCTTTTGATCAAAATTATCAGCAAATTTTAAAACAAAATGTATCTGTAAAGTTTAATTAATACGAACACAAACTTTTATTTCATGGAACATACTTCGATCAAAGTAAAATGAATGGATGTAAGGCCTCATTTCAAACGAGAAAATAATAAGTTAAAACAATTGATAGTCAATATTGCCTTTACTTTAACGAAACGTTGGGTAAGTATAATTCAAATACGTACCGTTATGACTAGAGATCGGATACTCGGATGCATATTTACCTAAACTTTTAGTGTTTTTGGCAATAAAATTATGGAAGCGGCTTCTTAAAATTATCTTTTTTATATATTTTTCGGGATGCCAGGAAATCGAGAAATTTATGAAATTATGACTAATCGGACGCAAAACTATTTCATTTAAAAAAGAAAAAATAAAGTTTTCAATCGGTAAAATAGATCCCGGGATGTCAGGAAGTCCGGGAACACAACTAATTGCATCCCATATAAAATCGCACAGTACAAAAGCTACTTCTTAAAATTATAAATAAAAAAAAAAATTTTTCATTACATAAGTGCACTCCATAACAGCAAAAACCGTCAACACCTCAACTTTAGGTAAATATGCATCCGATTATCTGATCTCTAGTTATGATCATGACAGACCAAGCACGCGAGCGCAGCGTCTACTTCTGATTTGCGTTGTGGGCCTATCCGTTAATTTTACTTTGATCAAAGGGAGCACATACTTACTACCTATATACAACATTAATATCTTATTATCTAATTGTTTGCAGTAAATATTATTTTAATTTGTGTAAAAGATTTTGTGAAATCGTGTAAGCCCCATTGTGATTAGTGTTAGACATTATTAACAAACATTTATTAATAGGCTGTTCAAAACTAGGTTCAAAAGGTAAAAGACGCCACATTGTTATTGGTTAAAGGTCGAACATAACATAAAGCAACTTGTAAAATAAAAATAATCACCAAAAAATTGTCAATGTCAATCTCGTCTCCACCGCTGCCTTTACCCATTTCCTGTTAAAATCCAAAATTATAAATGCATAAAGTTTATATACTTAATGATTATATTCATGACGTTCATGACGTTCACGGTTTCTATATTTTTTCCAACTATTTTGTCTGAAGAAATACTGTAAATCAGTAAAACCAAACACCTCGCGATGTCGTCTACTGTCCACACTGAATTAGTGCCCCCAACGCAGTTTGTTTATTTTACTTGTCTGCCTTTAAGAGGGCTATCACAGTCCAGTGGCGCCCTCATCACATTTAAAAAGATTTCTCAATAAAGAAAGCCTAAATTAAAAAAGTGATCAACATCAAAACTACAAAAGCCTTCAAGCTATTTTCATAGAATACTTTTATAGAATGTATTATTATTAAACCAACCAATCTTGGTATAAACTTCTCAGATATGAAACCTATTACTCAGGTAAAATATGATTCTTGTTCACAACTTAAAATGTTAGTGCAAGAAACACACCGCTATTTCCTCTCTTGGTTTGTAACCCATCTTTTATAGTAGGTACTAATTATTATAAGCTCTTGTATTACTAATATTAGGAGCGAAAGATTGTATCTTTTAGGTACTCCATCACTCTAGAATAGCTAGATTGATTAGGCAATAATTATTTTGGCACAGAGTCTTCAAAACTTAAGTTACAAGTAACATACAGTGGGCAAAATCGTGGGCATTATAGTAGAATAAAAAACTTACCTCATAAGTATTGATGCATTGCACTTCTGCCTGAGAGGGTGATCCATACAACTTCAGCTCTTGAAACGCACCCTGTATCACAATCAGTGTTACAACACGACACCAAAACGATTTCATATTGACTGACAATTTATCGACCGAGTTAGACCGATTCGCGAAATGTTATCCATTGAAAGGTATCGTTTGTTGACCTGTAAGTTTTTTGGGTTTCAACGTATGTCATACATACCGTGTAGGTGCAGTACTTAAACAACTTATCGTTATAGACATTAAATATAGGTAACTATACAGTTCATAGATCATTCAATTTAACTTGCTGACAAGGTGTATCAAAGTATGAAAGTGCATGTCAAGATAAATAAAGTTTGTTTAGTTTAATACCTAGTTTAAATCTTTCCTGACTTAGAATGTAGGTAGGTATCATATCCATTCTACCCAGGTGCTGCACTTTCGTAAAGTATTTTTAGGCGAAATGCTAGTCGTCACTGATTTGATCACTTGATCCTGAAAAAAATTGTAATGCTAATAATTTACGGCATCATGCAGATAATCATTAATTACCTAACCGAAAAAAAAATCTAGGCGTATAATCAAGGTTCCATGGATGTTTTGAAACAATTACTTTAAAATTGTGGTCGAAACAGCTAGCAAACTACGAACAAGTACAAAGATTTCTTATCTAATTTTGATTGACATTGTCGTTGAAGCTTCATACTAAAAATAATTAAAATTCTACGAAACTGTAATTCCAAACTTCTTGCTTTCTTTCTTCTATTCTTGCACTAATGGTCTATCTATGTACATCGAGATTCTCAGATTTTTCTAAAATAAGATAATATTGTTTATGTTTGGAGCATACAAATATATACAGATTTTTGGGTGGCAAATATTTTTGAAATTGCTTCATTGACGTTAGATATGAGGATATTACGAGACATTTGGCGTAATGCATGCTTTACCAAAATTTACTAAGCCGTTTTCTTACTGGAGGAGCCCAAACTTGATACATATGTTTTGAAAATACTTTTGGATTTTTGGAAAACAAGTAGCTGAAAAGTAAATAAAGCCCTTTCATTTGATACTCCACGCGATGAGTATTAGAAAAAATATATTTTAATCCCATACAAAAAATGTATATGGAAAATATTTAATTAAAAACTGCCGGTCAAAATAAAGTAAAGTAAAGTAAAAGTTTATTTGTATCAATTACAGTTACTATGGTACAAAACTTAAAATATAATAGGTGGTACCTACATAATATTTTTATTTCATTCCCCTGGTGCTTAAAATAGGAACTCGTTGGGGGACCGTGGGCTTTAAGCACAAAAATTATTGTTTTAAGCTAAAGTACCTGTATACCAAACGCTATCTTGTACATCGATTTCTACGGAGCCAACATCAAGAAATAATTAAGAAACTGCTGTTTCATGAAAAACTGCAGTACCTACATAATCGACTCGAAAGAATGGAACAGCAGATTTTTTACGCTGTCTCCATAGTGAAACCACCACCTCATTAAATATCTCTAGGGTGTTTTGTTACACCCTGTATGCACATTCAATACTTATACCCATATCTACACTACACTACACAGAACCGATTTAAAGTCGTATGTGCACAAACACAAGTCGTAGTTAGTAAGTCGGTAGTCATTTTTAATAATATATCTACCTATTTTCATTTTTGTTAAAATAGCTTATTACATCTTATGAAGAAACGGTCTAACTACATAAATTTTTTTTTATCTGTTTCTCAGTCGCACTTTTTCACAAAATTTTTTAGCTACAGAAGAATTTTCAAATAAATTTTTAACATGGTCAAATTATCAATAGCAATTTTTTACACGGACAGGATAAACACGTACGCGTGTAAAACAACGCATGCGCGGAGATGCACTAAACTATAAGTAGAGCATTTTACTTAAGGGTTCCATCCAAAATGATAAGCCACCTGAATTTAAACAATTTCTTTACTGGTAGAAGATGAATGGTGGGTCTTCTTAGACTGGTGGTTTAAGCTCCCCGAGATGTGAAGAATGGTGTAAAGGAATTTTTATCCATCATTCCTCTCGAAAGGTGTTTTATTTTTATTTCGTTACCTACGTCTTATAATTTATAGTTTCTTTTTTGTGATTTGCTAAAGAACTAGTAAACAATTATGTTGTTTAACTAAAATTTACCATTTTAACGGGTTTTATAGCGTTTTTTTACGTAATTGAGCTACCGATATGCCCGAACCCGAGAACCTGTTAAAATGTTAATCATCATCACCAGGTATATTCCACTTCAGTGTAAAATGTTTTGTCAAAAAGGTAAAAATTCAGCAGGTGACAAACAGAACGTTTTCACCATTATTTTCACAAAGTAAAATCCATCTTTTCAGTTAAAACTCGATTGTAAAAGAAAAAAATAAACTTTGTACACGTCGATCCGCGCAATTTTTATTTTCCCACAAAGAATAGAATTTTTAAAAATATATTTTTATCGCCGAGGTATTTCTATTCAGTGGCCGGGAAAAAGGCGGGACCACAAAACGGGTAAGAGTAAATAAAGCATCGTGCCCATGCGTACCCATTAAAAACACAAAACACAAATTTCACTCCATAGTACGTAATACGTACACAGAAAAATAATTTTGCCGTACCATCTACCACAATTTATAGTAAATTTTAGTATGAATTCGTTATGTAGGTATGATTCGATTTCGATTATTACTGCGCTGCGAATAAAATTATCCGATTTATTTTATACAACATTTTGTCATTGTTTGAGTACCTTATACAGGTGTCACTTTTAAGGTATGCAATATTTACGGACAGATGTTACTACGAATCTGTAAAAAAAAATGTTTAATCCGCGCAAGCATGAACGCACGAATCGGTGCGAATTCGACTGTATTAGTAACACTTCGAAACTCGACATTTTATACCTTGTCATTCATTACTCAATTTATTATTCTATCTTTAGTACAAATAAAAATAGTTATGATTATTGTACGATAAGTTAAGAATTAAGGTGGACTTCCGATGCTAGCGGCCGACGCGTCTGACGCGCGCGGCTCGCGGCCGACTGCCGATGCGGCCATACTAGTTACTATGAAAACGTATGGCGCCGCTTCCGATGCCAGCGACTGACGCGCGCGTCAGACGCGCGCGGCCGATGTCTATCGCATCGGCCGCGGCCGCGCGCCGCTATGCGCTGACGTCACGCAGAACAAGAATGTTCGCCAGACATATTACGATGTTTTTACCGAAAATTTGCTTAATTTTCACTATTTTTTATTTGTATTTTATTATCTGCAAGGTCGCTCATCCACGTTGCGATAACACCATCTATCGATGGTTGCGCCACTTTGAATTTACAGCTATGAGTTAAGACGTTCATTGAAGTTTGTTTTCTTGATTGAAATTAAAAGAAAAAATTGACGTTTGACATACAATCATACTCCCTTCCTCCTTCCCGCACAAACAGAATTTCGTTCGCGTGAGCAAGACAACTATATGTGCGCGAAGCCGAGCGCGCTCTTGCGGGAAAATAGACTACTAGTCAGTTCGTTGGCATCTTTGCATCGAGATGAATTAACCCTGGCTCGGAGAATGCTTTAATATTTATATATTAGCCAAGATGGACTTTCATGTACCTAAACTTAAACCCTGTGTAGTGTTTACCAGAACAAAGGTGGGACATTGTGATATAAGTGAAGTGCTTCGCCGATTCTAACTTGCCGGAAAGACGCCGGTCAACACCACGTGGAGAAATCTTCAAAGGTTTGTGCAATCCCTCCTTGTTAAAACTGCATCTGCCTGTCCAACCCCAATCCTAGCAGTTTATCTTCCATCGAAACGTCGTGTCAATATTAAATTCAATAAATCTATAATTACAGTCCATAAAAAACAAATTTGGTACTAGCGCTGGCAATAGCGGCGCATCCAATCGATCCATTTGAAACTAATTTATCTTTTTTCGGAAAATCCCGTTGCCTACATAATTATTAGCTAGACAGCGATCGATAGGTTAAAAAGCCAAGGGGACGCAACGCATCTCTGTCTAATTATAATAACTCTTAAAAATGTATTTTATCATAAATCCTGTAAAAAAAATGCATTAATGCATTTTTTTTACACATATTTCTCTAAACCTATCAATCTATCAATCAATCAAATATTATTTATTAAAATATGTATTGTTTTTTTTATTTGTGTTTTTAAACAAAACACCAAAACATAAGAACATACCCTAAATTTCGGGGAAAATACCCTAAAGTGATAACACTCTGCACAATAGGCACGCGTCAGTCGCTGACCTCGGAAGTGAGGTCTGTCGTCGGCCGCGCGCGTCTGACGCGAGGTTCTGTCAAATATGACAGAACCTCGCGTCAGACGCGCGCGTTAGTCGCATCGGCCGCTGGCATCGGAAGTCCACCTTAAGGAGATCATAATTTCTTACTTATAAACTCATAACTACGTTGCTGGCAACGTCGCAGTTCATAGATAAACTTAAGAAAAATAAAATCAATCAAGCCCTTTTGAGCGAAGTACCTAAAATGCACGATACGAGTCGGGCTACTCGCGCACCGAGGCTGAAGGTTCCGTACCACACCACCACAACATATTAACATTAAAACATTTTTTTTTACTCCGGGACCTCACGAGACCGACTCACACTTGGCCGGTTTTTATTATTTGTTGTTATACTTATACTGTGTAGAGTTTGCTCTATAATTACACCAAGTTTGACGCTTATAATATGTAATACGATTTTTACATACGGAAGCGAGAAAAAAAAACGTTGAAAAAACTAGTTCCTTGTATGAGGATCCCCCTTAATTTTTAACTTTTTGAAATTTTTATTATTTGTTAGTAAATCCGCCGTTCTAACGCACATTCAGTAACAACTAAAAATACAACTATCTAGCTCTTACGGTTCAAAAGTTACAGCCCTAAATAGGTAGGACAGATAGACGGACGGACGGACGAACAACGTAGGCCAGTATAACAACAAATAATAAAAACCGGCCAAGTGTGAGTCGGTCTCGTGCTAAAGGACCCGGAAAATATATATATTATTTACGTTAATACAAAGAGTACTTAAAGGCATAGAGTGAGCCATACCATTTCAAGAATGTCCACATTTTTTTTACGTTTGTGTTTGAGTGTGTGGTATCAAGTAGTATGGAAAAAAGAGACCAATTAGATCAAAGTGACATTTGCCCTAATGTTTACGGTCCCTTTTCACACACACTAGCACGAATAAAAGTGGACAGCCGCATAAATCTATAGTTCCCTCTCCTTCTACTATTAAAGGTACGTCATAATACAAAAGAGACTATAACTACAATCGTAAATTGATGCGGTCTGTATGCTTTAGAACAAAGAGATCCTTCCTCTGAGCGTTAATACGTTGTGGTGGAGTTGTACAGAACCCTCGGCCTCGGTGCGCGAGTAGCCCGACTCGTACTTGACCGATTTTATTTTAGTAACGAAAACCACAAAATATTTTTTTGACTAAGGTGTAGAGTTTGTGAAGCTCGGGATTATAGAGTTAGAATTAGAAGCTTGGCTCTACATGAGATTTGATAAGGTTTTAACAGTGCGAGCTACATGGCCTCGTCTTGGCAACATTTTACATGAAAATGTTTTTCGAAAAAAAAATCAAATACAATCCTAAGCGCTCTCACAGACGAGCGAAACTTTACGGTCGCCGGGTGTCGCGGAGGGTCCGTAAATGTATGAGCGCAGCGCTCTGCGACCCACCGCGACAGGAAAGTGTCGCTCGTTTGTAAGAGCCCTTAGGTGTTTAAAAATTCACGTTAAACGCGTCTATCCAAAAATTATAAGAATAGAACCATATCATCATTTAAATGACTCTTCAAGAGTCTTCCAACAATGGCTTGGCTATATTAAATAATGATTGCACGATAAACTAGAAAGCAACGCTAGGAGAGTCTTACTACGATATAATTAGGAGCTAAAATGCACTAACTATCCTTAGTTCTGTAGTCAAGCCACTCAGATAGCTTTGAGACAAAGTGCCGAGCTCAATGCACGGCAGGTTCTAATTACTGCTTCTCACTTTATTTCTGGAAGCACTAAAGCATATTAGGATTCCTTGTTAAGTTTTAGACGAGTTAACTCATTGTGATATTTTGACAGATTTCAGTTCCAGTCTTTCGTAATTTTGTTATGCAACATAATTCGCCGATAGAATTTTTTTAATTATACACTATTTTGTATCTATTAGTTACTATCTATTAAATAAGGACGAAATAGTAAATTATTCACCAAAGGGATAAATCAGTGTCTTCCGTCACGGGCATATTGCATCCCGAGCGTAACGAAGGATTCTAAGCTGAACTCCCGAGTGGAGCGAGGGAACATAGAGTTACGTAAGAGTTAAGACTAAAATCCTGAGTAAATCTAGGGATTCAAGATAGCCCAAGACGAAAACACGCTTATCCCCGAGGAGCAAGATTACTTTTCACACCTTCTGTGAGACATCTATTTATTAATAAAATTCTTGTTAATAGAAAACAACATACGTAAAACAAACAAAAAAGTGTATTAAACAATATTGACGTTGAAATTGAACGAAAACGCTTCGACCCACGAATTGTTTTTAATTAAAAATACGACGCGCACTAAAGTGAGTTTGTTCGCCCTCACCTCGATTTTTCGTGACGCCAAAAGCCTGGACTAAAAGTAATTCCACACTGCGGGAGTACAATTTTCTAGTACTTTTATGTTGGGTGACCATGTAGTCTAAGATTTTTATTAAATAGGCTCCATTTTAAGTCCTATTAGGTGACGCTCAAACACAAGATAGTGTTTTAAGTTATATTTTTTATTATTATACAGGATGTTAAGTGACAGCCTAGCAAATACTGAAACGGTGAACTCGGACCAGAGAAACTGAACAACTTTCACTATGGAGCCTACCTCAGGAACGCGAAAAACATCAGCTGTCCCATACAAAACTGCTGTAGGTACCTACCCGACTAAAATGTTTTTGCGTTTCCTGAGGTAGGCTTCATAGTGAAAGTTGTTCAGTTTCTCTGGTCTGAGTTTACCGTTTCAGTATTTGCTAGGCAGTCACTTACACCCTGTAGAGTATAAAAGCTGATTATACATGTTACTTGGGTGACTAGAAGTACCTACTAGAAGATGTTTCCTCAGTAGCCCGGTAGGTTTGGTACTTCCAATCCATGGTCAGATAATTTTAACCTGCTACCTGCCAAAGCAACCATAACTTCATAGTTCCCATCATTCCTACCTGTGTTGGGAGCATGCGCTGAGAAATTTTCAGCTTTTATAACAGAACGAAAGTCTGACTGATCGTCACGGGCTCTTGGACCATTAAGTCTAAACTACCAAGTTAACATCAAGTAATCCAAATCGGTCAAGATATTATGCCGATCTTATAACATAACATACACAAATAAAAGCGGTCAAGTGCGAGTCGGGCTACTCGCGCACCGAGGGTTCCGTACCACACAACCACAGAACACAACATTATTAACATAGAAAAAACATCTTTTTTTGTCCGGGACCGTTAGCGCAAGACCGACTCACACTTGGCCGGTTTTTAGTATTTGTTGTTATTCTGCAGAGTTTGCTCTATAATCACACTAAGTTTGACGCTTGTATGTATTACCGTTTTGACGACAGAGCGTGAAGAAAAAACGTTGATAAAATCTAGTTTTTTGTTGAGAACCCCCCTTTATTTTTAACTTTTTGACATTTTTATTATTTGTTAACAAATCCGCCGCAATAAAGCATAATCTGAGAATTCAGCTATCAATTTCAACTATCTAGCTATTACGGTTCAAAAGTTACAGCCCTAAATAGGTAGAACAGACGGACGGACGGACGGACAGACGGACAGACGGACAGACGGACGGACGGACGGACGGACGGACGGACGGACAACGTAGGCTTAGTAATAGGGTCCCGTTTTTCCCTTTGGGTACGGAACCCTTAAAAGGTGTAACCTCTTTTTTAAATCGGTTAAAAATGGCGACTAAATGGGAGGAAATTTATGGAAATTCGGAGTGGCGCTAGTTTCACTGCTACAGGGCTTTTAAAATAAAACCCGGTCAACCTACATGCAGCATGCAGCAGACTGTATACCTAGTAGTAACAAATAACAATTAGGCACCGTTCATTCTATGTGCTTATGGAATGCTGGTACCGTTTGCGACAGTGGCAACGTTTTCATCTACAACGGTCGAAATGCAAGATCCGTGTTTAATTAATGCTTGCAGCAGTCGAATTAATTTTTCGTAAATCATAATAACTGGCCAAGTGCGTGTCGGACCACGCGCAGGATAGGGTTCCGTAGTTCTCCGTCACAATTATAATTTATGGACTTAGAAGGAGGCTTTCTGTTTTATACTACGGTTTAACGGCTAAAAAAAATCTAAAAAGTACATTTTATAAGTTGGTCGACTATTACTCGTAAACATGTAAAGCCTACTTAGCGGTGACAGTTTTCCTTTTAATTTTGTTATAGATTTATACTACTGTCATGATTTTTTTCACATATCCAGAAACAACCGTTTAGCTGGCATTGGCAGGCACACTTGACGTTTACAAAACTTTTCACTTTAAAACTTAATATTTTGCTAACGGCTCCCAAAATCGAAAAATGGTTTTCTCACACCCATAATATTTTTAAACTATACCCCACACTATGGGGTAGACGAGAAAAAAAAAATCCATTCCCACTTCGCGTGTAGGGGAGGCACAATAATTTTTTTTTTTTCAAGATTTTATTTTATAATTTTGTCGGCGTGATAAATACGAGTGCCCATTCCAAATTACAGCTTTCTAGTAGTAAGCGACTCTGAGCTAAGCCGCGGATAGACGGACGAACGGACTTGGCGAAACTATGAGGGTTCCTTGTTGACTTCGGAATCCTAAATAAAACCGGTCAAGTGCGAGTCGGGCTACTCGCGCACCGAGGGTTCCGTACCACACCACCACAGAACACAACATTATTAACTTAACATTATTAACTTGACCTTTAGCGCGAGACCGACTCACACTTGGCCGGTTTTTAGTATTTGTTGTTATTTTGTAGAGTTTGCTCTATAATCACACTAAGTTTGACGCTAGTATGTATTACCGTTTTTACTATAGAGCGTGAAGAAAAAACGTTGATAAAAACTAGTTTCTTGCTGAAAACCCCCCTTAATTTTTAATTTTCTGCCATTTTTATTATTTGTTAACAAATCCGCCGCAATAACGCATAATCTGAGAAAATTTCAACTATCTAACTATTACGGTTCAAAAGTTACAGCCCTAAATAGGTAGGACAGACGGACGGACGGACGGACGGACGGACAACGTAGGCTTAGTAATAGGGTCCCGTTTTCACCCTTTGGGTACGGAACCCTAAAAATGAATTTGATACTAATCCTGTCTTCACAATGTCATGAAAGGTAGCCTTAACTCTGGCTGGATGATGTTGTCTGAAAATAAATTATTTTTAGTCGCCTCGTAAAAAAAAAGGTAAATATTGAAATGGATATAAAAGCCAGAGCCACAGCACAAATCGAGTGTTTTTAACCGACTCAATAAAAGGAGGTTATTATTTAACTCATTATGTTATAATTATAGATCGGATATAAGAATCGGATCGGTTATCGGATTTATTGTTTTTATTGATGTTATTCAACTATTGTGCGATTCGCGGCATTTTCAGGGTTGGTAATAAGCGAGTTTTTTGTGGCTTTGAGTTTTTATTATTATTCTTAGAAGTCATGTTCTAATCGGTGTGCCATTTCAATTATATTATGAAATTACCAATATGGTACATACGTAAAGTCGAGAACACGTCAAGTTCGACACCTTGATCTTCGTACTGTTTTTATGCCGTGAAAAAAACTATAATTTGGGGCCGTATTAGAAAAAACTAAAAGAAAACGATATGATAACATTGTAGGTGATTCTTAACCAATGACATGTGTTACAATTGTCACCCCTAGAGTTTGCCACGAGTTGCACAATAGTTACCGATCACTAGTTATAATGCGACTGACTGACTGACTGACGACTGAGGTGATTCCATAAGTGTTCCGTTTTTCCAATTTTGACGGTTCTCAAGGTTTTATCGTTTCTCATTAAGATCAATTAGGCACAAATGGTACGCGATGAAATCCATTCTTTCCCCACATGAAGGATTATCCTCAAGGGTCAGCCGGGACCTTTCATCTTTTGTTATATAAATGAGGTGGATAAAGTATCACTAATTGTCTTTTTTCCGGAAAATCTATTACAAATAACGGATTCTATAGAGATAATACAACGTAACTATTATAGCCTTTTTCTATAGTCCAATGCAATTAAATTTAGAGCCATGGTACAATAATATACTGCGCCTGGTATTCTCTTCCGATCACATGACTGACCACGTGACTGACACAAGCCTACGTCATCATACCCTTTTACCATGTTTAGCGGCCATTTTTTTGTAGCGTAGGCTTGTGTCACTCTGGGAATAGAATACCTTGTTTTTTTAGACTATGTTTAGAGCAATATTTAGCAAAATATAATTTACAGTATTTATTTTAGATGCTTTCGATCCGGATTGTGAGAAGATCAGGGCCTCTACCCGCACATTCGAACTACGCAATTGCGTGAACGTTTTCGTTCCAATATCAACACTATTACAATGAAGTGCGGACTGAAACAGCGGCGATCATCGAAACATCGAAAGTCCGGGTACAGGGCCTGATGCTCTGAGTATTATGAGTATTCAACGTTTAATTTATTAATTATTTATGTATTAATTAAGTAGGTAGCTTTTTTCCGTGACTTCATTCCCGTGGTGTTTGGAAAACTTCAACTCCCCCTTGGAAGAAAATTTTTGAAAAATCCTGCACCCTTTCATCCTCTGTACAATACGTTTATGTGTATTTCCATGTTCCAATTATGGATTAAAATCAAAATTCCTACTATAAACCGATCAGGTTTGTCTCGTTAGATGTCGAGAGTTCTGTGTTTTTTTAGGGTTCCGTACCCAAAGGGTGAAAACGGGACCCTATTACTAAGCCTACGTTGTCCGTCCGTCCGTCCGTCCGTCTGTCCGTCTGTCCGTCTGTCCGTCCGTCCGTCTGTCCTACCTATTTAGGGCTGAAACTTTTGAACCGTAATAGCTAGATAGTTGAAATTGATAGTTGAATTCTCAGATTATGCGTTATTGCGGCGGATTTGTTAACAAATAATAAAAATGGCAGAAAGTTAAAAATTAAGGGGGGTTTTCAACAACAAACTAGTTTTTATCAACGTTTTTTCTTCACGCTCTATAGTAAAAACGGTAATACATACAAGCGTCAAACTAAGTGTGATTATAGAGCAAACTCTACAGAATAACAACAAATACTAAAAACCGGCCAAGTGTGAGTCGGTCTCGCACTAAAGGTCCCGGACAAAAAAAGTTTTTTTTCTAAGTTAATAATGTTGTGTTCTGTGGTGGTGTGGTACAGAACTCTCGGTGCGCGAGTAGCCCGACTCGCACTTGACCGGTTTTTAAATAAACTTATTAGGTACTTGAATTAAATTACAGTACCTACCTATACTATTAGTATAAGAGATAAGTGTACTTTTTGCAACCATCAGCAGCAAGGCTGATTCAGTGTTTATGGGGTGTAGAGCATCTCTGTGATGGGGATGGACCAGGTCTGCCTGCATACCTTCAGTCGATTTAGGAGTTACTGATGATTAAAGGTCTGTAAAAAATTAACGATCAGCTGCACGGCTGATCGTATGATATTGTTGTAGTATGTACTGTAGCTATGTGAACAGTACAAAAACTGTCAAGTTCTGTCAGTCGGTTTAGGAGATACAGCCAGTCAAAGTTCCAACCTTTGAATGGCTGTATCTCCTAAACCGACTGATGAACCATGTCAGATTTAATACTGTTCACATAGCTACAGTGCATACTACAACAATAACATACGATCAGTCTTGCAGCTGATTGTACATTTTTTACAGATCTTTAATCATCAGTAACTCCTAAACCGACTGGAATTATGCAGGCAGACCTGGTCCATCCCCATCACAGAGAAGCTCTACACCCTATAAACACTGAATCAGCCTTGCTGCTGATGGTTGCAAAAAGTACACTTATCTCTCGGAATATATACAGGGTGTAACAAAACACCCTAGTAATACTTAAGGGGGTGCTTCAGACCATCAAATGAACGACTTTCACTATGGAGCCATATCGAAATCGCGAAAAAAAACCGCTCTTTCATACAAAACTGCAGTACCGTCTCGACTCAAATGTATGGGACGGCAGGTATTTTTTATTTTTTCTCGACATTGGGTCCATAGTGACAGTTGTACAGATTGATGGTCTGAAGCACCCCCTTAATTACTAGGGTGTTTTATTACACCCTGTATATTATACTGTAATTTGACGACCTGGTTGGTGTAATGGTTACCACGCCGGACTGCCAAACCAGGGTCCTGGGTTCGAATCCCGGTTCAGTCACGGATGTTATATGTTCGTGCCGTTGTTGTATGGTTACCATATTAAAAAGCCTACAGTGCTTAACTTGGGATCATTACAATGTATGTGCCTGTAAGCGTTATTTATTTATTTAATTCGAGTAATAATTAAATAGCATAATGTTTTCCGAGGAAGTAGTCAGGTCTATCTAAATGTGTCTGTACATTGAGGATATTTGCAAAAAAAAATTACAACATGGTTTTTACCTGTCCCTGATTACAAATCACCAATTTTTGGATTTTTTGTCTGTCTGTTTGTTTGTTTGTTTATTTGTTTGTTTGGGTGTTTGTTTGTTCGTATCACGCAAAAACTACTGAACCGATTTTGATGAAACTTTTTTTGTTTGATAGCTTATCATCTGACTTAAAATCTGGTATATAGTTTATGCGGACGAAGTTGAGGGTAAAAGCTCGTTCTAAACAATTCGAATAATGCACACATTTCTCTAGGAGTACCCAAACTCTAACCAGGGTGACAGAGTGAACCAAGGTAATTAAATGTCACCTAAGATAAAACTACGCTGCAGTGTATATACAGTAAATATTCGTGGCTGGCGACACGGTTATAAATGGTTTCAGGACGAAGGTGGGTCTTGACAGATTCTATCTACCCCACCATCCATCATCAGACCATTTCCGCCCAGTCGTTATTACTGGTCGAATGTACGGAACCCTCGCCGATGTCCCACCTAAAAAATTACCATGGGGAGAGGCTGTATATCAAATGTAAATCGTTTGTGTTGAACGACTATTAGCACTACACACAGGGTGTAAAATTAAATACGTGACCTACATAATAAATGTCAACATTGGAATAGCAAAAAAATTGGGTCGAGTAGCCGTTGACGTTTTATTTGGAACAGCTGAATGTTTTTTCGCGACTTCTTTGTTATACAGGAAGATTTTTTTATCACCCTCCAAATTTTAATAAAATGTTTGTTTATGAAAAAAAATCGATACGTGTTTTTTCTTTTAGTATCGCTCAGTACTAAAATATTGAGATATGACTACGCAAAAATGTCTTAAGAAAAACAATTCGACTGGACACAGTACGCACCTAACTGTGCCACAGATTACTTATTAATAGTTACTACCACTCGACCCGATTTCGCGCGCTTTTTCGAATGTAGAACTTTGCTTTTCAAGAACGAAAACTAACGAACGAATCTCTGTGGTCAGTAATTTTCTTTGGGTCAAAGCCTTTTAATTTTTAGAAAAAGTTTATTATGTGTCATTGTGTCATTCAAAGAGTACTTTATTATAACCGTGTCATTGAACAAAAATAAACAAAATAAGGGACTAGTATAACATTTAAACAATGTTTTGAAAGTGTTGTGTGTTCCTGTTAAGTTTGCAATGCGTGTGACTCTGAAGCTAGGGCTCCGCCCCCCGGTCCTGCCGCACTACCCGGTCGGTACGAATACGAAACTCGATGACCAAGCTTTATGGAAAATTCTGTAGGATAAATTTTTTCAATGTGCAATTTTGACCTGCCCTTTTTTTTAATGAAATGGGTTCTATAAGTGATACCAAACATGTAGAAAAAATTTGGATGGTGATAAAAAAATCTTCCTGTATAGTATAGTGAAGATATATATAGAATAGTGAAAGTTGTTCAGTTTAGTGGTCTGAAGCACCCCGTTTAATAAGTAATGCATTTAATTTTACAGTAGGTATACGCTTTTATAATAAGATACCAGAGGATATTCTAAACTTACCAGACAAAAAGTTTAAGTCCTCTGTAAAAAAGGTTACTTTAAACTCGATGATTATTTGAATGACCAAAATGTCTGGTCTTGACAATTTTACACTATGTAATGCAATATTGTATTTTAATTGTACATTGTACATTTTGTTTTGTTTAAAAGATGTGTGTTGTAGAGTTTCTGGCCGCATCTTCTCTCAACGGAACACCTTCCGACGCGGTGGTAGAGTCAAAAAATGACGTCAAAAAGCTATCTATATGACATTATTTTGAATAAAAAATTTTGAATTTTGTATGTATACACCGACACGGGGTGATCAGAAACTTTTCTGCAAATTACTGTAAGTATTTAAACTACCTTCGGTTTGTTTTGTGCGAGTTTATGTATAATTTCTACATAAAGTATTTTTGCAACGTGTACTTACAGGTGAAACCCACGACACGTTTTAAAAAGCGAGATAAATAATATTTTAGCCTAGGCAAAATGTAATGTTTTTGCTAAATAAAATATCAAATAATTTAACCAATGTTCATAAAGACAAATTAGATTCCATTTCCATAAAGTTACTTCGAAATTTAATGTCCGGTTTCCTAGAAAAAGTCTCGAGGAAAGAACCCGAGACCATCGACTGAAAGGCTTTTTATTAAACTTTCATTAATAATATTTATTAGATTTTTATCAATTAGGTACAGTCAACTAGCCTTTGGCTGTGTCTTTGCCGTAGATTTCGTTTTATTTATATTTTCTCTTACTACAATAGTTCACGAACTAAAACCCATGTAGACTGGAATCTGGCTAAATTTAATTGAACTTGTGACATAGATAAATAATAGACTTTACGATTTCATTTACCGTTGAACCTATTTTGTCTGTTTTTGAACCGGTTTTGATTACCAAATTATTATATTAAATATATGTATAGTTCAAACAACAGTGTAGATACGTTCTTTCTCCAGTGAATCTAATCGTTGATTGAAACGATTCTATAAAATTTTCTCTATAGAAAAGAGGACCAAAGTATGTTCGATTTCAGATTTATAACCAGTTTTACAAGAATCACCAATCACCATTTCTTCTGAATAGTTTCATTGGAAGGTAATTAATTATACCAGTGATTCTACCCGATGGATTTTACCCCAAACACCCAAGCGAAAAGATTTTGATGAAAAGTACATTTTTTTGCGATCTTGCTTTCAATTGAAGCGGGATGGCTAATTGCAAAAGTTCGCTTGTAAGAAAGAGACGCTTGCACTAGGGATACCTGCCCTTAAAAGTAACGCAGCTAGATTAGAGTCGAACAACACCTAAGAAGAAGATAAGAGACCAATTTTATTAGTGATCATAAATAAATTTTACTTTAACCAAAAGGAGGGCTACGATTTTAGCACCCATACAACTCTCACTTTGTAATATTAAAACAGCTCTTTTGATTTTAATACCAAAACATTGGTCCGTATATAAGCCCATTATTCATTTTGAAATATTCCCCGCTAAGCTGTGAGGTTATCAATTTGATTTACATGTGACACCCATTATAAGGTCACGTGTGAATGGTTACTACTGGTTTAAGTTATAAAATATAGGTACTAAACGACAAATCGTAGACACGTGCTGATAGCTGCTACAAAAATGTGCTGTCTATATTATATTGGCACATTCAGGTTTTCAGAATAGAAGTAATTAACTTTAGAGCAACACGGCAGGCCGTGCGAGCCGTGGTTCTGTAATGAATTAACATTAGAAGTAGTGAAAATATACCTAATAGAAAAGTGGTTCGGATTCAATGACATCAACTATCAATTAAGTACTTGGGTGGCAATCTTTCCGCCCATACAAATTAAACAACCCCTTAGCTACAATGGTCACATAGTATGTATGCCGTCACTTTTAGAAAAAATACATATTTTGGATCCGTCTTTTTTGATCCCAATTCCCAATTAACCCTCCAATAAATCTTGAGTGTCAAAAAATTTGCGTTATTTTTGTGAGTTGAGGCATTCGGGGTCACTCATCATTATTACGCGGTATTCTATTATCGTGGGCCGGAACAACCGAGGCGAGGGTCCATTTTTCATTTCCAGCCAAAATCGTCGATAAAAGGGTAAATTCTCTCACCCACCCCGTGCTGCGGACTGGTGACTTTCATATAAGTTTTTTTATTTAGCGCATAACGCATTACTTTTGTGTCAAATGTGATTTCACGAACTGCATATCAGTAGAAGCCTCCGATTATATCATTGCTATCATAATCATCCACATAATTCATGAAATAAATTATACCACTATCGTATTCTGCGTCAGATTAATCAACAATGAAAAAAACGTACATTAGCTTATCCTCCTGCGTTATCTGTACTTCTCATAGGATATAAGAAATAATAAAATAATTTTTTTGTGTTTTAGTCGCCAACCAAAACACCATCAATCGATTTAATTATTTCTTAAGTACAAATACGCAGGAGGTTAAAATATCTTTATAAACATTTCATCAAAATTTTAAATATGGATGCTTTGCAATATTGGTTTCTAAAATAATAGAGCTTGCCGGTTCGACGACAAATTCAAATCAGCCCTCCAGAACGAGAAGAATTTTATAAAAGTGACGCTGTAAATTCCTGACCATCACATAAACATACAGATAGCTGAAATGTTAAATGATTATCACCGCGCAGAATTAGATCCGATCCCTTTAAGGCCCCGGAGACCTCTGAGATCTCCAAAACGAGCAGCCATATTTGTTAATGGTCGTGTACTTTCCCCTTAAGGGTACCCTCATGATGTGAATTGTTATTGAGTGTATGGTGGTTTTTGATAAGAATTAAGGGATCTCTTACTGTATTTATTTGTCTCACTGTTGATTAAATTGTTATACAACTTTATTGCAATATCCCACTTCTGATAAAACGGCTTTAGTCTATTTCTTGTTGGCCTTTAGTTTGTCCGTAAATTACAAATATATCTACCCAATATATGTCTAATCTACATCATGGCCGGATAATACAAGAATCAAGATACAAGGTCTTCTCTTCCCACGGCTGCCGCAAGGAATTTTTAAACAATTTTATGTTTGAACTGAATATATCCTACTTACTTACTTATGTTCCGCTTTCACGCGAAAACTGCTGAACAGATTTTGATGAAATTTGGCATACAGATAGACCATGGCCTGGATTAACACATAGGGTACTTTTTATCCGGGTAACGCAGACGAAGTCGCGAGCACCGGCTAGTTATAATATATTATAACAAGAATGGTTAATGTATTTCGCAGAAAGCTCTAAAGGATTTAAGTATTATTTAAACGTACTTTTCGAGAATGAACCCGAGGAGTATTGATGAGTAAACGAACTAACAAATCGGTGTATATCGTTTCTTTTTTACATTGAACAGCTACAGATTTAAAAAGTTGCTATTGTTTTTACCCGCCTGCGTAACGCCCGAACGGGTAATGTGTTTATCTTTGTTTCTTCTAACGTAACAAAATGCTTGAGAACTGCAAAATGATGTAGTCTACATCACTTAACCTGGATGCCAAGGGAAGAGAAAACCTTGTTATATTTTGTTGTGAATTTGAATACAGTACCGACAAAAGAATTTAATAATTTATCCCGGTAACAAACTCGGAACTCTTTGTGATTCAGTTACAAAGTAAATAGTAAAATGTTAATGAAAATTCTCACTATGGTATGCCATCCAGTATCCAGTCAAAGCGTACTAAGCCTTTACATTTTATTGAAAATGTCCATGTGTAGCCCCACTACCAAGGCTTTATCACTATCACTACATAGTATAATACTAAGCCGGTTCCCGCTTTCTGTCTGTCCCTACACTGAAAAAAAAAATTGTTTACTTCAACTAACATCATGAATCCCTATGAGCCTGTCAATATCATGACTTCTCCGACTAAGAGAACTTTGTTAAGGCAACGTGAAGGCAGGGCTAAGCTCCGATAAAGGGGGTGAGGTGCGGGGTCTGAGGGGAGATCGCGAGCAATTCGTTCGAATTTTGAATTTAAATATTAGAGTGTTCAATAATTCTTCAAGATGCCACAGTATACCAACATGTCATATAATTGATACCAGTTGAACAACACCAATAACAAAGTTAAAGTTATTTATAGGTATTATTGTAGGCTATTGGCATAAGTAATTCTTTGATGAAGATCTGATGAATGGCTTTGGAAACAGGTAAATGGAACTCCTCAACAGTTGAAAACAAATCATTGGCAATTGAATAAGTTGTTTGAAATCATCAATTATATGCTATAAGTGAGCCTTGCTAAAACTATACGCTTCAAAAGATGGTTAATAGTTGGGGTTAGGTGACACTTCGCCAGCAAAAAATAAAAAAACAAAAAAATATATATATATATTAAATAATAAAGTCCCAACGAACTCCTAGGAAGATTCGCTACGAGCTCCTTGCCACCTTGCTAGCGACCGGAATCGAACTCGCGCCAACCGCACCAAACCGCCGCTCTGCTCTGGAGGCGAGTACTGAGACCACTCGACCAACTGGTGCTGCGCTGGACTCGGCAAAAAAAGGCATGCCTTGCCACAACTACGCTTTACAGACGCTTAGGATGAGTCATACTGACTCTAAAGTGGACACTTTTCTTCAATCTGACATCGGATTCGTGTTCAGGGTCCACGCGGACCCGCAGATATTTATTTTGGAAGCAATCGGTTGAGAAACACAAATTGAAAATACCAGTGAGCAGTTTTTGTAACAGTTATTCAGCTCCATCATTAAATAGGTACTTGTTACAAAACTGTAAAGAAAAGCACTCATCGAGATGATTTTAACGAGCTGAAATTCGATGAGTATACTATTAGCCATCCAAGAGTTCCACTAGCCACCTTCCAGCTCCATCACCAGATCAGCTGGATAATACCATATTATTGTATTGTCATCAGAATCACATGCACCTGCAGAGTCTTTAATGGATATAACGCACCCCCGAACGAATAAAGGTGTAAAGTGCCATAACACCCTTTTCACTTTTATTCCATGTTTGGAATCTACAGCCTTCAATAATACACGTCCTAAATTTTTACTACGCAGCTATGGTGCATATTCATAAAATTATACGGGAAGACACTGCGACCAAATATAGAATAGACAAACAGTCTTATACAAAATCACATCCAATCTGCGGCGCCGCGTCAATTCATACTTACACAGATATAACTACGGTAGCCATTTGTTGCAGTTTTTACTTATTAAAAAATATTCATTTTGAAATTGCCTTTACTGCTATAGCAATAAAGCACAAAATCGTCTCAAAGGATATGCGTGTAACGTCATTTTGAAACTGCGGAACCAAGGTCATTGCCGAGAACAGCACACGCGGAGCGAGACGTGCTCATTTAATTTGGTGTGCGTTAGAATAGTACGGCGACATAATCCGCGGTCCTTTTTCGCTTATACTCGCGTAGGCGAGAGTGAAAGGGATAGTTGCGTGCTTGCCGCGTGGTTGTAAATGAACAAAAATATTGAAAAAATGTGATTAAATGCCATGATATATGACAAATATTGAAGATAATGTGATTACAAAGCGATACTTACTGAAAGTATGACACTCCATATTGTTTTTTGCACTTTTCGTGAGTTGTTTTTGCAGGCACGGTCGATTAGCGACTGAGAGCGAAACAATGCACACTGCCAGATTGTGCTTTGTTTTGATGGTGCCATTTTCCGAGCGGCGTTTCAAAATCTACCCCTATACTTTATCGAAGGGAAGACATCTTTTTTTTTATTAACTATGGGTTTGCTCTTGACCTCAATCCAGTCCTCAGGACGAAGATGGGGTCGTAGATGTAGCGAGCTTACCCAGAAGATGCCTATTCACTCGTACTTTAAAGGAATTCGGGTTGTAAGTACTCGGAAATACTGACGCAGGTAAGGCATTCCACTCCTTGGCTGTGCGCATTATAAAAGATTCAGAAAGGCGCTTCGTGCGGATATGTGGGATGTCAACCAAGAAGGGGTGATATCCCGCGGTGCGTCTGGAAGTCCGATAGTAGAAAGGGGAAGGTGGGATGAGCTCATGCAGCTCAAGGGCACACTCACCGAAGTACAATCTGTAGAAGACCGACAAGCAGGCCACTCTGCGGCGGTGGGCTAGGCTATAAAGCTTGGCCTCCACCAGCTTACTATCGCCAATGAGCCTCCTGGCTCTGCGTTCAACCGAGTCGAGTGCGGCAAGTTGATACTTGGCTGAGCCATCCCACAGGTGGCAGCAGTACTCCATACATGATCGGACCTGAGCTTTATACAATACTAAGAGCTGTCCAGGAGTGAAGTACCGCTTCACCTTGTTTAAGATGCCCAGCTTTTTGGCCGCAGTTTGAGCCTTAGACTCGATGTCAGCGCCGAAGTTGAGTTTCGTGGTCAAGCTTATACCCAGAAGCCCAAGACTGTCGGAAACAGGGACAGATGTACCCCGGAAAGTAGGAGTCAGATTAAACGGACTCCTTTTTGCGGTGAACAGACAAGCCTGTGTTTTGGTGGCGTTGAAGTTGACTAAATTATTGTCACCCCACTGGGAGACAAGACTTAAAGTCAAGTTTGTCCGCTCAACCATGGCCTCCCTCTGCGAGCGTATTTTATCCCCGCTGGCCCCTGCGCCAGATACATATCTCTCCATGACAGTACTGTCATCTGCATACCCAACAATACCTGACACAAGGAGGTCATTGATGTGCAGCAGGAAAAGTGTCGCGGAGAGAACAGACCCTTGAGGAACTCCAGCATCAATTGCCATAAGGTCAGAAGAGCAGCTGTCAATGACAACTCTAATCGACCGTTCTCTCAAGAAATCAGATATCCAGCTGCAAAGATCAGCGGGGATGCCATAAGCGAGAAGCTTGTTCAGCAAACTAGCGTGCCATATCCTGTCAAAGGCCTTCGAGATGTCAAGTGATACAGCCAGTGCTTCACCGTGCTTCTCGATGGCCTCGCCCCAGCAGTGCGTGACATACACAAGAAGATCCCCAGTCGATCGCCCCCGGCGGAAGCCATATTGGCGATCACTGAGTAGATCATTGTCTTCTAGGTATGACAGCAACTTACTGTTAAGTACTCTTTCCATGACTTTACAGAGAATGGAAGTAATGGCGATAGGGCGGTAGTTACAGATATGAGTTTACTATGTAATTTATTTGGCCGCAAAACACGACAGATATGGATTTTCATACAACATTGCCGGCCGCTGCACGCATGTATTTGGCCTTTGTCAAAATAATGCTCCCATTTCCAAGCATGTTTGAGAAAAATTAATATTTACGTGAGCGCCTTCTAGGGTCAAAAAACGCAGTCACCTTTTCAGTCTAATCACCGGCTATTGAAGCATCAAAACTAATGCAGGGCGCTTTGAAAGGCGGGAGTAGCACTCGCACGACCGATCAGTGCCGGTTGCGTTCGCTAAAATTAATTTGCGCGGTCATCAGAATTTTTCAAATGTTACTCGCACGATCGATACGTCTCGGGTGTAAAGGGATAGTGCGCGGCTGCCGCGCGAGATAATGCTCGATGGTTTGCCACGCGAAGTCGGTACGCACCTGTAAATCAACAATCTTGATTGTTTTGCCATTTGTGGCACCGCCCAAAATTGTTCGCTTTTTTTAACCGACGAAAACAAAACAAAAAACGGTGGAGGTTTTCAAGTCGACGCGTATACAGGGTGTAACAAAACACCCTAGTTATACTTAACTGGGTGCTTCAGACCATCAAACTGAACAACTTTCACTACGGGTGCAACATCGAGAAAAAATTAAAAAAATCTGTTATCCCATACAAAAGTACCGACTCGACTAAAATGTATGGGACAGCAGATTTTTTTTTTTTCTTGATGTTGGCTCCATAGTGAAAGTTGTTCAGTTTCATGGTCTGAAGCACCCCCTTAAGTATTACTAGGGTGTTTTGTTACACCCTGTATATATATATATATTTTTTTTATGTATGTACGCATAACTTTTTACGGAGTAACCTGATTTTGATTTTTTTTTTGTTTAGTAGGTTATACTTCAGAGGTGGTTCCATTTTAATTTGGTGAAGATCTGGTAAAGGGTTTCGGAGATAGACAATAGAACTCCTCAAAGATCTATAGCCTATCATCGACGATTGAAATAAATGATTCGTGTTCAAGTTTTCTTTTAGGTCATACTTCAAAAGTGGTCCCATTTTAATTTGATGAAGATTTGGTAAAGGGCTTCGGAGATAGACAATAGACTCCTCAAAGATCTATAGCATATCATCGACGATTGAAATAAAAGATTCGTGTTCATGTTCCCTTTACATGTCCAACGGATATGTTAAACCAATATAACACCAACGCTGAAAATTAAAAATTTTTTTTTTTTAACAAAGTATGAATACCGACTTCAAAACTCAAAAAGTAAAAAATAATAAATATTACAGCCGATGAATTTTACGTTAGCATCTATTAAGAATATCATTTTGTTTTATTGTAGTCGGTGTCAAGCCTAGCCAAAAAATTATTGCAAGCTCAGTCTCGAATCGTACAGGCTTGACAGCGACTTCGATAAAACAAAATGATATTCTTATAGTTGCTAACGTAAAATTCATCGGCTGTAATATTTATTATTTTTAGGTACTTTTTGAAATTTGAAGTCGGTTTTAATTTTTTGTTAAAAAATTTTTATTCAGTACAAAATCTGTTGGTATATTTTAAATAAAATAGTCTAAATTGTAAATATTAAAGCAATTTTTATTACAGTATTTTTTTTTAATTGTAGTGTACTTTCTTTGTACAGTGGGAAATAAAAGTATAAAATGAGAAAATACCTATGCTAAACTCGCAAGACGATCCCTTTTCAGAAAATGTAAGTATCCGCTCTTGGATTCAAGGAACCCTACTGTTTTCCACGAAACCCTAAGATACACTTTGGGAACCGCTTACCTCTTAGGATGCCTCGCTATGCGCTACAAAAACAACTTTACCTACATCAGTTTAGCAATTCGTAGCACCACGAGTCATTTTGGTGTTGTCCTACTGAAAGCTATATTCGTGAACTGTGGCACTATGATGGAACTGTCATTTTGCCTACATAATTTACAATTCAAAAAAAATTTACAAATTAGTTATATCTACAATAATCACAGCTATTATTTACAATTTGAGCAATATTAGAAATATTTATATAGATATTATTACAGAAAAAAGCCGGAAATGTTGTAAAATAAGACGTGAAATTTGAAGAAAAGTTTGACATAGGTCTTACCTCTACAAGCGCTGCCGCGCTTCTAAAATGGCGTATCGCATCGGCAAAATGGCGAGACGCTCGAAATTTCGTAGATATTTTGGAATTGTGTTGAAGTATATAAAGTAAGGTAAACGAAATATACCTAGCTGCCAAGCTTATGTTATGGCCAAGATAATAGTATATTTTATTTGCGTAAATACAGTTTCTACTAGATATAAAATGATATTAAAAGTAAGAAAGAGGGGTAACTTCGGGATGTTTTTCTATCTAGCCAAATTGTTCCAATCGTGTACTGAATAACCTTCCTGCCTAGGAAATATCCCCAACTATAATATATATTTCAATCAAATCAAAATTATTTCATTTTGAATGGAAAAAACGTAATCGAAAAAGCTATTTTTTACGAGTTTATAAACTCATTACGCCTTAAACGAATTCGGCTTGTTGTTACAACTAACCATCTTTTGTTTTTAGTAAACAATAATAACGTCATTTCATTTATTTTGGTGCTAATTAAGAGTCTTAGTAGGCTCGCATTTTTTTCAGTGTATGTTTGCTTAGATCTTTAAAACTACGCAACGGATTTTGGTGCGGTGTACTTTAATAGATAGAGTGATTCAAGGGGAAGGTTTATATGTACCTATAATACATGCATAATATAGTAAAGAAAATCATAATAGAAAACACTGATAATATTAGAAGTCTCTAATGTAATGTGTGTAATAAACAAATGTGTTTATTACACACATTACATTTGAGACTTGAGAAGCAGAATGCTGCTTTCCTTCTCAGTCATGATGGTTGTATGTGTGTTTGTGTTATCTTTCCTTTACTATATATTATAGCTGTAGTATGTATATTTTATGCGTATATATTATGTATGTATATATTTATATATGTAAGTATATGTATGTCTATTATTATGAAATGCGTTTATTTTTCGGTTTCTCCTTTATTTCTGATATTTACTATTTATTTTATATAGCACCGACCCGTTGTTCTTTGTTTAAATTTCCTCTACCCTAAGGTTGTCTGGAAGAAATCGCTTTTTAGCGATAAGACCGCCTTATTTGTACCATTATTGTTTTTTATTCCTATGCTGTATCTGTGTTTGGTGTAAATAAAAGTATATTTCATTTCATTCATTCATTTTTTGTGCTTACATTGCAAACGCTGTAGGTATGCAAATTGTACATACAAAAATACATAAAAAGGTCTACAAAAAAGTCCGCGATGGTATATGTCTATCTCTTACGGATAACCCACAATAACCATTTTTTATCCTTTACTTTTTACGAGAAATAATGGCTTATCTACGAAGCGATTTTAAGCAATACATCGTTAATCCTTCTGCAAGTAAGTACCTTAAATACATTTAATATGGCCCTTTACAGCATGTAATTTAAATTAATATTTTCGAAGATATTACAGATTTAAAATGCAGGGACATAGCGGTTGCGGCGGAGGCGCCGGCCGGGGTTAGCCTGATAGCACTTTATGATTCTGTAGTATTATTATTTAGTATCCGTATAGTTATGCACCCGTGCGAAGCCGGGGCGAGTCGATAGTATTATATAAATTAAAATTTTATGAATGCTTTTAATTTCTCTGTCGTCAATGGTTGTTGTGTATGAACTAAGTGTGTTACTAACAAAATTGTGATCTCAGTTTGTCGAAAATAAAGTTTTCTATTCTATTGGTACCTTAGACAATTTAATAGTAAGGACTGGCCTTGCGGTAGCATTTCCCCTCTGCCACGGTATGAGACTAATTGATCCTGTGCATTTACACTTAATTGTATACCTTATCACTAAACGAGACAGCCTATAATTGCGAAACAATAATTTTGAACTTAGAACGTTTGGGGTTCACACGAGACTACTTTTCATGATTTTTAACATTCAAAATTAGAATCTAAAGTTATAGGGAATAAAATCTAAAGTTGCGGATTTCATGTTACCTCGCCCCCGCAAAAAGTGGCAGATAATTTTGATAGGAGAATGACACGCGTTACGCGTCCATACTATTAAATTGTCTAAGATTGGTACCGTAATGTTGCTAAAAACGTTTTACTAAATATTTATCAAAACAAACTAAGCTAATATACAGGGTTTAAAATTAAATATTTTATATACAGGGTCCTTCTTATTATTATTATTATTTGTGGTTTTGGGCCTTGACAGGCTTGCTAAGCCTGTGCCACGTAGACCATCGCTGGTCCTTTGTGATCGCCCTTTTTATAGTTCCTTACCAATCCCCACTGCGGATAGAAATCGCAGTAGATTCTTGATCGGGATAGTTTGTATCTCATCTGGTGTCAGCACCTGCCTACCCAGATGAGTGCTGCGTTTGTACATCAGGGGGCCACAATCACATAGGAGGTGCAGAGGAGTTTCCATCTCCTCCTTGCAGAATCTGCAGCCGGTCGTGTCACTTAAATTCAGTGTGTGCATGTGCTTATTTAATTTGCAGTGGCCTGTGAGAGACCTTGCTATTGTACAAATTTGGTCCTTGCTGAGGGCAAGGAGACCGTTCGCAAGTTTGCGATTGTAGCCTTTGATAAGTGCTTTGGAGTGGCCCATGCCTGGGGTGTTACACCAAAGCTTTATTGCCTCACCAAAGCTGGCCCTATTCAAAGAATCTCACGTTAGACTATTGGGGATTCCGAGAAAGGGTTCGGGGCCTATGAAGTGGTCTTCAGTGCCTCTTCGGGCCAACTCGTCCTTCTTAAGGTGCTGACACTTTATTAAGGCGATGATCAGACCGTCAAACTGAACAACTTTCTCTATGGCACTGACTTCCATATAAAACTGCCAACCTACTTGAGCCAAATGTATGGGACCGCAGATTTTTTTTCGCGATTTCGATATTGGTCTCATAGAGAAAGTTGTTCAGATTGATGGTCTGAGCATCCCCTTTAAAAAGTGTCAGCATATTAAGAAAGACCCTGTGTATCTAAGGGGCCATCTAGACCATCAAACTGAACAACTTTCACTTTAGAGCATACATCGCAATCGCGAAAAAAATTATCCGTTCTATTTATGTTCGAATAGCGGTTGTCGTTTTCTATGGAACAGCAGATTTTTTTTTGTGGTCTGCAGTACGACCTTAAGGCCTTTCTTTCCTCCCATTTGCAAGGCTCTCTTTCTTACAATCAAACTTTTGCAATTAGCCATCCCGCTTCAATTGCGTGGCGCCGGTCGGAATTTTCCGTTTTCTTTGAAAACCTGTATGATTTTTTATGAATTTTCAAAAAATAAGAAAACCACATCATTCTATATTGTATTGTGAAGAATGTTGTAAATTTTCGTATTCTTCTGATCAACAATGTAAGAGTAAAACGGTTACAACTGGAAAAAAAGAGGTGACTTTGGATTCGTTTTTCTTCAGTTTTATTAATTAAAATAGATTTCGAGAAAAACCACATCACTTCTCATATCATGTAGATTGTTCAGTTTTGTTTTCTGCTTAAAAAGTGCCATAGTTAAGGTATAAAATGGTTACAAAGTTACTCAAAACCGGGCGGACGCCCCTAAGTCAAATTTTTTTACAAAAGTATACCCTTGCAGATAAAGACCTCAGAAGAATAAACGTAAAAGAAAGGTTGAGGTAAGTTAAAGGGCATCTTTTCCAAGCCATTTCGGAAGACATGTGAACGCCATTAATTTTATAGGTCACAGGGTACTATTACACCACCACGTCGCATCGCCTCGCTTTCCCAGCGACAGGTGAACTATCTTTTTCACTCCTGGTTTACTGTTTTCAGAAAAAAATATACGAGTATTAACGTAAGGAATCACGAGTATAAGTACCTATATCTTATCACCATCGGATTATTCCACTATGTTCACCTAGGACTGGGTGGTATCGCCTTGGTGAACTAAATAGAATTTTATGTCTATGAATATAATATGGTCCTTCTTAATAATATTAAGATGCTGAATACAATTCAATTTTAAAAAATAATATTGCAGCCGATGAGTTTTACGTTCGCATCTAAATAATTTGTTTTATTCGAGTTGGTGTCAACCATAGAGAAATTACACGCTCCCCTGGGGTGTCAACCGACGCCAAAAAATACTAACAAGCCCAGTCGCGGATCGTACCGGCTAGGCTTGACAGCGACTTCGATAATACAAATTAAAGTTCTTATAAACGAACGTAAGTTATCGGCTGCAATATTAATTTTTACCCAAAATCGTGATACAGACGAAGCCAAAAACTGTTCATATATGTAATATACAGGCTGATAGATAAAACGCAATTAGTACTACTCGTTTTAAAAAAGGAGGCAGAGCCCTGGTGTCACAGTTTCAAAAAGGACTAGTAAGTATTGATTTTAAAACTCGAACTAGTAAGGAATGGAGACATGGCCTAAAGCCATCGGACGAAGATGGCCAAGTTTATTTCACTGATGGATCCAAATTGGAAACAGATGTGCCGGCCAAGAATATTGCACCACCCCAGCCCATCCCGTGGGTGTCGTAAAAAGCGACTAAAGGGATTAACCGGAGGATGGGCAAACATATAGAGTATATTAACACACAACTGCGATCGCCAAACCGCCTGCCAAGCGTGACGATTATGGCAAATCCTCCCTTTTGGGGGAGGCCTATGTCCAGCAGAGGACGTATAAAAAAGGCTGAAATGATGACCAGGATTCTCTGGATTCAATTTTAGGTTTAACTTCTAATAAAACAATAGGTACTTAATTGCATCTTTTAAATTTACTCTTTCTGAAAAAAGCTGAAGTTTTACTCCAATCCGAAAATAAAATAAGAGGTCGTCGTAATTTGGTTTAGTCGTAATAGGGTTGTAACACTAAAGCATAGTCGTTTACCTTAAGGGGCTATCGGTTTACCCTAAAAGATTTTCCTGGTGTCGTACGTTTTTGATAGGGTTAATTTATTATACTACTCGTAGATTTGTGTGATCTTGTAATGGAACTACGAAAGTATTTCCATAAATGGATAAATAATATATCGGAGTTTCTCTTTTGTGTATTTATATTATAATACCTTCTTCTTTTACTGTTTCCCTCTTAGCCTTGTGGAATTTAAATGCATAGGGACTTACTATATGCTGACGATTTTTTAAAGGGGATGACCATACCAATAAATAGAACAATTTTCTATACGGAACCAACATCGAAATCGCGAAAAATTAATCTGCCGTCCCATAAGTTTGGGTCGAGGATTGCGTATGGAACGGCTTCGTATGGAACAGCAGATTATTTTTCGCTACGATGTTGGTCCCATAAAAAAAGACATGTAGTTTGCTGGTCTGACCATTACCTTAAAAACCATCAGTATTATATTAAGAAGGACCCTGTATTATTAAGTTCAGGTAATTTATGGGATCAGGTCAGTTACGACCTTTTCCCCGAACGTCCACTTCCCGGTTTCGTCCATTTCCCCGATCGGCCTTTTCCCCGAACGGACATTTACCCGAACGGCCATTTCCCCGAACGGGCATAATATTCCTGAACTTTTCCCCTTACGTAAGGGGGTCAAACTGAACAACTTTCACTATGGAGCCAACTTCTAAATCGCGAAATAAAAACCAGCTGTTTCATTAAAACTGCAATACTGGCTCGACTCAAATGTATGGGACGGCAGGTTTTTTTTAATTTTTCTTATGATGACTATAAAATTTAAGTATAAGTTTCTATTTAAAAGAAACAAATCAGCTACGACTGTTATAATGGATTTAGGACTAATCGTTATACAGTGTTTATGTACCGTCAACCAATCTGAAATGTTATGTGCCTTACCGTCTCAAACCCTGTCAAAGCAAACTATATGCAGCTTAATATGTTTGACAGAAGCTTTAAGTTTAATGACGTTAAGTTGTATTAAATACAGAATAGTTAATGACGTTAAGACATTGTTATGCAGCAGGCTATAGTCCCAGAAAGCCAACTGCGCTAAACGAATGGTCGTTGAATTATTATTCAACCGTTACCGAAACACAATTTTTGGGCATTCGGTATATGTACCTACATCGCGCTAATCATCTGTCAGTAAGGTGAGTCGCAACTGGTTCACCACTAAATCGTTACCGCTGTCAATAAGTAAATAATACGTCAAGTTTGGCGCGATTCGGAATTCAACATATTGAATAAGGATTGAACTTACATACATACATATAGGGTCCTTCTTAATATGCTGACACTTTTTTAAGGAAATGATCGGACCGTCAAACTGAACAGCTTTCTCAATGGGACCAACCACGAAATCGCGAAAAAAAAATCAGCTGTCCCATACTAAACTGCAAACCACTGGACCCAAATGTATGGGACAGCTGATATTTTTTTCGCGATTTCGATGTTGGTCCCATAGAGAAAGTTGTTCAGTAGTTGTTTGACGGTCTGAACTTCCCCTTAAAAAAGATTCAGCATATTGAGAAGGGCCCTATATTATCCCTTCTAATATTATAAATGCGAATGTAAGTTTGTTTGTTACGCTTTCACACGAAAACTACTTAACCGATCATCATGAAACTTTACACTACACTACACTACTACACATATTCTTGGAGGTATTAGAAGTAACATAGGATACAGGGTGCAAGACATAATTATAATTTAATTCCAAAGTAGCGTCTAGTTCTGAGTTAATGACGATAACCCTGCCAGGCGCAAGCGGGCCTTAGGGTTTTCCAAACGTCACTTTATTAAATAAAGTAAGATACAAACATTATCTATAACTCAGGTACAAATATTCATCACACAAAATAATTCCCCTCACGGGATTCAACCCCGTGACCCTCGGATCACAGTCAAGCTTACTACCAACTGAGCTATTGACGGCCCTCATACAAGTAAAGCCTAATGCCGCTTTAAGGTGTGACTCCAATGTGTCGTACATTTCAAATTGGTTGATTGTAATTTAGAAATACAGGAAGACGGTAATAATTACCAAAGCACCATTTTGCAGCAAGGGCCTCAATTACAGGCGGTTAAGTTTCGGATAAACTGCCTCCGTGGTCTAATGGTTAAGAGCATTGGGCTCTCGACACGGAGGTCGTGGGTTCGATTCCCACGGGGGACACCCAGTAATATGTCACTTTGTGCGTTTTTCCCCAGTTGGTTAGAACATTGCAGGCTGAATCACCTGATTGTCCGAAAAGAAAAATGATTCCGTGCTTCGGATGGCACGTTAAGACGTTGGTCCCGGCTACTATCTCTGGTGGTAGTAGTCGTTACATAAAAACCACGTCAGAGGCCGGAAGGCGGTCTGAAAAACTCTGACACCAGGGCTCTGCCCACACGATAAGAAGAAGACTGGAGTCGCGTTGCAGGAACTGACCCGAGCACTTGGCTCGTGTGGTTTCACGCGTCGTGTTTTTGCCTGCCACGAAGCTCCGCAATCCTCAATCTCTTCTTGTTCTAGACAAAAACAATCCCTGAGATTGGGATAGATTCTCCCATAAACTACTTGACACTGGTGGAAATGCAGTGCTAACGCACAAGCAAGAGTACATTAAATTATAAAAAAAAGACTGACGGTTTTCACTCACTTTAACCTGTGTTGAAGGCACTTGACTGTACTTCTCAGCTGTTGCTGGTTGATCCATCTTCGGTTCAAAATATCCCAGTGTTGATATCACTGATAAAATTATACCCAATATAGCTAGGAACACTAAAGAACACACGCACACTTTAGATTTAGCTGACACAACCATTGCCATTTTGAATTATTTGGTCCTGCGGTTTTTGGGTCACTATTTTTTCACTTGTTGTTGACACCGTTCACTCGGATCGAACTTTTTTGGCACTTTTTTATTCAACTTTGTTTGTCTAAACGAAGCTTTTGGACACAGATATATTAGTATTTTACTGAAAAACAAACAGTTGTTGTTGATTTAATAGTTATATGATGGCATTGTACCTAGTTTTCATTGGTTATTAATTATTATAACAATTTAACGTTACGCTTCTAAATCTTTGGATCTCGCAAGTACCTACCCACAATGTTTTCTAAAATCTTTGGTCATAATGATTGAAGATGGTGGTGGTCAGTACCGTGAGTACGAGATTGTATTGTATAGTATTGTAATAGTGTGATTCCATTACATAATACATTAGGTATTGCTAAGGGAAAATGAAATAAGCATAAAAGTTCGGTTTTATTAAACATTGTCTAAGAAAATCTAATTTTTGACGACACCGACCTTAGAAAAAATGGTTAGAATGAGCCTCATATATGCTTCTACCTGCCTACCTACCTTCTATAAATTATGTCTGTGTCCGTGTATATGGCTATCTATAATTTAAATAAAATAAAATAAATAAAATTTTAATGAAACCGACCTCTAAACCCTATGGTTTAGAGTTCGGTTTTATTAAACAGTTCTAAGAAAATCTAATTTTTGACGACACCGACATTAGAAAAAATATTTGTCTAGAATGAGCCTCATATATGCTTCTACCTGCCTACCTACCTTCTATAAATTATGTCTGTGTCCGTGTATATGGATAGGGTTTAGAGGCCTGTACTAGTTGCAATTTTTTTCTACGCGTTCGCTTCGCGTTCGATTGTCTATCTTGAAATTTTTTTCAGGTCCGTGCTTGACATATAACTTATCAAAGACACCAACTTTTGGGGGTTGGAGTCACTCGCGTCCGTAGGTTTACCCTCGAGACCCTACACGTGACCCCTGGGTGGTGCTAAATGAGTGACAACTTACCGGTGGTAGGTTTCGGCCGAGGCTGGTTACCACCCTCCGGACTGAGCCGTGTCGCCAAGTGGTATTAACCATGTTTCGCCATGAAGTCCGGAGTTGCCCCATGGAGGATGGGTCTGAGCAGTAGTGTCGCGTCAGAAGACCGTTCACAGGCTGCTGAACTCTGCTACACCGGCTGGCTGGTTTTGGAGGCTAGCGGGATCCGAAGCACGGTGCTCCGCTGGCCGACCGCAGGAAGTAGGGGGCCCAATTAGCGGGAAAGCCACCCGTGAAAGGCTGCCCCGCCACCTAGCGAAAAATCCCGGGTTGCTCCACCATGCCGGTTGGCGACCGGATGGGAGAAGTTGGTGGGCAATCCCGGGGGGGTTCGGGCGTCCCCGCGGTCTCCAACCCAGCTATCTTAATGTGTGGCAGACTTCAGTATACTATCTGGCTCGATTGATGCGACTCCTCGCTCAACTACCGTCCTCCTGCCTATTCGCTCTTCGAAAAAACTATGAAAGGTTCTAAAAGGAAGAAAGTTAAACAGCGGTTGCACGTTCTCCCTTTAAAAGTGCACCTTTGCAATATCCGAGGATTGCACTCAAATCTCGTAGCAGTCCACCACCACCTAGAGACTGAAAAACCACAACTGCTGTTTCTCACCGAGACGCAGATCAGATGTCCGGCAGACGCGGCGTACCTCAGCTACCCTGGGTACTCTCTGGAGCATAGGTTCGTTCCGCACGCCGGACTCTGTGTGTACGCTCGCGATGACATCTGCATCAAGCGTCTCAAAAACCTTGAAGACCCTTCCTTCTCAGTATTGTGGATACTGGTGGAAACAGGTTTCGAACGAATTGTTTACGCCTGTGTCTACCGTTCGCACAGTGGAGATCAGGAGACAACTAGGTTGTTCGACTATCTTGGAGAGGCGGCTGAGGAGGCTCAGCTTAGGTATCCTGTGGCGCAACTGACCCTTCTGGGCGACTTTAATGCTCACCATCAAGAATGGCTGTTCCCCTACCAGAAGACCGATCACGCTGGACGAGAGGCGCGCAAACTTGCACTATCGCTAGATCTCAGCCAGCTGGTCAATTGTGCCACACGGATACCTGACGTTGACTTTCACACGGCCAACTGTTTGGACCTTCTGCTGACAACTGATCCAGACAGATATTCTGTGTCGGTATGTGCCCCTTTAGGTACCTCCGACCACTGTCTGGTGAAAACTGTATCCGTATACTCCCCACCTGATCAGGGCCATTGTGGTAAGAGACGGGTGTGGCGATACAGGTCAGCAGATTGGGACGAGATGCGACACTTCTTTGCTTCCTATCCTTGGCGGCAAACCTGCTTTTCTTCAGGGGAATCGTCGAGCGCTGCGAACGCGGTTGCCGAAGTGATACGTCAGGGTATGGAATATTTTATTCCGTACTCTGACGTGTCAACCGGCGCCAAAGCTCGCCCATGGTTCAACGCTGATTGTTTTCGTGCTGAGGTGCTGAAACAGTCAGCGTATATGTCCTGGGCTGATGCTCGAAAGCAGAAGGCTCCGAACACAGAAAAACTGAAGAAAGCTTACAACAAAGCCGCCAAGTCATGCAAAAAGGTGTTGCGAAAAGCCCGGTTCGACCATATAGGTCGTATAGGGGCTAAGCTTGCCTCCTATCCAGCTGGCAGCAAAGCGTTTTGGTCGCTTGCCAAAGCAGTGGAAGCAAACTTCGGCCGTCCCTCCCTGCCACCGCTAATAAAACCTGACGGATCGCTAGCACACTCGGCGGAGGAGAAAGCAAATTTATTTGCTAATCTTTTTGCAGGGAATTCGCATCTGGAGAACTCAGATATAACACCACCTACCATTCCTCGTACTGAATGCTCAATGGCATCAGTTTACATTCGCCAAAAAGAGGTTCTTAAAATCCTGCGTTCTCTAGACGTGAACAAGGCTAGCGGACCCGACGGAATCCCAGCGATTGTCCTACGCACCTGTGCTCCAGAGTTGTCTCCTGTTTTAACACGCCTGTATCGCCTCTCACTTAAGACTGCGGTAGTCCCAAGGTCATGGAAGCTTGCCAACGTGCAACCCGTGCCCAAAAAAGGCAGTCGTGCCGACCCTGTCAACTATAGACCAATATCGGTCACTTCCATACTCTGCAAGACTATGGAACGTGTACTTAACAACCGGCTCCTGGCATACCTGGAACATAACGACCTCCTCAGTGACCGTCAGTATGGGTTCCGCCCAGGACGGTCCACGGGGGATCTTCTTGTGTATGCCACTCATCTGTGGAGCGAGGCTGTCGAGAGATACGGGGAGGCACTTGCCGTGTCTCTTGACATATCCAAAGCCTTTGACAGGGTCTGGCATGCAAGCCTTTTAAGCAAGCTTCCTTCATATGGAATTCCGATTGACCTATGCAACTGGATAGCTGACTTCTTGAGCGAACGATCCATTCGAGTACTCATTGATGGATACTCATCGGATCAAATGGCTATTAATGCCGGTGTTCCTCAAGGGTCAGTTCTTTCAGCCACTTTATTTCTGCTGCATATAAACGACATGCTTGTGCCCGGAACCTTTGGGTATGCAGACGACAGCACTGTTGCTGACAGATATCTGTCCGGTGCAGGGGTCAAATTGGACGTTACTCAGTCTTGTCGAGAGGCCATGGTGCAGCGAATAAACTTGGCCCTTGAATCTGTGTCCGACTGGGGTGATACTAATCGGGTCAGTTTCAACGCAAGCAAAACACAGGCGTGCCTTTTCTCCACAAAACGGAGTCCCTTCGCTTTGACCCCGACTTTCCGAAATGTGTCCATACCGATAGCTGATCGCCTGGAGCTCCTTGGCATTAACATATCGTCCGATCTGAATTTCGGACGGTACATTGAGTCCATGGCGAAAACCGCAGCGAAAAAACTGTGTGTCCTCTCGAAGGTCAGACGGTACTTTACTCCGGGACAGCTTCTACAACTTTATCAAGCACAAGTCCGATCGTGTATGGAGTACTGCTGCCATCTCTGGGACGGGTCTGCCCAATACCAGCTGGCCGCGCTGGACTCAATCGACAGGCGTGCCAGGAAGCTCATAGGTGATCCAACCTCGGTGGCGAAGCTACAAAGTCTTGAGCATCGTCGCAAGGTAGCCTGTCTGTCTGTTTTTTATAGGATACATTTCGGAGAGTGTGCGACTGAATTACACGATCTGATACCACCGTCTCCCTTTCATCTGCGGGGGACGAGACGCAGACTGGGTTTCCACCCCTATGTCGTTGACCTACCAGCAATTCGCACGAAGAAGTTTGCTTCTTCTTTTATAATGCGCACGGCTAAGGAGTGGAATGCCCTGCCTGCGGACCTGTTCCCTGAGCAATACAACCTGGGCCTCTTCAAGGCGAGAGTGAATAGGCATCTTTCTAGGTAAGCATGCTACATCTTCGGCCTCATCATCACTCAACATCAGGTGAGATTGGGGTCAAATGCTTACCTATCACACATAAAAAAAAAAAAAAAAAAAAAAAACTATTATTATAGTGATGATTTCGTTTGTTATAGAGAACTGTTGAATGTACTTTATCTAAACTATTATAAAACTGTAACAGAAGTGTGTCTGTACATTGAAGATATTTACAAAAAAAAGATTACGATATGGTTTTTAGGCTTCCCTGATTCCAAATCACAAATTTTTGGACTTTTTGTCTATCTGTTTGTTTGTTTGTTTGGGTGTTTGTTTGTTCGAGTATCACGCAAAAACTACTGAACCGATTTTGATGAAACTTTTTTTGTTTGATAGCTTATCATCTGACTTAAAATCTGGTATATAATTTATGCGGACGAAGTCGCGGGTAAAAGCTCGTCATTAATAATGTTATATAGAGTGAAAACTTAAATACGATAACTTTTGCTATGGAGGTAACACCCAAATAAAAATTGTGTTTACGCGACCCAAATGTATAGAATGGCTGCCCTTTTCCCGGTTCCATAGTGAAATTTGTTCAGTTTGATGGTCTAAAGCACCCCCTGAAATCTAACACATTTCAAGTTTACACCCTGAAAACAGAGATAACATTGGAATAAACAAGTCAAAATCCTTGCGGAGTTAGAGAGACTGGCTAATTCAACAATCTAATTTAACTCTGACATTCTGTATTATTCGAAATAACACCTGCACATTAGAACAATGCAACTGCGAACACAATAAATTATAAATGCAAAGCAAAACTGCAAGCTCTTACAACTCCGACGCCGCTATTCAATGTATGACACGACGCGAGCTTCCGTCTTCGTGTGCATTATCACTGCAAGACTATAATATGAATTGAAAAACAAAAATTATCTTCTTAGTTGTGATTTTGACCTCATGGCTGAGGGACGTGACCATCGTGGGCTGCTTGTGTCACTAAAGCTCTCCAAGCCGCTCAATTTTTTTTATAATTGACTAATACAGTTATAGCTCATGGAGATGCTACTGCTTGTTACTGCGGACTATGGGGAGACCACACTAGTGACGGCGAAGCGCCCTGGTAGGCCTACCGAACCGAACTTAAACAACGTGCCCAAGGGCACCCTAAAGGGTACGGACCTCGGCAATGGGCTGGGACTACGCGGCGGATTGGGTAGTGGGGATCGGTGAAAATGAGAATGAGACTTAGGGCCCGGTGGCCTGTAGTATAGTCTCAAAAATTTTTTATAGATGGAGGAAATCGGGAGAGATTGAAATTGACAACCTGACCGTGCGTGTATTAATTACATAACGGGTAAATTCAGTATAATCACTAATCATCTGCCTCCATTGCTCCCTTTGCAGTCATTAGTCCGCCATGCATCTGTATAAAATATAAATTTCTATTTTAAATAACAAAATTCGAATAAAAAACTAAACAAAATAGCTGAGGGCAGTTTAGACTACAAATTGTGCTGTATTTGACATTTCCATTTGACTATTTAAAATAACAGTTACAAAATAATATCCTTGTTTGCGCAAAGTTTACAGTGGGGAAGATAGCCTAAATCTTGGTGTGGATGTCATCCCCACTATTGAATGGAATTGGCCCCTAAATACGAGTAGATACTCGTATTTAGGGGCCAATTCCATTCGAACTACAACCGTTACGGAAAGCGGGGACATTAAAAAAATCTACTGTAGTCCCACAGAATGACGCACACACTTCCGCCTCAAAAGCTGGTCACAATACTAGGCTGTACCCGACAAAGTGACTGCTTTTGCAGGGTTGCTATGGACACGGCAGACAGCGGTTGAGAAGCGTTTGTGAGATTGGAAAAAGGACGAAAGCAATGTCACTTGGACCTAAATGTATAAGATTTTGCTTGAATACTCGTATAACGAACCTGGAATCATTGTTTTGGAATTTGCACTTTATTCCAGCAGACTAAGAGTTTGACAAATCGTACCTTCACTAATCCGTATTCCGTAATCGGCCCGGCGGCCGTCCACTAGACAATAAAAAGAAATAATCCAAAAATAGCCTTACTGCCAAACATATCACAAATTAATGGGTGACCACCTTTTGACAAAGGTTGAGTTGAAAACAATTAGGAACTTTGTGGTTTGAGTTCGATCTACCGTGTGTGAAAATCCATACACTTTGAACCTATACTTACTAAGACTCAATATGACCGCCCATAGCTACCGCTATTTTGATTCCGATAGTGTGTTCCGTTCTGAACTAAGACCAACATAATTACGAGATTCCCATAGAAAATTTTGAAATATGTACAAAGAAACCGCCTAAAGGTAGGCGCCTGTTAAATTGTAGAGGGCAAATACGAATACTCGGAAAGTACCTATTGAATATTAAACAAGTAGGAGCTTAGAGAATAAAATTTATATAAGCTCTATTATAGTAAATCTCTGAGATTGTCAGTTGTATTGTAGCGAAGACGTTACACAAGAATCTTAAATAATGATTGGCTGGTAAGTAGCATTGTTACTTTGGTAGTGAACCTTCCGGCTGAACAGTGGGGTTCGAATCCCGCCAGGGGTAGATAATATAATGTATGTTGAACATATTGGAATGTTTGTATTTATATAATTTATTTTATATGTTGTCATTAACTCATAATAATTAAGTCTGGGTTAGATTCCAATTCTTCGAGATTTGATGTGAATATTCAGGTAATAACTACTATCTATCTGTTACAGGCAATTTTCTCTGGACCGACGTTCTTTTAAAAGCAATACCTGATTTCTGACGAATTAAATAAGCATGTTGGTAAACGTAAATACATTTATAAGATTGACATTAAACAGATGGGATCGTTCTTCAGTGTTTTATGGAATCTCAAACAAATTAAGTGAACGATAAAGATTATTTCATCGATCAGGTAATAACAATTTATACCTTGAGATTATTTTTAAAAAGCCTATCTAGAGTTTTAGTTCTAGTAAATAGGTCTATGTTTTAGTAGGTATAAAGGGTGTAAACTTAAATGCGTTACATAATGTATAGAGTGCTTTAGCTTTAGACCATCAAACTGAACAACGAATACTAACCAGCCAACAACAATCATCAATCTGAATAAGTTTATGGGACCACCATAGAAATTTCATACATTTCGTTCAAGTCACCAATTACGTTTTCTATGAGATAGTTTGATAGTCTGAAGCACTCCGTATACGTATTAAGTATACGTAACGTATTTAATGTTACACCCATGTTCATTATTCCATTTCCCTATAATATTTTATTTTATCCGAGGAAAACCCTTTCTGACAACAGTTTGCTACTTGGAAATTTTACCCGAAAATAAAAATGTCGTGAACATTGTCACTCAGATTAGTTTGGTTCCAATAATCGAAGGTCGATATTTTATAAATAGAAATCGAAGGTCGATATTTAATTATAGATAGAAACATCCATGACTAAGGTACAGATTCGTATTACCCAAATATTTATCTTCCCCATAAGGGATCCAAAAACTCAACCCTCGCCTAATCAGTCAAGATCACCACCAACAGAGCTACCAGTTAAAGTTTAAAATTTATTATTAAATTTATGGAAATTCGGAGTGGCGCTAGTGTAGGGACCTGCCCGAGAATTTACAAGTTACGAGAAAAGGGTATTAAAGAAAATGGTATATTCCAACGAAGGACGTTTACGGAATAACAATAAGTTACACAACATGTAGGTACTGTACCTCCAATATAATCTCGCTATCTCCAAGGTATTATTATGTTTTTAATTTCTTTATCAAGGGACTTAAGAGTGCTTGACCTTTGGAAGGCGTGAGTGGAGCCGATGCCAACACGTAGAGGTCATATAGATTTATTTTTTCTAACATTTGACGTGACACCAGCCGGCAGCTATCACTGAATACACTATAGAAGTGCATAAAACGACAATGCTTGTTGCGGCATAGCTACCCAGCATCACAGCACTCCTCAAATAGAGACGACTGCGTTGGCTTGGGCATGTGCATCGTATGGGTCGCTCTCGTTTGCCACGACAAGTTCTTCTAGGTCAAGCTGCGCATGCCAGGAGAAATGTCGGGAGACCACATCTACGTTTTAAGGACTGCGCCAAGCGAGACATTACTGCGTTTTCCATCGACAGCGGACAATGGGAAAATCTCGCTGCACGTCGTGATTCGTGGAGGAAGCTGTTAACGGAAGGGATAACCGCGCACAATCGTGTGGTTTACTTCCTTAGCTGACAAGCGAGAAAGGAGACACCAGCGCGTTGCAATGCAATAACCCAGCAAACGCAGTGAGCCCAAATTTTACTTGCCGTACGTGCGGCCGTGCCTGTTGCTCCCGTATATGGACTATATCAATAAGCGTACGTGCCGCCAAGATGCTACTTAAATTATCTATTGTAGATGAAAAGGCCTATGATGATGATGACCTGATGCCATGGGCAGCAGCGTACTGCTCACAAAGAGCAAGCAGCTTTCTCAGAGTACTGATGGAAGAGCCCAATAGCACCATATCATCGGCGTTGCTAATGTTATTTACCAAAGTTTCATCTATTGAACTGCTGACACCGGCGCCACTGAGCTATCATCCCTCCTCCGTTATGAAGCCTCTATTAGTGAGTATTTTCATATTCAGGTTAAATAGCCTTGGCGAGGATAAGCCACCCTGCCTTACTCTACATTCCAACCTGTACATTCTCGAGAGCGAGCCAGCCCTCTTCACCTGGTTGATGCGCTTTAGGCCCGTTCATTTTATTTTGATCTAAGGTGTAAGTTTACCTAAGTAGTTTAATTTACAACCGGACAAACGAGAAAAAAAATCTCACTAATTCAGTCAACTGAACTGGACAACTGAGCAAGTGGGAATAAAAGGATTTGGTTGCCATACCAATACTTAAGTAATAATCACAACCAGTATTTTTGCACAGAGTATTTTTTATACTTATTTTTTATAATTATGCTCTGGGAATATGTTAAAATTATACAAAAAGCGAGAATAATGAATGATCACAATCTACTCTAACTAAATAATAATATATATCTGTGACTCAAAAATTACATTTAGATACAAAAGACAACTTTAAATATTCACTTTTGAAGTATCAACAACCACTGCATCCAAAGCACAGAAACGACCGTTTAGGCGTGAAACGCACGCGATTTCCGACACAACACTCCGCTTACTGACTTGCTACTAAAATCTGGAAGCATCAGCTGTACAAATAAGTCGATATCAGTGGCGCCGGCCAGTCTCCTCTCACGACCTCGTTATCTGAAAGCCTGGGGCCTCTATCATAAGGCTGTGTGAAGCGAATTTTCTCAGCGAGGATAATCCGATCCTGGATAAACCTGAACTGTAGCAGATAATTTACCTGATAATCAAATTAAATATAGTTGAAAAATCAATATGTTATGCTTTCGTATTGGAAGATATCTATTTTTGATTTAGGTCGAAATGAGGTAAGTCCAGCAGCCGTTTTTTAATCGACTGATTTAATAGCAGTGTCCCAAATAATGTTAGCTTTGTTGTGACACTTATAAAGGTAATTTTATGGAAAAAAAGGAAGCTTTTAATTGGATAATAGAAAATTATATGGGAATTAACATGGCCCACGTGTTGACCAAAAACGCTTTACTATTAACTTTTTCGCTCACAATTACTTACTATCACGGTGGAACGAAAGACCTTCTTTCTGTCCTCGTGCTTACTATCAACAGCTTAACTATATAGATAGACCAATATGTACAATAATAACAAGACCGTAGGGACCTAAAGTCAACTAACTAATTCAGTCCTGGCGGTTGCAACAATACCCCAACGATAAATGCAGCTCCCAAACATCTAACTCAGACCTACCGCAATAACTTAATCCCTATTCGTGTTGCCATCGAGTGCAAATAGTACCCCCCAATCTACATCACTTTCCACACAAGAAGACCGATAAAAGAACGCTTGTGTCAAAGCAATAAGTATTAAAATAACTTGATTTGCGGGACAATGTCTTTGAGATTCAACTATAGTCGATACCATCCATGGCGTCACCCAGTCTGCAGATCTGACCTCGTTATCTCAGACTAATACCGCAGTGGCTCTACGGATAAATTTCTTTTTTCTCTAGTCTTCTGCGAGTCGAGGCTTAGCCGCGACAAAGTAGGGTACCTATTTATCCTGCGTCTGCGGTTTTCGGTTTCAAATCAGATCTGTTTTTTAAGTGTTCAAGGAATAAAAGAAATCCATAACACTTTCTGTTTTATGTTAGAATAATTGTAACGTGAATAAATGTAAGTACGTGACATTATAGCATCCCAATGTTAAGGTATGTACCTCGGGATGCTATAAAATAAAGCTCTCTTTCTGAACTCGGTAAAATTTACAGACAAACAAAAATAGGGGACAAGTGGGGGTGCTGAAAAGAAAACGTCAAACAAAAAACAATCGTGGCAAATAAGTGAGATCCGATTCAAATATTATTCACCCTTATCGGAATCAAACTAAGTCTGCAAGTCTACGAAGGTATTGACAGGTGGCTCCATCGGTTTCCGAAGCCACAGGTGGCTGCGGTTTAAAGACGATGGCTTGCATTGTCGTTTGAAGGGAACCGAACAACCAGAACAATGATGGGAAAAACATAGATAAATATTACAAGATCTGACAGTAAGTTCATTCATATGGTAATTCGTTTAATAAATCTCAAACGTAAGGTATTGGATAATATTATCCAACGCGGCCAACCAACATTCGCACAGTACGGGCGAACTTCTGTATTAAGATTTGTGAGTTTGAGATTTCTAGTTTACTAAGATCAAAAATATCCAAACAATAATTTGAGAATATATACTGTACTATCCTAGCTAAAAGAAATAGAAATGCCACAATCAAACCACATCGGTTCGAAAGCATTAACCACCTTCAGCCTTCAGGTGACTTGGTAACGCATCACAAACATTATGAATAGGTACACCATTTGACGTCACGTCATTCTCAACATGACGGCTGTCAATGTCACGATGACATTTCGCACGCAACTTTTAGTGCTGCCACGTGCGCGCGGCGTAAGCGATCGTTTCAGACTGAAAAGTATCTTCCATCAGTCTTCCATAACTTAACATAATATACAGGGTGAAATTGATATCATTGGCATCCTTTTAAACTAAGAGTCTACCCATCAAACTAAACAACATTTACTATGGGAGCAAACCGAATGGAGCAAAAAAAAAAAATCTGCTGTTGCATACATTTGAGTCGAGTAGGCATTGCAGTTTAGTATGGAACAGCTGATTTTTTAGTTGCTCCAATCGGTTTGCTCCCATAGTAAAAGTTGTTCAGTTTGATGGATAGGCTCTTAGTTTAAAAGGATGCTAATGATATCAATTTCACCCTGTATAAGATACTTGAAAAAAAAAGAGCTAGGATTAAAAGTGTCTCCGAATATTACTGTCGAGATAGCTTGACTTTTAGTTCCGAGGAGAAAATATATGAGGGAGAAAATAGGCTGAGGTATAACGTCACAACATGTACTAGAAATGGAATACCTATTTATTTATGATATTTTTGTGTCCCATTTGCGAAGGAACCAAAGAAGGATGTCCACTTTTTACGCCTGTCAAATAATTTTAACATGTATAAGTAACTATTATTCCTCATTATCAAATTAGTGAATGGGATCAACCTATAGTTTTCCTTCAACCTTTGTTTGACAGGTAAACGAATGTATGGAATTCTACGAATAAGAATGTATAGAAACGTAAATCAAGCTCAAAAAGTGACCCCAAAAAAAGTACACAGTGTTCGAAATTTGTTCCTTAAAAACTACACCTTGCCGCCTAAACTCATACAAAATGTCATTTTTCAAAGGGTGCCAAAAATTATGTTGCTTTTGTTAAGAGTTATTCTTCCATAGTTATTCTTATTCGTAGATGGAAGTGGTCGTTCTTCATTAATAGAGCTGTAATTTGCCCCATCACCCTTAAAATGAAATAGATTTGGCACAATGAGTTTACGTTAAGCAAGGAAACAGTCCCAAATTCAAAAGAATCCCTCTGGATTGGAGAACAATGAGTGTATTGTAAAACAACCAATTATACAGTGTAGAATATTCGTTATCTGTACATTTTCTGCTCTCTTTGTAGTTTAGATTTCACCTTTAATTTGGTAATACTGAAGCTAAAGCTTTCAGTAAAATGTTGAAACAATGTTAACTTCGCACATAAGAGCTTTGAACCGAATTGGGTACAAAATTAGATTTCAGAATCTATTATAGATTATAGGTAAATAATTTTTTGGTATAATTTTAAACAGCTTCCTGACTTTTAACAGTTTCGCCCGCGTCCCGCGTCGTATTTGTTTCACTTTCATTATAATCGGTATTCGATGTCAGCTTTCACGTCAGCAGAAAAAGTAGCTTTTACCTTTACAAAATGTTAGTTAGCGTGTTATATTATCGTTGTTGAAATAAAGCAACTTTTATAAAATGAAAGCGAAGATGTATGAGGGAAAGTAGATCTGTCTTTTCGTAAAAATCAACTTGCAGCAATCCTTTATTAAAGTGAAAACTTCTTTATCGGGGCATTGTGCACTTTTTAGGATGGGTAAAAAATGTTAAACTCGCGTCAGGAGCGAGACGTCACGTGACCGTAAGACGAGAGATCTCTTAGTTTTCACTTCTGCCGGCACTCCCGGAGTGCAACCCGTTGTTTTTTATATATTTATTTCAGTTCCATTTATAATAGCGGTAGCAATAGCTTAATTTCAGCAACACTCATGATGGTGTTAAGACTTATACAATACCTATACAGTTTATTATTTAAATACGAAAAACACCTACACTACCAAAGTAGTTATATGTATCAGAGCGGTGTAATTTCTCTATGTTTACAATAGTATCATAATTTTGGATATATAATAATGGATATTATTTCTTGTGCAAAAATTAATCCGATAGTTGTTATTTTATATATCATTATTATTACTTACCGCGAGAAAAGTTTAGTATGAGTACCTAATCACAAAACTATATTAAAATAATATTTTACAGCGCAAAAGTAAAAATAAATTAGGTACAATAATAGAGTTTACCCGCGACTTCCACACAGGTTCCCGCTACGAATAAGAATGTATAGAAATGTAAATCAAGCTCAAAAAGTGACCCCAAAAAAGTACACAGTGTTCGAAATTTGTTCCTTAAAAACCACACCTTGCCGCCAAAACTCATACAAAATGTCATTTTTCAAAGGGTGCCAAAAATTGTGTTGCTTTTGTTTAGAGTTATTCTTCCATAGTTATTCTTATTCGTAGGGTTCCCGTCATTGTAGCGAGATAAATGATATACCAGATTTTAGGTTTAATCTTAAGCTTTCAAACACAAAAAGTAATCAAATTAGGGCCAGTAGTTTTCGCGTAATGCGCAAACAAACAAACACACAGACAAAAAATCCAAAAATTTGGAGTCAGGGACACCTAGAACCCATATCGTCTTTTTTTTTTATTATCTTCAATGTACAGGCACACTTCTGTTATATTTTTATAATAGTACCTACAGATTAAAAACCACGTTTTCTTACAACTGAAGAATTAAATAGGAAATTTATGAAAAATATTATAGGTACTCTAAGTACATACTATACTTATTTTTGCACACACGTGGAGGCAATTTACCATTCACTCCTGCTTCAGATAGGATCAGGGTTGCCAAATCTAGTCCCGTTTTGCTGAATTATCTTTTGTTTCATTCTTATCTTAGCCTAGAAATGTACTTTTAAATAGATCTTGAGCCTCCACGCTAAAAAAGGCATATAAAACCCTATGATTAAGAATCCTTAAACATTATGGCCTTTTCACTTGATTACATAAGGGTAACAGAAAACTTTTAACAGGGTCTAGTCTATAGATATTTACCAAACGCTTTGCTTCAGTTTATTTTAAACTGAATTTAAAATAAACTCTATGAACGAATGTATGTGAATGAACTATTATTGTATAATCTTTTTATTTTCATGTTTTTTGTGTACCTTAAACAAAAGAACTCTCGAAATGATTACAATAATAGCACACATTCATAAAGAGATATACTAGTACACATTCAGTTACTCTACACAACTAAATCATCACTACATAGTATAATAAAACCGGTCAAGTGCGAGTCGGGCTACTCGCGCATCGAGGGTTCCGTACCACACCACCACAGAACACAACATTATAAACTTAGAAAAATTTTTTTTTTGTCCGAGACCTTTAGACCGACTCACACTTGGCCGGTTTTTAGTATTTGTTGTTATTTTGTAGAGTTTGTTCTATAATCACACTAAGTTTGACGCTTGTATGTATTACCGTTTTTACGATAGAGCGTGAAGAAAAAACGTTGATACAAACTAGTTTCTTATTGAGAACCCCCCTTAATTTTTAGTTTTTTGACATTTTTATTATTTGTTAACAAATCCACGGCAATAACTCATAATCAGAAAAAAATTCAGCAATCTAGCTATTACCGTTCAAAAGTTACAGCCCTAAATAGGTAGGACAGACGGACGGACGGACAACGGAGGCTTAGTAATCGGGTCCCGTTTTCACCCTTTGGGTACGGAAAACTAAAAATCAATCATGCGCGGTAGTCAAAGTGTGCAGAATCAGGTCGAAAAGACGAATTGCAGACTAATCGCTTCGATGGCGAAAAGGGCGCTAAAAGCCAATAGCGGGAAGGGATTTCAGGCGCACGAAGGTGGCACATACTGATCGGACACGCGCAGGTATATCGGCAAGACTTACAAACCTGCTGGTATTACTGTACCGACTGTCTATATCTGAGAAAGTACGGGAATTTCCTTAGACTCTTGCAACCCTATGTAGAATTGAATTCACAACGAACCCGCGGAATGATTAAAGTAAACATACTCGTACCATCCACTGGAGAGAGAGCCGTGTTGATTGTGAACTGAAATTTTCATAATGTACCCCGTTTTAGAGGGGAAAGTCTTTTTATACTTCGTTTGAGGTTTATTTACCTCAATGTGGGAATATAAATTTATATTGCTACATCAATACATAAAATGGTATTTGATTAACTTACTGACTCTACTGGCTTCTCAAGGAACACGCAAGCTATATAGCAGCAGCACAGTAGCTGCATAAAGGAAATTTCCTTTATGTGGCTACTGTACAGCTGCTATATAGCTTACGTGTTCCTTGGGTTACGAACCCAAAGTGGGTCTTGACTCTAAGCCTACGAAACAAGAGAACGCCACTTTTTCCGATTCTGCACGTCCTCTCGCCATCAGTTTGCTTGAAGCTTCAAGCAAACTGATGGCGAGAGGATTGGCTTTTGATGAAAAGAGTTTATTTTGCACCAAAGGATAATTATGTCAACAGTTCTATTATTCCTAAACAAAATACAACCTGAGCCTGAGCCTTGCTATAAACGCATGCCATAATGTTGTAGCAAAGTTTCTTACCCTGAAAGAGATTGATCTTGAGCTTTATGTTATATTCTTCGATGCAACGGAAGGTTCATTGTACGTTTTCGGTTTCCTAAAATAACGATAGAAATGAAAAGAAACATCCAATCATGATAAAATGACATTGTATTTGTTGGAGGCTCTAAAAGACCTTGCCAACCGGACAAGACCTGAAAACTTTTGGTGCTTGCAGAAATCAGGTATCAATTCACACGTACCACAACCACACCACAACGACGCCATGTGGTCGGGCGTATATTTTGTATTGAAAATTAATATTTCAATTTACACGTACCACATTTTGCCGATGTTATCGACCACCTGTGTAATACGACCACATCACAACCACATCGCGACGGCAACGACGCCACCGGCGGCGGCACCGCGGCCACATCGCCACGACATGCCGTCAAGCCGTGTTTCCTCTACGAAAGCCGGAGTACTGCACATGACCACGTGGTTACCACATCGCAACGAAAGCGACAACGCAACCACAACGACATTTTGTCGGTACCACAACGCAACTGCAAAAAGCCGCTGCGACACTATTCACACGTAACCACAGCTTGACCACATTTTGTCGCTGCGACGTGGTGTGGTTGTAGTACGTGTGAATTGACCCTTAAATTGATATTTCTTGGACGGAAATAAGCGACATAAGCTCAAGATAGAGAGAAATTGACTCTTTTGTTGGTATGAAACGCCTCAGTGCGAGGAAGTAAAAAGTATCTATCTTTTCTTGTTACTCCCTTCGCGGCAAGGTACTGATGTTGAATTTCAGATCGTCAGTTTCAGAAATAAATAGATTACAATTTCACAAATATTTCAAGTTGTAGTTTAAATCTGTAAAGACAGACGGTTCATCAATCTCTGTAAATATTAACAAAAGTTTGTATTCACAACACGCAATCTAAATTAAAAATCAATATCTAAAAAACTACACATAGCTAACATCACACCCCTTTAGAAGAGCTTTAACGCGCTACTCGACACTTCAACAGCTCTCCAATGGAGTACAGATTTAATTTTACACGTAAGGAAAAATTCACGTTCCTCAAAGCCCAGGGAATAAAGTTCAAAATAGAGGAACACTGCTGTAAATTTATTATTGTTTACACAGTTACATTGAAACTGTCTGAGTGTTTATTGCGTAGAAAAGTAGAGTCTGCACGTAGCTCAGAAAACACAGTGTGTAATTAATTATTTATTCACGTAGGTGCGTCTTAAAGGATTCTGCGTTCCAAGTTCTTAGTTAGGAACAATAGTTAAGAGAATTTTCTCCTAGAAGAAACATATACAATGAAAATCATATATTCATTTCAAAAAAGAAAATGATGGTAAACTGGGGTAGAACACTGCCACCCAGCACTACTCATATGGGTACCAACCAGACAGGTGATCATTTAATAGGTATATCAACATTCATTTATTTATGTAGGTACCTTCATTTAATCACGTTCCATTGCAATGGCAATTCAATTGTAGCGAATCCCCTAAAAAAAGAAGAAAGTGTTCCAAGGGAGAATTTTTTTGAAAAAATATGGCTCAAGGGTGCACGGCAGAGCTATAAAACACTGATGGTATAGGTTGGACATTTCACAAATGCGAGTGAAATAAATAATAACTGGCCAAGTGCGTGTCGGACCACGCGCAAGATAGGGTTCCGTAGTTGCCCGTCATAATATAGGGTAATATAATTATGAACTTAGAAGGAAGCTTTTTGTTTTATACTACGGTTTAACGGCTAAAAACGTCTAAAAAGTACGTTTCATAAGTTGATCGACTATAACCTAAAAAAAATATTTTTAAATTTTATTTTACCTCTTTGTCGGCGTGATTAATAATGTATATCCATGCCAAATTACAGCTTTCTAGTACTACGCGTCTCTGAGCTAAGACAGACGGACGGACATGGCGAAACTATAAGGGTTCCTTTTTGACTTCGGAACCCTAAAAACTAATATTTACAAAAGCAATATACTTAATCTAAGCTTTGCAGCAAAATCCTGTTCGTGAGAAAACAGCTTTATGACTGCAGCAAAGCAAAAGTTTCAGATCGTATCGAATGGTGTTGGATATCATTCAGGCGTTTGCGGTAACGAGATACTCGCAATCCACTTTTGAAGTTAAAAACTTTCTGTTACGCTCTTTGTAGTCTTTCAAAATCGCAGACAAGTCAAGTAAAATACAGTGAGATATTTGGTGATTACTACACTAATGATTTGTAGGTATTATTATTTTCAGTCTGTGTGAAACAGCCTGAGTACCAACCTAGATTTTTGTTTATTTTTATCTTTGATATCTTATACAGGAGTGCCATTTTTGAATCTCATTCGCTGAGTTCAGCAGTTGAAAATTTCAAAATTACTATGGAGATACGCATCTTTCTACTGCTGATTTGACTTTCAAAAAACGCACTTATGGAGTATGATTTTTTAATTTCAAATCAGCAGTAGAAAGATGCACGTCTCCGTAGTAATATTGACATTTTACACTGCTGAGTTCAAAGAATGAGTTTCAAATATTACATTCCAGGGTCCTTGTAAACATGATGAGTTTTTAAGGGGTTGATAACTTTCTCCATAGGACCAACATTGAAATCGCGAAAAGAAAATCAGCTGTTGTTTCATACCTTCATATCTTGTTTCACGACCCATATAAGGTTGGACTCCGTTTATTGTATCAGAAACATTGCGAATACGTCAAAAGAACACAATTTGCAGATTAAAGACACGCTGTCTTAATTTTTAGATTCAATACGATGACGATGCGATATTAATCGCGTGCTTGCTTTCCCTACTAGTATGAAGTGACCTAGAAACAAAATTTTCCGGTCATTTGTTAAATAAAACATTCGTAGCTCGCTCAACCTGGCTTGCAAAAACCGCTTCAATATTTTACTGTATTCCTATCGTACCACGAAGTCTCACGAATCGAGCCAATTTCATGCTTATATCATAGGCTTCAGAGAACTTGTAAGGGGTTTTCTTATTTGAAAAGAACTGTAGAGGCATGGTCCTCTTTTAAACTGCTTTATAGATAAACGTAGTCTATGAAACGTGCTGGTGGTTCGCCTGAAAGGATTGCACTGCGTTTTAAAAAAAAACTTAATAACCTAGAAAAGACAGAAACATTATAATTATGAAGAGATTACTAATAAGCTTTGTTATTGTTACCAGTTTAACGTGGTTTAACCAAATGCAGCTCAAGTAGGGTTTAAAATACCTACTATTTCTAATTTATTACACGAGCAATTATTATTTTTAGTAAGTATCATAAATAACTATCTGATTTGACAATTCCAAAGAGTCGCTACTTTAAAACACTAGAAAATTGAGGCTGATAAAGTGAAGGTCGGAAGCACAGGTAATATTATTTCAAAATCACATTTAAGTATATCATATTATATAGTAGCTTTAATGTGCGTTTAACTAAAATTGTTAATTAATTAGTTTGCCAAAGTTATAAGTTCAAGCCTTCCTCAAATCATACTGACATATGACACCTCGGCGATTAAGATTACTGAAAACAATTTTTTTGGAGATCAAACCAATATAATAATAATGTTGATAATACTGTACTAATATAGTTTTTAAGTTTATGTATACTAACAATCTATGGACTTTGTCTGAAATAAAATTATTTTGAATTTTGAATTTGAATATCTCGATAATAATTTTTGCCCCTATAAATCCCTGTTCTGTAAATTTTATCAAAATCCTTAAGAGCCGTTTTCTATATAGTTATAGGACGCGATTACAGATAATATAGTAATTTTGCTTGTTTATTAGTATTGTATACTCTGTTAAATACAAAGTGGTTAGACTTTGTAGTTTATATTTGTGTGTAACTGAGGAAACTAATAAATTTGTAGGTCCCTGAGCGAGCGACGTGTAAAATGCTACAATTTTCCGTCCGTTCCGTCAAATTTGTCTGAAAACGGAACTAAAATGTGTGGATACTAAAAGATACCAAAAGATTTAGCTAGAAAAGTCGTACCTTCTGACCTATTGTATAATTAAGCCCATATAACTGCTGCCAAACTTTTCCGAAACGTAGAGTTATCATGTTTTACATGTAAGTGCGACGAACGCAGTTGGGCATTGCGAACCTGTTCGCAGACAAAAATAATCAGCTATACCAAACATTAAGCACTTACCTAACCTAACCTAATAATATTCAAATTATATTTGCTTAATGTTTGGTATAGCTGATTAGTGACTATAGAGCTAGTAATATATAAATCTATGCTATAGAGCTTGTTTTTCTCTTTTCAGTTAATATTATTTTTATGGAGTCGGGTTTTTTGTTTTTCTTAATAATTTAGTTTATTTCATACTTTTTAGTGTTGAGTCGAAATGGTAGCATAAAAGTACTATAATATACTGGACTGGACTACTATTTTATAATGGAATCGTTTGTTTACTAGCTTTCATTTGATACCCATATTGTAATTTTTCACAAAAAAAAAAAATTATTCCCCCTCTTTTTTTATTTCGCAGACGCCATAATAAAATAATATAGCCTATGTCACTTTCACGATTTTTACAAATCTAACTACACCTCATATGTCGAAATTCATCAAGGCGTTTAGGCTGTAGGCCGTGCCAAAGAAATATACATACAAACATACATACATACATACATACGCTCGAAAAACATAACCCTCCTTCTGCCGCAGTCGGGAAAAAAGAGCTCTGTGAACTCTTTTCTTTCGCACTTTAGAAGTCACCAGCAGATGAATGGGTACCGGTGTACATGGAATTAATCTTTGAGAGGGTTTCCGACCTTTCTAAAGGACGTAGAAATGTGATAGGTACTCATGACTGCTTGTATATTCAAGTTAAATTAAAACTTCAATATATGTTACATCTATTCGAGCAAATTGAAAGGTGAGAACATTTCGGAGGTTTTTTTTTATTTTGTTATTTTTTATTCTATCTATTCTCTCAACCTTTATTTGTTAAATAACACATTACAATTTTTTTGTACAACGTAATTCTGAAATTTTATTTATAAAAATATCCGGTACCATTGACATACTTTTCGTAATAATAAAAAAAACAAGAATAGAAAGACATAACTATTTGGTAAATTTGAAAGTCATGTATTAGGTACGTCATACATACAAAATAATAAATAAATACAAAGTTCATTTCAAAATTGCTTGTGGTCTAGCATAACAAATATAATGATTTATGATTCAAAAAGTACTGTTAGCCGCAAAAGTGTCAATAAGAACGCAGTGGACAAATAAATGAAACCAATTTGGCATAGTGTGTGTTGAAATTGTGTTGAAACGGTTTATGCATGTGAAAGAAAATAAACAAAGGTTTTATCGTCGGCCACGCCACGTGACGCGTAACCACCGGAGGCTTGCTGCGGCTTTCATGCGCTATTTGTATTTTTTGATAACGTTTTTGTATGAAAAGTACGCTTTTTGACGCATTTTTCTAAGGGTTAGATTGTGGATATTTTTATTATATATTTGCTATATGCTATTGTAACGGTGAAGGAAAACATCGTGAAACCAGCATACGCTGACTAAGAAATTCTGTTCCGTATGTGTAGTCCACCACTCTACAGTAGTGGGCACTCGTCACTCTACAGGGCAGGGGGGGTAGTTGTGACCTGCAGTGGGACGTAGTATACATGCTGATGATGATGATCAATGCTTTATCGTTGAAATAGTTATTTGTTATGCAAGGCTGCAAAGTTGATTTTTGGCGCGAGTACTTGTATTGAAACCCGAGCAAGCGAAGGATTCTAGGATTGAACCACGAGCGAAGCGAGTGGTTTAAATATAGAATCCTGAGCGTCGCGAGGGTTTCAAAGGTACGAGACGCAGAATAACTTTGCTGCCGAGCGAAACACACAACTTTTCACCTCACTATAGCGAGGAAAATGTCAATGCGCCAACCTCATTTTTAGAATAATCGCACTGGCCAGCATGAAAATAACATGAAAAAAAACTTGTTTAGGCTGTTTTCTTCATTGAATAGAAAGATTCGAATTTTAAAAACTCTTTCCACGCTAGCGGATAAAATGCACTTTTGCACTCAGATTTCAAATGACAAACAGAATCTTTCCGAGCTTGAGAGGTGAAAAAGAAATTGTGTACTGATTATTATTAAATCAGAAGTAGTGATTGTTTAGTTATTAAGTGTTATTCGTAAATAAAAATTGTATGTGATGAGTGCTTCGACCAATTGATATTAATTATGTTACTACAGCTCACTGGTTTCGACTATTATTAGTCAATAGGATTAGAACTAGGTATAGCCATTTGATTAAGAGGGCTATCACAGTCCAGTGGCGCCCTCATCACATTAAAAAAGATTTCTCAATAAAGAAAGCCTAAATAAAAAAAGTGCTCAACATCAAACTACTAAAGCCTTCAAGCTATTTTCATAGAATACTTTTATAGGTTTTTTAAAGGTCTAAACATACAAATTATGAAAAAAGAAAAAAAACGGCCGCTTTTGTTTTTATTCGAAATTGTCTAAAAGTGGAATGTTTAGAACCTTTAAAAGTATTCTATGAAAATAGCTTGAAGGCTTTTATTTTTGTAGTTTTAATGTGGAGCACTTTTTTAATTTAGGCTTTCTTTATTGAGAAATCATTTTTAATGTGACGAGGGCGCCACTGGACTGTGATAGCCCTCTTAAGGTTCTGCCGAATTGTTGTTGTACTTAAATTAAGTTCTTACGATTCGATTTCTCTTACTATCGTTACGTATACTCCGTTACTTTTCTATATAATACCACAGATGATTTTTCTTTCGCGGTCAGTCTCCATTGAATTGAATTATGACATCGTCCATCACACAACAATTTATAATGTGATAATTAATCTCTATAGTCAATTAGGTGTCCTAATCAGCATTCAACAGTCCTAACTAAATTAACGATAATCATGCGAACTTCGAGAAATTCTGACGAGTAGGTATGTATAGTCCACCAATGCGCATTGGGCACGCTCCATGAGGGTAGGGTAGGTTACTCCATGAGGGTAGGTCCATGAGGATCGCCCTACGATGGTAAGTACGAATATAGGCTCTCGATGATGATGCGAAGATCACATTGAATTAGGACGAACGAACACCTCAAGAATGTTATTGAATTGAATGATAATCAAAACCTACTTAAAAACCATACAAGGTGTAAGGAAAGCGCTCCCGAAAACTCAAAGTAGCGAAAGTACCCATCAATATGAACAACTTTTGCTACGGGAACAACTATGAGATCTCAAAAAAATCGGTTATCTCATACTAATATTAATTTTCATACCCTCACCCTGTATACAACTATTTTCAACAAAATCTTGATTGTGTAGATAAATAAATCCTCAAGCAAACAGCAATTTTCTCGAAGCAAGCCTTCACTATTCATAGGAAACTCAAAACAATACGGATTGCTGTGAAAACCTGGCCAATTTAGCAATAGGAGGTTCACTTCGTATCCTGAAACTTATTCGATGCAATTCGGTCCGGTTACGTAAACTGCAGGATTTGATATGCAAACTCGGCCTCACGTTTGGTCCGAACTTCTGTATAAACTTGTGCAAGTTTTACCTGGGTAATAGGCAAACCATGTTGTCTTTTTTCGTAGGATATGAGATTAGTTCGTTTGATAGAGTTTCTTGTTTTGTTTTAAGTTGGCAAATACAATTTTGTTTGTTAGTAATAGTAACGTGTGAATTTTAGTAACTATTATTATTTTGATTTTGTGTTAATTTTAATAGGCTACTTGACAACTAGTCAATTCAGCTACTCTTTATCGGATGTCAAAACGTGCGCTTTGTATGAACATTTGTACTAAATATAGAGTTGTGACGTCATCGACATTTAATTACTTTTTAATGTTTATCTTGTTATTAAAAATAATATTCAAGCTAAAAACTCAATGAAAATTGGAGTTTAGCGTTATTTTCTAACCTTTTTTTTATTTAATGAGAAGATAAAATTAATATAATTGTATGTAAGTCAATCGAGCTTAGATTATTTTGAGATTTAGAGTTATCTCTAAGCTAGATTTTATTATGCCACCAAACATCGAACCCAATAGATGAAATGTCAGTATGGAACGTACTGCAGTTTAATAAAACAAAGTATAAATTATAGAGTAGTGTTTTTTAGGTCTGTATTTTATTAAAAACTATGATTTTTAATCAATTTTAACAATTTCCTCGAAACTAACAGATATGCATAAACAGGACAGTTTTATATTACTTTTTGAAACTTTATTACAACACGAGCGTGAGCGTGCAAATAGTCAAGCTTGATTTTTTGCATGTTTTCAGGTTTCAAAATGGAATGGAGTTTCAAGTAGTGGTACTTTTGTCCATAAATATCACTAAATGTTTTCAGAGTTTTGTGACTTTGCAGTTAAACTTTTGTGGTTGAACCTAATTCCGACGTCGACTTATACAGCAAGCACGAGTAGAAATGAGGTGAACTATTCTCAGTCGGACACTTCACGGTAACTGTAGACACTGAAACTCTATATTTTTAATTAATGTAGTAGATGGTGACCCTCAAAGCAGACATATCTACTGTAGCTAGCGGCAAGAAAAACAACTGAGTTAGTGGCTGGAAGCTCGGTAACACTGTTTTAGTTTCCAACTTCGGTCTCATTAGAAGTTTCCTTCCTGCTAGATGGGGTGAAAGCTAATGATGTTGTCCACGATTAAGGTTAGTTTTGTTGTATTTTGTGACTAAGCTCTTTGGTCCTAAAGTACCTTTTTGAAAGTTTCATCTTTGTTAAAATTATATTGTGTTTATTAACTACTGAGACTGATTATTTCGTAGTACAAATTCTGTGTTACAAATAATAAATGCATATACAGGGCACTTCTTAATGTCCTGACACTTTTTTAAGGGGATGATCAGACCATCAAACTGGACAACTTTCTCTATGGGACCAACATCGAAAACGCGAAAAAAATCTGCTGTCCCATGGCTCGAGTAGGTTTGCAGTTTTGTATGGAAGAGCTGATTTTTTTTCGCGATTTCGATGTTGATGCCATAAATAATATGTAAAATAGGTAGGCTAACTCAATTCTGCGCTCAATATTTGATAGAGGAATGAAAATGACTTGATTTTGACCCGACAGAAAGAACAATTTAAAAAAATAATGATTGTAGGATTTTGACTATGTAAAAGCAAGTAATGCCATAGAATTTGGTATTGAAATACAATTCTCTAGTACGTAAAAGCAAGCTAAAATATTCAGGGACATAAACACAACCGGTATTTCGACACAATACATTCGTTGTACATTTTGGACACACGGTCTTCAAATTCTGCAAATCTTCGAGGATTAGGGTGTTTGGATGAATAACTCTTTAAATCATTAGATACACCTTCTCGTAGATTTAAATTACATACTCGTACATATACATATTCTAACGCCTGTCTCCCACTAGGGTAGGCAGAGACAAAGGAACGCAACCTGCTACGATCCTGAAAAACCTCTCTAGATCTCCACATTGATTAGTCCTTTCATACATGCTCGTCGGCTTCGGGTAGATCTGGCCTGGCCTTTTTTAAGCACGTTGCCAATTTGGTCAGTATTTATGTGCCTCTAGGCCGTCCCCTCACTGTGCATAAATATTGTTGTTTTACAGTTGAACTAAATCGAGATAAGGAAGTATTCTTTCAGAGTTGGGTATACATTATACTGGAACAGAGACGTAAAGAAGAGTAGGGAGACCTTTGTCCAACGATTGAACAAAAAAGGTTAAAAATATGTCTGTTAATTAGATGTTTTGGCGCCTTACGACTAGGCTAGTGAGAATGTGAGACTCTTTCGAGTATTCCACTTAAATCTAGGGAAAAATCAAATCAGAAAAACGCGGCCGAATTTCAGTCGCAAAAATGTTCGCCATATCTGGCGAACAAAACGCGTCGACACGACGAGATGTTTCTTATAGTACTCTGTGGTAGGACGGTGTGAAATTACGCGAGTCAAATTCCACCTCGTTTTTCTACGGTAAGATTTATCCCCACTCCCTAGCTAGAAGTTTTTTAACATTTGAGGAAAAGTACGATTTTTTTTTTATCATAACGTGATAAACAAACGTGAACTTATGTTCACACGACAAACGACTTACGACTTATGTTCTTGTGTAGTAACTTATTATTATTCTATGACATAACTTTTATGACGCGCTGCTGTTGTTCATAATTAGGTAAAATAAAAGATTGCACAAAGTCATGTTAGGCGTTAGACGAACAAATAGATCGTGTGTACACTCGCATTGTTAAGCCCGAACCTCCGCTAGAATTTTGTTTATCTGTCTCCAGTAAAGGCTTTGTCTACAAAAGCACGCGATAAAATGGGACGCATGGCCTACCGCCCCTTGAAACATAAAGGGTCCTGAAATATTTGCGATACCAGATTACGGTGATTGATGAAAACATTATCTTGCCCTGTAGTTTGTTACTTTGAATGGGGTTATGTTTAATCTTAGGTTTAGCTCCATTAATAATTTTGTGTGTTTTGTGTTCATTTCTGATGAAACCAAAGAGATTTAACATATAATATTGAATGTCTTTGGATGAAACGCTAAGGTTATGTAGCATTATAGAGGTTGTCGATTGATTATAAGCTCATGAGTTTAATTGCCTACAATAACTATATTGTAATTATTTAATTATTATATTGTAAGCTACTAAGCTTAGTTGTTTTGAAGGTGCGGTCATTTGTGTATACGCAGGATCGTAATACTTAATAAAATATTTAAGATGAAAATGTCATAAAAGGTTTCTTTTATTGTGTTTTTGCTTACGGTTAGCCACTGGTATTGGCACTTGACAACTTAGTTTCACAAATTGAACAGGAGTGTCTCTGTCGTTAATATCTTGACTTAATAATAAAAGGAAACATTTTATAAAATTGGTTAACATTGTTCGAGTTTATCTTAATTATTTCAATAAAAGCATATCTTATGGTATTTTCAACGTTGAATGTTAGCAAAATAACATTTATTTACTTGACAAGCACTTTAACTTCGTACGCCAGTAACAAATGATGGCCACTTCAGATCTGAAGCGCAACGTTTACATTTTAGACGTTATTATTTACGCAGTAATGTATGGTAATATTTTCTGAATACAGTTCGTTTATAAAAGTATTTTCTTTTTATTTCTGCGAGCTCCAAATAAATATTCAAATCCTAACGAGAGCTCCAAAATCATAAAGCTCTTTCTAACATTTTAAACGTGTTCAATTCAGAAAATGATTTCCTTTACCAATTGTGTTACAATAGTCTGTGGTACTTTGTCCTCGTTTACCTCTTGATTCCTAACGGTCGATAAATTGTCAGTACAGTAAAGAAGTTGTAGAAGTGAAAAAAATTACTTACATGAAAAGCGCCCCTTATCAAGCCAGCTTGTCCAACATACAATGTAGATGCAGAATCGAAGACCAGCTCCAACGGATTCCTCTTTACAGGTACCGTATCAAATTCGTGACAGTTCAAAAATAACGTCACGTTCTCTACAGTGACTCTGAGAGCAAATCTGCTCCACTTCTTTGCGAAGGATGGGACAACAAAAGACGCAATAGTCTGAGAGAGAGCGTAGATATTAGGATCGGTATACAATAAGGATATGTTTGTTAACCCAGGACCGGAAGGTATTAATTGAACACCCAATTGGACAACCGTTTCTAAAGGATTGACAACTGAAAAGAGGAATCCGCCGTCTTTGTTGGCCGGTCGGACAGTCGCCGTTATTGAAAATTCGGCGTAAAGTTTCTCTGGCATGAAGAGACGGTATGGAGACTTGATATCGGAGCCGGGTTTTAGGCCATACGCTGGGAAGCCATCGAGACCTTCGTCGAAATACTGAGTTTTGGGGTTGCTGAATGGTACTCCAATCGCGTGGAGTAGGTCGTATTCGGGTATATCTGTAAACAGAAAATAATAACTAAATAAATAATTCATAATTTATGTATGTATAGACAAATATTCCAAGTGTACTTGTGTGAGAATTTGAACTCAATAATAGCTTAATCTCAATAGTCCTTACGACATTAAGACATTAAATGCACGGTGTAAGTGACCGCCTAGCAAATACTGAAACGGTGAACTCAGACCATCAAACTGAACAATTTTCACTACGGAGCCTACCTCAGGAAATGCGAAAAAAAAAATCAGCGTTCCCATACAAAACTGCTGTACCTACCCGACTAAAATGTATTGAGACAGCAGTTTTTTTTTCGTGTTTCCTGGGGTATGCTCCATAGTGAAAATTGTTCAGTTTGATGGTCTGAGTTCACCGTTTCAGTATTTGCTAGGCTATCACTTACACCCTGTATACCGCATGGTATGCGAATGCGTATGGTATGCGAATTATAGCGTGAGGAATGCCTGTACACTTCGAGGGATCGACACAAAGCAAAAGCTCATTAGGTAGATTTGTGGTGGAATCTGATCTCAAATGAAATTAATTCCATAGCTCTATTTCACACGGTTGATTGACATGCTAGTAATTAGTCTCAAAGAGTAAACCGCAAAAAAGTGTCGCAGCTACCCCAAATTGTAGACCAGTAACAGAAAACTAATCACAAACCTAATTAATGAAATTGTATGTGGCCAGAAGACCTTTGACTTTTAATTCGATTTTTTTTAAATAAAATAATCTTTAGACGCTTTTATGTCATCGATCTCAATGATATAACTTGATATACGGGAGTTTTAAAATTCACCATACAACAAGTTTACCAAACTCTTTTATTTCAAAACGTAGCCCTAAAAGTGAATGGGAAAAAAATAAACATCCAAAGAAAAGTTTATTATCTTTCGGATAAACTAAAATATATTATGTAAACACTCAACAGGCTTTCTATGATGAAAAAAATGCAACAGCTCGAAGCGAAAAGCATTTTTATCATCATTAAAACTTTCAATAAAAAAGATAAATGGAAAACTAAAAACTCTTGGCTTAATTGTACTCTTTTATAATAAAAGCGGTCAAGTGCGAGTCGGGCTACTCGCGCACCGAGGGTTCCGTACCACACAACCACAGAACACAACATTATTAACTTAGAAAAAAAACTTTTTTTGTCCGGGACCTTTAGCGCAAGACCGACTCACACTTGACAAGTTTTTAGTATTTGTTGTTATTTTGTAGAGTTTGCTCTATAATGACACAAAGATTGACGCTTGTATGTATTACCATTTTTACTATAGAGCGTGAAGAAAAAACGTTGATAAAAACTAGTTTCTTGTTGAAAACCCCCCTTAATTTTTAACTTTCTTACATTTTTATTATTTGTTAACAAATCCGCCGTAATAACGCATAATCTGAGAAAATTTCAACTATCTACCTATAACGGTTCAAAAGTTACAGCCCTAAATAGGTAGGACAGACGGACGGACGGACGGACGGACAGACGGACGGACAGACGGACGGACAGACGGACGGACGGACGGACAACGTAGGCTTAGTAATAGGGTCCCGTTTTCACCCTTTGGGTACGGAACCCTAAAAATCTCACGTTGCCTGAACTGAAACAGTTATTTCCACACTTCAACTAGCTTTGGATAAAACACAAAATTAAACTAGAGAACGAGCGGTTCTCTAGCGAAGGCACTTTTCATACGAATTGTTTGGAACGAGGGACAATTAACGCAGCGTCCGTTCCGTTGTCTACGCTTTGTACGCTAAATAGAGCTGTTAAGCGATTGCGGTTTTGAATATAGGAACACACGCGCGTTTCCAACGATGCGAGTTTAAAATGACAGTGGAATTTTGCACGTTTCATAATAATTATGAAAATTTTCAGTCATTTTAATTTTAAAGATATTTTATTCTAGTGCTGGCGGTCTAGTGGCTGGTAGCCTTATACAGGGTCTAAGGAAAAGTATCATTAGCCTTTAACTTTAATCCACATACTCTACCCATCATCACCAAACTGATAAATGAGAACAAACCTGTCAGTTTGCTCCCATAGTAAAAGTATTTTTTTCGCTATTTCGAAGTTGGCTCCATTCTGAAAGTTGTTCAGTTTGATGGTCTGCGTATTTAAAATTATGTTAGTTTCGATTTTTAACACCACTGGATTAGAAATGTTATAAATTCGATCGATATTATAAGTATTAATTAATATTACAATATTAATATTAATAACAAAAAAATATCGTGTCACGTAATAGTTTTTAGGAGTGCAAAAAATTTCATAAATAAACAATAAATAAATTATTATTTAAATTATTATCTCTTGTTGGTATTTCTCGGGCCGAAGCCCGGACCTTTGGCAGGCTTGCGTGGGGACACAGGTCCAACACGTAGAGGCCCCTTAGAGACACTTTTATCTAAATGCAATGGGATGCACCAACCGTGGTCTATCTCTGAATGCATTATGAAAATGCACCAGAAGACTTATCACGTTCGGTGCAGAGACTATTGTAGGAAGGACAAAATAAAACTACTCGGGTTATGGGGGTGAACTTGGTGGGCCGGGAAATCTGGGTTATTGCGGAGACTCGGGACGCCTGCCGTAACAAATGTCTCTGGTTTGTCAAAAATGGCAGACGGTGACTTGCCAACTCATTTGATGGGCCCCCCAAAACGGCCGCTCGCAAGGAGCGACAAGGCGGCAACATCTAGTGAGTGGCTAAGGTTGTAGAGAGGTGAGTCTGCGGGCGCCGGTTCCCGGTGCTAAGCGCACCAGTCAGCAGGTCCCGGCGTTATGACATTTTACACTTCCAACCTGGAGCATAGGTTCCGCTCTTGCGACTCCACTCCTAGCCGGCCGGTTAAGGCAAGACAGGAGGTGAGGGCCAAATCAATCCGGGCCCTCTGGAGAATCGGGTCCGTGGTGTCGCCAATCACCAACAGCTCGCCACAAGCTGCCCTGCGGGCAAATTATTATTATTTATTATTATTATTATTACATTTATTATCACATGATGCGCTCGCCCAAATTCCTCCATGTCTTCAATATTATGCAGGGTATAAAAATTAAATAAGTTTCAAGGGGATGCTTCAGACCATCAAAAATGAAAAAATTGCATGCTATGGGACTTAAAAATCTCAAAATAAAAGCAGTCAAGTGCGAGTCGGGCTACTCGCGCACCGAGGGTTCAGTACCACACAACCACAGAACACAACATTATTAACTTTGAAAAAACACTTTTTTTGTCCGGGACCTTTAGCGCAAGACCGACTCACACTTGACCGGTTTTTAGTATTTGTTGTTATTCTGTAGAGCTTTCTCTATAATCACACTAAGTTTGACGCTTGTATGTATTACCGTTTTTACGATAGAGCGTGAAGAAAAAACTAGGTGAACTTTCTGACATTTTTATTATTTGTTAACAAATCCGCCGTAATAACGCAAAATCTGAGAAAATTTCAACTATCTAGCTATTACGGTTCAAAAGTTACAGCCCTAAATAGGTAGGACAGACGGACGGATGGACAGACGGACAGACGGACAGACGGACAGACGGACGGACGGACGGACGGACGGGCAACGTAGGCTTAGTAATAGGGTCCCGTTTTCACCCTTTGGGTACGGAACCCTAAAAAAGAAGTTGGTTGTTCCATAGAAAATGACAATGGCTGTTTGCTTTTGACCCAACAGTAAACAGCTGATGTTTTTTCACGTTTTGAATATTGGTCCCATAGTAATAGTTTTTCAGTTTGATGATGATTGAATTGCGCTCTAAAACGTTTGCTGGTGATGGTAGTTATAGCAAAGTTTCTGGCCACCATGAAAGGGAATTTAAAAGGTTCGGTGAGCTCTTAATTTTACGTTTCGAGTAGTATAGACTCTGTAAAATTAATTTTATGTTTCAAGTAAATCTGCAGAATAATGACAGAAGTAATTTTTAAAACAAGAAATTAAACAACCTTCATCAAGGTAACACTTTGATTTGATACCTAAATCCTACCCAGCAGGTACGCCTCTGGTACTAAAGTACTAATATCTAAAGTTATAGTAATTTTCATTTCAAATTACGAGAACTGAGAACCCTGACATTACGAGACGTAATTATCATAACTTGGCATTATCCTTTCAAAGAGAAACATAATACTTTAAGCATCTCCTTATTTTCGAATGTTCTGATATAATTTACTAGAGTATTATGTAGTTCGGTTTCGGCTAGATTCGTCTAATATTTCGGTTTAATTTATGATTTTGACACTTCATGGTATGTACGGATAATATAGTACCTAAGAAATTCATTCATTAAGGGATTCTGGTACTTTAAATGTGACTAGATAATTTGTGTGACAATGTACAAGCTTTAAAAAAAAAAAAAAAAAAAATAATAATAATAACGTTTATCTTCAATTAAACCGAGTACAGTTCTTCGCGCGCGAAAGAACGAGATAAAAAACGTGATAAAGCCGTATCACGGCTATCGCGGGTGTGCATGCTACCATTGCAGAAGTACGGTAACCATTCCTTCTAGCTCAGTCGGGTAAATAGTGCGTTTATCAATTGCTTCAAGCAGGTCTGCGACGAGAGCATATTTCCCATTTCGTTTTTGAAAAAAGCTACCTCAGGGACTTTGCTATACACTCTATTCTTTACAGGGGCCTTCTAAATTATGCTGACAATTTTTTATACGCATGATAAGACATCAAACTGAACAAGTTTCTCTATGGGATCAACATAGAAAAAGCAAAAAATCCTAAAAAATCGTATATTGGGATGCATACCTATTTGCCTAAACTTTATTTTTCACAAGAAGAATGTGGACACGTCTTAATAAATTCATTTAAGTATTTTATTAAATTATCCCAGGATCGTTACGAAGACCAGGGATTGCTAAAAGTTTTATGGAGATACAAAATATCGTAGAACTTGGATATTAGAACAACTCGTTGTTCATGTTGCCCTAGTTATTCATGTAGTCAGAGTTGTGCAAGTCGACCGGGTTGTTCATGTTGTCCACGTGGTTCATGTTGTCGGAAGTAGTTATAGCATAGTGGTGTGACTACCTACGAGGATCACTGTGACAAAACGGTGTGCGTGTGGCCCGATTTCTTTAAGGCTATTCTACCGTTGGCACGCTCCATACAAACGTAGTATGGTGATATTTTCAATACTATCCAATTAAAGTCAATGAAATTTTTCAAAAACAATCTAGTAACTAATTTCTATGTCGGTATGAAGTCAGATTTTCGATAAAATTTATAGTTTTAAAGTTACAGTGCCACAAATATTTCCATACAAATCTTAAATTAATCCTAGCATTGAAACTGTATACTTTAACGAAAATCTGACTTCATACCGACATAGAGATTAGTTACTTGATTGTTTTTGAAAAATTTCATTGACTTTAATTAGATAGTATTGAAAATATCACCATACTACGTTTGTATGGAGCGCGCCAACGGTAGAATAGCCTTAAGTAACTCTATTCAGAAAGGCATATCCATATTCCGTTTTCGTGCGGAAAAAAGTGAAGTGTAGGTAAATATACATACATCCGAATATCCGATTCTACTGATTGTTATTGATTATATGCGTTGTGTCTGGTATTATAAGGACTTAACGAGATACCGTTCTTAATTCATACCTACGTACAATGACTTTCTCCTACACCGTATCATACATTTTCAGAGGTCTACGACGTGGATCGAAAATGTCAAAACCAATAATTCAGATTATGTGGAAAGCCGAATTATGAAAGAGACAATATAAACTCCTCGTTCATTCGATTTATAGGATTAGAGTTCAAATATTAGTTATTGTTATCTTACTACATAACTTTTTCTTTAACTCGTTTATTTGTGATCGTAATCCATCCATTTAATATGCTTTTAGCAACGAATCTTTACCGTATTTTATGTGATCATTGTATCTACTTATTTTATTTTACTTTGAAATATCCCTAATGCCGCATTTAATTTTATTGTGACCGCGCGTAGTTAATGTAAATACCTAATTCAGGAATTGAACTACTGGTCTACGTTGCACTATTACAATAAACCCTTTTCAAAGAAGAAATTGACATAAACTACCTTCCCTACAATTTAGAACTGAAAAAATAATAGTTATCGATCTAGTGCAACGACCGTACCATAGCAAGTATCCCTATAATTTTGTTTTATAGACGTGGCTTTTTCTTCACCATTTGTAGAAAATCGGAGTAGAAATAAAATATGCTTCCTATCCTTTTAAACTAAGAGAGTTTAAAAGGATGCTAATGATATCAATTTCACCCTGTATAGGCTGGTTAAGATGATGATGAATAGTACGTGAATAACGTGGAAATGAAACGGTAGGATAGTATTACCTATGCGTAGGTATAGTACTCAGTATGAATAGTCATGTCTTACCGTTCGGATATTTCGATGGTCCAAACAGCCCATCATTAGCCACACAAAGTGTTGAGGAGAGAAGAATTAGGAACCAGTGATACCTGAAAAGATAAAAAATACTTTTAGTGCCTTGGTAGTTTTGTAAACCTACTGCAAACATTATTTATATACGAAATACAGACAAGCCTGCAACCTGCTGAGTGCAATTCTCTAAGCGCAAACATCGGGTATAACATCGGCGAGCTAGCTGTCAATACAATATGCGTTTTTAACGCAACCAAAGAATTTCTTTAGACACAACCTGACACAACGCATACCGAATTAACAGCTTGCCGATGTTACAACCGATGTTTGCGCCTGAATTTCGCTGTTTAGCAAGGTATTGGAGCAAGCGACCAAGGCATTGAGCATAGGGATCACAGAGGGAGTGAGCAGAACAATGTTTTGTTACAGGAAGGTATCTACTATCTACGCACCAAAAGTCGCCGACCCGTTGACAATGTCGACAATGTTGACGACATTTAGTTGTGGATGACACCTTGTCGGTGATAATGTTGCCCAACGTTGCAAAAGTTGCACATCTCTTGTCGCCAATAAAGTAAGACGGACGGACGGACAGACACCGAGCTGAAGTGTTCCGTTATGTCAATTTTGGTACGGAACACTAACAACTCTTTCCAATAACAACACCTTTATTGCTTATTAAATAAATTGTAATTTAATACACCACAATTAATATGATAAATGATTGATCAACGAACGTCCTTTTTCATTGATGACAGAATGGTGGATCAAATTGGATTACTGGTTGCACCAGAACTGTAACAGAAGCAAAATGCAATCGTTGCATCATGCGTTTCAATATTTATTTAATTCTTACCACGTTGTTATTATTCGGAAATCGTAACGATCGTTGAGTGATATTTAATCCTGAACTACGGATACGACTTGTGCTTTACAAAGCACTTTAAGCAGATAACTAATGGTTGCAGATTATGCCAATATGATAGCGTTATTTCTTAAGTGTAAGTCACTACTCACTTTTGACCTAAAGGTCACCTCACCACAAACTGGCTGCAACCAATAAACTGCGTTGGTAAAATATGACACACCGCATTTTGACCTACCCTGGTGAAAGAAGGGTTTTGTCCTACAGTAAGGAGCAACAGGCTATAACTTTCTTACCTGCTTCCGTAATATGCGACAACTTTTGATTCATCATCATCATCATCATCATCATCAGCCTATAAGGAGGGTGCATGGGCATTAGTCCACCACGCATGCCCAATGCGGGTTGGTAGACTTCACATACACATCAGAATTTCTTCTTCAGTGTATGCAGGTTTCCTCACGATGTTTTCCTTCACCGTTTGAAAGCAGTCGGTTTTACGTACATAAGTTAGAAAAACTCATTGGTACATGGCATGTTGTCCGTGCGGATTCGAACCCGGACCCCCATAATTGGGAGTCCATAGTCCTCTCCGCAACGCGCCACCGACGCTACACGCGACGCCGAACTTTTGATTAGATCTCCATAATTCCGTATTTAAGGCGGTTAAAACTGCGACTAATAACCTCCACCGCTACTTTGGTCATAATAAGTGTTGTCGCAAAGAGGTCTGATTAACTTTTTTCCAAATTAAAATACCAATATTCAGCAGTTTTTATTGAGCAAAGCTAAATTAGAACAAATTATAGGGACTATCCCAGCCCCCATAAAAACTAACAAGCTGAAACAATCCAAAAGTCATAAATAACATCCAAATCATTTTAAATGCGCAGCAAGTAATTTTTAAAATTTTCTATATGAATGATGTCTAAAGTTTTACAATATCTTTAATTTTAGCTAAATACAAGTAAATTTGGAAGGGTGCTAGAGTGATTGTAGCTTCTCAAACTAAGGAACGACAGTTTATTATTTATGCCTAAAAAGAAGTGAAAATAAATTAAAAATAAATGAAGAGCTCTGCTGCCGAAAAGACCGGCAGCACCGAGGAACAAACTTCGACAGGCGATTGAAGAGGCGCTGAATTTCCAATTACATCCATTTAGACTACATTGGGACGAAAAGAAAAAGTGTCGATTTGCAATTCAGATCGCACTCGAGACTGTTCGGGTGAAGAGAGCCTTAATTGATACGAATATTGGGAAATTTATCAAGGATAGCGTTTACTTTTATCAAGTGATTTGCCAATGAAAAGGTTTTTGCGTCTAATTTATCACTCACAATACAGAGCACAGACCGAGATCCGACCGTAAAATTATGCACAGACCTATTTCTTTTTTGAACGAAATGTGATTCTAGTGTATGTTTACACCATAAACATATTATACTTCCGAGTAGACTGAGGAACTCCTCAATATCGCATCACCGAAACCGAAATGTCAATATGTGCGAAATTGATACGTGTGTGAGTTCTAGTGATGTGACATTGACGTATTCGCGATTATCGATATCAAAATCATCGATATCAGATTATCGACTACTTAGTAGTCGATGTGATTTTGATACCGATAATAGCGAATATGTCAATGTTACATCACTAATTTATAGTAGTCACTACTACTATTATATTTTAATATTACGAAGTCTAAATCGGCTAGGCTTACAATCCATCTACCTACACTGCTTTAAAACTGTTACTTAGGTCATAGGCCATAGGTCGACGAATATTTTCTATGAAAAACGCAATTGCCCAGCCCCACGAAAAGTGCGCGCATCACGTGCGTGTGCCGTTTTTTCGATTTAAAAGATACTACCGAGTAGACCAAGCCCTGTACCCGCACTTTCGATGTTCGCTATATCGCCACTGTTTCGGTCCGCGCTTCATTGTAATAAGAGTTGAATTTGGAATGAAAATGTTCCCGGAATTGCGAAGTTATAATGTGCGGGTAGAGGCTCAAGTGACTCCTCATTATCGCATCACCAAAACCGAAATGTCAGTATGTGCGAAATTGGTATGTGTGTGAGTTTTTGTGATGTGACATTGACGTATCCGCATTATTGATATCATAATCACACCGACTTCTATAAGGTTTTAATCTGCTGGGTTATAATTTGTCTACATACACTACTTATTATAAAACTGAAATGTGTGTCTGAGCATTGAAAATATTTTGTAATAAAAGCACATGACTATAGTGTTTAGGGGTCCCTGAATCAAAGATTTCTTTATTTTTGATATGGAATCGAATTTATGAAAATAATAAAAACCTGCTGTAGTAGCCAGGACTTAAAAACCTATCCTGTTTTTTCACAGAATGTACAGGTGCAATATAATTTCGAAGAATTTTGCGATACATAATTGAAACTAGCAGCGTTTCAAAGAGAAAAGAACCACGGTTCTCATGATTAAGTATGATAAATTATGCTGATTTTGATTCCATGCATTTACGTATATGTTCCGCCGTAGCACCTAAACTACTGAGCCGATGTTGATGAATGAGGTGGCAATCGATTCGTTATTATTTATGGTCTGGGTGACATAGAGGATACATTTTATACGAACAAAATCAATATGACGGGGATGTTACATCCGATTATGATGAAACTTATTGTGTGAAACCAATGTGTTGTTCAGTTTCAGGCCGCATCTTCTCTACAGCGAAACACTCCCGACGCGGTGGTAGAGTCAAAAACATGACTTCAGAAAGCTATTTGATATTATTTTGAACAAAAATACATTATTTTGAAGAAAAAAAATTGGACTTGAGTGAGTTTAAAATCTAATAATTAGACCTAAAAAACTGGTATGTATTTTATCTCGCTAAACTACTGAACCGATTTTGATGAAACTTTATCTTACTTTAATCTATCTACCTACACTGTTATAAAACTGAAACTTAAGGGGCCATAGGTTCAGACGAATATTTTCTATGAAAAACGCGATTGCCCAGCCCAGCCCAGCCCCAAGAAAACTGCGTGCGTGTGCCGTTTTTTCGATTAAAAAGAATTAACAAAAGTACTTTTTACAGATTTTTTTATGATTTCACTAGATAAACCAATGGTGAATATGTGAATATAAATACTAAAAACTGGAAACTATTTTAAGTTCTTCTAAAAGGAGAATTTAAAAAAAAAATACGAGTTTATAGTATTATATATATAATATATATAGAGTTTATAGTATTATATATATATTATATATATAATTATATATATAGTTTATGTAATTTTTAAAGATTCAGTGTTCTGTTCAAATTATAATCAAAAAGATCTCGTCTGTTATTTTGTTAGTTCTTAAATAGAGTACGAATATAATTTACTTAACTTTGCTTTTTTATTTATTACATTATGTGGTCGTATTTACTCACTTTGTACTAAACAACGACAAGTGGACCTTTTTACTAAACTTTGTATCAATTCTTTGTTTAGATCGTAACTTTTTATTTTATAAAGTTTCACATATAATTATATGTGGATTTCATGCAGAATATCTTAATCTACATTAATAAATCAAAATCTATGTAACAAATAAGTAGAAGTGTTTTTTATCGAACTTTAAAAATGTTTTTTCTCAAAACAAGCTTTTTCAGAGTTTCAACTACAAATGTCAGATAAAAAAAAACTATGCCAGTTTTTGAAAATTTTATTAATCAATATTATCAATTGACTATTCTAGATTCCGAATCTAGTCTTAACTCTATACCCCACTACTGAACCCTTTAAGGTCAACACACACGGCCGCTATAATATGTTGCTGTACTCTTCTAACGCACGCAAATTGATATCGGTTCCTCTCACTCACACGTAGGAAAGAGACGCGCTTATGTAATTTGGCGTGCGTAAGAAGAGTACAGCAACATATTATAGCGCGTGTCTGTGACGACCGTTATGATTGGACGCCCACATATAACGAATAAACACCTACCAACACCGGGACAAATTCAGTAGGTATAGATCCTTTCTATTAAAGACGCCGATCGGTGATTTCGTGGCACGAAACAGTTTTCTTTGAAATGTCGACTGCATACCATATATTTGTTTTAGGCTCCTAGCGTATTCTATTTGACATTCGTACCCATTTTTTGTATCGTTATTGCATTTGCAGGAAATCTGGAAGTTACGAAGTTACCCAGTCAATAATATTAAGCATTACTTTGGCCCGGTCGCACAGTGCATAAGTGCGCAGTGTAATATCGGACCCTAAAATCAGACGTGGTCCATTTTTTGCTAGAAATATAGTTAATAACATTTTGAATACAAGATTGAAACTCCCGATTGTCTGCGATTTATAGTTTGAGAGACAAAAAAAATCTGAAAATCGCCTACTTTTTATGCCGGATATCAGAAAATAAAAAAAATTAAAATATCTAAACCTGTTACTGCTTTGCTGCATATACATGTCGAAAGATCTTTAATTTACACTTGTTTTAAGAATAGTTTGAGACTCGTGCAGGTCGTAGAAATTTAAATATTAATTATTTAATATTTTTCTTCTTTATTTTTTTCACTGAAGTCAACCATATCGGGTAAAAAAAACTAGCAACCAATTCCATGGACTCTCTAATATAATATTATAGATTTAAAGTTTGGGTTAGAGTTGTCACTTTTAATTCCTCAGAAAATATCCGGAAATCAGTAATATTTCTTAAAGGACTTTTCGCTTTTATTAAATTCGGATTTCCAATATGGAATCGGGAGTTTCACTATTGTGTTCAAATTGTATTTATTAACTATCTATTTCTGGCAAAAAATGGGCCACGTTCGATTTTAGGGTCCGATATTACACTGTGCAATGTAACAAAATATCGCTAAATTATTATACTTATTTTATGTGTCGAAAGAGAGGAATAATGATTTTTGATAAATCTGTCAATCTGTCAGTATGTATCATGGGTTATGGACATGCTAAATAGTAATGTTATAATGTCGCAATTAGTAAAACCATTCCGTCAAAATCGGCGTGTAAGAATTTTTCGGACAGAGATTTTCTGGCAATATTTGGCCAGGCTAAATCCGCCTTTCAATAAGTTAAAAAAAATAACAGAAAATCTCACGTGACATGAACGGAGGGAGTTAGGTGGTCGATTAGAAAAATAAATTTCAAAACTATCGACATATCGATTAGATTTTGGACAATCTCTATGCGAAACGGTTTCTTTTTCACGTACACAATATTTTTTTATCTTACACATAATTATTTGAAATGATATATTATTTAGAAAATAGGACGTTTACTGCATATAATGAATGTATTACGAAATAATTTTAAGAATAAAATATATGAGAAAAAGTGTTGTGAAAGTAGTACTGTACTAATCCTATTTACCTTTGTAACGTCTCTTTATTTGGGTTTTTGGTGGAATTTACACTGCACTCCATTACAGAACATGATACCATAATGTTTTTTTTATATTCGTCTTATAAAACACAAAATGAATTTAAAGAAAATCAATAAAATAACGAGAGATAATTTGTTGACAGGATACCGACGGAGACCAGATTGTTTCAAAATGGTTTTATGGCAATTATATTATAATCTCTTTCGCACACGTAGCTTTTTTCATTATGATCGGAATCTCATTCACACACTTACTAGGTCTACTACGGAAGGTAGTATAATAATGTCTATGGTTTACACAAGGGTTAATATAACGCTGCCAAGTTGCCTAGAAAAATATTGCCGCTCAAATTGTCTACCCAAGTATTTCCAGTACTTTAGATCAGTCTCCTTGCGATGGCACCTCATTTACTTCCCAAACAGATAGGTGGAAAAAGTTATTCCAAAAAACATAATGGAAAAGGTACTTGCGGCAAGATTTTTGTAGGTAACTTGGCGGCGTTCACTTAACCCCTGTGTTAACATACACTAGAATCACATTTCGTTCAAAAAGAAATAGGTGCATAATTTTACGGTCGGATCTCGGACTAACAGGCTTTCATTCTCAAATTAGGTTTTTTAGATTATTTTATAGCGGCGCCCGCTACATCGTACGCGCAGACCATTGATTTTTGATTGTATGAACCGATTGCGATGAAATGAAGCCTTTAATAAATGTTCATCCAAACAAAGCTCTATGCTTTTGTGATATATAACGGTTAAAAGTAGTTTTTGAGTGATGCGTGCACAAACAAACAGGTAAAACTTCGGCCTCGTTCAAGGAGACGATGCACTTCACGCGACACTTCACGCGGCACGTCACGCGGCACTTCAAGCGTATTCTCCGTTCATGGTTCCGTCCGCGGCAGCTGCCGCTACACGCGCCGCGGCAGCTGCCGCTACACACGCCGCGGCAGCTGCCGCTACACACGCCGCGGCAGCCGCGGCTACACCCGCCGCGTCGCCCGCCGCGGCTACCGCAGCTTTTTTTGCATCCTGTCAGTCTTTATACAACGTGTTAATGAATTAACGCTAAACCTCATACACCCCAACTGATTTATAACAAAATAATTAGATAGAAACAATAATTTCATTATTTTGATAGTAAAATTAAAAGTTATTCGCATTTTAAGTTTTGAGGCAAAAATGATTTGTTATCATTTCAGCAATGAATGAAAGCGCTAACGTACTCATGGATACATTTTAATAATCTTGTTTTGGTAGTAAGTCGGGTGAGTGTGCCTGTGCGGAGGGTTGGCGTTGGGTTCATTAAATTTAAAATTTTAGACACAAATGAATTAATATTTTGAAAAAAATTACCTATGTTGAAACCATGATAATTCGATTCTGCTCTCGATTCTAAACAAACTACTTTCTAGTTTTGCGTTAATTCATTAACACGTTGTATAAGCTACTTGGTCTTATCCGTAGGAATTCGTTTTAAACCGCCCGTTTCGTTTTAAACCGGTTTAAAACCGCCCGTTTACAACTATAGCCGTGTTGCCCGCCGCTGCACCCGCCGCGTCAGCTGCCGCATCAGCCGCCGCGTCAGCTGCCGCGTCAGCCGCCGCGTCAGCTGCCGCGTCAGCCGCCGCGTCAGCCGCCGCGTCACCTGTCGCGGCTGCCGCCACATGCGACGCCTCAAATCAAACAAAAGCATGCAAAAACGCTTCTCCGTGAACGCTCTCATACATCTTCATATGTTTGTTTTTCCGGCAGGCCGCGCCGCGTGAAGTGACGCGTGAAGTGCATCGTCTCCTTGAACGAGGTCTAAGAATGATCTCAATACTGCATTCAATTACGTATAAACGGTCATAATTAAAATTTTGGCACATAATTATCTCATGTACAACCACGCAAAGTTTACAATTTTATTAAATGTACAAATGTAGGTATAATAGAGAAGATGGAATAGGTGACAATAGGTACCTACCTACCACATGCACGGTGCATTACGGATCATAATAAATTATAACAACCATAGAAAATACGCGAAGTAATTCATTTAAAATAAATGAGAAGAGCTTTTCCACAAACAAAATTTTAATATTTTTTGCATGTAACAAAACACTATTTTCTCTTTGCCAAGGAAGCCGCAGTGTAAAAGAACAAAATTTATCAAGGCTTTACAACCCCAGGAGCGTAAACATACCTGCATTCTCTTGATTGCATCGCAAACCGCATCGCTGGAAGGGAAGGACAGAATGTAGGAAGTCCGGGAAATTGCAACTTCCCAGACATCCTACAAAATATAGTGTCTAAAACATAGTATTTTTTAAATATAATTTGAAGATCCAGCGTAATAATATTAATCTGTATAATGTATTCTAAATGCCTCCGTGGTCTAATGATTAAGAGCATTGGCTCTCGACACGGAGGTCGTGGGTTCGATTCCCACGGGGTGATATGTCACTTTGTGCGTTTTTCTCCAGTAGTTAGGACATTGCATGCTGAATCACCTGATTGTCTGAAAAGAAAAATGATTCCATGCTTCGGATGGCACATTGGCTCGGTTACTGTCTTTGGTGGTAATAGTCGATACATAAAAACTACGTCAGAGGCCGTAAGGCGGTCTGAAAAAACTCTGACACCAGGGCTCTGAACAAAGTCGCTTCCCGCTGTCTGTCTGTCCCTATGTATGTTTAGATCTTTAACACTACGCAACGGATTTTGATGAGTTTTTTTTTAATAGATAGAGTGATTCAAGAGGAAGGTTTATATCAGCATTGCACACGTGTGAAGCCGTTTTAATACAAATAAGCTGCATCGGTTATTGAGTATGCAAGTAATTTATAGCCTGTGGGATCCCACTGCAGGGCAAAGGTCTCCTTTCATTAATAAGGGTAAAAGGAAGTGGGACAATACTCCACCGCACAGGCTCAGAAGAAATAGGTTGTAGACAAAAGACGAAGAAATTGAGTTTTACTCGAATCGTATGACTTTTCTCGCTTATTAGCTTATAGGAATAACCAACAAGACAACTTTAGTAACATAATAATTTTTTATTTTATCGCAATTAACGGTACAGGGTGAAATTAATATCATCAGCATTCTTTTAAATCAAGATTCTATCCATCAAACTGAACAACTTTTTTATCAGCCGTTCCAAATTAAACTGTAATGCCTACTCGACTCAAATTAGGTATGCAATAGGCTTTTTTTTTGCCCCGATCACTTTCCTCCCATAGTAAAAGTTGTTCAGTTTGATGGGTAGACTCTTAGTTTAAAAGGATGCTAATGATATCAATTTCAGCCTGTATAAGAAGATTTTGATACATTCTTCAGTGGGTTGCATACAAAGTCGCGGGCCAAAGTATTGAAGTAGAAGTAGGCATTCATGATACTCCTTGATATTCTGTGCCGGGTAGCGTAGATGTAGAGGTACACCACAGAACAGAATAATAGTTAGAAATTGTCTCATGCAAAATGGAAACCAGTGGGGAAGTCAGCGGTCGTATTAAATATACAGGGTGTCCTTAAATGCGTTACATATTATAAGGGGCTGCTTCAGACCATCAAACTAAGTTAACACACTGCATTTATTCTACACAAAATGTTGCTGAATCCTCACAAATCATTCAAGAATTGAAAAATGAAAATAAAAACAAAGAATCGGCTACTTTATTTCCAATTTTATTGGTAGATTTTTGTATCAATTTAATAGCACTTGCGACTTACTTATATCTATATTTAATTAGCAAAATGGCATAACGGCATAATGATTCGTTAGATGCTTAGATCAAAGTAAAATGAATTAGATGTGTGTTTTGTGCATTTGGATTTCCCAAAATGGTGACAGATCGCTCACAAGTCACTTCTACTTATTATTTCATATCCTGTGCCCGTCTACACCTACGTATCAAATGGAATGTCATTCATAGTCATTATTCTAAATTGTCAACAGCCTTTAATCTAGGTGAATTAGGCGTCAGCTTTGACAGTAGCGATTTAGCAGTATTACACATCAGTCGGACAATAAGCCTTGTCACGGTAAAGCGTTTATTGACCGTAAGCACCCGCGTACTGCATGGGCATCACAATATGCTTTGATGTGACCAAAAACAGGAAGAAGCAACGTGTTTATTTAACATATTTATCATCATAAGCCATTACAAGACGCAGACTCACGAATGTGGTAAGGGGAGCAGGTCATAATCCGTCATGCGGGGACCCGGTGCGGTTTAGTGGAGGCAAATTAGTGGTATTCTTGCTGTACACACGGCGACACATCAAGCTATACAAAACTATCGCTGTGCTGGCCGGGCGACGTTAAATACGTTACTCGACTTACGCGCGGCCAGCTTATTTAGGTTTAGTGTAGCTTGATGTGTGTCTAACTCCACCTACTCATAGTTGAACTCTGTGTCAATCAATATTGTGTTCAACTATGGGTAGACTGATCTGTCGCCGTCTGTATTAATGCAAAATGTTCATTTAATTAAGGGAAAGGAAAAGGTCTTTGTTTGGACAAAATTGTAACTTAATGATAAAACATTTGGGTATGTACTCTAATCCATCCATACTAATACATATTTTCGATTGAAAAACATTCAGTGTTATAATTGTTAAAATTAATTTCTATAACTTACTGAAGTATATACAAGGTGTAGCAAACCACCGGAGTAATATTTAAAGGGGTAGTTTAGAGTTTAGTCCATAAAACTGAACAAAACATTAGGTATGTAGCCAAAATCGAGAAAAAAATTGTGCCCAACTCGACTCATTGGGACAGCAGTTTTTTTTTTATTGTCTCTATAGTGAAAGTTCTTGTCTTGTTGTTCTTGCTTTGTGTTCTCTTTAAATTTTACTAGGGTGTTTGTTACACCTTGTATAAAATTTCAAAAGCGTTACCAAGAATTAACAACTCCGTGAATTAGTCCCATAACAATAAAATCTACTAATATGAGCCATATTCGCAGAATCTTGGTTTCATTTCAAATTAACGGTCCTCTGATCCTCTGACATGTGTCTCATAATGCCTAGACTTTATTTCTGGGATCAAATTGCACTGCAATGCGGAGTTTAATGTCCCCAATAAAGAGGGAATGGTCAGCATGAAAAGACGATGACCGTAGACGGTATGTACGGCGAAATTCTTAAGACGCAATCATTCGTTATGTTCCCTCTTGAAGGATAAACCGACTGATAACCGACCGATATACGAGTAGCTCGTTATCGTTTTTAATGGTTCGTGCAAAAGTAGAGAAAATCGCAGTTTAGGTATTATACATGTTCATACCGTAGTTAAACCTAGTCTGATAATAAGCTACTCTTGTGACAAGCTTTTATTCTCTTCTATTTTTACAGTGATGTGATGTGACAATGATTTTTCTCAATATAAACTGTTTGATGTAGAATTTATTGATCTTACATGTATGCCATGTTTTTTTTATAGGTACTTAGTACTGTTTATTTACAATATTTACAGTGTAGGTACAAATCGACGAACGACATCACTTTAAAATTTAACAGTTTGACTCCAGGTATCAAAATTATAAACAAAGAGTCACTTCGCCTCCTAGGTGCTCCTATTTTAGAAGATTCGCTACCCAATTTTGTTTCGGACTCAATTTCCAAATTTCAAGAATCTTCAAGCCGTCTTAAAGAAATCAGTCCCCATATGGCATACTGCATCATAAAATTTTGTCTATTCGTACCTAAATTAACGTATGTATTACGCTGTTCAACCCTCTGGAAACACACTACACTTTTGCTTCTTTTCGATAACGCCATGAAAATCACCCTATCAGAAATCCTAAATTGCCCCCTGTCTGATAATGACCGTAGTTGGTGCCAAGCCACCCTGCCTATCAGGTTTGGCGGTCTTGGTATCCGAAAAGTGTCTGATGTAGCGCTACCGGCGTTTCTGTCTTCAGTTCACAGCACGCTTGACCTCTTCGGTAGAATTATAAACCCATCACTTGGTGATGCGGAGGTCACGTACTTGACTGAAGCCAAAAACTCCTGGACAATTGCTGCCGGTCCGAACTGCATTGTCCCCGTAAACCCGGCCTCGCAGAGGTTATGGGACGAGCCACTCTGCATTCAGCGTCAACAAATCCTTAGGGACAACGCTCTCAATCTTGCAGAGAAAGCCCGCCTCCTAGCCTCAAACGGCCCAGAGTCTGGCTATTGGTTGAACGCGTTGCCATCATCGCACGTGGGAACACTCCTCGACAGGACTTCTTTTTCGTTAGCAGTAAGCCTGAGACTCGGCATAAAGACAAATGAGCCTCACCGGTGCCGCTGCGGCGCCAGCGTCGATCCACTCGGCCACCATGGCCTCTCCTGTCGACACAGTGCCGGCCGCCTCGCTCGCCACGCCACCTTAAACGACGTCATCCGTCGGGCCCTTGTAAGCATCAACGTGCCAGCCATTCGCGAGCCCAATGGCATTTCACGGGACGATGGCAGGAGGCCCGATGGTATGACCCTCATCCCCTGGAGGAATGGCAGAACCCTGGTGTGGGATGCTACCTGCGTCGACACCGTAGCGCCCTCACACCTCTCTGCCACTTCTCGAAGGGCCGGCTCGGCGGCGGCTGCTGCAGAGAGCGAGAAGCGGCGCAAATATGTAACCCTCGGCGAGGGTTACTTATTGGCGCCGTTCGGTGTGGAGACTCTGGGGCCATGGGGACCAGACGCCCGACAACTATTCAAAGAGCTGTCGTCGCGATTGGTCGAAGTGTCCGGCGACCGAAGGGCTGGCGCGTACCTCGGGCAACGGATATCAATCGCCATCCAAAGAGGTAATGCTGCCAGCGTCGTCGGCACACTCCCACAAGACGGCAGCCTCGAGCACATCTTCTATTTAGCATGAGCCGAGTAGAAGATGTGCTCGACGAAGACCCTCCCGGGACCCTGTGCTCCTTTGCCTTTATGTCTTATTTTTTTTTATTTTATAATTATTTTTTTTTTTAAGTTTTTTCTCAGTTTGACTAGGCTAGGCTATTGTTAAGATTATTGTTAATGTACCTACACTGTAAATATTGTATGCCATGTTAGCTTAATCAAATTAAAGATTGAAAAAGTCGGGCGGCGAGCGGGATTCGAACCCACGACCTGCCTTTCCGGGGCATGCTCCTCTCCAACAGAGCTGTCGGCGCCCCGCAGGCCACGACGAAATTTTCAATCTATATTATCGTCTTTTAAGACGATTATATAGATTGAACTTAATTTGTTTGATGTAGAATTTTAAGTTAAGGCATAAACCAAGTGATCGCTTTGTTGTGTACCCGATGCCATGCAGAAAGGATGCATTGACACTACTGCTTATATCCACTTTAGAAAGTCAGACAGGAGCTGCCCAGGCCAATTTGGATGTGCTTAAAATAGACTCCGAACTCAGGAACGAAATAAAGATAATATGGGATTACATAGACGGGTCGATCCTCAGGTGTGAATACGGTGTTACTTGTCAGACAATGGTCCATCTTGCAATTTGCCCTTCCTGCCCGGTAAACTGTACGCAAATGCCGGGACATTTTTAGTTTTATAAGATACTCGTACGTCAAAGCAATTAATTCGATTAATGTAGAAAGGAAAAATAATTGTCTTTATGATGAAGAAAATTCATTAGTTGACTAGTGATTTATAGTTGTTTCCAATTATTATTTTTCTTTGACTAACTTGTATGCATCTTAGCGAATAGGTAAGGTTATTAATGTAGAATAATATTATGAACAATAAATAACATTTAACTGTGAGAAACGCAATAGCGTGAAAGTGCGTTGGCGTTTAGTATTAGATGTGTGGGAACTTGCAAATACATGCCAGCAAAGCTATAGTTTTTACATTTATTTATTTATTTATTTAATTGATACATGATAATACAATGTTTAGCAAAAATATTGAAGTAGGTTGTTGGTAAATATTGCAGTAAAGTTTTCTTTTTTATATATATATTTTTTTTCAATATGTATTTTATTACTTCGTGATGGTATAATTTATTACTTATGCATCTTTATGTCTTGCGACCCATAAACACTTTTGAAAAATTTTACTGTATGTATAGGTAAGAAATAAAAAAAATAAAAAAATAAATAAAACAATTAAAATTCTTGGTTTTTAATGTTAGACGTATTTTATACATAATAATATTATAGTCGTAAAGTATACCTACATCAACAATTCAACACTGTTAGTACTTACATCTATTTTTGTTGTAGAAAAAAAAAGCCGTGGTGGCCTAGTGGCAAGTAAGCATGCCTGCCGTTCGATCCCCGTCCAGCCTGACTCGTACCAATGACAATGAGTTTTTATGAATCAATATTCGATTTGTAACATCACTGGCTTTCGGTGAAGGGAAACATCGTGAGGAAACCTGGATTCTTTAATTTCGAGGCATTTATTGTACCCACTGTCCGCCGCGTATTGCACGCACTACGCGCACCTTATGCACGACAATAATAATTTTATTAATCATCAATACCAATTATAAACATTGATATGCAATCTGTTATCGTTAACAAAGTGCCTTGGTTCAGTTTCGCCAACTAATTTAAAATAACCCTATATAAAACGTCAATTAATTTTTCGAAAAAATATAAACTTTTTATTTCTTTTCCTACTGTGACTCACGGAATAGTTAAAAATCAATATTCATGCAGTTCACCCCCGTTTAAGTATAATTTTGGACATTGTGCGCTTTTGGCATTGTGCGCTTTGGGCATTCTGCTCCTTTGGCATTTTGCTACCCACTTGTCATTTTGCGCTTTTGGCATTATGCTCCTAAACGAACGTCAAAAAAAGTAGTCGAGTCGGTACTGCAACTTTAATGAAACTGCAGATTTTGCTTTTTGGTGTGAATCATCTATTGATGCTCGCCGTCATCGTACATATAACCATCAATTTAGGTGTTTCACATCTGCCGGGCGTTTTGTGACGGCCATTTTTTTTCTCTATGCTATCTCCTATAACTTTCACTATAGTTGTTATGTTCTAAACCCAATCTTGACCACCCCTTTAAATATTGCTATGGTGTTTTGTTAAACCCTGTAGAATTTATTACTATCGTCTCTTTCATTCATATGTCAGAAACTAAGATACGGGTCTATTCTGTTATCCATCACAACGCCCTAGATATCAATCAGGACCGAACAGGACAGGCCCATAGTCGGAAACAGTCCAAATTAATTATAGTGGGTGTAACAAAAGTCCGCAAGACCAATCCATCAAACTTGATGGAACTTGAAGGAGGTTGGACGTGTTCTGCTGGAATTTTGGAAATCTTGTTATGATTAAAATAGTATTTTAGGACAGTAATTCGCGTTTTGATACATTATCTTTAATAATATTTGACGGCCCGGTAGCACAGTCGGTAGTGAACCTGCCTACTGTGCCGAGGGTCGCGGGTTCGAATCCCGTAAGGGACAAATATTTGTATGATGAATATGAATATTTGTACCCGAGTCATGGATGTTTGTATTTATATATGTATTCTATATCGTTGTCTAGTCATCATAATACAAGTCCAGGCTAGATTCTGGTACTTTAAATGTGACTAGATAATTTGTGTGACATTGTCCAAGATAATAAGATAGTAAGATAAAAAAAAAAAAATATATATATATATTATTAAGAACATTTTCATTATTAAGGAGATTTGGCTGGACAACACAACATTTTTTAGGATGGAATTGATGAACGACCCAGTAAGAAAGCTCGTACACCAATAGTACTGTAATTTACCTCCCTATTTGTGAAGAGATTTGTAAATTTGTATTAACGCATAATAGGTTTAATAATACTGCAAGTTCTGTGCTATTCAATTTTTAACTACTTTACGATTATAATAGTCTTTAGTGCATACAAAATGTCAGCTTTAATACGCAAAACGACAACTAAAGCAGATTACGATTTTAAACTAATTCTTGTAAGAATACAAAAGTTTAAATTAGATGACTAGTCAATCTAACTGATCAACACAATGCTATAATGAATATAAGTTTATTCCAAAGGCTCCCGAACGCGCTCCATACAAACGAACAATAAGAACATGCGTCCTATTTGCAATATTTACCAATTAAAATCAATGCAGTTTTTTAATAATAAAATTAAATTTGTTAGATTTTCTTTAAAATATATAGTTTCAATGCTAGGATTAATTTAAGATTTCTACGGAAACATTGAACCACTATAACTTTGAAACTGTAATATTTTAGCGACGATGACAAATATAAAACATTGGAGGGGTTCAAAGCGCAGAACCGGGACACATGGAGAGAACGGAGGGAGGCCTTTGCCCAACAATGGGACAACGACGGCTGATATAATAATAATAATAATAGCTCGCGGGACAGCTTGTGGCGAGCTGACGATGACGGTGAGTGGCGACACCGCGGACCCCTATCCAGGGGGACCATTGAGACATGCGCTCACACACACACACACCCACACAGACAGTAACATACCTCTGGCTTGCCTTTATTGGCCGTCCAGAGTGGAATCGCAAGAGCGTAACCTATGCTCCAGGTTGGAAGTGTATTGCACGTAATGGCGTGATAACGAGATAACCCGCTCACGGGGGTAAACCCCGCGATGGTGAAATCAGAGTCGCACCTCTCGACAATCTTCAGCCGCTCAATGGGATGTTGCCCCATTGTCGCACTTTGTGCGTGCGGCCGTTTTATATAGGGCCCACTCGACAAGTCGGCGAGTCACCGCATGCCCTATTTACAATTTTGAGACTAGTTGTCATGGCAGGTGTCCGTTAGTCTCCTCCCACAGCCCAGTATCCATCCATCCAACTTTCACCTCCATAGCCCAAGACCTTATTTTTCCATCGCGGCCATAGCGCCGTACTCCAATAGTCTTTACACATGGCGGGGACCATCCCCGTGTGTATCATGTTGTGCGCTCGGAGATGGTATCCGCCATTTGTGTATCCATTTGAACCCTAAAAAATGGAACAATATTATATCACGTGAACATGACAGTTAATTGCCTTACGTTATGTAAAAAAAACAATGTGAATCAGAAATCAATCCCAAATACCCAAAAACCATTTCAATCTAATAAAGTATCAAAACAATCCAACTTTCACTAGTAATTTGTAGTTACTTGTTAAGCCTGTTTGATATAGATAACAGAGAGATGTTAATTAATTTATTGACACGTCGAGTGCCGTGGCCTCACAGAAACATTTATCTCATTCTAGCTTCCACCGGTTAGTTGAATGTTCAATTATTTGATCAAATGTTTGATCTCGTACTAACTGAACTTGAACTTGGGTTTGAGAAAGTTTAATGTGGAATGACAAACACACGCTACGGTACGCATATTATTAAGGATACGCAGATTCGTATAATAATCTACTAAAGCAACATAAATCTCGACATCAGAAGCATTTGGTCGGAATTGCCGACCAAATTCACTTTTTTGGACAATGGTTATAAGGCTTTGTTTCTTTCTAAAATACTGACTTTGGTATTATCTATCTTTATCTGTTGAGAAAATAGAGTAGTGCATTAAGTCGGATATGAAGGCTTTCCGAAATACTAGTGAATCATCAAAAATATCATTTTTACATACATCTATAATGCACAAATTGGCAAAAACTTTCAGCTACGTATATAAACTTGAAAGTTTATGCGTTGGAATAATTTTATTCCTCTCGGTAGGTGTTACAGCACTTAAGTTTTTATGCATCTAAAGTACACGTTGAATGTGGGTACATATTATCACTTCTAGCATTATACTCCAAAAATACTTTCGTATTTAATACGAAAGTCTCTTTGTTTGTCTGTAACATTTTCACGGGTAAACAGCTGAACCGATTTTGATGATATTTGGTTTAGAGATAGATTGAAGCCTGAAGAAGGACATAGGCGGGAAGTTACTTGTATTTTTGGGATGTTGGGGCAAGTTTTCTAACCACACTTAAGGAAATATGATTGTTTGTTGTGTATGATTATGGTTTTGCTAACTAAGAATCTTACTAGAGTGGTGTAAATGTGATGTTTAATTGCAACTTTGTAGTGTTAAAGTTCCTAACTATGATGAATGTCTGATAGATCGGTCATCGCCGTTGTTGTATGGTTTCCACAATAATAAGCCTACAGTAGCTTACTTGGAATCATAACATAATTACAATGTATGGGCCTTTCAGCGTTATTTATTTATACATAAAATATTAGACGACATAAGAACATTATTTACAATTTTGATAAAACTATTAGTGAAATATTAATCATAATAAGTAGCTTATTCTATAATGCGATCTTATTCTAATTTTGTGCCTGTGAGCGTTATTTATTTATTTATTTATTACTAGTGTTAACCTGCGACTTCGTCCGCACAAATTATACACCAGATTTTAAGTCAGATCATAAGCTATCAAATAAAAAAAGTTTTATCAAAATCGGTTCAGTAGTTTTTGCGTGATGCTCGTTCACACAAACAAACAAACAAACACACAAACAAACAGACAGACAAAAAATCAAAAAATTGGTGATTTGGAATCAGGGACACTTAAAAACCACATCGTAATTTTTTTTTGTTAATATCTTTAATGTACAGACACACTTCTGTTACAGTTTCATAATAGTTTAGATGTAGGTATTATAAAAACAACGACATAATATTTTATATGAATCCTTTTGAAAGTGCCTCGAAAATATGAACGCTTTGAATTTGAAAACACAGCGGAGTGCAGGTGAAAGCACTTTTTTTTTTCAAATTTCATGAGCATTAATATTCTAAGAAAGATACTATCATCTTCAGTCTTAAAGATCACAACAGGTGACTTAATCTTATTTATTGAAGATCTTTCTTTCGTCTGTTTGAAAGATCTAGATATTTCAAACAGACGAAACCCCGGCTGTGGTTAACACGAATATAACAGCTGATTACGCATTAACAAAGGGCTGGTTAATGAGGACTCAAATTACATCACTTTCCTAATCAATAGTTTAATCAGCTTCACACAAAGGACGATTTACATCCATGATCTAATGAAGAACAATTATATGGCAATGGCCTAGAATCTATGGGACCTAGACCCTAATTCGTCACTTGTTTTGTTTTACAGAATTACTGATTACTGCCATTGACTTTTTTTTACTAGTTGATGTTATTTACTATGTTTAAAATGTATTAGAATTAATTGCCGGTAAGTAATCGATAAACAAAAAATTTTTACAAAAAAATTTAAACCGACTTCAGAAGTAAAAAACATAACCCTCCTTCTGGCGCAGCCGACTACGACTGCGCAAAATTCATAGGCTGAAATATTATTTCAGCCTATGAATTTTACGTTCGAATCTATAAGAAAATTAGTTTGCTTTGTCGAAGTCAACACCGACTCCAACAAAACAAATTAATTCGAACGTAAAATTCATAGGCTGAAATATTATTTTGTACTTTTTTACTTCTGAAGTCGGTTTTTATTATCTTGTAAAAAAAATTATTTCATAATTTTTATTGATTATATATTATGTTATTTCGACACAGATATCAGTTATACACGTAAAGGGTACATTGAAAAGAAGCAAATGGTTCAATCGCAGACGATTTGCTGTCAACTTTTGAGGAGTTATATCATGTAGCTCCGAAGTGCGTCATCAGATCATCACGATATAAAAAAGATTTTTTAAAATTGGTATACAATTGACGAAAATATCGGAGAACATACATAAAAAAAATACATACAGCCGAATATACAGGGTGAAATTGATATCATTAGCATCCTTTTAAACTAAGAGTCTACCCATCAAACTGAACAACTTTTACTATGGGAGCAAACCGATCGGAGCAACTAAAAAATCATCTGTCCCATACTAAACTGCAATGCTTACTCGACTCAAATGTATGCAACAGCAGATTTTTTTTTTTGCTCCGATCGGTTTGCTCCCATAGTAAAAGTTGTTCAGTTTGATGGGTAGACTCTTAGTTTAAAAGGATGCGAATGATATCAATTTCACCCTGTAGAACCTCCTCCTTTTTTGAAGTCGGTTAATAAATTCCTGAGAGTGGCTCTGGTGAAAAATTGCAATTTTATTAGTGGTCTATTCAGTGTTACATTTTGGAATTTCTGGAGCAGCTGCTAAAAACTTTAACTTATAACTTAAATGTGTTTATGAATTTTTATTTTTATTTGACTAATATCAGCCATAAGAATAAAACAAATTGATAATACCAACTTTTTCGAACAACATTGTTTCTTAATAAGCGAATGTTTCACTAACTAACTTTAGAAGTCGATTCAGGCGTAAAATATATTTTTCGTTTTTTATTTGGTAAGTTAAATAATCGTTCAAAGTTTTTAAAATTAGTTTAAACCCATCATGGGACATTTCATATCTTTAAGTCGATTTTGCATTCCATTTTCCAACCCTTTTTTTTTGATAAAATTTATGGATGTTGTGTTGTTGATTAAGTATTTGACGTATCGAAGAGTACATTGAGCAAAAAAAAAATAAAAAATTCTTAATATGAAAAAAGTTACGACAGTTTTAAGCCGCTACAATAGAAAATTCTCAAAACGACTTCACTAAAAAAAATTGCAGAACCTACAATTTATATATTTATATTCGGGGCATTTCGGATGCACGGACCTAGGTGTAATGAATCTAAAAAAAAAATTGGTCGTCTCCGTTTGGACCACCCTGTATTTCGACTGTTGGATAATTGTATATCATACAAGGATAAGAGTAGCGCTAAACTACGAGAAAAGAAAACCTCCAAAAGATGAAATTATCAATAACGTAACAAAAATAAAAACCTTTCAATATTGTTTTTTTTAATCAGTGTCCAGTTAACCTGGTATAATTCGTAGCAAGGTATGGTATAAAATTCGTTAGGACCATGTAGGTATGGCCCCTACAAAAAATTTCCTATTATACAGATACATTGACAACTTCCTTTTTTGATGTTATGTAGGTAGTTAAAAATAATTCAAAGGCTCGCTTCAAACAAATTGTCTTTTAAGATTTATTTTTTTTAATTTCATCAAACTATTCAAAAAAAGCCCAATACGCTTACCCAAATACGTAAACCATAATAAATCTTATCAACTCCATGTAAAGGTGAGTCAATAATATATTATTCAGAATCACGTGCCGCGTCTGTGGTCTGATCCAGTCATGATTTTGTTTACATAAGGTAATGTAATCCACCTCAAATCCACCTACATCAACAAGAGCTTGTTCAATTTTATATTAATGTGTCGAGATTACGTTTTTTTTCGTATTTCATGTACAACGTTCTTTCTAAATTATGACAAAAAATATCTTATCACCTGACTGCTTTTCTACAGGGTGTAACAAAACACCCTAGTAATTTTTAAGGGGGTGCTTCAGATTATCAAACTGAACAAATTTCACTATGGAGCCATAATCAAGAAAAAAAAACGAATATTATAAAATATACAGATATATAAATGTGTGGTATTCGTATTTGTACCGAAGTCATGAACGTTATACCTAATGAGCGTTTTTCTTTGGTAGTGGATCGAGAGATGGCGTTACGGTCTGTGCGAATAAAGGTCAAAATATCAAAAAGTGTTTCTTTAAAATAATAAAGAGGTAGAAGATGATCAAAAAGATGCCAACGCATCTTTTGATTGAATATTTAATTATTTACGAACCAATCATTTTAATCGAAAATATGAAACTGTTTACGTCTGACATGTTTGTACTTTTACGTAGTTAATTAATATTTCTATGGTTTGTACGGGCTCGATCCCTTGGCCTTTAAAAAAAAGTCAGTCACAGTCTTGTCATGATTTTGACAGGATCTCGCCTACGTCTCTATGGAGCCAGGGAGCCAGAGATTTTGTATCAAGAATAGATTCATTTTTTTAAAGAAAGAGTCGAGAAATGGCCAGGTCTCTCATTCTTAGTTATGGTATCGCTTCATTTGAAGAAAAAAAGACAAACACAGACAAATGTCACCGTCTTGAACGTCAAAGTGTACGTTTCTGAGTCATCGTGATAGCCGGCGTGCTACCAACGTCATTGTGTTATTTTGTGTGAAATTAAATACGAATTTTTCATTAATTTCAAAATAAGTATCAAGTGCGTGTTTTTTATGCACAATGGCTTGTGTGGCCTCTGGCTGCAGAAGATAATCAGAGGATATCTTTCCATCGGTAAGTAATCGACTCCTATTTTTAAGATGTTGACCTAGGTAATGAATGAAATAATTAATTCAGAGTAAAGCTTTTTTCATTGTGAATGTGTTACATAATGTGAAGTATCATTTCAGCCTGTTTTGTTTACGGAAATTATAAACTAAAATCATATGTTCATTTGCATTGACAGTTTATGTACTCTAATTTATCCCATTAGTGTTGACCCGACTTATCGACAATTGCACAGAATCTGATTGCAAATAAGGAAATCAAATGACATCATGCAAGATGTAACGGGAGTTTGGATTAGGGCCCTTTACGCACTGCGACTTCGCAACGCGATAAAGCATCGATGCAAACGCGATACATCTTCGACGGAATACGTTCGTCATCGTTTGATCAGTCAGTTCAGTCACAGTCATTCATCAACAGTCTTTGTCGCAATGCACACGCGCGTCTGCATTGATAGTTGCGTGTGCATACAAACTCCTGTTAAATTTGCTAGTGTAGCGATGCAGTCACGCGATTGATAAACGCGCGTTTATCCGCTTCAAAAAGTCGCAGCTTGTAAAGGGGCTACTTTGACTAGACAGATGAAAGTTTGACATTACCATGTGTTAACCTAAATTTTTTATTCCATTGAATTCTGGTAGACTTCTACAAATTTATTGTTACGTAATTACGTTAATTTATTGCTATTATTTTGCAGACGGTGCCTAGGCATCCCAGACCTTCCAGACCGGAATTGGTTGAGCCGTCAATATCCATCAAGAAGAGTTTTCAGAAAGAAATCAATACAATGGTCTACCTACGGTCCCTTGGAGGTGTAAAAAGAACGTCATCCAGGTTTCATCATCAAACTAATTTGATGTAAATATTTCAACGTAAGCTGTTGGTTTCATCAGTTAATAAAATAAAAGATAAAATGTTTCTTTTTTATTTAATTATACCTACAAAAACCCTGCCCATAAAGAATAGAGATGAAAGGCTGGGCCACATATAGTGCAGCTGCAGAAAGGCTGCGGGCCTACTGCAGTCCGGCAGTAGTTGTAAACTATGGAATTATAAATGCGAGGTGTCGCACTGCGGCTACCGTTCCGCAGCTGTTCCGCAGCCGCGCCGGACTGCATCTAGTGTGACACCTTGCATATAATTCCATAGTTTACAACTACTGCCGGCCCACAGCCGGCCTGCAGCCGTTCCGCAGCCGCGCCGGACTGCATCTAGTGTGACACCTTGCATATAATTCCATAGTTTACAACTACTGCCGGCCCGCAGACGGCCTGCAGCCGTTCCGCAGCTGCGGCCCAGCCTTAAACGAGAGTGCTAGTTTCTTCGTAACTGTCACATTTTTGGCGTAAACTACTTGAGAATGGTGACAAATTTTTTATGAAAATTTTTGTAATTAGGGTTCTGTACCCATAGGGTGAAAACGGGACCCTATTCCTATAAGCCTACGTTGTCCGTCCGTCCGTCCTACCTATTTAGGCTGTAACTTTGAAAAGGTAATAGCTAGACAGTTGACATTTACACAGAATGTGCGTTATTACAGCGGATTTGAAGACAGAACAGAACATTATAATTATAGTCTTATTTTTTTTATGGGATTTGCTAACAAAAAGTAAAAAATTAGGGGGCTCATACAAGAAACTATTTTTTTAAGTATTTTCTTCTCGCTCTATCGTAAAAACGGTAATACATAAAAACAAACGTCAAAGTTGGTGTGATTATAGAGCCCGCTCTACACCTACAGTATAATAACAAATAATAAAAACCGGCCAGGTGTGAGTCTGTATCACGCTAAAACTGGCTAAAAGTCCCGGCGAAAACAACACTTTTTTGTAAGTTAATATTTTTGTGTAGTGGTGTGGTACGGAACCGTCGTCGATGCGCGAGTAGCCCCGTAGAGTTTTTATATTATTAATTTCCCTTTTCTTCACTTTCATTTTGGGCAGGCTGTAAATTATAGATATACTGCTATCGATAGGTTGTCGATATGTATCACAGGAACAACACTAGTATCGTATACAGGCTGTACAATAAAATGGGACAGCTACTCAAAGGGGTGCTTCAGACCATCAAATTGAACAACTTTCTCTATTGGACCAATATCGAAATCGCGAAAAAAAAATCCGCTCTCCCATACAAAACTGCAAACATAACTCGACTGAAATGTATGGGACAGCAGATTTTTTTTTTCGCGATTTCGATATTGGTCCCATAGAGAAAGTTGTTCAGTTTGATGGTCTGAAGCACCCCTTTAAGTAGCTGTCCCATTTTATTGTACACCCTGTATATAATTATAACAAGTATCTATAGATAATCGGTCTCATTGGCACAAAAGGTGGCATAGATAAAAGTATATCCAACCATTTATTTATATGGCATTTTATAACGTAAAGAAGAGAAAACCGATGCACATGTTTCGTCTTAAAAAAAATTAATCTGTATGGAGCAATCTGGGAACAATAAGCATGTCATCTGTCGAGTTTTTTAGGAATTAAAATTAAAAAAGAAAAGAAAAACGCTCATTATGATAAAAAATACTGCACAAAGTTTTTATTTCAATATTATTCAGTACCTATTGGAAATTTTGCTCAAGGCTAAGGCTTATTTGCCTATAAAAAAGAATTGGGAATCGAAAAAAGGGTCATAAAATCTGCTCTAAGCCCAGATTTACTAGTAGGTAATATTATTATAGATTAATAACCCGTAAGGTATCATACAGTCGTTTTGTTGTTCTATTTTCTTTAAAAATATTAAGTCATAAATCTAAAGGTGAAAGTTCAGTTCCGACTCATCATCATACCTTTGTATTACTTACGATATTAGGTTTTATAACCGTTACTTGCATTGTGGCATGACCCTAATTCCCTGTGACCTTTGACAACTAGATGCAATTAAGATTAAGAATAAAGAAAAAACCGGTCAAGTGCGAGTCGGGCTACTCGCGCAATGAGGGTTCCGTACCACACCACCATAGAACACAACATTATTAACTTAGAAATTTTTTTTTTTGTCCGGGACAATTTTAACTATCTAGCTATTACGGTTCAAAAGTTACAGCCCTAAATAGGTAGGACAGATGGACGGACGGACAGACGGACAGACGGACAGACGGACAGACGGACAGACGGACAGACGGACAGACGGACAGACGGACAGACGGACAGACGGACAGACGGACAGACGGACAGACGGACAGACGGACAGACGGACAGACGGACAGACGGACAGACGGACAGACGGACAGACGGACAGACGGACAGACGGACAGACGGACAGACGGACAGACGGACAGACGGACAGACGGACAGACGGACAGACGGACAGACGGACAGACGGACAGACGGACAGACGGACAGACGGACAGACGGACAGACGGACAGACGGACAGACGGACAGACGGACAGACGGACAGACGGACAGACGGACAGACGGACAGACGGACAGACGGACAGACGGACAGACGGACAGACGGACAGACGGACAGACGGACAGACGGACAGACGGACAGACGGACAGACGGACAGACGGACAGACGGACAGACGGACAGACGGACAGACGGACAGACGGACAGACGGACAGACGGACAGACGGACAGACGGACAGACGGACAGACGGACAGACGGACAGACGGACAGACGGACAGACGGACAGACGGACAGACGGACAGACGGACAGACGGACAGACGGACAGACGGACAGACGGACAGACGGACAGACGGACAGACGGACAGACGGACAGACGGACAGACGGACAGACGGACAGACGGACAGACGGACAGACGGACAGACGGACAGACGGACAGACGGACAGACGGACAGACGGACAGACGGACAGACGGACAGACGGACAGACGGACAGACGGACAGACGGACAGACGGACAGACGGACAGACGGACAGACGGACAGACGGACAGACGGACAGACGGACGGACGGACGGACGGACAACGTAGGCTTAGTAATAGGGTCCCGTTTTGACCCTTTGGGTACGGAACCCTAAAAATGAATTCATTACTCAATCTGTTTTGGGTATTCGTTTTAATTTGTTATGACTGGTTTGTTAGTACTGTCATGGAGAGATATGTATCTGGCGCAGGGGCCAGCGGGGATAAAATACGCTCGCAGAGGGAGGCCATGGTTGAGCGGACAAACTTGACTTTAAGTGTTGTCTCCCAGTGGGGTGACAATAATTTAGTCAACTTCAACGCCACCAAAACACAGGCTTGTCTGTTCACCGCAAAAAGGAGTCCGTTTAATCTGACTCCTACTTTCCGGGGTACATCTGTCCCTGTTTCCGACAGTCTTGGGCTTCTGGGTATAAGCTTGACCACAAAACTCAACTTCGGCGCTGACATCGAGTCTAAGGCTCAAACTGCGGCCAAAAAGCTGGGCATCTTAAACAAGGTGAAGCGGTACTTCACTCCTGGACAGCTCTTAGTATTGTATAAAGCTCAGGTCCGATCATGTATGGAGTACTGCTGCCACCTGTGGGATGGCTCAGCCAAGTATCAACTTGCCGCACTCGACTCGGTTGAACGCAGAGCCAGGAGGCTCATTGGCGATAGTAAGCTGGTGGAGGCCAAGCTTCATAGCCTAGCCCACCGCCGCAGAGTGGCCTGCTTGTCGGTCTTCTACAGATTGTACTTCGGTGAGTGTGCCCTAGAGCTGCATGAGCTCATCCCACCTTCCCCTTTCTACTATCGGACTTCCAGACGCACCGCGGGATATCACCCCTTCTTGGTTGACATCCCACATATCCGCACCAAGCGCCTTTCTGAATCTTTTATAATGCGCACAGCCAAGGAGTGGAATGCCTTACCTGCGTCAGTATTTCCGAGTACTTACAACCCGAATTCCTTTAAAGTACGAGTGAATAGGCATCTTCTGGGTAAGCTCGCTACATCTACGACCCCATCTTCGTCCTGAGGACTGGATTGAGGTCAAGAGCAAACCCATAGTTAATAAAAAAAAAAAAAAAAAAAAAAAAAGACTTTGATTGAGATGTTTTTATTTTGCTCTTATATTTTTCAAAGCAGTTATAATGACAATATCATTAATTGTTTTCAGAAAATAAGCCAATAGAGATATTTAAGAAATAGGGTTTCGGTATTTGGTTTGCACATATGAAGACGCAGAGCACAGATCGTTTTTCAATAAATTACATTAGCAATTTTCTCATTATCCGATAAAAACGACTGACATTCCAGTAAAAGTTCTATAATATACTCGCAAAGTGCTTATTAGATTGCCAATCATAATTATCTTCCTATCCAGTGCTTGTAGTTGCCTATACATCAAGTTGAAGCTATGTCTACAAAGGTAATTGGTGCATTGCGTATCTATTATTAGGCTATTTATTAGGTAGAGCTTGCATAACCAACCTCTAATGAAACAATTTAGAACTAAATAACTGTCTACAAGTGAACTGCACAGAGCTTATTTTCCTTTAAGTGATTCATCGAGTTGAAGTCAAATTGGCAGTTGAATAGCGCTCATTATAAATTCACTTTCTGAAAGAACTCTTTGAATAAACCTAATTGAATATTTCATTTAGATCGAAGCTTGGGATAAAACTTTGATTCTGCTAATAAATCGGTTGAAATTGGAGATTTGTAAATACTGGAGCGAACTAGTTTAACTATTTATGTATTTGTTTCACCCGAATCTGAATACTGATCATATAACTTTTTATTTCGTTTATAAACGGTTGTATCAAAATGTATTTTTAATGAATGAATGTCGAGTACAACGTGGTTGAGTACCTATGTACAGGGTGAAATTGATATCATTAGCATCCTTTTAAACTAAGAGTCTACCCATCAAACTGAACAACTTTTACTATGGGAGCAAACCGATCGGAGCAAAAAAATACTCAGCTGTTGGCGCATATATTTGAGTCGAGTAGGCATTGCAGTTTAGTATGGAACAGCAGATTTTTTTTTTTGCTCCGATCTGTTTGCTTCCATAGTGATATTTGTTCAGTTTGATGGGTAGACTCTTAGTTTAAAAGGATGCTAATGATATCAATTTCACCCTGTATATTATATTACAGCACTGCCAATCTTTGTAGTGAGAGGAAATTTTTGACAGTTAGGAAGAGGACATAATTCGGAACGCGCTCCATACAAGCGAAATTCTGGTTATATTTTCAATACGAACAAATCAAAGTCATGAAAAGAAGATTGGCAGATTTGGACCCAGCCATTTTTTACGAAAACTAGAAGCCATTCAGGACGGTCATAATTATTATCAAACAGAAAAAATAAAGGCATTTTTTAAAAGACTTCCACATCTCCAGAAGTCCGGATTCAAAAGTAGAAATTACTAGTAAAATAGACAAATCGTCCAAAAAGCAGTAGCAAAACGCAACCACGACAGCTATTTTCATCTAATATTATCAGTGAGGCATTTTTGGTCGTTACCCGAACGTATTTGTCTAGGTTGAACTGATAGTGTGTGTGATTTCGTTTTCTTCCATTATCATAATATGGTACGGTTATCGTGAATTTTCATTTAAATAAACACAAGGAATGCGTAGAAGATTGAGTGGACTATCTAATAAGAAAAATTATAAGTTTCAGACACTTGATACCTACAAAAGGTATCATAAGGAGAAATACCTTTCCCCAAACTTCTACAGATTACAACGAATTTACATTTTTGTTAGTTTTCTTTCCTCTACACGTATTACTAAGTTTCATTCATGTACGGGACCTCTATTTCTGGGTCTCAAATTATATGGCCTTCCGCCAAACTTCTTTTCAGAAACAATCTAGAAACTAATCTCTATGCTTGTATGTTGTCAGATTTTCGTTAAATTTAAAGTTGCAGTGCAGTGCCTCAAAGATTTCCAAACAAATCTTAAATTAATCCTAGCATTGAAACTGTATGTATGTATATTTTAACGAAAATCTGACAACATACAAGCATTAGAGATTAGTTTAATAGATTTTTCCTTAAAAAAAATTATCAAAATCGGACTACTCTGTAAGAAGTTATCGAATCATTTATTTCAATCATCGATGATATGCTATAGATTTTTTGCGGAGTTTTATTGTCTATCTCCGAAGCCCTTTACCAGATCTTCACCAAATTAAAATGGGACCACCTCTGTGACCTACTAAACAAAAAAAATTTAAACAAAACGATTTATCAAAATCGGACTACTCTGTAAAAAGTTATGCGTGTTCATACATAAAACAAAAAAAAAAACAAAATAAAATATACGCGTCGACTTGAGAACCTCCTCCGTCTTTTGTTTTTTCGTCGGTTAAAAAGTTCATTGAATTTAATTGGTTAGTATTGAAAATATAACCTTACTACGTTTGTATGGAGCCTTAGGAGCCACATCACACAAGCGATTTTTGAGTGGTGGCATAGACGGAACGATGTCGTTGCAATATCGCCGCGCTATTTCTGAGATCAATGTCGCGGTGGAATCGCGGCGATATCGCGGCGATTCAGCTGCGACATCGCTGCGGTGCAGCTGCGAAATCGCCTACACTCAAAAATCGCTTGTGTGATATGGCTCTTTTACCTATATACACCTACAATGAAATAACATCACTACTTTTAAAAATGATTTATAAAATCATTCTAACAGTAAATCCTTACTATTTTATTCCTAAGATACTTTGCCCTTTTATTTAACTTTTATGCTAGACACTTTGTACTATAAAAGAGTTCAATAACACGCATATTATCTACCCTTTGTATTTCTACAAAGCAAGTGCGTATCGACACAGTCATGAATTATTAATGGCGTGAAATTTCCCACTTGTCCCACAAAAAAGGGAAATGTCACCTCTTTCGTTAACCCCCCAGGGGGTAATACCGGAGCGGTGTGTACACAGACTCTGAGACATTTACGTAAACTACAATGTATCTATAAAAAGCTATCAAATAAAACCGGTCAAGTGCAAGTCGGGCTAGTCGCGCACCGAGGGTTCCGTACCGCACAACAACATATTAACTTACATATAAAAAAAATCTCCGGGACCTTTAACAGGAGACCGACTGACACTTGGCCGTTTTTTTATTATTTGTTAGCAAATCCGTCATAAGAATGCACATTCTGTGAAAATTTTAACCGTCTTGCTATTACAAAAATTGCGGTTCAAAAGTTATTGCCCTAAATAGGTAGTACAGACAGACAGACACACAAACAGACGGACGGACGGACGACGTAAGCTTAATAATAGGATCCCGTTTTCACCCTTTGGGTACGGAACCCTAAAACGCTATAAAATAAGTAAATACTCGTTATTCGATAGATTCGAAGCACGTCGCGTATGTACTCGTACATATTTTTTTCTGTAGTGTTTAGAATAGAGTTTGGTTTTGAAAGCGATATGGAATCAAAAAGTAATCTGCTCTGCATATTTTATTTTTATTTTGGATCAAATTGTCATGTGTTTTAGTTTTGTTTATTGCTTTATTGTCATCGATAGTTAGGAAAAATTACATTCTACGTCTTGTTCTAATAATTTTATTAGTACCTAAGTACCTACGTCCTTACCTTACCTTCTATCAGATAAGATGATATCTAAACTAAGCTTACAAGTTTACAAACGATATTTTTACAGGTAAATTCCTAACTTAATTATGTCTGAAGTGTGAACAACATGCCTGTTCACTTTTTAAACTTTCTTTTAGTATGTACTGGAAGAAATCTCTTCAGAGATAAGCTCGCCTTTTGTACTGGTCTACTATGCTGTACCGTTTCCGTGCGTACAATAAGGTGTTCAAATAAAACTACATAATAATTTAATAATTAGTAATATTTTCTTTAGACTTTATTTATACAGGGTGTAAGGAAAAGTATCATTAAACTTTAAACCACATTAAACTGAACAACTTTTACTATAGGAGCAAACCTGTCAGAACAAAAAAAAATCAGCTCTCTCATACATTTGAGTCAAGTAGTTATTGCAGTTTAGTATGGAGCAGCTGATTTCTTTTTTGCTCTGATAGGTTTGCTCCCATAGTCAAAGTTGTTCAGCATGATGGGTAGAGTACGTGGTTTAATAATTAATGATACTTTTAATTACACCCTGTATAAATCTATGATCCTGACACCCATTATTATACCTGATACCCGAAAAACTAATCTAACTAACAACAGCTAATACCAGTTGGTAGCTGTAGAAAAGTTTCTGACCATCCCAAAAAGAATTACTGTCGTGAGTTTATTTATGCATGTAAGTTAAATGGAATGTAGCGATGAATGATTTACAAAGGAGAAAATTTCAGCTGCAATCTTGTACCGCATCGCATGGCCGACCACACGATGAGCTTTATAATCCTCGCTATTTCCATGTAAATGCGAAATGTTCAGGAAACAACGGCACGTAAAACGTTTCCATTGTCGTATTCACATTACGTACGTACGTAGTCATCAAGAGTATGAATGACAATTGCTGTGTAACCGGTACATCACACTAAGGCCGCGTTCAGACGACCCGCGCCCGCCCCGCGCCCGCCACGTGTCAAATACAATACAAGATTTATTATGGTGTCATAAGACTCAAATTGCAAGCAATGCATTATAGGCCGCTGGGCGAGTGCGGGAAGAGCGCGTGGTGGGCGCGGGGCGGGTGCGGGTCGTCTGAACGCGGCCTAAAACCATAGTGTAATAAAACTGGTCAAGTGCGAATCGGGCTATTCGCGCACCAAGGGTTCCGTACCACAACACCACAGAAGAACACAACATTATTAACTTAGAAAAAATACTTTTTTTGTCCGGGACCTTTAGCGCGAGACCGACTCACATTTGGCCGGTTTTAGTATTTGATGTTATTCTGTTGAGTTTGCTCTATAATTACACTAAGTTTGACGTTTGTATGTATTTCCGTTTTTACGATAGAGCGTGACGAAAAAACGTCGATAAAAACTAGTTTCTTGTTGAGAACCCCCCTTAATTTTAAACTTTTTGATATTTTTATTATTTGTTAACAAATCCGTTGTAATAACGCATATTCTGTGAAAATTTCAACTATCTAGCTCTTACAGTTCAAAAGTTACAGCCCTAATAGGTCGGACAGACGGACGGACGGACAGACGGACGGACAGACGGACGGACGGACGGACGGACGGACGGACAACGTAGGCTTAGTAATAGGGTCCCGTTTTTATACTTTGGGTACGGAACCCTTTTAAAAACTAATAGTGGTGCAGCTCAGCGGTCGCTGCAAGTCGATCGAGCGCGATGTGCGGGAGCCGCGAAGACGGGAGGGGAGTGCAACTCATTAAGCATCACATCGCTGTCAAACACATTGACGAGCTCACAAATGTAACATCCTTCTTCCCCTTTAGATCTTCGAAGTTTTTATAACTATGAGTTTGACACAACATGACATAACCATAGCGAATACCGAATTGTCAGCTCCCCGATGTTTCAACGACGAATTTAAGATTGTGACGATGTCTTGCACTTAGTGAATTGCATTGCTGTTTCCTTCTGCCTGCGCGCGCGCGTACCCTCAAAGCGATTTGAATTTGGATACGCCCTTGTACGTCCCCGTTTGATTTTTAGCTGGGCCTTGAATTTTTTATCATCTTAAGAACACCATAGCTTGTAAACTAGATCTCATTTCAACATAAATGCTGGTATTGATTTGTAAGTAATTATCAGTGATCGGAATAGGTAGAGTCGATTAGATTAAAGGCGTAAATATTTGTGTGATGAATATTAATATTTGTATTCGATTCATAGGTGTAGGGCATCTATAAAGGGCGTGCACCCCGTTTAATATAGAACGCATACAATTTTACGCCCTGTATAGATACAAACACCCATGAATCGAATACAAATATTAATATTCATCACACAAATATTTATGCCTTTAACCTAATCGACTCTACCTATTCCGATCACTAATAATTACTGAAAATTAAGAAATCTCGGAAAAAGACACATTTTCCAAAGGGGGAGAGGTGAAGCATCGCGTGGAGGGAGAGGGAGAGTTGTGTATTTGAATATACTCACCCATAGCTATAATCCAGAATTGGTTTCTAAAAATTATGCCTTTTGCCGTTTTGCCCATACATTGAAATTTAGAATGAATAAACTACATGCGCAGGCACAACCGCTAAGCTTCACCACTATTCGTTTTTATCACACTATGCTAATTCTTACAATTTGTGTGAAAATGTAATGTAAATACTTAGGTTTACGGTATGAAGGCTTGTAATAAAGTAGGAGGTAACGACATGCTATATTTCTTTGAATTAGAAAAAAAAATGGTTTAAAGTTTTGTCAAGCGGCCTCGTTCACTGAGAGTTTCATGACAGTAATAATGGCTATGCAAATTATAAAAACATTTCCATCTTGATTATTCTAAATGTTTCTTCGAATATAGATCATCCAAAACAAATAAGTACCAACTCTTGCAGAACGAAAAACAAAGAATTCAAGAGTAAATTCTTTGAGAATCCAAGAAGACAGATGGTAAAGAATTTTTATTGCGACCCGAGGATCCTGAACTATAAACTCTGCGTTCATAAGCGTAGTGACAAACTGCTTTTGCCTAGAACGGCTGTGTTGCCGTTTTCTTGATTTTAGACGAAATCTAATGAATTTAGAAAGTTACTACTTCGTTATTTGAAAACTGGTATAGGTTTATTAATATATTATAGCTTATGTGATGAAGTCTACTTTACGGTAAGCATAAAATAATGCGCGCAATGCTCATGCATGTTGAACTTGATTCAAAAGTCAAAAACATTGCATACCTATTTATCATTCACTTTATCACTTCACTACATAGTATAAAACAAAGTCGCTTCCCGCTGTCTGTCTGTCCCTACATAATATGCCTAACGGATTTTGATGCGGTTTTTTTAATAGATAGAGTGATTCAAGAGGAATGTTTATATCAGCATTGCACCCGTGCGAAGCCGGGGCGGGTTGCTAGTTATTTATATAAATCATTTTATTTATTTTTCGTTTCATCCCATATTGTGTAAAACCCAGTTTATTTTTTAACCGACTTCTAAAAAAGGAGGAGGTTTCTCAATTCGACCGTATATATATTTTTTTATTTTCTTTTATGTAGATTGTGTTCAGTGTTAACTACTGTGACCGAAAGGCTAGTCACCTATTACTATTAGTTGACACGGTCGTCATTCAATCATGAAACCTTCAATATGCTAAATTTGACCCTTGCTACAACAGTAGGTACGCTTCAAAGATGGTTGGTAGTTGAAGCAATGTTTATGACCATCCTGAAAGGGATTATAATCGTGAGTTTATTTATGTGTTTGTATGTAAAAGCTCCTAGATAACCTTCTAGTAGATTTATAGTTTCTTATCACTACATGAATAGTAAAGAAACCTTTGACTACTTATATAAGGACTGGCCTTGCGGTAGCATTTCCCCTCTGCCACGGTATAAGACAAATTGATCATGATCATTTACACTCAATTTTATACCTTATCAGTTATCACTAAACGAGACAGCTTATAATTGCGAAACAATAATTTTGAACTTAGCGCGTTTGGGGTTCACACGAGGCTACTTTTCATGATTTTTAACATTTAAAATTAGAATCGAATGTTATGGGGAATAAAATTCAAAGTTGCGGATTTCATGTTACCTCGCCCCCAGCAAAAAGTGGCAGAAATGTTTGTTAGGAGAATGACACGCGTAACTAGTCCCTATATAATTAGTTAAAGAAAAAAACGAACTAGCTGAAAAAACTGTACCATAATATTCCAGATTTTTTATTATTCAACATAGCAACCCGGACTACTAAAACGTTTAGTGGGCGCCATGTTTATTTTACGAGACCTCTGGTTACCGTATGCCAGCGTTAGTTCGGCAAATGCAGTTTCGGAGTTGCATTCACGGTACGCTGCGGAAACCTTTAAATATGTTAGGTCTTTGGAGAAATCATTTAAGTTCACTATGTTGCAATATGATATAGGTATTCAATGAATGAAAAAATAGGTAGGTACTATCCACTTTGTATAGGTATTGTTTTAGAAATAAAAGGTAGCAACTCATTTTTATGATAACAGACCAGATTTTCTTCACATAGAATATCATAATATTATAACGCTATGTCTCGCTATGTGAATTAATATGAAGAGATGAAACAAGAAAAAATATGTCAGAAATAACATTACATAATTTTTTTGCTATCCTATTCTCTTTTATAAATAAAAGCCCAGGCCCTGTACCCGGACTTTCGATGTTCGATATATCGGCACTGTTTCGGTTCGCCCTTAATTGTAATAGAGTTGACATTGGAACGAAAACAATCATGTGATTGCGAAGTTCGAATGTGCGGGTAGAGGCCCAGCCCTTCTCTTGCATGTTGTCAGAGTTACACCAGAATATTTAAAAATATCAAAATATACATACATACATACATAAATTCACGACTGTAATCCCTTTCGGGGTAGTCAGAAACATTGCTACAACTACCAATTTTCTGTTTTAAGAATTTAGTTGTACCAAAATGCTCTCATTTAGTATTTTAAGTTTCAGGACGGAACGACGTGTCGAGTGGTGAGAGGTGGCTAGTCTTTCGCCCACATAAACACTGAATTGAATACCACATAAGACCTAAAATATCATAAAACAAAATAAAAACAAACACAGCATAAAATAATACAAGAGATAAGTGTACTTTTTGCAACCATCAGCAGCAAGGATGATTCAGTGTTTATGGGCTCTAGAGCATCTCTGTGATGGGGATGGACCAGGTCTGCCTGCATAACTCCAGTCAGTTTATTAGTTACTGATGATTAAAGGTCTGTAAAAAATTTACGATCAGCTGCATGACTAATCGTTTGATATTGTTGTAGTATGCACTGTAGCTATGTGAACAGTACAAAAACTGTACAAAAAATGACATGGTTCATCAGTCAGTTTAGGAGATACAGCCAGTCAAAATTCCGACCTTTAAACGGCTGTATCTCCTAAACCGACTGATGAACCATGTCATTTTTTGTACTGTTCATATAGGTACAGTGCATACTACAACAATAACATACTATCAGACTTGCAGCTGATCGTTAATTTTTTACAGACCTTTAATCATCAGTAACTCCTAAACCGACTGGAGTTATGCAGGCAGACCTGTCCATCCCCATCACAGAAAAGCTCTAAACCCCATAAACACTGAATCAGCCTTGCTGCTGATGGTTGCACAAAGTACACTTATCTCTCGGAATAAAATATCGAATAAGAATATTCGTTTTATGTTCTCAATATTTTTATTTATTTTTTGACGGCCCGATAGCACAGTCGGTAGTGAACCTGCCTGCTGTGCCGAGGGTCGCGGGTTCGAATCCCGTAAGGGACAAATATTTGTATGATGAATATGAATATTTGTACCCGAGTCATGGATGTTTATATCTATATATGTATTCTATATCGTTGTCTAGTCATCACAATACAAATCCAGGCTAGATTCTGGTACTTTAAATGTGACTAGATGATTTGTGTGACAGTGTCCAAGATATTTATTTAATGTACTTGCCCACTTTTATTTGTTTCACCAATAAATTCAGCTTTCTTAGTTTACTAGTTTTCTGTAGAAGGTTTAAGGGCGATAGATGTGTAGCCCCTGGTTTTGTGGTCTGCAACTCATTTTCTACCATAGTTATTGCACCAGCCGACTACGCGGTTTACCAATATTTCAGTGGGCAACACTATAACTAGTTTTGCCAACTATATAAATATAGGTATATTGTGCCAACGTCTCATTTGGTGATAGGTGGGGTGGGGTTACCCACCTAAAACCCTTACGCTCCGATGCTGAAACGCTCATTAGAGTTAATCCTCCATTAAATCTTGCTAGCTTTTACTACGTCAACAAGACAAAAAGTGACAGCAAGAGATTTAATGGAGGATTAATTTTAATGAGCGTTTCTGGAACTGTGTGTTAGTATGCTAAAAGTGGACTCTGCTACAAATTCACGCTTAGCTGTTAGTTAATGTAAATGAAAAATGAAAAAATATTTATTATCAAGTAAAGAACAATTACACATGAAATGAAATTCCGGTGGACCTCACAACAGGCGGATTTCGCCTGGCCCGTGGGTTCAGCATTAGCCAAGCCTAAGAAAGTTGTACAGTTTCAAAAAGATTTGTGCTATGTTGATGCTAACATTTCTGATCACATGATGTGATGTTGATGCTAACATTTCTGATCACCGCGAAAATACCTATTATTATGTATTCGTAGTATGTATGTTTTTTTGGTGAAGAGTGCTTAAATTTGCTATCCAGTAGAATGCCACACACTCTGAAACGCGATTATTATTCATGATCAGCTCCAAAAGCGATCGTGAATGCAACGGACATCCACAATTAGGCATCCTGTTTAATTATTGCGTCGCTTCCCTGTAATTGATGAACTTTATTGGTTTACTTTGAAACTAGTTACTGGTTGTGGTTTCACTTGGAACGTTTTGTTTATGCAGATAAAATAAATTTTATTTACTGCACTATAATATAAGTTATTTAGGGTATTGCTTTTTCTAATGCGGACCTCGCTTTTGAAATAACTTTATCTATGTTTTTAGGGTCCAGTAGTCAAACGAACTTTCGACCATTCTGTCTGTCTGTATACTCCACCTAAATTACTCCCTTATTTCTACAACTACTGAACCAAACCTTGGCATGAAGGCAGAAAATAGTTGGTCTGTAACCCAAAAACGGAAATGTAGGTAGGTTGGTAAAAAGAAAAAAAATGTTTTGCCTGTATGCCATACAATGAAAATAGGTTTTATACCTAAAATGGTACAAAAAACACAAGAGAAAAGTTCTGACACTTGTTATAATGTAATGCTATAATGATTTTACAGTACCAATAGCTGTAATGATTTTTGTTATTAACAAATCCTCTTGATCACTGTTTTATTCAAAAGTTTAAAATTTATTCCCAATGAGTTCGACGAGATACAATTAATTATTAATGAGGAACCTTCATCGGACGCTAATTTTTATGCGGAACGTGTAACAAAAGAACGTTTTCGAAAAACAATTTTCACGAAGTATTGTTTCACAGAATGAATAAGTTCAAAATGGGATCATTGTTTTATAATTTCTACTCATTTTTATGCTTACAACATTGCATACAAATGTTTACGAAGAGGAAAAAAAGGTCTTGGAGCCCATTGTTGTAAATGATTGCCTTACCTCCATGAGGCTTACTAATATATGAAAGGTACCAAAACATAGTGCTGCATACAAATTATGTGTTAATTTGAGCTCAGAAAGATTTGTTGCACTGATTGTTTTCACAGAAATAACTGCAAAGCAATGCACTGTCGCTTTGAGCCGTGTGAAACATTGTTGAAAATACATGTTGGAATATATTTATTTTAACACTGGGTAGCTTTTGGCCGAGTTTGCCTTGTAGGAAGAAATGGGGCGATGGGAATGTTAGCTTGCTTCAGGGTCGGACTGGGCCTTGGCCTTAGAGGCCCGGGTGCTTAGACCATACAACTAGGGACCAGTCTCGTGTTAGCATTCCCCTCCGCAAAGTTACAAGCTAAATTGATCGTATCTAAACTATTATAAAACTGTAACAGAAATGTGTCTGTGCATTGAAGATATTTACAAGAAAAAGATTACGATATGTTTTTGTAGGTGTCCCTGATTCCAAATCACAAGTTTTTGGACTTTTTGTCTGTATGTTTGTTTGTTTGATCGAGCATCACGCAAAAACTACTGAATCTATTTTGATGAAACTTTTTTTGTTTGATATGATATGACTTAAAATCTGGAATATAATTTATGCGGACGAAGTCGCGGGTAAATGCTCGTACATTATACAATTTTATAACTTGTCACTAAACGAGACAGCCTATAATTGCGAAATGATAACATTCAAACTAATCTTAACTTTTTAACAATGAAAATAAGATAAAATCCAAAGATTATGATTTTATGCTACTTCGTCCTCCGCAAAAAGTGTCAGAAAAGTTTGTTGACTAGACGATAATGTGAGGATTACACAATGCTATAATAAGCACTATTTTGTGTGTAGGTAGGTCATAATCATCATCATTATCTCAGCCGATGGACGTCCACTGCTGGACATAGGCCTCCCCCAAGGGTCGCCATAACGACTGGTCCTGCGCTGCCCTCATCCAACGTTTTCCCGCCGCCTTCACCAGGTCGTCGGTCCACCGTGTCAGGGGCCTACCCACGCTGCGCTTTCCGGTACGCGGTCGCCACTCGAGAACTTTTCGGCCCCACCGGCCATCAGTTCTGCGAGCAATGTGCCCCGCCCACTGCCACTTAAGTTTAGCAATTCTTTGGGCTATGTCAGTTACTCTGGTTCTTCTGCGGATCTCTTCATTTCTGATTCGATCTCGCAGGGAAACTCCGAGCATAGTGTAGGCATAGCCGAGTGTAGGTAGGTAGTCTCCTTTTATCGAAGAAGGTAGTTATTCAGGTTGGTAGACCCTAGCCTCACGGGCCCAAGCCCTTGAGGCTAGGGTCCGGGTGGCAAACACCATCCTGTGTGTATGGCCAGTCCGACCCTGCTTGCTTTTACATACTCTAAGGGTTATAATAGTTCATTCAAAGCTGGAACCATCCGGCATCTAAACAACTAAATAGATTAAATAGCCAAGAGCTTAATTAATATGCAGTTACCACCTCACAATTATTGAGGTATAACTGCTTCTAGTACAAATTGAAGCATTACTTGCAGTTGAGTGCTTATACTTGGTTAGGTTAGTTAATGAATCATACCGTCATTGGAATATTCCCACGAATATGAATTCAAGACTGTAATTGGGATTGTTCATTGTTAAAATGTAAGCTAACAATGTTTGCTAACATCTTGACTTGTGAGATTTAAGTTCTTCAGTAGGTAATTTACCGTTTTGTAAATTTTATACTTAGTCCATCCAGCAAAAGAAAAAGAAAATAAGTTGTTATTATAAAAGTAATAAGTAATAATACTCATTAATACAGTTAAAACTATAATTTTAGATTAATTAACAGATATAACTAGGTAATTATAATTTTGTACCGTAACTAATAGCCTTACTTTTTTTTTTTGTTTTTGAATTCAAAATTCAAAATTTTTTATTCAAAATAATATCATATAGATAGCTTTTTGACGTCATTTTTTGACTCTACCACCGCGTCGGAAGGTGTTCCGTTGAGAGAAGATGCGGCCAGAAACTCTACAACACACATCTTTTAAACAAAACAAAATGTACAAAGTACAATTAAAATACAATATTGCATTACATAGTGTAAAATTGTCAAGACCAGACATTTTGGTCATTCAAATAATCATCGAGTTTATAGTAACCTTTTTACAGAGGACTTGTTTAACATGAGACTTAAACTTTTTGTCTGGTAAGTTTAGAATATCCTCTGGTATCTTATTATAAAAGCGTATACAGTGCCCCATGAAAGATGTGTTGACTTTACTGAGTCGAAAATGTGGGAATACTAATTTATTTTTATTTCTTGTATTGTAATTATGAACGTCACTGTTTTTGGGAAAGAGAGACAACTTTGTTTTTGTTAATTTATTAAGATGCAATTATATTATCCAGATGATTTAGTAATTTGTAAATAAAATTGTAGGTGAATTTAATGTTGTAGTGCCCAACCGGGTTTCATGTATGGAACTATTTTAAGTTATTAAGAACCTATGTACCCATGAAAGCAACCAATAAATGAATATGAATATTAATATGAATAAAGAATGGCGAATAAATGAAACATAGCAATACGTATCTACAGGGTGTAACGAAACTCTCTAGTAATACTTAAGGGGGTGCTTCAGACCATTAAACTGAACCACTTTCACTATGGAGCCAACATCGAGAAAAAATAAAACAATCTGCTGCCCCATACATTTTAGTCGAGTCAGTACTGCAGTTTTGTATGGGGCAGCTGATTTTTTTTATTTTTTCTCGATGTTGGCTCCATAGTGAAAGTTGTTCAGTTTGATAGTCTGAAGCACCCCCTTAAGTATTACTAGGGTGTTTTGTTGCACCCTGTACAAGTAGGTATTGCTTAGCTTGCTTAGAAAAAGACTGGGTCCAGATTTACCACCCTTGTTTCTGCTCCTTGTGTAGCACATATTAGGGTGCCTGTCCATTGACGCGGAGCGAGCTGGCGGAGCGGAGTAACGAGGAAATATTAACCAATCAGGGGCTCGAGATTTTATGCAATCCTGATTGGTTAATAAAACTCCGTTTCTCCGCTCCGCCAGCTCGCTCGCGTCAATGGACAGGCAGCCTTATTCTTCCGCCATAATTATATACTCACTCTCTTTTTACACAAGTCGTCTTTTTGGACACCCTTCTCTTCAAATCACTTGCCCGTACCACGAAACCACGATACTCGATTACCGCGTAATTTTTTGTCACAAGCGAGTATAGTTGAAAACTTAAAAATAGAAAAGTAACAAAACACAATTTAATTTAACAGTTTAAAGTCGAGAGTCACATTTCAAACATAAATTGCAAACTGAGCCTTGTTTGTAAACCAGATACGCAGTAGGAATGATTATCCGTTGACACGAACTGCAAAGCACGTTCAAAACATAGAAAGCAATGGTAATTGGCTTGCCTAGTTGCCTGCAAGTGATTTTCAACCATGTCGCTCTGCGACCCACTTTGTGCTTTATTTTCTAGTAAGTTGAGGTGACAGGTTTCAAGATTTATTTATACTTACAGAGATTTTAGCTTTGGAATTAGAACTGTCCTATTAATTTATATCATCATAAAAGTTTGGATTGATTATTTCGTGCATTTTCCATACATTCAAAATAAAAATTTCAAAATATTATGAGTTCGGTTGCGTACAAAATATAGGGTTTTTGAGAGTTACGTGGTTAGGTACCTATTTATTTAAGGTAAAGTTGATCATTATATCTGGAACTCCAAACAATAAAAAACGCGACAAGAGCCTGTTAAAATGATTAACTTTTATACAGGGTGGGACTAAACATACTAGTGTATACAGTAAAAAACATTTTTTTTCCATTTACTCTACCATTAAATCCATGATTGATAAAAAAATTTACTAACCACGCAAATGGTACTTATAACATCCAACAATACAGAATGAAATTGAAATCTCAGACTTTACCCATCAAACTGTATTTTTTTAGCGATTTCTTGTTCGCTCCCATAGTAAAAGTTTATAGACAACCAATTAATAAACCAATATCTACATAAAAATGTAACATCAATGAATTTTATTCCAAAGGAAAACGTTATTGAACTCTTACGGGAACCTATTTGAATAAATACATTTTTATTTTCGTTCCCTTGTTCAAATAAATATTTGCTTTTGGTTCTCAGAATTAATAATACAATACTCAATATACTCTTGTAATTGTTTCTTGTGATTTAATTAACGTTATAGCTTTAACTGTTCGAGGAATATCCAACTCTCTGGGAGTGGTTTTCATTCATTCGTTTCAGAGCGGAAATGGCATTGAATGTGACGTTTTTCCTTGGACAGTAAAGGATAGACAGCTACCTTAGATCTTAGATAGATAGTAAACGGAAGAAAACAAGTTCTTACAAGCCCTTGCCTACGATACAATAGGACACCGTTTATCTAAAGTTCTATCCAGTCCGATGGTTCAATCCAGGCATCTCTAGTTGCGGGTTCGAGTCCCGCAAGGCGCAAATATTTGTGTATGTGTAGTGATAAGAAATGTGTGTATACCATCGTCTAGACATTGTAATAAATAAGTTCTAGATAAAGTCTTATTAAGATACTAGAAATTTAACTTGGACTAGATAATCTGTGACATAATTTCCAAAATATTTATTTTAATTAATAATCTTATCACTTTTGAATTATGATTTTAATTAAATGCATCAATTTTTTTCCATAGCTTTTTACAAAGGAGAGAACTTTGTTATGTTTGACGACCAGAATAAATAGAATCGCTATCAAAACTTTGATGAAATAAATTAATTTAACGGAAGGCACATGTAAAGGTCAATCTAAACTGGTATTCCACGAGGCATAATGTCACGTACCTAATGCAACTAATGCTTTCTCTGTAAACATTGAATCCGGTAGTTGGACTCTGACTGCATTTGTTTGGTTTAATTAAACTGAATTGTTAGTTCGTAGCGGTAATAGCTATTTTATTAATTTATTTTTTTGTTTGGATTCATTGTATCAATTTGAAGACTTGACGAACCCATACAAATTATTCTGTATAGGTATAGAAATATAAATTTATTTAACGCTTGTAATTTTTCAACCTTTAATATGATTCAAAATAGCACAACATCGCTGTTACATGTTTAAAATCAATAATATTTGAAAATAAAATTATGCTTACAAAACAAGAACACAGTTTTACTGCAATGAATTGAATAAAAATATACAAAAACATAAAATCATACCAGTACCAGACTCTTGATCTTCGTTCTATCAAATAATTTTGATGTATACTAGGTGAAATTGATATCATTGGCATCCTTTTAAAATAAGAATCTACCCATCAAACTGAACAACTTTTACTATGGGGGCAAACCGATCGGAGCAAAAAAAATCTGCTGTTGCATACATTTGAGTCGAGTATGCATTGCAGTTTAGTATGGGACAGCTGATTTTTAAGTTGCTACCATAGTAAAAGTTGTTCAGTTTGATGGGTAGACTCTTAGTTTAAACGTTTGGTTAGTTCATCAACATTTTCGTATGTTTATTTTAGAGTTTTGTACACCTAATGTTTGGCTATAATACGTATATATAAAGGCCATATTTTATTCATTACGCAAACACCATGGCGAGGGTCTCCGACCTCTGCAATTGTCTAACAAATGAGAGTTGTCCCCGACTATTGTTTGGTGCATGTTCAGATTCCGTTCTAATCTATAATTATAGAATACGTAATAAATATATAGCATAGCGCACGCACAATTAAGAGTAGGTACAAGTAATTTAAATTGGGTACGATCGATTAGTATCAGAAGTGCTCACCTTTCATATTCATGATCGACTGATGCATAATCTCCATAGTTATTTTGACATTTCCGTATACAAATTAGGATGTCTGATGTAAAAAAATAGCACTTCAGGTTGCTGGCTAGATTGATATTATATTAATGTTATTGAATGGACAGGCAGACAAACTATTTATTGTTACTTAAGGACAAGTTTGTAGTATCATCATCTTACCAAATCTTACCGCCAAAATAATTTATTAATGAAAAAAACATTCAAAGAAAAAAATAACGGTTGTCTGAAAAGAGGCGCGCTGGTTGATCAATGGATACGATGAAAATTATTCAATAAATTGTACTAAAGAAATAGTAAACGTGTGTTATTGGCAAAGAATAATTAAAAAAAAAATTGTTTTTTTTTTAATAATTTAATCAGGAAAAGTGAATCAAAGAAACATTAGTCTTCCATTAAAAATTGTATTCCTTTAAAAATGAACATAAAAAAATCATTCTCACTCAAATCCTTTTAATAATATTATAACTTCGTTCAAAAACTCATCCATCAACGAAAAACTTCAAAATTCTGACACCCATTCATTACAGATGACTAAAAATCAACTAAGGCGTCTAAAATTAAACTCAGAGCAACGCCACTTCAAATACTTTTATTTTTCTCAAGAACAAATGACTCAGTGTTTCAGTCTTAACAAATTGGCTCATTGAAAAATACCCTGACAGGAACAATCCTACACTGTTGATTGGCAAAAGGAGCAAAGTCAGTAGAAGAAAAGATCGTTAACTAACGAGCTTAAGGGTGCTTACACATCTGTTCGATTTTCAAGCGATGTAAAAGGAGGAGTGGAGATGTAATTCTCTTCGAATTTCGAAACAATTGAAAGATTTTGTTGAAGAGTCTCGTTGTTCGAATGTTGCGAAATTCGTAATGACGTCATTTGGTTTATTTTTGTACCTATGGAAATATGGGTACTTAGCGTCTATTCTCTTGCAATTTGTACTGTTCACACCCACTAATAGTCTATAATTTTTTTTAAGCTTTCAATAGTAACACGTAGGTACACGTAGGTAGGAGCGAAAATGCTGTTATAATTATATTTTAACATCGCATCGTTGTTAATAAATTTTAATCATCGCATAGCATAAATCATCATATTTTTTTAAAGTTACTAATAAAATACAAAATGGATGTAAATAACAATCATTATTATAACTTAAAAATATTTAAGGAACGAATTACTACACACATCACATATGTATATAATACTAGCCTAAACAGTACCAGAATACCTATTCAGAGAGAAAGTTTATCCATCCATCCATTATAATCCATGGGTTATTATAACAATAACCCATGGATTATATAGACAATACCTGCAATAACCTGCCATTTTTAGAAATAAAAATGTCAGGGTTATTATAAAATAGAATCAAGCCTACAAAAAAGTTTGTGTTGAAGAAAACAGAATAAAATCAACTCGAAACATTTGAGACAAACAAATTTAAGTTCATGAAAGCTCGTAAAAGTTTTCAAATGCAATAAGATCTGACAGTGCCTTTATAAACGATGCACTTTGCAGTGTGAAGTCGAGACAAATTAAAAGCAGCTGCGAAGTGTGCAGCTGATTGACGCAAATAAATTAAGATTTATAATCAAATGGATATTCAAGTTAGGTTTTACACGGAATTTCTCATTCGTCTTAAATTACGAGTAGATTCATCTCTGTTCTCAGTAACGACTTTTTTTCGCAATGATTTTTTTAGCAAGCTAGTTAAGTTTAGTCAGGTTTGTTTGGTTTGTTCAGTTTTAGTACAGCCAGAAATAGGTACATTATGTTGAATAATTTAATGACAGACAATTATTAAGTTTAGTTGCGAGGGGTGAGAGCCTGGTGACCCGGTACCACAGGTTTTAACGAACCAACCATAGGCACCTGTCTTTCACGCAATTGTTAGTAGCATCCTCCTTGTCTCAGGTATTGTTGGGTATGCAGATGACAGTACCGTCACGGAGAGATATATGTCCGGCGTTGGAGCCGGTGGGTATGAAATACGTTTGCAGAGGAAGGCCATGGTGGAGCGGACAAACTTGACTTTAAGTCTTGTCTCCCAGTGGGGTACCAACAATTCAGCCAATTTTAACGCCACCAAAACACAGGCTTGTCTATTCACCGCCAAAAGGAGTCCGTTTAATCTGACTCCTACTTTCCGGGGTACATCTGTCCCTGTTTCCGACAGTCTTGAGCTTCTGGGTATGAGGTTGACCACGAAACTCAACTTCGGCGCTGACATCGAGTCTAAGGCTCAAACTGCGGCCAAAAAGCTGGGCATTCTAAACAAGGTGAAGCGGTACTTCACTCCTGGACAGCTCTTAATGCTATATAAAGCTCAGGTCCGATCCTGTATGGAGTACTGCTGCCACGTGTGGGTTGGCTCAGTCAATTATCAACTTGCCGCACTCGACTCAGTTGAACGCAGAGCCGGAAGGCTCATTGGCGACAGTAAACTGGTGTAGACCAAGCTTCATAGCCTAGCCCAACGCCGCGCCGCAGAGTAGCCTGCTTGTCGGTCTTCTACAGATTGTACTACGGTGAGTGTGCCCAAGAGCTACATGAGCTCATCCCGCCTTCCCCTTTCTACTATCGGACTTCCAGACGCACCGCGGGATATCATCCCTTTTTGGTTGACATCCCACATATCCGCACCAAGCGCTATTCCGATTCTTTTATAATGCGCACAGCCAAGGAGTGGAATGCCCTGCCTGCGTCAGTGTTTCCAAGCGCTTACAACCCAAATTCCTTTAAAATACGAGTGAATAGGCTTCTTCTGGGTAAGCTCGCTACATCTTCGACCCCATCTTCGTCCTGAGGACTGGATTGAGGTCAAGAGCAAACCCATTCTTAAAAAAAAAAATAGAGTACTATATTGTTATTACTCTATGCCATAGCAATTCCATGTTATTACTTGTTTATAGTTTAAGTACACGCATCAAACTACATAAACCAAAATAAGCTGCACGGTTAGCATGCCACCCACAAAAAAGCGTTATGCGCGCTCTTTTTGGCATTCGTAGATATTTCGTAGATAAAGATGGAGGCACATCTCGATTTTTATCGTTTTCTCGGGGGTGGCATGCGAGGCCTACAGCTTATATTGGTTTTTTATAGCATGATGACTGTGTCGGTCGCCGTGTGTACTTACTAAATTATATAAGAACAATAGATAAAGTTTAATAAATTATTATTATTTATATTGACAAATACAACTTATTAGTGTTCTCGACTCAAACTCGAAAGTTATGCAAACTCTAAGTAAAAATTTGATTCTGTATTTTCTTCAGAAAATGGAATTCAGGTTGTTTGCTCAACCGTACTCTAAAGTAAAGTTTTAAGAAACGTTTTATCGACAAAAAATACTTACTTACGAAAGAACTGACCCTTCGAAATTTGATAGCTTTTTTGCGACTTTTGCGAAATAACCGCAAAGAATCCTTTCAACGGTCCACTCGATGTTTTGACATCAATACTTCCGATTTTATTAGTTTCTCCGCAAACGCTTTTAAAACTCTTTTAATATTGGAAATCGAGAAATTCTATCGCAATTTTAAATTTTCCGCTGAGTACTGAAAGGTAAAGGCTTTATCGACTACTCGTAAAACTAACTAACCAATTAGTAAACTATCACAAAGACTACCAAGTTACTATAAAATGTTGCTTCAAACGCATGAAGATGTTTGTTCCGTAATCAGTTATCAGAACATCCAACATCTACCTCATGCGGAGAAACTTGTGCGTATCGCCGACCTCGTCCCTTCTATCACCCAGTGCTGCCAGCATTGACCAATTCTGCATTTTCGATGTCCGTACCTCGTGCTCCATGGTTGGTTGCTTAGCTTTGTCGGTATGGTTGATTCAACGGTTGTAACACCAACCGGCCGTCTGAACTTTCCTTTAATTAACTGAAGTAACAGTAGGTTCGCTCTTTATTTTTTATTTTTATTTTATTTATTGATGAAACCAACATTACAGTAATAATTATAAAAATAACCATTTGTGTAGGTAATATAGCCAATTACAGGTTTCCTTATGTTAACATTTTGATAAATAGTAATCTAAACACTGAAATTACTTGCATTAGTAACGAAATGTGTTGTTATACAGGGTGTACAATAAAATGGGACAGCTACTTAAAGGGGTGCTTCAGACCATCAAACTGAACAACTTTCTCTATGGGACCAATATCGAAATCGCGAAAAAAAATTCCGCTCTCCCATACAAAACTGCAAACATAACTCGACTGAAATGTATGGGACAGCAGATTTTTTTTTCGCGATTTCGATATTGGTCCCATAGAGAAAGTTGTTCAGTTTGATGGTCTGAAGCACCTCTTTAAGTAGCTGTCCTATTTTAATTTACACCCTGTATACTTAATCAACATACATAAAACGGAATTTGAGTATATATGTATATAATTTCGATACAGCATACACATCCTCTGCAACACACTATATACAGGAAATTTCTTGTATTTCGATTGGGTGGAATAAAAATATCACCATAATAATACTTACCTATGTATACAATTTTAGTAATTTCGAAATAAAATTAGTTTTAGAGCCAAAAAAAGATCCATGTCTGAAAAACTCTAACCAACAACACCATAAAGTTTATTAAAACCAAATTCTTGCAATGACATCTTTATGCATTAATTAATTAAACTGGGAATAGCAAACAATAAACACAAAGAGTAATCTAGAATCGCATCAAAAAAGGTCAAAACAATGAACATTTGGTATGTCTAAGAAGTTTCCCGAATCGTCGTAAAAATTTATATTATTCTAAACGATGATGGTGTACTATAGCAGGTTCAATATCTCTTTTTAAAGTTCACAGCATGCTACATAAATGGATATGACACACGTACACGTAATAATTACTGAGAATCTTACAATTAAATGTTGTGGTACGCTTCATAAGAGACTTAAGAGGGCTATTACAAGCGCAGTGGCACCCTCGTCACAATAATAAAGATTTATCAATAAGGAAAGCCTAAATTAAAAAAGTGCTCAACAGATAAACTACAAAAGCCTTCAAACTATTTTCATAGAATACTTTTATAGATTTTTTAAAGGTCTAAAACATACAAATTTTGAAAAAAGAAAAAAAACGGCCGCTTTTGTTTTTTTTTTCAAAATTGTCTAAAAGTGGAATGTTTAGAACCTATAAAAGTCACAATAATAAATATTTATCAATAAGGAAAGCCTAAATTGAAAAAGTGCTCAACAGATACACTACAAAAGCCTTCAAACTATTTTCATAGAATACTTTTATAGATTTTTTAAAGGTCTAAAAAAGTGGAATGTTTAGAACCTATAAAAGTAATAGCTTGAAGGCTTTTGTAGTTTATCTGTTGAGCACTTTTTTAATTCAGCTTTCCTTATTGAGAAATCTTTATTATGGTGACGAGGGCGCCACTGCCCTTGTAAAACCCATAGCCCTCTTAAAACTAGATTGCTAACACAGCTTCTTAAAAGTTTACAAGATGATTTTCAACAGAGTCACAACTTCACAAGCAAATGATATAAATCACTTCCTTTGTAGGTTTCTTTCTATTGTATGGTTACTATTTCAATATCCATCGGGACGGTAAAATGTCTTCTAGGCTGAACAAAATTTTCTTTGTGCCTCTCTTGAGGCAAGGAGGTTGGATTTCATGGAAAGGAAAATGTAAAATATGTACTCTGCAAAAGTATTTTACATTGAAATCTGTATAGAAAATCTATCTCAAGGTAAATAAGATTAGAAGCATTTTATTGTCTGGCCAAAATATTGAAAATATTACTTGTCTATGCCATTGCCGACATAATGCTGTTTATATGCAACTATTTATTTTTTAGTGCAGTAACTCTATTAATAATATTACAAGTTTGGTAAAGTATGCGTTAATAAAATTACAAGTAGATACTGGCCTCGATTCGGACTGCGCCACGACTTAACTAAATTTATTCCTGTCACTTTCTAAAATAAGATTAAGAAAAGAGACAGAAACGTTACACGCCCAAAAACGCTTTAAATAAGATGGCGTACATTATGATGGCATCTTATTTTGGGCGTGTAACGTCACTTTGACAGCACTAACGTCAGCTGTTGGTTTTCTGTCTCTTTTCTTAACCTTATTTTAGAAAATGACAGGAATAAATTTAGTTAAGTTAAGTCACAGAATAGGTAATAGTATATAGTTCTACATACAGAACGGCCACTCCCCGCCCCCCTCTGACTTCAGATACCTCACCCCCCCTCACACTGTCTGTGGTAACTTGAGGGAAGCCGAGCAAGGGAATGCAGTCAGGCGCGCGCACCCGTTGGATTTGACTACATAAAATATATTTTATTTTTCTCCTCACAGTAAAAATAAACGCTGGAAAATAACGCTAAATTCACATTTTCTATGATTCTTTAGCTTAAAAACTATTTTTAATAACAGAATGAACCATAAAAAGTAACAAAATGTATAATATAGTTCATACGATGCGTGTTAAGTCAACCCTACACATATGTCTGTAGGGTTTGCTAAATAAGTACACATTTACTGTTGCTCACTAAGCAGGTAGTATATGCGGAGCGCGCACGTCCGCACCCGACAAAGGCTGGCAGGCAACTGCCCCCACTACGCGTTCGCACAGACACTACATCCCTTCTTTATTTTAATTTAATTTAAGATGTATTTTGTAACAGTACACTTAATATCAAAACTATAAGCAATACAGGTACATATGAATATAATTATTATTATAAAGTCAGTAGTACTACAGCTTGCATTTATTTTATATTTTCTTAATATTTTATATATTTCTATATGAATCTACCACCGCTTCGGAAGGTGCTTCGCTTGGGAGAAGAAACGGCGCAAGAAACTCCACTATGCACATAGCTATAACATAACAATATAATGTGTTATGATTGATAATCTTTGATTATTAAAGGTTACGTTTCTTACTGCTTAATTTCATTTCATTAATAGTTAATAAAAGCTTTCCAGTACCCATAGTACTCTGTGCCAATACTGAGCCCAGTAGGCATTTACATTCAACTTTAGCTTACTACTCTAGAGTCTAGACTATCCCTTTCCTTTTTATAATATTTCAAGATTTTAACTACAATTTGTATTATTTGTACAACATTTAGTTTTATTGTGTAAAATTTAAAGTCTAGTCCCACTTTATATGACACACTATTAATTTTGTAACCTAATTACATTAAATTAATAAACCTTAATTTATTTTTCCTCTTGACCTGTGAACTGTGATCGTTATTTCAGGAGTGAGGGTTGGTTAAGCAAACAGCAAGATAAGATTGACAAATCGCGATCAACTTCCATTCCAAGTAATTTTAAAACTTTGTGGTAGGATAGTACAGTTTATATACTTTTGTCACGTTTGTTAAGTTTGGATTTAAGTTTACTTTTGTTAGGTACTTATATAAAATCCAACTAAGTTTAACCGTACGTAGAACAATTTAAAAATATAATTTTTAGGTTTTATTAAACCAACGTGAGATTGCACATTGTTACTAGAAAAGGTGTACTGTTGAACTACAAAAGTATTAGCAAGACTACTCGTAATTTCTAATTAGGCATATGCCTTATTCAATTTTTACTTCAATAGGTAATTGGATTTGATCACAAAACATTTTCATTAAGTATCACTTATACCTTGATTTACTCTCTGGCTAAAATATAAACATTTTCTTTTGGACAATATTGGTGGTGCTCTTAAATTGAAAAGAGTGGCCATTCGAAAATAATTTGTTACTCAAACAAACTTTGATTATGTCTTCGTAAAATATCGTTGTCCATGGCACTTAGCGTCAAAATAAATTACAGTGTGATACGCTCCTTGTACCTGTGGACAGATTTCGAGTAGTATATTATTATTGGCTAGATAGCTATAATGCTTGCCTCATGTTTTCAGTTTCTGCAATGAACTTTATGGAATAATAAACAAAAGGTGTTCAAAAGAAACCTAGTATAGGTACAGGACTATTGCATATAATTGTATGTCTTGTGTGTTCAATTTCTTTGCAAATTTAGAATTAAGTGTTTAGTCTATGTTTTCGCTGTTTATCATTGCATTTTAGTACATAAAGACTGTGACTATTGGGTCACGTTACTTAAATTGGTACATATGTTCCATTTGACAGCATAAAATATAGCTCTAGTATTTGCTAACATTCCATAGATCTTTATCATTTCTTATTTATTTATTTTATATTTATGTCCAATATATATTTATTCTAGACATTTAATAGCCCATAGTTTTAGTTCTACATTGAGTTTTTTGCCTATGGCTCATTTAGGATTATTTGAACCCGAAAGTTTCTGCTTGTTAATTGTCCAGTTTTGACTAATTTTCATGGCCTGTATTAGTTTCGATACTATAAACATAGTTTTTTTATTTTTATTTGGTCCTTTGCATTTCGTGTATCATGATGACACTTTTAAGTAGGTATGAATGGTCGTGTAATGTCCGGCTTAGAATAGCACCAAACATAATATTAATGTCGTAAAAGGAGACTAAGCAATCCCCTCAGGCTTTGTCAATATCTCGGATGTGCACCGGATGCTCGAATAATGTTTTAATGTCACATTAATATATGCACGCAATATGACGACCCAAAATTACTTTTGGACTATAAATTGACCATTATTCTTTCATTGAAAAGATTTTAACATTTCATTTGATTTAACTCGAATTGATTTGATTTCATTTAATTTCACTCGAATTTATTTGATTCTATTTGATCTCCTCTCATCTCATCTCATTCCTTTCCTATCCTTTCCATTCCTTTTTTTTATTCATTTCATTCAGATAACTACTGGTCAGAGTTACCTGCTTCAGGATCGTATCAATTTACGATTTATAATATTAAGGAAGTAAGGACAAGAGAGTAAGTCTGTGATAAGCACATACACTTAAGCACTTAAAATATTCAGCGTAACCGCCAGCCACTGCAATTAAGGACTTTTAATTTAACTGCTGTTATAGTTCATGTACAATTATATAATATGAGTGCAGTAACTATTTAATTTTCATGACCCTTTAGCTTTTGCTAACAACTTGATAGTTGCATGATTCTATAGGTTATAACCCATATGATTTTATAGTAAAGTTGTATGACACTTTAGCTTTCGCTAACAACTTGATAGTTGCTTGGTTCTGTAACCCATATCATTTTATAGTTGCATGATACTTTAGCTTTTGCTAACAACTTGATAGTTGCATGGTTTTATAACACGATGATGATAAGATGATGATATCATTTTATAGTTGCATGATACTTTAGCTTTCGCTAACAACTTGATAGTTGCATGGTTCTTTAACCCATATCATTTTATAGTTGCATGATATTTAGCTTTCGCTAACAACTTGATAGTTGCATGGTTCTGTAACCCATATCATTGTATATTTGCATGACCCTTTAGCTTTCGCTAACAACTTGATAGTTGCATGGTTCTATAACACATAATTATTATCATTTAATAGTTGCATGATACTTTAGCTTTCGCTAATGACCTGATAGTTGCATGGTTCTCTAACCAATATCATTTTATAATTGCATGACCCTTTAGCTTTTGCTAACAGTTTAATAACTGCATGATCCTGTCACCATTGCATTTGCATGGGTTTGCATGGCCTTGCATGGCCTTGTATGTAACTGCATGACCTTTTTGTTTTTACTAACAACTTAGTTACTGAATAGTCCTTTAACTATTGTAGTTGCATATATTTGCATGGCTCTGCATGGCCTTGCATGGCATTGTATGTAACTGCATGACTTTCCCGATTTTACTAACAACTTAGTTATTGAATAGTCCTTTTACTATTGCAGTTTCATATTTTTGCATGACTTTGCATGGCCTTGCATATCCCTGCATGTATGATGCGTCTGCTTGACCTTTTAGTTTTTACTAACAGTTTAATCACTGCATGGTCCTTTAACTACTGTAGTTTTACCTACTTCGCACTTTATACTTATCGCCTTTTAGTTCGCGTGACTCGCGCTTGGAACCTAATATTCGGTAGGTATGTATAAAGTGTATTATACTGATACGTAGTCAAGTCAGTAACTATCGGTGCAAACGATATAGCATATTCAACAGTGTATTTAGAATTGAATTCATCTTGAATCGCTAAGTTAGACGTATGGTATAGATGTAACGGAAATTTGCAAGAAATCCCTTTTTGCCCCCTTGTTAAATAGTTGCAACTTTGCAAGTCATTCCCTTATCACAAGTCCTTAGGGATAACTAGGTACAAACAATATTGATTGTGATTGAATATCAAAATAGTTTTACACTGACATACCTATGCAGAAACCTTATGTAATCCGGTAGGTATTTGTGTTAAATTTTATGAGCATTGGCTACTGTTTTGCACCGATTTACTCACTCGTATCTATACGTACGCAGCGTTACATAATATTTATAATAAATAACACTATAATATTCAAGATGTTATTATACGCCTGTTTTCTACAATTTATAGTATTAATCATTGTAACCAGACAATTAGTAGTCTTCGTAAATATGTATCTGTCTGTTTAACCTTAACCTTAACGGCAACTGTAACCGACCGACCAACCGACCGACCGACCGACCGACCGACCGACTGACCGACCGACTGACCGACCGATCGATCGACTGACAGACGGACCGACCGACCGTATCTGACCTTCAGCTTAACCTTTAACGGTACGCGAGTGCCATAGGGCACCTATCGCTACTCCGTCGAGTTATGTGTAGGTAGGTAACATAGACAGAGTCACGATTACGACACTCTTACGATTTTATGTATTCTGGGATTTCGTAAGAAAGGATTTTGTAAGATCCTCAGACGGCGTCGACTGTTAAGTCGAGGTCCTAATCAAACGGCTTGCATAGATATACATACTCCTCAATCTAGCTGAATAACTTCATATTATGAGATAGTCATTGTCGTAGTCTCTGCCTACTCCGTAGGATTATGGCTTGAGCGTAAGTCTATTATAAAAACATGTATGGTAATGTATTGTACATGACCTTTAGGATTGGAGTCTAGTCGCAGCAATCGTTCGAACAGGTGCTCGATTTGTGGTATGTATATTCTTATGACCTCGACCCCAGCATGGCGTCTATCGTCCTGATGTGTCCCCTTTCCTCTTTTTCCTCCAGCGTTTGATGGTCATAGTTCATGAAAAGAAAAATAATCACTGTTATAGATTGTCAACCACCGCACAAACTAAGAATCCAATGTTTTTTGACATGAAAACTAATGAAATAGGCATAGTAAATAAATGAAAGTACCATGATAGCCCTCGTGGATAAAATTATAATGAATTATCGTTATTGTCCTTTTAAATCAAAATAGAACGTTATTTTAGATAATAGATATTCGCTTTGTTCGTAGTTTTCGGAATATCACTGACCACCCCCTCGGGGAACATAGTCGTGAACACACGCTACTCTGCTGCGTGAAATAATACTTTACAACGTCGCTTTAATTTCAAAATTCCGACGTTGTATTTTGTTTTTATTTTAAAACCAGATAAAATACAGTGTGCACTTACGTTAAATAAGATCCCGTCGTCGCCACATGTAGGGTTTGCTAAATAAGTACACATTTACTGTTGCTCACTAGGCAGGTAGTATATGCGGAGCGCGCACGTCCGCACCCGACAAAGGCTGGCAGGCAACTGCCCCCACTACGCGTTCGCACAGACACTACAATGTCATGCACAATTTTCGCAAAGTGCGCATGTGCGAACGTCATCATGTCAAATCTAAAACGTTGTTTGAAGTGCCGGACCTGTGGTTAAGTCGTGGCACAGTCCGAATCGGTACCATTATCTCCATTTGCCATAGTATATTTTAATGTCACTAATGTTTCGAACATTGTAATCACAAAGAAATCGGTGTTAATCGATATGATTATTATACCATATAAGTTTAATTGTGATTGCCCTGTAGTAGACTATATAGTAGATTGTTAACCAAGGGATGAAAGTGACCCATTTCACACGAGATGTTTGGCGCCCCGAACCAAAGGTGAGGGGCGCCCATAGTTCGAGTGTGAAATGGGTACTTTCACCCGAGTTAAACACTCTGCTTTTCATCACGATTACGAGGAAATTAACCAAAAACCAGATAATGCAAAATCGATTTCTGAATCGCTATTAGCTGGATGAATTCATTTTAGGCTGCGTTTCAAAACGTTTGAAAATCACTCGGGTACCAATACGAAGTAGAAAAAAACATAGGAAGATAGTGGATGCTAGAGTGAGACAAATATAGACCCCTAGTGATTTTTACACGTTTTGAAACGGATCCGCAAAATTAGCAACATGTGCTTTCCCTCCCTTTTTTTCTTTTTAGCGCAAGGCTGCGTTCCAAACCTACGCCCCAGGTGCACCCCGAGTGCAACTTTTCACACTAACGGAGTGCGATTTTTGAACATCATACGAGCGACTCGGCAGTAGAAAATGTCATAATTACTATGGAGATTATCCATCTTTTTACTGCCGATTCGCTCGTATGATGTTGAAAAATCGCATTTCAGAGCCTCTGTGAAAAACGTTCTACCATAGAGCAAGTTGAAAAAACAACCGCACCCAAAGTTCGTGAACGCAGCCCAACTTAATGACTTTTTTTTTAAACTTTATTTTTAAATTAGGTTTTTTTTCTTCGCGCAGAAAACAAAATGTGTATAATTTATACAAAAGTATTGAAATGTTACTAATTATTGTTATTATTACTAAATTCCAATATTTTTGTTCATAATAATTATTGAAGTTAAGAATTTTAATATAATGTTATCGAAGTGTGGCTGTATAGGTTTCTGCCTTTGCTCAGTATAGAGTGAGTAGAGTGGATTGCATGTATAGACGTAGATTTTTTTTTTATTTACTTTTCCGCCCTAGGGAAGAAATGTATCACTTTCAACCCGCTTCTTAGATAAACAATGACCTACTTTCAGAGTATGAGTGATGAAAAATAACTTAAAACATTTGAGCGTTATCAATGCCATAGTTTGATAAAAAAATAAATTTACCTTTGAATATTATACTGAAAATTTAAGAAGTTAATAGTTTTTAAATAGACTACTCTCTATTATATACTAACCATTATTCAATCCACTAATCTAACACAAAACAAGGCCATCGTCCGGTTTAATATAGAAAAAAAATATTAATCATTATCAAATTGATATAGTACGGAGACCCGCATCTATTGTCATGTTTGATAGCCTGGGCCTAATGGACTGTCAGACACACGCCTCTATTGTTTTCTGTATAATAGCGACACATGAAATTACCTGTCTTTCATGCTATTCCTGTGACGTTATAAATTGTTACAAATAATGTTCTCTTTGTGAATATGTTTCTGTGATATTTGTTGTTTATTTGATCTTCTACACTATTAATAAAACTGTGACAGAAGTGTCCGTAGAATCAGGATATTTAAAAAATGTTACTGTTATGGTGTTTAGATATCTATAGCCATAGAATCTCAATTGGATTTACAAATCTCAATTGGATTTTTTGTATTTAAGGCCTTTGCCCGGCAGTGGGATGACAGAGGCTAATAAAAAAAAGTTTATGATACATACGCTGGTACATATTTTATTTCGCTACGATAATGGGAGCTGGAGCGACGAAGTCACAGGCAAAAGCTTGTACACTACGTACGTTTACTATCCACATTTATTAACATTGATATAGGGTGTGAGTGACAGCCTAGCAATTAGGTACTGAAACGATGACCTCAGACCATCAAACAGAACAACATTCACAATGGAGCCCACCTCAGGAAACGAAAAAAAATCAACTGTCCCATACAAAACTGCTGTACCTACCCGACTAAAATGAATGGGACGGCTGATTTTTTTGAAGTTTCCGGAGGTAGGCTCCCTAGTGAAAGTTGCTCAGTTTCATGGTTTGAGTTCACCGTTTCAATATTTTTGCTAGGCCGTCACTTACACCCTCTATAATTTCATTCAATAGAACGAAAATTATCTGTATTTACCGAAAATGACTTTGACTTTTTCTAAAAAATGCCATCACCGATATAAAGTTGTGTTGGGTTTTCTTATTGACTTTGTAATAAAGAATCGACTTTATGGTAAGTAATATCAGTCTAGAACTCGTTCAATTTATAATAGACGCTGAAAGGGCTTGAAAACGGTTGACAGTTCCTTGAAAGTGCAAAATGGACTTTGATCTAGCTTTGGTTGTTTTTTATTCAACAATGAGCTTAAGATTTTAACGAAATAAATTTTACTTTATTTCTGTAAAATAACATTATATAGGATCGTTAATATGCTGACGTTTTTTTTAGGGGATGATCAAACCATTAACCTGAACAACTTTCTCTATGAGACCAAATGCGGAATCGCGAAAAAAAAATCGACGGTTCCAAACAAAACTGCAATCCTAGTTGATCCAAAATGTATTCGTACTATTTCGTTGTTTGTTCCTTGAGAGAAAGTTGTTCAGTTTAATAGTCTGATCATCCTCTTCAAAAATCGTCAGCATAATTATTAAGTTAGACCCTGATTGTGGTTAAGGGTCAATTCACACGTACCACAACCACACCACGTCGCAGCGACAAAATGTGGTCAAGCTGTGGTTACGTGTGAATAGTGTCGCAGCGGCTTTTTGCAGTTGCGTTGTGGTACCGACAAAATGTCGATGTGGTTGCGTTGTCGCTGTCGTTGCGATGTGGTAACCACGTGGTCATGTGCATACTCCGGCTTTCGTAGAGGAAACACGGCGTGGCCGCGGTGCCGCCGCCGGTGGTGGCGTTGCCGTCGCGATGTGGTTGCGATGTGGTCGTATTACACAGGTGGTCGATAACAACGGCAAAATGTGGTACGTGTAAATTGTAATATTCATTTTCAATACAAAATATACGCCCGACCACATGGCGTCGTTGTGGTGTGGTTGTGGCTGTGGTGTTGTTGTGGTACGTGTGAATTGACACTTAAGCAAACAAAAAACAATTTCACAGGTGCCAGCAATATTTTGTTTCATTACAATACAATGTCACTTCTTCATTTAAACTTGGATAATCCGTCCGAGTTTGCGAGACAAAACATTTGTTCAGAGTGTAATAAACAGTACAAACAACATTCAACAAACGCAAACATTTTCAATACAATTGAACCTACAATTTCACAGAAGCTAAGCTTTCGTAACAGGTTCTTACTTTGCCAAAAAGATATTGTTAGCTTTAGACCATTGACAGTTATGAACGTAGAAATGTTCAAAGGGTTTCCTTTTGTTTTTGCTCCGTCGTAAAGTCAATAGTACGGGCGTGAATCACACGACTGAAACATTGAATACAGTAGTCCGATCACCGGAGGGGTTTGACCCTAACAGTAAATCGTCTCTCGCTGAAACTTTGTAGTGTGATAAAGTGAAGTATAAAGATAACGGTTGACAAGTATCTAGGTTTTTTTTTGTTTGGAAGTTAGGTATTTATACCTAAACATAAAAATCACTTATAGCTCTTGGCGGAAAAAGTTTCTCTCCAAAATTCCTTTGGTATATGTTAGTATATACTAATTACCATAGAGGTGATCGGTATCTAGGAATTTATCGATTTCACGAAGGCAGAAACATAAAAATACCGTTTTTAATCCATAACTACTGCAGGAATAATAGTCTCACAATTGTTGTCTTTTTGTGTGTATTAATTTCATTACATGTATCGTCTTGCACAAGAAGCTAGAATATTTTCGTTTCAATTATAGTTTTATGATTTTTGGGCAATAACTTACTTCGGAAAAGTATTCTCTTCCTCTTTATCCATTTACAAGTTACAATACACTTTAATACAACAGGATTACTAAGAATCTATTAAAATTTCGCCCTCATTAGTATACTAACATTTTTTCAATAATATTCTTCCCGCGCTAGGCCCCGATCTACGAGCGCGGGGTGCGGAAGGGTTGAGGGGAGTGGGCGGCGGCGGGCACCGCATCATCGCACGTGCTCACTGTTCAGTGCTACCCGCCCGCGCCGCGCCGCTGATTTATAAATTTTATAATAGTACCTACTGTAGCCCCGGGACTATTTAATTACAAAAAAGATTACCGATTGCCGTTTTGATATTGTTGTAGGGTACGAAATTACTAATATAAAAACCCTATTCCTGCGAAATTACTAATATAAAAAAAACTTTTTGTATACTGTCATGTTCTTTGCCTTAGTTCAATACTGTAATAGTAACACTGTCTAAAGTTGTCATACAAAGCTATGGGACTAGATGAAAACGTCTATTTTGATAGGTCTTATAGCTTTGTATGGCAACTTTAGACAGTCTTACTATTACGTATGGGTAGGTGTTGATATTGAACTAATAATTACTATAATTTACAGTGCATAATCACTTAATCACTGAGATAGAGACTCTTTACTAAAAAGTGCCATATTTAACCTCAAATTTTACGTAATTATTTTTGAAAATCCACTTTTTGTCTGTAAGTTCTTAACATTTTTAGCCATTCTATTCTTTAGTCACTAGTCTAAAAATAGTTTCTGCGAAAGATTTGTGTACCTGCATCTGTAGTTTAGCTTTTATTGATTATTCTCTGTTCTCCTGTTTTTTGATCATAACTTCGGACATAAGTGTAAGAAATAGCTGAAAATCAGAATTTACATGTTTCAATTTATGCTCTATTTTATAAGACGATAAAAATTTTTGGTGGAAAAAAAACAGAATAATCGGTCAGGGTGTCCTATTGCCTCTCATTTTATTCAAAATTACTCGATTTTTTTTCTTTTTTTCAGTTTCTTTTAGTTCACTATACTATTACATACATTCATTCAGCCTCTCGGCCGAATTCATATTTTAGCTTCATTTTTACGTAAATAATTTTCGAAAACCAACTATTTTATTTATAGATTTTAAATTTTTCCATCAATTTTATCGTGTTGCTGGGTACACAAAAATAGGCTCAGAGTCAAAATTTCTCTCACAGACCGTCACAGTTTTGGTTCTATAAGGGTTTTTATTTTCCACTTTTCAAATTCTAATTGTTTTATTCTCGCTGTACAACTTTGTAGGCTATCTACAGGGTTAAGGGTGTGACAAAACACCCTAGTAATACTTAACGGGGTGCTTCAGACCATCAAACTGAACAACTTTCACTATGGGGCCAACATCGAGAAAAAATTAAAAAATCTGCTGTCCCATACAAAACTGCAGTACCGACTCGACTAAAATGTATGGGATAGCAGATTTTTTAATTTTTTCTCGATGTTGGCCCCATAGTGAAAGTTGTTCAGTTTGATGGTCTGAAGCACCCCCTTAAGTATTACTAGGGTGTTTTGTTACACCCTGTATATGACCATAGATCCTTTAAATTTCAGAACGGTTGAGCATACTGAAAAAATATTCTAAATTATTCTTGTATTCACTTTTATTATCATTTTAACGATCTAGTCTGTCTTGACATCAACCATAGCTTTATATCTCTTAGTTTAACTGGTTTTTAATCTTGCATGTAGCTAACATGGAACACGATTTGTACAAAACTCTTCAAGCGAAGCACAAAAATAAATGCGGTCAAAGTATATAATAAATTGCCATACGAAATGAAGACTCTTCCGAATGAGAAGTTTCTCAAGGACCTAAAAACCTTTTTAGTATCAAAATTTTCCTAATGACCTAAACGAGCATTTAGATGATTTTAGAGTAAACAAATTGTGGCCTGCAAGGAGACAGTTTTCAAATCTCGCTTAAATGTGTTTGACTAATAAATTCAATGTATATTATAAAATGACATTTTTCTATTTTTATAATGTACCAAATGAAATCCATTTAATTATTATTCTTTCTTTTTTCGTGTGTTTTAATGTAAAAATGTCAATGGACATTGTATTAATTATTTTGTACTTGGTAAATTCCTATAATGTAAAGTATGTATTATCAATATCACTATTGTAAAATTGCCACACCCAAAATGGGTAAAATTACATTGAGACTGTATTATCACTGACATCTACCTATTGTAAACATTTATTTTGTCGCAATAAATATAAATGAAATGAACTAACATAATATAAACTTACTAATAACTAACAAGACGTTAAATGAAAGCTTGTAAAAAAATGCACATGAACTGGAGATGGATTAAGGGATATGTTAATATTCCGTGTGCATGTGCATTTTTATGAACATGTGTAACTTGACTTGCTCAGTTTAATTCGGCCGCAATTTCACTTGCGCCGGCACGCCGGCCTCAGTGTTCGGTGCACTGGCGCAATAGCGCTAATAATAATCTACGAATAAGAATGTATAGAAATGTAAATCAAGCTCAAAAAGTAGCACCAAAAAAACTGTACCGTGTTCTAAATTTGTTGTTTAAAAACTGTACCTTGCCACTAAAACTCATACAAAATGGGTAGATAGAGACTACCACTTGCCACACGCTACGATTCTTACCTACTTCCAGGATTTTTTTGCCGCGCCAGCGCACCACCGTCACCACGATGTCTATTGCGCCGGTGCGCCGACCACTGAGGCCGGCGCGCCGGCGCAAGTGAAATTGTGGCAAAGTTGAACTGAGCAAGTCAAGTTCCACCAAATACGTTAATATCCCGTAATCCATCTCCAGTTCATGTGCATTTTTTTACAAGCTTTCATTTAACTTCTTGTTAGTTATTAGTACCTAAGTTTATATTATTATGTTAGTTCATTTCATTTATATTTATTGCGATAAAATACATGTTTACAATAGGTAGATGTCATTGATAATTCAGTCTCAACGTAATTTTACCCATTTTGGGTGTGGTAATTTTACAATATTGATATTGATAATACATACTTTACATAATAGGAATTTCCCAACTAACAAGTTAACCTTATAAAATTGAATCTATAAGGTCTAAACTCTATTAGTAGTTTTAAAAGAGCATTTATTATGCCAATGTACCTTATAAAGGCACATTATAAGAAGATTTAGCTAATATTACCTTTATTCTTATAATTTGGCTGGTTAAACGCTAATAAATCCGATTAATATGGCTACAATAATGGTTCAAAATTTTGTCTTCTTTTAGAAGCTAGTTACATTGCTTTTTAGCCGTATAATATTCAATGCCATATAAAGGCTTTTCATAAGGCCAATTATTCTTTTAAAAGTAGTGCACAAGGTCACTACGATGCTTTTGAACTTACAGAAGCATTTTATAAGATATCTATCAAGCAAACTAATAACAGCAACTTATATGGTCTTTACAAGAATGAAAGCAATCCATAAATTCACTTATATCTAAATATATAAAAGAAGAAACTGACTGAATGACTGACTGACTGACATATCAACGCACAGCCCAAACCGCTGGGTCTAGAGATTTCAAATTTGGCACATAGGTTCCTTATGAGGTCTAGGGGTGCACTAAGAAAGGATTTTTCAAAATTCATCCCCCAAGGGGGAAACGGGGGTACAAAGTTTGTATGAGGAAACAAGATTAGTTAGACTATTTAATTCGAAACTTCACAGGAGTACTCCTATTAATAAATGAGTAAACACGTGTTTCAGGTTTTTTCAGAATTCAACCACTGAAAGGGGGAAATGGGGTGACAAAGTCTGAAAATCGAGATGGCTATTGTTTGTATGGTTTATCGGCTGATTACGAAAAAAACAATGATTTTAAAATCCAACGTGGCGGACGTGAAATTCCATCATCCCCTGTGGGGGTGCGATGGGGTTGAAATGTCTAAATATCATTATGGGTGTCGTTTTTATGGTTTTTTGGGACGTCAATTACGAAAATAGCATCGATTTTGAAATTTTACAAAGTGGACATGAAAATCTGTCTAAATAGATTAAATTTTATATATATTAATCTAAATATATAAAAGAAGAAAATGACTGACTGACTCACTGACATATCAACGCACAGCCCAAACCGCTGGGTCTAGAGATTCCAAATAGTAGTTTTTACGCGATGCTCGAACAAACACAGATATCTAGTTTTTATAATAGTGTAGAAAACTAGATTTTGCCTACTACTTCGTCAGCACCGGTTCCCGTTATTGTAGCAAGATAAAAAATATACCTTGTTTTAAGTCAAATTTTATGCTTTAAGATACAATAAATGTCATCAAAATCGGTTCAGTAGTTTTTACGTGACAGTCATACAAATACTAATTAAAATAGTGAAAATGCCTGTTTTCGTTATAGCATCACCTAAAAACTACTTGACCGATTTTGATAATATTTGTTGTGTTTTAAAAACCAGTTCCCGTTATAAGAATTCACTGCAATGTGGTACACATAGATAAACCTAATGACAATGTAATATTAGGGTGGCCAAGAGCTGATCTGATGATGAATGGAGATGATGGATAGTGGTAGGATAAACTTATGCACTCTCGATGCTCAGTAAAATTTGTGAGTTGTTAAACTAAGAGATATAAAGCTATGGTTGACGCCAAGACAGACAAGATCGTTAAAATGATAATAAAAGTGAATAAAAGTACAAGAATAATTTAGAATATTTTTTCAGTATGCTCAACCGTTCTGAAATTTAAAGGATCTATGGTCATATAGATAACCTACAAAGTTGTACAGCGAGAATAAAACAATTAGAATTTGAAAAGTGGAAAATAAAAACCCTTATAGAACCAAAACTGTGACGGTCTGTGAGAGATATTTTGACTCTGAGCCTAGTTTTGTGTACCCAGCAACACGATAAAATTGATGGAAAAATTTAAAAACTATAAATAAAAAAGTTGGTTTTGAAAATTATTTACGTAAAAATGAAGCTAAAATATGAATTCGGCCGAGAGGCTGAATGAATGTATGTAATAGTATAGTGAACTAAAAGAAACTGAAAAAAAGAAAAAAAATCTATTAATTTTGAATAAAATGAGAGGCAAGAGGCAACCCTGACCGATTATTCTGTTTTTTTTTTACACCAAAAATTTTTATCATCTTTTAAAATAGAGCATAAATTGAAACATGTAAATTCTGATTTTCAGCTATTTCTTACACTTATGTCCGAAGTTATGATCAAAAAAAAGGAGAACAGAGACTAATCAATAAAAGCTAAACTACAGATGCAGGTACACAAATCTTTCGCAGAAACTATTTTTAGACTAGTGACTAAAGAACAGAATGGCTAAAAATGTTAAGAACTTACAGACAAAAAAGTGGATTTTCAAAAATAATTACGTAAAATTTGAGGTTAAATATGGCACTTTTTAGTAAAGAGTCTCTATCTCAGTGATTAAGTGATTATGCACTGTAAATTATAGTAATTATTAGTTCAATATCAACACCTACCCATACGTAATAGTAAGACTGTCTAAAGTTGCCATACAAAGCTATAAGACCTATCAAAATAGACGTTTTCATCTAGTCCCATAGCTTTGTATGACAACTTTAGACAGTGTTACTATTACAGTATTGAACTAAGGCAAAGAACATGACAGTATACAAAAAGTTTTTTTTATATTAGTAATTTCGCAGGAATAGGGTTTTTATATTAGTAATTTCGTACCCTACAACAATATCAAAACGGCAATCGGTAATCTTTTTTGTAATTAAATAGTCCCGGGGCTACAGTAGGTACTATTATAAAATTTATAAATCAGCGGCGCGGCGCGGGCGGGTAGCACTGAACAGTGAGCACGTGCGATGATGCGGTGCCCGCCGCCGCCCACTCCCCTCAACCCTTCCGCACCCCGCGCTCGTAGATCGGGGCCTAGCGCGGGAAGAATATTATTGAAAAAATGTTAGTATACTAATGAGGGCGAAATTTTAATAGATTCTTAGTAATCCTGTTGTATTAAAGTGTATTGTAACTTGTAAATGGATAAAGAGGAAGAGAATACTTTTCCGAAGTAAGTTATTGCCCAAAAATCATAAAACTATAATTGAAACGAAAATATTCTAGCTTCTTGTGCAAGACGATACATGTAATGAAATTAATACACACAAAAAGACAACAATTGTGAGACTATTATTCCTGAAGTAGTTATGGATTAAAAACGGTATTTTTATGTTTCTCCCTTCGTGAAATCGATAAATTCCTAGATACCGATCACCTCTATGGCAATTAGTATATACTAACATATACCAAAGGAATTTTGGAGAGAAACTTTTTCCGCCGAGAGCTATAAGTGATTTTTATGTTTAGGTATAAATACCTAACTTCCAAATTAAAAAAAAACCTAGATACTTGTCAACCGTTATTTTTAAACTTCACTTTATCACACTGCAAAGTTTCAGCAAGAGATGATTTATTGTTAGGGTGTCCATACAAGAAATCTCCTCGATGATTGAACTACAGAACAAGCCTGAGTAGACATACTAATTAGAAGCATTTTCAAAGAGATGAAAGACATTTGACGCAAATAGTGCTAGCTTGTTACGAAAAGGTCACGACCAGAAGTGCGATTTTTCAAAATCATACGAACGACTTGGCAGTAGAAAGATGCATAATCTCCATAGTAATTTTGACATTTTCTACTGCCAAGTCGCTCGTATGATTTTCAAAAATCGCACTCACGACCACGTCAGAGGCCGTAAGGCGGTCTGAAAAAACTCTGACACCAGGGCTCTGCCCACACGATAAGAAGAAGACAAAAAGGTTACTTTTATGGATATAAGTAATTATACCTGCCTAGCTAGCATGTTACACGAGATACGGCTATATCACGACTTTTATCTCGTTCGTTCGCCCGCAAATAGAAAGGGACGAAGGTGCGATAACGCTGTATCACGGTGGCATACTACAGCGGCTGCCATATTTATGGCAAAGATGATTTTCCGTGTGTATAATGAGCATTGATGTCTTATATCTAACAGAACTAGACGAACACTCAACGCTCCAAAGATGGCAGAGCCAAAAAAGAGCTCATAAAGAGCTCTTTTTTCAACTAGCTGACTGTAAACGCAAATACGATCAAATACAACGTATTTGTGCGACCCAAAAGCATGCATACTTGATTTGTATGTCAATTCAGACTATTTGCTAAGATTTTATATGTGACAATGATATTATTTATGGCAATGATAATGACTTTAATATAAAGTGTCTTCTTCCAGATATGTATAGGTAGATACCATAGTCTAAAAAAACAGGGTCTTCTATTCCCAGAGTGACACAAGCCTACGTCACAAAAATATGGCCGCTAAACATGGTAAAAGGGTATGATGACGTAGGCTTGTGTCAGTCACGTGGTCAGTCACGTGATCGGAAGAGAATACCAGGCGCAGTATATTATTGTACTATGGGTAGATACATAAGATTAGATAGCGTTTGTTTTGACTGTCACAGTTATTTTGTATTGAAAAAACTCTTCTTTAGATCTGTCACCACGGATACTTCGAAAAGATTCTTACTTTGTGTGGTTTTTGTAGGACGAAATAAATCTCTGAATGCAAAGTAGAATCGAATATTCACTTAAGAAATGGCAACGCATGTGCCTTGCAACATCTACACGCGGTGTTCATGTTGCAATTCATTTTATTATATTTACCCGTTGATTTGGTAATGTTTAAGCGCATGCGCACAGCTGACGCCGCTCTATCAGCTATTCGCAGAATATTTCATTGAATTTAGCTCTGTTTATAATCTGAATGTTTCACGTCGAATTATCCGTTGTCTTGTGCGAAAATCTAATTTATTGCATCTCTTCATGTCTATACGGAAATAAAGTAACCTGTTCTCTGAACAGTCGATGTGTTATTTAACCTATTTATCCGTTTCTATACAAAATTCATGCCATACACCGCATAAACTCCCTACTCTTCTCTCTTTCTGGGGTGGCCTGAAGTGTTTAATTTCAGCATTGTTCAGCAGAACATTGAGCATGTTCATATTTGCCGTAAACAGACTGGGTTTACATAATTATTGTTGGTTATATTTGCGGTCCTTGTCCTTATGTTTCGAATTTATTTCGTTGACAAAATTTATTTAGAATCAAATAGAGGGTCTTTCTTACATTTAAAGGGGATGACCTGACCATCAAACTGAACAACTTTCTCTATGGGATAAACATTAAAATCGAGAAAACACCTGTCCCATACATTTGGCTCGATTATAATCGAGCGAAAAAAAAACCGCTGTGCAAACCTAATCGATTAGGTTTGACAAGCAGTTTTTTTTTCGCGAATTCTATGTTTGGTCCTCTGTGAAAATTGTTCAGTTTGATGGTTTGACATTCGCGGACGGTGAACGAGACACAATAGAACTTTTATTGTTATCACTGCTATAGCCGGTTTCTGTCCGCGAATGTGTTAATTAATAAGTATTAACCTATAAATTTAGTAAAAGTTAATGTTTAAAGACTTTAAAGCTTTCAGTTTGTTTATCAACTACAAAGAGTGATCATACGATAGTCAAAGTAAAAAGCAGTAAAAAAAGGCACGAAGTAAAATAGTTATCAATTAAAAAGCTACAAATCAAGAGGCGCAAGCGCATGCAGCACTCTGAGATTAGATCGAAATGCTAATGGCGCATTCTAATTGCCAGCTGTAATATTAATAAAACTATTTTTAGTTAGTTAAATGCAAACGGCAAATGCAGTTGCACTAAAAGCTTGCGTTCAGCTTCTTTTCGTTTCGATTTAAAAGGTTTTCAATTTGGTTTCAAATTTACATCTTTTAGTATTATAGGCAGCGTAAAGCGTAAACTTTTTAAACAAGGAAGGTTCTATAATTTCCACTGATGTATCAATGAAACCACGTTTTGCAAAATTTTGAGCTATTATTTTGGGTTGAGAAAGTTTTTGTTCCGAATGAATACCTATTTTTTCCAATCGGTAAAACATACTTACAGATTCGTACTTATACGTATTACAAGTATCCAAATTTTTTTTAGGCAGAGAGTTGAATTTCATTTTGCCCAGCTTTTTAGGGTTCCGTACCCAAAGGGTGAAAACGGGACCCTATTACTAAGCCTACGTTGTCCGTCCGTCCGTCCGTCCGTCCGTCCGTCTGTCCGTCTGTCCATCTGTCCGTCTGTCCGTCTGTCCATCTGTCCGTCTGTCCGTCTGTCCGTCTGTCCGTCTGTCCGTCCGTCCGTCTGTCCTACCTATTTAGGGCTCTAACTTTTGAACCGTAACAGCTAGATAGTTGAAATTTTCTCAGATTATGCGTTATTAACTTATTACGGCGGATTTGTTAACAAATAATACAAATGTCAAAAAGTTAAGGTTATGTCATTAAGGGGGGTTCTCAACAAGAAAGTTTCTTCACGCTCTATCGTAAAAACGGTAATACATACAAGCGTCAAACTTTGTGTGATTATAGAGCAAACTCTACACAATAACAACAAATACTAAAAACCGGCCAAGTGTGAGTCGGTCTTGCGCTTAAGGTCCCGGACAATTTTTTTTTCTAAGTTAATAATGTTGTGTTCTGTGGTGGTGTGGCACGGAACCCTCGGTGCGCGAGCAGCCCGACTCGTACTTGGCCGGTTTTTATTTAAATAGAAAACAAAATTTTTCTTTGACATTGCGTGCTGATAGTGAATTATCTTTTTATACAAAGTTTCAACATAAATATTATTATATATAGTCGGAGAACATTTACAAAATGCTTGAGTTCGTAAAAACAACAACGAAGAAAATTGCCAACAATGACAATTTGGCAACGCTCCGTTCTTTATCTTGAACTTAATTTAATTTTAGCGAAACACCCGAAGGTAAAACAAGCAAACGTAGCGACTAATTAAACATTTCCAATATCTATTAGAGTTTCTGGAGGCCTTACAACAATAGGTCCTTTGTATAACAGATAGAAGGTCGCAGAAGTGCTAAGTCCATTATGTGCTACATTCCCAAAGTTATAAACTTTCTGAATAGAGTTTCCAGTTAATTTCAGTGTAAATAGACCTAAGTGAATAATCTTCGAGCCGGTTCTGGGAGAATGCTAAGCTATTGTCGTCATGAACGGAACATTGTTAGGCTGTCTTGTTTCGGAAATAGGTATTGCTTTTGAACATAAATAGGTACCTGACTTCACTCAAAATGTTTGAATAATTTTATAGTTGACTAGCGTTAACCCGCGACTTCGTCCGCACAAATTATATACTTACCAGATTTTAAGTCAGATCATAAGCTATCAAACAAAAAAAGTTTCATTAAAATCGGTTCAATAGTTTTTGCGTGATGCTCGTTCAAACAAACAAACAAACAAACAAACACACAAACAAACAGACACACAAAAAATCCAAAAATTGGTGATATGGAATCAGCCGAATCAGGGACACCTAAAAACAAAAAATTACCGTAACTTTTTTTTTGTTACTAATTATCTTCAATGTACAGACACACATCTGCTACTGTTTTATAATAGTTTAGGTAGATAGATATAGATAGGTAGATAGATCGAAGTAGGTAAGTTTAGGTATACCTAATGAGATTTAAACGTTTTAATGAAAGTCGGATTTAAATTTGATGATTCCTAAAGAATGTAGTGTATAGTTAAAAACTTGAGTATAGCTATAGTTACGTATTAGTGTATGACGGTGATAAATAAAAACAGTTTACGCCTACCTCTCGGTATTATCACTTGTACAAACGTAACATTTAGCGACGAGCGCCGATCATCTTATCATTAAAAATTTTTTGCAAGTCCGCCATAATAACGCACATTCTGTGAAAATTTAAACTCTAGTTATTACGGTTCAAAACCTACAGCCAAGAAATAGGTAGGACAGAAAGACGGACGGACGGACGGACACCGACCGTATTAGGCCTATGATTATAAATAGGATCCAGTTTTCACCCTTTGGGTATGGAACCGTAAAACAGGGCCTTTTTCCGAAATGCACTTTAATAAAAAAATATGTTCAAACGGAATAAAGCTGTTTTGAACACTAATATTCGCGTCAAGCAACTACGGTGCGGTATAATTGTATGAAGAGGGACTACACTCAGTACTACACTAGCATCACTACCACACATTGTACGCCGTAGCATGATACGCTGGGGTTGATAAGCCTATATCACGCCTTTTATCTCGTTCATTCGCGCCCAAGTAGAGAAAGAGTAGTGAAAGCGCGGTAGCGCTATATCACGCTGCACATGCTACGGCCGCAACTGTCATATGGTAGGTAAGTACTTGGACCATTTTGCTTTAGTCTTACATTATAATGCACCACTCACAATAAAATTCACAAATTTGAAACATGATTTAAAAAAATAATTACTTCTTAACTTAAAAAGTTAAACTGAAACGGCATACGACAATTCAGTTTGGGAACTTTTTACAAACAATGCAGTTTCAGAAATGGCACTTCCGAGAAGCCCGAGTCTCAAAGTTACATAAGTTCACAGCACAAGTTTTGTGGCGTTATGGCCGCGTATTTACTCTCCGAATGCGCTCAAAGTGAAAACATCTGGTTTCCCGGACATCTATTGTTTCTGTCGTACGTGTTACGGGACCCCCAGTTCCGGGATTCTCTTTTATAGGTCACTGTTATTTGAAGTTTATTTGAGTAAATATTTGTTTGAATTTATTTATAACTTTGTTACACATACATGCGCGAATTTGGTTATTAGCTTATTTTGTTTCGAGTTGAAGCAAATTATTTTAACTAGCTTTTGCCCGACACTGCCGACACTTCGTCTGCGTTGACTTTCAAAAAGTATCATAATATTATGTTATTCCAAAACATTTTCTATTATAAGTGCCAAAAATTCGTTCTGCTTAGGCGTGATTTCGTCACAAACATCATCACAAACTTTCCAGACTTTATTAATTACTCAGTATAGTAGGATATCTTTAGGATTATTATTGGGGACGGACGAATTTCATTAGATAATGTACAAGTTTTGTAGTAGTAAGTAGGCCAAAAATGACAAAACGGAACAGTCATGGAATTACCTCGATGCCTGTTTTTCTGTCCGTCCGTCTGTTACAGGAATTTTTCACAGAGACAGTTAGACATAGAAAGCTGAAACTTGACACACTTATATTATTACTAGCGTTAACCCGCGACTCCGTCCGCATAAATTATATATCAGATTTTAAGTCAGATCATAAGCTATCAAACAAAAAAAGTTTCATCAAAATCGGTTCAGTAGTTTTCGTGTGATGCTCGTTCAAACACACAAAGCAAAAAAATTCTTTTTTTAAATTTACAGTTTTATAATAGTAGAGATTATGACCATGATTAGTATCTATTCTTTAACATTTTTATAATTGACGAGCATTTACCCGCGACATCCATCGTCCGCATAAATTATATACCAAATTTTAAGTCAGATGACAAGCTATCAAACAAAAAAGTTTCATCAAAATCGGTTCAGCAGTTTTTGCGTGATACTCGAACAAACAAACACCCAAACAAACAAACAAACAAATAAACAAACAAATAAACAAACAAACAAACAAACAGACAGACAAGAAAACCAAACATTGGTGATTTGGAATCAGGGACAGGTAAAAACCATGTCGTAATTTTTTTTGTAAATATCTTCAATGTACAAACACACTTCTGTTACAGTTTTATAATAGTTTAGATTTTTTTTTGACTTGGTAAATAAGTACCTAATGAAATTTATTAAAACAAATTTCATGCATAAGGTAACATTTACACGATTGTGTAAATGTTACCTTATGCATGAAATAATAAATTTCGTAATTTAATTAAAATACCAAAGCTGTTATATGGGAACCTTTTCCCGATTGATTTATACAACAAACTGTATGTTAACAAGCGTCCGAGTGTGTACTAGAAGACATTTAACCAAGATTTATAAGCCTTTACTAAAATTCTACTGTAACTCCTAAACACTGCATCTTTAACGCGATAGTTATAGGGTCTAAATTCGGTTTTGTTTACGATAAGCAGTACAAAATTGCAGGCCTACGTTTAAAATGCTATAGCTGGCAACAGTAATGTTGTCAACGAAAGATAAATGGGAGACAGACGTTTTGTAAAACGTGACAACTTTATCACGATATCCATTTGTGACTTACCAGTAATTAGCGTACGAGGTGTGTCAGTAATGCAGGCATTGAATTTGTGTTTACTGGTGTTAGAGTTATGTTCAACCTCAATCAACATGGCCGACAACTTGCTTATTAGGCTCATATAAATTGATGATATTTCTGAGGTAAATAATTATTATCCTTCTGTGACTGACATAACGTAATGTAGCTATGTTGAAATCGGTTTGCTTAGATTTTGAAATTCGCATTATATTCAACATGATCGTAAAAACGTTACAAGTAGATGAACCTTTTGTAGCCTATCAATATAATTTATTCCCTCACTTACCTATGAAACGTTTTCATATCAGCCGTTTTGGATAAGTTACGTTATACCTATCTATGGATAGTTGATGACACATTACTTTTTATTATCACAGAGTCCTCGGACCAATGTGCTGGTAGTTTGACTACTGTAGGCAATATGAGAAGCTGAATTGTACCTTACGTGACAGCCCTGAACTCAGCCTAATTTGGTTTCTACCTTTCACATACACTAATAATAAGTTAAAGGTGCACGGTCATATCGACGATGACCTCACCTTAATGATACAGACTAATGAAAGTTTATTGACACTTTAATGACATTCTAAATTCTAATAGGACTCATGACTGCTAAGTTACATAATGAGCCTAAGTGTTACTGTTTGATTTGTTGTGTTTTACTTTCACGTCGATTTTTATTATTTGGGATAACAAATAGTCACAAACCCAACCTAAAAGCTAACAAATATCTTACACACACACACTCACTTTACACACCATATAATGCACATTTGATGATTTGGACTTATTTATTTGGTGCCATAGACTTAAACAAAATAAATCTAAGTGCCAGGCACATAATTTTAATCTCTTCAGGATCAATGGAATTGAGTGGTTACCTATACTTTATTTTGTACTTTCGATTACAACTTTTGACTTGTATTGTATTTGTAGCAATACTTACACGTGCTTGCACTCTTTTTTATTAGTTTCCACAATCCACAGAGTCCTGTAATAACAGCTATGAATAACAGCACGGAGTTGAATTCTCTATGAATAACAGTCTTCCAGCAGTAAAAGCTAAGATTAACACATAAAAGACTTTTTGTAATTTTTTTTTCCCAAAACATCATTTTGAAGTGCCTCCCTGGTCTAATGGTTAAGAGCACTGGCTCCCGAAACGGAGGTCGTGGGTTCGATTCCCACGGGGGACACCTAGTGATATGTCACTTTGTGCGTTTTTCCCCAGTTGGTTAGGACATTGCAGGCTTGAATCACCTGATTGTCTGAAAAGAAAAATGATTCCGTGCTTCGGATGGCACGTTAAGCCGTTGGTCCCGGCTATCTCTGGTGGTAGTAGTCGTTACATAAAAACCACGTCAGAGGCCGTAAGGCGGTCTGAAAAAACTCTGAAACCAGGGTTCTGTCCAAACGATAAGAAGAAGAATTTTGAAGTGTTGTATTACATGGTGACAGAATTAAGCCTGGTGTTGTTTTGTTATTTAGTACTCTTTTGACTATAATTATTATAACAGTCAATAACGATAAACATAAAATCACCACTGAGCAGGTTTATTTAAGATCATTTAGTATAATTATTTCAAATTCTTTAAATATTTGAACCCAAAAATGTATAAAATTTCTTTCATTATAAAATCAAATCAAGAGTGTTTTTTATAAATGACGACAATCATTAAATGACCATTAAGTTTTGTTAAAATTTTCTGATTATAAATTATGACCATTTAAAATATCGATTGAACTCAAGAACTGAACCATAAGGCACATTGAAGATGCATTCTCAACTCTTTTATGTTTATGTTAATTTGATAGATTTCCTCTTGCTGACAATGAAGTGGGCGGGGTGTGGGCCGATATTTATTGAAGTTATTAGGCCGTAACCGATGTTAATTTCTATTGAATTACTCATCGATGGTTACTATAAAATAAAATTGGTGAATTGCATGTGGAGAGGTATGGAAGAGTTATTTAATAAAAAATATATTGACACTTTTCTTCGTAAGAAAGTGCGGATTTTTTATTGATCGATCTATAGAAATAATATTAGAAATAGTAAAAAAGGATAAGGAAATTGAAATGAAACCGGTGGGTGTTTCTCCTGGGCTGTGATTATCTTCACCAAATAAATATTTTTTCTTGTTTATAAGAAAAGGAATAAAAGTTAGTAGCGCAGTTATAAAGCTCGCTGGGCCCTTATAACAGCGTTAACCTAATTAGGTATACCTTTTCTTATAAACAAGGCGAAAATATTTGGTGAGGATAATGACAGCGTTTAAACAAACAGGAGAAACACCCAATCTGTAGGTGGAGCACCGATAATAGATTGATCGGACACCAACTACAGATAAAACACCCTATCAATTTGCTGCCGTAGGGAAGGATGCCAAGAAGGCGAAGAAAGTTATAGCGTGTAAGATATCAGTGCACGGCAAAGATTCTCATAATGAGGACCAGATACAAATTGGGAATAGGCACTAAATTAAATTAAAGTCTTTGACCAAGAAGTTTCGCTTACGCCAGTAGGCAGAACGTCAGCGTACCCGTGTATGACATAGCCAGTAGCATAGCCATAAGACTTCTTGGATCGGCAATGTGCCCAGCCATAGTACACAAATATAGTTACGTCGATAAGGGTAGCAATAAGGTAGGCAGTGATCTCCTTTCGTATTTAACTAGAACAAAATATGTATCTCTATTTTTAGACCAATCATTTTACGGAGTTTTGTTAGGCAGGGTAGGGAGTAATTATTAATTGGACTTTTAAACTGTAACTGGCACCATTTAGTGACAAAAATACTATCCTAAACCATATTTAAAAAAAAATTGCTACGCAACATAGAAATCGAAATTGTGTGTCCCAGAAGGCTTTTAAATTAATAATATTAATAGCAATGCACTCATTTGAATTAGATTTAACAATATACATTATTTTTTACCAATAAAATAGGCATTAAAATTTAAAAAATGAGGTATTTATTAGAAAATACGAATTTATTTTTCAAAACCTTCTAAGTAGGCAAAAATATTTACACCATGTTTGAAGAATGTATGATAGGAGCCTTAAATAAGTGTAAAAAAAAATTTATCATCAGGTTTTTTAGAACGAGATAATATCTATATTTTAAAATTGGAACTGTTGCTGACGTAATTTTTTTCTAATTTTGGTACATTCCTAAGCTCAAATTGGCTCTTCAATATTATAGCGAAAAAAAAATGCAATTAGTTATTGTCCCGGCTCAAACCGTAAAATGACTGGGCTATTTGTGAATAGGACAAAACACGTAGGCGTAGGTACATTTTAGTAGGTACCTCTATGACTTTTCACTCTACGACCAGACTAGATCAGTTTGGGTGCTGTAAAGGCTATGAACGAAGGCAGTAAATTTTTTTGATGCTGTTATGTGGCCTAAAGCTCCAAAAGGTGTCTCTAATCATCACTTTAGACGTACCTAACTCTAACTTAAAACCCTTATAAAGTGTAATAAAGCTTGTGGTCACACCGAAAAGGAAATACGGTCCTTATACTTTATGTAACATTCCTTAATAAACGCTGGTAAAGCAGAACAGGAGGCGTGTCTCATTCATCTGATGTCGAGACTGATGGCACACTTCGATCTATCAGAAATGGTGACCGACACGTTGTCACAACGGCGCCGGCGCCGGCTAATGCCTCTAGAATTGGATCCTGATGGATCGTGATTGTAGCTGCAATAATAATGATGTCTGAAGTCTGAAGTCATGTATATACTAACGCCATCTAGTGATGGGTAGATATAAATGGTAGGTAACTATTTAACATTCGCTATCATGCAATAATGATTAACATCACTAATTACCTAAATGTTCAGAAATTAATAGCTGAACAACATTTTAATATTGTAAAAATGAGAAAAGTATAATTATAAAAATATCTTGGATATTGCAATATATTAAGTTTATGATAGACACAGTTTATCAAGTCCCATATAAAGTAACAGGAATAAACTACCGCCTGGACTTGTATTATGATGATTGGAAAAATAGAATAAAGTTATGTGGTCAATATATTCATATTCATCATACAAATAATTAATTGACCCTGACGGGATTCGTCCCTACGACCCCAGGTGGTTCACTACCTACAAACTGGGCTATCGGCACACTGGACTAAGTTTACTGTGCTATAGGGCCGTATAAAAAACAAACACTATACTCTACTTGTATGAATTTTTTTTTCCAATGTTACAATATGTAGGTACACGATAGTAAATATAATGCTCAATACATTTATTTTCAAGTCGTAAATTTCAAAATTAATAACTCTACTAAGAACGAACAACATTAATATTATTATAAACTATTTTCATTTTAATTACTGTAAAGAAAAAAATATACTTGTGGTTAAATCATTCCCCCTACGGTACACTGAAACTATATTGGAACTTAATGTTTGCAATTAGCATATTAATGAGGCTTAAGACTTCGGTAAAGTCCTAAACTATGCAGAATTTAAGGTAACTAAGTAGGTACTAAAACATAGCTCGAACCTGCTCGAACTAGTACATAATAGCAGTTAAAAGGCAGCTGACTTCAGAATGGCAATTAGGCAGCCATCAGCTTTGCACTTCAAAGCTTCGCTCATCACACCATTTACGATTTGAATTACCTTCACTACGTATTCTCTTCTGTACAGACAGACTGCGTTACATATTTAAGATGGAGATATTTCGCTTCGCAAAAGACGGAAATGAACATAATTTTTATCAAAAAATAAACATTCGAAAGGAAAGACTTGGTCCTAATATAAGCAATGTCTTTTACATTCGCATTTGCAGTAGCAGAATTCGCATCGCATCGCATTTGCAAAAGGAGAAATTTAGGATTTTTTTTTACTAGGTAATCTTGCACTAGCTGTCAAGCATGCATTGGATGACAAATGTTTAGTGGTCAGTGTCAAAACAGTAGTCATTCGTCTAACGTCTGATTACTATAATAAATTAAATTATGTATTTAGAGTGTAATACCATCAATAAACGTTACCGTTTGGTGGGCCTTCAAAAAATTGATTCCTTTCTAAACGAATTTCCATTAACTCACAAGACAATTATGTACCATGAATAAAGGAATTTTTTTTTCAACATCCTCATACTCCAACGTTTAATTTTCTATCAGCAATATCAATTCGCTCTCAAGTTTCCTAATAACAACCACATCTGACGTGACATGCCATTATAATACATTATTGATCCACCAAACTCCCGCCGTGAATACCGACTGAATTTCCAACCAACACTTCCCCGTTTCGCTTATTAATTCAGGTTGTACCAAATCACGGGTGGGCTAAGTGTTCCGCGAAAGTGAAGTTATGGCAGCATTGATTACATGAGAGGTTTCAAATTTAGGAGATTCTGGCATTTTGAGATAGTTATTTTGAGAGAATATCGGCGGATACGTCTTGTGATACTGCTTTGTTAATGAGATAGGTTATTTTGATAGCTGAGATCAAAGGATGCATTAGTACATAAATATCTTTGACAAATATCTTTTCCATTGTCAGGCAGAATGCCTCATCATCATCAACTTACATACGTCCCACTGCAGGGCACAGGCCTACCCACAGAGAGGTTGTATGGTCCACCAGGTGAGCCCAATACGAATTGGTGGACTAAACATATACATCAGAATTTCTTCTTTTTTTTATTTTTCTAATAAAAATAAATAAAATAGGTTCATCTATCTTCTTCCCGTGCAAACTTTTTTAGAATGGGATTTACAAATTATTCTCCACTAATAGAGTGGAGATTAAAAAAAAAGATAAAGAAATATATATTAGTCCAGTATAAATAATCGCAAGATATTGTTGTTAACAAACAATATTCTATTCTTCCATTTCGCTCTCATAATACGTGAGCAACATTGCAAGTAACTTTTTTCGATAATAGAACGCAAAAATATGCAACTGACTGAATGTTTATGCAAATGCATCCAGACTAAAGCTCTACACTTAGCAAAAGCTCGTAGTGGGTTTGATATTACAAACCTAAAACAATGGAAAATCAGTCGCATAGTTAAGCTTTCAGGGAACATTTATTGTATTATAACAAAATTTTTAAGAACAAAATAACGCATGGCCTTTATTTGAGGTGAGGTTGGTGAAAGAATTTTACGAAACTATAAACGCTGGGATGGTGACTTGTATTCTGTTATTTTTAGAGTTCCGTATCCATAGGGTGAAAACGGGACCCTATTCGTAAGCCTACGCTGTTCCTCCTTTAGCATAGCATATGCTCACGACTATATTCCCCGAGGGGGTAGTCAGAGATATTCTGAAACTTCAGAACATCCACGTTTCACTAGTAGTACCGAGTACCGAAACTCTGTCCAGTGTGACGGGGAGTGAGCCCGTCGCCACTTGTAATGGACAGTAGTTACAATACATACCTCGAAATAGAAGCAGACTATGGCGGATTTTCTGACAAAATAATTAAGGGGAAATTCAAAATACAAAAATTCATTTTTTTTTTTCAAAATAATGTCATATATGCTTTTTGACGTCATTTTTTGACTCTACCACCGCGTCGGAAGGTGTTCCGTTGAGAGAAGATGCGGCCAGAAACTCTACAACACAGAAAATAGTGTTTATAAACTTTTTTTTCTTCTCGCTCTATTGTAAAAACGTACATCAGACCTAAAAATCTTGTGACAAAGATTAATTTTTCAAGGACTGGTCTATCCCCTGACATAATACTCTGTCTGCAAGATCTGTAGTAAAATAGTTGAAAAATGTATCATGCATTTTATTTTCCTTACGTGATAAAAATAACAAATTGCATTAGCATGGTAAGAGTTTCGCGATCAATGCACTGCAATTCTATTTATCTACTTTTGTTTACAATTCCTATTATTAACAAAGTACTTATTTGTATTAGTATTGTCTTTGTTCCTTGATGAACCTGCCTGCTGTGCTAAAGGATCGCGAGTTCGAATCCCGGAAGGGGCAAATATTTGTATGATGAATACTAATATTAGTATCAGAGTTCATTGTATCTAAGTATCTATACATGGTCCTTCTTAATATGCTGACATTTTTAAGGGGATGATCAGAATATCAAACTGAAGAACTTTCTCTATGGGACCAACATCGAAATCGCGAAAAAAAAATCAGCTGTCCCATAAATAATTTGGTTCGAGTAGGTTTGCAGTTTTGCCGCCAGTTTGACCGTCTGATCATTCCCTTAAAAAAAAAGTGTCACAGCATATTAAGAAGGATAGGAAGGAAATAGGTAAGGAAGGATACAACGAGTTAAAGAATAAGCGCAAAACCTCATACACCCCAACTGACTTATAACAAAATAATTAGATTGAAACAATAATTTCATTATTTTGATAGTTAACATTTAAAGATAATTAGTATTCGCATTTTAAATTTTGAGGCGAAAATGATTTGTTATGAGTTCAGCAATAAACGAAAGCTCTAACGTACTCATTGATACATTTTAATAAAAAAAAAAAATCTGCTCTCGATTCTAAACAAACTGCTTTTAGTTTTGCGTTAATTCATTAACACGTTGTATAATGTGTTCTATATACTTAGTTTAAATTAAAGATTGAAAAAACAGTAGTTCTATATCCAGGCTAGAATAGAATCTGGTACTTTGATTCGCTATTGACGTTTTCCATGAAACAGCTGATATTATTTTATGCGATTTCGATGTAATTGTGTTCTGTGCACATCCTAAACTAGTAAACTGTGCCCTAAAGTATGTTACTTCTTCTTATCGTGTTATTTTTTTTTTATTTACCCTTTCTTACTCCCCAAATTGCCCCCCAATATAAAAATTTAGCTTTTTTTACTTCATTTACGATATTGGACTACCAATAGCTATATCTGTACCGAGTTTCAACTTCCTATGTCTTACGGTCTCTGAGAAAATGCCTGTGACAGACGGACGGACGGACGGAGGGACGGACAGACACCGAGCTGATTCCATAAGTGTTCCGTTTTTCCAATTTTGGTACGGAACACTAAAAAGAAATCATTACTAATAATATAATAATGTAAAGACTGTCGCTGTCTTGTTTTCACTTTCCTTTATTGGTGGTATGCAATCGCTCGTGCAAGCTACCTACTCAGCTTAAAAACATCGGTTTCGCAGGATCTGGATTTATAACTTTGGTTTGTGAATTTAATCAATAAAAACCGGTCAAATGCGAGTCGGGCTACTCGCGCACCGAGAGTTCCATACCACACTATCACTTTGTAAACTCTTATTATATTCCGTGCTATCACGCAACTTATTAACTTAGAAAAAAGTTTTTTTCCCGGACCTTTAGCACAAGACCAACTCACATTTGGCCGGTTTTAATAATTTTTTGTTATATTGTAGATTTTGCTCTACAATCAGTTAATCACACCAAGTTTGACACTTGTATATTACCGTTTTTATGACAGAGCGAGAAGAAAAAAAGATTGATTGACAATAATACCCATAAATATTTATCTTTTTGTCATTTTATTATTTGTTAACAAATCCGCCATAATAACGCATATTAGATAAAAATTTCAACTGTCTAGCTATTACGGTTCAAAAGTTACAGCCCTAATAGCCCAGTCATTTTACGAAGTTTTGCTCGGAGGGGTGGGGAGTAATTATGAATTGAACTTTTAAACTGTAACCGGCACCATTTAGTGACAAAAAGACTATCTTAAAACGAATTAAAGAAAATTAGCTACGCAACATAGAAATCAAAATTGTATCTCCCTTTTAACTAATTAATATTATTACCAATGCCCTCATTTTAATTAGATTTAACAATATAAATTATTTTTGAGCAATAAAATAGGCATTGAAATTTTAAAAATAATTAATTCATTAGAAAATACTAATGCATTTTGCAAAGCCTTCTAAGTAGGCAAAAATTTTAACACCATGCAGAAGTAAAGAAAGTAAGTTTTAAGTACGTATAATAGTAAAGCCTTAAAAATGTGCAAAAAAAAATTTTTCATCTGGATTTTCCAGATGAAAATGCGAAATTTTTTATTTGAGGCTGTTGCTGACGTAATTTTATTACATTTCTTAGCTCATATTGGCTCTTAAATACGATACCGAAAAAAAAAAACAATTATTAATTAGTCCCCGCTCAAACCGTAAAATGACTGGGCTATAAATTAAAGGTAGGACGGACTGATGGATGGACAGATGGACAGACGGACAGTCGGACGGAAGGACAGACGGACAATGTAGGCTTAATAATAGGGTCCGTTTTCACCCTTTGGGTACGGAACCCTAAAAAACTAAACTTCTTGCGTAAAACTATTAACCACTTTAGCTAACCCCACTATTAAAAGTGGAATGGTTAAAAACGGGAGCATCTGCCCGTTGCTCAATCACACACTAAATCCACAGTTGCGCTCGCGCTTGACACAACACTGGAAACAGCTGTGCTGTCGTCCCAGTCTCCTATCAAAGCTTGCCCTTATTTTAAACTGTGACTGTCTTTTGAAGATATAACCGCACAGCTATAAAAAAACCGGCCAAGTACGAGTCGGGACTCGGGCAATTAGTGTTCCGTACTACCAGTTGTTTAACATGGGCCATTGAAAAAACCACTATAAATTGACACTTACTTAGTATGTGGTCACATAGTAACTGAAGAGCATTTTACACTGGTCGTACTGGTGTTAGTTTTTTGGGTATAGAAAAAAAACTATCCAAGTTAGAGCCACCCTGATAATTTTCCCGCCATCTACACGTTATTTCTGATGTTCATGATTTTTTTCAGATCTTATACGGCTATTTTTTTTGAAATAGAGGTGGGGACAGCAATTTCTCGCACTGGTGTTAGTTTTTTGGGTATAGAAAAAAAACTATCCAAGTTAGAGCCACCCTGATAATTTTCCCGCCATCTACACGTTATTTCTGATGTTTATGATTTTTTTCAGATCTTATACGGCTATATTTTTTGAAATAGAGGTGGGGACAGCAATTTCTCGGATTGAATTGAAAATTTTGTTAAACAAAGTTTTTATAAAAAATTTGAAAAGTATATTTTTAGACTCGTATTTTTATAAGCTTTCAATTGATACCCCACACCACAGGGCAGAAAAAAAATTTTTTTTTGTTTGCCCTTTCTTACTACCGAAATTGCCCCCCAATATAAAAATGTAGCTTTTTTTTTACTTCATTTATGACATTGGACCACCAATTGCTATATCTGTACCGAGTTTCAACTTCCTATGTCTTAAGGTCTCTGAGAAAAATGCCTGTGACAGACGGACGGACAGACACCGAGCTTATTCCATAAGTGTTCCGTTTTTCCAATTTTGGTACGGAACACTAAAAGGCTTATTTAACTTTGGATACCTAAGTATTGCTACTCTTAGGTATACATATACCTACAATACGTAACATACTGCCTCCGTGGTCTAATGGTTTAGACTTTAGAGCATTGGCTCTCTACACGGAGGTCGTGGGTTCGATTCCCACGGGGGACACCTAGTGATATGTCACTTTGTGCGTTTTTCCCCAGTTGGTTAGGACATTGCAGGCTGAATCACCTGATTGTCTGAAAAGATAAATGATTCCGTGCTTCGGATGGCACGTTAAGCCGTTGGTCCCGGCTACTATCTCTGGTAGTAGTAGTCGTTACATAAAAACCACGTCAGAGGCCGAAGGCGGTCTGAAAAAACTATGACACCAGGGCGGCAGAGCCCTAAGCCTAAATAAAAAAAAAAAAAATTCTACCCTATGGTGTGGGGTATCGATTGAAAGCTTATAAAAATACGAGTCTGAGAATATACTTTTCAAATTTTTTATAAAACCTTTGTTGAACAAAATTTTTAATTCAATCCGAGAAATTGCTGTCCCCACCTCTATTTCAAAAAATATAGCCGTATAAGATCTGAAAAAAATCATAAACATCAGAAATAACGTGTGGTGATGGTGGGAAAATTATTAGGGTGGCTCTAACTTGGATAGTTTTTTTTCTATACCCAAAAAACTAACACCGAGTGACCAGTGTAAAATGATCTTCAGATACGATGTGACCACATACTTAGTAAGTATCAATTTATAGTGGTGTTATCAATGACCCATGTTTAAACAACTGGTAGTACGGAACACTAATTGCCCGAGTCCCGACTCGTACTTGGCCGGTTTTTTTATATTTCATGTTTGCTCCTATACCTACTAAAAAAAATCGAGTATGATGATCTGAACCAACCCCGAAAAGGAAAGTGTTTACAAAATCAACTAGTATATTAATTCGCAGCGCTTCCGTAAAATAAAACATACATTTACTTTTAAAATAGTCAATAGTTGACGCACATACGAGTAGGTTAAAGCTACGCTAAAAATTCAATTCAATTGTTCGTTCATTTTATGCAGGGGTTCCAAACATTAATAGCTGTACCGACAGTGACAAAGAATTCAGTAACCGTTTATTTACCTACCGACAGCTAAAAACCGCCACTAAAATACTACCCGTTTGTTTGGAGTTGGCCGTCGATGACCGTTACAAAATTTCGTCACAGGCGTCACAGGCACATTAAATGGTCCCGTCGACAAGAAATAATATAATAAGCAAATACAAATTTAAAATTAAAAGCGATATTAGTGATCGGGACAGACGTGCCGTACGTGGTTGCGTTGCTAAAGGTTATAAAATTGCGTTCAATAGGGTCTCTTAGGGGTGCGGTACGGTGAAGCGGGAAGGGAGGGAGCGGCCAACTCGAAGCAAATGACTAGTATTTACAATAAAAAGGTTTTATCCAATATGAACCGGCTATACTGCCTATTATAAAAACAAACATGAACCGCAGCTATTTACATAACAAACACACCCACGCATTTCTCTCATTCACTGAGTTTATAGCTTTTTTATTTATTTAGGAACATATCTGCATTATCAATGCATCGATAGTATCGATTACATAACCATCTAAATAAATCATATTTTTATTCTTTACTACTTTTAAATCGATAGAAAGTAATCTATGGATAGTTAAAAAAATTTACATTAATCATCAGCTGTCAAAAATATGAATGAACATATTCGTTATCACGATGACCTGAATGCTATAGACAAGGCAAGCTCGAAAAAGGATAAGAGTGGGAGATGAACTAACAAAAAAAACCGGTCAAGTGCGAGTCGGGCTACTCGCGCACCGAGGGTTCCGTACCACACCACCACACAACACAACATTATTAACTTAGAAAAAAAACTTTTTTGTCCGGGACCTTTAACGCGAGACCGACTCAGACTTGGCCGGTTTTTAGTATTTGTTGTTATTTTGTAGAGTTTGGTCTATAATCACACTAAATTTGACGCTTGTATGTATTACCGTTTTTACGATAGAGCGTGAAGAAAAAACGTTGATAAAAACTTGATTCTTGTTGAGAACCCCCCTTAATTTTTAACTTTTTGTCTTTTTTATTATTTGTTAACAAATCCGCCGTAAGAACGCACATTCTGTGAAAATTTCAACTATCTAACTTTTACGGTTCAAAAGTTACAGCCCTAAATAGGTCGGACAGACGGACGGACGGACGGACAGACGGACGGACGGACGGACGGATGGACGCACAACGTAGGCTTAGTAATAGGGTCCCGTTTTCACCCTTTGGGTACGGAACCCTAAAAAGGAAAGAGTGGAACGAACAACGAAATTTCTAAAACAAAATCATTAATAAAACTGCAATACTACCTACTCGACCCAAATGTATGGCACAACTGTTTTTGTCGTATGTCCCTTATTTTGCTTAGCTTGTACTATTTTAGACTATTTTATTACTGTGTCAATGGTTACTAGCTTTGGCCCGTTTGACTTGATCCACACCGATAAGTCGGATTAGAAGCTTTTGTACACAAACAGATTTATTAAAATAGTACTTTAGTAGTTTTTGCGTGATCCTCGAACAATGAAACAGACAAAAAACATCAAAAAATCTGTGATTTTGAGTCACGGACACCTAAACACCAAATCGCAACCTTTTCTTGTAAATATCTTTAAAGTACAGATACACCGTCCATATCACACAAATTTTATTCCAGTTTAGTAATACACTACTGTAGACGGGTTTAGCAAAACTATTAAAATAGGCTTTGCATGCGACGACAAAAAGCATTCATGCGGATTGACACATGATAATTAGTCCGCCATAATTATACAGTCTGACAATATCATATTAAATGAACCGGTAAGCAGTTAGATAGTAGCATCATCGGATTTAATGTTATATTTAGCAATGCAGTCAAAAGCCATTAACTGAACCGTCATTCGACTAAAATGTCAAATCAAAACAGCGTTCGATACATTTGCAATCAGTTCTATTTCATTAAAATTCCTAATTAAAGTTGGTTGTTACAAAAGGGTTCAAATTATTAACGAAATGTATTTTGTCATACTGTATCTGCCTTAGTTCTTTCTTCTACTAATAATTTTATAAATACCGTTGGTGGAACACTTTTTTCCTTGTTTTCCATTTCTTTCCTCTTTCCATTTTTTCTTCCATTTGTTTCCTCATAGTCGAAAATTGAGATACATTTCCTAGACTGGCATAAATACTTATTATTTTCAACACAAATATACATTATGACACAACAGTATTCCTTTAACTCCTATATTTTTAGGGTTCCGTACCCAAAGGGTGAAAACGGGACCCTATTACTAAGCCTACGTTGTCCGTCCGTCCGTCCGTCCGTCCGTCCGCCCGTCGGTCCGTCCGTCTGTCCTACCTATTTAGGGCTGTAACTTTTGAACCATAATAGCTAGATAGTTGAAATTTTCTCAGATTATGCGTTATTACGGCGGATTTATTAAGAAATAATAAAAATATAAAAATTAAGGGGGGTTCTCAACAAGAAACTAGTTTTTATCAACGTTTTTTCTACACGCTCTATCGTAAAAAAGGTAATACATGCAAGCGTCGAACTTAGTGTGATTATAGAGCAAACACTACAGAATAACAGCAAATACTGAAAACTGGCCAAGTATGAGTCGGTCTTGCGGTAAAGGTCCCTGACAAAAAAGTTTTTTTTTTCTTAGTTAATAATGTTGTGTTCTGTGGTGGTGTGGCACGGAACCCTCGGAGCGCGAGTAGCCCGACTCGCACTTGACCGGTTTTTATTTTTCAAATTTAGTAACCACTTACATTATTATCTTGTCAAGAATTCTGAAATCAACAAATATCAAAAGTTTTGTTGCTATGATAGAGCAAATTGTATAATTTGGAAGAGAGGAAATGCCTACCTTATAAATCAGGGTTCACGATGTTGATTTTTTGGCTAATGCAAAATTTTTCCCTCTAACTACGATATAATATTATAAATCAAAGCTCTGACCTCTCGATAATATTATTTAAGATTTCGCAGCCCATACTTTATGTCATCTATTCAGGAACCGATTTCTAATATTTTACATTTTCCAGTAAGGAAACTTCCAGGATAAATTATAGTATCCATTCCCGAGGGTAAGTGTATACTTTTCTTTATATTTGTTGAAGTCTTTTAAAAGCCTTTGAGAAATCGCAACTCGGCGGAAAATGTTTCGAGGTAACATGTGATCTAAAAGCAGCCTTTAGTATCAAAAGGTTAGGGGATTATAACTAGAAATGCACTCGGACTTTTTTGTCGTTAATCTGGGAAATGTTCAATTCAATCATAATAGATGCAGTTTCTGGAAATTTTGGTTCGAAGCCGCATGTTTACTTTCAGTGAGTTGAAGTGGTGGTAAGTAGGTCTTATACGCGGTCCCATGTTCAAAATACCGTCTTAGTTGAACGCAAAACATGAAAAGTCCTGTATCAACTGAAAAGCATTAATATCATCATTATTAAGATTTTGAAATGCACAAAGGTTTTTCAAAAAATGCACTTGATTGTATTAAAAATCTCCGTAATGTGGATAGTTTGAGATGGTTCTACAGAGTTCACCTTTAGTATCGCATCGCATTATTGCAGAAGTTTCATTAGTGCACATCTACATCTACACTAATATTATAAAGAGGAAAGATTTGTACCTATTTTTGTATGTTTGTTAAAAAATTCTTTCACCATTAGAAAGCTGCATTCACCCTGAGTAACATAGGCTATATTTATTGCTAGAAAAGATTAGACGTCCACCCGTGCGAAGCCGGGACGGGCCGCTAGCAAAGAAAATATACACTACCGCGAAAAGAAGCGACACTCATGCATGTGTGCTCGTAAAACCGCTCGCGGCTATGTGTGCGGGTCGGGCGAGCGAGGGGGGGTGCGCAGTATGCGAGCGGGTGGGAAAACAGGTCATTGACCGCTTGAATTACATGGTTGCTCTTGCTCGCACGACTGCACGACTCGGCCGTTGAAATAGGTAAATATTTTCTTTGATTCTGCGAGCGAAGCGTGCGACGCCGACCAATATACATAGACCATACACTATATAGTTATATTTTAGTTTTAGGATAATTATGTTCAGTTTGCTTTGTAACTGATTTATAATACCGAACATAAATAATATAATGATACAGGCTTAGATTAAAAACTGTTTACTATATCTATGGACACAGGTTAGTTCAGGGTTAGTTTAATTCCAAAGCACAGCACAAAAGAGTAGGTATACAATTAGAAGGAGTAGGTACTTAAAGAGGTAGTTACTTTTCTCAAATAAATAAATGAGAAAATTATATCGTAATTTGCAAGTATACGTAGCAAAACATTTTTTTTATTCAATACTATTGTAATACATAGTTACAAGAACGATTTTAATTATTCATTTTATCGTAAGTGACAAGGTATTCATTTTATCGTAAGTGACAAGGCGTGTATGACCGACGCTCAACTTACGATAAATTAAATATTCAACAATTTCATTGTAACCGACAAGTACTGACATGTACAAATGAACATGTTTTGCAACTTACGATAAAATTTTCTCAATTTAATAAAATCGTAAATATCTGTGCCTTAGCCGTCTGTGTAAAAATATGGATATCATAATCTAGAGATTACTTGAATAAACCATATTTGTCACTTACGAGGAACTTAGTTCTTACCCAGGAACTGTTTGTGTGAAGTTAAAAAGGACATTAAAAAAATATACCTATAGCTTTTTGTTGTTAGTATAATCATAATCAGTGCTCCGTCACTCTTGTTTGACAGCTGCGAAAAGTACCTACAGCGTCGGCGCCAATTAGGTTTGTCAAAATATTTTTGGGAGGCCTAAATCGAAAACTATTTCGAGATAATTGTCTCAATAATTGTCGCGGGATATCACAATTTCTTGGTTGACATTCCACATATCCGCACCAAGCGCCTTTCTGAATCTTTTTTACCCGACTGCGCCAGAAGGAGGGTTATGTTTTTCGAGCGTATGTATGTATGTATGTTTGTATGTCTATTTCTTTGGCACGGCCTACAGCCTAAGCGGCTCGATGGATTTTGACGTATGATGTGTCGTTAGATTTGTAAAAATCGTGAGAGTGACTTAGGCTATATTTTTTTATTATGGCATCTGGGAATTAAAAAAAGAGGGGGAATAAATAATTTTTATTTGTAAAAATTTACAATATGGGTATCAAATGAAAGCTAGTAAACAGACGATTCCAAATATGTATACAACGTCTTAATGAATAAACTAAAAAGTAGTTTGTTTAGAATCAAGAGCAGAATCGAATTATCATGGTTTCAAAACAGGTAATTTTTGACAAAATATTAATTTATTTGTTTTTAAAATTTTTAATTTACCGAACCCGATGTCAGACCACCTCAAAAGCACACTCACCTTACTAACTACCAATACTAGATTATTAAAATATATCCATGAGTACGTTAGGTAGCGCTTTCATTTATTGCTGAAATGACAACAAATCATTTTTGCCTCAAAACTTTAAAAAGCAAATAACTTTAAATTTTAACTATCATTATAATGAAATTATTGTTTCAATCTAATTATTTTGTTATAAATCAGTTGGGTTGTATGAGGTTTTGCGTTAATTCATTAAAATGTTGTATATTGTAGTACTTTTATGCTACCATTTCGACATAGGACTAAAAAGTATGAAATAAATCAAATTATTACGAAAAACAAAAAACCCGACTGCATAAAAAAACTGTTAGCTGAAAAAAGAAAAACAAGCTCTATAATCACTAATCAGCTATAACAACATTAATTAAATATAATTTGAATGTTATTAGGTAGGTATTGCAGGCGAGGACAAACCAAAGGAAGGTACCTAGGTATGTATTATACTTAATTCATCTTTGTCCCCGTTTGCGATACCTACCTAATAACATTCAAATTGAAAAGATTACAGATATTTTTAATAAAATAAAGTTGTTTTTCGGTCCGACTAGTGACGTCATTCGTTGGACCTGTAAACTTCTAGGTAAAATAAAAATCAACTTAAAATAACTGGCCATTAAGAAAAAAATATAATTATATTCAATATGTCAGAATTTGACATTTGATGTTGCCGTTTCTGTTTCCAGTTGTAAATAAGTAAATTTAAAAATGACGTACTTTACCTATATTTAATGACGATTTTACAAATGACTAAATACGAGTTATAAATTCTTTGCGACATCAATATGTATTAAATTCAACCTGATTATATTGTTATCCAAATTATTGTCAAATTTTAAGGCATTATTCTAAACCTAGAAATCGATGAATGTAACACACAAACTATTTATTTTATTTTGAAACAATCGAATGAAAATTAATTACTTTAAATTTTAATGAATTGGAATTTACATACTACATGTTTATTCGAGTCGTAGCGTGTGGCGATCTGTAGTCTCTGCCTACCCCCTTGGGACAATGGCGTGAGCTTATGTATGTATGTATGTTTATTCTAATCGTAACTTCTTACTCATTACTTCAAATTAAAATACATTTATCCCTTACGATGTGATTTTAACGTTTTATCGTGTCGCTTGTAAGAAACAATATTTTTGTAGGAATACCTACTCGATTCAAACGTAAGAGACAGCAGATTTTTTTTTGTTCTGAAAGGTTTGCTCACATAGTAAAAGTTGTTCAGTTTGATGGGTAGAGTATGTGGTTTAGAGGTTTAATGATACTTTTCCTTACACCCCGTATACACCACTAGTTTTAATTACTAACTACATTTTAAGGGTATTTTCATTCGAATATATAAAAAACCTTTCATGCACCCCTACGCAGAAAATTTATTTCATAATTCTGTCTTCAGCGATTTAGGCTGTGAGCTATTTGTCGGTCAGTCAGCGGAACTGTTTTATAAGTATAGATGAATAAACAACTAAACGCAAAAGACAGCAATAAAATTTTATTTTGAGTGACAAATTCAGCGGGCAAAGCTCAGCTTACGATCTTCCTAAAAACGCTCGATAGAAGCGATGAATATGTTCCATACCTTCTATTGATTTTAATGTAAGTGCCTAAGCGTACAGTGAATTTGTTTAATCAGAGAAAAAAAATCGGAGTCAGTGGTATTTTCAGGGGACTTACGACAAAATGTCCCTTACGACATTTGAAACGCAACTTGAGAGTTGTGCGCGTCGTATGCTGAATTTGTCGCTTACGATAAAAACATCAACAGTGGAAATTGCAAATGTCGTAAGGGACATTTTGTCGTAAGTCCCCTGAAAATACCACTGAACTTCGAATTTTTTTCTCTATCGATCTGCATTAAATCATGTTTTGATATCCCTTAAAATGAATGAGATACGAGGCCCATCATTTTGTAGTAAGTTAAACTTTATGTCGTATAAGCAAGGAAAATTTCAACCTTCTTGCATATAAGTAAAAGTTTAGGTTCAAGCTCTAATGTAATTTTTTGAAACGTCTTAAGTCTTCATAGTTACCAGCTGTAATACACAAACTAATTAGAAAGAACTACCTGTAATACGTTGTAAGTAACCCACCTACAAAATAATTATATTCTTTACAACATAAATTCTGTTAAAATAATTTTAAACTTGAAATGAACATTATTAACAATTCTAATTACTTAGTGTCATCCCCAGAGTATTAGTACCTATGTCTTTTATTATTTCCTTGCACCAGTGTAAATAAGGTTGTCTGGAAGAAATCGCTTTTTAGCGATAAGACCACCTTATTTTTAATTCTATATCTTTATTCAAATGCATATTCTGTTTTTTTCTGTTTCTGTTGTCTTGTTGTGTGTTGTCTCTGACTACCCCCTCGGGGAATATAGTCGTGAGCATATGCTTATGCTTATATTCTGTTTTGGTGTGCAATAAAGTATAATTGAATTGAATTGAATTGAATTGAATATTCGTTTTCCGCAAGTATCAACCCTATAGGTCACCGACGCGGGGGCTCACACGTACGAGGAGTGTCGTGGCTGTGCCGCTAGTAGATTATAAATTTATAAGAACGCAGCAAAATGCGACTATTGATGAAATATGGTATCTACACTACTTGAACCATATATGCAGATGAAGTCGCGGGTACCAGCTAGTTCTTTCGTAGATTTGCATGTACGGAATGAATAATGAAATTATTTTTTTCATTATATTACGTCGATACTAAAAAGAACTTACACACTGCCGTAATCTCCGTGACATTCATTGCAAACTTTAAGCCAATATGCACTAAAAGCGCAGGCAAAATACCAAATGCATGCACTCGGATATAACGTTACAAAATTTACACGTATCGTAAAATGTCCTGTATTCCCCTTGCACAGTTCCCGCGGGTTCGGGCACACAGGAGATTGCTTCGCTTATCTTATTGATACAGAAATATTTTTCCACTGGCAAGCTTTCCTGGCAGAAAAGATGGCCAAGAAAAATTATGTTATGGTTTTGCTTCCATTTTTGTTATTTCTTCTGTAAGAAAAATAAGGAAGATGTACTCACTCATTAAATGAAATAACTTTTGTGTTCCAACTTCAGAGGAAGTGATGAGGAGTTTGAGTGACATTGATGAATGTTGTTTGTCATTTCTGCTTGCGTACTTTTGCTTATGAGTTTAAGAACAGAGATTTTCTGGTTAATTTCAGTTTCAAGTTGTGAAATGTTTAAGTTTATCTTTCGTATTATATTTATAATATTTTCTGTCTTAAAAGTTAAATTAATTACAAAATAAATACATCGTAATATTATGTGTACTTGTCTATAATAATTTTGATAAAAGAAAAGGAGCTGTTATCATTTATTTAATTCGTGGCACAGAAAAGACCACACGGGTTCAAACCCGGATCATTGAAAGTCTTGTTCTGGATCTAATACATAATAAATGAAGCATCTAAAACTTACATGCCGCTTCGAGATACTTTTTTCTTTAAATGTGGAATGAAAATATACCGAACGGATTGAGCACTATTCTCAAAGAAAATCCGATTGATGCACAAGGAGTAGCGGATTAGATAACTAGGATGTTGGACTGACACAATGAACGACTCTTATTTTATTACAAGAATGTCGCTAATTGAATAATTGGTGGAGCAGAATCGCTACAAATCTTAATATTGCTACTTGGTGATGGCTAAAGCATGGCATGTACCAATGAGTTTTTCTAACTTATGTACGTAAAACCGACTGCTCTCAAACGGTGAAGGAAAACATCGTGAGGAAACCTGCATACACCGAAGAAGAAATTCTGATGTGTATGTGAAGTCTACCAACCCGCATTGGGCACGCGTGGTGGACTAATGCCCATACACCCTCCTTGAGGGTAGGCCTGTGCCCTGCAGTGTGACGTTTATAGGCTGATGATGATGATGATGATGATGGCTAAAGATGAAACTGAATCACCTAATTACAAAATTCAAATCAAAGACAGTATTTCGATTTCTTACCAATGATTTACAATTCTTTATCAACTTCACATCTTTTGAGTTTTCTTAGGAACAATGTCTAAAAATCATTCCTCAGTTTACGAGCAAATTTATGAAAGCCTTAACGAACACACACACACACACAACACTAAAAATATCGTTTTGTCAAAGGCCTAGTAATTTCCCAGTCAAACATAATATTTACGCTAATCATTAGCAAACAATAGGTTTAAACCATAAAGTTGTATGGCAAACTATTGCATGCGAACAATAAACGCATCGCAAATAGCTCATTAATCTCAATGGGATCGAAAACGAGCGTTTTCGCCAATATTTGCCAACTTTGCACATTTGTTTACCGTCGTTTCGGTTTGAATATGGAAAATTATTCAGTTAAATTAGGTTAAAACTACACGATTACAAGAGAGGCATCGCAAACACGGGGAGTAGCGGCGTCTGCTCTACAGCTGCCTCTTTAGTTCGCAGATATTAGATAAGTATGTCAAGTCTAACAAAGGGGATGGGATGAATTCCTAATTGTGTCGATTTTATAAGTTTCCTGGTGCACAGAGTGCGGGCCAGCCTCAATACCATTTGAGCATGATAGCGGGCAGGCTGGCTGTGGTTTCATATAACAGGTAGGGACACCTACCTGTTATATGAAACCGGTCAAGTGCGAGTCGGGATATACGCGCACCGAGGGTTCCGTACCACACCACCACAGAACACAACATTATTAACTTAGAAAATTTTTTTTTGTTCGGGGTCTTTAGCGCAAGACTGACTCACACTTAGCCGGTTTTTAGTATTTGTTGTTATTTTGTAGAGTTTGCTCTTTAATCACACTAAGTTTGACGCTTGTATGTATTACCGTTTTTACGATAGAGCGTGAAGAAAAAACGTTGATAAAAACTAGTTTCTTGTTGAGAACCCCCCTTAATTTTTAACTTTTTGACATTTTTATTATTTTTTAACAAATCCGCCGCAATAACGCATAATCGGTGACTTCAACTATCTAGCTATTACGGTTCAAAAGTTACAGCCCTAAATAGGTAGGACAGACGGACGGACAGACGGACGGACGGACGGACAGACGGACGGACGGACGGACAACGTAGGCTTAGTAATGAGTCCCGTTTTCACCCTTTGGGTACGGAACCCTAAAAATATAGGAGTTAAAGGAATACTGTTGTGACATAATGTATATTTGTGTTGAAAATAATAAGTATTTATGCCAGTCTAGGAAATGTATCTCAATTTTCATGATTTCATTCACAAGGACTAATTGTCACTAGACTCTATAACTCTGGCAAATGTCGTCCCGTTCGAAGTAGCTACATTACAGTGTTGTTACAGGTTAATTGAACTGCGCATGTTTGGCTTGTCAGTGCTACTGTATAGTTGAGAGCTAACTACATCGCTTCGGGTGAGGTTCGGGACAGTATGAAGCTTCAGGTTAGTGGAAACATCATTAGCGTTGCCATAGAAACCGACACATGGTGAACGATGTAGATCGTGGATTTTGTGCGAAAGTTCTGTTTCCCTTGCTGTTTATTTTTTAGGCTTGAAACATCAAGGAAAGGTGATACTTTTTTCGAAATGTTATCATCATTATATTTATCCCTGGGGATGATCTTAAGGGACTAAATTTATTAATTAGTTTGAATACTTATTAAAAGTGAGTAATTTTTTCGTCTCCATTACAATCCTCTTGAGTAATGCAAATCGATGACTAATTTGATCTTTTATATTTTAAATAATGTTTTAAGCGAAGTTTCTTAAGAGGATAGGCGGACTGAAATGGAAATTTGGAGAATAGGTCACTTTTCCAACTGTATACGTAATTACGTATAAATTTGTCCGATCCGCTCTACCCATACACCCCGCCGACTAGAGTGCGAAAGAAACAAATGCAGCTCGGACCGATTTTATCTACATAAAATGGACTACATCAGAATTTCGTATTCATTACTTCTTTGCAGTTTCCTACTCCAAAACTAAACCGATTTCAATAATTCTTTCAAGAATAATATGACTTTACCTTTTTTTGGTTTATATCCGTCAAATTTGTCTGCTGGATGTCTGAAACGGGCGGCAAAATTTGTCATTTTCGAAGGTCCGTAGGTCTTACACTAAGTAATTAATGCAAAAAAGCAAAACATAGGAACATAGCAGAGACGTAACATAGATTGCATGGTAATTTTTTTTGCTCTAGTGTTATTATCCAGGGAGAAGACAGGGGAATCCGTTTGTATGGAAAAAACGGTACCCGCCTATCCTCCTAAGCAAGCTACGTAACTAGGTTCTAAACAAAGGGACTTTTCGAAATTAAACACCTCGAACTTTTCATTAAAAGTCTAAAAACCGACGCGATCGATTTGCATGACAAACCTGAATTTCTTTTTCTATTTTTAAAATGTTACCTACCAAAATATTGTTCAGTTATCGATTCCAGAGGTTCCAGAGGTTTTGCGTTCATCCGGTAACACCTTGTATAATGGTTTTAACCTCCGAACCTTCACCTAAACCAACAAAGACTAGACAATAGTTACAGCACACTTGTTAACTTCCGGCTAGGAATATCCAAGTACTGCCCAATTTTATCACTCACCCTTAAACCTTCCACGTTTGTAATAAAGTTCATTTTGGAATGAATATTTTACCTACAGAAGCACTTTCCACAGTAGTAGTGTTTGTGCTAATATTTGCACCGTTTACTATGTGTTTGTACTACTCGGTTCTGCTTGAACTCTGTGGGAAGTTGAAGTTGTTGTTTTATATTGTATTTATTCTTATATGGTGTTCTAAAAGTAAGTTACCGAAGAATGTTTTTAAAGCTTTATTAAAAGAAGTGCGAACTGCCTGTGTTTTTGGTCTCCGTCTTAGGGCTCTTACAGACGAGCGACACTTTGCTGTCGCGGTGGGTGACAGAGCGTCGCGCTCATACATTTTACGGTCGCACGACGGTCGCACGACGGTCGCACGAACCTCCGCGACACCCGGCGACCGCAAAGTGTCGCTCGTCTGTGACAGCAGCGCTTAGAGGGATCGTACATAAAATGAAACTTATATGACAATACCAGCAATAAGCGTACATGCTATACACAATGGTGTGTTGGTGCCTACACTAATGTATGGCAGTGAGTACTGGGTATGGCAGAGCATGAAATAAAAGCAAAATTAATGCTGTTGAAATGCGTTCCTTGCGAAGTATATGACTGGTGTTACGCTGAGAGTTAGAGAGAGAAATTGTATGATTAGAGATGAACGAAGATGTTATGACAACTATGACAAGAATAGAGAAAGGTATGCTTCGTTTCGTTGTGTAAAGGATGAGCAACAGCAGATGTATGAAAGAGATATATGGTGCTAATGTGAGTGGAAGTGTCGGCAGAAAAATTACAATTTATTATATAATTACGAAAATATAAACCATCTACGGCATCTACGCGTATACTGCGTCAAACTTTGCCAACTCTGCAACCACCTCAATTATAATGTTGCACAAAGCAAAATGAGCTGTCAACAGCAAATAACATCTGAATTGATTCAACTCAGAATTGAGTGATCACTGCAAAGAGAAATGAGATAAAAACACCATCAAGATTTAGATGAAAACTGTTCAATAAGTCAATTTATCATTATGAATGAAAGCAAAGTCTTTGATAGAGACTAATGATTAGTTGACAATATGAATTGACAGTTATAAATAAAGAAATTAAATTAATGATGAGAAAGGGGCTCAGCTGAGTTCAAGAGTTGAGTAAGTAAGTAGTTGAACGTGATGGTATGGCACGAAAAAGGTTTACTCGTAGGTAATAATCACAGAAAAGAGAACCAGTAGAAATAGCATCATTAAGTTCGAGAACTGGCGTGATTAAAACTATTAAAATAATCAAAATTAAATTTTATTCTTCGTAAAATTAGTAACTATGACCTTTTTGTGAAGGGAATGGATTAGATAAGATATCGTCCTAGAATAAGATTCATTTATTTATCCAAAACACATCCAAAAGACATTAGGTAAATCTGCCTAACTGCATGACAGTTTAAGCTCTACATTTTTATTCGGATTAAATATAAACAGAACAACGGAACAAATTAATATGGTATATCACTGGCTCGTGGGTTGCACCAGGTTCTTTTCTATAATGATAATAATGATTATCTTGAACGTGCTATTGGGGTTATCTCATTATGGCATTGTAGAATGAGGCAATTTGACGTGAGAAAACTATGCCAGTAAAGAAAACATTACGTGTAAGCAAAGTGACGTTTTTAGAAGCGTGACTAATCTAGCAATCCAGTGCTGGCAAATATCAGAAGTGCGATTTTTGAAAATCATACGAGCGACTTGGCAGAGTTGGCAGTAGAAAATTTCAAAATTACTATGGAGATTATGCATCTTTCTACTGCCAAGTCGCTCGTATGATTTTCAAAAATCGCACTTCAGATCGTATTTGCAATTTTTGTTAAAAAGCTCAATTTAGATCACTATCTCTCATGAGATTTTGGGAGCAACTGCTCCCAAAATCTCATGATATGAATCTCATATTTTATTGTATTGTATTTAAAATATGTTTTTTCCTCTTTTCATATGGATATAATCTATTGTTATTTTTTAATTAACACCTATCTTTCTGTAAGCACATACAAATTACTAAAGCCCTACTTTCAACCTCAAAATTATAATAATATTCAATATAGGAGATTGCAGCCCACTTATTAAATGTCAAATCTTTTTTTGAAGCTGCACCTAGTCGGAACCTGTTGTCGCCATAGAGAAGATGCGGTCAGAAACTCTACAACATAACACGACTGTTACAATATTTATTACTCTGCTACTCATCACTAGGAACCTATGGATAGGGGAACCTATCCAAAGATGCACTTTTGTCAACTTTGCGTATAGTTAGATAAGGATAGTAACGATCGACGCTTTGACCAAAATAATAGGTACCTATTATTTTGGTCGAAGGATCGACGCATCCCCATATTGATGAAGCATGTACTGTACAGTGATAGTTAAGTAAGAACAACTACACTGTTAAGAAAGGCATTTGAACAAGATCTATTTCATTTGCTGCCATTTCCTGTTCCGCCAAAAACAATAGAGTAAATATTTGAGTACGCAACCCAAACATTATCCCTTAGAATGCTTTAAGAATTGATAACATTCCCCGCAAAGGCCCAGTTTAATCATCTCATTAAAACCGTTTACTGACATTTAACGGGCCGTAAAGAATTCACAACAAGCTCTCCTATTTGCTGTGCTTAGGGCTATGTTACAAACTCGGTTTTATTTACATTAAACTCCGTTTTTACGACTGTCTCCGACTTTCCTTGTTTTATTTTTAATTGCTCTGATTAGATAGGTATAAGCTCTTTGCTTTGTTATTTAACCTTGTTTACTTTGATGGTCTCTCGTTTATTAAACGGAGATTTGAAGCTGTCTAACTTTCTGTTAATTTTGAATGAGACTCTTGATTAAAATTCTTCTTTATCTTTGGTTTATTTTAAACGTTAATTAACTTTTAATTTACGCTTTATCTTTTTTCACTGATTTGATAGGCGGAGACATTATACATAATACATATTATTTTGAGATAAATGTATGTGTATGGAATTAATTTATTGGGCTGAATAAAATATAAATTTATCAGAGGAATACTGTTTTTGAAAGTTAAAGAAGGAACTAAGAAGAGAAAAGATAAAGGAAGAAGGAAGAGTCAGACGAAGGCTAAAAGTTGCACCTATGATAGGTAGATAATCAATTTATTGTGGTAAGGGCATGTGATATGCAGGATGAATGTCTTGTTATAAGAGGGAGGTTACACGTTCAGTATTTCGTCATTCTGGTCCAGCAGTCTGGTCATGTTTATTTGATTTGAAGGGAAACTGACATACTGAAGCACCATGTTAGTCGGGTCAATCTCGAGTCAGTTTGCCTTCAAATCAAATATACATTACCAGACTGATGGACCAAACTGATGAAATACTGACCGTGTAACCTCCCTCTAAGAAAAGTATCAGGTATTGATGTAAAAGGCTAGATGAGCAGATTAAGTAAAAATACAATATAGGTGGATTATATAAAGGATGATCCGAGAAATAACTGAAATAAAGTCTGACATAGTTATAGATATGCAGATAACATATTTGTACCGACACCAAATAATAGGACTTATCCTATTATTTGGTGTCCTATTTTTTTGTGGTTTTATTCCTTCGAATGGAGGATGATGAGATTACGATCTAAATGAACTGCAATTTTACAAAAAACAAAAAATGGAGACATTTCAAAATTTATTTATAGAAATCCAAAATCTTACAAAGAGATTTTATGTATATACAACGTGTTAATAAATTAACGCAAAACCTCATACACCCCAACTGATTTATAACAAAATAATTAGATTGAAACAATAATTTTATTATTTTTATATTTAAAATATAAAGTTATTCGCATTTAAAGTTTTGAGGCAAAAATGAATTGTTATCATTTCAGCACTGAAAGAAAGCGCTAACGTACTCATGGATACATTTTTATAATCTTGTTTTGGTAGTAAGTAGGGTTCAGAAAATTTTAAATTTTGCAAACAAATTATTTAATATTTTGAAAAAAATTACCTATGTTGAAACCATGATAATTCGACTCTGCTCTCGATTCTAAACAAACTACTTTCTAGTTTTGCGTTAATTCATTAACACGTTGTATAGACCTACCGCGACCGTCGCGCGACGGTCGCGCGACCCTGTCGCGAGCTGTCGCGGACAACTGTCGCTCGTCTGTAAGCGCTCTTATATTTTTTTTTTTCTTTATTTCAGAATCTTACATCTAAGTTTACAATTTTAGATATCGCCAAACTGCTGAGTAGTTTGTAGGCGTTGCGCTCGTTAATCACATTTTAACTTAAATGCTTATATTAACAAAGCTATATTAAATTAAATTAGGTTAACCTAGCATACAGTGTTTTAGTTTTTTCTTTAAAGTTTGTTTACATTTAATTTTGTGCTCCTCTAATAATATCGGATATTTATTACATATTTTTGGAATTAAATACTGTCTAGTTCTCTCTCCATAGTAGTTAAGCACCCTTGTCTGAATAAGTTTCCCCTGTCCCTTAGCTCTAGTATTATATTTATGACACACTTTATTCTTAAAAACTTTTGTGTAATATGTTTCTATACCTATTAAGTATTCTATTTTCCTATCTACAGGTAATAGTTTACATTCCGAAAAAAGCTTACCATAATCATATTTGTACTTTTCTTTGGTTTTTTTATCAACTAGCATTTTTAAAAACCTTACTTGTAGCTTCTTAATTTCTTCTAAGTACGACTTAAATGTTAAGCCATAGCAACTCAGTCCATAACTGACCAATTATAGATAAGATCGCGGCCACTGACAATCTTCTTGAACTCAAACAATGTGCGGTTCTCAAAAAAATTGTCCATAGGAAAAGTACGCCTTGCAAAATACTTATATAGATAAACGTTCTCAAGGTAAAATTTGCAGGAACTTAATTTAATGTACTTCCTGAAAAAAGGATTTTATGTTTGTGTAGAAACATACAACAATTTAGAGTAATGAAAATAAACCTTAGGAAAAACATTATTTCGTACAAATTTTTGAACTCGTTTTACGGTTTTTTATTATCTATCCACACTTAAAACACTAAAAAAGCCTTAATAAAAAATTCAGCTTTTTACAACTGCACGCTCTGGCAGTATTTATGGCACCTGAAATGGAAATATGATAGCATGCTTGTATAAAGTTTTTTTTTATCGCGGCAAAAAAGAGTACCATACCTATTGTTACGTTTGCTCACGGTTTTCCAAATAAATATTTTACACAAGGAACTGTACTGATACCCATTAAAAATCAACTGCAGTCTTCCTCTCGGAAACTGAATTCCAACTTCGGTTCAAACTCAGTCTGTTATATAATTAACTGAGTTACTAACCGTGCTAACGTTAGTGCAATGACGCAAACCCTGTCTAGTCACTAGCACACTTTAGCTCAAAATTAGATCGGAATCGACACTGAATCATCGGGGAACGTCAATTAGAATTTCGAATACTTCCGCTCACATTCGCGATTACGATTTAAGGCTAGGTTGTATGTTTGTGTTTTGTTTTTAGTAGGATAATCAGAAATCACATTATAACTACCAAGTTACCAACTATAAATTCAAATATGTTTATTCATGAAAGAAGTTTGGCGGAAGGCCATGTAATGTGAGACCCAGACTTAGAGGTCCCATACATGAATGAAACTTAGTAATACGTGTGGAGTGAAACAAAACTAACAAAAATGTAAATTGGTTGTAATCTGTAGAAGTTGGGGGAAAGGTATTTCTCCTTATGATACCTTTTGTATCAAGTGTGTGAAACTCATCATTTTTCTTATTAGATAGTGCACTCAATCTTCTACGCATTCATTGTGTTTATTTTAATGAAAATTCACGATAACCGTACCATAATATGATAATGGATGAAAACGAAATCACACACACTATCAGTTCAACCAAGCCAAATACGTTCCGTAACGACCAAAAATACCTCAGTGATAACATTAGATGAAAATAGCTGTCTTGGTTGCGCTTTGCTACTGCTTTTTTGACGATTTGTCTATTTTACTAGTAATTTCTACTTTTGAATCTGGACTTCTGGAGATGCGGAAGTTTTTTTAAAAAATGCCGTATTTTTTTCTGTTTTTAATAATTATGACCGCCGTCCTGAATGGCTTTTAGTTTTCGTAAAAATGGCTGGGTCCAAATCTGCCATTGTTCTTTGGTTTGGGCTGTGGCATGAGGGATGGTGTTGGGTACTATACTTTAGGCACAACCAAAGAAGTATTTCCTGATTCTATGGGCACATGACGCAGGTCGAGTCCGTCTTACATGTAACACAACTCCTCTAGACTTTTGTTTACTTACATACTTATTTTTACAATTTGTATTGGTACAGCGACACAACTACGGGGTTTTAGGATAAACAGTTGCATTACTTTAAGAAGTGATTGTACCCATGATACTAAACAACTTTCCTTTCCCTGAGACACCTATAGAAGTTTCGCAAAAAAATGCTTTCCATACTAAATGCAATTAGCTGAACGAACGTTGGTATGTAAAGTCGGAAATTTTTATTCAGAATTTTCTTTGGGAAAGTTGCTTTGTATCATGAGTACAATCACCCATTAATGCAACCGGCAATATAACCCTGTATATTTCTAAGAGTGCAGTAGTAGCATGGTTAATTTTTAGCATATAGAATTTTAAAGTATTAACTACCATTCCAAATATATTAATATTTTTAAATATCTAACTTTTTTTAAGGTGCGTAAGTACCATTTCTAGTATTATTTATTTACGCCATGGACTTCTCTTTGAATCGCCACTTGACAAGCGCCAAAACTCATAATGAAATTTCGGAAATGTAGTTCCATTTCCTATAACAGTTTTATAGCTTCCTCTACAAGGAACCTCAATTTAGGTCTTAACTAATAAAACTTAATGAGACTAAACTACTTAGGTACTTAATGACTAGCACAACCGGTAGACAGTAGTTAGATTAACGACAGGAATTATTGTAGAAATTGAAGTATCTTAAATGCATTTTATTGGAAAATACGTTCATACATAAGCTTGATATCAAATGTCGAGGTCTATCTATTCATACTTGCTCATATTTTTACATAATATACTTCCTTTTTTGTACTTGCTCGGGTATACAGATTTGTTTTCCTTCATGACCAAGCTGGTAAAAATAAATTCCGTAGAGCTACCAACCACCGCTGAACTTAGGTTAGTGGTACAGTGTAGAACGTCGAAATACCGGCCGCAGCGCACTCCTGAAAGAGTCGCAAAAAACGCAGAGCACTGTTTAAACTGAGAAGGTATAATTATCTATGAGACTAATTAATATCAAACGATTAGATTCTAATCCTTTGACATGAATAAAAGTGACTTCTGGGCCCTGTGACAATGACAATTTGACAATGACAATTCAGAGTTCATTGCTGGTTACTAAAGACGCTAAACTTGTTGCTTCATGTGTCCTAGCATTCTCAGCAATGTACTCTGAATTGTCATTAACAAATTTTCATTTTCGCGTTTATTAAACAGGGCCCTGCTTGTCAGTTAAGGGATACAAATTGTCTTCCAGTACGTGCAATTCACTAGAACTTCGCATTCGTTTAACATACAGTTTTAAATGTTTCAGCTAAACTCACATTTATTACGACAAAAGTTAAAGCCTTTTACACAATAGAAATCGTCTGAGTTCTAAATTCAAATCCGGAGTTAAATTCATTAATGGCTTTAATAGCCGTTTGTGGAAACCACAACGCTCTTGTTTCGTAAGATTTAACAAGAAACAGAACAAGGAAAGTGTCTAAGTTCGTTTGTTCTCAAGAAATGAAAAAAGGGGGCCAAGTGCGGGACAAGAATACACATAAAAGGGAGCTCCTTATGTACCACAAAAACACTTAATTTTATAATGATAATGCCGCAGTTTCATATATTTTGGTTAATCATTGATTTCACTAATTAGGTACGTACCTTATTATTGCACCCAGTTATAATTTCCAAATATCATTGGATAATTAACATGACCAAGCTAGTAAAAATAAAAAAATACAACCCGACCACGACCACGGACTGACGGTGAGACCACGGGGGTTTGGGGTGCCAAGGCTAAGACCTTCATTGCGGAGGTTGGCCGTCGACTGAGGGAGCGTGATTGTGACCCCCGTTCCGGGTCGTTTCTGGTGCAGAGGCTAGCCTTAGCAATTCAACGTGGCAACGCTGCAAGCATTATGGGCTCCTTTGCACCGGGATCGACAAGGGGCGGGTTATTTGACTGAGCTTGTATTTCATTGTTTTGACGAAGCTTGTTGCTGATTTGTGACTGTTTTTATATCTTTGTATTTGACGACGCTTGTGCTGACCGCTTTATTTTTGTGATTAATGTTAATGCTTTTTTGAATAAATTATTTGGTTAGGGACTTATTTCATTAACATGTTAAAGCCATGTCGTGCTGTTTTTAAATAAAATCCATAAAAAATGCAGTATTGGACAGGATACAAACACCAACCGAAAAGTCCAGGCCATCCAGTTTCTTTATTCTTGAAGTTTAGTTTACCTACTTATCTATTAATTTGGTAAAACATGCAAAATTCATTATGATGTATACCAATAAGGCGTAAAGTAGGTTGGTTAATTGAATTAATGAGGCACGCTTCCGAAGATCATCATTGTGCTTCCAACATAACAACGGGGCGACTTAAAAAACATAAGGACTTATTAAGAAAACAGGCTGAAGATGAAAATAGAAATCCATTTTATGGTCTGCCGCTGTGACAGGTTGAAACAATAAATTACACTTACGCCACAAATCATTGAGTCTGTCTAATTGAGACTCAAGTGCATGGATATTTTTGTATTCAGAAAAACAAAGCTAGAGTAGCTGGCGCTGTGGTTTACCGAAAAGTTTACAGGTTTAAAATACATTTTAAGAGGCTTTAAAATTTATATTTAATTTCTGATTTTGCTTTCAACACGATAACAATAAGTTGCAAAATATTGTAAATTATTATGTTACACAATCAACTTTTAATTAATTCGTTTGTGTTTGGTAGATCGTAAACAATTTTACTGGTAAGAGGTAAATAAATACCAGTATAGAGTAGAAGCTAGAGTATATTGTTGATATAATATTATAACAATTCGAGCAGCTCAGTGTCATTTTGATTCTTGAATGTAATAACAAAAGATCAATTACAAAGTAGATTTTGTCACATTTTTGTTAATGTGTTAATTCTAAATCTAAACTATTATAAAACTGTAACAGAAATTTGTCTGTACATTGAAGATATTTACAAAAAAAAAATTACGATATGGTTTTTAGATGTCCCGGATTCCAAATCACAAATTTTTGGATTTTTTGTCTGTCTGTTTGTTTGTTTGTTTGTTTGTTTGTTCGTTTGTTTGTTTGTTTGGGTGTTTGTTTGTTTGAGTATCACGCAAAAACTACTGAACCGATTTTGATGAAACTTTTTTTGTTTGATAGCTTATCATCTGACTTAAAATCTGGTATATAATTTATGCGGACGAAGTCGCGGGTAAAAGCTCGTCTATTATAAAAGTATCGTTCTATATTTCAGAGTTTAGTGAAATCGTAATCGCCGTAGTTTCGACATTTAAATAAGTTTTTTTTTGTCCTGATGACTATAAATATTCACATTAATAACAATAAATATTCGAATTCCCAATTAAAAGCTACTATTTGTATTGCCATTTTTAACGCCCCCGTAACTATTTTCATAAAATTTTATAGGCATAGTTTCCGTACAACAATTTTAATGGATGGTTTTTGTATTAGTATTCAGAGGTCGACGGCCATTCTCAGGTAACAGGTGTAGTTTATTGACGTCCTAAATCACATTTTTGGTTGTAACCAGCATTTCTAAAAAGGTACTTCCTTTTTTGGATAAGGTGAAATTGTCTATTTATGTTTAATCTTCTTGGTAAAATATGTATCGTTTATATTAATTCCTTTTTGGTTTAACATTAGTATTTTAGGTTTCTGATCAAGATTCCTTACATCTTTCTGGTGGCCTTCTCAGTGGTTACACTAATGATAAAGTAATTAGAGATTGACTTATTACATTATTACAGATTTTGTTTACAAAGTTTTTCAAAAATGATCTACGTTTTAGAGTTTCCGACCGGACATCCTTACTATTCTGTGAACACTAATAAATAAAGTGATTTAGGATTGAATCATCCAAATAGTTTTAAATCTGACCTGAACTATTATCAGAAGGAATGCAAGAAGTTCAAAGCTTTACAACATACCTCGTACTAAGGAATCTGGAAGTTATTTAAAACTAAAGAATCCAGGAATATTTTCCTTCACAATGTCTGGACTTATCGACCTGACTTCTATCTTTTGAATTATGTATAACACTTGCTTTCTCATTTGGCAGTAAGTGCCATTCAGCATTTTAATCTAAAATGATTGAATAGTAAGTCTGCCTTTAACTTGAATAGTTATCGATGCTTTTGCATTATTTGAATAAACATGCCATTAAAAGAAGGTAAAGCTTGCACATTATCATTTATTTCATATGTTAATGTAGGTAACACTTACTAGATAAACACGTAACACATTAAAGTTCTGCATTAGTTAACTAAATAAATCTTATTTCTAAGTAATGTAAAAATAAAATAAAATACCAAAGAACTTCAAATATTTTCTTGGAATCCATTAGTAAAGTCTTGTTTTCAATTTGCATGAACATCACTTAGCTACTTACTTCTTAGATCTTAAATAAAGAATATTAAAATCTCGTTCAAGAAAACAGCTCAGCACTAGCAGTTTTCATGGAAATTAAGGCGGAGATAGAGTGGATTCATTATAACGTGATTTTAATATGAAAAATTCGTCTTAAGATCTCCATTGCTTAGTAATGAAGATTTCTTTAAAAGAAAACAATTTGTTGGAAAGCATTATCTACAAGGCTTTTAAATAAAAATGAAGGATTTATTTTTAGGCCGTTTTATTTTAGGCCTCTATAAATCAGTGGGTGGTGTACAGGGTGTAACAAAACACCCTAGTAAATACTTCAGACCATCAAACTGAACAACTTTAACTATGGAGCAAACATCAAGAAAAAATAAAAAAATCTGCTGTCTCATACAAAACTGCAGTACTGACTCGACTAAAATGTATGGAACAGCAGATTTTTTTTTAATGTTTGCTCCCTAGTGAAAGTTGTTCAGTTTGATCGTCTGAAGCACCCCCTTAAGTATTACTAGGGTGTTTTGTTACACCCTGTATTGGATTCTTCATTCGAACATAATGAGACTGATAAAGATGATAGCAGAATCATCATTACAATCATCAGTTAGTTTACTTTTGAAATTTTCTGTCAATGTTGCAACACTGTTCATTTCAACCATGAAATATTCAATTTCTAAGCACAAAAGCTGACTACGGAAGAATTTATCAAATGCCGCGCTAATGAATGTAATTAAAAACCTTTATCACATCCCAGACATTATCAACTTAAACAAAAATGATTAAATGCACATTAAACAAACCCGGGCACGAACACTATTCATGTAAATTAAGGTGAGGAAGCTTTACTATAACGCTCGGAGAGACGCCTCGTACAAAAGCCTTTGTACGAGCTTCATGAACTAAGTATAGAATAATGAAAATGTGGGGAAGATTCGACGCGAGGAAAAAAGACCGAAGAAAATAGCTTATACATTATAGAGGCAGGGAATTGCGGTTTCGAAACATTAAGAGGAAAAAAGAAACAAGTATCTGTTTGGATGCCGGTGGAAGGAACGAATGTTTCGTTTTCCCGTGTTTCGGGATATATTCAAATTTCATTTTCTTTCGCACTTCAAATAAAACTGGGCTGTTTCTGGTTCTTATGATTATAAACGAGATAAAGTAATATTATGGTTACGAACAGTGATGAAATTCCAATACGCTTACTCGTAAAGTATAATAGCGCGGAAGGATTTTCTGATCGATCCAAGAAATCATGTCTATAGACAGATATGGTATAAATATCTTTTGATTAAAAGTAACTCGGGGAATTGAATCTGTAAATGGTAATGATAATGCATCGTACTGTCTGAGCAATGCAGTAAAAGCCATCGTTCAGTATGTCACTAAGTTAACCTCAATCAATATTGGAGCCAGCCATGCGTCTTCCTTTGCGATCCGGTGAAAGAAACCTGTTGGAAGTTAGCCAAGTTTTTACTTGGACTTTTAAGCCAGAATGTAACAGGAATTTCAATCTTGACACCTTCGTGACCAGTTTTTGCACGGTAATGATTTCAAGTTTTATTTGATTTGATACTTTATTCAATCATCCATTGTCGTAATAGCCAAACGTAGGTTTCGACCATATTATGAGACAGACAAGCCCTTTAGAATATTATATTATTGTAATGGCGATACTAAGTGCAGAACTGGTAAGTAAAATAAAAAAAAAGTGTGTGTTACATAATTTATAAAATGGATGAGATCGCAAAAGGATTCTCTTCTACGCTTGTAATTTACGTAACGTTCACATTTAGAAGTGGATGGAAAATTAGACCATTAAAACTCAGCAGCTAATGAAGTGACGACATCGGTGAAAATGTTAGTTCGTTACAGAAATTATCAGTTCCTTTTTTACTATCAACACTTGCATCAACGTTTTAACCTAAACTAAATTGGTATTGATATTGATTGATGCGTCGTTTTATGCTCTTCCTTATTTCTGGAACACTTTCTCCTCAACAAGCAATAAACTTCAGTTCTCAATGATCCGTTTTAACTCACGATCATCCAAAAATAACATCATCGACTCCGGTGAACTAATACAAATATAGATCGGTGAAACCCTAATGACACACTTCACTCATAGTCGTGTCTGCTGTTTTGTTATTCTAGTAACTTGGTGGTTCTATTCGTCGAAATCGCGCAACGGGTGGCCGACTCTTGACATTTACTTTATTGTGTCTGTTTAAAAATAGTCCTGGAGTTGGCCCTAGTCGATTCAATCTGATTTATCGTCTCGTTTCAATGAAGTATTTTTAGCGGAGGTATCGTCGTTACATGATTAACGAGAGCTGCTGTAAACAAGACTTAATTAATCGTTATCGGCACTGAATAATTCATCAGGTCGATACATTAATTCAATACGCGTAATAGATTTGTCCCAGTGACAAATGCCGTTATAACTTTGCTGCTAATCGTCGTCCGTTTTACACTTTCCTGTTATAATTCATGCTGTATCAGTGTTTAATAATTAGGGTCAATCGTAAATTTGTTGTAATTGCTATCGACCATTTTATCGGGGAGTCACTGGCCTTCGCATTATGTCACTGGCACTGATCAATACTGTCAATAAACTGACTCACATCTCTCGGCTTCGTACATTTCCATTTTTAAAGTCGTCGAGTGATTGCATCTGTGCGTCTTGTAACCGGACACGCTTACACGGGATACTATTTTATTAACTAGCGTCTTTCTGTATAAAATATTTTGTTTTAGCCGGCACATGCTTCGTGCGCCCGCAAAAAGGCGGGGAATGTCCAACGCTGACGCGTCTGCGGGTTTATTTACATAAAGTGGAATAATTAATTGCGACTTAAAAGACAAAGAACGGCCGCTCGTTCGCTATTCATGTAAATTAGGTCTAGACTAGAGCTTTATTTTTGCAACGAAACACGCTCTGTATACATTTTCATTTTGGAGAAGCCGGTAACTAATGCATTTTTGATAATGCTTCTTACATTTTAGTATATTTGACAGCAAACAGATTTCTTTATTTTAAAAATTTCCGTTCTGCTCCTGAGGAAACCTTTATACGTTGAAGAAGATATTCTGATACGTATGTGAAGTCTACCAATCTGCATTGGGCACGCGTATTGGACTGATGCCTATAAGCCTCCCGTAGGTAGGCCTGTGCCTGCGGTATGTAGGCTGATGATGGTGATGAAAAATGTAAACAAAAATATGAGATACACTTAATGTTAGTAGAGCTAATACACAGCTCAAATTATGAATAGACAGAGAATTATAATATAGGTACCTACCTAAAATTTATTGATAATTTTAAAAAATCCTAAATATTAGGAACATTAATAACGTTATCAAAGCTAAACAGTAGGTAAACAATTTGGCAATATAATACAAAACGTTTACCGCATTAAAATCGTTACCGTAATTTCATTTCATCCAGATTTAGTTTAGACAGATAATTTGTCTTGTCATTCAAGAAGTCATTGGCTTAAGGGAACTAATTTGAATTTGTAATGAAACCAGAATGATTATTTACTGTACATAACGACAGATGATGCGCTTCTATGCGCAAGATTAAGTGTTTGCCCGAGGATAGCATGCCAAGTCTTAATAGTGCATTACAAATGCATAACTATTAATTTACAAGATTTTATTAATTGGAGTCAAATAACTTAAGGCATTACAGTTTGTTTTATTTTTAAAGCTGGTTTAGATCAACTGAGAAAATAAGCTCATAATTTAAATTATATGTATAATTTGAAAAGATTGAGAGACAGAAAAAGAACTAGCTAAGGATCTATCTGAAGCCCGCCCGAGTAGTTATTATTTTTATATCGTAATATCAACGTATCAAATACGTCAATACAATTGCTTTGATTTTGAACCATAAACGCGAAACACAAGTTTCTAGCTAATGAATACTGTTTAGGAATTTTGTGATATTTCAAGCTTAGTGCAATTCAAATGCCTGTATAAGCTCCGTATTAGTATGGTGTCAGAGCAATACAACTGGCACTGACAATTTGTAATCGATAGCTAAACGTGAGTTTACATTGCAAATAGGAATCCTTGTTAGTAGTAACCCCAAAGTCGTGTTAATGTTTCAAATCCGAAAGATTGTAAAAATTTTTTTGTTATTTATTGTTTTGGATAGTTTTGCAAACATTATTTGCATCGATGCACGTATCGTCTTAGTAAATGATTAGGCCACATCCGAACAAAAGGATTTTGGTTAAACTTGATAATAAGATCCCGACAAATTCTAGTTTTTTGTTATCTGAAATAAAAGTGGATAAGATAGAGTATAAAACAAACCGCTGAGCTGCACTACATTTGTAAATATGAATGTCACCAGAAAATATATAAAGCGAGAATAGTTTTAGTTCTCGTTCTGTCTCTCATCGAGCCTTTACTTTTTAAACATCGTCACTTTATTATACGAAACAATTCAAGCTTAAACGTACCGGACAGTCCACTTTATTTTATGTTCCTTTATTTACGGGTTTGAACATAAATGACCAAAAACACCCTTTATATAATATTATTATATTTGATGTTTTACCCTGATAAACCATGGTATTATTTAAATTGTTGTATTTTTATGTGCAATTTTGTTGTGAAAATGAAGTGTATGTTATGTTATGTTGCACAACCGGAAGATAGTTTTGTTGCGCGTTTTAGGAGAGACATAAATTATCAAACATGATATAATGATATGTCACCCTGAGTTGATTTGATGCTTCACGTCCCGCTCTATCTCTGCATCGTTTTGTATGAGTGAACCGAGTTATCGGAAGTCGGAGCAGACTGGTAAAGGCACGCCATCAAGGGCAATAGGCATGCAACTGGAGAGACCGCCGAAATCGCACAACAAACGATCCGATTTAGTTCTGCTAATTTTCAAGCCAACACTCTCCAGTTTAGGCTGCCATTTTGCCAATCTTCTCCGGACCTCGAGTCCTATAGAGGGTCCTTCTTAATATGCTGACAGTCCTTTAACGGGATGATCAGACCATCAAACTGAACATCTTTCTCTATGGGACCAATATCGAAATCGCGTATTTAAAATCAGCTGTCCCATACATTTGGCTGGAGTAGGTTTGCTGTTTTGTATAGAACAGCAGATTTTTTTTGCGATTTCTATGTTGTGCCATAGAGAAAGTTATTCAGTTTGACGGGCTGAACATCCTCTCAAAAAAGTGACAGCATATTACGAAGGACCCTATATACAGTTACCTACTGGTTTATAAATATAGATTTTCTTAAAGTAATAAATACTTAGGTAATTCCTGAAAGCAGTTAAAGAGTTCGTTGTGGTGATTAGCTTCTGATTTAAACTTGAAACTGACAGAACTTTACTCCGTTGTGGTTTTTGTTTGCCTTAACATTGATTTGGGAAGTTTATTACAAAGTTTTGGATTTTCGACCGTAGCGAAAAGTTTAAATAATTCCTATTTTCGTTTCATTTGGTATTCTCTTTACATTCGTTTTCATATCTTATCTTTTTACTTATAAATATTTTTCTTCTTGTTTAAGCATCACTCGAAAACTAAGAAACCTATTTCGATGTTTTTTTACATCAGTTTAAACAAAGATTTTATTTGGTCATCGCTAAAGAGCGTAGCGAAGACGATAATTATAAAATTGTTGGTTTGAATGTTAATATACTTTTATTTCGGAAATACAAGAGCGTCGTGATCAGTCAGGTGGGCCACGGGGCAAAAGCTAGTAAGAATATAAACAAACTCATCCCGTAAGGTAATCTTGGCACAGCTTATATTAGAAATATTATTTGTGGAAACCAGTAGTTGGCAACGTTGTTTTAAAAAAATCTTGATACCCCATCCTGTCTTCCTCTTCTACCGAATTGATGGCATGTCATTAAATCTTTCCAGTCCAGTATTTCGCCAAACGTATAGCACTATCGGCAGCGTCCATAAGCTCCGTTCGCGTGCAGGTGTACAAGATCAAGAATATCAAGATCCTGTGATTAGTCCGTAAGTTTTCCTACAATACCTATTATAAAAGCCGTGGTGGTCAAGTGGCGAGTAACCTTGCCTGCCGTGTAGGAGGCGATGGTTCTATCCCCGCCCAGGCCGACTCGTACCAATGAGATTTTCGGAACTTATGTACGATTTGTAACACCACTGGCTTTTCGGTGAAGGAAAACATCGTGAGGAAACCTGCATCAATTTCCAGGCATGTAGTTCCTACTGTTCATTACAAGTGGCGACGTGCTCACTCCCCGTCATAATGGACAGAGTTTCGGTACTACTAGTGAAACGTGGATGTTCTGAAGATGCAGAATATCTGTGACTACCCCCTCGGGGAATATAGTCGTTAGCATTATGCTATGCTTATATAAAATACGAGCTTTTACCCGCGACTTCATCCGCATAACTTATATACCTGATTTTAAGTCAGATGATAAGCTATCAAACAAAAAAAGTTTCATCAAAATCGGTTCAGTAGTTTTTGCGTGATACTCGAACAAACAAACACCCAAACAAACAAACAGACAGATCCAAAAATTTGTTTTTTGGAATCAGGGACATCTAAAAACCATATCGTAATATATTTTTTTGTAAATATCTTCAATGTACAGACACACTTTTGTTACAGTTTTATAATAGTTTAGATAAAAATGCAATGATTATATCAATGTAGATATCTAAGTTCAGGTGTAATAATTTCTACGTCAAAGCATCACAAACCAACACATTTGGAATGTGTCCCACTGCACTATTTTACTCAGTTAGAACCTTATAAAAGACTTCGAAAACCTTTCACATGAACCATGTTGTGTATCGTAAATTCTCGTTAGTTACCTTCAAAAACACTTTCCCTAAGATGCTAATTGCGTAGCCAAACATGCGTGGTCGACGCTGTTGAACAATCTTGAGAATCTTGTTTCGCTTTTTGTGCTTCCTACTTAGCGAATTCTGTGTTCCGGGTATTTTGTTTTTCTTCTATCAACAGAGAATTGGGTATTTGACTACATTCAATATATTTTTCACACCACCCGCTCGAAAATGGAACATTATATGTCATGTAACTCGAACCTAAAGCAGGTCATTATAGCCCTGGGCCTAGCCGGGCAATAATATTGTACTGAATTTCATTATAACCCGCTGGTCAATAATGAGATTTGAATATGGAACCGCATCCACAGATTATTTAATAGTTACTACGATCCCAAGAACATTGTATATAGTATCCTATAGGTGGACCAAACTCTCGAATTTCGTGGAGAATGCAAAATAAACTCTAATTTTACGTAATAAGTATTAATTTCCTTTAATGTTGTTGTAGGCTAACAACCAAGCAAATGTGAGATAACCAGAATACTCGTGTGTCTCTTTCTAACGTGTTGCCATCTTATTAAGCTACCACTTTAGAATTTACTGTAACAAAAGATGTATGTAAATTAAAAAAATATTTTTGTTTTGAAAATTCATAATTTAAAGTATATTAGGTATTGATAATTTTTATTTGTTTTACACTAATTTTGTTCAATTTATGACAAAACAAATAAGGTAAGTACAATACTTTAGTGTATTATTTCAAAACTTTTTAATGGCAACTCTTTGGTGTTATGAAAAAATATTATTATGGCGGACATATTTGAAATTTGAAATGTCATAAAATAACAAATTAAATTGTTGTGATAACTGATAATAACATTGTAAACCTTCGAAATGGTAAATTTTTGTTGTGTTACTGGATGCAAAAATGAAATTTACCCTGGCTGTAGGTTTTCTTTCCACAGGTTAGATATTTTATTGTTTCGCTAAACTTAACTAGGGTGACCATTGACCATTTTGGCGACCTATGTATTAAACACAAAATGTGTGTTGCTTGTAGATTTCCCAGGGATGAAACGCTGAGAGAAAAATGGTTGACAGTAGTCCCTGGGAAAACCAGCAAGACATCACTCGTGTGCTCGAAACATTTCAAAGTGGAAGATTATGTTACAACTTCACGGAAATTCTTGAAATCGAACGCAATACCATCCATATTTCCAAAGGTAACTTTTCTTGTTTGATAGCTTATGATTTGACATAAAATCTGGTAAGTACGTATTGGTACTGACGTGTTAATAAGCGCAAAACCGCATGCACCCCAACTGATTTATAGCAAAATATTGATTGAAAAGATAATTTCATTATTTTGATAATTAAAATTTAAAGTTATTCGCATTTTAAATTTTGAGGCAATAATGTTATCATTTCAGCAATGAATGAAAGCGCTAACCTACTCATGGATACATTTTAGTAAGTAGGGTATGTGTGTCCGTGCGGTGGGTTGACATCGGGTTCAGTAAATTTTATTTTGAAGAAAGAATCATATGTCGAAACCAAGATAATTCAATTCTCGATTCTAAACAAAATACTTTCTAGTTTTGCGATAATTCATTAACACGTTGTATTATTTTTGCAGATTAACGAGAACAGTCGCGGGTAAACTCAAAATTAATTTTATATATATATTTTTTTAGTCTGAGTTTACCCCTAAAAACATTTTCAGAATAAAATGATAATATTGAATCCTCAACGAGATGGTAAGAAACAGGCTTGAATAAATGCATATTAGGTATCCCGTCAAATTTGAGAATGAATGGACTCCCTAGTTAGAAAGGGACACACGAGGAATTAGGTAATCTCACTTGCCCCGGTGCCAGCACCGTAGTGTACAATCTAGTTACTATACAACATTTTTGTACGATCCTTACTTAAAATTCGTATGAAAACCTGTGATGAAAACTAATTATGGAGACAGGCACCAAAAAGAACTTAATTCGAAATTTGAACTGGCCACCGCGAGTATTGAACACAAAAAAAGAAAAAAAGGCGCGAATCATAAAGGTATCATCTTTATGGCGCGAATACTGCATATCTCTGTACTTGCTCTGTACCTATTATTGCCTTCCTATTGCTACGAACAAAGTAATAAAAAAATATTACATTGTCTTTCCAGAACTGGAGTGCGATTTTTGAATCTCATTCGCTAAGTTCAGCAGTTGAAAATGTCAAAATTACTATGGAAATACGCATCTTTCTACTGCTGATTTGACTTTCAAAAATCGCACTCCTGGAGTATGACTTTTTAATGTCAAATCAGCAGTAGAAAGATGCACGTCTCCGTAGTAATATTGACATTTTCAACTGCTGAGTTCAAAGAAAGTTTGAAAAATCGCACTCCAGGAGTGCGATTTTTGAATCTCATTCGATGAGTTCAGCAGTTGAAAATGTATGGAGATGCATATCTCCATAGTTACTTTGACATTTACAACTGCTGAACTCAGCAAATGAGATTCAAAAATCGCACTCCTGGTCTAATGTTTCAAATATCTACTTTCACTTTTAATTTAATAAAATAGTTTTTCTAAATAGTATACTATTGAACACTAATACTTTGTTATAAACTCTAATAAAAGAATTGGTTTCTAACCATAGAGAATTTACACGCTCCCCTGGGTTTCTAACAGTATTGCTTTTTATTTTCTCGCGGAGGGTGTGAAAAGTAGAGTATGGTCCTCGGGGATAAACGTGTTTTCATCTTGGGTGAGCTTGAACCTCTCGCTTCACTCAGGATTCTAGTCTTAACTCCCTCGCTTCGCTCGGGAGTTAACTCTAAACTCCCTCGCTACGCTCGGGAGTTAACCCTAGAGTCCCTCGTTACGCTCGGGATTCAATATCGCGCCCGTGATGAAAGACACTGCTTTATCCCCTTGGTACATAATCTACTATTATTTTTATCTACTCAATAAAGAAAGGGTTAGAAAATAACGCTAAACTCCCATTTTCATTGAGTTTTTAGCTTGAATACTATTTTTAATAACAAGATAAACTATAAAAAGTAATGAAAATGTTGAAGACGTCACAACTCAATATTTAGTACAAATCTTCATACAAAGCGCATGTTTTGACGTGCGATAAAGAGTAGCTGATTTGACTAGTTGTCAACACACATTCACATTTTCTGTATTCGTGGTAGATTGTCTTCTGTTTCGTTTTTTAGGGTTCCGTACCCAAAGGGTAAAAATGGGACCCAACGTTGTCCGTCCGTTTGTCCTATCTATTTAGGGTTGTAACTTTTGAACCGTAAGAGCTAAATAGTTGAAATTATAGAATGTGTGTTATTACGGCGGATTTGCTAACAAATGATTAAAATGTCATAAAATTAGAAATTAAGGGGGTATCCTCATACAAGGAACTAGTTTATATCAACGTTTTTTCTTTTCTAAAAAAACGTAACAACAAATAATAAAATCCGGCCAAGAGTGAGTCAGTCTCGTGCTAAAGGTATCGGAGAAAACTTTTTTTTTTATAAGTTCATATTATTATGATGTGTGGTGGTGTGTGGTGTGGTACAGAACCCTTGGTTCGCGAGTAGCCCGACTCGCATTTGACCCATTTTAATTATCTTTCTGTAGGTTTTATTTCATCGTCGACACCGACACACTGTCATGAATGTGGGCCACTGTTGAAGTATAACGTGTTATGATAATTATGTATAGTGATAATTGTTTATAATATCGTGTTTACTGAGTTTTATGGGCATGATTGATTGAATCGGACATTGATTAATGTTATTATTTCGAACCTTATTTTCTCGGGTTTATCTTTATTCTTAACGAGCATTTACCCCTGACTTCGTCCGCATAAATTATATACCAGATTTTAAGTCAGATGATAAGCTATCAAACAAAAAAAGTTTCATCAAAATCGGTTCAGTAGTTTTTGCGTCATATTCGAACAAACAAACACCCAAGCAAACAAACAAACAAACATTCAAACGAACAAACAAACAAACAGACAGAACGCAAACAAAAAATCCAAAAATTGGTGATTTGGAATCAGGGACAGGTAAAAACCATGTCGTAATTTTTTTTTGTAAATATCTTCAATGTACAGCAGACACACTTCTGTTACAGTTTTATAATAGTTTAGATATAATATCTTTCCTGCTTTCCTTAATATATCTTACGCTCACTATATTATTGTTAGGAAGTTAAGTTCACTCCTAAATAAGATTGAAGAGTTTCTACAAGATTAATTAAATACAGAGCCAACGTAATAAAATATTTAGCAAACTAAACAAAGTTGGAGAATAGGCAATCATCAAAGGAAGACAGAGTTAATAAATGACTCATTATGCATGTATTTCTGGTTTGTGTACTTTTAAATCTACTGTTTGAATTCGAGAGAAACTTCAGATGTCGCCCACGACCGACTGTTCATTTCATTTGTTTACTTTAGGAATCTTGATTGTATTGATTGTTTTCAAAATCTAACTTGACATAACGATGAATTTGCGCCGAATTATTATTTTGTTTCAACTAATCACATTTTCGAAATTTTCTTATAGCCTTAACTTTGACGACCCAGTTGGTGTAATGTGGTTACCACGCCGGACTGCCAAACCATGGGTTCGAATTCCGGTTCCGTCATGGATGTCCGTGCCGTTGTTTTATGGTACCCATATAAAAAAGAAACCTATAGTGCTTATTTGGGATTATTACAATATGTATGTGCTTGTGAGCGTTATTTATTATTTTTACTTAATTTTTATAAGTAATTACTTTAGGTCTATAGGTTATTGTTTCCAGCTGTTGTCAATTGGCCGAAAACCTGACCTAGCAGCGGCCGTAGTATGGGAGCGTGATATAGCGCTATCACGCCTTCGACCTTTTTCTAATATTTACGTGCGAACGACCGAGATAAAAGGCGTTATATCGTCTTATCGCGCGCATGATACTACGGCCGCAGAACAGAGTGACCTAGCTATGATCAATATTGCTGGATATATAGAGACAAACATGATGATGAGATATAAATTAAAAAACTCGAAGTACCTACCTATAGTCGCCATCGTACGTAGAGTCGTCGTGTTTGGTAAGATCGGTTTGACTCGCTTTATCTCTGGTCCGGTAGGTAGCACCTTTAATATAAGTATAATGGGATTTATTAGTAAGTAAGATTATTAATTAGTTTTTTGAGCCAAATTTTGCTGCATCCCTTTGCCTATTTATTTCCACAAATAAATTTACAGTGTAACTGAAATGAAAAATAATTTTAAAATGTAATATAGTATTCATCATCATCATCGTCGTCATATTTTGACGGCCCGGTTGGTGTAATGGTTACCACGCCAGACTGCCAAACCAGGGGTCCTGGGTTCGAATCCCGGTTCGGTCATGGATGTTATATGTTTGTGCCGTTGTTGTATGATTCCCATAAGAAAAAGCTTGAGGCTTACTTGGGATCATTACAATGTATGTGTCTGTGAGCGTGATTTATTTATTTATTTAAGGGCTACGCTCTTGTCGGTGGAGTATTCGCCAATCCTGATGTCACTTCTCCGCAAGTGTCTTGAGTTCTTGGTACGACAAGACATCAACCTTTTCCTTCACTTCTTCTTCTTCTTCGGGTTCCTCTCCATTACTGGAGGTTTTCAGTCAGCTCTGCATATCCCTATCTATCTCTCGCCAAACGAAACAACTCTTCGACGCTGGCGATGCCTGTCCACTCTTTCAGGTTCGCGAGCCATGACATTCGTGGCCTACCGACGCTTCTTTTGCCCTCCACTTTGCCCATTATTATAGTCTGGAGCAGTTGGTATCGCTCATTCCTCAAAATATGACCAAGGTAGGCGACTTTCCTCCTTTTAATGGTTTGCAACAGCTCCCGGGACTTCCTGACACGTCGTAGAACTTCCACAGTAGACTCGTCGCAGCATTCTTCGGTAGAACCACATTTCTATAGCCTCTAGTTTCTGGCGAGTAGCTTCCTTAATGGTCCATGCCTCGCAACCGTATAGAACTATTGGCCATATGTAACACTGGAGCATTCTTACTCGGAGTCGTACTCGTTTCCTTCACTAGTGCTAGATAAATTTGTCCAGGTCTTCCTCTGCCTCTCTTTCCTTCTATCTTCTCTTCCAATTTTAAAGAAATTAATAATCGATAGCTAATCGATAATCGATAATTTCGATGCCAAAGACAAACATTATTTACAACGTATACGACAGAACACTTGCTTGGATTAGAAAAAAAAGCATTTTCTTGTTTCCAATTTCGGTCGAAGTATCAAGATACTTTTACAATTTGGATAGTGACATGGGTACAGCCAGTTTGACGTTATAGGAAAGGACATTTCATTTATCTGCGTAGGATACATAATGTTTGTGAAATTCCCTAAAGTAGCGCCTGTCAATATATTAGATGAATGGCCTAACCCTTAGACTGCGGCGGAGGGTCGGTTTTTACTTTATTCCAGACTTTGACCTCACAGAGGTTAAGTTGGGAACATGTTGGAAACTAAATATTTGAACTGCATATTAGGTGGGGCAATAATATGTTTTAGAGAAACTATTATATTTAAGTATTTATTAATAGAACAAAAACTTTACCTATAACATAAAGCATTTCCGTAACAATATAAACCTACAAAAAGCCAAACCATATAGATAACATTATTAACGGGTACCTTAATATTTTGGTCGGTAAGACAAGACGACTAAAATCGACACATAGTCCATGTTTTGTGAAAAGTAAAAAAAAAAAAAATTTTTTTCCAGGTTGCTAAAGAGTTTAAGAAAGCGTAGGTAACGTAAACTGATGGATATTTGTGTATCCACATTTTTTTTTCTCAATAATTATTATACTAAACTGGACTTATACTAAGCAAACCAAACAATATGACCTATATAATTTTGCAATGTATTCATTGTAGTGTAAAGTTGTAAATTTAATGTCAGCCAAAGCCATTACCGTTTTATGGGAAGTCCCCTATATTCTGGTTATTAAGTTTACTCTCTGTGTCTAATTGGTCACATTAAACTGTGAAATGTACGGCTTCCTCGTAAATGACAATTGTAGCTATTACAAAATATGTTTTGTTTCCTTTATTGCCTCTTTATATTGATGAAGTACAGATTTGTGTTATATAGGGTGGATGTAAGTGTGGACAGTTGAATTTTTTTAAAAGGTAGTTGTACTCACGACACTGAACAACTTTCCCTAAGAAACCTATAGGAAATAAAAAAAAATCACCGATCTAGTGTCTTCCGCGACCTTCGGGTACGTTGAAAATGAATAATTATGCAAAATGAACTGAATTGAATTATTCACAAAGGTACATCTTCCGAATAACCCATCATTCAGTGATACAAAAACTCCAATAGTATTTTAAATATAGCCCAAAGTAATATCTCTAGGGGTTTTTTTATTCATTCGATATCTCATTTCGTTTTCGAGATTATTCGTTTTTGACCGAAACCGGGCGAAAAACAAATTGTGAGTACAAGTTTCAAATTTCTATTTTCTAAAGAAATGTTTTTTGTTTGTTTTTGTAGCCCTCGTCGAGACGCGTCTTTTGACAATCTGTCAATTGTAGTCCCAAAACTCACGACACACCAGTAGGCCTCGCATGCCACCCCCGAGAAAACGATAAAAATCGAGATGTGCCTCCGTCCTTATAATTTTAAGTATGCCAAAAAGAGCGCGCACGACGTTTTTCTCGTTTAAACGCTTTGTCGTGGGTGGCATGCTAGCCGTGCAAGACGCGATGTCGCACTTTCGTAGAAAATCGGGCTTATACAAAAAAAATTACATTCAATGTAAAAAAAAATCTTTGCTTATTAGCAAGGGTTCTTGGGGAACGTCGACGTCGTTCAGTATCAGGAGTACAATCACCCTTCATAGTAAGGCAACCGTCTATTCTAACACCTTGTATAAAGGGTCCTTCTTAATATGCTGACACTTTTTAAGGAGATGATCAGGCCATCAAACTGAACAACTTTTTCTATAGGACCAACAAGAAAAATACAGCCCCATACATTTGGCTCGAGTAGGTTTGCAGTTTAGTATGAAAGAGATGATTTTTTTTTTTGCGATTTCGATGTTAGTGCCATAGAGAATGTTGTTCAGTTTGACGATCTGATCATCCCCTTGAAAAAAGTGTCAGCATATTAAGAAGGACCCTATACAACGTGTTAATGAATTAACGCAAAACTAGAAAGTAGTTTGTTTAGAATCGAGAGCAGAATCGAATTATCATGATTTCATCATAGGTAATTTTTTTCAAAATATTAAATAATTTGTTTGTATAATTTTAATAACATTTCTGAAAATGTATCCATGAGTACAATATCGCTTTTATTCATTGCTGAAATGATACCAAATCATTTTTGCCTCAAAACTTAAATTGCGAATAACTTTAAATTTTAACTTTAAAAATAATGAAATTATTGTTTCCATCTAATCATTTTTTTATAAATCAGTTGGGGTGTATGAGGTTTTGCGCTAATTTATCAACACGTTGTATAATTAAATCTACTCAACTCTCTAATGACAATCTCGGTATATAGCTAAAATTACAAACTTCCATAATAACAACTCGAAATAAAATGCTGCCTAGATTTTTGTCCAACTGCGCAAGTGAAATTCCTATGTCAAGTGCAAACTACGCATTTTCTGGTAGATAATACAATTTAAGTGCCTACTCCTTTGTGTAAAATTTTCGTAGGACATGCCGTAATGAGGGAGGATTATGCGGATATTATCTTCAGCTGCAGAGAAAATGTCGCCTAAGAGAATTCAAATTTATCGTACGTACCATCCCAGCAGGATGAGTCAGACGGTTTACCGGAGACGTGACTAGAATCCATTGTGTGACTCAGTCACTTAACTTGAAACTTTTCAGGAATTTGTATGGAGCCTGTTACGTTTGGTGTAGAGGAAATTTACTTGTGTTAGGCCTATTTCGTGATGGAACTTTGTTTCTATTTCCCCTAATAAAAGTTTTCTACTCAGGAAGCAGGACGAATTATGTAACTAATAGAGGAAAAGCAGGTAATTTGGAATACTGTTCGTAATTTGGAATACCACAGTATTAGAGTTTCTACTAGCGGCATCTATTAGAAATCGCCTTTATTAGGTAGTCTGTGTACTATTCAAGTCATGGGGCTTGGCTGAGGTTGCGCCATTTTGTCTGCGTTCTGGTAAATGTCATCCGAGTAAAAGTGCTGTTCTCGAAATTTTTCAAGTAAGTACTAAATCAGTTTGTATCTCGAATATTAATCATTTATTTGTTTTCATTGATGCAAATCTATAGATTCTCATTTATATTATTGAAATTAACACTTATTTTTAATCAAACTATAGACATACATAAATGAGAGCATTTTGAGGTTAGGTAGGGTTATGTTGTTAATTTAGTATACGACAGGTGCAGCTAATTCGGAATATCCCAAATTAACAACAAGTGAATTTAAATTGGAATATTCCAATTTATATGCCCTATTACTGTACTGTACTGGCTGGTAAAACTCGGCTGGGCAGCGTTCGGGAAGCTACGTAGTATCTTCACGTCCCAAATACCGCAGTGTCTTAAAACGAAAGTCTTCGATCAGTGTGTGTTGCCAGTGATGACATATGGAACAGAAACGTGGTCGTTCACTCAAGGCCTCATAAAAAGGCTGAAAGTCGCCTAAAGGGCAATGGACCTTACACGGTGGACCGACGACCTGGTGAAGGCGGTGGGAAAACGTTGGATGAGGGCGGCGCAGGACCGGTCGTTATGGCGATCCTTGGGGGAGGCCTATGTCCAGCAGTGGACGTCCATCGGCTGAGATGATGATGATGATGATGATGATTACTGTACTTACCCTTTTTAACCGAACTCAAAATAGGAATGTAAATGTCAAATACTTAACTTACCTATTTTCAATTTATGTTTTTAAACGTCTTCAAAAAAGGAGGTTATCTTTTCTACCTGTAGGTATGTATGTAATGTTATTGGAATTGCAAAATATTCACATATGTACAGGTATGAGTAGGGGCGGCAGTAAGTAGGGGGTCAGTAGGGGGTGCGTGTAGGTGCGTAGGGGGTGAATAGGAGCTAAGTTGGACATATCGAGAATTCAATGTTGGTTTACGTTGATGGCACTCCTAAAATATCTATGTAACTTATAAAAGTTTTTTTAATCTATGCATACCATCCCACTGCTGGACAAATGCCTCTTACACCCTGTATAATTGCAGTTGTCACACTGTTTAACATTTAAAATTTTGGACCAGTTATCCCCTAGTAATTTCTCATAGTGGACAACTGGCTCGCTCTTCAAATAAACATGAAACTCGTATTTGTGCCAGTTGTACCCTAACATTTCACAAAGTGGACAACTCGCCTCCGGACCAGAATTTTAGAGGGCCAGTAGTCACCCAAGGCGAATTTAATTTGGAATGCCTACTCTATTCCAAATTATATTCACACGAATTTAATTTGGAATGCCTACTCTATTCCAAATTATATTCACATGAATTTAATTTGGAATATCCTATTCCAAATTATATTCACTTTGGGTTTTCGGTGCCTTTCTGTCAATTTATGTATAAACTAAAGTTTATCCCATATACAACGTGTTAATGAATTAACGCAAAACTAGAAAGTAGTTTGTTTAGAATCGATAGCAGAATCGAATTATCATGGTTTCAACATAGGTAATTTTTTTCAAAATATTTTTTTTTTTTTTATCGTAAAATTTAAAATTTACTATACCCGATGTAAACCCACCCCACGGGCACGCTCATCCTACTTACTACCAAAACAAGATTATATAAATGTATCCATGAGTACGTTAGCGCTTTCTTTCAGTGCTGAAATGATAAAAAATCATTTTTACCTCTGAACTTAAAATGCGAATAACTTTAAATTTTAAGTATCAAAATAATGAAATTATTGTTTTAATCTAATTCTTTTGTTATAAATCAGTTGGGGTGTATGAGGTTTTGCGCTAATTTATTAACACGTTGTATATAGAGAAGAAGAATATTGTTGATTATTTTTATGCTAATAATCACTAATATTTTATGTGGTTTTCATTCTTATTTCTCTTAAGCTCTTTTTTCTCTTGGTAAATAAGCTTTTTTTTTGTAACTTGTATTCCAAATTACCTGCATTTCCTCTATTGTTGTCATAATATTATCAATATTATCAGATTATCGTTCAAATGATCGTATAACATTTTATACGATCATTACCGTATTCTCTTATATTTTATTTATTCATTTGGAAGAAAACATAACATTTCTGATTTGACACTTTAGGGTGACGGACGGTGTTTTACTGGAAAAGATCAGACCATCAAACTGAACAATTTTCTCTATGGGACAAACTTGAAATCTCGAAAAGAAAATAATACTGGACCCAAAAGTATTGGACAGCTGGTTATTTTTTTCGAAATTTGGACTTTGGTCATAGATTGTTTATTTCTATTAATTTATTTTGTGTCGCAGAGGTCGTCCCCGTAAAAATTGTCAACATTTACAGAAGCATTATTATATAATATATTTATTTAATCTGAAAATTAATTTCCATATCTCCACAGTTGAATTTCATAACTTGCTATAAGATAAGAAAATTGAGTTAATTTATATTCCGAGCACCCTTGAGTCACATAAAGTTATAACAAGCGAAGTTAACGATGCGGATCGGTTCCATGACTTCTGACAAACGGCGACGTGTCAACGATACCTCACCGGAGAAATATCTCCGGTAAAATATTATCGTTCTCCGAGAGGAAGTAGGTTTGGTAATAGGCACCTCGATATGTGAGTAAGGTAAAGAAATATCTAAACTGGTATCTAAAACATAAGTGTGTCTTGTACATTGATGATATTTACAGAAAGAAGGTCACAGTTATGGTGTTTAGGCACAGCCCGAACACTGCATACAATAAATTGAAATTGACAAGATGACGTCAGCACATGCGAAACCAAAGAAATTGAACCTTCAGTCTTCTTCTTAGGTAACGAGACTAACGAGTAGGTAACCAGTGCGAAGTAACCAGAGGACGATAGAGGGGGTGAAGTAAAAAGTTGGTGGGAGAAAGGGAGTGTCCTTACTGTATCTAGTAATAGATACTCTTTCTTATACTGTGGTTTAGGTGTCCCTGACTCCTAATCACAGTTTTTTTTCTCGTCTGTTTGTTTCTTTGAGCATCATGCAAAAACTGCTTGACCGATTTTGATGGAACTTTCTGTGTTTAAAAGCTTATGATTTGGCCTAAAAACTGGTATAAAATTCATCTCACTATGATAACGAGAACCGATGCAGATGAAGTCGCTGACAACAGCTCGTAATATTATAAGTAAAACTTTAAACATGGCATAACGTATTGAAAATATTTTCAAATACATTTATTGGGGGGATGAAACGTGAGTGATAGAATGCATTGAGAGCGTTTTTTGAATTTCTGATTTTATATTTACAGTTAATAAAGTTTTGTATACAGGGTGTACAATAAAATGGGACAGCTACTTAAAGGGGTGCTTCAGACCATCAAACTGAACAACTTTCTCTATGGGACCAATATAGAAATCGCGAAAAAAAAATCTGCTGTCCCATACATTTCAGTCGAGTTATGTTTGCAGTTTTGTATGGGAGAGCGGATTATTTTTTCGCTATTTCGATATTGGTCCTATAGAGAAAGTTGTTCAGTTTGATGGTCTGAAGCACCCCTTTAAGTAGCTGTCCCATTTTATTGTACACCCTGTATATCGTTGCAATCAATCGGATGATAATAATAATACTGTTGAAAGTTGTCACAAAATGGCATCAGTACTCTATATCGGTAGTCTGGAATTGATTGTTTTAAAATATGGAAGTACCTATATTTCACACTACCTATACAGTTTGATTTTCTAAATATGGATTATATATATTACGAGCTTTTACCCGCGACTTCGTCCGCATAAATTACACTTATACCAGATTTTAATTCAGATCATAAGCTATCAAACAAAAAAAAAACATCAAAATCGGTTCAGTAATTTTTGCGTGATACTCGAACAAACAAACACCCAAAAAAACAAACAAACAAACAAATAAACAAACAGACAGACAAAAAATCAAAAAATTGGTGATTTGGAATCAGGGACAGGTAAAAACCATGTCGTAATTTTCTTTTTGTAAATATCTTCAAAGACACACTTCTGTTACAGTTTTATAATAGTTTAGATATTATGGATTTTCTATTTTTTTTTCTCTGTATTTTATTGTTTATGTTTTGGTGTAAAATAAAATATATTTGATTGATTGATTGATATGTACGTATTAGAACATTGAATACTTGTTGATAACTATAATAGGTACAGTTCATGAAACAGAATAACGTTTAATTTTATATTAAAACGCATTTGTTGCTGAATATTACTATAATATTTTCTTAACATTCCCAATTTAATAAATAATACATTCAGATTTTTTAATTTATATAAATTTGTATAAGTTTAAATATTATATAATATTTATTTCGAAGAAAATAACCGCCGATATAATCGACCGCGCACCGTTTCCGCCCAACCGAGTAAGTAATAAAACAATCAGATTTATTTGAACTCGCTTTAATTTTAGGCAAAGCTTCTTTGAGAACGCAATGAGTGGCAGTAAAAAGCTATAAATATCAAACAAAATGTGTTCACGATTCCAAAATTCTGTCCTTGAACTATCATCCAGTATGAGGTTAGACCATTTTCAAATTTAAACGTACAAAATACACGAAAGTAAAATTTTGAATCTTGCGCCACGAAGATTACATTACGTGGTGATTTATATATTATATGGTAAGCGAAGAAAGTATCACGGTTCTAACAGATGGAGGTATCATCTGACCTATTTCTATGTGTCAGACCTACAAATCATATTTCTACTCTATTACTGCTTCATTCGATGTGTTTCTCTCATATATCTTTAAGAAACGGAGAAAAACCAAAAGGCATGAGATTGAATGTTTATTAGGGTTCCTTACCCAAAGGGTGAAAACGGGACCCTATTACTAAGCCTACGTTGTCCGTCCGTCCGTCTGTCCGTCTGCCCGTCTGTCCGTCCGTCCGTCTGTCCTACCTATTTAGGGATGTAACTTTTGAACTGTAATAGCTAGATTGTTGAAATTTTCTCAGATTATGCGTTAGTACGGCGGATTTGTTAACAAATAATAAAAATGTAAAATATATTAGTAAATATAATAGTGTAAAAATTTCAAAAAGTTTAAAATTAAGGGGGGTTCTCAACAAGAAACTAGTTTTTAACTACGTTTTTTCTTCACGCTCTATCGTAAAAACGGTAAGACTTACGAGTCAAACTTAGTGTGATTATAGAGCAAACTCTACAGAATAACAACAAATACTAAAAACCGGCCAAGTGTGAGTCGGTCTCGCGCTAAAGGTCCCGGACAGTAAAATATTTTTTTCTAAGTTAATAATGTTGTGTTTTGTGCTGGTGTGTGGTACGGAACCCTCGTTGCGCGAGTAGCCCGACTCGCACTTGACCGGTTTTTATTAACTATTATATTGCTTGTGACACTACATAAACTCAGGACACAAACTTTACAATAACAATAAAACACTTTTTAAGATTCACATGTAACAAGGTGTAACAAAACATCCTAGTAATATTTAAAGGGGTGATCATCGAGAAAAAATTACAATAGTCAGATGTTTCATATAAAACTACAGTACCTACTCGACTCAAATGACTGGTGCGTTGGCTCCACGGTGAAAGTTGTTGAGTTTGATCGTCTCATCTTCAAATATTACTAGGGTGTTTTGGCTACACTCGTATTATAAGGTAATGATGATTAAATTATTAATAGCATACGGAATTCATCACCATCAAATACATACCTGATGTATACGTGCACCATCATCAGACTATCATAGTCCACTGATAAAACCTACTCTACTGATTCGTCTACTGATTGTTGTCAGCATCTGACTATCAATCTGTCTTTGTAGAAACCGAACTGTTATTTAGCTGTAAGTTCTCCAAAATGGAAATAAATAATATAAATAATAATAATAAAAATCGCCTCTCAAAGGCGTGCTATAAAACTATCCTCAGAATTCCTCATCCTCAACTAGTCTGTACCTGACCGCACCCTTTAGACCCTCATCAGTCCAATGGCCCCAAAGATATCCCACACTAAACAAACAGTTTGTGGTTTATTTATTTATTCTAGAACTCTTACTCCCCATAGGTTGACAGTTCTTCGGCTGATGCCCATTGCTACTTCAGCTTGCTAATTTTCAGTACAATGTCAACTACGTGTCACTACTCTAGTTTTCAGACGTATTATCTCATTCTTCATATGATTTTTCAGAGAAACACCGAGCATAGCTTGCATAAATTATAATATCAGATACGTGCATCATTAAATAAATTTTCCTGAAAAGTTCTTTGACTTCTCGCGCACATTTTTCGCAATCCAAGTAAACGGTTGTAAATAGAATATGCTAATAGTTTATACCGTATAAGAGATAAGTGTACTTTCTGCAACCATAAGCAGCAAGGCTGATTCAGTGTTTATAGGGTGTAGAGCATCTCTGTGATGGGGTTGACGTCGGTCTGCCTGCATATCGTCAGTCGGTTTAGGAGATACAGCCGTTCAAAGGTGAGTTATGGGTGCAAAAAATGGCCGATCAGCAGCAAGGCTGATCGTATGATACTATTGTAATATGCACTGAGGCTATGTGAACAGTACAAAAACTGACGTGGTTCATCAGTCGGTTTAGGAGATACAGCCGTTCAAAGGTCAGTTATGTGTGCAAAAAACGGCCGATCAGCAGCAAGGCTGATCACAGGATACTATTGTAATATGCACTGTAGCTAAGTAAACAGTACAAAAACTGACATGATCCGTCAGTCGGTTTGGTAGGTACAGCCGTTCAAAGTTTCAAAAATTAATGGTAATAAAAAAAATAATCATCTCCCGAAAGGATGATCATAGGATATTATTTTAATATGCACTGTAGTTATGTGAACAGTAAAAAAACTGACATGATCCGTCACTCGGTTTAGTAGGTACAGCCGTTCAAAGTTGCAAAAATTAATGGTTACAAAAAAATAATGATCTCCCGAAAGGATGATTATAGGATATTATTGTAATATGCACTGTAGTTATGTGAACACGATAAAAACTGAGATAATCCGTCACTTGGTTTAGTAGGTACAGTCAGCAGCAATAAGTTGCATACACTTTTGTTCTACGCCGTAGTACTAAAGTGTATAATAACTTATTGCTGCTGACTGTACAGCCGTTCAAAGTTGAACAAATTAATGTTTATAAAGATTTTATTTGACGGCCCGGTAGCACAGTCGGTAGTGAATCTGCCTGCCGTGCCGAGGGTCGCGGGTTCGAATCCCGTAAGGGGCAAATATTTGTATAATGAATATGAATATTTGTACCCGAGTCATGGATGTTTGTATTTATATATGTATTGTATATCGTTGTCTAGTCATCATAATACAAGTTCAGGCTAGATTCTGTTACTTTAAGTGTGACTAGATAATTTGTGTGACGTTGTCCAAGATATTAAGATATTTTATGACTACCGGTAAGCCTGATCATATAAAAGTATTGTCATATACGCACTATACGCAGTAGATATGTAGACACTATTAAAACTGACATCATTGTCTAACAATTCACCGGTTATAAACGCTAAAATGAAAAAAAAAAAAACAACGGGTTGCACTCCGGGAGTGCCGGTAGAAGTGAAAAATTGAACACTAACGTTGTGCATTTTTGATATTTTGCAAAGGTTAGGGAATAATTTCGCGCAAATTGCTTTAATTATCAGTATGAAAGTATTTATGAGGTAAAATAAAAAATTTTTTTATTTGCGCTACCGAACACAAACATGACAATTTATGCCGCTTAAACGAAACAGCAGAACCAGGTATACATTTTCGAGTTCGGTGACAACTCGCCAGTAAAAAAATCTCGCCTTGCGGCGAGTTGCCACTCTTTGGATATAGGAAGGGGACATGTCGCCTTCAACACAGGGCGAGTTCGGCATTCAGAAAAAAGGTAGACCCGCCCGGATTTGTGAAAAGGGCAAATTATAAAGGGGGAGGGGTAGGTAGGTTTGTAGGTATGTATGCAGGTAGCTAGGTTTGTAAGTATGTTTGATGTTTGTTATGTAGGTAAGTATGCAGGAAGATACACACACACCCCCCCCCCCCCCTCCTTCCCTCCTGCATACACTCATGAACGAACGCACATGTCTGACTGAATCACATGGTTGCTTTCTTTAACTCTTTTGTCGAACTCTTTGTTCACATATAAAGTCTTTTTAGATTTATGGAAAAAATAAGATGGTTTTGTTTTCTGTTCTGTTTTTTTTTATTGTCAAGATGTAAAAAATTTTGTTTGATTCATATAATTTGGAAAATTCTCATTTTTACTTATTGTTATTTCCTACAATAAATGCGAGCTCAAGGACAATACGTTTCTCCATTTCCGAGTACCAGTAATCCTCGACTGACCGGACTAAAGCCGGAGGTCAAACATGGTCCTTTGTGAGCTGGATTTAGTTTCGAAGTATTGGACTCGGACACAGGGTCCGAAGAGCTCGAAAGATTCTATCATTGATGGACTATAGTCCAGCAAAGTTACGGTAAAAAGACACTCTGATATCTCAGTGAGTAAAAGGGACCCGACAAACTGTGAGTTGATTCAAACTATTACGTAGTACGTAGTGCAAAAGTGTCATTGGTGAACAGCAGTGCAAGGGATTGCAGACCTTATGTCTTGAAGAAAAATAACTTGGGGGGGGGAAAGTGAAACATTTTGGTATATCAGTGGTAGATTTAGCAACTTAGAATAATTTATAATTTTGCTTCTTTTGGACGGAACGTATAGCGGTCGTTAAACTTGGAAACATTTCGATTCATACCTTGTCGGTTATAGGTTAATTTTAACAATGGAGAAAAAGATTTTAACACAGGTAGACGTGGCTACTAAAATCACTAAGGCTTATCAAAACTACAAAAAGTCTCCTAAAGAACGCATCACTTTTACCTATGTACAAGTTAGATTGGAATGCTTAGAGCAACATTGGGATCAGTTCGTCAAAAATCATAGAGCCATAATGGACGATTTCGCGGATGTCATGGGAGAAACTGATTACATGAAACAGGACTTGTACACTGAAACGGAGGAGACATACACGGACTACAAGGTGGCACTAAAGTCAGTGCTACAGTATTTCATGGCAAGGGAGGATAAAGAAAAGGGAAAAGAGCCACAAAGGAGATGTGTTAAGCAAACTGTCGAGTTACCAAAAATTGTAATTCCAAGTTTTTCAGGCAAATATACTGAATGGATTTCTTTTAGGGATCTTTTTGTTTCCTTAATACACAACAACGAAAATTTAGACAACGTCCAAAAGATGCATTATTTGAAAGGCTATGTAACTGGAGAAGCTGGACAACTACTTAGGCAAACTCCCATCTCAGAGGCAAATTATGAAAAATGTTGGGAGGCTCTCCAGGATAGGTATGACAATAAAAGGTTTCTGTCACATTACATTTTGAAAAGATTGATAGGTCAAAAGAATGTAACCCAAGAATCTGCTATTCAATTAAAGGAACTTATGGATACCACCAATGATTGTCTAAATGCATTGGCTAATTTGGGAATTGATGTAAAGACCTGGGATATCATTGTTATACACCTCATCACATTGAAACTTGACCCGGAATCTAGGAAGCAGTGGGAATTTAAAGTAACTGATGATAGCGCGTCTACCGAATTGCCCACTCTTTCACAATTCACTGCATTCCTCACGAATCGTTATAGAGCCCTAGAATTCCTGGATGTCAGGTCAAGTGGAAATAAAGGTCAACACAATTCAAACTTAAATGGAAACCAGAACTCACAAAATAACAATGTGTTAAGCCGCGCTCGTGCATTGCATGCCGCAAATCTTAAATGTGCATTTTGTTCGGAGACACACAGGTTGAGTGCATGTAAACAGTTTGCTAATGAAAACGTGGAAGCACGGCGAGACTTTGTTCAAAAAAACAACGTTTGTTTTAATTGTTTAGGGCATAACCACGGGGTCAAAGCATGTCAGAGTGTCGTCAAATGCAAGACGTGTCACCGACGCCATCACTCGTTGTTGCATCCACGAGGTTCCGGTGATAGTGATCAGTCTTCAGGTGGAAAGGGTGACACAGGTGGCGGGAAAGAAAATCCAACGGGCGGAACTGGAGCTCCTACCGGTGAAGGTGGGGGCGACGAGGGTTCATCTTCATTACATGCGCTTTCGACAGGAAACTATAAACAGGTTTTACTTGCCACCGCGCTTGTTAAAGCCGTGTCGAAGGGCGGGAACACGCTTCTTATAAGAGCCTTGCTAGACCAAGGCTCGCAAACAAATTTTGTGACAGAATCTACTGTTCAATATTTGGGCTTAGACAAAACTCCTATCAAGGGTTTAATTTCGGGCATAGGGGGAGACAAGGGAGTCATCTCCAAGGCCATGGTCACTATTGAGATCAAATCGAGGATCGATCCAAGCATCGTTATTCCAGTGCAGGCTTACGTTCTCAGAACTATCACCTCCTTTCTGCCAGCGCGAAAGGTTGAGGCTCTGGAATGGGTGGAACTGAATCAAATCAACTTAGCTGACCCGCAGTATCACACTCCCAATAAAATTGACATGTTGTTGGGAGCTGAAATCTACGGAAAAGTCATTCGCGGGGGTCTAAAGAAAGGTCCTCATGGGTTTCCAGTTGCTCAATGCACCAGCTTGGGATGGATACTGTCTGGTGTTTTAAACGAAGAAACAAAACAAGCCTCGAAGGCTGCTGTATTTCACTGTGTAGATGATGGAAATGAAATGTTAAAAAGGTTCTGGGAACTTGAGTCCGATGCGCCGCTGAACAAAGAACAGGTTTACACTGATGAGGAAAAACGGTGTGAAGAGATATTTGCTGCCACAACTGAAAGGGACAGTGAAGGTAGATATGTAGTCAGGCTTCCGTTCAAGCAAGACGATCCTGACTGTAAAAGAGGGGAGTTCATGGCCATAGCGGAACGAAGATTAAAGGGATTGCAAGTTAGGTTCAGCAAAAGTAACGAATTTAAGCAAAGATACAAAGAAGTTATAGACGAATATTTAGCCCTGGGACATATGGAAGAAGTTCCAGAACCTGACACAAGGAAAGAGCAAGCAGTATACTTACCTCACCATGCGGTGATCAAAGAAGATAGAGACACTACAAAGGTTCGGGTGGTATTCGACGCTTCATGCAAGGGTAAAAATGGAGTTTCATTAAATGATTCGCTAATGGTTGGACCCACTTTACAACCTGAGCTACGACATCTTGTCGTTCGTTGGAGGATGAATTGCATTTGCATAGCAGCTGATATTGTCAAAATGTACAGACAAGTCAAAGTGCATCAAGACGACGTCGATTATCAACGACTTTTATGGAAGGACGATGCAATCGCGGAAACAAAGATCTACAGAATGCTTCGGGTCACGTTCGGAACAGCTTCGGCACCGTATCTGGCTGTGCGAGCTCTCCAACAAGTTTCATATGATGAAGGTGATAAATATCCACTGGTCGCTAGCAGAGTGCGAAGCGATTTTTACGTAGACGATCTTATGACGGGCTGTGAAAATGTCACGGAAGGGGTTGAAATTTGTCGACAAATGAACGAGTTACTACGCAAAGCGGGCTTTGAATTGCAGAAATGGACGAGTAACAGCAATGAGCTTTTGAAACAAATAACGGGTATCAAAAGGGATGGAACGGTAAAACAGGGGAACGACGAAAAGGAAGAATGGATGGAAGGGATTCAAGTAAAGCAAGATGACGTGATAAAAATACTGGGACTTTCCTGGGACCGCAAGGCTGATGAATTTCGCTACGTGGTTAACGTCCCTGAGATAAAGACCCCTGTAACCAAGAGAATTATTATCGCAGACATATCCAGGCTGTTTGATCCACTTGGTTGGGTAGCTCCTTGCATCATTTTGGCAAAAAGTTTCATACAGGAGCTGTGGTTAGCTGGATTAAGTTGGGATGAGTCTGTACCTGACAATTTGTTGAAAAGGTGGTGCACTTATCGGAAAGAGTTGCATCATCTCGCTAACGTGCACATACCCAGATGGGTGGGCACAAGAGCATCTGATAAATTAGTGGAGTTGCACGGCTTTTGCGACGCCTCTAAAATAGCATACGCCGCTGTTGTTTACGTCCGTGTGATCGATGCTCATAGTAAAATCAGCGTTGCATTGGTATTGGCGAAAACAAAGGTTGCACCACTGAAACAAGTGTCTATTCCTAGATTGGAGTTGTGTGGTGCGGTCTTGTTAGCCAGACTTCTTCTCGATGTGGCCAACGTGATGGGCATTCCGAAAGCGCATATACACGCCTGGACGGACTCGACTATAGTTTTATCTTGGTTAAACAGTCAGCCGTGCCGATGGAAGGTTTTCGTGGCAAATCGAGTTTCCGAAATTTTAACGTCGCTGGAGCCAAATCAGTGGTCACACGTGTCCTCGAATCATAATCCCGCTGATTGTGCGTCCAGAGGTGTGAAACCAACGAATCTTCAGGGAACCGAGGAATGGTTTAGTGGACCAAGGTTTCTAAAGGATAAACACATAAACTATGAAAAGCCAAAGCACCTACAAACAAACCTTGAAGAAATCAAGAGTCACTTCACTTCAGTAGACAATGATCTCTGTGAAAACTTCTCAACGTTGAACAAGCTGGTTAGAGTTGTAGCGTATTGCAGACGATTTCTAATACCGAGGTCCCAAGGGTATTTGTCCTCAAAAGAGTTGGCGGATGCATTAAATTGCTGTATTTGTCAACATCAAAATAAATATTTTAATGAAGAAATTTCCCGGTTGAAGCAACACAAAGATATTCCAAGGACTAGTAGACTGAGGTCGTTAAATCCTTTTTTAGACACAAAGGGCATTTTGAGGGTCGGAGGGCGATTGGAGCAATCGCAATTGCCAGAAAGTAGAAAACATCCCATCCTCATTTCAAGAGATTCACCTCTTGCCAAACTCATAATTCACGAAGGTCATAAACAGACTCTTCATGGTGGCACTCAACTAACATTAAATTACATCAACAACAACTATTGGATCTTGAACGCGAAACAGTCAGTCAAACGGTATATAAGCAAATGCGTAACGTGTGTCAAAAATGCAGCTGTCACAAGGAATCAACTAATGGGTCAAGTGCCTTCAGTCCGGGTCCATGCCGTCCATTTTACCGCAGTGGGGTGGACTTCGCAGGCCCCATTAAACTTCGCACAAGCAAAGGTAGAGGCTATAAGGGTCATAAGGGATACATATGTTTATTCGTGTGCATGTCAACACGAGCAGTGCATGTAGAGGCGGTTAGTGATCTGACTACAGAGGGATTCATGCAAGCCTTCAAGCGCTTTGTCGCAAGGAGAGGTTACTGTAGAGAAATGTGGAGCGACAATGGCACAAATTTCGTGGGAGCAGCTGCAGAGTTGAAAAAATTGTTCGGAATGGAGAAATCTCAAACAGCACAATCAATAGCTGGAGCTTTAGCTAACAATGGAACTACTTGGCACTTTATTCCTCCCCATTCACCCAACTTTGGTGGGCTATGGGAGGCAGGTGTGAAGTCAGTAAAGCATCACTTAAAACGGGTTGTAGGAAATTCAACACTTTCCTACGAAGAATTGGCCACGGTTCTAGCCCAAATTGAGGCGTGTCTTAATTCAAGACCATTGTCGCGTCTTGGTAACGATGTCGATGATATGGACGTCCTCACGCCGGGTCACTTTCTGGTTGGTGAACCTTTAGTGACAGCTCCTGATTACAACTTTGAAAAATCTAACATTAGCTCTCTCAGGCGATGGCAGTACACTCAAAGAATGTTGCAAGATTTCTGGAGAAAATGGTCTACACAGTACCTGACACATTTTTTTCAGAGACATCGCTGGTCAGCGAAAACTACAGCACCTAAGTTGGATGATGTAGTGATCATCAAAGAGGATGGACTTCCGCCTTGTCGTTGGTTATACGGTAGAATTATAGCTGAACATCCGGGCCCCGACAATGTCTCTCGTGTATTCACGTTAAAAACGAAAGATTCAATACTTAAAAGGCCTGGATCAAAGTTGTGTGTCCTTCCGATTACAGAATGAACATTGACCAGTGTTTACCTAACTGTATTTTCTATAATACCATTTAATTATGGCTCGTCACTAGCGTAGGGGTTGCGTTTGTTAAGTCATTTGTTCGGTTCACACGTTAGTTTGACTATAACCCAGGTAGGGCTGAACCTAAAGTTTATTTTAATTTTATGTTGTTTACATTTAAGGACGGAATATCAAATCCGTCCTTGGCGGGCGGTATGTCGAACTCTTTGTTCACATATAAAGTCTTTTTAGATTTATGGAAAAAATAAGATGGTTTTGTTTTCTGTTCTGTTTTTTTTTATTGTCAAGATGTAAAAAATTTTGTTTGATTCATATAATTTGGAAAATTCTCATTTTTACTTATTGTTATTTCCTACAATAAATGCGAGCTCAAGGACAATACGTTTTTCCATTTCCGAGTACCAGTAATCCTCGACTGACCGGACTAAAGCCGGAGGTCAAACACTTTAGTTACTACTTACTAAATCGTTTGCTCCTAAATTCGATATAATGAAGGTACGCGTGGACTCCGAACATCCCAACTAGGGTTGCCAACTTTTTTAGACCAAATATAGTATTTCGAGCCTTAGTGCCCGAAAAAATATAGTAGATCGGGGAAAAATAAGAAAAAATATAGTATTTTTCGAATTCGTTAATTTAAATTTTTTCAAAAAGATTTTGTTTGCTACTTTTTGGTTTGAATTTTTAATTTATTGGTTTTTATTTTTAAGGAACAATCATTTCTCTATTTAATATTCGTTATAGAAAATAAAGCATCCTGTAAACGCAGAAGTCACTGGATTCGATACAGAAATAATAAAATTAAAAAAAAAAAGATAAATCTGACTTTAGGAAAACTTGTTGTCACTTTTCAGTAGTATATTTAGTAGAAAATTGTTTATGGAACAAATTGTGTTGAAGAGAAAGAAAATTGTTAAAATAATGTTAATTAATTGGTCATTTTTATTGGACCTAAGTACCAATATATTTAAATTCTCTATAAAGTATTTGCTCATCAAAATATAGTAGTTTGCCTACTATATATTTTTCTCAGAATTGTAGTAGTAGGGCCCCTAATATAGTAGGATACTATATTATATAGTAGGGTTGGCAACCCTAATCCCAACCAATGATATCTAATGCATCTTGAACTTTTTTGTTTCTCAATCAACCGATTGCTTCCAAAACCTGAGGGTCCGTGTGGACACCGAATATGAATCCAATGTCAGATTTGAGAAAAGTGGCCGCCATCTTTAACTTTTTGTTTCTCGACCGATTGCTTCCAAAATCGATGTCTGGGGGTTTCTGTGATCTTTTAACACGAATCTGACGTCAGATATAAGAATAATCATGTTATATTATATTATATATTATATTATTGTAGTATGCACTAATAGAAACAGAATAAAAACAGTGAATAGTATAAAAACTGACATGATTCGTCAGTCGGTTTAGTAGGTACAGCCGTTCAAAGGTCATGGCTGCAAAAAAATTTTACCGCCATTAAGGCTGGTTATAAGACGGTATTGTTATTAATTATTAACAATCCCAGGATCGTTTCGAAGACCCGGGATGGCTAAAATATCGCTATTAGAACTTGGTCGTGGTCGAGGTGTTCAAATGAACAACTCGAACAACATTAACAACTCGAACAACATGAAAAACTCGGGCAACATAAACAGCTCTGACGATTTGGTCAACTTATACAATGTTGTCAGAGTTGTCCAAGTTGACCAAGTTTTTCATGTTGTCCGAGATGTTTTGTTGTCGAAAGTACTTAATTGGACAACATGAACAACTTGAACAAGTCAAATCATTTGACCGAGTTGTCCGAGTTGTCCAAGTCGACCGAGTTGTTCATGTTGTGCAAGTTATTCTACCTACTGTTGACTACCTACGAGGTATGCTCGGATCATATCTAACTACCAAAAAGGATAGACTAAGTTTTCACTCCAAAATTTCCTTCGGCACAGTCCTCGGTAGTGTTGTGCCCCTTGATTTTTTCAACGTAATCGTAACTCACCTCTCTCTGCTAGCAGTGATTAAGACTACGGTTTACGTTAGTATATGTATATAATTATTCTTTGACTACGAGTAGTATGTTCCTTGATAACTACTGACGGACTGACATAATTAGCATGTCAGTTTAACAGTACTTACATAGCTACACCACATAATCAGCCTTTTATTGGAGATCGTTATTCTTTTGCAACCATGAGCTTTGAACGACTTTATGTAATCTGATTGACGAATCATCTTCATTACAAGCACAACATAGCATAGTGCTTTTGACTATATTCCCCGAGGGGATAGTCAGAGATACAAATCAGGAAGATATCAAAGAGATAAAACTCTGAACATTCACTTTTCAATACTAGTACCTAACGAAACTCATAACCACTTAACTACTTCTAATAATTTTTAGCAGCAAGTTTCTTTTTAACTAGGGGTAATAACTGTTAAACTGACCGACATTATCATGCCAGTTTAAATAGTGTTAACATAGCTACTGCGTATAGTAACTACAGTGCATATTACAATAATATCCTATGGTCATCCTTTCGGGAGATCATTATTTTTTATTGTAAAAATTAATTTTTGCAACTTTGAACGGCTGTACCTACTAAACCGACTGACAGATCATGTCAGTTTTTGTACTGTTCACATAACTGCAGTGCATATTACAATAATATCTTATAATCATCCTTTCGGGAGATCATTATTTTTTTTAACCATTAATTTTTGTAACTTTGAACGGCTGTACCTACTAAACCGAGTGACGGATCATGTCAGTTTTTTTACTGTTCACATAACTACAGTGCATATTACAATAATATCCTATGATCATCCTTTCGGGAAATCATTATTTTTTTTATTACCATTAATTTTTGAAACTTTGAACGGCTGTACCTACCAAACCGACTGACGGATCATGTCAGTTTTTGTACTGTTCACTTAGCCACAGTGCATATTACAATAGTATCCTATGATCAGCCTTGCTGCTGATCGGCCGTTTTTTGCACACATAACTGACCTTTGAACGGCTGTATCTCCTAAACCGACTGATGAACCACGTCAGTTTTTGTACTGTTCACATAGCCTCAGTGCATATTACAATAGTATCATACGATCAGCCTTGCTGCTGATCGGCCATTTTTTGCACCCATAACTCACCTTTGAACGGCTGTATCTCCTAAACCGACTGACGATATGCAGGCAGACCGACGTCAACCCCATCACAGAGGTGCTCTTCACCCTATAAACACTGAATCAGCCTTGCTGCTTATGGTTGCAAAAAGTACACTTATCTCTCGTAATAATAGTTCATTAAAACCAATTCTTGAACAAGAGTATGACGCCCACCGTTTTACAGATTTTTAATTACTGTACCTACGCTGGGTTCAATGATCTGCGAATTTCAGATCTGTTTTCCTGTTTTAGTATCAGTAAAGTTCATGAAACGGTTCATGGTCAATAGCATAATTGGATTCGGATATTCCGATAATAATAAATGCCAATACGAAGTCTGCAGCAGATTATCACCAAAAGGTATCTATTTATGAGTTCTGTAGGCAGATCCAGTTTGTTTTGATATAAAAATATAATATTGCTATAATCAAACAAATATACCTATCAATGTACCTATTAAGAATTTTATAGTAAAAATATTAATAGATACATTGATAGGTATATTTGTTTGTTTTTTATCTTGAAGTTATAATAATGATCAATCAGTCCGTACCGTACCTACAACCAGGAAACTAATTGCCCTCTTCAATTTTCATTGCACATTGCTCCCCGACAAAACCCGAAGTCGTTTGGTAACAAGAACAATGAAAAAACGAGAACAATGAAGGGCGTCTATATCCTCGTTCTCGGCCCTTCTCGTCCGTTCTAGGCGAGAATGTAGTGCCTGCGTAAAAGAAAATTCTCTTAAACCGCTCCAAAAGTAACGTTTAAAATAAAAAACAAAAACATTTCATTATAAGCATTTTTATTTCTAATAAGTTCGATGCATGCAATACAAACGCATAATTATTGTACCTATTAACGTATGCCTTTGTAGTCAAATGCAAATAGATTACCAGCATGAGAACCAAAACAGGTGACAAGACAGGTTGTCGTAAACAGTTGTCGTCCTAATCTCACCCTTATGTCTTCAACACAAGTGTTAAGTCAAAACAAAACAGTAGCAAGAACAATGCATTGTGAAATGATGCTATGGATATTTCGTAGAACAAAGGTAATAGGTAAGAACGTGATATACACTTGCATAGATTATCCCTAGACATATTCCTGAGTGTATAAATACTTGATAATCCAAAATATATGACGCGTTCTAATAACAGAAATATAGAGGTTGGTATATACATACCAATCTCTACAACTTCTATACAACGTGTTAATGAATTAACGCAAAACTAGAAAGTAGTTTGTTTAGAATCGAGAGCAGAATCAAATTATCATGGTTTCAACATAGGTAATTTTTTCAAAAATATTTAATAATTTGTTTGAAAAAAATTTTTTTTTTCTATGGGCACATCACTCACCCTAATTACTACCAAAACAATGAGTACATTAGCGCTTTCATTCAGTGCTGAAATGATAACAAATCATTTTTGCCTCAAAACTTAAAATGCGAATAACTTTAAATTTTAAGTATCAAAATAATGAAATTATTGTTTCAATCTAATTATTTTGTTATAAATCAGTTGGGGTGTATGAGGTTTTGCGTTAATTCATTAACACATTGTATACCTAATTGAAATGATGACGTGTAATACTTACTCAAATGTTAAATTTTAAGTGCTTTCGTTTGTTTTATGGTTATAAGCTGAAATACCAACATTTTTGAAATACCATAATACTACAGTGTTAGAAAAAGTATCATTAACCTTTAAACTACAGACTCTACCCATCAAACTGAACAACTTTTACTATAGCCGTGCTACAGGAGCAAACCGATCAGAGCAATAAAAAATCAGCTGTCCCATAAACTCCAATACCTACTCGTCTCAAATGTATGCAACAGCAGATTTCTCTTTGCTCCGATCGGTTTGCTCCCACAGTAAAAGTTGTTCAGTTTGATTGGTAGAGTATGTAGTTTAAAGATTAATGATACTTTTCCTTACTCCCTGTATAGTATTTAAGTATTTAACACAATAAATCAATTTATGTAACAAATCAATATCTCGAATACCAAACAGACACGTCAATCGATTAGCAGTATTAGAACAATACAAAACAATAGACAATTCCATAGAATACCAGCGAATATTTCATTAAACAGGTTTCATTAGAAATTGAACCTTAGAGACACGATGAAACAAAGCTAAACTGATATAAACTTCGAATTACTTTCATCAAGTGCTCAAACTTTCGGGTAAGACCTCCGGGACTTCTGCAAACCGCTATTAATAATGCTTCAATACATTAAAATCCACGCACACGTGCTTAGAAACTGTTATATACACAGTCTGTTGACATAGTACTGGACATGCGCAGAAGATACGTAATCCATAAACAATGAATTTAATGTACTACGGGACGATGGAGACCCTTTAAAAGCTTTTAGGTACGAAAAGTGAATAACAGCGTAGGAGAATTGTATTAAATACGTCCAAGTTAATTCATAAAATACAATAACTAAACCTTTATTTACTTACACACATATTTACAAACAAACCAGATGCGAACTCATCAACCAATCAACAAATAACAGGTAGAAATAAATAGGCATAATCTTCATTATCTACACAAAACAATATTTACCCACAAGAAACAAAATTTAACCAAACTCCCAACGGTAATTTAATTAATTCAAGACTCAATCAAAAATCTTGCAAACTTACCGAAAACACTCCATTGCCGGCGATAATTGGACAGAGTATTTCATAATCATCCTTGATGTGGCCTTTTTGATCTCAAACGGGCATTCTTAACAAAAAGCTTCTTATCTCCAAACTGTTATCATTAAAAACACTTTCACTGACACTAAGGGCACATCCCAGTTGATGAAACGCCCCGACAGCCGGCTTGTCACTCACCAATACTAATGTCAAAATCACGTGGCGCGACCGCACTTACCCGCGTCTATAGTGGTAAGCGAAAAATGCTTTTTCGCAGCGTATATACGCTCAAAGCGCATGGCATTTGCGTAGCATATTATTCATGTAGCGGACTAACCTCCCACACAGTTCGTGAAGAACTAAGCGAGTAAGCGCAAGTTGTCGAGGTGCACGTGGCCTGTAGCTTACGCGACGGCCGCCCTTCCTAAGCGATGTGTATAGTACGAAAATGAACTTTCTCCCAAACGGCAGACGACACCATTTCGCCCAAAAACTGAACAGAACAGACGACGAGATGAGCCAGTATACGTGACGTTACACACAGAGTATTTCCGTACAGTTTTGTGTGCGTACAGTGCGTAGGGATATCATAGAGAAAACGAAAAATGTGCATCGATGTTTCTATCATGCTCTAGTTATTAATGCGATCGACTTTTGAAGCTTGCAATATACATTGTAACGAATACTCAGCGAGGAATATTCCCTGCGGAATAAAAAAGGAACGCCGTCCATTGTTGTCCGGGGATATTGAAAAAGTTTCTCTTGGTGTAACGATCGCTCCTTTTTGTCTTCTTTTATTTTAAAGGATTATTTTGAAACTTAGTGGGCAGTTCGGTTTAATCTCTCTTTGTTGGTAACATGACTCGCTCTTTATACTTATTCTTTATCGTGATTTTCTAGTTTGATCAAAAGCTGTTGTTATTGCTTTCGTTTTTGTAGAAATCTAATGAATGCATTGAGATGTTTGTGTAAATATTGACCTAATTGGCAATCAATAGTATGATTCAAAACTTGAAATGCGAAGTAACATAAAGTGACCCTAAGGTTAGTGAGCCAAGCTTTTAATGGTAATATTTTCTTTGTACAGGCCGTCAATGGTGTGTAATAATGATAGTGTTCGATTTTTCCATCAATTCACTTCTTAGCGCCTCTTTCTCAATCGACATTCGACGGTTGCCTACTTAAAGATCCACACTTGGTTGAATGTTGTCTGTATTAGGTACTTCAATACTAGCCGAATGACACAACATACCTATCTACTCTTGCATTCGAACTTCGGCGTTATTATTAGGAATTTTATGCATGTTATACAATGTTATGTACCTATTGATACCCACATTTTTTAACTGAAAATATAGAAATACTTATATGAAAATGAATAAAAATATAGATATCGCGCTTCCTACAAACTAAACTTAAATTTGGAAGTTTGTGACTCAATCACCGGATTTGAATAAAATTTTGCAGTGGTATGATACTATAGGATACTATTTTAAAGTCAAAGCAGATGAAGTCGTGGGCAAAAGCAAGTGAGAATATATAAGTTTGTATAAACGAAGTGCTAATTATAATAGAGTTTAAAATTGTTAAGCAGTTTACTTTGACCAAGTGTCATAAACAAGAAATGCGGTAAAGATATAATACGTACTTAATAATTAATAGATAGTACGCGCAAACTGGAGCGATTGCGATGACCAATTTACGTGAGCTTGTCGTCTATGTAATTATAAACATTCACCTTGTCAATAGTTTCTAATAGCAATGTTATTACAGTGGAAAGTAATATTCATTTCTAGTTAGATAATTACTGAGTGGAAACGATAATAACAGTATTAATTTTCAGACTGAACTCGCTTTCGTTAAAGAAAGCCTTTAGATATCTTGACTATTATAAAACTGTAAATTTGAAAAAAGAATTTAGTTTGTTTGTTTGTTTGTTTGGGTGTTTGTTTGTTCGAGTATCACGCAAAAACTACTGAACCGATTTTGATGAAACTTTTTTTGTTTGGTAGCGTAACATCTGACTTAAAATCTGGTATATAGTTTATGCGGACGAAGTCGCGGGTAAAAGCTCGTTAGATATATAAAAGGTTTTCTGTTCATTACTTAACACCTTGTATTAATAACGAGATTTTACCCGCGACTTCGCCCGCATAAATTATAATACAAGATTTTAAGTCAGAGGTTACGCTACCAAACAAAAAAAGTTTCATCAAAATCGGTTCAGTAGTTTTTGCGTGATACTCGAACAAACAAACACCCAAACAAAGAAACAAACAAACAAACAAACAAACTAAATTCTTTTTCAAATTTACTGTTTTATAATAGTCAAGATATATATATTTAGTTTCTCTTACCTACTATTAATTTACTTCTTCAGAAAAGTGATAATTAAATTAATTTACTTTGCTCCTGTTTGTATGTTTATTGACTTCTTATTACTGTTCATAAAGTAAAAGGTGTTTACCCTTTTCATCTGTTCATCATTATTGTGATTTTGGTATAGGTACCTAATTGATATCATCGGTTAATCGTTACTCAGACCACTAAGTAACGATTAACCGATAATGATATGCCTTGAAATAGGCTATTTGAAAGGGCCTTAGTAGTCCAAGGCCCTTTCAAATAACCTATTTCAAAAAAGTGATAATTAAATTAATTTACTTTGCTCCTGTTTGTCCGTTCTATATACTTTTTCTTATTTTTATTGACTTCTTATTACTGTTCATAAAGTAAAATGTGTTTACTCTTATCATCTGTTCATCATTATTGTGATTTTGGTACAGGAATTTGATATCATCGGTTAATCGTTACTCAGACCACTGAGTAACAATTAACCGATAATCATAGGCCTTTAAATAGACTATTTGAAAGGGCCTTAGACCACTAAAGTACTTTCAAATATTAATGGTTATCTTAAATTTACATGATAAATTCCTATAAACTTTCTCAAAGTTCACGGACTTTTGATTTAAGGTTCAAACAGCCTTGAATATTGACAAGTTAACTATATTATCATATTCATCTGACACACGATATAATATAATAGAGGCAGTGCTAAACTTTGGTCCTGCTGTAACCGCAAATTCGGAATAACCATTTTCAGTTCAGCAAATAAGTGCTTAATTAACTGTTAAATTGAATACCGCAATACAAAATTCGAAACCAATTTGTGTGACAGTGACGTGAATAGAAAGGTTCTGGTTTTGAAATTCTGAATTTTGATTTTAGCTTAGGAACAATTATTGCTGGACCGCATTGCGATTGATTGATAAAATGGATTCTCAAACCTCGCATTCCACCCCCGAGCAAACGATAAAATCGAGATGTGCCTCCATCTTTATTATTTTACGTATGCCAGAAAGAGCGCGCATGACGTTTTTCTCATTTAAACGCTTTGTCCTGGGTGGCATGCTAGCCCTGCAGAGAGAATTAATCTCAAACTAGAGTTAACCCGCGACTTCGTCCGCACAAATTATATAGCAGATTAAGTCAGATCATAAGCTATCAAACAAAAAAGTTTCATCAAAATCGGTTCAGTAGTTTTTATGTGATGCTCGATCAAACAAAGAAACACACAAACAGACAGACGAAAAATTCTAAAAAAGGTTGATTTGGAGTCAGGGATACCTATAAACCAAATTATCGTAATATTTTTCTTGTAAATATCTTCCAAGTACAGACACACTTCTGCTACAGTTTTATAAAATTGATAATTTTTATAATCCCATCTCGATACTTGAAGCCTTATCTCATGCTTTATAAACTAAACGAAGTAATAATACTATATTTTAGGAGTAAAAATTGCGGTATTTTCATCAAATCTACAGCCTTCACAACACAGCTCAAACAAGGTTTTTTGAAAATTGATGCAAAATATATATTTTTTAATACCTATGCGGCTAAGATCCCTTTGCAGAAAATACTTTCTTGAACAAATGAAGGAGAGATGGTGTAAACTATATTTAAACACTAATTGTTTGACTCTCTTCTACCATTGCTACTCTTTACATATTAATATTAAATACATTGATATTCTCACGTCTGTCTCCCAGTAGTGTAGGCAGCTTGTAGGCAGGTAAAGAGAACGCCAGCTGCTAAGATCCTAACAAACCTCTTTCGCTTCCTCTATATTAATTACTCTCTTCATACACTACTACTATTTTTGTTTTCCTATAACCTCCTTTACCGAACCTGTATGCAAGCTCTCAACAACTACCAAGAATTCAACACCTATCAAATCACAATCAATTCACAGCTTGATTGACCGTTTCCGTCAGTTTTCGCATACAGTGGACCCAATGCGACAGTCTCACGTAAATTTGTCACATGAAAGGACGTTTAATTTGCTGTTTCACTAGCTGCTAATTACAACTTTGATTGCTGCGGCAACGTTGAAACGTGTCACAGGCGACTGGGTACCACCGCACACGGGTTTCGTTTATGCGAATTCGCATTTGGGGACTTCAACTTTAGTGATTTCCGCCTAATTGAGAACGGTATGGTTCGGTAGAGGTCTGGCGACAAGGTACTGTGGGATTTATGTTTTTCTCGTAATTATATACGTTTTGATGTTGATGAATTGTGATTTTGACTGATTCGGAATTTTTGACATCGTTTCTTTTATTAATTTGTGAAATTGGGTTCTTTATTTTATTCCTCACACTTTTGCCAAAAAATGTACCATTTAATCTATATAAACATAGGACACCTAAGAACCATCTCACAGCAATCTATTTGTAATTATGGCCTATATTCGCTATCACCTTCGGGCGAAACATTAATTTTTTGCAATAATAATATTGTACCTTATTTAAACAGCTAAGAATTTTGCTATCTTCTTTCTGTCTTATTTTACCTTTTGAATCAACTTCGTCGACCGTCTTCGTAAACATTTTTATTAATCAGCAAACTTTCAATACTTCTTTCATAGAACATTTCGTTATAAATATAAAGAGGAAGGCAAACATCTTTACGATTTACTATCGGCAATGTATGCGCGGAAGTGATCGACCGTTATGAAGCAATGAGTATCTTTAGATTTCAGTTAAACATTTTATTGATTCATTAATCTGGCACTAAACTCAAACTGCGATTTTATATGGGGTGAATGTCATTAGCATCACGAATGGTTCAATGAAAAACTACCGGGGTTAGTTATTTCACCTGGCTGTGGATAATAAAAGAATAGTAAAAATGAGTACATAAACATTAAACACTGATGTTTTATAAGACCGGAAGATGTAAGTAATAAAACTAAAAGGATAAAAATATTAGATATTACAAAAAAAGTTTTACTTTTAAGTCCAATGTTCTTAAAGACGGGACTGTTTTTATTAATAAATAAGATAGATTTATTCAAGTACATAGGTATAATCATTACCGGTTGAGCTGTCTCCAATAAAAACGCCAATAGCGAAACTAACGTAGCGTGTGGCAGTCCGTGGTCTCTGCCTACCTCCATGGGACAAAAGCGTGAGCTTATGTATGTATATATGTATAGCGAAACTGTTTTTACCAATACTCTCAACGAAGAAAATAAAACTACAAAAGAAAACTATTTTTAGAACATAAAATTGCATGAAATCATAGTCGACTAAAATAATCCAACCATCGGACAATGACCGTAGAAATAAAAATAGTCAAGCAAATTAATAAAATGGTCGTTGGTAACAGCGCATAATGAAAGCTTTGCAAAGCTGGAAATTAATAGGACATACTGCCATAGCATTTGTAGAGCAATTTGGAATTAGTGGTTTGGTTAGGTTATTTATCCAAAATAGAAAGAATGAGCTCAAATGGTCAAGTTTGCGGAAAACTAAAACAATAGCTACAAGTGCGTTAGCACTCTTTCGAATTACCTCTCGTAGTGGATGCTGCCGAAGCGGATCCACTTCGACGTAGAGACAAATGAAGAAGCAGAGTTAACTCGGAAGCTTTCTTAAATGGTTGACATGAATTTGAGATAGGGGGCATTGAAGGAGGAAGACTGGGTCAGTAGTGAGGCATAGAAAAGTAGATAATACCGATAAGTAACCCACTTACTGATAACGTTGAAATTCAATCATAATTTGACATGAAATTTTAAGTACCCTGTATAACAGGATACGTAGATTTCAGTTAAAAAATCTACTGCAAATTATAGCAAGTAAAGAGATAGAGATTTCAAAAAATGATAAAACTCAAACAAATACTCCACACAGAAGCGCAGTAATAAATATCCAATCTATATAATGTTCGGAGCATTTATCGAAGGAATATTTTCTTGCATATTTCGATGCTCTCTCATTGATATGCTGCCTGCGTAATAACGTCGGAAACATCAAATATTCGCTCGACGAAAAACGTAGCTATGTGTATCATAAGTTAAAGTACTGCCAAGAATTTACAAGGAGGCCTCGAAATAAACAGTTTGGCCTTAAACTTTCGTGACCTTTCCACATGCACTAGCGTAAAACTATAAAGGTTTAGCCATAAAATTAAATCCGTGTTTTGGTACGTTTTATAACGCATCAGCTTTCTGAAAAAAATTCTTTGAGTTTTGGGACCGGACTAGTCAAAATTATATTTGACAAAAACTTGGAAATATGTATTGATCAATTTATAAAATAATAATAAACGTCTTTGAAAAAAAAGGTCACACAGAATGTAGTAGAATGTAGTATAAACCATTATACCTAATACAGACGGTAGGTGATTAATTCATAGGATCAATACAGTTTACCTTTTACGGCGTGAAAAATTATCATAATAAGCATGGAAATACCAGAATTTTTACTTCTTCGTGTTCTCATCCCGTTACCCCTACGTAAGGACCATAATACAGGGACAATAGATATGATGACAATAGATTTAACGATTTATAACATTTTTTAATAATGAGTATGAAATTAATAAATTATTATACTCATCAATTCATCATACATAGTGACCAAATTATTATTCTTAAATACCGATGTACCATAAACATACGAGTTCGACCACCCAAATAAATTAATAGGCTACATAGTTGTGCGCCAAGCGTAAAATCGAGCATCGGACCATGTTTACGAACAGTGCGGTCTCATTGGGACCATAAACCTTCCCTTCCTTACGGCACAGGCGTTGTAACCATTTTAACAAGATACCTAGATCCCTTCGGACTAGGAAGCTATAAAGATTGCATAGTTCAAGTTAAACTGGTCACGAGAACTTGTAACGCTTGGTAGCGACGTGCGAAATAAACTAGGATAGCAGAAGAGCAGCAAGGATCGCCTTTGGTGTTAAATTTCCGTTTATGGGTGCTTTGTATAAAAATGCACTTGAACGTTTATTTTGGGATATAAAACATTTTAAGAATTTGCCACTTGATTCTACGAGTATATCAATACATTTTATTGTCTTTTACAGTATCAATAATTTTACAGATTTTAAATGATTAGAAGACATATCAAACTTCATAAGTTCAGTGCAATTTTTTGGTTTAACAGTGAACAGTGCGAAACAAAAGGGAGAAAAGTAGAAGTGGAAAAGTACAAGTGAAAAAAAAAGTGCAAAGTAAAGTGGAACAGTGAGTAGACAAGTGTCAGTGTTGTGCGTGATGTCATAGTGTCAGTGTAGTGCGTGACGTCATAGTGTCAGTGTAGTGCATGACGTCATAGTGTCGTGTGTCGTGACGTCATAGCCGTGTCGCGTGTCGTGACATTACTGTAGTGACGTAGTGGACGGTGAAAGTAAGTGTGTCCCAATAAAGTCTGTAAATTGGACTAAGCGTTTCACTCCAATCCCGGAACCCGTCGCTCGTAACATTGTTGCAGAAGATGCGTATCAATTTCGATACTCAATTATAGACTTTTTATTAACTACGAGCTTTTACCCGCGACTTCGTCCGCATAAATTATATACCAGATTTTAAGTCAGATGATAAGCTATCTAACAAAAAAAGTTTCATCAAAATCGGTTCAGTAGTTTTTGCGTGATACTCGAACAAACAAACACCCAAACAAACAAACAAACAAACAAACAAATAAACAGACAGACAAAAAGTCCAAAAATTTGTGATTTGGAATCAGGGAAGCCTAAAAACCATATCGTAATCTTTTTTTTGTAAATATCTTCAATGTACAGACACACTTATGTTACAGTTTTATAATAGTTTAGATAGTCACAGTATAAGAAAGAGTATCTATCTATAGTTACCTATACTTGTCAATGTTATTGAGCAATAACAACGTTTGTTACTAAATGGTAAATGTCAAATTTATACTCACCCCATCAAGTTTCCTAAACTCGTTTAATAAAAACCTCAACAATAAAAGTAAAGTAAGAGAATTCTCATAAAAACCAAATACACAGCAGCTGTTTCTTAGAGAAAACGATGTGTTACATAAAGTGATGCGAAATTGCGTTGTTTCGCAAAGAGAACTTATGTACGTAGGCACGAGTGCTACGGAGTGGTAAATATGTAGTCGCAAGTGTTTTACAAGTGGCTCAAGTCATAGAAGAAAGTTGGAGGAATGTGGAGGGAAACATACGTACTCACGCATTTTTCCCAGAGTGATGCTAAGTAGGCTATGGAACTTCAATTTGGTGGTCCTGACATAATAATTGGATAGGAAAGAACAATAAATTGTATTTATGTTTGCAATTGTAAAATTGAGGCGCGGAATTTACAAATGGGTTACGTTCCTTAAAAATCAAATATGGATCTCCAATTTGACTGGTCCTGACATAATAATCGGATGGGAAAGAACAATAAATTGTATTTATATTTGCAATTGTAAAATTGAGGCGCGGAATTTACAAATGGGTTACGTTCCTTAAAAATCCAAATCTTCTTTTTGCGTTTCAAAGGTGTTAAGTTTTTGCTTTAGTCAAATTTTGAAGTTAACAAAGAAGAAAATAATAAACAGGGTGAAATTTATAGCAAAGAAGAAACTGATTTATCAGTAATAGTGAGTAGGTATGTACTAAGCCCATTTGTAAATTTCACACCTCAATTGTAATAACTGTAATGATGATGATGATGGATTCCTAGTCGATTTTAACTATGTGTGTGGGTGGGTGACTGCTTATACATAGAAAGACAGTCAGATACGCAAGATATTTTAACGTGCATAACTGTACGCGGTAAACACAGATGTACTCTCTCACCCTACCTTTCTTTATCTGATGGAACGGGAGAGTGATACAATCAGAAGTGAGTTCAGAAGTGCGATTTTTGAAAATCATACGAGCGACTTGGCAGTAGAAAATGTCAAAATTACTATGGAGATTATGCATCTTTCTACTGCCAAGTCGCTCGTATGATTTTCAAAAATCGCACTGCAGATGTCTGGCAACCGGCAGCCACACGGTTTGGGCGTCAATTGTCAAAGATGTGTAAGACGCCTGAAGGAATTAGTCACCTCTGATTGGGTTGGTTCTAGCAATGTGGTATCCGGATAACTATGATACAATACATGTTAAAATAAATATTCACTTTGTTAGAAACTAGATAAAACCGAATTATCAGTTATTCAACATTGGAAAGAAAACCATTTTTCGTTTTGAAGTTAGTACATTTTTAGGGTTCCGTACCCAAAGGGTGAAAACAGGACCCTATTACAAGCCTACGTTGTCCGTCCGTCCGTCCGTCCGTCTGTCCGTACGTCTGTCCGTCTGTCCGTCTGTCCGTCTGTCCGTCTGTCCGTCTGTCCGTCTGTCCGTCTGTCCGTCTGTCCGTCTGTCCGTCTGTCCGTCTGTCCGTCTGTCCGTCTGTCCGTCTGTCCGTCTGTCCGTCTGTCCGTCTGTCCGTCTGTCCGTCTGTCCGTCTGTCCGTCTGTCCGTCTGTCCGTCTGTCCGTCTGTCCGTCTGTCCGTCTGTCCGTCTGTCCGTCTGTCCGTCTGTCCGTCTGTCCCTCTGTCCGTCTGTCCGTCTGTCCGTCTGTCCGTCTGTCCGTCTGTCCGTCTGTCCGTCTGTCCGTCTGTCCGTCTGTCCGTCTGTCCGTCTGTCCGTCTGTCCGTCTGTCCGTCTGTCCGTCTGTCCGTCTGTCCGTCTGTCCGTCTGTCCGTCTGTCCGTCTGTCCGTCTGTCCGTCTGTCCGTCTGCCCGTCTGTCCGTCTGTCCGTCTGTCCGTCTGTCCGTCTGTCCGTCTGTCCGTCTGTCCGTCTGCCCGTCTGCCCGTCTGTCCGTCTGTCCGTCTGTCCGTCTGTCCGTCTGTCCGTCTGTCCGTCTGTCCGTATGTCCGTCTGTCCGTCTGTCCGTCTGTCCGTCTGTCCGTCTGTCCGTCTGTCCGTCTGTCCGTCTGTCCGATGATTTGGCTCTACTAAGAGTAGATCATGTTTAGACCACAAGCTAATTGTGCACGCGCCCGCCGTTTCCATTACACTGTGACATGCCACTTCAGATGCACCCGGACTTTAAATTAAATGTAGTCCAAGTGACAGTTTTTAGTTTCATCCAGTAAGATGCTTACAGAGTTTAATGTCAAAACAAAGAAAATTATTTAATTATTATCCACGAAGCAGATACACAATAAAGGGAAGAGAGGCAGAGGAAGACCTAGATAGACTTATCTGGCCCAATATGAGTCCAAGTGAAGTAAAATATTGAGATCGTGTCGAATCAAGAACTCAAGACACTAGCGGTAAATTAACAAAAAATCGGTCAAGTGCGAGTCGGGCTACTCGCGCACCGAGGGTTCCGTACCACACCACCACAGAACACAATATTATTAACTTAGAAAAGAAAAAAACTTTTTTGTTCGGGACCTTTAGCGCAAGACCGACTCACACTTGGCCGGTTTTTAGTATTTGTCGTTATTTTGTAGAGTTTGCTCTATAATTAAACTAAGTTTGACGCTTGTATGTATTTACCGTTTTTACGATAGAGCGTGAAGAAAAAACGTCAATAAAAACTAGTTCCTTGTTGAGAACCTCCTTCATTTTTAACTTTTTGACATTTTTATTATTTTTTAACAATTCCGCCGTAATAACACACATTCTGTGAAAATGTCAACTATCTAGCTCTTACAGTTCAAAAGTTACAGCCCTAAATAGGTCGGACAGACGGACGGACGGACAGACGGACGGACGGACGGACGGACGGACGGACAACGTAGGCTTAGTAATAGGGTCCCGTTTTCACTCTTTGGGTACGGAACCCTAAAAAGGGTCTGGTTTTAAACCCCTTTACTAAACCTTACTATTAATAAAACTACTGTTCACTAGTTCGTCATCATAATTATTATACAAGGTGTTTTTTTACGGGTTATGCTCACCATAGCATTCTCACCACTGTAACTCCAGTAAACCAGGATCAACAGCTGTGACCCCTCATAACAACAACACTGGACCATAAAGTCCAGCGAGCCCGGAATCTAATCTGATTTGGAACCCACAAATAATTTAATCTAAGAAGAAAGTATGAGTAGGAAAGATTATACAAGCTTTTAAGAAAAAATTTAAGCCAAACCCGAATTTCTTTTCTCAGAATCGAATCATTCTGAGAACATTTTGTAGTTCTGTTATCAATTCTTTAAAAAAAAACATTCGTGTTTGGTTATAAAATATGTATAAAGATTATAAGTAGGTACCTAGCTTTCACTTTCGCTTTCCTATTCACAGTTTATTTAAATTTTTACACATTGACCTAGTTCAAATTTGTATATAAACTGAGAATATCAAAATAATGTCGTCCTGTTCTAGGAATTTTACTTGTCGGTTTATCTTTTGCGTTAACTTGTTTATACGTTGTATGTAAGAGATATATAATTATGCTAATAATACAAAAGAAATGTTGCTCTTTATTTAGACGGCTAAAAAATTAATGCTATTTTCTCCAAGCGAAATGTTAGTCACTGCACTATTTCTAAAAATAAACATTTACAAATTCAAGTTCTATCTGTTAACTATACACGATTGTAGTTAACTGAGTGTCATAATAAAGGATAATAAGATAAAAACAGCCAACAAACATTTCCTACTTGGCGACAGACCAAGACAATTATCTAGTCAGATATAATAGCCAATCGCAACAGACACATTTCATCACCAATAAAGTTAATAAATAATGATAAATGATAAACAATGAATCATCAGAATTAAAAAATATCAATATTAATTTCATCCATATTACAATATTAAACCAGACACCAGACCGAAAATAATGAAGAGTTATTAATATTATTTCCGATTCCCTTAATTATCTGTCACGATGCGAATTCGAATAATAAGCGAATAACTGGCCAAGTTCGTGTCGGACCACGCGCAGGATAGGGTTCCGTAGTTGCCCGTCACTTAGAAGGAGGCCTTTTGCTTTATACTTCGGTTTAACTGCTAATAAAGTCTAAAAAGAAAGAAAGAAAGAAAGAAAGAAAAATTATTTATTTGGATCTCCAAAAAGTACATTTTATAAGTTGATACTGATGATTGAACTTGTAAATCCTTTTAAATTCGTTATTATATGCAATTGCCGTGAAGTTTTTCACATCTCCAACTACAACCGTTTAGCTGGGAGAGGGGGGGGGGGGGGGGGGGGGAAGACACTTGACACTTGACAATTTTCACTTTAAAGCTTAATATTTCGCTAACGGATTCCTAAATCGAAAAATGGTTTTTACAAACCCGCCATATTTTTAAAAGACCTATCCAACGATACCCCACAACATGGGATAGACGAGAAAAAAAATCATCCCCACTTCACGTGTAGGGGAGGTACCCTAAAAAAAATATTTTTCAAGATTTTATTTTACCACTTTGTCGGCGTGATGAATATGTATACATATGCCAAATTACAGCTTTCTATTATTAAGCGTCTCTGAGCTAAGCCGCGGACAGACGGACGGACATGGCGAAACTATAAGGGTTCCTTGTTGACTTCGGAACCCTAAAAAGCGTACAAAAGTGTTACCAGTGCAATTCAGACAATATTGCTGTACTACGTCAGCGACTTATTCGAATATCAGTCTGTCAATTACTGTGTGACAAGTTAGTGAGATGTCGTTGTTATGATCAAAGAAGCTCTCTCGTTATTCTCATAGAGAGGGGAGAAATCGTTGGTGTTAATACTCTGTATTTGAGAAACGCTTGTTTCTTATTTGCTGCGGTGATATTATCGTTGGAAATGTTTTTGGGGTATATTCTTGTTTTTATTTGCTTTTGATTATTAACTGTTGCGATGTTGGGATAACCTACAGTTTTGCAATATGTGTTTACGTTGTCTGATTAATTTACAAGTTTTTATAACAAAGGAAAAAAAATTGTTATTGAATATCACAGTTCTAAAAAAAAATTGTAGTATGAAAGTAGATTTTGTATACTTACCTACCTAATTAATCTTCTATCTATCTATCTTCTTCAATATAAATAAAAAGTTTGTATGTTTGTCCTTTTAGTTCCTAAACCATTGATGAGGTTGTGATGAAAATTTAGAAGGATGTTGTGCACACGCCGAGAAAGGTTTCTGAAAAAAAAAACTGGCCAAGTGTGTATTGGAATAAAAACAAAATATTAACAAAAAATTAAAACGGCCTTCAAAAAAACTAAAAAGTTAAAAAATAATATTGCAGCCGATGACTTTTTCGTTCGCATCATAAGAACATTAATTTGTTTTATCGAAGTCGCTGTCAAGCCGATTCGCGACAGGGCTTGCATTAGTTTTTTGGCTTGGCTTGACACCGACTTCTATAAAACAAATTAATGTTCTTATGATGCAAAAGAAACAGTCATCGGCTGCAATATTATTTTTTAACTTTTTAGTTTTTTTGAAGGCGGTTTTAATTTTTTGTTAAAATTTTTGTTTTCACAATTTTCAGTGGTGAATTCATTAGTTCGATTTAACAGCTTCAAATTAACAAACGCACTAGTCGGTACTACGATTTTCGAAGGTTCCCCTCGATTTCTCTGGGATCCATCAGCAGATCCTGGTTTCCTTATCATGGGACCACCCTTGGGATATCTCCTTTCCAACAAAAAAAGAATATGATTTGTCATCATTTCAGCACTGAAAGAAAGCGCTGACATACTCATGGAAACATTTTTATAATCTTGTTTTGGTAGTAATTAGGATGAGTGTACCCGTGCGGTGGTTTGTCATCGACTTCAGTATATTTTATTGCAAAATTGCAAAAAAATTAGGTACTTAATATTTTGAAAAAAAATTCCAATGTTGAAACCATGATAATTTGATTCTGCTCTCGATTCTAAACAAACAACTTTCTAGTTTTGCGTTAATTCATTAACACGTTGTATAAAATTGCCACTAGGCACAGACCGATTCAATATTTTCTCTACGGACACTAATTGAGTTATTAAGCTGAACAGTGTAGAAAAAGCGATGTCAACTATTGTATTTCTCAACGAGAGCATTCCTCTGGATTCTTAGTAAAATCTAGCAAATTAATGAATAGTCCGACGGCCGTGCTACAAGACTAGTTACATTTCTAATTACTTATGAGAAACGCACAGTTGACACAATTACAGAGGACGCACGCGTCATCGGATTAATTCTGATCGTAAATTTTATGTGTCCTATTCCTAATTCTGTTACTGTCACCGAATAAACTCTGTTGATGCTAGAACAACGTTTTGATAAGCTAAAGCTTGTCAAGAGTACTATTCCTTTTTGATGTAAAACATCTATTGGCGCGCCTTGGCAGTAAAGCCGACTTGTATGCCGTGACGGAAATTGATCTCATGCCATTTTACAGCTGAGGAAGTTCAAAATTTTTGAAAAAAGCGCGCGTAATCGTGGAGTGCGGTAGTGTCAGCTGCGATCGAAATAAGCGCGCGAAATAGGGAAAGCACGGTATTTCATTGTTTCACATTTGCCATGCGTCCCGCAACGCCCTTTTTCCCTTTTTTTGACTTTAATAGTACATTACTGCAGCGGCCAGCAACAGAGCCTCTCAACAACAACACTGCCTCGGCTTCGCCTCGGCCCACATTTACACGTTCGTCCATCAATGCCTAGTTGTGGCCAAGGCATGTATAGTACTTTTCTCAAATAATGCGCGGAAATTAAAACAGTAAATTTTCTCAAATAATTCGCAGAAATTAACTCTTTTCAAAATCAATGACGAACAACGAACAACAATTTTTTTTTTTTTTCAATAAACAGCTTTCTATTTGCAAGCCAGTTCGAAATTTAAATAAAACCTTTGATGAGTTACCTCCTTGGTTCCTTGTTTCGGAGAAAAAGATCGTTCCATTTTTAAATTACACGACAGATATGAGTTTACTATGTAATTTATTTGGTCGCTAAACACGACAGATATGGATTTTCATACAAACATTGCCGGCCGCTGCGCGCATGTATTTGGCCAGTACAGCAATTTCGATTTATCTCGAAGAAGGTTGTCAAAATAATGCTCACATTTCCAAGCATGTTTGAGAAAATTATTTTAATTATGTTTAAAATGCAACCTGGATCTATTTCGTCTCTGATGCGGTGGTACTAAAACTACCTACTAGGTGATATTTAACGGTAATAGTAAGTTTGGATAGTGGTAGAATTAATTTACATATTCTCGTACAATTTCATAATCAATGATAGATTAGATACGAGTAGATTCGATTTCATTTTAATATGTACCTATTTTATACAGACATAATACATGTCTGCGGAAAAAAAATTCATAAATGATTTTTCCATTTTCACTAATCCTGTGAAATTACTTTTACTTTAGTTTTTTATGAAAAGACCCATTCTGCGATAACAGTAACAATAATAGTTACCAACTGTCTCTACTTTTATTTTTATGTTTATGTTTATGTATATTTTTTATTTATGTTTATTACGAAGACATTAACCAGATATACAAAATGTAGTTAAGAGTTTACGCCACACTTAATTTAGACGTTTTCAGAATTGACTTCGTTAACCGTTATCTGAGAGCCAATGCTTATAGTTACTATCCACGTTTTTAAGTACTTCAGTAGTAGGTACATAGTTTTACGATTTCCTGCTATGAACATGATAGCCATTATCGTCAATACAAAATGGAACAATACGCGTCGCAATATAGTTGCGCGATATTTAATATTCTACAGACATTATTTTGAGTATGTTCGTGGTCAAAATGTTAAAGTGAAAGGTAATAAAATTTTGATGATCGGTTTCAGTTTATTGGGGGTAGCAATTAAATTACCTATCTACAAAGTGTAACAAAACACATTAGTAATACAGGGTTACTTTTTATTCAGTGCACAAACTTTGCGAGCGTGTGATGGTTATCGAAATTAAGAATACCCGTGTTTTTTTGTTTAACCGGGTTTAGAAAAAAAATAAAAAAATAACTGCATCTGAAGCGGTTGTTATCAACAGTACCTACGATCAGCACAGCAATTTTTATTAAAGTTTACGGGATGGCAAAAATAAGAGATAAAATTTGCAGAAGAAAAAAAAAAATTTTTTTTCGGGGCCTATTAACGATTGTGAAAGTTTGTGCACTGAATAAAAAGTTACCCTGTATTTAAAGGGATGGTTTAGTTTAGACCATCAAGGTAAACTACTTTCACTCTATCAGATCAGAAAATCAGAGAGTCGAATAGGTACTCCAGATTTATATGAAACAACCGATTTTTTTTCTTTTTTCGATGTTGGGTCCATAGTGGAAATTATTCAGTTTGATGGCTAAACTACGCCTTTAAATATAACAAGGTTTTTTTGTTACATCCTGTATAATATTGTGTAAATAAACCACAAATAATAGCGCATTGAAACCATAATGTTATTGCATTATTATTGTATTTTCAAACTGAATCAACTGTAAACTATGATAGGTACCTACTGTTTGATGCGGCAAAGAACCTCTTCCAATTATCTAGTAGCTCCGGCCTGACAAATTCACCCATAATGGTGTGCTTTCTGATGCGTTCTGTTCTGTCCTTTTTGCAAATGTTTATGCATCTAGCGGTGTCTGTCTGTACCTACGTGCTTTTAGAAATAGACCCGTACCTATTTGAAGCATCCCATTCCATTCATAGAAAAGGGTTCCGAAGAGACATTTGCATTTTGAACCGAAAGCCTAATAAATAATATAAATTTTGGACTGTGTGGGTAAAATCTTTATTACATATACATACATAAACTCGCGACCGTAATTCTTTATTGGTGTCGATTCGAACTGTGCCACGACTTAACTTAACTAAATTTATTCCTGTCACTTTCTAAAATAAGATTAAGAAAAGAGACAGAAAACCAACAGCTGACTTTAGTGCTGTCAAAGTGACGTTACACGCCCAAAAATGCCTTAAATAAGATGGCGTACATTATGATGGCATCATATTTTGGGCGTGTAACGTCACTTTGATAGCACTAAGGTCAGTTGTTGGTTTTCTGTCTCTTTTCTTAATCTTATTTTAGAAAGTGACAGGAATAAATTTAGTTAAGACGTGGCACAGTTCGAATCGACACCATTGACCTCCTTTAAAATCTTCATAACAGAAAAAATTATAATTATTATGTGACTAAAAGTCCAGCATATTTCCTCGTCTTAGTTTTTAGTTTCCAGAACTAATAATATAATTAAACTTTTTGACCTGGATTTGTATTGTATTGGTCCAATATCAATAAAATATATAAAAATCAAGAATTTTACTAACCACGAAAAAACTCAGTCTTTAATGGGTTAATGTAAATAATACCTAACCTAATGAAATTAAGAAAAAAACATTAAAAAAAATAAGCAGAAAGGCAAAACCTGAGTCTCCGTCGAGCACACCTTCTACTCCGCTCATGCTAAACTTTCATTGATACTTACTATAATATTCATCAACAGTCTTGAATATATATAATGGAATACAACAGCGGGTATCTATATTTTTAAGTTAAAATAAATATAATTTTATTTAGGTTATAGCAAAATAACGAATGCAGTAAAAGTTGGTTCCTACTACGCTTTTGAAAGCCACATTCCCATCAAATCATCACTATCATAAACCATGAATTAATTCAATTTACACCCACGTTAAGGGACTTAGAGATAAATTTAACGGGGACATAGCTATCTATTGAAGTTAATTTATCATTTGGTTGGAGCGTAGCGTAGTAGAGACAGCGTAAAATTTTGATTGATCGCTTCAAATAGGCTTCAAAGTAATGTCACGCTTGTTATGAGGTTGACGTGAAGACGTGAACTGAAGGATGCGGTATTCGAAAATTGTAAATAATCATTTTCGAATATGTAGTATCTTACAGATACCACTGCAGGGCAAAGGCCTCTCACGAATAATGGTGAGGGGGAGTGGGCCATACTCCATCACGCAGTGCGGATTGTACATTACTGTGTTACTGGAAAAAATCGGTTAAGAAATGGAGCTGATCACAAAAATTATGTCTGTCTGTCTGTATGACCTGCCTCAATTACTCGCTAATTATTACACACCTATTGAATTGCAGCATTAAGGAATATTTAACTTAAATGTGGTAGTTAAGAAGAAGTTTTTTCTAAATTGTATGTGATGTCGTTGGATAAGTCTTGTAACAAAACACCCATCACTACAAACTAAGTTGTTACAATGCTTGTATCTCGAAAAATTCAATTTGAAATGATGTTTGGGCATACAATTTCTTAATTCGCTATCGTAATGCAAAACGTAACACTTACTTCCATTGCATAGCCTTGGCAGATATTTTATTAACACTTTATATAACGTCATTTTAATTCACTTAACACTAGATATCGGAAGCTTTTACTTCATCAATAAAACATTTCGCTTCCAGAATTTGCAATTTAAACAGTTTTATTTTGAGAATCAATACCTGACTCAACACCGATGCCTTATCCATATTCAATTAAACTGTATTCTTAGCTCGACGTTGTTTAAAAAGACAATGAAATTAGTAGTCGTAGGGTGAAAAGATAGATTAAATCGGACATTTTAACGATTTAATTCAATAGTAATGCGCTCCATAAAATGCATCATCATGTTGCATTAATTGTTGAAATGTGAGTGGAATTTGAATAGAGCTTTTACTGTGAGATTTCATTTATGGTATAATGTAAAGCTGTTGTATGCAGGGTGTTAAATTAAATCCGTTACTTTTAAACAGGGTTTTTTGATCACCAAACTGACCAACTCTCAGTATGGGACTAATGATGAAATCGCGAAAAAAAGACGGTTGTCTTGTTTTCGCGATTTTTAGGTCGAGCAGCAAACGACGTTTTCTATGGAACAGTTTTTTTTACAGATTTCGATGTTGGTCTAAAGTGAAAGTTGTTCAGAAGGTCTGAAGCATCCCTTTAAGTATGTAACGCATTTAAGTTTACACCCTGTATTTTTAAAACAGTAGCGTATATAGTAAGCTAAAACATCACGATCATCATTAATTCAGTCCACGGCTGGGATTGGATTCATAAAGATATAGTAGGTACTTTTGCATATCGCAGTTAGATGTAGGTTGTAGGTAGGTCCACAAATCATGCTTTTGCCTGTTCCTTGTTACACTTTTACGCAGCATCGGATTTTTGGTATGAAGAATGAGATAGTATCGTCACAGCTGCTATCCACCTCGTCACCGTACGGGTCCCACAAAATAACACAACCCTTCGTCGTGAATAAATAAATAAGTAACAAAATAAAACCAGTCAAGTGCGAGTCGGGCTACTCGCGCACCGAGGGTCCGTACCACACCACCACAGAACACAACATTATTAACTTAGAAAAAAAACTTTTTTTGTCCGGGACCTTTAGCGCGAGACCGACTCACACTTGGCCGGTTCTTAGTATTTGTTGTTATTCTGTAGAGTTTGCTCTATAATCACACTAAGTTTGACGCTTGTATGTATTATCGTTTTTACTATAGAGCGTGAAGAAAAAACGTTGATAAAAACTAGTTTCTTGTTAAAAACCCCCCTTAATTTTTAACTTTCTGCCATTTTTATTATTTGTTAACAAATCCACTGCAATAACGCATAATCTGCGAAAATTTCAACTATCTAGCTATTACGGTTCAAAAGTTACAGCTCTATACAGGGTTACAGGGAAAGTCGTGCTAGATCCGTTAAGGGCGTGTAGTACCCATCATTTCTGACCTATTTCACTATGAAACACCCTACCCCAAACTTAACCGTTTCCGAGATATTCGAATTTGATTTTTTTTTTAACTTGCCGATGTTTTTGCTATACATTTTTTTTTTTTTTAATTTTGTGTGTCTTACTACTATTATTATTTTATTTTTAGATGTAGAATAAGATGCTTTATGACGTCAATCATTAAAATAGAGCATAAGCTAATTGAATAGGCCGTAGTAGGCAAGGGAAAGTTAAGAAATTAAAAAAATATTTGAAAGTTTATTTTTCTCTAAGGGATATCTAAAAAAAATATTATGACAGTTGTTCGGCAGATGTGTTTTAAAATATCTACGTTTCATCAGCTATCTAACGAGGTATAACAATCTAGGATTTTATTTAAAGGCATTGAAAAAAAGTTAGTTTCATAGGCGAGTGGAGAAGAAAATTAATACTTAGCCCTAAAAAGTAAAATAAAACAATAGTTAAGCATGATATGTCATTTATTAAATCAGGTTTTCACACAACTTTTTCTTATTCTACAGTTCATGTTCAACATGGCCGCCTCTGTTTCTAATACATTGTCGCATCCTTCTACGGAGACCAGTCTTCACTACTCCAGTGGTCAACGTTGTCCTCATTTGATTTGCTGCATCCACAATCCTTGCTCTTAATTCTTCCACAGATGAAACTGGATTTGGCTCGCTGTAGACAAGACTTTTCATGCGCCCCCACACATGAAAATCCATGGGGGTTAGGTCCGGACATCTTGCTGGCCATGGCAACGGCCCACCTCGTCCTATCCATTTATTTTGATAATTTGTATCCAGCCAGTCTCTGACACTTCTCCTGAAATGGGCAGCCATGATGTTGGAACCACATGTCTCTGATCAAGTTGAGTGGCAGATCATCCAGCAAATCACTCAAGTCTCCCCTCAAGAAGTTTTCGTAAATTTCTCCATTTAGATTGTCCGGGAGAAAGTAAGGTCCAATCAAATGATTGGAGATAATGCCCATCCACACATTTACGCTGAATCTTCGTTGGGACCCCTTCACTCTTTTCTTATTGGGATTCCCTAGTTCTTTTGAGGCCCAGTAATGGGCGTTGTAATAGTTAGTGATCCCATCTTTATCAAATTTGGATTCATCTGTCCACAAGATATTTCTTAGAAAATCTGGGTCTTCTACGTCAGCATTGAGCATAAATCTGCAGAAGTCCAACCTTCTCGCAGGGTCTCCTTCTTCAATAACGTGTACCGGCGTGTAATGGAACGGGTATAGGCTAGCAGTATACACTGCAAACCACACTCTCCATTGCGAAAGTCCCAGATCACGGGCTAGTGGAAGTAGTCGGATTCGCGTCGAAAGCGTTGCACTATTTCATTGTCCTGTTCGTCGTCGTCATCAATTCGTGGTCTTCCCATGTCTGTATTTCGTCTCAATACAGAGCCAGTTTCGCGAAGTCTTCGATAAACTCTGTCAAAAACGGCCACATCCGGCACTCGACGACCGGGGTAGCGAGTTATGTATTCGTTGCGAGCTTGCGCAGACACACAATCACAGTATCCGTAACAAATAAGCATATCCGCATATTCTTCAGGTGTGTAGGACGTCATCTTCAACACTTCCGTATCACAAGTACAAATCAGAGTCCGGTTAACAAGTACAGTAGTCACAAATCAGAAGAAATAGTCCAGAATCACAGCCAAGTCGAGAAAAAGAGCAAAACGATATCGCATCTACTATGTACGAAGCACAACAGCAGACTGACAACCAAAACAATATCCCGTGTTGTATTCCCAGCCCTAACCTTTTTTCTTTTATTCGCACCTACATAAATCGTCAATTGTCTCGCTCGCACGGTGCGTCTTAACTTGAAGGACAATAGGCGCGGGACCGTTAGAACTGCCACCTGGAGCGTCCCAACTACTTTTTTCCACGAAATGTAATACAAATCTTAGATTGTTATACCTCGTTAGATAGCTGATGAAACGTAGATATTTTAAAACACATCTGCCGAACAACTGTCATAATTTTTTTTTTTAGATATCCCTTTAGGTCAGAAATGATGGGTACTACACGCCCTTAACGGATCTAGCACGACTTTCCCTGTAACCCTGTATAGGTAGGACAGACGGACGGACGGACAGACGGACAGACGGACAGACGGAGAGACGGACAGACGGACAGACGGACAGACGGACAGACGGACAGACGGACAGACGGACAGACGGACAGACGGACAGACGGACAGACGGACAGACGGACAGACGGACAGACGGACAGACGGACAGACGGACAGACGGACAGACGGACAGACGGACAGACGGACAGACGGACAGACGGACAGACGGACAGACGGACAGACGGACAGACGGACAGACGGACAGACGGACAGACGGACAGACGGACAGACGGACAGACGGACAGACGGACAGACGGACAGACGGACAGACGGACAGACGGACAGACGGACAGACGGACAGACGGACAGACGGACAGACGGACAGACGGACAGACGGACAGACGGACAGACGGACAGACGGACAGACGGACAGACGGACAGACGGACAGACGGACAGACGGACAGACGGACAGACGGACAGACGGACAGACGGACAGACGGACAGACGGACAGACGGAAAGACGGACAGACGGACAGACGGACAGACGGACAGACGGACAGACGGACGAACGGACGGACGGACGGACGGACAGACGGACGAACGGACGGACGGACGGACGGATGGACAACGTAGGCTTAGTAATAGGGTCCCGTTTTCACCCTTTGGGTACGGAACCCTAAAAATGCTTATTTTACTCACTTAAATTAAATTAAATTACATTAAATACTCATTTATTTCGGACCAATAAAAAAAGACAATCCATAATTTTGTTAGTAGGATGATTAGCAACAATGTTTACTTAAAATTATGTTAGTGTATGTTAATTAAATATCGACAATAATAAATATATTTGGTAGGCATTATGTCTTTTATTTGACTGTCCAATCACCTAGCTTAGGAGTTACAATTAAGATGCTAAAAATAATTATTATTTAAATAACGCTATTATGACACTAAAATTTGTAAATTTTTGATTCTCAAACAAAGAAAATCGAGTCAGCGCGAATGATATAAATCAGGTTATGTATTATTGAAAACCGTATAAAAATCCCTACAGCAGTTTCTGAAAGTCAAAATGACAGAAACGCGCGACGGGATTTTATCCTCCACCTGATGCTGCTGCCTTCATGGCTTGGACACCAGATAGCCAACCATATTGAAAAGAAATCCGGTCTTGAGTTTGTCTGTGTCCTCAACTCCTAATAACCGAGTACCTGTAGCTTTAAAATGTTCTATTGCTTCGGAACCGGTCAAAACTACTCCGATTTTCATGATTTTTTCTTAATCTAAAATACTAAGTACAATCTTTATACTTTAAAAATTGATGATCTCAGTCAAGTAAAAATTTGTAACCCAAAAAATACAAATTTTAAGAATAAATGCTTCACAACTTGCGAATTCATGTAAGAACAGGACCATTCTCTTCGCATTGAGGCAATTTTAATTGAGATTGGCTGACGAATAAACCTTGATGAGAAACCAAACGAAGTTTGATTCTATTTTAAAAACTAACCAAAAACTTTAATTAAATGATTTTTTTAACACGATCTAGAAACTAATATCCTTGTCTGTGGTTTATCAGATTTCCGCTTTGTTATATAGTTTCAAAGTTACACTGGCTCAAAGATATCTATACAAAAAAAAGCGTCAATTTTGAAACTGTAAAGGTTGTAGTATTTTAAATTACCTTCATTTAAATTTTTTTTTATCGAAGTCGGAGTAGTTTTGACGGGTTCCGAAGCAAAAACCTTCAGGAAGTCTACTATAATAAAATAATGGACTTCGTGATAATTCTGTGACTTCTAGACCCTTCGCTACAACTTTATGAGTAGGTATTATGTCGTGTATTCTACAATGTTTCAATAAACATTATTGCCAGTGCCAGTCATATAACCTTATTTAGACAAACTAGTGGTTGTCGTGACTACTGTATTACGTTGATATTTGCAGAATAATAAGTACTTTATCAACATGATGTCTTATGTAGTAATAACGATGTGTAATTTATGCAACAAATAGAGCTAAAACATAGCATAACTAATTATGAATATTAAGAGTATAATTAATTAAAAATATTTCATAGATGAACAAAACAAAAACACAATAGAAGCTAAAAGCCTAGCTTGATCTTGTAAACCTATTTAGATTTAGTATTACCTACCTACATGAAACCAATTAGGTACAAAGAAGAATTAATAAAACATACCTTAGGTATCAACCTTCCTTGGTTTGTCCCCGCCCCCAACATTCAAATTATATTTGCTCGAAACAAGTTGTTATACTTAGCTGATTAGTGAATAAAAGAGCTTGTTTTTCTCTTTATAATTATAATAGTTTTTTTATGCAGTCGGGTTTTTTGTTTTTCTAAATAATTTAGTTTATTCATTCATTTTAGTCTTGTGTCGAAATGGTAGCATAAAAGTACTATAAAATATATATTTTTGGAATTGTTTTTATTCACAAGCTTTCATTTGATACCCATATTGTAATTTTTAACAAAAACAAAAAAAAAAATTCCCCCTCTTTTTTAATTCGCAACCGCCTTATTAAAATAATATAGCCTATGTCACTCTTATATAATATAAATAATAATTATATAATAAATATCTTGGACTATGTCACACAAATTATTTAGTCACATTTAAAGTACTTACCAGAATCTAGCCTGGACTTGTATTATGATGACTAGACAACGATATAGAATACATATATACAAATATCCATGACTCGGGTACAAATATTCATATTCATCATACAAATATTTGTCCCTTACGGGATTCGAACCCGCGACACTCGGCACAGCAGGCAGGTTCACTACCGACTGTGCTACCGGGCTGTCGTAATATAGATTATGTCACGATTTTTTACAAATCTAACGACACCTCATGCGTCAAAATCCATCAAGCCGTTTAGGCTGTAGGCCGTGCCAAAGAAATAGACATACAAACATACATACATACGCTCGAAAAACATAACCCTCCTTCTGGTGCAGTCGGGTAAAAAGGGAAAGCGGCATGAAGCCCTGAACTACTGAGATAAAAAATGTCTCAAAAGTTTGGTAACAGTTCGGGAATTCGGGATTGAAGTAGGTAAAACAAGAAAAGTCTCAAAGGGTCGATATCCAACTAGATATAAGTAACGAAAATAAATTGTGTAAGCGAAAAGTGTTATTGATTTCAAAGTAAACTGACATAGTTCAATGTCAATTATCTAATAAATGCAGTATGTGAGAAATGTTTTAGTGTAATAGAATAAAATGCTAACTTACAAAATTATTTCTCTATATCTTTATAGTGAAACGTGGATGTTCTGCGGTTTCAGAATATCTCTGAATACCCCCTTGGGGGAATATAATCGTGGGCATATGCTTATTATTATGTCTTTATAGAAAACTTTACGATGGGCGTTTACAAAAGACCAGCGATGGTCACAGTGGCAAAGGCGAGAGTTTATCCAACTCCCTAATATAGCCCAGTCATTTTACGGTTTGAGCCGGGACTAATTAATAATTGCAATTTTTTTTCGTTTTAATATTGAAGAGCCAATTTGAGCTCAGAAATGTACCAAAATTAAAAAAAAATCTCGTCAGCAACAGTTCCAATTTTAAAATTTAGATAAGTATTATCTCGTTCTAAAAAACGTGATGATAAATTTTGTTATGCACATATTTAAGGCTTTACCATTATCATACTTCAAACATGGTGTAAATATTTTAGTCTACTTAGAAGGTTTTGAAAAATACATTCGTATTTTCTAATAAATACCTCATTTTTAAAGTTTTTATGCCTATTTTAGTGCTCAAAAATGATATAATTATATTGTTAAATATAAATGAGTGCATTGGTATTAATATTATTATTTTAAAAGCCTTCTGGGGCACATATTTTTGATTTCTATGTTGCATAGCAATTTTTTTTAAATATGATTTAGGATAGTATTTTTGTCACTAAATGTTGCCGGTTACAGTTTAAAAGTCCAATTAATAATTACTCCCTGCCCCGCCTAACAAAACTCCGTAAAATGACTGGCCTAATAATACTCTAATGGTATATAATAGGTATGTCTAGAATCTACTTTAACTTCGTAAATATATGCGTGGAAAGAAAGTGCCACACTTCTTCCTTGGCTTTAATACAATGTTATATACATAGGTAAACGAGAAACATAATACTTATCAAACAATGAACTTCATTCTAGGCCTTTCTGTAGTCTGGATTTTAAAATATGCCCGTCTTCACACGTACCCATTGTTCGTTACAATATATCCCATGAGAATTTCAGACCTTCTATAAAAAGCTTTCATTCTTTTATTTTCGTATTCATTTTGTAAATGCACTTTTTATTCATTCACTAGAGTTAACCCGCGACTTCGTCCACACAAATTATAAACCAGATTTAAGTCAGATCATAAGCTATAAAACAAAAAATTCTCATCAAAATCGGTTCAGTCGAGCATCACGTAAAAACTACTGTTTTACGTGATGCTCGATCAAACAAACACACTAACAAACAAACAAACAGACGGACAAATTTTTTTTTAAAAGTTGATTTGGAGTCAGGGATAACTAAAAACGATATCGAAATTTTTTTTTTGTAAATATCTTCAATGTACAGTCACGTTACAGTTTTATAATAGTTTAGATAGATTAGATTCAAATCAGTTCCACTATCAGTTAATCAATTTGTATGTAAAACAGATTAAAGTCAAATCTAAGTTACAAACAGAGTTGCCGAGCATAAGTGAATTGAAAGGTTGATGTCGATGTGTATCAGGAATTTGTATCTTTTCCGGTAGTTCCTTGAAAACTGACGGAAAAAAGACATGATTGGCAAATACTCTACCGACAAGAGCAAGAAGATGATGATGATTATATGTTGTTTGATTTTGGTAAAATTTATATTGAATCACACAAGTATAATAAAATCATATTTCTTCGAGCTTTATTGTCTTCTGTCGGAGGTTGACGTTATCAGGGAAAATCCTTTTTTTTTTTGTCAGGTTGCCCACTAATCTAAAATATCTAATTTTACTTCCGTATAATGATCATTTCGATATGTAATTACACCCCGAAACCTCTTCAACGAGCTAGCTGGCATATTAAAAATTATACCTAGTTGGTAATTGTAGAAAAACCATTTGTTACATTTATGTTAGCTTTTAGTTTAGTCATTCATAATTTCATTTAAGTATTATAATATTATAATGGGAAGCCATTTATTGAATTGATATTAAATACAAAATAAAACCATAAATACAAATAAAACCGGTCAAGTGCGAGTCGGGCTACTCGCGCACCGAGGGTTCCGTACCACACCACCGCCAGAACACAACATTATTAACTTGGAAAAAAACTTTTTTGTCCGGGACCTTTAGCGCGAGACCGACTCACACTTGGCCGGTTTTTTGTATTTGTTGTTATTTTGTAGAGTTTTCTCTATAATCACACTAAGTTTGACGCTTGTATGTTTTCACGATTTCCGTTTTTACGATAGATCGTGAAGAAAAATCGTTAATAAAAACTAGTTTCTTGTTGAGAACCCCCCTTAATTTTTAACTTTTTGTCATTTTTATTATTTGATAACAAATCCGCCGTAATAACGCATAATCTGAGACAATTTCAACTATCTAGCTATTACGGTCTAAAAGTTACAGCCCTAAATAGGTAGGACAGACGGACGGACGGACGGACGGACGGACGGACAGACGGACAGACGGACAGACGGACAGACGGACAGACGGACAGACGGACAGACGGACAGACGGACGGACAGACGGACGGACGGACGGACGGAGGGACGGACAACGTAGGCTTAGTAATAGGGTCCCGTTTTCAGCCTTTGGGTACGGAACCCTAAAAAAAGAAGGAATAAAGGAGGAATAGAGGATTCTAAAAAGTTTCTGACAACCCCACATAGATTACGGTCGTGAATATAATTAATTAAATAAAGCCGTACATTGTGATACAATATTAATTAAGACCACAGCTATTAATTACTTACGAGCTATTTGCCTACTTGCAAGGCCTCTAATAGTTTCGTCATAGGTACCTATACCTACTCTAGTGTTTACATATTCAATGGATGTGGTTAGGTGAAGCTTGCACCGTGCATATAAAATGCCGAAGCTCAGAATGTTGAAGCATCAAACATGGTCAAACCTTGCAATACATGTACAGAAAATATAGTATAGGTTAGATCGATAATCAGATCAATGTTCTCAGTAAGAGAATTGATTATAACCTCTACGCCTTTCCGTCATTGGGGCATGTACCTGTTGTATTATGTTACATAAGGTTTAAATAAATATTGTAATAGTGATTACCAATATACTTTGCCGATTTCGAATTTAAGCTCTATAGTAGCTGGAAAGAGGTGAATATCCGCTATAGAGCTACTATACAGCTACTGTAGCGCTTACGTAGAGCGTAGCTACTTGGACAATGTGCACTAATTACAGATATAGGTATATATATACCTATATCTGTAATTAGTTGTATATGTCTGTTTATCTCAGATCTTGACTATGTTAAATCTGATGGAACGGAAAACTATTTTAATCAGAAGAGGTCTGATTGCTTACCGTTAGCAACACGGTGCGGGCAGATGTTGATGATTCCTGGAGAGATTAGACGACTCTTACGACACTTTTTATGCTCTTGAATGAAACACAAGAATGAAATTTTCCTTGAATAATCATCAGAATCAAATATATTTAGTATAAATACAAATAATATTCCATTGACAATCTTTTATAATATAAGTTTATGTTGACAATACAATAATTTTCTACCTTTTTTTTTAAATATTACTTTTCTACCTTAGGTAAAGCCATTAAGTATATAGAAAGTGTTTAGTGTTTGTGTTTTGTGTTTATGTGTTTGTGTTTAGTTTAGTATATTTCATTCATTCATTCATTCATTAATAATACGGCAGCATTTTTGCTCAATAGAGAAGAAAAGAGCAGCGAATAAATTGTCTCAATTACAAACATTTTCATATTAGATGATGCTATTACGATAATAATGATAGTAAAATCGTGCTAAAGCTTTGACAGTTCCGGATTAGCACTAAACTAATGCAGTGTCTCATTTTATTTCTGTTGCTAATAAAAGCTGTCAAAACAGTTTAGAATCTCTAATAAAAGCTTCTTATTGTAGGAATCTGCGTGCGAGATCCGAGTCGGTTATCGTCCCCTTCATCGTTCAGAACGGTCGCCTCGATTGATCCTTTTTGCACTTTCCTTACTTACATTCCGCTTTCAGCGTTGCGTCGCCAACGCGGGGCAACGCGGCGTAATGTCCCTTCCATACTTATGCACGTTATTAGGGTTCCTCAGTCAACAAGGAACCCATCGTGTTTCGCCATGTCCGTCCGTCTGTCTGTCCGTGGCTTAGCTCAGAAACTCTTAGTACCTACTAGAAGGCTGTAATTTGGCATAAATATATACATATTAATCACTAGTAAAATAAAATCTTGAAAAACATTTAATTAGGGCTTTTTTAAACTTCTATACCATTGTGTGGGGTGTCGACGTATATAGTTCGTTCAAAAGTATTGTAGATGTAACAAAACCATTTTTAGGGTTCCGTACCCAAAGGGTGAAAACGGGACCCTATTACTAAGCCTACGTTGTCCGTCCGTCCGTCCGTCCGTCTGTCCGTCCGTCCGTCCGTCTGTCCTACCTATTTAGGGCTGTAACTTTTGAACCGTAATAGCTAGATAGTTGAAATTTTCTCAGATTATGCGTTATTACGGCGGATTTGTTAACAAATAATTAAAATGTCAAAAAGTTAAAAATTAAGGGGGGTTCTCAACAAGAAACTAGTTTTTATCAACGTTTTTTCTTCACGCTCTATCGTAAAAACGGTAATACACACCAGCGTCAAACTTAGTGTGATTATAGAGCATACTCTACAAAATAACAACAAATACAAAAAACCGGCTAAGTGTGAGTCGGTCTCGCTCTAAAAGTCCCGGACAAAAAAGTTTTTTTTTTCTTAATTAATAATGTTGTGTTCTGTAGTGGTGTGGTACGGAACCCTCGGTGCGCGAGTATCCCGACTCGCACTTGACCGCTTTTATTTAATTTAGGAATCCGTTTACGAAATACCAAATTTTTGTTAAGAGTCAAAGTGTCATTCAAAATTTTTATTTTCTATAGCTTTCTTAGGGAAAGTTGTTCAGTGTCATGGGTACAATCACCCCTTAAAGTAATGCAGCTGTTTACCGTAACACCTGTATAGGTAGGTATTTCAATAGTTTCACTATGTCCTAACCCTAAAACGTCGGTTGCGGCGGTGACGTTCCAATTGCATCGTAAACAGGACGTTACTCGATCCATTACAGGACTAATGCATGCGTTTCCTTTGGCGCACCTTCTATTATTCAGTGGCGGAAGCTCTCTAATTATGTCAGCGTGATCTGGCCAATTACTTGAACTTTGGGAGGTTAGTTAGTTATACATGAACGTCTTAATGTAGCTTTCATTATAAATTGATTGTTGATAGGACGACAAAACATTCTCATGTGACTGAGTCAACACTAAATAATGCCCTTGATAAATTGAATATCACGAAAATAATATTTTTTGGTATGGTCCAAAATAGTGCTACATCAGCTACTAAATTATATAACATTCTAAAACAAGAAGAACTTGTAACTAATGCATGATATATTTATGAGCGACAAAATTTAAAAAAGGAAAAAATAAGAAAGAAAGATTTTAAAACGTCATAAGCTTTCAAACAAAAAGTTTCATCAAAATAAGTTCAGTATTGCTTAATGCCCGAACTAACGAGCAAACAGACAGACCAAAAATTTGTGATTTGTTTTCAGGGACACCTACTCGTAACTAAAACCCATATATTAATCTTTGTCTTGTAAATATCTTCCATGTATAGGTAGGTACAACTTCGTTTACAGTTTTATAATAATTTAGATAAGATCAGACATAATTATAATAACATTGGATTAGATTAAGATTCTATACTTATCTTAAAATTGTGGCTCTACCGTGGTGTCGAAGATTTTTCCAACGTCTAGTTTAAATCCCAAATGTGCTTGATGTTGTTCGGTAGGTTATAGAAATATCTATGGGTGATCTCTAAGATTGTTTTTGAATCAAAAAACACTTTGAATCACGACAAATAAAATAGCGGAGCCACATGACCACAACCTGCGCGAGATACATAAAAACACTTCAAAATTGAGACTTTCATTGACTTCTGATATTAACTGTACGGTCAGGAATAAAGAAAATTGCAAGTTAAGTAAGATTCCAGGTAGATGACTGAACAAGCAATCATAGTATAATAGCTCAATGCTCTCAAAAGCAACATCGTTTAAAATAATAAGTACAGGGCAAAAGGGTGATCGTCCCGGATCTTGTTCTATACAGACTTGAAGTTATCAATCTGAAGCAAATTAAAACAAAGTTAAACCTTTTGACTTTACTTATGTAAAGTCAAAAGGTTTAACTTTGTTTTAGCCAATGGTACGGCTATTAGTTTCGAAAAATAAAATAAAAATGTTGATAACCATATAAAAATTAAAAACATTAAAATAATGTGTAGGTACCCAATTATCTCAAACTTCAGTTTTCTTGTTTCGACTACAAATTTTTACGCATTACATATTTTCTTCTGCGTTAAGTCAAGTTTTACAGTATTACTAGAGTTTACTTGCGACTTCATCCGCACAAATTATATACCAGATTTTAAGTCAGATCATAAGCTATCAAACAAACAAAGTTTTATCAAAATCGGTTCAGTAGTTTTTGCGTGATGCTCGATCAAACAAACAAACTTCTATTTTGAAATTTACAGTTTTATTATAGCTCAGTCGGTAGTGAACCTGCCTGATGTGCTAAGGGTCGCGGGTTCGAATCCCGTAAGGGACAAATATTTGTATGATGAATATTAATATTTGTACCAGAGTCATGGATGTTTGTATCTATATTATGTATTCTATATCGTTGTCTAGTCATCGTAATACAAGTCCAGGCTGGATTCTGGTACTTGAAATGTGACTAGATGTTTATTTACTATTATTATTATAATTTTACGTCTTTTCTAATTATTTATCTGATTTGTAAACAATGTCACATCTCACAGTCTGCCCTCGTGCCCAGACACCTGCATTTAGGACAGCCACGTGTATCCAGTATCCAGGGGGGGATAGGTGGGATTTACCCCTCCCCCCCCCCAATACAATATAAACACAAAACACATACCTAATATTCTGTTTCCAAGCTACAAATTGGTAGCGGCCAGTTCGAACAGAACCCGACAAAGTGACGTTGCACCTTAAGTAAAAACTGTCGCCACTAAAATTACAGTTTCATAAGAAATTGTGAATAAATCCTTTCTGAATGTAAATGTAATGTTACCTTATAAACACACCGGATTTACTAAAGCTAGCTAGCTGGTACAAATTAAGCAATCAGCTCAAGTTTATGAAGCAATCTTGGTCTATGAAAGCTATAGGTGCTTATCAACTGCAATATTTTCATCAAAATCCTGCTGAGGCTCAATTTTGCTGTCGATGGCAAAATAAACAAGCGCCGGAAGGTTATACGAGGCGCGACCATCGATTGGTTGCACGGTCAATAATTATTCATCATTTTAATAAATATTTATTTTGCTGTTCGAACGAGAGCGGCCGTTGACGGGTTGACGTTGTGCACAATGATCAATGTGCGTTTTGAGGTGGCATGGTGGCATGCCTGTGGAAAAGACAAAAATTCGTTCGCGAATAAAACATTGCTGGCCTTTGATTTTTTTCCTGACATATCATTGGCCTCGATTCGGACTGTGCCACGACTTAACTTAACTAAATTTATTCCTGTCACTTTCTAAAATAAGATTAAGAAAAGAGACAGAAAACCAACAGCTGACTTTAGTGCTGTCAAAGTGACGTTACACGCCCAAAAACGCTTAAAATAAGATGGCGTACATTATGATGGCATCTTATTTTGGGCGTGTAACGTCACTTTGACAGCACTAAAGTCAGCTGTTGGTTTTCTGTCTCTTTTCTTAATCTTATTTTAGAAAGTGACAGGAATAAATTTAGTTAAGTCGTGGCACAGTCCGAATCGGTACCATTATTTTACTTCTTCTCGAACGTATTTTTAATAAACTATTATAAAACAGTTCCGTGACTGACTAACAGATAACGCACATCCTAGAAACATGAAATTGTATACTCATTATTAATTTTACACCCTTTTGTAACGCATCTGCGATAATCTTGGTGTGGTGTGCCATAATCTTTCCGTTGTTTACTTATGTATGTGTCCATAATAAAATAATATACTGTAGTAGGTAAATCAAAGGTAAGTACTCTGTGTAACAAATGTCACAATCTCCAAAAAGTAAATTTAATAAAATTTCGTGTCCATCAAAAAGCCAATTTTCATCGTCTCAATTGGAATAAAAGATAAAGAGGGCTCATCGTGTCCTAATTCGACAAAAAATGAGTCAATAAATTTAATATCAAGCTACTTGTCTCGTCTCGCTTTGATACCTATAAAAAAGAATACGATTTTCATTGATAATAATGATGAAATACTGTCTCTATGATTAGTCGCTGCCCTTCATAAATTAATCCTGTATGTCGTAAGGGTCATTACAGCATCATTTAAAAAAGAACTGCCGACAAAACTTGAGAGCGTTGCTTTTATGGCTTCCGGACCGCGTATTTAATTGGGCAATTCTGAAATTCGTTCTCCTATTACGTCAACGGTAAAACAGATAAATACAAGTCTAGAAAAATTATCTGTAGATTCTGGACCAATCACCTGTCACGATTATCATATCATTTGGACGAAGCTAGCTTGTGATTGGTGCAGTTCAAAATACTGGAAGGTAAATGAAATAGAAGGTTTTAAACGTAGGTATTCCATTGTCCCCTTAATGTCTGATTCCTAAACTTTTGCTGGCTAGACGGAAAATGGTTTTCTTTCGTGACAATCACTTTCCAGGTAAAATATCCTTATAAAGCTTTTTATGATTTTTATTTTATTTGGGGGACATTTATTTAATATCATTCGCTGATATGGTTCAGGTTTCAGCCCGCAAAACATGGTTATAGGTATGAGTTTTTCTAATATATACCTACAGGAGCAAAAATCGAAATCGAGAAGAAAAATCAGCTGTTACATAGAAAGTGCGGCTACACGACCCGTGTGGAAAAGCAGATTTTTTCTCTCTATTTTGATGTTGATCCTATAGCGAATGTTGTTCAATACGAAGGTTGGAAGTACCCCCTAAGATAATGTAACCTACCTATTTAATTTATACCCTGTATAATATGAATCACTGCGCTGAAACGGTGTAGGAAAAGATCGTCAGAAAACCTGCACTTCTATCAAGAACCATTAAGTCATCATGGGCCTTATTTCATCTAAATAGATGTTTTGAACAGCGTCTGTCTGGTTAAGACACCGACGTTCATGGCTGTATAAGCCAATTTGGGAGCGGCAATGCCTGCCGCATTCCCGGCATTTGTGCTGTCTGTTGGTTGGTGCAGGAGCCTGTTCGTCCCTGTACCTTTTTGTTTGCTTTACGGCCAGAGATTCGAACCAGCACTGGTAGCATGCCAACCCACGATAGCCGTGATACGGCTTTACCACGTCTTTTACTTCGTTCGTTCGCGCACAAAAGAACGAGATAAAAGACGTGATAAAGCCGTATCACGGCTATCGCGGGTGTGCATGCTACCAGTGCAGAGCTTAGTCAATTTAATAGGGACTTGCCTTGCGGTAGCATTTCCCTTCTGCCACGGTATTAGATCAATTAATCTTGCGCACAATTTTATACCTTATCACTAAACGAGACAACCTATAATAGCGAAACAATAATTTTGAACTTAGAACGTTTGGGGTTCACACGAGACTACTTTTCATGATTTTTAACATTCAAAATTAGAATCTAAACTTATGGGGAATAAAATCCAATGTTCTGAGGATTTCATGTTACCTCGCCCCCCGCAAAAAGTGGCAGAAATGTTTCTTAGAAGAATGATACGCGTAACTCGTCCCTATTAAATTGTCTAAGAGCCATAGAGTTATCGTGGGCTGTTCGACCATCAGCTATTACCTTCCTCCACTCGTCTCTATCGCTTGCAAGGCATTCCCACTTCGAGTGGTCAATTTTAAAGGACACCATATTATCACGTTTAGCACTGTCGTTAAACGTAACATGGGTTAAATTAAAGATTGAAAAATTCAGTCTCGGGCGGGACTTGAACTCGCACCCTTCCAAACCGGGGATATCCAATTTCGCTACCGAGTCCACTAGCCAGAGAACGAAATTTTCAATCTGTTGCGTCTTGAGGGGACGTGACGCACTTCCCCGGTTTGGAAGGGTGCGGTTCAAGTCCCGCCCGAGACCGAATTTTTCGAAATAGCAAAACATGGCTGTAACATGTTTAAAATCAATGATATTTGTAACATGGGTCTTCCAACGTTTAGCGAAGGCTACTTGGCTCAGCATGACTCTCCTGAGCAAACGATTTGCGGTCATAAGGTGCACATGCCCAAACGACCACCTCGTTAATGGTGTCGTGTCCCACTAACGAAATATTTCTTTCAGTTTAATTACAAACATCTGTAAGCTATCAAAAAATAGGTCCATATACAACGTGTTAATGAATTAAAGCAAAACTAGAAAGTAGTTTGTTTAGAATCGAGAGCAGAGTCGAATTATCATGGTTTCAACATAGGCAATTTTTGTCAAAATATTAAATAATTTTTTTGCAAAATTTTAAATTTTCTGAACCCGATGTCAACCCACCGCACGGGCACTCTCACCCTACTTACTACCAAAACAAGATTATAAAAATGTATCCATGAGTACGTTAGCGCTTTCTTTCAGTGCTGAAATGATAACAAATCATTATTGCCTCAAAACTAAAAATGCGAATAACTTTAAATTTTAACTATCAAAATAATTAAATTATTGTTTTAATCTAATTATTTTGTTATAAATCAGTTGGGGTGTATGAGATTTTGCGCTAATTCATTAACACGTTGTAGAGTAGATACCATTTAATAGTATAGACACTTGGCTAATCAATCAAAAATGAAATTACACTGTCCGAACACAAATAAACAAGATACAGTCATTAGTTTTCCGTGTCATGTTTGGGCAAGATCGATGGGGCTCGATAAAGTATTAATTACTTGTTATATGTCCGATATTTTATTAGGAAGGTAATTATTGGTTATCTTTACAAATAAACGGTTTGGTCATAGTGTAATAAAACTACTAGTGGTGAAGCTCCGTGGATTGACGCTCCGCTAGCGCTGTGTGCACATCGGCACTGCATTCTCAAAGTCGTTACCGCGACCATTGACTTACTAACTACCGGGCCCTGTTTAATAAACGCGACAATGACAATTCAGAGTACATTGCTGGTTACTAAAGACGCTTAAATTGCAGTGCTTCATGTGTCCCAGCATTCTCAGCAATGTACTCTGAATTGTCATTGTCAAATTGTTATTGTCGCATTTATTAAACAGAGCCCTGGACGTAGGGCCCGCGCCCAAAAGTTTCCGAACCAAAAGAGCAACAAAACGTAAAAAGAGAACCAATTACGCGACAGTCTTCGTTTGATCGGCCGACTACGCGGCGCGGGCGCGCGGAGCGCATAGCACCCCGATGGGGGAGTAGGATAGACAAGAATTTTATCATTTTCAATGTTTTTAGTCGATTTATATTACTACACGTAGTTTGTTTTGTGTAGTTTAGTCTCGGGCACTTGTCGAGAGTTTTGTACTAGACACGGCGTCCATAGTAATTCTGTAACGGGATCGGGACGCGCTCCATCCAGCTCCCTAGCACAACGCATGAGCTTCACCACTATTATTTTTTATTACACTATAGTTTGGTTAAACTCTGCTAAAAATAAATCAGAACGTTTGACTGGAGTTTAGGAAATGTTGTTTTGAGACACACACTGTATAATTAAAATTATAAAATCAATTATGCATTTCTCCACTAATTGCAGACTGCAATTTTATACGTTGGCATTTTCAAATAATGTTTTTTTAATGAAACTCATGAATAAAAAGGCATTTAAAATTAATTAAATTTATCTTCTGCCTGCCTACAGATAAAGCCACAATGAAGACTGCATTAGTATGATCGACTGATCGTACAACAACTTTTTACGACTAAAATATTTGGAGAAATTGAAAAAGAAGAACTGATAATAATACTCTTTTTACCTCATTTTAATTGCACGTTGCTTAAAAAAAGGCAATAAAATTAATTAACCTATCTAAATATTTCAAAGTGTAAATTGTATATTGTTTAATGTAATAAAGGATTTAAAATAACGAGGGGTGAAAGCCTATTTGGCTTAAGCGACACCAAGGCCGATATTGAGTTATAATTATATTTGGAATCAGCGAATTTTTCTGCGTCGATTGAGCTGGGTCCCATAAATATCGGAGCACTTTTATGGTGCTTAAACCAATGCAAATTTTGGCCTCATTTTAGCCCACTGATGTATGAAACGCCAAAAAAATTAAACGTTTTTTTTGGACAGTGGATATGAACCATGCAATTATTTGATTAGAACCTACTTAAACTGTTTGTGCTTTCCAAACAATAGAACTCAATGGCGGTTAAAGCATTTTGCCTGCATCTACTTTTAAGGACGCACTGTCGCTTAAAACATTTTGCCTTTTATAAATAAACACCACCACTGTCACTTAAAACAATTAGCTTGTATCAATAAAAATTCGACATGGCGCTTCAACCTTTTTGCCTGTATGTACTTTCATCATACCTTGTTGTTTGAATCATTATCGTCTTTATGAAAAACTTGACCAGCATGTCGTTTCAGAAGTTTATCCGCCCTTTATAACTAAATTTGAGTGTGGATCAAACATATCTCAACTTTAACTTGTGTTATTAAAGCACTTATCAAAGCTCAAAAAAATAATAACTATGTCCTTCATACAAGGAAATATTATTATGTGACAATTTTGTAACGTCGGATAAAACAATGTTAGTTTGGCGCCAACGCGTTTGACTTGCGCGTGTATAAATACCCCACCTCCCCGCGCGGGCGCTTCCAGTGCTGCCGATTCCGGGGAATTTCCCCGATTTTCGGGGAATGAGGGGTGCTTGCGGGGAGAGCGCGGGGAATGATTCATATCGGGGAATTTCGGGGAATCGATTATTTGTAATAAATGTCGAACAAAGGATGTCTAAAGAAGAGGAATTGATAAAATTCGAAGATGAAAAGTGTAGGAGAAATGTAAATAATAAATAAAACTCATTGTATTCTAAATATTTAAGTAGATTTTTTAATAAAAATTAGAAGGCACAGAAGTTGATAAGCTAATTTTGTGAAAAATTTAACTACATTTTGCATGAAAAAATGATTTATTTCTTGAATATTAGTGTCGGGGAATTTTCGGGGAATGCGTGATTGGAAATCGGGGAAATTCGGGGAATTGAGCCTACTTAAGCGGGGAATCAAGAAATCTACATTGGCAGCACTGGGCGCTTCAGTCTGCCGTGAACCGTGAGATCGAGTGTTTGTGTGCGCTGTGCTGGGAATAATTACTGACAAAATTTACGAATGTTAAATTTTTATGATTATAAATAATTTAGTTATCATTATAATACTTAATACTGAATCATAATAATTATGACTGATTTAAAGGCTGTTTTCCTAAAAGGATACTAAAATTAAAATTTGTGGCATAAATAGTTGTTTAAGAAACTGATTATGATCATTATAAGGCGGATGATTCTCGTAGGAGATATAAGATAATTTAAATAAAACATTTTTATGAAAGATCTTCTTTTATTTAAAAAACAATAATCTCCACTTACATTGAACTTATAAAATGAGAAACAATTGCATTGTATCATTCACCATCATTTATAAAGTTATACAAACAGATGTGATTTAAAACAAATGCTGTTGTATTAAAATTGTTGTTTAAGCTATTATGATTTTACTCTGAAATATTATATTTTGGATTTTAAACCAATTAGATTTACTCAATCCAGTTGAAAAAATGTTGGTTAAAGCACTAAGCCATACTCTAAAAGACAATAAAAGTAACACTTAAACCATTTTGCTTTCAACCGTCAGCAGAATAATGTGGAGGTTAAATCCTTTTGCCTTCCTCTATTATGTGGTTACTTTGTATGAAGCGACATTTTTTTTAAATAATAATGTCATTACAAGGTGAATAATAAAACCAAAAATTGAGGCTTTTCGAACGAAACTAGTTTGTATCATTTTTATGTAAGAATAACCTACCGTTTTTTTTTAATGATTTTTTTACGGAAATTAAAAACTTTAAAACGCTCTTCTGTAAAATTCCAAAAATGTCACTTAAACCAAATAGGCTTTCACCCCTCGATAAGCAAACAAGATCGTATTGCATACACTCAAAAAACAACACTGATCTATCTACATTTCAATTAAAACGAATTTATTTCTCAAACGCAATTCAAATTAAGGATGATTCAATAAAAATCGGCACGGAAGCCGGAAGATGCGGCTTAACCGGTCCGATTCGGAATTCCATTGGATAGAATAAAAAGTGTAAACACAATGAGCGTTTTTCTTTTGGTTTTCTAGTGTATCGATAGATGGAGTTACGTTCTGTGCGAATAAAGGTCAAAATTTCAAAAAGTGCTTCTTTAAAATAATAAAGAGGGAGAAGATGATCAAAAAGATGCCAACGCATCTTTTGATTGAATATTTCATTATTTACGAATCATTTTAATCGAAAATATGAAACTGTTTACGTCTGACATGGTTGTATGGGCTCGATCCCTTGGCCTTTAAAAAAAAGTCAGGCACAGTCTTGACATGATTTTGACAGGATCTCGCCTATACGTCTCTATGAAGCGATAAGCATGTCATCTGTCAAGTTTTTTAGGAACTAAAATTAAAAAAGAAAAGAAAAACGCTCATTGAAATTTTCGAAAAGCGTCGATGTTGTGCTGAGATATATCGCTCATCTGCAGAAACAATGACATAAGTGCATAAAATGTAAAATTGGTTTTACAGTGTCAAAATATTTTTTAAAAATCATAGCATTATAAAAATAAACCATAATACATTTTGGTTTAAAGCCATGTTCTTGGGTTGAACGTTATTTAAAACTTTAAACTCACAACCATTGTATACCACAATGGTAACATACCTACCTAGAACTTACTTATTTATATCTTCTATAAATCGAACTACAAAATTATAATGTAAAGGGTGTATTATAAGATATTGTTCACGAATCCCTGAACATTACATCTATTTTAGTTTGACCATAAAATTTTATCTACATTAAGTAAAACAACTGGAAACTGCATTATTTTACGTCTTACAAGCTTTATTGCTGTAAGTCTTGTCCTATTTTATTACCTTCTCAACACTAATACCTCTACTATGAGATTGATATGTCCATAAAAAACCTACCTAATATAATATTTCCATTCAACAAAATAACACATAATACCCAATACTACCCTCTCTATTCCCAATCCACTTTAAATTTTCAAATCTTTATAAATGTATAAGGTTCTTCTTAATATGCTGACATTTTTTTAAGGGGACGATCAGATCGTCGAAATGAACAACTTTCTTTATGGGACCAAATCGAAATCGTAAAAAAAATATTACCTGTCTTATAATTATATTTAGGTCGAGTAGGTTTGTAGTTTTGTATTGAACAGCAGAGTTTTTGCCATAAAGAAAGTTCTTCATTTCCAAAAGGCGAGTTTGGTTGTGTTTTCCACATTCAAACTTCAACCGTGGTCTAATGGTTAAGAGCATTGGGCTTTCGACACGGAGGTCGTGGGTTCGATTCCCACGGGGGACACCTAGTGATATGTCACTTGGTGCGTTTTTCCCCAGTTGGTTAGGACATTGCAGGCTGAATCACCTGATTGTCTGAAAAGAAAGATGGTTCCGTGCTTCTGATGGCACGTTAAGCCGTTGGTCCCGGCTACTATCTCTGGTGGTAGTAGTCGTTACTTTAAAACCACGTCAGAGGCCGTAAGGAGGTCTGAAAAAACTCTGACACCAGGGCTCTGCCCACATGATAAGAAGAATACTTCAACCGTTTTGAAAAAATGTTATACGAATATTTATACAGATAGCTCATGAGCACGAAGCGGAAATCTTTTATCCTGAGAATATTTCGGCCTGCACCATAGAGAAATTACACGCTCCCCTGGGCCTGCACAGCCTGGTTTATTAGGAATTTTTAAGAGTAATATACATTACGAGCATTTACCCGCGACTTCGTCCGCATAAATTGTAAATACTTACCAGATTTTAAGTCAGATCATAAGCTATTAATCAAAATCGGTTTAGTAGTTTTTGCGTGATGCTCGATCAACAAACAGACAAACACACAAACAAAGAAACAAACAAACAGACAGACAAAAAATCCAACAATTGGTGATTTGGAATCAGGGACACCCAAAAACCAAATCGTAATCTTTTTTTGTAAATATCTTCAATGTACATAATACAATTCTGTTACAGATTTATAATAGTTTAGATAGATTAAATAGGACACAAATATTAAAGAACAGTTTTTTTTCAATACTACGTGCAAAGCAAGTTTGTCTTTTAACAATGTTGAATGCAGATTCGACCTACCTAACAAAGTGTTTTATAGTCCACGTAGCAAATGCAAATTCTGAAATCTACTTACACTCGCGGCACTAAAAATATTCAATCTCATCTTTTACTCGCGGACACTTGAAAACGAATCGTAAACCTGAAGTAGCCAAACAAGCCCGATTAAGTCGCGTCGGACAGTGTTAAGATGTTATCTTTTGATTAAGGCCCGTGTAATAATAGAGCGTGGTTATTTATGGAAACCCCGCTAAAATTACGTCCAAGTCGCTTCCAGACATTTTATTTCTACCAACGTGGTTGTTATGACTGTAATTTTTATATTACAGAGGTGAGGGTGAAATTGTAAGGTGTGAAAAGATCTATTATTTTTGAATTTTTATGAACCTATATAGGTATAGTTTTGTATGTCACATGCATGACAATATTGCACGGGCAGATAAGGGAATCGAAAAAAAAAAAAGACTTACTAATACTTAAATGATTCAGGATTTTTCGCTAATTATTCTTCTTTATGTGATTCCAAATTAATTATTTAGATTATAATAAGAAGGTAGGTATGCCATAAAACGTTTCTAACAAAAAAAATTGTCCTAATAATATTGCAAAATATGCTACGGACAAACGATGTTGCTTGTTTTCTCTCGGAATAATTCTGCTGAGCTTTTCAGCCTGTTAGCGACACCTAGAACGCGTTAGTTCACCACTTATTACATAGATGGCGTTACGAGTCTAAAAATTTCAGCTTAAATTTTTTGTTTTTTTTATATCAGTCAATAAATTTTTCTATTTCTATCAGTTTCTTTTGCCATTTAAACTATTATATTTTAACGGTAATTGACAAAAGTAAATGTAAAGCATACAACGTGTTAAAGAATTAACGCAAAACTAGAAAGTCGTTTGTTTAGAAACGAGAGCAGAGTCGAATTATCATGGTTTCAACATAGGTAATTTTTTTCAAAATAATATTAAATAATTTGTTAGCAAAATTAAAAATTTTCTGAACCCGATGTCAACCCACCGCACAGGCACACTCACCTTACATACTACCTACCAAAACAAGATTACCTATTAAGGGGCGTCCGCCCGGTTTTGAGTAACTTTGTAACCATTTTATACATTAACTATGGCACTTTTTAAGCAGAAAACAAAACTGAACAATCTACAGGATATGAGAAGTGATGTGGTTTTTCTCGAAATCTATTTTAATTAATAAAACTGAAGAAAAACGACTCCAAAGTCACCTCTTTTTTTCCAGTTGTAACCGTTTTACTCTTACATTGTTGATCAGAAGAATATAAAAATTTACAATATTCTTCACAATACAATATAAAATGATGTGGTTTTCTTATTTTTTGAAAATTCATATAAAATCATACAGGTTTTCAAAGAAAACGGAAAATTCTGACCGGAGCCGCGCAATTGAAGCGGGATGGCTAATTGCAAAAGTTTGCTTGTAAGAAAGAGAGCCTTGCAGATGGGAGGAGTAGCCTTAAAATGTATCCATGAGTACGTTAGCGCTTTCTTCCAGTGCTGAAATGATAACAAATAATTTTTGCCTCAAAACTTAAAATGCGAATAACTTTAAAATTTAATGATCAAAATAATTAAATTATTATTTCAATCTGATTATTTTGTTATAAATCAGTTGGGGTGTATGAGGTTTTGCGCTAATTCATTAACACGTTGTAGATATTTGGTTTTGCCTCAAGCCGACCCCTCTCAATAAAATCTACCCTTTGGCTGGAATAGCTCCCCCTGGAGTTCGGCGGGATGTGGCTTGCTCCATAGAGAAATAACAAGAGCACAACAGTTGACATCCTCTGTACAGCCACCAAATCCCACAAGCCCGCCTCAAGAGCCGTAGGAGCTTCCAGCGCTGTACGTCGGCTATAAATGACGACCCATCTGTCACTAGATGTACTCTGTGGTGTGGAAGGAAAGGGTTCCCCCACCAGCTGCATTTATTTCCTCACAGGAACATCTACCTCCCGGGCACAATCTGCAATGGCCAGTGTGGAAGTCCTTAAATCGACCTCGCATTCAGGTTGGTCGTTGCAGAGAAAGTTTATGTAATTGGGGGTGCAGGGAACCTGGCCTAATGCGAACTATCCAGTTGATTGCACACCGGCTGGAATGTCCTTTGTGCCCAAACACCTGCACTAGAGAGGACCTCAATGAAACTACACTAGACGCTGTCAGACTTAGAATATCTGACAAGTAAAATATAGAAACGCAAAAGTAGAACAATTAACACGAAAAGAAGAAGTAAATCTTTGTTCACTTTCACAAATTCAGGCGTGCATTATTTTTATTGACAATAATTGATTAATATCCAAAATGTATACTCAAACTTCGTTTGTATGGAGCTCGTCAACGATGCTGACCGCCTCGTTTTTAGTACGAATGACGTACGTTCGTCGTTGCTTAGGAGCCTATCAGAGTTGAGGACTTTCATTGAGCGTTATCTCCGTGACGTCGCCTCGATATCGCTGCGATATCGTTGACAATGATACAAAGTCGCGGAAATCGGCGGAATCGCGACAATGTCGCGGTGGAACTGCCAAATTGTCGTTCCGTCAACCCCTTCGCTCAGAAATAGCTTGTGTAACATCGTCGTATTGCTTGCAATCCGTCTTATACAACGGAAAATGTCTCCTCAATACACCTACGTATCAAATAGTCAATAAAATAATTATGAATTATATACGCCATGGAATTACGATTCTAACTTTAGTGAGCAAACCATTTAAATCCAACCCAAGGGAACCACAAAGAGCGTGAAATTAGTAATTAAGAGTCACGTGTCATGACACCAGAATTTAACTGAACTTTGAATCTCTTTGGTCTCTAGAGGCGAATTTGGGAAGAAAAGATATTGCACGAAAATTCTAGTAGGCTAGTTTTAAATGGTAATTTTGGTTAGTTATTTTATCTTTAATATTGGATTGGATGGATTCTATTCCATCTAAAATTAGAATGGGCAGGATAGAAAATGAGTCATATTAGAGGAAGTTTGAAAGAAGCACCTGTGGCGGAAAATTTTCAGGGTAATAGTTTATTGCGATATGGGCATGTAATGCGGAGAGACGAGTATCATGTTACGAGACGAGTATGAATGTGGATGGCTGCACCTGTGATTGGAGAGGAAGGCCGAAGAAAAGGTGGATGGATTAAGGATGGATTGTGTGAAGAATAAATAAATAAAAATTCTTTATTTGAGCACAATTTAGTGGTATACAAATGATTGAGTACCTGACTTCCAAAGTCGGAAAACCGTGTATTGGGAGACAGTTTATTCCCCTGTTACAATAAATTATAATAAACCAACTATATTAATTAATTAGGTTGGTACATGATTTATTGATGTTCTTAATATGCTTGTATTTAGGGACTTAAAAATAGTAGCAACATTCCGAAATATATAGTTAACAAATGTATCATATCAACAAACATATTATTATTATCATTTAAAATTCATGGATGATAATAAAATTGATAATAATGATGTGTAATAAAAGAAGTAAGTCCTGAAATTACTGCTAAGAGAAATGAATAGAAGACGGTGACATATTGCGCCGACCCCAAATTATGGGAAATGGACAAGAGCATGATGATGATTCTATCTTTATTATATTTAGTAAGTATTATATGTTTTAGTTACAATAGGAGACTGACGATGGAAGCCAGGGCAGATGAAGAAAGAGATAGCGCAAAGACATGGATGCCCACGAAGCGGAATGGCAAATGATGGCACGGGATAGAGATAGCAAGAAAAAATTGGGGGAGATATTTGTCCAACTGGGACGAAAGAAATAGGTTAAAAAAAGCTCAAGTTTGAAATCTAGTCTCAATTCGTCGGCGATGCGCCGATGCATGATTATAATGTGCTCGACACTAGCGCCATTTAGCACATTACGGACCCGTTAATTATTTGTACAAACAATATTAGGATAAGCTTTGTAATTTTATATTAAAATAAAGTAAAAACTAAGAAATGCGCAATATTATTATCGATATTAAAATATTGTAATACCTAACTAGCTGCACGGAGAAAAATTTCTGTGACAGCAGTTTTATTTTGTAGGCTTTACTAGAAAAAGTGTTGTTGTAAATCTAATTCTCGTAAATTTAACTAAAATTTACTTTCAACAACAAATTTTCTAGTAAAGTCTATTAAAATTAAATAGTTTTAACCGGTATTTTTTTTTTAGTAGACTGTAAAGTAAACGAGAATTAGATTTACAACAACACTTTTTCTAGTACAGCCTACAAAATAAAACTGCTGTCACAGAAATTTTTCTCCGTGTGGCATTCCCATTCTTTGTTACCTAAAAACTTTCAACCCCGTTTTCACACCATTGAGGGTTGAGTTGGAAAAACCCTTTTTTTAGTTAGCTCCTAGATGACAATAGAAACATTCTTGCAACATTTTAATTTGATTAGACTTTTTAGTTTTGGAGATTTCGTGTTGAGTAAGTGTGCGGATTTGAATAGATTCAAAGCTAATCGTAATAAAAAAGTTGGTCGAAAGCAGTACAAAAGCGTACACTGCGATCGACTTGACAGTTCCCAACACCCACTTCGCACATACAAAATACGAAACAAAACAGAATAATATGTGGACGAACACTTAAATAACAAATGATAGAGATGAATTGAAGACAAAGTACCTATTAAGTAAGTAAGCCGTTCACTGTATTGATAAAATAATATGTAGAATTTCCTTCTAACACTCTATTCATACAAAGTAAATTGCAAGCTGAAATGGTTTAATACACAAAGATATTCACTATATACGGAAGGTCCGAACTAGAATATACGAGATACTATATCAATACTGAAGTGTTAAACCGTCTTGTATAATCAACGGACCGCCCGAGGGAGCTTGAGAGCAATTAATTTTAATCTGTCTTTACCTTATCGTGAAACTTAGGCGATTAACAGTCTATTCGAAACACTGATCCCCGCAAGATCCGGGGTAAAGGTAAAGATACTGAATGATTTCGTCGAGAATTCAAATCTTTTTGTGAAGTCACTAATCCAAGGAAGGTAAGGGATTAAGACGTTTTCGTTAATTAAAAAATAAAAAAGCTTGAAGAGCGAAAGGAGTCAATTTATTTTAGGCCCACAGACATGATGCTAAATAAAGGGTTATTCGCTGCGCTGTAATTCGTTGGATCAGCTGATTGCATTAATTTGGTTCCTATGGGAAGTTTAAAATTTTTTTTGCTTGTTTCCTATAATTATGTTTCTCGGGGAAAGTTTCCGTATCATGAGTTCAAGAGTATTTTACGGTCCGGTAGCACAGTCGGTAGTGAACCTGCCTCCTGTGCCGAGGGTCGCGGGTTCGAATCCCGTAAGGGACAAATATTTGTATGATGAATATGAATATTTGTACCCGAGTCATGGATGTTTGTATTTATATATGTATCCTATATCGTTGTCTAGTCATCATAATACAAGTCCAGGCTAGATTCTGGTACTTTAAATGTGGCTAGATAATTTGTGTGACATTGTCCAAGATATTAAATAAAAATAAAAAAATTACCCCTTAAAGGTTTATACACAAACCTAACACCCTGTATACCCCTCTGAATCACACTCTAATAAGGATGATTTTTATCAGCAACAATAATAGCTTTATTTGTTTTGTCATCATTATGAAGGTGTGAACCTGAGCTTCATCATCATAGCTTATCATCAGATGAGACCGAGTTCAAAAGAAAGCGTATTTTGCACATAGGTATGTGTAATATCCTAAAAATCAGTGACCCATAATATACCCAGAGAGAGAAAACCCTAGAGCCTTGTTTATTTGTAATTGTAAAAGATTACGCAGCTCAGGTAATAGTGCGGTCAATAGTGCGGTCAACATTTGTATTGGAGACCTTTTCAATGACATTTTCACCTCAAGTTGTGTCCTTTTGTACTCAGAAAGACAAGCATAGGTCAGACAACAGTAAGTTTTAAAATCAGTACCGTTAACTTAAAGTGGTTTAAGTTGTATATACCTACTCGTAAAGTATTTAGTTTTAAAAGTGACCAGTAACAGTATTAGCTTTATATTTCTAAGAGGGCTTTCTATTTAATCAATACCATCATCGTTACAGGTTTTTCATCTATCATCATCATCATCTTATCAGCCGATGGACATCCACAGCTGGACATAGGCCTCCCCAAAATCCCCACAACGACCGGTTCTGCGCTGCCCTCATCCAACGGGTTCCCGTCGCCTTCACCAGGTCATCGGTCCACCGTGTGCGGTGCCTACCTACGCTGCGCTTCCTGTACGCGGTCACCACTCGAGAACTCTTCCGCTAGCAATGTGGCCCGCCCATATTTTCGTCAATATTTCTAACGAATTAAGCATTTCATGAGAAGTACTTTTTTACACGATCAAAGTTACACAAATTCTAGTTTATAACAAGCTTCGAATAATACAAACTCAATTGAGATCAATTTTATGTACAAGTATTTTAGGTACGCTTTTGTTTTCTCAATAACGTAATTTCTCGGAATTGTTACAAAAGTATTTTCCTTACACTTGAGTCTTCTGTTTACAGAAGGTTTATTGTAACAAGTACTCTTAAGCACGTAATAAGAATCACGCTTTCATATAGAAACGTAACGAATATGTGCCAAAAAAAAAATACTTAGCTACTTAGGACTAATGGTACTCCGTGTTATTATGTAGGTACCTTCTTTTTATCCCGCTGCAATTTTTAAAAGTTCTCGATGTCCATGGAAACTGTAGAATTTATTTTTAAAACGCGTATAGTTGAAACTATCCAGGAAAATACAATGGAAGACAAACCAACAGTAGGCAACCACTTCAATTTAAAAAATACACGGGAAATTTATAGGCCTTTTGCCTAGAAAAATACAGCAAAAGAAAGCTAATCCTCAATGGGTAAGTATATATTTTTAAGACTCAAGCCAAATAGTGAACGCAAAATGTACCACGATTTGTCTATAAACATAATTTTATAGAAAAGAAAATATTTTTTTCTCAAACATGCTTGGAAATGTGAGCATTATTTTGACAACCTTCTTCGAGATAAATCGAAATTGCAGTACTGGCCAAATACATGCGCGCAGCGGCCGGCAATGTTGTATGAAAATCCATATCTGTCGTGTTTAGCGACCAAATAAATTACATACTAAACTCATATCTGTCGTGTAATTTAAAAATGGAACGATCTTTTTCTCCGAAACATGGCAACCAAGGAGGTAACTTATCAAAGGTTTTATTGACGACCCGGTTGGTGTAATGGTTACCACGCCGGACTGCCAAACCAGGGTCCTGGGTTCGAATCCCGGTTCGGTCATGGATGTTTATATGTTTGTGCCGTTGTTGTATGGTTTCCATAATAAACAGCCTATAAATAGTGCTTTCTTGGGATCATTACAATGTATGTGCCTGTGAGCGTTATTTATTATTTATTTATTTATTTAAATTTCGAACTGACTTGCAAATAGAAAGCTGTTTATTGAAAAAAAAAACTAATTGTTGTTAGATGTTCGTCATTGATTTTGAAAAGAGTTTTAATTTCCGCGAATTATTTGAGAAAATTTACTGTTTTAATTTCCGCGCATTATTTGAGAAAAGTACTATACAAGCCTTGGCCACAACTAGGCATTGATGGACTTACGTATGTGTGCCTCGGCTTCGCCTCGGCCCACATTTACACGTTCGTCCATCAATGCCTCTGTTGCTGGCCGCTGCAGTAATGTACTATTTTTTCATCTATCACAAAACTCACTGAAGTTTTGAGAAAAATCTTTACCGTAATCATCGTATCAAATTCAATTATTGCTGAGATTTGATAAATTATCTTGTCGCTCCTAATTTCTTATCAAACTCAATGGTGCATTTTAATTTAATAGCAAGAAGAAGAAAAGTCTACGTTGCGCATCAAGCGATGTTATCGTATTAGGCGGTTTTTAATTAAAACTCAAGTTTATCCTTTAAAACTGCTTTCCAGAACAAGCTTCCTAATAATATTACTTACTGTTTTAAAACAAACTTTCCTTAAACCATCGTGGACATTACACGGGGCCGATGTAATGACGACATTAACTCAAATGACAGACGAAATTAGAAAATTTACCTAAAGTGGACCGCCGGCAACCGATCAAAACGAACTTTATAAGTTTCTTAAATTTTAATAAAGTTGCCAGTTAAATTTATGCCGCTGTCCACGTTTTCATTGAAGGATTAATTAATTCATTACAGAAATTTGCTTGGTAAGGGCGATCGTTCAATTTGAACTAAATGGGCCTTGTCGTAAATAGTTATTTATTATAGCCATTACCGGCCTTATTAATTAATGTTTCATTTTATTATATTTTCGTGATATTCATCTTTTTTTAGGGTTCCGAAGTCAACAAGGAACCCTTATAGTTTCGTCAAGTTAGTCTGTCCGTCCGTCCGTCCGTCAGCGGCTTATCTCAGAGACGCTTTGTACTTGAAAGCTGTAATTTGGAATGGGCATATTAAAACTATCACCGCTAAATAGGCTTTCCAAGTTTACGAGTAATAGTCGACCAACTTATAAAATGTACTTTTTAATCGTTATTAAAATTCTCCTTCTAAGTCCATATTATATTGTGACGGGCAACTACGGAACCCACCCTGTACGTGGTCCGACTCGCACTTGGCCAGTTATTGTTGTTCCCTAAAATAAAGCTTGAACTCGAGAGATGTGTAACCGAGAGATTCTGTTATTACTTTTAATGTTTAATGTAGGTGGATCACTTCTTGGTCTCCAAACAGCTGAAAGGCCGGACAGATCGGCCGGGCTCCTGATTGGTTAATATTTACACAGCTACACAACTCGCCCAGCCAGCTCGCATCAGTGGACAGGCAGCCTAAGTTAGTCGAACCAACGCCAGAAATAACCATGAAAAAAAAGAACGACGAATATAAAGAATACTATATAAACTATAGTAACGAAAATTAACAGAATGATGGAAGAGAAACTTTAGTTTTGTATAGCTACACGAGAAATTGCACAATAATTTATGGCCACTTGGCGTTACTAGGATAGCTATTTCCGTAATGGCCGTTCATGGACTGTGTAAGCATTTCATGAAGTGCTTTTAGTGAATATTGTGTTTAAGAAAGGATACGCTTTATATTCATTCTGTTAAAACAATATGACGCATTTTTGTTGTCTGTCTGTACCCTATACTAAAAAAAATGCGAGCCAACCAAGATGTATTTTCTCTTAATTAGCACCAAAATAATTGAAATGGCGTTATTATTGTTTACTAAAAACGAAAGATGGTAGTTGTAACAAGAAGCCGAATTCGTTTAACAAAGTTCTCTTAGTCAGAGAAGTCATGATGTTGACAGGCTCATATGGATTCATGATGTATGATTATCATAAACAAGATCTCGGTTGAAGTAAACAATTTTTTTTTAGTGTGTGTTGTGCGCCATTGTGCGTTATTGTTTTTAAAATCTTTTTTCCAAAATATAATCCAAAAAATAAATTGAATTTAACACTATAAACTTGGTGACTAAATCGATTTGAAATAAATGATTACTGATTACTGATTACTGAAAATCAAAAGTTAAGTTAAACCCATACGAATTAACATCTACTTTTTCTAAGTCAGTTAAAAACATCTTTACGAAAAATATTTACGATTTAGTGCTCATTTCATACGTTTTATTTAAGTAATTAAATTAATTGTATTATATTTATTTATTTCCTATTTGGAGAACTTGTAGCCATGCCAGCCAGCCAGCCTTTGAGAATGGGAATAGTGATTAACCTTAATGTTTTGAGGTCCTTCGGAAATAGTAGTCAGCAGCAATAAGTTGTATACACTTTTGTTCCACGTCGTATCACTAAAGTGTATATAACTTATTGCTGCTGACTGTACATACCTAGTGAAATTAGTACAAAAATGCAAACGCTACTCGTCCAAAATGTGCAGGCATATGGGACAGCAGATATTTTATTTTTCCGATTTCTATTATAGTCCCTTGTAAAAAAATGTTTTGTTTGATAGTCTGATCATCTGCTCAAATCATGTTTTATTTTAGAAGAACCCTTTAATGTAGTACCTAGGTATTATTTTATGAGAATGCATAAATCTTGTATTTTCTGTACTTACTTATTCATTACTTTCATCTACCAAATAAAAATATTTTACAATAAAATACTCTAATTCTAAGATGTTTAATAAAAATAAATTCAACGCCATTACTTCACTGCATTCACTAAATTTTACCAAGAAAGCCTTTCAGTCAACTATAATAAACCAAACTAAAGCAAAGCCAAGAACAATAAAGTTCATAGTTACGAGCGTTTCTAAAAGGATACAGCAAATTGGCAAGGTGAAAACCCAGAGGTATCGTAAAGAAACAGCGTAGTTTGCTTGAAGGCGCTTTGGAAATGTGCTTCTCGAGGGAATGCAATCTTACAAACAATTGTGGTTGCCTTTTGTATTTAAAGTAGTACAATAGCTAATAGTAAGACTTTACTGACGTATCGTCAGAATTTTAAAGACCGGCCTATTCTTGCGAGTTATTCTCAGTGGCGAGCAGTCTATAGAGCCACAAAGACACTGTCTACCCTGGTAAATTAAAACACTGACGCATTCTTAAAATACTTACTTACAAACAAACTTCAGATCGATTTATATTTCGGATTAAATTATATTGGTACAAAATTAGTAACAACGCCACCTCTTGTCATTAATCTGCAACTGCTCACTGTATCACCAATACTGAGTTCCCGCTGCATCAGCACCTCTAGCGTTATAGAGATAGAATCAAAAGCTCTAAAAGTATGCATGTTGGCCTCGTAACGTACACGAGTACAGTGTAGCAGTGTTGCTGTAAATACTTGGCTCACACTGAAACAAAACACGCACACAGGCCACAAAAAAGACAGAGTCTAAACCAGTCAGAGAGCCAGCCGAGCGTTGTATTATGCGAAAATTTCAAAAACTGCATTGTTTCTTTACTGAAATTTTCACAAAATATGTTTTATTTTATTGGATTCGATCAGAAATAATAAACAACAAAAGTAAGAAATGAAGGTACCAATACAAGAAACTATTTTCTTTTCCAACGTTTTTTCTCCATGATCTATCGTAAAAACCGTAATATATAAAAGAGTGAAACTTGGTGTGATTATAGTGCAAACTCTAGAATATAACAACAAATAGTAAAAACTGGCAAAGTGTGAGTCGGTCTCGTGCTTAGGGTCCTGGGAAAAACTAAATTTTTTGGTATGTTAATATGTATTGTTCGGGGGTACTGAACCCTCGGTGAGCGAGTAGTCCGACTCGCACTTAGCCGGTTTTTTATTTTATGTCTACCTTATCCAAAAAGTCTGTGCTCGCGCCTGGTTATTCTATATAATTTTGAATCGACGTGTCTTATAAAAAGATACAACAAAACCCACTAGTAATATTTAAAGGGTTGCTTCAGACCATAAAACTATACTAACTTTTACTATAGAACCAACATTGAAATCGCGAAGAAAAATCTGCGTTTTCTACGGAACAGCCGATTTCTTTTTCAAGTTATTCAATTTGATGGTCTGAAGCATCCCCTTTGAATTGTGACGCATTTCATTTTACACCCTGTCTGTATGCATAATATACTAAAAAATGTTTCGTTAAATGTAAACAAGCTTTAGTGACTTGTGAACTAGGTATGTTGTAGTAGATAATTATATGGGTTATAAAGTGCAAAACGGTTTAATGTATTTAACAAAAAAAAACAGTGTTACCTACATTGAAAATATTCTTTAATATAAAATTAAGTTATTTGGTTTCGTCTCGTTTAAAAAATTTATTTAAAAATTTCGAATAAAATTATCGAAATAAAGCCTACCACTTTTAGATCATAAATGCATGACATACTAAAGCAAGTCATATGCTTGAATAAAATAGTACCTTTTGGGAATTGGAGCATATCACCACTCTACTTTACTGCGGTTTGGTTGAATATTTTCTGGCATATAAATTCACGTGCAAACTTCATCAAAACATTTCTTTTAGAATTCGATTTTCGAGTAAAAAATATGCACTAACCATAGACCACGACCGTAATCCCTTTTGGAGTGGCAAGAAACGATTATACAACTACAAAAGTTACTTTTGAGGGTTGAATAGTAGCAATATTTTACTAAATATTCGTTAAAGTTTACTCTTAGATTTTCGTTTATAGTTGAACAAAAAATGTATTTCGGTAGCAATAGGTCGGGCCAAGGTCGGGCCCCGACTACCTACTGAGACAAAAAAGTCTCAAAAGTTCGGTATCGAAATACCGCGAGAATAAAGACTAAAATGTTCGGGTTCGGTAGCATACCTATACCACGGTAACCCGTGACGGTTTTGTGAGCTTGAAGCCTTATTTTGAACGGGGTATATTTCTATACCGCAAAAAAAGACCCGTTGTTTGACCGGGGTATATTTTACACCCAACGGCTCTGCTCTTGAATATTTATGTCCTTGTTTTTCGTACAGTATAATCCATAAGCTCTCCTTTCTTTCTTTCTTCTTTATCGTGTGGGCAGAGCCCTGGTGTCAGAGTTTTTTCAGACCGCCTTACGGCCTCTGACGTGGTTTTTATGTAACGACTACTACCACCAGAGATAGTAGCCGGGACCAACGGCTTAACGTGCCATCCGAAGCACGGAATCATTTTTCTTTTCAGACAATCAGGTGATTCAGCCTGCAGTGTCCTAACCAACTTTGGAAAAACGCACAAAGTGACATATCACTAGGTGTCCCCCGTGGGAATCGAACCCACGACCTCCGTGTCGAGAGCCAAAGCTCTTAACCACTAGACCACGGAGGCAGTCTACTAAGCTCTCCTATATTTCTGTCTCTCATTTAGAAAATGAAGACGAGGTCTTTCTTAGAGGTTCAATAGTTTTCTCGGAATATCAGTTTCAATCGGCGGGTCTCGGATCTCGGTCGGTGTCAAGTTTCAAGGGGGTGTTTTGTGAAGTGATTTATCGTGTTCATTTGTTTAAAGTGGCAGTGTTAATCATCTCTACGGATAAAAAAAATTACGGACGCCGAAAACCAAAAAATTTGCGGTTTCATTATTGGTCCCATAGTAAAAGTTATTCAGTTTGATGGTCTGAAGCTACAATTTTTTTTTTCAGATTAAATAAATAACTTAAAATATGTAACGCATTTAATTTTACATTCGGTATAGGTCTTGGTGTAAACGATCGGTATAATACAATAATTAGGTATAATCTGATATCTCATTTCACGTTATTATTATCTGTACATTATTAACACAAAATTAATAACGATAAAAACCATTATGATACCGTTTTTGGCTCCAGGCTCAGTTGTTTTAGCGCAAAATGCTGTATTTGGCAAATAGACTAATGAGGGCCGTACAAAATACATAAAATTAAATATAGCGGTAACCGTATAAAATTTAAATTGTTTAGTGGTTGTTTACTTTAGATACGTGAATATGTACCTATTTATAATAGGTTTATTTTGTATACTTGCATCTTGTTTTTAGGGTCCCGTACCCAAAGGGTGAAAACGGGACCCTATTACTAAGCCTACGTTGTCCGTCCGTCCGTCCGTCCGTCCGTCTGTCCATCCGTCTATCCTACCTATTTAGGGCTATAACTTTTGAATCGTAATAGCTAGACAGTTGAAATTTTCTCAGATTATGCGTTATTGTGGCGGATTTGTTAACAAATATAAAAATGTCAAATAATAAAAATTAAGGGGGGTTCTCAACAAGAAACTAGTTTTTATCAACGTTTTTTCTTCACGCTCTATCGTAAAAACGGTAATACAACCAATAGCGTCAAACTTAGTATGATTATAGAGAAAACTCTACAAAATAACAACAAATAATAAAAACCGGCCAAATGTGAGTCGGTCTTGCGTACCGGACAAAAAAAGTATTTTTTTTCTAAGTTAATAATGTTGTGTTCTGTGGTGGTGTGGTACGGAACCCTCCGTGCGCGAGTAGCCCGACTCGCACTTGACCGGTTTTATTTAATTACCTATAACCCTCCGCCTACCTTTTTTCGTTCACCATTTCCTCTACCCTAAGATTGTATAGAAGAAATAGCTTTTTAGCGATAAGACCACCTTATTTTGTGCCTCTTGTATTTTTTTTCACTGTATTTTAACTGTTTATGTTTTGGTGCAAAATAAATAATATATCGCACGCTTAATAATAAAGAGAAATAACTTGAAAATTGGGAAATTCTATATTTTGTAATAAAACGCAACAAAAAAGCGAAAAGAATATGAAGAGTTCGACAGCCGTTCAATTTGGACGAATATGAGCGAGATAAAACATTGGTCGCCTCTTTCATTCCAAACGGACCGGCCATGTTGTCTGTCAAAAAGCGATGCACTTAGTGATGCTCCATCTTTATAAAAAGTAGACGTGCGTTATAGCGGCGTGAAGTCAAATATTTCTGTTTACAATTAAAACGTAAGTATTTTATTTATATTTTTTTAATCATTAAGTGCAATTTTTCGATTTCATTCTATTTAATATATAAAATGTGGCATTGTCAAACGCATTATTTGTACTTATTTCAGTTTAGTTTTGAATTGTTTTGGTGGTTTCAAGAAATAAATTGAGTTATTTCAGTTTATTTTTAAAATGCTATTACTTTTCTTGTAACAATAAAACCTAATTCAGTTTTTTATCAAAATGTGATAAGAGTTGGGTAAAACTTTTGTTTTTATTTCAGTTTATTATTAATAGCAAAGTAAATTTAATTGAAGTTATTGTGAGTTATTACTTTTTCTGATTATCTAGGCGCTGCGACTATGGTGAAAAGGTTTTCAAGAGACTGAAAGATTTTAGGTCTTCTAAATATCCCAACAGTCGAAAATGATGAAGAATTCGTGTCATAAGTTACGGACATTGATTCAGCTCTATTGGTAAGGCAGTTTTTTTTTTTTTAAATTTTTATTGAAAAGAGCTTTGTCGCAAAGCGACTATGCCGCTCCAGGTAAGGAACTTATTATGTACCTACTTCCTTACAACCAAGTTACCATTTCCAAACATAATACCTATAGGTACTCTGTTTTCACCGTCCACAAACCGTCCATTTGAAATAATTATTTTAATTAGTTTAAAAAGTTGTCTGAAAACAAAAGAGATCCATTTTTATTATTACTTACCTTTTACAGAAACCTCAGACGCCAATTCCGGTGAAATGAACAACAACATTACAACCAAACAGGACCAGACTGTTCCTGTAAAATAAGGTCAAAAAAGTTCTCCTTTGAGCCTTGTACGTGACTATGATAGTGAATCTTCCATAGAAGATGACAAGACAGTGGCAAATAATGCGCATCGTTCATTACCAGTTCGAGCTCCTCTTCAAGTTCGTCTGGATCCTCCTTAGATTCGGACAGTTCAACGTGTTCTGATAAACTTGTGCAAACAAAAGATAGTCCTGTTCATTTTCAAGAACTGCGACCTGGCCAGATTGCGAAAGATTCTTCTGCAGAATCGAGCCAAAATGACATAATTGAGAATACACCGGAGAAAGATCAGTCGAGATACAGCAGAGACGAAGTAATTTTCAGTTTGGTTTCTGTTTTCAGATTTCTTATTTATTTTGTTCTTTTAATTTAATTGCAGCTACAACCTGCTATTAATTCTGCCTCACGTAAGCGTAGATACTGCTTTAATAGCAATTTGAGGACAATATCTCCAATATACACCGATGAGATTGATGTGGTTGACGATGTCGCAGATCCAACGTTTGTTTCCGAAGATCCACTTGCTAAAAGCCGTAGGATGTTTAATATAGTCCCGGAAATCTCATGTTCTTCGGATTCCAAGTCTGTGATATTGAGCAAAAAGGTCGTAAACGAACCCGGTGTCCACAGAAATGTATTTTTATTGTATTTTGTACTATGTGAAGAGAAATGCAGCTTAAAATGTTCTCAAAACATTAACACTGAGGAAAGGTATGAGATATTTCGTAATTTCTGGAAATTAGGTGATTTAAGAGCGAAATCCTGCGAGATCGAATCAGAAATGAAGAGATCCGCAGAAGAACCAGAGTAGCTGACATAGCCCTAAGAATTGCTAAACTAAAGTGGCAGTGGGCATGGCACATTGCTCGCAGAACCGATGGCCGATGGGGTCAAAAAGTTCTCGAGTAACGACCGCGTACGTCGACCTGGTGAAGGCGGCGGGAACCCGTTGGATGAGGGCAGCAGGACCGGTCGTTATGGCGATCCTTGGGGGAGGCCTATGTCCAGCAGTGGACGTCCATCGGCTGAGATGATGATGAGGTGATTTAAGTGCCCAAAGAGCCTTTATTAATTCGTCTATGGTTGATCTGATACCCAAGTATAAATACACAAACGTAGATAAGCCAAGAGCTCCAAACAAGACCTACTACCTTACCTCAAATAATGTCACGATTAGAGTCTGCAAAATATTTTTTAAAAGCACTCTAGATGTGACTGACCGTCTGATATAGGTATAATTCAAGGAGACCTTCGAGAACAGCATGGGAATCACTTGAGGATATTAGAAAGGATATCGATTCGCATTATGTGAGAGCTACTGGTGTACTGCAATGTCCTAGAGGTACGACATCGGCTTTTTACTACAAATCCAAGCTCAACAGCTACAATTTGACATTAACAGAACTAGAGAACAACACTGAGAAAAAGAAGCATACAAAAATGTGAACTGTTATTTTTGGTCGGAATTAGATGCAAAGAGGGGCGCAATTGAGATTGAATCTTGTGTTTGGCATTATTTAAAGTTGTCAAGTCTTTAGGTGAAAATTTTTAAGACTAAAAGTTTATGTTGATTAAAACTGTATTAAAGCCAAGTCAATGTTTTGATTTTCACTGTTTTTATGAAAATTGTATCATATAATTCTTTGAATATAGAACTGAATTCAGTTTCAAATTACGTTTTTTTTAAATAGTATTCATAATTAAAAAAGGGCAATGTTTAGATATACATTTCAGTAGTCGTATACTTACAGCTCAAAAGAGAAACAAGTCTCATTTCTACCTTAGTTTTAAATTTTATTTTAAAATAAAAGAGAACTATTCAGTTTTGTGCCATAGCTGATGTGGGTTTGAATAATTTGGTTTTGTAATAAACTGAAATAAGTCGCAGGTATTTTTTTCTTTTAAGTTTTTTTCGGGGTTCCCAATATTGTAGAATGGTAAGTGCTATACCAAATTAAAAGTCGATATCTCTACTTTTTAATTCCTTTCTTTTATTTTGAGAAATAAGACTATTTTTACCTTTTTTTCATTATTTAGTGCAACAAGTCAAAATGCAAAACTTATAACGTGATTTCCCAAAATTTTGTATTTTTGTGTTATTTCTCTTTATTATTAAGCGTGCGATATGATTGGTTGATGGATACGCCCGCCGATACGTATTTTGTTAACGGTTTGCAATAATATAACAAACGACTAATTAGTACCTGTCTAACTGCCTAGGAAAGATAAATTAAACTCGAAATCAATCTCACGGTTCATTTAATGAATACCTACTCATTCAAATGATAACCGTGCTCATAGTCAATTTCGACTCCATAGCATAGCATATGCTCTATATTCCTCGAGGTGGTAGACAGAGATTTTCTGAAAACTCAGAACATCCATGTTTCACTAGTTGTACTGAAACTCTGTCCTGTGGCGACGGGGTCACTCCTCGTCACACAGGACAGAGTTTCAGTACACAGTGTGACGGGGAGTGAGCCCGTCGCCACTTGCAATGCACCGTCGGTACAATACTCGTACAAATGTCCATAGAAATAGGAAGTACTACGAACTTATCTAAGTACAGGCCTCGAAATTGAAGTTTGCAGGTTTCTTCATGATGTTTTCCTTCACTAAAAAGCCATCTGATGTTACAAATCGTAAACAAATTCCGAAAAACTCATTGGTACGAGTGGGCCTGCGTAGAGATCGAACCATTACCTCCTGCACGGTAGGCAAGGTTACTCGCCACTGGACCACCTCGGCTTCTTTTTTCTACTTCAGTGACTGTTTAATTACAAAAGCCGTCATGATAATAATTATACACCACTAGTTTTAAATTATTAACATTACTTTAAGGTTGTATTCAGACCATGAATCTAAACAACTGTCCCAAAGAAACATGGGTCGAAAAATGAGAAATTTTTTTGGACCTTCCATACAAAAGTGCGGATCGGCCGATCGATTTTCTGTGGGAGGTCCAAACATTTTTCTCGTTTTTTGACCCATGTTTCTTTGAGAATGTTGTTTAGATTCATGGTCTGAATACACCCTTAAAGTTATGTTAGTAATAAAAAACTAGTGGTGTATAACCTATAATATACTTAATTGTAACTTAAAATAACCTATTATAATTATAATTATTTAATTATATAACCTACGAGCTTTTACCCGCGACTTCGTCCGCATAAATTATATACCATATTTTAAGTCAGACGATAAGCTATCAAAAAAAAAAGTTTCATCATAATCGGTTCAGTAGTTTTTGCGTGATACTCGAACAAACAAAGACCCAAACAAACAAACAAACAAACATACAAACAAACAGACAGACAAAAAATCTAAAATTGGTGATTTGGAATCAGGGACAGGTAAAAACCATGACGTAATTTTTTTTTGTTAATATCTTCAATGTACAGACACACTTCTGTTACAGTTTTATAATAGTTTAGATAATATAAACAGGTATGTGACGTAAATTCTGATTCATTCTCTTGTCTTTACCTGTCTGAATCAGATGATTCGGAAAACTGCTACGAATGGCTACGATCAGAGAAAGAGTGGAATGTTAGTAAATCTAATCGGTTGTTTGGGTTGATGCTAATTTAAATCAAATTGAACCGCAACCTGCCAAAGCGGGGCTATGCTTTCATCCAATTAAGCTCTAAATAGCTAAAAATAGCTATAAATAGCTTAATTGGATGAAAGCATAGCCCCACGTTGGGCGCCACTGTGGCGTTAGGGCCAGCAGTTAGGTAGGTAGGTAGGTGGGTAGATTTATTAATTAAATGCATAAGAAAGAACAAACTTCAAATTTGAAACACGCTTCGTCAAAAATCAAAATGGCAAAATGTCTGTATCTGCAATTACATTTGAAGATGCTAATTTAACTTGAGGACGCCACAGTTCAAAGAACTGTTATTGAACTGAACAAATATTGCAATAATAAATGTTTACTTCTCGTATTGGATCCATCCATTTTATAAAATAATCAGCTTATACCTACTCGGAGAAAAACATGTCTGTTTTGTACAATATATAAGTTGCATTAACGGATAAATCAAGTTGACAATGTAGTGTCTACAATTATTATATTCGTAGTATTGAAGAATAGGATTGAGAATTATGTTCATTTACAACGTAGGTCTTGTGGAATTATAATATGAATATCGTGAATCGTTTTGATCCGCAGCGCAGCCCGAAGGCCACTAGCCCTAGTTTGCGGTTGGTTGAATAGGTTTGCAGTTTTGTACGGAACAGCAAATTCTTTTTATGGGGCATAACTCAAAATGTCGTAAAAGAAACCGGCTGTTCCATACAAAACTGCAAACCTATTCGAACCAAACGAATGAGACAATTATTTTTAATCGCTATTTCGATTAGTGGTGTTGTGTCTGGTTTATCTATTTGTGTTTTATCTGTATTTGTTTTCAATTTAGCTATTCCAAAATCGTAGACGAGAAACAGTTTACACTTTTTGTGCTTTAAACTTTCTGGCCATTTCGCCGAACATTCGTCTTACATGCATGTTGCCCCTAATAGCATATCACCACCCAAGTCATGTATCGTCAGACGACGGCCCTCCGAAATAATGAGAAAACTTTACTTATAAAATAACCGTATTGAATATTAACATGTTCTTTATTACCAATAAAAAGGCGCTGGACCATAATGACCGTATTAATCAACTTAGCCAAGTTTCTCCTATAAATGAACGGCGAAGTTCTATTTAAAGGCACCTTTTGTATCGAGTCTTGGTTAGTTACGGAACTATCATAGTTTGTTAACTGGATATTTTTATGAACAATTTTTATTTAGATTTTTTTAAAGTTTTTAATTGCTGTTGTGTTGGTGACAAAGGAGATATTAGGTAGGTGCTGAGAAGAAAATATGGTTGCTTGCTTTTTCTTACGTATTTTATAGTATATTTTAAGTTTTTAATTACTGACATAACTTAAAGGATGTATTCAGACAATGAAACTAAACTACTTTCTCTAAGGAACATGGGTCCAAAATTTGTTGGACCAAAGTACGGTGATCCGCACTTTTGTAATGGACGCTGGAAGGTCCAACAAACTTTTTAGTTTTTCGACCTATTTTCCTTAGGGAAAGTCGTTTAGTTTCATTTAATACACCCTTAAAGATATGTTAGTAATTAAAAACTAAGTGGTTTAGAATTAAAGTACACACGACAACAGATCATCCTACGCATAGTTGAACTCTATGTGAACATAGAGATCGACTATCCGTAGGTTGATCTATCGCCGTGTGTACACTACCAATAGATAAATAATGACTTACGCCGTACCTACATAATATCTTCAATCAAAATTGTATTCCTGCGTCGTCTAATCGACTGGATTCGATGTGTTCAAACAATATGCAATCCATTTTTATAATACAGATCAACTTGAGTTACTGCCGACCTTTCATATTGCCAAAAGATAATGTTATTAGTTCCCCGCATCTGCAGTAAAACTGATCGTACTTCCGCTCTGCTGAAGATCGTTGATCAATACTAGACATCTCATCTTTCGAGTAGAGCAAGTCTCAGAAAGCATTGCAACCGTAATTGGACCGAAGATTTTACCGTAAGGCGGTTCTCACACAATGACGGATGTCGGAGCGACATGCGGCTGCGCCAAATGTGGCTTTTCAATGCGGCTGTCGTAGTGACGTGCTTTATCGTCTGTCAGAAAGACGTGATGTGGTATCGATGTCTGTCGACTAGGTAGAACTAAGTGTTGTCTAACTAACAATAGTGAAACTTTGATAGTCTTTGGATACTAACAGTGACCTCGAAAAATAGGGACAATATCAATACTGCCATCAATTATTCTATGTCGATAGTATCAATATTTTCGATAGTATAGATAGTTTTTACTTTAAGACAAATTTAAACTATCGATCGATAAGTATTGTAACTATTTTTTAAGGTTAACTATCGATACTGAAACTATTTATAGTTAGGCAAGACTAAATAGAAAGACTCTATTGCGTACTTCTCTCACAAAAAGCCACGCGTCACTGCGACTTCCGTTTTCCATACCATGCGACGTTGCGGTACTGACGTACGACGCGGTCCGGCTGCCCTATGCTTGCTGCATGGACGCACGTCAATGCGTCTCTCGTGTTCGTGCGTGCTTCTACGTGCAGTTTCATACAACTCGATGCAATAATCGGAATGACGCACGCCGCAATGACATCCGTCATTGTGTGAGAACCGCCTAACTCGAATAAAGCTGATTTTTAAAAGGCATTCATAAAAATAATAAAATTGGTGATCAAGTTTTAGATAGTAATATAAAATCCATTCAAATTAGACGAATCTTTAGACGATTCTCATACAATTTGTTGTTCGATATGTGATACAGGTGACGTCAAACCCACATCATGCCCAAATACCTAACAAGAAACCTGATTTTGTCACAAACCTTTTATATAGGTCTTATTAGATACTTAGCGAACCAAAATTGACTTTATTAATCGAGATCGGGTCGAAATTCGAGCCATTCATTTATTGGACATGCGTAAATCGGGATTAAAATATATCGGTCCACAAATTGGGGCTCAATTCTGTACGCAGTTAGGGTAATCCATCTTTGTAATTGGTTTTGCGGGCTAGTGTGTAGCGGCAAGGGTTAAGTGATTGTTTGACACTTTTGTGATTGATCTGAGTTTCAGAAAAAACTTTATCTATAATTAGTATGGTTGTTTCAGTTACTGAATGCGTACGTAGGTATTTTACTTCTCAATGGTGTCTAGATAACATTTTAAAGGACACTGGGCAAAAATTATATGGCCACTGGTCCAAGAGCGCCATGGCACAGCCAGGCACAGTTAGAGGATACCCAAACGTATATTTTGATTGTGTACACAAGGTGCATCAAAATATTTTCGAGAAAGAAAAAGATACTTACAGGTTGTTTTATTTTGAGTTTTGCATTAATAATAATAAAATACCAATAACACAATGCATACGCGACAAGGTATTCAAGCAGCAGATAAAATTGCGGCGAAATGCTAACATTAGTATGAAAAGCCGCTAAACAAATCATCCTGTATCTTTTTCCCTTTCAAACTTAGTATGCCTCTTGGACCATTACTGCCCACTGTCCTTAAATAATGTATGTAGATTGCTCATTTTTTTCTCTTCATTGAGGCCGGCCGGTGTACAAGGAACTGTCCACTGATGCAAAAGTATAAGAAAGAGTATTGTACAACAAGCAGTACCTACAAAAAAACTCATTCCGCCTTCCCCTTTCTACTATCGGACATTCAGGCGCACCGCGGGATATCACCCCTACTTGGTTGACATCCCACATATCTAAGCGCCTTTCAGCATCTTTTATAATGCGCACAGCCAAGGAGTGGAATGCCTTGCCAGTATTTCCGAAAGCTTACAACCCGAATTTCTTTAAAGTACGAGTGAATAGGCTTCTCCTGGGTAAGCTCGCTACATCTTCAACCCCATCTTTATCCTGAGGACTGGATTGACGTCAAGAGCAAATCCATCTGTCTTGCCACTGATGACCAAAGTTTCCTTCACGTGGATGACGTTTTGCAGAATAATCCTCTGCCACTCGCACTTACTAACTTCTATATCACTATCGCACGTACTGTACCTCTTGTCAGTGCAAGCTCTTTTTTATGGTGTGCCTCCAGCAGTAGGTCATATAGGAGCCGATGATGATTATTGCTCTCTATAATATCCGTACAAAAAGATTTTCAGACTGATTACGGCTCACTACTGTGATATAACACCAGAGAATAAAGTCCAACGAGTCTGAAGGATTACTATAAACTATCTTGAAACCCGCAGTGAATTTATTCAACGAAGATAGAGGTGTAGAACACGTACAAGACTTTAGAATTTCCTCCTTGAGCTCAGTTTGAAAATCTTAAGAAAAAATGATATTTAAACTAAATAAGAAAGTTTAACTAATACTTTTACGTGCCTTAAATAAAAGTGTGGATTAATACCTACGTCCTCCTTCATATCACATCGCGCGACCCACGGTGACCATTAAGTCTAAGAGCGCGACCCTCTGCGACCCACGGCGACCGCAAAGTGTCGCTTGTCTGTAGGAACCCTTATTCTTAAGAGAAACCGGGAGAGAAATATTCGGTATTGCGCTATTCATTAGAACCGTTTTGACAGATCACTCAGACGCAGAGAGAGGTGTCAGTCGCATAGTAAATAAGTAAAGTTTAGCGCTGTACGGAATAAACACATTGGATTGCAATTAGAACTGAAATTGGATTAGGATTGAACTTGGATGTTTTAAATTAGTGTAATCGGCCTCCTGTGACCACGCGAGGTAAGTGCTCGTGTAAGAACCTGAAATGTGACTCCATAGTTGCATTTATGGATGGATAGCATTATGATGGAAGACTAACAAAGACCTTATATTTTCTGATACCATGTTCCTTACATTATCATTAACAACATTCTCCCTTCAGTCCTCACACTTCCAAGAAAAACCACTTCTTACTTCTTACAACATAACACATTGGTTTTTATGACCTGAGAAAGTAGATTTTTTCACGCCTGACCTACGTGCGGTGGTTACACAGTAAGAAGAGAGCGCTAAATATTTTGTCTGAAAATCTCCATCAAGGTAAAAGAGTTTACTTTTGTTTTTTAGCTTTGTAAAACCAGAGCTTCCTGCAATGTTTCACGTATATACCCTCGTACAAAATACATTTTTGGTGTCAAGGTCTTGTATAGCATTGAGACGTTTATTTTTTCGATGGACTGTTTTATTTTCTCTTACCACTTTGCTAGTGTATCTTATCATATGCTAATCTTTTTAAATGCTTTTGTTTTAATGAATCATGCAAGTCTTCTCTTATATATAAACAAATACTTATTTTTAGGTAATATCGACGGTTCTCCAGCGATGAAGAAAAACGTCGCCTAAGAACCTGCATACACTGAAGAAGAATTTCTGATGCGTTTACGAAGTCTACTAATCCACATGTGGTCTAACGCCCATGTACCCTCACTGAGGGTAGGCCTGTGCCCCGCAGTGGGACGTATATAGTCTGATGATGAAGATGATGAATAATAACTAACACCTTGTTAATTAACTAATAACTTTTTGTTATTGATGTTGATGCCTACCGTGTGCCTACCGCATCGGAAGGTCGAAAGATGGGGGGACATAATATCTTCAAAACAAACCTAATATTTTTCTTCTTTAGCGGCGTTGTGCACTTTTTGGTATAAGGTAAAAAATAAACTCGCGTCAGGGTGACGTCACGTCGAAAATTGGTCAGACATATCCCCCTCTCTTTCTACCGCGCAGCGAAAATGTATGCCTGTTCCCATAAAAGATAGAGTACTTTTTTAGTTTAAAAAATATTTTACCGACACTACAATAGCAGAAAGATTCGTCAATTTGTATAAAAAGCCTGACGCTTTGCGGGAAAAGTTCAAGAGAACAAAGAAAACTTCTCAACTCGTTTCACATTTTAAGTAACTGGGTTATGTGAACTTACTCAGATGTCGCAGTATTATTATTAAACTAAAATATGTATGTATATAAAACGGAAATTCTGCAGGTTTTGGGGGTTCTGCTCATTTCAAAAATAACAGTGTCCCAGGTAAGTAGGTAACTCACGAGGCTCGAGTCTCTGGCTTTAACAAATAATAAAACTTAGTGGAAACTTTCCCTGACAAGACATCTGCGTCCAAATTCCATTCTGATTCAGTTGTTTGATCTACTAATTGTTTTGAATAATTTATTTCACTTGACAAGTAATTAAGAAGTTTGTTTAGGACTTCGTGCACGTTAATTTCTAAGGAATTATGCCAGTAAAGTACGTGATCAGGCGAAAGTTGTAATCCATTAAACGGTGCCTATACTCCGTTACGTGCTTGAAGTCCCGAGAATCACATAATTTTAATTTTTATGTCGTGGACATAAAGAATCTGTCAGAGGGCTACAGGAATGAAATGAAATTTATAATTTACTGAATATGTATGGGACAGAGTTTTGTTTGTTTGTGCCGCTGATTAGGATGACCATAATTTAATTTATTTCTATTCTGAATACAAAATGGTGCGGCAATTTGTTTTATTGCGTGGGTATGAAGATGACAATTATACAACTTATTATATTAAGGTAGGCACTGATTTGTTTGTTAAATTTTATGAAATTTAATTACCTACCACTCATGTAGGTAGTTCATTAACAAAACTAACTTTTATAATTATGCAGATTTATATCATTATTCATGTAGTCACCTTATAAAACCGACTAAACACCGACGGCATGCATGAAAAAAGCGGGAGAGGTTTGTCAAGATCGTAGCAAGTGGCGTTGTCTCTGCCTACCCCTATGGAAAAGAGGCCTGAGAATATGTATGTATGTTTGCATATAAAGGTGATAAAGGGTGCTAGGGTAAACAGTTGCATTACATAAGGGGTGACTGTACCCAAGATAGTGAATACTTTCCTTAAGAAAAAGAAACCGATATGAAAAATGCAGAAAAATGTTTGACTTTCCATACTAAATGCAATCACCTGATCGAACGTTTGTATGAAAAGCCGATATTATATTTAGCCTTATTATCCTTTGGGAAAGTTTTTCAGTATCATGAGTATCCATACCCATTAAAGTAATGCAAGTGTCTACACTAACACCCTGTATTTGTCATCTTGCGTAAGTTCTGGCATCAATCTTGACACCTAATATGAATTTATGAAATAACACTTTTTAATAGTGAAGCGAACCTAAGTGCCTCAATAATTATTGTTAAATTAGGTAGGTACTTCATTTTTATTAAAGTCACGTAATGTTAGGTGTTGTGGTAAGTTCAAACAAAGTCGAATCATACCTACTTATAATGAATTCGATTAAAAAGAAAATACGAATGCCATTGTGAGCTGTTACGTGAGACACAAAAAGATTCAAACAAAGTACTTTAAAAATATTAATGTTAACACAAAAAGGATATTAACCTAAACAGCACAAAAGAACATTAATCCATTTAAGTAATTTTTTTTTTGAATTCTCATGTAACCGAACTGTCATTCCTTTTGACGGTATATAAATGAAGCGATGGTGACTTGCGACTCCGAATGATGGATTTTTAAATGCTAGCGACACTGTAAGGGAAAGGATAATTTATGAACGGGCTAAAACACGTTTTGAAGCACGTAGCTCTTTTCGTTAAAATGTTAGGAACGATAGGAATCGATAGAGAAGGCGTTCTGTCTATCTACTATCTAAAAAATTTATTGATAATAAGAATAATTCTTTAAAGTCTACACAAAACATGCAGTCAGCACATGCTCCGCCAATATTATAACACAGCAGCCAGTAAACAGCAACACGCTTCATCAAAACAGTTAGAGATCCGCAAAATGCTTCGTCAACTTACCAAACTAAACTAAACAATCAGCTTGTGCTACAATGGGTGCCAGGACACTCAGACATAGAAGGGAACGAGAGGGCGGACGAGTTGGCCAGAAGGGGCACTGAAAACTATTTCAATCATTTTTTGGAATCCCTAATAGTATAACGCGTTATTCTTTGAATAGGGCCAGCTTTGGAGAGGCAATAAAGCTTTGGCGCAACACCCCAGGCACGGGCCACTCTAAAGCACTTACCAAAGGCTACAATGGCAAACTTGCGAGCGGTCTCCTTGTCCTCAGCAAGGATCAAATTTGTACAATGGCAAGGTCACTCACAGGCCACTGCAAATTAAATAAGCACATGCATACAATGAATTTAAGTGACACAACCGGACGCAGATTCTGCAAGGAGGAGGTGGAAACTCCTCTGCACCCCCTATGTGACTGTTGCCTCCTGATGTACAAACGCAGTACTCATCTGGGTAGGCAGGTGCTGACACCAGATGAGATACAAACTGTCCCGATCAAGAATCTACTGCGATTTCTGGCCGCAGTGGGGATTGGTAAGGAACTTTAAAAAGGGCGTTCACAAAGGACCAGCGATGGTCTACGTGGCACAGGATTAGCAAGCCTGTCAAGGCCCAAAACCGCCCAAATAATAATAATACCAAACTAAAATCCACCACAGGCTTCGTTAGTAACAAAATAATAAAAACCGGTCAAGTGCGAGTTGGGCTACTCGCGCACCGAGGTTTCCGTGCCACACCACCACAGAACACAACATTATTAACATTTAAAAAAACTTTTTTGACCGGGACCTTTAGCGCAAGACCGACTCACACTTGGCTGGTTTTTAGTATTTTTTTGTTATTCTGTAGAGTTTGCTCTATAATAACACTAAGTCGCTTGTATGTATTACCGTTTTTACGATAGAGCGTGAAGAAAAATCGTTGAAAAAACTAGTTCCTTGTTGAGAACCCCCCTTAATTTTTAACTTTTTGTCATTTTTATTATTTGTTAACAAATCCGCCGTAATAACGCACATTCTGTGAAAAATTCAATTATCTAGCGCTTACAGTTCAAAAGTTACAGCCCTAAATAGGTCGGACAGACGGACGGACGAACAGACGGACAGACGGACAGACGGACAGACGGATGGACGGACGGACGGACGGACGGACAACGTAGGCTTAGTAATAGGGTCCCGTTTTCACCCTTTGGGTACGGAACCCTAAAAACGAAATTAAACGCCGTCCGCATCACGGAACGCGCCTGGCTCAAAAGAACCCATAACACTACGAACCCGAGCGGAGATCGTTCCCGTTCTCAACAAGCCTCCTGCCCAGCTCTCGCACAAAAGCCTTAGCCTCACATCCCCAAGCACCAGACGTTTCCACCGCTAACGGACCAATTACTACTGCTAGGTAATAATCATCATCATGATCTGCAGTTTTTGTCCATCCAATGCGGGATATAAGCCTCCTCCCAATTATGCCACTTTTTAGGGTTCCGAAGTCAACAAGGAACCCTTATAGTTTCGCCATGTCCGTCCGTCTGTCCGTCTGTCTGTCCGCAGCTTAGCTCAGAGACGCTTAGTACTAGAAAGCTGTAATTTGGCATGGGTATACATATTAATCAAGCCGACAAAGTGGTAAAATAAAATCATGAAAAATAATCTCCCCTACACGCGAAGTGGGAATGGGTATTTTTTTCTCGTCTACCCCATGGTGTGGAATATCGCTGGATAGGTAATTTAAAATTATTATGGGTGTTAGAAAACCATTTTTCGATTTAGGGATCCGTTAGCGAAATATTAAGCTTTAAAGTGAAAATTTTTGTTAGAGTCAAGTGTGTCCCCCCCACCCCCCCTGCCAGCTAAACGGTTGTTTCTGGATATGTGAAAAAATTCATGGCAGTAGTATATATACCGAAATTAAAAGGAAAACTATCACCACTAAGTAGGCTTTACAAGTTTACGAGTAATAGTCGATAAGTAGTAATAGTCTTATAAAATCTACTTTTTAGACTTTATTGGCCGTTAAACTGTAGTATAAAACAAAAAGCCTCCTTGTAAGTCCATATTATATTGTGACGGGCAACTACGGAACCCTATCCTGCGCGTGGTCCGACATGCACTAGGCCAGTTATTCCTGTTTTGTGCCCCTCTGTGGTGGCCACAATGTGGTGAAAATGTCATCAATTCTCGAGTGGTTCGCCTCTTCTTTCATAATGAGAACCGCTTATGCAAGAAAACTTCTCGTCTTGCTATCTGTGTTCGGGTTCCCAATGTTACTTCGTAAATTCAACACTTAGATTGTCTTTACGTGGAATACTGTTCATCGACTGTCAGTTAAATTCGATGGTCGGGGTCTACTCAAGGGAAGATTTAAGGGTTTTTCTTGGTGGCAACACTCTCCTTGGCTTCATATAATTCATCAGGGTGATATAAAGCCAACCTCATAGCAATTTGATAATAAACGTCAAATAAAATTCCGCAATTACTAGAGAGAACACTGATTTAATATTATATTAGTTGCAACATAACATACATATTATATGAAATTGTTTGTGGTAATCAAAAATATACCAGAATTTCAGTGATTTCAGTTCATACAAAGCCTATTTCAAAGCGACTATCAATGTAAATTGAGGTACCTATGTGAATGAAGTCGTTTATTGCAGTTTGTTTGTGACGATGATCTAGAATCAATATTCAACATCCAAAATTTTTGAAGTGAGAACTTCATTAGCGGCGTTGTGCACTTTTTAGTAGGTATGGGAAAAACTCGCGTCAGGACCGTGACGTCACCCTGACCTGATTGAAAACTGGTTAGACATATCCCCCTCTCTACCGCGCGGCGAAAATGTCTGCTGTTTCGTTTTAGCCCCCTCTCTTTCTACCGCGCGGCGAAAATGTATGCCTGTTCCTGTTCCTGCTGTTTTGTTTAAGCGGCATAAACTGTCATGTTTGTGTACGATATTATTATATAATGTATTTTATATTGTATTTTACCACATCAATGATAGTACTTTTATACTGATATGATAATTAAAGCAATTCGTGCAAAATTATTCAAGTTTTCACTTCTGCCAGCACTCCCGGAGTGCAACCCGTTGTTTTTTACTTCTTGTACAACATGGTATAAAACAATCGAAGTGTGATTCTTATCTTAAGGAGGGTTTGTAACTTCTTTTTAACCGACGAAAAAACAAAAGACGGAGGAGGTTCTCAAGTCGACGCGTATATTTGTTTTTTTTTTATGTATGAACACGCATAACTTTGTACAGAGTAGTCCGATTTTGAAAAATTTTTTTTTGTTTAGTAGGTCATACTTCAGAGGTGGTCCCATTTTAATTTGGTGAAGATCTGGTAAAGGGCTTCGGAGATAGACAATAAAACTCCGCAAAAAATCTATGGCATATCATCGACGATTGAAATAAATGATCCGATAACTTCTTACAGAGTAGTACGATATTGATAATTTTTTTTTTGTTTGGTTGGTCGTACTTCAGAGGTGGTCCCATTTCAATTTGGTAAAGATCTGGTAAAGGGATTCGGAGATAGACAATAGAACTCCCCTAAGATCTATAGCATATCATCGACTATGGAAATAAATGATTCGTGTTCATGTTCCCTTTTAGGTCATACTTCAGAGCTGGTCCAATTTTAATTTGGTGAAGATCTGGTAAAGGGCTTCGGAGATAGACAATAGAACTCCTCAAAGATCTAGAGCATATCATCGACTATTGAAAGAAATGATTCGTGTTCATGTTCCCTTTTAGGTCATACTTCAGAGGTGGTCCCATTTTAATTTGGTGAAGATCTGGTAAAGGGCTTCGGAGATAGACAATAGAACTCCTCAAAGATCTAGAGCATATCATCGACTATTGAAAGAAATGATTCGTGTTCATGTTCCATTTTAGGTCATACTTCAGAGGTGGTCCCATTCTAATTTGGTGAAGATCTGGTAAAGGGAGATATACAATAGAACTCCTCAAAAATCTATAGCATATCATCGGCGATTGAAATAAATGATTCGTGTTCATGCTCCCTTTACATTTACAATGAATATGTTAACCCAATATAACACCAACACTGAAAATTTTGAAATAAAAAATTTACTTCAAAACTAAAAAGTACCTACTAAATAATAATATAACCAGCGTATTTTAAATTCGCATCTATCAGAACATTAATTAGTTTTTTGGATTCTAAAACAATAAATTACTATAATTTTTAAAGAAAAAACATATTTTTTACGAAATTTTATTGTTTTATTTGGTAGGTAGGCTACCAAATTTTACACGTAAATTACAGAATTTTTATAATTTGCTAATAAAGTTACATTAATACATTTTGTTCTTACAAGTTAACAAAACAACTTCCTTATATAGTTACATAATTTGCCATAAGGCCAGAGGGTACGCAGAGATTTGTTGCATATGAGTGCACAGTGCACGCTAAAGCGCGCTCGTGTGTTGGTGTGTTTGTTTATAATTTGCTAATAAAGTTACTTTAATACATTTTGTTCTTACAAGTTAACAAAACAATTTTTGGTTTTGTATTTTAATTTTACTCAATCTTACTCAGCTGCTGATGCTTAAAAAGTAAAACTGTGATTAAAGCATCAGCTTCCTTATATAGTTACATACTTTGCCATAAGGCCAGAGGGTACGCAGAGATCTGCTGCATATGAGTGCACAGTGCACGCTAAAGCGCGCTCATGTGTTGGTGTGTTTGGATGTGTTTGTGTTTGTGTGTGTGGGGGTGTGTGTGAGTGTGTGTGTGTGTTTGTGGGTGTGTGTAGGCAGGGGTTGGATGAATACGTGTGACAAAATAATTATAATAAAATGTTTATGTGCACCCACTTATCCAGCCCTACGACTTACGTCTTGGGATCACTTTATAAGCACATGGATAAGTGGATCACAAGTGGAGGATAGGAGGAAAAAATATTCAACTAAACTTCTTACTCGCATGCGTGAACCGTCCCTCAATCGTATATATCTTATTCTTATAGGCTCATCATCAGGTTCTCTCAGTTCGATATCACCATCTTCCTCACTCCACATACTATTTGGAATCGTTTCGTATCGCACAGCAAATTCTGCCAGACTTATATTTTCTAGCTCATCAGGCCTCAACACAGGGTGTAACAAAACTCGCCGGCGGGGGACAGGACGTAAAGGCTCTGCTGGTCTCCCAGTCCCCTGCCATCCGGGCGAAGATGGAGTGCCGCTGGGTTATTTTAGTGGGTATACCGGTGACACGCACCGGGGAGTCCCACATACCCCTCCCATCCCCCAACGGGAGGGGATACATAATGCATTTTTTCCCAGCGTCAAAAAAAAAAAAGGTTGTAACAAAACACAGGTAATTGCCGAGGTAACCAGAGGCGGTGAGGTAAAAAGTTGGTGGGAGGCAGGGAGGCTATGGACAATACTGTATGTAGTAATATATACTCTTTCTTATACTGTGGTTAAAAGGTAGGTAGCTATTTTAAAAGTAATCGAAAATTATGCATGTAGTAATTAGAAGATTATAGCCACAAAAAATTATAAAATAAAAGCTTTTTAACAAAAAAATTCAACCGCCGAAAAAACTGAAAAGCAAAAAATAATAATTAATTTTACCTTAATAACTAAATTCTTAAACTAATGTACGTAAGTATATCAAAGTATATAATATTGTTTTGCAATTATTTTGAGTTTTTAATTAACCTTAATAACTAAGTTCTTAAACGAATGCAAGTATACCTAAGTAATTTTGAGTCGGCGCCAAACAATCCATGAACAAAGATCACTAAATAACCTTAAATTTAAAGAAATAACCAAAATGAAATGCCAATGCAAGCTCTCCGCACGACCACTAGCAACGAGACGGGACGTATGCACCTGGGCCTCTACTCGGACATTCGAACTTCACGATTACGTGAACGTTTTCGTTCCAATGTCAACTCTATTACAATGAAGTCCGGACCGAAACAGTCGCGATATATCGAAAATCGAAAGTCCGGGTACAGGGCCTGTGTGGATAGTGATGTTATATTGGTTACGTTACGTGGTGTGTGCCCGTTCGGGTTGCTGGCGCGCATCACGCAATTAATTAATTTTCTTGTTTGGCGCCGACTCAAAATTACTTAGGTATACTTGCATTCGTTTAAGAACTTAGTTATTAAGGTTAATTAAAAACTCAAAATAATTGCAAAACAATATTATATACTTTGATATACTTACGTACATTAGTTTAAAATTTAGTTATTAAGGTAAAATTAATTATTATTTTTTGCTTTTCAGTTTTTTCGGCGGTTGAATTTTTTTGTTAAAAAGCTTTTTTTATCATTTATTTTAACTTTAACTTTGCGTTCTTTACGCAGTATGTGTGGTGTGACTCTAAATGACAGAATACGAAACAGTGTAATAAGAGAAAGATGTGAAAGAGGATATAGTAACAAGGATTGAAAAGGGAATGCTGAGATGGTTTGGTCATGTGGAAAGAATGAGTGATAGCAGAATGACGAATGAAATATATAAAGCAAGTGTGAATGGGACAGTCGAAAGGGGTCGCCCTAGACGTACGTATGCGGACCAAATTGGTAGCGTACTTATGAAGGGTCAGATCAAATGTACCCGAAACCGACGAGCGTGTATGAAACGACTTATGAGTGTGGAAGAGGCGAAAGAGGTGTGTCAGGATCGTAGCCGATGGCGATCTATTGTCTCTGCCTACCCCAATGGGACACAGGCGTGAGTATATGTATGTATGTATGTATGTATTTTAACAAAAATATAATTATACAAAATTTTCTAAACATAAATAAGAAGGTCCAATTGGCAAGGACTTTCTGTCTTGATATATTGGAACAAAATAATAATAAGTGTAAGTATATTAATTTTATCTTTGACTAGGTACTTCTGGGGAATATAGTAGTCAACATTTTATCACTTGAATACAAATGTAGGAAAATTCCACTGATTAAACGTGAACAAAGGAATCTCTCTGAACATATTTCAGTGTCGCGTATATAGACAATAACATTGGTTTAAAATTGATTACAATATAGACGATGTGGAAGTTTTACAATACAGACATGATCCCTAAATTCTAATTGAAGTTTCTTCAGTCCTATACTAGTAAATCTTTTTTATGTCATGTCTCATCTATCTAGCGTCGTATTCCTCAATCTATTTTAGCTGGTGGTATTAAACAAAATCCGCTATGATAAAGGGATATGATAAAATGTAAAGAAATTAGGGGCTAAAGGAAGCGTGGCAAACCTTTGGCATTTATTATTGAATTAGAGAGAAGATGCTTTATTTCGTAAATAAAATTCAACACGTAGGAAAAAATTCTTATTTCCCATTAAGTTGTAAGGTTTTTGGTGTTTGCACACCAACATTACAACAGAAATATAGGTATGTAATGTTAAATAAATTGCTATTGTCATGAAGTTTTAATTGACATTGCATTTAATTCTAATTTAAAATTCAAAACACTGCTCTGATGTCGACTTTTCGGAATTCTTAAAAGATTATTAGCGTTAAGTCAATCAGGCTCGAGAGAATTAAACTATTTCGTGACGAATAATATATATCTTTCTTTTGTTTTACGTACAAGTATATCTAAACTATTATAAAACTGTAACAGAAGTGTGTCTGTACATTGAAGATATTTACATAAAAAAAATTACGGCATGGTTTTTACCTGTCCCTGATTCCAAATCACTAATTTTTGGATTTTTTGTCTGTCTGTTTGTTTGTTTGTTTGTTTGTTTGTTCGTTTGTTTGTTTGTTTGTTTATTTGTTTGTTTGGGTGTTTGTTTGTTCGAGTATCACGCAAAAACTACTGAACCGATTTTGATGAAACTTTTTTTGTTTGATAGCTTATCATCTGACTTAAAATCTGGTATATAATTTATGCGGACGAAGTCGCGGGTAAAAGCTCGTTATAATCTATTTATACTGATTCATATCATCCGAATAATCTCCTACTTAAAAAAAATATTTAATTAGTATTAAAGTTACAAATAGATCATTCAATGAATTAATTTTTGTTCAGAGCCATGCCACGTCTTTTGTTTGAAATTAGAAAAGATATCGGTTTTTACTTTTATGAATTTCATCAAACTTTTCCGGATATGAATTTAATGTAATCTCCCCATCCACTTTCAAAAGAAAAGATTCAAAAACGAAAAGGATATATCTGTTAAAAGAAAAAGTATTCTCGAAGAATGCAGGAATATGAGTTATGGCCTGTGACTTTGACAAAGTTCAGAGTTCGCTGTGCGAGCAAATTTAAATCTTCTGACTTCGTTCCTTATAAAGTGTTCCCCTTTATAAAGCCGGTTGACTTATTGTTTTAGTCTAATTTATTTAATAGTTTGTTTCTGCTATGACCATTTTGTAGTGTCCAGTTCTTTTTATTGTCTTATTGAATTTATATTTAAGATTAACTTTCAAGTACGGTTGTTTTATACAGGTTCCTTCTTTATATGCAGACGGCTTTTTAAAGGGATGATCAGACAATCAAACTGAAAAGCTTTGCAAAACAAATGCTGTAGAGTTTGGCGTGGTAATTTTTAGGGTTCCGTACCCAAAGGGTGAAAACGGAACCCTATTACTAAGCCTACGTTGTCCGTCCGTCCATCCGTCCGTCCGTCCGCCTGTCCGTCTGTCCGTCTGTCCGTCCGTCCGTCTGTCCTACCTATTTAGGGCTGTAACTTTTAAACCGTAATAGCTAGATAGTTGAAATTTTCTCACATTATGCGTTATTACGGCGGATTTGTTAACAAATAATAAAAATGTCAAAAAATTCCAAATTAAGCGGGGTTTTCAACAAGAAACTAGTTCTTATCAACGTTTTTTCTTCACGCTCTATCGTAAAAACGGTAATACATGCAAGCGTCAAACTTAGTGTGATTATAGAGAAAATTCTACAGAATAACAAAAAATACTAAAAAGCCGGCCATGTGTGAGTCGGTCTCGCGCTAAAGGTCCCGGACAAAAAAAGTTTTTTTTTTTTTTTTTATAATGTTGTGTTCTGTGGTTGTGTGGTACGGAACCCTCGGTGCACGAGTAGCCCGACGCGCACTTGACCGGTTTTTTAAGACACACATGTACCCTTTAAAGTGAATAAATAATAATAATAATAAATCTGATTATTTTCTTCGCTATTTCGATGTTGGTCCTATTGAGAAAGTTGTTAATTTTATTGGTCTGAATTATTATCCTCTTAAAATCCGTCAGCATAATTATTATTATTATTTTTTTTTTTTTTTATTTATTTATTTCCTTTTTGGAGAACTTACAGCTAAATAACAGTTCGGTTTCAACAAAGACAGATTGTTAGTCAGATGCTGACAACAAGTTCCCACATATAAATAAACCCAACCATACATGGTTCTTTCATCTATATTATTTTGGTTCGGGTTATTGTTGTCTGGTTTCCGATAATTTCAGTTCTGAATCACAACAAGAGTATTAATTTAATTAGGTATTGATTTTTAAAGTTAAACTAGATTTTTTGACAGAGGGCGTGGGATTTAGTTCCCAGGTAGGTTAATAGTGTCAAGTCTCAGTTTGGGTAAAGGAATAAAGGGAGACTTTGCAGTTTGCGCATGGCAGTATATTTTTCGCCATTCCTTCAATCGGCTACGGTTTTGATGGGCTGTATCGTATATTTTATAACGAAGTAAAGATGAACAGTGTAAAACATGACAAAATGATTGCTCTCCCGTTATCACCTATGTGAATATTTCCGATACTAACATAAAGGCAAGCTGATGGTGTTTGTGCTGCAAATTTGACGCTCGCGGAAATTAATGGGCATTCTGCGTAATACCGCTTTGCTTCGAAGCTGTTTCCAAAATCGTGATATAGTTTTACCCCTTATTTAAAACTAGAATTCTAGAAACATCAAATGAAATAAGGAACCTCTCACTATCTCATTAACTAAATACTTAGATGATATTATATTGAGAGGTTTCTTATAGTCTGAGGCTACTTTTTGTTCAGAAAACAATGAAAACTACGTGGACAAAACCCGTGGGTAAAAGATAATTCAATATTTCGTTTTTTTGTAGTCAAAAACATCATTTATGTTTTTGACTGACTGACTCTGACTCTTTTGTGTTTTCTGTTTTTGATTGGTAAATGAAGCATTGGCTTCATTTACCAATCACCTTTAAAGGTCGCAGTTTAATTTCGATTATTTTTGGTTTAAAATATTTCAACATCTGGAATAGTAAAGGGTTAGTTGAAGCCATAGAGAATTCACACGCTCACTCCATGGTTGAAGCGAATTTTGCTACAACCATACGCTTTGGAAATAAAAAAAACAATCTTGTGTCACTACAAATGGAGCTTTGTTGTAATGACCGACACACCACTACCCAATAATACACCTACAACGCGACCCAAATCTAACCTAGTGTGTGTTGATTGATGGCAGTGGTTAACAGCTGCCAGAATATTGCCTTCTGAAGCTCGGGAGTGCTCGGGATTAAAAAGCACTAAAATATCATTGCAAATATCGAAACTCGAGCGATGAGGGCCCCTCACTGAGGCTACACTCGCCACTAACAACACTTGGTATTGTTATTGCGTTTATTTTTTTATTTTATTTTATTTATATTTATTAGGATCAACAACAGCATATTAAACTTAGCTAAATTACAAGAGTCTTATACATAAGTAGCCAATAAAAGTTGAACGCGATGTATTACGCAGTAAGTGAGTGAAATTAATATGAGCATGCATTATCATTTCATTGCTACCCCAGAGGGGGACAGTCAGAGATACAATGAGACACTTATAATAAATAAAGTCGGTAAACAGCACTGATACTTAAATTATATAACCAAGGCAATATATCTGGATAGCAGTAAATACATAAATATGTAAATATAGAGGGAACGATATAAGTACATAAATTGTACATACATACAAATATAATAGATATTCTAAAGAAGAGAGAAGAAGATATTGAAAAAAAAAACATATTACGAACCTGGAGTGCGATTCTCGAATCCCACACGCTGAACTCAGCAGCCGAAAATGTATGGAAATACGCACAGCCGACCTGACTCTCAAAAATCGCACTCCTGGAGTATGACCTTCGAATGACGAATCAGCAGTAGAAAGATGCATACACCCACAGTAACCCATGAGATTCAAAAATCGCACTCCTGTTACTTAACTTTAGCTTTAGGGGAATAATATTTATAAAAAAATTATAAATTGTCCTTGAATTTAAGCAATGTACTTAAAGGTTAAATACCTGATAATTAAAGGTTAGAAATTGTGTTGTCGAAGCACTCACACTATTACTATATTATCTCATCAGTGTGAATTGGGAAGTGTTATATGATGACATGTGTTTGAACGAATCAGCAGTTTATCAGCGTTCTCTCTTGACATTTTATTGGGTATGGAATCTCTCTGTTTGTTTTCAAGACCGAATGACTTTAAACAGTCAGTGATAAAGGGAATGTTTGTAAGGCTTATCATAGGATACAAAATAAAATATTATCAATATTTCATCTATTCATTTCTCACAGTTTCAGGTTATTTACAGGTACCTAAGTACAAAAATAATCTAAATTATTATATTGTCACTTTTAAATATGGCGTCAGTCCAATAACATTTAGCACTTCATTCAAGCAACTTCTGGACAAAGGCTGTAGATTAATCCTTATGAAAATTATCTTGTTATCGTCTTGTATTGTATGGCCAAATAAAATTTTATGATTATTTTTAACGTGATGTGCCTATTTTTCTTAGATATCGTACAAAAGTGTTGGCCCCAATTGAAACAACTTCTTTTGGAGAATATTATTAAAAAATCAATTTCATCATTAAATTAAAATCGATCTACTAAACTCGGAGTATCAAGACTAACAGGCCAATGTCAGACGCAAGTTTGCGGATGTGAGAAATGCCATTAAAACTGACCGTTCAAATTCAAGTTCGAAGTTTCTAACTACGATAGAGGACGAGATCCCTACCTAAACTGCTAAAAGCTGGATAGACATATTATTTGTAATGGCTAGACTGAAATCCATAAAACATTGCTAGGAGCCGTCTCAAAAATACTGGCTCTAAAAACGCATCGTGCATTTTAGCAATTTCATCCGTTCTGTTTCGGACAGGACCGGGAAGATTGGTATCATAGGAAGAGGTTTATATCCTGCTGTAGGTGAATATGGACAGATGCCCATACACAAACGGCAGAGTACTAGGATATGAAAGAATTTAAGTACGCATTATATATTTAAGTGAACGTGCGTGTGGGCTATGTAAAACATTAATAGTGACCCTCACTCTCCTGGAGAGCAACCGCGCTAAATAAATCGCAACCATTCGGTATTGCGCTATTTACAGATCGCTCAGATGTCACATAGTAAATAAACAAGTTTAGCGTTATACGGAATTCAGTACAGTTGAAGGATTGCAATGTAATTGGAACTAAAATTTGATTAGCGCTCAGAGGTATTAAAGAGATACTTGATGCGATTAGACGGCTCTAAAGGGCCGTTAGGTTCATACAAGGGATTTTTGAGTGCAGGCGGTCACGGAACGATATGCTCGCGATATAGCCGCGACATCGCGGCGTTATCACCGCGATCTTGAAATCAATCAGTGTCCCGGCAGAATTGAGGCAAAAGCACTCAGTTAATGCCTGTGTTGTATAAAATCGCGGCGATTCTGTTGCGACGTCGCGGCGTTGCAGTTGCGAAATCGCTTGCGGTGCAGTTGCAAAATCGCCAAACGCATGATTGATAGACAGGTGCTGACGTTCAGATTGTTTGAGCACACATTTACTGCAAAATCGTGTACGTCAGCTTCCTGAGAGCCCACGAACGCAGCTCTCAGCTGTGAGTAAACAGTCGCTGTGGCCGATAACTGTCATGATAATGATCACACACACACTGACAGAAATCCGTCTGGGTTAGTGATATTTGCAGCTGATCACTATATGACTAGCATGAAATTTTGACATCATAAATACCTATCATTAAACCTGCCGATAACTACTTAACCTGGTAATAGATACTCTTTCTTATACTGTGACTTAACTATCAGAAAAGAATTTTTACAAAAAAATAAAAACCGACTTCAGAATTAAAAAAGTATAAAATAATATTTCAGCCTATGAATTTTACATTCGAATCTATAAGAAAATTAATTTGTTTTGTTGGAGTCGGTGTCAAGCCAAGCCAAAAAATTACGGCAAGCCCAGTCGCGAATCGTACCTACCGGCTTGACAGCGACTTCGACAATACAAATTAATTTTCTTATAGATTCGAATGTAAAATTCATAGGCTGAAATATTATTTTGTACTTTTTTACTTCTGAAGTCGGTTTTTATTTTTTTGTAAAAGTTTTTTTATTTCATAATTTTTATTGATTAAATATGTTATTTCGACTCAGATATCAGTTATACACGCAAAGGGTACATTGAAAAGAAGCAAATGGTTCAATCGCAGACGATTTCCTGTCAACTTTTGAGGAGTTAAATCATGTAGCTCCGAAGTGCGTTATCAGATCATCACAATATTAAAATGGGACCACCTCGGGTGTATACCCTTTCAAACAAAAAAATAATTTTTAAAATTGGTTCACCATTGACGAAAATATCGGTGAACATACATAAAAATAAAATACATACAGGCGAACATAGAACCTCCTCCTTTTTTTGAAGTCGGTTAAAAACTGTTTTTATTTGTTTTCTGACACATTTGTTTATAGGCTGTACACACAGTGATTGGCTCGCTACAGGCAGTAAAGTTCTATTAAAACGTCACTAGATCAGACCAGCAAAAATCACCGCTGTACATTATTCCGAACACTACATTTCCGTGCATGCACTGAATGTCGTATTTTCAGGCCACAGTGACACAAGGCTTGGCAATCTACCAAAATATAAAAACGGTAAAACGAGCAAATTCAATCCTTAACCTAATGTAGTAACTACTATAGTTATTGTCACGTGGATTTGTTGGCTATTGTTTGACAAACGAGTAAAAGGTGACTTGCAAATTTATCGTGATTTTTTTGCATTTGCTCCACTTGACATAGAGCGTAACAATAAATTTATGAATAGAACTTTTGGTATTTTGCGATAACGCTATTGCTATAGGCTCCAGAATACAGGGTGTACAATAAAATGGGACAGCTACTTAAAGGGGTGCTTCAGACCATCAAACTGAACAACTTTCTCTATGGGACCAATATCGAAATCGCGAAAAAAAATTCCGCTCTCCCATACAAAACTGCAAACATAACTCGACTGAAATGTATGGGACAGCAGATTTTTTTTTCGCGATTTCGATATTTGTCCTATGGAGAAAGTTGTTCAGTTTGATGGTCTGAAGCACCTGTTTAAGTAGCTGTCCCATTTTATTGTACACCCTGTATAGCGCGACTGTCGTCAATTGCGTTTGATTTGCATTTGTTTCGAATAAACTCTGTAGCATCACACAAAAAACAAAAATACGTAATTCGAACTCGCGTTTGGCTTTTGTTTTTCATTTGAATTTATATATAGGAGCCAATTTGATCTCGCATCAATAAACTCATTTTATTCTGGGGCTATTGTTATAGTGTTTAAGAAAATGAAGCCGCACAGAAGGCAGACTGCAGATAAATGCCTAACTATTTGACACGTTATTATGCTAATATATGCATTTCATTCATAAGTATTTGGTTATAGCTAGATTTCTAAACACTCCATAAGAGAATTTAATTTTGAGTTCATTCACGTAAAATAATAATGAGCGTTAATTATCGCTTCAGCAAAACAGAAACGTTAACAAAAACTCCAAATGCTATCTTCTAAATTGGAGTGAATAGAAAACTGTCAAGTTTGACATTTTGAATTCGCATTCGAACGACGCAGCTTCGTTTAGTTTGAGATCTGACATTTTTCCAATGGTCAGCTGTCATAAAGTGCTGATGAACACCATATTTTAACGAATGTGGTTTTCATATACGCTGGACTTTAACTTTGGTAACCGCACTACGTAAGAAAACATACCTAAAAATTAATCTTTAATATACAAAGCATATCAATTACTGATTTTTTGTTAAACACAGACAGCTATGGAGCGTACCATGCTAGGCATATCACTAGTGGACCGAGTACCTAACGTCGAAATTCAACGAAGAAAGGTCGAAGTGGATCACAAAGTTGAAGTGGAGATGGGCAGGACACTTGGCTGGAAGGGAAGACGGCCGGTGAACCAAGGCAATATCAGCTTGGTGGCCAAGAGATGGACGGAGGTCTGTGGTGGGCAGACCACCAGCACGTTGGTCTGATGACATTGTGAGGGTGACGGGTTCGCATTGGATCAGATTAGCACAGGACCGTGAAGAATGGCGCGATAAAAGGGAGGCCTATGCCCAGCAGTGGGTTGATGTGGGCTGATTTTGTTAATAAGCAGCCGTGTGTATATTGGCATATTGTACCACCCCAGCCCATCCCGTGGGTGTCGTAAAAGGCGACTGAAAGGATTAACCGGAGGATGGGCAGCAGCGTTCTCCAAGTATATTGTGATCGCCAACCCGCCTGCCAAACATGGTGATTATGGCAAAACCTCCCTTTTGGGGGAGGCCTATGTGCAGCAGTGGACGTATGAAAAAAGGCTGAAATGAAGCATTCATCTTAATTATTTCAGCCGATGTCCATAGATCTCCATCACCACAATGACCGGACCGGCGCTGCCCTCATCCATAATGGGTCCCGCCAACTTCACGAGGCCGTCGCGTCGGTCTACATTGTGGAACACACTTACTGAAAAAATGTTTTTTTTTTGTTAAATACGTACAACAAAACATTTTTTTAGTGCATGCTTTGTCTTACTATTGAGCATTACTAACAATCTTCTCTTTGGTTAGAGGATCCGAGGCTATTATCTTGCATTGATCTTACTGACTAGTAGACTGTAACACAACTTTATATTAACAACAATATTACAAATCACATTGGACGTATTGATACCATCGGTAGGATTCCGGCAATAAATAGCATCGACACATTCATGTTTTTCTGTGGCATCGCCATTGATGGACTTACCCAAAATAAAGATAAAAAAGTTTTTTGTTCAATAAAATTGTTGTTCATAGAGAGAAATACCTAGATAGCTATTTGTAGATTTTGATGTCAGTTTTTGTGACTCTACCACCACCGTGTCAAACCGTGTTCCGTTGTAGAGAAGAAGCGACTAACAACTCTACAACTAACGATGAGTAAATCTTATATGATTTATATTACTCATTGTCGAGTTTAGTATAGTCATAGTTTAAATTCAAAAGAGTATGTATGGTTTAAATAAAATAAGTAAAACTATAATAATGTAATGTAACATTTTCTGGTATTATGGTCATACATATTATGCCAAAAAGCCTATCAACGCTAAAGTGAAGGGTGATGCCAAAATGACAAAAGTGACAGGCGGTGCCAAAATGACACACAAGGTCAGAAGTGACAGGTCAACTTTAGTGTCTTGTAACCACGGAGTTTTCCTTGTGGTTACACTGGTGTAACGAGCGGTGTAACCACAAGTATATCTCTGGCCATGCTCTTTTTGGTCTATTAAATTCGCACTGTCGACATGTCGCACTTCCGTGATTCGCAATTTGAGTGTCGCACCTCCGTGATTCGCTCTTTGATTATGTCACACTTCCGTGATTCGCTCATTGGTAGTGTCGCAACTCTGGGGTAACATCATGGCTTACTTGGGATCATTACAATGTATGTGCCTGTGAGCGTCATTTATTTACTTATTTTATTTTATTTATATAAAAATCAAGTCAACAATATTTTTCTAAAGTACCGATAGTAGGTACCGACAGGCTAGGCACATAAATCAAGAACAATCATTATTTTCATGGTTTTGTTTTACTTTATTATATCCCATCAAAAGCTGTACTTTATCTCTTTGAAGAATAATAAGCAAACTCAAACAAATTGATTTATTTGTTTGGCTAGGAGTTTCCCTTCCCTCAAATTGTGGAGCTAAGTAAATACTTTATACCAATACCTAAAGGTTTACCCTTTCTTTTATTAAATAAAAATCTATTGAGATATTGCTGTAAGTCTTCACAAATTCTTGTTTTAGCGTGAAGGGAATGGATAGAATTTACTTTTTCTTGAGTTAATTAAAGCTATGAAAGCATGCAGGTTAGTAGTATTACACCCCTATTTTTAATTACCAACAACATTTTACTTTACACTCTCTGCCCTCCTGCATCAGATGGAACGATACGGCTTCTGTCACGACGTCGAGTGTGGTAACCGATAACTAGATGAAAGGAATTACTAGGCATTCACTTCGAGTTGGCCGCTCCCTCCCTTCCTGCTTCCCCGCACCTCACCCCTAAGAAACCCTATTAAACGCAATTTTATAACCTTTAGCAACGCAACCACGTACGGCACGTCCATCCCGGTCGCTTATATCGCTTTTAATTTTTTATTTTTAATTGCTTGTTATATTATTTTTTGTCAACGTGACCAGTCACTGTGCCTGTGACGAAATTTTGTAACGGTCATCGACGGCCAACTCAAAGTGAACGGGTAGTAGTCGCCTTTTACAACACTACTCTCGGTTGGTGCTCGTCTAATCCAGACACCATACGGCAAAGATAGTATAGTAAAATGCTGCCATTAAATACAATGTTTTTAGATCCATATACACTGATAATATAGTATCCATTGTTTTCTTCAAGAACGTAATATAAGTATTGTTTTCTTGTACTAAATTTTATCTGCCTCTACCATAATGAGATTGCACAAATAGCACACGCCGCCGAAACTATACTATTATGACTCGACCAGCTTCCGATTTTGCAAAGAGGAGATGGAAACTCCTTTTATTCTTATTCTTTGTGAATGTGGCTCATTGATGTACAATGATGAAGTATCCATCTAAGTAGATAGGTTTTAGAACCAGTTGATATACTACAAACCCTCCCTAAGAAACCTACTGCGATTACTGATTTCAGAGGATATCAGTAGGGAACCTAGGGGAGCGTGTCATTTCTAGTAGTAGGGAACTATGAAAAGGGGTTCGAAAAAAAAAAGCAATGGTTGCGGTTGCACGGGCGCAAGTCTGTCAAGGACATCAATAATAATAATGAGATACACCCGCAGGGCAGCTTGTGGCGAGCTGTTGTTGAGTGGCGAAACCACGGACCCAATTCTCCAGAGATTGATTGAGATTTGATTCGCCCGGATTGATTTGGCCCTCACCTCATGTCTTGCCAGCCAGGAGTGGAGAACAGTTGCAAGAGCGGAACCTATGCTTCAGGTTGGAAGTGTAAAATGTCATAACGCCGGGAGCCTACTGACTGGTGCGCTTAGCACCCGAGAACTGGCGCCCGCAGACTCACCTCTCTACAACCTTAGCCGCTCAGTAGATGTTGCCGCCTAGTCGCTCCTTGCGACCAGCTATTTTGGGGGGCCCATCAATAGAGTTGGCAAGTCACCGTTTGCCATTTTCACAAACTTGAGATATTTGTTACGGCAGGCATCCCGAGTTTTGCCGCAATTACCAGATTTCCCGGCCCACCCAGTTCACCCCGATAGCTCGAGTAGTTTTTTGTCCTTTCTACAATAGTCTGTGCAACGAACGTATTATGTCTTCTGGTGCATTTGCATAATGAATTCAGAGATAGACCACGGTCGGTGCATCCCATCGAATTTAGATAAAGTGTCTCAAATTGGCCTCTACGTGTTGGACCTGTATTCCCAGTTGTCCCCGCGCAAGCCTACCCAAGGTTCGGGCTACAGCCCCAGAAATAACAACATGTGATACCAGAATACCTTTAACAACGAGAACAAATACAAGATTTCAGATTTTAGAGAATTTCAAATACTTCCCTGCAGGTTTGTCTCCATCTATATAAATTTATCACATTATTCAAATTCGTGCCTGAACAACTCGTAATTACTATAACTTATTCTCGTGTGATAAATGTTTAATTAAACTTATAGTTATTCTAGATCGTGACAGTACAGGAACAGCCCAAACTAAAATTGATCCACGAAACTCGCAACTACACTTAAGATGGAATATCTGAAATTAACGAGAAACTCGTCAGACCCGTAATCTGCCGTGAAGGGTAAATGTACATATCACCTAATACAATGGCCTGTCCCTTCATATTAAGGCGGGTTGCCATCCTAAGCCGGAGTATATGACCGTAGTAACGAAGGTTACCCTTTAAGTGCAAGTCGGGATGAAGTGATGAAGGTATTGATTTCGTAATCTAGTTTAGTTAATCAGCTTTTGGTGGGGTTTTGTTTTGACGTGCGTACGGGTTTGTAATTAAATGTCGATTGTGCTTCTTAATTAAGTATTAAACAACATATTGGTTGCATATTACTTACAGAATTATGTGATCTGAAAATCAACATTGCGGATCGATTGAAAATTTGATTAAGTTTTCTGTTATTGAATGACCTTCGAGAAGTTCGCTTAAGAAACTGATACGTTCATTAGGTAACAATACGTTTTTTCTTCTTACATTTTTTTTCGTAAATGATATAGAAAATCTCTGAATAGACAATAAAATTTATTTTCCTTCGAAAAAAATATTTTTTCTTTACATTTTATTAGCTAGTTTCATCCCACAGCTGGACAAAGGCCTCCCCTTTAATCTTCCAACCATCTCTGTCCTGTAGGCCTCGCATGTCACCCCCGAGAAAACGGTAAAAATCGAGATGTGCCTCCATCTTTATTATTTTACGTATGCCAGAAAGATCGCGCATGAAGTTTTTCTCGTTTAAACGCTTTGTCGTTGGTGGCATGCTCGCCGTGCAGGGCATGCTCTGGCCACGCGTTATCGAAAGCATTAATGAAATATATTTGTACTTCACTGATAATTTATGCATAAAAAATACATACCGAGGTATAGGTACAGGATCCTTCATAATATTGTATTATGCTGACGGGTTTTTTAGGGGACCCTCTATAGAACTAACACCGAAATCGAAAAAAAACCGGCTGTCCCATACATTTTGCAGTTTTGTATGGAACAGCTGATTTATTATATTTCGTATTTTAATATTGGTCCCACAGAGAAAGTTGTTCAGTGTGATGGTATGATTATCTCTTTGAAAAACCATCGGCATACATTTTGAAAGACCCTACACAGGGTGTCAAATTACATTTAATTTTAAGTCCTGTAGAGTCTGTCTTACGAGTGCCGACGGTTTAACGTTTAATGTACCTAAAGCATTCCTTACATACTCGTAAATTAAACGCGGTGTTTCAGACTATCAAACTGAAAAACTTTCTCTACGAAGCCAGCTAACATCAAAATCAAGAAATAATATTTTATAGTTTCAAAGAAAACAAAGAAACAAATGTATGGAACAGCAGATTTTTATTTTCGCCATTTCGATCTTGACTCTATACCATGGTACAATAATATACTGCGCCTGGTATTCTCTTCCGATCACGTGACTGACCACGTGACTGACACAAGCCTACCTCATCATACCCTTTTACCATGTTTAGCGCCCATTTTTTTGTGACGTAGGCTTGTGTCACTCTGGGAATAGAAGACCTTGTTTTTTTAGACTATGACTCTATCGTAAATGTTATTCAGTTTGATAGCCCCCACCTGCGTATTATTGTAGCAAAGTTGATGTCAAATATTTTGTGTAAATAAATATACTTGTAATAATTAAAACAATTAAGAAACGTTTAATCAACTATGGAATCAAAGAGACTTTATTCATAATTTTAATTACCCAAGCCTTTGTTCCCGAAACAGTTTGAAACTCAAATTATCCTCGTATATACCTGTATATTGAAGAATAATATAAAATCACTTAAAATTATATTAGTCATTCCATAAACGCTCACAATTAAAAAAGTTGGGAATCTCATAAAGCATGATAAAATCAATTATATTATAATGTACACCCAAACCATTGAACAATGAGGTTCCAAATTACTTCCGAATTTCGTTTGTTTGCCTTAAATTGTATTTATTTAGAAATAAATTGTGCAGTATAATAATTGTTATGTTTGTCAACACATAGGCACCTACATAATACCTACCAAACGTCATTGTAACATCTAAACATGAAATCTATTATAACTCAATTTATTCAATCTTGTTACAAACAATACAATAAACTCACGACCGCAATAGTATTTATAATACATTTTTGTATTGAACCTGTTTAGCTGTACCTATAGGTAGGTTCCTTTTTAATATGCAGATGGTTTTTAAAATGGAAGAATAACTCTAAACAAAAGCAACATAATTTTTGGCACCCTTTGAAAAATGACATTTTGTATGAGTTTTGGCGGCAAGGTGTAGTTTTTAAGGGGCGTCCGCCCGGTTTTGAGTAATTTTGTAACCATTTTATACATTAACTATGGCACTTTTTAAGCAGAAAACAAAACTGAACAATCTACAGGATATGAGAAGTGATGTGGTTTTTCTCGAAATCTATTTTAATTAATAAAACTGAAGAAAAACGGATCCAAAGTCACCTCTTTTTTTCCCATTGTAACCGTTTTACTCTTACATTGTTGATCAGAAGAATATGAAAATTTACAATATTCTTCATAATACAATATAAAATGATGTGGTTTTCTTATTTTTTTGAAAATTAATAAAAAATCATACAGGTTTTCAAAGAAAACGGAAAATTCTGACCGGAGCCGCGCAATTGAAGCGGGATGGCTAATTGCAAAAGTTTGCTTGTAAGAAAGAGAGCCTTGCAGATGGGAGGAGTAGCCTTAAGGAACAAATTTCGAACACTGCTGTACTTTTTTTGGGGTCACTTTTTGAGCTTGATTTACATTTCTATACATTCTTATTCGTAGTTTTTAAAGGGATAATCAGACCATCTAACTGAACTACTTTCTCGATGGGACCAAATTTATGGGAGAGCATGCAGATTTTTTTTTTTGCGATTTCCATAATGGTTCCTTATAGAAAGTTGTTCAGTTTGATGGTCTTAACATCCTCGTAAGAAACCATCATCATAATTATTAAGTTTTACCCGATATATACACCCCTAGTTTTTAATTATGTTCTACAAAAGTTTTAAGAGTTTACCTATTCAGACAATGTTCTAGTACCATACATTTTTTTTGATCCCCCTTACAAAACTGCGGATCAGCCGATCGATTTTCTGTGGGAGGTCCAACCCATGTTCTTTAGGGAAAGTTGTTTAGGTTCATTGTCTGAAAACAACCTAAAATTTTGTTTTGTTGTTTGAAACTAGTGGTGTATTTGGCTTCAGTTGTTTTAGGTACACGATAAAAACAACAGTGATAACAAAGTTAAACTACACGCAATAGAACTATCTAGGAAGATCGATTGCTTTCAAGAATGTTGATCAAATTTCTAAGTGATAGGTTCCACGTGATGCTTTTCGCCAAGGTCAGCCACCGCCCTATGGATTTAGGGCTTGTACATTATCGAGCTATTCTCATCAATATACTGGACTTACACTCAGTTGCAGAAACGCTCATTAAAGTTAATCCTCCATTAAATCTCTTGGGTCTTGTTGACGTAGTAAAAGCTATTAAGATATTTAATGGAGGATTAACTCGAATGAGCGTTTCTGCAACTGAGTGTTAGATGTACAAATAACATCCAAACATTTACATAAAATTAAGTTATTTTTATTATATAAGCAATTTGTCTTCTCTACCTAAAAATAATATGTGGTAATACAAAGACTATACAGGATGTAACATAAATGCATTACAATATTTTAGGGGGTGCTTCAAACCATCAAACTGAACTGAACTGAACACCAAGGAACCAAGCTTAGGAGTCAACATAGAAATCGAGAAAAAAGAATTTTGTGTTCCACAGAAAACGTCAATAACCATAGCTGATTTATTTTTGTTATTTCAATGTTGTCCGATCGAAAAAAAAAATCAGTTTAATCTACACTAATATTATAAAGAGGAAAGATTTGTACCTATTTTTGTATGTTTGTATGTTTGTAATGAATAGGCTCAAAAAGTACTGGGCCGATTTAAAAAATTCTTTCACCATTAGAAAGCTGCATTCACCCTGAGTAACATAGGCTATATTTATTGCTAGAAAAGATTAGACGTCCACCCGTGCGAAGCCGGGACGGGCCGCTAGTAGGAAATATTCCGAAACGCATTCAAACGTTCACATATTTCTTTGTAACACATTTAGTTTATAAATTTTTAGTTAAATAATTATTTAGTTTATTTATAATTGTGTATCCCCATATAATTCTTTAAGTAAATAAAAACTGGAGAAAAACAAATTTCAAGTACAAACCTGCTTACTCGAATATAAAATAAAATGTTAATTCAATATTACCTTTTACATCTTAAAATATGACTCGACGTTTTCATTTGACCCTAGAATTATGTACATTTTAGAGTCAGAAATGAACATTACATTACAGTCACGAACACTCGTTACGACAGCTGATTGGCTAAGCTCTGCGCAGCTCCATTTGGTGTCCAGTATAACGCATTAAAATGGTCAGCAAAACACAAAATGCGGTAAAGTCAAAATTATTTATTATAAATGTCGTTTTAACTTTTGATTTAAGTAAGTTTCAATAAAGCATTAGATACCGTTAAATGCGTTACATAACGAACAGGGATTCAGACCATCAAACTGAACAACTTTAACTATGGGACCAACTTTGATATCGCGAAATAAAATCTGCTGTTTCATTTTCTAGGCCAGTCATTTTACGGAGTTTTGTTAGGCGGGGTAGGGAGTACTTATTAATTGGACTTTTAAACTGTTACTGGCACCATTTAGTGACAAAAATACTATCCTAAACAATATTTAAAAAAATTTGCTACGCGACATAGAAATCAAAATTGTGTGTCCCAGAAGGCTTTTATATTAATAATATTAATACCAATGCACTCATTTGAATAAGATTTAACAATATACTTTTTTTTTTTTTTTTTAATGTTCGATAGGTAAACATTTGACCCCAATCTCACCTGATGTTGAGTGATGATGAGGCCGAAGATGTAGCATGCTTACCTAGAAAGATGCCTATTCACTCTTGCCTTGAAGAGGCCCAGGTTGTATTGCTCAGGGAATAGGTCCGCAGGCAGTGCGTTCCACTCCTTAGCCGTGCGCACTATGAAAGAAGAAGCAAACTTCTTCGTGCGAATTGCTGGTAGGTCAACGACATAAGGGTGGAAACCCAGCCTGCGTCTCGTCCCCCGCAGATGAAAGGGAGACGGAGGTATTAAATCGTGTAATTCCGTCGCACACTCTCCGAAATGTATCCTATAAAAAACAGATAGACAGGCTACCTTGCGACGATGCTCAAGACTTTGTAGCTTCGCCACAGAGGTTGGATCACCTATGAGCTTCCTGGCACGCCTGTCGATTGAGTCCAACGCGGCCAGCTGGTATTGGGCAGACCCGTCCCAAAGATGGCAGCAGTACTCCATACACGATCGGACTTGTGCTTGATAAAGTTGTAGAAGCTGTCCCGGAGTGAAGTACCGTCTGACCTTCGAAAGGACGCCCAGTTTTTTCGCTGCGGTTTTCGCCATGGACTCAATATACCGCCCGAAATTCAAATCGGACGATATGTTAATGCCCAGGAGCTCCAGGCGATCATATTATTATTGAGCAATAAAATAGGCATTAACATTTAAAAAATCAGGTATTTATTAGAAAATACGAATGAATTTTTAAAAACCTTCTAAGTTGACAAAAATATTTACACCATGTTTGAAGTATGTATAATGGTAAAGCCTTTAATAAGTGCAAAAAAAAATTTATCATCAGGTTTTTTAGAACGAGATAATATCTAAATTTCAAAATTGGATCTGTTGCTGAAGTGATTTATTTTTATTTTGGTACATTCCTAAGCTCAAATAGGCTCTTCAATATTATAGCGGAAAAAAAAATGCAATTAGTAATTAGTCCCGGCTCAAACCGTAAAATGACTGGGCTATTCGTCGAGTAGCTATTGACATATTCAATGCTTATGCTATGGAACAGTTAATTATTTTTCGCTATTTAGAAGTTGAAAGTTGTAAAGTTTGATGATCTGAAGCATCTTGTAACGTATTATAATATGTTTACATATGTTTACATATGTTTAGTGGGAATTCAATACAGAGCAGGTAAATAAACCTAATGTAGCTCAAATCGAATAGATAGCATCGGCATTGTGTAGACTATAGATCCTACTTAAAATTTAAAAACCTACAACTTTTTTCATATAGCATTTCTCTGTCTGAATCATGAAGTCGCAGACTTTTGAACCCATTATGTTTACACCTCAACCTTTTCTTGTCGCTGTCGGCGCTCATGTCGCCGTGTCGCTCGTACTCAGCCGTCGCACCCAATTTGCTTATGTAAATACGCAGTTTCCGTTCTGACCTGAATAATTCATTGCCCAACGAGAACGTTTGACTCCCCCCAGTTTTCAAAATCAACACAAAACGGAACGCGTACAAATACAAAGGAGTCAAAATTATAAAAGTTTTCTCTTCGAATTGTCCTTCAAAGTTATGGTATGTGAAAAGACAGCATCCGAAGTCCGATTGGGTCCAAAATCTGAAAGTGCCGCCTAAAAATGCAATGCCTCCTCGATTCAAACGTATGGAATAGCAGATCTTTTTTTTGGTTTCTTACCATAGAAAAAGTTGTTCAGTTTGATGGGTAGAGTATGTGGTTTAAAGGATAATGATACTTTTCCTTACACCCTATATGGAAGAGAGGTTGCAATTCTATCATGAGACAGTGCTGGTGGTTACATTCCCGGCTTGTATGGTACATAGGCCAGGAATGTAACCACCACCGCCTCCTCATCACCTGCTCTATTACTTGATAGGTAGGCGGTGAAGAAAACATCGTGAGGAATTCGGCTTATCCACGAACAAATAAACATCAGAGGTATGTGTACAGAAAATGGAGCACAATTTATGAGTAAACAGTCCTATTGTTACAAGTATATTTTGAAGGAACCCAACAAATAATCTATGTAAAATTACATGAAATATTGTTTGTATTGAAACTCAAATATTCATAACATAGATTTCGAGGGTAAGTTAAATGGCAGTCGAAATAATATCTGTACACAAATAAAGTCCCTAAAATTTTACAATAAAGATAACTGCCTCTCGAGCTCCAACAATAACGTCATTGTGCTTTTCATTTGCTAAGTAACCACTCGAAATCGAAATCTCCCAAACCGAATTTACGTTTCACATCAAACTTGGCGCGAACTTTCCTACGAAAACGCTTGTACCAAATTGGCGCAGAAACAGATTCGCAACATCATTCGTTTTGAATATTGGGCTCACGTAGAGAAAGCCCTTAGGGAAAATTGCAATACGGGTTCCTTCGAGATGGAAGGGAATAAAATCGTTGGCATCGCCTTCCATAATATCCCCAGACGGCTCAATAAGGACAGGTATCTACACTAAATTGGAACTCTAAAAATACTCTTTTAACGTTATAGGGTTGTTTCCACGTGTTGTTTCATAGTATTATGTTGTAAATTGTATTGGCCGGCTTTATAAGATTGAATTGAATCGTTGATTTATTTTTTTCATTTGATAGGTACAGTTCTTCTAAACTCGTGTCTTCTGAGTAGAAATCTCACGGCTCAGAAGTAAAAGGTACACAGGTAGGTGCATTTTCACGATGTAAGAAAAGAAAATTTTTCGAAAAATCATGAAAAGTGAAAAAAAGTTAGATAGTAAAAAGAAAAGAAATTTTATGTAGGTAGTTAATGAAATAATTATATTTTAGTAAAAATGTTGCTTTCAGCTATAACAATTTATTTCACCTTTTTGTGATTAAAAATTGTGCATTTGATCTTTTTTTTTTAATATTACCTCAGAACCTGAAAATATTTTGCATGGAATAATATATGAAATACACTTTATATGTTTCAATATTATGGTTTATTTTTAGTTAGCAAGGCTCACATCCAGCACCGTATTTATGGTTTCGGGATAGAATGAATGTCAAGTGGTGATAGGATAGGTCAGCTCTTGAAAAAAAAAACACTGCGTTAACAAACCTACAATGAAAATAGTACATTACTGCAGCGGCCAGCAACAGAGGCATTGATGGACGAACGTGTAAATGTGGGCCGAGGCGAAGCCGAGGCACACATACGTAAGTCCATCAATGCCTAGTTGTGGCCAAGGCTTGTATAGTACTTTTCTCAAACAATGCGCGGAAATTAAAACAGTAAATTTTCTCAAATAATTCGCAGAAATTAAAACTCTTTTCAAAATCAATGACGAACAACGAACAACAATTTGTTATTTTTTTGCAATAAACAGCTTTCTATTTGCAAGCCAGTTCGAAAATTAAATAAAACCTTTGATGAGTTACCTCCTTGGTCGCCATTTTTCGGAGAAAAAGATCGTTCCATTTTTAAATTACACGACAGATATGAGTTTACTATGTAATTTATTTGGCCGCTAAACACGACAGATATGGATTTTCATACAACATTGCCGGCCGCTGCGCGCATGTATTTGGCCAGTACAGCAATTTCGATTTATCTCGAAGAAGGTTGTCAAAATAATGCTCACATTTCCAAGCATGTTTGAGAAAAAAAAATTGTTTACTTCAACCAAGATCTTGTTTATGATAATCATACATCATGAATCTATAATATGAGCCTGTAAACATCATGACTTCTCTGACTAAGAGAACTTTGTTAAACGAATTCGGCTTGTTGTTACAACTACCATCTTTTGTTTTTAGTAATCAGTAATAACGTCATTTCAATTATTTTGGTGCTAATTAAGAGAAAATACTTCTTAGTTGGCTCGCATTTTTTTCAGTGTAACACTGCGTATCAATTTATAGTTATTAAGTCGTGTTATGTTGTAGAGTTTCTGGCCGCATCTTCTCCACAGCGACCATAAATGTTCCGACGCGGTGGTATCTTCAAAAAAAGATTTGATGTTTAATAAGTGTGCTTCAAGTTCCAATATTGAATAAATTATGTTGACTTTGACTTTGAACCTTTTCCTTAAACGCCTCGAACCACACCCACGGAAAGTAATGTGGAGGTCTTTTCTAAGAAATCACACGGTTTGGAAGTAAAAGGTACATTTTCACGAAGTCAGAAAAGCAATTCGAAAAATCATAAAAATAAGCAAGTAATAAATAAAATAATTACAACCAATCTTTTTATGCAAATAGCACTTCGTAATAATGTATAAAACATGAGTTTCACTCGAAAGCCGTGGAAAATCAGCAGTCTTTGTGAATAGTGAATGAAACGGGCCAAGTTCATTTTTCACTCCTTTCCGTGTGTCGTTTTCAACCCCTCTGATGTAACAAACATTTTTAGGCTTTTTAAACTATTCGTGTTAGGGAAACGTGGGAAAAAAATTATAAGAACCTTGATTCATTATTTTTGGAGTATCATTAGTCTATTGTGGTATATTACACTAATTATTCAAATATTATACGGTCCTTCTTAAAATTATGCTGACAATTTTTAACCGACTTCAAAAAAGAAGGAGGTTGTTTAAAGAGGTGATCGAACCATCAAACTGAACAACTTTCTCTATTGGATCAAAATCGGAAACGCAAAAAAAATTTATCTGCTGTCCCATACATTTGGGCCGATTTTGGTTACCTACGGTATTGGTTTCTCTGATCATACTCCTAAAAAAAACATCAGCTTATTAGGTAAGTTGGACCTTCTAAACTATAATGCACAATATTTTAAGAAGATGGTCATACCATCAAACTTATATGAATGACTGACATCGAAATAGCAAAAAAACATCAGCTGCACCTACTAATCTGCAATACCTACCATATTTTCGGATAGTCTTTTTGTCACTAAATGGTGCCGGTTACAGTTTAAAAGTCCAATTAATAATTATTTCCTATCTCTCCTAACAAAACTCCGTAAAATGACTGGGCTAATATCTTACCAAGAAAAGATGAGCGCCAACTGCGATTACGCGACACTCCGTTTAAATAAGGTATAGCTAATATTACCATCTAGCTAGAGATTATGAAAAACAAATCAACAGATGTAAGGATAATGCAAAAATATAGATGGTAAAATATTGCTCTTGAAAATGCTCACTGACACAATATGGACGCGTTTTATTTTGGTGCTAAACGAGAAATTGACAAGATTTGTTGTTTATATCCGTGCTTACGGTTCATACTTGCGTCTAACCGCGCATAGGTACTCTAAGATTGTGACTTTTATAAAGAGTTTATTTTGCTAGTTAAATAATACGAGGGCGACACTGAAAGTTTCAAGAATGGACCAGTTAGTGACAATGCCAATGAAAAATTTATTTTAATTACAAATAAGAAACTCTTTATCAACCTGTAGCCGAAAATTTTGTTCGATTGTCATTTGTTTTAACGATTTGGCGGCAATTTGAAAAGTGCGTGTCGCGAGGCAAGACGAATTTAGCAAGGAAAAATGTTTTCTCCCCAATTTATTACGATTTTCGTCATGTTCCTAGTCAATAACAAAGTTAATGATAAACTTCGATTGGTATTTCATGATTAAGCCCCTTGACACTTTTTTACAACTGGTTAAATGAGTTTAGGCATGATCGGAGTAATCTCAGTGATGATCTACTCGCACCTGGGAGATGTCGTTCAACGGCGACAACTGAACAAAACGCCAATGCTGTGCAGCTCATGAGAGAGGCTGATAAGAGAGTGACCTACCAGCAGATTCAGGCAAGCTTCAGCATTGATATGAGTCAAGTACAAAAGATCCTACACGAATATTAAGGCGTAGGGAAGCTTTGTACTAGATGAATACCCCATAATTTAACCGATTTCAATAATTTCATAGTAAAGCAGAGGGGGTCCACTGCTTCTCACAGAGGTTCCATTGAACGGGACGATACATGAAATGGAATGGAGGCCACTTCTAATAATGTTAAAAGTATTCCCAACCTCCTACTTCTATACACTTTTTATTGTCTTGACACTTTCAGTGTCGCCCTCGTATAACAAATCGAGTCGTTTAAAACTACAATCTTCAATCGTAACCAAAATCTAAATCTTTGAAGCCTAAAGCCATCCACTCTTTGCGCTTTGCCGACCCAGTTTCCATGTCAGTTGGTCCAATTTAGACGTACCTTCAATAACGTAGGAATACCAGGCCTTTACAGGTGTCTGAAATATTAGTTACAGTTAATAATTAAATTGTTTACATTTAATGTTCTGTTTTAGTCAATGATCGGCTTATAGCATTTATCATACTTTTGGCTTATTTGACTGAAATTGTATTTAATTCGGGATTATTTTAGAAAACATTATTCCTGCTTTCTTTTCAGGTTTCTGATTAGTTTCTGATATTAAAACTAGGATGACACATAGTTTTTTATCATCACATAATAATAAATACCTAGGTACATTTAGGTTAATCTGTGAGCTAACTATACTACTAACATACTAAAAATATGTGTTACAAAAGATTATACGCAAATTAAAAAAAACAAAAAAAAAATTATCTTAAACTCGCTAAATACGGGGTGTAAGTGACAGCCTAGCAAATACTGAAACGGTGAACGTAAGTTGTTTTAAGATTGCTATGGTTGTCAGTTCCAACATTACGACATTGTAAAGTTATCTTTGTATATAATGATAATGCATGCTAGTTAGAAATCAAAATTTGTAGACAGATTGGTATTCATTATTATTTTAGAAACAATGAATTGTCCCGTCTAATATGAAAAAGCCTTTTGAAGTACCCACTATAATTTTGAATCACTTTATTGATATCTCAGCCGATGGACGTCCACTGCTGGACATAAATGCCTCCACCAAGGATCGCCATAACGACCGATCCTGCACGGCTAGCATGCCACCCCCGAAAAAACGATAAAAATCGAGATGTACCTCCATCTTTATTATTTTACGTATGCCAGAAAGAGCGCGCATGACGTTTGGGTGGCATGCTAGCCGTGCTGCGCTGCCATCCAGCCCATTGATATGGGAAAAAACAAACCCTAACTTAGAAATATTCCGTGCCCTAACCAAACATAACACTTTGTCTTTACTTGAAGTAAGCAAACATCTTAGAGAATTATTGGTAAGAACAAAATTTATCTTTGGGACCCTACATTAAACAGGATTTTGGTTTATCTTTGTTTGCACAGGCTTCATAAAGGTCAGTTTTTGGAGAAGACACATTCCCTTTTAAAGGGATTTAAAAGATTTGCTTTAACGCTTTTGCAGAAATTTCACGAGAATAATAATATTTAATAAAATAACTTTTAAAGAGACGGTAAAACCAACATGATTAAGGTCCAGTTTTTTCTGTAATAGTAAGACGTTTATAATATATACATATTTTATAGTCCTGATTTGTGCCGAAAATATTTTACAATTTTAGGCGTAATTTGATGATTTCTCAGTGGCTGATTATAATCTACAGCGCTTTAGCTATTAATTTGCCTTTATCAACGTGTGCTGGGCAAGGGTTGATGAATATTATCCTATTACCTAGCAGAGAAATGTTAAATGATATAACGTTCCTCGTTTACGCATACATTTTTGGGGTGGTTGGGGATCTACCTCCTAGCGGTCCACCCCGGGCAACGGCATTACAAGCTACCAAGTTTGTGGTGGCGGCTGAACGATCCCCCACAGCGGTGGTAGGCTCCGCAAGGAGCCGCCTGGCTCGCGACCGCCCTCCTGCCGGAGTCCGGCGCCAAGCAGCTTGCTGCGTTCCGTCGGTGCGCAGGAGTGCCAGTGTCATTCTGGGTAAGCTCGCTACATCTTCGACCCCATCTTTGTCCTGTGGACTAGATTGAGGTCAAGAGCAAACCCATAAAAAAAAATAACATGCCAGAAAACAAACAAAACCTTGTTATAATGTTACAGAATAATAAAACGTTTGACTACAAGTAAACGCAAGACTACTTAAATTAATTCTCTGACTGATTTAAAAATTTCCTTTAAAAAGTATGTCTGTATGTCCATAATAATGTTAGATATATTATGTTTACACTAATGGGTCACAAAGAAAACATAACCTATACCTAAGTAATTATATGAGTTGCCGCCGCGCTATAATTTGGTCGGAACTGCCATGATCATGGGAAGACTGATAAACTGCAGCACCTCCGCCGTTGCTCTAGATTTGGAATTGAAATTCAAATAATTAAATACGTCTGTAAGAACACGATACAATATTTATCAAGACCTACCACTTTCAAAGCTCATTTTTCAAAACACATCAACATAAGTAAGCAGTACACGTGAGCTGAAACTCATTACTCATGCCACCGCGGCTCTACAACTTTTCGATCCTGTACATTTGGTATGCAGAACTTACACCAACTTATCTTGCGGAGGTTGCGCTATAATATTGGATGTTGGGTGTTTATGGTCCATTAGTTTGTGTCTACATAATATTTGTACGAAACAAGTTATTAACGCGACCCAAATATGCCTTAAAAATCCAATAGAAAACATCAAAGGCGACTCGACTCAAAATAATGGTATGGAAGATTTCTGTTTTTTTTTTCGCGATTTTAATGTTGATCGTATAGTTAAAGGTGTTCAGTTTGATGGTCCCAGCACCCCCACGCATTTAAGTTTACAGCCTGTTTTACCTATGTGAAACTTGAATGGCAATCAGAAATAATCTGATTTGATTTTGATCATACATAATGCTAGAAAACTTTCTTCGCAATCAATACTTAGCAGTAAACCACAGAGTATATGATAATTTTCTTGCCCTTCGAATTATTTGGGTCGGCGCAATATGACATCCTCTTCCATTCATCTCTCTTAACCGTCTTTCCAGCACTCACTCCTTTCTTGCACATATCATCCTGCACACAGTACATCCATCTTTTCTTCGGCCTTCCTCTCGTACAGCTGACATCCACATTCATACTAAACACTGTTCTCGTAACGTGACACTCGTCTCTCCGCATTATATGCCCATACCACGGATTGCCTAAAGTAAAATGCTGTCATTCATTTACATCGCTGAAGAAACATTTTTTTTCTTTCCTGGTTTTTTCTTTCTGTCTAAGTCCCTTCTATGAACTAACTATTCAGGAATATTTCAATTGGGCATTTAGGTATAAGTACGTATTATAATTATTATACAACGTGTTAATGAATTAGCGCAAAACCTCATACACCCCAACAGATTTATAACAAAATAATTAGATTGAAACAATAATTTCATTATTTTGATAGTTAAAATTTAAAGTTATTCTCATTTTAAGTTTTGAGGCAAAAATGATTTGTTATTATTTCAGCACTGAAAGAGCTTTCTTTCAGTTTCGTTAGCGCTTGCTAACGTACTCATGGATACATTTTTATAACCTTGTTTTGGTAGTAAGTAGGGTGGAGTGTGCCCATGCAGTGGGTTGACATCGGGTTCAGAAAATTTTAAATTTTGCAAAAAAAATATTTAATATTTTGAAAAAAATTACCTATGTTGAAACCATGATAATTCGATTCTGCTCTCGATTCTAAACAAACTACTTTCTAGTTTTGCGTTAATTCATTAACACGTTGTATACTATATTAGTTTAAACCACATACAATAACACTGTTCGTATTCCCACACAATCTAGGTAAAATAGCGCAATGTTAATAGTTAGTTAGTAGGTATGTAGGCGGTAAATTAATCAAAGTTTCTGAACTACGTTAGCACTACTAAGATTTCTGTGGAAATGAGTAATGTGTGTGATTCATGAATAATGATTTTACTAAAAACTTAAAACTACAATTTCATGTCGATTACGCAAAATTTAATTTTGTTTCAAACAGCAATAGATTTTTTTAAATGTTGTTTGTAATTTTATTATTGTCCACTAACTTAATTCCGTTCCTAATTAATATTTGTTTGAATAAAAACAACGGTTTTTAAGACGAACTTATTAAATGTACTGTTAACTTTATTATAATTATAATTGATGTTTGCGTAGTCTACAGAAAAGAGCTAGGCAAATCACGAGGCGGCACGGCGTGTCGGTTCGATTCCTGGCCTGTACCTGTAAGCTCAACGGAATTTACGTACGGTTGTATTTGTCTACGTTTCCAATACGGAAGTTCCACTTTGCCAATGATCATTTAGAAAATGCTACTTGACAAAAGGTAGACAAGCTATCCCATCGAATTCATAATACAGCATAAAACAATTTTGTTTCAGGCTCGATCCCGAATGGATACCAATTCATCACAAGCCGCCATCGGAGCTGTACCCAAAAAAATTCACGAATCGACTATTCAGTCGCTACAGACATACAAATTCAGTAAAGAGATGTCGTTCGAAATCCTATTTTACTCCATGTTTTCTAGTACCTAGGTATAAAAGTTTTTTTGATGATTTGGATGTGGTAAATTGAGAATCAAATAAACGGTGTTTAATACCGATTTCGGAAATTAATTTGATCTCTCTCGTCTCTTATGGTGTTTGAATTTTATCAACAAAATGCATAAATACATACGAGTATATAAACTTAGGACTATAATCCCTTTAGGGGTGGTAAAGAAAATAAATAATTTAAAAAAAATTAATATCTTGAACATTGACACACTAATCTCATTTAAAGTACCAGAATCGAGCCCAGGTTATGAATAGAAAACGAAATAGAATGTATTATAATACTCTGAGGTCTACCCAATATCAAACTGTACAAAAACATGTACTTATAGTCATTCCTTACAGTCGCACACAGATTGCCATAAGAGTGACAGAGCTAGATTAGACGTAAATCTGTTACGTCTATTAAACAACTGTCACCACTTTTTAAGCAAATTCAAGTAAAATTCGTTCTTAAATGTGGAGGGTCTGGTGACATTATGGTTCAAGACGGTATCTATTTACTATTGACATTTCACTTATTTTAATGGGCGGTTGTCATAAGTGTGAATGGATGTCAAGTAGCGTTTCGATGTCTTGCTATATATTATTTATCTACCCCTATATTTTATCTTTGACTCTAACATAGAGCTATATTTTCTAAAAGGAATCACACACACATAACACAAGCACATGATTTCTGATACAGTGAAAAAATTTGTAAGTATTCCAATAATTGATAATAATTTTCCTTTATACCTCCATAGTTCAATGATAGCCGGAGTTGGTATCCTATGAGTTATGGCGGTCACCAAGTTTTATTATACGGCTTGATTCGCAGGACGCATGTGTGGGACCTAAAAAGATACAAGTTTTATGACGGGAATGTATCATTGGAACTTTTTCTGTGACTACGTGATCGATCGGTAGACATGAAGGTTCATATTCGTACATCAAGACATAGGAAATTAGTTTTTCTTATTTTCTGTGTGCTCCTAATAGTACTGTAGCCCCGGGACTATTTATTTACCAAAAAAGTTACCGATTGCCGTTTTGAAAATGTTGTAAGGTACGACATTGACCCAGATCTTAAATATCACAACCAGCAGTAATTAAATGAGATTTTTTTTTTAATCTCTTTAAAAATTAAATTTTGAGGTTCTCCCTTTATTTGTCTACTGTCATGTTCTACAACTTAGTTCATTACCCATACGCTGTCTAAAGCTGCCGTACAAACCAACAATAATTTCAATACGGCAATCGGTAACCTTTTTGGTAATTAAAATACCTATATAGTCCCGGGGCTACTGCAGTACTCCTAGATAAGTCCTGATTATCTTTAAATACTTACAGGGTGTAACAAAACACCAGTAATATTTAAAAGGGTGGTTAAAACCATCAAACTGAATAACTTTCACTATGGAGACATAGTCGATAAAAAATCAGCTGACCCATACATTTGAGTTGAGTAGATAGGTACTGCAGTTTTGTATAAAACAGCAGATTTTTTTTAATTTTTTTTCTCTATTTTGGCTCCTTAGAGAAAGTTGTTCAGTTTCATGTTCTAAACCGCCCCTTTAAATTTTACTTAGGTATTTTGTTACACTTGTTTTGGTTAGATTATAGGCTACATTAGTTTGTGTACTTCAATCGTACAAAACAACAATAAAATTGTGCACCTATAGTAGCCCAGTCATTTTACGGTTTGAGCCGGGAATAATTAATAATTGAATTGTTTTTCGCTATAATATTGAAGAGCCAATTTGAGCTTAGAAATATACCAAAATAAAAAAAAAATCACGACGTGAACTGTTGTTCCAATTTTGAAATTTAGATATAATCTCGTTCTAAAAAACCTGACAAATATTTTTTTTATGCACATATTTTACTGGCTTAGGCTTACCATTATACATACTTCAAACATGATGTAAATATTTTTGTCTACTTAGAAAGTTTTGGAAAATACATTCGTATTTTCTAATAAATACCTCATTTGGTAATTTTTAATGCCTATTTTATTGCTCAAAAATAATGTATATTGTTAAATGTAATTCAAAAAATGAGTGCATTGATATTAATTTTATTCATTTAAAAGCCTTCTGGAACAGATAATTTTTTTAAATATGGTTTAGGATAGTATTTTTGTCACTAAATGGTGCCGGTTACAGTTTAAAAGACCAATTAATAAATACTCCCTACCCCGCCTAACAAAACTCCGTAAAATGACTGGCCTATAGATATTAATTAGTCGGTCAAGCCAACCATTGCCATATCAGAGAACCATTTTACAAACGGAATGTTTAATTGTCGGGCTCGTGAATGCTTCCTAGCAAGTACCTAACAATTTACATCAAGTAATAGTCATAGAATCGAAATTGAGTATTTTGTAAAGAAGAATGGCGAAATATCTGTTTTTTTGCCTCCGTCTTAGAGGGAGCCGCACATAAATAAATATAAGCAATACCTTTTGAGTTAAATAAAACTAACAAAAAAGTTAATTGGTAACCTGTAGTAGTTTGAGGAAAGGGTGTTCTCCTTATGACATCTTTTGAATCAACAGAGTGAACCTCATAGTCATAATCTTTCTCATTAGATAGTCCAGTAAATCTTTCTATACATTCATGGTGGAATTTTCATTAAAATAAAATGAAAATTTACGATAATCGTACAGTATTATGATAATTGAAGAAATTTTGTTTTTTCAGTTATTATAAATACTTACAATTATACGGCTTATGTTATGCTGTTATACGTTTTTTGATCCTTATAATATCGATAGGTGTATAAAAGATTTTTTGTCTAAATTGCCTATTTTCTTACTGACAGACATTTTATTCAAAATCAGTAAAATGCAGTTCAAACTGTCTCAAAAAATTGAGGACCTTGCCCTTACTGTTCAGTTAAATAAAAAAACACCCTGTGTATCTCGTCCCTCATATGACTTAGCTATATGTGCTCCATAGTAAGATAAGCAACCTCATTAAAATTTTACTACATCCAAAAGTGGCCGCAAAAGTACAAACAACACGACGCCAACTTTAACCAAAGGCCTTTACTATAATAGTAGGTATAATTAATTCATCATCATCATCATCATCTCAGCCGATGGACGTCCACTGCTGGACATAGGCCTCCCCCAAGGATCGCCATAACGACCGGTCCTGCGCTGCCCTCATCCAACGTTTTCCCGCCGCCTTCACCAGGTCGTCGGTCCACCGTGTGAGGGGCCTACCCACGCTGCGCTTTCCGGTACGCGGTCGCCACTCGAGAACTTTTCGGCCCCACCGGCCATCGGTTCTGCGAGCAATGTGCCCTGCCCACTGCCACTTAAGTTTAGCAACTCTTTGGGCTATGTCAGTTACTCTGGTTCTTCTGCGGATCTCTTCATTTCTGATTCGATCTCGCAGGGAAACTCCGAGCATAGCCCTTTTCATAGCCCTTTGGGTGACTTTCAGCCTTTTTATGAGGCCTTAAGTGAACGACCACGTCTCTGTTCCATATATCATCACTGGCAACATAAGCAGGTATAATTAATTTATTATAGCAATCAATTTAATTGTAGGATTTGTAGGCACTTATAAATTATACTGAGTTTGTTTTTAACTATTAGGTACCTGTAATCTATCGTGTAAATTAATAAATTTAAGGCTTGTGTTAAATTGTTTCTGAAGCCCATACAATACTTCTCAAAACTCTAATTTTAATCATGAAAAAAATCCAATCAAACTTGTAAATATTTGAGAAAAGGAGAAAAGTTTTGTGGTCATACCCAATAAACCCTTGTACCAACAAAAGTTATTCTACGAAATATCTTATACATTTTCATCCCTTTAATGTACAAGAGTAACCTGGAATTTGGACGTAAATGTAGATAGGTATTACGTTTATGAATTCCTTTGTGGTAACGCTACGGCATTTGGGACGAAACTCGTTTGGTACACGTAAATGTCAGCAATACTGTTGACAATGTTGAGTTAATAAACCTTATTTGTTACGTTGAAACGCTTTTGTGATGCTTATGAGGGTTGTTAGGTACGTACGTACATATTTTTTTAGGGTTCCGTACCCAAAGGGTGAAAATGGGACCCTATTACTAAACCTAAGTTGTCCGTCCGTCCGTCTGTCCGTCCGCCCGTCCGTCTGTCTGTCCGTCCGTCCGTCTGTCCTACCTATTTAGGGCTGTAACTTTGAATCGTAATAGCTAGATAGTTGAAATTTTCTCAGATTATGCGTTATTATGGCGGATTTGTTAACAAATAATGAAAATGTCAAAAAGTTAAAAATTAAGGGGCGTTCTCAACAAGAAACTAGTTTTTATCAACGTTTGTTCTTCACGCTCTATCGTAAAAACGTTAAACGTTAACGTTAATATATACAAGCGTCAAACTTAGTGGAATTATAGAACAAACTCTACAGAATAACAACAAACACTAAAAACCTGCCAAGTGTGAGTCGGTCTTGCGCTAAAGGTCCCGGACAAAAAAGGTTTTTTTTTCTAAGTTAATAATGTTGTGTTCTGTGGTGGTGTGGTACGGAACCCTCGGTGCGCGAGTAGCCCGACTCGCACTTCACCGGTTCTTAATCTAAATTAATTCTATTATTAGGTTCTAGTAAAGTGAGACGATTGTACACAGCCTTTCCCACTTTTCTTCATCATCATAAGGCTTGGCAGACTTTGCATTTAGGCAGGTTTCCCCACGATGTTTTCCTTCACCGTTTGTAATTAAAATTCGTTCATTATTTCATTATCAGGCTATAAACGCCCCACTGCAGGGCACAGGCTTTAGACGAGCTTATTCGTCCAAGGCACAGGCCTACCCTCAGGGAGGGTGTATGGGCATTAGTCCACCACGCGTGCCCAATGCGGATTGGTAGACTTCACATACACATCAGTATTTCTTCTTCAGCGTATGCAGGTTTCCTTACGATGTTTTCCTTCACCTTTTGAGAGCAGTCGGTATTACGTACATAAGTTAGAAAAACTCATTGGTATATAGCATGTTGTCCGTGCGGATTCGATCCCGGACTCCCATCATTAGGTTTCTATACCTTTCCGCAACGCGCCACCGATGCTCTCTAAATAAAATTAATTAAGTAATTATAAATCAGTTGGGGTTTATGACGTTTTGCGCATTAAACTCATTCAGACTATGAGTTACGTGTTCTTAATAAAACCGGTCAAGTGCGAGTCGGGCTACTCGCGCACCGAGGGCTCCGTACCACACCACCACAGAACACAACATTATTAACTTAGAAAACAAAACTTTTTTTGTCCGGGACCTTTAGCGCAAGACCGACTTGGCCAATTTTTAGTATTTTTTGTTATTTCGTAGAGTTTGCTCTATAATCACACTAAGTTTGACGCTTGTATGTATTACCGTTTTTACAATAGAGCGTGAAGAAAAAACGTTATTAAAAACTAGTTTCTTGTTGAGAGCCCCCTTAATTTTTAACTTTTTGACATTTTTATTATTTTTTAACAAATCCGCCGTAATAATTCATAATCTGAGAAAATTTCAACTATCTAGCTATAACGGTTTAAAAGTTACAGCCCTAAATAGGTAGGACAGACGGACGAACGGACGAACAACGTAGGCTTAGTAATAGGGTCCCGTTTTCACCCTTTGGGTACGGAACCCTAAAAACGATGTCACAATTAGGATAGAAATAAGAATCTTACTCAATCTTATTCTATGGAATCTTAGGTAACTACCAGAATCAATCAGGATATTTTTAAAAGAAGAGTAAATAGGCTTTTTCTGGGCGAGCGCGCTACATCCTCGGCTTCATCTACAATTTCCATCAGGTGAGCTAAAGCCAAGCGCAAACCCATTATGAACAAAAAAAAATCGTTTTATCTTTTCAAATCGAAGTTTGTTTTTTTCATTGGTTCTATCGACGACAATAATTTTGTTCCCTAAACATCTATTCATACACAGCGTGTGAATTCTCTATGATTCATACCTACTAAGCGGTAGTGTTGTTTTTTTCTATTATAACTAGTTTTAGGAATTATTATAGATAGGTCCTTGATCTATTGCTTAAAAAAAGGAAGGAAAAGCAAGTAGCACTTTCAAGGCTACCTGTACATTAATACAATATTTTTATTTCCATCTACAAAAAATTACATTTCGACGTAGACACTAAAAATTCTTCAAACAATGTAGTTAATAGCTTTTAGCCTGGAGTAACATTTATCTTCATGAAATGACTTTTGAAAGGTTTTCAACACGTGACATGGCGACATTCAGGGGTATTGTGTATATTTTAGTATGTTTTCAGTTTGGAAAAAATATTGTTACGGTCAGTTACTTATAGTACCTAAATAACAGTGTGTAAAGAATGTTTATTATGTAATGTTTAGTATATAAATATATGTACATGTCATGTATTTAATTATGATGTGTGAAATGATTTCATGTGTAATATATTCTAAATAATTGTATGATACGTAGGTAATTCCTAATAACTTCTATAAGGATACAGCGCCTCCTTATACGAATTCCATAGCTGATACCTGCTACCTTTGTCAGTCACTGTTTGCCTTGTATTGTTTTGATGAAATAAACGAGTTATCTATCTATCTATAATGTCACAGAACAAAACATCATCATCATATTAATGGGGTAATCACCATTACTGTCTATTTTTGTCCGCAAATGCTTTGAGGTCTTGATATGACACAACATCAACCTTTTGTTTCACCTGTGCTAGATAACTAAAGAAAACAATTATCTGGTCTTGATACGACATGACAATTTCTTTATAACAAAAATACAAATTTAATTTAAATAAAGAACCTTTTAGTATGTACCTATAGTCGTTGAGGAAATAAAATATTGACGATTTAAAGACAATGAAAAAACAAGCCTTGGTTTAAAAAAGTAAAATGAAGATCCATTGGTGGCTCAAGATAGTGTTCTTTTCGAAGAACAATTGAAGTCACCAAAATACTATGTAACCGTTCAACGTCAAGCAATGTTGCTACATAAACTAGACATTGGCAAAATCATCAATACAAAGATAGGCGCCATAATTTTGAGAATAAAATAGAATAGAAATACATATAACTATCAAATCAAAATTTATTGCTTTACTATCTAAAGCTGTCTTACAATATACCTGAAATGGTAAAAGCTACTATTACTATTTATTGCAGAATAAATGTGGGTCCTTCAAACGGGATGATGATAAGGGAAGACCTTAACGCTGGTTAATATTGCTAGATATTAAAGAATTTACTGTAGAAATGTAGATATTGTGATTTAGATATTATATTTAGAATATTTGTGACCCAGTTGGGGAATATGTTAGGTACCTAGTTTGTTAAAAATCTTATATACAGGGTGAAATTGATATCATTAGCATCCTTTTCAATTAAGAGTCTACCCATCAAACTGAACAACTATTACAATGGGAGCAAACCGATCGGAGCAACTAAAAAATCTGCTGTCCATACTAAACTGTAATGCCAACTCGACTCAAATGTATGCAACACCAGATTTTTTTTGCTCCGATCGGTTTGCTCCCAAAGTAAACGTTATTCCGTTTCATAGGTAGACTCTTAGTTTAAAAGGATGCGAATGATATCAATTTCACCCTGTATATTGCAGTTGTTGCTTGATTTGTACCAAAGTTTATAGCATGACATGCATTCTTCTCAAGATCGCATAATTTTTTCAACATGCATTTCAGCTGAATTCTAGACAGTGCGCACATGGGCGTGAAAAATGTATGAGTCAGTTCACTTGGAGTTAAACCTTTCTTAGAATATTCCTTACAACACTCTTGTTACCTTTGTATAAAAGTGAAAATCGATTGATTCGTGGGACTTCGTAAGTGAAACGAAGAACTGTTCCCAGTTTCCTTAGCACGACCGGTGAGCCTCGAAACTGGGGTCATGCCTCATAAAGTACATTGGCCGATTTTATTCCTTAAGTTTTACTGCACCGCCCAAATGTGGTTTGTGTCTTTCAATGTGTTCTCAATGAAATTGTACAGGTTGTAAACTTAATTTCATTACAATATACATTACATACTTCTAACCATCAAACTGAACAACTATTTCTATGGAATCGACATTGAAATAGCGGAAAATTATTGGTTGTTCCGTAGAAAATTTCACATTACACAATATGCAGTGCAAAGCTTTAAAATTTATGAATTCAAAAATCTTAACGATAAAGAGGTATCCCGCTAAATTAACGTTTTTGAAGACAAATGGTGAGAGTAATCTATTCGTTATCATTTTCTTTCATACAATATCGCACTTTCTCACTTCCTCAGTACGTTCGTTTATAAAAAAATAAAAGTTAATTTCATGCACGTGGCAAAAGTAATCAATCACGAATTCGTATAAGGTGATTTATTATAGGCAACAGCTGCATGATTTTAGCCGTAACAACTCTTTCTTTTCGTACTTTATTATATATTCCGTGACTTTATGAATAACTTGGTTTTTGTTAGAGATTTTTTCATGCCGCCCTCTTTGCTACATTACTTTCTTATTCTGAAGAAAAGTTATACCTACCTGCATATATTTTTGTATTGGAATTGGAAACGAATATCGTAATTTGATAGAGCCGCACAGATTGTATATTTTTTGTGTGATTGACTGGTTAAATTCATTTTGAATAAAATTTTCAATGTTGACCTTGACTTGTTGTGGAACGAATAGGATTTTTAGCGAATCCAATGGTCTATTTTACATTCGATAACTCGATGAAATAATTCTATTATTCATGACGTGTAAACTTACACGCATTACATACTTTAGAGAGTGCTTCATGCCATCAACAACTTTCCCTTGGGGACCAATATTGAAATCGCGAAGAAAAAATCAGCTGTTCCATACATTTGGGTCGAGAATCCCTTGAAATTTTCTATGCAACAGCAGATATTCACAATTTCAATGTTCGGCCCATAGTTGATGTTGTTCAATTTGATGGTCTGAATCATCCCCTAAAGTATGTAATGCATTTAAGTTTACATATACATCCTGTATTTATTATATTTCTTTAAAAAAATACTGGCTGTGCAGCTCTGTCAGGCTATCGTAAGTCCCCTCAATACTGGGAACACAAAGCCTATTATTATACTCTTTCTAAATACCAAGTAGGTATTTTAAATTGCGGTAATTTACGAAAAACCCAATGTTTTCTCAAAATTAATCAGTAAACATTTCTTATTGTCAATTGTTTTATCGAATGGATTTAAGCGACAAGCTTTCAAATAACTTGGCTATTACGCTGATTGCCAGCAATTTTCGACATTAACGAAGTTTAGAATTGGTCCTACTGAAATAAAACCGGGAGCAATCTTGGTGTACTTACTAGGTGCTAAGTATTTGGTGAGTTTGGATTTTACATTATTAGAGCTAAATATAGAGTGAGTTATTTTTCATTATATTCTAAGTTTACTGAGAATTTGAGGTAGGTACAAAAATAAACAATAAATTAGGTACTCTGAGTCAAGTAGGTATGTATAATTATACAGGGAGTAAGGAAAAGTATCATTTACCTTTAAACCACAATACTCTACCCATCGAACTGAACAACTTTTACTATAGGAGCAAATCTGTCAGAACAAAATAAAATTAGCTCAACTCGAACGTAAGAAACAGCAGTTTTTTATATTCTGACAGGTTTGCTCCCATAGTAAAAGTTGTTCAGTTTGATGGGTAAAGTATACAGGGTGTAAAAAGACTACTCCCGAAAACTGAAACTATGGATTCAGACCATGATACCTAACACTTTGGCACTGAAATTTATTTTTTTTATTTTTAAATTTTTCTTTTTTCGGGCCTTTATTTCTACAATTATGAACATTAAAGCCTACCAGTGACATAATGCAATACAATTTTAATTGTTAAACACAAGCATTTCGAAAATAGTAAAAATCCGCAATGTAAAACGCACTCATCAAACTCGTCGCCAAGCTACGGTCGCGCGCCACACAGCTGTAAGGTCACTGCCCGCTCACCCGAGCGAGCGGGCAGTGACCTAACAGCTGAGTGGCGCGCGACCGTGACTACCGAGTCTACCGAGAGTCGGAGATAACATAACCGCAAACGGTCGTGTGACATAGTGTTACGACAGCAGCGTGTTGTACGCTTTACATTGCGTGGCAAGAAAATGGAAAAATCACGAATAATTTTTTTTAATTTTAAAGGTTAGCGCCATTAATTTTTATATAGGTTCAGTGATATGTTCTTAAAGTTTTCGGGAGATGTCTTTTTACACGGTGTATGGTTATAAGGTTAATGATACTTTTCCTTACACCCTGTATATGTATACTTACTTATTGTGTTGCCGTAATATTTTTAGATTTTAATATTTAGTGCACACACGGCGACGCACCAAGCTATGCAAAACCAAAATAAGCTGACCGCGCGTAGGTAGAGTAATGATGTGTAACGTCGCGCGGCCAGCTTATGATTGTTTTGCGTAGCTTGATGTGTCGCCGTGTGTACTAACAGTTGTTGCATAGCATGGTTTGCATCAGGTTTTAGGAATTATGTCGTGTTAACTGATTGAATTCAAAGTCGCTCGAGAGAGCTACGCTTGGTGTTTCTCTTAGAGATCACACTGACGACATTGAAACTGAAACTGATGACATTTTAATTTAATTTCGCTTGCGTAGTTTTTACAAATTCTTACAGCTCAGCAGCACGGTATGCCGACATGCGCGTACCGTAGTCCGTCAATAAAACGAAGACAGGCGCGTAATTGTTTCTCTTTATATGTTTTGTTTATCTTTTGGTTCGGACACTTTTGGGCGCGGACCCTACGTCCAGTAGTTGGTAAGTCAATGCCTGTAGCTTAGGAAAACACAATAAATATGCATTAGCATATTATTATTAAAAATAATCTTATTTAATCAGTTACCATTTGGGCTGAAAAAAATCTTCTATTCCATTCAGAAAAGCCTAATGTTTCTTATTAATCTCCCTCGTTAAGAGAAGCGTGCGTTATTTTGTTATTTATCGGATGGTCGGACGTTATTGCCACCTTCATTAATCTCTTGGATTCTTGAAGGAAATCCCGCAAAAAGCATTGTTACCCTTAATGATAAATGTCGGGTACCGTCTGTTTTCTCTTTCTGCTACACATTTGCTGTCTCAACCATCGTTTTGAAGGTAAGTGTAATTTATCTATGAATTTGTTCGAGACACTTTTATCTTTTTCTTTTGAGGTGACGGTTTCGTTTGGAAAGTGTGTTTGAGATTGTTTCCGCGTTTCTTTGACTTGAAGGTATTTTCGGGTTTGTGATGGAACTGTTTTTTTTTTTCTTTTCATGAAGGTTACTGAAGCGTTTCTTGTGGTGTGATCAAAGATTTCATTATCTTTCTTCATTCTGAGTATGACCAATCGTAATATTTTTCTGGCAAATACATATATGAATTCTGAAACTGCTACATTGGTGTGATATCTTATTAAATAAGATGACAAAACAAGAGCGTAACTCATAATTTTAAGAGCCAAGCTTTTATCTGTCTCCATACTCACTTCTCAATAACATCTTAAGTTTGAATTATAAAACTTACATATAAATATTACAGGATTATAAAAATTCTTATATTGATTTATTTTATTCATGCAGTTCATTACTTAAATAATTATGCTTGTAATTGCAACTATGGGATAAGAGCACATAATAAGAATCACGATTCATTCAGGTTTTAGTATAAAGAGAATAATCTCTTTATACTAAAACCTGCCTTCTAAATGACTAGACATGTTTGTATCTATTGAAGAAAGAACTGAATCACGATTTTTATAAGTGCATCAATTGCTCCATAGTTGTAATAACCAGATAGTTGTAATTAGCTTTCTTCAAATGTTAGCTCTAAGCTCTTTAGTACCTAATCTGTGCTGTATTTATTTCATTTATGTAAATTTTGAACTCGCCAAAAAAAAGATGTAGATTTAATTATCCTTGCTGCTTAAATTCACACCTTATTCCTAAAGATTTTAGGATCCTAACAGATTGTTATCGCGTAAAAGTACACCTCAAATCCCCCTTCTCTAATTATACTCTGCGACGAACGCCCCATCCTTCCATACAATGTACCCATTAAGTTAATCGGAGCCCATTTCCTCCTGAACGAGACGCTACAAATATAGTAGTTACGCAGTGTTGCCATTATTGCGCTTTTTGAGCTAAACCTTGCGCTTCTCTGGGCATTTAAAGTATCAGAATTTGAGCTACTCGCAGACATTGCTTGCAGAACAGTCATCATCATCATCATATCAGCCAATAGACGTCCACTGCCATAATCGCCACGCTTGGCAGGCGGGTTGGCGATCGCAGTTGGATTTTATGTGTGTACTAAGAGGATGCTGCTGCCCATCCTCTGGTAGATCCCTTAGTGCCTTTTACGACACCCATGGGAGGAAATGGGATGGTGCTATTCTTAGCCGACACCACACGGTAAACAGAACAGTACTAACCATTTACTCCTACAGGGTGGCCATTCATCATCATCATCTCAGCCGATGGACGTCCACTGCTGGACATAGGCCTCCCCCAAAGATCGCCATAACGACCGGTCCTGCGCTGCCCTCATCCAACGTTGGTGGTCATTCGAACGCTACCAATTCTTTAAAAAGTTGATTAAGTATAGCAGATTCTGGCGCATTTTTTCGGCTCGAACGTAACACCCAAAGCTGGGAAGAATCTTGCAACACTGTTTAAGGCTAGCGGATTTTCTCGTGCATAAAGGTGATTACGATGCATAATTTCACGTTTTATTGCTGCCTTTCTATAGAACAATTCAGTTTTACAAGCAGTAATAATTGTAAGGTCTTGTTTACTTCAGTTGTTAGGGAAAAGATGTAATTTCCTTTTTGATTCCAATGTCGTTTGAAAGGTAACATTGGGGTAAGAACAAGTTTATTATTATCGTTATTGTTCTAACAAGTTTGGGTGAGTGTGTTCTATCCAAAGTCGCACGTCGCTTTCCATTGGGAAAGATCAAACGCCAATCGTAAGCAAGCCAATCGCTGAAAATGCCACCGATCTTTAATTTTAATCTAAAACTGAAAATACAGTATCGAAGACAGATAAACTTTAGATACATTATTTATAAATTTAGCAACATTTTCTTCCGACTTTTAAAATAAACTTTCAAATAGAAAATAGTATGCATCTTAATTATACTTCAATTTGTTTCGGTTGGTAACTAATGTCATCGTAAAAAGTAAGCGCGAAAAATTTATAAACGATAATACGATAAACGATAGTAAATACCTCAAAAAGAACCAACAATGAGTCCAAAAAAAGAGTAGTAGGTAGGTACCTACCTATACCTAACTCAATAAGAAGTAAAAAATGTTTTCCTAAATATCGGAATCAGTATTAATTTTGAAGTCCCTTAATTTATGGCGCTTAAAATGGGAACAATTAGCTAAGTGGGGCATTGGTTGTTATCTTCAAGGAAAAATAATCTTTTAATGTAACCAGACTTAAATTGTTATCAGAAATTAAACAAAAAAATTTTTTTCGACAAAGATTTAACAAAACACTTTTAATAAAAAAAAACAGACTTTTTGTCCCGGGGGACTTCGTCCTCGTGGAATCCATAATGTATTTCCGTGATAATTAATACCCTGTTTTATCGTAGTTGGTTCATCATAGTTATGGTAATCATCATTGTAGCTGAGAGAGGTCCACTGCTGGACATCGGCCTCCTCAAGGATTTACTTAAAGACTGGTCCCGCGCTGCCCTCGTCCACAGGGTTCTCCGCTACCTTCATCACCAGCTTGCCGGTCCACTTGCCTAGCCACATAACGATGCGATGTCCTCTTCGAGATGTCAACGTCCTCATCGGGGATTCGTTCTACGTAATTATCGTAAATTTGTTTACTTCAACCAATATCATGACTCCATATGAGCCTGTCAACATCATGACTTCTCCAACTAAGAGAACTTTGTTAAACGAATTCGGCTTGTTGTTACAACTAACCATCTTTTGTTTTTAGTAAACAATCATAATTCATAACGTCATTTTAATTATTTTGGTGCTAATTAAGAGTCTTAGTAGGCTCGCATTTTTTTCAGTGTAGTAATACACCACTAGTTTTTGATTACTAACATAATATATTTAAGGGTGTTTTCAGACCATGAAACAAAATAACTTTTCCAAAGGAAGGAAGGGTTGAAAAACGAGAATTTTTTTCCTGGGACCTCCCACACAAAAGTGTGGATCGGCCGATCTATTTTCTATGGGAGGTCCAACGATTTTTCTCGTTTTTCGACGCATGTTCCTTTAGGGAAGTTGTTTAGTTTCATTGTCTGAATACACCCTTAAAGTTAGTAATCATAAACTAGTGGCAGTGTATAGTAGTTTCCTGAATTTTTTGGACTGCTACAATAATAGAAATATCTTTATAATTGTTGTAAACAATCAAATACGAGATAATTAAAAAACGTTCAAGGAATTAGTAACTTTTTCTGTTTAAGTAATTTTACCGACCCATTGGATGAAATTTGCTCACTTCTATTAAAAAAGTTTTTTTTTTTGTAACTTCAGTAATTGGTGCGGAGGAAATTTCACGTCTGGAGCGGATACTAAAATTTGAAATTGAAATTTTGTACTTACTTATATAGATTTTAATTAGGTGGAGATCTAAAAAAACCTTTCAGAAAAGATGAAAGAAAATTTCGGAAACTTAAATTTTCTCAAAATTATTTTCTAACGACTTTAGAAGCTTAGAAAATTTTAAAAGTATATAATTAGTGATTCTCTATCGTTTTATAAATTTTAATGTTCATTAAAAGTTCTTTAAGTTATATCATGCATAACTTTATTAGTAAGTACAATTTTTTCATTGTAGGTATTAATTATTTTACTATTCACACTTACAAATCTCATTTTAAAAACACTTAAACAGAGCGTAAAAGAAAATTATTACGTATCGATTAGGGCACTTCAGACCATCAAACTGAACAACTTTCACTAATAGAGCCAACATCGTAATCATGAAAAAAATATTTTAATATTTCAAATTTGGTCCCTTTATAAAAGATGTTCAGTTTGATGATCTGAACAACCCCATAAATTAACTAACGCATTTTAATTTACACCCTGTATAGTCAATATGAAAATTTTATTTGTAATGCGAAATACGTTAAGTTGTTGGTTATTAAATAAATAAATATACCATAAAATAAATTACGTTGGTATAGGTTTTTTTAATGGAAACTTAACAGCCGTATGTTAAGACTACCGAAGACTGACATTTAAATGAAAACATCAAAATTGTTGTAGCCATTCTAAAAAAAAAGTCTATAACACTCCAATCAAGGGAAGAATGGAATTAAAAAGAGATCCAATTAAATGCATTCGACCTCGCAGTGTCCGGGAAAAATAAATGGCTATCGGAAGACGCAACCGATTTATTTTCTCCGACTATCCATTGAATAGCGAGGCGAAATTGAAAATTTGAGGAACTAATTTAAATACATTACACATTAACTCACGACCGTAATCCCTGTTTGGGTGGTCAGACACACTACAACTACCAACTTTCTTTTTAAGAATGTAGTTGTAGCAGTGCTCACATTTAGCTATTTACTTACTAATTACTGAACCAAAAACTACTGGAAAGTGTCTGAGCCAACAGAACATCAAAACATATAAAGAGAACCAATTATGCAACGGAATTACACGATTTAATACCTCCGTCTCCCCTTCATCTGCGGGGGACGAGACGCAGGCTGGGTTTCCACCCTTATGTCGTTGACCTACCAGCAATTCGCACGAAGAAGTTTGCTTCTTCTTTTATAATGCGCACGGCTAAGGAGTGGAACGCACTGCCTGCGGACCTGTTCCCTGAGCAATACAACCTGGACCTCTTCAAGGCAAGAGTGAATAGGCATCTTTCTAGGTAAGCATGCTACATCTTCGGCCTCATCATCACTCAACATCAGGTGAGATTGGGGTCAAATGTTTACCTATCGAACATAAAAAAAAAAAAAAAAAAAAAAAAAAAACATATTAGTAGTACTTATTGTGGATCTAGGCGGGGGTACAGAAGCTTATGAAGCGGGGGTACACGTATAAATAAAGCTCGAGTAGCGTTCGGTCAACTAAAACCCGTATGGCGGTCGTCAACAATCATTAGGACGACAAAGCTTAGGCTGTTCAACTCAAATGTCAAAACAGTTCTACCATACGGCTGTGAAACATGGTTCGTCATGGTACATTTGATTCTAGTAGGATTGCAGTTTTTCTATGGAACACCAGATTTTTTTTCCATTTTGACATTAGCCCCATCGAGAAAGTTGTTCAATTTGATGGTCCCTTAACACTCTGACGGCATATAAAGAAAGCCCCGATGTAAAAATTACTTACTCTAATATTTAATGCCAAAACACATAAAGTTCTAATTTCGCCGCCGCGCCGTTCGTTTGTTCCCTCTACAGGGTGAAATTGATATCATTGGCATCCTTTTAAACTAGGAGCAAACCGATCGGAGCAACAAAAAAAAATCTGCTATTGCATACATTTGAGTCGAGTAGGCATTGCAGTTTAGTATGAGACAGCTGATTTTTTAGTTGCTCCGATCGTAAAAGTTGTTCAGTTTGATGGATAGACTCTTAGTTTAAAAGGATTCTAATGATATCAATTTCACCCTGTATACCAGATCCCGATGACCTCAAAATCTTCGTCATGAATATAATGGTCCCAGTTACCGCGTTCTCAATATTAAGTCGTCGCCCGTAAGTTTCATGCGGTAAATTTTCAGAAATCCTTTCCCCAACTAAAGGGCTTATAATTTCATGGAATGCCAATGTCCCATAGAGACAGGTAAGGGCCCAACGTAACACAAAAGGCTATCCATTATTTTGAACGGTTCTAAAAGGAATAATTTTATTGGACAGGTATGATTTTGAAATACCTAGCGAATTTTATGCGATGCCTACATAATTGTGAGGTTCAAAATATTATCGGTTTTCGTTGATAGGTTTATAATATTTATTGGAAATTGTTTGAATTATTAATATTGGTTTTGGTATTCCTGTATTTCACATAATTATGAGAGAAATTCGTTGTACTTAAACATAAGATGATTTAAAAAATAAAATAGTCCTTTAGTTAGTTGTCATAAACGATTTTAAAATTAAATCTTAAGATTCTCTACCAATTTTTTATGTTGCCTATATTAGAACCTTGCCACGGCAAACCATTTGCATTATAATAGTTAAAAAATCGAAGGTGGGCTACCCTACATTTCAAAATTGGTTATCGTAGGTACATCCAGATAGAAAGAGCTTAGACTTATCGTAAATTTTACGTAATGTGGTTTGATTTTATCAATGCATAGTGGACCGGTAAAAACACTCTTAACGACAGTAGCAACCATTTTGTTAACCTATATCACCCTAAATTCTGTTTAAATGTAGTTTAATAGTTTTTATAAAATGTTAACGACACCAGACTGAAACGGTTCTCCCAAGTTCCGACCTACCGGCATTTATTTATGGACCATTTATCGTATCAGGCTATTGTTAAACTGCAATTTAACTTTGCTATCTACGATGCAAGCGAGGTCACGTTATTAACAATCAATTTCCTATGTTAAAGGGCATGCCCTGAACCCTTTTACGTGAAACAATATTTGAAATAATTTGAATAGGATTTTTAAAGACTGTTGATAGGTTTTTACTAAGTCAAAAACAAATTATGTTAAGGTAAGTGTACAATTGTACATCATCTATATCTATTCCTCTATATAGGGTTTTTGTTAATATGCTGACACTTTTTAAGGGGATTATCAGAACGTCAAACTTAACAACTTTCTCTATGGCACCAACATCGATATCAAGAAAAAAAAAATCTCTTATCAAAAAAAAATTGCTTATACAGGGTGTAAAAAGACATCTCCCGAAAACTTTAAGAACATATCACTGAACCTATATAAAAATTAATGGCGCTAACATTTTAAATTTAAAAAAATTATTCGTGATTTTTCCATTTTCTTGCCACGCAATGTAAAGCGTACATCGCTCGGGTGAGCGGGCAGTGACCTTACAGCTGTGTGGCGCGCGACCGTAGCTTGGCGACGAGTTTGATGAGTGCGTTTTACATTGCGGATTTTTGCTATTTTCGAAATGCTTGTGTTTAACAATTAAAATTGTATTGCATTATGTCACTGGTAGGATTTGATGTTCATAATTGTAGAAAAAAAAGGCCCGAAAAAAAAAAATTTGTGAAAATAAAAAAAATAAATTTCAGTGCCAAAGTGTTAGGATGATATGGTCTGAATCCATAGTTTCAGTTTTCGGGAGTAGTCTTTTTACACCCTGTATAGCCAAATTAAAACTAATTTAACCTAAAATATGGTGTAAGTAGATTGAAATTGAATAATTATTATTTTTTAATTTATTTCACCAAAGAAACTTTTTAATCAACATTTTACCTTGTTTATTATTAAGTATGTCCAACAAATTACTACGTTACTGAATAATTAAGTATTTAATTACAATTCGAGCAACGCGCAGAAAGATATATGTATATACATAAATTATACAAATATTTTGATTTATCTCAAATATTCTAGATTTAGGATAACAACTAAGTCAACAAAATATACAAGTACCAGTAACATCTATGACTTAACTGGGATTCAAATCCACGACCTTTGTTTTTATGATCTTACGTAATAAATGGGAACATTGCTAATATTTAATAATTTTTTATTCTATTTTATTTTATTAACTTAAGGAGAATAAATGTAAAATACCCAGCTATATCTATAACTTAAATAAGTTTATACACTCCAATGACATGTTCCACATATAAAATAGAAGCAAATTAGAAGAAAAAAAGTTACACGACTGTCGGCATTAAATAATCTGCGTGTCAGCTACCACGGTAACATATTCAGTGCATGTTTAAGACTAAAACAAAATTTACAGAAATAAGTTTGGCGGAAGGCCATATAATTTGAGATCCAGATATAGAGGTTCCATACATGAATGAAACTTAGTATAACGTGTAGAGTGAATCAAAACTAACAAAAATGTTATTCGGTTGTAATCTGTAGAAGTTGGGGGAAAGGTATTTCTCCTTATGATACCTTTTTTATCAAGTGTGTGAAACTCATAATCTTTCTTATTAGATAGTCCACTCTATCTTCTACGCATTCTTTGTGTCTATTTTAATGAAAAATCACGATAACCGTACCATATTATGATAATGGAAGAAAATGAAATCACACACACTACCAATTCAACCAAGCCAAATACGTTCCGTAACAACCAAAAATACCTCTGTGATAATATTAGCTGAAAATAGCTGTCGTGGTTGCGTTTTGCTACTGCTTTTTGGACGATTTGTCTATTTTACTAGTAATTTCTACTTTTGAATCCGGACTCCTGGAGATGTGGAAGTTTTTTTCAAAAATGCCTTAATTTTTTCTGTTTATAATAATTATGACCGCCGCCGTCCTGAATGGCTTTTAGTTTACGTAAAAAATGGCTGGGTCCAAATCAGCCAATCTTTTTTAATTTAAAAGTTTAAGTGTAAATCATAAGAACAATAGAAACCTCACACAAGAACATAAAAAGTTCCATCCCTTTGAAGTACTGTTGTGGATATTGGTTACATTCTAGAGTTAGGCAGTATCTTTTATGATATAGACCATAACATTTAAGTACAGTTCTAACAATTTGCACGTTTAAGAAGGGTAGTGGGAGGAATTGTATTCCAGCGTCAAAATCCTTACAAAACTAAAGCTATAACTTTGATAGTTTATTTAATGTTACGGTACTGTTTTTATTATCTTTTTTGCTGTCATACAAGTAGTCAAAAGCTTTGTTAGGTATTAATTATCTTTTCAGGCGTGCATTTCTAGCAGTAGCATTGATTTTAGCATATTTTACGTTTCAGGCTGAAATTTGGAGCTTTTGCAAACGATTAAAAGGACGAAAGTCGCCTACCTTGGTCATATCTTGAGAAATAAGCGATACCATCTGCTCCCGACTATGATAATTGATAATGTAGAGGGCAAATGAATCGTCGGTAGGCCACGAATGTCATGGCTCGCGACCCTGAAAGAAAGGACAGGCGTTGCCAGCGTCGAAGAGCTGTATCCTTTGGCGAGAGATAGACAGGGATATTCAGTTAGGTAAGTCCAACTTCGAGAAAGAGATCAACCGTCGAATCCAACTCGGCTGGGCAGCGTTCGGGAAGCTACGTAGTATCTTCACGTCCCAAATACCGCAGTGTCTTAAAACGAAAGTCTTCGATCAGTGTGTGTTGCCAGTGATGACATATGGAACAGAGACGTGGTCACTCAAGGCCTCATAAAAAGGCTGAAAGTCACCCAAAGGGCAATGAGGAGGGCTATGCTCGGAGTTTCCCTGCGAGATCGAATCAGAAATGAAGAGATCCGCAGAAGAACCAGAGTAGCTGACATAGCCCAAAGATTTGCTAAACTTAAGTGGCAGTGGGCGGGGCACATTGCTCGCAGAACCGATGGCCAGTGGGGCCGAAAAGTTCTCGAGTGGCGACCGCGTACCGGAAAGCGCAGCGTGGGTAGGCCCCTCACACGGTGGACCGACGACCTGGTGAAGGCGGCGGGAAAACGTTGGATGAGGGCAGCGCAGGACTGGTCGTTATAGCCATCCTTGGGGGAGGCCTATGTCCAGCAGTGGACGTCCATCGGCTGAGATGATGATGATGATGAGACAGGGATATGCAGAGCTGACTGCCAACCTACAGTAATGGAGAGGAACTAGAAGACGAAATTACGTGTCAAGTGTAGAAACGGTCAAGTCTTTCGTTCACAGAAGTACTACATAAGAAACCGTATATCTTAGTCGACTCAATCTACATCCACGGGAGGCCATGCACTGAAAAAGTGTTTACTTCAACCAACATCATGACTCCATATGAGACTGTCAACATCATGACTTCTCCGACTAAGAAAACTTTGTTAAACGAATTCGGCTTCTTGTTACAACTAACCATCTTTTGTTTTTAGTAAACAATCATAACGTCATTTCAATTATTTTGGTGCTAATTAAGTCGCATTTTTTTCAGTGTGGGATGGCCCATTCAAAGCAATATGTCATCCATCTCTGTTATTGGACATTCTCCAAATCCTAGGTACTTTTGGTCGGTATTTATCTTTTAAAAATGGAAGGTTTCAAGAGTCTCACTTTAGAGCTTAAAATCATCCTCGGGCTTGCTAGACTTCTTTATTTAGTACTAATCTTTATTCTGTGGTCTGCGGTGCCGTGCCGTGGCTGATGACGTGCCAACCGAAATAAAATGAGAGAATTTTCACCGCCAATGTAATCCTGCCATCCTATGCTGCCATCGCAAAACAAACTACAGCTAACAGCCCCTGCTGTATTACTCGATTGAATTTTACAACAAAAAATAGTAAACATTCGGTACACGAACCGTGGCAGAAGTCTATTCACAATCAAACTTTAACCGTTTTGTTGGAAGCTCTGCACACACACCTGTCAGAGTGGTCACGAATTGAATACCAACTGCCTTTAGACATGCGAAGATGGAAACGGTTGTGTGAACTTCAGAGCAGCAGCTAAAGTCCTAGATGTAGAAAATAGAAATAGTAAAAACCTGCTTAATATCTATATCAAACAATGCGTCTTGAGGCTTTTGGGATGTGGGTATTTAAGAGGATGTTGAATATATTATAGATAGACAGAATTATCGAAGAGAGTAAAAATCCTGAAAACCATAAAAACTCGGAAACTTCAGTAACTTTGTCACATTATGCGAAATGAAAAATACTAACTTCTCAAGATTATTCTGCAAGGCAAAATTTTGGCTTAAGAGCTCACAATTCAGGGCAGCAGTCTCCAGGGTCCTGATAGCCCTAATGATAGCCAACCTCCGATAGGAGATGGCACTACAAGAAGGTGGCCTTTAGTGTAGCTGAGCTTCGCTATTGGTATCAACCGGTGCAACCGAGAGCATCGGTGGCGCGTTGCGGAGAGATATGGACACCCAATTATGGAGGTCCGGGTTCGGATCCGCACGGAAAACATGCCATGTACCAATGAGTTTTTCTAACTTATGTACGTAATACCGACTGCTCTCAAACGACGAAGGAAAACATCGTGAGGAAACCTGCATACACTGAAGAAGAAATTATGATGTGTATGTGAAGTCTACCAATCCGCATTGGGCACGCGTGGTGGACTAATGCCCATACACCCTCCCTGAGGGTAGGCCTGTGCCCTGCAGTGGGACGTTGATAGGCTGATGATGATGATGATGATTGGTATCAACCACCGAAATTCACCAACGTCAGGTCCGATCAGTGACCGTCTAAGTGATATTTCAGCGGCTCCGTATTTAGGAAGGCTCGTTATGCAGTTGGTCTCGAATAGTTCCGTCAGATAGGTTTGTAACTATTCGTTCAGGGTTAAGCTGACCTGAAGAAGTGCGCTTGAAAAGTTGAAAAACTTCGTTTTTTCCTTCTTGCATCAGTAAAGTAACAAGTGATAAGATAAATAAGATAAATATTATTTATTTGCACACCAAAATAAACAAAAAACAACAACAATATACATGAACAAGAAGGGTACAAAAGGCAGCCTTATCACTAAAAGTGATTTCTTCCAGACAACCAGTGATGTGTGAAGTTAGTGATGAAACATCAATAAGAATAATGCTAAACTCAACTTATCTGACGTAGACTATCCCAGACATGATGATGATACAATAACTATAGAAAATTTTTGAAGAAGCTACATCGATGTTTTTCTTAATCTGAGAAAAGTCGATTGTGTAAATGTACGTCTGGAATGAAATGTGGATAGCAATTTTGATGTTATATTGATTTCTGTTGTAATTTTTAGCTTTTAGAATATAACGAAAAATTATGGCTCGTCGTGATCCAAACCACACAGCTTTTTTCTTCAGGATATTGTCGTAAACTCAATTAGGGCTACAATAAAACATGTCTAATTTAACATTTCCCTGTTCAGTGGAGCGGTTCTTTGCTTAATTAGCGCTTTGGTACTTCAATTAAAGTGGGTGTGATGTACGAAATGTCGTACTGCCACCTAAGACTGCCACCACATTTCATAACATGACATAAATATTCCTTATTTGGACTCCAAATCAAACAATTACACGTGAAAAATATTAGAGTATCAATAATTTTATCAGTAGGATCCCACTGCTAGGCAAAACACACTTTTTTCTGAAAAGGGTAATGGTAAGTATTATTGTACCTGATTGGTTAAGGCAAGTTAGTGGTCTAATATCCCAAAAAATAATAGTCCTTAATTCGCTGAAGGTTTTTATGGGAATGATACATCAAAACTTTTTCGCGATTTCGATGTTGGTCCCATAGAAAAAGTTGTTTAGTTGGATGGTCTGATGGTCTCCTTGGCGGATGGCCTACTAAGACTCTTAATTAGCACCAAAATAATTGAAATGACGTTATGATTGTTTACTAAAAACAAAAGATGGTTAGTTGTAACAACAAGCTGAATTCGTTTAACAAAGTTCTCTTAGTCGGAGAAGTCATGATGTTGACAGGCTCATATGGAGTCATGATGTTGGTTGAAGTAAACAATGTTTTTTTTCAGTGTACTGTAAAATCAATCAAAACAAAAATACTAGGTTTTGCCCATAAAGTTATTATACCTGTCGGAATAGAGTAACTGACATGAGTTGTCAAATGAAACCGTTTTTTGTGCATTTGTCGGCACTTATCGGCACCCTAAAACTTCGAGTTCTGTGTATAATTGTGAATCTAACGTGAAATCGTAGGTAATTTAATGAAATAGTGTTAGTATATTTCACAAAATAATCTACGACTTCACTTTAGATTCACTAATTATTCACAGAGCACGAATATTTACCCAGTCGATTGTGCCGACAAGTTCCCAAAAACGGTTCTATTGCCTCGCGTCACGTATCTCTTTCTATTATACAGTGGCGCCGCTAGGTACATCTCGCTCTCTCAGCTGTCAGTTCCTCTATACATAGTTTTGCCGCTTCTTTACCGCCTCAGAATTCTTTCGGTGCTCAGTAAAAGATAAAGGTTATCTTTTACTGAGCACCGAAAGAAATCTCATTATCCATAGTTTGCACAAACTCTTTACCAAGTGTAAGTAATTCAAATGTCATCTGTAGTTTGAACAATAAAGCCGTTACAATCACAGAATATTAAGAAAAAATATATTGGTGTGAAATCAAACTACAGTAATGCTGCCAACAATTGTGAATTGTGGCAATTCCACATAATTCATACAAATATTAGCGTACGTGGACGAGCGTGACTGCCGGTGGAATCCACGCGAACGCCTTTTATTGTTTATTTTTACTACCGGGGACCAAATTCACGCTCAAATAAATGTGAAGTAAACCCTTGGGACGTTAATTAAGTTCTTGGCTTTTACGGTCCCTTTAGCAGACGTTGGTGTAACCCGTAATGAGAATTAGGGGTTTAGAAATTACTCGGATATCGGAAATGTTTATGTGGTTTTCGTGTTTTTCGCTTCTGGCTGCGACATGATTGGTGGATCTAATAACTGCCTGGGATAACCAAGTATTTGGGACCGCTTTGTATGAGTTTTATTTATTCGTATGGCGAATTTCGTTTGTAGGCATAAAGTTCATAAGTCCACATCCAGCGTCTGAAGCCATCGAAGGGCCTCAGGTGTCAGGTGCGTCAGGTCCTCAGGACGGCCCGGATATGCTCGAAGGGGACACCGTTGTAGTATGTGCTGCATCGTCTGGTCTTTGGTCCCGCAGTCACATAATGGAGACTCCGTCCAGCCCCATTTATGTCGGAGGTAGTTGCACCTGCCGTGGCTGGTCCTTAGCCTGTTGAGGCGACACCAGTCCTTGCGTATGAGTTACAAAGGTAATTGTTTTTTGGTGGTATACACAGTTCACTGCCTCCGTGGTCTAATCGTTTCTTAACCATTAGACCACGGAGGCAGTGAACTGTGAATTCCCATTTTCTTGAATTGGTTCGATTCCCACGGGGGTCACCTAGTGATATGTCACTTTGTGCGTTTTCCCACAGTTGGTTAGGATATTGCAGGCTGAATCACCTGATTGTCTGAAAAAAAAAGATTTCGTGCTTCGGATGGCACGTTAAGCCGTTGGTCCCGGTTACTATCTCTGGCGGTAGTTGTCATTACATAAAAACCAAGTCAGAGGCCGTAATGCGGTCTGAAAAAACTCTGACACCAGGGCTCTGTCCACACGAAAGAACAGTTCAGTCATAGAAAGAAAAACAACATAATTTATATGAGTCAATCAAATTGTTGACGCTGTTGGTGTAATGGTTAACACGCCGGACTGCAAAACTAGTCTCCTCGGGGTATTGGATCCCGGGTTCGAAACCAGTTCAGTCATGAATGTTTTGTTTCTGCCGTTATTCTTGTATCGTTTTATAATAGAAAGCCTAGTAGCTCACGTTTGGGATCATTACGGGTGCCTGTGACCTACCAGAATCTGAATACAAGTTATGAACAAGCAACATCTGTCCAACCATGGCTGATCTCATTCCTGCATGATATTTGATTTTTTTGTCCAGGTACGTACCTTTACCTATACAAGGTTGTTGACAGTCAAGCCTTATACCAACTGTTGAAGCACAGGCTTTCTCTCATGAGGGTAAATGGGCGTTCGTTCACAAAGAGAGCAATATATGGAGTTTTGGTCTTCAAATACGCTTCAGAATTTCATCGAAAGTATATGCAGGATTTGATTCGATCTTTTCTTTCTGATTACCAGTCGAATCTCTTCTAAAAACTCTGATATTGCTAAATACTCGAAAGTTCATACGTACGGTAGGCAATATCTGGTAAACAGTATTATTACAGCATTCAACTAAATTGTAAACCAAAATTTCTAATTGAATAACATTGTCAGGATAGCTATTAAAATTCCGTACCCTAATCCAACAGCTATAAACAAAAAGAACCTGTATTTGCAATGATAACATTTCATTTACAGACTGACGGAACAACCACAAACTGTCACCCGTTTCAATCGCAAACTGCAAATGTCCGCTCTGAATGGACCGCTCAAATAAATCGACTATTAACTTTCCACATAATGGAATATTATCTGTCCAATTCCATTTTGTAAGCAGATTGGTTTTGGTCGAAATTTCCGGTTGTAATTGTCACTGGTGATTAATGGGTTTTGACGTTATTCCCTTAGACAGGAACACCAAACCTTTACTAGATCGTTCCTATCGCTAAAGAGCCTAATTGGTAGCCAAATAAAAGAGGAGTCAGTCATACAGCAGCCAGCACGTCTTGCATGATTTCTCTACTACTGGCGCGCGACTTGGCTTTTTTCCATACTACTATCTAAATGTCGCGGCAAATTCCCTCTCCAAAAAGCGCAGGAACAGGCCCTGTAACCGGACTTTCGATTTTCGATATATCGCGACCGCTTCGGTCTGATCGTCATTGTAATAGAGTTGACATTGGAACGAAAACGTTCACGCAATTGCGAAGTTCGAATGTCCGGGTAGAGGCCCAGGTTATTTTCAATGCAGCGAAGGCGCGTCGCGCGCGTGTAGAGAAATCATACTAGACGTGCAGTAGGTGGGCGCTAGAAATACAAGTGATTAGCACAAGATCGGGAAGGATGACACAAAAAGGAGGAGGGTTATACCAATAATATGGTAACACACATAATATATTGCCAATATCTTTCTCAATGACACTACAATGCTATCTACAGTATATAAGGAATAGCCCTCCGCAAACTGAAACGGTGACCTCAGACCATCAAACTGAACAACTTTCACTATGGAAGGCTCCATAACCTGTACCAATATGAAATGCGAAGAAAAATATGCCTTCATACAGTCATATGAGTCGGGCAGGTTGAGCTGTTTTGTATGAAACAGCAGATCTTTTCGCGTTTCCTGAGGTATGCTCCATAGTAAAAGTTGTTCAGTTTAATGGTCTGAGTTCACCGTTTCAGTTTGCGGAGAGCTGTCCCTTACTACACCCTGTATAGTATGTAGTATTTTACATTAAAAACAATTTAAAACATTTATTTCCAAAAACGCATTACCCAAGGTTACCGATAAAAAGTTTTTAGTTTATACTGTACAAACGCTGTTTAGGCTTTCGTTCATTTGTTGTAAGCACGTTGAATTTGTTAGTTGTTTATGTTTGCATATGGTTTACAAAGTTGACTGTACGATCGTAGCTATAGAACTAAATCTATGTATAGAACTATAGAAATACACAGAACAATAATGTTCTGTGGTATAGACTATAGAGCGTGCAGAAATCTGTTACGTCACGGGTGCATTCCACGTGACCTATCTAATTTACAGCTTTTAATTCAAGAACTCACAACAATATAATTCCAAAGAGTATCAGATACTTAACGTTGCCCTCAATACCACAAAACCTTGGTCCACCAAAAGACCCAACTCCGCCCCTGTAGCTCCACCAATGACGGTGTGTGGCTCTCACGCGCGCAGACACACGCAAATTGGATTACAGTGGACTGTCGAAAGGACTAAAATGTTGCCATCACGCAAATTGCTTGTGCCGGGTTAATGGCCTAACAGTGAAACAAATGAAAAGCTACCGACAGGAACACACCGCGGAGTGAGGACTCACATTTGTATCGCATTACGATTTGTAATTGGGCCGGTTTATTGGTAAACTATCGATAAACTACCGGGTCGTCAAGGTATATACCTTGACGACCCGGTTGGTGTAATGGTTACCACGCCGGACTGCCAAACCAGGGTCCTGGATTCGAATCCCGGTTCGGTCATGGATGTTTATATGTTTGTGCCGTTGTTGTATGGTTTCCATAATAAACAGCCTATAAATAGTGCTTTCTTCGGATCATTACAATGAAAAAACAACAAAAAAAAAAGAATAGTCCGACTTAAACAAGTCGGACTCAAAAGCATTCCCTTTGAAACCAAAGGGAATGCTTTATGAAAGAATTTTGGCGGCGGGCCCTGTAATTTGAGACCCAGACTTAGAGGTCCCGTATATGAATGAAACTTAGTAATACGTTTAGAGTGAAACAAAACTAACAAAAAAGTAAATTGGTTGTAGCCTGTAAAAGTTGGGGGAAAGGTATTCTCCTTATGATACCTTTTGTAGCAAGTGTGTGAAAGTCATAATCTTTCTTATTAGATAGTCCATTCAATCTTCTACGGATTCATTATGTTTATTTTAATGAAAGTTCACGATAACAGTATAATATTATGATAATGGAAGAAAACGAAATCACGAACTAACAGTTCAACCAAGCCAAATACATTCCGCAACGACCAAAAAATCCCTCAGTGATAATATTAGATGAAAATAGCTGTCGTGGTAGCGTTTGGCTACTGCTTTTTGGATGATTTGTCTATTTTACTAGTAATTTCTACTTTTGAATCAGGACTTCTGGAAATGTGTAAGTTTTTCTAAAAAATGCCTTAATTTTTTCTACTTATAATAACGATGACTGCCGTCCTGAAGACCTTTTAGTTTTCTTGAAAATGACTGGGTCCAAATCCACCCATCTTCTTTACATGGGAACCTGTTAGTGGTATATTTGAAAGCCGATTATGTATATAAAGCCTCTAATGGCCATTGTTGGGTTTGCTGCCAACACCCTTTACTTATGATGATTTCATGATAATGATAACACGGAGAAGACGTGAAAGTGTGTGTAAGTATCTTGATTGTTACTGCTATGATGATTACGACTTAGTCTTGATATAGTTTTATTGTTGGTGAACACAAGCGGAACGCTTGATCGTATGACATATTCTGAATTAATTGTAGAAAATTAGCGATTAGTAAGTGCTATGAAAGTACTTGTTTATTTATTCGTAGCATGAAACTTTGTTGCGGCAGGCACTGACACAAGCTAAACTGGGCCTCAATCGCCCTAAGTTTGAACGATACTACCAAAACAAAACCACAACCAAAAACGTTACGTTACGCACAATTCGTATCGCGCAAATTATATTAACGGTAACGATTTAGCTTTATTTCGAAAGATACGTTGGCGTAACGTTTGATGTCTGTTCGATCGAATTTTCTGTATTGTGCGATTTAACCGTTCAAAAAAAAATATCGAGATAGCATTTTTACTTCAGCTAAACCAAATCTAAACCAAATCTAAACCAAAACTAAACCAAAACCAAAAACGTTCCGTCCGAACGGTAAAATCGTAAATAGCGCAATTGAGGCTCTGTACGCTGTACGGTGTGTTAGACCGTACAAACGTTGAAGAGGTAAGCTAATCGAATTAAAAGTTTACTATCGTAATATTATAATCTTTGCGTATACCAATAATGATCTTGTAAAATAATGTTTATGATACAGATAATTTGAAAACAATCTAAAAATAAAGATTATTAATATAATAATTACACAACGTAGTGCAGTATGCCTATAGTATAGGATGCAACGATTCGGCCATTACGATTACGATTACGATATTAATCGTTATTTATTACGATAACCGATGCATTACGATTATTTAAACAAATTTAGTTGAGAGTATCCTCAGAATGAGCTCTCATAGTGTTTCTTTGCATTCCAATGAAAGTTAAATCATGAAAAGACAAACTTAAAAAATTCCAAGATTTTGTAACTTTTTCTACTAATTTGAGATCGAAGTCAAAGGCTCACTTAGTCAGGATTCTGATTTTAGGATGCGTAGAGGCCAATTTGCTTTGAAAAACACAATATGGAACATGGTTCAAGAAGCGATATCTCGTCCGATTTACTTGGGAGATTAATCTTTTACATGTGGATGGGACATCGCGAGAACGAGAATGCATTCCTTACTCGAAAATCAAATCATACGAATCAGTAGAATTAAAAAAAAAAACAGAGTCAAATCTGACCAAAAAAAAGTCAGATTTTGCTCAAAATGACTTAAAATTTGTAAAGTTGTTTTTCGGCTCTGAAATCTAGTATTCAGTCCTTGTATTTGTCAACAAGTGCAATCCGATTGACGTTTTCAATTCGATTTAATAATCGTACGATTCTTACTACGGTGCATTGCATCGTTATTAATCGTGATTATTACGATTACAGATGCAAAACGATGCACCGCTTCGTAATCGTTGCATCCCTACTATAGTAGTATTGTACGCAGTGCACACCTACGAATAAGAATTTCGTAGGTGCACAAAACTAATGTGAACAGGGCTTCTACCCGGACATTAGAACTTCGCAATATATCGAAAATCGAAAGTCTGGGTAATGAATGACAGACGAACAGGAAAAAAATTGGGTGGTCCACTCTTTGCCCGCACGCGGAGAAATAGCTACAAATGCTAAGTATAATAAACAAACTAGGTAACTTGTTAGCAATCGCATTTATCAAAGTCCCTTCCCTAAGCAATTTCAGATAATCTACCAGGCTTCAGTTTAAAGTTATTTACAATCAATTTCCTAGTCTATTAAAGTGGCGTCGAAAACTGGCTTTAGTAAAGGATTTAGTGTATCGATTTTAGTATCCAAGGGTTTACCTACTTAGCTACGACAAATTTGACAATATTATGCCATAATTGCTCTCGAAGCAGAATTGTATTGTATTGTAGGTAACACTAGATATCAATTCAAGAAGATTCATCACTTAGATTCCATCATACAGGGTCCTTCTTAATTATGCTGACTTCAAATAGGATGCGTACTGAAGAAGGGCTAAATAAAATGTACCCGGAACCGACGAGCTTGTATGAAGAGACTTATGGATGTTGAGGAGGCGAGGGATGTGTGTCAGAATCGTAGCATGTGGCGATCTGTAGTCTCTGCCTACCCCAGTAGTGGGACATAGGCGTGAGCATATGTATGTATGTATGTATGTAAAATATAGCATCAGTACGTATTTTAGTGTTCTGCGCATACGAAATCGCAGGCAAAACTAGGTACAATTATTATAGGTAGGTAGCTACTATAATAACAAAAAACAGTTTTAAGCCCTTACGAAGAAAATAGTAAATCACGCAAAATGCGCTTAAAGGCGCCTGTGCAAACAATTTAGCCTGAAGCTTGCTGCAAATAGCCTTGGCGTCAAGTCAACCTAGGCAGGTAATAGGTGTGCTGAGAAAACAGGCTGTAAGCACGTTAAGGTAGTGGGAGACCTTACCTATTTGCAGGGGGCCTCCATGTAATTGATGGCAAGATTTGGAATGGAGATGAAAATGTCCTACTTTGTAGATAACGAGACAGATTTATAGAAGTGGACTTATTAGCTTTTTACAAACCAGTTAAGATTAACTAATAAATAAATAAAATGTTTTTGGACATTTTCGCACAGTTTATATTCAGTCCCAATTAAATATTACAATCTGGTTTAGTCTTTTCTTATGATGACCAGATTTAAATGCATTGCATATTTAATGGTGCAGTTAAGACCACAAAATTATACGATTTTCACTAACATTGAAAACGCAAAAATAACTGCTTCAATTCACTTTGAAACTGAAAATCTTGTTTCTATAACTTTCGGTTTCAGCAGATAAAACTAGCCCTCTAAATCGTGAAACAATTATCGTAAACCTTTAACTGTTTTTAATACGAATAAAGTATCGAAAAAAAAAAATCATACGAAAAACGCACGTACAGTCGGCCGCAATAAGTTGTATACACTTTTGTTCTACGTCGTAGTACTAAAGTGTACATAACTTATTGCGGCCGACTGTACAGACGCCAAAGTTTTCCATTATATTAAATTTTATTCAAACTTTTTTTTTTTTAAACGACGTAGTGTCTGAAGTGCCCCTGAGAGTTTATCGAATGTCTGTCGATAGGATTACATTTTCATTCAGCTGGAACATCTTGACGTGAACGGTGGTGTGCACGGTATTTAAACTGTTCAATGTTACTGTGAGAAAAGCTTTAAGGCAGCATGTCCACCAGAGGAGTCAATAGCGAGATAGGAAATAAAAACCGGTCAAGTGCGAGCTGGGCTACTCGCGCACTGAGAGTTCCGTGCCACACCACTACACAAAATAGTATCAAAGTACAAAAAAAAAAATCTCCTGGACCTATAGCAAGAGACCGAGTCACACTTGGCCGGTTTTTATTATTTGTTGTTATACTGTAGAGTTTGCTTTATATTCACACCAAGTGAGACGCTTGTATGTATTACCGTTTATACCATAGAGCGAGAAGAAAAAACGTAGATAAAAACTAGTTTCTTGTATGAGGACCCTTCATTTTTTACGTTTTGACATTTTTATTATTTGTTAGTGAACCCGCCGTAATAAAGCACATTCTGTGAAAATTCAACTATCTAGCTATTACGGTTCAAAAGTTATAGCCCTAAATAGGTAGACGGATCAGACGGACGAACTTAGTATTAGGGTCCTGTTTTCACCCTTTGGGTACGGAACCCTAAAAATCACACTTTTGACCCATTTAGTATATCGGAGGATGAGGCTTTTTACTTTTATAGTAGCTAAACCTCTTTGCTTCTTTACATCTCTTGCACATAGTCTAAAAAAAGGTCTTCTATTCCCAGAGTGACACAAGCCTATACGTCACAAAAAAATGGCCGCTAAACATGGTAAAAGGAAGGGTATGATGACGTAGGCTTGTGTCAGTCACGTGGTCAGTCACGTGATCGGAAGAGAATACCAGGCGCAGTATATTATTGTACCATGCTATTGCAGATAAGCCTCCGTTAATTAACAGTGTGGTAGCGTTGCTGAAGCTGCATAAATCTATACATTATAATAAAATTCTAAACTTGGCGTGAATGTACATTGAAACAATTGGCAAAAAAAAATTGGGGGCGTTAAGGACACGTAATGGAATGAATTGAGACCATTTTTAGAATTTTTGTCACAGACAGACAGACAGACGTCTGTTTGTCTGTCTGTTTGTTTGCGCATCACTTAAAAACGGATGAACCGATTTGGATGGGGTTTTCACTAAAGCATAAGGCATGGTTTAGATTAATATTTAGGCTTTGTTTCATCGCAATCGATTAACTCAATCAAAAGATATGAGTGTTTAAAGACAGTGGTCCGCGCGTACGGAGTCGCGGGCGCCGCTAGTTTATAATATGTAGTCGTGTCTTTTGCATCCATGCCCTTGCACAAGTCATTTCATGTGTATAAATAAATCAAAAACCTGTTAACCCTACATTACATAATTTACTAATATTATTTTGTAACTTTGCTTGCGAAAGAGGTATTCAAGGAGGGGTTTGCTTAACAAAGACAGCCCATCATAGAATCAAACGGTTATCAGGTTTTGCGTTTATTTGTTGTCATACCTGAGATAGATTCATCGAAAGACTTGTTTACTGTATCCGAAAAATTAGGATACCTTACCTAATAATACTTAAACCTAAATAACTTGCTATGACAACCGTTAGCTGTAACTAGAACACTTTAACTGCAGACGACCTACGTGGTAGGTCAGAGACAAATAGGCCGTAGTGCGCACGACTCAAAGGTTGAGTCCGAATTGTATAGTATTCCACAGTGTTAGCACTGCGCGAATATCATTGTTTTGAGCTTAGCAGCGAAAGTGTTAATTATAAATAGGTACTTACCTATAATTTTTCGATCGACTTTTAGCTTTCGTAAAAGATTCGCCTCGCCATTCTTCTTTGATAAAGTCGATACCTTACCGACCATATTGAAAAATTGTATTCACACTGGTCAACCTCTAAGCTTTCATTTTATTCCATGTAAAACTATTTCCATTCGAGTTGATATTATCGAATTAAAAGTTTAATAGCGTAATATTTTAGCCATAAAGGTTGCATATCTATGTAGTAAAGTTGCACGCGAAGCCGTTACACGCCCACGGCGTACTAAGTTAGGACAAAAATGTTATCATGACTTATATAACTTACCCTACTATTTAAAAAGACTAGGATTTTATGGAAACTTGGTCGAATTTTTAAAAACTACGTGACCGGTTTATGAATGCAACGTATGCTTGCGTTAAAAAATACTACATTAGCATGACATCATAGTAAAAGGTGTTGTCAAATGAAAGCTAAACCTGAAAACAGTTCAACATTTGACTAATTTTCTTTTTGAATTACATAGATACCCGATATTCTTTCGATACTAAAAAAATTTACACACCCTGTTCAGTGTGCCACTTCTGAGAAAAGGTTTTCCCTTTTACTCTTCAATCATCCCTATTGTATGCATCTACTGACAAACTCTCCAAGAAGGCACCAGGTTGTCTCTCCATCTTTTTCTGGGTCTACCTCGAAGCCGGCGACCATCTTGGGGAACCCAGTCCGTGGTGACCTTGGCACATCTTTTCGAATGCATGCGATGGACATGTCCGGCCCAGTCCCACTTCAGCTGAGCTGTCTTCACTGTCCACGTCCGTTATGTCATCTACTACGCACAATATTTTTTTTATTCCATTAAGTATATGAATTACCAGTTAAGTTTTCGATTGTACAGTGTACCTACACATAATGTTAATAAATTTTTACACTTTTTTTTTATTTATATTTAGGAACTTAATGGACTCTTGCTTGTGCGTTAGCACTGCATTTCCGCCAGTGTCAAGCAGTTGTGGGTGTATCTATCCCAATCTCAGGGATTGTTTTTGATCAAGAACAAGAAGAGATTGAGGATTGCGGAGCCTCGTGGCAGGCAAAACCGCGACGCGCGAACACCACGCGAGACAAGTGCTCGGGTCAGCACCTGCAACGTGACTCCAATTTTTCGTTATGTTAACGAGTTCTGTGACATTAGGGTTTAAACAATATAGGTATTGAAAATGTATTTGTTACAGCCATTTATCTCTTCATTGAGGCCACTATTTCGACTCGTACGATCCCTAAGGAACAGAGATGCTGTATTTTGCACGCTAATATGTACCAAAGTCGGTAATCCGCCTGCTAACATAACCATTATTCAACACTTTGTACTCTTACTATGAACAAATAAAAGCGGTTAAGTGCGAGTCGGGCTACAGGAGCACCGAGGGTTCCGTACCACACCACTACAGAACACAACATTATTAACTTAGAAAAAAAACTTTTTTTGTCCGGGACCTTTAGCGCAAGACCGACTCACACTTGGCCGGTTTTTAGTATTTGTTGTTATTCTATAGAGTATGCTCTATAATCACACTAAGTTTGAAGCTTGTATGTATTACCGTTTTTACGATAGAGCGTGAAGAAAAAACGTTGATAAAAACTAGTTTCTTGTTGAGAACCCCCCTTAATTTTTAACTTTTTGACATTTTTATTATTTGTGAACAAATCCACCGTAATAACGCCCATAATTAATCGGGTGTCCGTACCTCTCCGCAACGCGCCGCGCTACCGACGCGATGCTCAGTACACAGGTATAATAAGAAAGTAATAAAAAAATTACGTTTTCTTAAGACAATTAATTGTCTTGCTGAAAGCAAATTGCATTGAACCAAGAATATGACGCTCTCCTATATATCGAAGAAAACGTAATTTTCATATTTCAAGAAATCTTTGTTACCCGTGTACCTATAAAAATGTATTTTTTAATTAATTGTTAGGTAGTTAGTTTTATAATATCTATTTTAGGTAAGCGAATGAAATTGAATTAAAAGTAATAAGAATGATTTTTTGGAAAAATAGTAATAAAACGTATCATCATCATCATCATCAGCCTATAAACGTCCCACTGCAGGGCACAGGCCTACCCTCAAGGAGGGTGTATGGGAATTAGTCCACCACGCGTGCCCATGCGGGTTGGTAGACTTCACATACATATTAGAATTTCTTCTTCAGTGTATGCAGGTTTCCTCACGATGTTTTCCTTCACCGTTTGAGAGCAGTCGGTTTTACGTTCATAAGTTAGAAAAACTCATTGGTACATGGCATGTTGTCCGTGCGGATTCGAACCCGGACCCCCATAATTGGGAGTCCATACTTCTCCGCAACGCGCCACCGACGCTCTTAAATAAAACGTATCTTTAGGCCTAACCTAACTGTAGGTATCATTATGACAACAACTTTTATTAAAATATTGTGAGCCCCTTGTCTACACAATTCACATTATTATAGACTTGCCAATATGAAAACTATAATATAATATCTTTCGCCCTCTCACGATTATTAACACTTTCATCAAATATTCCTTAACAGCTCCTTTCTCTTAAAACAAACAACAAGGAACAAACACCCTAAAGTTTCTATGTTAACTCAATAACATTATTTGACTTGCTGATTTCTAGAATCTTCGGATAAGGGTGTTTTATAAAAAACACTTTTTAAGCAAACCTTTTGGATCCTCTAAGCCTTTCTGTAATATTAAATTCTATCTCCATTATAATGTTGTCTACGTAGTCCCAACCCTAACATACGCCGTCGACCTTTGAGAGATAGGGTTGTTGAAAACCACTTTATGAGAAAACTTTGCTTTGTGATACTTTCAGATTCAATGTAGGTATTTATTTATGGATGTTATTGTATATGAAGGACAGTTTTATTATGTCACTTTTATAAATACTAAATTTAAAAAATTATTGTCGCGTTGTCTGCGAAAGCATTTCAGTTATATTAGTAACATTTTTTATTTATTAAATTAAGTGGTCGAGTGAAGAACGAGACAGAAATTATTTTTTTCTGTCATAGATACATTAAATTATAAATTCCAAAAGGTCTGTCTGTTTATCTACTACGTTTTCACGGCTAAACAGCTGAACCGATTTTGATGAAATTTGGTATAGAGATAGCTTGCATTCTTCCTCATGGAAGAAGGATAGTGCACGCAGACTAGGTCGCGGGAATGTAAGTATAAATTAAACTTAGATCCACTCTTTAGAAAAGCATCAAAGTTATGTCTCCAGCACCTGAGGCACGGCGGCGCGATATAGCGTCATCGCAGCTTAGCTCTCTTTCTTTTTGCGCGCAAACGAATGAGATAGCAGGCACGAAAAAGTTGTATCGAGATGCCATGCCGCGGGCGCAGCTCATGTTGTTAGGCTTAATCGAAGGAACCCATTTTCTAACTTTCTTAGTCCATCTAGCGAGATGGTTTATTTCATTTTTACATGTATATTTTTAGATTCCCATCAAGACACTTAAAAAATAAAAAATAATGATAATAATTATTAGACAAGAATACATTTTTTTTTAGATATTATTGATGGTTGATATTTTAAGGGACATCCCTAGCTATTGGACGAAAATCTAACACCTTTTAATTTAGCCAAAATCCCTTTTAATTTCAACAACGGCACGTTTCCTTTATGCCATCCCACGCTCGCTTTATTACATAGCTTAAATATTTTAGAGTTTTTAATTGCTTTGTCTGATAGTCTTTACTTTACCATTGCTATTGTACGGAAATGGTTTGAGATACAGACAAGGTTTTAATAATTTAAAAGTGTTATAATCCCGAGACAAGCTGTGTTAAACATCCAAAATTACTGAAAGGGTAGAAATCTTTGCGCTAAACTTAATCTCTTTCTGTTAACATTATTAAGAACAATTTTATTTATGGCTCACATTGCTGTCTCTTCATATTAGTGACAAAAGGCTCTAAATAAAATACTGAACTACTTATATCAAACAATCAATGTAAAATCAGCCCAAATCAATCTACTCCTGCACATAGGCATATCTGCATATCTCTTTAGAGATAAGCTCGCCCTTTGTAATTGTCTATTATGTTGTTTTCATGTATATTTCCGTGTGTACAATAAAGCGTTAAAATAAAATAAATAAATAAATAGGCCTCTACAAACTATTACAAATATCGCTTCGCTATATTATCGCTTTCTGGCGATAAGACCACCTTATGTCGTATCTCTTACTATCTTCTCACTATTTTTTTTGCTAGTTATATAAAAAATGTGTAAAATATAGTTTATTTTATTGAATGATTGAAATATCCGTCAACCTTACATTACACTACCTTTACCCTTACCTAAGGCATCAGATTGTTTCATTTTCTACATTCAATACAAAGGTATAACAATGTATAAAACCTACCTACTTATGCATTCTTAAACGTTTCGTTTTCAATACAACCCTTTTACAGCCTAATGCAGTTAAAAGTACCTGAATGTTTATTTTATAAAGTTGCGTTGTTTAACCGCTGAACATAAAACAGTGTTACTGCGACAACCGTGCTGTGGCCTCATTTACTAAATGACCTCAAAGTGACTGGCATTTTCAGAGTTTTTCGAATTTATTATATTATTTATAAGGCACCATGTAATATGCGATGACTCGATCAAAATGTATTTTCTTTGTAATAGTGCGATCGGTAATCTCAATTAAAGTTGGACGTTTTAGGATTGGTTTAGGTACCTACCAGATGATCAGCGTATTAGGGTAGGCCGTTGCTACTTATGGATACTGAAAATTTTTTCCAAAGGATCATAAGAAAAATATGAAAAAAAAAGATCTTGCCATACTAAGTAATGCAACTGTTTATCCTAACACACTGTATAATATGGTAACCCAACTTGTTTACGGAAAAAAACACTCATAAGAGTGTTTTTTTTACCGTAGAGTTAATGCCATTCTCGTATAAAACATTACAACATGTGAAATTCAGAGCTTTCAACTTTGCAGCATTGAGAAGATTATGTTAAAATATTTGTTCGTCAGAACAAGTCTTTAATAAAAATACAGACTGAATAAAATCCAAAGGTGTCGCGAGGCACCTGGCGGAGAAGAGACAGGGCTGCGTTCAGAACCTACACCCGTTGTGCACCCCGAGTGCAACTTTCGCACTAACGCCGTTCAGAGCCTCGGTGAAAAAACGCTCTTTGCAACTCGGTTGTCACAACTCAACCGTTCCGAACCTCTGACGGGTTGCAACTTTTAACCGTCTAATTCGATGGTTGAAAAACACTCTGACGTTTGGATTATCTGTGGTCACTTGACTTTTCGCTCGTTTTGAATTAAAAGTTTGTTTTCCAAATTATTTTTTGATCCGCTAACATGGAAGACGAGTTTTTTATTGTATTTGGAAATGATGGAAGCCCTGGAAGCCCATTTTACCGTCAATGTCAAAATTTGAGGTTATAAAACAACCGTGATCGTTCCGTACCTTATAGCGAGTTGAAAAAACGCCCTGGCCGTTCCGAACCTTAGAGCGAGGTGAAAAAACAACTGCACAAAAACGTTCTGAACGCAGCTCAGAATTGGTGAATACCCCACCAAAAAGATGATGAGTTGATGACCTTAATAAAGTATGAATAAAACTAGAAAAAAATACAAAAAACCATTTTATTTTCAAAACAATCTGTACTCATAAAGTACAATAAATTTCACCTAGCGCCTCTTAACAATGAAAAATTACAGAGTTTTAATAACTATTTAATATAACTTTATACACCGATTAGCGTCTAGAAACTAAAATCAAATTGTTTGAATGTAAGTAATTAAATATTTAACGAAATTAAAATATTGAATCGAGTAATACTAAACATTTTCTTAATTTTGATGAGACATTATTATAGTTTGGTGTACTAAGTACAATTTTTTTAATAAAGACGATAAACGACAAAATTAGTATCACAGTTAATTTTGATGATCATTAAAAAGGCAAATGAAAAAATATAAGAAGCTTACTTTGTAATTAAATAATTAATACTAGTTAGGCAAAACAGTAATCCACACCTAGCTAATAGTATTTTTACGGGTAAAAACCTATTTAAAAGTTCAATAGAATATTCGCAATTAGATAAATAATGCAAATACAAAATCTTATAAATAATTTACTACCAAAAATGGCAGTTAAAAATATTTTAATTATCAATAACACTATATCCAGGAATTATTTACATTCGTAGTTATTTGCTATCTTAACTATCTACAAAATAAGGTTTAAATTACCTTTTGGCTATAGACAGAAGTGTTAGAAAAAGCAGTTTTCTACAGAAAACAAAATTGCGGACCAGGTAAATATAACGATTTCCAACTATATGGCAGTTTTTTAAAGAATACATTTCTTATAGATCATGACATACTTTGGTGGTCTACTAAGGGATACCGAACCATTTTTAGAAAACATAAGTTCAATTAAAATAATCGTAGACAGGTAATATGTATTGAACATAAGATTATTTTTACAAACTTGCAGATTGAGCATAGTATTTATCTTAATATTACATAAAGAAAAATGTAGTTGGAAATAGCTAGATAGAACACAATTAGTTTTATTAATATTTTTGGAAATATATTGTCGATATGCTCCACTGGAATCATTGCTTTGAAACTTCGGTATACCTACATACATATAAATTATTTACAGTCTTCACAATTTTTCTTATAATAAAAATATCTAGAATACGATTATCTATTTACCTCTTGTTTCGTTCTGCTGTTCGTCAATGTCTTTTAGGAAATGTAGTTTGTCTGATCGGTACCTGTTAGGAAATTAAAAATGTACTGTTAAAATGATACCAAATCATCTCTACTATACAACAAAAAATATTAGTTCGCCTATTTCGCCTGCCAATCAATCATTGAATATTTTTTAGAAATTACTTATATAAAATAATTGTTTCTTCTGAAAAGCACAAAATGTTGGTGCTTTTGTTTTAATTGACTTTTCTCAAACATGCTTGGAAATGTGAGCATTATTTTGACAACCTTCTTCGAGATAAATCGAAATTGCTGTACTGGCCAAATACATGCGCGCAGCGGCCGGCAATGTTTGTATGAAAATCCATATCTGTCGTGTTTAGCGGCCAAATAAATTACATAGTAAACTCATATCTGTCGTGTAATTTAAAAATGGAACTATCTTTTACTCCGAAACATGGCGACCAAGGAGGTAACTCATCAAAGGTTTTATTTAAATTTTGAACTGGCTTGCAAATAGAAAGCTGTTTATTGAAAAAAAAAACTAATTGTTGTTCGTTGTTCGTCATTGATTTTGAAAAGAGTTTTAATTTCCGCGAATTATTTGAGAAAATTTATTGTTTTCATTTCCGCGCATTATTTGAGAAAAGTACTATACAAGCCTAGGCCACAACTAGGCATTGATGGACTTACGTATGTGTGCCTCGGCTTCGCCTCGGCCCACATTTACACGTTCGTCCATCAATGCCTCTGTTGCTGGCCACTGCAGTAATGTACTATTTCTCAAACATGCTTGGAAATGTGAGCATTATTTTGACAACCTTCTTCGAGATAAATCGAAATTGCTGTACTGGCCAAATACATGCGCGCAGCGGCCGGCAATGTTGTATGAAAATCCATATCTGTCGTGTTTAGCGGCCAAATAAATTACATAGTAAACTCATATCTGTCGTGTAATTTAAAAATGGAACGATCTTTTATTCCGAAACATGGCGACCAAGGAGGTAACTCATCAAAGGTTTTATTAAAATTTCGAACTGGCTTGCAAATTAGAAAGCTTTTATTGAAAAAAAAAATTGTTGTTCGTTGTTCGTCATTGATTTTGAAAAGAGTTAATTTCCGCGAATTATTTGAGACAATTTACTGTTTTAATTTCCGCGCATTGTTTGAGAAAAGTACTATACAAGCCTTGGCCACAACTAGGCATTGATGGACTTACGTATGTATGCCTCGGCTTTGCCTCGGCCCACATTTACACGTTCGTCCATCAATGCCTCTGTTGCTGGCCGCTGCAGTAATGTACTATTTTACTATAAATACCTATAATTGTATGATTGAATGCGAAAAATGTGAATGCCATTAAGTCAAAAGACCTTAATATCCTAGGTTCAACTTACTTAGATCGTTTTTTTCTTCTCACTGTATCTACAGGGGTGGCTTCTACGCATAGTACTATTAATCTAGTACTGCACGAATATCTGTAACAAGAGAATAGAGTTAGTACCTTATTTTATTACTATTTAACTGCTCTAAATACTAGCGTAATATTTTCTTCAAATTCAAAGTATCTTATGCCCCAATAATTATTTGAAATTTAAAGATTTCATACAAACATTCATTTATTTTTTCGCATACATGCGATCGTTGACTCTATTATAAATATCACACTCGATCTAGAGGCATTCCATTTGTACTTGTGCTTTACCTGGCCAAATATTAACCAAGAAAGTGACGAATGTTTTAGAGGTGTGAACATTGAGTCTAATTATGCCTTCAGCTAATTTTATGCCTCATATTAATTTGTTTATAATCTTATGTTGCATTCCATTAATACTGAAAAAGTGGCATATTATAACGGAATTAACGAATTATATTGGCAAAGATTATAATCAGATTAAAATTTGCAATATCATTTCTTTCGTAGCCGGTGTCTCGACAAAGGCTTATCCCATATAAACATGTTAGACACGTACGAACCTTTGTGACCCTTGTATAATTACGGTCCATTATTCTTAGATTTCCTGGATTCACCAGGACTTTTTCAGGACAAAATTACATCTAGATACATTAGGCAGGGATCGATTGGACATGCTAAAAATATTCCTCCATTAACAGTTATATCTAGTAGGCATATTATATTAAAAACAATTGAACTTGGGCAAGAAAAATGTTCCAAAATAGACAATTACATCTCAGTTAGTGCCACTTCAGAATACTGTTTGGATTCTTGTACTTCGTTACAAAATGCCCAAATAATCTTTCACCACGAACCAAAACACAAAACCAAACACCTTTTGAAAAACTTTTTACTGTTTTAGAAATATAATTTCCAAACCTAGAAGAAATAAAAACATTTATGTTGGAAACCGATTCAATTTTAAGATTATTTTGTTTAATGCCCTTGGCAAAGATAACGAGGTTTTGGTATTAAGATACAATTTATCAAAAGTAACTTACGTTTCTTGATCTAAAAGCTTGTTAGAGCGTAGTGATGATGCCAACCCATACTTGTCGGGGTTGCTACTGTGCCAAGCATCACAGTACGCGTCCATAGCTGGCTCGCCGTTTGGGCTTGCTCCATGCCAAACGGCTTTTGTCGGCCTGCGAGAAATGGACGACCAATATATCATAAATCATTTTCAAAGCAACATGTGTAGAGAGAGATCTTCACGTTGTAAATTATGCAAATTTTTTCAAAACCGACTTAAAAAAGACACGATAGTATTAGTCGATTCTGAATAAGTCAACTATGGAAAACATAAAATTTCAAAACCCAAATACAGGGTGTAAGTGACAGCCTAGCAAATACTTAAACGGTGAACTCAGACCATCAAACTGAATAACTTTCACTATGGAGCCTATATTATCAGGAAACGCGCAAAAAATCAGCTGTCCCATACATTTTAGTCGGGTAGGTTTTGCATGGGACAGCTGATTTTTTTTCGCTTTTCCTTAGGTAGGCTCCATAGTGAAAGTTACCTTAAAAGTAAATTTTACTTACCACCCAGGGTCAGTCAAAACATTTTTGCCGCTAAAACTATAGATCCTGGGCGCATGCGCGAAGAGAGCTCCAGATCCGTCGAACATTTCTCCCCACGAGTTGAAGAGAACATCACCTCTGATGTTGACGACTGGTATATCTCGGTCCACCCAGCTGACGATGGAGTCTATTGTCTGGACCCTAGAGATGAAATTTGAATATTTAATTTTGCAAAAACATAGTCGTTACACTCATTACGAATGACTCTTACATGAGGTTTTTTTAGCAAAGAAACACAAAATCTGACAAGCATTTGTATTTGTTGCGATCATCCGGCTTCGCTCTAATAAAGTAGCAAGCGACCTTTTTCATATTGGTTCTACACCATATACCTACTTCGTTCAGAAAAAATTAATCACTATGACCATTTTAGGAAGATTCAGTAGGTACATATCAAGACTTATGTAGATAAGATTGAATTTCATTTGAATAGTTTTTTTTTGGTCACGCTAGTTCTCGAACTAAATAGTCCTATAGCGATTTCTACGGGTTCTTTTTTCTGTGGTTGTGATGTTGGAGTTCATAATGAATTATAAATTTATTAATTCATAATGTAATTAATCAAATGTTCAGTTTCAAATATTATTGATTTTGAACATGTTACAGCCATGTTGTGCTATTGATTAATAGCACAACATGGCTGTAACATGTTCAAAATCAATAATATTTGAAATTGGAACAGGGTGTGTCATCTATACCGTATGAATTTCAGTTGTAATGCTGAACTTGCGGGTTGGCTAGTTTGTAATAGCTGCCAGTAGATGTCGCTCACGTCCCCTCAAAGACGCAACAGATTGAAAAATTCGTTCTCTGGTTAGTGGGCTCGGTAGCGAAATTGGATAACGCACTTCCCCGGTTTGGAAGGTTGCGGGTTCAAGTCCCGCCCGAGACTGAATTTTTCAAAATGTTCAGTTATTCGATTCCGTGCAGAACGTTTTTAGGCTATGTGTTTATTTATTAACGCCTTATTTATAAAAATATCGATAAATGTAAATACGAACGATTTCCTACTGTTTTTTAATAATCGGCTTTTCCAAACCATATTTTGTATTCTTTTGAACAAAATGTTTTAAGTTGCTGGAATTGAAATACTTAAATCACTATACTAAACTCTTTATTTTATACTTTAACTCTGTCCTCATTTCTTCTAGGATCAATATAGAAAACTTATCAGTTTAGGTTCTTTATTTAATTTAGTTTCAGTTCTTACCTGGAGGATATAAAAGCCCTGAAAGTTCCATCTAGGCCGACCTTCTGAGCTTGTCTTTGACATTCATAGTTGGTGCTGCTGACGCCGTGCATGTCACCTGTGTGTGGCTCATCGAGAGCAGCCAGGCGTAACTGGTTAAAAAAAGTAGGTATATTTTATTTCTAATAGCTTATCGACTTCGTTCGCGTGGATTATGAAAAACTTCAAAACCTCTTTGTAACACGTCAGGGGTCGATTTTAGAAAAATCCTTTCATTGTGCACCCCTACATCTTTATATATGTTCTAAATATCATGTTTCTACATTCAGCAGTTTAGACGGTGCGGTGTCTGTCTGTAAGTCAGTCTGATCTGATGATTGATGGGTAGACTCTTAGTTTAAAAGGATGCTAATGATATCAATTTCACCCTGTATAGTTATATTCGATACATATTACACGGATCAGAAGGTTTTCTTGAAATAAGACATATTTTCTTGTATGGAAGCAAATTGCATTGAACCAAGAATATGGCGGTATCAACGGTGGGAGTAGCCGGGATCAACGGCCTAAGGAAACCATCCGAAGCACGGAATCATCTTTCTTTTCAGACAATCAGGTGATTCAGCCTACAATGTGCACATTACTAGGTGTGGGTGTGGTAATCGAACCCACGACCTCACTGTCGAGAGCCTAATGCTCTTAGCTGTGATATCGATGGATTGTGTGCTATGCTATTTTACTGTAAACTTACCACAGGGCCTTCTCCAGCAGGATTCTTGTGATGCACCAAACTGGAAGTTTCTAGAATACTCTGCAATGGCGTTCGCGTAGGTCCGCTGGCTGGCACCGTTTGTATTGCCAATAGAGATCCCATCTGTTAGAAAACAAATTTCATAAATACGGGAACTAACGACTTGAACTTCAGGGTGGTAAGAATAGATACCCTACCAGAATAAAAGCTTTGTACTAAGCTCGCGCTGGCCTGTACACACACACACGGCGACACATCAACCTATACAAAACCAAAATGAGCTGGCCGCACGACGTTAAACGTTTTGCAACCTGCGCCCGGCCAGCTTATGTTGGTTTTGTATAGCTTGATGTTTCGCCGTGTTTACCCTCAATCTCGTACGTGAACGTTCACGTATTGGTAGTTTTAGACGATGAAAATTTCGCGGCGCCAATTCTGCGGCGCGGCGTCTCAAAAAAAGGACCGTATAAACACTTTTCGCACGACGGCACGGAAAAAAAGCAAGGAAAAAAGCACGCATCGCTAGTGACCTCCGCTCGCGTCCCTCGCATCCCCTTACAAATTTTTAGACTCGTGTAAACGTGTCGTGCTAATCTTTAGCACGGGTTTCTCTAGCAAATCCATTCGCATGCGAACAAATTGGCGCTGGAAATTAGCAGCGTGTAAACGTAAGCGTGCCGTGCTTTTTTTTCGTGCTAAAAAATAGGCGCCACGAAATTGTCATCGTCTAAACCTACCATATTGCAGCACGCTGCGCATGTAGGGATGTACCGGCCGCCGCCAGCATGTATGAAGCAGGAAGCTGTTGTTCTATTTGGTAACATTGCTAAGTTCCAACTAAGAACGTTTTGATCATGTTATTCCAACTACCTTACATATAGGGTCCTTCCTAATATGCTGACACTTTTTTAATGGGATGGTCAGACCATCAAACTGAACAACTTCCTCTAGGCACCAACATCGAAATGGCGAAAAAAAACACTCGTCCATACAAAACTGCAAACCTACTCGAGTCTAATGTATGGGACAGCTGTTTTTATTTTCGCGTTTTCAATGTTGGTCCCATAGAGAAAGTTGTCTTAACGGGCCAGACCATTTTCTGGCCATCCCCTTAAATAAAGTGTCAGCATATTAAGAAGGACACTATAAATAAATGGTGAAAAAAACACCCTCGCAATACTTAAGGGAGTGCTTCAGACAATCAAACTGAACAACTTTCACCATGGCGCCAACTTCGAAATCGCAAAAAAAAACGACGGTTTCATACAAAACTGCAGCTCTAACTCGACTCAAATGTATAGGATAGCAGATCTTTTTTTTGCGATTTCGAATTTGGCTCCATAGTGAAAGTTGTTCAGTTTGATGGTCTGAAGCACCCCTTAAGTATTACAAGGGAATTTTGTGACACCCTGTATAAAAATCGTGAAGACGAAGCTTACCCCTTAGTTACGTCTCACTGTATATTATGTTACCATTATTTCCGGAAATAAATATTATCATTTCATTTCACCCAAAGGCAGAAATATTGTGATCTCATAATAACCAAACTACACAACATTGGTAAATTACTTAGTAGGTAGGTATACCAAACATGTAATTTACTTTAACATCGAATTCTAAAAAACATTTCTAGGAAGAGATCCATAAAAGAAGTAATACGGGTTGGCAGTCCCAATAGAATCGAAAAAGGGCATTTTCTCATTTATAGTAAATCATATCTACTTTTTCCTCTCATTTCCATAATTCCAAAATGGAGGGACACCTTCATATTTACCAATCTGATTAAAATTGATAAGACAATACCTAAGAATACAGGGTGTAAAATTAAATGCGTTACATATTTTAGGAGGTGCTTCAGACCGTCAAATTGAACTATAATCACTATGGAACGAAAATAGAAATCGCGAAAAAATTATCAGCTGTTCCGTACATTTGGGTCGAGCAGCCATAGCCATTTTTTTTTTTTTTTTTTTTTTTTTTTTTTATGTGTGATAGGTCAGCATTTGACCCCAATCTCACCTGATGTTGAGTGATGATGAGGCCGAAGATGTAGCATGCTTACCTAGAAAGATGCCTATTCACTCTCGCCTTGAAGAGGCCCAGGTTGTATTGCTCAGGGAACAGGTCCGCAGGCAGGGCATTCCACTCCTTAGCCGTGCGCATTATAAAAGAAGAAGCAAACTTCTTCGTGCGAATTGCTGGTAGGTCAACGACATAGGGGTGGAAACCCAGTCTGCGTCTCGTCCCCCGCAGATGAAAGGGAGACGGTGGTATCAGATCGTGTAATTCAGTCGCACACTCTCCGAAATGTATCCTATAAAAAACGGACAGACAGGCTACCTTGCGACGATGCTCAAGACTTTTGAAAAGCAGATTGTTTTAGATTTTAATGTTGGTCCCATAGTGAGAGTTGTTCAGTTTGATGGTCTGAAGCACTCCCTAAGATTATAATTATGTAACTTATTTAGATTACAGGCACTGGCCCTGTAGGTACAGACTTAGCAAAGTTACTGTCCACCCCGAAAGGGAATACGGTCGTGAGTTTAAACTACCTATGTATTATGTATCAAATAAGCAAAAACATGGTGAGAACCCATTAAAAATGTTTAATATTAGATCATGTAGGTATTTAATATTTCAGTTCACTTTTCAACAGAAAACACTAATTATTTTAACTACAACCGTCACTTTTAAATAATAAGTCTCTAATGTATTAGTAGAAAATTACTAAAATTATAATGTTTTCCACTCACAGCTACGTACTGCCAGCCGTTGTTGACACGAACCAGCATAGCCTGTTCCTGAATGACGTAGGCCACTGTGCCTAGCGGGCAGTTTGTGCCTAGCTGTTGGGGGAAAATAATGTTAGAATCAATTCAAAAGTTTTCGTGGTGTACAAGTACAGTCGCCATCAGATATATTGTAGCATACAAGGTGTGTAGGATGCGTTCCGGTTTTGCTTTTTTAGCTCTGAAATTTGTGCGATGCCTAGTACGATGAAAAGTGTACTACATTTGTCAAGTATAAATCTCGAGGATGTAACGATGAAGTATAATTTTCGTTCAATTCTTTACAGTAAATGTTACCAATTATTATCTAATAAATATCTGAACAGCTATTCAATAATTTCTTTACTATGTTATTTAAAATTTAAATGTAAAACAACGGAGTAAGGCTTTTTTCCGAAACTGTTCAGATGTTTATGACCACCCTGACTGCGTAGATATATTTGATGTTCTAGGCGTTCCTATATTTTTGATTGGTTGTGAGTAAAGAAATTATTGAAAATTAGAACTGCTTAGAAATAGGTATTTGACCACCTTATTTGCTACGATATATCTGTTGGTGACTGTACAAAGGAATGTAAACGTGGAAACCATTTGACCAGAATATCGGTGTGAAAAAACACCCGGAGGTCCTACTGACCACCAAACAGAACAACTTTCACTATGGAGCTACCTTCAAAATCGCGAAAAAAAATATCTGAAGTTTCATATAAAACTGTAGTACCGACTCGAAACGTATGAAACAGATGATTTTTTTTCGCATTTCGAAGTTAGCTCCATAGTGAAAGTTGTTCAGTTCGATGGTCTGAAGCACCCCTTTAAGAATTACTACGGTGTTTTGTTACACCCTGTATAACCGAAGAACATTTTCGGCTTAGACAATTTAATAGTATGGACGCGTAACGCGTGTAATTCTCCTATCAACATTTTCTGCCACTTTTTGCGGGGGGCGAGGTAACATGAAATCCGCAACTTTGGATTTATTCCCTATAACTTTAGATTCTAATTTTGAATGTGAAAAATCATGAAAAGTAGTCTCGTGTGAACCCCAAACGTTCTAAGTTCAAAATTATTGTTTCGCTATTATAGGCTGTCTCGTTTAGTGATAAGGTATAAAATTGAGTGTAAATGCGCAAGATTAATTGATCTCATACCGTGGCAGAGGGGAAATGCTACCGCAAGGCCAGTCCTTACTATTAAATTGTCTAAGATTTTCGGTATTACTGATTAAATAATAATAAATAAATAAATAACGCTCACAGGCACATTACCTTGTAATGATCCCAAGTAAGCCTTAGGCTTTTTGTTATGGGAATCATACAACAATGGCACAAACATATAAAATCCATGACCGAACCGGGATTCGAACCCAGGACCCAGGTTTGGCAGTCCGGCGTGGTAACCATTACAACAACCGGGTCGTCGGGTCGATTGTTCATATTCAATTAAAATGGCCGACTCTAATTTAAGAGGGCTATCACAGTCCAGTGGCGCCCTCATCACATTAAAAAAGATTTCTCAATAAAGAAAGTCTAAATTAAAAAAGTGCTCAACACGAACACTAAAAAAGCCTTCAAGCTATTTTCATAGAATACTTTTATAGGTTTTTTAAAGGTCTAAACATACAAATTTTGAAAAAAAAAAAATACGGCCGCTTTTGTTTTTATTCGAAATTGTCTAAAAGTGGAATGTTTAGAACCTGTAATATAATTGTATAACAATGGCTTGAAGGCTTTAGTAGTGTTCGACTTTTTTAATTTAGGCTTTCTTTATTGAGAAATCTTTTTTAATGTGATGAGGGCGCCACTGGACTGTGATAGCCTTCTTAAGTTGAATAAAAAAATGTATTTGAAGTTTTTTTTAAAAGCAAAAGGCTAGCTCTATCACCTCTTTACCTCATCCAATCCTATATCATTCTCATTTCCTCCCGTGGGTGTCGTAAAAGGCAACTAAGGGAGGCGCATAAGGCATCTACCGGAGGATGGGCAGCAGCATCCTCTGAGCTTACAGACATTCAATCCAACTGCGATCGCCAACCCGCCTGCCAAGCGTGGCGATTATGGCAAATCACCCCATTTCGGGGGAGGCCTATGTCCAGCAGTGGACGAGTCTATCGGCTGATATGATGATGATGATTCCTATACCTAGGTTTACCATGACTTACACTAGCATACATAACGAATTTCTGAATTGGATTTGATATATTGCTCGAAGAATTATTTGACAATGCAAACATCTTAAAACTGTATACACTGTTAATGTTAGGCATACAGAAGTCTTGAATTATGCTAAGGGTAACGACAAAGATTTTTTTTGGTCCAAAAAAAATCTTTGGGTAACAATCTTTGGGTAACGTGTATCGTAGTTGTTGCAAAGTTTTGCCTAGAAAGAGAAAAGTCGTCAAATTAAAGTCTGTATGATTTTTGAGTTTGTATAAACTAAAAAATAGACGAGGTTACGTATCAAACGTTGTTCTGCTATTCATTCTGACGGGAACATTTTTCAGGTTTGCGTACATTTATTGCCACGTGATCGCGTTATTTGTACAGCAAAGTGCAATTCATTTCTTCGTTATTTATCGGCATTTTACGTTTGTTATTGCGTTTTAGAGTTGAAGGAGCATCCGTTTCAAATCGTTTTTGAAGTCTTTCGAAGGCTCCTATTTCGCCCTCATTATACCATTAAAAAAATTAATGTACTACATTGATTTAACATATAGGTACTACGTTAGATCGGAAATCGAAAGAGAAGGGGCATAGCATTAACGTAATATTAGAGCGAGATAGATAGGCAAATCACGAACTCGTGTATGGATCTGTAAGGACCTAGCACATACAAAAGTATAACCATAGCGATATACTTGATGTGTGTTTTTGGTCTCGCCTTGGATCATCCGTAGCCGATCTATCGTAGTATATGCTAAATTTATGTTACTGTACAGTCGCCCGCAATAAGTTGTTTACACTTTTGTTCTACGTCATAGTACTAAAGTATATATAACTTATTGCGGCCGACTGTACCTATCTAATGGAATTTTCTTATTTCCGCTCACAAACAAAAATGATTCCAATGAAAACTAAGCTTAAAATATTTTCAGTCAGAAATAAAATTGTAGTTACGACGTAAACCTGCGTGTTAAAAAAATAGAGCGCTAGAACATCAGTGTCTTTTTTCAAAACCAACTTTTTAAACCTTTTAACAAATAATAAAACCAGTTCAAACTCGCACCTGCTCAGCTTTTTACTTTGTGCCGCTTTGTTTTATGTTATATTTTTTATGGTTTTAATCTCCGTTTTTATTTTGGTGTCCGAAGCTTGCAGACTACATCTTGCAACTTTTTTATTTAATGTTTTCTTTGTCTAGGAAAATGGAACGTAATTTTTTGTACTAAAATACATTTTTGCGGTTGTCTTAACGCTAATCACGTGGTATTGTTTAAGCAATACTATAAATTTGCTATAAATACATGAAGTAATAACCAGGAAGTAGACTATTTTCACATTAATTTTCAGTCTCGGTCGAAATCTCAAAATTAAAACCGAAACAGCTTGAAGATATCACGATCTTAGATCTGGTTTTTTTGGTCGTAATTTTAAGAGCTAAGATAACATTTAATGTAGAGATATAAAAAAATAAGTCATCCTTAAAGATAGTTTCCATTGTATTTTTATGATACACACAATGATAGAAACTTCCTATAAAAGAACCGTAACTAAATTTGGAAAACCTTTCTTTCACTAAAATTATGTAATCTTAGATCAAAGGAAAAGTAGTACAATAAACAGAAGATAAAAGAACTGAAAGACGTAAGATTTTTCTCAGAAATCACTTACCCGAATTAGAGATTGTGTAGTCTTGAATATAATGGTACCAACTGTAGTTCTACCGTCTTCATCGTCTTCAAATTCTGCGTTTTCTAAAGGATCCAGTGGGTCGCGGTAACCTTTGAGAAATATATTATCAGATTACTGACGAATAAGCCCACAATTTAGTGGAAACATCTTTGCTTTCTCTCTAGGATAAAGTTTAACTTTATAAGTGTGGGAGTTTGTGCAAAGCAGCGAGCTAGAAAACAATCAGCCAGAGAGTTTAGCTTAGCGAAGCGACCGACGGCAACGAAGCAACGTTTGGAAAATGAAACTATTGTATTGGCGGCAGTGTTGCAAAAGTCACTTTGATAAAATCGGTAGTATTGGCGACTAAAAATCGGTAGAAATCCGTAGATTGTCCTAAGTTAAGAATGTTCTGGCTATAGGCCCTATTTTTGCCAATAATGCTCAATCGCCATCAAATTCTGAATGATGAGACATGTTTACACTTAATAATGTTGTGCCCGTGCCAGTTGGGTATTGACCAAAACATGAAACTTGAGTGAAGTGAAAGACTTATTGTAAAATTTTAGTAGTATAGAATAATAATTATTTCGAGGATTTCTCTGCAGGGATTTAAAAAGCATTAACTGTATTCTATAACTCATAAAATCTTAGTTTCATTACCTATTTCAGTCTACAAACTTTCAAGGGAAAGTACAAACTTTGAAATAAGACCATAAAGTTCCTTAACTAACCCTAATTTTAATTATTTGCCACACGAAAAGGCAAAATTCGTCAATATTTGGCTAAAGCATCTTCTGCGAAATAAATCGGTAGATCACAACCTAAAATCGGTATATTGGTAGACAGTACCCGAAATCGGTAGATCTACCGATAAATCGGTAGCTTTTGCAACACTGATTGGCGGTTTTTTGCCTCGCTCACCGTTGCCTCTCACGTCTCCTATGGACAGAAACCTGTAGGTTTTTATCACTTATTTTGAGTTTCCGACATTTCAGAAGTTACACCTTTAGCTCAGACTTTACGGTACCTACCTAGTTAATTCAAGAAGATAGGACGACCTAAACTAGCGAATACGTCGTACATCACAACCAACAAAAAAATTGTTTTGTTGGTACCTAAGTATAACTCTTTTCAGTTAGGTATACATATTATATTCAAGAAACTATAAACACACTGCGCTTTACTACTAAGTCAACAACATAAAAATATATTTCTGCCAAATATTTATTTTGCATGTTATTTACTTACCGTAGAGCTCTGGGCGATATTGCGCTGGATTATTCAAACTTCTTAGAATTTGTAGAGGATCTCGATGTTTTCCTGTTCAAAATATAATTATGGTTGTTATTTGTTTAAATAGATGCACAAATCTGTACTGCAACAAATTTCGTAGATAACAGAGTTTACTTTTTCCAACCACATTTTTTTAGAACGGTTGAATAAACTTTTTCATAAGTTCCCCTGTAACTTGTTTAGTAAGAGGCCAGAGGCCGTAAGGCGGTCTGAAAAAACGTTGACAAGAGAGGGCAGAGCCCTGGGCCTTAATCGCCCTAAGTTTCAACGATACTACCAAAACAAAACCACAACCAAAAACGTTACGTTATGCACAATTCGTATCGCGCAAATTATATTAACGGTAACGATTTAGCTTTTTTTCGGAAGATACGTTGGCGTAACGTTCGACCGCTGTCCAACGAACGTTTTTGATTTAGTTGGTGTCGGGAGAGGTGTATGGAGAGGTGTATGGAGGTGTATGGAGAGGTGTATGGAGAGGTGTATGGAGAGGTGTATGGAGAGGTGTATGGAGAGGTGTATGGAGAGGTGTATGAAGGTGTATGGAGAGGTGTATGGAGGTGTATGGAGAGGTGTATGGAGTTGTATGGAGAGGTGTATGGAGTTGTATGGAGAGGTGTATGGAGTTGTATGGAGAGGTGTATGGAGAGGAGTATGGAGGTGTATGGAGGTATATGGAGAGGTGTATGGAGTTGTATGGAGAGGTGTATGGAGTTGTATGGAGAGGTGTATGGGGGTGTATGGAGGTGTATGGAGAGGTGTATGGAGGTGTATGGAGAGGTGTATGGAGTTGTATGGAGAGGTGTATGGAGAGGTGTATGGAGAGGTGTATGAAGGTGTATGGAGAGGTGTATGGAAAGGTGTATGGAGAGGTGTATGGAGGTGTATGGAGAGGTGTATAGAGGTATATGGAGAGGTGTATGGAGTTGTATGGAGACGTGTATGGAGTTGTATGGAGAGGTGTATGGAGTTGTATGGAGAGGTGTATGGAGAGATGTATGGAGTTGTATGAAGAGGTGTATGGAGTTGTATGGAGAGGTGTATGGAGAGGTGTATGGAGAGGTGTATGGAGAGGTGTATGGAGAGGTGTATGGAGAGGTGTATGGATGTGTATGGAGAGGTGTATGGAGGTGTATGGAGAGGTGTATGGAGGTATGGAGTGGTGTATCGAGGTGTATGGAGGTGCACGCACAATCGATCGTTTTGGTTTTGCTTTGGTGATATCAACGATTCAACCGTTCAAAAAAAAATAGCGCGATAGCATTTTTACATCAGCTAAACCAAATCTAAACCAAAACTAAACCAAAGCCATAAACGTTCCGACCGAACGGTAAAACCGTATAAAACAGCGCAATCGAGGCCCTGGGCTCTGTCCACACGATAAGAAGAAGACTTGTTTAGTTTTTTTGAAATAGAACCTCCTTCTTTTTCTGAGAAATACCTATCACATAGTAATTAGAACTCATCTTTATGTAATTCAATAACCAGGCCCCAAATCAATAACTCAAAATACGAATGAGAAAGTCTAAAGTTCTCAAAAGAACTTAACATTTTACTCACCGATGCCAGGCTCACGTCGATTTATCCCCGGACTATCTGTCAATGTATCGGTCGAAACTTTGTTCAGATAGTGCCCTGGTGGGCCAGGTGGTCCCGGTGGACCAGGCGGGCCGGGTACCTGCATGTACTGAATGTTCGGCGGTGGGCTGCCCGGTGGCCCAGGCGGACCCCTCGGCCCATCTTTACCCTGTGTCCCAGGCGTACCATCAAATCCCCTTTCGCCTTTTTCACCTTTTATCTAAGAAATAAAAGTGTTATTTATTTAGTAAAGTTAGGTTAGGTTATTATTATTATTTGGGGTTTTGGGCATTGACAGGCTTGCTAAGCCTGTGCCACGTAGACCATCGCTGGTCCTTTGTGAACGCCCTTTTTATAGTTCCTTACCAATCCCCACTGCGGCCAGAAATCGCAGTAGATTCTTGATCGGGGTAGTTTGTGTCAGCACCTGCCTACCCAGATGAGTGCTGCGTTTGTACATCAGGGGGCCACAAGGTGGAGGTACAGAGAAGTTTCCATCTCCTCCTTGCAGAATCTGCAGCTGATCGTGTCACTTAAATTCAGTGTGTGACCACGTCAGAGGCCGAAAGGCGGTCTGAAAAAACTCTGACACCAGGGCTCTGCCCACACGATAAGAAGAAGTGTGTGCATGTGCTTATTTAATTTGCAGTGGCCTGTGAGTGTCCTTGCTATTGTAAAAATTTGATCCTTGCTGAGGGCAAGGAGACCGTTCGCAAGTTTGCGATTGTAGCCTTTGATAAGTGCTTTGGAGTGGCCCATGCCTGGGGTGTTGCACCAAAGCTGGCCCTATTCAAAGAATCTCCCGTTAGACTATTGGGGATTCCGAGAAAGTTAGGTTAGGTTAGGTCGTCCCCAAAGGATGTGATGTTGTATTTAAATTTACCTTTTCCAAGTTGAGAGGGTCTAAACCGGGATCTCCTTTCTCGCCTTTTTGTCCTTGTGGACCTGGTTGCCCGGCAATGCCAGGTGGTCCCTAAAATAAAAATGAAAGTTTTATATCTTTAATAGGGTATGCTGATACTTTTTTAATGAGATGATCAGACCATCAAACTGAACCAAATGTATGGGACAGCTGATTTTTTTTCGCGATTTCGATGTTGTTCCCGTAGAGAAAGTTGTTCAGTTTCATGGTCTGATCATCCTCTTAAAAAGTGACAGTATATTAAGAAAGACCGAAAGGTTTGAATATCTACAAAAAACTATGGAAAGTAAAAGAAAATATTTTCGTGCTATTCATCAACTGGAATTTATTTCAAAGGTAATCTAATTACACAACTTATAAACTCTACTTTCCTCTATAACTTTATTCAAAAGGATAGAGTGAGAATAGAGTTAAAAACTGCAAAAGTTAAGAAGTTTATCCGCTTAAAATAATAAGGAAAATATATAAAACTGAAACACAAATAGAATGTTACAGGAAAACCCTCCAAAGTTCGTTTATCTCACCGTCCAACCGGGTAATCCAATATCACCGGAGGGTCCGTTTGTACCGGGAGTTCCTGGTGGTCCGGGCAATCCGGGTGGACCTCTTGGACCGGGTGGGCCCGGATGGCCCCGCTTACCCCGCGGACCTGTCTCACCTTTCTCCCCCTGTTAATACAATAAAGGTGTGTTAAAATCTTTGTTTTTTTAAAGAAGCAATAAGGAAGCTCATGAATTTCAGAATGAGGTTCATTTCGATGTAGATAAAAAAAATAAAATTTGAATTATTTTATTCTCGTTTATTATTTCAACGTAAATTGCTTTAACCTTTTGGTACAAAACAAACCTTTGTCCATATAGCAGCTTCGTCTCTAGATACCGCAACAGGTCCAGGTGGTCCGGGTTCACCTCGTTCACCCTTCGGGCCACTTGGTCCAGATGGGCCTTCTGTACCAGGCAGCCCCGAGGGTCCTATGTCTCCACGTTCTCCCGGCTTCCCATCGTTTCCAGGAAAACCTTGAGGGCCTTCCATACCTCTCAACCCCTTTTCACCCTAATAAAACATTTATTACATATGACACAATACCATTAGTCTTGCTTAGATGTAATTATCTTTGTAATGTAATGAATAGCAACGAGTTTTACAATTTTATAACATCATCAATCACTCAAATTGATATTCATCAACGAAATACAAAAATGGTTTTGATTAGTGTTGCCTAACAATAGTGAAACTATCGATTGTCTATTGATACTAGTATCGAGACCTCGAAAAATAGATTAGATTTATTTATTTCATATTATATAAATATTTTACATAACATGTCCATTCATAGCACGATAGTCAAACTGTATTATAAAATTAACAATGTCAAACAAATGAATAAATAAATAGTATCAATATCGATAGTACTATCGATAGTTTTTACTTTAAGACAAAAACCACGTCAGATACGGCGCGTTGGTCGAAAAATCTGACACCTGCCTGCGTAACATGACAAGGGTAAGAGCGACACAGGTCACTTTTAAACGTCAATTTGGCGGATATCTCCATAGTATCTCACTCAAATTTGACGTTTAGCGGTGACCTGTGTCGCTCTCACCTCTGTCATGTTACGCAGGCAGGGCTTGTTGCTACCCACACGATAAAAAGACAAATTGACACTATTGGTAGAACTGAGATGAAATTGTATCGATACTCTATACTACTCTACATTTCAATACTATCGATAGTATTGCATCTAAAATACTATCGATAGTATCAATTCTTTTAAACCAATTCTATCGAAAGCTCTATCGATATTTTTCTATTTTTCAAGGTCATCTATCGATACTAAAACTATCGATATTTACTCAAGACTAGTTTTGATAAAATAACGTGATAATACAAAAGCTTTCATCAAGCACGGATCAATTAAGTTTTTCCTCACGACTCAGAGCTCAGGTAACAGATGGTACTTCGTGTTCACAGAAAATATGAAGCTTTTTTCACAACTAGCAAAGGTAATTACCTTTTCGCCTCTCTCCCCCGTGTCTCCCTTCACACCCCTCGCGCCCAGGGCGGAAACATCCCGAGGACCTGTAGATATAAAACTGACGTCATTTATATTCAGGTTTCGTTATGTAAAAGACATAAAACACAAGAGTTATTAGTCAAGTTTGTTGGGGTTTATGCAAAACGGCGTGTTGTGGCATAATCGAATGTGCCTGAAGTGAATACTAATTTGGTTCAGAATCTCGTGATCTCATCGGATTTGTTTCATTGTTGACATAGGTCGATTTTATGAAGCAGACCTTTTTGTAAATTATGGAGGTTTAGCACCGAGAAGTATGAAAAAAATTTGTAAAATATCATGAAATGATGAGCGACTGACATTTTTATTTGTAAAGGGATTGTTAATCGTAATCGTAATGCTTTTCTGTCTGTCTACCAATCCGCATTGGGCACGCGTAGTGGACTAACGCTAATACACCTTGTGGATAGGTCTATGCCCTGCAGTGGGGCGTATAAAGGCTGATGATGATGATGATAATGCTTTTTCAATAATAATAATATTGTCCAAGAAATCTGAATGAACCGTCTGATTGCAAGTACAATGTTATGTTTAACTTGAAAAGTTTGCGGTGTACCCACCTACTTCAAAGATGTTATGAACGACCTTTGATCTTTGAACTTACAACGGATCGACGAAATTCTGATAAATAACTTCAAGTAAATAACTCTCTGATTATTTCAGATTCTAATTGTTAAATCAAAGATTTTTTTTTGGTCTAATAGACCAAAAAAAATCTTTGTGTTAAATGTTAAATCGAAATTTAAAATCACTTAATCTTATTTTCTGTATTGATTTGAGGCATATACCTACATAATATACAGGGTGTAAGGGACAGTACTTTTTGCTATTTCGATGTTGGTCCCATAGAGAAAATTGTTTAGTTTGATGTTCTGATCATTTCCTTAAAAACCGTCAACATTATTCAGTTGGATCCTATATTAGAGTAGCTCTGCTTTAAAATTAATATGGGCTTTTGATGATGATGTCAAAAAACACTTAATATTAACAGGTTGATGATAATGAATAAAAATATTAGACACGGTGCGGTATTACAATCTGGGTAAACATACCCTTGTGTCTATCTGTGTACTAACCTAAAACAAGTCAATGGCCTCGATTCGGACTGTGCCACGACTTAACTTAACTAAATTTATTCCTGTCACTTTCTAAAATAAGATTAAGAAAAGAGACAAAAAACCAACAGCTGACTTTATTGCTGTCAAAGTGACGTTACACGCCCAAAAACGGTTTAAATAAGATGGCGTACATTATGATGCCATCTTATTTTGGGCGTGTAACGTCACTTTGACAGCACTAAAGTCAGCTGTTGGTTTTCTCTCTCTTTTCTTAATCTTATTTTAGAAAGTGTCAGGAATAAATTTAGTTAAGTTAAGTCGTGGCACAGTCCGAATCGGTACCATTGAATATTTTTTCTTCTCAGTATTTCTTAATGACGTTTCTGAATTATTAATGACCCACCTACATAATTACTTCATAGTTATGTAATTATGATGGAATGGTTCATAGATTATAAATAGAAACAGCTTATTAACACTTTGAAACCATTAAGCTATTTTAAGGTTAAACCATGGTTAAACACATAGCGTCACGAGAATAGCATGCATGGGGTAAGTGCAAAGTTATTTATTATGAGGTTTTCTAAATCAGTCGTATAGTCGAGTCATGAAAAGGTTAACAGTCTATTAAAATCAGAACTTTTCAATAAAAAACGTGCCAAGTGAGAGTCGGTCTCGTACACTGAGAGTTCCGTATCACCACCCCCACGACACCCTCGCTCAAGTAATATTGATAATCTTACAAGAATTATTATGATTTTACTGATTATGGCTAGTAATTATAATATTTCTTAAATAGTCGAAAACGCGACAAAAAAATCTGCTGTTCCATACAAAGCCTGCATCCTACTCGACTCAAATGTATGGGACAGCAGATTTTTTTTATGTCTGTGATGTTTTGGTCCCGTAGAGAAAGGTGTTCTGTTTGATGGTCTGATCATACTCTTAAAAAACCGCCAGCCTTTTAAGTTCGAACCTGTACCTGTAAAGTGATGATGATGATGGACAGTAGATACTTTTGGACTAATTTTGACAAAGTACTAGGACACGCAAACAATTTTATATTACGAATTAAGCTCAGTTTCTGAGATGCAAGATTAGAAAAACTTGGTAAAAAATCTATTAACTGAAAAGAGAAAAACAAGCTCTTTAATCACTAATCAGCTATACCAACTTTGTTTTCTTGAGCAAATATAATTTCAATATTATTAGGTAGGTATCGCAAACGGGGACAAAGAAGAATTATAAAACATACCTACCTACATATTGGTTTGTCCCCGCCTGCAATACCTACCTAATAACATTAAAATTATATTTGCTCAAGAAAACAAAGTTGGTATAGCTGATTAGTGATTAAAGAGCTTGTTTTTCTCTTTTCAGTTAATAGTTGTTTTTTGCAGTCGGGTTTTTTGTTTTTTTAATAATTTAGTTTATTTCATACTTTTTAGTCTTGTGTCTAAATGGTAGCATAAAAGCACTATAAAATATATATATATTTGGAATCGTCTGTTCACTAGCTTTCATTTGATATTCATATTGTAATTTCATACAAAAAAAAATTATTCCCCCTCTTTTTTTTAAATTCGCAACCGCCTTATTAAAATAATATAGCCTATGGTCACTCTCATGATTTTTACAAATCTAATTGAAATCTAAATTCAATTTCAATTTCATACGCTCTAAAAACATAACCCTCCTTCTGGCGCAGTCGGGTAAAAAAGGCAAACCCATTTATCTTAGCTCTAGCTTTGTCAACAAATGTTTCCATTTAAACATTGACATAATAAGACAAGGGCAAGTCAAATTGGAATTCAATTTGGAACTTTATACTTACTTTTAGTTCGAGTACTTCTTTAACTTTAGCCCATTGCTTGTATTTCAAACATTAATTTATACGAAAGAAGTCAATTAGAAATTATAAGACTGTTTAATTATTTAACTACAGCTTTAATTACGATACCTAGTTCTAATAATTATTTTCTTTCGAAATTTAATTGGACCCATGTGACTGAAAGAACGAAGATAAACAAGATAATTAGAAAGACGAAACTTCTATATAAAGAGAAAAAATCTTATTTCAATTTTCAATTAATATAACGATCCTGATATCAATAAGATTTTTGATATCCTTTGCGATACAGAAAATAATGAAAGTTAAGATAATAACCAAGGGTAGAGATGAGTAGTGATCGAGAACCCACAAGAACGAGGCTTTGGTATTGCTTCGTACGCCCACCCCACTGAATTTATTTATTTTTAGGGTTCCGTACCCAAAGGGTGAAAACGGGACCCTATTACTAAAGCCTGTGTTGTCCGTCCGTCCGTCCGTCCGTCGGTCCTACCTATTTAGGGCTGTAACTTTTGAACCGTAATAGCTTAATAGTTGAGATTTTCTCAGATTATGAGTTATTACGGCGGATTTGTTAACAAATAATAAAAAATGTCAAAAAGTTAAGGGGGGTTCTCAACAAGAAACTAGTTTTTATCAACGTTTTTTCTTCACGCTCTATCGTAAAAATGGTAATACATACAAGCGTCAAACTTAGTGTGATTATAGAGCTTAACAACAAATACTAAAAACCGGTCAAGTGTGCGCTAAAGGTCCCGGACAAAAAAGTTTTTTTTTCTAAGTTTATTATGTTGTGTTCTGTGGTGGTGTGGTACAAACCCTCGGTGCGCGAGTAGCCCGACTCGCGCTTGACCGGTTTTGATTTGAGGTAATTTATCGTAATAAATAAATTGAATTGAAATTGTCTAGTAGTTTTCAAAATTAGATAGGTAAGTACTTAAGGTATATAATAAGAAAACAGAATTTATTAAATTGGCATTTTTTATTCTACTGGTCTAAATTGACACCTGGGCATTTGCATGACATTCTTGATATGAAATCAGATTTTAGTGTAAAACTGTACTTCTGCAATATTGGATTTAGCTTAAGTAATTAAAACACATAGGCAATCAACGTCATCTCTGATATTACTATTCACGAATCTATTAAATTTTCAAATCCAATTTTTGGACGATCATAACCACTTCCACACTCGCTTCGTTCGCTATGAATAATAAATGCAAACTCACCCGTGCGTGCGATGTCACTCAAAACTGAATTTTCCGATACAGCAGTAGCAACTGCTGGTGGACCTGGGGGACCTGGAAGACCTCGGACTCCTATTCGTAAAAAGAAAAACATGTCCGTTTACTAAAAGTTTTGTGAAACCTAAAGCTTACCTTCTAAATTAGACCTGATTATTACCTTCTACCTGAAGTCTAATCTATAAAGATGCTAAGCACCGATTTATCGAAACGGTATTATCGTTTTATTGAACCCTAAACCAAGCTTAAGATCAAGGCTTAACTACAGAAAAATAGAAAGAAATTTCCAACGTTGATCGTAAAAACAAACTAATAATGTAATACGGGCCCGGTTCATTCCTAACCGTGCCCAAAAGGGTCTGAGAAATAAAGATTTTCCAAATCGTTACTATGAAGCCCTAAAATCTTGCGAACGTGTTTCCCGCGCATAAATAAGGGTCATAGTGGAACATAAAATTTGATGGTTGAGTTAGTTCGTTACCTTTTTCGCCCTTTTCCGCTGGTCGGCCGTGCGGGCCGGGTAGACCGGGTGAACCATCGCGGCCGGGTTGGCCCCTCTCGCCTTTGGCCCCATGTGGGCCTCTGGAACCCAAGTTGCCCTGTAACAGAGTTATAATCTTACGGTTTGAAGGTAACATAACTTTACGTTACGAGGGTCAAGCCGGCGGTTATTGCGTTAGGCCCGACTTTATTGTTCACGTATGTACTGAATTAGCGACGCTCCGTGAGATTTTATTTTGATTTCGTTTCGATGCGTTTGTTTGATTGATTGGTTAGGTTTTGGGTTGTTTGCTTTTAGAAGGGTTTGATGTGAAATGAGTTTGTGAATGGAAATGTCAACTATTTGCTTTAACACAAAGGTTGACTTAAAACTGTTCGATTGTCGAATGTGTTTGTTATTTAGTACTGTGCAATTCTATCGATAACTTATGTTGTCAGAATATTTGATATTTCGCCTACCACACACATACCGAATTATTCCAGGTGAAATGAGGATTTAGGTCCGTCACACACATACGGAATTGCAATCCGGAATCCTGAATCAGGATTACGATTTCGTATGGATTTTTCCCCTCCACAATTGCGTTCGGAATTGTGCAGCTGTCAAATCCTATACAAAATCACAATCCTGATTCGTAATTCCGGATTGCAATCCGTATGTGCGTGGCGGACTTTAGTATGGATTCGTAATTCCTAGCGGAATCCTGGAGGGGGCAAATCCAAACGAAATCCTAATTCCTGTGTTTACATCATGTGGGGAACCGAAATTAATATTGCAGAAAAATCGTAGATCCGGGGCTGCAAACATGATATGCCAACCTATCAACCTGTTTATATTAGTTTGTTATGTTTAGATAATGGATAAAGGTTTGTACTAGTTAATACAATACAGGTTTATACTAATTAAGATGAGTGAAATTAAAAATAGCACAGTGTAATATTAAACATGAAATTTTGTAATGAGAACATTACTAAGACTTGCTTCGAATTTTATTTAACTTGCAAAGGGGCTTAAATTTGTGTCCCTATTTTGCATACTCGTACTTTATTCAGTTTAAAGTAAGGGAGTTCTAGCGGACACCTTCGTATTTTACTCTTCAAGGAAGGGTTCGAAAAGGCCAAATTAATGAAAGTACTTTAAAGTTCCTAAATAATTATTTAAACAAATTGGGGTAGTTAACGTCGTTTTGTATTATCCTAAAATAGAATTGGTTTTGAATATTTATTACCTTTACTGTAATTAAATGAAGCAAAAGACGGGAGTTCTGTGGCAACAAATTCGTTTAAGTAATTAACCCCTTTACACGTACTTTACTACATAATTACATTTTTTTTATTGTTTAAGTGTTGAGGTGTTTCATGGAATTTTATCATTATTTCGTAATTATGGATTTAAATTTAGATTGTTTTGCGGTAACCGTGCAAGGTATACTTACAAGGAATTTATTATATCATAAGCATTATGCTCACGCACGACTAGTGACGTGCGCTCTATATAAACAAAAAGACAGTAAAACCCTCATAAAATCACTTTTGTACTTACCTACCTGTAATTTAAACAAATCAAAATCATTAAACGAAATACGTTAAATTGACAAAATTTAATTTTTTAAACTGTTTTTTATGAAAAATATAAAAATAGCTAAAATTTTTCCGTTTTAGTTTCTGACCGATATTTCTATTTTTAATTTACTTTTGATTTTTCTGAAAAATGTAGGATTTATTAGACTATAATACCTTGGCTGCAATAACATTTAAAATAAAAACTGTCAAATACATTAGAAAAGCTAAGCAGGCAAACGAATAAAATCTCATTCAACCTCTATTTAATTTTTCAGTATTTTTCAAATAACTCGAGAAATAATGGATTGAAAAATCAGATAATTTTGATATAAGCTTTGAATTGCATAATCTCAAAAATGGTTTTTTAATTTTGGTACCTTTCTTAAAATGAAATGTTGTCAATTCTAGAAGTTACTAGGTACCCTCGGGTATATAGTCACTGTATTCCCCGAAGGTGGGCCCCACAGCTGTAGGTATAATATATCTATGCCCCACCATAGCCCCACAGATATATTCTGAAACCTCAGAATATCCACGTTTCCTCGTATCAAGTATACATAATTATGTAAAAATATTAAATTGAGTATAATATAGGATAATATACAAGTTTTTATGACTTATATACTATATTAAACTTAGTTACACCTAGGTTTAGACAGCTAAAACTGAATATTAACTACAATATAAGTTCTTTCTTCTATTATGTAGATGCTTGCTGTTGGTTAGAACAAGGTATACTACAGTAAGTGCCTTATTCTTAAGGCTACTCCTCCCATCAAGGCAAGGCTCTCTTTCTTACAAGCAAACTTTTGTAATTAGCCATCCCGCTTCAATTGCGCGGCTCCGGTCAGAATTTTCCGTTTTCTTTGAAAACTTGTATGATTTCACATGATTTTTCAAAAAATAAGAAAACCACATCATTTTATATTGTATTGTGAAGAATATTGTAAATTTTCATATTCTTCTGATCAACAATGTAAGAGTAAAACGGTTACAACTGGAAAATAAGAGGTGACTTTCTGTCGGTGAGTCGTTTTTCTTCAATTTTATTAATTAAAATAGATTTCGAGAAAAACCCCATCACTTCTCATATCCTGTAGATTGTTCAGTTTTGTTTTATGCTTAAAAAGTGCCATAGTTAATGTATAAAATGGTTACAAAGTTACTCAAAACCGGGCGGACGCCCCTTAATCGTCATTTGGAAATACGCCTGGTATTATGTGAATTTATAAACTAATTTTTTTTTGCAAATAACCTCTTTTTTTTAAGTCGGTAAAAAAAAAATTCCACTGTTCCATTTATGTGACATTATACATATTACAATATATAAGGTCTAACAAAATTAGATGAAACTATTTTAAGGGGATGATCAGCCCATCAAACTGAACAACTTTCTCTTTGGAACTAATATCCTTACAAACCTACTCGACCTAAATGTATGGGACAGCAGATTTTTTTTCTTGATTTCGATATTGGTCCCATAAAGAAAGTTGTTCAGTTTGAATGTCTGATCATCCCCATAAAATAATTTCACCTAATTTTGTTAGATCTTATATTAATGATCTTCTTATTGTTTTCAATTCAGATTCTCGTGCTAATTTATATTTGTAAGCGAAGAACTGATTAGCTTTTACATCAGAATGATATTAAATGTTTTAAAATGTTTAGCGGGTTATGACTTGTTTTGTCCCATCCCATTACACTGACTGGCAAAGTTCCTCACCTACTCCATTCCTTGCAATATGCATCTAAATAATCAAGCTAACATTTCTGCACTGACTCGACTCAAAGACACTATTCATATAAATAAGGCATATGATTCGTTTTCTCTCAGCGAAAACCCAATCATTTATCCAAGCATCCATTTACTACGTGACGGTTGCTTCACACCACATAATAGTTGATTAATATACACCACCCATGGCAAATCGATCGGCTGATCTGCACTTTTGAATGGGAGGTCCAAAAAATTTCACGTTTTTCGAGGTTTCAACTTTCTCTAAGGAACATCAGCTGATCAAAAGTTTTGTATGAAACATTGTTTTTTTTTGTGAATTTCCTACAGGTTTCTTAGGGAAAGTTATTCAGTATCATGGGTAGGTACAACCACCCCTTAAATGAATGCAACTATTTACACTTACACCCTGTTTTTATTAAATTACCTTCTTAGTCGAATTCGACAATTTTCTACGACGGATTGAGCACACTCATTTCCATTTTCTTCTCCGTAAATTGAGCTTAAAATTTTCAACTAGATGTATTTTACATCTCATACATATATTTGAGATCAACGACTATACTTACCTTTGCCAGAAATATGTGCTTAATACCTAGATATACCTACAGCTTTACCCAAAATACGTGAGAAATTCATAAGTAAACGTATCTATACGAAATACTTCACCAACAATTTCAACATAATCATATTCAGTTTAAACTCACCCGGTCCCCTTTGTCGCCTTTGGATCCGTGTAATCCCCTCTCTCCCTTGTTACCCGAGTAACCTCTCTCGCCTTGAGGGCCGGGAAGGCCCATTGGGCCTCTCTCATTTTGAGGACCCGGATTACGCGACCCGTACAATTCCGTTGATTCCTGCGTTGATAGAGAGATTATAACAGGCATCTTTAACAGTAAGATGGTATGGGTATTAGTGACAATGTTACTAAGACGATAATTATAGTATTGATATTAAGTATATCAGATATTTTAGTATAACTGCTGTATTCAGGGTGTAAGAAAAGTATCATTAAGCTCTAAACCACATACTCTACCCATCGAACTGAAAAACATTTACTATGGGAGCGTTGTAGTTTAGTATGGAACAGCAGATTTTTTTAACTATGACGGTTTGCTCCCATAGTAAATGTTGTTCAGTTTGATGGGTAGAGTATGTGGTTTAAAGGTTAATGATACTTTTCCTTACACCCTGTATTGGTACTATTAGATGTGTTCCTAAATCCATCAATACCTGCTTTTATTTTACTCGAAAATACAAGTAAATTAGCCAATTAGTCCAACAAAATTAGCTGAAACTATTTAAAGGGGATGATCAGACCATCAAACTTGAACAACTTTTTCAATAAGACTCATCAGTCATCATTATCACTCACACTCGGAGAAAAAATTCGCTGTCCCATACATTCGGGTCGAGTAGATTTGCAGTTTTGTATGGAGCAGCTGATTTTTTTCGCGATTTGGATATTAGTCCCGTGGAGAAAGTTGTTCAGTTTGCTATGGTCTGATCATCCCCTTAAAATAATTTCAGCCAATTTTTTGATCTTCTATTTTAAATGCTTACCAAAGCCGTGGTTACAATAGCTGGTCCGGGTGGGCCTGGTGGTCCTTGAAGCCCAGGTACGCCGTCAGCGCCTGGCTCTCCTTTGGGTCCTGGCTGACCTTCTACTCCTGTTGAGCCCTGGTCTCCTCTTTCACCTCGATCGCCTTTCGACCCCACTGGACCAGGTGGACCTGGGTCGCCGATTTGACCCTAAAGAAGAAACACATTTTAATTTGTTTGTTTATTTTACAGCTGTTTGTCGCATATAGAGCGGTGGGCAAAGATCGCGACCCAATGGGAAGTCGAGGCCTGGGCAGACTAAGAAAGAGAGAATGAGAAATGATTGCATGGAATAGAGAAAGCTGGAAAGCGTGGGAGAGACCTCTGCTCAAAAATGAGAAGAAACAGGTTAAAAGCCCAAGTACAGCCTGATCGCGTAATTAGTAATTTTTCAAGACATAGGAATGTTCAGAACAGATCAAAGTGGACGTATCAGACAAGGAAAGCAGCGCTATCCAGAGGGTAGGCTAGCTAGGAAGATGGTGATGATGATGATGCTACCCATAGCTAATTTTGTCTGAATCGACTTTCAAATTCAGATTTATTTGATCAGCAGTCAGGCATACGAGAAAATGTTGAGTGGCTAAAAATATATGCTTACTCTAGTTTTAGCTTCATGAAGCTGATGATGGGAAGGGAAACGGCTCAGTGCAAGCAGCAGTGTCTTTAACCAATACAGGCATAAGTTGTGGGCATCAGACATGTTGTGTTGTTGTTAGTGACATCTTACGACACCCGTCTGGATCGGTGCGATTCACAGCCTGACACCGATTGACATAATAGCACAGATTATTTAATAGTTACTACCGTAACAGATAGTTCACTCAACCCGATTTTTCGAATTTTGAACGCACACTTCAGGAACGAAAAATAAAATGATCCTTATGCCAATGAGCGACGATGCACACCTCGGAGGTGTCCGGATGTCAAACGTACCTGAACCAAAGAAAATATACACTACCTGAACTGAGGAGTGAGACAGGCCTGATAATAGCTCTGTCTTTATATTTGTGTACTGATCTATGACAAATAAAGGTTTTGAATTTTCGCGGGCTGAATGCTGGTCCTAAAGGAATAAAATATTGCAGAGTTGCTGGTTGCTGTTTTTAAGCTCTGATTTTCAGTATTATTTTCAAAGATTTAACTATGAGATATTACAGAAAAAAATCCATTAGTACGCTCTTACTACAGGGGATTAAAGAAAAACGAGCAAATGGACCAAAAATCTAGTAAAAAAGTAATTTTAACCCTGTAATATTCTTTCACAAAACATTTTCCTCGATGCCTCTGAACTGAATTTATTATTAAAATAATAATTATGTTCCTTTTCGAAAAATTTATTCAAGTTTCCAACGACACAGATTTCCCTAGGGTAAGATTGGGTATGTCGATATAAGAAAGTCTATGTTAGGTTGTTCTTGGATAATTTCTCTCAGAATATAATTATGTAGAAATACAAATATCCGAAAGTGGTGACCTACGTCAACAGTCGCCATACTTAGAAAGGATCACCCCATTTCACCCCGTGGTTGTCGTATGAGTTGACTAAGATATAAAGTTTCTTCAGTGTCTTTTACCACTTGACACCTCAACCCATCGTAGAACCTTCAATATGTTAAACTAAAAGCCTACAAGTGAGGCTTGCTACAATTGCAGACTTAAGACGTTTGTTGGTGGCATTAAACGAAGCCTCTAAACACCCCGAAAGGGATTATGGTCATGTGTATGTTTATGTACGTAGCAACTGAACACCATTATTTACAAAAATACTGCGTAATTAACGAATTTCAAGTTGTTCAAGTTTTTGTGCTTATACCGGATGAAATTGATATCATTAGCATCCATTAAGAGTCTACCCATCGAAATGAACAACTTTTACTATGGCAGCAAATCTATCGGAGCAAAAGAAAAATCTGCTGTTGCATACATTAAATTTAGGTAGCGAACTCGTACGTCGACATTGCAGTTTAGTATAGAACAGCAGATTTTTTATTTGTTCCGATCGGTTTGCTCCCATAGTAAAAGTTGTCCAGTTTGATGCGTAGATTCTTAGTTTGAAAAGATGCTAATGATGTGAATTTCACCCTGTATACATAAATATTTTACGGGAAAGAAAAATAAATATATTTGTTGTTATAGCACAAAGTCTTTAACAACAAGTTCATTTAAGAAGGTATTTGTTACGCTGTTGCGTAGGAAGCTTCGTATAAGTATATATCCGATTGTATTCCCTACGGTATGGAAAAGGTATAAAGCTTAGGGTTAGCTCATTATTAAATTAAAATAATTATTAGTAATTCTTCATAATGAAATTATGGTCATGGATAAACTCTCAATGGACATTTTACCCGTTAAATCTTTTTGCAACATCACAGGTTGATCAAGAGATTCAAGACCTAAATAAGTTCGAAGAACCAGTAATATTGAACAACTTTTGCAATAAAGAAAAATAAAAAAGCGCGCAAATATTTATTATTAATTTGTTTTCCATTTATTGTCAGTTTAACGCTTGTTTAACGATGTAATAAACTAACCAAAGAGGTTCGAATGGATAACTAATTTATAGTTTTACGTAATTATTATTTCTTTGTATTTCGTGTACCTATATATTTTGTTTTGCTATTAATTTTGTAATGTGTACATCTGATGGCAATTCTGAATAAATAAATGAAATTAAAGATTGTCTCCTTTTTGCTCACAAAAAGCTATCATTGAATTCTAAAATCATATTGTTGAATGCCGCAGTGTATGAATGAATTAATGTATAATTATATTCTATTTAATCAATTTAACCTGTGAAATTATAACTTTTATCCGACGCGACGTAGGTACGTGACGAAATGAATATTTTTAAAAAGTAGGTAACTCCGCCTGCCCAGCACGGTTATCCAGCTTGACTGTGAATTCAAGTGGGTACTCAAGTCAATTTGTTCTTCATTCGAAGCAATCTAAAAAGGTGTTGGACTGTATGTACCCTTAACCTTACAATCGCCAGTTCTCGTATTTCGTACAGTTTCTTGGCCAAACGTGATAGATAAATGTTTCTCCTACTGTTTTCTAGCATTTTCTTTCTTGATTTCTTCGCTAACTTTCGCGTTTGTTATTGATAGCTTCGTATTACTCGCAATAAAGTGTTTTTGTGATGTATCGTTGTTTTCTTATTATTTGCTGTAAAGAGGGTTTGAGGACTTTCCCTTGACATTTAAAGGTCGGTCCTCATCGAAAACATTTTGCGAGAAAACAAACACTCGAAAGTGACATTTCAAATGTGTAGCTTTCGCTTGAAGGCATAACGAGAATTGGAAATCTAGAAATTATAAAATAACAAAGTTTTATTGAAACTACAAAATTTTATTTTTTGTCTGAACGTTTAGTGAGTCAGTGAAAACTCATACCTACTTTAATTTCGAGACATGACGTGTTGGTCCAAGTGGAAGTCTATCTCGCACATCGAAAATGTGTTTTGTGGGATCCATAGCGCGAGTCCGACTCACACTTGGCTGGTTTATAGTTTAACTTTATAGTTTGCACTATAGTCACACCAAGATAAAACGCTTAGTATCTAATAATGTTTTTACGACGGAGCAAAAATTAAAAAGGTTAAACATGTTAGTTTCCTCAACCTGGGACTTCACGATTCAACTTTTTTATTATTTAGCAAAACCAACATAATAACACAAAGTCTGTAAAATTTTCGACCTGCTATCTGTAACGCTTCAAAAATGAGGACAGACGGACGGACGGACGGCGGTGTAGGCTTAATAATAGGGTCATGTTGACACCCTTTGGGTATGGAACCATTACTACTGCAAGTGAACCGACCTCCACTGGGAATAGAGAATGTTTATAATATTTTCTTTTCATTATTTTGGAATAAAGTTAAAAAACACCTGCTGTGAATGCGACAGAAGGTAAAATTAGCTTTATTCTGAAATAACTCTAAATAATAACGAACTAAAGTACAATTTATCTTACCGTCTTGCCTGGAGCGCCTGTCGTCCCGTCAGCACCAGTTGGCCCCTGGGGTCCGGGAGGACCTTTCAAATCAGGCACTGTCTCCAGAATTTGAGAAATATCGTTGATGCTGCATTTACATTGACCGTTGGGCGCCACCTGTGATAAAAATTACAATGGGTCAGTCAATTTAAATTCTGCTGTTTGACACTTGAAGACACTTTGACTTTGACTTTGATTGCCTGTCTGGGCCATCGATGAGGGTTGACAGAACTCTGATAGCAATATGACCATCTACCTTACGTTTCTGATCAATACGAAAAAGAATATAATACAGGGTCCTTCGTTTTTTTAAGACGATTATCATACCAAGAAACTGAACACCTTTCTCTATAGGAATAACATCGAAATAGCGGGAAAAAATCTGCTGCTACCTTTTTGTATGGGACAGCAGAATTTTCTAATAATTAATAAGTATAGCTTCTAAGGGTCAATTCACACGTACCACAACCACACCACGTCGCAGCGACAAAATGTGGTCAAGCTGTGGTTACGTGTGAATAGTGTCGCAGCGGCTTTTTGCAGTCGCGTTGTGGTACCGACAAAATGTCGATGTGGTTGCGTTGTCGCTGTCGTTGCGATGTGGTAACCACGTGTTTCGTAGAGGACACGGCTTGACGGCATGTCACGGCGATGTGGCCGCGGTGCCGCCGCCGGTGGTGGCGTTACCGTCGCGATGTGGTTGTGATGTGGTCGTGTCACACTTAACCACGTGGTTACCACATCGCAACGACAGCGACAACGCAACCACATCGACATTTTGTTGTTACTACAACGCAACTGCAAAAACCCGCTGCGACACTATTCACACGTAACCACAGCTTGACCACATTTTGTCGCTGCGACGTTGTGTGGTACGTGTGAATTGACCCTAAACTTCCTTTAAATAATGAAATAACTTCTAATCCATACATTAGCTACATCAGTCTAAAAAAACGTTAAACTCATGTGACCTTGTTCTATAATTTATGTTCGAAAATCTTATATGAGTAGGTATATTATGTAGTTGGGTAATAATTATTTGCATGACTCGAAAACTGTTAGGAGTTTCTCAAAACAACAAAATATCAGTAAAAGTTGTTGAGTTTGATCATCTAAAAAAACCTACTATCGATATTTAATATTACATTTGCGCTGTTTGTAGTATAATTAAATAAAATAATACTCACACTCTCTCCCTTCTCTCCTTTGCCACCCGCGAAGTCTGCAAATAAAATTATTCGTTTGAACATAATTTCAACGAAAAACATATTAAAAAATCATGACTATAATTTTCTTACATACCTACCTAATATTGGATTAGAACTTGCTTAAAATAAATTACTTTTTGATTTGGCAAGTAACATTGTGTAGAGAAATAATATCGTACGTTATTATTTACAAAACGGGAAAGGTAATATTTTCTTAAGAGTTTTTAATAAGATTTTTGATTGAAAATGTTGTTTTATTCAATTTCATCGAAGCGATTTTCTCATAGAAATAATACTTTTAGTCTTACGTTTATGACGAACAATCAATCCTTATAGAATAATTTATGATCCTTATATTTTATGATAGAGACAATTTATATCAAAGAAATAATATTACTATAATATATAGGTAGGTATAATATATAGGTTGACCATCTTACCATACATTAGTTTTTGCAAGATACTTTTTAAAATAAATTGTCAATAATAATCGGTTTTAGTGATGTTTATAAGTTGACATTTATGTCACAAAGTATATTACTAATACTGTTGGTTTAGGACCTGTACCACGAGCTGTGAAGTAAATATATGTAGATATTTAATGGCAAAATAAATATATATGAAGGTCATACAACAATGCTAAAAAAACCTAAAGAAAAATAGTAAAAAAGCGGCATTAACAGTACGATCACGTAATGTTATTCTACTAAAATGAACCAACAGCTTCGAAAGCAAACAGCCTTCAGTCGTGAGCGACTTACGAAAAATATGTCAAGTGAGAGTGATGTATTGCGAAAAAACGTTGACTAAAATAACTCGGAAAATAATGTAGTAACAACATTACACTGATGTTAACTTGCAGAGGGCTACAGAAAAACCGTTTTGGATTTAAGATTTATGATAAAGATACCTATGCTTTTCTCAGATTTTTTTATTTGTCACTAAACTTTTTAAGAACAACCTGTAGTCTTTGCTAAGCACAAGAGCTCCTGAAATGCGCCATCTCAAATTCGAGTTTAAAAAAATAATGTTGCTAACAAACTTTTACTTCTATAGCACAATCTCATGTAATACGAGTCTGTGTCTTTACGAGTTTTTGGCAGAATTAAAAAAAAATGATAAGCGCGATATTATACACATCGTCGGCTCAGGCCTGAAATGTCCGTACTCCTAAAATGTAAGTATTTTTCCCAAAATGTCTGCTTTTCCATAATGTCTGCACGTCTTCTGCATAATGTCAGCTTCTTATTATGTCTGTCTGATGTTTATCTAATGATAGTTTTCATATAATGTTCGCTTTTCAGAAAGTGCTTATTCCCAACTTCTAAATATCCGCCTTCTTACTACTTTGGCATTCCAGAAAAGTCTTATTCAATTAAGCCTGTTACATTTAGAACATTGATTTGTAAATAAAGCAGACATAACGGGAAAACAAACATGACGACAGCCGTGAACATAACAGAAAAGCAAAACTTATGATAATGCTAATAACTATTATATTGAGAAAACGCAGACGTTTTGCAAATTGTACATTTTAGGAAAACAGATATTTCAGGCCTGAGCCACATCGTCATGTCGACTGTAATTATGTCCGAATTTACATAATTTACAGTCGGCGAGATGGAGCAACGCTAAGAAAATAGTCATCATCATCATCTCAGCCGATGGACGTCCACTGCTGGACATAGGCCTCCCCCAAGGATCGCCACAACGACCGGTCCTGCGCATAAGACGATAGTGCCTTCAGATAATCTTTTAAGCCGCCAAAGTGACCACTTATCTCTACCATTTTTAGGGCGATGAATGTGTATCTAATTTTTAATTCTCAATCTACCTGTAACATTAGACTAAAAACTGGCCACTTCAGAATTTTTCTATGTACATATAATGAAATTAATGAAATACCCAATAGTTGATTTTCGGATATAGGAAATAATTTTCTTGTTTATTTTTTTTAGAATATTTCCATAAAACGTTCACAGACACTTTACCTTACCTTCAAAGCCTTACAAATTAAAAGAAAACAATTTTGAATAGGTACAAATCTAAAATTGACTTACACGGAGACGAATGTGACACTACTGGTAATCTGTTCTCATCTGGATTTACCTGAAATAGACAAAAAATCACGTTAATAACAAAATTACAAACAAAGTCTGTAGTAAAATCAAAAGACTAGTCTTTTAGTTATTTAATTTGTATCAATTCAGTATGTCTCACAGCCTAAACTGCTGAAGATAGAAACATGAAATTTCGAATATAATCTACACAGGATGTACTAAGGATTTTTCGAAAATCGACACGCGAAAAAAGTCGCCGGTCAAAAGATCTTTTTAATGCGATCTAATCTCTGTGTCTGCGTTGTCACTTTGTTTCAATAAATCTGGATTAATTTAAAATTTATATGAGAATCATTTTAATGCAAACCAGATAAACCATAAGTACAGATATATTAGTTTCTAGGTCGTTACTAAACTAAACTTTGTTTGTATGGAGTGTGCTTCTTCTTATCGTGTGGGCAGAGCCCTGGTGTCAGAGTTTTTTCAGACCGCCTTACGGCCTCTGACGTGGTTTTTATGGAGTGTGCTAATAATAATTATTAATATTATTATACTCTTACATGCCCAAAAGTTTCGTTTATATAAAACGGGCATATAAGTATTCTTTTCTCATGTGAAGACGTGGGAAATAAAGATTTAATATCATAATTCCTCTTTGCCATGGAAACTAAGCGACCTTATCAGAGAAATCATTAGCAATTCTCAAAACAAATTATATTCCTCTAATGGAAACCTCCCTTTGATCTTAAGGTGAAAATTTGCTGTTATAAATAACCTTATTTGTTAAGGACTCTTCGTCCTGATTTATGGGTTCTGTACTGTTATAATACGTATTTAATTTTAGTGGGTTTTAAAAGTAAACAGAGAAAATAGGAGAATTTTTAACCCCCGACGTAAAAAGAGGGGTGCTATAAGTTTGACGCCTATGTCGGTTTGTCTGTCTGTCTATGGGTCTGTCTGTTTGTGGCATCGTAGCGCCCAAACGAGTTTTTTTAATAAAAAGCTTTGTTTCATGAAAATCGGTTTAGTAGTTTTCATGTAACCTTTAAAAATTACGAAATAACATTAAATTACAAATTTATAAAACCCCCTACGCTAAAAACAAACATTTAAAAAGTGATTAATATTTCGGTCACCTATTATTTTTGATGTAAGTAAATGTATGTTTTACTTTTTAACTCTCTTTAAGATATTTTTTAGGTCAATTAATGTGTCAGAGACCGCAAGTGACTGTCGAATAAAAATCTATGGTCATTTCATAGCGCTCCCCTACGCATTAATTGACCTAGAGTTAAAAAGTAAAACATACATTTGCTTACATCAAAAATAATAGATCACCGAATTATTTTTCACTTTTTAAATGTTTTTTTTAGCGTAGGGTTTTTTTTATTGAGACCTAAATAACATTAGGAATCTGCATTTTCATACAGAGTTTATGTCACTTTCGAATGAATAAATAATTTTATTTAATACATTTTTATTAGGGCAACCAACAGTTAAATTACAAACGAATGTTTACAAACTATGACCATAGAAATGACGGATTGCAGGGAACCGCTAGTGTTAATTTAGTGAATTATTTAATGTTGGTTTAACAAATTAAAACGAACAAACAAATAAACAGACGGACAAAAAATCCAAAAATTGGTGATTTGGAATCAAGGACAACTAAAAACCATATCGAAACTTTTTATTAAATGTCTTCAATGTACAGACACACTTCTGATACAGTTTTATAACAGTTAAGCTAATGTAGTAAGTAAACATAACAGAAACATAATTTTACTTACAAATACTAACAAAAGATATCAAAACAATAATACTAGGGAGGTATGTCAACATTATTAGATTTTCCATGGACAGTTCTAATGAGACTTATTCGTGTCCGTGGCACTTAGGTGAATAAATAATAATTATAATGATAAAAATATATATTTATTGTATTGAATCAAAATGTATGTCAACTCGATGTAACTTTCATCGTATCTACTCGCTTTCAAACGTTATCTCCTGGACAACACTTCGCCTATGCCACAAAGGGAAATGAGAAAATCTTTACAGAAGAGTCAATAATCTTATTTTTGTCCGAGGACGCGATAATTTTGGCCATATTTTGAGCAATTCAATCTTTTCTGTTAGTCTTAGAGCTTCGTCTTTCTGTAATGTCATAGTATAGAGCTTGACAAATTCAGATTATAAAACTGTAACAGAAGTGTGTCTGTACATTGAAGATATTTACAAAAAAAAGATTACGATATGGTTTTTAGATGTCCCTGATTCCAAATCACCATTTTTTGGATTTTTTGTCGGTCTGCTTGTTTGTTTGTTTGTGTGTTTGTTTGTTCGAGCATCATGCAAAAACTACTGAACCGATTTTGATGAAACTTTTTTGTTTGATAGCTTATGATCTGACTTAAAATCTGGTATGCTTTATGCGGACGAAGTCGCGGGTAAACGCTCGTAATGCATAATTGTATACTAATTTTTTACCTAACTCCACGACGAGATAGTTTTTAGGGTATTGTAAAAAAAACTGTTATAACCCAACTCTATGAGTTATCGTTAGATAAAAACGTCCTTTGGGAGTAAGCTGTTTCAATACTTCTGACTCAAGAAATTTTTGCCCAAAGTGAAAAATAGGGCAAACAAGAGGGCAAACAAGAGGGCTATTCGAGTTCAGTGGCGCTCTCGTCACAATAATAAAGATTTCTCAATAAAGAAAGCCTAAATTAAAAAAGTGCCCACTTGACAAACTACAACGGCACGACAATTTTACGCCGTGCCTTAAAATTGTCGTGCCTTAAAGTGTTTACACGGTGCTAATTTTAGGCGCCGCAGAATTGGCGCCTAGAAATTGTCATCGTATAAACGGTCCATTAAGATACACCAATCGTGAAGCAAAGTGTAAATATAAACTCCTTGGTCCAGAGACTGTTGTGAAAAGGACATTAAATTACTTGGGTAGTCGGTGGGTGGTCTGTAGGGAAACTGTGCAGACTGACATATTTAAGGCTGCACCAAGCCTACTGTGCTGACCCCATTCGTTTTTTTTTTTCTTAACAAATAAACAATATTTCCAAAAAACAAAAATGTCACATTGTAGTCATTGCTGGTTTTCAATTTATTGGGTCACTGCGGATTTGTTTTTATCACTTTTGGCGGTTTTAACGATAAGAGCCTTCGCTACGAGTCATGGACTATTATATAATGTAAAAAATAGTGAATTCATGGTCAAGTTTTAATAAGATATAAAGGAATATTCTAAAAATAGCAACAGAGATCAATATTAATAATTTAATCGAAAAAAAAACACTTTTTTCATTTTCGTCATCAGACAGAAGTGACCATAAAGTCAACAGGAATGACATTTTTGGTTATAAAACTAAATTTATTCGAAAATTTGTAATAAATTAACTCTTAATAATAAAAACACAAAGTTATAAGTCCCATAATCATGTTTTACTGTATGCAAAATTTTTAAAAATAGCAAAAAAAATAAAAATAAAAGTGTCAACAGAAGTGACATCACTTGTGTCGATTTATTAAAAAATGTGTCGTCACTTGAATACGGTTGTAAACGGATACATTTTGGGCTTGCGCGTATAGGAAAAACGTCACCAGAGTCTTACATGTCGTGATCTGTAGAGTTTCCTTCATATCGGAACTATTTTCTACGCCTTCATCTTTATTTCCATTGTCATGTGAGCTTCTTGAATCAGTAGGTGGTGAGGTAACATTGTTTACGTTATCCCTTTACTAATCCTAACTGTTTCTTCCTATAATTTTCATTGTTATCTTTCTGCCTTCTTTCTTCTATTTTAGCTTCAGGTAATTAGGATTTCTTTTTCTAATTCACTTCGCCGCCTTTCGCCTTCTATTTCTTCCTGTTTGCTGCTTATACCGTTCCTTTTTTTCTCTGTCTATTAATTTCTTTAATGGCATCTAAAAAAACGTAAGGCTTTATCAAAACAAACCATGTTAAGTATTATTTTATTAAATAAGACCCTGTGCAGACAAAGCGCGTATTACTCGCGTTTCGAAGATAGTTGCTTTGTCCCAGAACACCGCAATGTGACCGCGCACGATACTTGCAGCAATGCACTTCAAAACGCGTTGAAATTCGCGGCAAAATCACCTTTTCTGGACAAAATCATCATTTCTGTCGACAAACCATCGACAAGAGTGACGTCGACAGAAGTGGCAAAATTTAATAAATATGGCTTAGCAATTATGTTTTTGAGTCTATGTTTAAGACACTTTAGTCCGAGTCATGAGATCCCTCTATTGGACAAGGCCACATGATAAAATTGGTTAAAAATAAGTTACAAACCTTTTTTATGTTTCTTCAAGAAGTGACGCGGCAACTTTTACACGCTGTAGAACCACTTTTGAATTTAGAATAACGAGCGCAATGTTCATGTTATACAAAATACTGTCTTTGGGTGATGACAGGTACACATGAGTGTTGCCAAATAAGCAAAAAACATATAGTCGCCACAACTTTTTAAATATATTCCACACCAAACCTTACACGTCGACAGATGTGATGAAAATTTTGTAACATTGTAGAATCATCTGTAATTTCCTATTTTTTGTGTTCAAAATGATGAAACTTCGTAAATAACGAGTTGAGAATGTGCATATTATATGCAATCAGGAAATGTTCATCTGTTTACTGAACAAACATTTTTTGTCCTTCATTAAACATCGGAAGGCGTTTGCGAACAGTCGACAGACCGTGACAGATCACGTACTGTCGGCTAAGAAATTGGAATTAATTATGGATTTATGCGTGTAATTTTCTAAGTCGCCTGTAGAACAAGATATCTACTTGCATGTAACAATACATAGTTGGTGTAAGACTCATATTTGTAGAGTTATTTCGTGCGAACAAAAAAATCACACGTTCGTAGAATCACCCATAACAGCTATAGGTATAAGCATAAAACAGTAATACGTAATGATTCGATAAATTGAAAGCCAATCATTTTGCTTCGTAGACATTAAAACTTTATAGACATTAAAACTAAATAGGCATCCTGAGTTTTAGACATTGACTTTAGGCATTTTGCTTCATAGGCATAGTGCATTTTAGGTACTTCGCTCAAAAGGGATCAGGACTACAATGTGACATTCTTTTTTTTTTGAAATGTTCTTTAACTATTTAGAAATAAAAAATACGATTGAGGGCAGCACAACAGGCTCGGTACCCTCTTAAGTTATTTGGAAGAAACAAGTCGGTACTAGATAATATTAAATAAGCGGCAAATATTTCTCGGCTCCTCCCATGTGATTTTGTGAACAGTACCTAAGCCTAAATCACTATCGGAACAAGAAGACATATAGGTACCAAGGTTGTCTCATATAAAAACAACAAAACATTTCGTATCTTTTATGTCGAATAAAAATCCACTTAAAGAAACAATGTCAGACTCAAATTGCGACCTCGTATATTTGTGCGCGATATGACTATAAAAATCCATTCTGACGTTATTCGATGGATTACGAATGTTATCGACTGTAAACGGATTGGATATGCGACAGTATTTCAAGCCAGTTGAGTTAACATGACTATATGGAGATAAATTGAAATACTTATAAATGCTTTGCCTTTTATTATTATACTACTAGAGTTTTCCCGTGACTTCGTTTGCACCGGTTCCCGTCATTGTAGCATAGCGTAAATACAATAAAGTGGGTGCGCTTAGTGGCTGCGTTGGGTCTATGCTGCGGGGGGGCTCGCGCGGTGTGCGGAAGGGTGAGGCACCGGCCGTTGGGGTACTCGCACGTGAATCGGTACTGGGACCGCGCCCCCCGCCACCCGCACCACCCGCACGATAGGCCTGTCGCGACCCGAGAGCGTCCTCACTTTTAGTATATTCACTTTGATTGTAGCTAGATAAATGATGTACCAGTGTTTAATTCTAATCATAAGCTTTTAGACACAAAAAAGTTCATCAAAATCGTTCCAGTAGTTTTTACGTGATCCTCGAACAAACACAGACATTTATATTGTTTTATAATACTGTAGATAATTTTGAATCTCAAAACGGCGGCCGGTAGGTACCTATACATGGTGTAACAACCCTAGTAATGAGTATTTAAGAGGTCGGTTCAGACCAGCGGTTATCAAACTGTGTTCCGTAGAAACAAAGGGTTCCGTGCAATCAAGGGTGGACACAGGGGGACATGGCCCTCCCCCAAAACAACATTTCGGACGCGTAAAGTCGAACTTGAGAACTCGAGTGGTTACGGTAGTAACATATAAAATCATTGACAGAGTGCATTATCTTATCATTTATCACAAATCTGGTCTTAGTTTAAAAGTACTAGGTAGGTATTGCTTAATTTTAGACCATCAAAGTGAACAACTTTTACTATGAAGTTATCATCGAAATCAGATATTTCATACAAATTGCAGTACCTACTCGACTCTATAATGTACCTATAGGACTCTAATGGATTGGAACAACTTTTACAATGGGACCAACGATTGTACTTGTATTTTTATATATTCCGTGCCAATGATTACTTCGCGAAAAAAATCAGCTGTTTCAATCATTTTGGTCGAGTAGCTAGCCTAACATTTTCTATGGGACAGCTGATTTGTTCTTTTTCGCTATTTCGATGTTGACTCCATAATGTGAAGGTTAAGTACAGTTTGATGGTCCGAAGCAAGCACCCTGTTCGATGTGTAACGCATTAAATATTAAACAGGAAAAATAAGAATGTATTCCGAGTAAAGCCATAATAAACGAGGTAAAAATAATATTGTATGCGATATAAAAACTGGACAAACACTTTAAAAAAAAATGTCGTAAGCTTTTTGATAAGATTAATGTCTCGCAAAAGGGATACTCGACGTTTCACTTCAATAAAGCTGACAAAAATAGATCTATATACATGTTTATATTGTATAAAAAAAGTCTTTATCTGAAGATTCTGAGTCGAGTCACGCCCAAAAGCACTCTGTTGAACCATGGATAGGAGTCTCAGAGATACATATAAATAATTCATATGGATAGATACCTTGTGAGTCGATATTGAAACAATCCGCTTTCGCATGCCTTTTCGGATATTTTCGGCTTAAGGAGATGTTTGGGGTTTGCTCCTCTTGCTTTCCAGTGCATTTTGGAGTTCTGTATGACTAATAAAACTTGGATGTTTCCGCGACTGCCCCCTACAGAATTTGTTTGATTATGAAAACTATCTCGACATAACCGTCATCCAAAAGAAAGAAACTCAAATTCTCAACATAATTAATTATTAAATATTTCTTCTAACCTGATATACGAGTATACAGAGTAAAACGCATAGCTGAAGTTTTCTAATTTCCGCGCGGCTAAGTGCTATTTGAAGTTGATTTGAAGTACATTTTTGTTATAAAAAAATATAATACACGAAATGATACAGTGTGATCTAGTGTTTATAAACTAAACAATGTTGAGACAAATAATTACTTATTTTACTATTTAAAACTGAAAGATAAACTTGAGGACGGAAACTTTGCTCGAAAAAATTTCTTGTAAAAAAATGTAGTGTTGCTAGCTCCATGTCACAAAGTTAAGGAGGAATTTAATTAAGAAATCTGCAGTAATTTTCTTCTTTCATCTTAACTTTGTTCAAAGGCAAGATACGATATACATTATTACCTAGAAGATAGTTGATGTGAAACAGAAAATAAACTATGTGGAAACAGATCGAGTACCTAGGTTTTTCTGAACTTTTTAATTGTTGTTGCTATAATTTTAGTTTTAAAGTTATATGTTATAATAGCCTCTAGGATCCCTCTGCAGGGAGAAGGCATCCTCTCGCGAATAATAATTTAGAGGGTTTAGTTTAAAGCTATGAATTAATGAGATAAACTAAGTTTTCAGTAAGATATAATTTATATCTTTCTGAAAGCTTCGTTTAGGCTCTTATTTTGATAACAACTGACTTTTTTTGCGACTTACCGACATCGACATAAAATACGGATTCAAAAGAATCTATATAGATATCTATTTTATACATATAAAAAATTCTAAACATTGCGTGTATGTACATTGAATAATTTGCAAAAAAAAAAAATTGGGGGCGTTTAGAATACTGTTACGAGCGCCGGGTTCCGGGATTGGAGTGAAACGCTAAGTCCAATTTTACAGAGTTTATTTGGGTTACACTTACAAACGGTCCACCTCGCAGAGGTTCCCCTAAACGGTTCACTTCACCGGGTCCTCCTCGCAGGGATTCCCCGTGCACCACTTACTGTCACTGTTCACAGTCCACTACGTCACTACTGTGACGACGCGACACGCGTCACGGCTATGACGTCACGACGTACGACACTATGACGTCACGCACTACACTGACACTTTGACGTCACGTACTACACCGACACTATGACGTCACGCACTACACTGACACTAGTCTACTCACTGTTCCACTCTTAGCACTTTTCTCTTCACTAGTACTTTTCCACTTTTACTTTTCTTCCTTTTGTTTCGCACTGTTCACTGTTTAACCAAGGACTGGTCTCTGACCGCGAACTCGCCGCTTTTTATATCCCGCAGAATATTCCAGACTACCCTTTTTCGATCTTCTTTTCTTTACTCGATTGTTTTCCTCCAGATAGTTCTAACCCCGCCTTCTTTTCTCGAAACTGATCGAAGACACGCCCACTTTTCTGGTTCTTTTCAAATATTCGTAATTTCGCCTCCTTTCTCGAAGTTCCTAGACACCCCTAGACCTTTTGGTCCCTTTTTAAATATTCCTTCTCTCTCTTCCTTCTAGAACATTTCTAAAAACACAAAAATCTAGAAATATTTTTGGCGCGGATCGGATTCGAACCGTCACCCCCCAGCATGGGAGGCGGAACCTTAGACCGTAAGACCACGGCGATTGTTAATACACCCTCCGAATTTTTGAATGCCTTCTTACGTCTAACGTTTGACAGCGTTCGTGACAATACGTAAAGGAATGCATTAAGACCATTTTTAGAATTGTTGTCTGTTTCTCTGTTTTTGTACGCATCACTTAAAAAATACTGAACCGATTTGGATAAGTTCAAAGAAGAGTCTGGATTAACGTTAAAGCTATATTTTATCGCAATCGGTTTACTCAATCAAAGGTTATGAGTATTTGAAGTCACTGGAGTGCGATTTTTGAATCTCATTTGCTGAGTTCAGCAGTTGAAAACGAAGTACTGTGGAGATACGCATCTTTCTACTGCTGATTTGACTTTCAAAAATCGCACTCCTGAAGTATGATTTTTTAAAGTCAAATCAGCAGTAGAAATATGCGTATCTCCATACATTTTGAACTGCTGAGTTCAACGTATGAGATTGGTCTGCGCGTATGGAGTCGCGGGCGCCGCGAAATAAATGTGGTGCTCAGGTAACCTTTACGTATGCCTACTTACTTCTGGTTCCTATGGATGAATCTGGAGAAAAAAGCAGTGAGTATGGCCCGGTACACCCTGGTTGTTTGTCAGTGACCTTCTCCTTGTGATATCTCACTGGCTTACGGTGAATAACCGGACACGGGGGGGTGGGTATTTCTCCACGTGTTCCTTTGATTAGCAGAGGACATAGTGCAGGAACAATGTGTACTAAATAGGATGGGACAAATCGCCCTATTAATACTTTAGGAAGTACTTCAGACTATCAAACTGAACAACTTTCACTGTTGGAGCCAACATCGAAATCGCGAAAAAATCTGTAGGTACATATTTTGGGTCGAGTCGGTATTGCAGTTTTGTATGAAACAGCGTCATAAAGTGTGTTGCAAACTCTTTGATTTTATATTATTTATTTTACTTTTTCTTTTTATATTTTTGAAATGTTTTTAAATGCTTTTGTTTTTTTCTCTATGTTTGTGACTTAGTCAGAGCGAGTGTACGTGTTATAATTTGCCTTTTAATTGTTCAATAAACCCAGCTAAACATCATCAAAATCTTCTCATTTCATCATAATACAGTCCACATTCACGTTCGTAACATTTTGGTCCTTCTCCCATTAAAATCAGTGCACATTTAGTTAGTTTCTAGTTCATCTTTTGTATATTCATATCGTCGTTCAAATTCATTTCGTTTCATGATCACCCGTAGTAAAGCTAGAGCGATGTCATCCAATGCTGTACAATCACGTAGTGTCGGCGATCCGCAACCTGATCAACCTGGGCGTCAGAATAGTCGGGCGCCTAGTATGCGGACCGCAACAACTAACGCTTCCTCGACTGTGAGAGCCCAAAAAGCCGCCTTGGAAGCTCAAACGTTACGCAAGCGTCTGGAGCGCGAGCAGGAGCTCGCCGCGAAGGAGCGCGAGCGTGAGCAGGAGCTCGCCGCGAAGGAGCGCGAGCGTGAGCGAGAGCTCGCAGCGCTGGAACAACAGGTGGCGGAGAGTGAGCTACAGGCGGAGCTTATTGCTTTAGATGTTGGCGCGGACAATAGCAGCACAAGGAGCCACCGCAGCAGTAGGGTAAGCGAAAGAACTAAGCAATGGGTAGAAAAGCAAACAACGCAAGTAGGGTGTGAACATGTTCCACCCCCCGGTCAGCCGATACCCCAAACGGCGACCACAAGGGCAATTGCGTCTAACAATAACCGTTTCGTCAAAGCCTCCGAGGCGGCCGGCGCCACGCCCCCGCTCATTTCCACGGAGCCTGACAATGACAACTCGCTTCTGTTAAAGGCTGTCGCAGACACGGCCGCAGCGGCAAAAGCTCTCGCCTCCTCAGGCGCAAAGAAGATGGAGCTTTCGCCCTTCTCTGGTGATGCGTCACAGTGGTTATATTTCAAACGCACGTACGACGTCACTAAAGCAACATTTTCTACTTTAGAGAATATAAATCGACTGCAAAACGCACTGCGCGGGCCCGCTCGTGAGGCCGTCGCTGCGCTTTTGATGGCGTCAACGGACCCAGAGGATGTCATGCGCGCACTGGAGGACAACTTCGCACGCCCCGAGCTTATCGTCTACCGGGAGGTGACTTCACTAAGAAACCTTCCACGCGTAGGTAGCGAACTCAAAGAGCTCGGAACCCTCACCAATAAGGTACGTAACTCCATCGCTACTATAAAACTCTTAAAGCAGGTAGAGTATTTATATTCTCCAGAACTGTTCCACGCAGTGCTGAATAAATTAAATCCAACGCTAAAAATGAGATGGACTGATTTTGCCGTGCAGGACGGCACAGGCCGCCCCAAACTCGAAATACTATCTGACTTTTTGAGGCGCGAGCTAGATCAGCACATTAGGTTTGGTTTATCACCCGAATCTAGCTCGGCCCTACAAACACAGTTTCCCTTTAAAAAACAAATGAGACGGGAAAACATAAACACAACTACGCATTCTAAATCCGTTCCTATAGTTTCTAAAGGTAGTTCTACAAACAAACAAGAATGCTCATTTTGTAAAAAGGATCACAACATCAAGTCTTGTACCGAGTTTCAGTCTTTGGCAATGGCCGACAGGTGGCGCTGGTTACGTGAAGCAAAAGTATGCTTCCGGTGCCTAAGGGGAACTTCGCATCAATGGTTAAGATGTAAAGTTGCCCCATGCGGTATCGATGGATGTCCTTTACGCCACCATCCGTTGCTTCATCTCAAACCAGCTCTTCGTCCGAGGGCCTACCTGAAGGTCATCCCGGTCACCGTGTCCGGCCCTGCAGGATCCTGCGACGTGTACGCGCTCCTAGACGACGGCAGCACTGCAACTTTGATCGAGAACAGCATCGCCGCGCGTATAGGGGCTTCGGGGCCCCAACAAACCATAACGGTAAATGGTATCGGTGGTCTGCAGCGAAATACCACGATATCATATGTTGATTTTCATATTAAAGGCAGGTACGCACAGAAGACGTTCTTGGTGAAAGGCGCTAGGGCCATGGAATCTTTGTCCTTACATCCACAGACAATCCAGCGAGAAGCTATAGAATCGTTCTCGCACTTGACCGATTTGGTTGAAGTTTTGACTTATTCCGATGCTAAACCAACTATTTTGATAGGAGCTGAACACTGGCATTTATCAATTAATCGTGCGGTGCGTCTTGGTAGAAGAAACGAACCCGTAGCCTGCTTGACAGCCCTAGGCTGGACTTTATACGGTGTTGCTTCTAGCAAGACAAAACTGATCGAATTCGTAAATCACGGTACCTTTATTGATATGGAGACGTCGGTAGACGAAAATTTAGAGTCCCTTATCAAAGAAAATTACAGAATCGAGTCGCTAGGGATTTCTAAAACAGAAACCATAAATAGTAAACAGGACCAACGCGCGGTAGACATCATCGAAGCCACTTCACGACGTTTACCCGATGGTAGATTTGAGGTAGGCATGCCGTGGCGTGACGATATACACCGTGTTCCTGATAGCTACCCCCAGGCAATGTCGCGTTTCTTAAGTCTAGAGAGACGCATGATTAAGGAACCTGTATTCGCTAAAGCCTATGACGATTTTATTTCTAACATGATCACTAAAGGTTACGCCGAAGAATGCGCCCCTGAAACGTACTACACGGGTACCTCTAATCATAGTACGTCTCAGAGGCGCCTCTATCTCCCACATTTTGGTGTATACCATCCGCAAAAGCGTAAAATTCGCGTTGTACACGATGCCGCAGCCACTAATGAGGGAGTCAGCCTAAACTCTCTATTGCTCTCTGGTCCCGATCTGCTCCAACCTTTAATAAAAGTCTTATTTGGTTTTCGAGAGGGTCGCGTAGCTTTGATAGCAGATATTAAGGAAATGTTTCCCCAGGTCCGAATCAGGGAACAGGACAGAGACGCACTCAGGTATTTATGGAGGCCAACAAAAAATCAACCTATTAAAGAGTTTAGGATGACTGCCGTCATATTTGGCGCGTGCTGTAGTCCATTTATCGCGCAATACATAAAAAATAAAAATGCTCAAGAGTACAAGCACTTGTTTCCTAAAGCGGTAGATGCAATTTTACTCAAACATTACATGGATGACTACATAGACTCACTAGATGGCGTTGACGAAGCGGCCAAGATAGCGGAAGACATTATCGCCGTACACAATGCCGCCCGCTTCGAGATGCGGGGTTGGGTTTCCAATGACCCAGCTGCATTAAGCCTCGTCCCAGCGTGCCTGAGAGCTATACAGCCGTCGGAGATAGACCTTGGCACCTCAGATAATAACTTTCGTGCGTTAGGGATCGCGTGGAACCCCAGCACAGATAATTTAAGTTTTCGTACTTGTTCGCCTAGTACGACTACCATTCCACTAACAAAACGCAATGTTTTATCTCACCTGATGAGAGTTTACGACCCATTGGGCCTTTTAGCACCCATCGTAGTTAAAGGGCGAATTTTATTTCAACAGGTGTGGAGATTAAACATTGGGTGGGATACGGAGCTGCCAGAGACGGAAGCATCAAGGTGGTCGGATTGGTTTCGCGAACTCTCGTCAGTTTCTTCTTTAATAATTCCGCGGTGGTACTCAAGGGCGTTGGATGCGGATCCTTCACACAGAGAGCTACACGTCCTCGCAGATGCGAGTGAGCTTGCGTATGCCTGCGTCGCGTATTGGCGCTTAATCTACCCAGACGGCAGTATCAAGCTCGCTCTAATCTCTAGTAAGGCACGAGTCTCCCCCTTGAAGCCAATGTCGATCCCGCGTTTGGAACTTCAGGCCGCTTTGATAGCTTCCCGCTTAGCTCTCACCATTAAGGATAGTCATCGTAAAAAACCAATACGCACTTTCTTCTGGACAGACTCGATGACTGTCCTACAGTGGTTACGTAGTGACGCACGCTCATTTAAGCCCTTTGTGGCCCATCGTTTGGGTGAGATCTCCGAAAACTCCTTGATAAAAGACTGGCGTTGGGTACCAACGGACTTAAATGTAGCCGACGATGCGACCAAAATGCATTCAATTAATTTGAACCTTAGTCACAGATGGTTCGTCGGACCATCATTTCTTTTCAAGTCCCCAGAGGACTGGCCCACGGAGCCTGTTAACGTCACGCCAGGTCGTGAGGAACGCAAATGCCAACCAAATGAACTGGTGGGACTCACCTCTGTTGGCACAAATTTGCCCACGCCTATTACGGCGAATTTAAGTCATTTCAGCGACTGGCTACGTTTGTTACGTGCTTCAGCCCGGGTACATCAAGCTGCAGCAATATTTGGCAACATTTTGGCTTCAATTCGAAATTCCAAAACAGATGGTGGTGTAAAGCCTACCAGACACCCATCTACGCCCACCACTCTTAAACCCTTGAACTCCGATATGATTAAAGCCGCTGAAAGGCACATCCTGCAACAAACGCAACTGGATAGTTTTGCAGAAGAGTTCCGGTATATCATAGACTCCAAACCATTCCCGAAGAGTAGCCGTCTTGTGAAGTTGACACCTACGTTAGGAGAAGACAATCTGTTGAGGCTGGCCGGTCGGATCAAGGCAGTAATTAATGTCGACACAGATGTCAGATCGCCCGTGCTTTTAGACGGCCGACACCCAGTCGTTCGCTTGTTGGTACAACACTACCACCGCAAGTTCGGCCACGCAAACAATGAAACGGTCGTTAATGAGATCAGACAGTCATACTGGTTACTCGGCTTGCGCAACGTGGTGCGAAATATAGCTAGTCAATGCCTCCTTTGTCGAATCCGGAAAGCAAGACCTATGCAGCCCATAACCGGAGACCTCCCACCGCAAAGACTCGCTCACCACCGTCGGCCCTTTACCTTCACCGGTTTGGACTATTTTGGACCAATTTTCACCACTCTCGGACGAAGAAAGGAGAAGCGATACGTAGCACTTTTCACATGCATGACTTCGAGGGCAGTCCACCTAGAGCTGGTACACACTCTCTCTGCTGACTCCGCAATAATGAGCATACGTCGTTTCATAGCTAGAAGAGGTATGCCGGAAACGCTGTACTCCGACAATGGCACGTGTTTTGTTGGCGCAAATCGACTATTGAGGGAATTTTACCACAGTGACGTACAGGACTTCGCCGCAAACAAAGGGATACGCTGGAGTTTCATCCCGGCTGCTGCACCGTTCTTTGGAGGCTGTTGGGAGCGACTAGTCCGCAGCGTGAAGGTCGCCTTGTACGCCGCCCTAAAAGAGAAGGCGCCTAAAGAGGAGATATTAGTCACTCTTTTGCTTGAAGCCGAAGCAATCGTCAACTCTCGACCTCTTAGTTACGTCTCGGTAGACAGCGATGACCAGGAGACCCTATCACCGTTCCACTTCTTAATCGGTGCCTCATCTAATCAGACCCTGCCGATAACCTTAGACGACCAAGACCTCCTTAGAAGGGCGGATTGGAAGAAAGCGTTGAGATTGGCTGACCACTTTTGGAGCCGTTGGGTGAGAGAAGTCCTGCCTACCATGCAACCCCGTCAGGTGACCCATGCTGAGCGAAACCTCAAGATTGGGGATTTGGTTTTGGTGGTTGACGAGAACTTGCCGAGAGGAACTTGGCCACGTGGACGCATTGCCGCAGTTTACCCAGGCAAGGATGGAGTGGTAAGGGTGGTGGACGTAGCTACATCAGGGGGTTTGCTTCGTCGGCCTTCAAAAAAGCTAGTTAAGTTGAACGTCTAACTAATTTTCATTGTTCCTTATTTGATAATAACTTATCGTCATAGATACTTAAGGCGATGTTGTACTTTCATGGACACTTAAGGGGGTATGATAGGTAGTTGGATATTAACCTAACCGACTTGGCTAATTTGTGCATGCACAAGGGGTCGGGATGTTGCAAACTCTTTGATTTTATATTATTTATTTTACTTTTTCTTTTTATATTTTTGAAATGTTTTTAAATGCTTTTGTTTTTTACTCTATGTTTGTGACTTAGTCAGAGCGAGTGTACGTGTTATAATTTGCCTTTTAATTGTTCAATAAACCCAGCTAAACATCATCAAAATCTTCTCATTTCATCATAATACAGTCCACATTCACGTTCGTAACAAAGTGAATTGAGCTTTACCAAACAATATCTAGCACATTTTGTGCTTTTAAGAGAGGGTGATACCTATTTTGTCTGTTTTCGAACCGATTTTTGATAACCAAATTATTATATTTGATATATATAGTTCACATAACAGTGTAGATACGTTCTTGCTGCATCTAACCGTTGAAAACACGATTCTATTAAATTTTCTCGATAGAAAAGAGGAGCAAAGTAAGTTCCATTTCAGATTTATTATCAGTTTTACAAGAATCACCCTACACCATTTCTTCTGAATATACCATCATTTAAAAGGTAAATAATTATAGCAGGGCTTCTACCCGATGGATTTTTCCCCAAACACCCAAGAGAAAAGATGTTGATGAAAAATACGTTTTTTTTGCGATCTTGCTTTCAATTGAAGCGGGATGGCTAATTGCAAAAGTTTGGTTGTTAGAAAGAGAGGCTTGCTCTACTAATACCCAGCCTTAAACAAAATTTTATTTCAACTCGACATTGGCAAAATCATCGTAACCACGATGGACCCATTATTTAAAAAATGGTAACAGAATATTTTATCATAACGTATTTAGGTAATCTCATGTTAATCCGAATCGAAACAAACTTCCCTTTAACATGGTATAGGTATCACACCCCCGGATTTAACCAAGCCCTTCACACGCATTTTGTTTTCGGAATAGCTTCACGCAGAATTACATTATCCTGCTCTGTTCTCCTTTTGATATATTATTTGTTTTATTTTTCTGACCACAATTCTAATTTAGTAAACGAACCGGTCCTTGACCGACATCTGGAAAGGAGGATTTCTATTTCCATCCATATACAGAAGTGCGATTTTTGAAAATCATACAAGCGACTTGGCAGTGGAGCATAATCTCCATAGTAATTTTGACACTTTCTACTGCCAAGTAGCTAGTAAGATTTTCAAAAATCGCACTTCTGGGTGAAATTGATATCATTAGCATTCTTTTAAACTAAGAGTCTACCCATCAAACTGGACAACTTTTACTATGGGAGCAAACGGATCGAAGCAAAAAAAATGCTGTGGCATACATTTAATTTTGAGTCGAGTAGGCTGCAGTTTAGTATGAAACAGCTGTTATTTTCGTGATTTTGACTTTATCTCCATAGTAAAAGTTGTTCAGTTATATGGTCTAAACTACTCTTAAATATTACTGGGGTGTTTTTTTACACTCCGTGTTATGTCAGGTGATAATTTGACAGTAATTTTATGTCACCAATTACTTTTGAAGTTGACTGTACAACCCCTCTAATCATGCAATCCTAGCTCTAATTTCTTTATGCTATCTTCTAGATAAATAATACTTGTTTAGGTACCCAAAACGGTTAATTACATGATAAAAGTAAGCCTGAGGGTATGATTATTCTGGACAGTTTTAGTTTTAACTGTCATTTATTTAGTAATTCGATAAAATGTTACGTACCCTGTCATTAAAGTTAAAACGAAATCGTAACTTCCATAACTTATTTATGTTTGTCGACTGTTTGTCGTCGGCTGTCCTTCAAATATTCCCCGTTGACCTCAATTTGGCAGAAAAATAAAATAAACTTTTCATGAAAATGTACCTTTTAAGTGTTAGGGTAGAAGAATATTAAGTCAAAGGTCAGTTGATGTAGCTAATGGGATTTAAACAGATTTATTTAATGAATGATTATACAGGGTGTGAACTTTAATGCATTACATACTTATAGTACCTATAAGAGATAAGTGTACTTTTTGCAACCATCAGCAGCAAGGCTGATTCAGTGTTTATGGGGTGTAGAGCTTTTCTGTGATGGGGATGGACCAGGTCTGCCTGCATAACTCCAATTGGTTTAGGAACCGACTGACAGAACTTGACAGTTTTTGTACTAGATACAGCCAGTCAAAGTTCCGACCTTTGAAAAGCTGGATCTCCTAAACCGACTGATGAACCATGCCAGTTTTTGTACTGTTCACATAGCTACAGTACATACTACAACAATAACATACGATCAGCCTTGCAGCTCATCGTTAATTTTTTACAGACCTTTTGACTAAGTAACTTTGAAATCTGTGTAATACAATATACGCCATTATCATTCAACCAATTTCAACCCTTCTAGGACGAATAAATATTTATTCACAGACTACAATCATAAGGGAAAGCCACCCCTTCTGCTTATTTACTGTTACACTATTATCAAAATACATCAATGGTAACGATTTTAGTCACGAAACATTTTCGGTAAAGCAAGCCAGTCGTCACAATGATTTCGTTATAAATTATTTATGATATTTCCAATTTTGTTTTAGTACTATCATGTCATATTTTCACACACTCCGTTTCGTGTATTGCATAGGAAATGCCTCATTTATTTTAGTGGTTGAACCAATTTTTTCGGGATGAAACCTAGTTTATTTATGGAGCTATCAAGAAGGGCCAGACGCAAGATTTTATATCTGCGAAATAAATCTTAACAACAATATTTTTGTTTTAACCCGTCGTCGCCTGGGATTTGTTAACCGCAACCCGCAACTCATGTTTAGGAGTAGATAAGTCAAATGCTGATATAGTGCGTCACCCATTTTCTACCCCATTTTTCTCTAGGGTTCTCATTTTCAGGGTTCCGTACTAAAAGGGTGAAAACGGGACCCTATTACTAAGCCTACGTTGTCCGTCCGTCCGTCCATCCGTCCGTCCGTCTGTCCGTCTGTCCGTCCGTCTGTCCTACCTATTTAGGGTTGTAACTTTTGAACCGTAATAGCTAGATAGTTGAAATTTTCTCAGATTATGCGTTACTACGGTGGATTTGTTAACAAATAATAAAAATGTCACAAGTTAAAAATTAAGGGGGGGTTCTCAACAAGAAACTAGTTTTTATCAACGTTTTTTTCTTCACGCTCTATCGTAAAAACGGTAATGCATAAAAGCGTCAAACTTAGTGTGATTATAGAGAAAACTCTACAGAATAACGAAAAATACTAAAAACCGGCCAAGTGTGAGTCGGTCTTGCACTAAAGGTCCCAAAAAAAAAAGGTTTTTTTTTCTAAGTTAATAATGTTGTTTTCTGTGGTGGTGTGGTACGGAACCCTCGGTGCGCGAGTAGCCCGACTCGCACTTGACCGGTTTTATTATTCTTTATTTCTTACAACTCTTGTTTTAATTAAGTAAGTCGATTGCATTTAACTTAGCCGATAAGCTACACGAACTATCATTAGGCGTTGGTATAAATTACAATTTTATTTTTTAAATTTACTAAGAAATAACAAAAAAAAAACAATTTATTATGATGATCTGCATTGTATATAGAAAGTTACTTAGTGTTATAGGTTAATTTTACAATGTTGATATTATCAGTTATCACCATAAAGATATTATACCTTACGGAATAGAGTAAGTGACATGAGTTGTCAAATGAAACCGTTTTTGGAAGTTTTTTGGAGTCCTCGGCAGGGTAAAAATTCGATTTCTGTATATTAATTCTCAATCTAACGTGAAATGGTGAATAATTTAATGAAACAGTGTTAGTATATTTTACAAAATTATCTACGATTTCACTTTAGGTTCACGATTATTGACAGAAACTGAATTTTTACCAGGACTCCAAAACCCCCAAAAACGGTTCTATTGTCTCGCGTCACGTATCTCTTTCTATTATACAGGCATGCCGCTAGGTACATCTCGCTCTCTCAGCTGTCACCGTCTCTCTTACGTAGTATAATACCTTTATGGTTATCACCTATATTTTTGAGCTATTTTTAAACATGGATACCCACTGTTTGAATTATAATTTTAAAATATTGATTTGATATGAATAATGGTTCTAAATAATTTATTAGTTATTTATTAATAACCAACATTTGTCATAGCGTAGGCCTCCCACAAGGTGAACCAATGACCTGGTGGAGGCGGCGGGAATACGTTGGATGAGGGAAGCGCAGGACCAGTCGTTGTAGCGATCCTTGGGGGAGGCCTATGGCCACACAATATGTGCTGTTTCAATTCAAATTAAAGAATGACTTGTAGGTATCGAACGGGAATTAACCCGCAACCTGTCAATCCGGGGCTGTACTTTACCTATCTCAAAATCGTATACTTAAGTATTTCAATTTTTTATTTGAATTTAATTCCCATAGTTATTTAAAAGTAGACAGCGTAGAGTTGTATGTATGCAAATAAAAATAATAGGAGGCAAACATTTGTAGCCTAAAATAAAAATGACGCGAAACCGATTTAATGTTGAAGAAGTAGGTTAGAGTGTGTTAGTCCAACCCTCCCTAACCCTATCAATGGGAGGTAAGAATGAGTATACAAAATATACTAAACGGTGAAACTTTAAGTAAACTATAAAAATATGCACACACTAAGATAAAGAACAATAGTAATAAAAACGATTGATAAATAATAATACGGATAAATCTATGCAAACTTCCAAACATCAAAACTTATATAAAATAGGTATTTAGTTTCATAAAATGGACTCTCAAATAAAATCAGTAGAATAAAAAAGCATCAATATTCAGCTTTGTTCGTGTTTTATTCCATTGTTAAATAACCGTATATGGGCAATTTTCGTGTCAATAAAGGTTTAATTGACTGTCGCGTTTCACACCTTTTCCGCACGTTTATTTATGGTTTTATTTTACTTAAGAATAAACAAATAAAATAAATTTTGTTTGCACGAAATGCTAAGTTCGTCGAACTTGAGTTTATTTGTTCTTTAGACGTAACGCAAGGTCGTAAAGTTACATGTTTTGTTGATGAAAGTTATTTAAAGCCAGGCTTTCTTAAGTTGATCTTTGTGGCGGAAATAAAGCTCTTTTACGGTCGACTAGGAATGACCGTGACAGCGGTCCAACCGTTTTTAGTTAGTTTTCGTATTTATACAAAAATATATAGCAAATTCGTTATTTAGGTCTTCTTTATGTGATAGGGCTGAAACTCATGACCATTCAGGATTTCAGGATTCAGGATTTAAATGATTTCTTGTTTAAATTGCTTCCTCAGCATTATTGCTTGGTTACATCTCTCGTCAGCTGTAATGTAATGTTGTTAGTTCAATGTAACTTTTTAGGGTTCCGTACCCAAAGGCTGAAAACACCGTCCGTCTGTCCGTCCGTCCGTCTGTCCGACCTATTTAGGGCTGTAACTTTTGAACTGTAAGAGCTAGATAGTTTAAATTTTCACAGAATGTGCGTTATTCCGGCGGATTTGTTAACAAATAATAAAAATGTCAAAAAAATAAAAATTAAGGGGGGCTCTCAACAAGAAACTAGTTTTTATCAACGTTTTTTCTTCACGCTCTATCGTAAAAACGGTAATACATACAAACGTCAAACTTAGTGTGATTATAGAGCAAACTCTACAAAATAACAACAAATACAGAAAACCGGCTAAGTGTGAGTCGGTCTCGCGCTAAAGGTCCCGGACAAAAAAGTTTTTTTTCTAAGTTAATAATGTTGTGTTCTGTGGTGGTGGGGTACGGATCCCTCGGTGCGCTAATAGCCCGACTCGCACTTGACCGGTTTTTATTTTTAAAGCTCTCTGCTAATTGCAAGTGACGAGGAGATCCTTAAAGAATTAATGCAAGGGTTACTCCAACTCCACTCTAGTTCAGAACTGTTCAATGCAGTGCAAACTACGGCAACATTAGGGTTCATCGATAATTTATGAAAAAAATCTGTAGAGCTAATTACCAAAATAATTGCAAATATGCGTCACATTTTATGGAAACTCTCTAACATGGTCTAACAACACAAAACGTTTCAGAAAATACCTGTGAAATTTAGTGTACTGTATGAGGACTTGAAATTGTATGTTATTAAAGCAATTTAATGAGTAATTAATTAATTAGTAATAGAATTTTAATTAATAAAAACTAAGTTTATAGAAAGGTCTTTGTTTAATATTAAAACAAAGGAATAGGCACCAACTCATAAATCTAGAATTGTAATGAAAAATTCAGGCAATTATTAACCTAAGCAAGTTCAACACAATGGATTCAAAGGATTTCAGAAATTTTTCGATCCCTCCATGAGAGCAAAGTTTTGTGGACAAGCTATTAATATAATCAAAGCGTAAAGGACACGGTTTGTTTGAAATTTTAAATTCTTTTGTGTTTCATGTTAATTAAAATCTGCTATTATTCGAAAGCGCTCCAACCAGATTGCGGTCGGCATACTAATTTTACTTTTTAACTGGAAAACATGAGAGTGCTTGTTTCGGTTTAACGCTATCTCCATTATCAGCGGAATGGTTAAACGAAATGGGCTCTTTTCGTATTTCTCCAGTTCTTCGAATTTCATGGCACTGTTTCAACGGGGCTAAATGTGTTGTATTTTTTAGTAAAAAAATTGGGTTAGCAAATTAGTTTTCTTGGTATATCCAAAGGCGTCACAACTATTACTTAACTATTTTGTGAAAATTTTTAACTCCATTTATCATGGACAAAAGATGCATTAGCCAAACTGTCAAACAAGCAATTATTGTATCATCGAAACAAAACTAAAGTCATCATCATCATCATCATATCAGGCGATAAACGTCCACTGCTGGACATAGGCCTCCCCCAAAATGGGGGATTTGCTATAATGGCCACGCTTGACAGGCGGGTTGGCGATCGCAGCTGGATTGAATGTGTGCGTACTTAGAGGTTGCTGCTGCCCATCCTCTGGTAGATCCCTTAGTCGCCTTTTACGACACCCACGGAAGGAAATGAGGTGGTGCTATTCTTAGCCGACACCATACGGGCTGTAGTAAACTTGTGATTCTCATACATTTCACACTTATTTAAAAGCATACTCATAAATGCTTACAATAATAAGTAAGAAGAATAAAATTCGGTCGTTTGGTTTGCCTTGGCTCCAGCACTGCGTCCATCGATCTGCATATATACCTACTACGTAGTAGGCAGTAGGTATGGGTCCCCCTTCTTTATATGAGGAGGCCTATAATTATCATTTGCATATATACGTCTCCCTGTAGGGCACAGAACTACCCCCTGAGAGGATGTATATTGTATAGGCGTTAGTCCACCACGCGCGCCCAATGCGGACGGAGGCGAACACATTCAATTCAATGAAACATATACTTTAACACAATGTAGTTAAGATGGCTGCCGGGTGAAAGATTGATTAATTATTCTAATGTTAGTTTCGGGTAAGAAGAGAATATAAAAATTACTTACAGCACGATGAGTGACAAACGAAGTCCTTCCTTGAAGCCTCGCGCTGATCTTTGCTGGCGTGTCCTCGTCTTCTCTCTTAGGATCGAACCATCCAAATGCGGCACCAACCACCAGAACAGCACCCAGTATCATCAGGACCAGGAATCCTCCAATCGCAGCTTTAGTCGCTTGTGATATCACCATCGCCATTTTAACTTCGTCACTTTATCACCTTATCGTCATTATTTAGTTACCTGGTTTTAGTTTTGTTCATTCACTTTAAGTTTTTATTTTAGTGGATATATTTTCACAGTTTAGTTTAAGGTATTGATTATTCTGCAAATAAGAACTCCGAGATTACATTTGGGTTTGCAACAAAAATTAAAAAATAAAGGTTTAAATTAAATGTCTAAATGTTAAATTCAATAACAAAATTTTGAGAACAATGGTATCAGCTGGTCACCGCCTGACACCGAGTGGGTCCTCACAGATCAGAAGAGCTATTTTTGAATGTTTAGTATATTCATCCTGTTTAGTATGGTGTAACATAACACCCTTGTAATATTTAAAGGGGTGGTTTGGACTTTGATCCATCAAACTCAACAACTTTTACTATGGAGCCTAAGTGAAAAAGAAAAACCTGCTGTCCATTATTATTCATATCAATATTAGTCCATGCTATGAATTTGAGCCGAATAGGTACGCCCTTTAAATTAAATATATGAAATATAACCCTATTAAATATATTAAGGCTTTGACTACCAAATGACCGACAAACAATGGAAAATCTATTGTTATTGTGACCCGCCGGGCGTTCAACGTGTTAAAACACCCTATGTTTGGTTTCCATAGAGTTTATGTCACTTTCGAACATGAATGTGTTACACTAAAAAATAACAAACCTGTGACCAATTGCCATGTTCTATATTGTCAGTCCCATGTCTGAATTCGGAGAAATTTTTACAGATTTCTCCAAATTGAAAACTAAGCCTCATTCCCCATCCCGCCTGTCTTCAGGCAAGGGATTTCCTGAAGACTGGAGGTGACTAGAACTTGTGGGCAAAGTATAGTTTATATTTTGTTGCTCCGTTGTGATTTGTTTTTCTTATTGCTTTCATACGATATTTATTAAAGGTTCCTTTAAAATAAAACAAGTCGTTGACGTTTATTGTTACAACACAGCGGTAAACAAACTTGTATTTGTTACTTTATAAACTTAGACTTTTATAAACAAGTATATTATCCGAGTTCTCTATTTCATACATAACGCATGACCCACATTCTATGTTCCAATTCTATACTTCATCATCATCAGTCTCAGCAGGGAGGGAGTGTATGGGCATTAGTCCACCAAGCGTGCCCAATGTGGATTGCTAGACTTTACATACACATCAGAATTTCTTGTTCAGCGTATTGAAACCGGTCCCCATAATTGGGTGTCCATACCTCCCCGCATTGCGCCACTGACACTCTATACCTAGACCCTGCCCATAATTATATTTTATTTAAACACAAATAACACAAGATGTATTTTGGTGTTTTAACAAAATCAGGCAGACAAATTATATTTTTTTCTACCCGACCGTTGTCATCCCAGAATTATTATTATGTTATCTTGACAAATTGGTGTTTCTCACTTGGCATTATGAGACCGTAATATATAAGCTTCAGAGGTTCTTGTTTTTTTTTCTCATTCTCGTAATTGAAACTAATGCATAAAAATTCATTTCTCAAGAAATAAATATTTTTCTTAGCACTTATTATATATTTTCTCTGCATAAAGATGTGATGTTGTTGAATTTCAGACGCAGTGGGAGAGTCAAAAAAAATGCAGAGTTCTAATTTATTTACTTATTAAGGCTTTGACTGCCAAATGACCGACAAACAATGGAAATCTATTGTGACCCGACGGCGTTCAACGTAAAAGTTTGTAACTAAAAAGTGGTTTCAATACATAATTTACTTTCTCTTTTTTTGTATTTTTTTTAATTACACAACTTCATTAAAATTTCATCAAACGCTTAGAAACGTCTACGCAGGAATATCGATAAATTAAATTCAATGAACCCCATTTAAACCCATCAAACATGCCTAGAATACAATACCGCTCCAAATTGCTTCATGCAAATGTGTTTAACCATAATATTGAATAATACTCCATAAACATAAAGGTATATTGGAAGGGGACAACCATGGCGTGGATCTATTGTATGCAACCAAGAAACTCGATAACCTAGATACCTATCTATTATTGAAAGGTAAATATATTCCTATCGCACATAACAAAGACGATAAATAGTCTGTAGATGATAAGGGATGGACTATTTAATTTCCTGCTAAATTGTGTACAAAGGTTGCCACGTGGCTTACCTAAACGTTTTTAAGAAATGTCTTGAGCCAAGATTCTTTTCTCAATTGCTGTTCCACATTTTGTGAAGAGGAACCTTTAAAAGAAGGTCCCCTTAAAAGCTACTCTTGCTATTGAAATACGAGTAGATAAGTATAGGCTTCAGGATGAGAATGCGCGCTTAATGGATTACAAATAAATGTGAAAGTGAGTTTTTAAGATTTTTGCTGCCTCACTGCTGAATCAATTTCCTTGAAAGTTCATTGAAGCCTATGGAAGGATATTATTATGATATTGAAATGCGCATTTTTGTTCACTGAAACAATATTCATTACATTAACGAAGCTAGTAAGCTCGCATACCACCCCAGAGAAAACGATAATAAAATCAGTCAAGTGCGAGTCGGGCTACTGGCGTACCAAGGTCTAGGGTTCCGTACCACACCACCACAACGTTATAATTATTATCGTAAATTTTTTTTTTACTTTTGTACCATTATCACGAGACCGACTCACACTTGGCCGGTTTTTATACTGTAGAGTTTGCTCTATAATCACACCAAGTTTGACGCTTGTATGTATTACCGTTTTTACCATAGAGCGAGAAGAAAAAACTTTGATAAAAACTAGTTACTACTAAGTTGATACTAACTTCTTTGTTGAGAACCCCCCTTAATTTTGAACATTTTGATATTTTTTGTTAACTAATCCGCCATAACGCATAATCTGAGAAAATTTCTATTATCTAACTGTTACGGTTCAAAAGTTACAGCCCTAAATAGGTAGGACAGACAGACGGACGGACGGACGGACTACGTAGGCTTAGTAATAGGGTCCCGTTTTCACCCTTTGGGAACGGAACCCTAAAAATCGAGATGTGCATCCATTTTGCTTATTTTACTTTGTCTCTTTGTCGGGGGTGGCATGCTGCCCGTTCAGGGATCCGAAGCAAGTAAATCATCAGCTTTGAATGGTAATTAATTAATAAATAATTTATGAAAAATAATGGAACCCGCATTATTAAAAAACACACTGGACTGAGTTTGGGTACTGCTAGAAAAGGTGGATATTTTGATTGCCTGCTTTATATTGAAAATTCTGACTACCCTCTTAGATAATAATTAATAACAGACGTGAGCGCATAGATACATTACAAAGGCAAATATTGTAAATACTTTAACATGCAAATTTTGAAATAAGAAAAAAACGGCTGCTTTTGTTTTTATTCGAAATTATCTAAAAGTGGAATGTTTAGAACCTATAAAAGTATTGTATAACAATGGCTGAAGGCTTTTGTAGTTTATCTGTTGAGCACTTTTTTAATTTAGGCTTTCTTTATTGAGAAATCTTTATTATTGTGACGAGGGCGCCACTGGACTCCGATAGCCCTCTTAAAGTGATAACATAACCCAGTAAAATGTAAAAGTAAGCCACGTTATCATTTATCAATAACCGTAATGCTTTTTAAAGTGGTTGTAACAATTGTATGATCACTAATGCACATAAAAGTGGTAACATGAAACCACGCTGTGATACCACACGCAAACACGAGAGCGCGTTTTAAACAGGGTAGAAATTGTATCGATTGAAAAACATAATGATGTACTTATGTCTAGAAATAATGTGCTTCGATGCTTAAAACGATTAACAAAGAGCCTGGTCAGTTTTTGGATGGGTGACAGCAGTTTTAGTGCTTTTTCATCACCCGATCACCTCCGTGCTTTAGAAAGTTAAGCAGTTCAGGATAATGGTATTTGGATTGCGGTGTCTATTCATCATCATCAGCCTATCATACGTCTCACTGGCACAGGCCCTGTATTACTGGGATCGTACAAATTATGACTTGCATAACTTTACTGACAACCTATAATTTACTAGCATTTTCTTTCAAGGCACCCACTTGTACGTGTAAATTAAAGTGTCCACTTAATTAATTTTACTTGTGATGTTGACTGTACACTTATTAATATATTTTATTTTCTTAAGAATAAATACGACACAAACAACCTTATTACGAAGTGAAAACTGTTAGGTACTATGTAATTAAAAATGTTAATTTCAGAACAAAAAGTAATTAAGTATTCTATAATCGTGAAGGAAAAAAACTGACTAAGTGCGTGTCGGATACGCATTAAGTTAGGGGTCCATAGCATACCTATTTACTTACCTAACGTTAAATAACATTTACTTTAAAATTGTCTTCGATTCTAAGTAAACTACGGGACTTGTCAAATTGACACAATGCAGGATGTTAGGGTAAACAGTTGCATTACTTTAAGGGGTGATTGTACCAATGATACTGATCAACTTTCCAGAAATCTATAGGAAATTCAAAACCAAAAATTTTGCATACTTTCGAATGCAATCAGCTGATCGAAGGTTTGTATGAAAAGTTTTTTTTTTTTGCGCCATGAGGTTTCTTACGAAACGTTGATCAGTATTATGGGATGCAATGTTTACCCTAACACCCTGTATTCTTAGTGTTTTCCTTCTTCAGTTTTCTTCAGATATGTGAAAAAATACTGCAGTTGAAACCACTGTTCTGTGTTCCTCTGTTCTGAACCACTTATCTGTGGTTAGGACACAGAACAAGACGCGGGATAGAGGATTCACGGGAGGACGTGTTTTCGGCTCGCGAGCGGGTTAGGTAGGCTCCACAATTTTATATAGCTCAAGCAGAAATACATTAATTTATCAATCAAAGAAACAGACACTTAACAGACACAGAATAAATATTATGTGTATGTTTCTTGAATTGAATAAGTCTAAGTCTAAGTCCTTCTTATAATAGGGAGTCCTTTTTATAGCAGAACGACATTAATTTATCAATCAAAGAAACAGACACAGAATATTATATAAACAGTTTCTTGAACTGAATTATTATCTAAGTCCTTCTTATAATAGGGAGTCTTTTTTATAGCAGAACGACATTAATTCATCAATCAAAGAATCAGACACAGAATAAATATTCTGTGTCTGTTTCTTAACACAGATTAATTTATCAATCAAAGAAACAGACACAGAATATTTATTCTGTTTGATGTTTCTTTGATAGATAAATTAATGTCGTTCTGCTAATAAGAAGGACTCCCTATTATAAAAAGGACTTAGATAATAGTATAAGAAAATTATTTCTCACGAACTTAAGAGGGGGTCATACCTATTTTGTCTGTTTTCGAACCGATTTTTGAGAACCAAATTATTACATTTAATATATATAGTTCACATAACAGTGTAGATACGTTCTTTCTGCAGGGCATCTAACCGTTGAAAACACGATTCTATTAAATTTTCTCGATAGAAAAGAGGAGCAAAGTAAGCTCGATTTCAGATTTATAACCAGTTTTACAAGAATCACACTACACCATTTCTTCTGAATATACCATCATTTGAAAGGTAAATAATTATAGCAGGGCTTCTAACCGATGGATTTTTCCCCAAACACCCGAGAGAAAAGATATTGATGAAAATGCGTTTTTTTGCGATCTTGCTTTCAATTGAAGCGGGATGGCTAATTGCAAAAGTTTGCTTGTTAGAAAGAGAGGCTTGTTCTACTAATACCCAGCCTTAAAAGAGTGGACAGACATCGCCAGCGTCGAAGAGCTGTTTCGTTTGGCGAGAGATAGACAGGGATATGCAGAGCTGACTGCCAACCTCCAGTAATGGAGAGGAACCCGAAGAAGAAGAAGAAGAAAATTATACTCTAAGATCGTACCCTACTACCATTGAGAATAATTTGATCTTATAGTATAATTTTCTTGTATAAATTGAATTATTATCTGAGTCCTTATAATAGGTACTCAGATTTAACGTTAAATAAAATCTATTCATAACGTTTGTCACCCTTTGACCTAAAAAGTTACGAAATCAAATTACGTGACTTTGACAAAAAAACTACTTTTAAATTCGTCCAACTTTGATCGAACCTTCGAAATTGATTGACAATTAATTTTTCAGGGCAACACTAAACTTTTTGAGTACCGAACATGACCCCGAATGGGAGTCCTAAATAAAAGTTCATGTTTACTGAAGCTATAAAACGGGAAGCGGGAAAGCTAGTGGATTTCCGTGGTTTATTTAAGTAGCTATCTCACCCTACCATTCTATGGATAGGTAATAAATACTTAGAAGGTTTGGCAGGAAGAACGACACAATTCAAAAAACATTATTTCTGAGTAGATTTCAACAAAAGACAAAGCGGGTTTTGTATGGAAGGTTGGCGCCTTATTTTTCGACGTTGTTTTTAGCGTGGCCATCAACCAAACTAGAATATTTTAGTTTAAAATGACGTAACAAACAAAAGTTGTTATTACATGTTATCCCTAAACTCAGTCTGAACGGAGATATAAAGGCTTGAAGTTGAAAATTATTGTACTACGTTTACTTCAAGCCTTTATATCTCCGATCGGACTGAGTTTTGAGAAATACTATGAAGTTTTGCTTGTAACTTTGTTCTGAACTACAATATTCAAGATTTATTGATGGCCGCGTTAAAAAAATAAAAAGGTGCCATTTGTAGTCATTGACTTTTAGTCGTATTACATTTTATTTTCCAATGATATTTAAACTCAGAAATGTTTATTTATTTATTATTCATGTCGACTGGTAACGTCATGAAAAGGTGGACTTTTAATTAATGTTTATAAAAGATTAGGATAAATATTAATAAATGCGATGAGTTTTTGTCTTGCAAGTAAAGATAAAGCAAACAGTAAAGTATCTGTGTGAAAATGCTTTGGTGAATTATTCCAAAAAATTTAACGGTATAGAATAAAGGGTCCTTCTTAATATGCTGACACTTTTTTAAGGGGATGATCAGACCGTCAAACTGAACAATTTTCTATACGATACCAACATCGCAATCGCGAAAAAAAATCGTCCATACAAAACTGCAAACCTACTTGAGCCAAATGTATGGGACACCTGATATTTTTCGCGATTTTAATGATGGTCTGATCAATCTAAACTATTATAAAACTGTAACAGAAGTGTGTCTGTACATTGAAGATATTTACAAAAAAAAAATTACAATATGGTTTTTACCCGTCCCTGATTCCAAATCACCAATTTTTGAATTTTTTGTCTGTCTGTTTGTTTGTTTGTTTGTTCGTTTGTTTATTTGTTTGTTTGTTTGTTTGGGTGTTTGTTTGTTCGAGTATCACGCAAAAACTACTGAACCGATTTTGATGAAACTTTTTTTGTTTGACAGCTTATCATCTGACTTAAAATCTGGTAAGTATATAATTAATGCGGACGAAGTCGCGAGTAAAATCCCTTATAAAAGTGTCAGCATATTAAGGACCCTGCACTGAAAAAAAAATTTGTTTACTTCAACCAAGATCTTGTTTATGATAATCATACATCATGAATCCATATGAGCCTGTCAACATCATGACTTCTCTGACTAAGAGAACTTTGTTAAACGAATTCGGCTTGTTGTTACAACTACCATCTTTTGTTTTTAGTAAACAATAATAACGTCATTTCTATTATTTTGGTGCTAATTAAGAGAAAATACTTCTTAGTTTTTTTTTTTCGGAAGACAAATATATTATAAAAGAAAATCTTGAGATAGGTGTGAAAAGTATGTTTCATAGTGTGTTTTTTAAGTGTATGAACATAAATATCTATTGTTAACGTTAGGCTAGGTAACTTTGTAGACCGTCTTCTTCTCTACGTTTTATTGGACTTTATTATAATCTGTATTATGTGTAATTAGGATTAATTAGAAAGAATCGGTCCTGATTAAACATAACTAACAATTCTATACATAGAAAACAAAGTATCACCGCTGTAAAGGCCTACAGAACTAAACTAGATATGACTCTTAATTACGGATTTCAATTAAGTCAAGTTTAATAAGCATATCCAACCCTTTTAGTGTTATACGAGTAAGTATTACAAAGTTAATAAATATAGTTTAGTCTGAATTTCCTTTTAGGCTTGAAGAATCTTTTTTTCAATTATTTCTAAGTGGTCTTGTCTTCAAAAGATTGAGTGAGCCATCGCTTAATTATTGACTATCTTAATCTACATAAGCCTGTCTTAAAAACAAGTTAAACAAAGAAGGGACAATCAAAAAGAAACATTCAGAAGATACCAATTTTTTTCGTTTCATTGTCCCGATATTACTAGAAAAGAATTTCGATTGTTGTAAAAAGGTAATATTTGCACAAAGAACAAACGTTTGCTTTCTTTTATGGTACCTACTTATAGAAGTTTGTTCTTTTTATTGCAGAATTCTAAGGCGTTGTGTTTCCGACTCCACTTTTATTTTCTAAGATTCAACCATATTATACTTACTTTTCACAAGAAAATGTGTGAATGAAATTTTCGTGTTCGAAATAGGTATATTATAATAAAATGTTGCTTCCGTGTAGGTACCATGGAAATTATTCGTTTTACAAAAGTAAGTTGGATGTTTATTTATTTTCGGTGCATATTTCATTTGAAAATATCCAACCTTTGTCGGTATCACACAATCAACCGCTCGGATCCATTATATACATAACTAGTACATAATTTTTTTTCTCATATAATTCTGTCAATGTATACAGGGTGAAATTGATATCATTGGCATCCTTTTAAACTAAGAGTCTACCCATCAAACTGAACAACTTTTACTATGGGAGCAAACAGATTAGAGCAACTAAAAAATCAGCTGTCCCATACTAAACTGCGACGCCTACTCGACTCAAATGTATGCAACAGCAGATTTTTTTTTGCTCCGATCGATATGCTCCCATAGTAAAAGTTGTTCGGTTTGATGGGTAGACTCTTAGGCTGGCTTGCACCAAAAAGTATTTAGGCTTAAACATGTTTAAATATGAAGCTGTCACTGTCATTACTATGATCAGTGTGAAGGACAGAACTATCACTAAATACAAGCCGGGCTTAGTTTAAAAGGATGCCAATGATATCAATTTCACCCTGTATATGTAGTACGACTTATTCTAAAGCATTGTTTTACATAATTATCAAAATATATTTCAGGATACAAAAAACATACAAACGAAAACCTTCTCTTTTAAGTCGGTTTAAAACGGAACCGCGTGGCTAGCCAAAGCGCGCACGAACGCACGTCCGTCCGTGAATCCACCAGCCACGCAACTCCAACATAACTTAGCAGGAAAAATCAAGATAAACAAAAAGCTGCCTGCACACTTATCTGCCACTCGTAAAAGCAGATTCACACCATACGGGCACAAATCGATTGCCGCAAAAGTCGTTACGGTCAACCGTGGGCAATAATTTAGTTTCTTATCGGATCACCCGATCCGCTGACTCAGAATTTGATCCTATTCCTACACGCTATCCGGAATAATGCGTTCCTGGAATAGGAAGATTTGGAAGGGGATTGCTCAATGCAAATATTCTCGCGTTCGGCAAATCGACCGAGGAAAAAGTTAAGTGGAGGGTTTTCAATGAATTGGGCTTGCGTCGGCGTGATGCCTTTACATACAAAGGACGTCATCTGCTGAACAGCCGAGATTAACCTATTGATATTTACGCGTAGCTTCTATTTGGACACCCTAAAATGGATCGTACTTCAACTCGAAGTAAAATGATGTTAAAATCTAGACCGCAGTATCCATTCATTACCATTAGTTTCCAAACATTTGACAGAATGTAAATATAGGATCTATTTTGATGGAATCCGTATGGAATATGGATTTTGGAAACCAACTACATATTTAGTCAGTTATGAAAAATACTGGATATTTTAAGAGAAAATCAACAAAGAAAATATTTTTTTGTCTACTTTAGTCACGTGATCGTAAACGACTGTGATTGGCCGAATGGTTGATGATGTCAACTGCATGTAGACAGTTGCGTGTAGAGTATGAGTGTCACATTGACGTCACCTGCCTGTAGCCACGTATATTGTCAAGAAAAGCGTTTTCGCGGGATAATTAAAAATTATTTGGTTTTTTTCGCAAATAAAACTAAAATAGGAAATTACCTTTGTCAAACATTTTACTATGGTCACCTTCCTGTCCCTTTTTGGCTAATTGGAAAACGTAACGAACTTTACTTGTTGACGGAGTGCGATTTTCGTCCTTTTATTTTAGCAGTTGACTCGGAGTAATGCAGATGGATGACGGTATCCATTAAGGCAAGTCAGAGGCCTTTTTGGCGGCTTAAAAATGAATCCGACCATAAGTTGAATACTAAACGCCCCGCACTAATATACTGATGGCCTCAGCCTCTTATTTTCATTAGTGCAATGAGACCTTTGTCCTACATTACGGTCCTACAGACTAGCTTACTTGCAAGATAAATTCTTAGAGAGATGGTTTCAGTCCCTAAAGAAGTTCCAAAAAATAAATCAGAGTTGTATATTGTACCTACTTGTACAGTTACTAGATTACGATATAGAATAACATTAATTTAAAAAAAATTGTTTTATATAAATCGACTTAAGAGCCTACCGAGCCTATAGTGCTGCCGCCAATCGTATTTTTAAGGGGATGATCAGTTCATCAAACTGAACAACTGTATCTATGGGACCAACATCGGAATCGCGAATAAAGAAACAGCTGTCCCATACATTTGGCTCGAATAGGTTTGCATTTTTGTATGGAAGAACTGATTTTTGCCATAGAGAAAATTGCTCAGTTTGATGGTCTGATCATTACCTTAAAAAATTGTCAGCATAATAATATTAAGAAGATATCTAAGGTACAATATTGTACCTTAGTTTACTTAGGTAGGTATACAACAATGGTTGTCACATTATAATATGTGGTGGATTTATTGAAGTTTAGGAAATCTCTAACTTTATTCAAGTTATTGACGAAGCATGTTGCTGATAACTGGCTGTTGTTTTATGACTGTTTTATTTAATTGACGAAGCTTGTTCTTATACTGTAGTGTACAGCAATAAAGAGTAGTTAATGTGGAAAGCGCCGGTAGCGCCGTCTATCGGCCGGTGCGGTCTGTGGTCAATATCTATCGTTCATTCGCTCGGTATTCGTGCACCGACCGCCGTGCTGTGCGGACGTGCACTTGTCACATGCACTAGTGAAGACTATATCTGTGTTTCATTATATACATCAACCTCAACCAACCCTTAGTAGAAAGGTGTATTCTACATTGGCGACGACGGGATTCGAAATTCACGTGAGTAAAGTGTTTATCAGTTTGTTGAGGGTTGAAAATTAAAAAAATACAAACGGTGCCAACGAAATAAAATCCACCAGTTAAGGACACCCAGTTAAGGAAGCTAAGCGAGTTATTTAAACACAATCGAAGACGGTTTCTACTAGCGTTGCTTTGTTTGTTGCCTAAAAAGTTACAGTGTTAAAATATATTTCAAAAGAAAAGTAAAAATAGTTTTGTCCCGATTTTAAATCGTTTATTTGGAATTATCTTAATTATCTGGTTTCTGCTAGCATTGCTTGGTTTTTGCCTTTGCCTAGTGATAAAAATATATTTCAAAAGAAAAGAAAAAACAGTTTTTGTCCCGATTTTAAATCGTTTATTTGGAATTATCTACATACTGTATTTCTTTTCCCACATGTCGACCATCGAATGCTGGAGGAAAGAGGGGAGACCAGACAGGAGGAAGGTGTGGGACAACACGGGACGGCGCGGCGCCTAGGATGAACAAATGTACGCCAGCGCCAGCTGTGGACATCAATCTTTAAGGTCACGTAATCATTCCTTATTACTTTAAACGATTGAAAGAATTTATTCAAGTCCGTAGCTCCAGGCTCACTGCCCGTCACACGTGACTGGACGGAGTTCCGGTGCTGGTGGGGCAAGGGTGTCCTGGGGTTTCTGAGTCTCTGACTGCTCCTCGGGGAGTGTACTCGTGAGCATATACTAATGCATGCCTGTAGTCCGTCATTATGCCCTAATAGGTATCCAAAATACGCGCATTAACCTCTCGTACGCCGGAAAAGCCAGACACAATAGAAATAAATGGTTTTCATCATGCTGATCCGCGTTCCTGCATACCAAAGGTTAAGAATAGTGTCTTGATTCGATACGAACAGGATTAGGTAACCAAGATATGCCAAGTGAGTTTATTCCAATAGTTTTTTATACTTATATTGACACACTGTCATTTTTAAGTAATTGTCTTACTTCGTAGTTGTGATGGTCTCTAATAAAAGTTACTTATTACCATTATGCGTACCGAACATTCTACGTATAGAACATTCGGCGTAACGGATGTTAGGCGTAACGAACATTCGACGCCACGAACATTCGGCAAACGAACTTTCGGCGTAACGAACATTCGGTGTAACGAACATTCGGTGTAACGAACATTCGGCGTAACGAACATTCGGCGTCACGAACATTTGACGTAACGAACGTTCTGAGTAACGTACATTCGACTTAACGAACATTCGGCGTAACGAACATTCGGCGTAACGAACATTCTGATGTCACAAAAATTTAAGTTGAAATCCAGAGTTTTACGTTTTGAACGTTTTACTTATTGGACATTCTCAGTGTAGGTATGCGAGAACAATAATAATATACAACACTTTCGGAGCTTGTTTGGTGGCTAGTTCATGAAAATATTTCAATTCAAACATCAATAGTACCAACAAAATTGCCGAACATCATCATCATCCGATTTGTTACCGGAACTTGTTTGACGTATTCTATACTTTATAGAACTTCAATTCAGTAACCTTACGTTGATCTTATCTTTGCAACATTGTTGTTAATGTCATAATTATGGATATAATTACTCCACTTGAAACCAATTAGTTTCTTTGGCTATTTGAGCAAGGAATTTTATATTTTAAGGATCAATGTAAATTCAGACAATTATTTACAAAAAGTATTAGAAAATGATTAGGTGATTTCTTATTAAATTTAGTATTTCTGGAAATACCTACTCACATTTTAACAAGAAACACTCATCTCAGTTGAGAGAAGATTAATAACTATATCATATTTAAGCATCATCATAACATTCATAACATTCATGACCAAACCGATAATACTGGTTAACAATTTTGTTCGCAGATTGTATGTTCCTAGATGTCACAGAAAAACCAGCCTTCAACAGGACGACTGCTAAGGCGCCGATTGAACCATAGCTCCTTGCTTTAGTGCTTAATAAAGAGAAAATGTCTCCAATTAATAGCTAAGAGGTTTGAAATGGTCAGGGTGATTACTCTCATATTGTCAGCTTGTAATGTTAATGGTTAGTGCTTTGCCATATACAACAAACAGTTATTAGCAACGTACAGTTGGTCATTCAATTGACATTGGCAGCTTTTAGCTGGTCATTCAATTGACATTAGAAACTTGTAGCAGGTCATTCAATTGACATTAGCATCTTTCAGCTGGTCATTCAATTGACATAGGCAGCTTTTAGCTGGTCATTCAATTGACATTAGAAACTGGTAGCAGGTCATTCAATTGACATTAGCATCTTTCAGCTGGTCATTTAATTGACATTAGCAACTTGTAGCTGGTTATTCAGTCATTCAATTGACATAGGCCGCTTTTAGCTGGTTATTCAATTGACATTAGAAACTTGTAGCTGGTCATTCAATTGACATTAGCATCTTTCAGCTGGTCATTTAATTGACATTAGCATCTTTCAGCTGGTCATTTAATTGACATTAGCAACTTGTAGCTGGTCATTCAATTGACATTAGCAACTTTCAGCTGTTCATTTAATTGACATTAGAAACTTGTAGCTGGTCATTCAATTGACATTTGCAACTTTTAGCTGGGCATCAAATGCTATCAAATTTACTATCAGCAGCTTGTAGTTGGTCATTCAGATGACAATTCAAATAAATAAAATAATTATTAGCAACTTGCAGCTGGTCATTCAATTGAAAAAAAAAACTGTTATTTCATTATCAGCACCTTGTTGGTCATTTAAATGACAAGTCAAATAAATTATTATAAGCAGCTCGTAGTTGGTCATTCAGATGACAAGTCAAATAAGTAATTATTAGCAGCTTGTAGTTGGTCATTCCATTGACATTAATATAAGGAATTAATGACTTATTGCACTTTCTTCTTTGTATAGATAAAATCTGTATCTTACCTAATCACTGCAGGCACTGCACTGTTAATTTATTCATTTGTATGTGTTAAAGTATACTATACTGTACTTGAACCAAATCGGTTAGTCATAAATTCATAATATTTTAAATAAAGAATATAATTTCAGTGCAAGCAAGTCAAAAAAAAAAAACAAAATGATTTGCAGTTCTGTAATAATATTACGCCACGCAATTAAGTTGAAACAACAGTGGCACTTAATTCATGTACATTGTAATTAAAAATAGCATTATTTTTTTAAAGCCTACCAAATGATATAACTGTATGTTTCGTAAAAGGAAAACATTATTAGTTTTTAAATAATAAGTAAGTAACTAATGTTTCAGATACATACCTAAGTATACCTTACATTACACAATATTTTCATGAGTTTCATGACGTTACATGTAACTAACAACTAATTGCTAAATTGGTTATAGTTTATTTTATTGTTATTGTTATAGAAATGTATAGGTATGTATGTATAAGGGAAATTAATTATAATAACTTATTCACTGTTGAACGGCAGGAAATATTATGCCAATTTATAAAATTTATTTTGGAATACTGCTTTAGTGACTGAATACTTAGGTATAGCAGACAAAATAACTCATAGGGTAGACCACCATCAGACCTTTTGCTAAAACAATATTCGTGAGTACCAAGATAGCGGAATCAAATCTCAAGTTTCTAGTCTAGCATACTGTTGTAGCAGGCTAGACTTCTTTTTTATTTTTGGTTTATGGACGGAATGACTTACCAAATGGTGAGAGAATGACAAGCTTTTCAACCACAAAAATTTATTCCAATATTAGGAACAATCGAAGCATAGCATACCTAATGGGGTAGAACTTTTTACAGACCAAAGGGGAAATAGATGAATAAGACAGGGCGTTGGCTGAAATTGTGCTCGTGGCATAGAGCCCTAAATGAGAGCGACAGTAATGTGTGGACTCTGATTTTTACTTGCCCGTAACATTAAATTGTGACTGCGTATTAAATTGCGAATCTTTTGAATAATTGCAACACCGTCAAAGATCAGCATTAAAGTGGGTCAAAGAACATTTAATTGAATTATTACGATTATTATTTTAATTTAGGTATCAGCATTTTATCTGTATAGGTTGAGTAAAATAGTATCTATTTATTAAACGGGCCCATTAAATTAATGCTGATTTCTCAAAACTAGTCTAGTCGATTAACTAAAGGTAACTACTGAACATAGCTGGTAAGAAAGCGACCTAGTGTACCTTACTTAATATTGTTGTCAGTCAGCGTTATATCAGCATTCATGAAACTGTAAAATTATATGGGTTATAGGACCATGCAACTATGAAGTTGTTAGCGAAAGCTGAAATATCATGCAACAATAAAATGATATGGGTTACAGAGCCATGCAACTATCAAGTTGTTAGCAAAAGCTAAAGGGTCATGCAAATAAAATAGCTGTGAGTGCTTAATTGCAATGGCTGGCACCCGCCAGAATATTTTGAGTGCATAAGTGTATGTGCTTATCACAGATTCACTCTTTTGTCCTTACCTCCTTAATTGGATAAAACGGAAATGGATACGATCTTGAAGCAGTGACTTTGACTAGTAGTTAGCCAAAATAAATAAATAAGAGATAATAAAGATCTATGGAACGTTATTTTTGTAGGTTTACTTACCTACCTATCAATAGAAAAATATTTTTACAGGGAAGGGATAGTATAGAACAGAAGTAACAATAACTGAAATGTGTTAATATAATGAGATTGTAATTTCCATAAACATTGTTTATCGTTGAATTTGGTGTTTGACAATTTCAGATCAATATTTGATAAATATCTATTTTCTGTAAACAAATTAGTCTCAATAACTTATTCGTAATTTGTTTAATGTAATAGCATTGATAACAGTCAACACTGTATTGTAAATAAGATTTAAGAGATTAGCTAAACTGTGGAGTTTCTTGCGCCGCTTCTTCTCCACGGGCTATACCTTCCGAAGCGGTGGTAGATTCGAGTAAACGTAAAAAATAAATTAAAACAAGAAAGGGATGTAGTGTACAGCAATAAAGAGTAGTTAATGTGGAAAGCGCCGGTAGCGCCGTCTATCGGCCGGTGCGGTCTGTGGTCAATATCTATCGTTCATTCGCTCGGTATTCGTGCACCGACCGCCGTGCTGTGCGGACGTGCACTTGTCACATGCACTAGTGAAGACTATATCTGTGTTTCATTATATACATCAACCTCAACCAACCCTTAGTAGAAAGGTGTATTCTACATATACCTACTGCTTTTTTTGTAGACATTTTCGATTTTAATTAATTAATAATTTTCATATCTAATTAAATAATTATACAGGGTCCTTCTTAATATTCTGATTGTTTTTAGAGAGGATGATTAAGACCATAAACTGAACCACTTTTTCTACAGAACCAATATCGAAGTCGCGAAAAACAAATCTGCTGTGTGTGTACCTATGTGGGAACATATTTAGGTCGAGTGCAGTTTTGTATGGAAACGTTGATTCTTCTTTCGCAATTTAGACGTTGGTCGCGAAGAGAAAGTTATCCTGATTGATAATTTGTGATCATGATCACTCCCTTAAAGATCCATCATTATACAACGTGTTAATGAATTAGCGCAAAACCTCATACACCCCAACTGATTTATAACAAAATAATTAGATTGCAACAATAATTTCACTATTTTGATAGTTAAAATTTAAAGTTATTCGCATTTTAAGGTTTGAGGCAAAAATGATTTGTTATCAAATGATATGTTATGTGCTGAAATTCAGCACTGAAAGAACGCTAACGTACTCATGGATACATTTTTATAATCTTGTTTTGGTAGTAAGTAGGGTGAGTGTGCCCGTGCGGTGGGTTGTCATCGGGTTCAGTAAATTTTAAATTTTGCAAAAAAATTATTTAATATTTTGAAAAAAATTACCTATGTTGAAACCATGATAATTCGATTCTGCTCTCGATTCTAAACAAACTACTTTCTAGTTTTGCGTTAATTCATTATCACGTTGTATTAATGAATCCCCTTTATTAAGTATTACCTTACACAATATCTTGTAGTAGGTACCTAATAATTTTAACTCTGAACAATTAGTCTTACAATACTTCAAACAAATTGTTTAAAGTATCTACTTGAGGTCGAAATCATAATAGTTCTCAAAATTTTCCTTTCAATGTAATTATTACAATAATACAACGATTACTTCATTGAAGTTGATTTTAAGTACAAATTCCATTTAGAACTACTTATTGTTATTCAATTAATTTGATTCTTGTTCTTTAAGGGGTTCTATTTTAATTTACTCCGGGCTTTTTGTTGGTAGTTTACTCAAAAATCCAATAATTTAATCAAAAAGTAAATTTTTAATTCCTTTACCTAGGTACATCCAAAAGCGTTCATCGGCCTTAGTTACTTAAGAGGAGAGGCCTCCCTTTAGTCCATACAAACGTATTCCCCTGTTTGCTCTCTGGATAATGAGTAATGACACTACACGGAAAACAAATTCTGTGACGACCCTCTTATTTTGGCTTGAATTTGCTCAGAATTTTTTTTTTGTACCTTTCTATAAAATTCTTGTCGATATGACTAAAATTATAGGTTTAAAGAATATTTATTTCTCAAAAGAAATTTACATTTCACTTATATGAGAAACAAAGTTTATGTCTTACGTGCTAGCAGTACTTATATTATTGTGTTGCGAACTTATAATGATCATTATCACAAAGCTTTAAGGTGGTAACTCGCTTAAAAATAGTAGGGTAGAAGCGAAACATTTTTATGCATTCGACTCGACAATAACACAAAAGGACCCGGTCTTTAGAAATCGGACAAGCAAGTGGTTCTAAAACTTTTTGTTAGTAAATCCCCAATGTTGTTTTAATAAATTGTGATTACTAATCATTAATAATGTGGATTTAAATGATAAAGTTTATAAATTAAATACGTATAAAAGTATTTCATTTATTTTAGAATATTTTGGTTTTATTTGTTATTTTTATGTATGAAAATTTTATTTTTCTTTTTATATGCCTTTTTAAGTAAATTAAGTATTTTGTATGCCAATGCGATGGACGAAAGAAAATCCACGTGGATTATACACCCTGTATAATCCACGTGGATTTTCTTTTAATAAACTTAAATACTTTGGGTACATACTTTAAGCGGTGGCTTCAGACCATCAACTGAATAATTTATTTACCATTCCATACCGTTCCATAGAAAACATCACCCGTCGATTTCTATGTTGTTTTGGTGAATGTTGTTCAGTTTGATGGTCTAAAGCACATAATGAATTTAAGTTTACTCACTGTATACTAAATATGAGAACGCTTATTAAGACTTTGCTAACTAAGAAAAAAACGCATTATGCTTTCATTTTACGATTAGGACAAAGTTTTTATGCCAAAAGTTGTGTTCGCCTATCTAAAGATATTTTGCTAACCCAGATCGATCTGAGTAAAGATTTGAATTATTTTTCATCCAGTTTCCGTCATTATTTTTTTGGTACTGATTAATTACATTTTTTTTATAATAATATTGAATGCTTTCATTTAAAATAAAAATTAAGTGTCTCAAATTTCTTATAAAACACTGATACGTTTATATCTCTTTCCCCCCCAAAAACTTTTTCCTTCGTTGTTTGCCATAATTACTAGATTAGACTTCACAACACACGAAGATTGCACTTGGATATACAGGGTGAAATTGATATCATTGGCATCCTTTTAAACTAAGAGTCTGCCCATCAAACTGAACAACTTTCACTATGGAAGCAAACAAATCGGAGCAAAAAAGAAATCTGCTGTTGCATACATTTGTGTCGCATAGGCATGTGTTTAGTATGGAACAGCTGACTTTTTTGTTGCTCCGATCGGTTTGCTCCCATAGTGAAAGTTGTTCAGTTTGATGGGTAGACTCTTAGTTTAAAAGGATGCTAATGATATCAATTTCACCCTGTATATTCCTTGAACTTGCATTACAAAGACATACATTACACATCAAAATTTTAATAAGTTTACAATATTAAACGCATTTAAATACAAACTAAAATTTCTCGTTTATTAGTAGGTACAGGATATGTTTAATGATTGAACATTCAATTTTATTAGTTACGTTATTAATTGCTGGCATATTAAATGTCGATAATGGATTAATGGCTTACTAGAGGCTTGATTTCGACAAAAATAATTATGAAACTCATTTACGCTACTCTGTACACACAATTATTATTTTAACAAATCAAAACATCAATTTGGGTTAGTCCTGATTAACTATCGATAGTTTTTATCGATAATCGACCTTTGAAAAATATCGATCCTATCGACAGTATCGATACTTTCTACAGTATCTATCAATAGTTTTTACTTTACGACCAATTGATACTATCTATAGTATTTAGATGCAATATTATTGATAGTATTGAGATTCTTTCTTCCTTATCGTGTGGGCAGAGCCCTGATGTCAGAGTTCTTTCAGACCGCCTTTCGGCCTCCGACCGTGTTCGACGTGGTTTTTATGTAACGACTACTACCACCAAAAATAGTAGCCGGAACCAACAGCTTAATGTGCCATGCTTTTCAGACTATCGGTTATGTAGCCTGCAATGTTCTTACTAACATATCACTAGTTGTCCCCCATGGGCATCGAACCCACGACCGTCGAAAGCCCAATGCTCTTAACAATTAGACCACGTATTGAGATAGAATAGTATCAATAGTATCGATACTAAGCACTATCCATATTTATACTATTTTTCGAGGTCACGATAGTACAGTCAGCAGCAAAAGGAACTTTAGTACTATGACGTAGAACAAAAGTGTATACATTCTTATTGCTGCTGACTGTATCTATCAATAGACTATCGATATTTTCACTATTGCTAGCCAACAGGGGCAACACTAATTTGGTTCTGTAACCCAAATTAAAGTTTTGGCAATAATTATGTATTCTGTTTTTCAGTTTCATATTTATTCTAAGGACTAAAAAACACGAGTGTACAACACTAATTTATCCTTTGTAATTAGTGATATTCACGCTAACGCTATTACCTACGTTATACATGAAAGCTTATGCTGTAATGCGATTATAATCTGTTTTTAGAACTGGTATAAAACCACTTTAAAACTCTTCACAATTAAACCTACCGTTTACAATTAACAGTTTTGTGTATAATTTGAACAAAGGTTGTTGTAGTGTGCAAAGTGTACGCGCCAATTCAGAGCACTGCCAAAACGTGCTGATTTTGCACTGAGCCGCTGCTGGATAGAATTAATAAAACCGGCCAAGAGTGTGTCGGACTCGCTCATGGATAGGATTGGGTTCCGTAGTCATTGTATAAGTAGTGACTAATGCAGATGCCAGTCAACCAAACACCCAGTAGCCTAAATTGCTTAAAGATAGACTGAAACGAAACGATTATCGCGATTTAATTACGTTCATCGCCATCTGGTTAATCGAAAAATAACTATAATATTGATGTTACAGGTTTTCAATTGTTTTTTCTGAGATTGGTTATAAGTTCGAAAATGAGGGAGTAATTAAAACGGGGCATAAAGACAGAGAGTATGGATTAAAGTATAAAGGTTCCTTGTTTGACTACGGAACTCTAAAAATCGTTATTAATAAGCAAGCTGTGTCCAGTTTATAGGTAATGAGTTGTTAATGACTAGTATCAACACTATCGAACTAGCGGTGGGCGACGCCGACTCATTTAATTTGCTTGTTACCTTGTCCTAATTCTGTGAGGATTATACGTAGCAAAGTCTACAGTATACCAATATCCATAGCCTAGCCCACCGCCGATGCCTGCTTGTCGGTCTTCTACAAATTGTACTTCGGTGATTGTGCCTAAGAGCTACATGAGCTCATCCCACCTTCCCCTTTCTAATATCGGACTTCCAGACGCACCGCGGGATATCACCCCTTCTTGGTTGACATATCCGCACCAAGCGCCTTTCTGAATCTTTTATAATGCGCACAGCCAAGGAGTGGAATGCTTTGCCTGCGTCAGTATTTCCGAGCACTGAATTCCTTTAAAGTACGAGTGAATAGGCATCTTCTGGGTAAGCTCGCTACATCTTCGACCCCATCTTCGTACTGAGGACTGGATTGAGGTCAATAGCAAACCCATACTTTAAAAAAAACCAAAGTATTGAAAAGAAGAGCTTAAATAGTGCAAAACATTCATGATAAGAATGATCATCATCACAGCTTGTATACGTCCCACTGCAGGGCACAGGCTTACTCTGAGAAAGGGTATATGGGCGTTAGTCCACCACGCGTGCCCAATGCGGATTGTTAGACTTCACATACGCATCGGAATTTCTTCTTCAGTGTATGCAGGGCCTTGTTTAATAAACGTTACAATTGTAATTTACAATTACAATTCAGGGTACATTGCTGGTTACTATTGACGCTAAACATGTAGTAGGTAATGTGTCACTAACATTATCAGCAATGTACCCTGAATTGTAATTGTAAATTACAATTGTAACGTTTATTGAATAGGGCCCAGGTGTCCTTATGATGTTTTCCTTCACCGTTTGAGAGCAGTCGGTAATTACGCACATAAGTTAGAAAAAATCATTGGTACATGGCATGTCGTCCGTGCGGGTGCGGATTCGAACCTGGGCCACAAGATTGAGTTTTTAGAGCACTCCGCAACGCGCCACCGTCGTCGGCAGTGTGACCACTTTTAGTAAATTTTTAGGTGCTACTTTTTTGGTAGATTTAGGGCAAAGAAAACGATAATTTAGTACTTAGCGGGAAATTGTTGAGTAGATTTTGGTAGAAATTCGGTATACGAAAACTTGATCAAAAATGCAAGGACTCAGTCAAAAAAATCAAAGCTGGCAATACAAATAGCTGAGAAAACGATTGCAGGGGGCTTAATAAAGCTTTAGCGGTGTGCAGCAAAATTTATCTTATCAACTTTTTCTACAAAAAAGAGGGTTTACAGGACACAGAAAACTGTACCAACTTTAAACTGGCACAGGCACGCACGAGTCGGCACGACCAATTAATATTTATTTAGAAATTGAAGCATCCATGTTAGAAAGTGATGATAACCGATACAAAATTATACAAACATGCGAAAATTACATGAGTAATGTAATGATGAGCGTTTAGATAATAATGTTAATATTTTGTTCAAAAACGTGTTTTATATTTCATTTTAACCATCGGAAACGCATGAATTTGAGTAGAATTTGAAATAGGACTTGGTAGATTTTAGTAGTAGATTTCAGCAGTAATTTTGGTAGATTCTCTGAAAAAAAGTGCTCACACTGACCGTCGGTGCTCTCCGTGGTATCAATGTCTTGTCTATTAACAAACACCATAATAATGGTCGAACTAGATTTTTTTTTATGAAACACCAAGAGGTCATAGTCTTGAACGAGTGTGGCCTGGCCCGGAACAAATACTTGTTTTACCCATACAAATATTTGCTCAACCCGACAACCGAATCGCGCTATCGAATGTGTTAAATAGACGTTGTAAACGGTCTTGTGTTTAGTATTATTTCATTCATACTCGTATAGGTATTATCTAAAACCACCCGATAGCTGAGTTGGGAGTTAACCTGTCTGCTGTACCTTGAGTCGCGGGTTCGAATTCTTAATTATAATAGCGAATACGAAAAGCGTGTAAGAAGTGACAGTTTTTCAGTTTGATGGTCCGAAGCACCCTGTTCGATATGAAACGCATTTAATTTTACACCCTCTAGGTATATAGGATCCTTCTTAATATGCTGACACTTTTTTAAGGGGATGATCAGACCATCAAACTGAACAACTTTCTCTATGGGACCAATATTGAAATCGCGAAAAAAAAATCTGCTGCCCCATGCAAAACCGACTCGAGCCAAATGTATGAGATCTGATTTTTATTTCGCGATTTTGATGTTGGTTCCATAGAGAAAGTTGTTCAGTTTGATGGTCTGATCATCCCCTTAAAAAACTGTCATCATATTAAGAACGACCTTGTATATATTGTAGATGCTTAATAAAAGATAGCAAGTAAAGAACGTACGTGCAACTGGCGGTAAGTGGAATTCGATAATCTGTGTATCATTTTGTCTCAAATATTTATTTCTAATTATTATTACATCCATACATAAAAAGCCCACGTCTTTCGGTGTGGGCAGAAACTTTGCTGCATCTACCAAACACCGATTTTACAAATGTGAAATCGGTATCATTCGATAATCATTTAGGGATCGATTAGAATCATGAAGCATGTGGTTAAAAATATATTTGAAGTTAGATAAAAACTTAATGTTTTTACCTATAAAAACAGCACCATACGCAACGCCCACTTTATATGGAAAGTAAAAAATTCTTTGCATTTTAAAATTCTGTTTTGACCCGTAATTTCTCTTGTTTTGACCACTAAACTATTCTTTCTTATACTGTGACTAAACGTAATAATTATCTACAGTAGTATAAATACCCTTAAACGTTTGTCGGGTATTTCAATGTCACCCTTTATAGACCCTCTGACCTTTTCCATTATATTTTAGTTCAACGATTTTAGTTTACCCTAATGACGCAAATGATTTCTACGGAACCAGAATCATCAGTGTACAGGACGGCGAACGAATTCCAAAGTGGTCCGTCCTTAGTGTACCGGGTGCTGGATTGGAAGAAATCAAAAACGCTTCTGTTTTCAATCTGATGCCTGTTGCGGTTCGGGAGTGATCGGAGCTCTTGCTTGTTACTTGTTCGGAGTCTGAAGTGCGAGTGCATGTGCGTGCTGAAGTGTGGAGTGTGGATTTTCTTCTCGCGGCCCCCCGAAGGGGGGGTCGCGGGGAGACAGTACCGAGGCGTTGGCCTCTTGCCTGTGGTTTCTGTCGCCGGCTGCTAAAGCAGCCAGGTCCTTGGGATGGCGCCTTGACGCCTGTAGCTTCAGGTAGTGGTGTGGCTGCCGGCGAGGTCGAGCCCACCGGGTGAGACCCCGTTGGGGGAGGCCCAGTGAGCGACCTACGAGCCGGAAGCGAGGACAATCTGTGGGGGGGTGTTTTCGGCTGGGGGAGGGGCCCACAGTCCTAACGACTCGACGGGGAGTCGTGGACGTGAGCGGGCTCCCCAGCGGGGTAAGGTCGACGTGGCGTACCTCAGGCTTCGGGTCCGTGGGCTGCGTGGTGTCTCGGCAGGAGCAGCTCTAGCGCTTTCAGGATACTTTCCGATGCGTCTGAGCCGCTCGTTGCTATGGCCATGGCGTCCTTTAGGTGCTGTTTAGCCAGCTGGTTTTCGTGCTTTTCGAGCTGGGCATGGGCTTCGGGAGGGGGGAGGGGCGATTTCGACGTCCTCTTCCTCTTTGTCCTTCTCTTGTGAGCGGGGTCTTCTTGGTCCGGGAGCTTTTCCGTCTGGGTCCTTGCGGGCTGTTCGACGGTCGGTTTTCTCTCTGGGGCGTTGCCCCTCTTTGGCCGGGTGTTGAAGGACCGCACTGTTGTGCCGCCCTTTTTGTTCCTGGCCTCCCTCTTGAGGACGGGGCAGGCGGCATAGTTGGCAGGGTGAGGGCCCTCGCAGTTGGCGCATGTGGCCGGTTGCTCCAGGGGCCTAGGACAATCCTGGGCCGGGTGCTCACCACCGCAGCGGACGCTGAAGGCCAGTTTTCCGCTATATATCTGCGCTGCTAGGCTGTCTCAACTACGGGGGTCGCGCGCAAGTGAAAAGACGGTTTCGCACCGCCTGCACCAATCGTGTGCGGGCGGGTTTTCCCTTGCGTGTGAGTGAGACAGCCTAACGTGCGAGCGAGAGAGCGTTATCCGATCATTCCCGAATGACAACAAAGAAAAATGGCCTTTATTTCATGGAACTTAAGCTAGTTACAAAAACACCACGTGGTAATAAAATACAAAGGAAAATACCACGATACATTCAGTTTCAAGTGTTAAACTAACTTATGACATACGAAATACGAAATCTATACATTAAAAAACTACAATCTAAAATAACTGTCGCGAACAATCAGTAAAGACCATTCACAATACAAGACAGTCTAGCAAGCCAGTTTGCATCAACCATCTTAGAACCCGCTTCGAATTTAATCAAACAAGATGAAAGAGATCAGGAATATTTTTATTAGCTAAATTATTTAGACAATTGTTTTGAATTATACAGTCCGTGTGGTGCCGGCTAAGAATGGCGCCACCCCATTTCCTCCCGTGGGTGTTGTAAAAGGCGACTAAGGGATCTACCGGAGGATGGGCAGCAGCATCCTCTGAGTGCACACATTAAATCCAGCTGCGATCGCCAACCCGCCTGCCAAGCGTGGTGATTATGGCAAATCCCCCCATTTTGGGGGAGGCTTATGTCCAGCAGTGGACGTCTATCGGCTGATATGATGATGATGATGATACAGGGTGTAAAATTAAATGCGTTTCATATCGAAAAAAGTGCTTCAGACCGTAAAACTGACAACTTTCGCTACGGAGCCAACCTAGAAATCACGAAAAAATCTGCTGTTCCATAGAAAATTTTAATAGCTAATTTCATTTTCTATTATATCAATGTTGGTTTCATAGTCAAAGTTTTTCAGTTAGATGGTCTAGGCACCCTTTATATATCTACTATAACATTATTTCGACGAGTCACCATCAGCCTTTTATTGTTCAAACATAGGCCACTTCCAAAGGCGCGCCACAAAACTCTATCCTCGGCCTTTGTCATTCCATTGCTCCCCACTATGTTTCTCAGGTCGTCGGTGCAGCAAGCCAGAGGGCGTCACACACGCTCCAAATCGGTTGTCAGTTCTTCGGCAGATACGAACAGCCCATTGGCACTTCAGCTAACAAATGTTTTCTATAATTATGTCAACTACTGTATGTATAGTAAGTTTATTAGAACAAATAAAAGTGGATAAGTACCTACATTAAAAATTAATAAAAATATTGAGAATCTAAAACTAACTTAACCTAAAATATGGAATTTGGACCGCGCCGGAGGGTAGCCAAGATGCTGGCAGCATTTCCTCGCTGAACGGCTAAACTGATCCGTTGAGCGAGGAAAGCGCCAGCCCTTGGATCCCCGGTCGAATCTATCAGGCGCTTTGCTAGATCTTTTAAAAGCGTCTGGGCGCCGGGACCCCACGGACCAAGGGTTTCGACACCGAATGCTATGAATTTGTATTGGGTGCCGATACCCTTGGTATTAGTTCTCTGATGTATCACCTCATTCCAGAAGATGCTTTCTCTCGGAGAAATTCAGAGAATAGAGCTGCTCTTTCTATATAATAGCTATCTGACTTTGAATGTTTCAACGTATGCCGATATTCACGAAACTAGCAACTAGAAACTAAACAAACATCTGTAATTAGACCTTTTCATTCGTGTCAATAGTGAACTAAGAAGAGAGAATTAGAATTTATTCAATTATGAAATTGTATTTGAAATTTAAATACCACCCCCGTTCAAAACTGTATGTGGTCTTGATTGAAAACGCCTACATGGAATATTAAACTGCTTCTGAATCAAGTTGGCAGTCCTTATTTGACAAGAGAGTTGGATATTTTTGCAGTTTTTATGAATAAATAAAATTTCTTTTTTTAGGATTCCGTACCCAAAGGGTGAAAACCTAGGTGAAAACGGACCCCTATTACTAAGCCTACGTTGTCCGCCCGTCCGTCCGTTCATCTGTCCTACCTATTTTTAGAGCTGTAACTTTTGAACCGTAATAAGCTAGATAGTCGACATTTAAAGAAAATGTGCGTTATTAGCGCGAATTCGCTAATAAATAATAAAAAAAGTCAAAAAGTAAGAAATAAGGGGGTCCACATACAAGAAACTAGTTTATATCAACGTTTTTACTTCTCGCTCTATCGTAAAAACGGTAATACATGCAAGTACCAAACTTAGTGTGATTATAGACCTAAATTGTACAAATAATAAAAAGCGGCCAAATGTGAGTCGGTCTCGTGCTAAAGGTACCGGAGAATTTTTTTTTTGTAATGGTGCGGAACCCTCGGTGCGCGAGTAGACCGACTCGCAAGTGACCGGATTTATTATTGATTTTATTTTAGTAACAATCGAGAAATTTAATTGAAAAAGAAATCAATTTGTAGCAAAACGATTCTAAACTGCGGATTTCTAGGTATCGGGTTTAAAACCGCGTATTTCTAATAGGTATACTAATTATATGCCATTTCAATTATTTTATTATACAGTTTGCCGTTTTGTAGCAAGGTTTTTTTAAATAACATTAAATTATTTTCTTTCCTATAAACAAATTGACCATGGTGAACCAACAACAAGGAAGCTGACTACGTTTTTCAGGTAAAGATAATTAACGGTCAAAGTAACAGAATGAACGTTGGGTATTCGAAAATGACCCTTAGGTTGTTATTTTAGGTCACATTATCTTATCTTGTTAAAACCGGTCCTCTTTAATGGACCGCTTTGATCTCATAGGATCTTTTGTATAAACCACTTAAGGCCTAAAACTTTATTTAGCGAATACAGCATTTTATGAAAACGCTTAACAAATATGATATAACACCGTAATTATAGTAATCACGGTTATTAGTTAAAAGATAATTTTAGTAAGTTTAAGCAAATGCTCACTACTACTATCCCCCAGGGAGTAATTCAAGATATTCCAAGCACACTATTTATTCAAAATAATATCCACATTATACAAACTACCTCCGTGGTCTAATGGTTAAGAGCATTGGCTCTCAACACGGAGGTCGTGGGTTCAATTCCCACGGGGGACACCTAGTGATATGTCACTTTGTGCGTTTTTCCCCAGTTGGTTAGGACATTGCAGGCTGAATTACCTGATTGTCTGAAAAGAAAAATGATTCCGTGCTTCGGATGGCACGTTAAGCCGTTGGTCCCGGCAACTATCTCTGGTGGTAGTAGTTGTTACATAAAAACCACGTCAGAGGCCGTAAGGCTTTCTGAAAAAACTCTGACACCAGGGCTCTGCCCACACGATAAGAAGAATATTATACAAAATCCTTCCTCACAAAGTTTGAACTAAGTATTTGTTGTTTTATACAGAAATGATGAAATAATTCCATTGAAGTGATACATCATCATGACCAAAATTTACTAGGACGACCTTATCTAATCTAAACTATTATAAAACTGTAACAGAAGTGTGTCTGTACATTGAAGATATTTACAAAAAAAAGATTACGATATGGTTTTTAGGCTTCTCTGATTCCAAATCACAAATTTTTGGACTTTTTGTCTGTCTGTTTGTTTGTTTGTTTGTTTGTTCGTTTGTTTGTTTGTTTGGGTGTTTGTTTGTTCGAGTATCACGCAAAAACTACTGAACCGATTTTGATGAAACTTTTTTTGTTTGATAGCTTATGATCTGACTTAAAATCTGGTATATAATTTATGCGGACGAAGTCGCGGGTAAAAGCTCGTACCTTATAATCATCATACATTTCAATAAATTTTCAAGTTTCAATAAAATTTAAATGACGCTCACAGGCACATACATTGTAATCATCCCAAGTAAGCCATAGGCTTTTTGTTATGGGTACCATACAACAACGGCACAAACATATAACATCCATGACCGAACCGGTATTTGAACCCAGGACCCTGGTTTATGGCAGTCCGGCGTGGTAACCATTACACCAACCGGGTCGTCACAACATTCATACCAGACTTAACATAATTACCTATGTAAAAGCATAAACCTTACCTTAATTCCATTAGCGGTGACCAGAAACACTACTATATCTACTAACTAACTTCCAGATCCACAGTTGTTGTACCTAAGCATATTTAGGATTTTGAGATGGAAATAATGTAATGAAAAAACGGCAGGACCTCAAAAAATCTTTTGGGCGATAAAACTGTGAAAAAAGAGGTAGATTCCAAAATTCCGTGGTTCAAATGAGTCCTAGATTCGGCGCTAAATTCCAATCACATAAAAAGGCCTTTAAAATTATCTAAATAGTCTTATCAGCCTTTCCGAAACCCATTCATAAGTCAATTTAAGTCAGTCAATTCGTTGGTCCCTTGTAAATTTAATGATAACACTTCAGTTATGCGTTCGTATTCGAATCTCCCGAACACTGTACACCGTATGGACATGTTTTGACCACAATATGCTATCAATATATTTTATCCACTCAAACGTTCATCCCGTCGGGCGGCATGCACGCTCCAACGTTCATGGTATCGAAACCCGCCCATAAAAATATGTGGTCTTGAGCGTTCATGGGGACGCAATTCCCCAGCGGTACACAAATTGTGATTTTCCATCTGGTGATGAACTAAAGCACTTATGATGCTTGCAATTTTTTTTATATGGTTCTATAATAAATGAGCTAACCGGCAATCTAAAGAATTTTTCTGTTAGAACTAACAACAAAAAACAAATAATTTTTAAATGTCTGACGTTTCGCAGTGTGAATGTTGCGCTATGATTCTCCGCAAATTTGTCAGAAATACAAAGTTTTTATTATTTATTTCTTGGATTTTCGTATTTAAAAACAATCGTTAAGACTTTGTTCTTTGTAAATATTAATAATTAATCATTGTTTTAAACTACTATCACGAAATTAGATCAACGGGAATGCAGTCCTCTTTGTATGCATGTGAACGTGGTGTTTTTTGTTTCTATTATATTTAAATTATGTTCCATTCATAAAAATATGATTTAAAAAGGAAGAATGGTTTATTTTAAACATATTAAAACACATTTACAGCACAATATTTTGAATTAATGTAAGATTTTAAGCCATATAATATTTCGCACGCCGAAGGTCGCTTCGTTTTTAGTAGGGAGTGGTGGTTTTCATTTGATTTATTTTGGTATATACAACGGATGTAGGTATATACATCGTAGTATCATTTGAAAGACCAATTAGTCTATTACGTTTTAAAGTAGGTCTAAATGATAAAAATTATAAAATTTTCGATAAAACTTAGTTTAAAGAAAACTGTACAAACATTAAAATGTTATCTCCGACTTTAACTTTTCTGTTTAGACATTAGAACTTGAATTGAATAACATTATTTTACATGATATGATGCTACATACTATCACCTATCTTAACATATTTTTTTGTTTCGACATAGCCGCAGTAGTTTGCTTGCTATCATATTTATTGTCGGAAAGGTAACGGCCGCTCAGCGTAAAAAAATCGAGCTCGCGCTTATGAACGTTGGAGGCTACCTGCAGTCCGGCGGGACGAACGGTTGAGACCTTTTTTATTTTGGGGAGCGGTTAAACCATGAACGTTCAAGTGGTTATCACGAGCTTTTACCCGCGACTTCGTCCGCATAAATTATATACCAGATTTAAAGTCAGATGATAAGCTATCAAATAAAAAAGTTTCATCAAAATCGGTTCAGTAGTTTTTGCGTGATACTCGAACAAACAAACACCCAAATAAACAAACAAATAAACAAACAAACAAACAAACAAACAAACAGACAGACAAAAAATCCAAAAATTGGTGATTTGGAATCAGGGACATCTAAAAATCATATCGTAATCTTTTTTTTGTAAATATCTTCAATGTACAGACACACTTCTGTTACAGTTTTATAATAGTTTAGATGCAATGATAGAAAAGGATAATTTCCATTTCCTTGGAAAGCACGATATTCCTCCTATCCTGTGTATAATATCAGCTATCATACGATTTTTATGTGTTCTTTGATCATAATATATTCGCCAGCTGCGAAACGACTCGAAACAAATACACTTCGTCACGTGGGCGATGTCTGTTGGAACAGATTTTTTTTTGACATAAGCATAAGCATATGCTCACGACTATATTTAGATATTCTGAAACTTCAGAACATCCACGTTTCACTAGTCGTACCGAAACTCTGTCCAGTTTGACGGGGAGTGAGCCCGTCGCAACTTGTAATGAAATTTGAAATTGAAATTGAAATCATTTATTTGCGGAAACACGGTAACATATAGTACAGGTGGACAGTTTTAATTTAGTACAGCATGTTTCGCCATAAGCATGGCCTGCAAATTAGGAATACATGACTAAATATTTAGTCTATGTAATGTATTGCCAGAGATTATATTAATATGTAGCATTACAAACAAGATAGCTTAAGAACAATTTAGGTAAGTAAGTACATAATTATTTTGTTATTACAATAAGTATTAAATAGGTAATTCAAAGTAAAATAAAATTATACAATATCAATCTCAACTAAAACAATAAAATTTAAAAATGATGTCAAAAATTTAATTTAATTTAATGTTAGGTTTAAAATGTCACAATTGTAGATCATTGGCAAAAAATTCGTTAAGGTCATAAAAACATTTGTCGACCAACCACTTGCGCAATTTAGACTTGAAATATTTTACAGGTAACTCCCTTAAGCTAGTCGGTATGTTGTTAAAAACTTCTATAGTCATTACGTAACAGTTTTTACCGTAAAATGCACTATTACAAGGTGGCATCTGTAGTCGTGACAGGTCCCTAGGTCTAAGCCTCGGGTTTTCAATAGGTTTTCGAAATAAGTGGGGTTGGTTTTTTACAAATATACCTATTTCATGAATGTACATGCTAGTTAAAGTCAGTAAATTAAGGTCCTTAAAGAATGGTCTGCATGATTCTAGCGGGCCTATTCCACAAATAGCTCTAACACACTTTTTTTGTGTTACGAAAGCTTTATTAACATCTGTCGAATTACCCCATAGTATAAGTCCATATCTTAAAACTGATGCAACATAGCCGTGGTAAGCAGTGAGAGCTGCTCCCTCACTTGACACTCTTCTAAGGCGTTTAAGGGCGTAGACAAAGCTCTTAAGCCTGGAGCATACACTTTGAACATGTAGCTTCCAATTACAGTGCTGGTCTAAGTTAATTCCAAGAAATTTCATTTGATTTGATTCCTGGATGCTACTACCCTGACATAGTATATTTAGATTCCGATGTTCTGCCATGTAGTTAGAGAATTTGACAAATTTAGTCTTTGATACATTTACGTGCAATTTATTGATATCAAGCCAGTTTGTTATTGATTCCACTGTCATGTTTAAAGTCGATTCAAATGCTATGGTCAGGTTGTTGTTAGGAATAATAAGCGATATGTCGTCCGCGAATAATACTGTTTGATATTGTGTAACAGCTGGTAGGTCATTAATATAAGTAAGGAACAAGAGCGGTCCCAAAACACTGCCTTGTGGCACACCAGAGCAGTTTCCTTGATATGGAGACCTATACCTAACATTTTCATTTAATTCATTGAATTTATAAAGTTCTACACATTGCTATCGGTTTGTCAGGTAGCTTTTTATCCAGGCAAGTGCATTACATCTTATGCCGTAATTATCGCATTTGGATAACAATATATCATGGTCAACAGCGTCGAATGGACAGTAGGTACAATACATACCTCGAAATTGAAACATGCAGGTTTCCTCACGATGTTTTCCTTCACCGAAAAGCCAGTGGTGTTACAAGTCGTACATAAATTCCGAAAAACTCATTGGTACGAGTCGGCCTGGACGGGGATCGAACCATCGCTTCCTGCACGGCAGGCAAGGTTACTCGCCACTGGACCACCACGGCCGTTTTGACAAAATTAACGGTCTATAATTCAATTATTGGCGTAACCCACGACATCCAGAGATACTATCTAAATATATTTTTCGTCCGCTGGACTGATCTACAGATCAGCGTCGAAGACGATCTCGTAGCTCGTTGCCGTAGGCTGGTAGCTCGATGTGCGTAGAGCAATGAATCGAAGACGGTTGAGTTATTCCGAAGATTTTTAATGAAAACACTTGGACTTTAGTTAAAGATTATATTCAGAAATATTTAAAATAAACTTATTTTACTTGGAGAGATTTTAACAGATTGACAAATGGTCCACAACGTGGCAGGCTATCGAATGAATGCTGAAGGCTTGATTTTGGTTTATATAGGAAAAATTAGAACAATGTCTCGTTAGTTCCTGTTGATTAGAAAATCGCTTTAGAAAAACAGAGTCGTAAAAATAGTCGTAAAATCTTAAGTTAACTGCTTGTACGTGAGGGTTGTTTAACATAATTCTAATTTATTATCAAAATATTAATATTTCAAGATAAAAATTGCGTATGGAGGTTATGGAGGTTATGGAATTTTCCACAGTTCTGCGTAATACTTTAATTATGCATACCATACCTATAACTCTTACCCCCTTAAGAGTGAAATTAATTGAAAATTAACAGACAAATTAATTTGAAATTAATTTTACGTCGTAAAAATAACTGTAAATCTCTCCCTTAAATTCTAAGGTGTACAATTGTTATTAGCTTCATGATTAAAAATTTTAACTTACATCTTTTTTTTTTATTCTTATACTGTATTTACTACCCTTCACCACTTAATCTATAAGTAACACCCGCTTAAAGTCCATTACTTGAATTTGTTCTTGATTGTTAAAGTTTTCACTTAATATGCTCATTTTTGCACTGATTTCACTTTGCACTACACTGTGTTCACGTAGTCGTAAGATTTTCCTGTAGATTTTCTCATAGAAATCCTATTATTATCTCATCTGGGGTTTATTTAGGTGTGTCTTTTCTATAGATTTAGGATAGGAAAAGGTAAGGAGTACATTTTATAAATTCGCAATTATATAAGATTTGCTACATTTACAATTTAATTTGGAAAAATTTTAAAATTCGCTATGCTCTGCAATACAAGTGTTACTATTAAAATAAAATTACAATTAAGGGTATATCAGAAAAGCCAGTGGTGTTACAAGTCGTACATAAATTCCGAAAAACTTATTGGTACTAGTCGGCCTGGACGGGGATCGAACCATCGCTTCCTGCACGGCAGGCAAGGTTACTCGCCACTGGACCACCACGGCCGTTTTGACAAAATCAACGGTCTATAATTCAATTATTGGCGTAACCCACGACATCCAGAGATACTATCTAAATATATTTTTCGTCCGCTGGACTGATCTATAGATCAGCGTCGAAGACGATCTCGTAGCTCGTTGCCTTAGGCTGGTAGCTCGATGTGCGTAGAGCAATGAATCGAAGACGGTTGAGTTATTCCGAAGATTTTTAATGAAAACACTTGGACTTTAGTTAAAGATTATATTCAGAAATATTTAAAATAAACTTATTTTACTTGGAGAGATTTTAACAGACTGACAAATGGTCCACAACGTGGCAGGCTATCGAATGAATGCTGAAGGCTTGATTTTGGTTTATATAGGAAAAATTAGAACAATGTCTCGTTAGTTCCTGTTGATTAGAAAATCGCTTTAGAAAAACAGAGTCGTAAAAATAGTCGTAAAATCTTAAGTTAACTGCTTGTACGTGAGGGTTGTTTAACATAATTCTAATTTATTATCAAAATATTAATATTTCAAGATAAAAATTGCGTATGGAGGTTATGGAGGTTATGGAATTTTCCACAGTTCTGCGTAATACTTTAATTATGCATACCATAATACCTATAACTCTTACCCCCTTAAGAGTGAAATTAATTGAAAATTAACAGACAAATTAATTTGAAATTAATTTTACGTCGTAAAAATAACTGTAAATCTCTCCCTTAAATTCTAAGGTGTACAATTGTTATAAGCTTCATGATTAAAAATTTTAACTTACATCTTTTTTTCTTATTCTTATACTGTATTTACTACCCTTCACCACTTAATCTATAAGTAACACCCGCTTAAAGTCCATTACTTGAATTTGTTCTTGATTGTTAAAGTTTTCACTTAATATGCTCATTTTTGCACTACACTGTGTTCACGTAGTCGTAAGATTTTCCTGTAGATTTTCTCATAGAAATCCTGTTATAATCCCATCTGGGGTTTATTTAGGTGTGTCTTTTCTATAGATTTAGGATAGGAAAAGGTAAGGAGTACATTTTATAAATTCGCAATTATATAAGATTTGCTACATTTACAATTTAATTTGGAAAAATTTTAAAATTCGCTATGCTCTGCAATACAAGTGTTACTATTAAAATAAAATTACAATTAAGGGTATATGCGCTTTGTTCGATTATACAAGTTTATATATATAAAAAATAATCTATAATGTTAGTAATATAATTATTATACTATTACTGTTATTATTATCATTACTATACTGCGTTTTAACATTTATATTAATGTTTTAAGATGGTACAGATGTCACAAATGATTATAATATACAATATGATTGAAATGATCACCTAAAAAGGTTTATAAATTTAGTCAATTACTTTTTGATCAATAGATAAAAATAAATCGACCTTCAGATTTTTACAAAATCTGTCGTCATATAGACAAGAGGTTAATTTGTAACCTGTTCGAATTTGGTCGCGTAGAATTTTATCTAGGCCAATTAAAGAATTGGCCTAGATAAAATTCTACGCGACCAAATTCGTTATTTGTTTACCCATAATGAATTACTGAACAATTACATATTACTTACTTCCATATGGATAGACCCTAATACTACATGATCTCATAGTCGGCTCTTACGACTTCCAAGGAGATTAATGGAGAGGTCCTATTCTTTTTATTTAACATTCACCCGGGTTCCTCACGGGGTCATAATTTTCTTTTTTAATTGATAAACTCATTATTTATTCTTTTTGAAAAAATCCTTCCATTTTCTTGTAGGATTTTTAACATTTTTAATAGGAACGGTTGTGTCTCTATTTCTTATTTGTACTGGAATTATAATCCTGTTGATTTCTCCTGTTACAGTGGCTCTCTCATAACGTGGGGTGTCTTTAGACTTTCTTTTATTCACTAATTTTGTGTAAATCGTATTACCTGTTTGCATACTAGTGCTTGGGACTGTCGTTGATGGTAGTCTATCTCTATTATTTTCTTTTAATTCTATCATTTTCTGCGCAATATGTTGGTATAATATTTTAGTTCTTTTAAAATGGTCTCTGACTAATTGTTGCATATACTGTTTCTGGTAGTTTATATTAAATACACTTCTAGAATCAGTATGTCCGAACACGACCTCAAAAGGAGTGAATCCTGTTGTGGAGTGAATGGTATTATTATATGCACTCACAGAATAAGTCATAGTATTAGATAGAACTGTAAATTTCTTTTCATATTTTGCTAATCGAAATATTTCTATTATCGTGCTATGAAATCGTTCTATCATACCCATAGAATTTGGGTTGTTTGGAGTTCCAATATGCAAATCTATGTTGTAAAGACTTAAAAATTCTTTCACTAGATTATTATTGAACTCTGAACCAGGGTCACTACTTATTTTAAATGGGGTTCCGTAAGAAGAAAAATATTGTAATAATGCTTTTACTACTTCTGATGTTGATTTATTTTGTATTAGTATCGCTTGACCTAATTTACTGAATGCGTCTATTATAGTGAGGTAAGTATTACCTTCAATTTTGAATAAGTCAATGAATATTTCTTCAAAAGGTTTATTTTGCGTTTGAGTTAATTCAATCAAGGGTTTTATGGGTCTTCTGTCGTATTTCATACGTTTACAGATAATACATGAATTTACAATTGCTGAAACTGTATCTTTCATACCTGGCCAATAATAATTTCTTTTAAGTCTATTTAATGTTTCGGCGATTCCACGATGACATGTTTTACCTTCGTGGGTTTTTAAGGTTAAATTTCTTTGTTCTTCTTCGTTATTAAGTATTGTTACTCTTCTAGAACATTCTATTAATGAAAGTGTATTTTTATCAAAAAGCTCATTTACAATGGTGTTAAATTTTTCTCTTAAGATATCGTTGTAGAAATAGATAAAATATTTCTTTTGAATATCTATGAAGTTTTTCAGAAAATCTTTAATTATATTTGAATCTGAAGAAATAAATATTTCATGAATCTTTTGTTTGCTATTAGATAAGTCATTTACTTTAAATTCTTCCTTGTGCCATAAGTGTACTAATATTTGGTTTGATTTGATATCAATGGGTTCATTAATGATTGGTATGACTGAATCATCCATTTCTGCAATGTCCGAGTCTGAGTCATACGCAGTCATTGTTCTTTCGGATTCTGAATCATTTTCATTTTCTTGACTTGTGCTAGCTGATGAATTACTTTGTAATGTGTTTACTTTTATTCGTGATAATGCATTTGCATTTGTGTTTTGTTTTCCACTTTTGTATACTACTTCAAAGTTATATTCTTGCAGTTTTAATCTCCATCTGGTTAATTTTGAATTTGGTTCTTTCAATGAATATAACCGTGCAAGGGGTCTGTGATCCGTATAGATATTAAATTTACAGTTCTGTTGTAGAGGCTGTGGACGTGTATGCGGCTCTCGTATAGGACTGTACAGCCACAAGAAAAAGTGCTTCTCCAAAAACACTGATTAAATCATCTGCAACAGATGTAAAGGCCTATGATGATGATGATTGTACTATATTTCGTTTCTGGGTCACTTAGAGTACGACTGGCATAGGCTATTGGTTTATCTGATCCTATATTTCCTTGTGATAAGACGGCTCCTAAAGCTATGTTTGAGGCGTCTGTAGTTAAAACAAAAGGTTTTTGAAAATCTGGGAATTGAAGTAGGGGTGCATTGGTAAGTAAAGTCTTACAAGTTTCAAATGCGTCTACTAATTCTCTTGTAATGGAAAATTTTTCATTTTTCTTTAAAAGTTTTGTCATTGGTTTCGTAATTTTAGCAAAGGATTTTACGTGTAGTGAGGAGTGTATTTATTGCACTTATGAGGGCTGCAGCTTTTCCTGTCAGCTTGCTTGTAACATTTTGCATTAGAAAAGTTACTTTTGTATTCGAATCTTTGTATAGATTGATTACATATTCACATTTCCTTATAAAAAGATTAAGTAGTTTAGGATTGCCATCGTATGTGGGAATAAGCGCTATAACGTCTGATGGAATCGTATAAATTACAGCTCTATTGGGTAATTGATTATGAGACGGTCGCCTCATTGGCGGGTTAGGATGATGATGAAACGGTTGGGTAAAATGAGGACTTTCTATCACATTTTCACCTTGTCTGTCACGCGTATCATAGACATGTTCCGGAGAGTAAGGCGGAGGATTGTCTTCATATTCTGGTGCTGAATCGGAATCGTCAGAATCAGTTATATTTTGTGGTTCTAAAGGAGTTACGACACCTGTTGGAGGTATCAGCTGAGGCTGATAATTATGCTGTTGCATTGTTAATTGTTGAAAGACTTGATCCGTAAGATTTTCAACTACGTTTTCAATCACGTTTTCAGCTTCACGCCTAACTATATTAATAGCTTGTTGCGCTACGTTTTGTACAACACCGCGTTGTGCTCTTGATGCGACTTGTGAAAGTAAATCCATAATTAAAATTTAATAAAATCTGAATGAACACCAATTATTTTATATAATGGTGAATATACGATACTAATAAAGAAAATTTTATAATATTTCCTAAATTTCTTTGTAGAGCCACATGGATTAACAATTAATGGTGAGAAATCAAAAAGAATTAATATTATGCAAGTGTAATTCGATTCAAATGTCGTAAATTTTGCTCGCATTTACAAAGTGTTTAATAAACGTAAACAATGTCCGTATAGTTTAAACAGTAATTCTAAAATTTCTTTCAACCGTTCTATTATTTCACGTAAAATTAAACGATAGTTTATTTCTAACAAGGCAGATCTTAATCTTTCTTGTTCAGGGGGCCCATTATTTGAGTTATCATTCATTATTCATAATTTTATTCATCGTAGTTGATCAGACTACTTCGCGAAAAATTTAACAATAATTTTGTTAATACAGTGCACTAGAAGTATTAATCACAATATAAATTGTATTACTGTAATTAACACAATAACAATTAATTGCATACACACACACACACACAAAAAAAAATAGAAAATTAGAATCTTATTTTCTAAAGGGATTTGGTAAGGAAGGAGAGACACTTTCGAAGTCTTATGGATCCTCCCGATTCGATACCTTATAAATTTGCGTCTGTTTAATAATCTGGAATGACTGTTGTCTTTGTCTCACTGCTATTGCATTGGCTACGGCTATGGGTGCTCTTACGAGAGATTCTTTTTCTGTATGGATCCTTAGAGAAGGGTACGGCGATGTCACTTACTTGACTGTGGTATTTTGATACCTGTATCGTCGCTGCAGATCCTACCGACTGCGCCAAATATATTTTTCGTCCGCTGGACTGATCTATAGATCAGCGTCGAAGACGATCTCGTAGCTCGTTGCCGTAGGCTGGTAGCTCGATGTGCGTAGAGCAATGAATCGAAGACGGTTGAGTTATTCCGAAGATTTTCAATGAAAACACTTGGACTTTAGTTAAAGATTATATTCAGAAATATTTAAAATAAACTTTTTTTACTTGGAGAGATTTTAACAGACTGACAAATGGTCCACAACGTGGCAGGCTATCGAATGAATGCTGAAGGCTTGATTTTGGTTTATATAGGAAAAAGTAGAACAATGTCTCGTTAGTTCCTGTTGATTAGAAAATCGCTTTAGAAAAACAAAGTCGTAAAAATAGTCGTAAAATCTTAAGTTAACTGCTTGTACGTGAGGGTTGTTTAACATAATTCTAATTTATTATCAAAATATTAATATTTCAAGATAAAATTGCGTATGGAGGTTATGGAGGTTATGGAATTTTCCACAGTTCTGCGTAATACTTTAATTATGCATACCATACCTATAACTATCTCTGTCATTTTATTTATTTATTTATTTTTGTTTATTTATTTCCTTTTTAGAAACTTTGCAGCTCAGTAATGATTTGATTTATACATAGACAATTTTATTAATGATCAGATGCTAATTAATTAATCAATTTAATTTATTTCAAGCGTTATTACACAAAAGGCGCCTTTATTTCAAGTATATTTTAGTTTAAGATCAATATGCATGATCAACAACATGATCAATAGCTTTCAAAATGGAAAAGATAGCTTTTAATAATATTATTTTCCTTTTTTAAGCGTCTTGAAAACTTGTACTTTGTCGGATTACGAAATTTGAATTTAAGACCGCTAATTATATTTGAAACGTTAAAGTTTAAAAAAAAAAACTGTTTGTCATTTGCCTACAACGGGAAGACGGCCGGTGGGCCAAGGCAGTGTCCGAATGGAAAAGGAGGTCAGTAGGCAGACCACCGACACAATAGTCAGAGGAAATTCTTGGCTGCTTCAGAAGTGGATCAGATTAGAGATTAGGACCGTGAGAAATAGCGCAATGAAAGTGAGATGATGTGGGCCGATTTAATTTGTTAATTGAATGTCTACAATACAGAGGTAAGGAGAAAAGAGAAGACTCAGCAGTGGGACACTGAAAAGTACATTCGAAAAAACAAATTTCTAACAAACAATGCTATTTTTGTAAAGATTTTTTATTAACCTATTTTGTCCCACTGCTGGGCAAAGGTCTCCACCAAACCCTTCTATGTCTCTCTGTTCGGTGCTAAAAGAATTAAATTTGAGGTAATGATTTAAAAGTTACAAAACCATATATAGTACAGATGTCAAATAATTTTGTGCATTGAATTCATTTGCACAATAAAGAGTATTTCAATGAGACATTCTAATATTTTAAACAATGTCTGAGTATTTGTTTATTTATTAGCTCGATTTTTATGAACAAAATTCATAAAGTTTCCTGAATTTTGCAACTGCTTTGTCTATTTTCCCGAGGGGCTACTCAGAGATGTTTCGTAATCAGAATATCCACATTTCACTAGAAGTGCCCAAACTCAGTCCTCCGTCATGTAATAGGCTCAGAACCCGTCGCCACATTCAAAGACCTTATACTACTATAAAAAAACTGTCTACCTATAAAAAAGTAAGCACTACTTTTATTTTCATTTCGTAATTCTATTTTCCCAACATATAGTTGCAATTACCCATTTATAACATTAAGATTGTAATCTAGCTCACTATTACCATTTAATTGTAGAAAACCGCATTAAAAAAACATTTCAATTTACAGTAAAACAGAAACCTTAAAATCACCTTTCGCTATCTTAACGGACCATTAACCACAGTCTATCGCATTTAATAAAATGAAATGAACCTTATTCTATTTGCATATACGCACTCTTTTTTTTAATAAAAAACCTTAAGAAAAACAATCACAAACCATATATTACCCAAAAAAAATCCGTCACGAAATAAATAATGATTGTAAATAACACAGCACAGTCACAAATAATTAGTGAAAGGTACAGGAAAGTCGTGTGCACGACGATTGGTTAAAACGCGGTCGAGTGTCCTTTAGTTCGTAGCGGCGTAGCACGTCCGACTTGCTACGGTGTCGCGGCGGCACTGGCTACGCGGGGTGCTACAATCCGCTCCGCACTTTAGATTATTCGTAGCACAGATTCCAACAATCTATTGATTTACATTTTGTTGTTTTTCTATTTTAATCTGCAATAAATAAAGTTGGAAATTAAAGTGGTATACTTTAAAGTGTCAAACTTTCAGGATGTTAAATATAAAACTTATTTACGTAACTTACCGACGTAACCTACCTGCACGTTGTTCTCACTAGGCTCGTCTATCGCTGTTAATTCAATTTGCATGGACCTAGAAAAATCAATGTGATATTATGTAACAGATTGTTGTTTTTTTATGATTTATTAGTAAACGATGTCTTTTATTTGAGCATAGCATATCATCATCATCATCATCATATCAGCCGATAGACGTCCACTGCTGGACATAGGAGCCCCCCAAAATCGCCACGCTTGGCAGGCGGGTTGCGATCGCAGTTGGATTGAATATATGACTCAGAGGATGCTGCTGCCCATCCTCCGGTAGATCCCTTAGTCGCCTTTTACGACAGGAGGAAATGGGGTGGTGGTATTCTTAGCCGACTCCACACGGACAAAGCATAACATAGCATATGCTCACGACTATATTGCCTGAGGGGGTGTCAGAGATATTATGTAAACTCGGAACATCCACGTTTCACTAGTAGTACCGAAAATCTGTCCAGTGTGACGGGGAGTGAGCCCGTCGCCATTTATAATGGACAGTGGGTAAAATACATGCCTCGATATTGGTCTTTTGACACCAAAAAACCTGTAGTATTACAAATCGTAAATAAATTCCGAAAAACTCATTGGTGCAAGTTGGCCTGGACGAGGATCGAACCATCGCCTCCTGCTCGGCAGGCAAAGTTACTCGCTACAGGACCACCAACCAACCACCAAGAATTTTTAAATTTGAGAAGTGATAATTATAAGGTTGTATGTTCAGCAGCACAATAAGTTATATATACACTTTAGTACTACGATGTACAACAAAATTGTAGACAAATTATTGCTGCTGACTGTACATAATTATATCAACAACAATTTCGCGGACTGAATTGGTTAAACTTCTATTTTTATTTAGTGAAGACTTAACAGTCTTCACTAATTAGTAAAGTCGTAGTAGATACTTATAACAAATTATACATGATAACATGATATCTTATTTATTCGCGATTTATTTATTTATTGACAAACCCAACAGCATTACAGTGGGTAATAATTATAAAAATAACAATTTGTGTTGGTAATATAGCCAATTACCTACAGGTTTCCTTATGTTAACATTATTATTATTAAAGTAAACTAAACACTAAAATTATTTGCTATCATCATCATCATCATCATCAATGTTAAGAAGAACCCTATACTGTATTATCGTTTTCAATTAGGTTTCATTTATTTTGAGTACGTTTTACTCAATGCGGTCTGTGGTCACGGTGTGTTGTCACTCTCCTTTCATATGACATTAACACTCAGTTGCAGAAACGCTCATTAGAGTTAATCCTCCATTAAATCTCTTGCTAGCTTTTACTACGTCAACAAGACAAAAAGTGATGGCAACAGATTTAATGGAGGATTAACTTTAATGAGCGTTTCTGCAACTGAGTGTAAGATTTTGAAGTTAAAACAATTAATGGACGTCTGGTGTAATACGAAATTCTCGAAAATAGTGTCTCAGACACAAACCTAAACCTAAGTACGCGTAAGTAATATAAACCAACTAAAAAACCGCCTTCAAAAAAACTAAAAAGTTAAAAAATAATATTGCAGCCTATGACTTTTTCGTTCGCATCATAAGAACATTAATTTGTTTTATTGAAGTCGCTGTCAAGCCGGTACGATTCGCGACAGAGCTTGCATTTTTTGGCTTGGCTTGACACCGACTTCTATAAAACAAATTAATGTTCTTATGATGCGAACGAACAAGTCATAGGCTGCAATATTATTTTTTAACTTTTTAGTTTTTTTGATGGCGGTTTTAATTTTTTGTTAAAATTTTGTTTATTTCACAATTTTCAGTGGTGAATTCATTAGTTCGATTTAATAGGAGTGCTTTAAATTAACAAACGCACTAGTCGGCACTACGATTTTCGAAGGTTCCCCTCGATTTCTCTGGGATGCCATCATCAGATCCTGGTTTCTTTATCATCGTACCACCCTCGGGACATCTCCTTTCCAACAAAAAAAGAATCATCAAAATCGGTTCATAAACGACGAAGTTATCCGCGAACACACATAAAAAAAAAATATATAGGGTCGAACTGAGAAACCTCCTCCTTTTTTTTGAAGTCGGTTAAAAACATTGAAACAGCTGTTTATTTTGTTTGCATAGTTTTTAAAAATTCTTACAACACCGCGTCACGGCGTTATCGTCGTGCGCGTAGTCAAACAATCAAACAAAGACTGGCGCGGAATTGTTACTCATTATACGTTTTGTTACTCTATTATTTCGAAAACTTTTGAGCGCGGACCTGACGTCCAGTAGTTGGTAAGTCAATGCTATTAAACGATAAATTCTGCCTCCTTGTTTAATTAAAATTCTGTTTGTATGAAAAATAAGTAAGTATCTACACTTTAAAATAGGTACGTACTTGTGCTACGGAAACGAAAAAGATAATTAAAGAGCCATGCCTCATTCTGTTGAATTATTAAATAGCCACTGCATAGTTCAATGGCGCAACTTCGGGCGAAAACTGTTCTTAATTCGACGCCAGCTCGTTTCAAAACAATACCTAGGCACTTACAGTCTGTTTATGAAACAAACTAGTGCGCTCTGACTCGCACAGTCTGGGCTATTAATTGTTAAGCATAACCTAATGCTAAATTTTAAAGATTATAAATACCGGGCGTTTTATGATGACATATCAAAGGGGGTTCTTAAACAACATTGAACATCTTTCACTGAAGACCTCAAGAGAAAATCAACTGTTCCAAAGAAAACGAGTGTGTACCCGACCCTTTAAGGAACAGCTGATTTTTTTCCAAAGTAAAAGTTGTTCAATTTGATGATCTGAAGGTCCATGATAGTCCCTTTTATATGTAACGTATTTAATTTTCAACCCTGTATACTAGGAATAATATGAGTATACTTCAAGTAATTTGTAAAAACTCACGGGCATCTAAACTATTATAAAACTGTAACAGAAGTGTGTCTGTACCTACATTGAAGATATTTACAAAAAAAAGATTATGATATGGTTTTTAGATGTCCCTGATTACAAATCACCAATTTTTGGATTTTTTGTCTGTCTGTTTGTTTGTTTATTTGTTTGTATGTTTGTTTGTTTGTTTATTTGTTTGTTTGTTTGTTTTGGTGTTTGTTTGTTCGAGTATCACGCAAAAACTACTGAACCGACTTTGATGAAACTTTTTTTGTTTGATAGCTTATTATCTGACTTAAGGCTGGGTATTAGTAGAGCAAGCCTCTCTTTCTAACAAGCAAACTTTTGCAATTAGCCATCCCGCTTAAATTGAAAGCAAGATCGCAAAACAACGAATTTTTCATCAATATCTTTTCTCTTGGGTATTTGGGGAAAAATCCATCGGGTAGAAGCCCTGCTATAATTATTTACCTTTCAAATGATGGTATATTCAGAAGAAATGGTGTAGGGTGATTCTTGTAAAACTGGTTATAAATCTGAAATCGAACTTACTTTGCTCCTCTTTTCTATCGAGAAAATTTAATAGAATCATGTTTTCAACGGTTAGATGCCCTGCAGAAAGAACGTATCTACACCGTTATGTGAACTATATATATTAAATGTAATAATTTGGTTATCAAAAATCGGTTCGAAAACAGACAAAATAGGTATCACCCCCTCTTAAAATCTGGTATATAATTTATGAGGACGAAGTCGCGGGTAAAAGCTCGTTAGGTACTAAAGTAATTTGTCAAAACTCACAAAATTGTATTTAACCATTGTGATATAAATTGATATATTGAATCGATCAATAGGCAAAATTGCGTATAACAAAAATTGTTTCCGTTAGCACATTCATCTCATTGGTCGTACTTGATACTCCCAATAAACTTGTTATCTAAAAATTAAAACCGCCTTCTAAAAACTAAAAAGTTTAAAAATAAGCAGCCGAAGACTTTTTCGTTCGCATCATAAGAACATTAATTTGTTGTATTGAAGTCGCTGTCAAGCCGGTAGAATTCGCGACAGGGCTTGCATTTTTTGGCTTGGCTTGACACCGACTTCTATAAAACAAATTAATGTTCTTATGATGCGAACGAAAAAGTCTTCGGCTGCTTATTTTTAAACTTTTTAGTTTTTTGAAGGCGGTTTTAATTTTTTTGTTAAAATTTTGTTTATTTCACAATTTTCAGTGGTAAATTCATTAGTTCGATTTAATAGTAGTGCTTTAAATTAACAAACGCACTAGTCGGCACTACGATTTTCGAAGGTTCCCCTCGATATCTCTAGGATCCATCATCAGATCCTGGTTTCCTTATCATGGGACCTCTCTTGGGATATCTCCTTTCCAACAAAAAAAGAATCATCGAAATCGGTTCATAAACGACGAAGTTATCCGCGAACACACATAAAAAAAATATACTATATATACGGTCGAATTGAGAAACCTCCTCCTTTTTTGAAGTCGCTTAATTAAAGTCGGTTAAAAACTCAATCGAACTCTGAAGGTAAAGCCGCGGGCAAGAAATAATACCTATTCTTAAATTGTAAATACAACGAGACTGCATCAAACTGTAAGCAGATTTGAAAGTTACTTAGAGTTTCAATAGATGGTTTCAGTTCTGTTGAGCAATACAATGGGAAAGTAACTTTATTTCCGCATTTGGAGCTTGGCAGACGCAATAATTAAGGTTTGTGTTCATGTCATAATTACAGTGTAAACTCTACATGGTGTTTTAAAATGCGTTACATAATAAGGCTGCCTGTCCATTAACGCGAGCTGGCTGTGCGAGCTGTGTAGCTGTGTAAATATTAACCAATCAGGAGCTCGGCCGATCTCGGTAGGACCTCTCTGATTGGTTAATATTTACACAGCTACACAGCTCGCACAGCCAGCTCGCGTCAATGGACAGGCAGCCTAAAGGGGGCGTTTCAGACCATCAAATGACATTAAAATCACGAAAAAATTCGCTGTTCTATTTATTCGGGCCGAGCGCCGGGCAGCCGTTGACATTTTCTATATAACAATTTTTTTTTTCGTGATTTTATTATTGGCCCGTAGTGATTTTTTTTTTCAGTTTGATAGTCTGTAGGACCTCTTAATGTTTTGTAATGCATTTAGGTTACGTTATACAGGGTCCTTCTTAATATGCTGACACTTTTTAAGAGTATGATTAGACCATCATACTGAACAACTTTCTCTTCGGGACCAACATCGAAATCACGAAAAAGAAATCAGCTGTCCCATACATTTCGCTCGAGTAGGTTTGCATTTTTGTATGGACATGCAGATTTTTTTTCGCTTTTTCGGTGTGTCTGTTTTGATTTCTTAGAGAAAGTTGTTCATTTTGACGGTCTGATCATCCCCATAAAAGTGTCAGATCGATACCTCCCTAGATTTATTGTAAAGAACTAATATTTTCCAACGCCCTTTTCGCTGTATGGGACCCGGACCACATTTCTGTTTTTGGGCTACCTACCTGTTATATGTCGTTATATTAAATTACGATTCAATAATGAGTGAGTTGGTATTTATTACTCTATGGGGTATACACACAGACAGAGAGCATGGACGAAAGTCTCTGGGAAATTGAGATAGTGGAAAATAATCTCAAATTCGTACAACGAATACTTACTTGGAAAAACTATTACAACGTTTGTTTAAATTTAATAGAACGTTAAAGAAAGGAAGCAGGTAATCGGAATTTCAATAAAAAATCTTATACAATAGCAAGATACTTGTTACATAACAGATAGAATAAAAAGTCTATTCTCAAGATATTTCTTGAGAATAAACTTTTTATTCGGTATTCCGAGCTGCAAATAAATGTTGTGCTCTCATTATCATTATTGTAAAGAAGAAGACTGCGAGGAATCTGAAAGAACGAAATTCCAGGCAATGAAACCTTCAGAAAATGTTTGCGTAGGCGGTGGTCTTGAGTACACGTAAAACTAATGATGATACAAGGGTACATGCTTACGGAGGTGTTTTAGACCATCAAACTGAACCATTTTCAATAAGGGACCAACATTAAAATCGCGAAAAAAAACTGCTGTTCGATACATTTATTCCCTGATAGTGCCGTTAGATGGCGCTGTCATTATTCGTTATGCCAGATCAGAGACCTATTAAGGCGGCTTGAAAATATTCAAACAGTAAGTTAGCTAAAAAATTTTAAATTCGCACTGAGCCCTCCTGGTGAAAATGGCCCACTATCTCTCTCTCAAACTTGTTCGTAAGATGACTTGTGCCCTAAAGTGGGACAAGAGTGGGACGTATAAATTATCCTTCCTTATAATGCTGACGGTTTTTTAAGGGAATAGTCAGACCATCAAACTGAAAAACGTTCTCTATGGAACCAGCATCAAAATCGCGAAAATACAAACTGCTGATTGCAATTTTGTATGGAACAACAGATTAATTTTTTTCGCGATTTTAACGTTGGTCCCTAGTAGAAAGTTGTTCAGGTTGATGGTCTGATCATCCTCTTAAAAACCGTCAGCATATTAAGAAGGACACTGTGAAGCTTTATAGTGGGTCCATAGGCATATCTGGTCAGTTCCACACATTTTAGATTTAGTATAGCCTTGGCGCAAACAGATGTCGCTACAAGTATCATCTAGCCCCCCGAGTAACACCGCAACTTTATTACTTTACATACTTACACACATAACCAACCTCATACATAACCAACCTCATACTCCACACAGCACACTGAAACAAGACATACCTATACATCCGTTTTTTTTACACAAATAATATAACACAATTTCAATTATTTTTCTTCTTCAAAAAATCTTCTTCCTCCCATATTGACTTAAAACATACGCACACACATCAAACACATAACACAAACATACCACACATATAAGTACACATACATTAATCTGTTATTTATAAATATTATAATTTTATCAATAATTTTATTAACATAAAATGTATTAAACTTAAGTAACTTAATTAATAACTCTGTAGTACTGTCAGCTCCCTGTACCTGTGACTAAATATCTGTAACATATCTAAAGAATATAGCTGATGTCAATAGCACAGACAGGTTTTACCTGCCTTTCATGACGTCAGCTATCAATATAAATGATCAGTACGTATAGCCTAACACAATGCTTAAATGTTATTCATAGTACCTTATGTAAACATTATGTAAATGGCTTTTTTGTGAAATTCAATAAATTTTATTATTATTATTATTGTATGTCTTACGTTCCGTAATCACGGGCAATTAAGTCCCGGACCTTTGGAAGGCGTGCATGGGGCCGAAGCCAACATGTAGAGGCCCGTTCAAAAGACAAGTTAATCTAAATGTAAGGGATACACAAATGGCGGATACCATCCCCGAGCGCACAACATGATACACACGGGGATGGTCCCCGCCATTTGTGTAAAGACTATTGGAGTACGGCGCTATGGCCGCGATGGAAAAATAAGGTCTTGGGCTATGGAGGTGAAATTTGGATGGATGGATACTGGGCTATGGGAGGAGACTAACGGACGCCTGCCATGACAACTAGTCTCAAAATTGTAAATAGGGCAGGCGGTGACTCGCCGACTCGTCGAGTGGGCCCCATAAAACGGCCGCACGCACAAAGTGCGACAATGGGGCAACATCTCATTGAGCGGCTGAAGGTTGTCGAGAGGTGCGGCTCCGGTTTCACCATCGCGGGGTTTACCCCCGTGAGCGGGTTTCCCCGTTATTACGCCATTACGTGCAATACACTTCCAACCTGGAGCATAGGTTCTGCTCTTGCGATTCCACTCTGGACGGCCAATTACTGTGTGTGTGGGTGTGGGGGTGTGTGTGTGGGTGTGTGTGTGTGTGTGTGAGCGCATGTCTGTATGGTCCCCCTGGATAGGGGTCCGCGGTGTCGCCACTCACCGTCAGCTCGCCACAAGCTGCCCCCGCGGGGTTATTATTATTATTATTAGCTACGAGAGATAAATATTAATTAAACGTTATTACTATTATTTCAGTTTTTTTCAACGGAAATGAATTATATAAATTAATTTTCTTAAAAATTTTAATAACAAATGTGTTTAACACGTATTTTAACGTAATTAAACATTGCTATAGTACCGTTACTCACCACCGTCGCTGTACTTGCGCGAGTTTTCAACTAAGAAGGTGGCAACTTTCTTAGTATGGGCATTGACCCTCTGTTGTGTATAATTTATTTACTCTATGATATAGGATACACGCGAAGATCCAAAGTCGATTCCAAAATACAGTAAAGAAGACAAAAGCCTAACATAAACTTTAAGGACAGGCTCGAATTTAGATCTCTGCCCTTAACAACCATTTCGCTGGAATACGACCATCACCGCTACACTTCGCTGAAACTAAGGAAATTATAACACGGTTTAGGAGGTCTTTGATGGACATAGATTATTGCTGGAAATGAAATCTCCGGGCCTGTTTTTATTTAGTTTCCAAAACAAATTCCTTGAAGGTAAGTACCTACTTACTTTGGAACAGTCATCACACTAGTAATTTCACTGGCTATTCAGTGTCTAAAAATATAAATTTAAAGGGTAAATTTGTACAAAAAGTATGCAATTATTCATTCCATTAATTCCATTTATTAAACTCCTGGATTACTCCTACGTCTACGTCTACGTCCCAGGTCTACCTGAGTTGAGGTAAACATACACTCATACATACATACATAAACTCACGACCGTTATCCCTTTCAGGGTGAGAAACATTGCTACAACTATCAACTCATGTGTAGTGTGTGTGTTAAGGGAAACATAGAACCTATGAAAAGCTATAATTATTATTGATGACTGGACTATTGCAAGCAAGGTTCGTTAAGTAAAACTCATATCTATTGTGTTTGCCCCAAGCTCACCCATATTTTTACACATACCTACCTCCGATCTTTTTATTCTCGGGAATGCAGATTTCGTCACGATGTTTTCTGTACCGCCGAGCGATAAAAAAAAACCATGCATAAATTCCGTATATCTTAATGGTAAAGGCCAGAAATCGAACCGCCGCCTCGTGATTGAGTTGCTAGCTGTCTACCGCTTTCTTATGAAAAGTCTTATGGCAGCCAGGGGCTACGCCAAGGCCAAAAACTGAGGCATTAGCAATATCAACAGATTAAAAACAGTGTTGGCGATAGCCAACCTTTTTAGGGTTCCGAAGTCAAAAAAGAACCCTTATAGTTTCGCCATGTCCGTCCGTCTGTCCGTCCGTCTGTCTGTCCGTCTGTCCGTGGCTTAGCTCAGAGACGCTTAGTACTAGAAAGCTGTAATTTGGTATGGATATACATATTAATCACGCCGACAAAGTGGTAAAATAAATATTTTAAAAATATTTTTTTTAAGTCCCCGTACATTTGAAGTGGGGTTGACATTTTTTTTTCTCGTCTACCCCATAGTAAGGGGTATCGTTGGATAGGTCGTTTAATAATATGATAGGTGTGGGAAAAGCATTTTTCGATTTAGGGATCCGTTAGCGAAATATTAAGCTTTAAAGCGAAAATTTTGGTTAGAGTCAAGTGTCCCCCCCCTCTCCCCAGGGCTAAACGGTTGTAGTTAGAGATGTAAAAAAATTCATGGCAATAGCATATATAGCGAATTTAAAAGTAAAACTATCACCGCTAAGTAGGCTTTACAAGTTTACGAGTAATAGTCGATCAACTTATAAAATGTACTTTTTAGACTTTATTTGCCGTTAAACCGTAGTAGTATAAGCAAAAAGCCTCCTTCTAAGTCCATATTATATTGTGAGGGACCCTACGGAACCCTATCCTGCGCGTGGTCCGACACGCACTTGGCCAGTTATTTATATTTATTTGTATTTTTTATAATTTTAAAATGCTTTTATAGACCTGTGTAAGGAATGTGTTGCTGGGCGAGAAACGCACCAGCGAGCTGCAGCGCGTCGCTAGGCAACGCGCGGCCTTTCGGCACGTGTAACGGGCACTCGCGAGCCGACAAAGCGCTCGCGCCCTCGCCCCGCGCCAGTCGGCCTCGAGGCGCGAACGGAGACGACACGTATTTCTGCGCACGCGCTCGCGCTCCTGTCTCTCGCGCTCCAAAAGTTAATTGTTTGTTATAATAGTGCGATATTTTGTAAACCTGTGTTGTTGACTTTTTCACAATAAATAATATTAGACTCTCATAAGGAGGTATCATTGACTAGGCCCCCTTATAGTGGCGCCCCTACTTGTGGCAAAATTTTTTTTCTTCGTGATTATAAAGTGAAACCCACGAACTATAAAACTCAAACAAAACTAAGTAGAATCAACTATGCCTATAACAAGAAGTGGAGTACACCAGGGACAGCCGTCAGACAGTGGCAGTGATGACGAAAATCAACCCGCCATCCACAAGGCCCCGCAGCCGCAGGCCGGCGGTCCGTCGACGGAACAATTAATTTCTTCCATGATGGAAATGTTCGTCCGTACCCAAGAGCAGTCCAATAGGACATTAATGGAGACAATCCGGAGTCTCCCTCACCTCAGAGCGTCGACCCCTGCGGGCGAGAACAGCATGTATGCCGCCGCCGCCGCGCCGACCACCGGCAATTTCGGCAGGTGCACCGCCCGGTTCAAGGGAAAGACGGGGGATGACGCGGAAAAACTGGAAGCATTCCTCGACAGCATCGAAATATATAAAGAGTGCATGAACGTCAGCGATGAGCACGCGCTGCGCGGGCTCGCCATGCTGCTGGAGGACGAGGCAGCCGTCTGGTGGCGCGGCGCGAGGTCCAGCGTCGCCACCTGGCCGCAGGCAGTCGCCCGTCTCCGAGCGATGTATGGCGTGCACCAGCCGCCGTACAAAATCTTCCGTCAGGTATTCGCGTCGGAACAGCTGTCCACCGAAAGAGCCGAAGTATTTATTACGCGTGTGAGAGTGCTATTCTCTAAGTTACCCTATATAGTGCCCGAAAGTATGTGTGTAGATATGATTTACGGGTTATTGCATAGGCGTGTTCGTAAACGTGTACCGCGCGACACGATTAATTGTATTGATAGCCTTATTGATAAAGCTCGAGAGGCAGAGGACGCGTACGCAGAGGCACAGATACCCACGAACGCGAATCCTATACCTAAAGTTTCCGAGCGAGGCGCTGCCGCTGTTGCTAGGTCCGCCGCCGGCCCTACTACTGACCCCTATAACTCGAACGTAAACTCGAAGCGTTCTCGACCGTATTGTTCATACTGTAATAGTTACGGTCATCTTTCGGAAGACTGTCGCAACTCTCAAGGGAGGTCAGGTAAATCCGACGATAGTTTAGTTCCGAATAATAATAATAATAAAGAAACGAAAAATGTTAAAAATATTCGTTGTTATGGTTGCGGTGAACCCGGGGTAGTGAGGTCGAGATGTGAGAAATGCACAAAGAGTAGTGCTGGTCCGAAGTCGGCAGATTTTTGTGTATTTACCAGTGATGGACGCGAAGCCCCCTGCACTCATGATGCGCGCGACGTACGTAATGTGACAGGTGAGATTTTATCTTCGCGTAGCCGCTGCTTTTGTTATACAGAAGCTGGTTCGAGCCCAGCCGCCCTTCGTTGCCTAGTAAGCAACGCCAGTGATGGACGCAAAGCCACCTGCTCTCATGCGCGCGACGTACGTGATGTGACAGGTGAGATTTTGACATCTTTGCGTAGCCGCTGCCTATCTGATTATAGTACTGATGCTGGTTCGAGCCCAGCCGTTTTCCGTTGCCTAACAAGTGACGATGACTCCAGTGATGGACGCGCTTCCATCTGTTCCTATGACGCGCATAGCGATGACGCCGATGACGCGCATGATGCAACAGGTGAGCACTTAATTAATTCGCGTAACCACTGCGCTTGCTTTAACGTATTTCCAAATACATATTGTAGTCATGCTTTGAGCAGAAAATCCCAATATATGTGTTGTCACAATATACAGGGTGACCATATGCAAACTCACAATATACAGGGTGTCATCATTCAAAATGACCGTATACATGGTGCCGACACGCAAAAAGGTTGTTTGCCGTGTGGAAACATTCAGAACGATTTGAAAAAAAATTCTGCGACTTTACACCCCACCGTTAACATAGGTATAATGAAGCGGGAAGGAGTGGCTATCGTCGATACCGGATCGACTCACTGTATTGCTGGTCCGATGTTATATTCGATTTTGTTAGAAAATGGAGTGCGATTCCGGGAAACAGAGCGAACTATCGGGCTCGCAGATGGCTCCCGACAGTTAAGGGGGGTTCTTACCGCTGACGTGACGGTCACGTTGGCCGGACGCGAAGTCGTTGCTGATTTTATAGTGCTTCCTGGTGATGATACCAAAACGCTTTTAGGCAATAATTTTGTGGCAAAGGCCGGTATGGTTTTGGACATCGCACGAAACCAGTGGTTTTTTTCTGATTGTCCTAAACAGAAATTTGATTTTGTTGAATCGTTTGTCTTAACAAACTCGGCTACTATAGATGACCAGAACGAATCCAGTAACAACGTGCTACGTGCTGAGGAGGGCAACACGCTGTCACCAAAGGAGAAAATCGCGCTCGGCAAGTTTATCCAAAATAAAGCGCAGCAGTTTGCGGAGGAGGGCCCTCCGACAGAATATGCTACGCATCGAATTAAGGTTAGTGATTCGCAGGAGCCCATTGCATCGCCGCCGTACAGAATCTCAGAGTCACGTAAAAAGGCTCTGAAGCTAGAAATAGATAAACTGCTTCATGCAGATGTAATAGAGGAATGTGAATCGCCATGGGCATCAAACGTTGTTCTTGTCGCGAAGAAGGATGGAAGCCTGAGATTTTGCGTCGATTACCGCAAGTTAAATGCTGTAACAGAACCTGACAGGTACCCGCTGCCTAGGATCGAAGATGTGCTTCACGCTGCAAAAACTGCAAAGTATATGACAACTCTAGACCTCCGTTCAGGATTTTTTCAGGTAAACGTGCATGATGATGATCGCGACAAGACAGCATTCACCACACCCCTAGGAACATTCCGTTTCAAGCGTATGCCGATGGGGCTACGCAATTCCGGGGCCACATTCCAGCGTCTCATAGATAGGTTTAAATCGAACTTACCTGGCGTGTCGTTAGTAGCATATCTCGACGACCTGCTAGTGCTGTCTGAAGGACCCCTGGAGAAACACCTCGCCGACCTCGAAATAGTGTTCGAGAGACTGAAAATGTTCAATTTGAGAGTAAATCGCGAGAAGAGCCACTTTGCAAGAGACTCGGTAAAGTTTCTAGGTCATGTCATTGTCCCAGGAGGAATCCAAGTCGACCCGGAAAAGACTGCAGCTATAGCAGGTATGGCCACTCCGAAAAATTTAAAACAATTAAAAAGTTTTCTGCAGAGCTCCAGCTGGTTCCGAAGATTTATCCCTGATTACGCAGGTATCGCCAAGCCCCTAACTTCACTGTTGAAGAAGGAAAGTGTTTGGAAATGGGATCAGGACCAACAAGATGCATTCGATCACATCAAATCCCTGCTGGTCAGTGCGCCTATATTACGGCAGGCCGATGGAACGAAACCGTTCGTCCTCAGAACAGACAGCAGTGGATATTGTTTGGGAGCAGTTTTAATGCAGGGGGAGGGCCTAGACGAGCGACCCATAGAGTACGCCAGCCGCCTCCTCACTGATGCAGAACGAAACTACACCACCACGGAGAGAGAAGCTCTCGCTGTAGTCTGGGCAGTGGGTAAGTTCCGCGGCTATATTGAAGGAGCCGAAATAACGGTAAAGTCCGACCATCAACCACTACGCTGGTTGATGAGCCTTAAATCTCCCAGTGGCCGCCTAGCAAGATGGGCCCTAACTCTCCAAGAATTTAATCTTCGGATTGAGTACACCCCTGGACGGGCAAATGTCATAGCCAACATGCTGTCACGACCGGCGACTGCCGATGACGACGAAGACTGTGAACTACGCCTTGCTTTTGTGGACATGCCCTCCAGGAAAGCTAGTGAAATTCGGGAGAATCAGCTTAAAGATCCAGAGATCGGTAAAATCCTGGAAGACATGGAATCCGACGATCCATATAGGGGGAGACAGTGGATCGACAAAGGATACATCACTTCCGATGGTATACTGTACCGATACAGTCCGGAAGGTGACGATGATGACGAGGCGTGTCTTGTAGTACCCGAGCATGAACGCGCCCAAATCTTGGCGCATTTGCACGACGCACCGACAGCAGGACATTTCGGTGTGGAACGTACGCTGAGTCGTATTAGGTCACGTTTCTACTGGCCAAACATGCGTAAGTACGTAGCAGATTATATCAGGAATTGTGTACCCTGCCAGAGATATAAAGTAGATAACAGGAAACCTACAGGGCTGTTGCAGACTCCAGCTTCGACTAGAAGATTTGAGGTACTGTCTGTAGATTTATTCGGTCCTTTACCCACTACGCCACGTCAAAATAAATGGATCCTCATCGTGGAGGACGTGTGTTCGCGTTGGGTAGAGCTGTTCGCACTCGAGAACGCAACTAGTTTCGAGTGCGCTAAAATTCTCATAAACGAGGTATTTTTAAGATACGGTGTGCCGCGCCGTTTAATAAGTGACAACGGGGTTCAGTTTGTCAGCGAGGTAATGCAGCAGGCTTGCCATGTTATGGGAATCGATCAGATGCTGACCCCGCTTTATCACCCGGAGGCAAACCCAATTGAACGTAAGAATAGGGATTTAAAGCCCCAGCTGGCCATTCTAGTTGGTCAAGATCACACAGCATGGGACTTACACCTCGCTTCAATCAGGTTTGCCATGAATTCCGCCGTTACAGCGAGCACAAGTTTTTCGCCAGCATATCTCACTTTCGGAAGGGAGTTACGCGCACCATCAGACGCTATTACTGACATGCGCAATATTGTGGATTCGGATAATTTTGTTCCAGCAATTACCCCTTACCTTAAGAAGATAGCAGAGACTTTGTCCAGTGCAAGGGACGTCCATGAAAAAACTCAAGCTTATCAGAAGAAATATGCAGATGAGAATCGCCGTATAGCACCCGACTACAAGGTGGGTGATTTTATTCTTTTAAAGACTCAAGGACTGAATGACACTGATAAGGGCCAAACGTCGAAGTTCATTCCAAAGAGGGATGGTCCTTACAGGATTAAAGAAATGGTAAGTCCTACAACGTATGAGTTGGAAGGAATTCATGACAACCAGCTCATAGGCAAATTTCACGTCTCACACCTCACTCCCTTCGTTGGCCGCGTTGAAGCCCCGTTGAGAGTAAAGCGTAACAGAGGTAGGCCGCGTAAGAATCCTACCCCGAACGCGGGGACGTTGTGTTCGGGCTAGAGGGGGAGGATGTAAGGAATGTGTTGCTGGGCGAGAAACGCACCAGCGAGCTGCAGCGCGTCGCTAGGCAACGCGCGGCCTTTCGGCACGTGTAACGGGCACTCGCGAGCCGACAAAGCGCTCGCGCCCTCGCCCCGCGCCAGTCGGCCTCGAGGCGCGAACGGAGACGACACGTATTTCTGCGCACGCGCTCGCGCTCCTGTCTCTCGCGCTCCAAAAGTTAATTGTTTGTTATAATAGTGCGATATTTTGTAAACCTGTGTTGTTGACTTTTTCACAATAAATAATATTAGACTCTCATAAGGAGGTATCATTGACTAGGCCCCCTTATACCTGTTTTTATTTTGACACTATTTTTGTTTTACTGTCATACAGGTTGTGTGGTGAAAAAGACGTGTTTTTAGTTATTCCCTGCGTACTCCCTTTTAGCCTCCTCCTAGCCATCGTCCTAGTTTTCAGGCCTAGGCTTGTGCTGTCCTTGACAAACAGATATCAAACCTCAACCAATTTGTAGCACAAAAAAATGTCGAGCTCGAAATAATTGTAAAAATTCGATGTCTTTTCCAGAAATGCATATCTATATGTGCGTTCCCAAGTCGTCTCGCTTTAAAATGACTACGCTCTGTGTTCCTAATCTGCTCTCTTCCTAATGCGAAATTTTACAAGCGTGAACAAAGCCATAAAAATATTGTATTACACTGAGAAGGAGTAGAGAAAAGAATTTAAAAACTTATGTAGCACTTATTTGTTAGCTTTGATTTTTTTGAAGTGAAAACTTCTTTAGCGGCTTTGTACACTTTTTGGGATGAGTCAAATTTTTTTAACTCGCGTCAGGACCGTGACGTCACGTAACCTGATCGAAAATTCGTATAGTCAGACCGTCACGTGACGTTAGACGTAAAATCTCTTAGTTTTCACTTCTGTCGGCACTCCCGGAGTGCACCCTTTGTTTTTTTTTTTCAAGATTTTTGTTGAGATTATTGAAAGAAATCGATTTATGAATTTAGTATCTAATATCCTTACTAACTTTATGAGTTAAAAAGTGTGTTTATCTGTACGTCAATTTATTCATTACGTCTTCTGTCTCGTTTAGATCGATTAGATGATTTAACTATGTAGCAGAGGCAGTAGTGTGAGTGTGAGCCTGTAGTGTGAGTCAGAAATACTAGTAGGTATGCTACCTATATACATTAAATATGCTTCTCTGCTAAAAATACAACTAGCCTTTGCCCGCGACTTCGTCCGCGTGGAATTCGGAAGACCCCAAGTATTTCTAATACCTCCAAGAATATGTGTACAAAGTTTCATGATGATCGGTTAAGTAGTTTTCGCGTGAAAGCCTAACAAACAAACTTACATTCACATTGAATTGGTTCATTGCTGGAACAATGACATTTATTACACGTCTATCTAAGAAATGGAGATTGAAAAACATGCGTTTGCCTTGAAGTCGAATTCAAGACATTATGTTACTGATATATCAATTCTACAATATATTTTTTCATCACAGACAGACATAAATCTCCAATTTGGTCAGTAGAAATGCTGAAAAAGGTCTCGCTGCTCTAATCAATATTTGATTAACTGCCCGTCCGAATTTCTTTTTTTTCTATTGTCGCACTTATTTGGAGAGAAGTAGTGGTTAAATCGAAGTAATAGAAAATGTAATTATGATTCTCAGAACGATTCCCGTTTCACGTTGGTCTAAAAGGTAAGATCAAATTAAAGCGGTCTGCGGAACGATGACTAACTTCTCCGTTTCTGTCGTTTGGATTTTTCGTCCACTCTGGATTTACGATAAATGTGTGTGTTTGTGTTGAAACTTGCCTTTGAGTATTTTTTTATGTAAATATAAAATATATTTAAAATTCATGCATTCATTTATTCAATAACAATATAATGTAAATTGTGTTTGAAATATTTTACAACTAAAACTTATATCTTAAATTCCAACTAAAACAAAAGAATATAATAATATCTTATAGGTAACATAACAGGTAAAATAAAACTGGTCAACTGTGAGTCGGGCTACTCGCGCACGGATTGTTCCGTACCACACAACTTAAATTTAATTTTTATTATTTTTTTTAAAACCCGCCGTCAAGTTAACAAGTTACAGCCCTAAAGAGGTAAGACAGTCAGCGAACGAAAGGACGACGTAAGCTTCTGAATAGGGTCCCGTTTTCACCCTTTGGGTACGGAATCCTAAAAACTAACCTACTTATAGATAAAAAATTGCATGTACAGAGCGCCTCCTCCCGGCAGAGTGCCTAAGATCGCTAGGCTGATCCTTTGCGCAAAACAGAAATAGCTGCCAACCCTCCTGTCACCTGTGTAGCCTTGCATAGGCACATTGAGAGGCATTTGAGAAACAGGTCATTTATATGGGTTAATAGTGCGTAGAAATACAGCTGTGCCGCATACCGTGATCGTACAAGTAAGATTTTTTTAGCTACATTAGATTTTCTGGGAATCTAAATAAAACTATTGTCAATTCATCTGCCTGTTATTTAATCTGTCTGCATAAATATTTCTAAAGCAAGACTAGGTTTTTTCAATGACGTAACTTTCTGGCAGACTGATTGTGCTAAAAGTTTCGTTTAAAAATAATATTGAAAATCTACGTTATTTTTATGATAACCCAAAAACCTACTTAGACTACGCCAACGCTTTTTTTATGCTACGTGGTTTTTTATAAAAAGAAAAACCAGACGGTGCACGGTTAGTCAAGTTTATTACTTGGTAAATTATAGTTTGCTATATCTTTTGCAGTTTCTGAGAAAAGCGGCTGTGACATACAAACAAGCGGATGTACTACTTAAAGGTGGACTTCCGATGCTAGCGGCCGACGCGTCTGACGCGCGCGGCTCGCGGCCGACGGCCGATGCGGCCATACTAGTTACTATGAAAACGTATGGCGCCGCTTCCGATGCCAGCGACTGACGCGCGCGTCAGACGCGCGCGGCCGATGTCTATCGCATCGGCCGCGGCCGCGCGCGGCTATGCTCTGACGTCACGCAGAACAAGAATGTTTGCCAGAAATATTACGAAGTTTTTACCGAAAATTTGCTTAATTTTCACTATTTTTTATTTGTATTTTATTATCTGCAAGGTCGCTCATCCACGTTGCGATAATATCATCTATCGAGCCACATTAAACTAATTTTTCTTTTTTCGGAAAATCCCTCTTTCCTACATAAATATTAGCTAGACAGCGATCCATATACAGGTTAAAAAGCCAAGGGGACGCAACGCATCCCTGTCTAGTTATAATAACTCTTAAAAATGTATTTTATCAAAAATCTTGTAAAAAAAAATGCATTCATATATTATCTAAACCTATCAATTTATCAATCAATCAAATATTCTTTATTAAAATATGTATTGTTTTTTATTTGTGTTTTTATGTTTTTGTTTAAACACCAAAACATAAAAACATACCCTAAATTTCGGGGAAAATACCCTAAAGTGATAACACTCTGCACAATAGGCACGCGTCAGTCGCTGACCTCGGAAGTGAGGTCTGTCGTCGGCCGCGCGCGTCTGACGCGAGGTTCTGTCATATTTGACAGAACCTCGCGTCAGACGCGCGCGTTAGTCGCATCGGCCGCTGGCATCGGAAGTCCACCTTTAAGGTGGACTTCCGATGCTAGCGGCCGACGCGTCTGACGCGCGCGGCTCGCGGCCGACGGCCGATGCGGCCATACTAGTTACTATGAAATCGTATGGCGCCGCTTCCGATGCCAGCGACTGACGCGCGCGTCAGACGCGAGCGGCCGATGTCTATCGCATCGGCCGCGGCCGCGCGCGGCTATGCTCTGACGTCACGCAGAACAAGAATGTTTGCCAGAAATATTACGAAGTTTTTACCGAAAATTTGCTTAATTTTTACTATTTTATTTGTATTTTATTATCTGCAAGGTCGCTCATCCACGTTGCGATAACACCATCTACCGAGCCACTTGAAAGTACTTTTTCTTTTTTCGGAAAATCTCTCTTGCCTACATAATTATTAGCTAGACAGCGATCCATGTACAGGTTAAAAAGCCAAAGGTCTAATTACTCCCAAAAATGTATTTTATCATAAACCCTGTAAAAAAAATGCATTCATATATTCTCTAAACCTATCAATCTGTTAATCAATCAAATATTCTTTATTAAAATATGTCTTGGTTTTTTTGTTAGTTTTTTTATGTTTTTGTTTAAGCACCGAAACATAAAAACATACTCTAAATTCCGGGGAAAATACCCTAAAGTGATAACACTCTGCACAATAGGCACGCGTCAGTCGCTGACCTCGGAAGTGAGGTCTGTCGTCGGCCGCGCGCGTCTGACGCGAGGTTCTGTCATATATGACAGAACCTCGCGTCAGACGCGCGCGTTAGTCGCATCGGCCGCTGGCATCGGAAGTCCACCTTTAGGGTTTAGTTTTTAGGGTTCCGTACCCAAAGGGTGAAAACGGGACCCTATTACTAAGCCTACGTTGTCCGTCCGTCCGTCCGTCTGTACCACCTATTTAGGGCTGTAACTTTTGAACCGTAACAGCTAGACAGTTGAAATTTTCTCACATTATGCGTTATTACGGCGGATTTGTTAACAAATAATAAAAATGTCAAAAAGTTATAAATTAAGGGGGGTTCTCAACAAGAAACTAGTTTTTATCAACGTTTTTACTTCACGCTCTATCGTTAAAATGGTAATACATACAAGCGTCAGACTTAGTGTGATTATATTATCAAACTCTACAGAATAACAACAAATACTAAAAACCGGCCCAGTGTGAGTCGGTCTCACGCTAAAGATCCCGGACAAAAAAAAGTTTTTTTTCTAAGTTAATAATGTTGTGTGTGTTCTGTGGTGGTGTTGAACGGAACCCTCGGTGCGCGAGTAGCCCGACTCGCACTTGACCGGTTTTATTTAGTAGGTACCAAAACACAATAGATTGGCTCGGAAATAATTAATGCTGCAATATTCGCATAAAATTCTACAGCTTTATGCACATATTACAGGAACAAACAATGTTCCTTAACGAACTGTTTTTGAAAAATAAGCAAAAAACCTTTACGAACAAACATGATCTTCGAAAAATGAACTTTATAGCTCGGATACGCTACACGGACTCACACATGTATACGGAATTGTTTTTGAGATAGGTACAGTACCCAAAACAAAGTATTCTAAGTTCTATTATTATTTGGTATTCCAAAACACCGGAACGGGATCGTGTGTTTAATTGTTTTATTCGTAATACTTTTAGAACTATTTAATTTCTCTAAAAATGACTTATTTACTACATTATAACATGTATATTGCATAATTCTATAAAATCTAATTGAACACCTAAACTAAAGGCACTTACAAAACTTCTGCATTTTGAAACAAATATTAGAATGTTTTATGTATTGGCAGCGAGCAATATCACAAAAAATTCAGTTTTTATACAAATTCAGGCAATTCAAAATTTCGATCCGTACATTTTTTTTAAATAAACTTTAGCAACATTTACACCAAAGCACTGTAATTCACGTAGGCATGGCCATATCTTTCCAGCAAAAATGTAAAGCAGGTAAAACTTTGCATAAGATGCATTTTGAAGTGATTCTTCTGTTAGATAACTCAGTGGTTACACTATTATGCTTTTATTAGTCTCACTGGGTACCCAATTTTAGGCTATACATACTTATATTATAACGAGCTTTTTCCCGCGACTTCGTCCGCATAAATTATATACCAGATTTTAAGTCAGATGAACTTTTTTTGTTTGATAGCTTGCTATCAAACAAAAAAAATTTCATCAAAATCGGTTCAGTAGTTTTTGCGTGATACTTGAACAAACAAACACCCAAACAAACAAACAAACAAACGAACAAACAAACAAACAAACAGACAGACAAAAAATCCAAAAATTGGTGATTTGGAATCAGGGACATCTAAAAATCATATAATCTTTTTTTTGTTAAATATCTTCAATATACAGACACACTTCTGTTACAGTTTTATAATAGTTTAGATATTTTTCAGATTCTTTTTCACACTATCTTCCATAACTGTATTTCATTTAAACTTACATTTAATTATTTATTATCACTCACTTCTTTGGTTGCTGCGTCTGACTACTATTAAAAAAGGTTTCAGCTGAAAACCAACACCCTGCTCTCGGGCAAGGTCTATGTTGAGCTGGGACCTGCTGTTTTGCTGCTGTAGCATACAATAAATTACATGTTGTTCTATTCTATGTCTCGTTGTATTCTTGTTTGTAAAATTGTTGTGAACTGTAATATGTGTGTGTTACTTTTGCAAATAAATTGTTTATCTATCATCTATCTATCTTTATTGGTTCATCTTTTCTTTCTCGGTCAGTGACCTGTGATTCAGTGCAGTGTGTAATTCGCTAGAGTTCTCGGCTTAACTTTACGAATCAGATAGACATCGCCAATTTATTTGCGAAAGTCTACTCTCACATAACATTACAGATTTACATACTTCCAAAGTTACAAAAAAATTATATACCACAACACAACTACATCAGAAATGCAACGGGAAAGCAGGTAACGTTTGAACGTATGAGAAGTTTACACCCTGTATAGTTAATTAATTTCAGACAATAGACAATATGAGGATCACAGAAACAAAATATTCATTAAAAAGGATTAATCGAAGGTCTTGCCAAACGCTTTTCTTCCTATTCGAGATTCTACAGAATATGGATTCCGCACAACTGCCATTGAACACATTCGCTATTTCACGCAGTCAAAGAAAATATACGCAGTCTTCAATTTGACACAAACGCGTTTCTTCCTACTCGCGATTATACACAATATTATTTACACACAACTGCCAAACTTGCCTTCATAATATTTTACTGATCTTGTAAACGATAATAGATGTACAGAACTATACCTAAAATATAAGTACCAATTTTGGAATCAATACCATTATTTGAGCTCAAAAATGTTACGGTTAACCTCTTTAATTAAACGCCCATAATACATAGTTCAATTAAAGTGATTTAACTAGTAAAACGAGCAATCATCAATAATTGATTGTTTACTAAAATCTGCTAAACTAAAGCTTCAAAAGCCGCTGCAATACGTTTTACAAACCACTCAATTTCAAATAGAATTGTGGTCGAATAAAACATTCATCGAGCGCACGTTCTGTCAGAATCGACAATAAATAATACTTTATCTGCGCCTCGTTCACATCAAGATTGTTATTTCCTGTTTAAAAGCTGCGTTTTTAAATTTTAAGAGAAGTTTTTTCGAGTTATGTGCTTACAAAAGGAGTAGAAGGCTAGTAGGCTTTAGTGCCTGCCTGTGTGCTAGAACGTCACGCGTTTGATCCTCTTTAGGGACAATAATCTATACATTTGACAGACCATACACAAAAAAAAATGTTCGCAAATTAGACTAACATTGAAATCGCAAATAAAAAACTGTCACGAGGCTCCGTATTCCTCAATATCTTCTTGTTCTTGTCCAAAAACAATCCCTGAGATTGGGATAGATTCTCCCAGTAAACTACTTGACACTGGCGGAAATGCAGTGCTAACTCACAAGCAAGAGTCCATTAATTAGTAAATAAAAAAAAACATAGCATATGCTCAACACTATATTCCCTGAGGGTGTAGTCAGAGATATTCTGAAACCTCAGAACATCTAAATAATACCTGCCTACATAAGGAAAATATTTTTATTCGGTATTATATTTTTGACCACAGTCATATTGAAAGCAGTTCACTTTGATGGTCTGAAACACCCCTGAAGTAAGTACCGCTTTTACGATGGAGCGAGAAGAAAAAACGATGAGTTTTCGTTTATTAGTTTCTTGTATGATCCTTAAATGTTAAATTTTTTGAAATGTTTATTATTTGTTAGCAAATCCGCCATAATAACGCACTTTCTGTACTAATTTTGACTGTCTAGCTATTACCGTTGTAAAGTTACAGCACTAAATAGGTACGACACACGCATGGACGGACGGACAGACGGACAGACGGACAACGTAGACTTAGTAATAGGATCCCGTTTCCACCCTTTGGGTACGCAACCCTTAAAAGCAATTACAGATCAAACATGTTCTTTATTTATATACATTACTAGCGGCCCGCCCCGGCTTCGCACGGGTGGACGTCTAATCTTTTCTAGCAATAAATATAGCCTATGTTACTCAGGGTGAATGCAGCTTTCTAATGGTGAAAGAATTTTTTAAATCGGCCCATTACTTTTTGAGTCTATTCATTACAAACATACAAACATACAAAAATAGGTACAAATCTTTCCTCTTTATAATATTACTAGCGGCCCGTCCCGGCTTCGCACGGGTGGACTCTAATCTTTTCTAGCAATAAATATAGCCTATGTTACTCAGGGTGAATGCAGCTTTCTAATGGTGAAAGAATTTTTTAAATCGGCCCAGTACTTTTTGAGCCTATTCATTACAAACATACAAACATACAAAAATAGGTACAAATCTTTCCTCTTTATAATATTAGTGTAGATTAGTGTAGATTGTCTGTCAGTCAGTCACGAAACTGTATAAGTATAGACACAAACTGTTTTAAATTAAAACGATATTTTACAAAATGATCCAAATAATTACTAGAATAATCTAAAAACGACAAAACCGTCTTTAAAACCACCTGCAAAATTCGAACCGAACTTTTCGTTTAACTTTTCTTTACACTCAGACTTCGTTACAGAATTAGCAGAGGGCTAGTACGAGTTAACGAGGGCACGAATGTGGGGAACGAGCTGTGCTAGAACTGCTATTCTCTGTACCCCGTACTTTGCTACCTAATATGCGGTTTGCTGAATGTTACGGTGGGGAGTACTTTGAACTGTAAAATTTTAAGATGTAGGTAGTTACCTATTCGTTAAGCCTAGACAGACTATAGGAGAGGAATTGCTTTGTACAGAGTGTAAAGAAAAGTATCAAACAACACTTCTTTTCACTTTTCATACAAACGTTCAATCAGCTGATTGCATTTAGTATGGAAAGACCAAAAATTTTTTGCGAATTTTCTATCGATTTCTTTGGTAATGTTGTTCAGTATCATGTGTACAATCTCCCCATGAAGTAATGCAACTGTTTACCCTAACACACTGTATACTAAACTGCAAAGTGCCGTAAGATTTTGGGATGAGTAAAAAATGTTAATCTCGCGTCAGGACCGTGACGTCACGTGACAATTCGTAAGACGTTAGATCTCTTAGTTTTCACTTCTGCCGGCACTCCCGGAGTGCAACCCGTTGTTTTTTTTTGTTCTGAAAAGTTTGCTCCCGTAGTAAAAGTTGTTCAGTTTGATGGGTAGAGTATGTGGTTTAAAGGTACTGATACTTTTCCTTACACCCTGTCCTGTATACAAGTTGACCTCTAAGATTACTACATCGATCCGCATTGGGTTTGCGTGGTGGACTGTTACCCACTCCCTCTCCCCCCGGAGGGTTTTGCTTAGCGGGATGTGCTATTGTTACAGGTAGCCGGTTTTTTTAAAGGTTTTTACTGCCCTGCTCTGGATTTATCGTACTTTTGATTGAACTCTTTATTCAGGTGTAACAAAACACCCCACACTTAAGAAGGTGGTTTAGACCATCAAACTGAACAACTTTCACTAAGGAGCCAACATCAGGAAAAAATAAAAAAAATCTGCTGAGCTTCAGATTACTTCAATGGTGCTAATAAATTTAAATAGGGATGAAGTGTTGCAAGTAAAATAAAATTTACATGAGACGGTTTTGTATGGTTTCGTACCCAAACGTATATAACTTCACTACGGTATAGAAATCATTAAATCCACTTAAAATTTATTAACTTAAAAACTTGAGGAAAACATCCAAAACCCGAAGAAATAAATACAAGTTTCAACTGAATTCAAGAGCTCGAACGTTTATAACAAATTTAATAAGACCGACCCGTTAGAGGGGATTTCTTTAAATATTTCAGTCGAATATGCAAATGACTAAAAGGAAGTTATAATCTTTTCTTGAATAATGAAATTTTAATTAATTCTGTCGTTCGATAAGGAACGAAAAAATGTTTAAGAGGCCAATTTACTGTGCAGAAGTTCAGATTGCATAATTTTGTGGAAAGCCGGCTGATTCGCGCGACCTGAATATTTCAGTTTTAATAAAGAGGTTACTGTTTGTTGGAATCTTCTTCAAATCATCTTAATTAATTTGTGTGGTAATTTTTTACCTAAAACATAACATTTGAAAACCCGAGATTTAATCATTTTACAATTGCTACAATCGATAACTGGTGATTTATAATTATAACGAAAATAGAATACCCGTAGGAAGTGTTGCAGGCAATTATTACTGAAACTAATCTTTATTACTGTAATAATAAAACCGGTCAAGTGCGAGTCGGGCTACTCGCGCACCGAGCGTTCCGCACCACACCACCACAGAACACAACATTATTAACTAAGAAAAAAAAAACTTTTTTGGTCTGGGACCTTTAACGCAAGACTGACTCACACTTGGCCAGTTTTTAGTATTTGTTGTTATTCTGTAGAGTTTGCTCTATAATCACACTAGGTTTGACGCTTGTGTATATTACCTTTTTTACGATAGAGCGTGAAGAAAAAACGTTGATAAAAACTAGTTTCATGTTGAGAACTCCCTTAATTTTTAACTTTTTGACATTTTTATTATTTGTTAACAAATCCGCCGTAACGCATAATCTGAGAAAATTTCAACTAATAAATAAGTAGGACAGAAGGACGGACAGACGGACGGGCGGATGGACGGACGGACAACGTAGGCTTAGTAAATAGGGTGCCACCCTTGGTTTTCACCCTTTGGGTACGGAACCATAAAAACTAGAGTCGAATCACAATAATCAGGACTATTATAATGTTACTAGAACTAGAAAGATAATAATTTTAAGGCTTTGACAATAATAAGAAACGTTTGCGCCGCGAGGGTTAAATACTATTCAAATAACTATATTAGGAATTTACTCTCGCTACAAAACCAGAGAGTATCTTCAATAACAGAAATACAAGAAGTAGGTACTACCATGCATAATTCAAATATTAACAGTACAATATTATAGATGGTTCTGTACCTAGGTAGTTGTTGTATTTTGTTACAATGAATTTGACATGTGTTAAGTAATTAATGTATCTACTAACGACACTAATGGACATTGTCTGAAATAAATTGATAATCTTTATTTTATTTATTAGTTTTGTTTTAGTTTCTCTCCTAATTAAATAGTATCGCATTGCACAAATTTTTATTGAGGGACTACCTACTTAAAAACTTTTTTGACTATGTATTTGATTGTTCATTCAAACATAAAGATGATTCAGAACAGGAACTTTGAGCATAAAACTAGGGAAGATTAGGGCTTAACTTTTACACGTTTTTGTATGAATTTACTGAATCAGAAGAATACAATTGAATATGTGCATGAATACTGCATTGGTACGATGTGGCGTAGAAAAATTGAAACCGCCTTAAAAAAATAAAAAGTTAAAAAATAATATTGCAGCCGATGACTTTTTCGTGCGCATCATAAGAACATTAATTTGTTTTATTGAAGTCTCTGTCAAGCCGGTACGATTCGCGACAGGGCTTGCATTTTTTGGCTTGGTTTGACATCGACTTCTATAAAAAAAATTAATGTTCTTATGATGCGAACGAAAAAGTCATCGGCTGCAATATTATTTTTTTAACTTTTTAGTTTTTTTGAAGGCGGTTTTAATTATTTGTTAAAATTTTATTTATTGCACAATTTTCAGTGGTGAATTCATTAGTTCGATTTAATAGTAGTGCTTTAAATTAATAAACGCACTTGTCGGCACTACGATTTTCGAAGGTTCCCCTCGATTTCTCTGGGATCCATCATCAGATCCTGGTTTCCTTATCATGGTACCACACTTGGGATATCTTCTTTCCAACAAAAAAAGAATCATCAAAATCGGTTCATAAACGACGAAGTAATCCGCGAACAAACATAAAAAAAAAATATATATATTATATGTATATACACCACTAGTTTTTAATTACTAACGTAACTTTAAGGGTGTATTCAGACCATGAATCTAAACAACTTTCCCAAAGAATCATGGGTCGAAAAACGAGAATTTTTTTTGGACCTCCCATAGAAAATCGATCGGCAGTTCCGCACTTTTGTATGGAAGGTCCAAAAAATTTTCTCATTTTTCGACCCATGTTTCTTTGGGAAAGTTGTTTAGATTCATGGTCTGAAGACACCCTTAAAGTTACGTTAGTAATTAAAAACTAGTGGTGTATATACAGGGTGTACAATAAAATGGGACAGCTACTGAAAGGGGTGCTTCAGACCATCAAACTGAACAACTTTCTCTAAGGGACCAACATCGAAATCGCAAAAAAAAAATCTGCTGTCGCATACATTTCAGTCGAGTTATGTTTGCAGTTTTGTATGGGAGAGCAGATTTTTTTTTCGCGATTTCGATGTTGGTCCCATAGAGAAAGTTGTTCAGTTTGATGGTCTGAAGCACCCCTTTAAGTAGCTGTCCCATTTTAATGTACACCCTGTATATATACGGTCGAATTGAGAAACCTCCTCCTTTTTTGAAGTCGGTTAAAAACGTATAATAATATCTCAGAAACGACCGTGTTGAAATCGTACGTATTTATCTTGTCCCCAAAATTTAATCCACTCCCATTCTCGAGGAAAATCCCCATTGCGTATCAATCATGTAAGGTACCGACACTCCCCAGAAACACTTAATTGTCGGGAAATTCCGACAGATAGGGCCAAGAACTTTTTAAAAGGACTTGTCAACGGCTGAACTATGATTGATGCAATATCGGGGAAACAACAAAAAAATGTGGATAATGTCGGTTTTAAGAAACCTCCATACTATGTAGGTGAAGGAATGTGGAAAATATGATGGGGAAAAAATGGAGTGTCATGTTACACATAGCAATTTATTTTAATGGATGAATGCTTGTAGAGAATGTGACGAATTTGGATTTTGTTTTTTTTATGTTCTGAGCTTATTCTTTTGTGATAGCGAGGTAGAGGGGCGTTAGGTTAGCGGAATTATGGCGATGATCAAGTAGTGCTAGGTACTCGGCACTGACAGTCTTTATTCGAGAAAAATATAAAACGCTCCTAAACTTATCGAAGTATAAAGTTCCTATATTAAGATAAGATGAGAAAGATGATAAGATATATAAATAAATAAATAAATAACGCTCACAGGCACATACATTGTACATTGTATATGATGATGAGATTCTTTATTTCGCCCACAAAATAAACAAATAAAACCGGTCAAGTGCGAGTCGGGCTACTCGCGCACCGAGGGTTCCGTACCACACCACCACAGAACCCAACATTATTAACTTAGAAAAAAAACTTTTTTTGTCCGGGACCTTTAGCGCGAGACCGACTCATACTTGGCCGGTTTTTCGTATTTTTTGTTATTTTGTAGAGTTTGTTCTATAATCACACTAAGTTTGACGCTTGTATGTATTACCATTTTTACTATAGATCGTGAAGAAAAAACGTTGATAAAAACTAGTTTCTTGTTGAAAACTCCCCTTTATTTTTAACTTTCTGCCATTTTTATTATTTGTTAACAAATCCACGCATAATCTGAGAAAATTTCGATTATCTAGCTATTACGGTTCAAAAGTTACAGCCCTAAATAGGTAGGACAGACGGACGGACGGACGGACGGATGGACAACGTAGGCTTAGTAATAGGGTCCCGTTTTCACCCTTTGGGTACGGAACCCTAAAAACAACAATTTATAGGGTGTAAGGAAAAGTATCATTAACCTTTAAACCACATCCTGATCAAACTGATCAACTTTTACTATTTTTTTTTTTTTTATTCTGTTTTTTATTTTATTTTAATTGGAGCTTTTAACCCTGAGGTTATGTTAGCCCCATCGTGCCTTAACCTTGACTCTACAAAACAAAACTCAACAATAAAATGAAAACCTAACACTTCCTACCGAAAACACAACTAAACACTAGTACTATAAATAAAAAGGTACACCATTTTAGCCTCTCCCGACGAAGGGACGAGTGACGGAGTCGTATAGGTGTCGTATAGGTGTCGTATAGTTGTCGTATAGGTGTCGTATAGGTGTCGTATAAGTGTCGTATAGTTGTCGTATAGGTGTCGTTTAGGTGTCGTATAGGTGTCGTATAGGTGTCGTATAGGTGTCGTATAGGTGTCGTAAAGGTGTCGCATAGGTGTCGTATAGGTGTCGTATAGGTGTCGTATAGGAGTCGAATAGGTGCCGTATAGGTGTAGTGAAGGTATCGTCGTGACGGAGTCGTATAGGTGTCGTATAGGTGTCGTAGAGGTGTCGTAAAGGTATCGTGAAGGTGTCGTATAGTTGTCGTTTAGGCGTCGTATAGGTGTCGTATAGGTGTCGTAAAGGTGTCGTATAGGTGTCGTATAGGTGTCGTATAGGTGTCGTATAGGTGTCGTATAGGTGTCGTATAGGTGTCGAAGAGGTGTCGTTTAAGTGTCATATAAGTGTCGTAAAGTCGTCGTATAGGTGTCGTATGGGTTTCGTATGGGTGTCGTCTGGGTGTCGTGTGGGTGTCGTATAGGTGTCGTATAGGTATACGACACCTATACGACACCTATACGACACCTAAACGACAACTTTACGACACATTCACGATACACCTATACGACGACTTTACGACACTTATATGACACTTAAACGACACCTCTACGACACCTTTACGACACCTTCACGACACCTATACGACAACCTTACGACACCTATACGACACCTATACGACACCTTCACGACACCTATACGACACCTATACGACACCTATACGACACCTTCACGACACCTATACGACAACTATACGACACCTATACGACACCTATACGACACCCACACGACACCCATACGACACCCATACGAAACCCATACGACACCCAAACGACACCTATACGACACCTATACGACACCTATACGACGACTTTACGACACTTATATGACACTTAAACGACACCTCTTCGACACCTATACGACACCTATACGACACCTATACGACACCTATACGACACCTTTACGACACCTATACGACACCTATACGACGCCTAAACGACAACTATACGACACCTTCACGATACCTTTACGACACCTATACGACACCAATACGACACCTATACGACACCTCTACGACACCTATACGACACCTTTACGACTCCGTCACGACGACACCTTCTCTACACCTATACGGCACCTATTCGACACCTTTACGACACCTATACGACACCTATACGACACCTATACGACACCTAAACGACAACTTTACGACACCTTCACGATACACCTATACGACGACTTTACGACACTTATATGACACTTAAACGACACCTCTACGACACCTTTACGACACCTTCACGACACCTATACGACAACTTTACGACACCTATACGACACCTATACGACACCTATACGACACCTATACGACACCTATACGACACCTATACGACACCTATACGACACCTATACGACACCTATACGACACCCACACGACACCCATACGACACCCATACGAAACCCATACGACACCCAAACGACACCTATACGACACCTATACGACACCTATACGACGACTTTACGACACTTATATGACACTTAAACGACACCTCTTCGACACCTATACGACACCTACACGACACCTATACGACACCTATACGACACCTTCACGACACCTATACGACAACTATACGACACCTATACGACACCTATACGACACCCACACGACACCCATACGACACCCATACAAAACCCATACGACACCCAAACGACACCTATACGACACCTATACGACACCTATACGACGACTTTACGACACTTATAAGACACTTAAACGACACCTCTTCGACACCTATACGACACCTATACGACACCTTCACGACACCTATACGACACCTATACGACTCCTATACGACACCTTCACGACACCTATACGACAACTATACGACACCTATACGACACCTATACGACACCCACACGACACCCATACGACACCCATACGAAACCCATACGACACCCAAACGACACCTATACGACACCTATACGACACCTATACGACGACTTTACGACACTTATATGACACTTAAACGACACCTCTTCGACACCTATACGACACCTATACGACACCTATACGACACCTATACGACACCTTTACGACACCTATACGACACCTATACGACGCCTAAACGACAACTATACGACACCTTCACGATACCTTTACGACACCTATACGACACCAATACGACACCTATACGACACCTCTACGACACCTATACGACACCTTTACGACTCCGTCACGACGACACCTTCTCTACACCTATACGGCACCTATTCGACACCTTTACGACACCTATACGACACCTATACGACACCTATACGACACCTAAACGACAACTTTACGACACCTTCACGATACACCTATACGACGACTTTACGACACTTATATGACACTTAAACGACACCTCTACGACACCTTTACGACACCTTCACGACACCTATACGACAACTTTACGACACCTATACGACACCTATACGACACCTATACGACACCTATACGACACCTATACGACACCTATACGACACCTATACGACACCTATACGACACCTATACGACACCCACACGACACCCATACGACACCCATACGAAACCCATACGACACCCAAACGACACCTATACGACACCTATACGACACCTATACGACGACTTTACGACACTTATATGACACTTAAACGACACCTCTTCGACACCTATACGACACCTACACGACACCTATACGACACCTATACGACACCTTCACGACACCTATACGACAACTATACGACACCTATACGACACCTATACGACACCCACACGACACCCATACGACACCCATACGAAACCCATACGACACCCAAACGACACCTATACGACACCTATACGACACCTATACGACGACTTTACGACACTTATAAGACACTTAAACGACACCTCTTCGACACCTATACGACACCTATACGACACCTATACGACACCTATACGACACCTATACGACACCTTCACGACACCTATACGACAACTATACGACACCTATACGACACCAATACGACACCTATACGACACCTATACGACACCTATACGACACCTATACGACACCTATACGACACCTATACGACACCTATACGACACCTTCACGACACCTATACGACAACTATACGACACCTATACGACACCTATACGACACCCACACGACACCCATACGACACCCATACGAAACCCATACGACACCCAAACGACACCTATACGACACCTATACGACGACTTTACGACACTTATATGACACTTAAACGACACCTCTTCGACACCTATACGACACCTATACGACACCTATACGACACCTATACGACACCTATACGACACCTTCACGACACCTATACGACAACTATACGACACCTATACGACACCAATACGACACCTATACGACACCTATACGACACCTATACGACACCTATACGACGCCTATACGACACCTTTACGACACCTATACGACACCCAAACGACACCTATACGACACCTAGGTGTCGTAAAGTTGTCGTATAGGTGTCGTGAAGGAAATCGTGTATAGGTGTCGTTGGAAAACCCAGTACTAAAAAACTATTATAAAAAATATGAAAAAGTTCTAAAGCGTGCAGTCGTTACCTCAAAAAAAATCCAAAACATAAATCGTATCCGTAAATCAACTAATATGACAAAATCAATGTGGCAAATTATTAAAGAACGAACTAATAAAATTGATAAAAGAATTAAAAATAACATTACACTTAAAACTAACGGCCTCTCCATTTCTGAACCTAGTCGAGTTGCAGACACGTTGAATAACTTTTTCGTTTCAGTGGGGACAAATACTGAAAAAAATGAAATGGCACCTGGTCAACCGGTTCTATCCCCAATTTCTAATACGATATATTTAAGCCCAGTCGATTGCCCAGAAATACGCAAAATTATACAAAAATTAAAAAATAAACATAGCTTTGGTTTTGACGAGTTCTCACCAGCCCTCATTAAGTCATGTGATGAAGAGCTTCTGTTTCCTTTAACTTATCTTATTAACCAGTCATTTTTCGAGGGTACTTTCCCTGAACTACTTAAAACCTCAATAATCAAACCAGTACCAAAAAAACAAGCTGCCAACGACCCCAATCAATACCGTCCCATTGCAATGCTCTCTACGTTTTCAAAAATCTTTGAAACAGCTATGGCTAACCGGTTGAACTCTTTCAGTGAAAAATATAATATCTTTGACGATAACCAATATGGTTTCAGGAGAAAACGCTCTACCATACTTGCAGTCTACAAAATTATGCACGAAGCCCTGAAAATAATAAATACTAAAGAATATGCGGTGGGGCTAATGCTTGATATGAGTAAAGCCTATGATAGAGTCTCTCACGAAATACTCCTAAACAAATTATACGGAATAGGTGTACGGGGAATTGCACATAAATGGTTTGCATCGTATCTGCAAACTCGAAATCAATGTGTAGAGATTGAATACTTAGACAAGCAGAAACGTTCAATGACACGCATTAAGTCGGCGAAGCAGTACGCTGAGAACTCTATCCCGCAGGGTAGCGTTCTCGGATGTATATTGTTTCTGCTCTACGTGAATGATTTGCCGAAAGTAGTTCATAGGAAATGTTTTATGTATGCGGATGACATCACAGTAATGTTCTCTTGTAGGAATAGCAACGACCTAAATCCACAGCTAAACTCTACATTACAAATTATAACGGATTGGCTAATAGATCATAATCTGCAGCTAAACCTTTCCAAAACCAAACTTATACAATTCCGACCACATCAGAAAGAACGGCTAAATCTTGAATACTCATTCAACAATGAGAAAATAGAGCCGGTAGATTCTTGTAAGTTACTAGGGATTTGGGTAGATACTCACATTAATTGGAAGTCGCACGTAGAAACCATCGTCGGGAAAATGTCCAGATTTACATACGCCTTATACGAATTAAAAAAGTGTACAGACCAAAAAACAGCTAAATGTACGTACTATGCTTATGCAAATTCGTGGTTGAATTACGGAATCATTTTATGGGGTAATTGTACAGCCATTGAACAGCTCTTCAGATTACAAAAAAGATGTGTCAGGATTTTGGTAAATATAAATGAGCTTGAAAGCTGTAGGCCGCATTTTAAAGAACAAAAAATATTAACTCTTACTTCCATGTACATCCTTGAGATATGTAAATTTGTTAGGAAACAACAAAATCTATTTAGGCAACATACAAGACCGCAAAACCTGCGCATCAAAAACAGATTAGCTCTACCATTTACAACATTACACATTGTCAGCTCCGGCACATATCACATGGCTGTAAAAATTTATGATAAGTTACCAGACCATGTAAAAGCCATAAAAAAAGAATCGCACTTTGTGAACAAAGTTAAGGAAATGTTGATTTTAAATTGTTTTTACACTTTAGATGAATATTTTGAATAGACTTATGACATTTTATACTATGCCTATAATTTTATCACACGACATTTCTATTATGCTATTTATTACATAATTTGTTTAATTTAATATTCCCATAAAATAATTTGAATTCTAATTGATGTTTATAAATATCCAATAATAATTTTCATACTAATAATTTCATTATAATTGTAATTGTCTTTATTTTAATTATAATTGTAATAGTCTTTAAATTATAATTGTTGTATTTGTCATTGTGTTTGCCATGATGTATGATGATAATTGTAAAATGATTTTTGTGTTGTTCTTTGTTTTTTTTTAAATATAAATATGTTTTGTACCTAAAATAATTATGTTATGTTATGCATGAATAATCATATAACTGTTAAATTTTTGTTTCTTTCTTAGTTTTATAATATTTTACATTCAAATGTAAATTGCAGTGCCCTTACAGGGCTCATGTTGCGAACTGTTATTACTTATAAGATCTATGTACACCACATGAAGCAATAAATGATTATGAATTATGAATTATGAATTAAGGTGTTGTAAAGGTGTCGTAGAGGTGTCGTTTAAGTGTCACCTATACGACACCTATACGACACCTATACGACACCTTTACGACACCTTCACGACACCTATACGACAACTATACGACACCTTTACGACACCTATACGACACCTATACGGCACCTATACGACACCTATACGACACCTATACGACGCCTATACGACACCTTTACGACACCTATACGACACCTATACGACACCCACACGACAACTATACGACACCTATACGACACCTATACGACACCTATACGACACCTATACGACACCTATACGACACCTATACGACACCTATACGACACCTATACGACACCTATACGACACCTATACGACGCCTATACGACACCTTTACGACACCTATACGACGCCTATACGACACCTTTACGACACCTTTACGACACCAATACGACACCTATACGACGACTTTTCGACACTTATATGACATTTAAACGACACCTCTACGACACCTTTACGACACCTTCACGACACCTATACGACAACTTTACGACACTTTTATGACACTTAAACGACACCTCTACGACACCTTTACGACACCTTCACGACACCTATACGACAACTTTACGACACTTATATGACACTTAAACGACACCTCTACGACACCTATACGACACCTTTACGACACCTATACGACACCTATACGACACCTATACGACACCTATACGACACCTATACGACACCTATACGACACCTATACGATACCAATACGAAACCTATACGACACCTAAACGACAACTTTACGACACCTTCACGATACACCTATACAACGACTTTACGACACTTATATGACACTTAAACGACACCTCTACGACACCTTTACGACACCTTCACGACACCTATACGACAACTTTACGACACTTATATGACACTTAAACGACACTTAAACGACACCTCTACGACACCTTTACGACACCTATACGACACCTATACGACACCTATACGACACCTATACGACACCTATACGACACCTATACGACACCTATACGACACCAATACGAAACCTATACGACACCTAAACGACAACTTTACGACACCTTCACGATACACCTATACAACGACTTTACGACACTTATATGACACTTAAACGACACCTCTACGACACCTTTACGACACCTATACGACACCTTCACGACACCTATACGACGACTTTACGACACTTATATAACACTTAAACGACACCTCTTCGACACCTATACGACACCTATACGACACCTATACGACACCTATACGACACCTATATGACACCTATACGACACCTATGCGACACCTATACGACACCCACACGACACCTATACGACACCTATAAAACACCTTCATGACACCTATACGACGACTTTACGACACTTATATGACACTTAAACGACACCTCTTCGACACCTATACGACACCTATACGACACCTTCACGACACATATACGACACCTATACGACACCTATACGACTCCGTCACGACACCGTCACTACACCTATACGAAACCTATACGACACCTAAACGACACTATACGACACCTATGCGACACCTTTACGACACCTAAACGACAACTTTACGACACCTTCACGATACACCTATACGACGACTTTACGACACTTATATGACACTTAAACGACACCTCTACGACACCTTTGCGACACCTATACGACACCTTCACGACACCTATACGACACCTATACGACACCTATACGACACCTATACGACACCTTCACGACACCTATACGACAACTATACGACACCTATACGACACCTATACGACACCCACACGACACCCAGACGACACCCATACGAAACCCATACGACACCCAAACGACACCTATACGACACCTATACGACACCTATACGACGAGTTTACGACACTTAAACGACACCTCTTCGACACCTATACGACACCTATACGACACCTATACGACACCTATACGACACCTATACGACACCTATACGACACCTTTACGACACCTATACGACACCTATACGACGCCTAAACGACAACTATACGACACCTTCACGATACCTTTACGACACCTCTACGACACCTATACGACACCTATACGACTCCGTCACGACGATACCTTCACTACACCTATACGGCACCTATTCGACTCCTATACGACACCTATACGATACCTAAACGACATATAAACGACACCTATACGACACCTATTCGACACCTATACGACACCTATACGACACCTTCACGACACATATACGACACCTATACGACACCTATACGACTCCGTCACGACACCGTCACTACACCTATACGAAACCTATACGACACCTAAACGACACTATACGACACCTATGCGACACCTTTACGACATTTATACGACACCTATACGACACCTATACGACACCTAAACGACAACTTTACGACACCTTCACGATACACCTATACGACGACTTTACGACACTTATATGACACTTAAACGACACCTCTACGACACCTTTACGACACCTTCACGTCTCCTATACGACACCTATACGACACCTAAACGACACCTATACGACACCTATACGACACCTATACGACGCCTATACGACACCTTTACGACACCAATACGACACCTATACGACACCCACACGACACCCATACGACACCCATACGAAACCCATACGACACCCAAACGACACTATACGACACCTATGCGACACCTTTACGACACCTATACGACACCTATACGACACCTATACGACACCTAAACGACAACTTTACGACACCTTCACGATACACCTATACGACGACTTTACGACACTTATATGACACTTAAACGACACCTCTACGACACCTTCACGACACCTATACGACAACTTTACGACACTTATTTGACACTTAAACGACACCTCTTCGACACCTATACGACACCTATACGACACCTTCACGACACATATACGACACCTATACGACACCTATACGACTCCGTCACGACACCGTCACTACACCTATACGAAACCTATACGACACCTAAACGACACTATACGACACCTATGCGACACCTTTACGACATTTATACGACACCTATACGACACCTATACGACACCTATACGACACCTAAACGACACCTATACGACACCTTCACGACACCTATACGACAACTATACGACACCTATACGACACCTAAACGACACCTATACGACACCTTCACGACACCTATACGACAACTATACGACACCTTCATGACACCTATACGACAACTATACGACACCTATACGACACCTAAACGACACCTATACGACACTTATACGACACCTATACGACGCCTATACGACACCTTTACGACACCAATACGACACCTATACGACACCCACACGACACCCATACGACACCCATACGAAACCCATACGACACCCAAACGACACTATACGACACCTATGCGACACCTTTACGACAGCTATACGACACCTATACGACACCTATACGACACCTAAACGACACCTATACGACAACTTTACGACACTTATATGACACTTAAACGACACCTCTTCGACACCTATACGACACCTATACGACACCTTCACGACACATATACGACACCTATACGACACCTATACGACTCCGTCACGACACCGTCACTACACCTATACGAAACCTATACGACACCTAAACGACACTATACGACACGTATGCGACACCTTTACGACATTTATACGACACCTATACGACACCTATACGACACCTAAACGACAACTTTACGACACCTTCACGATACACCTATACGACGACTTTACGACACTTATATGACACTTAAACGACACCTCTACGACACCTTCACGACACCTATACGACAACTTTACGACACTTATATGACACTTAAACGACACCTCTTCGACACCTATACGACACCTAAACGACACCTTCACGACACATATACGACACCTATACGACACCTATACGACTCCGTCACGACACCGTCACTACACCTATACGAAACCTATACGACACCTAAACGACACTATACGACACCTATGCGACACCTTTACGACATTTATACGACACCTATACGACACCTATACGACACCTAAACGACAACTTTACGACACCTTCACGATACACCTATACGACGACTTTACGACACTTATATGACACTTAAACGACACCTCTACGACACCTTTACGACACCTTCACGTCTCCTATACGACACCTATACGACACCCACACGACACCTATACGACACCTATAAAACACCTTCATGACACCTATACGACGACTTTACGACACTTATATGACACTTAAACGACACCTCTTCGACACCTTTACGACACCTATACGACACCTTCACGACACATATACGACACCTATACGACACCTATACGACACCTACACGACACCTATACGACACCTATACGACACCTATACGACACCTTCACGACACCTATACGACAACTATACGACACCTATACGACACCTATACGACACCTATACGACACCTATTCGACACCTATACGACACCTATACGACACCTAAACGACACCTATACGACACCTATACGACACCTATACGACACCTTTACGACACTAATACGACACCTTTACGACACCTATACGACACCTATATGACACCTATACGACACCTATACGACACCTATACGACACCTATACGACACCTATACGACACCTTCACGACTCCTATACGATACCCATATGACGCCTTCACGACACCTATACGACACCTTCACGACACCCATACGACACCCATACGGCACCCATATGACACCCATACCATACGACACCCATACGACACCCATACGACACCTATACGACACCCATGCGACACCTTTACGACACCTATACGACACCTATACGATACCCATACGACACCTTCACGACACCTATACGACACCTTCACGACACCTTCACGACACCTTCACGACACCTTCACGACACCTTCACGATACCCATACGACACCCATACTATACCTTCACGACACCTATACGACACCTATACGACACCTATACGACACCTATGCGACACCTATACGACACCTATACGACAACTATACGACACCTACATATACAAACACCTATTGGACACCTTCACGACACCTTCACGACACCTTCACAACACCTTCACGACACCTTCACGACACCTTCACGACACCTTCACGATACCCATACGACACCCATACGACATTCACGACACCTATACGACACCTATACGACACCTATACGACACCTATACGACACCTATACGATACCTATACGACATATAAACGACACCTATACGACACCTATTCGACACCTATACGACACCTTCACGACACCTTCACGACACCTTCACGACACCTTCACGACACCTTCACGATACCCATACGACACCCATACGACACCTTCACGACACCTATACTATACCTATACGACACCTTCACGACACCTATACGACACCTATACGACACCTATACGACACCTATACGACACCTATACGACACCTATACGACACCTATACGACACCTATACGACACCTATACGACACCTATACGACACCTATACGACACCTTTACGACACCCATACCTATACGACACCTTCACGACACCTATACGACACCTATACGACACCTATGCGACACCTATACGACACCTATACGACAACTATACGACACCTACATATACAAACACCTATTGGACACCTTCACGACACCTTCACGACACCTTCACAACACCTTCACGACACCTTCACGACACCTTCACGACACCTTCACGACACCTTCACGATACCCATACGACACCCATACGACATTCACGACACCTATACGACACCTATACGACACCTATACGACACCTATACGACACCTATACGACACCTATACGATACCTATACGACATATAAACGACACCTATACGACACCTATTCGACACCTATACGACACCTTCACGATACCTTCACGACACCTTCACGACACCTTCACGACACCTTCACGATACCCATACGACACCCATACGACACCTTCACGACACCTATACTATACCTATACGACACCTATACGACACCTATACGACACCTATACGACACCTATACGACACCTATACGACACCTATACGACACCTATACGACACCTATACGACACCTATACGACACCTATACGACACCTTTACGACACCCATACCTATACGACACCTTCACGACACCTATACGACTCACTCTTACGACACTCCTACGACATTTCCGTATTCCGGAAGTATTCTAGAAGTATTCTGGAAGTATTCCAGAAGTATTTTGGAAGTATTCTGGAAGAATTCTGGAAGTATTCCGGAAGTATTCTGGAAGTATTCTAGAAATATTCTAGAAGTACTCTGGAAGTATTCCGGAATGTTTCCGAAATTATGGAAGTATTCCGGAAGTATTCTAGAAGTATTCCGGAAGTATTCTAGAAGTATTCTAGAAGTATTCTGGAAGTATTCCGGAAGTATTACAGGATTAATCCTGAAACATTCCATATTTTCGCTAAAAGACTTACGTAAAACCGCTGAAACAAAACACCCTGTATCTTTTTTTCTCTCGGAAAGATATTGATGCCACATATAAAAAAATGATCTACATTAAACCCCCTTTCAAACGTAGTATGTCACTTAGGTTTGGTTTGGCTCTTGGACCACTTCTGCCCAGTATTCTTAGAGTAGACTATCAAACTGAACAACTTCCACTATGGGACCAAAATGGAAATCTTCATTAACGACTTCTATCATAGAATAGCAGTTTTATTTTTCTCGTTTTAAATGTTGGTCCCATAGTGAAACTAGTTCAGTTTGATGGTTAGAACTCAGAAACACCCCCTAAAGAATTTAATGTATTTAAGTTACACCCTGTTTCAGCAATGCAGTACTAAGACGCTGTAAGTACCACACAACTTATTAAGACGACAGTATTCAGTGAAGTGGAATAGATTAACAACAACTTGTATTGAAACAAACCGCATTGCACATGCTCTAGTTTAATTCTTAAGTTCCTCTTACTCATCGGCTTAATATATTTTATTACGCACCTTTTTTCTTTTCGGCAGAAAACGTTTTTGTTCTCAGTTTGAGTATTTTGTGTTCAGAGTAAATGTAGGTCTAAAGAGACCAAAATTATAACTATGATCATATCAGCCGATGGATGTCCACTGCTGGACATAGGCTTCCCCCAAGGAATGCCACGACGACCGGTCTTGAGCTGCCCTCATCCAACGGGTTTCCGCCACCTTCACCAGGTCGTAGGTCGTCCTTGTTTCTGCTGGAGGAAAAAATATGACCTTTTTGAGCCTTAAAAACGTGGATTCTTTGATCCTCGTACTGTACAGGATTTTAATAATTCGTCTAATACGTTGGTAATAGTTACTGTATAATACTATCTATTTTACAAATTATTTATTTTAAATACGCGGAAAAGTTAATTTAATCCTTGACTATCATAATTATAAAAATCCACAAAACAGTAGTTATTTTAGGCTTTAACCTAAGAAAAACATGTCTTGTTATTATAATCCCTTGGGATACTCCCTTAGCGACTGGATGAGGGAAGGCCGAGAATAGATTTTTGTGGCGCGCCTTGGGAGAAGCTTAGAATGAAGATGACGATGATAATAGCAGTCTTCTCTTATAATTATAACACTCACAGAATGTAATCTAATAATAAAATAAAAAAAAGAGTCATCTATTCCATGTCGGAACACACGCCTACATTAATTGCTTTAAGCGACTTAAGTCAAAATCCCAAACCCCAACACCTGATTAATTTAATCCAAATGGTAACCTAATGTGTACATATTATAGATTGACGTTACATAATCTGTATACCCTTTTCAGAATTTGACGTAAATTTTACAATGCCTTCCCTTCGTCATCTTTATTCCTTCTCACGTCACGCATTTTGTAGAGCTAATTCAACAAGAGGGCTCCTTTAAGAACTCGTATGCCTCAGGTCAAAAGTATTACAATAGCTTGATTTGCCAGACTTCGCGTTCGAAACCGAATTTAATGTAATTACTTACATTGGGAACAAAGCACAGGGTTGTATTCCTTAGTAATACAATATATTTAGGGCCTTCCATCCCGCCCGGACGTTAATTTTAATATAAATGCCGCGGGGCAATTGAGAAATCAGCCATCTTATTTAATAACTGTGTTTATCTGAAAATAAAAACAAATCGTTAGGTCCGTTTTGCCTTTTAGGGTACCTACCTAATAAGATAGTTTTTTGTTATATCCAACATTATGGAGACTTTTATTTTGATAACTACAAATAAAAACGGCATGGAATAAAATAATTAATATCGATACAATCAATGACTTGGGTAAAAAATTAGTATTCACTATACTAATACAGATGAGCGGCTCTGGTGGGGTTGGTGAAGGAATTGTTCTCAACAGGCTGTATGTCTGTCTGTAGCAGTCTCTCAGATGTTTTGGTCCCCTGGTGACCACAGAGCTTCCAACTTCCTAGCACAAATAATAAGTTTCGCCATACAGAGGGAAATGCATGCTTGGACACCATGACATTATTTTGTAATTTTTGTGTTTAGTTTATTTTGTATTGTATTATTATTTCGTTTTTGATCCTATAAAATAAACTATGCCGTACAAACATTTTAAGCAGATTGTCCTAACTCACGAACTGCCTGCAACCCACGTATATCTTATAACGTAGCATCATTTCCGTCATTAAATTGTTATTACGCAATAAATTACGCAAGTTGCTATTGCTAAGCAAAATATGTTGTAAGGTCCCGGTCTCATTACGGCCATGTATTTCACTTGGTCGTCGTATCAGAGAATTTTTGCATTCTTGATTACGCTGAAGAATGTTGCCGGCGAAATTTATGCGGAAAAATTATGGTAAAGTGTGTTTTGCGGTAATTTCTCGAGACTCGAAGTCTTCGAGGCAAGATTGGATAGGTAACTCTCTTCTATTTTCTGGGTATCTATACGGTTTTGTCACAACTTGTACTCCATTCCAAATAGCAACGAAATCTAAAGGCTATTTTTAATTAAAGAAACAGATATTTGAAACACTTAACTGTCACTTATTCTTAAAACAGCTTCAGTAACGTCCATCACGATTGTTCATGCATCTACTGCATCAATTACGTCACGAGAGGAGGAAGGAGGTGCGCGGGGGGACTAGCCGCCGCTGCGCGGGACCCGTGTCGCCACACTGCAGACTCGACCATATTAGTGCATACATCTTTAACTAAAATTACTACTTATCTATTGAAAACAGTTAATAAAAGTACAAAGTTTATCATCATAATCATCTGGTTTAATTACTACATCCATCATCACATCAATCAAGAGATTCCTGGCAAAGCAAGCCAACAAATGGTGACCTACGACGTGATCAATCCATGATCAATCTGGGACGAAGTGCAAAGTGCAAAGAAAGTGGTATCTACAACCAAGGAATCCGAGGGAAGTACGCCCAATCCTTATTTTCTTGTAACTAGTTTCCTAATCCCATAGCTATAATTTGTGCAGAATATTGTCGAGATTATTCTATTGGAGTCAACAAGTTTACCTACCCACTTTTTTATTCTAAAAAATAATATTCTTTCGTATTTTACGATTATTCCATCTAATTAAACTCTTCAAGCCTTTAATTAAACTCATCTTTCGTAAAGTTAACCCTAAAAGGTATATAATACGATTGCCGACTATTTCCAGTAAAACCGCGAGTACGCGGGCGGAAACTGAGTGTACAAGCGACAGCGGATTGCAAGCGGGCGGTTGCTACTTGCTTCTACCGCGAGCCTTGAGTCATCGCGTAACCCGCTCCGCTTGTCGGCGCGTCGCGGCCAGTTTCGCACGGCAACCATTGACATATCGTACCGGAACGAGGTTGTACTTTTACTTTGTTTGATTTTATCGAAACATTTACTTTGTATTTAGTTCATACTTTGTATTTTTTTACTTCATTTTATTCTCAGTTTCACTACTATTGGTGTTAATTACAACTTAAAATTCTTTAAATACGTACCTACGTAAAGAAAGGTTATTCTATCAATTACGTAGTTCGTTGTTTGTGTTTGCAAATTACAATGAGTGATTTAAAAGATTTAAAGAAACAACGGGGGGTTATTCGCGCTCGTATAACGTTGTTCGAGAAAAACTTATTAAGTTTATTAGACCTCGATTTAGACGATGTTGACAAAGTACAAATAAATCAGCTACAATTAAGATTGAATAAAATTCAAGAAGTTTCGTTTAGTTTTGAGGATTTGCAAACCAAGATCGAGCAATTAGATCCCGAGACAGAACTTCAAATGCAGGAAAGGGAAGAAACTGAGAATAAGTTTATTGAATTATTAGCCCAAGCTCAAAACTTACTTGATACATGGAACTGCCATCTCAAGGGGAATGATTCATCATACAATAACAACAGTGTTCATCATTCACATAGTTTTAAATTGCAACCAATATAAATTTCTCCTTTTGATGGTAATTCAAATAAATGGCTTGAGTTTCGGGATACTTATCTATCTCTTGTTCATAATGATAAAAGAATCGACAACATAGGCAAATTTCATTATTTAAAGTCGTACCTAGAGGGCGCAGCGAGCGCTGTTATTGAAACGGTTACGGTTTCTTCCGATAACTACGATATCGCTTGGTCATTACTCTGCGAGAGATACAACAATAAGCGTTTGTTAATAAATGAACATATCAAATGTTTATTTTCCATCGAGCCTTTGCAACGGGAGTCGGACAAAGGTTTACGTCATTTAGTGGATACGTTGTCAAAAAACTTATCTGCATTAAAATCACTTGGTGAACCCACCGATAGATGGGACTCACTCATAATCTATATGGCATCGTTAAAGTTAGATAGCGTTACATCGCGAAAGTGGGAAGAATTTAGAACTAACATTAAAACTTCTACAATTAACGATTTTTCTTCGTTTCTACGGAATAGAGCGAGTGTTTTAGAAACTGTGAACGCAGGTAAACCCACTTCGGGTGACAAGAATGAAAGACGTCAAAGTTTTGTTAAAAGTAAATCATTTATTGCTTCATCTCCTAATCCAGTGGGTAATCATCAGTGTCTGGTCTGTAATGGAGATCATAAATTATACGAATGTCTTAAATTCAAAATGATGCCAATTGACGAACGTATTTCTAAAGTATACCAGTGGAAACTATGTAGCAACTGTTTTCGCAGTGGGCATCAATCCTACCAATGCAGACTAGGTGGCTGTCGGACCTGTAACAGAAAACACAATTCATTATTACACAAACAACAATCACAACAACAAATACAATTTCCATCTTCATCACAACAACAAATACAATGTCCATCTTCGTCACAACAACAATTACAATTTCCATCTTCGTCACAACAACAATTGCAATTGCCTTCTACATCGCAACAAGAACAACTACAACTTCAACATACAATTCCAGCAATCATGGCTCCACCACAACCACAAGCTCAACAACTACCGCCTCCTCCACAAATGCCACCATCTCAAGGACATCCAGTCACTTCTTTTATGGCTACAAATAATATTTCATCTTCTATTATTGAACCTCATTCATCTTTAAACAATATATCGGTAGACAATCCAAATGCAATTCTTTCAATGTCTGCTGTGTCCTCGGACCAGGCTCTTCTGTCCACGGCTTTGGTCAAGGTCACAAACAATGACAAAACATACACATTCAGAGCTCTTCTCGATAGCGGGAGTCAAACATCTTTTATTAGCAAAGCAGCCTTAGAGAAAATAGGCTGCCCATCAAAGACAAATCAACATCGATGTGTTTCTGGTCTCAACAATGCATCTATTAATATTTCAGAACACTGCAACATACAAATTAATTCAATTCACAATTCCTTCTCTTTAAAGATTAAATGCTACGTTCTACCAACGATTACCGAAAGTTTACCTCATGCAGACATACCTATCCATGAGTTTTATATTCCAAGTAACATCTATTTAGCGGATCCACAATTCTTCCATGCTTCTGACATTGACATGCTTCTAGGAGCTGATGTATTTTGGGATTTGATACAACAAGGCAAATTTAAACTAGGCACAAATAAGCCATACTTAATTGAAACTAAACTAGGATGGATAGTGACCGGCCCCATGCGCTCTAGTCACTGCCAAGATCATACAAGCAAAATTAAATGTCATTTCGTTCAAGAAATAGGACATCATTCATTAATACCTAAAAATCTAGGCCTAAGCGCAGAATCTAGTGCTTTAGTACTTCCATTGCATCCTGACAAGGATATATCTCAACTCCCTGTTGATATGCAGAGAGATCCTCTTATGATAACAAGGGCCCACAAACATAATAAAGAAATTCAAACGTTACAAACATCAGCTGATTGTAGTAGGCACGTACCAGGTCAACAAAATCCAGCAGACCTGGCTACGAGAAATGTAGAACAAAAGCAAATAGAAAGTGCAGCAATACCGAGGAGTGGACGATCCTTCTTGTACAAAGATCCATTCTATTATCCTAAAATGATTAAAACTACATCTGTTAAGCTACCTGAAAGTAAAATCGATAAAACCATCACGAATACAACTACTCATTTATACAGAACTACAACTACGACTACGGACCTTCATAAAGTTGTGAACTTTGAGAAATATTTAAAATTCAACATCTTACAAAGATCGTTTGCTTACGTCCTACGATTCATACATAATACACGTAACAAAGATTCCAAACGCACTGGACATTTAACTTCTGAAGAATTGGAATCTTCTCTACACTTCCTAGTAAAACAGCATCAATCCGAATGTTTTCCTACTGAACTATCTACTCTAAAAATAAAACAGAACTTACCTTCTCAATCTCGTTCGTTATCTCAAAATCCATTTCTTGATGACGACAGATATGTGCGTGTTGGAAGCCGCATACAAACCGCATCTGAAAAATATACAATAAAACATCTTTTACTACTCGATTCAAACAACAAGTTTACTAAATTACTTTTTACTCACCAACATTGGAAGCACATTATATATTGTGAACAACAACTTCTATTAGCTAGTTTGAGAGACAGGCTTTGGCCTATAAAGGGTAAGGTTTTTGCAAAAGGCACTGTCATTAAATATACAATATTCAGAACTTATAAAGCGCAAGGTATCCACTCAATGATAAAATACTTACCAGGTCCTCATGCTACTGCTAATCTTCAATTCCAGGTGACGGAAGTAGATTTTCACGTCATTTTTATTTTTTATCGCAGGGTCCGTTGTAATTCTATATTATGCTTGCGATGTTTTATCTCTCTGACAGGGAACCCAAGCGAGATCCATCGCGATAATAGCACTCTTTTCGTAGGTGCAAGCAACGAACTTTGTAACTATCTAAAATCAAGCAGTAACGATACTTCCTCGTACGCGGCCAGTGAAGGTACCAACTTTGAGTTTTCGCCCGCGTACTTGCCCCATGTCGTTGGGCTTTGGGTAACAGACATTAAGTCTGCTAAATTCCATGTTAATATAATGTTGGGTTATTCCCATCTAACCTTAGAAAAAATTTCGTCTTTATCTTCACAAATAGAGGCAGTCCTTACCTCTATAACCTCTCTCACTACTGATAACAATGATTTCCAACCTTTAACTCCGGGTTACTTCCTGATCGGTCGACCACTAACTTCGTTGCCATCACCAGCCATGCCTGATGAAAATAATAGTCGACGCGACAGATACAACGAACAGATTAAACGAATTTATTTGGAAAAATGGAGAATAAAATATTTGAGCGAACTTCAGTAAAGAAACAAATGGAAAATTGACAAACAAAGACTTCATGAAGGCAATTTGGTCAAACTAAAGAATTCAAATCTACCACCAATGAAATGGCGTCTGGGACGTATTAATGGCATCTACCCTGGACAAGGCGCAATCATAACAGTCGTGGACATTAAACCCTCAATGGAGACCGTTCGGCGGGCATTCAGCATAGTTCGCCCTCTCCTGGGCATGACGACATCATTCTACAATGTTTCCTCTTCCCGAAAGCCTGACGCTTTCGAGGGGGGGGAGGATGTTCATGCATCTACTGCATCAATTACGTCACGAGAGGAGGAAGGAGGTGCGCGGGGGGACTAGCCGCCGCTGCGCGGGACCCGTGTCGCCACACTGCAGACTCGACCATATTAGTGCATACATCTTTAACTAAAATTACTACTTATCTATTGAAAACAGTTAATAAAAGTACAAAGTTTATCATCATAATCATCTGGTTTAATTACTACATCCATCATCACATCAAATCAAGAGATTCCTGGCAAGGCAAGCCAACACGATAATTATTATGTGGATATAAATTATCTTTCTGATAATAGGTAGGAATCGGATAATCTTTTCATGCTTATTTTATGGAATGAAGGTAAGTAGGTAAGGCCTGAGGTCGATTATAACAATAAAATTATTTGATTTAAGTGCGGATTATTTCTCAATCTTAAGACGCATATTTATTTTTATGTATTCCTACTAACTTAGAATGACAACATACCTACTAACTATGAGTCCTTGTTACTTGAATAAATAAATATTTTATTATTATTATTATAACCCGAAACTATAACTTTTTATGCAAATCTGCAGCGTCAGTCAACATTATTTAAAAATATTTTTGAAACATCGGTTTTTAAAATAATGTCTTGTAATAAAAGCAATTTCAAAAATATCTTGTTTATATACCTACTTTTTTTTTCAATAATCCATCATAACGAAAAAAAAAAATGAACATATAAATATTTTTGAGATTGTTTTATTGACGTTAGATAATAATGAGCCATTGGCGTACCTATACTTTACAAAAATTTACTCAAGCGTTTCCTAACTGGAGGAGCCCAAACTTGATATTTTTTTAAAGTATACATTTTGGATTTTTAGAAATCATGTGGCTGAAAGGTAATGGTGAGCTGAGTCCTGAACCGGCTTTACTTGCGGCTTTTTTTTATTTTATTTTATTTGTTAGCGATATTTTCATTAGCTAGGTAGTTATGTAAAAATTGTATGCCCACTTTTATGGCAGACTACTACATAAACTCACAACCATAATCCCTTTGCTGGTAGCCAAAAACTTTGCTTCAGCAACGAAATAACTTTTAAGCATTGCGGCAAAGTTCTCTTTGAGCAGATTCAGGGTTTTAGAATAGAATAACGTACCTACTTTGCACCAACAAGTATTGAAAGCTCTGTCTCTTACACTGCTTATACAGGGTGTAACAAAATACTTAAGGGGGTGGTTCAGGCCATCAAACTGAATAACATTCAATAACAAGCCAAAATCTGCTGTCCCATACATTTGAGTCGAGTTGGTAATGCAGTTTTGTATGAAACAGCAGATTTTTATTCGCGGAATTTCGATGTTGGCTCCGTAGAGAAAGTTGTTCAGTTTGATTACTACAGTTCTGTTTTGTTGCATCCTGTATACAGGGTAATTCTTACAATGAAAAAAAAAATGTTTACTTCAACCAAAAACTTGTTTATGATAAATATGATAATCATACATCATGAATCCATTTGAGCCTGTCAACATTATGACTTCTCTGACTAAGAGATTTTTGTTAAACGAATTCAGCTTGTTGTTACAACTACCATCTTTTGTTTTTAGTAAACAATAATAACGTCATTTCAATTATTTTGGTGCTAATTACCCCAAAGGGCATTTTGGCTCCAGCGCAGAGCAGGTGCCCCAAGCGCCGGCCACTATTTAGTCATTTGTTTTATTTTCACTACCCTTTAGAAAACCAATCATTTTTGGTAGTTATGGTTGACATCATGATATAAATTAAATATCCATGTAAAGTACATTAGATTTCCTACTATTCTATAATGTTATATGAGAGTTAAATTGCTTACCAAATAAACAAATAGTATTTTCCTGTTTCATTTCACACTTTTCGAACTAACCTCGCGCAAACTCTGAGCACTTTTACTTTTTACCTCGTTTGCACTTCACAAATCACAATACCTACACAACAATATAAAAAGCTATTATTTTATCACTTTATAGTAACGAAAATTCGTTTCTAAACAATAGAATCACTTCAAAACAAATAAATTTCTCAGTTTGCTCACAGATCACAAATGGCCACCGGCCGGGACGGGAGACGGTAAACTTTTTAATTTTTTGTTGCGTTTCGTACGTGCAAAATCACACTCAAAAAATTTAAAACATACCACAATAGTACACAAGGTGTATCAAAAATAAACAAATTAAGTATAAATGAAACGTTACATCAATATTAACCAGCCAATTACAGCACTCGGCTTATGGGACAGACGTACGTCCCGTCGACGCTCAACGGACAAAAATCTCCCGGGACAGACGTATGTAACAGCGACATTCTAAGGGAAAATACTAATTAAGAGAAAATACTTCTTAGTTGGCTCGCATTTTTTTCAGTGTAATATGCCGACAGTTTTTTAAGGAGATGACCTGCAAACTGAACAACTTTCTCTATGGGACCAACATTGAAATCGCGAAAAAAAAAACAGTTGTCCCATACACTTGGCACAGGTAGGTTTGCAGTTTTGTATGGAACCGCTGATTTTTTTTTTCGCGTTTTCGATTTTAGTGCCAAATGGTAAAAATATAATTATTACAAAAAGACTATGCTTATGGTTATGTTTAATGAAATTTTAATACCTATGATAGTGACAGCATCATAGTTTAAGCCAAAATGAGTCGCGTTGTAGGTGTGCTATTTTGTGATTGCTTGTCAGTTGACTGCTCCCCGGCCTACAACGAAGTTCCAATAGATGCTCCGAAGATAGGTTCTCTTTTTCTTCAAAAAACAACCCTTTTGATGTCACCGAATATTTATTAGCGTAGAACGTCAAGCACTTTTGCTATAGACATTGGAAGATAAAGTCATCAAAACTAAGATGGACGCCCCCATTTATAAAATTAGAATAAGCCTAAACACTTTTCGGCCACTAAAATATTGATAGGAATTGAAATTTTAATGTCAATCAAGGCTGACCCTTCCCACTTGATTCAAATGATCGGATTGCTATACAAAATTACTTTCGACGTCTTTCAGACGCGAAAAAAGGTCAATAAGTTTCTTACAAAAGGGCTTAAAATGAAAAAAAAAGGTTGAGAATACCAGAGAAAAAGTTGGGCGTCCGCGCGTCCTTTCGTAACTTTTCGACCCGTCACATCGTTCAATCGTGAAATAAGTGGAGTGCTGTTATGGGTCATGCTAACGGAAAAACTGAAGTTTCGATTAGGAAAATAATAACAAAAATGTTAAAAAAGCTAAAAAGAAATCATGTTACGTTTTTATTAAACAATATCCATCAAATAAGGTTCAAAAAATAGCAAAAAAAATAATGTTTTATTTTTTATTTTTTTAATCTTGTTGATAAAAAATATTAGTGTAAAAAGATACCACTGAATATTATTATGTTTGTATTATTAAATAGTCGATTTTTTCTCAAAACTGCCGGGTCAGATTTTTATGTCCCTTGCATAAACACTGAAAACCGTATCGCTATTGGTCCAGTCTTCTATAATGTTTTCGGATCTTGTATAGTAGCTATATAGAAAGCTAATCTTGTTGATAAAAAATATTAGTGTAAAAAGATACCACTGAATATTATTATGTTTGTATTATTAAATAGTCGATTTTTTCTCAAAACTGCCGGGTCAGATTTTTATGTCCCTTGCATAAACACTGAAAACCGTATCGCTATTGGTCCAGTCTTCTATAATGTTTTCGGATCTTGTATAGTAGCTATATAGAAAGCTAAAAAGATAATCATCTGTAGAATACGAGTGTGCCTCCTTTCAGAAATAAATGGGTGTGGGAATTTTCTTCGCCACACTTGTAAATTTCAATTCGAGTTATTTTCGTTGCTTGTCAAAATATTTACTGCATTTTAGAACATTTTCTTTATGACACCTTTTCCTCCTTCACGTCATAATGCTACATCATTAATAAAACCCTCTTTACAACCTAAGGACGAAGAAATAAGCTCCAATTCTCCAAATCATTATGACAGTCGTGTCTGCATGCTGCACTTCAGACGTTTCAAGCACTAAGCCTACACTTGAAATGTCTTCTGTCACAGGCTATGACGTCGTTTCTATTTTTGAAATGAATCTCTTTTATAGTCTGCAAGCCTTGTTATACGCTTGAGATGGTAAAAACATATTGCGTTGAGAAGGAAGCATTGCAATGATTCTAATATGGGGTTGGTTTCTCTAAAGGTTCTTGAGTTTATTTTTGCTAGCAATTGCTACATGAAAATGTTATCATTATACTACCTTCATCCACTATAATATTGCACATCTATACATCTCCCAAGGTGCAACAATTATGAGATAAATATTGCAGAAATTTAAAAAATCGGTTTGCAATGTCCGCGAATGATGACACTTTTTTGATGAAACTAACATCATAATCATTAATCATAAATAATAATTTCAAACTTTTCATTCGTTTCTTAGTGCAATAAATACACAATTGTACTAAATTACTAAAGTCTGTACAGCTACAGTACGTTTGCTGTCATGGGTATAAAACGTATTTTATTTAGTAATTCTAACAGTGTTTTAGTAGACTTTTTCCTCAGTGTATCCTCGATCTTCCTAATCAAGTCACCACCAGCTAACTGCCTTAGGTCATAAGTCCAACTGGCCAAAGAGGACATATTCAAGCCTGCTTGTTTGTGGTATCCATTCGAGAACTGGATCACCATGGAAATGTAGGCAATTTTAATCATAATTTTATATGACGTGATAATCTTCATGACAAGTTTTTATGATGTCCATCCAGCCGTTATAGTATAGTGGGAAGTAGATACAAATATTTTTCATCTAATTAACTATATACTTACACTTAGTTTTTTTCTTTCAAGCAAATGATTAAATCTGTTTAGTAATAAAAATCCATCTTATTTATTATTCAATTTCATTATTTAACCCAAGAATATAAATCATCATAATTTGTTATGTTTTTACGAATGTTTTACCTCTGACATCATAACTTTCCAAGAGTTCAAAAATAACGGGCAAAAGTGCTATTAGCCGTGTTTTACTGCTCGACTTCGCATTTTCTACTAAATAAAAAACAAATGAAGCAGTATCATCCATTTTAAGTCAAGTACACGATTTTAAGTCAGGTCTAATAAAAGGAGAATTATGATAAACCCCCGTTTTAGTACGCTTTCTTTTAAGGCAACCTTTTACACCGTGCGGTAAGCCCACATTTCACACCACACTCAATATTTTAAACGTGTTTGGAAGTTCAGACATCACACTAAAATGACTTATTTAGAATATAAATCTGACTCAAATTGCACGAAATCATTATTATCCGTGCTAAATCAAATTGTAAAGAAAAACTCTTAAAAAAACAGAAAAGGCCAGGATTGCTATTTTTGAAACTCATTCGTTGAACTCAGCAGTTGAAAATGTATGGAGATACACACCTTTCTACTGCGGCTTTCAAAAATCGCACTCCGTGAGTATGATTTTTTTAATGTATAATCAGCAGTAGAAAGATGCACGTCTCCATCGAAATATTGTCATTTTCAACTGCTGAGTTCAAAGAATGAGATTCAAAAATCGCACTCCAGGTCAGATGGAAAGTCATCTCATCCTTTTAATATTTTCTTTTATATTTTTTTATGTGGCTTTTATAATACGGCTATGTCGATTGATTAATACGGATATAATACGGACATGTAGGAGTGCGATTTTTTAAATTCATTCTTTGAACTCAGCACTTGAAAATGTCAATATTACTATGGAGACGTGCATCTTTCTACTGCTGATTTATCATTAAAAAATCACACTCCAGGAGGGCGATTTTCGAAAGTAAATAAGCAGTAGAAAGATGCGTACCCCCATTCATTTTCAACTGCTTAGTTCAACGTATGAGATTCAAAAATCGCACTCCTGTAGCCCTTTGTCCTGCAGTTTAATCCAATGATAAATATAAATTGAGACAAAAAAAAAAGAGCTAACATAAAGAGCAGATTATAAAAACGTTTCTCTATGTTCGCTCCATAGTGAAGGTTGTTCAGTTTCGTGGTCTTAACCACCCCTTTTAATATTACTAAGGTGTTTTGCTACACCTTAGTATAAAATCATTGGTGAAATTATTGTTCAAATCAGATAGTAAAATCTATTAAAATAACTAGTTGCCACATATTATATACAACTAGATATTTTTCTACGGCGTTAGTCCCAAGTTGAAGGAATCTTATCTGACTTATTGCAGTGGGATATACTTTTAAATAGCTGATGACAGCTCGGAAAATAGTTTATATAGTTTTTTACACTTAGAAAACTTTTCAGAATATTGTATTTCTTATCTCCTTGCCATATGGGCGGCCTGCTTTGAAAAGTAGAGTATTGTACGCTACCACAGATTATTTAATAGTTACTACCGTAAACGCTACCTCTAACCAAAGCGATTATTGAATCTCATTCGCTGAGTTCAGCAGTTGAAAATGTCAAAATTACCGTGGAGATACGCATCTTTCTTCTGCTGATTTGACTTTTAAAAATCGCCCTCCTAAAGTATGATTTTTAAAAGTCAAATCAGCAGTAGAAAGATGCATATCTCCACAGTAATTTTGACATTTTAAACTGCTGAACTCAGCAAATGAGATTCAAAAATTGCACTCCTGATTATTAACCTGCCTTTTCTCTGTAATACAATACTTACAGGGTGTAGAATTAAATACCTTTCGAAAGTAAGGTCCATCAAACTGGAAAAAAACTACTATGGGATGGGACCAACTTTGAAATCGCAAAAAAAGCTATTTCGGAAATGGAAATGGAACGCTTTTTTGAATCCAAATTACGCGTCGGTGTAACCATTAGAAACAAACACCTCCCTCCAAACGTCACGGCGTTTCATCATCATGTTAATGGTAAAAGAAGACCAATTTGCGTCGGGCGCAATCTCATTGTTTTTGATTAAAATTATTATTGTTCTCTTTTATTCTTAGTCTCTTCGTGAATCGTAAGACGAGTCATCTATCTGTTACGTTCAAAATACTTAGATTTGATTAAATTGAGTGAGTCTTCTTTATTGAAATGAAACTCGAATTAATTTTGTGTTTTTGAAGTGCGCTCTCAAGGAAACTTGGTCCTTATTAGTCGAGTCTACCAGCAATATTTTTGATGTATTGTTATTGAAGATGTCAGTTATTTTCCACAATCTTGGTGAATTTTTCTTTGTTAGTTCTTTATACAATATAAATTTTGCATAATTTTATAAATTTGTGTAGGTCTCTCCGGTGTATTTGGTATTATAATGAGTAGTAATTGGCTTAATAAGAAATCTTGGTCTAGTAAAAAGAAAGAATAGCCATATATAGGGTGTTAGGGTAAACATTTGCATTACTTTAAGGGTTGATTGTACCCACGATACTGAACAACTTTTCCAAAGAAGCCTGTAAGAAATCCGCAAATTTCTTTTTCGACTTTTCTTACTAAATTCAATCTGCTGATCGAACGTTTGTATGAAACGTCGAAATCTATTTTTGCGAATTTGTTATAGGTTTCTTAGGGAATGGTGTTTAGTATCATGGGTACAATCATCCCTTAAAGTATTGCAACTGTTTACTCTAACACCCTCTACACCCGGTGTAAATTCAAATGCGGTACTATTGAACGGGATGCATCAGACCATGAAACTGAACAGCTTTTACTATGGAGCCAACATTAGAAACAAATAGCGAAAAAAAAAGCGTTCCATTTCAGAAATAGCTTTTTTTGCGATTTCAAAGTTGGTCCCATCCCATAGTAATTTTTTTCCAATTTGATGGACCTTACTTACGAAAGGTATTTAATTCTACACCCTGTACTTAAGTATTGTATTACAGAGAAAAGGCCGGTTAATAATCAGGGTTAGAGGTAGCGTGCAATACTCCACTTTTAAAAGCAGGCCGCCCTATGGCAAGGAGATAAGAAATACAATATTCTGAAAAGTTTTTTAGGTAAGTGTAAAAAACTATATTATAACTTTTTTCCGAGCTGTCATCAGCTATTTAAAAGTATATCCCACTGCAGACCCTCTAGCATGATTTCTCTACTTGGGCGCGACTCGGCTTTTTGCCATACTACAAGTCGCGGCAAGCGCGGCTTTCGCTCTCCGAAAAGCGCGGGAACAGGTTATTTTGTATGCAGCGAAGGCGCGTCGCGCGCGTGTAGAGAAATCATGCTAGACCTGCAGGTCATAAGTCAGATAAGATTCCTTTCACGAGTTAAAGCAAGTCAACTTGGAACTAACGCCGTAGAAAAATATCTAGTTGTATTATGTGGCAACTAGTTATTTTAATAGATTTTACTATTCGTTAGTTACAAGTCGAATTTACCAGAAAAAGGTTTAAAACTAAAAATTTTCTAGTTAAGGTGGTTTCAGTCCATACAAACGTTTGACGCACAATACGCGTAGACGGAATTAATAAAAGTAATATTCTATATATGGAAAAATAGTTTTGAAAATTTAGACCAAAAAAAAAAAAAAAAAAAAAACCGAAAATTTTGTATGAAATATTTCAAAGCTTTATGTCTTCGTAATTATATTATAAATTGCAAATGTTATTGGATACGCGACATCTAGATTTTCTAAACTATTTTTCCATATAATCAAAGTTTTTTATAAAATTGACCCCTCTGCAACCGCCTTAAGTCTGCTGAAATGAATAGTTGTCACATATAATGTAGGTACTAGATATTTTTCTCCGTGCAGAATGTAAAATTTAATAAAATGTACAATATTATAATATTACCATCCCAAGAGTAATGCAGTCCAATACTTGTGGAAATGGACTCTACTGCACTGTCTTGTACGTGTTTGAAATTCTAAACGAAAACGCATCTTTCGTTGGTTGCACAGAGAATATCAATACTCGTACCGATTCTAATTTCTTTGTAAATCTCTCTGAGATTCGATCGAGATCGGAATCCGATCTCTTCAGATTCAATATATTCAGTGCTAGTAGTGTTTTACTGATTCTTAAGTATTGAAATGTTATTCTAATACTTACTTACTACTTATTATGTTTTTTCTACAATAAAATCTTGTAAGATTTCCAGTATTGACGTTTATTTCAGAATCATAATTGACCTGGTACTGGTACGTCCCACAGCCGAGAGCAATGGCGAATAATGGTGAAATGGTGGAAATACTCTACAATGCGGCCCAATTGTTGGAGGATTGAGGGTAGGATAGGAGTGGTCTTACAGTAGTAAATTAATATTTCTATTAATGGGTCATTTTGATGTTTTTTTTTTAAATCATGTCACCATGGCCCCGATTCGGACTGTGCCACGACTTAACTAAATTTATTCCTGTCACTTTCTAAAATAAGATTAAGAAAAGAGACAGAAAACCAACAGCTGACTTTAGTGCTGTCAAAGTGACGTTTCACGCCCAAAATAAGATGCCATCATAATGTACGCCATCTTATTTAAAGCGTTTTTGGGCGTGAAACGTCACTTTGACAGCACTAAAGTCAGCTGTTGGTTTTCTGTATCTTTTCTTAATCTTATTTTAGAAAGTGACAGGAATAAATTTAGTTAAGTCGTGGCACAGTCCGAATCGAGGCCATTATCCCATGTCCGACCAATAAAAGCTAACTTAAAGAGCCTCTTGCTATATTCCCTGCAGTTTTTTAAATGTACCTACTTCTTTTGTTTATTTTATTTTTTATTTTTTTTTTATTTATTTATTTTTTTTTCTATTGAAGTGTTACTTTTGTTTATAGAATATTTAATTATCAAAATTAAAAAGTAAATTTACTTTATTTTAAATACAATGGTTGATAATATGATTCGAACCTAGCTAGAGTGGAAGGATCGCTTCTTATTTTTGATGTCGTACAGATCGTACTTTTTACTAATCTCCATGTAAAAATAACAAAAAAATTTAAGTGTCGCATTGATTAGAAGCTTCTACCTATAAGTATAATTTAACTAAAACCTGTAATACTCAGATAGCATGTTCACCACTAACTTCGCTTCAATCAATTCGCACTGTTCCTGCATAGTGGATTATTATATTAGTGTTGATATTTCGTGAGACGTAGCCTTACAGGGAGATTATCAAACTTTAACTTATCCCTTTTTTTCTTTTTACGTACCTTCACGAAGTTATGTGAAAATGACGAAGTAAGAACCGTTCGAGAGTTCTAGGCAACTGTGAACTTTTTATCTGAGAATGAAGGATGAGGCGTAACAAACGCAAAGTGATAAAAGGTAGCAACTGAAAGAACTTTACAGCTGACACTTTCAGATTTCTTTTGCTTTACGCCTTTTTATTATATACTATAGTTTCACATAGCGTTCAGTTGCAAACTTTACTTATTCTTTAGAGTACCTACTATAGGTAGGTATAGGTACTATATAGGTAGGTACTATAGGAAGGTACTATTTGTATTAACAGGTAGGCCTATTTAGGATATAACAAAAAGATGCGTCATTATTAAAAGTTTGGATTAGACCGTCAACATAATTATGAATAGATAATAAAGTATACACTATAGAAAAGAAACTTACTATGGTTAAACCAACACAAGATTGGTAGGCGTATCTTGACATTTTGTAGGCGAATCTTGTCATTTAACGCGGGAGTTTCGTTTCCACTATGTTCGCGGAGGCGCGCACGGATTGTTTTTAAGCCACGATTCGCAAAAGATGTGGCTCCTTAATCCGCAGAGTGCGGGACAGCAACAACAGCATCCTGATGATGATTGCCGACAGACTGGACGGGCCGTACTTGGGTCATTGTTGTAGGATGCACTTGTCTCGCAACTAATGATCGCTTGACTGACATATTGAATTGTAATTGTAATTGAATTGAATATAATTGAAATGAATGGAATGTAATTTAATTGTATTTAATTTAATTTAATTGTATTGTGTAAATTTATGTGACATTGAACAATTGTAATTTGAATATTAAGTACCTACTAACATAGTTTACATAAGTGTGTTACTAACAAAATGAATCATGGTTATTTGAATAAATACAATTATTATTGTATGTCTTACGTTCCGAAATCACGGGCAATTAAGTCCCGGACCTTTGGAAGGCGTGCATGGGGCCGAAGCCAACATGTAGAGGCCCGTTCAAAAGACAAGTTAATCTAAATGTAAGGGATACACAAATGGCGGATACCATCTCCGAGCGTACAACATGATACCCACGGGGATGGTCCCCGCCATTTGTGTAAAGACTATTGGAGTACGGCGCTATGGCCGCGATGGAAAAATAAGGTCTTGGGCTATGGAGGTGAAAGTTGGATGGATGGATACTGGGCTATGGGAGGAGACTAACGGACGCCTGCCATGACAACTAGTCTCAAAATTGTAAATAGGGCAGGCGGTGACTCGCCGACTCGTCGAGTGGGCCCCATAAAACGGCCGCACGCACAAAGTGCGACAATGGGGCAACATCTCATTGAGCGGCTGAAGGTTGTCGAGAGGTGCGGCTCCGGTTTCACCATCGCGGGGTTTACCCCCGTGAGCGGGTTTCCCCGTTATTACACCATTACGTGCAATACACTTCCAACCTGGAGCATAGGTTCTGCTCTTGCGATTCCACTCTGGACGGCCAATTAAGGCAAGCCAGAGGTAGGGGGGTGTGTTACTGTGTGTGTGGGTGTGGGGGGGTGTGTGTGTGTGTGTGTGAGCGCATGTCTATATGGTCCCCCTGGATAGGGGTCCGCGCTAGGACGAGGTCCGCGGTGTCGCCACTCACCGTCACCTAGCCACAAGCTGCCCCCGCGGGGTTATTATTATTATAATAATTAAATGGTACCCACTATTTAATTTATATCTAATTCATATGCAGTCAAATAGATTCTTTATTGTAAAATTGTTAAATTTGACGATCGAATCCAACCGTTGAGCTACCATTGTTGTAAAAAGACAGTTGTTCCATACAATTCAGTCGAGTACGTAATACAGTTTTGTATGGAACTACTTTGTATATGACTACACTTTACGGCCAGTAAAATATCATCATCAAAAAGTTATTAATAATTTCGAAACTTTACCTGAAATCATAGATTATTTTATATTTTGAGGGAGTCCTATTGGAATGAGATTGTATCTAATTTGCAGTGGAGAAGGCACACTGTGTTATATTAACTTGAACAACTTTTACTGTGGGAGCAAATCCAACAGCACAAAAAAAAAACAGCTGTTTCATAATGAACTGCAAATGCCTACTCGTCTCGAACGTATCAAAAAGCTGATGTTTTTGTTGTTCTTACAGGTTTGCTCCCATAGTAAAAGTTGTTCATTTTGGTGGGTAAAAAATGTGGTTCAAAGGTTAATTATATTTTTCCTTACACCCTGTATATACAGGAATGTACCAATATAATTATAGTCATATAACTATCCTAGAACACTTGTAGGTATTGAAGCAGACCTCCTATATTTATACTAATACTAAAACAAAAAAGTCTGAAAGTTCAGGCTCTGTACCCGGACTTTCGATGTTCGATATATCGTCACTGTTTCGGTCCGCACTTCATTGTAATAGAGTTGACATTGGAACGAAAACGTTCACGCGATTGCGAAGTTCGAGTGTGCGGGTAGAGGCCCTGTACCGAACTAAATCTTCCGAATTACTGAGACGAACTAACCTACTTTCATGTTAAAAATAAAAGTCAATGATGTTGCTTACTAAAATGTTTTTTTTTTCAATCCAGAATTGGTTTGTTAATAATATTTTATTACCCTTAATCCAGCACACGCTGTAAAAAAGTTTATAAAATTTAATTCCACTCCATTGATTTGGCAGATTATTACTCCATAAATTATCCAACTTTGCATCCATTCCCTAACGTAATCGTAACGGACTTTTTCAAAGTTCTCGCCTTTAATATTTTCCTGCCGCTCATGAGACTGTATTTTTTGTAATTAGAAAAGTGCGAGCAATTAAAACTTTTATAATTGTCGAGATGGGGAAATGCTGAAATTTACTTCTCAGTGAACAATGGGTACCCGGCCCAGACAATAAAAAAGGAACTTACCAACTTTCTCAATTAGAAAAGGAAATAACGTTACCTTTTCAACTTCGATGCAACATTGAAGACCTTTTTGCTCTAAGTACGAACAAGGTACGAACCTTATGTTTCTGCCGGTGCTTGAAATCAAGTGCCTATTGAAAGTAAAACACGACCTGACTTGCGTAAAAACCTTTTTTTATTTTTGTCGAATAGGCAGGTATAGGTACATTTTGCCTCACAATTTGCTAGCGTGGACTCTATTATTTAAATTTAAATGTAACATGGTAGTTTTCGGATCAATAACCAAGGTGATTCAGGTGAAATCCGAAGCGTATGTGAAGTCTACCAATCCGCATTGGGAACGCGTGGTGGACTAACGCCCATACCCCATATAAACTTGAATGCGTTATAATACTTAGAGGGGTGCTTCAGACCATCAAACTGAACAACTTTCACTATAGGGACCAATATTGAAATCGCGAAAAACAAATTGGTTGTTTCATAGAAAATTTCAAGGACTACTCAATCCAAATGTATGTTACAGCTGTTTTTTATCTTTCTTTGTCGAGTTTGTCTCCATATTGGAAGTTGTTCAGTTTGATGGTTTTTCGACCATTATAAACAAAACACCGCCTGCCACGTACCTAGGGTGATTTTTAACACCTTGTCGATAAAGATACAGACATGACAGAGATATTTATTTCAGTAGTTAGATAAAAACGCAAACAGACACAGCTAGTCATTGAAAAACTTTGTAGGCGATTGATAGAAATAACGCAGTCCCGTAAATCAAACACGTAAATGAAAAGAAATGAAAAAAAAACGGCCATCAAGCCAGTCATCTGGAAGATCAGTTGCAAGATGATTCATGATATTCATTTGTTTTCCCCGTGACTGAAAAAATCGCTGGACTGTTTTTTTAGATAGCCGTCATCAATCTGGGCAGATGCATTAAACATTACGTTAGAAAACAAAAGATTGAAAAAGGTAAGACGCATAAAATTTTGTTTTAAGGGTTCCGAAGTCAAACATAGAACCCTTATATTTCCATCCATTCTTTCTGAAGCGACTACACCCTCAATTTTGCACCAAAAACACACAAAAATATTGGCACGAAGAGAGATAGTAACAAAAAAAGAAAATTTTGATCATGAAATAATTAAAATAAAAAGTTGTCCCCCTTCTCATACAACAAATAGCTTACCTACCGCATCGTGATGATGTCGGTCGTTGAAGGAACCTGTAAATCGAAAAAAAGAGGCTAATTTATTTCATACTAGCGGCCCGTCCCGGCTTCGCACGGGTGGACGTCTAATCTTTTCTAGCAATAAATATAGCCTATGTTACTCAGAGTGAATGCAGCTTTCTAATGGTGAAAGAATTTTTTAAATCGGCCCAGTACTTTTTGAGCCTATTCATTACAAAAATAGGTACAAATCTTTCCTCTTTATAATATTAGTGTAGATGTTTCGAGATATTATACAGCGCTGCTCAAAATAAAAATAGGCGCAAAAGAGGCGCAAAAGAATACAAATTATTGCCCCCTGTTTAAAGACCGTGTCTTTATATTGATACATTGGTAAGCAAGTATTATTTTGTTCATAATGTTCATTTTCATTCATATTCATTAATAAAAATGTGGAATTATCTCATAATATGAATAAACCCTTAATTTTCAAATAAAGGTTATTATAATTATGAAAATAAGACTTTTTGAGGGCTGTCATTCCTTTATTATTTCTTAAATAGCATCTTAATTACATTATAACAGTTACAATATTAATTATTTAATTACCTACAGAATTTAGGTTACTTGATCTACTTTCGATGTCTTAATTAATGCTTTTTATTTACTGTGTTGGGATTTGGGTATCATAATTATAATTATTATAGGTAGATAAACAGTTTATTTGCATTACTTAACACACACCTAAACGTAGGTATATACCTATATATAGATTATAGGTATTTAAATACATGCCAGTGGTTACGATTCTTACTTATAATATAATATTTTACTTTGTATTTCGATAGTGAATACAAAGTCATGCATGATCTCGAAACGACAACATACCCAAATATTGCCACGATTATAAACTTTAATCTTTAACTTTTGTTTAAGTATTATCAATATTATTATAAATAATTTTTTATAGATAGATAATCTTTCAATTGAATTTTATTTCAGCAAAATTTTCAACTCGATCATTTCTCTATGCTTTTTATTAGAATATTCACATGGCATCAATACCTATTTCGTTACTTTATCGACATAGTGATCTAAATAATCAATCAATATGTATTTTAAGCATCTACACAATGAACAATCTATGTAAAATTAAAACGTAAAAAGTCATAATACGGCTTAAACCAAATGATTAAAAACTTATTAGACACACTATTTTACTTGTTAATATTCGTGTTGAGGACCGAACAAAGCATCTTTGTCCCTCGACCGTGTAAGAAGTGGAAAAATGAAAGAATACCCTTTGTTTCGGGGTCGACCGTCGAAAGCCGAGATTTTTTCTTTTCTTTTATTTTTTTTCGCAAGATGAGCGATGTTAGCAGTCTTTGCGCTTGAAGACTGCGATTTAAAAACTGTGTGCTGGAAACAGAATTATGTTCTTGAGCACTGAAAAATGAATAGAAGCTGTTATGTCGTAATTTTGTACGGAGATACTCTTTTCTTTTTTTAGTATGAACATGGGTTTTTATTTTAATTTTTTGTGATATGGACAGTTTTATATAAAAACGAGCTTTTACCCGCGACTTCGTCCGCATAAATTATATACCAGATTTTAAGTCAGATGATAAGCTATCATACAAAAAAATTGTCATCAAAGTCGGTTCAGTAGTTTTTGCGTGATACTCGAAAAAAACAAACACCCAAACAAACAAACATACAAACAAACAAACAAACAAACAAACAAACAAACAAACAAATAAACAAACAAACAGACAGACAAAAAATCCAAAAATTGGTGATTTGGAATTAGGGACATCTAAAAACCATATCGTAATTTGTTTTTAGTAAATGTCTTCAATGTACAGACACACTTCTGTTACAGTTTTATAATAGTTTAGATCTTAATTATAGTTTAAATTTTGAGGAAAAATAAAATCAACAACAAGTCAATTAACTATGATATCCATATGTTACTAACAAGCTGTTGCCCGAGACTTCGTCTGCGTTACCCGGATAAAAAGTACCCTATGTGTTAATCCTGGCTATGGTCTATCTGTATGCCAAAGAGCTTCGAACATTTCAGTATGAAAGCTGGCATACCTACTTTCCGCCATTTTGAAAAAATCACGATTTTGCGGCCACTGATGAAACATATGCCAATCGACAGGGAAAATGATTACAAACAGAAAATATACTTTTGTAAAATGACCTAAGTGGTATACTTTCGGGTTTGAAAATTAAAAAAAATAAAAACATTTTTTTCCACCCAAATTGACTTTTTTGATCAGGAATAGATCGGCAAAGCTCAGGATCGATCAGGACTTAATATAATTATATAATATTATTATTATAAATAAGTTTTATTCATTAATTTACTAAGATAAATAAAATACCTACCTACAAGCAAGACAGCTACGAGCAAGACGGTTGTTGTAGCAGTGTTGCTAACCATTCCGAGAAAGATTTATTCGTATTTACCTATGTATTAAATACTTGATCATCATCATCATCATCTCAGCCGATGGACGTCACACTGCTGGACATAGGCCTCCCCAAGGATCATCACAACGATCGGTCCTGCGGTGTCCTTATCGAACGGGTTCCCGCGCCGCCTTCATCAGGTCGTCGGTCCACCCTTTGGGGCCCCACCTACCCACTGCTGTTACCCGGGGTGCGGGGTGCGGGAGCTACCCACGCTGCACTTTCCGGTATGAGATCGCCACTCAACGGCTTTTCGGCCCCATCGGCCATATCAGTTCTGCGAGAAAAGTGCCCCACCCATTGCCATTTTAGTTTAGCATTTTTTTGGGCTATGTCTCAGCGGATCTCTTCATTTTCGATTCGATCTTGCCGGGAAACACCGAACATAGCCCGCCATTACCGTTTGGGTGACTTTCAACCTTTTTATGAAGCCTTGAGAGAGCGACGACGTCTCAGTTCCGTATTTCATCTTGAGACACTGCGGTATTTGGGACGTGAAGAGACTACGTAGCTTTCCAACGCTGCCTTGCCGAGTCGGATTCAACAGTCAACCGTTGAATCCGACTCGGCAAGGCAGCGTTGGAAAGCTACGTAGTCTCTTATAGATACAATTTCGAAAAAGAGGTCAACCTCTTTCTCGAAATAGTATCTATCTAATTGGATAGGTTTGTCCCAGGTAAACATAATTGTCAACAACTTCAAGTACAGAGAGGGTGGGTACACCATCGACATTTTACATGATCGTCCATGTTCATTTTCATTTTGTCCGTAGGCTAAGAATAGCATCATCCCATTTCTTCCTCTGAGTGTCGTATATGGCGACTATGGGATCCAGCAAGAGGTAGGCAGCAGCATCCTCTGAGTACACGCATTCAATCTAACTGCGATCGCCAAACCCGCCTACCAAGGGTGGCCAGGGCCAACACAACCAAAACCAGGTTCCCATTCCCTAGCGGCCCTGCTATTCCTGGCTACGATAGCGGCCAAGGTAACGGCGAGGCAAGGTGCGCGAAGAATCTCCGGCAGAGATCCGGCTACCACAAGACCACAACCGACAACAGCTGCACCTGGTAATATGTAATACTCGTTCACAGCGGACCGACGAGTCGCGCGCTCGACTCGAGGAAAAACTGAGCAGGATACGTTGGTTTATCTGAAGTCCGAAAAGAGGGAGGACTCGATAATCCTCAAATCCAGAAGCCTACTTTATTTCCGAGAGGGCGACCTAAAGTCCTGGGCCCCGGCATGGTGCCGGGCTTATGGTTTACAAATCTCTTGTGAACAACTTGGAGGGGATCGTAAACGTGTCGAATAGGGTGGTGTAACTTATACTCAAAATAACCAAGCGGTAAGACTATTCGTTAGAGGTTATACAGGACAGGTATACCTGGCCCCGAAATCAGATCAGAAATACGATGACCGGTAGGGATTATGTATGAGGGAGGAGCCATGTATAGTTCCAAAACACACTTCACAGCTGTTGTCATGTGAGACTTCAACGCAAAACTGAAATGAGCAAATGACGGTGGAGATCTACGAGTGGGGCAATTAATGGACGGCTTCGTGGAGGAAGAAATCTATATGATGAAAACTCCTTCTTTATGAAGCGGGAGCACAGGAAATGAACCTGGATGAGCCCAACGGTACAAGAAATGAGATATAATTCATCATGTTGACGAAGAGGTAAAAATTCAATGTTTCTGTGTTGAACGCATTTAAAACTGGAAGCTATCATCGCAGATAAAAGTCAAACTTAAAAGATCTCGACAGCTGAAATTTACGCTCTGCCCAGTACCTATCCTATAATGTAAAACCCCTGTAGTTTTCAGCTCGAACTTCAAAATCGTTTTGATTGCGTTGTGACGATTACAGCGACGGGCTTGTGGAACTGTCTATGCGTCGGATCCAAGTTCTTTAAGACCCGCCCTACACATAGAAACAAGAATCTCTCAAACCCTACTCTTAAGCTCATGGAGGAAAGGAAAAATGATTATGCAGCCCTCAGATGATCTGAATGAGAACCGGCAGCACAATAGGCAGATTTCAAAGTCCGTGACTTCGTCGGTTCAACAAAGGCCCCAAAGTCTTCGCAAAGGATCTGTCGATTATCAAAGGCAGCAAAATTGAAGACCAAAGATGGCAGGATCTATCATCCAAGCTAGAGTTTCTGAGAGAGGTTGACAAATTATATGGACAGTTATACACGTCAACACGGAGACTCACTAAAAATCTGGATAACGACCCAAGAGAAAGAGAGAGATATGAACCCTGCACTATACCGAAGATATCCCGGACATCAGCATGTACTCGATTAGGATGGCTCTCAAGCAGATAAAGAATAACAAGGTGCCGAAACTGAGGCCCTTGAGAAACTGCTCCATTATGTCATACTCGAGGAAAAAACGCCGCAGGGTTGTGGTATTTCTCAAAAAGGGCGTTAATGCCCTGCTGAAGAAATATAGGCCCATATCGCTTCTTAGCAATGTCTGTACGAGGATAATAAGCTGTTTTTGAGAGTCATTACAAACCGTCTCGCGCGGGTTTGACGATTTAAAGCCTCCCGAGCAAGCCGGGTTCCGAAAAGGGTTCAGTACCACATACATAATGTTCCAGCAGGTTATTCAGGATTTTTTTTAATGTATGGTTTTGCTCTTGACCTCAATCCTGTCCTCAGGACGAAGATGGGGTCGAAGATGTAGCGAGCTTACCCAGAAGATGCCTATTCACTCGTACTTTAATGGAATTCGGGTTGCAAGTGCTCGGAAATACTGATGCAGGCAAGGCATTCCACTCCTTGGCTGTGCGCATTATACAAGATTCAGAAAGACGCTTGGTGCGGATATTTGGGATGTCAACCAAGAAGGGGTGATATCCTGCGGTGCGCCTGGAAGTCCGATAGTAGAAAGGGGAAGGTGGGATGAGCTCATGTAGCTCTTGGGCACACTCACCGAAGTACAATCTGTAGAAGACCGACAAACAGGCCACTTCTGCAGCGGTGGGCTAGGCTATGAAGCTTGGTCTCCACCAGCTTACTGTCGCCAATAAGCCCCCCCCCCCCTCAACCGAGTCGAGTGCAGCAAGTTGCTACTTGGCTGAGCCATCCCACAGGTGGCAGCAGTACTCCATACATGATCGGACCTGAGCTTTATACAACATTAAGAGCTATCCAGGAGTGAAATACCGCTTCACCTTGTCTGAGAGAGAGGCGATACAGGCATGTTAGAACAGGAGACAACTCAAGCGTACAATATCTCAGCACTCTTGCAGGTATACCATCAGGACCACTGGCCTTATTCACATCCAGACTACGCAATGCTCTGCAGACCTATTTTGTATGTATTGTGATCTCCGGCATCGAAGAATCACAACGAGAGATGGTTGGTGGCTGTTTGGCACCAGCATCTAGACGTGAATTGCTCGCAAACAGAGAAGCAAATAAATTAGCTTTCTCATTTGCGGTGTGAGCCGACCCATCAGGTTTCTGCATGGGAGGCAAAGTGGGACGGCAGAAATTGTATTCGACCGATTTTGAAAGGGACCAGAACTGTTTACTACCAGAAGGGTAGGATGCCAGTCTGGCTCCAATGCGGCTGACATGATCGAATAAAGCCGAGCACCCGTTTGCAGACTTAGCGGCAGAATTAAAGGCCCTCTTCTTCAAACCTTACGAGCTCTAACTTTGCGGTCGCGAGCTTGGACCCATGCTTGGTAGGCGGATTCCTTTTTAGCCTCAGCACGAGCACAATCCGCATTGTATCAAGGTTGAGCTTTGTGACCGAGTGCGATGTTGGAGAATGGAATATAATATTCCATTCCCTGTCGTATCACGTCCTCAACCACATCAGCAGAACTGGCAGGGTCACTCGATGAAAAACACACTTGCCGCCACGGGTAAGACGCAAAGAAGTGCCGCATCTCATCCCAATCTGCCGACCCGTATCGCCAAAATCGCCTCGTGCCCTTAGGGCTGTTATCGGGAGGAGAGCATATCGACACGGATTTCACCAGACAGTGATCGGACGTTCCCAGTGGGGCAGAGACCGATACTGAGTGCCTGTATGGATCTGATCTCAGCAGAAGGTTCAAGCTATTGGGCGTATGGCCATCAACATCCAGTACCCGCGTTGCTTGATTCACCAGCTGGGTGCGATCTAGCGATAATGCAAACTTGCGCGCCACTCTTCCAGCATGGCCAGTTTTCTGGAACGGGAACAGCTCGCTATAGTGGGCATTGAATTCCCCCAGAAAAAAATGCTCCGCCGATGGATAGCTTCGTTGGGCTGTCTCTGCCGTCTCAGTGAGCTACTCCATGAGCCTGGTTGTCTTCTTGTCACAGTCGTGCGATCGATAAACACCGACGTAGAGAGATTTCTCCATTCCGGTGTCCACCAAAAGCCATAGTACGGAGAACCCGGAATCTTCAAAAAATTAAATTAAATTAAATCATTTATTTCTCAGATAACTCAGATCCATTCTAGTGTTAGTAACAATGATCTTACAAACTATGTTAGTTATAATAATCTATCCGACAAAGATGTGGGCAACGAAGACGCCGACAGCAAATGTCGTCGCGAACATACACACAGACCCCCAGCTCGCCTCTTGAACTTATGTTCCAACGAGTATCCTGGGTAGTTGAGGTACGCCGTATCAGATGGGGTTGCTAACTGCGTCTCCGTTAAAAAGAATAGGTGTGGCCTCTCGGTCTCAAGGTGGTGATGGACCGGATCGAGATTTGAGTGCAGACCTCGTATGTTACTGAGGTGCACTTTGAGTGGGAGGAAGTGCAGCCGTTGTTTAACCTTTTTCTTTTTGGTAACTTTGTTTTTCATTATTTTTTGTAGAGTGGTGGAGACGTGGAAAAAAAGTCGAAACGCTACTCAGGTACCCTAGAAGACCTCTTGGGCTCGACTGACTGGAGAGAAACTCATTTGGAGACTGCGGGGACGCCCGAACCCCCCCGAAATGGCCACCGGGTCCTCCCTTCCGGCCGCCAACTGGCACGGTGGAGCATTGCGGGATTTTTCGCTAGTTGTGTGGGGCAGCCTTTCACACGTGGCTAGCGCACTACTTAGGTCCCGTACTAACGACTAACCAACCAACTAATAAACCAGCCGCCAGCCAACGACTATCACCATGCTTCGGATCCCGCTACCCTCCAAAATGAGTTGCCCGGTACAGTGTTGCTAAGGCCGGCCGGCCAAGACCGGTTCCGAGCAGCGCAACTGACTTTTTCCCACACCCCCATGGATATAAAATTAAATGGGACACTTACTGAAAGGGGTGCTTCAGACTATCAAACTGAACAACTTTTAGTATGGGACCAACACAGAAATCTCGAAAAAATAAAAGTTTTTTTTAAAGGATTTTCTTTTAAACTGCAAACATAACTCGACTGAAATGTATGGGACAGCAGATTTTGTTTTTGCTATTTCGATATTGGTCCCATAGAGTTTGATGGTCTGAAGCACCCCTTTAAGTAAGTGTCCTATTTAATTTTACACCCTGTCTAAAAGATCGAAGAATAAAATATATGTTTCTTTGCTTGGGTACTACTGCAGCGAAGTGTAAGGCAGAGAGACATTATATTATGTCCTAAACTGTTCAGCTGCGCTGTGAAGATTTTTTCAATGTTCTGACCTGGAAAGAGCTAGGCATCAACATATACGGCGAGTAGATCAGTCTCATATGGTTTGCCGATGGTAAATAAACCAAGCAACGAGGCAGATTATACTCTTTTCCATCTTCTGTATAACGCGCCGGAGCGTATGTTATGTATGTGGGCCAAGGTGCTGAATCCTTTTCGGAACCCGGCTTATTCGCGAGGCTGGAAGTAATTGAACTTGCGTGCGAGACGGTTTGTAATGAATCTCGGAACAGTTTATACTCGTAGACATGCAGGCTAAGAAGCGAAATGGTCTTCAGCAAGACATTGTCGCTCTTTTCGAGGAAGGGCACCTCTAGACTTCTGTTCCATGCCTGCGGCGTTGCTCCCTCGAGTATGACGTACCTTAACGATATTTCCAAAGGATCGGTACCCGCCTTCCAGAGCTCGGCCGTAATCCCGTCATCACACAGCGCCTTATTTATTTATTTGTATTTATTTATTTAACAATTGTATTACAGCCTTGTTGTTCATTTGCTGTTTGGGAGCCATACTAATCTCGTACTGGCTGACGTCCGGGAGGGATATTTTTGGTATAGTGCCGGGTCAATCTAGATCTATGGTTGTTATCTAGATTTTTAGCGGGTCTCCGTGTTGACGTGTATATCTGTCCAAAGGATGTCTCGACCTCTCTCAGAAGCTTACGCTTGGACGATAATGATCCTGCCATCTTCGGTCTTTAATTTTGCTAGCTGGCTTTGGCCAATAGACAGATCCCTTGCGAAGATTTTGAAGCCTCTGTTCCGCTCTATAGCCCCCCTAATGTAGGCTCGGTGATCATAAGTTACGGACTTCGAAATCTGCGTATCGTGCTGCCTAGCTTCCGGTTTTAAATGCGTTTAACACAGAAACATTATCGAATTTTTACCTCTTCGTCAACATGATGAAGTCTATCTCATTTCGTGTACCGTTTGTGCTCATCCAGGTTCATTTCCTGTGCTCACGCTTCATGAAGAAGGAGTTTTCATCACATAGAGTTCCTTCTCCATGAAGCCGTCCATTAGTTGGCCCCGTTAATTCCATCGTCAAACATCAAAATAATTAACCCACTCGTAGATTTTCACCGTCATTTGCCCAGTTTTGCGTTGAAGTCTCACATGACAACGTGTGCTTTGGAACTATAAATGGCTCTAGAGACATTCTCCCCATACATAGACCCTGCCTCGTCATCATATTTCTGTTCTTATGTCGGGGCCCAGGTATACCTGTATAACCTTTAATGAATACTGTACGAGATTTGTGGAACATAAACCTGGCACCGTGCTGGGGCCCGAGACTTTAGGTCGCCCTCTCAGAAATAAAGTAGGCTTCCGAATTTGAGGATTTTCGAGTCTCTCCCTCTTTTCGGACTTCAGATGCTCCAACGATATTCCAACGTATCCTGCTCAGATTTTCCTCGATTTCAGCGCGCGACTCGTTGGTCCGCTGTGATGAGTGTTATATATTACCAGGTGCAGCTGTTGTCGGTTGTGGTAGCCGGATCTCTGCCGGAGATTCTTCGCACACCCTGCCCCGCCGTTACCTTGACCGCTACCATAGCCAGGAATAGCAGGGCCGCCAGGGAATGGGAACCTGGTTTTGGTTGCGTTGGCCCTGGCCACGCTTGGCAGGCGGGTTGGCAATCGCAGTTGGATTGAATGTGTGTACTCAGAGGATGGTGCTGACCATCTTTTGGTGGACATAATGAAAATGAACATGGACGATCATGTAAAATGTCTGTGGCGTACCTACCCTCTCTGCGCTTGAAGCTGTTTACAATTATGTTTACCTGGAACGAAACTATCCAATTAGATCGGTGCAATTTTGAGAAAGAGGTCAACCTGTCGAATCCGGCTCGGCAAGGCAGCTACGTAGTCTTTTCACGTCCCAAATTCCACAGTTTCTCAAGACGAAAGTCTTTGACCAGTGTGTATCGCCAGTGATGAAATACGGAACTGAGACTACGTCTCGCTCACTCAAGACCTCATAAAAAGGATGAAAGTCACCCAAAACGCAATGGAGAGGGCTATGTTCGGTGTTTCCCTGCGAGATCGAATCAGAAATGAAGAGATCCGCAGAAGAGCCAGAGCAGCCGACAAAAAGCTACGTAGTCTCTTCACGTCCCAAACACCGCAGTGTCTCAAGATGAAATACGGAACTGAGACGTCGTCGCGCTCTCAAGCCTTCATAAAAAGGTTGAAAGTCACCCAAACGGCAATGGCGGGCTATGTTTGGTGTTTCCCGGCAAGATCGAATCGGAAATGAAGAGATCCGCTGGGACATAGCCCGAAGAATTGCTAAACTAAAGTGGCAATGGGCGGGGCACATTTCTCGCAGAACCGATATGGCCGATGGGGCCGAAGAGTCGTTAAGTGGCGATCGCATACCGAAAAGCGCAACGTGGGTAGCTCCCGCACCCCGCACCCCGGGTAACAGCAGTGGGTAGGTGGGGCCCCAAAAGGTGGACCGACGACCTGATGAAGGCGGCGGGAACCCGTTCGATAAGGACACCGCAGGACCGATCGTTGTGACAATCCTTGGGGAGGCCTATGTCCAGCAGTGTGACGTCCATCGGCTGAGATGATGATGATGATCAAGTATTTAATACATAGGTAAATACGTATAAATCCCTCTCGGAATGGTTAGCAACACTGTTACAACAACCGTCTTGCTTGTAGCTGTCTTGCATGTAGGTAGGTATTTTATGTATCTTAGTAAATGAATAAAACTTATTTATAATAATAATATTATATAATTATATTAAGTCCTGATCGATCCTGAGCTTCGCCGATCTATTCCTGATCAAAAAAGTCAATTTGGGTGGAAAAAAATGTTTTTATTTTTTTTTATTTTCAAGCCCCTATATCTCCGAAAGTATACCACTTAGGTCATTTTACCAAAGTATATTTTCTGTTTGTAATCATTTTCCCTGTTGATTGGCATATGTTTCATCAGTGGCCGCAAAATCGTGATTTTTTCAAAATGGCGGACAGTAGGTATGCCACTAAGGCAGGTTGCTCTTTCATCAAAATCCGTTCAGAAGTTTTTGCGTGAAAGTGGAACAAACATCCATACTTACAAACTTTCGCGTTTATAATATTAAGTAGGATTATCATTTATTACGAATTTACGATTCACATTGTGTGTGTTTAAAAGAATGTAACTGCAAAAGCGCCCGAGCCCGCTGCATACAAAAGAAGCCTTTTTTAAATAATAACCAATTAAAAACAGTAGATTTTTTAAACACGATAAAATCAAATCTCTGTGTCGGAATGTCTGAAAACGATGAACCAAAAATATTTACTATTATTAATAATTAATGTTAGTATAAAATTGAATTGAACTTCGTTTGTATGGAGTGCACTAACGGGAATATCCGTCTAAATCCTCTATATCCTTTAAAATCAGATTAAATAAATAAATAACGCTCACAGGCACATTGTAATGATCCCAAGGTAAGCCTTAGGCTTTTTGCTATGGGAATCATACAACAACGGCACAAACATATAACATCCAGATTAAAAAGGTAAGGACGAGACCAGTATAAGAAAGAGTATCTATTACTAGATACAGTACGGGCACTCCCTTCCTCCCACCAACTTTTTACATCACCCCCTCTATCGCCCTCTGGTAACCTTGCTCTGGTTCTACGAAGAAGACTTTTCGTCGGTTTTATTCCGAGAGATAAATGTCCTTTTTGCAACCACCGGCAGCAAGGCTGATTCAGTGTTTATGGGGTGAAGAGCTTTTCTGTGATGGGGATGGACCAGGTCTGCCTATATAACTCCAGTCGGTTTATTAGTTACTAATGATTAAAGGTCTGTAAAAAATTTATGATCAGCTATAAGGCTGATCGTATGATAATATTGTAATATGCACTGTAGCTATGTGAACAGTACAAAAACTGACATGGTTTATCAGTCGGTTTAGGAGATACAGCCAGTCAAAGTTCCGACCTTTGAACGGCTGTATCTCCTAAACCGACTGACAGAACTCGACAGTTTTTGTACTGTTCACATAGCTACAGTGCATACTACAACAGTATCATACGATCAGCCGTGAAGCTGATCGTTAATTTTTACAGACCTTTAATCATCAGTAGCTCCTAAACCGACTGGAGTTATGCAGGCAGACCAGGTCCATCCCCATCACAGAGATGCTCTACACCCCATAAACACTGAAACAGCCTTGCTGCTGATGGTTGCAAAAAGTACACTTATCTCTTATACTATTTTGTATTTTGTTTTTGTACAAGTCCAGGCTAGATTCTTTAAATGTGACTAGATAATTTGTGTGACATTGTCCAAGATATTTATTTATTTATTTATTTATGTGCTGACGTTATCTTGTCAATTTCAAATTTTAGTATGCAGTGTCCGGGGATGTGACGAGAGTGCATCTGTGTTTGGAGCACACACATGTAGTATCTACTTAAAATCTTCTTCTCAAAAAGTTATTTTGTGGACAAGCGGTTGCTGTATTCAACATCGGGTATGAGAAATAATCATCATGTTTTAAATATTAACAACCTTATTTTGTTGTAAAATGATTGTATTATGCGAAATCCTTTGTTAAAATGTAAAAACCCAATTCATTTCGCGCGGAAATCGAGCCACCTGCACCCGTTTAATCTTTTATCTGCACATCATTTAAAATAACAATCTCCATAATAAATCCAACAATCACACACAACGATTGAATGAGAAATCAGACGTAAAATTAAAATAGGTACTATTTAAGGGTGTGACATCTACATCAATCTACACTAGGTCATTATTAATAGCTCTTCGATTTCGATACGATCAAACCAACAGCGAAGCTTTTACTGAACTTTATCCACGAAGTATTAGTAAACCTACCATGAGTTTCCACCTTAGACAATTTATATAGGGACTCGCCTTGCGGTACCATTTCTCCTCTGCCACGGTTTAAGAACAATTGATCTTGTGCATTTACACCCAATTTTATACCTTATCGCTAAACGAGACAGCCTATAATAGCGGAACAATAATTTTGAACTTAGAACGTTTGGGGTTCACACGAGACTACTTTTCATGATTTTTAACATTCAAAATTAGAATCTAAAATGGGGAATAAAATCCAAAGTTGCGGATTTCATGTTACCTCGCCCCCTGCAGAAAATGGCAGAAATGTTTCTTAGTAAAATGACACGCGTAACTCGTCCCTATATAAATTGTCTAAGGTTTCCACTGTACGTTACCACAGGCCCGACACTCCTCGTACGTGTGAGTCCCCGCGTCGGTGACCTTGAGGCGGCGTGTGTATGCTATAGGGTTGAAACTTGCGGAAAACGAATAATGTGTAAGTTTACACTGGTGCAAGGAAATAATAAAAGATAAGGTAGGTACTTAATTTTTATTTACGTAAATTCAATTTAAATTATCCTAGTGCAATTGTGGGTATTGTGGCATACTTGGTAGAGAATTTTTAGTAATTAGGTAGTAAGTAGGTAATTGAAGTAAAATGTAGATAGGTAATTGAATTTGAATTTAATCTACACGTGCATTTTTAAAAATCAATCTACCTAGGTATTTAAGATACACGACTCATACAAATCTTACTACACACGGCGACACATCAAGCTACCCAAAACCAAAATAAGCTAACCGAGCGTAGGCATAGTAAGGTATAACGTCGCGCGGCCAGCTTATTTTGGTTTTGGGTAGCTTGATGTGTCGCCGTGTGTACCTACCTAGCTACCACTACCACCTAATATCGTCAATGGTTAGTAAGTAGCATTATCGATACTCCATCAAAATTAATAGATTTTGAATTGACGTTTAGAATAATAATGTAACTTACGTTTCTGGATCATCATTAGGTAATGAACAGAAACTCTTATCACTGTTATCTTTCTGATTGTTGCCACAACCGTAAACACAACAATAAATGGCACTTTTCATGATTCGTATTATTTGGCGTCGCACGCTTCGTTCGCCGTTCGCCGAGTCAAAGAAAATATTTATATCAACGGCCGAGTCGTGCCGTCACGCGAGCAAGAGCAGCCATGTCATTCGACCGTCAATGACATGACGTCCCACCCGCTCGCAACCCGCGCACCCCCCTGCGCTCGCCCGACCCGCACACATAGCCGCGAGCGCTTTTACGAGCACACATGCATGAGTGTCGCTTCTTTTCGCGTAGTGTATATTTTCTTTGACGTTACTACTGTAGTTGCGGCACCAATTTTGTATGACAGAATTAGTTCTCAACCTAACCACTAGAAGCGCTGTAAAAATGCAATACTAAAACTGTAGTTTACTGTAGCTCGCATGCAGTGTACTGTGTTTGGGTTCGCGTTGAGTTTAGTGAGAAAAAAGGCAGCACTTTGAAACTATGAATTTATTTGCAATTTTGCAGAACAGTTGCGCACAATGGAACAGATCGAATAGAATAGGTATTGGCTCTGAATTCATAGAGTAAAGTAATCTTAAAGTAATAGACAAAACGGAAACTAAAACTATTTTTGTTGGTGCTGCCAACAGTTTACTACAGTAATTTTACTGTTCTGATTTGAGACATTCATGACATGAGTTATTGACATGAAGTTCTGAAACTAGGGCCAAGTTAAGTTTTTAATTATTTCGAAGCACTCAGATCATAATTATCAGAAAAGATGCGTCTACTTTTGATCTCTGTAAATAAACATAATACAGGGTGTTAGGGTAAACAGTTGCATTACTTTAAGGGGTGGTTGTAGACCATGACCTATAGGAAATAAGCAATCAGCTGATCTTACGTTTGTAAGAAAATAAAAAAAAAATGTTGGGAATTTCCTATAGATTTCTTAGGGCAAGTTGTTCAGTATGATGGGCACAATCACCCCTTAAAGTAGTGCAACTGTTTACCCTAACACCCTGTATATCACTCGCAGCCAATCTGTAAAATAATCATAATAATGCCCTGAGCCCGTAACCTATTCCAGCCTAGCTAGTACGCCAACCCGCTATAGCCGTGATATGGCTATATCACATATTTTATCTCGCTCTGTTGTTCGTGAACAAACGAGATAAAAGACGTGATATAGCCGTATCACGGCTATCGCGGGTTGGCGTACTAGCCCCGCAGGAGACACAAGAAATAAAGGAGTTTATCGCGGATATAAAGATTATTTTTATTAACACAGATGTACAACATGAAAAGTGTTATTTACATGTAAAGAACAATGTTATTTACTGTTACACAGATAATAAAACGGCATCTGTAATTTTTTCAGTGATCGTGGGAAAAGCTGGTACAATATAAAATGTTTATTTTAAATACATTCATACATATATACATAAGCTCACGCCATTGTCCCAAGGGGGTAGGCAGAGACCACGGACCGCCACACGCTTATTTTAAACGAGCTTTTACCCGCGACTTCGTCCGCATAAATTATATACCAGATTTTGAGTCAGATCATAAGCTATCAAACAAAAAAAGTTTCATCAAAATCGGTTCAGTGGTTTTTGCGTGATACTCGAACAAACAAACACCCAAACAAACAAACAAACAAACAAACAAACGAACAAACAAACAAACAAACAAACAAACAGACGGACAAAAAATCCAAAAAATGGTGATTTGGAATCAAGGACATCTAAAAATCATACCGTAATCTTTTTTGTAAATATCTTCAATGTACAGACACACTTCTGTTACAGTTTTATAATAGTTTAGATAGTACACAAATAAGATATTAAATCACACAACACACCCTTAACAAAAATCATTTCGTAAAGAGCGTTGGGATCACCTCCACAATAAGTGCTTAATGGAGGGAGGATTATAGGCTTTCACCGCTTTATTTTGCAAAATGTCACTTGATTTATTTACAGAGATCTGAAAATGTCCATTTAGATTGTGGTATGATAAAATACCTATTGTAATCCGGATCCGTCGGATTTGGACGTTTTGTGTGGGCTGTTTTTGGTACAAATAACATGATACATGCATGTATTTATAGGCTTGTTTAATACCTCTGTAAATAAATAGTTTAATGCTTAAACTGCTTCTTTAAGAAGTTTTATGCTAACTCGACAAAAGTTCATCTTTAAATTATACAGGGTTCTTCTTGATAATTTGACGGTTTATGGACACATGAACTTTTTATTTATACAACAAAATTCTTCGTTGCTTTGAAAATGACCTATTACTTCACAATCCAAAAAACCATAAAAGATATAAATGCTTAATTACTGAACATTATTTTACAAATACAAACACAAATTGTTTATTACTTCCATATGATATAGTCAGCAGCAAAAGCAATATGTTGTATACACTTTAGTACTACGAAGTACAACAAAAGTGTATGCAACTTATTGCTGCTGACTGTACATAAGTTGTAACAATAGGTTTCAGAACACAATATGGACTCCGGTGGGGCACTGCAATTTGGTAGCACTAATTATTAATTACATAAACGTTCATAAAAGCTATAGGTACAACAAATTCAAATTATTTAGAATTTAGGTACATGGGTTTAAAAATTAATCTAAATTATAAAAGCCTCTCTGATCTAGATACTCTTTTAGTTTAGGAATATCTTAACGAATAAGAATAACTGTATTCGTAGGAATGTACATATTAAAGTTATTTTCTTGTTATATGTTACCACTTATCAGGAAGTGCGTTATAGATTTGTATGGACATTGCGTAGGAAACATCGGCGAGTTGTCGATCCGGTATTCGCTATGGTTATGTCATGTGTCAAACTCAACTAAAAACTTCGTTGATCTGAAGGATGCAGAAAGGATGTTACAAAGATAAAGTATATAGGTTAGATAAAGAATATAAAGCAGACATAAAAACGCTACTTGACATCCATTCACACTTATGACAGTCGTCCATTAGAATAAGCGAAATGTCAATAGTAAACAGATACCGTCTTGAACCATTTTGTCACCAGACCTCCAGCTGGAAGACTCCGCTATTTCCTTACGTTAAGAACTAATATTGCTTGAATTTGCTTAAAAAGTGGTGACATTTGTTAAACAGACGTAACAGATTTACGTCTAATCTAGCTCTGTCACTCTTATGACAATCTGTGTGCGACTGTAAGGAATGACTATACATGTTTTTGCACAGTTTGATATTGGGTATACATTTGTGATCGTCGATGTTTTTGACAGCGATGTGACGCTTAGAGAATTGCATTCCAGATCTTTCAATTTATTAGTTTACTTACTCTTTCTGTCGGCACTTTTCATGGTTGTTTGTGTTTTCTTACAAATTTTACATTTTATAATAATTATGTTAATATTTTCTGTTTTATGAAAAATTCTTTGCAACTAGGTAGTCATTTGATTTAGATTAACGAAAATCCTAATACACTTTTTTTAGTAAGATGAACAGTTTGGGCGCATCCGTGCTATTTCCCTTATGCGATCCGTCCACCATCCGATTGATTTCTTGTAGAAAAATAGCGTGACAGTTTTTTATTCCAATGTAATATTTATTATTTACAGACGCTATACATAATCTTTATTATTTACATAACGTAAAAGCCTACAGCTTACAAAGGGCTCTGATGTTAGAGTATATTTAAGATGAAGATCACGAGTATTCGTTTAATTGCATTAAAAATAATGTAACTATCAAAGTTTACATCGGTTATAAAGAAGAGCGTTTGTTAGACTCAAATTCATTTGAACAAAAGGGTAAAAGATTTCTGAATCGTATTAGAGAGGCGCTTTTCCGGGTATTTTATGGGTATTTCGAGTCCAAAGAATCGGTTACTAAGAGCATTCTTTTGTCGGCAGGCAGATCTCATTTGCAATTCTATTTGAGAAATTTAAGATTGTTACTGCCGAATTACAGACTAGAGAGCTAAAGAATTTTTATAGTTATCGAATTAAGTAAACCTGAAATGGCTTTGAAACGCTTTTGGTAAAGAATATAAATATTTTTAGGACACTGACATATACACATACATATACATTTATACCAGATTTTAAGTCAGATAATAAGCTAACAAACAAAAAAAGTTTCATCAAAATCGGTTCAGTAGTTTTTGCGTGATACTCGAACAAACAAACACCCAAACAAACAAACAAACAAACAAACATACAAACAAACAAACAAACAAACAGACGGACAAAAAATTCAAAAAATTGTGATTTGGAATCAGGGACACGTAAAAACCATGTCGTAATTTTTTTTTGTAAATATCTTCAATGTACAGACTCATTTCTGTTACAGTTTTATAATAGTTTAGATCTTGGGATTCAGGGCCTCATTATCATTTTCTGTCATTTTTCTGCTCAGCAAAAAATTTTTTTCTATACGTCGCCGCTATAGGTATGGTACGATTCTGAAAAAAGAATTGTGTGCATTTCCAATAGGGCTGTCCGAAGCGAGTGTAGGAAAGTTCATCGATTGGAAAATTGCATCATCAAACTTGTGATTGGATATTTGCAAAACGTTAAAAAAATTACTTAAAATTTCACTGTATGGCTTCCTGTCAAGTGACGTCACATGAAATCTGGTTATTACTCTCTTTGTCAATATGTATTAAAGAGCTTAGCCCAATTCTCGCTTATGTGTAACTGAAACTGAACTGAACTGAAGAATTAGGAAGCAGCATATAAATCATAAATGGTTAAAGAGAAATACAATTATAAATTATTCTTAAAATTCAAAAAGCCAACCCAGTTTACATTTCATACGCCAGTTGTTCGTCTAAGAAAACTTGGAACTAATTTCGCGGTTCAGTGGTGCTATTCGCGCGCCGCTAACTTCATTGCAAAGTGATTTTCTCGACTGGCGTGGTGGAGTACAGAAGTTTTGTGTACGTGACGATCGTACCTGTATGCTGAGAAATTATAAATGCTACTGTACTGTTACAAAAGTTAGTGTACCTGTGTCGCGAAAGAAAATCGAACAAATGGGAATACAGTTTGCGCGTAGTTCCTCGTTATTTCGATTTACAGGGTGTTAACTTGAATGCGTTTTATATTTAAGGTGGCTTAGAACATCAAACTGAACAACGACGTTGAAAAAATATCTGCTCTTCCATGATATTATGTGGGTGGAGCATGGCCATTGACGTTTTCTATGGATCAATATATTTTTTTATCGCGGTTTCGATATTGACTCCGTAGCAAAAGTTGTTCAGTATGATGATCAGCAACGCACCTTCTAAAATAGTTTATATCCTGTGTAATTTTATTCACAGGTAAATAAATAGCTATTTTAGAAGCTCGGGTCATCCTCTGAAAAAACCGTCAGCATAATATTAAGAAAGACTGTATTTATACATATTTTATTTAGCTTGTGATGGAAAAGATCAATTTCCCCAAAATTAATAAAACTTATTTCCAATTCAAAAGCGAGTAGGAAGTGTACATTTCTTCGTCGGACGCCGTACGATATTTCAAGAAGAAAAATTGTGAGGAGGCCTGACGTGACGCGAATTCTGGGACTATTACTCAAGGTGTCATCTCGTTTTGGGCGAGGAAACGGGAGTGACGCCTGTTTTCCTGTTCATTCTTGAGGTGTGGGTTAAGGCATAAGTTGAAAGAGTATAATATTTTAATAACATAATATTAATTACGTTATTAAAATATTACACTAGGTCTTGAACCTGCCCTAATAATTCTCAAAAATTTTGGAACAGTCAAAATTAAACTCGTTTTTCTTTAAATATACCTGTTTCTATTCTGGAAATAATACAATTAACTCTGTTTATTATGACTTTTGGATATAATTATTGTCTATATGGATATATATTATTATTTAAAAAATCGGGTAGGCTGTATCAGGGACGCAGCCGGTCGCTGTGGAGTACCTACATTAGTATAATGACCTACCCACTGCACTCGTGAGTCAAAAGGGTAGGTAGGTTCGTGAGTAGTGCGGGGGCGACCTGCGTACGCGCCCCATGGCCTCTCTCGAGGATGAGTCACTGATCGCAACCCCTCAGTAGAGTGCGCACGCGTCTTGTTTACGCTCGACTTGTAATATTTTTGTATGAGACATGGTAAAATAAAAAAATACGGGTCTTTTTGTTTTGAATGAGCTTCATATACGTAAAATTTGCGCACTGTCTCCGAAGTAACTGTATATTCTTTAAATCTATACTAATATTATAAAGAGGAAAGATTTGTACCTATTTTTGTATGTTTGTATGTTTGTAATGAATAGGCTCAAAAAGTACTGGGCCGATTTAAAAAATTCTTTCACCATTAGAAAGCTGCATTCACCCTGAGTAACATAGGCTATATTTATTGCTAGAAAAGATTAGACGTCCACCCGTGCGAAGCCGGGACGGGCCGCTAGTAAGGTTATAAAATAATGCCTGTAAGTATGTATTAATTATATTATGACTATAGATCGGTAACTATTGTGCGATTCGCGGCATTTTAAGGGTTGGTAACAAGGGAGTTTTTTTGTGGCCATGAGTTTTTATTATTATTTTTACAAGTCATGCTCTAATCGGTGTGCCATATCTACACTAATATTATCTACACTAATATTATAAAGAGGAAAGATTTGTACCTATTTTTGTATGTTTGTAATGAATAGGCTCAAAAAGTACTGGGCCGATTTAAAAAATTCTTTCACCATTAGAAAGCTGCATTCACCCTGAGTAACATAGGCTATATTTATTGCTAGAAAAGATTAGACGTCCACCCGTGCGAAGCCGGGACGGGCCGCTAGTCAATTATATTATGAAATTACCAATATGATACATAGATACAGTAGAGAACACTTCAAGTTCGACACCTTGATCTTCGTACTGTTCTTATGCCGTTCGTATAAAAAAACAATATCGCACTTCAACTCTCAAGCTTAATGTGGTCTTGACTGCACATGGCTGTATGGGCTAGTTCCCTTTGCCTTTCACAAACGGGATACAATAAAACAATTTGAAACGTGAAAATAACTCTAATTTGGGGCTGTATTAGAAAAAACTAAAAGAAACCGGTTTGATAATATTGTAATTCTTAATCAATGATATGTGTTACAATTGTCACCCCTAGAGTTTGCCGCGAGTTGCACAATAGTTACCGATCACTAGTTATGACTTCCTAAGTTAAAGAAGCTATCTTGTCATAGTCATAACATATTTCTATACATAAGGTTTTTGCATACTGGCCGAAATGAAAGACATTATATTGGACACGTTGTCGTTCCGTTATAAAACTTATGGATAATTGATACAAACTAACATGCATAATGATAAAACTAAACCTTTCTACAACAACCCAAAAATGTGATCTTTTTTCTTTCAACTTGTACCAAAGCAATCCATACAAAATGGTCCTATCTTGCGTGACGTTACTTCGAAGGTAAAAATTAACTGACGGAAGCGTTTCGACGGGAGGACACTAATAGTAACGATCATTATGTTATTTTCCGCAAATGATATTCTAAGAAAGGTTATTTTGTTATTCTCCTAAAATAACTGAGAAAGAATCAGCTGCTTTTTAGGGTTCCGAACCCAAAGGGTGAAAACGGGACCCTATTACTAAGCCTACGTTGTCCGTCCGTCCGTTTTAGGGCTGTAACTTTTGAACCGTAATAGCTAGATAGTTGAAATTCACAAGATAATGCGTTATTGCGGCAGATTTTTAAAAAAATAATAAAAGTGTTTAAGGGGGGTTCTCAACTAGTTTTTATCAACGTTTTTTCTTCACGCTCTATCGTAAAAACGGTAATACATACAAGCGTCAAACTTTGTGTGATTATAGAGAAACCTCTACAGAATAACAACAAATACTAAAAACTGGAAAAATGTGAGTCGGTGTCGTGCTAAAAGTCCCGGACAAAAAAGTTTTTTTTTTTTTCTAAGTTAATAATGTTTGTTCTGTGGTGGTGTGGCACGGAACCCACGGTGCGCGAGTAGCCCGACTCGCACTTGACCGGTTTTATTTTACCTTTTCTGGGTGGAGGAGTGGTTTATAGCGTAGTTTTTTTCAGTGTTTTATTTCATAAATACGAACATTTTTTAAACGGGCATAGGTCCACGCTGTAACTCTTTTAAACCAAGATCTGACTTGGCCCTTATTTTCAATACGTAGATATCTCGATTATATCGCAACTTCCGCTTCCGCTTCTTAGTACCTAGTAGACAAAGTTGTATTACATTACGCATTTTGGTCGAAGCATTACGCAATACAAACTGCCCACCAAATAATCATTTTCTACTCTACACGTGTTTACTATCCTCAGTAGTTAGACCGACCCGTTCCCTATTTCCAAGTGAGAAATCGTGAAATGAGTGATGACAAGTGACTGGCCTTTCTTTTATAATGCTGAAAAGCAAATTGTATTCCTCGGTAATCACATAGCGCAACAAAAGAAAGAACGGGGTTGGCAAGAACACAGTTTTTAGAAATTCTTAATATACTTCTTGAACTTTACTGCAGAATTAGATTTAGTAATTATTTCTAAGAAGTTAAAAACTCACCTTATAGAATACGAGCTTTTACCCGCGACTTCGTCCGCATAAATTATATATCAGATTTTAAGTCAGATGTTACGCTACCAAACAAACAAACAAACTAAATTCTTTTTTAAATTTAGGGGTAAACCGGGATGCTTGAACAGGTGGGATGGATGAGCCACCTCAATTTTTCGATTGAATATTTCGTGCTATCGATTCGGTTCATGGGTCATTGCATGCCCGCGAACCACATCTACCACCACAAGCGCCATCTAGGTTGCCGGCAGAGTAGTTTGACTTCGAGCTGAGTTTATGTGTTTTTGATAGTAAAAAGTGAAAAAAATGTATTTGGTTTATTTGTTCGTTTCTGCGTTATATTAAAAGATACGTATTATATTGAACTATTGTTATATTGCCAAACTAGTGTAGTTTATTAAATGCAAAGCCTATTTAACCTGTGATTAAGAGTTTTTCGGAAATCTAAACAAATGTTGGAACGGGTCGATAGGGGATGGTTGAAACACCCGCAGAGGGATGGATGACCATAGTCAATAATAATATTTTTCCTCAATTTTATTTATCTTGCAGCTTCAAATGCCGTTCAAATCCAAAACTAAGTAGAATAAAGCCTTCAGCCCCAAGAAAGGAAACAAAAAAGAAGAAATTTGTAGATTCGGACTTCCGAAGCTTCTAAGGCCATATACCAGCTTTTTGCTTTTTTGCCATGTTTTAGTTTAAAAATTTGTTTCTCTTATTGAAGTTATCTTAATGTGTTCATTCTATTAAAGAATAGTGTTCATAATGCTAAATTAGACATTAAAATGTTTTCTTTTTTAGTAATGTTCTTCATACTAATCAAGAAAACAGGTAGTCAAAGTGTGCAATGTTCACATGCCGTTATTTTTTGTTCCATTTTCAATCTTAACAACTTTAGATTGTTCCCATTTAATTAATATGAGATTTTATTTTAATCACAATGAATTTTGAACGCTATCTTGTTTAATTTCTTTAAATATAAGGGTATGTTCAACCATCCCACCCATTGGGGATGGTTGAGCCAAATCTCATTTTTTGTAAAAAATTGTCTAGCGCAATAAATATTATACTCACAAAGATCTTAGTACATGCCATTTTTAGCCAAATAACTGAGTTATCTAATGCCACTTAAGTGACATCACTGCATCTTTGCAATAAAAAGTGGTGCGAGTTTAAGCAAAAGGTGGTTCAACCATCCCGCACTCCCCCTACAGTTTTATAATAGTCAAGATTGGAGTTTACTGGGAATCATTAAAAGTATTTCTTTGTAATAAATGGCTTTGTTACTGCGTTATAATTTTTTACCGAAAAATGTTTTCATTTGAATGTTTATTACGTTCTGTGTGGGCTGGTTCTTGTAAGACATTTGAATATAATTCAGAAATTATTATAATTTCATGGCATAATTAATTTTACTTTGAAAGTATTTAACCAATAAAATTCCTAGGCATTACAATTATTAGAGCTTTCAAAACGATGAATTAGAATTTGTGCCTTACTACGGTAAAATAAAACGGCTAAGTGCTCGTTAAACCACGCATAGTGAAGGGTTCCGCAGGCATTTATCTCGACACCGTAGTTTTACATACCTTTTACCCCTAAATAGTGAAGGAAAACGCTAAATCCCGTTTCGCCTACAAAACTGGTTTTGAATTTGAATTTTATTAGAAACGAGCATTTAACCGCGACTTCGTCCGCATAAATTATATACCAGATTTTGAGTCAGATCATAAGCTATCAAACAAAAAAGCTTCATCAAAATCGGCTCAGTAGTTTTTGCGTGATGCTCGGACAAACAAACCCACAAGCAAACAAACAAACAGACAGACAAACAAAAAAATCAAAAATTGGTGATTTGGAATCAGGGACATCTAAAAACCATATCGTAATCTTTTTTTTTTAATATCTTCAATGTACAGACACACTTCTGTTACAGTTTTATAATAGTTTAGATGTCACGATAGAAAAGGACAATTTCCATTTCCTTGGGAAGTATGATATTCCCCCTATTTTGTGTATAATTTTAGCTATCATTACGCACGCTATTTGTATGCGTTCTTTGATCGTACTCATTCGTTAGCTGTGAAACGATTTCGAACGAATACCTTTCGTCACGTGGGCAATCAATGTCTTTTACTACTTTTCATTTTCATGACTGAGACTGACGATGACGGACCAGACTATCATAGAAAATTTTCTTTTATTGGACAACAGAACCCTAACAATACTTAAAATAATGTTTAATGATAATGATGAACCAAATGTATATTACTTTATACTAAATTAACTCTCATTTTATGTGATTGTCTCTTCTTGATCGTTCGGTTTTAAAAGTTCTGACGCAGAACACAAAAACATTTAATCTCTAATTGCGACAGTTTCTTTTTCGCTATAATGCCTTGTACTTACAAAACATTAGATTTTCGCAGAAACAAAGAAAAAGTTGTGAAATAAACTCTCAGAGAATATAATTATAACGCTTCAAAATGGCCACGAAAATAATTAGAAACGGTCTGCTTTATATTCACGTCGCGTTAAAGCGCTTTTTGTCCGCAAATTGCAAAGATCTCGCGGTTTATTCAGAATATGCTACTGCCCTTACTGCCACCGTTTTTTGGACTAATTTATAATTTTCCACGATTAGGGGAAAGTTATTTTTAATTTGCATTAGACATGATGCCGTTATAATTCGTTTGAAAATATTTTTCCTGTTTCTTTCATTGCCAGTTTGTTTTGCTTTTTAAGTGATTTGCTCTTTTTCCTTCTGATTTAGCTCTGTGGGATCGCTTTGGAGGAGTGAGGTGTGAGTACCCTGGGGGTAATTACCCACATTATGGGGTAATTTTGTATCTAACAGTGATAATTTGTGTGGCATTCTTTGGATTTTTGGAGACCACGAATTAGCTGATGACGTGTGGATCAACCTGGTGGATTGACGACCAGAGAAAGGTGGCGGAGAGTGGCTATAAAGAATAGTACATTACGATACGTGTGACCTAAGTAGTCCATTATTGCACGGCGTGAATTATCGCCCTCGCTGCGCTCGGGCGATAGACGCCGTGTAATAATGGACTTACTTAGGTCACGAGTATCGTATACTATTTTATAGCTCGTGTGACCTAAACCCGCCAACTTTTTATTAATGTAATGAAATTCTCTTTCATGTTGAACTTTTTAATTCTATGAACCCGTATACCAATGAAAAGGGCACAAATGGGGTCCGGCGGGGTGGAGGGGCGGAGCCCCCCCGGGGGCACGGGGGGCGGAGCCCCCCGAAGGACACAACCATAACTTTAAAAGCTTCATATATCGCAACCACAATCAATAGGTAATACTCACGTCTAATCACATCTACCGTCACATCATTATCAGCCCCTACTCACCCTCTACGCACGTACGTACTAGGTGGTGCACTCCCTAATCACCTCCACGAACTTTTAGGTACACCTCCTAATCACCCCCACGAGCTAGGGGGTACACCCCCTAATGACCCCCACGAGCTAGGGTGTACACCCCTTAATCATCCCCACGACCTAGGGGGTATACCCCTAATCACCCCCACGAGCTAGGGGGTACACTCCCTAACCACCCCACGGGCTAGGGGGTAAACCCCTAATGACCCCAACGAGATAGGGGGTACACCCCCTAATCACCCCCACGAGCTAGGGGGTACACCCCCTAACCACCCCAAGAACCCCCTAGTCACCCCAACGAGCTAGGGGGTACACCCCCCAATCACCCCCTATGCACTAGGAGGCGCATCCCTTACTCGCACCCTACTACCAACATATACCAACAACTATAACCAACAGGTACGATAAAATATAATTAAAGTAGGGGGGGGGGGGGGGGTAACTTGGAGTCAGTTGGGGATTTCGCCATTTCAATGTTGGTCACATTGATTGAAAGCACATTTAAAACTTAGACCATATACCTATAGACGGAGCAACCAGCGGGCCAAACGGTCCCAACAAAAGTAGTCAAAAACAGTACTACTTGTGAAAACCGTCAAACAGTGTCAATAATGACGCGTAACGATACACACCTCCTGAAGTGCGATTTTTGAAAATCATACGAGCGACTTGGCAGTAGCAAATGTCAAAATTACTATGGAGATTATGCATCTTTCTACTGCCAAGTCGCTCGTATGATTTTCAAAAATCGCACTTCTGAATCCAAGATTTAAAATTCCGAAAATATTACTTACGTGATGAAATTGTGACAAATTCACAAAAATATGCACAATAAAAAAAAGATGAACATGTTTTATACTTAAAAATTAATTTTTCACCCTGATTTAAGATACAATAAGATGAATGAAAATTTTGAAAACTTTGTATTGTTTACGTAGGCCATTTTTAAAGTGTGGTCAGATTTTCCTTTCGAAATTTCCCACCATTTTTTTTTTAAATATTCATTCTTTCGGAAAGGCAATGGGAATTTATACCTTAGAGTCCTCTTTAGTTATACATATTTTTCTATGCTTCTATTCCTAACCCAACTTTTGAAATGTGACGGTGGTTCGCTCATTCCAATGTTCAAGGAAGTTTTACGTGAGGATCAATCCGAATCAAACGGGAGCGCCTAACTTTATTTCTTACTTTTACTGAAAAGGGTGGACTAAACGAAGACGTCCAAATTTTTTTTTTAAGTTCCTTACGCCTAGAAAATACCCCATGTACTAGTCATTCACTTCGAGTTGGCCGCTACCTCCCTTCCCGCTTCCCCGCACCGCACCCCTAAGAGACCATAATAAACGCAATTTTATAACCTTTAGCAACGCAACCACGTACGGCACATCCGTCCCGGTCACTAATATCGCTTTTAATTTTAAATTTTTATTTGCCTTTTATATTATTTTTTGTCGACGGGACCAATTAATGTGCCTGTGAGGAAATTTTGTAACGGTCATCGACGGCCAACTGGTCGTGAACGGGTAGTATGTTCCGCGATTTTTTGTAGTTTAGAAGTTATTATTTTTTAAAGGTGTATTTGAGAATTTTCTACCGGAGCGGCTTAAAAACGTCATAACTTTTTTCATAGTAAGAATTTTACGAATTTTGTTATTGCAACATGATCGTCTGAACACACTCTTCCATACTATACGTGAAATAATCAGCAACACGACATCCTTACAAATTACCGAAAAAAGGATCCAAAATGAAAACTCTAGGTTTGAGTTGCACGGAGCAAAATTTTTTAAATTCTCTTAAATATATAAAATGGAAGTTTCATAGGTTAAAACTAATTTTAAAAACTTAAGTGATTATTCCACTTACCAAATAAGAAATAATAAGTGGATCTTAATAGGCCATTTTACGCTCTTTTTTTATAAGGATTAGAATACTAATTTGTTTTTGGTTGAAGACACATTGTCTACGGTCAAGAGTCACTTGTCCTACACACAAAATAATTAACAGAATCAATTCAAGATTTTTTTTTCTTTCAGCAAGAAAGTATTAGTTTCGATATTTTACAGGGTGTAACAAAACACCCTAGTAATACTTAAGTCTTAGGCCGAGATTCAGAGACGATTTTTAAGTCTTAGTTCGAACTCCCGTATGTCAAAATCATACATTTTGACCCTACTTAGTTCGAACTATGACTTAAAAAATCGTCTCTGAATCTCAGCCTTAGTCCTTAGTACTTAAGTCCTTGAGACCAAAAAATGAACAACTTTCACTATGGAGCCAACATCCAGAATAAATAAATAAAATTAGCTGTCCCATATACAGGATGTAACAAAACACCACAGTAATACCTAAGGGGGTGGTTCAGACCATCAAATTAAACAACTTTCAGTATGGAGCCAACTTCGAAATCGCGAAAAAAAAAACAGCCGTCCCATACATTTGAGTCGAGTCGGTGCTGCAGTTTTGTATGAAACAGCTGATATTTATTTCGCGATTTTGATGTTGGCTCCATACTGAAAGTTGTTTAATTTGATGGTCTAAAGCACCCCCTTAAGTCTTACTAGGGTGTTTTGTTACACCCTGTATTTAAGTCGAGTCGGTACTGCAGTTTTGTATTGGACAGCAGATGTTATTTATTTTTTCTCGATGTTGGCTCCATAGGTTCAGGTTGATGGTCTGAAGCACCCCCTTAAGTTTTACTAGGGTGTTTTGTTACACCCTATATAAGGTCTAACAAAATTAGCTGAAACCATTTTAAGATGATCAGACCATCAAACTGAACAACTTTCTCTGTGGGACCAATAGAGAAATCGCGAAAAAAAATCAGCTGTCCCATACATTTCGGTCGGGTTATGTTTGCAGTTTTGTATGGGTCATCTGTTTTTTTTTTCGCGATTTCGATATTAGTCCCATAGTGAAAGTTGTTCAGTTTCATGGTCTAAACCACTTTAAATATTTATTTGTATTTTTGTAACAGCTTGTATATGAGAGCGCCATATTCTTGGTTCAATGCAATTTGATTTCACACAAGACAGTAGGTATGTCTTATTTCAAGAAATCCTTTTATCCGTGTACTTGTTAAGTATACTTAATTGATTGATTGTTTTTTAAACATAAATAGGTAGGTAAATGGTTCTCTCTTGCCTCGTAATTAATACTAGCTGTTATTAGCAAATTACGGCAAAATTTGTTGATTATCGACTTAGAATTATGTTTACTAATATTTCCGAAGAGTTGTCTATCTTTGAATACTCAAAAACAACAAAACCCGAACGTTTCCGAACCTTGGACTACATCTTCAACAAAGTAAAAGTGCAACCTTACCTACCATTGAGTTTTCTATATCAAACAATGAACGGATAGTATTGGCTGAATTGATTCAGAGCCAAGGCCAAAAAAAAAATCCCCTATTTCGAGGAAAAATGTTGTTCGCTGGTATCATTAACACTCACACATTTAAGGGCTTCAACTTGTGTAGAACACATCACTCACGCACACATCTAGAAAAAAATGGAACCATTTTTGTGTTCCATTTGTAAAGCGACACTCCATCTAGATAATCTAAGATTTAAAAGTACCTTCTTTTGTTTATTATGCATCTGTGCAATAAAGTAGATTCATTTTCGAATGGTGTAATGAAATCCGTGTAATAATGGACTACTTAGTAACGAAAAACCGTGACCTAAGTGCGGGTTTAGGTCACGGAATGCTATAAAAGTACCTTCTTTTGTTTATTATGCATCTGTGCAATAAAGTGGATTCATTTTCGAACGGTGTAATCCGTGTAATAATGGACTACTTAGGTAACGCAAAACCGTGACCTAAGTGCGGGTTTAGGTCACGGAGTGCTATAAAAAGTTTTAAACGGTCCTTCAGAGAAGTCTATGTTTAGCAGTGTACGATGACAGGATGATGATGACTTGTGGGCCTTGTGGCGTAGTGAAGCTTCGGCTTACTGACCCCCGCTGTCTAATCCCAGCAACGCCCTAATGCAGAGGTCTGTACCTTTTGGGTGCCTTAAGGCTGCCTGTCTACTGATGCGGAGCGAGGCTTTGGAGCAGAGAAACGGAGAACACTGAAAAAAAATGCGAGCCTACTAAGACTCTTAATTATCACCAAAATAATTGAAATGACGTTATTATTGTTTACTAAAAACAAAAGATGGTTAGTTGTAGCAACAAGCCGAATTCGTTTAACAAAGTTCTCTTAGTCGGAGAAGTCATGATGTTGACAGGCTCATATGGATTCATGATGTCGGTTGAAGTAATCAAATTTTTTTTTCAGTGAAATGTAAACCAATAGGACTGCATTAAATTTCCGCAATTTAATTTTTTTTGGTTCGGTTGACCTACCGGGCGGGGCGCGTCGCGTCTCTGGTGTGGTCCCTAATAATCCGCAGTAATAAGCATTCGATGCTTCTGAGTCAACAGTATGGTCATTTTGAAAAAAATATTATGTATGTTCGGTATTGAGACGATGCCGCACATGACGTACGGTGTATGTCTTTGGATCAAGTTTTGGATGGATGACCATTTTAGTGGTAAGTTTATGATGGTGGCAATATATTAGACTATCAAACTGAACAACTTTCACCATGGAGCCAACTTCGAAATCGTGAAAAACAAAACAGCTGTCCCCATACATTTTAGTCGAGTCGGTACTACAGTTTTGTATGAAACATCTGATTTATTTTTCGCGATTTTAAATTTGGCTCCATAGAGAGTGTTTTGTTACACCCTGTATATGTTGCATTGTATGGTGGTTAAATCTCTAGCGCCAAATTAGTTACTGATATTACCGAGTTATATAGCGATATTCATTAAGTCAAGTCAGAAGCCGTTTGGGTGGCTTGAAAAATACCTACCATAGTAACTAAGACAGTAAATCGAACGCTTATTTACCTCATAAAAATCGGGATAAAACAATTTGCTTTTCCATAGAAAACTCCAATACTCAACGCAAATGTATGGATTTTTTCGCCATTTGGATATTAATTCTTCCATATACAGGGTGAAATTGATATCATTGGCATCCTTTTAAACTAAGAGTCTACTCATCAAACTGAACAGCTTTTACTATGGAAGCAAACGGATCGGAGCAAAAAAAATCTGCTGTTGCATACATTTGAGTTGAGTAGGCATTGCAGTTTAGTATGGAACAGCAGATTTTTTAGTTGCTCCGATCGATTTGCTCCCTTATTAAAAGTTGTTCAGTTTGATGGGTAGACTCTTAGTTTAAAAAAATGCCAATGATATCAATTTCACCCTGTAGTGAAAGTTGTTCAGTATGATGGTTTGAAGCACCCCCTTTAATATGTAACGCATTTCAATATTACACTCTCTACTGTATAGGCAGACATATATTAATGAGTTAAATTTCCTAGGTTAAATCTTTAACTTATTCGCGAGGTGTATAAGGGAATATTGGTTTTATACAGTGTTTATGTGGGCGAAAACTATCTACCAGTTACCACTTGACACGTCGTTCCATACTGAAACCTTAGTTGATTAATGTGAACATTGCTACAACTACATTTTCAAACAGAAAGTTGAAACTTGTAACAATATTTCTGACTACCCCTAAAGAGATTACTGTCGTGAGTTTATGTATGTATGTATCTTTAACTAGCTAGTTAAAGATACATACATACATAAACTCACGAATAATAATAAAGAAGCTTCTTTATCTCCTTGTTACAGTTATTTATATATTTAGTATAGGAAAGCTTCTGAGCACCCTAAAAAGAATAAGATCGTGAGTTTATAATGAAGGTGTCTCTGTATATTTCTCTGTGCACACTTATAACAATGGATTGCCAGTGGCTCTGACATACAAGCAGTCAATTATTTTGAAGCTCGATGAAGAAACTCGTACAAAAGCTGCTGGTCCATGCACAAGGACATTTGAACATATTTTACACAACATTAGTTGAACTATTCTACTGCGAACAGAGAATGCTAACATCCAGAAACATTGTTCAGCTTTAAATAAAGTACAACTACGTACTACGTCTACATTCTGTACCAACAAAAGGAGGTACATTTAACAATGTTGTTTACTATGCTACGTTTAACTTTGACTTCAAATGCATATGCAAATGTGCCATAGACAGACTGAGTACTTCGCCTAAGTAGTGAGCTGAGCTGAGGTGTTTGGTTACAAACTTACAAATACAATACCAGACAAAATGTCTTTTCTGTAAAGTGCCAGCGAAAGAACTTTTTGTCGACAAAATAACGCGAAAACATAATTTTTTTAGACATTGAAATGTAAGTATGTTTTTGAAATTCACATCTAAACTATTATAAAACTGTAATAGGAATGTGTCACATTGAAGATATTTACAAAAAAAAAATTACGAGAAGGTTTTTACCTGTCCCTGATTCCAAATCACCAATTTTTGGATTTTTTGTCTGTCTGTTTGTTTGTTTGTATGTTTGTTTGTTTGGATGTTTGTTTGTTCGAGTATCACGCAAAAACTACAGAAACGATTTTGACGAAACTTTTTTTGTTTGATAGCTTATCATCAGACTTAAAATCTGGTATATAATTTATGCGGACGAAGTCGCGGGTAAAAGCTTTATTTTATAAAATGATCGCCTGTATTTTCAAAATTAGAATTGCTTGAGCGGTGCAATGATAAACATGAATTCGCTTATTTATAAAACCGACATCGGCACTAGAGGTTCTTTGTCTCTTAACTGTGTTGACATGCATGCAAACGTCGGAAATCGAGCTGAGTTTATGTTTGTTTGTAGTTGCTACGACTGCCAAGCGCTTGTTTTGTAAAACGTGGGCTAAGCGTAACTGGGTTCAGAACCCCCCATGGAAGGACCAACATCTACAAAGTGAGGTTTGAGGGAATCTCCGATGTGCGACTGCGGGTAACATGACCGAAGCCTCCCCCATGTCCAAGTGGTAAATGAGTGACCTCGAAATTCAGATAACGAAAAAAGGAATCCCGGGTAACCAAGTATTATTATAATTATAGTGTAACAAATAGTTTTACTTACAAATGGTACTATGCCGCAGTTCTACTCTGTAATGTGTTCAATGTATAGGCCCTGTTTCTATCGTGGAAACCCATGTAAATCTTGTTTGAAGTGTCTTTGAAATTTATACAAATTATTGATTTTCTGATATACCTAACTATTATTTTCTTTTTATTGTTTTTACATTTAAATAAACTATTTTTTATTTTTATTTATTTTCAGTCAGGCTCGAACTTTATAAACAACCGACACTTTCTGCTTTTAGGTCCAATAATGTATGACAAAACTCACTAATCTTTAGTTGTACAAAAGCGATCTTATAAGTGCATGTACGAGTATAAAACCATGCCAGGTAGTGCTAATAATGAGACTGCTCCGTGTTGCTGATTCAATTTGTGACGGTGAAATCGTACCTACTGTATACGCAGTACCTACTTTATTCCTATCTGATCTGACCCTAATGCAAAAACTAGTGCAAGTCGAACTTGCGCAACAAGGGTTCCGTATCACCACATTATACACAAAATAAATTCTTCGGTATCCATAAGCGCGAGCCCGACACATATTTGGCTGGTTTTTATTATTTGTTGTTTTACTTTAAAGTATGCTCTATAATCACACTAAGTTTTACCGTTTTTACAATAGAGGAAAAACAAAAAAGGATGAAAAAACACGTTTCTTGCTTGCCCTTAGTTATAATATTTTTTTTGTAACAAAAATACAGCCCTTTACCTTTAGAACGGACAGACGAGTGAATAGCGAGAATAGTGAGAGCGAGAATAGCGTTGGCATAAGGGCCTTTTGGGTACGGAGCCCTAACAAATTATGTTATTGATTAATCAATAAGATATTTTTATTGTTGACCAATAACATACGATAAAGCATTAACACAGTATACAACGTGTTCATGAATTAGCGCAAAACCTCATACATCCCAACTGATTTATAACAAAATAATTAGATTGAAACAATAATTTCATTAAAATCAATCATATAATAAATCATATATCATCATATTTTTCATTAATTTCATTATTTTGATAGTTAAAATTTAAAGTTATTCGCATTTTAAGTTAAGAGGTAAAAGTGATTTGTTATCATTTCAGCACTGAAAGAAAGCGCTAACGTACTCATGGATACATTTTTATAATCTTGTTTTGGTCGTAAGTAGGGTGAGTGTGCCCGTGCGGTGGGTTGACATAGGGTTCGGAAATTTTTAAATTTTGCAAAAAAAATATAAAATATTTTGAAAAAAATTACCTATTTTGAAACCATGATAATTTGACTCTGTTCTCGATTCTAAACAAACTACTTTCTAGTTTTGCGCTAATTCATTAACACGTTGTATAAGGTATTAATAATAATTAATGTCAACGGTATATTTTTAGTCAGAGCACGCTACTATCTCATCCTACTACTCCGTTGTAAACATGACTGAACGGAAATTGACCTCCGGCTCTCAGAGTCTCAGACACTAGTGTCTGTACGTGTTGGACTTACAGATAGACTCCGAATAGATCTGGCTTTATAATAGGAGAAGCAATTTGAGATTTGCACTGCCATTGACTGCCGAATCTGGGGTTTAGGACAACATGGGGGTGATTGGCAGCTTGAGTTTAATTGGTTTGCCTTGCGTGGTATAGTTGGATGGACAATCTATCCAACGTATAGATTGATACATGCGGGTGACATCTTTACACCTCTTTGTAATGCCTATAAATACAACTGCAAAAGACCTGTAGATATATTTAAGATATTTCAGACATTACTTTTTTCAATCACAGACAAGCTGTCTCCGTGGTCTAATGGTTAAGAGCATTGGCTCTCGATACGGAGGTCGTGGGTTTCGATTCCCACGGGGGACTCGTAGTGATATGTCACTATGTGCGTTCTTCCCCAGTTGGTTAGGACATTGCAGGCTGAATCACCTGATTGTCTGAAAAAGAAAGATTCCGTGTTTCGGATGGCACGTTAAGCCGTTAGTCCCGGCTACTATCTTTGGTGGTAGTAGTCGTTACATAAAAACCACGTCAGAGACCGAAAGGCGGTCTGGAAAAACTCTGACACCAGGGCTCTGCCCACACGATAAGAAGAAGACAGACAAGCAACAACCCCAATGTAAACTCTTATATATTCCGTGCCCCAATAAAAAATCAGAAAGGAAAAATGATCGGATAATTTGGAAGGGGTGATAGAGGGGAGGAAAGGCAGAGGAAGACCTAGACACAGTTATCTAGCCCAAGTTATTTTTTAAACTAAAACTACTTTGTAAATAGGCCTTCCGAATTTTTTTTTCGTCTTTACATTAAGAATCCCGATGCTGCCGAGCAACGCGGCAGTATACAGGGTGAAATTGATATCATTAGCATCCTTTGAAACTAAGAATCTACCCATCAAACTGAACAACTTTTACTATGGGAGCAAACCGATCGGAGCTAATAAAAAATCAGCTGTTCCATACTAAACTGCAATGCCTACTCGACTCAAATGTATGCAACAGCAGTTTTTTTTGCTCCGATCGGTTTGCTGCCGTAGTAAAAGTTGTTCAGTTTGATGGGTAGACTCTTAGTTTAAAAGGATGCCAATGATATCAATTTCACCCTGTATAATTTTATATAATCTCCCAACCACTCTAGACCAAAAAGGTCAACAGAAGTTCCACATCTTTGTTTTGGTAATGATCACTAAAAGTATATAGTAAAAAATACTCTTTCTTATACAGGAGTGCAATTCAGTAAGCGTCACATCGCTGTCAAACACATCGACGAGCTCACAAATGTAACATCCTTCTTGCATCCTACAGATCGTTGAAGTTTTATATGAGTTTGACACATGATATAATCGTCAGCTCGCCGATGTGTCAACGACGAATTTAAGGTTGTGACGGTGTTAGAATTGCACACTGAAAAAAATGCGATTAGCACCAAAACAAAAGATGGTTAGTTGTAACAACAAGCCGAATTCGTTTAACAAAGTTCTCTTAGTCGGAGAAGTCATGATGTTGATTGGATGTTGACAGGCTCATATGGAGTCATGATGTTGGTTGAAGTAAACAATTTTTTTTTTTCAGTGCATGCTGTGCTAAAAGCATGGACTAGGACCTGTTTCTAATAACTTCCGTACAACTAGCAACTGTGTCAAACAATTTAATACAAGTACAAGCCTCAAAACATGTCTTGTAATTAGAACCAATTTCAGTATAGCGCAGCGCTGCATAGCTCGTTACAAGAAAATTTGCAAATTACAAAATTTTGCCTACGTGTGAGTTCTAGGCAAAGTTTTGGGCGACGTCTTTTTAGTATAGGCTGACGTCGAAATACGTATAATTACTTGGTAAGAAGCAGCTTGCAGCTGGTACCGTATCGTAAGTTTCTCGTAGCCTGCGGTTCAGATGAAAAACTTTCCTTTGAGATTCATACCTCTTAGATTAAATCCTAAGGTACTTTTTTGTTTACTTGTTGTTAATGTTAACCCTTCAAAATTTTAATAAGGGAACATTACCTTCTTTAAAAAGACGATCAATACTTTGATCGAAGCCTTAAATGATTTTTGGTCGGACCCCAAAATAATCTATATAAGATTCTTGAATAATGTCGGATCGGATGAAGTTTGTAAATAGTAAATCATGGCATAGCTTCATCTAATAAACTTACCACTGCACGTTACTATTGCGATGTAAATGAAAGGCTCATACATCCTGTGCTACAAATATTATAAAAGGAGTCCTGAAGTGCGATTTTTGAAAATCATACGAGCGACTTGGCAGTGGAAAATGTCAAAATTACTATGGAGATTATGCATCTTTCTACTGCCAAGTCGCTCGTATGATTTTCAAAAATCGTAATAAAAGTGATGTGACGATATTTTATGTACTTCTGAATTTTTGTGGCTCAATCACACATTACAGGCTAAACAGATTTGGCACACAGATGGAATATGTCCTGGATAAAATCAGGATACTTTTTTAAAATCAAACCAGACGAAGTCGCAGGCAAAAGCTAATAATATAATAAAAAGAGGCTTCCGTGCCACACCACCGCAAAACACAACCATATTATTAACTTAGAAAAAACACTTGTTTCTCTAGTACGTTAAGCTCGAGACCGACTCGGTTTTTATTATTCGTTGTTAAACTGTATAGTTTGCTCTATAATCGCACTAGCATCGCATCTAGCTCGCTAAATCTATGACCCCATCTTCGTCCTAAGGACTGGATTGAGGTCAAGAGCAAACCCGTAGATAATAAAAAAAAAACTAAGTTTGACGCTTGTATTATTCCGTTTTTACGATAAACGGGAAGAAAAAATGTTGATAAAAACTAGTTTCTTGTATGAGACTCCCCTTAATATTAACTTTTCGCTATACTTATTATTTAAAAAAAAATACCGTAATAACGCACATTTTGTGTAAATTTCAACTGTCTAGCTATTACGGTTTAAAAGTTACAGCCCTGCCCTAAATAGGTAGTACGGATGGGCGGATGGAGAACGTAGACTTAGTAATAGTGTTCCGTTTTTACTCTTTGGGTACGGAACCCTAAAAAGTAGGTATCTGATATTATGTTCGTGTTATCATAAGGGGAGAAGAAGAGTGCTCAGTACTTACTGCTTAAACACAAATGAAATGGTAACAGTTTCGCTCTCAACACTGAAAAAATGCGAGCCTACTCTTAATTAGCACCAAAATAATTGAAATGACGTTATGATTGTTTAGTAAAAACAAAAGATGGTTGGTTGTAACAACAAGCCGAATTCGTTTAACAAAGTTCTCTTAGTCGGAGAAGTCACGATGTTGACAGGCTTATATGAAGTCATGATGTTGGTTGAAGTAAACACATTTTTTTTTTCAGTGAAAAACTGTAAAACGGTTCATTGTTTGATTCAGCAGCAAATTCCCCGAGCCTAGCCGCCTGTATTAGCAGCACGCTAGGACCAGAAATTTACAAATGGCCGACTCTTTTATTGTTCTTTTAACTGTGCTACCAAAGTCCGTAGTTTTGGCAAAGATAATGGGCCCGTGGGTAATAAATCTTAAATAATGGCGTAAAAATAAACAGTTGCGAGACGAACCGTTGGTTTCCATTTCGATTGTTGTTTTATACTGTTTTGTGGTAATAATCTAGGTTTTCGGAATGAAGCTATTGTGTGATGAAAATTATACAATGGTTTTTGGATTCAGTGCTACCAATATTCCATAACCTCTCAACTGTCACATAAAAATTGCAACATTTCCCTATACTGTAATGCCTTCTGCGGGCTTTGCGACAGTATGGGAATTGTGGAATGCCATGGTTTTCTAAAATCAAGATTTCTTTCGTTCTATGGGACTTATTACTAAAATTTATCAATAAAAGCTTAAATAACATTATTTATTTATCTATATAAATAGTTAAATTCATAATATACAACGTTTTAATGAATTAACGCAAAAAAGTAGTTTGTTTAGAATCGAGAGCAGAATCGAATTATCATGGTTTCAAAATACGTAATTTATTTCAAAATATTAAATAATTTGCTTGAAAAAAATTTTTTTTTGAACCCGTTGGTAACTCACCGCACGGGCCTACTCACCCTACTTACTACCAAAACAAGATTATTAAAATGTATCCATGACTAGTAATATATATATCTATGATCCATGAGTACGTTAGCGTTTTCATTCATTGCTGAAATGATACTTAGGCGGATTGAAAAGTTCACGGCCTGGCCATTAAAAAGAAAACGTTAGTATTTTTTTCTGCCGCCATTTTGAACTGTCATTATTCAGTTGCCCGCCCGCGAATTTTCAATTTCTAATCCTGTTTAAATGAATAGTTATATTCCTTGGATTAAATAAAATTTCATGAACAATTTAAATACGTGTGTAGAACAGATTTTCAATAATGGAGAAATTGGAACACCATGCTGTAATTAAATATTTGTTTAAAAAAGGTTAACACCAAAGGAGATCCATGATGACATAGACATGCTGGTACAGTACATTGATATCGTTGCATGATGACATGCAAACAACATTAGGGGAATCTGCCCCGTCTTATACCACTGTGAAAAAATGGGTAGCAGAATTTAAACGTGGACGAGAGAACATCGAAGATGACCCTTGCTCCGGCCGGCCAATGACGTCTACCACCGAAGAAAACATCGGCCAAGTGTGTGATGAAAGACCGTAGATTAACTATCAGAGAAATTGCGGACACTATTGGCATCTCATTTTAACGAACGCAAAACGTAATTGTCAATGAACTCGGCTTTTCTAAGGTTTCCGCTAGGCGGGTCCCCAGATTGCTTTCAGTCGAGCAAAAGCGAATTCGACACTCGATTTCTTGCGACTGTTTGGAGATGTTTGAGGCTGATCCACAAGGTTTTTTTGAAAGATTCGTGACGATGGATGAAACCTGGGTTCACTACTATACCCCAGAGTCTTAGAGATTAGGTGAACCAACTCCAAAGCAAGCGAAGAAAATTCTGTCGGCTGGCAAGGTGATGGCGTCGGTTTTTTGGGTTGCTAGGGTTCACTATGGTGAACTGTCTTCCGAAAGGCGAAACAATAAACTCAGCGTACTATTGCACCCTTTTGCGTCGTTTACGTGAAGAAATTATAAAATATTGAAAAAGAAAACAGGTCAAAGGGCAACGTGGCAAATACTGATTTACTCAACAGAACAAAGGATTTAATTTTCCCGCTCTTTCTACGTACAGTGGCTAATTACGGTACTGTCGGCCACACTCCGCTTTTACCCTAAACTTTTGCTTTGCACTAACACCACGGCGCAGGTGACGAAAATAGGTTGATATGACATAAAGCGTTTCAGTTCTGAACTTTAAACATAATAATGGCTTTAGCTTGGTTTAGAAAATCGGAAGCAAAGCTGTCCCGAAGATCATAGCAAAAAGGAAAAAGGAAATGGAAACTTCCCTGCAATGCAATTCTCTACGCGCTAACATCGTCACAACCTTGAATCTTAATTCGTATAGGCTATGTGCGAAGTGGGTGTTGGGAACTGTCAAGTCGATCGCAGCGCACGCTGTGGCAGAAATTTGAACTACTGACGGTGAAGCTGTGTCAGATTTGCTTGAATCTATGCAAATCCGCACACTAACTTAACACGAAATCTCCAAAACTGTAAAGACTACTAACTTTAAATTTGGCATGGAAGTTTCTATTGGCATCTAGATGCTCACTTAAAAAAGGCTTGTCGCATTTTAAACCCCCAAAGGTTTTAAAACTGAGGTAAAAGTTTGTATGGGAATTCCGATACAAATTAGATTTTGTGCGGGGCTTCGTCCGCATCCGCTCCCGTCATCGTACCGGAATAAAATATAAGCTAGCTTTTAACACTAATAATAAGCTTTTAAATATAAAAAGTTTTATCAAAATCGGTCCAGTAGTTTTGGCAGAATCCTCGAACAAACACAGTCCTTTACAGTACCTACTATAATTATAGTGTAGATAATTCACGGCTGGCCGACATAGTTCATGCGCTACGCCGCGCTAGTGAGGCGCTAGTGTCGTGCACATAGATCGGCGAGCTGACAGTAGTATTTGCTATGGTTATGTCATTGTGTCAAACTCATATAAAAACTTCGACGATGTGAAGGATGCGAGAAGGATGTTACGTTTGTGAGCTCGTCGATGTTTTTGACAGCGATGTGACGCTTAGAGAATTGCACTCCTGAAAATTACCATCTATTGATCACCTCATTTCTTTTCGTGGCTATCAATTGAGCCGACTAAGAGAACATTTTTCTTTTGCAGTGTTTTAGTGGGCAAGTCGCTAGCCATCTATGATTACTTGACACGCTATGCCATCCCGAAACTTTTACAAAATGTGATTAGGACGTTAATGTGATTAGGACGTTACATCACCTAACTATTCAGACAGGAAGGAATTTCAATCAGTTTGCCACGTCATGGTCGAGGGGTGCCCACTCAAAATACCATGAACCGGAACATCGAAGACCTTGTCCATCTGACAAAAGAATCTATGTATACTTCTATCTATATCTATACTTCTATACTAATATTATAAAGAGGAAAGATTTGTATTTTTGTGTGTATGTTTGTAATGAATAAACTCAAAAACTACTGCGCCGATTTTAAAAATTCTTTCACCATTAGAAAGCTACATTCACCCTGAGTAACATAGGCTATATTTATTGCTAGAAAAGATTAGACGTCCACTCGAGCGAAGCCGGGTCGGGCGGCTATGGACTTAATATTCTGTCCTCATAAGCCAAAAAGGTGTTTCTCAATATTTAATTATTTGTTTTTGTTGCGTCTGATAGCTTAACAAATGGGGAACTTGCACAGTTTTATATTTTTAGGTTATCATAAAGATTTAAGGCTTACATAAATATACCAAAAACAAAAATCGTAAAATATGCACAAATCATTTATTTATTGCAAATCAAAAGTTGACTTTTCGAACGTTCACAGTCACATGACGTCACTCCTTATTCATTTTAATGCGTGAAGCTCATTACAAATTAGAAGAGTAGGTACAGCAACATTATTATGTTCCTCTACTCTTCTAACTAACTATACTAATTGACAACCTGGCTTAAGGAATGACGTCACTTTGCGCTGACTGGTGTTTTATGATCCACGTAACTTATAATTGACATATTTCATAAAAAATTAAAACTTCAGAAACAATCTTTGAGTAATGTTCTATTCACAACTATTACTATTAAGTTCCCCATTACAATAATTGTAATTGACATGACATGTATCGTATGGCTTACGATTAAATAAATAAAATTGTCAGGGCTGCAGTCTCCAGTCCAAACAGCCTTACTAATATAGCCAACTTCCTAGGAGATAGCACCACACCGCAAGCAACGATGCTAGTAACAATAACCACAAGAAGAAATAAAAACCGGTCAAGTGCGAGTCGGGCTACTCGCGAACCGAGGGTTCCGTACCACACCACTACAGAACACAACATTATTAACTTAAAAAAAAAACGTTTTTTGTCCGGGACCTTTAGCGCGAGACCGACTCACACTTGACAGGTTTTTAGTATTTGTTGTTATTCTGTAGAGTATGTTCTATAATCACGAAAAGTTTGACGCTTGTATGTATTACCGTTTTTACGATAGAGCGTGAAGAAAAAACGTTGATAAAAACTAGTTTCTTGTTGAGAACCCCCCTTAATTTTAACTTTTTGACATTTTTATTATTTGTTAACGAATCCGCCGTAATGAGTAATAACGCATAATCGGAGAAAATTTCAACTATCTAGCTATTACGGTTCAAAAGTTACAGCCCTAAATAGGTAGGACAGACGGATGGACGGACAAAAGGACGGACGGACGGACAGAAGGATGGACGGACGGACGGACAGACGGACGGACGGACGGACGGACGGACGATGGGCGGACGGACGGACGGATAACGTAGGCTTAGTAATAGGGTCCCGTTTTCAACCTTTGGGTACGGAACCCTAAAAATTAGTTCGCTTATTTTAATCACGATCGGTTCGATTTCATTTCGATTTTCTTTTTTTTTGCTTGGGATCTTTACAATGTAAGTGCCTGTGAGCGTTATTTATTTTTATTTTTTTATCTCTCCTCCTTCTTTCCTCAGTCTACTTAGTGCAGAAATGAATTATAAATACACCGCATTTCCCAAGATTTTTCGAACATTGGTATTGAGAAACAGCAATGCTACAGCAAACGTGAATTCACTCAATTTTCGCCGCAAACCCAAACACGTGTCAACTAGTTATCGCTAGGTGGAAAACATGTTAGAATAAAACCGGCTAAGTGAGAGTCGGACTCGCGCACGGAGGGTTCCGTAGCACCACACAATACTTTAAAAAAAAGATTTCTCCGGTATCCTTACCGCAAGCCCGACACACGCTTGACAATTTTTTTTTATAATTTTGTTTTACCTGCGAGCATGCACTACAAATTAACACTAAGTTTGACGCTGTATGTTTTTGAGATAGAGCAAAAACAAAAAATCTTTGAATTAAACGTTTTCACCTTTGGGTCTCATTATGTGCCGGAATAGGTACCTACCAAACCAGAGGACCTGCGATCGAATCCCAGTTCGGTCATAGATCTAAACTATTATAAAACTGTAACAGAAATGTGTCTGTACATTAAAGATATTTACAAAAAAAAATTACCACATGGTTTTTACCTGTCCCTGATTCCAAATCACAAATTTTTGGATTTTTTGTCTGTCTGTTTGTTTGTTTGTTTATTTGTTTGTTTGTTTGGGTGTTTGTTTGTTCGAATATCACGCAAAAACTACTGAACCGATTTTGATGAAACTTTTATTGTTTGATAGCTTATCATCTGACTTAAAATCTGGTATATAATTTATGCGGACGAAGTCACGGGATAAAGCTCGTGTTGTATATTTGTGTGGTTTGTGACATTTGGAATCATAAAAATGTATGTGTCTGTGAGCATTATTTATTTATTTTTAATGGAATCTTGCTACTGCTTAACTCCCGCCATACAATTGAGATTATTATAGAGTTCCTGAAGGTTTTGCTTCAGAACCCATCAAAACTACTCCGATTTCGATAAACATTTTTTTAAAATGAAAGTAATTTAAAATACTACAACAGTTTAAAAATTGACGCTTTTTTTTGTATAAAAATTTTTGAGCTAGTGTAACTTTGAAACTATATAACATAACGGAAATCTGATAAACCACAGACAAGGATATTAGTTTCTAGATCGTGTTAAAATAAAAATCATTAAATTTATTTGGTTAATATTCAAAATAGAATCAAACTTCCTTTGTATGGAGCGCGCTCATCAAGGTTTATTCGTCAGCCAATGTCAATTAAAATTGCCTCAATGCGAAGAGAATGACCTGTTCTTACATGAATTCGCAAGTTGTGAAGCATTTTTTTTTATTTGTATTTTTTGGGTTACAACTTTTTACTTGACTGAGAGCGTCAATTTTTAAAGTATAGAGGTTGTAGGATTTTAGATTAGAGACATAGTCTAAAAAAACAGGTCTTCTATTCCCAGAGTGACACAAGCCTACGTCACAAAAAAATGGCCGTTAAACATGGCAAAAGGGTATGATGACGCAGGCTTGTGTCAGTCACGTGGTCAGTCACGTGGTCGGAAGAGAATACCAGGCGCAGCATATTATTGTACCATGGATTAGAGACGTTTTAAAAAAAAACCATGAAAATCGGAGTAGTTTTGACAGGTTCCGAAGCAATAGAACATTTTAAAGCTACAGGTACTCGGTTATCACCCCCGAACTTGATTCTGAACCCCCGAGCCAAACGTTTACACAATTTTGAACAGGTTATTAAGTATTTTCAATATTTATTTATTACTTACTGCTTATAGTCTACAGTTTTACAATTTGGCATCGGAACTCTAAAACGTCGGAACTAAAACTAGTCTAGGGAATATCGAAACGACCTGTTTCACAGTAACAGTTAAAATTGAAAATACCGACTTTGTAACGTAACGTTAGCTACGATTGGTTTGTCACGAAGTTCTTTCATTTTGTTCTCTATTGACCGTTAGTTTAAATTTGTTATTTTATAAGCTTGTGTGCTGCAAGTTACCGGTATAGTTTTCTATTTATTTTAAAATTAAGGAAAATGGTCCTCACTAAGACTGTAAAAGTAGACAAATCTGTTTGCTGCCAAAATATCTTTATTTCCCTCATCAAAGTAATTTTAGCCTGTTCGTCAAGAATTGGACTTTAGGTTTTTCCCAATTGTCGCCATTCTGTTTCCCAGATTCTATAAAAATGTTTATCGGACCTTAGGTCATAGTGTTAATAAAATAAGTGATGAAGCTCAGCGGTCGCAGCTGGTCTATGCCCGCTCGGCGTGCGGAGTACGGCAGGGGACGGGCGTACCGTAAGGCGCTGTCCAATTGCGTCAAAGTGCGTCCGACGAAAATGATTGTGCGACCGTGCGTTTTAACATACTTATATCTGAATAGAAATAGAACAATTCGATCGCATCACATGATCGCACGACCTTCAATAGGACATTCCGCAGATATGAGTATGTTTAAACGCACGGTCGCACAATCGTTTTCGTCGGACGCACGAGTGATCGTGCGAGCGATGGCAATAGGACAGCGCCTTATTGTGTAACTACCCGATTCTATCGGTATCAAATCGGCATGGCGTTTTTTCGCAGTTCTCAGCGATTCTGCTTTTTAATAAATTAATTTCAGACAATTTATAATTATAATGATTACAGAAACAACATTTTACTTATAAATTGCGTAATACAGTCATAATAACTAATAAGTAACCGATTTTGTCTATCTAAACTATTATCTAGACTATATGTTTCTATCTAACCTATTATATAGAACTATTATCTAAAGTCACATAACATCACTACCACATATAAAAAGTGTTCTTTGTTAACGTCAGCTCCTTAAAATTTCTCATTCGCTTTGTCCAAGCTGACCCAGATCTTAACTTTGCTAATTAGACCTTAAGTTCAGCATGCATTGGCTTGCAGATTTTAACTTATTTCTTATAACATGTTGTTACAGATTACAGAATTTTTAATTAATGAATGTATGAACAGAATCAGTCATAAAATCATCAATAGTACACCAGCTTTTGCCCGCGTCTTCCTGCACCGGCTACCGGCATGGTATGGCGAAATAAAATATTATATACCAGTTTCTAAATCTTATCATAGGTTGTTGAACACGAAAAGTTTAATCAGAATCGGACCGTCTTCGGAATCGGAAATTGTTTTTGCGTGACGTTCAAGCAAATAAACAGACAAACAAAAAAATCTATTAATATTAAAATATCATAACCCTTTTTTGTACATAACTTCTGTTACAGTTTTATAAGATTGTAGAGGTAGTACCTATCGGAAAATAAAATAAATATTTTGTTTGATCTGGAGGCTAAAATAAACCCTTTAAATAAAATCATCACACCGACGACAGGAAACCGACTAGGTACCTTTTTGTTCGGTGTCTGATTTTGGTATTCGGATTACGGTTTAAAAGTGTGATCACTTCCAAGGCTAAGAACAAAGATTTTTTTTGTACAGACAAAAAATAATCTTTGGCTAAGAAGTAGATGACAAAAGATACGGTCAAAGGTAATTCCGTGAAGTTGGAATTAAATCTGAACACAGTAATTTGATTTGTTTCGTGATCCTTAACAGCTTCCCTATAATTATGATGGGTGTAAAATACTCCTTATAAAATCGATGTGGCTGGCTTTATTCGATTTTTATTTCAATTTCATCATCAAAACTGACAAATCCTAAAATAGAATTTCCAGCATTCTAGTGCATATAGTCCAAGAGACTACTCTCGATCGCGATAGATATTATTTTGTTCTGAAATTATTTGAAACTAGCTGTGCCTGGAAATTCATATGCGCAGACCACTGAATTTATTCATAAAGTTTTTATACTCAACCAGACTACGTAGACCCGACAACCACCCAAAGGGGTGAATCTTCAGGGCGTTTGACCGCTATAATTTATCTGGCCGAATATTTTCATCTTCTTTATGAAAAAGGCATAATATTTTGAAGAGCTATTATAAAGCTCCTGGACGTTTATAACAGCGCTATAGAATTGTATGCTTTTTCTTATAAACAAGATAAAAATGTTCGCCTAGACATATTACGGCGTTCAAACGCCCTGAAGATTCAACATGTTGATGTCATAAGCTTTCACTGGTTATTGTCTATAAGATATTTTAAGGAAATACTTTTTACCCCGATCAAGAAACGAAATCAGCAGGATCAAGAACATACCTGGAAAAGTACAAAAGAAACCCAGTCAGTCCATTAAGAATATATTCTAATTTAATTTATTTTAAATTTTGAAGGGCATGATCCACATATCCAGGAAATACTTTTTACCCCGATCAAGAAATGAAATCAACACGATCAAGAACATCCCTGGAAAAGTACGAAAGAAACCCAGTCAGTCCATTTAGAATATATTCTCAACTCTGCAGGAAACTGTCAAACTGCAGTGCATTAATGAATGTGAAATGTTGAGAGTGTGCTATTTCTCAACTCTGCAGGAAACTGTCAAACTGCAGTGCATTAACGAATGTGAAATGTTGAGAGTGTACTATTAAGTCGAAGGGCTCGGATGATTATTTATTAGGTACTTTTTGTGCCTGTGCTGAATGATAAAAAGTAAATCATTTTGTTTGTTGGGCGTGTAGTACATTTCCGGGCATTTTAATTAATTTTAAATTCTGAAGGGCATGATCCGCATATCCAGGAAATACTTTTAACCCCGATCAAGAAACCAAATCAACAGGATCAAGAACATCTCCCCTGGAAAAGTACGAAAGAAACCCAGTCATAATTCTAAATGGACTGCCTGGGTTTCTTTCGTACTTTTCCAGGGATGTTCTTGATCCTGTTGATTTAAAATTAGTTGATTAAGCACAGACAAAATTACTAGGCACAAAAAGTACCTAATAAATAATCGTCCTAGCCCCTCGACTATAATAGTATACTCTCAACATTTCACATTCGTTAATGCACTGCAGTTTGACAGTTTCCTGCAGAGTTGCAAAGTTTCTAACAAAAGCCTAACTTCAAATGGATAAGTTACATTTAATTGTTAACAATATGCTAACAAACTTTCATTTACCTTTTCAAATTCGCTTAAATAGGTAAAATGGGTTACTTATAAGATAATTTTGTAGTATTTAGTGTGCGTTCAAGCAGGAGTGCGATTTTTGAATCTCATTCGCTGAGTTCCGCAGTTGAAAATGTCAAAATTACCATGGAGATACGCATCTTTCTACTGCTGATTTGACTTACGAAAATCGCGCTCCTAAAGTATGATTTTTGAAAGTCAAATCAGCAGAAGAAAGATGCGTATCTCCATAGTAATTTTGACATTTTCAACTGCTGAACTCAACGAATGAGATTCAAAAATCGCACTCCAGGAGTGCGATTTTTGAATCTCATTCACTATACTACACACTACGACGACACTACTTCAATAAATACACTGGTCGAGTGTATTTATTAAAGTAGTGTCATCGCATTGAATTTGGATAAGGAAAAATTGGAGCAGTGTCCTTTTATTGAATGTTTGTACAACAATCACTCAATGGACAACGTGACCTTTATTCTATCCCTGTTTTTATTGAATAAATTAAAATAATATTCTTTATATCAAAATAAGGTAGGTATAGGTATTTTTTATTTAATTTGAAATTAGTTGACACTGACATTTTCTAAGGAGCAACAAAAATATTTTGTGACTTATCACTATCAGTTTTCTCAATTGAAGTTATGTTAAATGTGTGTCACCCTTTAGAAGCTGTAAACAACGTTTATTTTAAAATAAACTTAAAATAAAGTTCTATTTTACTGACAAGCAAAGTTAAATTTCGTAATTAAAATTAATAGCACTATCACAAAGTTTGAATCGCTCCGATGAAATTCGACATTCGTAATTTTCTACCTGTGCCGACCCAAACTTAACTAAACTTAGAATTAAATTTATCTAAATTAATTTACGTAAGTTCAAAGTTCAACATCAAATTAAACTAAGAACCAACTCTCTATCTGCAAGAACGGTATTTGCCTGAAATTTTTATCAGCGAATTTCTAGCTTTATTCGATTCAGCGCTCGGAAGCGACTGCGTTCTTAAAAATATTACCCCATTTCAATAACGTTAGGAATCCGAATTTGCTGTACTACACAGTTTTTCGCTTATTTCCATTAACATTCCTAGAGTTACGATCTGCATTCAATTTATTCGGCTGTGCGTTACAACTGTTTCGAATTTTATCCACTGTTCGCATTTATTCAGTTTCGCATTTCGATTCTATATACAGTTTTGCGTTTATAAACGGACAGTGTTTGGGAGCGAGATCCCAAAGTAAACTATACAGCCGTATTAAAATGTATTTGTTTTGATATAATTTATTTGCATCGGCTATTATTGTTTGGGTTTGTTTTTCTTAAATTTTAGACAGACGAAAGTAAAAATGTTCTGTATTTTATTAGATCAAAGATTAACCTAGAAAAGCTGGGTAGAACTCTTGATTTTCTTGTATTTTCTCTGTATTTTTTGCTGCTTATATTTTTGGCGAAAATAAAGTATTCTGTGATTGATTAATCGAAACAATATCATTTTAAAGAGTGTTCCCTGAATGATAATATTTTAATATACCCATTATTCTTAGAATATACCATATAACCATAAGTCATTAAATTGTGACATTTTTTGTGCGCGCTATTACATTATTTTTCGAATTACTTAAATCATAAATGAAACCCTCATTATTTTACTTTACATGAAGAGCAAAATGAAATGTTCCGCTTTTACTATAATAAAAAAATATTTAATAAAGCTCTTAAATATAAGTCGATCAGGTATAAATTGAACTTACAAGGAAAGAAGTAAATTTAAAATTACGAAAAGATTCGCTTTCTCAAAAGGAAATTTACAATTACAAGAGATTGCGACCGGCGCCGCCCGTTTCTATTCATTTTTCCGTGTTGACGCACCGCAATGTTTTAAGAAGAGAATTTATGAAAAGGGCCTACGTGACACGAATGTGGCACAAAGGTCGTCCCATCCGTTGCGCTGAGTGGAAAATTAAAAAGAATAATTCTCGTAGATACAAAAATAAATTTAAAGACAAGCTTTTGTGTAAACGTGACTGATATGGCAACTTTCTTAACGACAAAACACTTTTGAAAACAACCGTTGAACCTCCAACCTTTGACTTTTGAAACGAAATTCTTTTGCAGAATAAAAAAACGGTACAAAAGAAAACAAATCTAAAACGTTCGAGGCCTAAATTACTAAAGCCTATTTATTTTTCAGCAGCATTGAAATTAGAGAATCCTTTCGTGGCAGAAAGTTTAAATGGGCTCTTAATGCGATTGGATTCCAGCAAGAATTCTGCTAATGTTAAACGGAATCTGCACAATCTGATTGCTCCAATAAGTTCCGGACAGTTTCCATTCATGCTTTAATACTTTGAAATTCCCAACGATCCTTGCTTTGTTCGTAGATTTTCCTGGGGAACTTTTTGAGATTTCTCATGATTTTACTTCGGTTGTATGGAGCTTGGGTTAAATTTAATACTAGAGTTTCGCCGTTATTCATGGTTGAGAGGTGGAGTCTGAAAAATATTGCTTCTTTAGATGAAACCATAAGGTAGAAGAAGAGGAATGCTGTGTGCTAACCAGGAAGCTGAGGTATTGTCTATATCTGGAGTACAGACTGCCTTACAAGCGGTGAAATATGAGAATATTCCTTGACGGTCGGTAAATGTTCAACTTTCTTTCGTATGTTTTCATCGTCGTTATTGTTTTCTCTTTCTAATCCAACGACTAAAATAAAATAAAAAACAAGTTTTTATTTAATTGTTGTTCTGAAAGGGACAAACCTAAAGTTTAAAACCGCATACCTAGGTAAGAAGGTTGAACATTACCGACCACCATGGGCAATTTTCGTGTTTCCAATTTCCATGCTTGTAAGAAGGTTATGGATCCAATCCATGATGCTAATATACACATAGGTGTAGTGTAGTTATTAGTTAGTTAGTAGGATTTGATACGCCAATTATTGCCAAGCAAAAATAGTAGGATGGGATTAGATTTATTTTTATTTATTTATTTCCTTTATTACATAAAAACACTTTTAACATTTTCTTCACATCCTTAAACTTAACAGATTTATGTGGATGGTGCATATCTCATAAACACACTTTATGGACATTGTTTTATACATCATCGACAGCACAATCAAATGGCAACTATGTGCAGAACTTAGAAGTTGACAATAATTTAATTAGATAGTCTCCGACTCAATTTAGCAAGCAAACGGTTTAATTTCGGCATCTTCTTCTTCCAGTTTCATCTAAGCTTGCTCCACTTACTTAGCTATTTCATCGTTTACGACGACATCTTATTAAGATGTGACGTTATTTTACATTTTAAAAGG